>CM039725.1:12455450-15145809 GCA_022539455.1 Dendrobium nobile
CCTGTGTGGAAGATGTCGGTCGAGAGAATCCACCAAGGATGCGAGACCTTTCTAAAGGTTGTATGTCGGAGCCTTTGCTCGACGATGTTAACCTGTGTAGAAGAGGTCGAGAGAATCCAACAAGGATGTCAGACCTATCCAAGGTTGTATGTCGGAGCCTTTGCTCGACGACGTTAACCTGTGCAGAAGAGGTCGAGAAAATCCACCAAGGATGTAAAACCTATCCGAGGTTGTATGTCGGAGCATTTGCTCTACGACGTTAACCTGTATGGAGAGGTCGGGAGAATCCACCAAGGATGTGAGACCTATCCGAGGTTGTATGTCGGAGCCTTTGCTCGACGACGTTAACCTGTGTGGAAGAGGTCGGGAGAATCCTCCAACGATGTGAGACCTATCCAAGGTTGTATGTCGGAGCCCTGCTCGACGACGTTAACCTGTGTGGATGAGGTCAGATCAAATCCCCATGGGATTGATCATCTGATGATTGAGATACAATATAGATCGTGTATTTCTTGAATCATGGAGAAAGAGTTTGAGAAGTTTTTTATCTTTCACAAGAAAAAATAATATCATAATAACATGAACATTATATTACTGCATTATATAAGACAGTACAATAGTTCCCTAGTATGACTTAGGGATACACAAATAACAAAGTACTCAACACATAAGATCTACGTACGACGACAATACAACATTTAACTTGGATGAAGACATTAGAGGTATCAAAGTGACACCCTACTCAACATAAAAGAGACAACAAGACAAGTAGAATTGCTAATACAAATCCTCTAAGTGCATGATCATTCAATCTCTCCAACCATTTGACCAGTATTCAATGGTTGTCTTTGTTGTTGACTTTGCTCCCCAGCGGGACGAGCTTCCTCTCTGGTAGTGAATCTTGAATAAATTGTCGAAGGTAGCCCTAGCGGATAAGTCTTTCAATCTCATCCTTGAGTTGCTTACATGCTTCGGTAGTGTGACCACGACTACGATGAAAGTGATAGTACTGATCTGAATTTCCTGTGTTCGACTTCAAAGGATTTGGCCATTTTAATGTATCTTGATCTCGAACGGCCATCAATACATTTGCTTGGGACGTGTTGAGTGGGGTATACTCCTTCTCCTATCTGAATTCCCATCGTGGTCTAGGAGGTAGATCATTCTGCCTTTGCTTTTTTTGTTGTGAGAATGAATTGTCCATCCCATTTGCACATTTGCGCTTCCCGTTGATTTGCTCAAAGTGCTTCCTATAAGTATTTATAGCTTCATCTGCAGAAGTTTACGCCTCTACGTGATGGATAAGGTCAGCATATGAATGAATAGTGACACGTATGAGTGCTGAGTAGAAGGGGCCAGGACGAAGACCTCCAAGAAAGACCCCTCTGAGTAATTCAGGGTCTACTTCTGGAATCTGTCGAGCCTCGATGGAAAATCACTGAAAATACTCCTTCAACGATTCTCCTCATTTGGCAGATCCTAGAGAGGTGGGAAGAATCCTTAACAATTCTTCGAATAGCCACAAATTGTTCGACGAATACTTTGGCCAATTTGATAAAAAGGGATCGTTCCGGTGGAAGCGAATAGAACCACGTTCGGGCCTTTCCTTTAAGGGTGGCAGGAAAGACCTGGCAGAGGAGCGCGTCTAAGGCTAGTTAAATATGCGTGATGGTTCTATAGTAGTCGATATGCTCATACGGGTCGTTCGTCCCATCGTAGGATTCAATATTAGGTACTTTGAATCCGACCGGAGTGGGGTGCTGAAGAATGACTTCAGTTAGAGGTGATGACTTCTTAAAGTTCCTCTGTTAGAGAGTTTTGTCTCGTATTCCATTGGGGGAATTCTTCTCTTACCAACCTTCGTAGTTCATGACGCAGGGCGTCACGAGGAAGTTCCGTAATGTGTGGTTGGGCTGAGTTTTTCTGGGAGATCTAAAAGAAAATTAGGCTGCTGAGTTGAGGGAGAAGGATGTGTAAAACTTGCTGTATCTGCAAGTTCATTATCCTGTCGTGTTTGAGGATGTCTCCTTGGTGGAGGAAGACGAATTTCTATTTGAAGATGTTCAAATTGAACATCTTCAACCCGTGGTGGATCCTGAGGGAGAAAAACTTCCTCCCGTTGTGCCAATGTTGGCTGTTGATTCTGTCGCAGGAGTTGAAGGATCTCGTTTTGAGATTCTTCCATATTCCGGATTCTTTCTTCTAAAAAAGGTCCCGAGGTCCCTTCTCCGACAGCATTCTGCCCCCCAGGATTAAAAGAGGCAGACGTTGGGCGTCTAAGATTTGCAGACTGATTTCTGGATTGGTGAGAGTTGGAGCAAAAAGCTCCAACGATTCTACTGCTACGTCTGTTAATTATCGCAGCAATACTTGAAGTTTGTGGATAGAAGTTTCCCACAGACGGCGCCAAACTGTTGCGTGCTAGAATATACGTGGCGGTAGAGTTTGTAAATTTACGTCCTAGTGTTGTATGAGTATTCAGCACACAAGCAGAAAAGAGAAATGAACACCAAGGTTTTTTACGTGGAAAACTCGAAAGAGAGAAAAAACCACGGGGCCTCGCCCATTGTTGCAAAGTTACACTAGTATTTGTTTGAAGTACAAAGGTTGATCCGTCTTACAAATCAAGACGATCAATTTACAATCAACTTCTCACAAAGTTACAAAGTTCTACAAATTCTCGGCGTTTCCCAAAAATCCGGCAGAGTTCCAACGTCTTCATGCGGCGGGAAGAGCTCCGGCAGTGGTCGAGTAGGAGGTTCTTCCTTTTCTTCTTCTTCTCTTATTCTTCTCTCTCTTCACTTGAGTCCCCTTTGTGTAGAATGAGGGCTCTATTTATAATTTTTTTGGAGTGGCATAGCTCGTAATAGATGTGAGATCATGGGCGAATAGGGAGTGGTTTGAATGGACGGCCGATATTGAACCCTTCAATCATGCACCGTTCATTGGATATTTGGAGGCCTTAATAGTGTCGGAATTCAGCGATCTTAGGCTCGTTGGATTCTTCTCGTCGAGCCGCTCGATTCGAGTATAAACTCGTTAAAATCGGAGACCGTTTGGTAACTCAAATTGCGGTTTGAACCTTCCAACAGCGCTTCGGGTCCTTGATTCGGACTCATTTGGGCTTGGATTGGGTTGATCTTGGTGTCGCTGGGTTCGTATTTCTGAGACGCTTAGTTTGACTATAAGCTCGCTGAAATCGGAGTTTGGTGCTCCCGGAATTAATTTTTGAAGTTTCCAAATAGCTTTTGACTCGAGATTCGTGCCCGATTAAGCTAATTTTGTGATGCCGTATCAAGCACAATGTAACATTAATAATTCTAGAAAAACGGAATTTCAAATCATTAAATTCAAAATCATTTGTCTCCAACCAAAAAGGCCATAAAATATAAATAAAAAAACCAAATCCAGCATGACCAGCATCAGTCGAATGTTTCATTGAAATAAAACATCTCGTTAAAGCTTATAATCATTTGGCAATTAACAGACCAGAAATCGATTACCAAATCAATTCAAAACAGTTTTAGCCGCAGCACTATTAATGAAGATGATTAATGGGTTCTTTATTGCTGCAACAAATACACTTAGAAGCCATGACAAACCCAGCTTCTTCTGACTATTAAGATCCGTGCATTCTCATATAATTCTTCAATAATTTTCGGGCTACAAAGAGAGGCCATAAATAACCAAATCTACTTCTATTCTTCTTGACTCTAACTTCATTCCTGAAAGCTTTTGATGCAAAACAGGCAACTTTCGAATTTGATCATCTACAGTGAGCGCGGAGCCGAGATTATTTATCAACGGGGGCATAATTTTTTAATTTGAAAAATACTGTTAAGTTTTTTCATTTGAGTTTGAAATTGAAATTTGAATTTTAACTTTTTTAAATATCAAACTTAAGATTTTCATATTTAATTTAAAAAAATAATTAAAAAAATATTTTAAACAAACAATAAATATTAAAAAAAGAGCTATATCTTATTAATATAAAAATATATAAAAAATTTAAAATTAGCATATTTTAAACTATTTGATTTAAATTTAATTTGAATCAAATCTGCTATTTAAGATAAATGATTAAAATGAGTAAATATATAAAAAGAGATAAATATGAATGAAATTTTTTTTTTTAGATGTTCTAATAAGCATCAACAAAAAAATAAATAAGCTCATAAGAGATAGTGTTAAAAAAAAAATTTAAAATCATCTCAACCTCATGGGAGAGAGAGAGAGAGAGAGAGAGAGAGGGCTATAAGCCTATAACCAGTAGTAAGCACAAAATAAAAAAAGTTGATAAAAAATGGCAATAGATAGAGAGAGAGGAGAGACACATAGTGAAAAAAAAAAAAAAAAAAAATTAGGGGTGCACGTGCCCCCCCCCCCCCCCAATCTGCCTTTGTGACAAGAGAAGTGTTTCAATCCTTTAAGTAGAATTTGATCATCCGATAATTATTTCTTCAATTTCAAAGTCTTAATTAGATAAAAGAAATGGAACTATTCCAATCAAATAGCCAAGCATACAAAAATAATAAAATACTGAGATTAAACGTTTATTTTAGTGCGAATTATAGAACAAATTATTATTATTTTACATTATATATATATATATATATATATATATATATATATATATATATATAGTAGCAAAGAAGGCAATAGTGGAGAAATGTTGCGCTCTGCTAGGGTTTTCTCGTCCGTGGTGGATCCCGTCATGTTGTTTTACTCGAGCTGTCCGACGTCGATTCTTCGTTCAGGGAAGAGATTCTCCCTTTCATTTTGTGCATTCCTTGTTTTTTTAGTGCTTTTTCTCGTGCCATCAGTTTTTGATGGCTGGTAAACGTTTAGTTGATGCCAGATTTCTTGATGGCAAACATTCTTATAAGTCCTTTCGTGATGCTCTTTTACAGTAATGTCTCTTCTTTCCCTAAACAGAAAATCACTACTCACCGTGGGCTTCCTTTGTGGATTTCTGAGGCCGATATTCTTTCGCTTGCTGCGCCGTTTGATTTCGCATTGGTTGGGAAATTTCCGACCAACCAGCTGTCCCTTGAAGCTATTCAATTTTTTTTTTCAATCTTAAACTTATTGGTGATTTTTCTGTTATGGTTCTTAATCGGAAGCATGTTTTGATAAAATTAATGAACGATTTAGATTACTGTCGTATCTTTGCTCATTGTTCCTATTTTATTAACAATTGTTACATGCCGTTGATCAAGTGGTCGTCTTTGTTTGATGTGGATGTTAAATCACCTATTATTCCTATTTCGGAGTCTTTCCTGAATTTTAGACATCATCTTTTTTCTCTGAGGATTCTTCATGGCCTCTGTTCTTGTTTGGTCGCCCCCTTAAAATCGATCACGCTACCTCTACTGGTTCTCGGCCCTCGGTTGCTCATGTTTTGGTCGAATTGGATGTTTCCAAATAGTTTCCTGATAAGATTTCGATTGGTCCATATAATTTTATGATATGTCCAGTCTGTTATTTTGGAGGATATGTCATTGTATTTCTTGCATTGTAAATATTTGTGGCATTCCAAATCGAAGTGTCTGATCTTGCACCCGCATTTATCAAAATCCCATTCTAATCGGGATGTTCCTCCTACTATTATTGAGCCTGTTAAAAATGTGAGTCCGCCCAGCATGCCTAATGAGGATATTATTGTGGAATTTGAGTTAATTCGGTTGTTAGTCCTTTTATGTTTACTGGGGTTGGCTATCATGATTCTGCGACTGTTGTTGTTACCCCTGGGCGCTGGAAGGCTTTGGTTCTTAATGAGGATAACGCTTTGCTTCCGGTGAATGAATTTAATGCTGGAAATGTGGTGTGTTTAACTGATGGGGGCGTTGGCACCCCAATACCCATGCTGATTGCTGTTGGAGAGGAGGATAAGTTAATCTCGAACAATTGTATGGTGAATTGTATTGATGATGGGGGTAAGGATGTTGCTGTGAATTTGGACTCTGCTGCCTTGGAGCTGCTTTCTACTATTCCTTTAGGTAGCTTGTCTGAGGCTGTGAATGTTGGGGTCTCTAATGATGTTTTGTCTCCTGGGGTTGGCTGTCACGTTTCCATTGGTGCTTTTAGTGATGGGGCTGTAGTTGGGGAGGCTGTTAGTCCTGTTGTTAGTACTAGTAATGCAGTGTATCTTGGTGCTATGGCTATTCACCCTTCTATTGTATCTCCTGTGTGGCCTGTTGATCGGCATGTGTTTTGTTTTGAGGATTGAGGCCATTCTGGTGAGGTTTCGATTACCTCTATTGTGCCAGAATTTTCTCCTGCAGTGAACCTTGCTATGAGAAACGTGGAGTTTGTGGATATTCCTATTTTTGTTATGTCTAATATAGATTTGAGAGCCCATCTAGCCTGGTCGTTGAATAACTCAGTTTTGGTTCAAACTTATTAGTTGGTTATGGATGAGGACGTATCATCTTCGGCTGGAGTTGAGGGGGATTTTTTGGGTGACAATGTGGAGAATGAGTTTATTCTTGTTAGTGGAGGCAAAAAATGTAATAGTAAAGATAAGAAAAAATAGCTACTAGTCTGCTCCGTCGCTTTTGTTGCCGTGGTTTTTTCTGTAGCTCTGGATGATGATAATACAACTCCCTGCTTATCACCTTGTTGTCATCATGTTGGCAACCTTGGTGGTAAGCCTTCTACTTGATGGTTGCCTAGGTTGATGTTGTGATTTTTGTAGATTTTTGTCACCAATGGATGAGCCTTAATTTAGTGGCTGCGGGATCGTTGCGGGGGACAGCCACCCTGAGTTCGCTTTTGACTTATGATATTTCTTCCTTATTTGTCTTTCCTTACTTTGTTGCTTTAGCTTTTTTTTCTTTCTCTGTTGTATTTTGTGTTTCGGCCTGTGCTTGTACTGTCATTTTCTTATTTGAAATAAAATTTTCTTTTTCATATATATATATATATATATATATATAGTCAAGGATATATTTTTTTCCATCATTCATGTAGCAAAATTTGTTCTTTCTTTACAAAATATTCAAATAATAAATATATAATTCATTTTGTTTTATAAGTATTTTTGGATGTAAGGAAATTTTGAAATAAATTTTAAAACCTACTAATCGACACAAATAAATATAAAAAAATTATTCTGATATACCTTAAACTTAAATTACAATGGAAAAATTCTAATGAAATGAAATTAACTTTTAAAACATATTTCTAGAATAAATCTACTTTGTTTTGGCCTTCAAAAATCACTTAAAAAAATTATTTGCCATTCCGCGCATTGCCAGCAAGACATTATTTACACGTAAGAGCTTTTTCCCTTCTTGGCGTGTCTATATATATATATCTTAAATTAAATATAATAATTCTAAAATCTATTCAATTAAATTTATATTTAAATTTCGTGATATTTTTTTTCCAAACACAGACTAGTTAAGGTCTCGCTTAGTTCCTTAAAATAAAAAAATATGTTTTAACGAGCAATAATATTTTGTAATGTAGCACCGCAGAACATTCATGGCGGTAAAGTCAGAAAAATGGTTCGTATTAGTGCTGCATGAGTATCCACCTCACAAACAAATAAAAAAAAACACCAATATTTCTTACTTTGAAAATCATGGAGGGAAAAACTACGAGGTCACACCCAGTTGAAATGAATCCACTTGTATTTGAATATATTACAAATGATTGATTCATTATTGAAGTTGAGGACGATCAACTTACAATAGTCAACAATCGAGTTAAAATCTAGCGATGAATAGGGATCGAATAGAAGTTCGACGATGCTCGGTGGCTAGGCGTAAATTTGACGCAGTTGGTGACCGGGGGGAATCCGGCAACAACTGATGATCGGGCAAAAGTCTGGCAATAACTGTTAGTCGGGCAGAAGTCCGACCATAGTTGGTGACCCCGCAGAAGTCTGACGATAATCTAGTGACGATCGGTGGTCATGTGGTGATCGAGGAGGAGTCTAGTGGCAAGAGAACTCTGTTTTCTCTCTCTTGCCTCTCTTTCTAGCTTCTCTTCTATTCTTCACCCCCCCCCCCCCCCCTACTGAAGAATGATGGTTCAATTTATAGTTTTTTTTAGTGACACTGCCAGTAAATAAGGAGAAGTTAAAGGGCATGTTAGGAGTATTTTGAATGGACGATCGATATCGACTCCCTTCAGGGGCGGAACCAGCTCCAATTTTGGGGGGGGGGGGGGGGGGGCAATTTTAATATAAAAATAATTAAATAAAAAATAAAAAATTAATATATTAAAAATATTATATATAATCTTATGAAATGTTGTTTTATATTTTTTTAGCTTTATATTTGATCTAAAAAAATTTTTTTAGCTTCCAAATTCAAACTAAATGTCAATCAAAATCATCACCATATTTTCTTTTTTTTTTTTGAATAAAGGATGCCAATAGCATTAAAAGAGCAACAAGAAAAATCATCACCATATTTTCAGCCACAAAAAAAAAGTAGAAAAAAAAATATTGCAAGAACATGAAACAAATATACATAATTGATATTCTTAATCAAATCCTAGAAATTTTTTTGTGCACTAATTATCTCACTTTCAAAAGGTATTTCTAAACTAAAGTTATTGCATAGAAATATGAGCCTTCATTACTACCTATTGTCATAGCAATTAAAAAATAGAGAATATAGATACATTGGGAGAAGATAAAGCAAAAAATGCAATGTATGGTTGAGATGAATCAAGCAATGACAAGTAGGGGCAAAAAAGCTTTTTAGGGGGGCAAAATTGATTTTTTATGAGGGGCAAAATGGATTTTTTACACTCCTTTAAGTTAAAAGTTTTTTTTTGAGGGGGGGCAATTGCCCCCCCTAAGATACATAGGGTTCCGCCCTTGACTCCCTTGGTTGTTGATCGTTTATCTACTTTTTGAGTATCTTAATTACATAAGAATTTGGCAATATTAGGCTCGTTGAATTCGTCTTGTCAAGCTTCTCGATTAAACTATAAGCATGTCACATTTAGAAATTGTTTGGTTGTCTAATTTATGGTTTGAACATTTCAAATGCGCTTCGATTTCTTTATTTGGACCCATTTGGGCTCGGATTGAGTCGAATTTGGTGTCATTTAGTTTTTCTTTTTGAGATGTTCAGCTCGACTATAAGTTTGTTGAAATCGTAGTTCGGATGATGCTGGATTTAATTTTGAAAGTTTTCAACTTAAAATTGCCTTGAGATTCATGCCCGATCAAGATACATTTTTTATGATATATTAGATAAATTTATCATGTAACTAAATTTTAAATTTATTATTATAAACTCTTTTTTTTTAAATGATGGTTTCATTAAAAAAAAAACATTAGAATTTAGTGATAAATTCTGATCAAAGTTTGATCATGATGAATTTTTAAGCTATTTTATTAGTTATAAGACAAGCACAATGCAAAAATTATTTGATTATTTAATGTGAAAATTTTCAAAATTTATTAGAGTGCAAAATAAATAAATCTTTAATAGATTTAGATAAAGAATTAGAAAGACAATCGTCATTCCTGATAGAGAATAGAATAGATATTTACATGAAGCCTTTATCTATTTCACTAATAATGACACTCTAGAGAGACTTATTAAGTTTGAAAGTGATATAACCAACTTAATATACTCACTTGAATTGTATTGCCAAATCCGATTAGTTGAAGCAGGAGGTGCCCCTGGACCTTGTTATGAAGGTCTAGTTAGTGTAAGTGAAGATGGCATGATTCAAGTGATGACTAAAGAAGACAATAATTAAACTAGAAATGGCATGAAAGATAATGATAGAATTCAAAAAGAAAATGATGCTGAGTAAACTATTGAGCTCTAAAGTGATCAATTCATCAAATAAGCTATTTTTTATTGATAGAATCAGAATAATGAATAAAAGATTTAAAGATCATGGCCTAAATTGTCTAATACTAAAACGAATAGGCAAAGGATACACCAAAACATTAATCATGGTTTCTCAAATTTCCTATAGAGAGACTACGAAGACAAGATCATACTAGACTATTTTAACACAATGAACCAAAACTCTAATTTGATGAATCATTCTAAATGTTTGGACTTTCTAAAATGGTACGCTATATTGTCAAAGATTATACTTTGCTTTTGATATATTAATTATAATCAAATCATTTGCCCCGAGCAGTTAGAATGCATCAAGAACAACTTAGAAATATGAATCCCTATTATATATGGTGACTCCATTAGCGATCTATTTGAGATCGAGTTTCTATAAGATAATGAAGGCAGAAAGATCATCGGTTAGAATGAATGGCGCAAGGTCCAACCTGAGACAGAATAAAATTTGAGGACAATAGACATAAATTTTAATTAAAAAAGTCATAGTTAAATTTATTTATTTATTACGTTCATTTTAAAATATGTTTAAGAAAAAAAATCAGCAATAAATAGGATGTATAAGTTTATTTTCTACATAAACTGTTATTGAAATTATCAATAAGATTCAGTCGCAAACAGCTAGCTATGATATTGTCAAAATCAAAGTCTAAAAAGGCCCAATAAAAAATTAACAAAATTCATTAAATTATCATATTTGAAACTCAAAAGTACGAAACTCGCGCCTCATTAGAGTCGACCACACGCAATTTTTCAATAAAAAAATTAAGTGTCAAATTATAAATTTTACAAAAACGGGAAATAATTTTAAAATATTGACGATTATTCACTTTCTCTTTCTATAAAATGTTCATTTGAGGCGGGAAGAGAGTTCGTTCGATTACGAAGATGAGAGGGAAGGAAGAAGAATGTGAGTTTAATTTCTCTCACTACACGCCCTCACGTGCGGAATACGACACCTCTGCTATGGTGTCTGCCCTCGCTCACGTGATAGGAGGTGGTGGCGCTGGGGCAGGCGAGCTGTCCGCCGGTGAAAGCATAAACTCATCAACAGATTTGCCTTCTGAAGCACAAGGTAGAGAGATAATTAATTATCTTTGTTATAAGACTTTTTTGGGACGGCTTTCTTAAACAGTTTTTTTAGTTAAAAAAATAAAATTTTTATATTAAAAAGTTGTTTTAAAAAGCAGTAAAAAAATCATTTCAAACAAAACCTAATGGTTCGTTTGGGACGGCTTTTTTATTGCTTTCTAAAACGGAGTTTTAATACAAATTTTTTTATTTTTGTACTAAAACTCCGTTTTAGAAATCAATAAAAAAGCCGTCCCAAACGAAGCCTAAGTCTTCATTTGAGGCAACTTTCTTACTTTTTTATTTTTCAGACAGCAATTAAAATTTCTATTTGATTGTTATTTTTTTACTGCTTTTCAAAAAAATTGTACTAAAAAACTACTTTCTTTAACATTGTAAATTATTTTCTATACCATTGCTTTATAAAGCGGCAAGAAAACTGTTACAAATGAAACCTAATTCTAGTCAAGGGCAGATCCACCTTATGTCGAGGGGGGCAATTGCCCCCCCTGAAAAAATTAAAATTTTTTTATTATATGATTATGTAGCTAGGTAATTTGTCCCACAACATCTATTTTTTAGTCTTTAATACATGAATTTGTAGGGTGGGCTGATGAGCCTTTCTTTAAATTATGGGTTGTGGTGTAATCTAGATATAAGATACAAAGTTAATGATACAATATGAAAGATGGAGAGTTAAAAAGGGAAACACATATAGCAATAGGAAAGAGTGATGACCTTTACAAGATTTCTACAAAACACTTGATGCTTCATACTAATATCAGATATTAAAAAACCCCATATACTTAGCCAATTGTCATTCTTAGCTAAAAATATAGAAATAAGCATACATGATAGAATTTTATAATATTATATATATATATATATATATATATATATATATATATATATATATATATATATTGCATACATAGTAAGCAAAAATGTATATAATTAAATTTTTGTTATTATATGATTATGTAGGTAATTTGTCCAACTACATCTATTTTTTAGTGTTTATTATATGAATTTGTAGGCAATCCCCCCCCCCCCCCTAAAAGTTTTAAAATACTATGGTCTTTAGGCAATTGCCCAATATAATCAAACGATGAACCAAATACAAAGAGAAATAATAAAGAGAATTTTAAACGATATGAACAAATTGGGGTTGAACCCCACCAAGGGGCACTGACTTGGCAAGTCGAACCCTGCTAGGGAGTACTGCCCCCTTGGACCCCAGCATATCTGCGAAACATACAATAATAAAGAATATGAACAAATAGGGGTCGAGCCGACTTCAAGGGGAAAAAAAAAGTCTACATTTATTACCCCCGAAAAATTAAAGCTGATTCTGCCCCTTATTCTAGTAACTATTTATGAAACGCAATTGTCACGAGAAAGAAAGCTTTCAATATTTTAGTCAAAATAATAATTTGATGCATTTAAGTCAACTATTTTTCTAAAAAAAAAAAAGTTGAGTTAGGACATTTTGATATGATTTGTATTATAATGAGTTTAAAATATTATTAAATTTATTTTGAGATTAGTACAATATAAAGTATTGAAATACAACACTAATTTTTAAGCAAATTTATTCTGATGTAAATTATATGAGGATATCCTAACATATTTTTTTTTTCTATTTTCTATGTTTAATAAAAACTCGTGTTAATTATAATTTTTCTAGTAGCATGTCTAAATTAGATAAATGTATTAATTTTGGATAGAATTGATATCAATCTAATACAGCTTTAGTATTGTTTGTGTCATGTTGGGTCGGATTCTGAGTTTGAATTGAAATGTTTTGATCTGATTAATTTTTATATCTGTATTCCAATTGAAATAACTGTTCATGAATCTCAAATATAATGAAACATTAAGGTGGGCCGCAAATGAAAATATGACAATAATTTTGTTTTCAGTTCAACTAGCTAGTGTAAAATTCTGTTCAATTTAGGATTATCTTAAATGACTAGAAAGAAAAAAAGTTTAGTGTATTAGCTATATTGAGTCAGATTTGAATAATTATGGCTCAATCTATTTGATTCAATTTTTTAAAACAAACTTATATTAAATTATTTTATATTTTTTGAGAGACCTGATCAAATTGAACAGTAATTAATATTGTTCATTTAGACTTGGGTTGATATTAATCTAAAATATTTTACTAAGATTTTGTTTGTGACTGTGTTTTTACTCTTCGTAAATTTGATTTTTTATAAAAATATTTTAAAATCATGAAAAAAGTAGTGGTCTAAAATAGTCCCAAACTAAGCCTTGGAACAATGTTTTCGGTGCTTCTTAAAATAAATTTTTATGCTAAAAAACTACTTGAATAAAAAATAAGAAAATCGTCCCAAATGAAGCCTAAGAGTGTTTCCCACGTTGGGTTAGGTTGGATTTCGGTTAAGCTTTTTATCCAGTTTAATTTAATTAATATATCATATTCAAATTAGTTATATTTTTGTCAGATTAATTAGAGTCCGACTTATTAAGCCGAATTAAACATTTCACCCACCAGAGTTCAACGATCAAATTATCACAAAAAATAGGGAAAAAAAATAAAGTTATACATGTATAAAGTATTCTTGATCTTATGTAAAACTGTTTTATTTATTTTTAAAATCTTAAAATATTCTTCCATATATATAATCCCGCTTATTTTAACGTGGATACGTGAAACATGCGTGAAGGTCACGAGAAGGAGAAGAAAAGACACTTCAGAGGTGTCAGGCAAAGGCCATGGGGAAAATGGGCAGCAGAAATCCGAGACCCAAACAAAGCAGCCAGAGTTTGGTTAGGCACGTTCGAAACCGCAGAAGACGCAGCCATGGCTTATGATAACGCTGCTCTGAAGTTCAAAGGCAAAAAAGCAAAGCTAAATTTCCCTGAAAAAGTTCCAAACGGTAATTTATTCCTGAATAATAGAGGTGTAATATCACAGCAGAATGATCAAAGCTCAATTACTGCTTCTGATTTAGTGCTTTATGATTCCCAAGCTTCGACGATTTCTTTTGCTAGTTCTTCACAAAATTACTTTACATCAGAAGTCATGCTAAACTTTGGGGATTATAGTTCAGGTTCCAGTTCAGGTTCCAGTACTTCTTGGCCTAAGAAGTCTTATGGTGATAAAAGAGGCAAGGATATTATATAGGAAAAAAAGTTATATCATGATATTCTGATTATTAACTATTTTTTATTTCTCGCATCAACCTTATCTCCTAAGGTGTTTGTTGATGCAGTTTTGAAACTATAGAATGAGTGAGTGAGGGATTCCAGTTTTGATTCTTTGAGACTTTTAACCAAGGAATCGAATAGGTTATCATTTTGTTTGCTTTGAAGTTTTGTTTTCAGTAGAAAACGTTGAGGTGTTTGTTGCTTCAGTTTTGATACTATGAAGTGAGTGAGTCTGTTGATTATTCCCAGTTTTGATTCTTTGAAAGTTTTTGTGAAAGAATCACATAGGTTATGGGAATTTTTATATTTATGTATCTCGAGTTTTTTTGAAGAGATTGAACAAAGTTTTAATAGAAATTTTTTGCAGACAATAGCTAGAGAAAGAAACTTTCAACTTTGTGTTACTGTTAGCTCTTGAATTGGGTTATGTGAAGTGGCAAGGTAGAATGTTCACGAAGGATTATGGATTCTATTTAATATTGTTTGTTTAGCTTTTTGATGATTTAAAAAGTGTGTGCATGTTTAAGTTTATTTTTGAAAGAGACTGAAGAGGAGTTTAATTTGTCTTAATTTTGAGATAGTTTCTTTAATGTTTTTAAAGCAATTTTTTAGTATAATTCTTTTTAAATAGTAAAAAAATGATGACAAAAAACTGTTCCAAACGAAGCGTAATTTATGATTTAATCTATTAGCTTTTAAATCAGTGTGAAGGTTTCTCTGTAGTTTATGAATGCTTGATGAATTTGTTGAACTTGATCTCAAATGTGTTTGAAACAAGTAAATAAATTTGGATTGGGCTTTTAAGTAAACTCAAT
The DNA here is from genome assembly GCA_022539455.1 of Dendrobium nobile. Taxonomy (NCBI): domain Eukaryota; kingdom Viridiplantae; phylum Streptophyta; class Magnoliopsida; order Asparagales; family Orchidaceae; genus Dendrobium; species Dendrobium nobile. The sequence continues at coordinate 12,470,353 of CM039725.1, forward strand.
TTGTTTGGCTTGGCAAGATCAGATCATTTTCCTTCCTCATGCGAGAAATGGATAGGAACAAAAAGGAATCATATGAAAATAAAGACCTCGTCAGCTTGACTAGGTTTGTTTGCATTCATTTTACAGCAAAAATTTCAAAAAATTTAAAGATTACATGCCCTTTTATTTTTCCTCATTGTGTATCTTATTTATCTAAATGTTATTCTTAGAGAGAAAATAACTCCTACGCAAATTTATTTTTATTATGATTGGTGTTAGCCTCATAAACTCTGTATATTTATTAATGATTTAATAAATAGATTTTTTTTTTCTTTTTGCTATTTAATGATTTTCTGCTAAGATTTTATGATGGAGGACCAAAATTGATTAACCACAAGAAGCTTGGAATGACACCGGACAGGATGGGCTTGACAAATCCACGTCGACGATCCAGTGACCGTGACCAAGAACTCCTTCTTTGGAGAGGGATCACCACTTGAAATCCTTCAGAATACAGAAACCTAAAAAGAGTAAAACTACTCAAATATTATTCATCTTCCAAATCTATCTATTACAAGTGTTAGCTATATATTTATAGCCAAAAGAAGCAACATACTAGGCTACACCAACAAAAGAAAGCATTACACCTATATAGCCATACAAAATGTCATATGAAATTAAATGGCTCTGAAGTTTAACATAATCAATGGCTCAACTCCAGCGTCATTCTACCGAGGTAGGAGGAACTTTAGACTCATATGAATATGTCCGGTTGGCCGTCACAAGGAGGCTGATTTGGTTGGCTAAATCGATCTGAATATTTCCACCCGCAATTTGACTACCAATCTTTAATTTCTCAATAGTAGCATAAGCAGATGCAATTAGCTTATCATAATCCTTGGGATTCAAAAACTCATTTATACCAAAAATGGTTATAGTGGATCTTATTGTTGACTTTGCAACGTTGAGCGGTGCCCACAACCCTAAGGAAATACCACAACTGAGAATACAAACTTTTTCTAGAAGAGTAGATGGATCAAGCTTAGCAAGACAGCCATCATGAACTACTGTGTATTCACGCAAGGTAGAAGTTCTGAGGAAGTAGTGGATGGAACTTCCTTTTGCTGTAAATCTTGATCTTCCCTCACTTAACATTACACTTCCATCAGTATTAATCCACAACAAATCACACATATTATTCTTTTCTGATTTACAATGCACACATGCATTCGCCTGTGAAGATATGAAGAACATTGTCTCCTTCCTTAAGTCCAGTAACATCCCAGCCATCATGAACACATTCAAATGTAGGAATCATGGCATTAACATTTCCCGTGCATTCGTCTCCACCATTATTCATTTCTGAAATAACCTCTTGAATTGGCTTGCTCTTATCATCATTATTTATTGGCGTATCAACATCAAGAACTTCAAAGAACAAGTCACCATCGTACACATCATACACACACTACGGGAAAACATGTGATTACCGTCGGACGTTCCAATGAATTTTTTGTCTTTGGAAAGTACGATGTTCGTAGCGGCGCATTTTGCGACTGAAAAACAATGGCATTATTTCTAGCAGAACGGTCGTCAGTAGTTTTCCAACGCCCAATACGCCGGAGTTAACGTAAAAAATACAAGCATTTCATTCTGAGCGGCGAATTTTACAGCAAAAATAGCTCGGCGCATTTACTGACGAATAAGACGACGGTCATTTTAAACTCAACGACTTGTAACCGGTGCAAAAGATGCCGGAAAAAGTTCCGGCGTACAAGACGCCGGAAATTCCATCGGCGAAAGCCCTATTTTCGAACCCGAGCCCGTCTGAATGCTCATTTGCTTCCGCCATTTCTTGCATCTCCGCTCTTATCTAGGGGTGTCAATTCGGGTCAGCGGGTCGGGTTCGGGTCGAACCCGGAACTAACCCGGCACTGTTCGGGTCAACCCGAACCCGACCCGTTTTTGAAAATGGGTCAGGTTTCTGGACCCGAACTCGACCCGATTCGATTCTGGGTCAACCCGACCTGACACGAATGACCCAAAGTTGACATAAAATTGCTAGTTTTTGGGTCAAAATCATGTCAATATTCAATTTTCTGGTTAAAATCGGGTCAATCTCGGGTTTTCGAATCAAATATGAGTTTTCGTATCAATTTCAGGTCAATTTCGGGTTGTGGGTCAACCCGAACCCGACCCGATTTTTAAAACGGGTTGATTTGTTCAACTCGAACCCAGATTTTTTCGGATCGGGTTCGGGTCGTATTTCGGGTCGTGTCAAAAATTGACACCGCTACTCTTATCTCGTCGCCCCAGCGTTGCCCCACCCTAGATTATCGTTGTCGAGGCTTCTGGATGTTCACGCGACATCGTCGATGATCACCGCCTTCGTCGCCGGTGAAAGGAGACTGGTTTTGGCAAAAATCGACCGTGAGTTTTTGAAGTTCGCCGCCTGCTGATTTTGTCGATTGTAAGATTTTTCTTCATGTAATTTGTTATCAGACATTTGCTAGAGGATGTGCCTTGGTGTTTTCTTTAGCTTAAGATATATATATATTTTTTGTTAAACAAAAAGTGAATGTTTCTCAAAATCAATTTGGGTTCATGCCAGGTAGGTCTATTATGGAGGCCATACATTTATTGAGAGGTTTGATGGAGAAATATAGAGAGAATAAGGAGGATCTACATATGATATTTATTGATTTAGAGAAAGCATATGATAAAGTTCCAAGAGGAGTGCTATTGAGAGTTCTTGCAAAAAAAGAGTTAATAGCACTTATATTCAAATCATTAAAAATATGTATGCATGAGCTATTACTTGTGTTAAAACATAAGGTGGTTTGACCAAGTAATTTCTTATTTTGGTTGGATTACATCAAGGATAAGCCTTAAGTCCATATCTTTTTACTTTAGTCGTAAATGTTCTTACTAGACATTTACAAAGGGATATATGTTGTTGTATGCTTTTTGCTGATGATATTCTTCTTGTTGATAAGACTAGAGATGGAGTTGAAGGTAAACTTGAATTTTGGAGGTCAACCTTAGAGTCTAAAGATTTTCTCTCTAATCTTATCTAACACTAGAGCTATTCAACCTTTTCACGTACGTATATGCTCATTTCGTATACTATTTCTACGAATCAAGCCACTCATCCACCTAAGCATCCTCATCTCTGTAACACTTAACTTAGTATTATGCTTCCCTTTTAATAGCTAACATTCGACACCATAAAGCATTGTAGGTCTCACCACAATCTTATAGAATTTTCTCTTAAGTTTGAGGGAGAATTTTCTACCGCACAACAAGCCCGATGCATTCCTCCACTTCAACCATCCAACTTGAATTCTACTGTTAATATCCCCATCAATTTCAGCATCACTTGAATTCTACTATTAATATCTCCATATATTCAATTTTAGATATACTCAAGCAAAAACCTTTATACTCTAAAGTTGACCTCCATAATTCGAGTTTACCTTCAAGTCCCTCTCACTAGGTCTATATGACGAGAATATAAGATTAAGAAAGTGAGGAGGGAATGAGATAAAAGAAGGGGGGGGAGAGAGAGAGGTAGAGAGAAGAGATAGTTAATATATGAATATCACATAAATTATTATAATTCATTACTTATCTGCTATTATATGTAGGTTATGGATACACTACAGGAAAAACGTCGAAATCTGGCTGTTTTTTCCGGCGGTTAGCCTATATTCACCGGCGATTTTTTTAACTACCAGCGGCTTTACGGCGGTTTTTGTGCCGCCGGAAAAAATCGCGTAGGAAACTATCACCGGCGGTTTTATACCGGCGGTTTATGTAGCCGGCATTTTTTCGGCAGCTCCGACCGCCGGTTTCAACCGGATTTTATGCCGGCGGTTTTCCGGCTGTGACGCCGCCGGCTATTTGACCGACGGTTTTCCGACGGTTTAGTTAGCCGTCGTATGTTTTTAAAACCGCCGTCCTTCGCTGGTAGACCGTCGGTTACCTAACCGGCGAAAGCCGGCGGTCTAACCGTCGGTCTTTCCGGCGGTCTATCATTAGAAATCAAAGAAGTTAGATGTATAACCGATTGGCACAAGGAGAAAAGATATTAACAAATGAATTCATTAACGGGGTGAACATTTTCATTCAGCAAGCGAAACAACTACCCAGCTTCATATGAGATGGAATGTTTTGATGTCCATATTCTAAACATAAAAATCTAGTGCACCTAAGACCAGATGATGTAACTATTGATATGTATCACAGAGGATTCATGCCACGGTATTGGTATTGGACTTTCCATGGTGAGTATGAGCCACATTTTGATTCTCAATGCGGTGCTTCTACAAGTACTAATGTAGCTGAGGCTGAAAATATCCTACTAAATTTTGAGGAATTAGTTCATGATGCAACTAGAATATAATATAAACAAAATATGTAAGAGTTACCGAATAAGGAGGCATATAATTTTTATGATTTGTTGCATGCTGCCCAACAATCAATATGAAAAGGGTGCACCACTTACTCAGAGTTATCTGTTACTGTGAAGATGTTAAGCATCATGGCAGAATATAATGTTGCTCATGAATATTTTTATCAATTCATTGGGCTGCTTAAGGAAACCAATCCGACAGATAATATAATTCCTACAAATCTATATCGGACATTATATTTTTAATACAATCTGTGATGTTTTTAATATTAGTTGGTTGATGCTATTGAACAATCTGTGTTAATAGACATTTATGTTTTTAAGCATTTGTTGAAGTTCTTGAGATCTGTGATGTGTAGATATGTGTTATGGAACTATTATTGTATGTATTTGTATATGTTTGTAGGTGTGGAAATCCGATTGTTGCCTTGGAACGCAATTTTTTTGTTATTGCGACAGGTTTCTGGCAGATTTGACATCGGTGATTTGCCGGAAATGACGATACAATGAATATCTGCATCATTTTTGGTGTTTTATCTCCGCCGAAATTACCGACGGAAAACACGCCGGTAAAAAGTCGTAGCTTTTGTTACGGCGTACATTACGGCGTTTTATCTGCCTGCGTTTCTAGTGGATACGTACGTTAAAAATTCTGGCATATATAACGCTGGAATAATCTGGTAATATATGCCATTTTGTTAACACATTTTTCGTCGGTAATGCGTCTAAAAGTGCGCCAAAACAATTCCTGGCTTCTTCTATCCATCGGAAGACTTTTTTCGATGCATACCAAACCTGCGTATGAAATTCCAACAGAAATGCGCCGGAAATTGAGGCTTTCCGTCATATTTTATGTAGTAATGACGGATTTTGTCCACCGGTAATACCGAGTTTTCCTGTAGTGACAGGTTCATCAAAGGTAGGCAAAGATGACAATTTTAGCAATGAATCTTCAAATTCTACAAAGTTGAACTCGATCGAAGGTGGGATGGAAGAGATCTGATAATCTGCAATGCCCTCATCGTCATCATCGATTCGTAAGGATTTAGTTGGAATTAAGGATCTTGAATCCATCATGGAAGCATAATTGTCCAGCGATTGGAAACCATCAAAGTCTTAGCCAAGGGTGCTCCAGTCTGTCCTCCATTCAAGCCTTGACAACTATCATTTGAGTCGAATAATTTCTTGTTGAAGATCTTCTATTTTTTGAGTCTTGACGTAGTCCTTGCAACGTCTATTTAGAAGTCATCTTGTGCTATTCCTCAAGAACTTATTTAACACAATAAAGATTGGCTGTGAAACTCAACAGTTTTGATGACTTTGGAAGAAAATAGACAGTAGTAGAACAACCCAGTTGGTTCTTGTGGGTTGTGTGGATGGCTGCTAGCAATTGGACAGCCACATTTGGTGGTTTTTTTTGTGATGGGTGAACACACAAAAAGATATGAATCTTCAGAAACGATGTTGGACATTCATCCTTCTCTGTACTTCAAGAACTGAAAAAAGTACACTGCGGCTGAAATTGTGGTCCACAACAGCTATTTGGAGAACAAGAAAGTGGACAGTAGCCTTGAGGGAGTAAGTCCTTGCTATTCAGATTGTTTAAAGAAGGTATAGTAGAAGGAATCCGGTTAAAAAAATTGTTAAGGTTGTTGTCTTGCGGTTCGCACCCAATAACAAATAAAAGGTGGATGTCAGTGCTGTGGAGGAAGAACTGCATCCACCGCTTCGGCTTCGCCACCAAACATCAAATGAGGCCTATTAGCCACTAAATTGATTCCACTTCCGAGGCCGATTCGCCACCAAAGATGGGTCGCCACAAAATGACGCCAATGGTGGAGGCGACACGGCTACGGATATGAACACGAGCAACTTGTCAGCTCTGATACCAAATGACAACTGACGGGGTGGGCTCAACGAATCCATGTCGACGATCTAGTGACCGTGACCAAGAACTCCTTCTTGGGAGAGGGATCACCACCTGAAATTCTTAAGGATACATTAACCCAAAAAGAGTAAAACTACTCAAATATTATTCATCTTCCAAATCTATCAATTACAAGTGTTGACTATGTATGTATAGCCAAAAGAAGCAACATACTAGGATACACCAACAAAAGAAAGCATTACACCTATATAGCCATATAAAATGTCATATGAAATTAAATGGCTCTGAAGTTTAACATAATCAATGGCTCAGCTCCGGCGTCATGGAAAGGACTTATACTTGGATTACTAATTCAATAAGCTATTTCAACTTTTAAGTCCTAGTTTAAAGTTTATTTTATTAGTAGAGATTTATGCTAATATTTATTTGAAGTACTGGAAGAAATGGCTCATTTAGTTAAAGCATAACCATAAATTTATTTTATTGAAAAAATATATATTTTTGAAATACATACTACTCTCTCTCTCTCTCTCTCTCTCTCTCTCTCTCTCTCTCTTTCTCTCTTTATATATATATATATATCTTCATGTTGCAAATCTTGGCCTAATACTATAATTTTAATGATAACAACCATTATTATTTTCTTATCATTGTTATTCTTGCATATATGTTTTGTTTCCCTACTTACTAACATTTTAGGTCCACAAGTCCACTGGCAACGACAATCAGCTCAAGATTAGGTAGACTATGGTTGAGTCTGTTTATAATTTCAATTTTTAGTATTTTTTCTTTCTTTAGTCAAATCATGTATCGGGTGGACACTAAGCTGAGTAACCTTACACATACATACTCATAGGAGTAAGTTGGTGAGTGAATGTAATTCTTGAATTTTGAACTCATCATATAGTATGATTTATATCATATTGGACAATCAGTTTAAAATAAAAAATCTTAATTAGGGCACCCCTGTTAATTAAGTGTGATTAACCTAATCGTATTGTATGATACATATCATGCAGGATGATTAGTTAAGATTATGAAAAATAGTCACCAATCACCATTTAGTTAATATTTTTATGTTGAAATTTTGCTCTGATTGTACAAAACTATTTCATTCTTCCTAGTTGATTTATGATAATCATGCCTAAATTAATGTTATGATTAAAGAAATAATTATGGTAAAATTGCTCGATTAGATCATACAGGAAGATCAGTGATGATCGTACTAGATGACACGAGAGATACATGGGTTGATACTTAATCATTATGCATCGTCCCAAATAAAAAACCATGATTTTGTTCTAATCGTACAAGTATATTGTTCTAGACTATTACGAATTTGATTTCAGGAAATAGAATTTTGATGATAGCAAACACTTCTATTTCTCTACAACTGTCTTGCCTACTAACATTTCAGGTATACAAGATCAAACTGCAATTTAAACTAGCTCAAGATTGGGTAGACTAGGACTGCGTAAGTTTATAATCTTTTCATTTTCTTGAGTCAATTATAAACGATGTGGTTCTTGATGCTAATTAACCTTGCACACACACACACACTTGGGAAAAAAATTCTAACTATTTTTAGAGTTTTCTATTTTTGGTCACATCGTTTGGGATGATCCAAAAATTTGCCTGGATGAATAGTTAAAAATAAAAACAATAATTAGGGCATCCTGGTTAAGGTAGCCATTATTAAGCACATCATCTTGGATGATATGCCATCGGCTGAGATGATAGACTCAAATCAGAAAGAATCAGCCACCACATCTATTTAGTAGCTTTTATTTTTGGACATTATCTTGGACGATGTAGTATAATTATGCCTAAATTAATATGATAATTAAAGAAAGTAATTAAGGTTTTATTGCTCGATCATATCATCCTGGACAATCATAGTGTTGCGAATCTGTTTTTAGGAAATAAAATTTTGATGATAGCAAACACTTCTATTTCACTATGACTGACTTGCCTATTAACATTTCAGGTCCACATGATCAAACTATAATTTGAACCAGCTCAAGATTAGGTAGACTAGGTCTGAGTCAGTTTGTAAACTTTTTTTTTTCTTGAGTCTATTATAAACAATGTGGTTCCTGATGCTAAGTAACCTTGCACACACACACTTGGGAGAATTTTTTTTAACTATTTTAAAGTTTTCTATTTTTGCTCACATCATTCAAGATGATATATAAATTAGCCTGGATGATTAGTTAAAAACAAAAACCCTAATTAGGGTATCCTAGTTAAGGTAGCCGTCAATAAGCGCATCGTCCTGTACGATATTCATATTGGCCCGGATAATAGACTCAAATCAGAAAGAATCAGTCGTCATATCTATTTAGGTAGCTTTTATTTTTAGACATCATCCTGGATAATGCAACATAATTATGCCTAAATTAATATGATAATTAAGGAAAGTAATTAATGTTTGATTGCTTGATCATATCGCCTTGACGATCATAGGATCGGCCAGGACAATCAGTTCAAAAACCTTAGTTATTTTCAGACTATTAAATATCAGTCAGCTTCTATTCAGAGCGATGTTTTGGGTGATATTCAACGATTTATACTAATTATACAGGATGATATACTATCGGCCTAGACGATATAAACAAAAACCTTCTAATCTTTCCAAATCATCCTAGTTGATTGAGCTTAATTTATAATGATTGTACAGGACAATATTTATATTATCCTGGATGATAAAGTTAGTTTGTTGTAATTAAGAGCTATTCCAAAGCACTTTTACTTAAGACCTCTTATTCTACCTAAGAGATAATGTTTTGCTTCTGTTTTGACCTAAGAGAGCTAAGAGGAGAGGGAGAGCAATGAAGAGAGAGAGGAAGTTATGAGGGGGAGTTTGTGAGGGGTTTCACAAATGTTGCTCCAAGTAAGGATCCGTTGTCATCTTCTCTAGTCGTCGTCCTTAGTTCCTTGGGGGTTCCAAAGAGGTCTACTTTAGCATCTAGTCAAGGTTCTCTGTCTGATTTAGGAGGACGCAAAAGGAGTTGGGTTCTCTGCCTGCTTTTGGAGGAAGCAAAAGAGTTAGATTCTCTGCCTCACCTAGGTTGGTGGAAAGGAGGTTTGTAAAGGCTTCTCCACCTTGTTGTGGGGGCAAAAGGAGAGACACTGAGTTTAGTGCAATACTCAGAGGGCGCCTTTGGGGAGTGGATGTAGGTCAAGTTGACCAAACCACTATAAATTTCTGTGTTCTTTATTACTGCTTCCACATTTAATTTTTACACTTTGATTTCTATGGTGAATCTTGGTTTTGGTTTTAAGATTGTGTTTTGATTATTTTTTTTTTAAATACTAATTCACCCCCCTCTTGGTTAGCGTTGGGACTATTTCATAAGGGATTAACATCCCTATCAAACTTTCAAGTGCCATCAGAGTACTTTCATGTAGGATCAGTCGGGATGATAAATTCAAAAACCTTAGTTATTCCTGGATGATCAAACATCAGTCTGCTTCTATTCAGGGTGATGCTTTGGACGATATGAACTAAATTAAACTAATCATTCGGGATTATTATGAGATTGGCCTGCAAGATCAAGTTATTTTTTAATCGTCTAGACATCCATTCAAGGCAGTATTTTGGATGATATTCAATGACTTGTACTAATCGTACAGGACGATATACTATCTGCCTAGACGATATGAATAAAAATCTTCTAATCGTCCCAAATCATCCTAGCTGATTGAGTTAAATTTATACTAATCATACAAGATGATTTTTATATCGTCCTGGATGATAAAGTTGGTTTGTTATAATTAAGATCTATTCTGAAGCTCTTCTATATAAGACCTCTTATTTTACCCAAGAGAGTATCTTTTGCTGCTGTGCTGACCTGAGAGAGCCAAGAGGAGAGGGAGAGTAAGGGAGAGAGAGAGAGATCTTATGAGGGGGAGTTTGTGAGGGGTTTCACAAAGGTTGCTCCAAGCAATGATCCATCATCATCTTCTCCAGTCATCATCCTTAGTTCCTTGGGGGCTCTAGAGAGGTCTACTTTCGCATCTGATCAAGGTTCTCTGCCTATTTCAGGAGGAAGCAAAAAGAGTTGGGTTCTCTGCTTACTTTTGGAGGAAGCAAAAGGAGTTGGTTCTCTGCCTCACCTGGGTTGGTGGAAATGAGGTTTGTAAAGGCGTCTCTGCCTTATTGTGGGGGCAATAGGAGAGACATTGAGTTTAGTGCAATACTCGAAGGGCGCCTCCGGGGAGTGGACATAGGTCGAGTTGACAGAACCACTATAAATTTTATGTTCTTTATTACTGCTTCCGTATTTTATTTTTGCACTTTGATTTCTCTGGTGAATCTTAGTTTTGGTTTAAAGATTGCATTTTGATTAAAAGATTTCTTAAAATACCAATGCACCCCCTCTTGGTTAGCCTTGGGACTAGTTCATAAAGGCTTAACATCCCTATCAAACTTTTAAGTGCCATCAGAGCACTTTCTCGCAGGATCGGCCAGGATGATTAGTTTAATAACCGTAGTTATTCATGGCTGATCAAACATCAGCCTATTTTTATTCAGGGTAATGCTCTAGACGATATGCACCGAATTGAATTAATCGTTCGGGACAATCGTGAGATTGGCATGGATGATTAAGTTATTTTTCCATCATCCAAATATCCATTTAGGATGATGTTATGGATGATATTCAATGACTTGTACTAATCGTACAAAATGATATACTATCAGCCTGGACAATATGAATAAAAACCTTCTGATCGTTCCAAATCATCCTAGCTGATTGAGATAAATTTGTACTAATCATACAAGATGATATTTATAATATCCTGGACGATAAAGTTAGTTTGTTGCCATTTAGAGCTATTTCAAAGCTCTTCTCTATAAGACCTCTTATTCTACTCAAGAAAGTATCTTTTGCTATTGTTCTGACCTAAGAGAGCCAAGATAAGAGGGAGAGCAAGGGAGAGAGAGAGAGAGGATCTTATGAGGGGGAGTTTGTGAGTGGTTTCACAAAGGTTGCTCCAAGCAGGATCCATAGTCGTCTTCTCCGATCATCATCCCTAGTTCCTTGGGGGTTCTAAAGAGGTCTACTTCAGCATCTGATTGAGCTTCTTTGCCTGCTTGAGGTGGAAGCAAAAGGAGTTGGGTTCTATACCTACTTCTAGAGGAAGCAAAAGGAGTTAGGTCTCTACCTCATCGGGGTCGGTGAAAAGGAGGTTTGTACAGGCTTCTCCGCCTTGATGTGGGAGCAAAAGGAGAGTCACTGAGTTTAGTGCAATACTCGAAGGACGCTTCTAAGGAGTAGACGTAGGTCAAGTTTATCGAACCACTATAAATCTATGTGTTCTTTCTTATTATTGCTTCTGCATTTAATATTCGCACTTTAATTTCTTTGTGGTGAACTTTGGTTTGAGTTTGTATTTTGATTAAAGAATTTTTTTAAATACTAATTCACCCCCCTCTTGGGTAGCCTTCAGCTAGTTCATAAGGGCTTAATATCCTTAAAGAAATTTTAAGTGCTATCAGAGCACTTTCAAGTGATATCATAGCGGGATTCATAAAATCGAGTTTTGAAAAACTTTTTTGAATTTTAATCTATGGCTAACTTTGGTAATCGTAATACTGTAGAAGGGTATTCTATTACCCGACCACCTTTGTTTGAAAATATTCCTTTTAATTTTTGGAAAACTCGCATGTCTGTATTTTTACAATCACTTGATTATCATATGTGGATGCTTGTTAAAGATTGTTATTCACCTCATTCTCATGAAATTAATGAAATTAAAATTAAACTTCCTTTTAATGAATGGACTTTCGATGAATGGAATTTAGCGTAACTTAATGTGCAATGTTTGAATTATTTTTTCTATGCTTTGAAATCGGAAGATTATATGCGGGATTCAACTTGTGCTACCGGTAAAAAAATTTGGGATAGATTGTGTATTACTTATAAAGGAACTAACGAAGTTAAACAATCTAGGTTAAATATTTTGTTGCATGATTATAAACTTTTTCATATGAAACTTACTGAATCAATTTCTGACATGTATATTAGGTTTATTCAAATTATCATCTCATTGCATGCTTTAAGAAGAGAGCTAACTAATTATGAAAGAGTCAATAAGATTTTAAGATGCTTGCCTTCTTCTTCTAATGCTAAGATCACTACAATTATTGAATCTAAAGATTTGAATACTTATTATATTGATAGCTTACTTGGATCACTCATTGCTTACGAGCAAGGGGCGAATCAAAGAAATCTTAATACATGTGAGAAAAAGAAGGAGAAAACTATGGCACTAAAGGCTAATGATACAGATACAAATTCTTCCAGGTCTGAAAGCGATGATATTGCCTTCATCACTAGATAATTCAAAAGCTTTCTAAGGAAGAATTAACAAGTATCATTAGAAGTGAAAAAATGATAAGAATAACAAAAACTTTAAAAGTTCTTCTATGAATGCAGGAAGCCTAGACATGTCAAAGTTAGTTGTCCTACACTTAAGGATCACTCAAGCAAAGAGAAGGGTGAGGAGAAACCCAAATACGAGAAGGATAAGAAGTAGTACCAAAATACATTCTGGGCAGATTATGCATCTGAATCATCTGAGACTAAAGCTAAAGAGGAGATAACAAACTTGTGCTTGATGGGTGATCATCTTAGTTAGTCTGATCAAGAAGAGGTATGTGAACCAACCTATGATCAATTACTTGAAGTTTGTGAGAACATTCATGCATCATATAGGAAACTTAAGAAAACTCATGCTAGTCTAAAATTAGAATTTTCAAATTTGTAAAAAGAGTATAAAATTTTAAGTAAAGATCACACTCAACTTGATAGCAATCACATGTCATTACTTGATGAGTTTGATGAATTGAATAAAAAGCATTCTGAATTAATTGTTGAGCATGATTCATTGAAAGCATCCTAAACCTCACTTGAATCTAATTTTAAAAATTATATTAAAGAATCTGAGCATAAGGAGCACTATTTGAATGTTGATAATGCTGTTTTAGAAAGTATTAACTTGAGGTTTAAAGCTAAACTGAATACACTTGAGAGAAATTAGAATACATCCATACTTGATCTAAAGCCAAAACCTAGGACGAGGCATTATAACCTGAATATTAGTAAATTCTTTTTCTGGAGTTAGATGCTTTTAATATGGCATGCTAGGATACATTTCACACACTTGCACTATTCACCATAGTACACATTGGGTGTGGAGACATAAATTGCATGATTCACAGCATAACACACATAAATTGTATTCTTCTTTTCATAAGAAGGGACTCAAACCTATTTGGGTTCCTAAATCTTACATCTAATGATTTTGTAAGGGTGCTTTCACCAATAACCTCGTAAGAGCATGTGGTACTTGGACAGCGGAGGCTTGTGGCTCTTAATTGCATAAATTTGCTACTTAATAAATTTTGATTTGCATATTTACTACTCTGTTTATTGTTGTTATTTTCTATTCTTTATATTCTAATTTTGAGTTAGTTTTTTATTTTTGATATTATTTTATAGTTATTTCATCTCTATTTTTTTAATTATTAGTTTTTTCTTATTTTTGGTCATAATTGAAGTGATATTTTATGCTTTATTTTTATTTTCGATAATTTATAGTCAATATTTTGATTTCTCTAAATCCGTTAAGGGGAGAAACACTGTTGATTATTTTCCTCTATCTAACCTCTTTTAACGATGTAATTTTTTTTCTAAATAAAAGTTTATCTCAAATTAATAACTGGACTTTGTAATTGAAAATTTTTTATCTTGCTATAGTAATCTATCTTATATATATAAAGTTCAAAGTATTTATATTACTTTTAAATTCTTTGAAATCTTGTTGTTGCGTTTATCATATGAAATTGATTCTATTTTATGATTTATTCTTCCCTTTTTTAGAGAGTAAGTTTTTCTTCTCTAATATCTAGAATATATACTCATAACTAAGAGCTTTTAAGAGTTTTGAAAAGGGGTCTAGCATGCAAAAAATGACAAGGGCATAAAATTAGCCCCAAAAAGAAAAGAAAAGTGAAATAATGCGTAATGATCGCTAAAAAAACTTGAAAGATACATAAAGTGTATCAAAAATTAAAAGACGAGCAAAGTCCGCCAATCAATTGACAAGAGGTATAAAATGAGCCCATAAAAAGTAAACTTCCCTCTCTTTCAAAGCTTTAAATCTTAGAAGAATTCATGTGTCACTTGACATTTTCAAAGGCCTGATTTCAAATTTCTTGATTGTGATAAATTACTTTGTTATATTATTCTATAAGATATTTTCTTTCTGGAATCAAGTTTTAAATGGATCTCTTTTTCTTATCCAATTGGTTTGTTCTGAGTTAGGACTTTTGTTTTTAAAAAATAATTTTTCCCTGAGAGAAGTATGACCTAGGGTTAACACAATCAGATATTCTATAATTTTTGTATCTCGATGATGTTAACTCATTAGTCTTACAAATCTTTAAATTCAATCACTTGGAGAATTTATCATTTTCATGCCTTATTTATTTAAAAAAATATAAAAAATTATAAAAATTTTCTTATTTTTGTTTCTTTTTATCTCTTCTTTTATGTTTTTTTTTGTAATTAATTTTATCTTTTACTGTTGTTTTTGTGTTTTTTGGACCTTCTCTGATGATCTATATCCACCTCTTGAATTTCATTTTCAATCCCATCGTCCAGGAGAATGCATTCAATCCACTCTTAACCTTTCTTCTAATGGCTGATATATTTTCTCTATTTATCACTGTCGTGGATGAAACTTATAATCCTAGACAATCTGATTGTATCCTACTTAGCTTACTGTGATTGGTCCGGATGATCCTCTTTGGCCTGGACGATGTTCTTAAATATTTGCTTAATTATTGGTAATCGGCCCGTATGAACCACCTATTAATCCTAGATGATACATGTGGCAATGCATTTAAACCCTTTAAATTTGCCCGATATGATTAATTATTAATGATCATCCCGGATGATCCACCTATTCGTCCTAGATAATATATGTGGCAATGTTTTAAATATTTTAAATTTGACTGGTATGATCCATTATTGTGCATCATTCTGGACGATCCACCTAATCGGCCAGGATAATCTTCTTTTTCAACGGTCGTCCGGCTTAACTCCTCAGTACGATCGCCTGTGTCTTATTATCCCGGATGATATCTGTTCATCCTGGATGACTTTACTGCCTTTTTGACCAATTGTCCTAGACACAATTATTGCACTCGATCATCCTGGATGATCGGATCATTTCTTTAAAAATCGAGACTCTCACATAATTTTTTTCATATACCTTCCTTCAATCCTTCTACCTCAGTCGTAGTTTCTTTATTTTGCTAATCATGACTGGTGGAAAAAGGTGTCGCATGCCTTCTGGAAGCTCCTCAAGGGAAAATTTAGACCCTCGATTCACTGAGGCTGTTGATCAAGCTACCTATTAGCGGTACAAAATGGCCAGGATCACTGTATCCCGAACTGTCAACCCTTACATCCTTTCCTATCCTATTCTTAATTTATTTGCTCACATTACACTCACTTTTCTCCTCAATCTTATCGTCCCATTCAATTTGGAGTTACTATTTGAATTTTTCATTAGCCTTCGCATCAATTCCTCTTTTACTGCTCTTCAGTCCTATGTGAATAGACGTCCTGTCAAAATCACATATCAGGACTATCAAGAACTCCTGCAACTATCCACCACATGAGACAAACTTTACATCCTATGTCAAGATCCTGATTACTACTATGTTCTAGCCAATTACTTTTTAAGGAACACTAATGCTTCCTATCATGTTGGAGAGTCTAGAAGCTTACTCAAAGATGCTAGAATAATCTAACATGTCCTTTGCACCTCTATTCTTCCAAAAGCTGGTGATCATATTCATATCACTCCACTCCTTTCGATCACCACTTTTTATATTATGACCCATCATGAATTTAATGCCTCTGATCTGATTTTTTGGTACATCAAGCACTTGACCAGCATTCGAGATCCAGGACATAGGAGGAAGCCTAATCTTGCCTTAGGACACATCATTACCTATGTCCTAAAAACCTAATACAACATCTAATATCCTGCCCCACCAAACTTTCAGCCTGCCTTCTACTCAAATAACTCATTCCATGTTCTTAATAGTACTCATCTCCACCCAGGGCACACGGAAGCCGAGAGAGCTGAAGAGGAGGAAACTCCTACACCTATTCTTGCACTTGCTCCGCTTCACTAGCATTCACAGCTGGATCAGCTTGTAGAGCAGTTCAACTAATGGGAGACTCACTTTGATAAATATGTTGTTGCACGGAAGCAGCAACATGCTGAGGATGTTGCTCACTTTGACTCTTATGTGGCTCACCAGCAATGCCAGCACGACCAGGACATGACCTGGTTTAGAGAACAGTTTGCTGCTTTTTCTAGTATCTTTCCGCCATAACCACCACCACCACATCCTTTGGATGATCGGGGGCTGTTTTTCTTTTAGTTTATTTTCATGTTGTTATTTCTTCTTTCTTGTTGTAGTTTGATTCTGTTTGGTAGTCTTTGCTTTGTTTCTTTTCTAGTTTCCCTCTTACTTTTTGTGATGTCAAAAAAGAGAGTAGTTGTACTGTTTGTTATGTTGTGTTTTATGTTGGATAGTTAAACTATGTTTGTTTCTTCACACTATTTTTATCAAACTACTTTGAACTACTTTAATTATTTATTTGTTTTCCATCATCAAAAAGGGGGAGATTATTAGGAATCTGATTTCAGAAAATAGAATTTTGTTGATAGAAAGTACTTTTGTTTCTCTACGACTGCCTTGCCTACTAACATTTTAGGCCCACAAGATCAAACTACAATTTGAACCAGCTCAAGATTGGATAGACTAGGTCTGAGTCAGTTTGTAATATTTTCCTCTTCTTTAGTTAATTATAAATGATTTGGTACCTGATGCTAAGTAACCTTACACGCAAACACTTGGGGGAAATTTTTTGACTATTTTTAGAGTTTTTTTTTTATTTTTGATCACATCATCCAGGATGATCCAAAAATTGGCCTGGATGATCAATTAAAAATAGAAACCCTAATTAGGGCATCCTGGTTAAAGCAGTCATCATTAATTGCATTGTCCTGGATGATATATCAATTTAGGTAGCTTTTATTTTTAGACATTATCCAGGACATCATCATGGATGATACAGTATAATTATACCTAAATTAATCTAGTAATTAAGGAAAGTAATTAAGGTTTGAATGCTCAATCATATCATCTTGGACGATCATAGGATCGGCTAGGACGATCAGTTCAAAACCTTAGTTATTCCTAAATGATCAAATATTGGTCTGCTTCTATTCAGGGCGATACTCTGGACGATATACACCAAACTGAACTAATCGTATGTGATGATCATGAGATCGGCCTAGATGATCAAGTTATTTTTTTATCGTCTAGACATCAATTCAGGGCGATGTTCTAAACGATATTCAATGAGTTATACTAATCCTATAGGATGATATACTATCGGCCTGGATAATATTAACAAAAACCTTTTGATCGTCCCAGATCGTCCTGGCGGATTGAGCTAAATTTATACAAATCATACAGGATGATAAAGTCATTTTGTTCCAATTAAGAGCTATTTTGAAGCTCTTCTATATAAGACCTCTTTTTCTACCTAAGAGATTATCTTTTGCTGTTGTGCTTACCTGAGAGAGCTAAGGGGAGAGGGAGAGCTAGGGAGAGAGAGAGAGGATCTTGTGAGGGGGAGTTTGTGAGGGTTTTCACAAAGGTTTCTCTAGGTAAGGATCCATAGTCATCTTCTCTGGTCGTCATCCCTAATTCATTGGGGGTTCTAGAGAGGTCTACTTTAGCATCTAATTGTGGTTCTTTGCCTTCTTCAGGAGGAAGTAAAAGGAGTTGAGTTCTCTACCTGCTTCTGGAGGAAGCAAAAGGAGTTGGGTTCTCTGCCTCACTAGGGTCAGTGAAGAGGAGGTTTGTGCAGGCTTCTTCTCCTTACTGTGGGAGGAAAAGGAGAGTCACTGAGTTTAGTGCAATACTCAGAGGGCGCTTCTAGGGAGTGGACGTAGGTCAACTATACCGAACCAGTATAAATCTCTATGTTCTTTCTTATTTTTTCTTCCGTATTTAATTTCCACACTTATTTTCATTGTGGTAAACTTTGGTTTGAGTTTGTGTTTTGATTAAAGAATTTTTTAAATACCAATTCACCCCCCTCTTGGTTATCCTTGGACTAGTTCATAAGGGCTTAATATTTCTAAAGAGCTTTCAAGTGCTATCAGAGCACTTTCATAAACTACTCGAGGGATGTATGGGATGATATTTAAATCATCGCCCATCATCGCCTTTTATACTGGACGATTAGTATAATGTCTTATACTAATCATACAGTATGATCGTAGAATCTTACAGAACGATCATCATAAATACTTGACCTGATCATACAGGATAATGTGGATCATAATGGTTGAAAGGGCTATTTTATACTAATAATACAAAATGATTTAATAATCTTATTGGATGACCTTTAATGGCAAATTGAAAATTAGGACTTCTTTTGGAGGCTCTTTATTTAATCTCTTAAATTATCTTGTGAAAGATTTTTATCTATTGAGTTGATCTGAGAGAGAGCTAGAGAGAGAGAGAGAGAGAGAGAGAGAGAGAGAGAGAGAGAGAGAGAGAGAGAGAGAGAGAGAGAGAGAGCTTTGGGAGAGAAGAAAGGGAAAGATCTTCGTGAGGGAGAGTTGTGAGGAATTCATAAATGTTACTCTAAGAAAGGTTTTCATTATCTTCTTCTAGCTACTTTCCTAATTCCTAGGTGGTTATGGGGGTGACATTCTTCAACATCAAATTTAGGTTCTATGCCTGCTCTAAGAGGGAGTAAAAGGATTCAGGTTCTCTGCCTACTCCGAGTGGGAGTAAAAGGATTCAGGTTCTCTACCTTCATGAGGAGGGTAAAAAAGATTCAGGGTACTCTGCCTCACCAGTTTGGTGGAATAGATTTCTGTAAGGACTTCTCCGCCTAGCTATGGGGGCTAAAGGAGAGACACTAAGATGTTTAGTGCAATACTCAAAGGAAGCCTCCGGGAAGTGGATGTAGGTCATATTTGATCGAACTACTATAAAATCTTTTGTGTATGTTCATTTACTTTTTTGTAATTTAATTTTTGCACTATTTTGTGATTTACTATATGGTTTAGAAAACTTTGATTTTGTTATTGTGAAATTGATCTGCTTCTGTATCAAGGATTTTTCTTTTTATCAAATAATTTTTAAATTATTGATTCACCCCCTCTTTGTTAGCATCAGGTTAATTCTTAGAGGTTTAATAATCTTCATGAATTTTCAAGTGGAATTGGAGCAAGATTCATAAATTAAGTTTTAAAAAACTTTTTAAAAATGATCAATGGATACCTTTAGAAATTATATGTTGCAAATAGATATTTAATCACACGATCACCTTAATTTGATAATATTTCTTTTAATTTTTAGAAAATTTGCATATCTACTTTCTTGCAATCTATCAATTATCTCATGTGGATGTTAGTTCATGAGAAATATTTTGTACCTTCATGTTTAGAAAATGGTGTTAAAATTGAAATACCCTTTTCTAAATGGAGTACTAATGATAGAGATTTAGCCCAACTAAATGCCAAATAGTTAAACTATTTTTATATGCTTTAAAATTTGAAGATTATATGCACATTTCTACTTGCACTACCAGTAAGGAGATTTGGGATTAACTCTTTGTTAAGAGAGTTACTAATTGCATGTTTTACATTCTTGCAACTTGTATTGTTTTGATGATTCCAAATATTATTGTTTTAAGTTTTGTTATCTCCTAACACTTTTTGGAAGATTTGTTTTTGCTCTTGTGTGGACTAATATTTCAGGAAATTTGTACTCCAGACTAATAAAGACTTCACATTAAATTTAGCATGAGATAGTTTGTAAATTGAAGCTTGTATTTTTCTTTGAATTGTGTTTGAGAGGGAGTGATTGTAATTGTGTAAATAAATACACACACAATTAAGGAGATCTTTAAAAATTATACTGATCGTACGGGATGAATATAGTTTGTACGGGACGATCAAGTCAGTTATCTCCTCAAAAGAGTAATGGAACGAATAGGAAGCGTAGAAAATTTTTTCTAAGTCTTAATCATCCAGGACGAATTACCTATTCGTCTCAGTATGAAATGGGCTCTGGAAATTTTTTGTTCAAAAGAAATTCATATTCATATCAGGACGAAATGCTCTCTTAAAAATTTTCATCCAGATGAACTCCAATTCGTCCCTGGATGAAATGTCCTATGGAAAATTTTTGTTCAGACGAATTCATATTCGTGCCAGGATGAAATGCTCTCTAGAAAATTTTTGTCCAGATGAACTCCAATTCATCCCAGGATGAAATGTCCTATGTAAAAATTTTTTCCAGAGAAACTCATATTCGTCCCAGGATGAAGCGAACCGACTCTTGAAAATTTGTCAACTTCCTACAGATTTCGAAACCGACCTATGGTATAACCGTTCGTACCAGATGAACCTTGTTCATACAGGATGATTAACATATACGAAGTCAATTAGTACCAAAATAAATTGGATTCATTTCCAACTGAATTAAGTAACATCGTCCATGATGATCCATGATCGTACGGGATGATCCACTTCTAACATACTTGAATTTTAGCAGTTTTTGGATGATTTTTTATGTCTTTTCTATATAAAGTCCAATATAAATTGCCACTTAATCTTTTTTCCTACTTATCTTCATGCCAATTGAAAGGAGAGTCAAGGAGAGAGTGTGAGAGAGTGTTTGAAGGAGAATTCTTACTACTGGAGCGTGAAGGTTTCACTTGGTACTCAAAGGTAAGAGTCTCTACTTATGATTTTTTATTACTTCACTCTTTTCTCTCTTCTATCTAGATTTCTTGTGAAGAAGATCTATCAAGGAGATCCGATTCTCTGGTGACACTTGGAGAGTGTGACCAGTCGAAGGGTTCTCTGCCCATATTAAAAGAGTGTGAACAGTCGAAGGGTTCTCTACCCACATTAGGAGAGTGTGAAAGGACGAAGGGTTCTCTGCCCACACTAGGAGAGTGTGAACAGCCGAAGGGTTATCTTCCCACACTAGGAGAGTGTGAAAGGATGAAGGGTTCTCTGCCTACATCGGGAAAGTGTGAAAAGATGAACAGTTCTCTGCAAACACTAGGAAGAGTGTAAAAGGACGACGGTTCTCTGCCGCACCAGGTAGTGGTGGAAGAAAGTTTTTTAAAGGCTTCACCACCTTGCTGTCGGTGTAAAAGGAGGCATTAGTGCAATACTCAGAGGGTACCTCCAGGGAGTGGATGTAGGTCGTGTTTTACCGAACCACTATAAATCTCGTGTCTTTTTTTTTCGCTGCTTTTTATTTTTTATTTTATTGTTTCTAACTTGTGGTTGAAAAATGTTTTATATAAAATTCACTAAAGTTATTTATCTCAATTCTAAATTTTAAAGAGGGATAAAATTTTTTAATTACCAATTCACCCCCCCCCCCTTTTGGTTAGCCACTGGGACATAAGCTTAGGTTTAACAACCTAATTCATATTGAACAAGTTTCAACAGGTGGTATCAGAGCTTGGTTTCAAAATCATAAGTTTAGACTACTTTTTGATTAACATAGATGGCTACATTTGTAAACCGAAATATATCTGAGGGTTACTCTATCACTAGACCTCCATTGTTCGACAATATTCCTTTTGATTTTTGGAAAACACGTATGTCTATATTTTTACAATCACTTTATTATCGTATGTCGATCTTAGTTCAGGAAGGGTATACAAAACCAACTAGAATAGTTGACGGAGTTAGAGTTGATACAACTTTTATGGATTGGACAGTAGAAGAACGTGACTTAGCACAACTAAACTCCAAATGCTTGAATAGTTTCTTTTGTGCACTTAAATCAAAAGATTACATGAGGGTTTCTACTTGCAAGAGTGGAAAGGACATATGGGATAGACTTCGTATAACATATGAGGGGACTAATGAGGTTAAGCAATCTAGACTTAATATCTTGCTGCGTGATTATGAACTATTTTTCATGAAACCTAATGAATCCATTTCTTATATGTACACAAGATTCACACAAACAGTCACCTCTTTACATGCATTGGGTAGGGAACTAACAAATACTGAAATGGTTAATTAGATTCTTTGTTGTTTGCCCACAGCTTATGATGCTAAAATTTTGCAATTACAGAGTCTAAAGATCTAAACATTTGCTCTATTGATAATCTTCTTGGTTCGCTAATTACTTATGAGAAAGGAGTTAACCAAAGAAAGATTGATGCAGGTGAACCATGAAAGGAGAAGAACATAACACTGAAAGTGGAGGAGTCTGAGAATGAACACTCACAACCTAAGGATGAAGATGACATCGCATTAATGACTAGACAATTTAGAAGCTTTTTGAAGAGGAAGCAGAAGAGACGCCAACAATGGAATAGAGGTAAATTTAATAGAAATGCAAAGGTTTCAAATGACATTATTTGCTATGAGTGTAGGAAATATGGACATATAAAGACAGATTGCCCAAAACTCAAAGCCACTCCTAGCAAGGAGAAAGTAGAGGAGAAACCTTTTGTGAAGAAGGGCAAGAAGAAATTCCAAAGAGTTTTTTGGGCGGACTCAGCTTCAGACTCGTCAGAGATAGAAAAGGAAGAGGAAGTCACTAATCTGTGCTTAATGGTCGATAGTCTTGATCAGTCAGATCAAGAAGAGGTATGTGACTTAAGTTATGATGAACTTTTAAAAGTTTCTGAACACATGCATGTATAGGAAAATGAACAAAATGCATGCTAGTCTAAGTTTAGAATTTGAAGAACTACAAAGAATCATAAAATTCTTAGGAAAGATCATGCTTTAATTGATGACAACCACATGAAATTACTTGATGAGTTTGATAACTTGAATAAAAACATCCTATGCAGAACTTGAAAAAGATTTTAAAAATTTTAAGGATGAATCGGAGAGAAAGATTTATAGATCAAATTATACAAATCGGATTTTGGAAGATATTAATTCATTTTATAATTAATGATAAAAGCTCTCGAGGATAATAGGATCCCTCCTAAACTTGAAGATTTCACTAATCTTATTTTATATCCTAAATTTATGCAATCCCTAAATAGACAAATGAATAGTAGTAGACTTAGGAATCCTTTTCCAAAAGTCAAATGTAACAATTGTGGATTGATTGGACACATAGCTCACACCTGTACTTTGAAGAAGAAAACTTATTTGGTGTGGAAACCTAAGATGCATAAACCTAGACATAACATACATGCATCTCTTTATAAATTGCCAAAAGGAGAACCCAAAATTGTTTTGATTCCCAGGTCTAATGTTTGATAATCTTACAGGGTCGCTCTCACATAAGATCTCGTGAGAGCATATGGTACCTGGACAGCAGATGCTCAAAGCATATGACTGGAGATCCTGCACAATTTATATCGCTGGAAGCTAGGAGTGGAGGCAAAGTTACACTTGGAGATAACACCACAAGGAAGGTGATTGGGACAGATATGATTGGAAATATAAATAATTTTTATATTGAAAATGTGTTATTGGTAGAAGGCTTAAAGCATAATTTGTTAAGTATAAGCCAGCTATGTGATGAAGGATATTGTGTAAATTTTTTTCCTATTAGCTGCATTTTAAGCCTAAATGGAAATGATGTTTTGAATGGTAAAAGGGTAAATAATATTTATATGCTAGACTTGAATTATATTCAAACTCCTACTGCTTTTTGTTTAAAAACTAATTCTGATGAGTCATGACTTTGGCATAGAAGACTTTATCATTCTAGCATAAAAAACCTTAAGAGAATTACCCAAAAGAACTTAGTGAGAGGTATACCAAAATTAGACTTTACTAAGGACCACCTTTGTGATGCATGTCAATTAGGAAAGCAAGTGAAGTCCTCTTTTCAATTCAATAAGGATCTTAGAACTAGTAAACCATTGGAGGTTTTGCATATGGATATTTTTGGACCAGTTGGAATTGTAAATATAGGAGAGAATGTATACGGAATTGTGATTGTGGATGATTACTCAAGATTCATATGGGTTAGATTTCTATTTCATAAGAGTAAATTATTTGAGAAATTTAGAAATTTTTTGACTTGGATTCAAATAAAACTTGGGTGTAAAATCATGACTATACAAAGTGATCATGGAGGAGAATTTAAAAATGAAAGATTTAAGGATTTTTGTAAGGAGAAAGGAATTGATCACAATTTTTCTGCACCTAAAACCCCTCAGCAGAATGTGGTAGTCGAAAGGAAAAATAGAACATTAATAGAAGCCGCCTAAGCAATATTGGCAGAATACTCACTTCTTAAATCCTTTTGGGCTGAGGCAGTTAGCACTGTATATTATATTGTGAATAGGGTGAATGTGAGATATAAATTAAATAAAACATCCTATGAGTTGCTAAAAGAAAGAACACATAATTTGTCTCATTTGCATGTTTTTGGTTGCAATGTGTTTATACATAACAATAGAAAATCTGCCTTAGAAAAATTTGATCCAAAATCAGATGAAGGAATTTTTGTTGGATACTCAAGTGTTGGAAAATCTTATAAAGTATTCAATAGAAGAACTTTGCTAATTGAGGAGACCACATATGTTGTATTTGATGAATCTGAAAATTTAGAAGAGCCAAATGTTGTAGAAGATGAGATTGAAGATAACTCCCAAAAGATTGATAAAAAAAATTTGGAAGAAAATTTGGAAGAAAATGTGGAATAAAATTTAGAGATAGAAAACCCATTGCTTAGAGATTTGAGATTTTCCAAAAACCACCCAAAGGAGTTGATAATTAGTGAACCTAGTGAGGGTGTAAGGACTAGGCGTGAATTAAATAAAGAAGTCAATCATTCAGCCTTTATTTCAACTATAGAACCCATAAATATTGATCAAGCACTATTGGATGAATTTTGAATTTTGGCCATGCAACAAGAGTTAAATCAATTTATAAGAAATAAAGTTTTGGAATTAACTACAAGGCAAAAGGATCAAAGTGTAGTTGGAACTAAGTGAGTATTCAAAAATAAAATGAATGACTCAGGAGTAGTCATTAGAAATAAGGCTAGATTAGTTGCTAAGGGGTATAATCAGATTGAAGGGATTGATTTTGAGGAGACTTTTACCCCTGTAGCTAGACTTGAAGCAATTAGTATTTTGCTAGCCTTTGCCTATTTTAGAGGATTTAAATTGTATCAAATGGATATAAAAAGTATCATTTTAAATGGGGTAATTCAAGAAGATATTTTTGTAGAACAACCACCAGGTTTTAAAAATTTTAAATACTCAAATCATGTTTTCAAATTGAAAGAGGCATTATATGGATTAAAACAGGCACCTAGGGCTTGATATGAGAGGTTGAGCACCTTCCTACTTGAAAGATCATTTGAAAAATGAAGTGTGGATACAACTCTTTTTTTGAAGAGATTTGGAAAGAATATACTCATTATACAAATTTATGTGTATGACATTATCTTTGGATATTCAAATAAAAATCTTTGTGAAGATTTTTTTAAAATAATGAGTAGTGAATTTGAGATGAGTCTAATGGGAGATTTAAGTTACTTTATAGGATTTAGCATTAAGCAAATTGAGGAAGGTACATTTCTTAGTCAAAGTATGTTAAGGACATCCTCAAAAAGTATGAAATGGATAATGTTAAACCTGTTAATACACATATGAGTTCCTCAGTTCAGTTGGATAAGGACCCTAAGGGAAAATCTATTGATAAAAAGAAAATTAGAGGGATAATTGGATCTTTCGTTTACTTGATAGCTAGCCGGCCCGATATCATGTTTAGTGTTTGTTTGTATGCTAGATTTCAATCAGATCCAAAAGAATCATATTTGACAGCAGTAAAAAGGATTCTAAGATATATGTTAGGAACTCAGAACTTAGGAATTTGGTATCCTAAGTTTAGCTCTTCATTTAAAACAATTAGTTATTCAGATTCTGATTTTGTAGGTTGTAGGATGGATAGAAAGAGCACTTCTGGAACATGTCAGTTTATTGGAAATTCTTTAGTCTCTTGGTCTAGTAGAAAATAAAATTCAGTAGCCCTATCTACTGCTGAAGCTGAATACATTATATTAGGAAGTTGTGTGGCTCAAGTACTTTGGTTGAAACAATAGTTAATTGATTTAGGATTAACTATAGGCACTATTCCAATTTATTATGATAACACTAGTGCTATTTGTATTTCTAAAAATCCTATTCAACATTCAAGAACCAAACATATAGATGTAAGGTATTATTTCATAAGGGATCATGTATCCAAAGGAGAAATTGAACTCACTCATGTTTTTACTGAAAATCAACTTGCAGATATTTTTACAAAACCTTTGGCCTTTGATACTTTCAGTGACTTAAGAACAAGGCTTGGAGTAATTGATTTGAATGCTTAATTAAAAATGTTTTCTGCAACATTGATATGTGTTTTCTAGTTAATATTTTTGTGTATTTTTTGGATTTTGTTTATCTTGTGTTTGTGATTTTCTGTATTTGAGTTTTTGTTTTTGTGATTTTATGCATTTTTTTGTTGTGTTTGTGTTTTAGTTTTTTATTGAGTGCATGTTTTAAAAAAATTTTGAGTGACAATCGTCCGGGATGAAATTTTTTCGTACGGAACGAATTTTATAGTGTCAAACTGTCGAATTTGAACCTTTTGCGTGCAGTTTTTCAGTTTTTATTTATCACTTCGTCTGTACGATCGTTATGATCGTCCGGGATGAAATTTTTTTTCTTTTAAACAACGGGATGATTGAATGATAGTTAAATGGATAAGGTCATTTTTAATACTATATTCATACGTACGAACCTTTGGTTCGTCCGGAAAAATAAATGGCAGTTCGATGTGGGGGACGATTTTAACTGCCATTAAAATTATCATAAGTTCTGATCATCCAGGACGAAGACATGTTTGTCCATACGATCATTTTGATCAAAAGTCTGTACAAAAGAATGCTTCGTAAATTGCGTGATTACGAAAAGCCATTTTATTTTAAACTTCTTCATTCGTCCATACGAATTTTTTTTTCTTATGGGACGAACGTAATTTCATCTGTACGAACAGTCATTTTTCAATAAATTGGAGGCATTTTGAACTCAATAGTCATCACTCACACATCACTTTCAAAACCTTTCATCCTTTAGATCATTTTCAATGGCAAGTTCAAGCAAGCGACAAAAGATTCTAGCTAAGGGACCACCTAGAAACTCTTCTAATAAATTTCTTTCCAAAGCCAATGAAGAATATTTTCCCATATTCATGTCCGCTAAGATCACCCCCTCTAGAATTCTTATCCAGGATCAACTGACCTTTCAGGTAATGAACTTGTTTGCTTCAACTTAGTTTGATTTCATCCTCACACAAGTTTATCTCTACAATAAAGAAACCTTTCATTATTTCCTGACAAACATGTCTTTCAACTCCGATCATTCTATAATCCATTTCTATCTTTAAGAAAAAAGTTAAAATCACCAAGGCTAACCTAGGAATCTTTTTAAACTTAAGAACTGAGGGAACTAGAGCACATACCTTGACCACCACTTCTGAATTTGAATGGTCTGAAATTAATACAGTGATTAGAGGAATCATTTTTAACGAGCATATGCCTAAAGTATCCAGTCTCGTTCGTAATACTCGTATCATCCAGCATGTTCTTAGAACTTCTATAATTTCTAAAGCTGGTGATAAAATCAACAATACTCCTCTTCTTTCTATGGTAACCTACTTGATTATGACTAAACAACCTATATATGAAGCCCAACTATTCCTTGATTATCTTTATGGACTCTCTAAAATTGGTCATGTCAAACATAAAAGAAAGAAGAGTATTACCTTAGGACATCCAGTTACCTACATTCTGGAGAAGAAATACAATTTGGTTCATCCTGATCAAGATTTTGAAAAACCGCTCTACTACAACGACGGATCATTTAGAGCAATCTTCAATAAAGATGAACCAAGTAAAACACATATCATTAGTGATACTGAGGAAGAACATGAAGCTGCACCTGCACCTGCTAATGAACCAAATTATCAGGATTTGGTTCAAAGATTTGACCGTTTAAAGACTCACATTGATCAAAGTTTTGATCAAATTGGAGCTCATATGCAGTAGCAGGATATACAATACACTCAAGATATAGGATTTATGCGAGAACAGATAAACGATATAAATTCCAATATGCTTATGATGAGTAGCTATTTCAACTTCTTCGGTGCTGCACTTCCTCCTCCTCCTCCAAATCAGGATCCATCAGAATGATTTCATGTTCTTGATTATGTGTTTTCTTTAGTTGATATGCTAGTTTTGTGATTTAGGAAAATGTGATGTATTTTCTTTTCATTAAATATTTTTGTTTTTGAATCTTATGTCGTATTGATATCATATTTACTGAGATTGTAATATCCTTTATTTTGATATCAATATAAGTTATCCTATTTTAGATTTAATCTTATTTTTGAAATATGTGTTAGCCCATATGACAATCATTATAATTTTTTATCTTAAGAGTGATATACTTTGAAATGCAAGTTTAAATTAAATTCATTAGAAAATTTAATTTTTCTAAATTTAAGTTTTGGTTATAACTTGATGTAATTAAGATTGTCAATTTCATGTCTCTTATTTAGACTACATTAATGTCTAATATTATTATTGCAATTGTGATATTTTCTTATTTTGTATTTCACTTATCAATAAATATTTATGCACTTAGAAAAATTTGAAATTTTTATTATTGATTTTGGAAAGATCAAAATTACTCTTGAAAAATATACAAATGTACAAAAATCAAAAGGAATGTGCAATAGTTTGCAAGTTGAAAAGAGGCACAAATTAATCCCACAAGTGAAAAGATGCACAAAATGTGCCATAAATTTGAAAAAGATGCGTAAAATGCCACATGCGATAGTTAATTTTTTCTATAATATTTTATTCTCTTAATTCAAATTGATCTTTTGTACATTTATATTCCATATTGAAATTTGAAATATACAAATTTTCTATTCATCTTTTTTGCAATGATTTTCTCTATCTTAGTGTCTAAATTAACTCATGTTTTTTATATATATTTTTTATTATTAATGTTATATCTCTTCTTAGATTCTATGAATTACTATGATTTGCCTAATGTTTTGATTTTATTTATAAAATTTACTTTAATCACTTTCAAGGATCAATTATCAAAGGATTATCATATGACTGCTTATATTTCAGGTCTTTTTCTTCGTCTCTTTTTGTTGTTGTCAAAAAGGGGGAGAAAATATTATTTGTTCGTATCTTTTCGTAACTCATATCTTTTTTTTTCATATCTTTTTGTATCCTTGTTTGTATCGTATTTCTGTTTCGTAGTATTATTTTTGTTTCATTTTAAAATTAAAAAAAAGGAGAGATAAAATTGTTGTGCAAAGCCTCATTATTTTTAAATGTTCATCAATTTATGGGGAGTTTAGGAGATTCTTAAAATTTGAAAATTATACAAATAATAATTATATTGTTGTCATCAAAAAGGGAGAGATTATTAAGTGAGTTGCTAATTGCATGTTTTATATTCTTGTAACTTGTATAGTTTTGATGATTCCAAATATTATTGTTTTAAGTTTTGTTATCTCCTAAAACTTTTTGGAAGATTTATTTTTGCTATTGTGTGGACTAATATTTTAGAAAATTCAAAATCCAGACTAATGAAGACTCCAAATCAAATTTAGCATGAGAAAGTTGGTAAATTGAAGCTGTATTTTTCTTTGAATTGAGTTTAAGAGGGAGTGATTATAATTGTGTAAATAAACACACACACAATTAAGGAAATCTTTAAAAATTATACTGATCGTACCGGACGAACATAATTCGTACAGGACGATCAAGTCAGTTATCTCCTCGGAAGAGCAATTGAACGAACAGGAAGCGTAGAAATTTTTTTGTAAGTCCTGATCGTCCAGGATGAATTTCCGATTCTTCCTAGTACGAAATGGGCTCTGGAAAATTTTTGTTCAGATGAAATTCATATGCGTATCATGACGAAATGCTCTCTGGAAAATTTTTGTCCAGACGAACTCCAATTCGTCCCAGGACGAAATGTTCTATGGAAAATTTTTGTTCAGATGAAATCCATATTCATGGCAGGATTAAATGCTCTCTGAAAAATTTTCATCCAGATGAACTCCAGTTTGTCCCAGGATGAAATGTCCTCTGTAAAAGTTTCTTCCAGACAAACTCATATTTGTCCCAAAACGAAGCGAACCGACTCTTTAAAATTTTGCAACTTCCTGCAGATTTCGGAACCGACCTGTGGTATATTCGTTCGTACCGGACGAACCATATTCATACGGGACAATTAATGAGTACGAAGTTAGTTCATACCAATATACATTGTGTTCATTTCCAACTGAATTAAGTAACATCGTCAAGGATGATCCACGATCATACGGGATGATCCACTGTTGACAGACTTGAATTTTAGCAGTTTTTGGATGCTTTTTTTGTGTCTTTTCTGTATAAAGTCCAATATAAATTGCCACTTAATCTTTTTGCATACTGATCATCATGCCAATTGACAGGAGAGTCAAGGAGAGAGTGTGAGAGAGTGTTTGAAGGAGAATTCTTACTACTAGAGCATGAAGGTTTCACTTGGTACTCAAAGGTAAGAGTCTCTACTTTTGATTTTTGATTACTTCACTATTTTCTCTCTTCCTTCTAGATTTCTTGTGAAAAAGATCTATAAAGGAGATCCGGTTCTCTGCCAACACTTGGAGAGTGTGAACAGCCGAAGGATTCTCTGCCCACACTAGGACAGTGTGAACAACCGAAGGGTTCTCTGCCCTCACTAGGAGAGTGTGAAAGGACGAAGGGTTCTCTGCCCACAGTAGGAGAGTGTGAAAAGCCGAAGGGTTCTCTGCCCACACTAGGAGAGTGTGAAAAGATGAAGGGTTCTCTGCCTACACCGGAAGAGTGTGAAAGGATGAACGGTTCTCTGCCAACACTGGGAAGAGTGTAAAAGGGCGACGGTTCTCTGCTGCACCGGGTAGTGGTGGAAGAGAGTTTTGTAAAGGCTTCTCAGCCTTGTTGTGGGTGAAAAAGGAGTGTCACTAGTGGTATTAGTGCAATACTCGGAGGGTACCTCCGGGGAGTGGATGTAGGTTGTGTTTGACCGAACCACTATAAATCTCGTGTCTTTTATTTTTTCGCTGCTTTTTATTTTTTGTTTTACTGTTTCTAACTTGTGTTTTAAAAATATTTTCTATAAAATTCACTAAAGTTAATTTTCTCGGTTCTAAATTTTGAAGAGGGATAAAATTTTTTAATTACCAATTCACCCCCCTCTTGGTTAGCCACTGGGACATAAGCTTAGGTTAACAATCTAATTCATATTAAATAAGTTTCAACCCTCTATATAACATATAAAGGAATAAAGAAAGTAAAATAATCTAAGTTGAATATTCTACTTCATAATTATAAAATTTTCACATAAAAACTAGTGAATCTATTTCTAAAATGTATACTAGGTTTATCCAGCCTTGTATGCTTTAGGAAGAGAACTCACTAGCTATTAAAAAGATAACAAGATATTGTGTTGGTTTCTTACTTTCTATGATGCAAAAATTGCTTCTATTATTGAGTCTAAGGATCTAAATATTTATTATATTGATAACTTACTTGGATCACTCATTGCATATGAGCAAGGAGTGAGTCAAAAACAACTTGATGGAGGTGAAAAGAGAATGGAGAAAACTATAGCTCTAAATGTTATTGATTCTGATAGTGATACTTCTGAATAAGAAGATGATGAGATTATGTTCATGACAAGGTAATTTAAAAGCTTTCTAAAGAAAAAGCAAAGATGTCATCAGCAATAGAATAAAGATAAAACCAATAAAAATTCAAAAACTACTTTTGATGTCATCTGTTTTGATTGCAGAAAGCCACGGCATATGAAGACTGACTGGCCAAATCATAAAACTCATCCAATCAAGGGGAAGGGTAAAGAAAAAGCTAAATTCAAGAAGGGCAAGTAAAGGACTCAGAAGGCTTTCTTTTGCAAACTCAGCTTTAGACTCATAATGTAGTACAAGAGGAGATAACCAATATTTGCTAAATTATAAATAATTATCTTAATCATTTTGATCAAGAGGAGATATGTGAGCTTTTCTATGATGAATTATTTGAAGTTTCTGAAAGAATTCATACTGCATATAGGAAACTTAAGAAATTACATGCAAGCCTTAAATCTAACTTTTTAAATATACAAAAAGAGTATGAATGCCTCAGGAAAGATTATTCCACTTTGGATAGTAATCACATGGATTTATTAGTTGAATTTGATAATATAAGTAAGAAAAATATTGATCTAACTGATAAGAATGATTTCTTAAAAGCATCCCATATTTATTTAGAAGATTCATTTAAGAAAATAGAGGCATGTTTAGATGAAGCTAATGATAGGGGGCATGCACTAAAAATTAAAAATTTAATGCTTGAAAGTGCAAACTAATTTTATAAATCAAATTAAATGCTTTCAAAGAATGTAAAACATCACTTACAGTTGCACAATTATATAATCCATCAATACATCATGCATCTTTCAAACCTAGGAAGAGGCACCATGACTCACATAGATTTGTAAACCCTTTTCCTGGAGTTAACTATTTTTCTTGTGACATGCTAGGACATATCTCCCACACTTGCATTATCCACTATAGAACACATTTGGTGTGGAGACCAAAATTGCATAATTCCTAACATGGCATACAAGCATTTCATCCCACATTCTCTAAGGTGGAACCCAAACTTATTTGGCTTCTCAAATCTTACCACTAATGATTTTATAGGGATGCTCTCATAGAAGGTCTTGTGAGAGCATATGGTACATGGACAACTGATGTTTAAGGAACATGATTGGATATGCAAATTAATTCATTTCACTAGAGGCTAGGGAATAAGGCAAGGTGACACTTGGAGATAATATCACTTGGAGAGTGATGGTGTCACATAAAATTGGTAAATAAAAAATCCTCATTAAAAATATTTTACTGGTAGATGGCTTAAAATATAGCCAGCTCTATGATAAAGGCTTTAGCATTAAATTTGTCTACCAGCTGCATGATAAGCTTTAATGGAAATGCTGGAATTAATAATGTTTACATGAATGGAAATGCTAGAATTAATAATATTTACATGCTTGATTTAAATTATGCTGAACATGCTGCTTCTTTTTTCCTAAAAATTATTGCTGATGAATCCTAATTTAACATAAGAGATTGTGTCATACAAACATGAAGAACCTTATAAATATTACCCAAAAAGATGTAGTGAGAGGCATACCCAAACAAGAGTTCACTAAAGACTATCTGTGTGATGCCTATCAAATAGAAAAGTATGTCAAATCCTCCTTCCACTCAATTAAGGACATTAACACTAACAAATGTTTAGAAATCCTTCATATGGATCTTTTTGGACCTGTTAGCCCTGCAAGCCTAGGAGGAAAAGTCTTTGGATATGTGATTGTTGATGATTACTCAAGATTTACTTGGGTTAGATTCATATCTCATAAGAGTTAATCATTCCAGGATTTTAAATTATCCTCCACTTGGATTCAGAGAAAGCTAGATTATAAAATTTTGACAATTCAAAGTGATCATAATAGAGAATTTGAGAATGAGAATTTTGAATCTTATGTAAGGAGCAAGGGATATATCATAATTTTTCAACTCCTAGAACCCCTCAATAATATGGGATTATTAAAAGAAAGAATAAGACCCTCGGCATATTAACAGAATACTCACTTCCTAAACACTTCTAGGCAGAAGCAGTGAATACAACCTATTATATTATGAATATGGTTAATATTAGATCTAAGATGAACAAGACACCCTATGAAATCCTTAAGGATATAACACCCAACCTCTCTCACCTTCATGTCTTTGGATGTAAAGTGTTCATTCTAAATAATAGAAAATCTCTATTAGGAAAGTTTGACCTAAATTTTGATGAAGGTGTGTTCCTAGGTTGCTCAAATATTAGGAAATCCTATAGAGTTTTCAATAAAAGAAAACTCGTAGTAGAGAGGGTCATTCATGTTGTAGTTGATGAATCTGGTAATTCTAGAAGGTCCAGGGTAGAAAAAAAGAAGTTGTAGAAATCACTCAAGGAGTAGAATCTATAAATTTAGAGGAAATGGTAGAACCTAAAAATTCACTAGCAAGTGAATGGAGATTTTCTTCAAGTTATCCTAAAGAAGTGATCTTTAGACACCTATCTGAAGGTGTTAGAACTAGGCATAGAATTAGAAAAGAAGTAAATCACCCTACCTTCATCTCAATGACTGAACCCACCAATATAAATCAAGCCATATCTGATGAATTCTAGATCCTAGCCATATAAGAAGAGCTAAATTAATTTATGAGAAATGATGTTTGGGAACTAGTTGAAAGACCTAAGGACCAGAGTGTTGTTGGAACTAAATGGGTTTTAAAAAATAAAATGAATGATTCTGGTGTAATGGTGAGAAATAAAGTAATATTAACTGCTTAGGGGTATAACCTGATAGAAGGGATTGGCTTTTAAGAGACCTTTGCCCCTGTAGCTAGATTCGAAGTCATTAGGGTGCTACTAGCCTTTACCTACTTTAAGGGATTTAAATTGTACCAAATGGATGTTAAAATTGAATTTTTGAATGGGGTAATAAAAGAAGTGTTTGTTGAACAACCTCCAGGCTTTGAAAATTTATAATTTCCTAATCATGTGCTCAAATTAAAAAAAGGATATTATTTGGACTAAAACAAGCACCTAGAGTATGGTATGAAAGGATAAGAACATTCCTACTAGAGAGAATTTTTGTTAAGGGGAGTGTAGACATAACCTTATTTCTAAAAAAGGTAGAAAATGAAATACTTATTATACAAATTAATATTGATGAAATTCTATTTGGATCTTCTGATAAAAATCTATGTGAAGAAATTTCAAAAATAATGAGTAAGGAGTTTGAGATTAGTATGATGGGAGAAATGACTAACTTTCTTATATTTATTATAAGCCATAAGGATGATGGAATTTTCCATAGTTAATAAAAGTAAATTAAGGGCATTTTTAAAAATTATGAAATGGATAAAGGCAAGCCAATAAACACTCCCATGAGTTCTACTATTTAGTTAGATAAGGATTTAAATAGAAAATTAATTGATCAAAAGAAATATAGAGGAATAATTAAATCACTTCTTTACTTGACTTCTAGCAGACCTAATATTATGTTTAGTATTTATCTCTATATTATATTTTAAGTTGATCTAAGAGAGTCCCACTTGATTGTTGTTAAGAGAACCCTTATATATCTCTTAGGAATCCAAGACTTAGGAATTTGGTATCTTAGGTATAACACCTCCTTTGAAATCATAAGATATTTTGATTCAATTTTTATAAGATACATAGTTGATAGGAAAAGCACTTCTAGAATATGCCAATTCATAAGAAAGTCCTTAGTCTCCTGGTCTAGTAGAAAATAAAACTTAGTTTTCCTATTCACTACTGAAGCTGAATACATAACCTTAGGAAGTTATGTGGCCTAAGTCATTTTGTTAAAATAATAAATATTTGATATATGATTACCTGTAAGCGCCATTTCAATCTTAAGTGACAATACTAGTGCCATCTCTATTTTAAAGAATCCAATCCAACACTCCAAGACTAAACAAATTGACATAAGACACCATTTTATTAGGGACCATGTTACCAAAGGAGATATAAAGCTACCACATGTAGCCACTAAAAATAAACTTGCTGATATCTTTACAAAACCACTAGCTTTTGAAACCTTCAACAACTTAAGAACTAGATTAGGTGTGATAGATATTCATACTTGAAATTGATTATTTTTGTTTCTAGTTTTTTTTAATATGTTTGTCTCTATTTATGTGTCCTTATTTTATGCTTTTGATTTTTTATTAATTTCCTTCAATATTTTAAGAATCAGATCACCGCTCACTTATACTATTGATTTTGTTTTAAATGACATTTTTGCCTTATTTTTATTTAGAAGCATGTAAGCAATGATTGCCTCCTCTAAAATAATTAAAGAAAGAAATATTGATGATTATTTCTCTTCTTCTAACTCCTTTAGTGGTGTATTTATTTTTTGAATAAAAAACTATTTGAAATTAAAAATAAAAAATTGAAATAGAGGTATATATTTTTTATCTTCCTATTGTAATCTATCTCATATGAATAATGTTCCATGTCAATGAATCTCTTTCAAGTTTTCTTAATCAAGTTATTTGCATTTATCATATGGATAAGAGTTTATTTTATAGTTTACTCTTAATTAAATAGAAGAGTAATAACAGAGTAAGTTTATGCTCTCTCATATTTGGAAGATAATCTCATAACTAAAAGATTTTTTAAGGATTTAGAAAGGAAGTAAGCATGCAAAAATAAAAAGAGGCACAAAATGAGCCTAAAATTTAAAAAGATATTCAATAACAGCTAAATAATTGTAAAATGCATGAAGTGCATTAAAAAATTAAAAGATGCGCAATGTGCACCAAAAGTTGATAAAGAAACACAAAATGAGCCAACTAAGAGTTAGCTTTCCTTTTTTTTCAAATCCTTAAAATCTTATAAGACTCCCTATACCAATTGATATCTCTTATACTTGAATTTAAAAATCACGGTTTCTGATTGATTACTTTGCAATATTATTCTATTCGATATCTTTTTGAAATGAAGGATGAAAAGATCACATTTCCTATCTAATATCTTTTCAAATTTAGATTTTTATTTAAAAAAGATTTTTACCTGTAAGGACCAAGGGTTAACAAGATCAATTTTCTAGCCTTTCTAAATTTCAGCATTATCAATTAATTTCTTACTAATTTTCTAAATATAATAATGAGGTAAATTTATCATTTACTTGGAGTAAATCGATTCAAATTTTTTTTTTTGGATTTTTTCTTATCATTATTTTTATCATATTTTTTATTTTTTTTCTATTATTTTTTGCTTGATTTTTATTTTGAACCATTCCTGATCGTCACATTCCATTCTCTAAGTTCTTCATATTTTATTCACGTCATGTAGTATAATTCACATCGTATTGTACAATCTTAAAAAAATTCACATATTTGATCACAATACATCTAATGGCTAACATCAATTAATTATTAGTGATCATCCCATACGATTCATACTTATGTAAAAACTTGTTAAATATGAATTAGGTTGTTAGACCTAAGCTTATGACCCAACGGCTAACCAAGGGGGGGGGGGGGGGGGGGGGGGGGGGGGGGTGAATTGGTAATTTAAAAATTTTACCACCCTTTTCTAATTCTAAACCGATAAAAAAACTTATGATAAATTTTTTAAAAAAGATTTTTGAACCATAAATCACAAAGAAATAGTAAAGTAAAAAAGGCAGCAAAAAAATAAAAAAACATAAGATTTATAGTGGTTCGGTCAAACATGACCTACATCCACTCCCTAAAGTCTCTCACTTCAGGTATTGCACTATTACCACTTAGTGTCTCTCCTTTTCCCCCCATAGCAAGGGGGAGAAGCCTTTACAAAAACTCTCTTCCACCACTACCCGGTGCAGCAGAGAACTATCGTCCTTTTACACCCTTCAAGTGTAGGCAGAGTACCTCCCACTGTTCACACTCTCCAAGTATAGGCAGAGAACCTTCCCGCTGTTCACACTCTCCAAGTATAGGAAGAGAACCTTCCATCCTTTCACACTTCACCAAGTGTTGGCAGAGAACCGGATCTCCTAGACAAGATCTTCTCAGGAGAAATCTTGAAGGATAAGAGAAAAGAGTGAAGTAATCACAATTCACAAACAAAGATCCTTACCTTTCAGTACCAAGTGAACACTTCACGCTCTAGTAGTAAGAAATCTCCTTCAAACACTCTCTCACACTCTCTCCTTCAATCTCGCTTCAGTTTCCATGAAGACCAGTAGACAAAAATATTACAATACAATTTTAAGTGCACCTTTTATATGAAAGACACAAAAAATTGTCCAAAAAAATGCAATTTTTCAAATATGTACGTACTTGATCGTCCCGTACGATCGTAATTCGTACGTATAAACAGTGCAAAAATTATTGTGTATGAACTCAATGTGCATTGGTACAAAATTACCTCGTACCCGATCGTCGTCCAGTACGAACATAGTTCATCCTATACGAATAGTTATTTTTAAGCTTCGTTGAAAGATAACTACAGGATGATCCACAAGGTTAAGGAACAAAGGACATCGCCTTGGGACGAATGGGCAAAATCATCTAGATGAACTATTAATTTTTGAAATCATAGAATATTGTCCAGGGATGAATGAGACATTTCATCTGGATGAACGGTTCAAGGTGAGAATTCAAAGGACATCGTCCAGGGATGAATGAGATATTTTGTCTAGATGAATAGTTCAAGGTGGGAAATCAAAGGACATCGTCCATGGATGAATAAGATATTTCATATGGATGAATAGTGTAAAGTGAGAAATAAGAGGACATCATCCAGGGATGAATGAGACATTTTGTCTGGACGAGCAGTACAAAGTGAGAAATCAGAGGACATCGTCCAGGGACTAATGGGTAAATTCATCCAGACAATCAGGACTTAGAAAAGTTTTCTTCACTTTCTATTCGTTCCATTGCTCTCCGAGGGGTATAACTGACTTGATCGTCCTGTACGAACATGGTTTGTCATATACGATCAGTATGAGAAATTTTGTCTTTTAAAGAACTCCGCCAATGTGTGTGTGCTAAGTTACTCAATTACAATCAAACTTTCTCTGACTCAAAAATAAACAAAATATAGACTCCAAATTACAAAATAGTATATTCAGATCTTTATTTGAAGTCTTCACCAATCTGGAGTTTGATTTTCCTAAAATGTTAGTACACACAAGAGCCAAAAAACAATTCTTCCAAAATGTGTTACGAGAAATTAAGTAATCAAAACAATAATATTTGGAATCATCAAAATAACAAGTTACAAGAATATAAAATATGCAAAAGCTAAGTAGTAACTCTCTTAACAATCTCCCCCTTTTTTATGATGGCAAAATAATTATTGTTTGTATAATTTTCAAATTCCTAAGTATCTCCTAAACTCTCCTTGAATTAATAAACATGTGAGAATAAGGGGCATTTGAACATAAATTTTTTTTTTATTATTTTAAAATTTTTATCACACAATCACTTGAACACAAATGCAACGATAAAATAAATGAACAATATTTCTCCCCCTTTTTGACAACAGCAAAAAGAGAAGAAGAAAAAGAACAAAAAAAAATAGAAATGTTAGAAGTCATATGAAAAGCCTTTGATAATTGATCCTTGAAAGAGATTGAGATATATTTGTAAATAAAATTAAATATCATTAGAAAATAAAAGGATTCATACGATTTAATAAGAGATATAACATAGATAATAAAAAAGAAATTATCAAAATCATGAGTCAATTTAGACAATGAGATAAATAAAATCATTGCAAAGTAAATGAATGTAAAATTTATATATTTCAAATTTCAATACAAATAAAATCGTACAGAAGATTAATTTGAATTGAAAGATTGAAAGATTAAGGAAAGAATTTATTAGAATAAATACCACTTGTGGCGCTTTGCACATCTTTTTAATATTTGTGGCACATTTTGTGTATCTTTTACTTGAGGGCTTATTTTGTGCCTCTTTTTCAAATTGCGAACTATTGCGCATTCTTTTGATTTTTGTACATTTATATATTTTTAATTGTATTTTTGATCTTTCCAAAATCAATAATCTAAAATCTCAAATTTCTCTAAGTACAATAATATTTATATTGATATGAGAAATACAAAATAAGAAAATATCATAATTAATATAATAATATAAAAATTATATTAGTCTAACAAGAGACATGAGATTGACATTCTTAATTAGATCAAGTTATAATCAAAAATTAAATTTTGAAAAATTAAATTTTCTAATGAATTTAATTTTGTGTTGCAATTCAAGATATAGCACTTGTAAGATCAAATATTTTAAGGATAATCATATAGGCTAACACATATTTCAAAACAAAATTAAACGGCAAGACAAAATGACTTTTATTGATATCATGAAAAAGGATATTACATTGAGAACGATTAATATCAATAAACATTTTTTTAAACATAAAACAAAAATTAAGAACACGATATATGAGAATAAAAAGGCTAACATCACATCACAATGAAAAGCTAACATTACATGAATGAAGTACAATCACATCACAACACATGGTAGAAAGAAACAGGAATAAAGTACAATCATCACTCTGAAGGGCCCTGATTTGGAGGAGGCTGAGGAGGGTTGAAGATGTTGAAATAGCTACTCATCGTAACCACATTCGTGTTGATTGAATCTAACTGACCTCTAACCCAATCCATATCCTACTGATGTTGATAGTCCTGCTACTGAAGATAAGTTTCAATTTGATCAAATTTATGATCAAAATGACTCTCAAGCCGATCAAATTGCTGGACCATATCCTAAAAATTTAGTTCACCAGCAGGTGTAGGTGGAGGTCCTCTTCTTTCCTCCTTCGAGTCACTACTAATAGGTTGATACTCTTTATTAAAGATGGCTCAAAATGAACCATCATTATAGTAGAAAGGCTCCTCTAGATTTTGAACTGGATGGACTAGGTCATATTTCTTTTCTAAAATGTAGGTCATAAAATGCCCTAAGGCTATATTTTTCTTCCTCTTGTGGGAGACATGACCAATCTTAAAAAGTCCATAAAGGTAGTCAATAATCAGTTGGGCTTCATCTATTGATTGGCTTGTCATAATCAAATAAGTCACTGTAGAAAGAAGAGGTGTGATATTTACTATATCACCAGCTTTAGGAATAATGAAAGTGCGAAGAATATGCTGGATGATACGGGCATTGCGGTTAAGAGAGGCGACCTTATGAAAATGGCATACTCCTCTACATCCTCTAATGACTTAATTTATTACTGTCCAGTCAAAGTTGGTGGAAGAAGTCAAAGTGTGGGCTCTAATCCCTTGAGTCCTTAAGTTCAAAAATATTCTTAAATCTTCTTTAGTGATCTCCACTTTCTTCTTAAAAACATATGACTTAATCACAGTTTGGTCAGAATTAAAGGACCTGTTGGCAAGGAAGTAGTGGAAGGTATCCTTGTTGTATAGGTGGATCAGAGTCAGAATAAGACCAAATTGGGTAGAAGCGAAAAAGTCTATTACCTTGAAATTGAGTTGATGAGAAGGACTCTAGAGGGGGTGATTTTGGTGGATACGAATCTAGCGAAGGACTCCTTATTTTCTTTTGACAGAAAGTTTTCTCCAAAATTTCTAGAAGAAGGACCTTTGGTAAGTTCCTTTTGCTTGATTCTCTTGCTTGAACTAGCCATGAATGAGATCTAGGGGAATAGAAGATTGAAAGTTTTGAGGAGATGAACTTTGAGTTCAAAACCTTTCAAATTTAAAGAGAAAACTAGTTTTCGTACGAACGAAAATAATTTCGTCCTGTGCGAATTTGGGTTCGTACGTACGAAAATTATTTTGTATAGATGAATGAATGGGTCCAAAAAGAAACAGCTTTTCGTAATCATGCAAGTTACGAGGCATCCTTTTGTACATACTTTTGACCAAATGATTGTACAGACGAACAGGTGTTTGTCTGGGACCATCAGTTATTTAAGATCGTTTTTATGACATTTTGAAACGTCCCCCATATTGAATTGCCACGTGTTTGTATGTACGAACTGAACATTTATACGTATGATCAAAAATAAAGAAACTGATCTTATCCGTATAACCATCTACATGCATACATCCGATTAAATAAACATCGTCTGGATGATCGAGATGATTGTACAGATGAATGGTGATACGAAAACTGAAAACTGTATGCAAACCATTCAAAATGACAATTAATACACTACACGATTCATCCCATACAAAAAAATTTTGTACAGACGAATTTCATGAAAGTTCATTAGAGATGTTAGGCCCCTTATGAACTAGCCCAAGGCTAACTATGAGAGAAGTGAATTGGTATTTTAAAACAAACACAAACTTAAAACCAAAATCAAGATTCACCATAGATAAAACACAATACGAAAATTAAATCTGGAAATAATAAAGGAAAGAACACACCAAATTTATAGTGGTTCGGTCAAACCTTGACCTACGTCCACTCCTCGGAGGCACGCTCCGAGTATTGCACTAAACTAAGTGTCTCTCCTTTAGCCCCCACATATAGGCGGATAAGCCCTTACAAAATTACTTCCACCTTCCCCGGGGCTGCGGAGTCGTCGGATCCTTTGACACCAAAGAGATCTTCTTCTTCTGTGAACTTCCCTCAAGACGAGCCTTGAATCTGATGGTATTAAGGTGCAAGCCTGCCGGAGCAACCATGTGGAATCCCCCTCTGTAGAGAGAGTTGCTATTTGCATGTTTTACATTCTTGCAACTTGTATTATTTTGATAATTTCAAATATTATTGTTTTATATATCTTCTAACACTTTTTGGAATATTTGTTTTTGCTCTAGTGTGTACTAACATTTCAGGAAAATAAACTCCAAGCTATGAAGACTTCAAATCAAATTTAGAAAATATTCATTTGTAAATTATAAGTTTTGAATTGAGAGGGAGTGATTGTAATTGAGTGAAAAATCACAACATACACACTTGGGGGAATAATTTTTGTGAACTGATCGTATGGGACAAACCTAGTTCGTACGGGACGATCTTGTCAATCAACCCATCGGCAGAGCAATGGATCGAACAGGCAGGGAGAAAATTTTTCTAAGTCCTAATCGTCCAGGATGAATTTATCATTCGTCTCGGGACAAAAGTCTCGGGATTCTCACTTTGTACTATTCGTCCAAACAAAATGCATGGTTCGTCTCTGGACGAAACTCTCTGTATAAAATCATACAGGATGAAATTAACCTTTGTCTCTGGATGAAACTCTCTGTATAAAATTGTCCAGGACAAAGCTTGTTCATCCCAGAATGAACCGAACCGACTTACCTCAGTTGGTTACGTCCTGCAGGGATTTTGGAACCGACCTATAGAATAATCATTTCGTACCGGATGAACCTAGTTCGTACGGGACAATTAGCATGTACGAACATAATTCGTACCAATATACATCAGGATCAATTATGGCACTTTAAGTAAAATCGTCCGGGACGATCCAATGCGTACAGAATTGAAAACTTACAATTTTTGGGCAGTTTTTCTTGTCTTTTGTATATATAGTCCAAATTAGACTGTCACCATATCTTTTTGCTCATTGATCTACGTGCCTATTAGAAGAAGAGTCAAGGAGAGAGTGAGACAAAGCATTCAAAGAAGGATTTCTACCACTGGAGCGTGAAGGCTTCGCTTGGTGTTCAAAGGTAAGATTTTCTACTTGTGATTTGAGATTACTTCACTCTTTTTCTTTCTTCCTTCTAGATTTCTTGTGAGGAGATCCAGTTCTCTGCCGACACTTGGAGAGTGTGAACAGACGAAGGGTTCTCTGCCCACACTAGGAGAGTGTGAAAGGATGAAGGGTTCTCTGCCCACACTAGGAGAGTGTGAAAGGACGAAGGGTTCTCTGCCCACACTAGGAGAGTGTGAAAGGATGAAGGTTCTCTGCCGCACCGGTTAGTGGTGAAAAGAGTGTTTGGTAAAGGCTTCTCCACTTTGCTTTGGGTGGAAAAGGAGAGACACTATTGGTATTAGTGCAATACTCAGAGGGTGCCTCTAGGGAGTGGATGTAGGTCTAGTTTAGATCGAACCATTATAAATCTTCTGTCGTTTATTTCATTGCTTTTTATTTTCTACATTTTTCTATTTAAAAAATTATGGTTGAAAAACTTTTTATAAAAATTCATTAAAGTTTATTTTTGGTTAAACTCATTTAAAAGAGGGATAATTTTTAAAATACCAATTCACCCCCCTCTTGGTAGCCTTGGGACATTAACTTAGGTTTAACAACCTATTCACTAGACTCAACACCCTCCACACTCCCTTTAGTCCCACCTCACAGGATCTTCTCCCTCTCTCAAACTTCACCCGTTCCTCACTCCCTTTCAAGCTCTCTCTTCAAGTTTCCCCCAAAAGAACAAAGCAATAATAGCTGCCAAAGACACTTACAAAAGTGCCTAGTCAAAAGATTAAATAAAAGATCTCAAAATGAGCTCATTAATGCAACTTGCCGACTTTATCAACCAGGATGATATA
This sequence comes from Dendrobium nobile, assembly GCA_022539455.1. Taxonomy (NCBI): domain Eukaryota; kingdom Viridiplantae; phylum Streptophyta; class Magnoliopsida; order Asparagales; family Orchidaceae; genus Dendrobium; species Dendrobium nobile. The sequence goes on from CM039725.1 coordinate 12,514,908, forward strand.
AATATCAGCTTGACTGATCAGCGTAAATTATGCTCAATCAGCCCGGTGAGTTAGGGACGATTAGACAATTTTTGGTCATGTCGTCCAGGCTGATAGGATATCGTCCTGGGCAATTAGTTCAAATATGAGAAAAATTGTCCTGAACATTGCCCTGAAAAGAAGCTGGCCGATGTCAAATCGGCCCAGACGATCCTTCGATCGGCCCGGCCAATGTGATTATCCAAATTACCATTAATTTCTTTCCTTAATTACGAGATTTATTTGAGAAAAATTATGCTAGATCAGCTAGGCCAATCCTGATAGGCAAGGCCGATCCACCAGGAAGATGTCCAAAAATAAGTAATTCCTAAATAGATTTGGCGGCAGATTCTTTTTGATTTGAGCCTATCTTCCTAGCCGATACAAAATCGTCCAGGATGATGTGTTTAATGACGGTGACCTTAACAAGGATGATGCCCTAATCAAGGTTTCTATTTTTGAACCAATCGTCTAGGCCGATATAAATATCATCCCGGACGATGTTAACAAAAATAGTAAACTCTAGGGAACAATCAAAAATTCTTCCAAAGTGTGTGTGTACAAAGTTACTTAGCATCAGGAGCCACAGAAATTACAAAAGACTCAAGAAAGGAAAAAGGTTCAAATTGACTCAGATCTAATCTACCCAATCTTGAGCTGGTTCCAATAGAAGTCTGATCTTGTGGACCTAAAATGTCAGTAGATAAGGCAGTCATAGAGAAATAAGAGTGTTTGCTATCAATAAAATCATAAACCATGAAAATAGATCCGCAACATTTCACACTTAAAATTTTTCATGCCAACACTTAAAAATCATGAATCTTGATGCGAAAGTACACAAAACATACAAACACAAAATCGCAAAACCAAGCACGAACGAAACACTGAAAAACACATACAGAAAAATACTAAATCAAAAGACACACAAATAAAATATCAATATTGCATAAACCTTTATTTAAGCATTCAAATCAATCACACCAAGCCTTATTCTTAATGTACTGAAGGTATCAAAGGCTAGTGCTTTTGTAAAAGTATCTGCAAGTTAATTTTCAGTTGTAACATGAATGAGTTCAATTTTTCCTTTGGATACATGATGCCTTATGAAATGATGCCTGATGTCTATGTATTTGGTTCTTGAAAATTGAATAGAATTTTTAGAAAAGCAAATAGCACTAGTGTTATCACAATAAATGGGAATAGTGCTTATCATTAATCCTAAATCAATCAACTATTATTTCAACCAAAGTACTTGTGCCACACAACTTCCTAATGCAATGTATTTAGCTTCAACAGTAGATAGAGATACTAAATTTTGTTTTCTACTAGACCAAGAGACTAAAGAATTTCTAATGAATTGACATGTTCCAGAAGTACTATTTCTATTAACCCTACAACTTGGAAAATCTGAATCTAAATATCCAATTATTTCAAATGAAGAGCTAAACTTAGGATACTAAATTCCTAAGTTCTGAGTTCCCAATAGATACCTTAAAATTCTTTTCACTGCTATCAAATGTGATTCTTTTGGATCTGATTGAAATCTATCATATAAGCAAATACTAAACATGATATTGGGTCAGCTAGCTGTCAAGTAAAGCAAAGATCCTATTATCCCTCTAAATTTCTTTTGATCAATAGATTTTCTCTTAGGATCCTTATCTAATTGAACTGAGGAACTCATAGGTATACTAACAGGTTTAGCATTATCCATTTCATACTTTTTGAGGATGCCCTTAATATACTTTGACTGACTAAAAAATATTCCCTCCTCAATTTGCTAAATGCTAAAGCCTATAAAGTAACTCAAATCTCTCATTGAACTCATCTCGAATTCACTACTCATTATTTTAGAAAAATCATCATAAAGATTTTTATTTGTAGATCTAAAAATGATATCATCAACATAAATTTATACAATGAGGATATCCTCTCCCAATTTCTTCAAAAATAGAGTTGTGTCCACACTTCCTTTTTCAAAAGATCTCTCAAATAGGAAGGTGCTAAACCTCTCATACCAATCCCTAGGTGCCTGTTTCAATCCATATAATGTCTTTTTTAATTTGAAAATATGATTTGGGTGTTTAGAATTTTCAAACCCTGGAGGTTGTTCTTCAAAAATATCCTCTTGAATTACCCCATTTAAAAAGGCACTTTTAACATCCATTTGATTTTATGTGTAATATGCCTCCTCCAGTTCCGGGGAAGGGCAAAGAGAAACTTGTTCAGGATGTTTCTCTGATGAAAGACGTGGAGAAGAAGCCAACAGAGATTGGTTCTTCATCATCTAATATGAAATTACTGGTGAAAAGATTCTTCTCTAAACCTGATGTCATGACGGAGGGAGCTACTTCAGTCCAAGCTAAGGAGGTTATGCATTCAGATGTTTGTGTTAATGCCCCATCTGAACCTAATGTTGGTAATGCACTGGGAACAAATATAATTGAAGAAGCAAGGAGGGGAGATGTCCAAAAGAATCCATGGAATAAGAGACCTTATATTAAGGTCGATATGTCAAAAATAGAGAATTTCTTAACTAAAGATGGGCTAGCATTGAAGTTAATTGGGCCAAATGTGGAAATCAATTAAAAAAAGCTTCAATTATCTGTGGTGGTAAAAGTTTTTGGGGAAGTCAATTCAACCCAAGTGATAGCTGATTAACTACGAAGATAATGGGATAATTTCAGCAAATTCCATTCTACTATACTGGGTTCGGGATGGTTCCTGTGCTCTTTCTTCTCTACTGAAGCAGTTGAGGAGGTGCTATCAGGTGGACCTTTGTTCGTGAAGGGTCACATTGTGGGTATAGACAAATGGAGCCCAAAATTCACTACTGATTCATTGAAAGGTTTGTCTTCTCCCATTTGGGTGAGATTACCTAATCTACCTCTTTACTGTTGGGATGAAGTAAATGTGGCAAGGATTGCTTAGTTGATTGGAGTCCCTGTTCTCATTGATGGAGACATGTTCCAATGGGGGAGGAGGGAATTTGTAAGGGTATGTGTGAGAATTGAACTTGATAAGCAATTTCCATTGGGAGTATGGGTTGAAGGATTGCATGGTCAGTTCTTTCAAAAAGTAGAATACGAGTAAGTATCAACTCTCTGTTTTAATTGTGGGAAGCTGGGACGTCTTAACAAGGCTTGTGATCTTAAAAAGACAATGGAAAATGTCAAAATGATAGAGAGGAATCCTTCTACTTCAAAGGCTCAGGTGGATGATTAGATAATTTCAAATTCAAATGAAGTTAAGTATGGTCCCTGGATGTTGGTTAATAGGAGAAGAACAAATTTTTTCAACAAAGGAGCTCAAAAAGTGGTGAATACTATAAAAATTGGAGTTGTTCAAAGTTCTAAACATATTTACAGGAACGTTGAAACTGTGAAGGTGAATCCCCAAGAAAAAGAAGTTGTTGAAGTGTTATTAAAGAAGTCTGCAATTCTAGCTGATGTCATGATTGATTAGAATACTCAGGAATAATCAAGGATGGAAGTTAAGTCTACTCAAATTGTTTCAAAGGAGAAGAACAAAGACGATAATTCTTATGAGATTGCAATGAAGGTAAACAACAGTTTTAATATCTTGGCTTCTCTAGGAGATGAGGATAACAATATGGATCACAAATCTGAAGAAAATGTTGCTGATGCTGAATTTATAATTGAGGAAGGGGAGCTGATTGATGTTCAGATTGTAGAATCTGAAGGTTTGGTTGTCGGTCCAGATAATGTGGATAAGAAACCAACTAATGATAATGACTCATTAAAATGTCAAGGAGGATCTGATGAGGCCACTGACTGTAATAAACTAAAATTACTTAAAGAGTTGAGGTCTTTAGGACCTTTGAAAACATACTCAAGAATGAAGAAGGGGTTGAATAAGAAAAGGAGCGGGGGTTCTTCCCCCTCTTGGGGATAGATGAGTTCCTTAGCCTTTGGAACTGTAGGGGGGCCAATAAAAGGGAAGCCTCCTTATATTTGAAGGACTTTGTGAAGGAATGGGACATTTTATTTGTGGGGATAGTAGAAACTAAGATTTCTAATCTTAGTAGAAGTGAATTCAACAAATTTACGGGAGTAGACTGGGATTTTTCATGGTTCCTTCGGCTGGAATGTCAGGTGGAATTTTGGTTATCTGGAAGATGGAGGTGGCTTCTTTTTCTCTATTGGAAGCCTCTGATCAAGGAGTAGTGGGGGTGCTGAATATTGGTGATAAAGAAATGTGAACTATATCCACGATTTATGGCAGTCATAATGTTCTCAAAAGAAGGAAGCTTTGGGAGATGGTGGGAAGGCATTCTTCTTTAGATTTGCCTTTAGTGGTTGGGGGTGACTTTAATTGTATAATTTCTCATGAAGAGAAAAAAGGTGGGAAGAAGTTTAAATTCTCCCAAGGGCCTATGGAAATGAAGAACTTTATGATGGACTATGATTTGCATGATGTGGGGATCATAGGTCCTAAGTTTACTTGGTGTAACAACAAGAAGGGCAATGCTAGAATCCTTGAAAGATTGGATAGATGCTTACTCAATTCAAAAGCTTTGGAGGTGGTCCACCTAGCCTCGGTTAGACCCTTACTATGGGTTGCTTCAGATCATTGTCCCATTGTTTTAAGGATAATTGATGGTGATATTGCTCATAGTAAATTTTTGAGATTTGAAGATGTTTGGCTTTCTTATCCGGCATCCTCTACTGTTGTTAAAAACTCTTGGAGCAAGGTGGTTGGTGGTGATACTATGGGAGGTCTTAACAAAAAGTTCTATGGATCCCTTAGAGCTTTATTCTTTTGGAGAAAATCCAAACACAAAAATCTGTTAGAACTCAAGGATAATCTGAAAAAGGAAATTGAAGAATTGCAAATTTTGGAAGCCAACAACAACAACTTCACGGAGGATGATCTTTGGGCGTTGAGGGCTAAAATCAATGAATTGAATGTGACTCTAGCTAGATTGAATACTTGGTTGAGACAAAGGGCCAGGGTGAAATGGCTTAAGGAAGGAGACTTAAACTCAAAATTTTTCCATGCTTTTGCTAATGGAAGAAGAAATGGAAATATCATCAAGCAAATAAAAGATGAGGAAGGAAATCTTGTAGAAGAATCTTCAGCCATCACAGATGTTTTCTTCAATTACTTTGGGAAAAAAATGGAGACACAGGGACTGCCTTTTGAATGGATGGCCAGATCCAACGAAAGTGCTCAATAGTGAAGAATGTAGTCTTCTTGATCAAGAATTTACATTTAAGGAAGTTGAAGCTGTGATAAATGATCTTGGCAATAACATCTCTCTTGGTAAGGATGGCATTTCTTTCTCTTTTATTAAAGGTTATTGGAAATTGATAGGAGAAGATGTATGGAGAGCTATTCAACTATTCTTTACTTCGGGCAAAATGTGCTCTAAATGGAAAGAGACTTTGGTGGTTCTTATTCCTAAAGTGATAAATCCTCTTGTTCCTTCCAGTTTTAGACCAATTAGTCTATGTTTGTCTATTTACAAGATTATTGCTAAAGTCTTGTCGAATAGATTGATGAAAGTGAAATTACTAAACGACAAGAGGGGGGTGAATTGTAAAAATCTTTTTCTTAATAAAAGTAACCCTAAACAAGAGTTCTAATTTTTTTGTTGTTTTTGAAATTTTATAACAAAATTTTAAGCGCGTTTTCTTCCACAAAATTTCACCATGCAATAGTTATGAAAATTAAATGCAAGTAAAAAGTAAATGACGATAAGGAAAAAACACACCAAGAATTTTATAGTGGTTCAGTCAAAATATGACCTACGTCTACTCCCCCCGGAGTCCTCCACTCCGGGATTTTCACTATCAAAATAGTTCTCTTTTTACCCCCCTCGGCAAGGCGGAGAAGCCTTTACAAACCTCCCTTTCACCAACCTGGCGTGGCAGAGTGCCAAACTCTGTTTTCGCCCTCCTGACGACGGTAGAGAACCTTCTCATTTTTCTCCCTCCTGGAGAAGGTAGAGAACCTAGAGGTAATAGATGTAGATGAGCCTTTCCCTTGGAGATCCTCCCTCAAATCCTTCTAGGGCCACAGGAGGAGCAAGATGCAGCAAGCTCGGAGCAACTGTGTGATCTCCCTCACACTTCTTCTCCCTCACAATGCTCACCTCCTCCTTCCTCTCTCAACCCTCAAGAACTTCTCTAGAGTTTTCTCCCTTGGAATCCCTCTCTAACCACGTTCACCCCCTCTGTAAATCTTACTGAAAAAAGACTTGATTGATATCTAAAAAAGGCTCCAAAAACCCTATGATTTCAAAAGTAGCTGTTACTGTTCGTACAGTACGCTTACACATCGTACAGTACGATCTTCATAAACAGACGTCGTCCTGGTAAGAAGATGTACGAGCAGTTCAAAAACAATTCGTACTGTACGATATAATATCGTACGATACGATCCAACAAAATACTATTCGTACAGGACGATGGTCTGGACGATCAGATGTCGTCTCTGTTCATCGTATGGTACGATTACTATCGTACAGTACGATGTGAAAAAAACCAAGAGATCGTCCAGGACGATATCCGGGATGATCATACTTCATCTCTATTCATCGTATGGTACGATCTGGTTTGTACAGTACGATGTTCAAAATTTAATTAGGCCTGGATTTCATGTACTAATCATGGGTTAATTTAAGTAAGTATTTAAAACAGATCGTACAGTACGAACAGGTTCGTACAGTACGAACGGCGCAAAATCACTTACTTAAACTAAACTACGGCTAGGTTTTTTGATCTGAACATATCGTACAATACGAATACATTCGTACAGTACGATCTATTCACAGAATCGTCCACATAGCTTGGATCATACGGTACGAATTACAATCGTACAGTACGATCTCTAGAGAAGAATTTTTATTACATTTTGCAGTTAAAAAATAGCTCTCTCTCTGTGTGTGTGCATGGTTGCTCTTACTCTTATGCATTTTGTGGCCAGACTCAATAAAGTAAAAACAAAATAAATAGAGAAATACAATGTTTGACTTATACTCCTAATCTACTCGATCTTGAGCCTTCCTTTCGTCCTGAGTCACTTGTGATCTTCCTGAAATGTTAGTACTCAAGGATAATAGCAAATAAAATAATATTCAATGAATAGTTGTTCCAAAACACTCATTATTTGGCATCATCAAAATCTCAAACTCAGGGTCATGGGTTGCAACAATCTCCCCCTTTTTGATGATGTCAAATAATTTGTTGTAAGTTAGAACGAAAAACATTTCTTTTATTTTTGTTTTTTTTTTTGTATTTATATTTTTTTAATTTTTTTTTTAATTAAACACAAGAGGAAAAAAATAGGATACCAAAAGCAAGTACAGAACAAAAAGAATGCATTTAGATAACAGGCATAACAATAGGTACAACAAACTTCTCCCCCTTTTGACAGCACAAAAAGGAGGAGCAACTAAAAGCAAAAAGCAAAAGAAGAAAAACTATAATGAAAACACAAACAATCTAAGCAGACGGGTGCTGATCAGCTAGTGGTGGAGGTGGATTTGGTTGAAAATATTGAAATAGAGCATCAAAGCGGTGATCAATTGCAGTGAAACGTTCTCCAAACCATTGCATATCAGTCTCGTGTTGCTGATGTTTTTCTTGAATGTGCATGTCGAGACGAGTCTGCAGCTGGTTGAAGCGTGCGACTAAATCATCATTAGGGTATGTTGGTGCTGGTGCAGGTGCTCGGGGTGCGGCATGGCGTCGTGGTCGAACTAGAGCTGCGGATGGAGCATCTTCTCCTTCTTCTTTATCAAAGACTAGTTCTTCAGGCTCGTGTCCCCGATGAAAGAGAATATGGAAGGAAGCATCCGTATAAAAAATAGGAAGAATGTCGGGTTCACCAGGGTAGGACAATTGATATTTGTTGTGGAGGATATATCCTATTAGGTGATCAAGAGCCAGATTCTGTTTCCGTCGAGTGGTAGGTAGACGAACAAAAGTCATGTGGCAAATATAGTTGCTAATTAAATCGACCTCATCAAACTTAATGCTGGACATAATAAGATAGGTAGCGACGGATAAGGTCGGGGTCAGATTGATACGGTCGCCACCTTTGGGTATGATTGAGGTTCGAAAACATGTTGAATTATACGGGCATTTCGAGTTAAGGATTGAATAAGCGGTTGGTGTTGATGAAAGGCAGTATTCCTAATGACTCTATTTACATCGCTCCAATCAAATTCATCAGTAAGAAATGAGCGAACCATAGGTTCTTCAGTGGACAGCCCAATATATTGGGCAATGTCAGCTCTAGTTATCTCAATGGTGAAGCCACAAACAAAAGAGTGAAAAGTGGTGTTGTCGACGGTGTAGGTGAGGTTGGCGAGAAATTCAAATAGAAGTTCAGAATTATATGGAAACGCCAGGGTGAGTAGGAATTAAAAGGTGGTGGAAGCAAAGAGGCCCATTACCTCGAAATTGAGAGTAGCCTGATTAAGCATTTTTGAAGGGGAAATTTTGCAGGCTTTATATCGGTGGTAGGCTTCCTCATTTTCAGTATTTAGAAAGCGATCAGGTTGGCGACTCGACGAAGACGAGCTTCCAGCAGTCATCTATCCTCGTTTAGACATTGCAAGAGGGCACGAAAACTAGGTGAAAGGCTTAGTGAGGAGAGGTTTGAGTGAGAAGAACGGCCTAGGCAAGGGTACTTATACGAAATTTCGGAAATCGTACAGTACGATCTTGGATCGTACAGTACGATAGCCAATTAATATTCTGTCTGGTCTTTTCAGGAAAAGTCAGTCAAATCGTACTGTACGATAGGTATCGTATAGTACGATCAGACGAATTTCGATCGTCCCGAGGCCTCAGTACGAGTTTTGACCAAAAGTTTTGTATTGTATGAACAGGTGTATCGTACAGTACGATACATAATAAATATCGTACCAAACAGCTTTAACTCAAATTTGTCCTTTGTGCTGATGTGGATCGTACCGTACGAAACGGAGGTATCGTACAATACGATACTTAATAATGTCGTACCAACCGGGTTTAATTCATCCCAATCCGTTGCTGATGTGGATTGTATTGTACGAAGAAGAGATATCGTATAATACCGTAGGCAATTATGCAGGAAGAGTATCGTATAGTGTGATCAACAGAGCCGAAATCTACTTGTTGGTGGACATTGAGATGTATCGCACAGTACGATGTAGGTCGTACAGTACGATGAACAGTCAATGCAGAGTTTTGGTGTGGTGAGTGTGTGGTGATCAGGAGCAGCCAACAACAAAATTTGTTTTGTTTTTTTTTTTATTTTTTTTTTTTTTTGTTTTTTTTTTATGCATTTATATCTATGACACCTAATCTAGTCCTCAAGGTGCTAAAGGTGTCGAAAGCTAAAGGTTTTGTGAATATGTCTGCCAATTGATCTCCTGTAGCGATGTGATGTAACTCTATATCTCCCTTAACGACGTGATCTCTAATGAAATGATGTCTAATGTTTATGTGTTTCATTCGAGAGTATTGAATTGGATTCTTAGAGATACAAATTACACTTGTGTTGTCACACATGATCGAGATGGTTCCAATAGGTAGTCCAAGATCAAGAATCTGTTGTTTTAACCATAGTACTTGTGCAACACAACTTCCTACTGCAATATATTCTGCCTCGGCTGTGGAAAGTGCTACTGAGTTTTGCTTCCTACTGGACCAAGAAACTAAAGATTGTCCGATGAATTGGCAGGTACCAGAGGTGCTCTTTCTATCTATCCTACATCCTGCAAAGTCAGAATCTAAGTACCCTAGGATTTCAAAGGAAGTGCTGTGTCTGGGATACCAAATTCCTAAGTTTGGGGTGCCTAGTAGATATCTAAGAATTCTTTTGATAGCAGTTAAGTGAGACTCTTTAGGATCGGCTTGGAAACGGGCACAAAGGCATACACTAAACATTATGTCCGGTCTACTAGCAGTCAGGTAAAGAAGGGATCCAATCATTCCTCTATATTTTTCTGATCTACTGATTTTCCACTAGGATCTTTATCTAATTGGATTGTCGAACTCATTGGGGTGTTCATGGGTTTTGCACTATCCATTTCATATTTCTTTAAAATATCCTTAATATACTTTGATTGGCTAAGAAAAGTTCCATTATCCATTTGTTTTACACTAAAGCCAAGAAAGTAATTAAGTTCTCCCATCATGCTCATTTCAAACTCATTACTCATTGTTTTTGAAAATTCATCGCATAAGTTTTTATCCGAAGATCCAAACAAGATGTCGTCCACATATATTTGAACAATGAGAATTTCTTCTTTGACCTTTTGTAAAAAGAGTGTAGTATCTACACTACCCTTTTTAAATCCTCTATCCAAAAGAAATGAGCTAAGTCTTTCATACCATGCTCTAGGTGCTTGCTTTAATCCATATAGTGCCTTTTTTAATTTAAATACATGGTTTGGAAATTGTGAACTTTCAAATCCGGGGGGTTGCTCAACGTAGACATCTTCTTTAATTACCCCGTTCAGGAAAGAACTCTTTACATCCATTTGATATAACTTAAAGTTCTTGAAGCAAGCAAAAGCTAAGAGCACTCTTATGACTTCTAGTCTAGCAACCGGAGCAAAGGTTTCTTCAAAGTCTATCCCCTCAATCTGGTTGTACCCCTTAGCTACTAGTCTTGCTTTATTCCTTATTATTGTTCCTGAATCGTTCACCTTATTCTTGAAGACCCATTTTGTTCCAACAACACTTTGCTCTTTAGGTCTCTTGACTAACTCCCAAACATCATTCCTGGTGAATTGGTTCAGCTCTTCTTGCATTGCTAGAATCCAAAATTTATCTCCTAAGGCTTGATCTAGACTTATAGGTTCTATCATAGAGATGAAAGCTGAGTGACTAACCTCCTTCCTAAGTCCATGCCTAGTTCTTACACCTTCTGAAGGGTCTCCTAAAATTAACTCTTTAGGATGACTAGAAGAATATCTCCATTCTCTAGGCAAAACTTCCTGAGGTTCGACCCTTTCTCCTAAGGTCATAGTCTCTACTCCTTAAATTGCCTCTATTTCATCATCTTCAAATTTAGTTTCTGAGGGCATATCTGATTTATCAAATACCACATGGGTGGATTCTTCTACTACAAGGGTTCTCTTATTAAAAATTCTACAGGCCTTACCTATAGAGGAATAACCTAGGAAGACACCCTCATCAAACTTGGGATCAAATTTTCCTAAGGGATGTTTACCATTATTTAAGATGAAGCACTTACACCCAAAGACATGTAAATGTGAAAGGTTTGGTGTCCTACCCTTAAGGAGTTCATATGGAGTTTTATTCAGCTTCAATCTAATGTTTAGTCTGTTTAAAACATAACAGGCTGTGTTGACTGCTTCTGCCCAAAAGTATCTAGGAAGGGTATACTCCGCTAACATTGCCCTAGCAGCTTCTACCAAAGTTCTATTCTTCCTTTCTGCTATTCCATTCTTTTGGGGTGTTCTAGGGGCTGAGAAATTGTGTTCTATTCCTATCTCTTGACATAATGACTCAAACCTATCATTTTGGAACTCTCCACCATGATCGCTATGGATTGTTGATATTTCACAACCTAATTTTCGTTGAATCCATGTGGAGAATACTTTAAATTCCTCAAAAGACTCATTCTTGTGTGCTAAGAATCTTACCCAAGTAAATCTAGTGAAGTCATCTACAATCACAAATCCATAATTCTTTCCACCTAGATTGGCTATACTAACGGGTCCAAATAAGTCCATGTGTAGAATTTCTAGTGGCCTAGAGGTGATCACGTCTCTAATTGAGTGAAAGGAAGATTTAACTTGTTTGGCAAGCATCACATAAGTGATCCTTGGTAAATTCTAACTTTGGTACACCTCTAACTAGGTTTTTCTGATTGATGTTTCTAAGAGTTTTCATACTAGCATGGCATAGTCTCCTATGCCATAGCCACGAGTCATCAACTATTATTTTCAAGCAAAATGATTTTGAGTTATCTACGCAATCAAGGTCTAACATGTAAACATTGTTCATTCGTTTTTCTTCTAAAATTATTTCACCAAATAAACTAATCAGGCATCTATCAGTAAAAAATTTAACATCAAAACCTTTGTCACACAGTTGACTAATGCTAAGTAAATTATGTTTCAAACCATCAACTAGTAAAACATTTTCAATTAAAAAATTCTTAGCATTACCAACGATACCTGAGCCTATCACCTTCCTGGTAGTGTTGTCTCCTAACGTTACTTTGCCTCCAGTTTTGGTCTCCAATAGGATGAACTTCTTCATATCTCCAGTCATGTGTCGCAAACAGCCACTATCCAGGTACCACATGCTCTCACTAGGTCTTTTGTGAGAGCATCCCTACAATTTCATTCAAAGATTAGATTTGGGAACCCAAGTGAGTTTGGGTTCCTCCTTATGCTTGCATGAATGAGATGTATGCATGTTATGCTGTGATGGATGCGGTTTAGGTCTCCATACTAAGTGTGTCCTACGGTGAATTGTGCATGTGCGGGCTATGTGACCTAACATGCCACAAGAGAAACACCTAACACCGGGAAATGGGTTTACTAATCTATGTGGGTGGTGGTGCCTTTTCCTAAGGTTTTGTGATGCATGCTGTGTTGGGGGTTTTCTAGGATTGCCTACTGTGAGTGATGCAATTTCATTTTCTAGTTCTTTTATTTTCTCACTAAAAGTTTTATTTTGAGCTGTCAATCCATCAACTTCTATCAATAGCAAGTGCTCACTATGATCTACTTCTAATGCAAGTTTGTCTAGTCTATGAAAAGCTTCTTCTAGTTCAACATGAGTGGTTTTCAAGGATTCATGCTCTTCAGTTAATTCAATATGCTTCTTATTTAATGCATCATACTCATCAAGAAGCAACATATGATCTTTATCTAAATCAGAATTTTCTTTAACTAAATTAGTATGCTCAATTTGTAAAGAACTAAATTCAATATTAAGCTTAGCATGCATCTTTTTTAATTTCCTATACGAGTCATGGATATTTTAAGAAATAAGCAGTAATTCTTCATATGAAAGTTGCCAAACCTCATCCTGATCCAATTGATCAAGGTTATCATTAGCCATAAGACACAAATTTGTTACCTCCTCCTCTGCTTCTTCTTCTGATGATTCTGAGGCAGAGTCGGCCCAAAAAGCTTTCTGTGTCTTTGTCTTTCCTTTCTTGTATTTAGTTTTGTCATCTCCTTTCTCCTTTGCTGGTTGACTTTTCTGATTGGGGCAATCGGCTCAAAGATGACCTGGCTTCTTGCACTCAAAACAAATAGTATTAGATGAAACCTTATTGGACCTTGAGCTCTTACTTTTATTCCAGCTGTTCTGATGACGCTTTTATTTTCTCTTCAGGAAATTTTTGAACTGTCGGGTCATCAGTGCTATTTCATCGTCTTCCTCCCCTGCAGAGCTTTCACTTTCTGAGTTGCTAGCTTTTAATGCCACCATCGTCCGCTCCTTTTTCTTTTCACCTGCATCACTTTGCCTTTGGCTCACTCCTTGCTCGTATGCAATGAGTGACCCAAGGAGGTTATCAATAGAATAAACATTAAGATCTTTGGACTCAGTGATAGCAGTTATCTTAGCATCATAGGAACTAGGTAGGCATCTAGGAATTTTATTCACTTTCTCAGAATTTAAAATTTCTCTACCTAATGCATGCAAGGATGTCACGATTTGGGTGAACCTAGTGTACATGTCAGAAATTGTTTCGCTAGGTTTCATACGGAATAATTCATAATCATGCAGTAGAATGTTAAGCCTAGACTATTTTACTTCGTTTGTTCCTTCGTATGTAATGCACAGTCTATCACAAATCTCCTTACCAGAAGCACAAGTAGATACTCTCATATAGTCCTCATATTTCAATGCACAAAAAAAAAACAGTTTAAGCACTTAGCATTCAGTTGGGCTAACTCCCTATCCTCATTGCTCCATTCAATAAACGGTACAGAAGTTTTCAAACCATTAACAATTTTAAACGGTGCAACATACCCATCATTTACTAACATCCACATGCGGTAATCTATAGATTACAAAAATGTAGACATTCTAATTTTCCAGAAATCAAACGGTATGTTATCAAAAAGTGGTGGACGAGTTATTGAATAACCCTCCGCAGTGTAACGATTACCAAAATTCGACATGATCGTTTTTTTTTTCAAGGTTTTCTAAAACACTATTTTTGAAAAATAAGCTCTGATACCAATTGAAATTACTAAACGAAAAGAGGGGGGTGAATTGTAAAAATCTTTTTCTTAATAAAAGTAACCCTAAACAAGAGTTCTTATTTTTTTGTTGTTTTTGAAATTTTATAACAAAATTTTAAGCGCGTTTTCTTCCACAAAATTTCACCATGCAATAGTTATGAAAATTAAATGCAAGTAAAAAGTAAATGACGATAAGGAAAAAACACACCAAGAATTTTGTAGTGGTTCGGTCAAAATATGACCTGCGTCCACTCCCCAGAGTCCTCCACTCCGGGATTTTCACTATCAAAATAGTTCTCCTTTTGCCCCCCTTGGCAAGGCGGAGAAGCCTTTACAAACCTCCCTTTCACCAACCCGGCGTGGTGGAGTGTCAAACTCTATTTTCGCCCTCCTGGCGACGGTAGAGAACCTTCTCATTTTTCTCCCTCCTGGAGAAGGCAGAGAACCTCGAGGTAACGGATGTAGATGAGCCTTTCCCTTGGAGATCCTCCCTCAAATCCTTCTAGGGCCACAGGAGGAGCAAGATACAGCAAGCTCGGAACAACCGTGTGATCTCCCTCACACTTCTTCTCCCTCACAACGCTCACCTCCTCCTTCCTCTCTCAACCCTCAAGAACTTCTCTAGAGTTTTCTCCCTTGGAATCTCTCTCTAACCACGTTCACCCCCTTTGTAAATCTTACTGAAAAAAGACTTGATTGATATCTAAAAAAGGCTCCAAAAACCCTCAGATTTCAAAAGTAGCCGTTACTGTTTGTACAGTACGCTTACACATCGTACAGTACGATCTTCATAAACAGACGTCGTCCTGGTAAGAAGATGTATGAACAGTTCAAAAATAATTTGTACTGTACGATATAATATCGTACGGTACGATCCAACAAAATACTATTCGTACAGGATGATGGTCTGGACGATCAGATGTCGTCTCTGTTCATCGTATGGTACGATTACTATCGTACAGTACGATGTGACAAAAACCAAGAGATCGTCCAGGACGATATCCGGGATAATCATACTTCATCTCTGTTCATCGTATGGTACGATTTGGTTCGTACAGTATGATGTTCAAAATTTAATTAGGCCTGGATTTCATGCACTAATCACGGGTTAATTTAAGTAAGTATTTAAAATTGATCGTACAGTACGAACAGGTTCGTACAGTATGAACGGCACAAAATCACTTACTTAAACTAAACTATGGCTAGAGTTTTGGATCTGAACATATTGTACAGTACGAATACATCGTATAGTACGATCTATTCACAGAATCGTCCACATAGCTTGGATCGTACGGTACGAATTACAATCGTACAGTATGATCTCCAGAGAAGAATTTTTATTACATTTTGCAGTTAAAAAACAACTCTCCCCTTGTGTGTGTGCATGGTTGCTCTTACTCTTATGCATTTTGTGTCCAGACTCAATAAAGTAAAAACAAAATAAATAGAGAAATATAATGTTTGACTCATACTCCTAATCTACCCGGTCTTGAGTCTTCCTTTCATCCTGAGTCACTTGTGATCTTCCTGAAATGTTAGTACTCAAAGACAATAGCAAATAAAATAATATTCAATGAATAGTTATTCCAAAACACTCATTATTTGGCATCATCAAAATCTCAAACTCGGGGTCATGGGTTGCAACAGAAAGTGATTAACTCATTGGTGATGGATGATCAATCGACATTCATCAAAGGCAGAACATTATCTGATCACATCATCCTTGCACAAGATATCTTTCACAAATTCGGATTCTCAAAATCTAAAAAAGGGTTTGTTGCTATTAAAATTGATATGGAGCAAGCATACGATAGTATGGCTTGGTATATACTTAAACAAACTCTTTATTGTTTTGGCTTTCCATGGAGATTTTCAAAGCTTCTTATGGAATGTGTTATTGATCCTTATTTCTCTATCATAATTAGTGGAGTTGGTTCTGAGTGGATTAAGGGGAAGAGAGGCTTTAGACAGGGCTGTCCTCTTTCTCCCTACCTCTTCATTTTATGCTCTCAACTACTTACCAATGCCTTCGAACAGGAAGGAAGAGATGTGGGAATTAGATTAGCTCCATTGGCTCCCAAGGTAAGCCATCTGATGTATGCGGATGTCGTTCTAATTCTATCTGTAGCAAAGGTTGATGACGTGAAGAAGATTCAAAACATTCTTAAAAAATATTGCTGTTGGATGGGTCAGCATATAAATAAGGAATAATCTGTCATTATGTTTGGTAATTCAATTGCCAGAAGATGTAGAAGACGTATCAGGAAAATTTTGAATTTCAAGTGAGTCAAGGAGCTATAATACCTGGGTGTGAAAATGTCATTAAGGAGATTAAAACATAGTGATTTCCTTCATTTACTGGATAAAGTTACAACTAAATTGAATGTGTGGGGAAGAAGGTACATATCAGCTCCAGGAAAGTTGGCTCTTATCAAATCTGCTATTCTATCCATACCAATTTTTTTTTCGACTCATACTTTAATCCCTTTAAGCATATTGAAGGAATTGGATAGATTATGTAGAGATTATCTTTGGAAAAAGGAGGATGGCAAACCTGGAATGCACTATGTTGCATGGGATGACCTCTGTTGTCCCACCAATGCTGGAGGTAGAGGGTTACTGTCAGCAATTCACTCAGTTGAACCTCTTAGAGCTATATTCAGGTGAAATTACTACAAGAATCCAAATTCAATTCTCAACAAATCGTTGAAGGCAAGATATGGAAGAGAAGTTATTCATGGTGACATTAAGAGATTCAATTCGCCTTCTTGGAAAATCCTTATCAGTGGTGCTAAAGCTTTAAACCCGGTTATCAGATACAAAATTGGTACAGGAAATAATATTAGTATTCTTAAAAACTACTGGATATTGGATAGAAGATTGGAATTATGGCCAACCTTCATTGCTACAGTTGAAGGTGAATTCCCAAATCTGGAAAACTTTATTCTAAATGGCTATTGGAACAAAATTGAATTACTGAAATATTTTGGAAGGGAGTTCGTGGATATAATTGTATAAATTAAATTGTACCCAGAACTTCCAGATGATGAAATGGAACTTGTTAAATCATTTACTTGAAAAATGATAGCTGCAATAGCAAGAACCAAATCAGATGTTATATCGGATTCATGGAGCTGGTTCAAAAAAATTAAATTGAATCCACGGGTAAAATGGATCTGGTGGCGTTTATGGAGAAATGCTATTTCTTCTAAAGAATTCTTGGTATTCAAAAGATTAGCAATTGATAATATCTATCCTAGAGGATGTGATGAAGTGGAGAACTCGAAACATATAGCAGTAACATGTGGCAAGCTGAAGGAGGCGATCGATTTGGCTAATAAATG
The DNA here is from genome assembly GCA_022539455.1 of Dendrobium nobile. Classification (NCBI taxonomy): domain Eukaryota; kingdom Viridiplantae; phylum Streptophyta; class Magnoliopsida; order Asparagales; family Orchidaceae; genus Dendrobium; species Dendrobium nobile. The sequence goes on from CM039725.1 coordinate 12,532,470, forward strand.
GGGATTTTCTCTTCCCCTATTTAACTCTTGGACGGATTGTTTAATGTATATGAAACACACGTTGAAGGCTAATTTATTTGTTGTAAATTTATATTGCATAGTAACCTTCTTCTCTTGGAAGAGTAGAAATAAAGTGATTCGTGAAGGGAAAGAATCTAGAATTACATCTACTGTGTCTAATGCCATCAGCACTTCTTCTGTTGCTTTGAAGTTTAGTTCAATTCGGGATCACTGGGGTGCTAATCGATATTTAAGATCATTTTCAAATTCTTGGCATCCCCCTCCCCCGAGTGGATTAAAGTTAATTTAGATGCAACTTTATTGAGATCCAATGAAGCGGGTATTAGTGGTGTTTTCAGATACCATAAAGGTAGATTCCTCCTTGCTTTTGGAATCAAATGCACTCATTGGGACAATGGAGCTTTTGAGCTTTTGGCATTTCAAAATTTAAACAAAAACATCAAGGATTGGATGTTGGATTCAAAAGGAATTATACTAGAAGGTGATAGCATCAATGTGATGAACTATCTAAAAGTTAAAGTGAAGTTACCATTCCTGATCAATGATGATAGGTATGAAGACTTTTCTTTCCTCAAAAAAATTTATTTTTTCTTATTTAATTGGGTGGATAGACATTATAATAAGTTAGCAAATTGTTGTGCTAACTTGGCTTTATTAGGTGATTTTTTTTGGGAAGACACTTGCTCTGATAATATTCCTCCTTATTTCTTGTCTTTACTAAAGGAGGATTGTGATAGTTCTACTATCACTTAGTAGTTTGTAGTAGGGTTTTTTTTTCCCTTCTTTTGCTTTTATGCTATTTTACAATTTCAAAAAAAAAACATCCATTTGATACAATTTAAATCCTCTAAAATAGGTAAAGGCTAATAATGTTATAAAAGTTTCTATTTGCATGTTTTACATTCTTGCAACTTGTATAGTTTTGATGATTCCAACTATTATTATTTTATGTATTGATTATCTTCTAACACTTTTTGGAAGAATGGTATTTGCTCTTGTGTGTACTAACATTTCAGGAAAATCAAATTCCATACTATGAAGACTTCAAATCAAATTCAGCATGAAATACTTTATAAAATTTGAAGATTGTATTTTTCTTTGAAATAAAATTGAAAGGGAGTGATTGTAATTGAGTGAATAAAAACATACACACACACACACAAGGAGATCATATTAACTTTATACTGATCGTACGGGACGATTTTATATCGTACAGGACGATCAGACAGTTACCTCCTATAGAGCATATGGAACGAATAGGAACTGCCTCAAAAAATTTTCTAAGTCCTATTCATCCAGGACGAAAATAATTATCGTCCAGGATGATCTGTTCTCTGTAAAATTTTCGTCCAGATGAAATTAATTATCGTCACAAAACGATTTGAGCTCTGTAAGATTTTCGTCCAGACGAAAATAATAATCGTCCAGGACGATCTGTTCTCTGTAAAATTTTCGTCCAGACGAAATTAATTATCGTCAGAAAATGATTTGGGCTCTGAAAAAATTTCATCCGGACGAACCCATTTTCGTCCAGACGATCCAACTGCTTTAAGACAGTTTTTCTACAGTTTCTAGAACCGACCTAAAAATAACCGTTCGTACTGGACGAACCTAGTTCGTACAGGACGATCAGCTTGTACGAAATGATTTTGTACACATATACAAATATGGTCGTTTCAAAGCATTTGAGTAAAATCGTCCAGGACGATCCATGATCGTACGGGACGATCCACTGCGTACAGAATTGAATACTCGCAGTATTTGGGCGGTTTTTCTTGTCTTTTGTATAAATAGTCCAAATTAGACTGCCACCCAATCTTTTTGTCATTTGATCTTCGTGCCTCTTGAGAGAATAACCAAGGAGAGAGTGGAAGAGAGCATTCAAGGGAGGATTCCTACCATTGGAGCGAGAAGGCTTCACTTTGATTTCAAAGGTAAGAGTCTCTACTTGTGAATTGGGATTACTTCACTCTTTTCCCTCTTCCTTCTAGATTCTTGTGAGAAGATCTGTCAAGGAGATCTGGTTCTCTGTCGACACTTGGAGAGTGTGAACAGCCGAAGGGTTCTCTGCCTACACTTGGAGAGTGTGAATAGCTGAAGGGTTCTCTGCCTACACTTGGAGAGTGTGAACAGCCAAAGGGTTCTCAGCCCACACTAGGAGAGTGTGAAAGGACGACGGTTCTTTGCCTACTCTAGAAGAGTGTAAAAGGATGATGGTTCTCTGCCAACACTGTGGATTGTGTGAAAGGACGGATGGTTCTCTGCCTACACTGAGGATTGTGTAAAAGGATGACGGTTCTTTGCCGCACCGGGGAGTGGTGAAAAGAATGTGTTGTAAAGGCTTCTCCGCCTTGCTGAGGGTGAAAAAGGAGAGTCACTATTGGTATTAGTGCAATACTCAGAGGGTGCCTCTGGGGAGTGGATGTAGGTCTGGTTTTAGACCAAACCATTATAAATCTGGTGTCATTTACTTTACTATTTTTACATTTCCGTATTTTATTTCATAATCTTAAAAACTCTGTGGTTGAAAAACTTTTTCTACAAAACTTAAAAGAAACAATTTTTATTTCGGTTCAACATAATTTTAAAAAGAGGGCTTAAATTTTTAAACTACTAATTCACCCCCCTCTTGGTAGCCTTGGGACATTCACTTAGGCTTAACAACCTAATTACTAGACTCAACAAGTGGTATCAGAGCATCGTTTCAAAATCATTAGTTTGAACTACTTTTTGATTAACATAGATGGCTACTTTTGGAAACCGAAACACACCAGAGGGTTACTCTATCACTAGACCTCCACTGTTTGATAATATTCCTTTTGATTTTTGAAAAACACGCATGTCTACTTTCTTACAGTCACTTGATTATCGCATGTGGATACTAGTCTAGGAAGGTTACACCAAACCATCTAGATTAGTTGATGGAGTTAGGGTAGAAACACCTTTTGTTGAATGGACTATAGAAGAACGTGACTTAGCACAATTAAATGCCAAATGTTTAAATAGTTTCTTTTGTGCTTTAAAATCTGAAGACTACATGCGGGTTTCCACTTACAAAAGCGGAAAGGACATATGTGATAGACTTTGTATAACTTATGAAGCGATAAATGAGGTTAAGCAATTAAGACTCAATATCTTGTTACATGACTATGAACTGTTTCGCATGAAACCTAATGAATCTATTTCTGACATGTACACAAGATTCACACAAATTGTCACTTCTTTGCATGCACTTGGTAGGGAATTAACTAATGCTGAAATGATTAATAAGATTCTTCGTTGTTTACCTACTGCTTATGATGCAAAAATTACTGCAATTATAGAGTCTAAAGATTTAAACATTTATTCTATTGACAATCTTCTTGGTTCACTCATTGCTTATGAGCAAGGAGTAAGTCAAAGAAAGATTGATGCAGGTGAACCACGAAAGGAGAAGAATATAGCACTAAAAGTGGAAGAGTCAGAGAGTGAACACTCACAAACTGAGGATGAAGATGATATTGCACTGATGACTAGACAATTCAGAAGCTTTTTAAAAAGGAAGCAGAAGAGACGCCAGCAATGGAATAGAGGTAAGTTTAACAGAAATGGCAAGGTTTCTAATGAAGTGATTTGTTATGAATGCAGGAAACCAGGTCATATCAAGACTGATTGCCCAAAACTCAAAGCCACTCCTGGTAAGGAGAAGGTGGAGGAGAAATCTATGGTAAAGAAGGGCAAGAAGAAGTTTCAAAGAGCTTTCTGGGCGGACTCAGCTTCAGACTCATCTGAGACTGAAAAAGAAGAAGAAGTCATCAACCTTTGCTTGATGGCAGATAATGTTGAACAATCAGATCAAGAAGAGGTATGTGACTTAACCTATGATGAATTATTTGAAGTTTCTGAACACATGCATGATGCATATAGGAAAATAAAAAAGATGCATGCTAGTTTAAATTTAGAACGGGAAGAGCTTAAGAAAGAACACGAAATCCTTAGGAAAGATCATGCTTTAATAGATGACAACCACATGAAACTACTTGATGAATATGTTGACTTGAATAAGAATTTTGAAAATCTAAAATCATCCTATGCTGATCTCGAAAAAGATTTTAAAAAATTTAAGGATGAATCTGAGAGGAAAACATATCGAATCAATTATACAAATAGACTCTTGGAAGAAATAAATTCATTTTATAAATTGATAATAAGAGCTCTTGAGGATAATAGGATACCCCCCAAAATTGAAGATTTTACAAATCCTAAATATTATCCTAAATATATGGAATCCCTTAGAAGACAAGCAAATGGAAGAAAACTTAGGAATACTTTTCCTAAAGTTAAATATATTAATTGTGGATTTTTGGGACATATATCTCACACCTGTACTTTGAAGATGAAATCTAATCTGGTGTGGAGACCTAAGATGCATAAACCTAGACATATCATACATGCATCTGATTATAAATTGCTAAAAGGTGAACCCAAACTTATTTGGGTTCCCAGGTCTAACATTTGAGAATTTTGTAGGGTTGCTCTCACACAAGACCTCGTGAGAGCATATGGTACTTGGACAGCGGATGTTCAAAGTATATGACTGGAGATACTGCATAATTCATATCGCTGGAAGCTAGGAATGGAGGCAAGGTTACACTTGGAGATAATACCACAAAGAAAGTGGTTGGATCAGGTATGATTGGAAATTTCAAAAACTTTTTCAAAGATAATGTGTTATTGGTTGAAGGATTAAAACATAATCTGTTAAGTATAAGTCAGCTATGTGATAAGGGCTATAATGTGAAATTTTTACCTACTAGCTGCATATTAAGCCTAAATGGAAAAGAAGTCTTAAATGGAAAAAGGGTTAATAATATTTACATGCTAGATTTGAATTTTATTCTATCTCCTACTACTTTTTGTTTAAAAACTGTTTTTGATGAATTATGGCTTTGGCATAGGAGACTTTGTCATTCTAGTATGAAAAACCTTAGGAGAATTACCCAAAAGAACTTAGTAAGAGGTATACCAAAACTAGACTTTACTAAGGACCACCTTTGTGATGCATGTCAATTAGGAAAACAAGTGAAGTCCTCTTTTAAGTCCAATAATGATCTTAGAACTAGTAAACCATTGGAAATTCTTCACATGGATCTTTTTGGACTAGTAGGAACTGTAAGTCTAGGAGGGAAGGTATACGGATTTGTTATTGTGGATGATTTCTTAAGATTCACGTGGGTTAGATTTCTTTTTCATAAAAGTGAATCATTTGAGGAATTCAAAAATTTTTCAACTTGGATACAGAGAAAACTAGGATGTGAAATAATATCTTTACAAAGTGATCATAGAGGAGAATTTGAAAATGAAAAATTTGAAAATTTTTGTAAGGAAAAAGAGATTGATCATAATTTTTCTGCACCTAGAACCCCTCAACAAAATGGGGTAGTTGAAAGGAAAAACAGAACATTAATAGAAGCCGCCCGAGCAATGTTGGCAGAATACTCACTTCCTAGATATTTTTGGGCTGAGGCGGTTAGCACTGCATGTTATGTTCTGAATAAGGTGAATGTGAGATCAAATTTAAATAAAATACCCTATGAGTTACTAAAAGGAAGAACACCTAACTTATCACATTTGCATGTTTTTGGTTGCAAGGTGTTCATACATAACAATGGAAAATATGCCTTAGGAAAATTTGATCCAAAATCAGATGAAGGAATTTTTGTTGGATATTCAAGTGTTGAAAAATCTTATAGGATATTCAATAAAAGAACTTTAGTCATTGAAGAAACCACACATGTTGTATTTGATGAATCTAGAAATTTGGAAGAGCCAAATATTGTTGAAGAAGAGATTGAGGAAAACTCCCAAAAGATTGATAGATTAAATTTGGAAGAAAATGTGGAAGAAAATTTGGAAAGAGAAAACCCTTTGCCTAGAGATTTGAGATTTTCTAAAAACCACCCAAGAGAATTGATTATAGGTGAACCTAGTGAGGGTGTTAGAATTAGGCGTGGATTAAATAAGGAAGTCAATCATTCAGCCTTTATTTCAACAATAGAACCCACTAATATTGATCAAGCACTTTCTGATGAATTTTAGATATTGGCCATGCAAGAAGAGTTAAATCAATTTGTAAGAAATAAAGTTTGGGAATTAACTACAAGGCCAAAAGATCAAAGTGTTGTTGGAACCAAGTGGGTGTTCAAAAATAAAATGAATGACTCAGGAGTAGTCATTAGAAATAAGGCTAGATTAGTTGCTAAGGGGTATAATCAAATTGAAGGAATTGATTTTGAGGAGACCTTTGCCCCTGTTGCAAGACTTGAAGCAATTAGGGTTTTACTTGCCTTTGCCTATTTTAAATGTTTTAAATTATTTCAAATGGATGTCAAAAGTGCCTTTTTGAATGGGGTTATTAAAGAAGATGTTTTTGTAGAACAACCTCCAGGATTTGAAAATTCAAAATACCCAAATCATATGTTTAAATTAAAGAAGGCATTATATGGATTAAAACAGGCACATAGGGCTTGGTATGAGAGATTGAGCACCTTCCTACTTGAAAGATCTTTTGAAAAAGGAAATGTGGATACAACTCTCTTCTTAAAGAAATTTGAAAAGGAAATTCTCATTGTTCAAATTTATGTGGATGATATCATCTTTGGATCTTCAAATAAAAATCTTTGTGATGATTTTTCTAATACAATGAGTAGTGAATTTGAAACGAGTCTAATGGGAGATTTAAATTACTTTCTAGGTTTTAGCATTAAGCAACTTGAGGAAGGAACATTTCTTAGCCAAACTAAATATATTAAGGACATCCTCAAGAAATATGAAATGGACAATGCTAAACCTGTTAGTACACCAATGAGTTCCTCAGTTCAGTTGGATAAGGACCTTAAGGGAAAATCTATTGATCAAAAGAAATATAGAGGGATTATTGGATCTTTGCTTTACTTGACTGCTAACCGACCAGATATAATGTTCAGTGTTTGCTTATGTGCTAGATTTCAATCAGATCCTAAAGAATCACATTTGACAGCAGTTAAAAGGATTTTAAGATACTTGCTAGGAACTCAAAACTTAGGAATTTGATATCCTAAGTTTAGTTCTTCATTTGAAATTATTGGTTATTCAGATTCTTACTTTGCAGGCTGTAGAGTGGATAGGAAAAGCACTTCTGGAACATGTCAATTCATTGGAAATTCATTAGTTTCTTGGTCCAGTAGAAAACAAAATTCAGTAGCCCTATCTACTGCAAAAGCAGAATACATTGCATTAGAAAATTGTATGGCACAAATACTTTGGTTAAAACAACAGTTGATTGATTTAGGATTAACTATAGGCACTATTCCAATTTATTGTGACAATACTAGTGCTATTTGCATTTCCAAAAATCCTATTCAACATTCTAGAACCAAACATATTGATATAAGGCATCATTTCATAAGGGATCATGTATACAAGGGAGAAATTGAACTCACACTTGTTTCAACTGATAATCAACTTGCAGACATTTTTACAATACCTTTAGCCTTTGATACCTTCAGTACATTAAGAACAAGGCTTGGTGTTATTGATTTGAATGCTTAAGTAAAAATGTTTTTGCAACATTCATATTCCTGTTTTTGTAGTTTTTGTTTTTCTTTGATTTTTGTTGTTTGTGTGATTTTCTTGTTTGTTTTGAGTGATTTTATTTTTCAATCTGTGAATTTGTTATTGTACTTTGTGATTTGAATGTTTAAGTTTATTTTGTAAAAATCATCCGGGACGAAATTTGTTCGTACTGGACGAAGTGTAAAAAATTCAGTTTGCGTGAAATGAGACGTCTTGAGAGCGGTTATTAATGTTATTCGTCTGTACGATCTGATGATCGTCCAGGACGAATTTTTTTTTTCAAGCGTCAGGATGATTTGATGCAACGGTTGAGAGGATAAGGCAGTTTTAATTATGCAGTTCGTCCGTATGAACTTTTGTTTGTCCAGACGAACAGACGTCATTTCATTGTAGGGGACGGTTTTCAACTGACATTAAAACGAATTAAATTTTGATCGTCTGTACAAAATTTTTTTATCCGTACGATCAGTCAAGTCAAAAGTCTGTACGAAGGGACGCATCGTAAATTGTGTTGATTACGAAAAGCCGTTACATTTTGGACGAATTTGATCGTCTGTACGAAATATTTTCGTCCAGACGAACGATAATTTTCGTCTAGGACAAACTATTTTCGTCCAGGATGAATGTATCGTTTTCTTTAAATATGAAGGCTTTCTAACTTAACAATCACACTTCCAAACTTCAATTTCAATCTCTTTCTACTTCAAATCGACAATGGCCTCCTCAAGCAAGAGACAAAAGGTGTTGGCAAAGAAACCCCACAGGAATGCCTCTGAAAATTTTCTCTCAAAAGCAAATGAGGAATCCTTTCCTCGTTTTGCTTCTACCAAAATTATACCTTCTCGCATTTTGATCCAAAGCGAGATAAACTTTAAGGTAATACACTTCTTTGCTTCTACCCAGTTTGGATTCATTCTTTCTCTCGTCCACCTCTACAACAAACAAACCTTTCTCTATTTCTTAGCCAACATGAGTTTTAATTCGGACCATTCCAGTATAAGTTCCTTCGTTTTTAAACAAAAAGTAGAAATCACTAAGCACGACTTGGGTGCTTTTCTAAACCTTAGAACTAAAGGATTAAGAGCCCATACCCTAATGAATGATGATACCTTCAAATGGTATGAAGTTAATAATGTGATTAGGGAAAATGGCCTTACTTATCATGTTGCTAGAGTATCAGGAATGACAAAAACTGCTCAAATCATCCAGCACATCCTTCGATCTTCAATCATTCCTAAAGCTGGTGATAGAATAAACATTACCCCACTTCTCTCTGTAGTAACCTTTTTAATAATGACTGGTCAACCTATTGATGAAGCCCAACTTATCATAGATCATCTCTATGGGCTTTTAGAAATAGGACATGCAGAATAGAAAAGAAAAAGGAATATTTCATTAGGGCACTTAGTGACATACATTTTGGAAAAGAAATACAACTTAGTGCATCCTAATAATGAATATGAAGAGCCAGTCTACTACAAAGATGCTTCTTTCAGAGCAATTTTTAAAGAGGAGAAAGGAAAAGCACATGGAAGTGCTTCTGACGAAGAAGAAGAAGGAGAGCAAACTACTGCACCTCAATCAGATTATCAAAATTTGATTGAGAGATTTGATAGGCTTGAGACTCATGTTGATCAAAGATTTGATCAAATTGATGCTCAACTTCTGCAGCAACAACAGGACATTGGTAGTATCAGAAATGAAGTACATGAAATCAATATCAATGTTATGTTGATGGCCTCCTACTTCAACATTTTTGATGGCATTCCTCCTCCTCCTCCTCCACAAGAATAGAGATTGTGTGACTTTCTTTATGTTAGTTTGTATCTTTGTTGTACTTGTGTTTTGTTCTAAATGTTTAGTTGTGTTAGTGTTTATTTTTGTATTTGTCTTAGTTATGTTGTTTATGTTTGTTGTTTTTATTGTTGTTTTGATATTATGAAATGATCATGTAATCTTTCTTATTAATATCAAAATATGTCGTAGTTGATTTAAATTTGGTTTGTTTTTGGAATGTGCTTAATTATTATGAATTTCATTAGTCTTATTTAATCTTAATTGTGCTCAAATTAGATTGTGATTTGAGATTAATTACATTAGAAAATCTAGTCTTTCTAAATTTAAACTTTATTTATAACTTGTTTTAATTAGAATTTTTAAATTCATGTCTATTCATTTAGACTACATAAAAGTTAATATTATTATTGCAATTTAGAAGTTTATTTATTTTGTATTTTTTTGCTCAAGTGATATTTATGCACTTAGAAATATTTAAAACTTTAGATTATTGATTTTGGAAAGAATTGGTTTCAATTACTCTTGAAAATTGTACAAAAAGTACAAAAATCAAAAGAAATGCGCAAAGGTTCGCAAATATGTAAAAGATGCACAAAATTAGCCCAATGTCAAAAGATGCACAAAAATGTGCCAAAAATTTGAAAAAGATGCGCAAAGCGCCACTTGTGGTAATTCTCTTCTTTCCAAATTCTTTCAATCTCTTAATTCAAATTGATCTTATGTTCATTTATATTCTATTGAACTTTGAAATATAGAATTTTTATTCATCTCTCTTGTAATGATTTTCTATATTCAAATGTCTAAATTGAATCATGTTTTTGACAAATTTTTCTTACTTACAATGTTATATCACTTCATAAATTCTATGAATTTCTATGATTAACCTAATGTTATTAGTTTTAACTTACATACATTATGTCAATCACTCTTTAGATTAAATTTACCAATGAATTTCTCATAATTAGATACATTTTTTGTCCATTTCTTCTTCTCTTTTTGATGTTGTCAAAAAGGGGGAGAAATTGTTGTTTGTGTGTTTTTGTTTTGTTTGTGTTTGTTTTTTTTTTTTTTTTTTGTGTTTTGTTTATCAAAAACTTTTACAAACAAAATTTTTTTTTACAAATTGCCTCCTTATTTTCATATGATCATTAATTCAGGGGGAGTTTAGGAGATAGTTATAATTTAAAATCCTACAAACAAAAATTGTTTTGCCATCATCAAAAAGGGAGAGATTGTTATAAAAGTTTCTATTTGTATGTTTTACATTCTTGCAACTTGTATAGTTTTGATGATTTCAACTATTATTGTTTTATGTATTGATTATCTTCTAACACTTTTTGGAAGAATGGAATTTGCTCTTGTGTGTACTAACATTTCAAGAAAATCAAACTTCAGACTATGAAGACTTCAAATCAAATTCAGCATGAAATACTTTATAAAATTTGAAGATTGTATTTTTCTTTGAAATAAAATTAAAAGGGAGTGATTGTAATTGAGTGAATAAAAAACACACACACACACACAAGGAGATCATATTAACTTTATACTGATCGTACGGGACGATTTTATATCGTACCCGACGATCAGACAGTTACCTCCTATAGAGCATATGGAACGAATAGGAACTGCCTCAAAAAATTTTCTAAGTCCTATTCATCCAGGACAAAAATAATTATCGTCCAAGAAGATTTGTTCTCTATAAAATTTTCATCCAGACGAAATTAATTATCGTCACAAAATGATTTGGGCTCTGTAAGATTTTCATCCAGACAAAAATAATAATCGTCCTGGACGATCTGTTCTCTGTAAAATTTTCGTCCAGACAAAATTAATTATCGTCAGAAAATGATCTGGGCTCTGTAAAAATTTCGTCCGGACGAATCCATTTTCGTCCAGACGATCCAACCGCTTTAAGACGGTTTTTCTGCAGTGTTTAGAACCGACCTAAAAATAATCATTCGTACTGGACGACCTTAGTTCGTAAAGGACGATCAGCTTATACGAAATGATTTCGTACACATATACAATTAGGGTCGTTTCAAAGCATTTGAGTAAAATCGTCCAGGACGATCCTTGATCGTACGGGACGATCCACTGCGTACAGAATTGAATACTCGCAGTATTTGGGCAGTTTTTCTTATCTTTTGTATAAATAGTCCAAATTAGACTGCCACCCAATCTTTTTGTCATTTGATTTTCGTGCCTCTTGAGAGAATAGCGAAGGAGAGAGTGGAAGAGAGCATTCAAGGGAGGATTCCAACCATTGGAGCGAGAAGGCCTCACTTTGATTTCAAAGGTAAGAGTCTCTACTTGTGAATTGGGATTACTTCACTCTTTTCCCTCTTCCTTCTAGATTCTTGTGAGAAGATCTGTTAAGGAGATCCGGTTCTCTGACGACACTTGGAGAGTGTGAACAGCCGAAGGGTTCTCTGCCTACACTTGGAGAGTGTGAACAGCCGAAGGGTTCTCTTCCTACACTTGGAGAGTGTGAACAGCCAAAGGGTTCTCTGCCCACACTAGGAGAGTGTGAAAGGACGACGGTTCTCTGCCCACACTAGAAGAGTGTGAAAGGACGATGGTTCTCTGCCAACACTGTGGATTGTGTGAAAGGACGGACAGTTCTCTGCCTACACTGAAGATTATGTAAAAGGACGACGGTTCTCTGCCGCACCGGGGAGTGGTGAAAAGAGTGTGTTGTAAAGGCTTCTCCGCCTTGCTGAGGGTGCAAAAGGAGAGTCACTATTAGTATTAGTGCAATACTCAGAGGGTGCCTCTGGGGAGTGGATGTAGGTCTGGTTTTAGACCGAACCAGTATAAATCTGGTTTCATTTACTTTACTATTTTTATATTTCCGCATTTTATTTCTTAGGCTTAAAAACTCTGTGGTTGAAAAACTTTTTCTACAAAACTTAAAAGAAATAATTTTTATTTCGGTTCAACATAATTTTAAAAAGAGGGCTTAAATTTTTAAACTACCAATTCACCCCCCCCCTCTTGGTAGCCTTGGGACATTCGCTTAGGCTTAACAACCTAATTACTAGACTCAACAAATAAAACCCTAATTATTTCAAGTTTAGCTATAGGGGCAAAAGCCTCCTCAAAATCAATCCCTTCAATTTGATTATACCCCTTAGCCACCAATATAGCCTTATTTCTAATGACTACTCCTGAGTTATTCATTTTATTCTTAAATACCCACTTAGTTCCAACTTTACTTTAATCTTTTGGCCTTGCAGTTAATTCCCAAACTTCATTTCTTACAAATTGATTTAATTCTTCTTGCATAGCCAATATCCAAAATTCATCTGAAAGTGCTTGATCAATATTTGTGGGTTCTATCATTGAAATAAAGGATGAATGATTGACTTCTTTATTCTATCCATGCCTAGTCCTAACACCCTCACTAGGTTCTTCTATAATCAATTCCTTTGGATGGTTTTTAGAAAATCTCAAATCTCTAGGCACTGGATTTTCAACCTCCAAATTTTCTTCCAAATTCACTTTCTCAATCTTTTGGGAGTTAATCTCTATCTCATCCTCTTCAATAATTAACTCTTCCAAACTTTCAGATTCATCAAATACAACATGTGTGGTCTCCTCAATTGCCAAAGTTCTTTTATTGAATACTCTATAAGATTTTCCAACACTTGAGTATCCAATAAAAATTTCTTCATCTGATTTTGGATCAAATTTTCATAAGGCTAATTTTCCATTATTATGAATGAATACCTTACATCCAAAGACATGCAAATATGACAAATTAGATATTCTCCCCTTTAGTAACTCATAGGGTATTTTATTTAAGTTTGATATCACATTTATCCTATTTAGAACATAACATGCATTGCTAACCGCCTCAACCCAAAATTATTTAGGAAGTGAATATTCTATCAACGTGGCTTGGGCGACTTCTATTAATGTTCTATTTTTTCTTTTGATTACCCCATTCTACTGAGGGGTTCTAGGTGCATAAAAGTTGTGATTAATTCCTTTCTCCTTATAAAAATCCTCAAATTTTTCATTCTCAAATTCTCCTCTATAATCACTTTGAATAGTCATAATCTCACATCCTAGCTTTCTTTGAATCCAAGTCGAAAAGTTTCTAAATTCCTTAAATGATTCACTCTTATGAAATAAAAATCTAATCCATGTGAATCTTGAGAAATCATCCACAATCACAAATTTGTATACCTTCCCTCCTAGACTTACAGTTCCAACTAGTCCAAAAAGATTCATATATAAAATCTCTAATAGTTTACTAGTTCTAAGATCCTTATTTGACTGAAAAGTGAACTTCACCTATTTTCTTAATTGACATGCATCAAAAAAGGTGGTCCTTAGTAAAGTCTAATTTTGGTATACCTATTACTAGGTTCTTTTGGGTAATCCTCCTAAGGTTTTTCATGCTAGAGTGACAAAGTCTCCTATGCCAAAGCCTTGACTCATCAGAAATAGTTTTTAAATAAAAAGCAGTAGGAGTTTTAATGCAATTCAAGTCTAGAATATACACATTATTTACCCTTATACCATTCAAAACATCATTACCATTCAGGCTTATTATGTAGCTTGCAGGAAAAAATTTTACACAATAACCTTTATCACATAGCTGACTAATACTCAGAAGATTATGCTTCAAGCCTTCTATGAACAAATTTCTATAAAAATGTTTTTAAGATTTTCAATCATACCTGACCCTACCACCTTCCTTGTGGTGTTATCTAACCTTACCTCCACTCCTAGCTTCCAGCATTATGAATTGTGTAGTATCACCAATCAAATGCTTTGAACAACTACTCCAGATACTATATGCTCTCATGAGGCCTTGTGTGAGAGCGATCCTGCAAAAATATCAAACATTAGACCTGAGAACCCAAACAAGTTTGGGTTCACCATTTTTCAAATTATAAACAAATGCATTTATGATATCTCTAGATTTATGTATCTTAGGTCTCCACACCAATGAGTTTTCTTCTTCAATGTACAGGTGTGAGCTATATTTCCAATTAATCCATACTTATGACATTTGACTCCTGAAAAAGGATTTCTTAATCTTATATTATTTCTCTATCTATTTATGGATTGCATAAATTTAAGATATAAAATAGGATTGGTGAAATCTTCAAGTCTTGGTGGTATCCTATTATCCTTGAGAGCTTCTATCTTCAATTTATAAAATGAATTCATATCTTCGAAGATACAATTTATATAATTTACTCGATACAATCTTGCTCTCAAATTCATCATCATTATTTTTTATTTCTTTTTGAAGTTCTGTATAGGATGATTTTAAGTTTTCATGGTTTTTATTCAATTCGTCAAACTCATCAAGCAATTTCATGTTGTTGTCATCAATTAAAGCATGATCTTTCCTAAGGATCTTCTTCTCTTTTTGCAGTTCCTGAAATTATAAGTTCAGACTAGTATGCATTTTCTTTAACTTTTTAAATGCATCATGTATGCATTCAAAGACATCCAAAAGTTCATTATAAGATAAGTCACATACCTCTTCTTGATCTTACTGATCAAGATTATCGGCCATTAAATATAGATTAGTGACTTCCTCTTCCAATTTAGTCTCTAACGAGTCTGAAGCTGAGTCTGCCTAGAAAGCTCTTTAGAATTTCTTTTTTCCCTTCTTCACAATAGGTTTCTCCTCTACCTTCTCATTGTTAGGAGTGGCTTTAAGTTTTGGGCAATCTAACTTAATATGTCCAAGTTTCTTGCACTCATAACAAATAACATTATTTGAAACCTTGACATTTTTATTAAATTTATATCGATTCCATTATTGGTGTCTCTTTTGCTTCCTCTTCAGAAAGCTTCTGAATTGTCTAGTCATCAGTGCGATGACGTCTTCATCCTCAGGTTGTGAGAGATCACTCTATGATTCCTCCACTTTTAGTGCTATGTTCTTCTCCCTTCATGGTTGACCTACATCAATTTTTCTTTGACTCACCCCTTTCTCGTAAGCAATTAGTGATCCAAGAAGATTGTCAATAGAGTAAATATTCAAATCTTTAGATTCTATAATTGCAGTTATTTTAGCATCATAAGCAGTCGGTAAGAAATGAAGTATTTTATTAACCATATCTGTATTCATTAGTTCCCTACCGAATGCATGTAAAGAGGTGACTTTTGTGTGAATCTTATATACATGTCAGAAATGGATTCATTGGGTTTCATGCGAAATAGTTCATAGTCATACACTAAGATATTAAGTCTGGATTGTTTAACTTCATTAGTCCCCTCATAAGTTATACAAAGGCTATCCCATATGTCCTTTCCACTCTTGCAAGTGAAAACCCGCATGTAATCTTTAAATTTAAGAGCACAAAAGAAACTATTCAAGCATTTGACATTAAGTTGTGCTAAGTCACGTTCTTCTAATGTCCAGTCCGCAAAAGGTGTTTCAACTCTAACTCCATCAACTAATCTAGTTGGTTTTGTATACCCTTCCTGAACTAAGATTCATATATGGTAATCAAGTGACTGTAAAAATGTAAACATGCATGTTTTCCAAAAATTAAAAGGAATATTATCGAACAAATGAGGTGTAGTTATAGAGTAACCCTCAGGTGTGTTTCAATTTCCAAATGTAGCCATGGTCGTTAATCAAAAAGTAGTCTAAACTTATGATTTTGAAACTAAGCTCTGATACCACTTGTTAAAACTTGTTAAAAATGAATTAGGTTGTTAGACCTAAGCTTATGTCCCAGTTGCTAACCAAGAGGGGGGGAGTGAATTGGTAACTTAAAAATTTTACCACCCTTTTATAATTTTAAACCGATAAAAAAACTTATGATAAATTTTTTAAAAAAGATTTTTTAACCACAAATCACAAAGAAATAGTAAAGTAAAAAAAGGCAGCGGAAAAATAAAAAAATATAAGATTTATAGTGGTTCGGTCAAACACGACCTCCATCCACTCCCTGAAGTCTCTCACTTCAGGTATTGCACTATTACCACTTAGTGTCTCTTCTTTTGACCCACAGCAAGGCAGAGTAGCCTTTACAAAATCTCTCTTCCACCACTACCCGGTGCGGCAGAATACCATCATCCTTTTACACCCTCCAAGTGTAGGAAGAGTACCTCCCGCTGTTCACACTCTCCAAGTGTAGGCAGAGAACATTCCCGCTGTTCACACTCTCCAAGTATAGGCAGAGAACCTTCTGTCCTTTAACTTTTCACCAAGTGTTGGCAGAGAACCGGATCCCCTTGACAAGATCTTCTCAAGAGAAATCTAGAAGGACAAGAGAAAATAGTGAAGTAATCATAATTCACAAACAAAGATCCTTACCTTTGAGTACCAAGTGAACACTTCATGCTCTAGTAGTAAGAAATCTCCTTCAAACACTCTCTCACACTCTCTCCTTTAATCTCTCTTCATTTTGCACGAAGACCAGTAGAAAAAAAGATTACAAGATAGTTTTAAGTGGACCTTTTATATGAAAGACATGAAAAACCGTCCAAAAAATGCAATTTTTCAAATCTGTACGTACTTGATTGTCCTGTATGATCGTAATTCGTGCATACGATCAGTATAAAAACTATTGCATATGAACTCAATGTGCATTGGTACGAAATTACTTCATACCTGATCATCGTCCCGTACGAACATAGTTCATCCGATACGAACAGTTATTTTTAAGCTTCATTGAAAGATAACTGCAGGACGATCCACAAGGTTAATCAAAAGAGGACATCATCCTGGGACGAATGGGTAGAATCGTTTGGACAAACTATTAATTTTAGAAATCAGAGAACATCATCCAGGGAAGAATGAGGCATTTCATCTGGATGAACGGTTCATGGTGAGAAATCAGAGGACATCATCCAGGGATGAATGGGACATTTCATCTGGATGAATAGTTAAAGGTAAGAAATCAGAGGACATCGTCCAGGGATGAATGGGACATTTTGTCTGGATGAATAGTGTAAAGTGAGAAATCAGATGACATCATCCAGGGATGAACGCGTCATTTCATCTAGATGAACAGTTCAAAGTAAGAAATCAGAGGACATCATCCAGGGATGAATGGGTAAATTCGTCCGGATGATCAGGACTTAGAAAAATTTTCCTCACTTTATGTTCGTTCCATTGCTTTCTGAGGGGTATAACTGAGCTGATCATCCCATACGATCAGTATGTGAAATTTTGTCTTTTAAAGATCTCCCCCAGTGTGTGTATGCTAAGTTACTCAATTACAATCACACTTTCTCTGACATAAAAAAGAAAAAAATACAGACTCCAAATTACAAAATAGTATAGTCAAATCTTTATTTGAAGTCTTCACCAATCTGGAGTTTGATTTCCCTGAAATGTTAGTACACAAAAGAGCCAAAAAATAATTCTTCCAAAATGTGTTAGGAGAAATTAAGTAATCAAAACAATAATATTTGGAATCATCAAAATAACAAGTTGCAAGAATATAAAACATGTAAAAGCTAAGTAGCAACTCTCTTAACAACTTCATACTAGATGATCCATATGGCATGAGTTGTTGGATGATTTGAATGCCATTGGTATGATCCATTACGACAAATCAACCAGTATAATCCACATATTTGTATTGTACAATTGAACTAGTTAATAATCATATAGATTGACTCCTCAAAATAATCATCAATTGTCTAATCATCTAGTACGATGTCTTATCATCCCGTATAATTAGACTACCTTTTTTGACTAATCTTATGGATGAATTTATTGCACCTCATCATCCTGTACGATATTATGATTATACGATATGATATGGTTGATTCTATTTAAATAGCCTAAAATCATGGGTTTCTTCTTCACTCGACACATTCTACCTCTTCTTCTCTCTAACTTGGGCAATCTTCCTCTTGCAATGGCTAATGGCAAAATGTCCAAAGCACTTGCTGGTAGCTCATCTAAGCTGGCTATCAATCCTCATTTCACTAAGGAAACTGATGAAGATGCCTGTAACTGTTATAAAATATCTAGCATAACCCCCTCAAAGATTATCAATAAAAACTTTC
The DNA here is from genome assembly GCA_022539455.1 of Dendrobium nobile. Taxonomy (NCBI): domain Eukaryota; kingdom Viridiplantae; phylum Streptophyta; class Magnoliopsida; order Asparagales; family Orchidaceae; genus Dendrobium; species Dendrobium nobile. The sequence continues at coordinate 12,550,884 of CM039725.1, forward strand.
TAAACTTTTAGGTACTTGAATGTTTGCTATAACATCTCTTGGCTTCCTTCTTACACTAGCCTTTCCATTTAATTCTCTTATTTGAATTCTTTAGAGGCTCTATATTTAATCTCTTACATTTTCATGTAAGAGATCTTTAGTTGTTGGGTTGATCTGAGAGTAGGGGTGTAAACGAGTCGAGTCGAGTCGAGTTTTGGTCCTTATCGAGCTCGGCTCGTTAGATAGAAATCGAGCTCGAACTCGAGCTCGACAGTCGAGCTCGAACTCGAGCTCGTGTCACTGTTAACGAGCTCGAGCCGGCTCGCGAGCCGGCTCGCCAGCCATGGGCGGGAATTTTTAAATTTAGGCGGGATTTTTAAAAATTTTAAAATTAGGCGGGATTTTTAAACTTTAAGCGAGATTTTTAAAACTTAAACAAAACTTTTATAAAAATATGAAATATTTCACTTTTAAATTAAATTTAGGTGATTATTATTATAATTTTTTAATATTTAAATTTAATAAATAAAATAAAATTATTTTTAAAAATATTAATATTTAATCGAGCTGGCTCGCGAGCTCACGAGCCAAGCCGGCTCGAGCTCGAGCTCGAGCTCGTTTACTAAATGAGCTTGAACTCGAGCTCGAGCTCGAGCTCGACTCGTGAGCTCGATAAGCTCGGCTCGCGAGCCCATAAACGAGTCGAGCTCGAGCCAGCTCGCGAGCCGGCTCGGCTCACTTATACCCCTATCTGAGAGGGAGCTTATAGAAGGAAGGTAGAGAGAGCTTTCGGAGAGAAGAATGGGAGAGATCCTTGTGAGGGAGAGTTGTGAGGGATTCACAAAGATTACTCCAAGAAAGATTTCCATTATCTTCTTAAAGAGGATTTCTTAATTCCTTGGTGGCTCTGGGGGAGACATTCTTCAGCATCATATTCATGTTCTTTGCCTACTCTAGGAGGGAGTAAAAGGATTCAGGTTTTCTTCCTACTTCAGGAGGGAGTACAAGGATTCAGGTTCTCTTCCTTCACTAAGAGGGTAAAAATGATTTGGGGTACTCTACCTCACTGGGTTGGTGCAAGAAAATTTTTAAAGGGTTTCTCTACCTAGCTGTGGGGGGCTAAAGGAGAGATGCTAAGAGGTTTAGTGCAATACTCGGATGATGCCTTCATGGAGTGGACATAGGTTCGATTTGACCAAACCACTATAAAATCCTTTAAGTTCATTTCATTACTATTTCACACTTTTTTGTGATTTATTGTGTGGTTTAGAAAACTCTAATTTTGTTATTATGAAACTGATCTGCTTCCACATCAAGGGTTCTTCTTTTTTTTTTTAAAGAATTTTTAAATTACCAATTCACCCCCCTCTTCGTTAGCCTCGGGCTTATTTTTTGAGGTTTAAGAATCTTCTTGAACTTTCACTTCATTCATTTATAATCTAGATTTGTATTATTTACCTCACTTTTTGTTCTTGGGATTTCTCAAAATAACATTGGTTCTAAGGAGCTTGCCATCAATAAATTGTGAATTATCCCCAAGTTACATTAACTATTTGATAGGATAATAAGCACAAAAGGCTATAAATAAAAGTAATAGGAAAGAAAATAAAACATGAGATTATATCTTGGCACATGCTCACGTAGGTAACTTATAGGCACCCAAATAGGTTCACACATAATAGGATGCGGCCAAGTGAATGCTCTCCCCAATTACATTTAATCCTAAGAAGATGTCATCAAAATTGACTATGGCTGAGCAGGTACCCATCATAGTAGAGTTTATTCCATATGAGCTTGCCCTTAAAAATTATATTAGAGATATGTCTATTCTTGAATTCATCCAGAGAACTTTTCTCAATAATCCTTTAGCAAAAAACACTAACACTATGAGGACTCAACTTTCTCAATAACTCCCCTCAATAAAATCCATTTGCCTATTATGGATATTTTGTCTCAACAAAAAAAGGCACACACATATCAAGCCCATTGTTAGGACTTCTCAAATAATGATTGTCTCATACTTATAACCATACTTACCCAAAGATCAAAGTTCATTAGGGATGTTAGGCCCTTATGAACTAGCCCAAGGCTAATTAAGAGAGAGGTGAATTGGTATTTTAAAATATCTTTAAATCAAAACTCAAACCAAAGCGAAATTCACCACAAATAATATATAATGCATAAATTAAATGCATAAATAATAAAGGAAAGAACACACCATATTTATAGTGGTTCGGTCAAACCTTGACCTACATCCACTCCTCAGAGGCACCCTCCGAGTATTGCACTAAACTCAGTGTCTCTCCTTTAGCCCCCACAGCTAGGCGGAGAAGCCCTTATAAAATCACTTCCACCTTCCCCGGTGCGGCGGAGTAGCCGGATCCTTTGACACCAAAGAGATCTTCTTCTTGCCAGAACTTTCCTCAACACAAGCCTTGAATCTGATGGTACTAAGGTGCAATCTCGTCAGAGCAACCGTGTGAAATCTCCCTCCACACTCCCTTGAAACCCCCTCTGAGGATCTTCTCTCTCTCTCAAACTCTACCCTTTCCTCTCTCCCTTTCAAGCTCTCTCTTCAAGTTCCCTCCAAAAGAACAAAGCTATAATGGCTGCCAAAGACAGTTATAAAGTGCTTTGTCAAAGCTTAAATATAAGAGCTCAAAATGAGCTCATTAATTATAACTTACCGACATTATTATCCAGGACAATACTAATATCATCCTGTACAATCATTGCAAAATACGCCTAATTAGCCAGGATGATCTGAGATGATTAGAAGAAATTTGTTCATATCGTCCAACGTATCGTCCCATATCATCCAGCGTTTCGTCCAAGATGATCCAGCGATCGTCTAGGATGATTAGATCATGAAATCAAGTCTTAATTTCTTTCCTTAAATACCATATTAATTTAGGCAAAATTGAGTTGGATCGTCCAGGATGATGCCCTATATGACGCCCTGTACAATAGTGTTTGCTATCATCAAAATCATAATCCATGAAATAGATTCGCAACAAAAGACTCATCACTCATCTTGAGGGACTCACTACTAATCTAAGGGATTAACAAGAATAAACTCGTTCAAAGAACTCATTCCTGAGGATTCACTCAAGGCATTCACTACCAAGGACTCTCCTTTGGAATTTTTCATAGGTATCCCAAGCCACGTCAAAAGCCAAGGGGTCATATTGTTGTAAATCTGTTATCATGGATTATGATTTTGATGATAGCAAACACTCTTGTTTCTCTATGACTGTCTTGCCTACTGACTTTTCAGTACCACAATATCATAGGGCAATTAGAACAGGCTCATGATTGGGTAGACTAGGTTTGAGTCAGTTTGTAATGTACTTTTTCCCTTTCTTAAGTCAATTGTAATCTTTGAGGTGTCTGATGCTAAGTAACCCTACACACACACACATGAGTGATTTTTTCTATCTAAATTTAGAGTTTTGAGATTTTTCTCACATCAGTCGAGTCGATCGGTTCAAAATTAGAAACCTTAATCAGGGCATCATGGTTAAGGCAGCAGTCATTAAGCCGATCAGCTTGGATGATATTATATCAGCCAAGACGAAAGGCTCAAATAAAAAAGAATTAGCCGCCATGATCTATTTAAGTATTCATTATTTTAGGAAATTGACCAGGATGATATACTATCGGCCTGGATGATGCAGCATAATTATGCCTAAAATTATCTGGTAAATAAGGCTGATTGTACGATCGCATCGGCTGGCCGATCGCAGGATTGGTCGGGACAATGGCATGGACAATTGACATCGGCCTACTTCAATTCAAGGAGATGTCCAGGATGATTTGGCTCAGATTTAAACTACTCATCCAAGATGATATCCTATCGCCCTGGATGATGTGACCAAAATTACTCTAATTATCCCAAACTGACCAGGCTGATTGAGCAAAATTTGCGCTAATCGGCCAGGCTGATAACCCTATCAGCCTGGACAATAAAGTTAGTTTATATAAAATAAGAGCTATTCTGAAGCTCATCTATTTAAGATCTCTTGCTCTGCCTTAGAGGAGATCTTTTGCTACTGTCTTGACCTGAGAAAGCCTAGAGGAGAGGGAGAGAGAGGGAGAGAGAGAGGATTTTATGAGGGGGAGCTTGTGAGGGGAATTCATAAGGGTTGCTCCAAGTATTGTTCCACTTCTTCTTCCACTAGAGTCTCTTATCCTTGGAAGGATTGAGAGAGGTGAGCTTCAATAATTGATCAAGGTTCTCTGCCTACTTCAGGAGGAAGCAAAAGGAATTGGGTTCTCTACCTCGCCAGGGTTGGTGGAAAGGAGTTTTTGTGAGGGCTTCTCTGCCTTGCTGTGGGAGCAAAAGAGGAGTCAATTTTGTAGTGCAATACTCGAAGGGCGCCTTCGGGGAGTGGACGTAGGTCGAGTTGATCAAACCACTATAAATCCTTGTGTTCTTTTTCTACTGCTTCCGCATTTAATTTATTGCACTTTGATTTACATTGTGGTGAATCTTGGTTTGAGTTTTGTGTTTTGATTATAAGAATTTTTAAAATACCAATTCATGCCCCCCCCCCCCCCCCCTTGGTTAGTCTTGGGCCAGTCCATAGGGGTTAACGTCCCTAACAAACTTTCAAGTGGTATCAGAGCTGCGTTCATAAAATTAAGCTTAAAAACTTTTTGAATTTCGATCCATGACTAACTTTGAGAATCGTAATACAGTGTAAGGATATTCTATTACATGATAACCTTTGTTTGATAATCTTCCTTTTGATTTTTGGAAAACTTGTATGTCTACTTTTTGCAATCAATTGATTATCGCATGTGGATGCTTATTAAAGAAGGATATTCTCCACCTTCTCGTGAACTTAATGGAATTAAAACTGAAGTACCTTTTACTAAATGGACTTTTGATGAAAGATATTTAACACAACTTAATGAAAAGTATTTGAACTATTTTTTCTGTGGTTTAAAATCTGAAGATTATATGTGTGTTTCAACTTGTGCTTCTGGTAAAAAGATTTGGGATAGATTGTGCATTACTTATGAAGGAACTAAAGAAGTTAAGCAATCTCATTTGAATATTTTGTTGCATGATTATGAACTTTTTTGTATGAGACATCATGAATCAATTTCTAAAATGTACACAAGGTTTACTCAAATTGTAACTTCTTTGCATGCCTTAGGAAGAGAACTCACTAACTATAAAAAGGTGAATAAAATTTTGAGATGCTTATCTTTCTCTTTTGATGCTAAAATCATTGCAGTTACTGAATCTAAAATTTAAATACTTATTCAATTGATAACTTACTTGGCTCACTCATTGCTTACGAGCAAGGAGTGAATCAAAGAAATTTGGATGCATGTGAGAAAAAGAAGGAGAAAACTGTGGCACTTAAAGCCAATAACTCGGATACTGATTCTTTCAGGTCTAAAAGTGATGATGTTTCCTTCATCACAAGGCAATTTAAAACCTTTCTAAGGAAGAATCAAAAGAATCATCAAAATTGGAACAAAGGTAAGGGAAACAAAAAGAATTCTTCTGATGTTATTTGTTTTGAATGTAGGAAGCCTGGATATGTGAAAGCTGATGGTCCTACACTTCAGGATCACTCAAGCAAAGAAAAGAGTGAGGAGAAACCCAAGTTCAAAAAAGACAAGAAGAAATTCCAAAAGGCGTTCTGGGCAGATTGTACATCAGATTCCTCTGAGACTGAACCTGAAGAGGAGACAACAAACTTGTGCTTAATTGTAGATGATCATCTTGATCAAAGTGATGAAAAAGAGGTATGTAAACTAACATATGATCAATTGCTTGAAATATGTGAGAAAATTCATGCATCATATAGAAAACTTAAGAAAACTCATGCTAGTTTGAAATTAGAGTTTTTGAATTTACAAAAGAGCATGAAATTTTGATTAAAGATCACATCCAAATTGATAGCAATCACATGCCTCTACTTGATGAATTTGATGATTTAAATAAAAAACATTCTGAATTAATTATTGAGCATGATTCTTTGAAAGCTTCTTACACCTCTCTTGAATATGATTTTAAAGCTTCTACTAAAGAATATGAGCATAAAAAGAACTGTTTGGATGTTGATTTAGAAAATGCTAACTTGAGGCTTAAAGCAAAATTGAATACACTTGAGAGAAGTTGGAATACATCAATACCTGATTTAAAGCCTAAACTTAGGAAGAGGCATTATAACCCAAACCGATTAATTATTCCTTTTCCTAGTGTTAGATGTTTTTCATGTGGCATATTAGGACATATAGCACACACTTTCACCATTCACCATAGTACACATTTTGTTTGGAGACCAAAACTACATGTTTCACAGCATAACATAAATGCATTGCATTCTTCTTTTCATAAGGAGGGACCCAAACCTATTTGGGTTCCTAAATCTGACGGTTAATGATTTTTGTAGGTGTGCTCTCACCAAAGTCCTCATGAGAGCTTGGACAGCGGAGGCTCGCGACTTCATAAATTGCTTAAACTTACTGCTTAATAATTTCTAGATTGCATACTCTGTTGTTATCTATCATTTATTTTTGTGTTAAGCTTTTCATGTTTGTTGTTGTTTTTACCTTGGCTTTCTTTTTTACTTTATGATAAATTCTTCTAGTTTTTATTTTGTTTTATAGCCAATGTTTAAACATCTCTAAATCAGTTAAAGGGAGAAACACCGTTGATGGTTTCCCTCCCTCTAACCTCTTTTAGTGGTATATTTTCTTTTCTAAATAAAAGTCTATCTCAAATTAACAAATGGATTTTGAAATTAAGATCTTTTCTATCTTTCTACAATAATCTACTTTACATATAATGTTCAAAGTTTTTATATATCTTTCAAGTTAATTGAAATCTTTCCATTGCATTTATCATATGATTACTAAGTTTACTTTGTGGTATATTCTTCCCTATATTAGAGAGTGAGTCTTTCTTCTCTAACATCTAGAAGATCTACTTATAACTAAAAATATTTAAGAGTTTTTGAAAAGGGATCTAGCTTGCAAAAAAAAAAGGGAGGCCCATGACGCCAAAATAAAAAGATGCGCAATGACGTCAAATTAAAAAATATACACAAAGTGTATCAAAAATTAAAAGATGTGCAAAGTGCGCCATTCAAATTGATAAGAGGCATAAAATGAGCCCAGAAAAGACAAGTTTATCTCTCTTTCAAATTTTAAAAGAATTCATGGGTTACTTCATATCTTTCAAAGGCTTGATTTTAAATTCCATGACTGAGACAAATTACTTTGCTATATTATTTTATAAGATATTTAATCTGGAACCAAGTTTTGAACAGATCTTTTTTCTTACCCAATTAGTTTGTTCTAAGTTAGGTTTTTTGTTCTAAATTGATGATTTTGCCCTGAAAAAGTCCGAGCTAGCATTAACAGGATCGGATATTTTACCATTTTTAGATTTCGATATTGTTAACTCATTGGACTTACAAATCTTTAAAACTCAATTATTTAAAGCATTTATCATATTCATGCCTTGCTAAAACTAAAAAAAAATATTTTTTTTTTATTTTTGTTGTGTTTCTATCCTTTTTGTCTGTCCTTTTTGTTGTTGTTAAGTCTCTTAGGCCTTGTCTGATCATCTCCATCCATCCTCTGATTCTCAAATTTTTGTTCACATCATCCCGACCGATACCCCTATCGGCCATGACGATCCAATCAAATTACTCTAAAAACTCCGCTTTACCGATTGATTTAATTTTCTGCTTCAGATCGGCCTGGATAATCCATAATCGGTCCGGATGATCTGATCATCTTCTGACTCAATCATTTTTTATCGACCTGGCCGATAGGTTTTTTGGCCCAGATAATGTTCTCCTCTTTATGGAAAATTGGCCTAACTGATCCACATGTTCATCCTGGATGATACACGTGGATATACATTTAAAATCTTTAAAATCGACTGGGACGATCCATTTTTGAAAAATTAGCCCGGACGATCCACTTGTTCGGCCTAGTCGATACACGTGGCACATGATTTAAACATTTTAAATTCGGCCGGTAAGATTCATTATTGAACATCATCTAGGACGATCCACCGAATCGGCTCAGACGATCTACTTTTTCAATGATTGTCCGACTTGACTTCTCATGACAATCTCCTGTGTCTAATCGTCTCGGCCGATATCTGATCGGCCCGGACGATCGGACCGCCTTTTTGACCAATTGGCCTGTACGCAATTATTAAACCTTATCGGCTTAGACGATGCTGTGATCGGCCTGGCTGATTTGGCCGATCATTTAAATTTAGAACCTTCTAGCCATTTTCTTCACTCAAGCTTTCTCAAACTCCTTGTATTCTTGCTCTAGTACTCTATTTCTAAAAATGGAAGGAGGGAAGTGCTCACGTTATCTTTCTAACAGTTCTTCAAGGGCCAATCTAGACCTTCAATTCCTGGAGGAGGATGCTCAAGCCGCCTACCAGCGCTACAAGGAGGCTGGAATCATAGTCTCCCGGACCGTCAATCCAGATTATCTCTCTTATTCGGTACTTGACTTCTTTGCCCATACCTCCTTGTGCTTTCTTTTGACTATGGCTATCCCTTTTAATTCTGAACTTTTATTTTAATTCTTCACAAGCCTTAGAATTAATTCTTCTTACACTGCTCTTTCCTCATATGTGAATCGATGCCCTGTCGAGATCACATATCAGGATTGCCAAAAACTTCTACAACTTTCCACCACAGGGGATAAACTCCATACCCTGTGTTCTGATCCTGATTATGACTGGGCTCTAGCCAATTACTTCCTTCAAAACACCACAGACCACTTTCATGTTGGAGAGACTAGCTCTTTACTCAAAGATGCTAGGACTGTTCAACATGTCTTTTAAACCTCTATAATCTGAAAGGCTGGTGATCGTGTCCACATTACTCCTCTTCTTTCGATCACCACTTTTTACATTCTAGCCCATTACGAATTCAATGCAACCGACTTGATCTTTGCTACATCAATTACTTGACTACAATTTGAGATCTAGGTCATAGGAGGAAACCAAATCTTACCCTAGGACATCTCATTGCATATATTCTAGATACATAATATAACCTCCAATATCCTACTCCGCCAGATCTCCCCACTACTTTCTACTCCAATATTTCCTTTCAAACTCTTCACATTACTCATCTCCACCCATGGGATGGGGAAGCTTAGGCCAAGGAGGAGGAGGCTCCCCATCCTATTCTGGAACCTATCCCACTCTGCTAGTACTCTCAGCTGGATCAGTTGGTGGAGCGATTCGACCAGTGGGAGCTTCGCTTCGAGAGATACGTTGCTACTCAGGAGTAGCAACATGCTGAGAACTTCGCCCATTTTGACGCCTATGTTGCACACCATCAGTAGCAGTACGACCAGGACATGGCCTAGTTTGGATCTCAGTTTTTTACGATGACTAGCTACTTTAGAAGCCACCACCACCACCACCTCCTTCAGATGATCAGGGGCCACCGTTTTACTAGCTTTTCTTTTTCTTGTTCTCGTTGTAATTTGTTTTCTATTTGATTGTTGTTTAGTTTCTAGTTTACTCCTATTTCTCCTCCTTTTTGTGATGTTAAAAGGGGGAGTAGTATGTTGTACTATTTTTGTCTTGTACTTTTTTAATATGTCTTTTCCTTACACTGTTTGCACTGAATTTCCATAACTGCTTGTAACTTTTTCATTGTGTTTTCCATCATGAAAAATGAGAAGATTGTTATAAATCTATTTTCATGGATTATAATTTTGATGGTAGCAAACACTATTGTTTCTCTACGACTGCCTTGCCTACTGACATTTCAGGACCGCAAGATCAGAGGGAAACCAGCTCAAGATTGGGTACACTAGGTCTGAGTCAATTTGTAATGTACTTTTTCCCTTTCTTGACTCAATTATAATCTTTGAGGTGTCCGAATCTCTTCTATTTAAGATCTCTTGCTCTACCTTAGAGGAGATCTTTTGCTGCTGTCTTAACCTGAGAAAGCCTAGAGGAGAGGGAGAGAGAGGATTTTGTGAGGGGGAGCTTGTGAGGGGAATTCACAAGGGTTGTTCCAAGCATTGTTCCACTTCTTCTTCCACTAGAGTCTCTTATCCTTGGAAGGGTTGAGAGAGGTGAGCTTCAACAATCGATCAAGGTTCTCTGCCTACTTCAGGAGGAAGCAAAAGGAGTTGGGTTCTTGCATCACCGGGGTTGGCGGAAAGGATTTTTTGTGAGGGCTTCTCTGCCTTGTTGTGGGAGCCAAAAGAAAGTCACTTTTGTAGTGCAATACTCGGAGGGCGCCTCTGGGGAGTGGACGTAGGTCGAGTTGACCGAACCACTATAAATCCTTGTATTCTTTTTCCACTACTTCCATATTTAATTTTTTGCACTTTGATTTACGTTGTGGTGAATATTGGTTTGAGTTTTGTATTTTATTGCAATTTTTTTTTCAAAATACGAATTCACCCCCCCCCCCTGGTTAGTCTTGGGATGGTTCATAGGGTTTAACATCCCTAACGAACTTTCACATATTTGTACCTTTCTTATTAGGCCACTGATCTATGACAACCTGTGCTTGTCATATTATACATAGGTTTTCTCTTTTATATATAATATTTTTTGTACCTCTCTAGACCCTATAAATATATGGTTAATATGCATATTTTGAATTTCATATTATTTTTATTGTTCTTAGATATCATTTGGCTTCTCTCATCTTATTCTTTTTCTCTAACTTTCTAAACTTATTAGTAGGGTTACAAGATGTTCAAAACATCTAAGGTGTGATGAGTGTAGACTAATGTTAGTAAATAAAATATAGCATTACATAAAGAGCAACAAAATTAAGAATCATCAGAGAACATAGAGGATTATGAATGTTCGTGAAGGTTGTCAGACCTTATAGAACTAGTCTTGAGGCAAACCAAGAGGAGGGGGTGAATTGGTTATTTAAAAACTTATTTAAACATAAAGAAAAATCCCATTTTTAATGCTTTTTAAATATATAAAAATGTATAATTTTTCCCTTGATGCAGAAGTAAAGTAATTTCATAATACCGAAAATAAAAAAATTTCAACCATGCAATTTTGAATAAACACACCAGAGATTTATAGTGGTTCGGTCAACCAGACCTACGTCCACTTCTCAGAGTCACCCACTCTAGGTATTGGAGTAAACCTTTAGTTACTCTCCTTTATCCCCCACAACTAGGTGAAGAAGCCCTTATAAATTCTCTTCCACCAATCCGATGTGACAGACGACCATATTCCTTTCACAGGCCAAGAACCTGAACTTCTTTTCACCCTCCTAGTTAGGCAGACAACCTTGAATCACTTTCACCTTCCTCAGTGCGGTGGAGTAGCTGGGTCCTTTAACACCATATCTTCTTCTTCCCAAAACTTCCCTCAAGATAATCTTGAATAAAACGGTACTAAGATGCAAGCTTGCCAGAGAAACTGTGTGAAAGCACCTCGACACTCCCTTAAAACCCACGAGGATTTTCTCACTCTCAAACTCCACCCTTTCCTCTCTCCCTTGCAAGGCTCTCTCTTCAAGTTTTTTTTAGAAGAATGAATACTAAATGCATGCCAAAGACACTTACTAAGTCCTTATAGAAAGCTTAAATAGAGGGCTTCAAGAAACCCTAATTTTCAAAAAATTTGTCTTCTTTTCATACAGTATGATACATGTATTATACCATATAATCAGTGTAATTTAGCCTCATCCAGCAAGTTCATGCTCATGAACTATTCAACCTTTATAACACTTCATATAGTACAATCAAAAGATAATCCAATACAAACTATAAAAATTTCTTCTATTTGTTTGGAATGACCATTGGGATATCTAACTTTAAACATTATCGATCGTCTAGCACCTTGGACATCGTACAATATGATCAATATAAAAATCATGGATTTTATTTGGTATGATCACTAGGATGGCCAATTTTATACACTATCAATTTTATTTTACAAACTGTATTGTATAGTATGATCGATCACACTTTACAATCAACACATAATTAGTATCTTTCTTCACCTCTAGCAGCTAGAGTTTTAACAGAGCACAACAAATTATATAGTACAAAGTAAAATCATATAGTATAAAATAAGGTTATACATTATGAAGCTAATATCCTATAGTATGATATACAAAAAAGGACTCTCAAAAATATTTTTCTCTCTCCCCTATGTGTGTGTATGGTTACTCAATAAAGAAATCCACCCAATTATATGATATGACTCATGAAGGAAGAAGAATATATAATAAATTGAATAATATAGACTGTAACCTTAGTCTAACCAGTCTTGAGCTGATTAGAATTATAGGTGAACGGTTGACTGATTTCCTAAAATATTAGTTAACACACAAATAAATATATATATTACAAATACAAGTAGACATAAGGATGCGAGCCATGATGTTGGTTATCATCAAAAATATAAACTCATGAGCTCGAGTTGCAATAATCTCCCCCTTTTTTCTAATGACAAATATTACTGGTTGAATTTGAAAATCTAACAATTTTTTTCTCCTAATCTCCTCCTCATTAAGGTAATTATATTAAAAATAGGGGAATAATTAAAAAGTTTTTATTTATTTTAATAAAAATAAAAAATATTTATACAAATATAAGATGAACATAAACAACTTAAACACAAATAAAACCAATACATTCTCCCCTTCGACGTTATAAAAAAGAAGAGAACATAGAAAAAATGAATAGAAGACACATAGCAAACTAAAGAACAAATGGACCCTAATCAGGTGCAGGTGGTGGTGATATTTAAGAAGAATTAGTTAATTTTAGCAAATTTTCTTGGAAAAAGAAAGTTACCTCTTAATTTTATTCAAAATCTTAGTAATAAATGCATTGATAAAGCTTAAAACTAGAAAGGTTAGAGATTTGAGTTTTATTCACCTTAACCCAAGCTTCTTATAGGTTAAATTATTTTACAAAAAAATCTAATTTAAAAAATAAATTAGAGAAAGAATTTTAATCTTCTTAATCTTCTTGCATGAAATATATCTAATAGAATATTAATGCAAAAATGATGAATCAGGAATCATGATTTTCATCTTCAAGTGTTGATGATATCAATTGGCACCTCAATTTTTTTAAGAATTAAAGATTTGAAAGAAAGGAGATCAAAGTCATTATGGGCTCATTTTGTGTCTTTTGATTAATTTTTATTGCACTTTATGCATCTTTTAATTTTTGATACATTTTGTGCATCTTCCAAATATTTGACGGACATTGCGCATCTTTTTATTTTGGGCTCATTTTGTGCCTTTTCATTTTTTTGCCAACTTGCTTCCTAACTAAATCATTAAAAGAGTTCTCTCAGTTGTGAGATTATCTTCCAAATATAAGAGAAGATGACTCACTCTCTTATATAAAAAAGAGAAAATCACAAAGAAAAACTAATCAATATGATAGAAACAAACAAATTGATTAAGAAATTTTAAAGTAGATTCAATAACTTGCAAAAATATTCATATGATATAATGAAATGTAAGAAGATGAAGTAGATCTTTATTTTTAGGTCCAATTTTTTATTTGAAATAGTTCGAGATTCAAAAGAAGTTTAACCAATAAAGGAGTTAGATGAAGAGGATAATCATTAATTTCTCTTCTTTTAACTATTTAGATAAGTCAATAATCACTTACCAAAAGTTTTAAGTAGAAATGAGGTAAAATTTTCATTTTAAGAAAAAATGTGATTAGAGAGAAGTGATTTGATTATCTTATGCAAATACAATGTGAGATATAATTTGTGTGTGTTAATTAGAGAGTGCTCTAAAATATATACATGAAAAATAAAATAAAAGATTACAAGCACAAATATCTTATTATAAAACAAAACCACTAAAACAATATAGAAAATAAAAACATTCGTGATAAACAAAAAACAAAACAATGAATATACATGAATGCATTAACTATAACACAGATAAACACAAATAAAACTTTATACCTCATTATCTTACTCATGGTTTGATGATTCATAAGCTAGATTTGCCCAGGAGATTTTTTGCTTATGATCATTTATTCATCTTAGAATTTGCTTATTTTTACCCTTTTCTTTTGTAGGAAGAGCTTTAAATTGGGGCACTTATCTTTTATATATCTAGATTTCCTACACCCAAAGTAAATAACATCAAAAGTAATTTGAACATTCTTACCATGTTTACCTTTGTTCAATTTTTATTGATGTTGATACTTGCGTTGTAGTATATTTTCAATTTTTCTTATTATTGATGTTATTTCCTTACTCTCATCATCTACGAAGCTACTTCAATCCGTGTCTTCAGCTTTTAGCACTATAGTTTCACCTGCATTCAATAGTGTTTGACTCATACTTTACTTGTGGGCAATGAGTGAGCTAATTAAATTATTAATAAAATAATCTTTTAAGTCTTTTGATTCACAAATAGTAATGACTTTAGCATGAAATTTATCATGCAAACTTAGTATACCAAATATCCTTACCAGTAGTACATATAGAGATTCTCATATAATCTTTATAATTTAAGCACAAAAAAATAGTTCAAATATTTATCATTTAATTGAGCATAAGTTTATTCTTCTCAACTTCATTTAGTAAACAAAATATCAATTTTAAATATATCTATAATGCGTGATGGTACAGAAAAACTAGTTTGAAACATATGCCATATTTGATAATCTATTAATTGCAAGAAAGTAGACATGTAAATTTTTTTAAAATAAGAAAAAAAATTTCAATTAAAGGTGGTCACGTGATTGAGTAAACTTCTGTAATGTTATGATTTCCAAAGTTAACCATTGATCTTTTTTTAAAGTTTTCTAAAACTATATTTTTTAATCCCGCTCTAATACTACTTGAAAGTTTATGAAGGTTGTTAGACCTTATAGAACTAATCCTGAGACTAATTAAGAGGGGTTGAATTGGTAATTTAAAAACTTCATAAAGCAAAAAAAAAACCATTTTAAAGATTTTTCAACATCTAAAAAAAGGTAATTTTAACCTTTGATGCGGAAGCAAAGTAATTTCACAATAACAAAAATTAGAGATTTTCAACCATATAATTATCATAAAAATAAATTCAAAAAATAAAGTGTGAAAATGTAAAACCAAGAACAAACACACCAGAGATTTATAATGGTTCGGTCAATCAGACCTATGTCCACTCCACGGAGTCACCCACTCTAGGTATTGCACTAAACCTTTAGTGGCTCTCTTTTAGCCCCCACAACTAGGCGAAGAAGCCCTTACAAACTCTCTGCTACCAACCTGATATGACATAGGACTGTACTCCTTTCATAGGTAGAGAACCTTGATTCCTTTTCACCCTCTTAATGAGGCAGAGAACCTAGACTCCTTCTCACCCTCCTGGAGAGGCTTAGAACCTTAAATCACTTTCACCTTCCCCAGTGCGACAGAGTAGCCAGATCCTTTGACACTAAAGAGATTTTTTTCTTCCCAAAATTTCCCTCAAGATAAACTTAGAATATGATGATACTAAGATCTAAGCTTATCATAGTAACCATGTGAAATCCCCTCCACACTTCCTTGAAACCCACAAGGTTCTTCCCCCTCTGAAATGAATATGCTCTCTCTTCAACTTTTCTCAAGAAGAATGGAGACTCAATACATGCCAAAGACACTTACCAAGTCTTTGAAGAAAGATTAAATAGAGGGGTTCAAGAAACTCTAACTTTCAAGAATTTTGTCTTCTATTTGTATAGTGTATGATACATGTATCATACCATATGATTAGTGTAATTTAAACTCATCTTGTAAGTTCGTGCAGACAAATTGCTCAACCTTTATAACACTTCATACAGTACGATCAAAAGATTATATGGAATGAACTATATTTTTTTTGTTTGGGTTGACCCTTGGGACGGCTAAGTTTGTATGCTATTAATCGTCCAACAATGTAGACATCATACAGTACGATCATTATAAAAATCATGGATTTTGTTCAGTACGATCTCTAGGATGACCAGTTTTGTACATTATTAAGCATATTGTATGAACTATATCATATAACATGATTGATTATAATTATCCATAATTTGATTGCATTATATAGAGAGATTAATTAATATAGATTTTAATTAAGGCATACAATATGAAAAAAATCACACTATATGATCAACACATAATTAGTATCTTTTTTAACCTCTGGCGGCTAAGGTTTTAAGAGAGCACAATAAATTGTACAGTATAAATTAAAATTATACAATATAAAATAAGGTCCTATTATATGAGGGCAAAATCATATAGTAGATATGCAAAAAAAACTCTCTCAAAAACATTTTTCTCTTTCCCTCTATGTGTGTGCAAGGTTACTCAATAAAAATATCCACCTAATTACATAATACGATTGAATAAGCAAAAAATATAGAACAAATATAAAAATATAGACTATAACCGTAGTATACCTAAGGATGTTAGTACACAAACAAACAAATATACATTGCAAATATATGTATACATAAGGATGTCTGCCACAATATTTATTATCATCAAAAATATAAATTATTGAGCTCAAGTTTCAATAAAATAAATCTTAATAACCTACCATGATTTGATAGAGATGGAAGAGAGAATCATAAAGATAGTCTAAGATGAATTATGGTAAGTTGAAAGAAATGCCCTAAGAGAGAGTACCTCTAATGATTCCTTTAACTTTATGGCACGACACCAGTGTATAAGCTTGAACTATTGTAGTTGAACATTGGTATAGTCATACCATTGATGAAGAATAAACTACTCTACTTAGGAAAGTATGAAGGATGGAACTCGACAAGCCCCTTTTCTAGAGAGATTGTATATGCAAACCCACCAGATAAATATAAGATGCTCCACCTAGAATCATACAAGGAAAGGTTGGACCCCATCAAAACATCTTGATGGATGACGATGAAGCATTGAAGTGTTAATTATTCTTCAACACCTTTGAAAAGTATACTCTTTGATGGTTTTCAAACTTAATATTATACATCATCATATCATTCTTTGAGTTTAAGAGGATGTTTTCACACAATTATTGAGTGCCTAAAGGACACTCAATAGCTCTCAAGATCTTTTAAAGATAAGATAGGAACTCAAAAGGTCACTAAAAAGCTTCTTCAATAGGTTCTAAAGAGAAATATTGGATTGATTTTCCGGTTGGAAAAGTTTTTTGAATTTTCATTTCGTGGTTTCTTCGTTCGTCGCTGATGGCGTCAGAGGATCACCGGACTTTGGCTCCTAAAGCTTTAGTCAACCTCCGTCCCCCTCCTCCATCTTCACGGAAGATCTCGTGTCAATTTGACTCGTCTCCACCTGCTTTCGGAGACATCGGTCGCGATAAGGATAAAATATTCTGGTTCAATAAACAACGTCCTTGGATTATCAAGGAAGGATCATTTGAAGAAATAAAGAAGAAGTTTGATTTCATTGGCAAAGGTAAACAAATCATCATGGAAGACTCGCAATTGAAGGCATTCAGTAATAAGGAAACAAAACTTCTTGTAGACAATCAGTTCCAAAAAGAGGATTGCTCTCAACCCTCTTGTAAGAATGCGGCAGCAATTAATAAAGAAGTTCTGTATGAAGCTCTTAATGATAACCAGAATTCTGATGATCTAGTTATAGCAGAATTTAATTTGATTACTAAGGTGCAAGATGGTGTCGGCAAGGATGATCGGAGCTCTGATCTGATCAAAGTTCGGGAATGTGAATCTGGTGAACTAGGGAACTGTAATCAAATGAACAATGTTGAATTTTCTAAATCTGTTACTGAAAAACATATACTGAATGCTTGGAAAAAGAAGGATAATATCAAAGTTGTTAATCTGAACTTCGGAGAGAACTTTGTTAATGAAGATGGAGCAGTAAAACTTCATGTGGGAAATGAACATGACAATTCAAATAGACTTAAGAAGTCTCTTGTGATCAAAATCTTTGTCAATAATATCCCGTTTAATGTCATAAGTGTTGAGTTGAGGAAGCAATGGTCCAGGATTGGAAAATTTCATTTAACTCAATTGGGACTTGGATGGGTGCTTTGTGCATTTGAGGAGCAAGAAGCTTTGGAGGAAATAATAGCTTCAGGTCCTTGGTATGTGAATGGAAACATAGTGGGAATGGATAGGTGGACAGCATCTTTCTCACTGACTTCATTCAAAGGTCTCACAGCCCTTATTTGGATCCAGATGCAAAATCTTCCACTTCAATGTTGGGATGAAGTAAATGTTTGTAGGATTGCTTCAATGGTGGGGAATCCATACTTGATTGATTGAAACATGTTCCAGTGGTCCAGAAGAGAGTTTGCAAGGGTTTGTGTAAGAATCAAACTTGATGAGAAACTACCCATGGGAGTTTGGGTTGAAGGAGAATTGGGGAAATTTTACCAGAACATTGATTACAAAAGGCTGCCTACTTTCTGTTTTAATTGTGGCAAACTTGGGCACATGAAGGAGGCTTGCTTAAAGAAAACATAATCAAATAAAGCTTTGCTGGAAACTGAAGTCCAACTCAACAAAGATAGAATGGGAGCTGTGGTTATAAACAAAACTCTTCAAACGCAGGTTTTGATTGATGATGGTAAGGAAGAAGGCTATGGTCCATGGATTCATGTGGACTACAGAAGTAAGAAATTTCCTAAAACAACTCCTAGGAGAGGAGTTATAATAAAGGCCAACTCAAATCTGGAAGCAAAGACTAATGATTCTGTTAAGCCAAACAGTTCTGATGCAAATAGATCAATAGCAGGGAATAATTTGTTAAAACAAAACTTAACTGATTCAGTTGTTTTGAATCAGGAAGAAGGAGCTGGGAAGATAGATTCTTTTCAAAAGGAGACTTATGCTGTGCTAAATTTGAAATCATAAAGAATAATGAAGAAGGAGCTGTTAATGATCTGATTACTGAAAGAAGTATGGGAAATAAAAACAAATTCGAAATTCTGGGGAACTTAGCAGAGGAGGAGAAATAGTTGAAGAAAATGGTTCAATGCCAAATAAACAGGGAGGTTTTCAGGAAGAGACAACTATTAAAGATGTTGTTTCTAAATCCATTGAAGTCACCTCTTCTTCAGTTAAAAAGAAAGGTGTGAAGCAGTTGAAAAATCTGGGGCCTATCAGCTTGAAGACTAGAGGAAGAAAAATTGATGGAGATGCTAAGGAGAAAGGGGGAAATTATTCCCCACTTATCCATAAATGAATTCCATATTAATTTGGAATTGTAGAGGAGCCAAGAAGAAGAAGGCTTCTCTCTACCTCAAGGAGGTGGTTAAAGATCAAAATGTTATTTTTGTTGGGCTTTTAGAGACTAAATTAGTCTTTATTGAGCATAAAGATGTTGATTCAATGATTGGTACCGGTTGGAAATATAGATATGTTCCGTCTGTTGATTTATCAGGAGGCCTCCTTGTTGTTTGGAGAAGCAGCATAGCCAACTTCAACATGATAGATTCTTCTTCTCAATACATTGTTGGTGACTTAGAAATCTTTAACAAGGGAAAATGGAGGATAGCCACTATCTATGGCAGCAAAGATGTGTATAATAGAAGGCTTCTTTGGAATGGTTTGGCACCTCATATCACCAATGATTGGCCTATGGTGATTGGTGGAGACTTCAACTGTCTTTTGGCTAAAAAAGACAAGAAAGGTGGCAGAAATTTTACTTTTTCCTTGGGGCCAAGAGAAATGATGTATTTTATGACTTCTAATGACCTTCATGAACTCAGTTTCAGTGGTCCTAGACTTACCTGGAGCAATAATAAGAAAGGCAATGATCAGATAATGGAAAGATTGGATCATTTTATGGTTAATTCTGCTGCAGTGAACTATAATCAAAAATTGTTTGTAAAGCATTTACAAAGAATTACATCTGATCACTGTCCTATCCTCCTTAATACTTCATCTTTGTCTTCCAAAGTCAATAAATCTATCAGATTCGAAGATATTTGGGCCTCTTATCCGGCTTCTTTTGCGGTGGTGGAAAAAGCATGGAAGAAAAAAGATTCTGGTTCCCCTGTAGAAATTCTGAATTTCAAGTTAAGAAGGTCTCTCAAATCCTTATTCTTTTGGAGTAAGGCAAAACACAAAGACTTGAATCAAATGAACGACTTGCTCAAAGAAGAAATTCTTATTCTTCAAACTAAGGAAGCTGAATATGGAAAGCTGTCCATGAATGATTATAGCTTGCTGCAATTCAAAATTATTGAGCTCAATTCTACAATGGCTCGGTTAAGCACATGGTGGAGACAACGTTCCAAACTCAAATGGATAGGGGAAGGAGACCAAAATTCAAAATCTTTTCATTCTATGGCTAGTGATAGAAAGAACTCCAATCTCATTTCTTGTATTAAGGATGCCAACGGGATTATGGTGGAAAATCAAAATCAAATTGAAGACATTCTTTTTCAATTCTTCAAAGATAAATGGCGGGAGAGATCTTGTTTGCTTAAAGGATGGCCAGATAGTAACTCTCAGCTGGAAGAGGAAGATAAAAATCTGCTAAACAGAGAATTCAATATAGAAGAAGTAGAGAATGCCATTAAGGAAACCACGGGCTTTACTTCTCCAGGTGAGGATGGTATTTCATATTCTTTTCTTAAAAGTTATTGGTCCATTATTAGAAGTGATTTCTGAGAAGCTATGAATTTTTTTTTTAAATGGTTGAAATGAATGATGATTGGAAGAGAACAATGATTGTCCTAATTCCCAAAATCAACAATCCAAAATTTGCTAATAATTATAGGCCAATTAGCCTTTATAACATGGTTTACAAAATTGCTTCCAAAGTTCTTCTTAACAGGTTGAATGGTATAATTCCTAAATTAATTTCCCTTGAACAAACTGCTTTTTTAAAGGGAGATCTCTCCAAGACCATGTATTGATTGCTCATGAACTTATTCACAAGTTCAGAATTTCGAAAGCTTCTAAAGGACTTGTATCTATTAAATTACATATGGAACAGGCATACGATTCAATGGGGTGGCCAACCCTTCACAAAATTCTCGGTTATTTTGATTTTCCTGTTTTTTTTTTTCAAAACTTAGTTTGGAGTGTGTTCAAAATCCAGTTTTCTCTATTTTGATTAATGGGATTCCTTCCAATTGGATCAAAGCAAGTTGTGGATTTAGACAAGGGTGCCCCTTGTCTCCCTTCCTTTTTATTTTATGTTCTCAGCTCTTATCTAATGCCATCATGAAGAAGGAGGAAATTGGTGTTTGATTAAGCAGTAACAGCCCAAGGATCTCACACTTACTATATACAGATGACATCATCTTCTTTGCTGAAGAAAAACTCAAAAATGTGAAAACCATAAAAGGCATTGTCAACAGATACTGTGATTGGACCGGCCAAAAGGTGAACATCAACAAGTCTAGTTTACTTTTTGGAAAAGCTGTCTCTAGCTTAAAAAAAAGGAAGATTAAAGGCATTATGGGATTCAAAGAAGTCAAAGAATTCAATTACCTTGGAACAAAATTGGCATTAAAAAGACTTTCTAGAGTGGATTTCCAATTCATTATAGATAAAATTCTAAAGAAGCTTAATAGTTGGGGGCTGAAGTGCATTTCTTTAGTAGGAAAAATCACATTGGTGAAATCTATTATTTTATCTATCCCTTCTTTCCAATCTATGGTGTCTTTAGTTCCTAAAGCTCTTCTGGGAGAAGTGGAAAGCTGTGCAGGAACTTTATCTGGGATAAATCTAGTGAAGATCACGGATTGCATTATGTGAGCTGGAAGAAAATGTGTGATCCAATTGAACAAGGTGGTAGAGGTATTCATTCCTGCTCCAACAAAATGAGACCTTTGAGAGCTAAATTAGATTGGAAATACTTGAAAGAAAATGACTCCTTACTGCATAAAATTCTATTTCCTAAATACGGATCATGTTGGGATGCTGAGAACAGTAACAAATCTAACTCCTCTAATTGGAAAATTATTAAAGATGGTAGCAAATCTCTGAAGAATAAAGTAAGATGGACTATAGAAAATGGCTAATCAGTTGATGTTTTTGATGATATCTGGATTTGGGACAAATGTTTAAACAAATGGACTACATTTGTCAACTCTCAAGGAGAAGTGGCCAACAATTTAAGAGTGGAAAATTTTATTTCAGAAAATCAATGGAATACTTTTGAGCTTAAGAAATACTTCGGTAAGGAGCTGCTGGAATTAATTTGCAAGATTGATATAAAGCCGGAGCTTATTGAAGACCAAATTGATCTAATCCAATTGGAATCTGGCAGAACTATTACTTACATGGCTAAGGGATACAAAGATCATCTATCAACTGATAATGATGAATGGAAATGGCTAAAAAAATCAAATCTAAATGCTAGAGTTGAAAAATTCTGGTGGAGAGTTTTTAATAACGCTTTGCCTTCCAATTCTTTTCTTTCTTATAGAAGAATTATTTGGTATAATAGCTGTCCTAGAGGATGTTATGAGGAGGAAGATATATGCCACTTAACTTGTAAATGTCTAAAGATAGTTGAAGTTATACAGCAACTGAACAAATGGGGATTTCATATTCCTCTATTCAATAACAAAGAAGAATTGTATAAGTGGATGATCAATCAAAATGTATTTCTTTCCAGTTTACTATGTAATGCAATATTCTTTACTTGGAAGGAAACAAATGAAGTGGTTCATGGGAAAATGGAAAGAAGTTCCTTTTACATAGCTACCGAGGCTTAAGCTATGTAGGAGCATTCAATGCTCCAAACTATAACAAATCGGGCCGGTTGAGTACCAATCAGCAATTGTTGTTTAAAAATCATTGGTATTCTCCTCCACCCAATTGGATCAAGGTGAATGTTGATGCAACACTTTTTCATTCTTATAAAGGAGGCATAGGAGTGGCTAGAGATCATAAAGGAAGATTAATAGCAGCTTAAGGTATATCTCAAATACATTGGGATATCACTTATTTGGAATATCAAGCTATAGCTTCAGTCAAAGACATGATCAAGCATCGGGTGCATGGATTTCAAGGCATTATTATTGAAAGTCACAATGTTAATGCTATCAAGTTTATCCATAAGGCTATCAAAAAGGGAGGTAAAGGTATGGATAAACTTACTTTTGTGGATAATTTTAATTATGTTATTTTCAATTATGTCAAAAGAGATTGTAACAAGTTAGTGGACTTATGTGCTAACTTAGGTGCTTTTTCTTCTTTCTTTTGGGATGATTTAATCCTTGATAAGGTTCCTCCTTCATTTTCTAATATTTTGAAGTAGAAATCTAACGCCTGTACTCGGTAGGGACATTTTTTTGTCCATTTTTCCTTTATTGCAATTGCTTTATGCTTCTTCAAAAAAAAAAGAGAAATATTGGAAATCAAAGTCCTAGAGTTTGCAATCATAAAAGCCTCACAAACTTAGGGATTACAGGAAGGACCATTTAGGTTGCAATTAGACTACAAAAATTGTGAATGTTGCTCTAGTTGTTGAAATTCACAAATTGCCACGTAAAAGAAAAAGAATTAGAATGTGTAGCTGATTCCTCCTCATCCACTCACCCTAATGAATCACCAAAATAGGCATGGCCAGTCTAAACTTCATAGTTATGATAGGAGATTCCTAAGGGCCTAATGCGTGGAAAGAAGGTAATACATGTGACATGCTTGATGTAATAAAGGCTAAAAAAGGCCACCAATACCAATAAGACTGCTAAGAATGTTAAGATTATTTGAACTAAACCTATGTCCACTCCCTAGAGTCACCCACTCTAGATATTGCCCTAAACCTTTAGTGACTATGTTTTAGTCTCCACAACTAGGCGGAGAAGCCCTTACAAACTCTCTTACACCAACCTGGTATGGCAAAGGATTGTTCTCCTTTCACAAACATAAAATCTTGACTCCTTTTCCACTCCTGGTGAGGCAAAAAACTTTGACTCCTTCTCATCCTCCTGGTGAGGCAGAAAATCTTGAATCACTTTCAACTTCCCCTGTGCGATAGTGTAGCCAGGACCTTTGACACCAATGAGATCTTCTTCTTTCCAAAACTTCCCTCAAGATAAACCTTGAATATGATGGTACTAAGATGCAAGTTTGATAGAGCAACCATGTGAAATCCCCTCCACACTCCCTTGAAACCCACAAGGATCTTCTCCCTCTCAAATTCCACCCTTTCCTCTCTCCCTTTTAAGGCTTTCTCCTCAAGTTTTCTCAGAAGAATAGAGACTCAATGCATGCCAAAGATACTTACCAAGTCTTTGGAGAAAGCTTAAATAGAGGGCTTCAAGAAACCCTAATTTTTTTAAATTCCATCTTCTATTTATATAGTATGATACACATACTATATTGTATGATCAGTGTAATTTAGACTCGTCCAGCAAGTTTGTGTAAACAAACTATTCAACCTTTTTAGCACTTCATACAGTACGATCAAAAGATCATCTAGTACAAACTATAGAAAATTATTCTATTCATTTGGGACGACCCTTAGGACGGCCGACTTTGTACACTATCAATTGTCCAGCACTATGGATATTGTATAGTAAAATTAATATAAAAATCATGAATTTCATTCGGTACGATTTATGGGATGACAAATATTATACATTATTAATCATATTATATAAATTGTATCATACAATATAATCGTTCATAATAATTGTCTATGATTTGAGGGCCTAATTTTGAGGGATTAATTAAGATAGATTTTAATTGGGGCTTACAATAAAAAATAAATCATATTATACGATCAGTACATAATTAGTATCTTTCTTAACCTCTAACGGCTAGGGTTTTGATAGAGCACAATAAATTGAATATATGAATTAAAATCATATAAAATAAAATAAGGTCATACAGTATGAAGCCAAAGTCATATAATATGATGTGTAAAAGAAACTCTCTAAAAATATTTTTCTCTCTCCCCCTATGTGTGTCCAAGGTTACTCAACAAAGATATCCACCTAATTATATGATACGACTGAAGAAAGAAAAAAATTAAATTAAATTAAAAATTATAGACTATAACCATATTATATCTAGTGTTGAGCTTATCAGAATTGCAAGTGAACGGTGGATTGATTTCCTGAAATGTTAGTACACACACAAAGAAATATACATTGAAAATGCAAGTAAACCTAAGGATGTGAGCCAAAGTATTTGTTATCATCAAAAATATAAACTCATGAGCTCAATTTGTAACAGATTAAAACTTAATAACCTTCCATGATTTGATAGAGATGGAAGAGAGAATCATCAAGAAGGTCTAAGAAAAATTGGGGTAACTTAAAAGAAATGCCTTAAGACAGAGTACCCCTAATGAATCCTTTAACTTTGTGGCTCGACACCAGTGTATTAACTTCAACTGTTATAGTTGAACATTAGCATAGTCATACCAGTAATAAAGAATGAACCACTCTACCTAGGAAAGTAAGAAGGAAGGAACTCGACAAGCCCCTTTTCTAGAGAGATTGTAGATGCAAACCCACCTGATAAGTATAAGATGCCCCAACTAGATTCATATTAGGAAAGGTTGGACCCCATAAAAATATTGCATGCTTTAAGTTGATAACACCTTGATGGATGTCGATGATGCATTAAAGTGTTAATTGTTATTCAACACCTTTGGAAAGTATACCCTTTGATGGTTTTCACACTTAATATTATACATCATCATATCACTTTGAGTTTAAGAGGATGTCTCACATAATTATTGAGTGCCTAAAGGATACTCAACAGCTATCAAGATCTTTTGAAGATAAGATAGGAACTCAAAAGGTCAGTAAAAAGCTTCATCAATAGGTTTTAAAGAGAAATATTCAAAGTCAATGTCCTAGTGTTGGAAATCATAAAAGAATCATAAACTTTGGGATTATATGAAGGACCATTTAGGTTGCGATTAGACTACAAAAATTATGAATGTTGCTCTAGTTGTTGGAATTCACAAATAGCAACATAAAAGCAAAAGTATAAGAAAGTGTAGCTGATTACTCTTCATCCACTCACCCCAAAGAATCACACAAATAGGCATGACAAGTCGAAACTTCATAGCATGATAGGAGATTCCTGAGGGCCTATTGGGTGGAAAGAAGGTAATACATGTGACATACCTTTTGTTATAAAGGCTAAAAAATGCCTCCATTACTAACAAGATTACTTAGAATCATAGGATTATTTGCTCTAAACCTAAGTCCACTCCCTGGAGTTACCCACTCTAGGAATTGTACTAAACCTTTAGTGATTATGCTTTAGTCCTCACAGCTAGGTGGAGAAGCCCTTATAAACTCTCTTCCACTAATTTGGTTTGGCAAATGACTGTACTCCTTTCACAAGCATAGAATATTGATTCCTTTTCACCCTCCAGAAAACCTTAAATTACTTTCAAGTTCCCCGGTGTGGTAGAGTACCCAGGTCCTTTGACACTGATTAGAGTTTCTTCTTCCCAAAACTTCCCATAAGATAAACCTTGAATAAGATGCTACTAGGATGCAAGTTAGTTGGAGCAACCATATCAAACCCCGTCCACACTCCCTTGAAACCCACAAGGATCTTAGCCTTCTCAAATTCCACCTTTCCTCTCTCCCTTTCAAAGCTTTATCTTCAAGTTTTCTCAGAAGAATAGAGACTCAATGCACACCAAAGACACTTACCAAGTCTTTGGAAAAAGCTTAAATAGAGGGCTTCAAGAAAAATTAATTTTTAAGAATTCCTTCTTTTATTTGTATAGTATGATACATGTATTGTACTATACAATCAGTGTAATTTAGACTCATCTAGCAAGTTCATGCAGAGGAACTATTCAATCTTTATAACACTTTGTATAGTATGATCAAAAGATAAACTAGTACGAACTGTAGAAAAATCTTCTATTCATTTGGGACGATCCTTAGGACGACCAACTTTGTACACTTTTGATCGTCTAGCACTATGGATATCATACCTTACAATCAGTATAAAAATTATGGATTTCGTTCAGTACAATCTCTGGGATTATCAATATTCTACACTATTAGTCGTATTATAAAATGGTATCATACAGTATGATCGATCACAATAATTTTCTATGATTTGATGGCATGATATTGAGGGATTAATTAAAATAGATTTTAATTAGGGTGTACAGTATGAACCAAATTGTATTGTACAATTAGTACATAATTAGTATCTTTCTTAACCTCTAGCGACTAAGGTTTTGACAGAGCACAATAAATCATATAGTATGAATTAAAATCATAAATTACAACATAAGGTCATACAGCATAGAACCAAAATTGTATAATATGATGTCTAAAATAAACTCTCTAAAAAATATTTTTCTTTCTTCCCTGTGTGTGTGTGCAAGGTTACTCAGTAAAGATATCCACCCAATTACGTGATACGACTCAAGAAAAAAAATATAAAACAAATTAAAATATATATAATATAACCCTAATCTACCCATTGTTGAGCTAATTAGAATTGCAAGTGAATAGTGGATTGACTTCCTTAAATGTTAGTACACACAAATAAATATAAATTGAAAATGCAAGTAGACATAATGATGTGAGCCACAATGTTTCTTATCATAAAAAATATAAACTCATGAGCTCAAGTTGCAAAAGATTAAAACTTAATAACCTATCATGATTTGATAGAGATGGAAGAGACAATCATAAAGATGGTCTAAGATAAATTGGGGTAACTTAAAAGAAATTCCCTACGAGAGAGTACCCCTAATGAATCCTTTAACTTTGTGGCTTGACACCAGTGTATTACTTTAACTATCGTAGCTGAACATTGGTATAGTCATACTAGTGATAAAAAATAAACCACTATACCTAGGAAAGTAAGAAGGAAGGAACTCGACAAGCCCCTTTTTTAGAGAGATTATAGATGTAAACCCACCTAATAAATATAAGATGCCCCACCTAGAATCATAATAAGAAAGGTTGGACCCCATAAAATATTTCATACTTTGAGTTGATAACATCTTGATGGATGTCGTTGATGAATTGAAGTGTTAATTATTATTCAAAACCTTTGAAAAGTATACCCTTTGATGGTTTTATTACTTAATATTATACATCATCATATCATTCTTTGAGTTTAAGAGGATGATCTCATATAATTATTGAGTGCTTGAAGGACACTCACCAGCTCTCAAGCTCTTTTAAAGATATGATAGTAACTTGAAAGGTCACTAAAAAGCTTCCTTAATAAGTTCTAAAGATAAATATTGGAAGTCAAAGTCTTAGAGTTAGCAATCATAAAAACCACACAAACTTAGGGATTACAGGAAGGACCACTCAGATTGCGATTAGACCACAAAAATTGAGAATGTTGCTCAAGTTGTTAGAATTCACAAATAACCACATAAAAGAAAAGTATATGAAAGTGTAGCTGAGTCCTCCTCATCCACTCAACCCAATGAATCACTAAAAAAGGCATGACTAGTCCAAACTTCAAAGTCATGATAGAAGATTCTTGAGGGCCTATTGCGTGGAAAGAAGGTAATACATGTGACATGATTAATGTCATAAATGTTAAAAAGGCCATAAATACCAACAATATTGCAAAGTATTTTAGGATTATTTGCCTAATGAATGGAGGAAACATCATACATAACTTACCCGTATAGAGAAGATGGAGCACACTCTTCTCTTCAATAACCTACCATGATGGGTGTCCAAAATAGGATGCTCGTGGGGGGTAAATTATAAAGAATACAATCACACTATCTTGTGGGATAAAATTGTCACACACCTTTGCACTCTATGTAAGCATGCCAATAGAAGAGCAGATCGATCCTACATATTACCTGTGAAAAATAGTTGTTTTCACATACACATCTTGAAGGATAATGATATATGAAAACAAGAGTCATGAGATTTCTCCTATTTAATACATCAGCTCAAATGAAGTTTATTTGATATTGGTGTCGATTTCTTATTGGTGCATGCCCCCATGGTTAGTAATTTCTTAGGCCTCAACCTAAGAATACTTCAGATTTGGGATATTATTTTAATCTCTTATTAGTTTAATGCATAGTGAGATTCTTGGGTTCTTCTAATCTAAAGAAGATTATGATTAACAAGTAATTTAACACAAATAAAGATCATGCAATCATATGGTTGGTTAGAAGGAAAGAAGTCAAAAGAGGAGAAATCACAAATGAGGAATTCAAGAGAGAAAGATGGAAGAGATGTCATCAGTGTAACGTAGATAAGTGAAATTTATAACGTCCAAAGAAGGGAGAGATTATTCAATGATAAGGAATGGACAATATACTCATAACCCCTACCTTTCATCTAAAATTAATAGGTGATGTACTATACTTTTAATACTATCACTCTTGACCTAGCTAATACAATATCATGAAGGGACTTATAACTCAAATCCCATGAAGGACATAAGCTTCTTTGACCAATATTTACCATCCTACTTAGAAAGGGGTATTAGCTAGAACTCCACATAACATTTTATATTTATGGAATACAGTCTTATGCAAATATAAGATTGGTAGGGAGGTATAGAAGAACAATGGGCCTCATGCTCAACCATGAAAGATACCATATTAATGCGATGTTGAAATATCCCTCTATATGATAAAATAAAATCTAAATGCTTGACTTAAGCTATATATGAAGGGTAGAGCTAATCAGAACTTGCCGAGAGACAACGTGAAGTGGGCTTGGTTTTTAATGCAAGTTTTACTTTAAAAATCGACCTAAGAGGGATCATGCATTAAGTTTTAAAGGAATGCTAATTGATTTTTAAGTCTTATGTTTCTTTTATCTTGATTAATAAAATTGTATCTTTTATAAAAAAATTTAACATCCTAAGAGCCTAATATAAAGACTCCATTTGAGCCACTGAAACTAAAATAATTAAAGAAACCTAATAAACGAAGGCAATTCTAGTGCATAGTAAAAGTAAACACTTTAATGCTTACAGAATAAATAATAAATAATAAATAATAGATAAGAAGTTTATCTGGGTTTTACAATATACCCCAAGAAAAGGAAAATAGGTAGATCCAAATTACATGACCCTTAAACTATACTATAGTTATAGAGAATTGAGGGGTAGATGACCCATCCTAAATCCTAAACCTAATTACGGCTAGAGTAATTATAAGGATGCAAGGGTGGATAATCCCTCCTTAATTTCTTAAGACTTGAGATAAGACTAATAGGTGACACACTAAAGTGGGCCAACTGCCCACCATAAAAATTCTAAACTTCCTTTTCTTTATAAATGGAGCTTTCTCTTTCTTTTCCTTTTATAAGATTTATAATCTAACACTTACATCATGTTAATTCATTCATGATGTTTTCATATGAGGCATAAGGACATATTAAGTAGTATGATATATATATATATATATATATATATATATATATATATATATATATATATATATATATATATATATATATATATATATATATATATATATATATATATATATATATAAGGATTTAATTATGGAATTTTGAAATAGTAAATATAATTCAAATATGGGATACTATATTAGGTTGAAGCAATAGAGCCTAATCTATTGCGAATGGAGAGACACACTACACAAAGCTATCACATAGATCAACCTAACATGTTAGAGCTTAGATTTTACTTAATTTTTCACATTATTGTATAAGATTTAAAAGCTCAAAATAATTAAGGAGGTGATTTTTTATAGTTGCTTATGTAATTTATTAGAAAAACCATAGAAAATATCCTAACAAGGCCTATTTCATGCAAAAAATATCATTACATATGGAATACATTGGTGGACCTACACTACAGGCCTAATTGATTATATAAAGATCATTAGTGAGTTAACTTTTGGCCAATGTATAACACTTCTTAACATATGTTTTGGGTGAAAGTAAAAGTACTCTAAAGTATATGTTAGTATTACTAAGTCATTCATGATTATAAGAGATGTCTTAACAAAGCTACAAGGATTATACCTTGAATAAGAAGCAAATTGAGGCATATGTGTATGCCCTGACATAATGAAGGAGCTTCTCTAGAGACTTAAGGAAACATGAGTTTCCAACCAATCAAAAAAAGTCCCTTGTAAATAACATAAAGATAACATACATGTAAGCAAGTGACATGCAAATGATGCATTGACATGTGAGATAAAGCACGCAATAAGACAACCTAACCTTAAATGTATCAAGGAACATGATGTCCATAAGTTTTTATGTTACATACTGAACCATGACCTTAAAATCAATTCCAAAACTTAGGAGTTTCACCAAGTCCAAAGAAAATTAGGGGATATAGCATCCCTTAGTTTACCCTAAGTTTGAATTAAAAATGATGCATGTTTGATGATATTGGGTTTCAACTATAAATTACTCTTTAGTATCGATCAAATAACTTTAATTTTATTTTTTTAATGTATAACTCATCATTCCGATTCTATAGAGTCTAAAATAATTAATTTTTGTTCAAAATGGATTTTTGTGAATTTTTGAAGTTATGGGTATTTTTTAATCAACAAAACATCTTTTTTTAATTTTTAGGTCAGTGGCTATGGCGTGATGAGATGGCAAGAGCATGGGTTGGGCAACACATGGTAGTGGTAGAGAAGGATCATGCTATGAAGTGACACTTGGAGTGGTGGCATGGTAGCACTGGTTGTATATGGTGGGATGCATGATGATATGCGAGAGCATAACTACCACTGGGACACATGGTGGCATGAGGGTGAACTACATCATATTGTATAGGATATAGGGGTAGGATCATGTGTAACGGGTCAGTCCGTGCATCCACATAATGAGATCTAGATTGTCTAATCAAAGATGGACATCAAAATTTCATCTTCTTCCTTTAAAAACAAATTTCTTAAGAAAATTTCTGTTACTTGTTATGGATTATCTACTAGATCGAACTTAATGAAATTTTAAAAGAATATTTATGACCCTATAAACTACATACACCTTAATTTTAAGAGATTTGTATGGTGTGTTTTCAAAGTTATTTATAATTAAACTTTAACTACCTATATCTAATGGATGAAATGGCTTATTCTTAGGATCATTTTCTTCGAAAGCATAAGAGACACAACTACTATGAAGGAGTCTCCTGTTGAAAAAAGATGGCTCAAAAGTTAGGATGAATTAAAGGAAAGTAGCCAAGGTAGCTCCTTGGATCTTCTCTCCAATAAGCTTTTAATCTTTGGGATCAATGGAAAAGTAAAGGGGGATTTTCCAAAGGTGGAATAAAAAATAATGGAGGCTCCGGAGACAAACTCCTAAGGGAGATGTATGTGATTGAGGGTTTTGGTGAGTTTTTCCTAATTCTAAATTAGGGGATTTGCATGGAGGGTTCAGATGACTTAGAGCTCTCTCTTGGATGCTTTTCAAGTGTCTCATGAGGTTATATAAACAACCTTTGGGTAGGATAGGATAACCCAAAGTGGAAAGCCCATTTTGTCATTTTATATTAGAAGGGGGGAGGGGGGCAATTTGGGTTGATCCTGTGCTTGGGTTAAGTACACAATCCTCTTAGGAACATTCAATAGTGGTTCAAAGGGGTTCAAATTAGTTAGTCTAAGGTTATAAGATCAATCCAAGCATTTGTTGCAATCCATG
Source organism: Dendrobium nobile (assembly GCA_022539455.1). Lineage (NCBI taxonomy): Eukaryota > Viridiplantae > Streptophyta > Magnoliopsida > Asparagales > Orchidaceae > Dendrobium > Dendrobium nobile. Next base: position 12,583,382 of record CM039725.1, read on the forward strand.
ACCCCTAGTTTGAGCTTTTGATGATGACAAATAATGTCTTCTTAACATCTATTCAATGAATATCCTTTGATTTATGCTATTGTATGTGAGTACTAACATTTCAGAAAGATCACAAGCTACTCAGGACAACAGGAAGACTCAAGACTGGGTAGAATAGGAGTGTGAGTCTGAAATGATGTAATTTTCTATTTATTTTAGTTTTTTGCTTTGCTTGAGTCTGGCCACAAACTGTATGTAAGTCTGAGCAACCACACACACACACAGGGGGAGAGGGTTTTTTAAAAGAAACAAAAATGAAGAATTTTTTTTTGTTGATCGTACTGTTCGACTTTATATCGTATTGTATGATCTGAGCTATTTAAAAAATATTTCTGTGAACAGATCATACTATACAATTTGTATCATACTGTACGATGTGTTACTAATCCAAAACCCTAGCCATCGGATTTATTTAAGTAAGTTTTACCAGCTGTTCGTACTGTACGATGTAGTTCGTACTGTTCGACATAGTTCATACTATACGACGTAATTCATAATGTATGATTTATTTCAAAAACTTACTTAATATAACCCATGATTAGTGGAATAAATCAAGGCTTAATTGCTGATTGGTCATCATACTATACGAATAAGTTCATACTATACAATGAATAGAGACGAGTTTTAATTGTCCAAACATCATCCTAGACGATCCATTTATTTGTTCTAATCATACTGTACAATGTTGATCATACCCTACAATGTACAGAGATGAGTTTTGAACGTCCCGACTATCGTCCTATACGAACAAAAGAGTGGAGGTTTGTACTGTACGATTGTAATGGCTACTTTGAAAATTTTTAGAGATTTTGGAGCCCATTTTATGTGTCAAAATTATTATGTTTTTGGGTGTGTGACAGAGAGAGGAGAACATGATTAGAGAGGGAATCCTTGGGAGAGAGCTCTTGAGAAGTTTTTAGGGTTGAGAGAGGAAGGAGAGGGTGAGCTTGGTGAGGGAGAAGAAGTGTGAGGGAGATCACACGGTTGCTCTGTTCTTGCTGCATCTTGCTCCTCTTGTGGACCGAGAAGAACTTATGGGAGGCTCTCTGAGGGGGAGACTCTTCTACATCTGTGACCTCGAAGGTACTCTGCCTTCTCCATGAGGGAAAAAAATGAGAAGGTACGCTACCGTCTCCAGGAGGGTGAGAAGAGCGCTTGGCTCTCCGCCATGCCAAGTTGGTGAAAGTGAGTCTTGTAAGGGCTTCTCCGCCTTGCCGACAGGGCAAAAGGAGAGCTATAGTTTTGTAGTGAAATTCCCAGAGTGGAGGACTCCGGGGAGTGGACGTAGGTCATGGTTTGACCGAACCACTATAAAATTTTGGTGTGCTTCTTCCTTATCACTTCTTATTTTTGCTTTCACTTTATTTTCCTTATATTTACTTGGTGATAATTGTCAGAAAAAAAGAATTTCAGTTTTGTATATTGAGTTCAATCAATTGTTTTCGTATTAGTTAAAGTTTTCTTGTTAAAGTTTTAAAAATATATATACACAAAAATATTAGAACTCTTGCTTAGGATTTTAAATTACTGCAACAAATTTTCACAATTCACCCCCCCCCCCCCCCCCCCCCTCTTATCAATCAAGTAATTTCAGCATTTTGCCCATTTTTCCCTTTTGGGTATTTTTAGAACTTTTTAATTAGTTTGATCACTTTAAATAGTAAATTTTGTCAAGGTGACTATGATAAATTATGAGGGGTCCCTAGAAGCCATGTGGTATGAATGCATGATAATTGGCCAACTTTGACTTTTTTAATATTTTGAAAATTTTTAATAAGTTTAACCACTTTAATTTGTCAACTTGGTCAAGATGACTCTCCTATGCTTTGGACTCATTAAATGCATCAAGGGGAAAGAGTTTGAAATCTTGGAGGGATGGAAAATGGAATTCATATATGAGATCAAAAATGAAGTCAATAACCATCACACCCCTACTTCTATTCATGGTTGATTTTGTGTTGGCTAATTAAAATAAGGACTTCTTCAAGTGTCTAACACTAACTGTCAATAATGCCAGGGACACTTCAAAATTTATAAATTTCTCAAGGACTAAAGACATGAAACAAAAGAGTGAAGTCACCTTTGAAGCCTTGTGAAAGATTCAATAAAAGTGTAAAAGCTATAGAAATTTATCCTAATAGACCTATTCAAGATATCAAGAAAGGTTTCAATCATAATGGTGTTAATGCCTGGTCCCTTCTAAGGGTTAACCTTATTTTGGGATTCTTCAATCTCCAGATATTTTGGTGCTTCATATTCTGCTCACTATGTTGCTTATTCCGGGGACCCCATGTTCTAGCACAAAGGCGTGCATCCTGGGCTTTTTTGCTATTAGAACTCTCTTATTTTGGTTTTAGCATGTATATACATTCTATTATTATTATTTCATGAACTTATCATTCCTTCAACATTGTTCTTTTTCATTATGTTGAGGAATAAAGAATTTCTAAGTATTTATTGCTCTATAGTGCTGGTAGGCGAGAAATGGCTTCCTGTAGAGATTGCAGTATCCTTTTATTTTTTATTTTAATAAGTTATAATTCTGCCTATTTCCTATTGTACATGATTTGTTTTTGTAGTCTGATTCTCATGTAAATTAATGGGATCTAGGTTTTTGTGGATTAGATGGATAATTTTTATAGGAAGATTGTTCAAAAAATATCAATTATTTTCGTTCTTTTTGGGTGCAGGTTTCTAGCCACCTTAGAATGTTATTAGGTTATTTTGTTAATTATAGAATAGGGAACCATCTCTGAAGATAAAATTTTGATTCACTAGTCCTTATTAATCAAAATTCTGGCATGTCTATTCCTGGTCTTATAAGGAAAGTGCAGAATTATGGATTGGAGGCAGATATGGTTTGGAAATGGATAAAAAAGGCAAAAGTGAATTCCTGGGTAGAGAATTTTTGGTGGAGATTAAAGAAAAATGCTATTCCTTCAATGCATTTCCTTTGCTATAGAAGAATTGTTGTAAACGCTCAATGTCCAAGAGGATGTGAAAGTAATGAAGACATGGAACACATTGTTTGTGGTTGTTCGAAGATCAAAGAGATAATACAACTCTTAAAATGTTGGGGTTTTGGTTTCCCATTGTTCATTTCTAGTGAACAATGTTTAATCTAGTTGGAAAACAATGTTTCCACTAAAAGAATGATGGTAAATCTTTACTGTACGTTAGTATTTCTATCTTGGAAAAGTAGAAACAAGAGAGTACATGGCGGTATAGAAGATAATTCAAGCTTTATAGCATCCGAGGCTATTGTTCAAGCTTCGATTTCCAACAAATTTAGCTCTTCTAATTTGGGCTTTTGGGATGTCAATCAGTCGTCAAGATTGTCCAATACTTGGCATCCTCCTCCACCCAATTGGATAAAAGCTAATGTCGATGCTTCTCTTTCTTCTTCATACAAAGCGGGCATAGCAGCTGTCTTTAGAGACAATAAAGGTTGATTCCTTTATGCATATGGTAAATCTCTTATTCATTGGGATATTGGCCAATTAGAATCACTTGCAATCAAGTCTATAATAGAGGAGATCAAGGAATGGATGTTCAATTATAATGGTATTCTCATTGAAGGTGATAACTCAAACATTATCTCTTTCTTCAAAAAAGCTATGAATAACAGAATGCTAAAGGATGAAAGTATGGAATTTCTTTCTAAATTCAATTTTGTGATCTTTAATTGTATTAATAGAGAAAGTAATAAGTTAGCAAACTTTTGTGCTAACTATGCTTTACGTAGTAGCTTTTCTTGGGATGATTGTTTGGTTAATAAGATTCCTCCTTCATTCATGAACATTTTGAGCAATCCACCTTGTAGTTCATTTGCTTTGTTGATTTTTATATAAAGCTTTAGTTGGCTTTTCTTCAAAAAAAAAAAAAGATTAGGGAACCATCGACTCATAGGTTTTCTTTAATTTGTTTTATAGCTCTTTCAAGCATTAGCGAGCTAAAGGTTCCCTTTAAGGACCTTGTAATCTTTTTTTTATGTTAACGTGTAGGCCCCATAGTTGCTTTTCATTATAAAAAAAAAAAAAAAGCTTACATGAAAGGTGCTTATAGAACACTAAAGTGTTGCAATCTTGGAGCACAACCATATATTTTGATGATTACAAATATTATTGGATGCTTTATTTACTTATTCTTACATCACATTTTGGATGTTTGTTTTTGTGTGCGACTAACATATATCAAGCAAAGATTGAAGGACTAGCTCAAGATAGTGTAACCTCAGAGTAAAAGTTAGTTTGTATGTTATAAAGTCTATATTTTTAATTTTCTTGAGTCTATTTATATATTACATGCATTTTGGCATAGCAATTGTTCACACACACACACATAAAGGGAATGAAATTAAATATTTTAATTTTTTTGAAATCCATACTATTCAATCTATTAACCCAAAAATTAATTTAAATGTATAGTTAAAAAAGATAAATTTTTTACAGGTTGTAACTAATAATATTGTATGACTACTACATCGTACAAGATGATCAACTATATTTAGAATCCCCATAGATGAAGTCTTGTTACTTTTAGGTAAATTTAAAATTTAAAATTTGAATTTTTCATTCTATATGATCAACTTTCTACTATTTAAATGTTGATTATGTTACCTAATTTAATTATGATGGAATTAGGATTAATTATAATTGATGATCGTACAACACAATCTTGATTATATTGGATAATAAATAGAGTGACGCTTAGATGATCTTTTTTGGGTGGTCAAATGATATTTTTATTTTGTGAGAGAGGTTAAAGAGAGGTCAGTACATAAGAAAGAGAGAAGGTGAGGTTGATAGAGGGATAAGAGCCATGACTATTTTAAGATGCTCCAGCTAACACTCACCTTGGGTCCTCCTATTGTGTCAATGTTTTTCTTAAAGGAGCTTTGTGATGGAAAGACTTTTTTACCAAAAACTTACTAGATGAAGAGGCTAATAATACAACAACTCTATCGGGCGTGGGAGAGAAAGGAGGAAGTGATGACTCAGTCAGGCTGAGGAGGTTATGAAGAAGGATTGACAACTTCATTGAGCTTGAAGGAAAAAAGAGGGATGATGACTTTAGATGGGCTTAAGAAGGTAAGAAGAAGATATTTTTTTAGGGTGAAGTGTCTATAAGGGTTATTCTCTACCTATGAAGTGAGAAGGGCTTCATCAACTACCTTAGTCTAGAGGTGAGACATGAATAGTATAATATCCAAAGAGGAGAACCTTTGGTGAGTAGATGTAGGTATAGTTAACTGAACCACTGCAAAATTTGGTTTGCATTTTCTTACTTTTTTTATTTACTTTTTTTACAAATTACTTTCATTGCATTATTATGTTGATTTGGTTATCTTGGAGAAAGAGGCACTTTGGTGAATAATCATTGGTTGAATATTATTTTAAAAATAAGTAAGGAAAAGAATTAAAATAAAACAAAAGATAATTCTTTGTTGTTTTAGTCTCTATTTGAGAATAGTTTTATTTCTTTAGCATTTTCACATATTAAATTTTTTTCTAAAAGAAGAAGATTTTTAAAGATTTAAAAATTAATTTTAAAGGACCAATTCACCCCATCCCTCTTGATGTACCATAATCACATTTAATTAGTTTCAGAGCCAATTATTATCTTTTAATTGGTATCACTGTGGGGTTCTTACTAATTTTAGGTTTAAATATCCTTAAGAAGATCTAAAGGCACAATTTTGTAACCATAACACATCAGAAGGGTTTTCAATAACCAATCCGCTATTATTTGACAACACACCATTTGATTTTTAAAAAATTCATATGTCAATATTTTTATGATCAATGAATTTTCACATGTGGCACATGATATAATCTAGATACTATGTATCATTTTGCACTGTGAATGAAGTGACAAGTAGAAATCCCATTTATTGAATGGTCTTTAAAAGTCTTGAACTTGCACAACTTAATGCTAAGTGCTTGAACTATTTCTTTTGTGCACTTTAATCTAAAGATTACATGAATTTTTTTTTTTAGGGGAAACCCATGGAAGGGCCTACGTGTTAATATAAAAAAATAGTACAAGGTCCTTAAAGGTACCTCAAGCTCACTACTGCTCAAAAGAACTACAAAAAGAAAACCAAAAAATTCTACGAGCTCGAGGTCCCTACTAACAAAAAGTACAAGAAATCCTAGGAACATGCTATGATGCACAAGACTGAGCACCCGAAAAGGATTAGAGATCCAAAGAACATCGACTTGAACCAGCTTCCCTTCGAAGATACAATCAAAAAACTCAACTGCAAAATAGGGACACTACAATACAAAATATACCAGAAAAGGGATATGACAAAAATAAAAGAAAATTAGGAGATAACAACAAATATAATTGCAAAGAATAGTCCAAAGAACCATCCATATAGAAATCAAATTCGTACAAGAACCAAGCAAGCAACTCAAAATCCCAACCAAATAGCCACAAGAAATGTATGCTAAGAGAGAATAGACCATGGCAACGTGACCACCAAACCTAAAGTCAACATACGGGGAAAAAATCCCCAAACAGAAATCAAGAGGGAAATTAACAGCCACAAAGAAGACCCAGTAGCACAAGGACCCAAGACCAGGCACCAACCCCCTAAGAGAAAAACTAAAGCAACAGAAAAAACATTAACCAGAGGTAAAGAACACTAGCAACAATCCAGTTACTAATCAAGTGACACAAGCCAAAACTCTAAGCCAAAGTATAAAGAAAAACTAGTAGAATAACACCCTCCCATCCACAAAAATAGCAGAACCCCAAGAGCTGCAGCCAAACCCATCAGCAAACCAAGAGAAAATAGTACGAAACATCACCAAACCAAAAGAAATCAATGATAAACCCTAAGAAAACCAAATAAGAATGCCAGAGAACCACCATTGAGCACTACAGACCACAAGCACCTGCCAAGACAACCGAGAGAAAACCACCCAAGACTAGAATCATCCTCCCAACCACAAATAGGGCCAACCAAATTCCAAACCAAAAGGAACAGTCCTCCAGGACAAAACAACCAACTGAAAAGAAGAAAGTAAACTGTAATACCCAGGTAACAGCCAACAGGAAACAACCTAAAAGGCATTAAGGAATAATATAAGGAAAACTAATTTCATCCAAGCTTAAGAGACCTCTAATATGAAGAGGAAAATTAGAAACTGGAATATCCTCCCATGAATCCAATTTTAACCCCCAGTTGGCAATGTCAAGAGAACACGCATTATCAACCCCCTGAATAATAGAAAAGGAGCAATTGAACTTAGTCAACCAATAATTAATATCCCTCTTCATGTAAAATAAAGTACCAGGACACGCCAAATCCTGCCTCAAAGAAGAAACCTGATTACAATAGTGACATCCTAACTTAAGCACAATATTCATGGCATTAAGAGAAAAATAATGTTTTAACCCATACATGATTGTTAAGATGATAGCCTCATTAACATCATATTTGTAAAAGGAACCAGCAAAACCCATAATGCCTTTACTATTAGCATCTCTGATGATGCCACCACCACCCACCTTAATATTAACACAAACAGCATCCACGTTAAGCTTAAGAAAGTTAATTGGAGGTTTCCTCCAAGAGATATACTTAGGGGCATTGATGATACCATCCCCAACCAAATTAATACCCAAATTAGCAACAGAATTCCATGAATTTTCAAAATTCTTAACCGACGGTAACTTAACATACAACATGACCACGATCTTATCTGTAACTCTCTAGATAATTCTATTATGATTAGTGGCCACCCCATTGAAAAGGGAATTATTTCTATCCAACCATAAAAACCAAAGAATAAGAGAAGGAATAACATTCTTGATATGACCCCTAGACTTAAAAAATTGGATTCCCAAGATAAAAGCCTATTTTGAATAACAGTAATTAAATCATCAAAGAGAGAGGAAACCTTTCTACCCTTATAGAGCGAAACACCAAGATACTTTAAGGGCAAGCAAGCATGGATGAAACTAGTTAAAGTTTTAATGAGCCCAATACGCTCCAAAGAAACTTTCTTAGTAGTTATAAAACACACTTATTTTTATTAAAATCCAAGCCACTAACATATTCAAATTGATAAAAGAAATTAAGAAGTCTTTGCATCCTATTCAGAGAAGCATTCGTAAAGATAATGAAATCATCTGTAAAGCCTAAGTGAGAAATGTGAAACCCGCCAGAAGTTCTAAAATATTGGGAACTTAACAAATAAATTAGCAAGCCCCCTAGAAAGATACTCAGCAGCAATAATAAAGAGAGCAGGAGATAGGGGATCCCCTTGTCTCAAACCATGAGAAGCTTTAAAAAAACCACTAGCTTTACCATTGACAATGATAGAGAAATAAGGACTTTCAAAGCAAAGCTTAATCAGATTAATAAAATTAGCATCAAAACCAAATAACTTCAAAATCTCATAAAGAAACTTCCAATTAATATTATTATAGGATTTAGCAATGTCAAGTTTCAAAATCATATTACCACCTCTAGCTTTAATATCCAAATCTTGGCAAAATTCTTGAGCCAACAGATTGTTATCAGAAATATAACGCCCTTTAACAAAACCCATTTGTAAAGGGAAAATAATTTTAGGCAAAAGAATTGTTAAACGATTCAATAAAGTTTTGGAGATAACTTCATAAGAAAAGGAACAAAGACTAATAGGTCTAAAGTAGAACAAGAGTTACTATTAGGAATAAGCACAATGAAAGCAGCAGTAAAAAACTTAGGGATAGAATTGCCTTCAAAAAAATCAATAATGGTAGAGAAAATATCATCACCAATAATATGCCAAGTTTTTGAAAAAACTTAGCTATAAAACCATTAGGACCAACAACCCACTTACTGCTCAAAATAAGGACGGTATCTTTAACTTCCTCCAAAGAAGGGTAATTAGACAGTAAGACATTATCATCATGAGACATTAGAGAAAGAATAATATGGGGGTTATCAATAGCATCATGGTGGAAATTTTTGTTTAGATGATTCTGAAAGTGCAAAATAGCCAGATTAGCAATTTCAACCTTATCCTCAGTAACAGACCCATTAGACCGATTAATTTTATGAATGCAATTGATAGAGCGCTTCCTCTTTACTAAAGCATGAAAATACTTTGTGTTATTGTCACCTTCCACAAGGTGTTTGACAGCTGCTTTTTGTTTCCAAAAACATTCCTCCTCAGCTTGCAACTTAAAGAGGCCCTCTTTAGCCTCTTTCAAAAGACAGAAATTTGCCTCAGAAGGAACCAACTGGCATTGATTCTCCTGAAAAGAAAATTTATCTTTTGCAAGTAAAATGTTAGCAAAAATATTCTTAAAAACATTATGATTCCACCAATTTAAAATAAACTTAAGCCTTTCAATTTAAACCATAATCTTCTCATACCCGAAATGGAGTTATCCAGGTGTAAATGAGCATGCCAATTATTCGTAACCAAATCCATGAAGGAATCATGAAGAAGACACATGTTTTGGGATTTAAAATGCAGAAAAAATCCTTCCTAATAGATTTAATTTTAATAAGTAGAGGAGAATGATCAAAAAGTGTCCTATTGAGATACTCAACATTAGTAGAATCAAAAGAATTCAACCAATAATCATTAAATAAGACCATATCTAATCTTTGCCATAAATGCCCACAATGCGAGGTAGACTTTTCACTGGAAAAACTAATATCTATAAGGTTACAATCCATAATCATGTTATTGAAATCCTTCATAGAATTATAAATAGGGAGAGAGCCCCCTATACGCTCAAATAGAGAAGCATTGGTATTGAAATCTCCCCTAATGATCCACGGAAGATTACAAATAAAATAAAATTGATTAATTTGATCCCATAAAATTTTTTTAGTATAACAAGAAGAAACACCATAAATGAAAGAAGCAAAACATTGCAAGTTAGAACTTTCAATATTACAATGAATGATTTAAGTAAAATCACCAATGACAATCCAAAAAAAATCTTTCCAAAAGACCCATATTTTATTAGCACCATTGGACAAAGCTTGTTTAAAACCCATCTACTTAGAAGTACTATGTAACTTATCAGATGAAATAAGAGGTTCAAGTAAGATAAGAAGAGAAACATTAAAGATATAGCATAAGTTCTCAACTCTCAACCTAGAAGAAGCACAACCAATGCCCCTAATATTCCAAATGATAGCATTAAACATAAAAATATCTATTAATGAGAAATATGCGAGGAGAATTTAAAACAAAAGTTTTAGGCTTCCTACCTCTCCTACTACGACCCTTGAAAAAACTAATATCATTATCATCTCTTGCAAAATATTTAGCCATTAAATCCATGTCTTCATTACCAGTAAAAACATTACTAAGATCATGCTCATTCAAGGGAAAATTACTTTCATTCCGCGTACTAGAGTGCTCACTAGATATAGGCAAAACAACTTCAACTAAAAAATCATCACTTTCCATATTAGAACCATTGTTGACCATGGCTTGAGCAGAATTTTGAGGGCCAACAACAATTTGAGCAATGCTGTCATCAGGAAAACCTTTTTTCCTAAATTGTTGCTCTAAGGGACATTCATCCATCACAGCGGATTTCCCTTTATCAACTCCATTAACCCCTATGACCACTTGATCTTTCTCCTGAATATCAATATTAGAGGCGTTATAAACCAAAGTAGTAGGGATATTAGGAAGTATCATAGAAATAACATAAGTGAAGTTATTATTTGCAACACAAGTAATGTTATCCAAATCAGGAATAATGTTAGGAAAAGAAATATTATCCGTCCTTTTCTTAATAATATCTCGCCCCATACTATGAATAAGAGCTATATTAGAAGCATCCTACGGGGAAGAAATAGAAAGATTAATAATATCCTTTGCCTCTAGGACCTTAACAACAAGGTCCTCAACATCATGAATAGTGTTATGCTCCACCATTTCCTACAAAAGAGCAATACTTCCCTTCCCCAATTGAACCACATTATCCTCAACCCCTACAGGAATGTCATTTTAATGTAAAGCTTTAGATGAAGCATTCTCGTTATGAAGATGCAGATGAAGTCAAAAACATTCATTAATCCCATGGCCATGTATCTTATAATGAGAACAAAAAATACATAGGTTTTTAATCTCCACCTTTTGAAAATAGCCATTTATTTCCGAGCCAAGCAAAATTTCATTAGGATGTTTCTTAGAAACATCTAACTCAACTAGAACCCATGCCATCGAGGGATGAGATAAAGAAGTAGTAGATTGGTTGGTTTGTAAGGGTCTACCAAATACCAAAGCCAATCCAAAAAGAATTTGCAAATTAAAGAAGTGAATGTCTAAATTCGAGAAAGAGATCCAGATATATGCAATCAATGATGCCTTCCTCACATCAAAATTTGGAGTCCATTTAAGTAACCTCATTTGACATGCTGGAATATAGTATGATCTCCTAGAGAAAATATGACTATAATCCAAGTCATTAGAAAGTTGTATAGCAATGTGATGAGGATCCAACAAACCAACATTGAAGGAACTAGAAAGTTTAAGACTAAGAAAGAACTTTTGGATCACATCCAGATTCGAACGAAGAAGAACAAATTTCCCAACCAAAGTGAATGCAAAAGACGCAGCTAGTTGTGAAAAAACCAAAACATCAATCATTAGGGCTGGACAACTTTTAAATGAAGAGTGCACAAAATGAACCCTTGAGGCCAAAGAGGAAGAACCTGCCAAGACATCCTTAAAAGAAGGGGTCTTTCCGCTAGGGATCGATGGAGCAGTTGGGATGGATGACATCTAAGACGTCATCGCCCCCCCCCCCCCCCCCCCCCCCCCCCCCAAAAAAAAAAAAACTAATAGAAAACCTCAAAACCAAACAATAAAGAACCAAAAGCAAAAAAAAAAAAACAAAGAAAGAAAAACACGAAAAAGCGATCAAAACCAGCCAAGAGAAGTATCAGAGCCACGTAGAGACGCAAACCCTAGAATCGCCTCGAGATAGCCCAAAAACCTACAGCAGAGTGCAATGGTGAAAGATTACATGAATCTTTATACTTGCATTAATGATAAAGAAGCATGAGATAAACTCTGCATTACCTATGAAGGCACCAACAAAGTTAAATAGTCACACTTGAATTTATTTTTACATGAGGATGAACATTTTTGCATGAAACTTAGTGAGTCCATTTTAGATATGTATACTAGGTTCACTAAAATCATCTCTTCTTTGCATGCCTTGGGTAGAGAGATTTTAAATGTTGAAAAAGTTAACAAAATTCTCTGTTGCCTGCTTGAAGCATGGGATGGTAAAGTAACTGCTATATCTGAATCCTAAGATTTAAATATTTACTTTATTGACAATCTTTTGGGCTCTCTAATTTTCTATGAACTAAATATGATCCAAAGGCATATAGATGCATGGGAATGAAAGAAAGGATGGACTTTAGCACTAAAGGATGATGACATTGAATGTAGAAACTCAGGAGCTGATGGAAGTGAAGACATTACATTAATGACACATTTATTTAACAGCTTCCTCAAACACAAACAAAAGTGCCACTTCGACAAGAACAAAGGTGAAATTATTAAATCTAATAAGTTTTCTTCTAATTTTATTTGTTTCAACCATAGAAATCAAGGGCATGTTAGATAAAATTACCATAACATCAAGAGCCACTAAGCTAAGTATAAGGGTGCGGACAAATTAAATGAAGGGTAAACAAGCTACTAAAGGCATTCTTAGCAAACTCGAAATCAGAATCATTAAAAATTGAACTAGAAGAGGAGATAACTAGCCTTTGCTTAATGCCTAAAGGTATCTTCGGTGACTCTAATAATGATGTGATATTTAAGTTATCATATGATGAACTATGTGCTTTATTGAACAATTACATGATTCCTATAAGAAAATAAAAAATAATAATATGCAAGGTCTTAATGTGAATATTTCACTTTAAAAAGATCATGAAAGTTTAACAAATAAATTATCAAGATTGAAAATTGAATATGTTAAATTAGATAAGGCGGATGAATCATTAATGGAAGAGCATGATTAATTGAATAAACAATATATTGAATTATAAGAAAAGTATGATTCCTTGAATAAAGATCATACTGAGCTAATTGAGGCATTTAAAGAACTAGAAGAGTTGGTAATAAAATTTGATAGCAATGCATTGAAGGTGGAAATATAATTGTATAAAAGTGTAAATTAGCATTTAATTAAAAAAATATTAGCATTTCATGGAAACACACCTGGGCCTACACACAATAGAAAGTCAAAAAATAAAATATAGCATGCATCATCCTTCCCTAGAAAGAGACACCTCCCACCTCCCCCCCCCCCCCCCCCCCACACACACACACACACCTTTAGATTAATAAATTTTCAAGGATTATATGTTATTCGTGTAGCATTTTAGGGCACATTGCATGAACTTACACACTACACCATATAATACATATGATTTGGAGGCCTAATGCAACAATATCATAGCATCACATTCATGCATTAAAGTATAAGGCAAGACCCAACCCCACTTGGGTTCCCTAACTTAACTTGTGATTATTATGTAGGTATGATCTTATAAAAAGTGTTAATGGGAGTATGTGGTATCTAGATAGCAGTTGCTTGAGGCATACGATTGGAGATCTAAAGCTTTAATTACAATGAAGGTTTGTTGTGGAGGCAAAGACACTTTGGGAGATAATACTACTATGATAGTAGTAGGTACATATATAATTAATTAGAAAAACTAGTAGATTTACTAATAAAAATGCTTTGTTAGTTGATGTATTAAAAAATAACTTGTTAAATATTAATCAATTATGTGACACAATCTTTAATATTAAATTTCTATTTAATAAATGCCTAATTATTTTAAAAGGAAAAACTATTTTATAAGGAATGAGAATAAATAATATTTATATACTTGAATTGAATTATATTAATGTATCAAATATTATGATGTCTGAAAACCATTATAGATGAGTCTTGGCTATACATAAAAGACTATGTCATGCTAGTATGAAAACTCATAGGAAAATAGCTCTACTAGATGTAGTTAGAGGCATCCCTAAGTTAAAATTAACTTAAGGTTGTGTAGTACATGTCAATTAGGAAAGTAGACTGGATAATCCTTCAACTTAATCAAGGATATTATAACCACTGTGCCACTAGATATCCTCCACATGGACTTATTTGGACCCATTAATATAGCTAGTCTAGGTGGTAAGACTTTTAAATTTATAATTATGGATGACTATTCTTAATTTATATGGGTAAAATTTTTAGCACATAAGATTAATTTGTTTGAAGAGTTTAGAATCTTTTCTACTTGGATTTAGAGTAAATTAAGATGATTAATCTCAATACTTCATAATGACAAGGAGGGAGAATTTAAAAATTAAAATTTAGAATTATTTTATTAAGAATCCAAAATAAAACATAATTTTTCAATCCCTATGACCCCACAATGAAATGGGGTAAATAAAATGAAAAATAGAACATTGGTTCAGCCAACTAGAGCAATGTTAGAAGAATTTGTTCTAGTTAAATATTTTTGGACATAGGTAATAAATATTATTTGCTACATGTTAAATCAGGTAAATAATGGTCTAAGTTAGATAAAACCCCTTATAAACTACTAAAGGGTAGAACACCTAATTTATCACATCTACATATATTTGGTTGCAAATGCTTTATGCTTAATAATGGAAAATTGCACTTAGGAAAATTTGACTCTAAGGTAGATCAAGTTATTTTCTTACCATATTCCTCAGTATGAAAAGCCTACAGAGTCTTCAAAAAAGAACCTTAATTACGTAGGAATCCAGCCACATGGTATTTAATGAATTAGATAAAAAATTTGAGACTAGGATATATGATGAGGATGAGGTAGAAATAACCTATGGAGTAGAGAATATTTATCTGAAAAATAGAGAAGAATCTCAAGATCATTTGCGTGGAGATATGAGATACTTTTAGTCATCTTAAAGAGCTCATTTTAGGAGATCCATCTGCAGGGGTTAGAATTATGCAAGGTCTCAGGAAAGAAGTTAGCCATACAATATTTATTTTAATGATATAACCCACTACTATAAATCTAGCTTGAAGTGATGAATTCTAGATTTTGGCCTTGCAATAAGATCTTAATCTATTCATTTGAAAAGATGTGTGTAAGTTGGTTAGTAGGCCTACTGATCAGAGTGTAGTTGGTACTAAATAAGTTTTAAGAATAAATAATTGACAATGGATTAATAGCCATATATTAAGCTAGGTTAGTATCTAAGAGGTACAATGAAGTAGATGGAATTAATTTTAAGGAGCCTTTTACCCATATAGCTACTTTAGAGGCCATAAGAGTTTTATTGGTATTTGCATGATTTAATCGTTTCAAGTTATAACAATGGATGTTAAAGTGCCTTTTTGAATGGTTTAATAAAAGAATATGTTTATGTTGAAAAAATCCCCATGTTATTAGAATTTAGCTTTTCCCAGACATGTTTACAAGCTGAAGAAAGAACTTTATGTGCTTAAGTAAGCCCCAAGGGCATGATACAATAGGCTTAGAAAATTTTGTTAGATAAATAATTTGTTAATAGTACTGTAGACACCACTTTATCCCTTACTAAAGTTGGAGAAGATATATTCATAGTACAAATAAATGTTGATGATATTATCTTTAGATTTATATATGATAATCAATATAATAAGTATTTTGCAACTATGAATAGGGTGTTTGAAATGAGTATGATGGGTGAGTTAACATATTTTCTTGTGATTATTATTAAAGAAAAATATAATGGTACCTTTTTAAGATAATCTAAATATATTAAAAAAATCTTAAAGAAATCTTATATGGAAGGTTATAAAAGCATGAATACACTAATGAGCCCAACTACCTAGTAAGATGAGGATTTAGATGATAATTATATAGCTCAAATGACATATAAGGGAATTATATGATCCTTACTATATTTGATTGCTAGTAGGATTGAAATTATATTTAGTATATATCTATGTGCCAGGTTTCAGGCTAATCTTAAGGAAACCATATGATTGCAGTTAAAAGAATTTTAAGATATCTAATAGGAATGAAAAACTTAGGAATATGGTAACCTAGGAATAGATCTACTTTTTACTTAGTTAGATACTTAGATTATGATTATATTGGATGTAGAATTGATAGAAAAAGCACTTCAAAAACCTGTCAATTCATATGATAATCTCTAATTTTTTGATATAGTAAAAAGTAAAACTCTATAGCTTTATCCATCATAAAAGTAAAATATATAGTTGTAGGAAGTTTTGTTGTCCGATTAATGTGGCTGAAGCAATAGATTTTTTACTTTGGATTACTTGTAGGTACTATCCCTATTATGTGTGACAATACTAGTACAATTTGTATCTCAAAAAATCCTATTCTATATTTCCATACTAAACACATAGATATTATACATCACATTATTAGGGATCTTATAGCCAAAGGAGATATCAAATTACTACATTTGGATACTAAAAACTAATTAGCATGTACCTTTACCAATCCCCTAAATAATTATACACTTAGTATGCTCAAGATATGACCTAATGTTATTGGCATAAGTGCTTAGAAATATTAGGTTAGATGTATGCTAGTTATGATTACATGTATCATTTTATTTATTTGTTATTATGAGTATGTCATATTGTACATATTTGTTTATATTTAGTATACATTTTTCTATTATGTGATATTTTTCATTTATAGTGAGTTTGAATAAATTTTCTATTTTTAGTTTTTTTTTTTTTTTTTGCTCTATATTATAATTTTTTTAAAGTCCCCCTTTTTGGTGATGTTAAAAGCGGGAGTAGTGAGTGTGTAAGTTATACTATTTATCACTTATTAATGCATTTCTTTTTATTTAATTTTGGCAGTATGTTTTTATGTGCTTATTTAAATTAATAAAAGTTATAAATTAAGAGAAGAAAGAATGTTTCAAATTTTTTTAAAAAATAAATAAATTTAAAAATAAATATTTTCCCTATTTTTCAAAAGAAAGTGCTTATTGAAGGGGAGAAGTTAGCAAGAAATAAAAATTTAAACTTATAATTTAATTTCCAATAAATAATACTTATCATAGTCAAAAGGGGATAATTAATACCCTCCCAATCATATGTTTTAATGATTAAAAATATTATTAAATGTTTAATTTGCTTATTCTTGCATCACATTTTGGATATTTATTTACGGGTGCTACTAATATTTTAGGTGGAGCATACACCAAACAAAGATTGAAGAACTAGTTCAAAACAATGTAGTGTCAGGGTAAAAGTTAGTCTATATATTATAGAGTCTTTTTTTAATTCTATTATTATATTAGGTGTTTATTTGCTTAGCAATCGTGCACGAACACACTAAAGGGAGTAAAATTAAATGTTTTATTTTTAACTCATATTACACGATCGTGAATGTCTTATACAATTTTGATCGTACTATATGATTTATTCAATAAAAAATAAAATAAAATATCTCATTAAATTAGATAAATTTTTTATGGGTTATAACTAATCATATTGTATGACCACTACATTGTATGGGATGATTAGCAATATCTAGAACCCCTTTCGTTGAATTTTAGTTACTTAAATTAAGTAAATTTGAAATTTTAAAATTTGAACTATTCATATTATATAATAAACTTTGTACTATGTGAAGGTTAATGCCTGATTTAATTTTGAAGATTAAGCAATTGAATCAAGATTAATTATAATTAATGATCGTTTGGTACAATCTCGATCGTACTTGACTGTCAACACAGCAATGCTCTTGATAATCTTTTTTTTGCCTAGGGTTCATATTGTATAAATAGTGATTCTATTGAACTAATAGTAATGGATTATTTAGAATCATATAGAAAAAATTGAACAAATCATATATGACATGCATATCATTATGTATAATTAAAGGTAGCTAAATTAAAATTTAGGATTTTCTTATAGCCATATTTATTCTAGTTACAAAATTATCTTGTTGAAATATAAATATTGGTTGTGGAGATTAAATCAGTGAATAAAAAAAGTAAAAATAATGGATAAAATATTTAAATAAAATATTTTTAATCGATCAACACCAAAAGATTTAGTATTCTCCTATTTTGTAATTAAATACTATATTGAGAATAAAGTACAATCTTGAGAGACTAACATAACATTCTATAATGGATTCAATATCAAAATAAGGTTTTGGAAAATTATATTTCTAAAATTAAACATAATTCAAAGAATAACATATCATCTTGAAAGATGATTATAAAATTATATATAATATGTGTAAGAATAGAAATGGAGTTTTAAAAATTTAGCCACTCTTTTGATTAGATGCAATAATAAGTATACTACATCATCTTAAAAGACGAACATGATATACTTCAAGACAACTAAAAATAAGAATGAGTTTTATAAAATTCATCATTTCTAAGATCATATATAATAAGGAGAATGTTATATCATCTTCGAAGATGATAATAATATTCTACAAGTATATTCAAAGTTAGAAATGAGTTTGAAAAAAAAAACTATGTTCTTAGAGATTTTTACCTTATTTTATGGAAATAAAATAACCTTTAATTTAATCGATAGTTCTCAAATTCCTATAGAGGCAAGAACCTATAGTTATTTACATCTTAGGAGGGTGCTCTTGAGAAAACTTTATATTAAAGTAGTGATTTCATATCCATTGATTGCAAAATAAAAGACAAGGAAAGAAGTAGGAATTTTTCAAGGAAAAACCTTAATGTTGAATAGTTCCTAATAAGTCAAAGGAGGAATAGTAAGAGGTTCCATATTTAGAGATACTCAGAGGCAATCCCAATCTATCCTATGTTGGGCTTTAATATTTTAGAGAGATAATTTTTATGTTTAAGATTATATTTTATTATAAACTTAGGGTTAAATTCTCAGAGGATGAGGACTTAAGATTTAAAATGCATGTTAGAACCTAGATCTAAATTGGGTACTATAAAGTAGTGACCCAAACCAATCAAATGAAGTGCAAACCTAGACTTACCCTAACTTGGATTGGGGAGCCAACTAACCACCTAGGAACTTTAAAACCATATATCCAATCTATTTATGAAATATGGGAGGGATTTTATTTAAGATTTGAGGAAATGGGGCCAACATCTAAGATAAATCCTAACTAGCCCATCAACTTATGTAGGGTGATTTGATGTTTGAAAGTGAAATGCAATTAAAATTTTAGACTCTTTTAGTTTGTGTCTAATGCAATACATGCTAATTGACTAGAATAGACAAAATGATTATGAAGTAATTTTAAAATCAGGCTTAGAAAAGACATTTTTTTCATAGATTGTACAACATCCCCGTGATAGAACTACACCCTAATATGTCAGGTGGTCTGCAAGAACCCATAAGCAGGGAGGTGCCTAACAAGGAAGAGAAAATAATAATATGCATATATATTAACTCGTAACTGTCTCGAGCTTACTTCTTAGATTTTAAAAAAATTATCTATATATATATGAAATATAACCCCCCCCCCCCTTTGGTGTGTCATAATCACGTTCAATTCATCTTGAGCCAATTGTTATCTTTCATAACGGAATAGGATAATTCCCTTTTTCTCCATCCATATAGCCAGTTAGTATCAGTTATCCTTAAAAGAGATGGAACTGAGAAATCTAAAGGGTGAATCTTAAGTAGCACCTTATGGGAGAAGTCAATTCTATGACCATGCCACAAATGATAATAGCCAAGGTTATTTTGATCATGTCCACCAAAGCAAACAAACCGATGAGTGGGTACTCCTTCAATGGCGCTGGAATGGTCACTAAGCTAGTCTTCAACTACCAAATACATAACTTCCTTATTGAATTAGAGACTTCCATTAATATCATTTTTAAATATATTTTTAATTAGATGAACTTGCTTTCTTCCCAACTCACACCCATTACATTCGTACTTAATAACTTATTAGGTGAATGATAAGGTACCAAAGAGATGATAACCTTATCGGTTACCTAGGACGAAGGTGAACTCCAATATACATTGAAGGTCAACTTCATCATTGTTTACACATCATTCACATACAACAAAAATAATGGGCAATTACTCTTGAATAATTTTATTGTACTCATATCGTTATATCAAGTAGTAGTCAAGTTCATGGTTGGAGGCAAGAAAAACATGATGATAAGAAAATTTATGCAACCATGGATCTTTGACATGAAAGATGTTAGAAAAGTGATAAGCTATCCTAAAGATGTATTGTAGCTTGAAGTGAAGAGAGGACCATAATTAGAGACCATTAAGGTTATGAAAGAAGCTGCAATAATAGAAGACAAGCAATAATGAACCTTGATATTAAGTTCATACTTCAACCCAAAATTCAAATGAATGTGTTTGGTATCTTAAGGATGACATTGACATCTTTTCTGGGATGATGGTTGAAATGCTCAAAATATATTTTTAATTTACATATTATAGTTTAAATGTCAAGAATGAGGTTAGGCTTATTACAAAAATAAAGAAAACTACAACCATCTTGGTAAAACTAAGAAAGTAAATTTTTAAAAACTCTTGAAAGCCTACTTCATTAGAAAGGTGCAATACCTAAACTAGATCTCCAACATGGTGATTGTATAGAAGATGAACAGTTAAAAGAAAATGTACATGGACTTCACTAATCTAAGCTCTATGTGTATGAATGATGGGAACCCACTTATAATGATCGAACCATTGGCCTACTCAAATGTTAGGTTCATTATTATGAGCTTTCTTGATTCATTCTATAATTACTCCTTCATAATCTTGCAACCAATCCTTCTTGATTTCTCTTATGAACTGGATCGAAAAATGCTCAAGAGAAACAATCTCCCAATGCATACAAGAATGACCATATGACAAAATCAATCTTCCTTTACTATCACGGACAATACCACCAATACCAGCCTTGTAATTTTTTAATAAGGAAGCATCTACATTAATTTTTATCCAATTGGGAGAAGGAGGGTACCAAGTATTTGACAGTCTTGAAGACTGATTCGTAGCCCAGTGTCCCATTTTTCTTTCAGCCATAAAAGAAATGGAGGCCACACTTACAGCATACGTAGCTAAGAACACCGAACAATCTTCTGTTTCCCCATGGATTAATTTATTTCTAGATTTCCAAGTTAAATATACTGCAATGCAATAAACATTCACTGCAAATCCTTGTTTGCTTTGATTTTCTTCCATCAATCTCCAACATGATTGAAATGAATAAAAGTTCCTAAGTTGAAATCAACATTTATTCAAGCTGTGAATAACATCCTTGAATTTATTACAAGATACCGAGATATGATCAACATCTTATATATGGCCACAACCCCTTGGACAACTGAAAATCTCTGGAGTCTTCTCTGATATAAGAAGTCATAAGTAGGTAAAGCATTGTTGAACAGCCTCCACCAAAAGACTTCGACCTGTGAGCTCAACCTGGCTTTTTTAAACATCCCCAGAACATACAATTCTGCTCTTGCATTACTAAATTTCTATAAATCAGCGAAGAAATTGAACAACCCGAATGCTGATGGATTAGCTCTAGGATGTCATTATCACGATCCATATGGATTTCAATCTTCATAATGATTTCTTTAAGCTCCTCCCCAAATAATTGTTTAAGTTTAGTATCATTCCATTTACCATTTGCAATTAAGAATTCCTCTGTTTGCTCCTCTACAACTTGGACTGAAACAAATGTAGGCCATGAGCTCTATTTTCTATCAATAATCCAAGTATCATCCATGATGTTGATAGAACAACCATTTGTAACTTCCCACTTAACTACATATTTTAACGCCTTTTTTCCACTGGCTAAAATTTTGCAAGTAGATGAAGTTACACCAGCAGTCAAAGAATCCTCCTGCCACTTTCCATATTTTTGGTTTAACATTTAAAACATCAAAGATTCTTTCTCCTGAATGACTCTCCATGTTAACTTTGCTCTTAAAGCATCCACACTTTCCACACAAGAATGAATACCTCTTCCACCTTGGTCCATTGGTTTGCATAATTTATTCCAACTAACATAATGCAAACCCAACTCCCCATCTTGTTTATTCCAAATAAACTGGCGGCAAAGTCTTTCAACATCTTTTAAAATGCTTTTAGGAACTAAAGAATAAGTGCAATAAAAGTTTGAGATAGAGAGCAAAGTTGTTTTGATCAGCAACATTTTACCTGCTAGAGAAAGTTGTTTGCTACCCCACACCACCGTGAGCTTCTTAGCTTTCTGCACAATGAAATAAAATCTGCAGCTTTTAACCTTCTCAAAGCCAATTTAACTCCCGGATACATGAATTCTTTAACCACTTTAAAGCCCACTATTCTTTCAACAACTTTCCTCTTTCTTCTTTTAACATGTCTACCAAATAATATAACAGATTTTTCAGCATTGATTTTCTGACCTGTCCATCTACAAAAGTCTGAAATTGACTCTTTGACTTCTCTAACTTCTTTAGCATTAGCATGAGAGAAGATAATGATGTCATCTACATATAAAAGATGTGATATCTTTAGCAAATTCCTTCCAATTTGAATACCTGTTGCTGCCTTGTTTAGATTGAACTGGTTAGTAAATAGCTGAGCACATAAAATGAATAGATAGGGTAATAGAGGGTGCCATTATCTAAATCCACTCTCCGCATGAATCCAGCTAAAAATACTACCATTAATAAGCAAAGAAAATTTAAGAAACTCTACACATTCCATGATCCATCTAGAGAAAATCTCCGAAAACCCAAAGTATTCTAAAACACCTTTATGAGTATTCCAACTCATGCTATCATAAGCTTGTTCCAAATCAAATTTAAAAGAAACCAAACCTTTTAAAGATTTTGAACTTTTGAATTTTTGAATAACCTTCTGAGCCTGTAGAATATGATCCCCCATTGCTCTACTGTTGATAAAAGCAGCTTGCTCCACCGACACCACTTTTGAATCATGTTCTTCATTCTATTCAATAAAATTTTTGCTACCACCGTGTAAATAGACCAACTAAACTGATAGGTCTGTAATGGCTCGGTAATGTAGGTACCACCACCTTTGGAATGAGAACCAAAAGAGTCTCTTTCCATTCAACATTCATTCTTCCCAATTTAAAGAATTGATTAACCGCACACCAACAATCATTCCTGATTATATTCCAATATGATTTCATGAAGGAGTAGGTGACTCCATCATTTCCAGGTGCAATGCTGTCATTTGTATGAAATACAACATTCTCCAATTCTTTTATAGAAATATCTCTACACCTAATCTACTTAGTAGGATCATTCCTTTTCTTGAAATAGAAAAATAAACATAATGAGCACATCTAACTTAGTAGACTTCTTATCCTTACCCATCACAAATCTCATAATTCAAATTAAAATTAAAATTTATAATAATACAACAAAATGCAATAAACATAATTAAAGTACTAGAATAATAGTAATACCAAAATACTTTCATAGCATACTTAAGATTTTAACTTTCCTCTAACCCATTACACAGAGATTTACACATACTTCAAAGAATAATTTTCCTCAAAGATTCACTTGCACTTGACTTTCATATTTCATTAGAGTTCATATCAATGTTCAGAATTCCCAATTTCATTTTAAATACTTAGTTAAGTTATTTTATTAATGTATATATTGTAATGACCATCATGCGCATGTCCCGATGCATGCTTATAACTCCACTTTTGCTTAATTCTCCCTTTTACATCCCACTTGAATAAAGCAAGTGCAGTCTGAATCACTTCAACATCTAAATTTATCAAATGGGCCAAGAGAATACATACAATATTAAATAACCTCCAATACCTTCTTTAAGTAAGTGGTGCCAGAATCTCCTGTATATGTTTATAGTATATTGGGCTAGAAGAATACATTTAGGGACTTTGTCACATAATAGAGAGTGAAATTTTTTCATATATCACAGTAGCTACAATGCCAAGTTATGCTAAATGCAAATTAAATACAATAACAATCAAATTATACATATTGCATAAAATGCAAGTACAAATAACATTACATGTATACCAGCCCACTCACTGAATTTTTCATAATACACTTCTAAGATTTTAAGATTTATATGTAATTATAAAAATTACTAGAAAAGTTCGAACTGAAATGTATACTAAAAATTATACATAGAAAAAACTAACCGGTGAAAATTCATTTTCATATAGTTAAAACATTCATAATAGAGCAAACAATAGCATATTAAAAGTTACAAGGTGAAAACTTCATAAAAATTTTGAAAAACATATTTTAACCCATAAATTGTTATAGAATCAGAAGAATTAAAATCGTAAATAGCAATTCATAAGCCAACCTCATATTGTATATTTCCCTAATTGGACCTATCATCAATTCCCAAGCTTTGGCCACCAAATCTCCTCCCTCTCTTTCTTTTTCCTCTTCTCTCCCTCCCCCTTCTCTAATTCTCTACTCTGATAAGGTGGGTGAGGGAATGGGAAATAGAAAATGATTTTAGATATTTTAATAAAGTATTTCCACTATTTTGGCCTAGAGCTATGGTATTCACTTTCCTAGCAGTGCAACACCCATAAATAATCCATTAGATAATGTCAGAATATTCGTACCTGGAACTCGATGCAGCGGCAGTGCATCCCTAGAACCATGGTAGATGCTCAAACCTTTTTTTTTTTTTGAAAACCTAATAGCTCAATGCTGGAGTATTGCTAACTTTGGTGCCCTCAAAGAAATTTACAAATATGATATTTTTATTTCATAGACTCTAAATCTTTGTTACTTTCTATGTTATTCAACATTCTAAGAATGATAGTCACTAATTAACTTAAATTTAACAAAGATTTATAGAAAATTACCTAAATTTTATGTAAAAAATATTACATTCTCCCCTCCTTATAAAAAATGTTGCCCTCAACATTTCAAATCTATAGTACATATAATTAGAACTCAATAAGAACAAGTTTGGATATAATTGTCTCATCTTAGACTGTTTCTCTCATATTGCTTCTCACTTTTACTATACTTTCACTTAATTTTAACAATCAAAATTTGCTTATTTCATAGCTATTTAATATTGAAAGATAGAAAACATTTAGGTTTTTATTTATATGTCAAATCAGTCTGCACATTCACTTCATCTTCAGTAACTCTTCGATCTATATATGATACCCATTTTCTCAATACTAACAAATAGAATGCATTATAGATATCTGACATATTGTATGGAAGAAACACCTTGTAAGTCGATTTCCTAATCATCTTAAAGGGTTTAATATATTGAGGACTCAACTTTCTATCTTTGCTAAATTTGCTTACACCCTTCATCAGTATAACCTTTAAATGCACAAAATTACCCACTTGAAATTTAAGAAACTTAAGCTTTAGTAAAGTGATTTCACTACATGTCCTGAGCTACTTTGAACATTTTTTTATTAGCCTGATCTTATCAGTAGCACTGTCCACTAGTCCAGAATGAATCATCCTTCTTTCTTCAACTTTGGCCTAAGGAAAAGTTGTTTTGGACCTCCTTTCACATAACGCTTCATAACGAGCCATACCAATACTTTCCTGGAAGTTGTTATTATAACAAAACTCAATTAAGGGTATATGGTCCTCCCAACTTCCACCAAAATTTAAAAGAAATAGCCTTTATAAATCTTCTAGAATTTGAACAACCCTTTCAGACTGCCCATCTTTTTGGGGATGGAAAGCCTTATTAAAATTCAACTTTGTCCCCACACCTTCCTAAATAACTTTCCAACAATTTGAGGAAAACTTGTTAGTACAATTAAAAATAAAAACCTTAGGAATTCCATGGAGTCTGATAATCTTTTCATATAGGATTTAGTTAATTTATTAAAATAAAATACCTCATTGGAAAAAAAATGAGCACACTTTATCAATATATTCATAATCACCCATACTGCATCATGGCCTTGCCAAGACTGAGAAAGTGCATAGTGATCTCCTTCCCTTTTCATTCAAGAATAGGCAATGATTGAAATAGTTCACTAGGTCTCTAATGTTTTTCTTTAACTATATGTCATGCATGATAATTAGAAATAAATTCTACTATATTGTGCTTTATTCCAAATTAGAAAAACATGCATTTCAAATCATTATACATCTTATTGCTGTCTAAATGAATAATGTACCCAGAATAGTGGGCTTCATGCAAAATCTCTCTTCCCATATAATAAATATAAATGCCCATAGCCTAATAACCACAAAAAACCACATCGTACTCATGTACACGTAATTCAAAACATTTTCCATATTGGATCTAATCTAACAACATAACATGTTCCTAATCTACCTTGTAAGCTCCCTTAATCATGTCATATAATGAGGGTAATATTTGAGAAATTGCTCCAATAGGCACATCAGATTAATACAATTCTAACTTTAGCCTCTCCATTTCCATAATCAATACACACTCAAAAGTAATTAGAATGGCTACTACTCCTATGAATTTCCTGCTCAAAGTATCGACGACTACATTTTCTTTACTCAATAAGCAAAAGAATATCCAAATCATAATCCTTAATCAGCGTGAACCACCTTCTCTCCTCAAATTTATCTCTTTCCAATTAAAAATATACATCAAACTCTGGCGGTCAATATAAATCTAACATCTAATACCATACATATAATGCTAACATATTTTTAATTCAAAAATATTTTATGCCAACTCAAAATCATGGGTCGGGCAATTCTTCTCATTTTGCTTTAGTTATCTGGATGCATAAGCCACCACCTTTATACTCTACTAAAACATGAACCCTAGACCTTTCAAAGAATAATCAATGTACATTTTGAATTCTTCTATACCCAATATAATAATCAATACAGTGGTTGGCACCAGACACTCCTTTAACTTTTGGAAACTCTCTCCACACTTTGGTTCTCAGTCAAATAATATGAGCTTTTTAGTCAATCTTGTTAAGGAGATAGAAATCTATAAAAAGTATCTTAAAATATACTATAATAACCTACTATGCCCAAAAAACCATGATCATTGATGTTGACCTTAACCAATTCACTACGACTGCACCTTCTAAGGATCCATAGTAATACCATTACTCAGCATATGCCCTAGAAATGCTACAAAAGTCAACTAGAATTTGTACTTTGAAAATTTAGCATACAGATTCTATTGCATTACAGTCCCCAAAGTCAATTTCAAATAAATCATATATTCTTCCTTAAATTTTGAATACACCAAAATATCAACAATAAATATAATAATAAACTGGTCCAAATACTACTTGAGCACTCAATACATTAGATTCATGAATATTGACAAAGCATTCATCACACCAAATGACAAAACTATAAACTCATGCAACCCATATTTAGTATTGAAAGGCATCTTTACTATATCTTACACCTTCACTCTAAATTGGAGATAACCAAATTTCATATCAACATGATAAAATATAATGGCACCTTCTAATTAATAAAAAAATCATTAATCTTGGGTAAAGGATACTTGTTCTTCACTATCACTTTATTTGAGTCCCAATAATTTATACATATTCGAAGATATTCAACTTTCTTTTCATAAAAAAAAAAAGGATCTCCCCAATGTAATCCATGCAGCTTGATAAAACATCTATCTAATAGATCTTGTCACTACACTTTCAACTCATGTAATACATTAGGTACCATCCTGTATTTATACTTCAATATTAGAGTTGTATTGACAACACCTCAATACAAAATTCTATATCTTTCTTTAGAGGCTAGTAAGAGAACTTTTAAGGAAAAACATTAGAGAATTCTATCACCATAAAAATATCATCTAGACCTTTAATGATTTATTAAAATATCTTATATAGATCATAACTATGAAACCCCCTTCTTCCAAGCCTTTTTTAGTTGCAACACAGAGATCAGATATTATAAGTCACTAGTGGTGTGAATGAGTCAAGTTGTGCCTTATAGATCTTGGATTATTGGTCACAAAGTTAGCTTAAACTCATGCTCAAACTTAAGTTGAGTTCAAATGGCAAGCTCGAACTCGAGCTTGTCCCACTATAAATGAGCTTGAGCTAGCTCGTGAGCCTCAGCAGGATTTTTTAAATATAATAAAATTATTTAAAAAGTATAATAATTATTTGAGCCAGCTTGCGAGCTCACTATATGAGCCTCATCAAGCTCAACTCGACTTATCAGCTCGATAAGCTTGGCTCGTGAGCCAATAAACTAGTCAAGCTTGAGTCAGCTCATGAGCTTACTTGGCTCGCTTACACCACTATAAGGCACTCATAGCACCCAAAAAATAAAATATTTCACCACTTATACATAAGCTTACTCTTTTTATGGTAATAAATCTGACTCTGATACTTGCTCAACCAATCCATGTCTATTATCACATCAAACTAATTTTGGGGTAGTAAAATCAAAGCTAACATTAACTTCTTACCAGACATCTCAAGCTCACATTCCTAGACCTTACCAGTAAATATCATATTTCTTGCTCGTGATATAATAGATAATATAGGAGATAATAAAATAATAATTAAACTGAATTCATTTTAAACACACTCACATATGAAGGAATGATTGGTATAAGAATAAAAAAGAATATTGTATGGTTTGTCATAAGCATAAACAACACTTGTCACAACATCAAGTGCTTCCCTCCTACTTCAAGCTATACATTCTGGGCTACATCAGTGTTGTACTGATAATGAGGATGGACTCCCATTAAGCTTCTCCTACAAATCCAATAGACGGTCTTCCTCCAAACCTGCCTCCACTATGTGTCAATAAGGTCTCACTAATAGCTCTATAAGGGGCTAGCTGCTACCTCTAGCTTTGATTACCCATGCTTCAGGTCTATCATCTAGTGCTCTCTGTGGACACTGCACGATCTTATGACATGCTTGGCCACACCTAAAGCACTAACTATATACAAATAATACTAACCCATATGCCTCCTCCAATAAAAAACATATATGGGAGAACTGCTAATAGATATGGATCCTCCAACACTCCCAAATATAGCAGATCCACACCTCTTAAAATTACTAGCCTCCACTATGGATCACTTCCCATTAAACCTTCTCCCTAAAAATTCTCCTCCAAACCTTTTATTGTTGGCATCCCATTGATGCTGGGTGGACATAAGAACATTTTCTATTAACCTAAATCTCTCCACGAGCTCAAAAAACTCCATAATATAAAATAGAACCAAGGGATGACTCAAACTTACTCTCATAACTTATAAAAATTGATAACATTTCTCCTTCAAGGTGCAGACTAATTTGGGAGCATACTTGGTAAGATCTATGAACTCTATCTCATAATAAACTACTATCTTACATTCTAGCACAAACCTTAGAAAGGACTTTTGATTCTATTTCCTAGCAAATGGTAAAACAAACCAACTCCTAAAAGTATCTACAAACTCATCCCAACTAATCTTTGTGTTTAACCTACCCCATAATCTCTCCCTTTGTTGGCCTATCCTTTAGCACTCTATATTTATATCTAACAAAAATATATCTAATAGAACCCTTCTTCCCTATGGGCACTATATACTATCAAAGGGTTTCTCTACTCTCACTAACTAATCTTCAACTACTTGAGGGTCTATTGCACCCTAAAAATGAGATGGCTTTAACCATAAGAATAACTATAAATGCTTAACAATCTTAATCACCTTCACTACATTAATTTGATCCTGAGCTTAACTCATCAGCTAGGCTACTAACCTATCAAACTACATCATCAAGTCAAAATTCATTGCCCCTACTATGTTGAAACTTTTAGAACCTGACTGGAACTCTATCCATCAGCTCCATGTTGCTCTTGGAGGTTCATGTTATAATAACAGTTTAATTTAAATAATATTAGGGTGGTTTAATTATACATCATAACTAATAGACAACATTTCATCTATATGTTATACTTTAAGTTTAGTGCATAATGGGATTAAGTGTTAATCAGAAAAAATTAAGAAGGATTATTGGTTCTTTAGTTTACCTGACTATTAGTTAGCCATATATTATATTTAGTGTTTATTTATATGCTAGATTTTAGGCTAATCCTAAAGAATCTTATATGATCATAGTCAAAAGAATTTTAAGGTATCTAGTGTTAAGAGAGTTGGTACTTAGCTTTACATATTTTACACTCTTGCAACTTGAATGTTTTTTATAATTCCAAATATTATTATTTTGATTATTATTTTCACCAAAAATATTTTGGAAGATTTGTTTTTGCTCTTGTGTGTACTAACATTTCAGGAAAATCATACTCCAGATTGTTGAAGACTTCAAAATCAAGATCAACTTAGAATGTTTTAAAAATTGGAGTCTGTATTTTTCATTTTATTGAATTTGAGAGTGTGATTGTAATTGAGTAACTTAGCACACACACACACTGGGGGAGAGTTTTAAAATTCACATATTTTTAAATTGATCTTATTGGACGATACTCGTTCATACATGATGATCTGGTAGTTATTTTTCCGAATGAGCAATGAAACGAACAGGATTGGCAAGACATTTTTTCTAAGTACAGATCATCAAGATGATATTTATCTTTCATCTTAGGATGATCGGCTCTATTTTTGCCAAATGAACTGTTCATCCAGACAATTTTTATCGTTCATCCCAAGATGATCCCTCAAGATTTTTGAATTTCTCTGTTCCTCCAGATGATTTTTATCAGTCATCCCAGGATGATCTTCTTGGGATTTTCTAATTGCTCTATTCGTCCAAATGATTTTATCATTCATCCTAGGATGATCTTCTCCAGATTTTCCAATTGCATTATTCATCTAGATAATTTTAATCATTTATCCCAGGATGATCTCCTCAGGATTTGCTAATTGCTCTAATTTGTCCAGACGACATTTATCATTTGCCCTAGGATGAAGGGCTCTGTTTTGTAAACTTATATTTCATCCTAACTTTCGTGCTAATGAACTTTGAGAAATAACTGTTCCTACCGGACGAATCCAGTTTGTATCGGATGATGATTGGGTACGAAGGCATTTCATACTGAATCAATTTAAGATCATACGCAACAGTTTTTATACTATTCATACATACAAAATATGATCATATGGGATGATCGTCAATGTACATATTTGAAAAATGCAATTTTCTGGATAGTTTTTTGTGTCTTTTCTATAAAAGGTCCACTTAAGACTATCATGCAATCTTTTTTTCACTTGGTCTTCATAAATACTAAAGGGAATTTGAAGGAGAGAGCAAGAGAGAGTGTTTGAAGGAGTTTTCTTACTATTGGAGCGTGAAGGGTTCACTTGGTTACTCAAAGGTAAGGATCTCTGTGTGTACTTTATGATTTCTTCACTCTATTCTCTTATCCTTCTAGATTTCTCTTGAGAAGATATTTCAAGAAGATCTGGTTCTCTGCCACACTCGAGGAGTATGAACAGCCAAAGGTTCTCTGCCTATACTTACAGAGTATGAATAGTGGAAGGTTCTCTGCCTACACTTGGAAAATTGTAGGAAAGTGTAAACAGAGGAAGGTTCTCTGTCAATACTTAGAGGGTGCAAAAGGATGATGGTTCTCTGCCGCAACAGGAAGTGGTGGAAGAGAGTTTTTTTGTGAAGGCTTCTCCATCTTACTGTGGGGGCAAAAGGAGAGACACTAGTGGTAATAGTGCAATACCTGAAGTGGGAGATTTTAGCGAGTGGATGTAGGTCGTGTTTGACTGAACCACTATAAACTTTTGTGTCTTTTTATTTTTGCTGCCTTTAATTTCTGCTTTTTATTTCTCTGTGGTTCAAAAATTATTTTTGAAAACATAAAAATCAACTTGCTTAGTTTTTAATCAGTTTCAAATTTTAATTACAAAGAGAAAAATTTTTAAATTACCAATTCACCCCCCCCCCCCCCCCCCTCTTGGTTAGCCTTTAGGACATATGCTTAGGTCTAATACCTAACACATATTCAACAAGTTTCAACATGTGGTATAGGAGCTTTATTTCAAAACCATAAGTTTAAACAACTTTTTTATTAACGAACATTACTACTTTTAGAAATCAAAACACACCTAAAGGGTATTCGATCACTAGACCTCTTTTGTTTGATAATATCCCTTTTGATTTTCTAAAAAACATGAGTGTCTACATTTTTAAAGTCACTTAATTATCGCATGTGGATCATAGTACAGGAAGGGTATACAAAACCAACTAGACTAGTTGATGGCATTAGAGTAGAAACACCCTTTGTAGATTGGACTATAAAAGAATATAAATTAGCATAACTTAATGCTAAATATTTAAATAGTTTCTTTTGTGCACTTAAGTAGAGGACTACAAGCGAGTTTCCACTTGCAATAGTGGATAGGACATATGGGATAGACTCTATATAACTTATGAACAGACTAATGAAGTTAAACTGTCTGGATTAAACATCTTGTTGCATGACTAGGAATTATTTCGCATGAAACCAAATGAATATATTTCTGACATGTACACAAGATTCACTCAGATAGTCACTTCTTTGCATGCACTAGGTAAGGAATTAACAAACACTGAAATGGTTAATAAGATTATCCGTTATTTGTTTACTGCTTATGATACAAAAAAACTTGCTATATCAGGTCTAAAGATTTAAATATTTACTCTATTGACAATCTTCTTGGATCACTAATTGCTTACGAGCAAGGAGTTAGTTAAAGAAAGATTGATATAGGAGAACCATAAAGGGAAAAGAACATAGCACTGGAAGTGGAGGAGTCGGAGAGTGATCTATCATAACCTGAGGATGAGGATGACATAGTGTTAATGACTAGACAATTCAAAAGCTTTCTGAAGAGGAAACAAAAGAGATGCCAGTAATGGAATCGAGGTAAGTTCAATAGGAATGTCAAGATTTCTAATAAAGTAATTTCCTACGAGTGCAGGAAACCTGGACACCTTAAGTCAGATTGCCCAAAACTCAAAGCCACTCCTAGCAAGGAGAAGGTAGAGGAGAAACCAATTGTAAAGAAGGGCAAGATGAAATTCTAAAGAACTTTTTGGGTGGACTTAGCTTTGGATTCATCAAAAATTGAAAAAGAAGAGTAAGTCACCAATCTGTGTTTGAAGGTTGATAATCTTGATCAATTAAATCAAGAAGAGGTATGTGACTTAACTTATGCTGGACATTTTGAAGTCTCTGAAAGAATACATGATGCATATAGGAAGCTAAAGAAAATGTATACTAGTCTTAACCTAGAACTTCAAGAATTACAAAAAGAATACGAGATCCTTAGGAAAGATCATGTATTAATTGATAGCAACCACATGAAATTACTTGATGAGTTTGATGATTTGAATAAGTCTAATGAAAATTTAAAATTATCATATACAAAATTAGAAAAAAAAATTTAAGATTTTAAGGATGAATCAGAGAGTAAAAAATATCGGTTGAATTATACTAATCGTGTATTGGAAGATATGAATACATTTTTTAGATTAAAAATAAAAGCTCTCAAGGAAAATAAGATACTCGCAACACTTGAAGAATTTATAAATCCTATTTTGTATCTAAAATTTATACAACTCAGGAAGAAACAGAGTAATTATAGAAGATTGGAAAAACCTTTTCCTAGAGTTAAATGCTATAGTTGTGAATTGATTGGACATATAGCACACTCCTGTACGTTAGATAGAAAAACTTATTTAATGAGGAAATCTAAGATTCATAAACCTAGTCATATCATACATGCATCTATTTATAACTTGCCAAGAGGTGAACCCAAGCTTATTTGGGTTCTTATGTCTAATGTTTGATCATTTTGCAAGCACGCTCTCACAGAAGGACTCATGAGAGCTTATGGTACCTAGACAGCGATTGCTCAAAGTATATGACTGGAGATACTGCATAATTCATATCGCTGGAAGCTGGGAGTGGAGGTAAGATTACACTTAGAGATAACACCACAAGGAAGATGGTGGGATCAGATATGATAGGGAACTTGAAAAACTTTTTTATTAAAAATGTTTTATTAGTAGGAGACTTAAAGCATAATCTTCTGAGTATTAGTCAGCTATATGATAAAGGATATTGTGTTAAATTTTTTCTTACTAGTTGTATATATATTAAGCATGAATGGTATTGATATTTTGTATGCCATACGAGTAAACAATGTTTATATGTTATATTTGAATTGTATCAAAATTCCTACTGCTTTTTATTTAAAAACTATTTCTGATGAATCATGGCAATAGCATAGGAGGCTTTGTCACTCTAGCATGAAAAACCTTAGGAGGATTACCCAAAAGAACTTAGTGAGAGGTATACCAAAATTAGACTTCAATAAGGATCACCTTTGAGATGCATGTCAATTAAGAAAATAGGTGAAGTCCTCTTTTCAGTCAAATAAGGATCTTATAACTAGTAAAGCATTAGAAATTTTATATATGGATCTTTTTGGACTAGTTGGAACTGTAAGTTTAGGAGAAAAAGTATACGATTTTGTAATTGTAGATGATTTTTCAAGATTCACATGAGTTAAATTCTTATATCATAAGAATGAATCATTTGAAAAGTTTAGAGATTTTTTTACTTGCATTCAGAGGAAACTAGAATATAAAATTATTACAATTCAAAGTGATCACAGTGGAGAATTTAAAAATAAAAAATTTGAGGATTTTTTAAGGGAAAAAGGGATTGATCAAAATTTTTTAGCACCTAGAACCCCTCAGCAGAATGGGATAGTAAAAAGAAAGAACATAATATTGATTAAAGCCGCTAGAGCCATGTTAGCAGAATATTCACTTCCTAAATATTTTTGGGTTCAAGCGGTTAATATAGCATGTTATGTTCTAAATAGGGTGAACATTAAGTCAAAATTAAATAAAACACCCTATAAGTTACTTAAGAGGAGAACACCTAATTTGTCACATTTGTATGTCTTTGGATGTAAGGTCTTCATTCATAATAATGGAAAATTTTCCCTAGGAAAATTTGATCCAAAATCAGATGAAGAAATTTTTTTAGGATATTCTAGTGTTGGAAAATCTTATAGAGTATTCAATAAAAGAACTTTGGTAATTAAAGAGACCACACATGTTGTATTTGATGAATCTAGATTTTTGGAAGAGCCGATTATTGAAGAGGATGAAATAGAAATTGACTCCCATTAGATTGAGAAAATAAATTTGTATGAAAATTTGGAAATAGAAAACTCGTTGCCTAGAGATTTGAGATTTTCTAAAAACCACCCAAAAGAATTGATTATAGGTGATCGTAGTGAGGGTGTTAGGACTAGGTGTGGACTGAACAAAGAAGTCAATCATTCAACCTTTATTTCTATTATAGAACCCACAAATATTGATCAAGCACTTTTGAATTAATTTTCAATTTTGGCAATTCAAGAAGATATAAATTAATTTATAAGAAATAAAGTTTGGGATATAACTACAAGGCCAAAGAATTAAAGTGTAGTTGAGACTAAGTGGGTATTCAAGAATAAAATGAATGACTCAGGAGTAGTTATTAGAAATAAGGCTAGATTGGTGGCTACGAGGTATAATCAGATTGAATGGACTAATTTTGAGGAAACTTTTGCCCATGTAGCTAGATTTGAAGCAATTAAGATTTTGTTAGCCTTTGTCTATTTTAGAGGATTTAAACTATATCAAATGGATGTTAAAAGTATCTTTTTGAATGGGATAATTCAAGAGGATGTTTATAATGAATAACCTCCAGGCTTTGAAAATTAAAAATACCCAAATCATGTTTTCAAATTAAAAAAGTCATTATACAAATTGAAACATACACCTAGGCTTGGTATGAGAGGTTGAGAACCTTCCTACTTGAGAGAACTTTTGAAAATGGAAGTGTGGATACAACTCTCTTTTTGAAGAAATTAGGAGAGGATATACTTATTGTATAAATTTATTTTTATGATATCATCTTTGGATCTACAAATAAAAATCTTTGTGAAGATTTTTCTAAAATAATGAGTTGTGAATTTGAGATGAGCCTAATGAGAGATTTAAGTTACTTTTTAGGATTTAGCATTAAGTAAATTGAGGAGGGTACATTTCTTAATCAGTTAAAGTATGTCAAGAACATCCTCAAAAAGTATGAAATGGATAATGCTAAACCTGTTAGTACTCTTATGAGTTCCTCAGTTCAGTTGGATAAGGATCCAAAGGGAAAATCAATTAAATAAAAGAAATTTAAGGGAACTATTGGATCTTTGCTTTGCTAGACAGCTAGCCGACGAAGATTTAAAGGGAACTATTGGGCTTTGCTTTAGCAACAATTAGGCTCATTTATTGTGATAACATTATTGCCATTTGTATTTTGAAAAATCCTATTCAACATTCAAGAACCAAACATATTGACATCAGACATCATTTCATAAGGGATCATGTATTCAAAGTAGAAATTGAATTAAATCATGTTTCAACTGAAAATTAACTTACAGACATTTTTACAAATCTACTAGCCTTTGATATTTTCAATACATTAAGAATAAGGCTTGGTGTAATTGACTAGAATGCTTAATTAAAGTTTCTGTAACATTGATATGTGTTTTTGTGAGTGTGCTTTTGATTTTACTTGTGTGTTTTGTTTTCTATTTTTGTGTATGTTTGTGTTAGATTCTTTTTGTCTTTTTGTTTTGTGTGTTTTTAAAATATTTTCATATTGAAATTCATGTTTTTGAGCAATCATACAAAATTTTCTAAGTGTGATATTCATCTGTACCAAATTACTTTCATACTGGATGAATCCTGTAGCGTATCAATCGTTGAAGTTGAACAATCTGTGTGCATTTCTTTCAGTTTTTATTACTGTTCATCTGTATGATCCTCAAATCATCCATACGACGTGTATTCATTCGTATGTATGCATGTAGACGGTTATATGGACATAATCAGTTTTAATTTATGATCGTACGTATAAACCTATAGTTCGTACATACAAACACGTGGCATTCTAAATGGGGGACATTTCAAACCATCATAAAAATGATCTTAAATAACTGATCGTCCGGATGAACACCTGTTCGTTTATACGATCATTTGGTTAAAAAGTCTGTATGAAAGGTGCCTCGTAACTTGCATGATTACGAAAAGCTATTTTATTTTGGACACATTCATTAGTACATACGAAATTTTATTTTGTACTTACGAACCCAAGATCGTACGGGACAAAACTAGTTTCATACGTATGAAAGGTTATTTTTTCTTTAAATAGAGAGGTTTAGAACTCTGTTTTCATTCACTTCAAAAGCCTTTCCAAATCCTCTCATCTTTCCAAATCTGTCAAATGGCCAGCTCAAGCAAAAGGACTAGAGTGGCTAAGGAACTAACTAAGGGACCTCCCTCTAAAAATTTTGAAGAAAATTTACAGTCGAAATCAAATTAAGAATATTTTCCTAGATTTGTTTCTGCCAAAATCACCCCCTCTAGAGTTCTTCTCCAGGAGAACATAAATTTCCAAGTAATGCATCTTTTCACTTCTACCCAGTTTACTTTTATTCTAACCCTAATCCATTTCTACAATAAGAAAACTTTTCACTATTTCCTTACGAACATGACTTTTAATTCTGACTAGAGTGTGATTAGATCCTTTATTTTGAAAAAGAAGGTAGAAATAACCAAGGAGGATTTGGGGATATTCTTAAATTTAATAGACTCAAGGGATTAAAGCCCATACCTTAACCTCTTCCTCTAACTTCGAGTGGACTACAATAAATCAAGTTATTAGAGGGATTAGTGATGTATGTCATGTGCCTAAGGTGTCCTCTCTTAACTGAAATGCCCGAATCATCCATCATGTTCTTCGAACTTCTATAATTCCTAAAGCTGGTGATCAAATAAATATTTATCCTCTTCCTTCCACTATAACATACCTGATTATGACTAGCCAACCAATTGACTAAGCCCAACAGATCATTGATTATATTTATGGACTTTTTGAGATTGGTTATGCCTCCCATAAGAGAAAGAAGAATATAGCTTTAGGACATCTTGTGACCTATATTCTTGAAAATAAGTATGATCTTATTCATCCTGTTCAATATCTAGAAGAGCCTATCTATTATAATGATGGATCATTCCGAGCAATTTTTAATAAAGATGCTCAATTCGAAAGTGGTAAATCTTAGGAAGAAAAAAGAAGATCTGCACCTGTTATTAGACCAGACTTTTAGGAGATGGTCTAACGCTTTGATCTTCTTGAGAGCCACTTTGATCAACATTTTGATCAAATTGAAACTCATCTTCAGTAGTAAGATTTTTAATATCAGCAGGATATGAGCTGGGTAAGAGGTTAAGTTGAATCAATCAACATGAATATAGCTATGATGAATAGCTATTTTAATCTATTCAACCAACCTCCTCCTCCAAATCAGGGCCCCTCAGAATAATGACTATACTTCTTTTGTGTTAGTCATTGTCGTACTTAAGATGTGATGTGATGTGTCTGGAGTTTTTGTAACCATTTTTCGTTTATGTTTTTATTTTTAAATTGAATTGATATCAACCATGCTCAAATGTATTATCATTTACCTTGATATCAATAAAAATATGTTATCTTATTTTTTGTTTTTGATCTCTTTTAGAAATGTTTTGTTAGCCTATATGATTATCCTGACATATTTGTTCTAACAAGTGTTATAATTTGGAAAGCAATACAAAATTGAATTCATTACAAAATCTAATTTTTTAAAAAATTTGGTTAGCTTATAACAAAATCAAGTTAAGGATATCATTCTCATATTTCTTTTTAGGCATATAAAATTTGAATATTATAATTGCAATCTTGATGTCTTATTATTATATATTTCTTTTTTCAATGTAATTATCTTTGTACTTAGAGAAATTTGAGTTTGTTGATTATTAATTTTGGAAAGAATGACTTGAAAAATTGAAAAATATACAAAGATAGAAAAATTGAAAGAATGCTCAATAGTTCGCAAATTGAAAAGAGACACAAAATTAGCCCAAATTTAAAAAGGAAGCACAAAGTGTGCCCAAAATACTGAAAAGATGCGCAATGTCGCCACAAGTATATGTTCTTTCCTTTATCTTTTAATCTTCAATTTTAAATCAATCTAATATTTAATTATAATTAATATTAGAACTTGACTTACATTAATTTTCATTTCCTCACTTTTGTAATAATTTTTCTTATCAAATTGTCTAGACTGATTCATCACCTTGATATATTTATCTTTTCTTTGTTATATCTTAATTTAAATAATATGAATCTTTATTTTTTCTTTAAAGATCATTCATCTTGTTATTTCAATTCTAACTTCATCTCTTTCAGGATTAATTATCAAAGGCTTCTCATATGACTCCTTACATTTCTGTAGTTCGTTTCTTTTTCTCTTTTTGTTGTTGTCAAAAAGGGGAAGAAATATTATTTGTCATTATTTGTCTCATGTCTTCATGTCTTGTGTCTTCTCATGTCTTGTGTATCTATGCATTTTGTCTTCCTTGTGTATCTATTTATTTTTTGTTCATATGTTTATTATTTTGGTTCTTGTTTCAGTGTCATTTTTGTGTGTGAAAAACTTTAAAATTAAAAATTGGTTTGTTCATAATAAATACTCCTTATACTCACATGCTTATTCATTCAGGGGGAGTTTAGGAGAAACTTAGGATTTTCAAATTTACACAAATAATAATTGTTTTATCATCATCAAAAAGAGAGAGATTGTTGAGAGAGTTGCTACTTAGCTTTGTATGTTTTACACTCTTACAACTTATATATTTTTTATGATTTCAAATATTATTATTTTGATTATTATTTTCTCCTAACATATTTTGGAAGATTTATTTTTGCTCTAGTGTGTACTAACATTTCAGGAAAATCATACTCCAGATTGTTGAAGACTTCAAAATCAAGATCAGCTTAGAATGTTTTATAAATTGGAGTATGTATTTTTTCATTTTATTGAGTCTGAGAGTTTGATTGCAATTGAGTAAATTACCACACACACACTGGGGGAGAGTTTTAAAATTCACATGTTTTTAAACTGATCGTACTGGACGATACTCGTTCGTACAGGATGATCTGGTAGTTATTTTTCCCGAATGAGCAATGAAATGAACATAATTAGAAAGAAATTTTTTCTAAGTATAAATTATCCAGAAGATATTTATCATTCATCCCAGGATGATCAGCTCTATTTTTGACAAATGAACTATTTGTCCAAATGATTTTAATCGTTTATCCTAGGACTATCTCCTCAGGATTTGTCAATTGCTCTATTCATCCAAATGATTTTTATCTTTCATCCCAGCATGATCTTCTTGGGATTTTCCAATTGCTCTGTTCATTCAAATGATTTTTATCATTCGTCCCAGGATGATCTTCTTGGGATTTACCAATTGCTCTGTTCATCCAGACAATTTTTATCGTCCATCCAAGGATGATCTCCTCGGGATTTGCCAATTGCTCTATTCGTCCA
This sequence comes from Dendrobium nobile, assembly GCA_022539455.1. Classification (NCBI taxonomy): domain Eukaryota; kingdom Viridiplantae; phylum Streptophyta; class Magnoliopsida; order Asparagales; family Orchidaceae; genus Dendrobium; species Dendrobium nobile. The sequence continues at coordinate 12,623,822 of CM039725.1, forward strand.
GACGATATTTATCGTTCATCCCAGGACGAAGGGCTCTATTCTATAAACTTATAGTTCATCCTAATTTTCATGACAATGAACTTTAATAAATAATTGTTCGTACTGGATGAACCCAGTTCATACGGGATAATGATTGGGTATGAAGGCATATCATACTGAGTTAATTTGAAATAGTACACAATGGTTTTTATATTATTCGTACGTATGAAATTTGATCGTACGGGATGATCGTGAATGTATAGATTTGAAAAATGTAGTTTTATGGACAGTTTTTCATGCTTTTCTATAAAAGGTCCATTTAAGACTATCATGCAATCTTTTTGTCACTTGGTCTTCGTAAATACTAAAGGGAATTTGAAGGAGAGAGTAAGAGAGAGTGTTTGAAGGAGTTTTCTTACAATTGGAGCATGAAGGGTTCACTTGGTTACTCAAAGGTAAGGATCTTTGGGTATACTTTGTGATTTCTTCACTCTTTTTTCTTGTCCTTCTAGATTTCTCTTGAGAAGATATTTCAAGAAGATTTGGTTCTCTAACGACACTCGAGGAGTGTGAACATCTGAAGGCTCTCTGCCTATACTTGGAGATTGTGAACAGTGAAAGGTTCTCTGCCTACACATGGAGAGTGTGAACAACGAAAGGTTCTCTGCCAATACTTGGAGGGTGTAAAAGGTTGATGGTTCTCTACCGCACCGGGTAGTGGTGGAAGAGAGTTTTTTGTGAAGGCTTCTCCACCTTGTTGTGGGGGCAAAAGGAGAGACTTTGAGGAATGGATGTAGGTCGTGTTTGACTGAACCACTATAAACCTTTGTGTCTTTTTATTTTTACTGACTTTAATTTCTGCTTTTTATTTTTCTATGGTTGAAAATTTATTTTTGAAAACATAAAAATCAACTTATTAAAAACATAACATAAAAATCAACTTGCTCAATTTTTAATCAGTTTTGAATTTTTAATTACAAAGAGGGAAATTTTTAAATTATCAATTCGCCCCCCCCCCCCCCCCCCCCCCTCTTGGTTAGCCTTTGGGACATAAGCTTGTGTCTAACAACCAAACTCATATTCAACAAGTTTCAACATCTAGTACCCTAGAAATAGCTTGACCTGTTACTTTTTTGGATACACAAATTTTGATTTTGTTGGATATAGGTAGATAGGAAGAGTACCTCTCTAAAATATGCTAATTCATAGGATAATCTTTAGTTTTTTGATATAATAAAATATAAAACTTTATAGCCTTATCTATCATAAAAACTAATTATTTAATTATAAGAAGTTGTGTTACCCAAGTCCATTGGTTGAATCAATGACTTCTTGATTTTGGACTACCTATAGAAATAATATCTATAATGTATAATAATAAGGGTGTTGTCTATATCACTGAAAATTCTATTTGTCACTTTTGACCAAGGGAGCTATAGAATTATAACATATGGACACTGAAACTCAATTAACAGACATCTTTAGCAAATCCATAAATTATTTGTTGAAGAATCCGTTCATGTAATTTTTGATGAAAATCCTATATATTTAATAAGAAATTGTTTGAATGATGATGATATTGAAATATAAATAAAATAAATTTGGAATAAAAAAAGGATGATTCATTGCCTAAAGAATGGAGATAAAATAGAAAACACCCAAAAGAATTAATAACTGGTGATCCTTCTCAAGGTGTTAAGACTAGGAGAAATCTTAGGGAAGAGGTAGAACATTCTGCATTTCTATCAGAAATTGAACCTAAAAATATAAATTAAGCTTTAGAAGATAATTTTTGTATAATTTCTACGGAAGAGGAACTTAACTAATTTATAAGAAATGATGTTTGAGAGTTAGTCACAAGACCTCATAATCAAAATATAATTGGAACTAAATGGGTTTATTAAAGTAAGATAGATGACTCAAGAAGTATTATTCAAAATAAAGCTAGATTAGTTATGTATGGGTACACATAAATAAAAGGAATAGACTTTGAAGAATCTTTTGAACCCGTAGCAAGACTAGAAGTCGTTAGATTACTCCTTACCTTTACTTATTTTAAGGACTTTAAACATTTTCAAATGGATGTCAAAAGTGCATTTTTAGATGGGTATATTGATCAAGATGTATTTGTAGAAAAACCATCGAGTTTTGAAAGCATTAATTTTCTTAATTATGTATATAAATTAAAAAAGCTTTATATGGTTAAAATAGGCTCCACATGCTTGGTATGATAGGTTAAGTAATTTTTTAATTGAACATAACTTTAAAAAGGTAAGGTAGATACAACTCTTTTTATCAAAAATATTAGAGATAATTTAATTATTATACAAATTTATATTGATGATATTATTTAGAAGTACAAATAAAATTTATATCATGAGTTTTCCTCATTAATGTCAAAGGAATTTAAAATGAGTATGATAGGAGAACTCACCTTTTTCTTAGGTCTTCAAGTAAAATAATTAGAGTCTGGCACATTCATATGTCAAACCAAGTACATAAACAAATTATTAAAAATGATTGATATGAAGAGATTCAAATTGAGTAAAACTCCTATAAGCCCATCAACTAGACTTAATTTAGATGAATCAGGAATACCAATAGATAAAAAACTTTATAGGAGTATAATAGGTTCACTTTTTTATCGTACTGCTAGTTGGTCTGATATTATATTTGTTGTATATTTATGTACAATATTTCAAGCTAATCCTAAGGAATCACGCTTAACAATAGTTAAGCGAATATTTTGCTATTTAGTTGGAACTTGTTAGTTAGGCTTATGATATCCTAAAAATTTATTAACATATAATTTAGTTGCATATTTTAATGTAGACTATGTTGGTAGTAAGGTTGATGGAAAAAATACATCTAGAACCTGCCAATTTTTAGGATCTTTGCATATTTATTGGTCTTCTAGAAAATAAAATTCAATCACTTTATCCACTGTTGAAGTAGAGTACATAGTCGCAGGTAGTTGTGTTGCTCAAGTTTTATGGCTAAAGCAATAAATAGATGATTTTGGAATTAAGCTAAAAAATATTCTCATTAAATGTGATAATACAAGTGCTATAAGTTTAACAAAAAATCCTATACAACATTCACAAACTAAATAAACAGTGATTCAACACCATTTTATTAGATATCATGTTAATAAAGGTAATGTGAATACAGACTTTGTAAACACATATTCTCAAATAGCTAATATCTTTACAAAACTCTTAGCTGAAAAGAGATTTTGTATGTTTAGACGTATACTTGGGATGTTAAAACCTAACATTTAAATTTTTTTATATTTTTAATTATTCTTTTTGATGTTGTCAAAGGGGGAGAAGAATTATATATGTTGTCATAATTCTTTTTATATGCATATATTTTGGGGGAGAATTATATTATTTTGCAAATTAGCATTCAAAAATATTTCTTAATTATCATATGTATATTTAATGCTTAAAAGTTATGATAAAAAAATAATTTGCACTTTTGTTATAACTATACCCAACATAAGTTTGTCATCATAAAAATGGGGAGATTATTGATATTATCTACCTCATGACCTATTTTAGAGATTTTGATGGTAACAAACATATGCTTGGATGTTCTAATCTATGTGTTAAGTATTTCAGGTGTATTAATGTGCATAGTAATTACTTAAGGGATTTACAATGCACAACTTAAGTTCAATCAAATGTTGATGGACCAAGATGGATAACTTGAAGAACTTTATATTATCGTAGGAGTATATTAGTGGTCCATTAATATTTACTTGCATGATTTGATTTGCTTATAATCTAAATATCTATTAATTAAATATTAATCTAGATATATAAATCTATAAGATTTATTTATTAAAAGAAATTTACAAGCTTCATTGATTGCATAATTGTTGTCAAATATAGAAAGATATATAATTAGGAAAATTAAATGTAATAACATTATGTGGTAAAACTTTATTATTTATTCATTTTAAATTATTTATTCCACATTAATTTATTGATGTATGATTAATTTTATATAAATTATATCATATTGTTATAATTGTATTTCATATATCCTTAAAATATTTAAGAATGTGCATAAGTTTTTATTTTATTGAATATGATATTATTTTGATAGAAATGTGATTTAGTTTTTCTTACATTAGATTTCTTGGATTTTATAAATAGAAATTGATAGATTATATGACTCATTCGGATTTCATTTGAATTTATAATGAATTTCTAAATATTATTTGATTTTAATATAATTTGTTTGGTAGCCATTTTTGCCTTATTTTGGATGCATATGAAGACTTTTTGACTTTCCCATGTGACTAGCCATTTTATAGTCATTTAAAACTTATATCTATTTAATATAAATGAATTATTGATCAAATCTAATATTATTAGTTAATAAATTAATATTAGATTAATAGTTTTATTCAAATTTGACTTTATTTATCATTTTCCATTAAATACATCTCTTCCTCTTCATGTAAGGCCTGCTAAAAAAAACGAAATCTCCAACAATTCTTCCATTTTTTTTCTTCTTTACATGCTAAATCTTGAGAGGAGAAACTTTGATTTTTATTCTAAGAGCTATTTTCATTTGCGAGACTGAATTCTTTGTTGGAAAGCTTCAACACATAAAACCATGTAACATCTCTTGGAGTTCTTGAGTCCACTTTCCTTCACTAAATCATTACTTGATGCTCTTTTAGCTTTTAAAATATATTTCTTTCTTGAAGATATTTATTATTTGATAAAACACTAGTTGGGAATGTTATATTAAGCTTTTTATATTACATCTTTTAAATCCATAGAGTTAGCAAAACAAGTATTTTTATTTTCTTTAATATGACATAGATTTAAATTTAAAATCTAATTAATTTTTTTATTGAAGAGTTAAAGTTTAAATCAGTAAGAAAATATTTTTTATTTAAAATATTATTCATAATTTTATCTAAATATAAATCTATCTTAAAGTGAGCAAATTTAATATTCCATTTGCAAGTAGTGAGGTGATTAAAATTAATTTGTAATATCACCTCAAATATTGTGAAAATTTTATTGCAAAATAATTTGATCTTGTATTATTATATACATCAAATTGTATTTTTCATTTTTTTGATCTAACTCATTTGGGTTAGTGAAATTTAAATTATAATTAGATTGGGTTGTACTCACTTGTATATGAGAGTACTTAGGTTGTAATGAACTTCTTTAGTTTAAAGAACTGGGTTTGTTAGAGAAACCTGGGATTAGTGAATTCTAGTTCGAGAGTTGGTTAGCATGGAAGTAGGTCAGATTGGAATCCAGGCTGAATCACGTAAAAATATTTGTGTCTCTTATTTTTATTTCTTACATCTATTTTTCTTTATATTTTTCATAAAAATTATATGATTTCTTATTATTTTCAAAATAGCTTTAAAATCATTTTAATTGCATTCTTTTAATAAATATTTTAAAACCCCCAATTCACCCCCACCTCTTGCAGTGTCATAGTCATCCAACAAGCAGGTTAGGAAAGCACAAGCTAACTAGTAGATACCAATGCAGCAAACTTAATTATTAAATGAAATATAAAAAATGAGGGAGCAATTCAATAGGAAGAATGCAGCTTCAATAGAAGAAGATATTGATGTCGACATTGCTTTTCACTAGACTAGGGTCAAGAGGGGTTAACTTGGTCAAATTGATCAAGCTAGACCCTAAGACCACTTTTATTGGATTTAGTGGGTCAAACCAAGTTTATTGAGCCTAGATTTAGGTCCTGGGTCAACCTAATTGACTAGGTCAACTTATGTTGACCAAACAAGTCTAAATCACCCCTATTTGAGTTTAAATCAATTTCAAACTCTCTTTAACTCAACTCCTATTCAATTTGGGCTTGATTGACCATATTGACCTAGTCAACACTTGAATTGGTCAACCCAACCTTGATTTGGTCGAAATTGACCTATTTAGGTCAAATACATGACCCATAGAGCATTTAAACAACCCCAAGCCTCCCCTTGACCCAAAATACGACCAAGGGAGCTTGGATCTCTCTTAATTAATCCTAAGAGAAATCCTAAGCCATCCATCATAGGGTTGAGACTACAAATAGAGGCCTAAGGCCTCATTAAAGAGTGTTCTTGATTACTTTTGCCCTAAACCTCCTCAAGCCTAAATCTTTGTTCCATTGAGCTCCCCTTATCTCCCTCCATCTCTCCCAAGTCAAATCCACCAGTCAAAGCTCATCGGCGCTGGGATCTCTGGCAACCCAAGGCCTTAGTTCGTCTAAGGACTATATATTTTAATCCATAACATTTCAAACTATACTTTTTTTACAAATAGGAGTGTGGATAGTCTACAAGTGCAACAAGCCCAAGATCTCCCAAATCTAACATTTAGATTATGTATAATATCAAACCTTAGCCTAGGACACTATAGTTTAAATAGCTTTATGTTAATCTCATTTTAAATAGCAAAATTGGTACCCCATGAATGCACTTCATGTATGCAACCTCTGTTTAAAATTTCATTCGATTTGATTAAGCTAATTGAGAGAACGAGCCAAAAAATGTAATTTAGGGTTCTTCCATGATGAATCCTTAGTGTACTTTTTTTAGACCATTGATCACATGATTAATTGTCCGGATCTGTCCGTTATGTAGTTTTGTTTGACTTAATCTCATTTGTTCTGTTTAGCTTAATCTAATTTGTTGCTTCATTTCAGTTGGAGATCAAAAGGCATGGATAAGCCACTGATGTAGTTAATGAAATAGAATCCACGATTTCATTATCCCATAATTATTAGTGGTAGAGCAATGATTGCACCGTCGAGCAATGATTGCTCTTCAGTTTGGGGAGGCCAATCAGGGCTTGCCATGTGCTTTCTCACCGCCTCTTTTATTTAAAATAAGTTTTAAATTTAATTTAAATCCATTTTAATTAAAAAAATCTAAAAAAATTATACAAAAATTGTTTTTTAAATTCAAAAAATGTATATAACATATAAAAATATTTAAAATTTTTAGCCCTTTAATTTAAAATTAAAATTTAAAATTAATTTAAAATATATTATATATTTTAAATTATTTAAAAAGTTTATAATTAAATATTTAATTAATATTTAATTAAATATTAATTTAAATATTTTTAAAAATTAAAAGTTTAACATTAAAATATTTTAAATAATTAAGTAATTATTTTAAAATATATTAATTGAAGATATATCTTAAATTTTAAAGTATTTTTAATTAATTATATATTTAAATAATAATTACTATTTAATTAAATTAAAATAATTTTAAAATTTATAATTAAAAGTATTTTAAAATATTTTAAACTTCAAAAATATTTTAAGATATAATTTAATTTAATTTAATAGTTATTATAAAATATTAATTATTTTAAAAGAATTTTAAATATATTTAATTATATTAAATTTTAAAAATTCATAAGAAATTCAATTTAAACTAGAAAAAATAATGTAATATCTTAAAATTTTTAGAAATTTAAGAATTTTAATTTAAAATTAATTTAATAAATTAAAAAAACTTAATTTATCCTAATTAATATTTATTATTTAATTATTTTAATATTTTATTAACTATTATTTTAAAATTAATATTTTATTTTGAATTATTTTGAATTATTTTTATATGCTTAGAGGATCTCTCAAAAATATTTTAGAATTCATTTAATATTTTTTTGAGTATTTTTTTTAAACTTAAATTTTTGTATATCGGTCAATATGTGTAGATTTTAAAATTTATTTTAAATTTAAATTTTGAAGTATTGAGATATCCTTTTAAAATTTTAAACATAGGTTGAGTATGTGAATGGAATTCATGGGAAAGAATTAGTGAATAATTACACTCCAATTATTCACTATTCAAATCGTTAATCATATTAATTATTATTTAATTATTGTATGTTTAGAATACACGAGTACTTATCCTAGGTTCTCCTAGTTTTAAGGACATGACTTGTAATCGTGTGTTGAACTTACCTATGTTACCCGATGGTTAGTCATGACACCTAATTTGAATATATTCAGCCTAGTGACATCTTTAGGATAATAATTAAAAATCCATCTAGGAATTTAGAAAAAATTTAGAGATTAGGATATACCTCTAAATGATATGAAACTTAAAAATTTTGAAGTTAGTGACATCTCAAACCCCCAAGAATTTCTTAAAAATTTTTAGAACCCTTTAAGTCACTTAATTAATTAACCCTAATCCATCCCTTTAATTAGACCCCAAAAATTTTAGAAAATTCTAATAAATCCAAATTAAATCTAAAAATTGTAAATAATATATTAAACTCTTCAGAATTGAATTCCTAATCCAAGAAAAATTAAAAGCCTCTTAATTGGACCTTAATTTGAACAATAATTTAATTTTGATTAAAAATTATCCTTTAATTAAATTAATTAATTACAAATTATTTAAAAAAATAAAAAAATTTCTCAAATACTTAGAAACATTTTCTTATGTCATTCTTGACCTTTGGAGGTGATCTCAAGAGGTTTGGACTTCATTTAAATGAAAATCCCTAAAATACCCTTAATTAAGCAATTTTTAATAATTCAACAAATATCCAAAATTTGAAAAATCATAACTAATTAAAAAAAACCCAAATTGAGTAAACTAAAAGGTATTTAACTCTAATTAAAATTTAGTATTTATTAAAAATATGAACATTCTAGAAATTAGCTTAAATAAAAAAGTATACTCCTTGGTCAATCGTAGTTTAATAACTAGGTCCAAATTTCTAAAAATTATAACTTTTCTTAGAAAATTTCAAATCCGAAAAACTCAAAGTCTAATTACTCCCCAAATGTTCTAATATTTAATAAAAATGTTATGACTCTAAAACTTTATTTGTTCCTAAATACCAACTTTGGACCATTTTGATCCAGCGGATAGGATAACCCCGTACATTAAAAAATTTGCTAATTATTCTTAAATATCAAAGAATATTATTCTAAGCATTAAAACTAAAGAATCAACTAAATTAATTAAAATTGACTTCAAAACACTAATATTTAAATTTTAATTAAAAATTCCTCTTTAACCTATAACAAATCAAATTACAAATAACTTAAACTAATTACCCCACATAGGATATACCCAAGACCACACATCCTACTGCACACATATAGAATTATTTATTAGTACACAACTTCTAGCTTTAGGCTAGGCTATATTTTCATTCTTTTTAATTCTGTGATGTGGCGACTTGCAAGTGGCACGTGTGCTGGTTATTTTGACTTTTTGTAATAATTATTGTGATGATGCTTTTAATTACTATATTATCTCTATAATGTGATGGACAATAGATTATTCATAGGTTAGGATCAACTTTGATACTTATGATATTTTTTGCAGGTGGTCATACTAATATAATGTTAAAAGGGGGTTAGAAATAAATAAATCATATATAATTACTATAGGTGCTTCAACTGCTTAGCTCATAAATAAATAAGAGCATGACCAAGTGTGATTGTCTTGAGTACTTTCATTTTAATATATAATTACTTGAGATATTTTTATTATAATTATTTAAGTTAATCTTTATGAGAGTCTAGACTTTTTCTTTTATCTTCTTGATGTAATTTTATTCAAAGTATAGAGTTATGAAAATCTAAAAATAAGGCATTTTAAATATAAGAGATCAAAAGGGAAAAGAAAGCCCTTTACGGGGGATTTCTTTCTATTTGGATATTCTAGAGGACGTACTATGAGGAGGTAGAAGAAAGTAGACCAATAAAGAATCCAGAAAACAAAGATCAAGATAAAAATGCCTTATTTTTAAGATTTTTATCATTTCGTAGGATTAAAATGTAGTTTGTTGTCGTTGGGGTCTGGTCACTATTACTTTTCTAAGGGCCCTGTGTTGTATTTATATGTCACTTGCCATGGACTTTTGGATACTTTTTACTTTGATTGATATTTTATTGATGTGTTTACTTTACTTATATACTACAAATGATATATTTTTTATATGTTTCTTTCTTGTATGTGTATGTGTCTGATTTCGCTAGGATCTTTAGGGATAAAACTTTTCTACTCATAATTAAAAAATAAAATTTTAAGAATTAAATAACATATAAAGATAACGATCTAGGAAATAAGCCGAAGGTCATCCGGGATTGCTTACATCTTAATGACTTATTCTCTTTCCTTATTTAGACGCTTCCCCGCCTACGGGTACAATTCAGATAAATTTCTTAAATATATTATTATTAAATCTTGTTAAATCCTCATAAACCATTTTGTTAAGTCATGTTTTAATATTTAAGAGAAGGATAAATTACTTAAATATATTAAATTATGTGAATATTATGAATTAATAAATCTAGAATTTAACAATAATGAAGCTAAAATTAGATTTATAACCCAAAAAAATTATTATACAAACTTTTGAAGTTTTTTCTCATATAAATATTAAATTCTGAAATAAATAACTCAATAATTTCTATTATTTTAAAAAGAATTATCATGCTAATTTATTTTCAAAATTTAATCCTTTACGGTCTACTTACTCTTAAAAATAAATAAATTTGCTCTTTCAGATTTTTTGCAGGACAAAAATAATAAAATATTAATTTTTTATTTTTTAATTATTTAAATAAGAATCAAATTAATCATTCAGTGTTCATTTAAATTTTATATAAAAAATTAAAATAAAATTTAAATTATTAAAGATAATTTTGATCATTATCTCTAATTTAAAAATTTTAAGTACCACGCCAAACAGCCCTTGAGTTCGTTCTCTGCTACACGAAATTGTACTCCCATTTTTCCCTCCAAATCGAACCTGAGCGCTGAGGGCGTGGAGGGAGAGGGAACCAATGGAAGAACGCGAATGTGCATACGAAAAGCTGGAAGAGACGGAAGAGAAAGCTGAGCTGCTTAGGAATCGTTTCCGCCTTTCTGTTATAGGGATTGCCGACGCCGAGGGTACGTACGTGGCCTTGTTGAATCCTTTCTCCTCCTCTCCTCTATAGTTAATATTCATTCTCTTCGAAACAGCTAAGAAACAAGGGTTAGAGATTGCGGAGTCCGTAGTGGCGTGCATTTCCGACCTAGCTTTCAAGTTCACTGGTGAGTTCTAAAACCCTAATCAAGCATCTGATTTTCTTCTCTCTTATTTCTTTTTTCTGGTTCTCCGCGCGTTCATATTTCTTTCCTTTTAGGCGCTGTTTGGATACAAGAAGGATTTTGTAAATCTTACTAAAATTAAATCCTGAAAACTGTTTGCTAAGATAGCTGCGAAATACTGTAAAATTATTTGACAACATAATTCAAAATCTAAGATGATTATTTGAAATATGAGTTATGTTGATAAATATTACAATAAAATAACAATAATTATTGAAATTCATTTGTGTTTACTTAGAGCATGATAGATATTTTTGTTCACGGGTTTTATGGCGAAATTCATCTGCTAATAAATAAAATCTTGAAATTAAGACATTGACTTTCTTTACATAAATTAAGAGACATCCCTTACTCTCAAATAACTATAACTACCTGTGGAGCATGAGCAGAAAGCCAAATAAAGCAGATACCTTACAGAATCAATATGAAGCCTTAAAATACCTAATCACTGTAGAAATTATATTATTCTCTGTCATTGCCTATCTATCTCTATAATTTCTCATCTCTTTCTAGAGTTTGCTTTTCCTTGTCGCCATTTCTTCGCTGCTGCTTCAGTGTTGCGTTAAGCAGCATTTTGAATGAGTCCAAAGCTTCTTCACCTCCTTAGACGATTTCAGATTGGAAGTCTCGACGGGAGCTAGCTGCGAAGGTAATGATCTTTCCCCCTTTTGCACGCTTCTTCGGCCAAATTCTGTAAATTTGCTTAACTCCCGGATTTAGTAAATTCAGGATTTAGGGGAAAAAGATGGGAATGGAGGTTTTATTTCAATGTGAGATTTAACATCTTCTCAAATCCCAATTGATAGAATTTACATAAATCGTGCATAAATCATGAATCCAAACAACCCCTAGATTTTAATTTCCGCTCATTTGTCTGCAGTAAAAAGTATGCCCATCTTCTCCCACATATTTACAATCCGTTGCAAATGGTAATTTGGCTACTTTTGGTGATTGGACAACCTAGTACATATACTGCATGTTCTGTCCTAAAATTGGGGATTGTGTTAACTTAGAGAGGAAGAGTTGAGATTTTGAGTTTTGTCTAATTGCCTCTTGGCCCAAAGTTACGGGAAAAAAAAACTGATTCCGTGCTTCTTTGACCCAATATTTATGACAATTTGAATTAAACAGAGAGAAACTCTGGTGCGAATTCTAGAGAGAGAAACCTCTGTGTTTTGAATTCGATTTTTTGCCGGAATTTCGCGCCTGGATCTCTGGCGTCGTTCGATCATCGGATGATCGTCGGCGGGTGATAGCTGGTGTTAATGGCTGACGTACGTCCATCTGGAGGTTCGCTTGGTGTTGTAATTAGAGAAGGACTCGCGCCGGTGCGTCGTCAAGAATTTATTGAAGGTAAGGGGAAGAAAGTTATAGAAGATGTTTGTGAAGTCCAAAAAGAAGGAGATGTTTTATGTATTCCTGACCTTGGTAAATCTGATTTCTCGGCTTCTAACAATATCAGTTTGAGGGTGAAGAGTTATTCTGGTGTTCTTGGATCGCTGGGTGGACGGACCCTTGAAAACGAAATTATCCCTGAAGGAGGACAGAAGAATGATAATTTGGCGCCTCGTTCTAATTACTCTGAACGAAATGTCATCGGGGAAGTGTCTGATGCTTGGATGAAAATCAAGCCTATTAAAATTTCGTTCAACAAAGAACAAATTGATTTCTCTGAAGATGGAGTTGCTGTCAGATTAAATGCTGCTAAGGAGGCTGAGAATTCAAGAACCCTGAAGAATTCAATTGTGATCAAAGTGCTGGGGAATAATGTGACATTTCCGGTGAGTAGTGTTGAACTTAGAAGACAATGGAGCAAATATGGCAGTTTCCATTTGACGTCATTAGGGATGAACTGGATTCTGTGTTCATTCAAGTCGAGCGAGGTGGTGGATGAAATTTTGAACGGAGGACCATGGTATGTGAATGGGTGCATTGTGGGGATGGACTTGTGGACGCCTGAGTTCGATCTGAATTCTTTTAAGGGGATTTCTGCTCCGATTTGGATCAGATTACCGAACTTACCTCTGTATTGCTGGGACGAAGACAATATTGCTAGAATTGCTTCGCGTATTGGATCACCATTGTACCTTGATGGTAACACGTTTCGCTGGAGTAAGCGGGAATTTGCTCGTGTTTGCGTCAAGATTGACTTGGAGAAGAAACTGCCAAATGGAGTTTGGGTGGAAGGAAGTACTGGAAGATTTTTTCAAAGGGTAGAATATGAAAAAGTTGATTTACTCTGCTACCAATGTGGTAAAGTGGGGCATGAATCCAAAATATGTCCTGATAATGTGAAGATTGGTATCCAGGATCAATCTAAGAAGAATGCGGTCAAAGATACGGGTGAAAACTTGAAGCCAGACGCTGTAGTTAATAATTCAATTACAAATAATGAATATGGACCTTGGATTCAAGTCCAATTCAAAAATAGAAGATTCAGGAGGAATGTGATGGCAGGAAGAGGTGGAAAGGTGAATGGAGTTATTGAGGAGCATAGAGATACCAGCAATCAGCAAGTGGTTTCAGTTGAAACCATTGCAAATGAAAATGAGAAGGGCAGTAATAAGATTAAAGATCTTACGGAATTAGCTGAGAAGACTCCAGTGCAACCTCCTATCATTATGGTGGTTTCTACAGCGGTTGCTGAAAAATGTGAGACAACAACAAACAACAGATTTGCTGCATTGTCTGAGAAAGCTATGGATGAAAATAAAGTGACTAATGCGGAAGAAGGTATAGCCGTAGATGAAAATGGTATTGTTAAAGCTGTTGAAGAAAAGTGTAATGCTTTAGGCTCTCAAACTAGTTTAGCCAAGGTCAAGTTAGCTAAGGAATTGAGATCCTTAGGACCGGTTGAAATTGATCACAAGAAGAAGAAAAAAGTTGGAAGGTCGAATCCCAACAGTGGGGGGAGATCTTCTTTACTTTTCTAAAAAATGTCTTCCATTTTATTTTGGAATTGCAGGGGAGCTAAAAAAAGGGAAGCTTCCTTGTATTTAAAAGAAGTTGTTAAGGAACATGGTGTTTTCTTTGTTGGGCTTATGGAGACAAAGCTTTCTAGCATCAATAGAAAGGAGGTTGATTATCTTATTGGTAGTGAGTGGGAGTTCGTTCATTATCCTGCTGTTGGTATTTCTGGTGGCATTCTTGTTTTGTGGAATAGCAAGTTAGTGTCTTTCAATGTTTTGGAGGCCACTTCTCAGGTGGTTATTGGCAATCTTTTAGTTCCCTCTCTAGGAACTTGGAGAATTGCTAGTGTATATGGTAGTAGATGTTGCAAGGAGAGGACTGAACTTTGGAAACAATTGGAAAAGCATTTGACAAATGACATTCCTTCTATTATAGGAGGAGATTTCAATTGTATTATCAACAAAGAAGATAAGAGAGGAGGAAGGAGATTCTTATTCTCTAAGGGTCCTAGGGAGATGAAAGGTTTCATGATGAATGCTGATTTTCACAATATAGGATTTATGGGACCTAGATTCACTTGGTGCAACAACAAGGAGGGGAACTCTCGTATCTGGGAGAGATTAGACAGATGTTTGGCTAATTCTATTGCTATTCAGAAAATTCCGGTGGTAGTTACTAAACATCTAATGAGACTGGCATCGGACCATTGTCCAATTGTCCTTAAAATGGATGAAAAGGTGCAGTTCAATTCAAAGATTATCAGATTTGAAGATACTTGGAGGTCTTATCCAGCATCCAAGAGTATTGTTTTTCACTCTTGGAACAAGAAAGATTCGGGTGATGAAGCTGTGATCCTGCAAAGAAAGCTCAATCGCACTCTTAAAGCTCTATTCTTTTGGAATAAGAACAAATGCAGGGATTTAAATGCGCTGAAGGAAAAGTTGAAGCAGGAAATAATGGAACTTCAAAACAAAGAAGCACTGGGAGTTAATTGGTCGGGTGATGACCTGATGGCTCTAAGAAGTAAAGTTCATGAACTTAATGTCACTTTGAAGAGGCTATCCACTTGGTGGAATCAAAGGGCTAAGGTTAGATGGCATGAAGAAGGAGATACTAATTCCAATCTGTTTCATTGTTATGCCACGGCTAGAAGAAAAGGGAACAGAATAAATCAAATCAGAGATGATTTAAACAATGTACACGATGAAGAAGATCAAATTGAAAGAGTTTTTACCAGTTTTTTTGGGAAAAAATGGAAAAACAGGGATTGCATCACAGCGGATTGGCCTGCAATTTTGGATTCTCAGAAAATTTCTGAGGAAGACATCACGTTTCTCAGTGCAGAATTTTCGGTTTTGGAGCTTCAAAATTCTGTTTTTCAGCAAGGAAACAACAAATCTCCTGGACTAGATGGGGTTACTTACTCATTCTACAAAAGCTATTGGAGCATAGTAGGTGAGACTCTTTGGAAGGCTGTAAACAGTTTTTTTAATTCCTATCAGATGCATAAGGAATGGAAGAAGACGTTGATTGTTTTGATTCCTAAAATTAAGAGTCCTTTGACTCCATCAAATTATAGGCCGATTAGCCTTTGTCAAACCAACTACAAGATTGTGGCTACAATGTTGGTTAATAGATTGAAGAAGATTATTTCTAAGTTGATTTCAGAAGAACAGGTAGCATTTGTTCATGGTAGATCTATTGCAGACCATTGTCTTTTGGCCCAAGAGGTGTTTCACAAATTCAAAATCTCAAAGAATAAAAAGGGATTGATGGCTATTAAACTTGACATGGAGCAAGCTTATGATAGCATGAGTTGGACTTCTCTTTGGTATGTTCTTGAATGGTATAGCTTTCCTATTGTTTTTTCTAAACTTCTTATGGAATGTGTGGTTGATGTTAGCTTTTCCATTATCATCAATGGGAAGAATTCCAGTTGGATTGATTCTCATAGTGGGTTCCGTCAAGGATGCCCATTATCCCCATACCTGTTCATCTTATGTGCCCAACTCTTATCAAATTCTATTATGCAACGAGGACAAAAGATTGGTATTCAGATTTCTCCCAGGGGTCCTGTTGTTACCCACCTTTTGTACGCAGATGATGTTTTGATCTTATCTAATGCAAATGTGGAATTAGCAAAGAAAATGAAGAATATTGTGGAAGACTTTTGCAAGTGGACTGGGCAAAAAGTGAATGTTAATAAATCTCAATTGATGTTTGGAAAGGCTGTTAAAAACTCTATGAAAAAAAAGATTGCTAGAGTTCTTGGTTTTAAAGTTGTTAAAAATATGAAGTATTTGGGGATCAAGTTAACTCTTAATAGAGTTAAAATTGCTGATTTTCAAGATATTCTGTGCAATGTGACGGACAAGCTCAATGCTTGGAACAAGAAATCCCTCTCCTTGGGTGGGAAGTTGATTCTCATAGACAGCTCCTTGTTATCTATGCCTAATTTTTTAGTAACTCATTCTATGGTACCCAAGAGGGTTTTATTTGAGTTAGAGAAACTTTGTAGAAATTTTCTTTGGCATAAAAAAGAGGAAAGTAAAGGTATGCACTATGTGGCATGGAAAGATATTTGTAAACCAAGATGTTATGGAGGATTGGGATTACATTCCCCACTGGACAGAATCGGTTCACTTCGTTCCAAATTGGCTTGGAACTTTATCCAGAAACCACAGTCCCTGTTGCATCGTGTTATGGCGGCAAGATATGGCAATGATGTAATGAATGGAGGTCAAAGAAAAATCAATTCAACTGCTTGGAAAATTCTAGTTGATGGTGGTAAATGCTTGAAGATGGCCGTTCGATGGAGTATAGGGAAGGGTGATAAGGTTAATGTTCTAAATGACACATGGATTCTTGATAGATGTTTTAGCAGGTGGCCTACATTCATTGATTGCAATGCTTTGGAAGGAATTTATGTAAAGCATTTTATTCTTAATAATGGAATATGGGATTACGAGAAGTTACAGATTTTTTTTAACCCGGATTTGATCCACTTAATTAGTCAAGTTCATATTGACTTCGAAGGTGAAGACCAATTGGAATTGATGAAGAAATGTTCAGGCAAGACGGTATCAGCTTTGGTGTATGAGCAAACTCTAATCAACAGATTTAATATGGAAGATACGGATTTTTGTTCTTGGTTACAGAATTTGAAACTTAAGAAGAAAGTAGAAGTTTTTTGGTGGAGAATATGGAAGGCAGCCATTCCAACTAATCTTTTCTTGAAGATCCGTAATATTGCATCTGATGATTCATGCCCGAGAGGTTGCAATGAATGTGAATCTTATGAACATATAATAGTGCATTGCAAGCATTTGATGGATGTTATAGCAAAAATGGTTGAGTGGGGCATTCCTATCCCGGTTTACAATTCACTTGACAGTTGTTTACAGGGTTTAAAAAGCATTGCACAGGAGAAATCTGGTATTGCACAGATTTATTGTAATATAATTTACCATTCATGGAAGAATAGAAATAATGTGAAGCATGGGAAGTGTGCTCTACCAAGTTCAGTGGTCGCTGCTAATGCTTTGTTCACAGCCACTTCAAATTCCGGTCCTCATCTTTCCTGCTAGGGTGCTAATCTCCCAAGGGAGTCTCAAAGCACTTGGTGCCCTCCACCGAAAGATTGGATCAAAATCAATGTTGATGCTTCTTTGCTTAGATCAAATTTGGCTGCAGTTGGAGGGATCTTAAGAGATCACAAAGGCAGGTTAATTAGTGCTTTTGGAAAGACGGGATCTCACTGGGATAGTGCTCAATTGGAACTTGAAGCTGTGTTCTCGATCAGGGAATTTCTAAAGAGCTGGATGCTAGAATGCAAAGGATTAATCATTGAAAGTGATAATGCTAATGTGATCAAATTCATTCAAGACTCATTGAAGAAGGGCGAACGGTATGTTGATAGTTGGCCTAATAAAGAGCTATGTTTTCTTAATGATTTCAATAAAGTAGTTTTTCTCCATGCTAATAGAAGATGTAATAAGGTACCTAATTGTTGTGCTACTTTAGCATTGAAGAAGAATTTCTTTTTCGATAGTTTTAATTTTGATCACATTCCTTCCTTGTTGTCTAGTTTAATCAAGGAAGAATGTGATCCTCTTGCTAAAGTGTAATTACTTGTTTCCTCTTTAATGCAATTTTTATGCATTCCTTTCAAAAAAAAAAAAAGACCCAATATTTATGCAATAGATAGCTGTTCATGCTACTAGAGTTCAGACAGAGTTAGTAGAGCCACTCTTCTTTTATTTCATTACTAAGAATTAGGCTCGGACCTCAGGTAATCAGGCCTTAAATTATAAGAGAGACTCTCCCAATATTTGACTAATAAATAATACCGTTACTCATCTTTTATTTGTCACATCTCTTTTATATTCATTATTGTGGCTTGTGAGTGACGTTATCATTTGAGCTATTGCTTTTGGACTGGAAACATGAATGAGTGTCGGAACTTATGCGAAGGTAACTGTTTTTTTTTTTTGACTAATGTGCATTCTGTTTATTTTATGTTGAAGTTAAGCTATTGACATAATTTCTAAACTTGTTATCTATGTAGAGGAGTGCTTGGATTGGATTATGTTTGTTGTTTCAAATATTTCATTGCATTACAATGTAAGATTTAAGTATAAGTGATGCTTGATTGATTCTATTTAGATAGATTTGATGATTAAGCATCTCTGATCAAAATTTTTTTGTGTTGATTAATTCATGTTAGTTGCCACTTGTTGCGTTGTTGGTCTCACTTTGAGTTGAATGGGCACAAGGTACGAGATTTGCCAAGGAAGTTGGTATTTTCATCACCCACAACCTATAATCCATTGGCTTTGACATTTGGTAAGGAAGTTGTTATTTCAACACCCAAAACCTATACACCTAGGCTTTCTGGCTCTTCATCTATTTGAAACGTTATAACAAGAGATGTCAAAATATGATATGCAGAAGCATCACCAGGATCAAGAATGATTTGAATGAAATAAATACAATAGGGAAATAGAGCAGATGACTACAAAGAAACCAAGATTTATATGGTTTGGCTTCCGAGCCTTAGGTTTGATTGCTTCGTAGCAGAAACCGTCAATGTATTGCCCATGTTTTACATTAGATGTATGGGGCATCACAAATCTTCCCTGGTACCGCAGTCTGTTTCCCTCTAATGAGTACCTTGGATGGCTACCCTCCTCAACAAATCTAACCTGATCCTTCCCAGTTCTTCGTTTCTAGCACTTTCTTCCCTGAAAGCCTCCCAGTCAAGCATCAAAGGAATAGATAATGCCACCTTTTGCAGTTCCCCCATACATCTGGACAACACGTCCGCCGCCTTGTTCTCCACCCCTGGTCTATACTGAATCTCAAAATTGTACCCTAGCAACTTGGACAACCACCTTTGATGCTCTTTTGTCACCATCTGCTGTTCTAGTAGGTATTTCAGGCTTCGCTGATCTATCCTGACAATGAAATGTCTCCCAAGTAGATAGGGCTGCCACTTTTGGATGGCCAAGACGATGGCCATTAATTCCCTCTCGTAAACTAATTTCAGTCGGACTCTAGCCGTTAATACCTAGCTGAAATAGGCAATGGGTCTACGATTCTGCATCAGTACTGCACCTAGTTCGTATCCTGAAGCATCTGTCTCCACAATGAAGGTTTGAGTAAAATCTGGCAAGGCTAGGACTGGTATCGTAGTTATCACCTTCTTAAAGCTCTCAAATGCTGATGTGGCCCCTCCCCCCATAGGAACCCGTCCTTCTTCAACTGTTCAGTGAGTGGCCATGCGATGGAGCTATACCCCTTCACGAACCTCCTGTAGTAACCCGTTAGTCGTAGGAATCCCTTTAATTCCTTCAGATTTTTCGGCACGGGCCACCTTATCATTGCTTCAATTTTGGACTAATCTGCTGTCACTCCCTCTTTTGACACCACATGACCAAAGTACTCTACCCTGGCTTGTACAAAGCAGTATTTTTTCAAATTAGCCCTTAACTGGTACTCCTGCAGTACTTCTAACACCCTCTTCAAATGCTCCCAATGCTCCTCTTCTGTCCTGCTGTAGACCAGGATGTCGTCAAAGAATACCAATACAAATCGTCTGAGATGAGGTTTGAAAATCTTATTCATGAGGGATTGGAAAGTAGCTGGAGCATTGGTAAGGCCAAATGGCATCACCAGGAACTCATAATGTCCTTCTTGAGTTCTAAAGGCCGTTTTGGGTACATCCTCCTTCCTCATTCTGATATTATGGTAACCTGATTTCAAGTCTATCTTGCTGAAGATCATGATTCCACTCAATTCATCTAGCAGCTCGTCAATGACTGGTATAGGAAACTTGTCTGGTATAGTTTCCTTGTTGAGTGCTCTGTAGTCCACACAAAAATGCCAGCTACCATCCTTCTTTTTCACCAACAGAACAGGGCTAGAAAAAGGGCTGATGCTGGGTCTGATGATCTCTGCCTCCAACATTTCTCTAATCAACCTTTCTATCTCATCCTTTTGGAATTGAGGGTAGCGATAAGGCCGGACACTGATGGGCGACACTTCCTCCAATACGATGGCGTGCTCCTTCTCCCTCTACGGCGGGAATACCTGAGGTGGCTGAAATACCTCTTGGAATTGCTGAATCAACTGTTGAATGAAGAGGGGTATGTCTCCTCCCTCTTTCAATCTTGCTTCCTCCAAACTGTGCAACTCCACTAAATACACCCCGCCCGCCAACTGGATATCTTTCACCATTGTTTTAAGAGAAACTAGGGATTTTGAAAGCCCCGCATCTCCCTTAATCACTACCTTCTTTCCATCCACCATCAACTCCATCGTAAGTGCTCCCCAATTCACCTTGGTGTCACCCAAAGTTTGCAGCCATTTCATCCCTAGCATGACGTCTGTGCTCCCCAGCTCTAGTGGAAGGAAGTCCTCCCTCACCTGTATCCCCTGGATCGTCAGTCGTACTTCCCTGCAAATCCCCTAACTTTTCTCTATCTTCTCCGTACCCATCATCACTCCGTAGCACCCTGTGTCCACTAATCTTATTCCTTGTTGGTATACGAACTGGGTGGAAATGAAATTATGGGTAGCCCCACTATCAATTAGCACCACAACCTCTCGATCCCCTATCTCTCCCTTCACTTTAATGGTGTCATTCGTAGTGAGTCCCACCATTGCGTTTAGGGAACCTCAGCAAGATCCAAGTGTAGCTCCTCTTCTTCTTTTGTCACCTCCCTCCTCAGTTTCCTCGTCATCACAGACGGTGAGAACTTGAAGAGTTCGGTCCTTGCACTGATGTCCTGGCGTGTACTTTTCATCGGATCGGAAACACAACCCCTTAGCCCTCTTCTCCTACATTTCTTTCTCTGTCAGCCGTTTGAAATTTCCTCCCCCCGTTTTCTCCTTGGTGGCTTCTTTACTACCTCATGTTGCAGGATCTCTAGGTGCGAGATGAGTGGTCGTCATTCGGTATGTGTCCCCGGTGCTGCTACTCCTGACTCCCTTTTCTAATTTTTTTTGATTTTCCACCAGTTGGACTAACCTCATGGCTTCTCCTAAATCACGGGGCATCAAGACCTTTACTGCTGCTCGGATCTCCTCCTTCAACCCTTTCATGAAATTTCCCTCCAATACTATCTCTGAGAGTCACTCCACTCTGCTACCCAGGTTCTCAAACTGCTCCCGGTAATCTTCAACTGATCCCTCCTGTGTTAGAACAAAGAACTCCTTATAGTAGTCTCCTTCCCGATCAGTTTGAAATCGTTCTATTATGCAGGCTTTAAATTCCCTCCAGTTCCTAATCGGGCTCCTCTGGTTTCTCCACTGAAACCACGACAGGGCTTTTCCTTTCAAACATAATCCGGCAGCAGTTAGCTTCATCTCTTTCGTCATCCCATTGGCGGCGAAGTATCGCTCCACCTTGTAAATCCACCCATACGCATCTTATCCTTCGAATATGGGCATCTTCAACTTCCTCACCTTTTGATCCCCCCCCCATTGCCTCGAATTCTTCCATAGTTTCCCCTTCCGAAGTGCTAGGTGCACCCCAAGTTTCCTGATCTTCTCTTGCCCTGCCATAGCCTAAACCCCCTTCGAAATCCCCTCTTCTCCCTTCAAAATCAGCACCCCGACGGCCGTAAAACCCCTCATGATGTTCCCAATCAGCCCTTCCTTGCTCCACTCCCCCATATCCATACCTTTCCCCATGTCGATCTCCTCTTTCCTCCCTATGGAAAGACTCTATATAGGGTCTTCTTCTTCCCCCTTCTTCCCCCTTCCACGATTTCCACATCTTCTTCCTCCTTTCGGATTTCAGAATTGGTGTTCTTCGCTTCGGGGCCCTTCGCTTCGGATGCCGCTGTTTTTTGCTTGAAGTTCCAACATTCTTTTCATCATATCTCTGAGATCGGCCACCTACCCCTCCATGGAAGGAATTCTTTCATGCACGGTTTCTTTGATGTGATTCAACTCTTCTTCGATGTGATTCATCTTTTCTTCGAGTCTCTCCTCTAAAGCATCAACTTTCTTGGCCGCCAATACGATCCGGAGTTTATAGATTCACAAAATCTGGATCTTGGAGTAAAAAAACAGTAACTTCCTCCTTTTTTCGGGCAAAAAACTGTTGCTGGAATTTGCCGAAAACAGCCTTCCACCGGTCCAAGACTCGCTCTGATACCAATTTGATAGAAATACTTAAGTTTGCAAGTAACCCTATGGGAATACTTTAGTTCGCAAGCAAACCTATCACTAAGTGGATGAAATCAGCGAGAAAATAATCAAAATCTGAGCGAAAACAGCCCCAAAACAGTAGATTGCACTAAGGAAGCAAAGCAAAACACACAGAAAAAAAGGTACAAGTGATCCTCTATTCGAGAGGAGGATCGTTCTAATAGATTTGTCTAAGGGGATAAATTTGAATCCACCTTAGTTAACAGAAGGCTTTGTGCCTTATCGATTATATCCTATTGATTCATATCTCAATAATTTGATGCGACTAAATAACGTATTTGCTCTGACCATAACCCTATCTCGTAGTACCATTTGGCGGCAAAACCACTCGGTTCAGAGGGCCCCGGGTCATAACCGTTTATTATGCAGTGTCATTTAGCAACAAAACTGCCGGTCAGAGGACACGTACCACGTCTTTACTGCAGGAGATTATTTGAGAATGTATCCTAGTGATATTTTCGATTAGGTATTAACTATATGTGAGCTGAAATAAATTTTAATTTGTACCCCCCGGTAAACTGCTGTGGGGGATGTATGAATTTTCCTTGAAGTGATTTGATAGATTAATTTCCATTCTTAAATATTTTGGATTTGGACGATTCTGAAATTTTTGTATTTTTAAGTATTTGGATTGCATTTTGAATTATTTAGAAAGAACCTTTCAGGTTGAGATTTGCATTCAACACGGCCATCATTGGAATGTGGGGTCATTTTCATTGACTAAACCTTGTCTATCTTATCAACTTGTCGATAGATGATCGGGTTTGTCGGTTGTATGATTTTATTTAATGAATTTCTTTGTTCATAGGCCTTGGCCTTATATGAACGTACAAAATAGAATATTCCGATCGACACCTTGACTGTATATCTACTTAATAATTCGAGTCGTGTCGACTCCTATCTATCTATATAGAAGGATCGGGCTCAAACTACGTTTATTTATTGACTCGCATAACATCCCTAATCGTCATGTTGATACCCATAACATGCTCGTTGGGGCCCATATGGGTGTTTGATTACACATGCCCTTCTGTATACTTATGTGTATACATATTACAGTATATGTACAGGGGGCATTTTGGAATATCTGGCAGATATACTACGACAGCGCGTGGAAACTTGAATTTGTCGTAGCCTCTTTAGCCTTTCCCTATGGATGGCATATTGGATGTATGACCACTGTTTCTCAAGAATCTTGCAAGTCTTAATAGTCTTATCCAATTCAATGTTCAGAACTTGGTTTAATTGAGATTCATTCACTTCATAATGATTTGATCTGACTTTCTCTTCCCAGGACTCGTATAGGAATTAGTGGGCGACTCTTTGATTATGCCTTCCTCATTATTTTCTGTTGTTGACCTAAATAGGGAATCAATCATTTCAACATTAGGTGATTGTCCTTACTGATGTCATATACGTCGAAATCAATAATTACTGCCTCGAGCGGACATCGTAGTGATTGAAGGCACATCGGGTCGTATAGGAGAAATATACAAGATATTCATGACTAAAATAATTGTTGTAACCCTTGAGATGATTGGAATGGCAGATGTATTCTCTATTTGTAATTGTGAGTTTGGGCCACTAAACTTTGCATTAATCTTTAACAGCACATTTGTCAAACATGGGTCATTAACTCCGTTGAGCGCATTGCAATGTGTTAGTTTTCACTTGAACGCCTCTAAATGTGTCACATCATCATTTTCACTGCATATCGAATCCCCCTTGTTACAACAAACCTATGATGTACCGATACGGACATGGCGACACAGACATGACACGACACGGACACGGACACAGGACACAACATTTTTTAAAATTATAGGACATGGGTGTGGCGTGGACACGACATTATATTTTTTTAATATAATATTTATAAATTAAGGTGACATCATATTATAAATGACAAACATTAATAAATTAATGTCATGATAAATTATTTAGCTTATAACATAAAAATACTTAGTACAAAATGTCTAATACAACCATAAAAATATAAGCAAAAAAATCATTTAGTACAACATGAAGGTTCAACTACTCAATAGAGGGAATGATTGAATTAGATTTAGAGGTTGGTCTTTGGCTTTCAATATCATCATCATTAAATATCATTGCTTTCAACTCTGGTTCATCTAAAGAAATATTTGCAACCTCCAATAATCCCATATCATCAAGGCACTCGAATCCATCTCCAACAACATCTCACATCTTTTTATCACCTGTCATATAAAGTGGGGTCTTCCTTTACAGAAGACGAAGATTTGCATGCACATAGACTAAATCTTCAGCTCGTTGTGCAGTTATTTTATTCATCTTCATCGATTGAATAAATGAGTATGTGCTCCAATTTCTTTCAGAACAAGAAGAAGATGATACTTGAACAAGAAATTTTATTGCTATTGTTTGAAAAAGCGGTGCTGAAACTTCATGAATCAACCATCATATTTTCGGATACATCCTCTATTTATCAACCAAAGATTCTTGATCACCAAAACTTCTAAATATCCAAAGAACTTTGCAAGTTCTATGTTAATATTTCTTCTCTCCTCATTTGGGAAATATCATTTCAAGAACATCTTTCTCATATTTGAAACTTCTAAATCTTTTTGTGGTGACACAGTGAAGGTCTTGTTGAAGTTATTCTTTACTTTAATACTTTCAATAATACAAAGTATATAAAATAATTTATTCACTTACCAAGAAATTTAAAATTAGTTTAAAAGATGAATATAAATGTACCTTGGATTTACTGAATGAGCCAAACAATACAGAGGTGTGTTGCTTTTGCTCCACCTATCCTCAATAATGGTATAGACAACGCTCCAAAAACTTTAATCTTCATTATGTGGCTTTCTTTCGTGTCTGTATATAATTTTTTTACTTTTTCTAACATATATTCCCACATCTCATAAATCAAATGTAAGCATGATTTTTCTGTGTCAGTCTCTCTCAACATATCATAAATTGGATAAGTGAAAGCCAAAATGTAATCTACATCATCCCACCACAAATCTAAGATTTTTTCTTTCACATACCTTACCTTTTTAACGTCATCTTCTCGATAGCAAGATCACTTCTCACTAATCACCGTAGATTGAAGAGCATTTTTTATTTATTTGAATATTCTTAACATGATTATTATAGAAGCAACACAAGTTTTAGCAACAACTAACATTCTCAAATGTGAAAAATTATTAAACATTGAAAGTCTCATAAAGTTGTTCATAATGAAATTTCTAATCAGAATAGCATCATTTGCAACAATTGTTATCCAATTACATTCAACATAGATGATTTCATTAGCCTCTGTATTCTTTGCAGCACAAATATTTTTTTGAGCAAGATTTAAAGTGTGCATAACACATGGAGTCTAGAATATATGAGGATAAGTTTGCTCCATCAACAATCCTGCAACTCTACACACCGGTGCGTTATCTGTAATAACCTGCATAACATTTAAAGGTCCAATCATGACTATCACATCTTTAATCAAATTGGCAATGAAATATTTATTCTTGTATTCTACTTTATAATTCACAGCTTTAATAAACATAGGGTAATTCTCTATAATGAACATGAAATTAATGAGTAATCTTCTTTGAGGATTAGTCCAACCATCACATATTAAACTGACACCTTTTTCTTTCCATTGGTTCAAGCAATGTCTCAATGTATTATTTCCCTTTCCAATAATTTTGATCTTATTGCATTGTAGCCAGGTGGAATATAACCTGCAAGGTTGTTATTACATGTAAAAATGAATG
The DNA here is from genome assembly GCA_022539455.1 of Dendrobium nobile. Classification (NCBI taxonomy): domain Eukaryota; kingdom Viridiplantae; phylum Streptophyta; class Magnoliopsida; order Asparagales; family Orchidaceae; genus Dendrobium; species Dendrobium nobile. The sequence goes on from CM039725.1 coordinate 12,650,327, forward strand.
CATTTTTGTAATAAGGATTTCTTACAAAGTTGAAAGGAAGTCCCGCTGAAAAGATATCTTTGTAATTTCACCCTCCAGTTCCTAATCGGGCTCCTATGGTTTCTCCACTGAAACCACGACAGGGCTTTTCCTTCCAAACATAATCCGGCTGCAGTTAGCTTCATCTCTTTCGTCAGCCCATTGGCGGCAAAGTATCGTTCCACCTTGTAAATCCACCCATACGCATCTTATTCTTCGAATATGGGCATCTTCAACTTCCTCACCTTTTGATCCCCCCCCCCCATTGCATCGAATTCTTCCATAGTTTCCCCTTCCGAAGTGCTAGGTGCTCCCCAAGTTTCCCAATCTTCTCTTGCCCTGCCATAGCCTAAACCCCCTTCGAAATCTCCTCTTCTCCCTTCAAAATCAGCACCCCGACGGCCGTAAAACCCCTCATGATGTTCCCAATCAGCCCTTCCTTGCTCCGCTCCCCCATATCCATACCTTTCCCCATGTCGATCTCCTCTTTCCTCCCTATGGAAAGACTCCATATAGGGTCTTCTTCTTCCCCCTTCCACGATTTCCACATCTTCTTCCTCCTTTCGGATTTCAGAATTAGTGTTCTTCGCTTCGGGGCCCTTCGCTTCGAATGCCGCCATTTGTGCTTGAAGTTCCAACATTCTTTTCATCATATCTCTGAGATCGGCCACCTGCCCCTCCATGGAAGGAATTCTTTCATGCACGGTTTCTTTGATGTGATTCAACTCTTCTTCGATGTGATTCATCTCTTCTTCGAGTCTCTCCTCCAAAGCATCAACTTTCTTGGCCGCCGTTACGATCTGGAGTTTATAGATTCACAAAATCTGGATCTTGGAGTAAAAAAACAGTAACTTCCTCCTTTTTTCGGGCAAAAAACTGTTGCTGGAATTTGTCGAAAACAGCCTTCCACCGTTCCAAGACTCGCTCTGATACCAATTTGATAGAAATACTTAAGTTTGCAAGTAACCCTAAGGGAATACCAAACCTATCACTAAGTGGATGAAATCAGCGAGAAAATAATCAAAATCTGGGCGAAAACAGCCCCAAAACAGTAGATTGCACTAAGGAAGCAAAGCAAAACACACAAAAAAAAAGATACAAGTGATCCTCTATTCGAGAGGAGTATCGTTCTAATAGATTTGTCTAAGGGGATAAAGTTGAATCCACCTTAGCTAACAGAACGCTTTGTGCCTTATCGATTATATCCTATTGATTCATATCTCAATAATTTGATGCGACTAAATAACGTATTTGCTCTGACCATAACCCTATCTCGTAGTACCATTTGGCGGCAAAACCACTCGGTTCAGAGAGCCTTGGGTCATAACCGTTTATCATGCAGTGTCATTTAGCAACAAAACTGCCGGTCAGAGGACACGTACCACGTCTTTACTGCAGGAGATTATTTGAGAATGTATCCTAGTGATATTTTCGATTAGGTATTAGCTATATGTGAGCTGAAATAAATTTTAATTTGTCCCTCCCGGTAAGCTGCTGTGGGGGATGTATGAATTTTCCTTGAAGTGATTTGATAGATTAATTTCCATTCTTAAATATTTTGGATATGGACGATTCTGAAACTTTTGTATTTTTAAGTATTTGGATTGCATTTTGAATTATTTAGAAAGAACCTTTCAGGTTGAGATTTGCATTCAACACGGCCATCATTGGAATGTGGGGTCATTTTCATTGACTAAACCTTGTCGATCTTATCAACTTGTCGATAGATGATCGGGTTTGTCGGTTGTATGATTTTATTTAATGAATTTCTTTGTTCATAGGCCTTGGCCTTATATGAACGTACAAAATAGAATATTCCGATCGACACCTTGACTGTATATCTACTTAATAATTCGAGCCGTGTCGACTCCTATCTATCTATATAGAAGGATCGGGATCAAACTACGTTCATTTATTGACTCGCATAACATCCCTAATCGTCATGTTGATACCCATAACATGCTCGTTGGGGCCCATATGGGTGTTTGATTACACATGCCCTTCTGTATACTTATGTGTATTCATATTACAGTATATGTACGGGGGGCATTTTGGAATATCTGGCGGATATACTACGACAGCGCGTGGAAACTTGAATTTGTCGTAGCCTCTTAGCCTTTCCCTATGGATGGCATATTGGATGTATGACCACTGTTTGTCAAGAAACTTGCAAGTCTTAATAGTCTTATCCAATTCAATGTTCAGAACTTGGTTTAATTGAGATTCATTCACTTCATAATGATTTGATCTGACTTTCTCTTCCCAGGACTCGTATAGGAATTAGTGGGCGACTCTTTGATTATGCCATCCTCATTATTTTCTGTTGTTGACCTAAATAGGGAATCAATCATTTCAACATTAGGTGATTGTCCTTACTGATGTCATATACGTCAAAATCAATAATTACTGCCTCGAGCGGACATCGTAGTGATTGAAGGCACATCGGGTCGTATAGGAGAAATATACAAGATATTCATGACTAAAATAATTGTTGTAACCCTTGAGATGATTGGAATGGCAGATGTATTCTCTATTTGTAATTGTGAGTTTGGGCCACTAAACTTTGCATTAATCTTTAACAGCACATTTGTCAAACATGGGTCATTAACTCCGTTGAGCGCATTGCAATGTGTTAGTATTCACTTGAACGCCTCTAAATGTGTCACATCATCATTTTCACTGCATATCGAATCCCCCTTGTTACAACAAACCTATGATGTACCGATACAGACATGGCGACACAGACATGACACGACACGGACACGAGACACAACATTTTTTAAAATTATAGGACATGGGTGTGGCATGGACACGACATTATATTTTTTTAATATAATATTTATAAATTAAGGTGACATCATATTATAAATGACAAACATTAATAAATTAATGTCATGATAAATTATTTAGCTTATAACATAAAAATACTTAGTACAAAATGTCTAATACAACCATAAAAATATAAGCAAAAAAATCATTTAGTACAACATGAAGGTTCAACTACTCAATAGAGGGAATGATTGAATTAGATTTAGAGGTTGGTCTTTGGCTTTCAATATCATCATCATTAAATATCATTGCTTTCAACTCTGGTTCATCTAAAGAAATATTTGCAACCTCCAATAATCCCATATCATCAAGGCACTTGAATCCATCTCCAACAACATCCCACATCTTTTTATCACCTGTCATATAAAGTGGGGTCTTCCTTTACAGAAGACGAAGATTTGCATGCACATAGACTAAATCTTCAGCTCGTTGTGCAGTTATTTTATTCATCTTCATCGATTGAATAAATGAGTATGTGCTCCAATTTCTTTTAGAACAAGAAGAAGAAGATACTTGAACAAGAAATTTTATTGCTATTGTTTGAAAAAGCGGTGCTGTAACTTCATGAATCAACCATCATATTTTCGGATACATCCTCTATTTATCAACCAAAGATTCTTGATCACCAAAACTTCTAAATATCCAAAGAACTTTGCAAGTTCTATGTTAATATTTCTTCTCTCCTCATTTGGGAAATATCATTTCAAGCATATCTTTCTCATATTTGAAACTTCTAAATCTTTTTGTGGTGACACAGTGAAGGTCTTGTTGAAGTTATTCTTTACTTTAATACTTTCAATAATACAAAGTATATAAAATAATTTATTCACTTACCAAGAAATTTAAAATTAGTTTAAAAGATGAATATAAATGTACCTTGGATTTACTGAATGAGCCAAACAATACAGAGGTGTGTTGCTTTTGCTCCACCTATCCTCAATAATGGTATAGACAACGCTCCAAAAACTTTAATCTTCATTATGTGGCTTTCTTTCGTGTCTGTATATAATTTTTTTACTTTTTCTAACATAGAGTTCCACATCTCATAAATCAAATATAAGCATGATTTTTCTGTGTCAGTCTCTCTCAACATATTATAAATTGGATAAGTGAAAGCCAAAATGTAATCTACATCATCCCACCACAAATCTAAGATTTTTTCTTTCACATACCTTACCTTTTTAACGTCATCTTATCGATAGCAAGATCACTTCTCACTAATCACCGTAGATTGAAGAGCATTTTTTATTTATTTGAATATTCTTAACATGATTATTATAGAAGCAACACAAGTTTTAGCAACAACTAACATTCTCAAATGTGAAAAATTATTAAACATTGAAAGTCTCATAAAGTTGTTCATAATGAAATTTCTAATCAGAATAGCATCATTTGCAACAATTGTTATCCAATTACATTCAACATAGATGATTTCATTAGCCTCTGTATTCTTTGCAGCACAAATATTTTTTTGAGCAAGATTTAAAGTGTGCATAACACATGGAGTCTAGAATATATGAGGATAAGTTTGCTCCATCAATAATCCTGCAACTCTACACACCGGTGCATTATCTGTAATAACCTGCACAACATTTAAAGGTCCAATCATGACTATCACATCTTTAATCAAATTGGCAATGAAATATTTATTCTTGTATTCTACTTTATAATTCACAGTTTTAATAAACATAGGGTAATTCTCTATAATGAACATGAAATTAATGAGTAATCTTCTTTGAGAATTAGTCCAACCATCACATATTAAACTGACACCTTTTTCTTTCCATTGGTTCAAGCAATGTCTCAATGTATTATTTCCCTTTCCAATAATTTTGATCTTATTGCATTGTAGCCAGGTGGAATATAACCTGCAAGGTTGTTATTACATGTAAAAATGAATGCATTTTTGTAATAAGGATTTCTTACAAAGTTGAAAGGAAGTCCCGCTGAAAAAGATATCTTTGTAATTTCACCATCCAATTCCTCTCGCTGCTGCATATTAAAAACCTTATCTAAAGAACTACTAGCAACTCATTTTCTTTTTTTTTATTCATATCCTTCACTTTTAAAAGATAATGAACGATCAAGTCTAACAGATGAGGAAGAAGTGTGAGATGAACCATGGGTATATGATGTAGGTATCTCTTTAGGAAGTGTCCTTTTGATCCTAGATTTATCTTCATCAACTTGTCTGTTCAATTCAATCAACTGCGATATAGTAATCTTAGGACACATTTTAATTCCATGGCTAGCAATCTTAAGTAGATGTGCTTTCACCCTAAAATACGATTCTTTGTAGGTGTCATCACAATAATTGCATTTGAATGACAAATTCCCTCCTTCAAAAGTTTTTTCTAACTTTGTAACATGAATACATAATGACTTATCAGTTTTTACGTATGACTCTTTTGAACCACTCCCATTAGCATTATAGCTCATTTTGCTTTTAAATTCATTGGTAAAATAGAAGAAATAAAGGCTTAATAAATTGGATGACATATTGTAAAACAATTAAAAATTGCCAAACAAAGTTAAAAAATAATTAAAGAACTATTACATCATGCGTTATGACTATGTATACAATTTTTTAACTTTTGTAAATAACAACTGAACAACCTACTAAACTAAAATTTTGTAAAGATTCATGGCAAATTTTGTAGATATGCTGGGGGTCCAAAGAGGCGTTGCTCCCTAGCGGGGTTCGACCTTGATTTGATATAATTTAGGTAAAAAAAAGAACAACTGAACAACCTACAACCTAGGGTTTAATTTAGATATTTTTTTTTTCTAAAATCCAAAACAAATAAAATACTTTTAGAAAAAAATATGCTCTTCTGATCACAAATCCACGGAATCATTGAAACTAAGGAGGAAGGCTTGTTGCTTACGGCCAGAAGGGAAGACCAAGGCGATCTCTAGCCGACCGTTGCTCGCGGGAAAGATCTCCAGCCAATCACTGCTCGCCTCAATTGCTTGGGAAGAGCAAGAATACGAATAGGAATATGGGATTAGAGCGAAGATGAAGACTCGACCGTGAACCGACTAATATGAAATATCGCGATTAGGGTTTTTTTATTTATTTAATTATACAGTAGCCGGACACGCGTGTCCGGTTTAATTTTTTTTTAATAGGACACACTAATGACGTGTCTAACATGTGTCCCCGCCGTGTCGGACGCGTGTCTGTGTCCGACATGTGTTCGACACTGCATACCCTCTTAAAACGAAGTGTCGGTGCATCAGGGCAACCAACATGTCGAATGTGGGGACAAGCCTCCTACAGTACCATTGAACACTTTTGTTTATAGGAAATTGATTTGTTTAATTGATGAACTGTAACATTTTACTTGCATGTCTTTTGGTGTTCGTAAGGACCACTATGTATACTTGAAAGACGGTTGACATCGATCGTAGGGAAGTTTTCATATTTGTAGTTTGTCCACTACCATTGTTCATAAGAGCACAAATATGCTTGTTTGTCAGTTGATGATTGCCACTTGTCTGTACGTTATTCCTTATACAAAGGATCCTCCATCATTGCTTGCAAATTGATACTTTACATGAATTCCCTATGTATTAGGGACTTGTTAGATCTGTAACATATCTCTTGTCGTCACTTGTACGCAAGTCACTATGTTCATTTGTGATTTGTCATTTGATCATTGGTCGGGTTGCATTCACCCTCAATTTTCTCCGTGCATTTGTTATTAGTATATCTCTTATACTCAGGAGCCAGATGATATTAATTACCTTTTTTGCTTCATGGGGAATCGACACATTGATTGGAGTTGAGTTGTCATTAAATTATTGTTGTCATGTTGCTTATAACTGTATCCTTCATCGCTACATGTCTTCCACTGGTGCATCTTCCATTTCAATTAATTCCGTTCATTTTGCAAGCATGGATAGTCTGAATCTGACTCATGGATGATTTGAGTCTTGTAGTACTAGCAATCATTATTACAACAATGTTCATTGAAGAGACTTTGATCAACATTGACAATCAAGTTGAATTTTTTATCACCTCACTTTTATCACTTGTAGGTGAGAGATGCTCAACTTTGGTGTCTCACTAAATTCATTGGTTTCAACGGTCCTAAAAGATGTGATGTGATTATTTACAAATCATCTTAGCTTCATTGTTCATGAATGAGATGTTAGGGATTCCATACATCATGAGTCTTTGTTTGCTTGCAAGCTGGTATTTGTATTCTTGAAGATCTTCAATGTTTGTGCATTGTAATTATCTCAAGTAGAAATCAGTTGTTGGAGCTTTCATTATCATTCACGAATGAGTGGTGCTTGCAAGATTTTTATAGGTATTATCCTCAAGTTCTGCACATAGCACATTGAATGCTCTCACCATTCATTATGATTACATTCGTTTGCTTGTGAACATGACTGAAATGATCATTACAATTTAATTATCATCATTAAGGAATTCTATGTAAAAGCTTTTAATCAATTCATGCATTAGTACTTTTTTATTCATTTTTCTTTGATTGAGTCATTCTTATGATTCTTGAGTCTCATTTTATTTGTTAGGTTTTAGTTAAAGTTTAAGTCCAATGTCATTACTTCAATATTCACTTGAGTTCAAAATATGTCCCTTGATGTCCAAAAATTGATTCATGTCCTTTGTTGTGTTCAAGTCCTCTATGATCCAAGTCGAGTTCAAAAGTCCCTTGTTAATTTCTCCAAATCTTTGTATATACAGTCCAAATTTTGGCAGCTTTCCGGTACCTCCCCTGTTTGGGAGAAACTACAAGAGTCTTAACTTGCCCACCACGTCAAGAAAAATGTATACGATCGGTGTCGTGGGACACAGCGTCCGCAACCTTCGTCCTCCACCATGCCAAGAAAGACGTGTATGGGTCTTCCGAAAGCACCTGTTTGAAAAAGAGCAATTTTTCCCCATGTATGGGTACTTATATTTTTACCCCGTCGTGCTACAAAAAGCGTGCACATGGCTCGTCTTCCTCGTCGTAAGTGCCGCACTGAGTTCCCTCCCACCATACTAAAAAAAGTGTGTATAAGGGGTCATGGTTTAAAATTGCACAATAAGAGGCGCGCCTTGAGGCGCGCCTCTGCGCAATTCTTGCAAAAAACGCCTCAAGGCGTGCGCAATTGCGGGCTGTGGTGAGGCGTACGCCTCACGTAGGCTGAGGCGCGCCTCTGTTGCGCAATTGCGTAATTTTGAGAGAGGCGTACGTCTCAGCCAAAGGGCCCACCTACTTAAAATTTTTCCTCCCTTTCCCCCACACCCGATCGGCTCAGGATTCTACCCGATATTTTCCGCGCGTTTGCTCCAGGTCGCGAAATCCGGAGCCCCCCGTCCGCTCGGCCAACCTTCCCGCCGCCTCTCCCGCCGGCGCCGCCTCTCTCCGGCGAAGTTGAAGTGTCCGGCCGCCTTGTAGGAGAAGTCCACAAAGGATTTTAGGTATTTTTTTTTACTTTTTGGTTAGATTTTTGAAATGAAAGAAATTTTAGGGTTTTAGATTTTTGGAATTTTTTTGTGTAATTTTCGATTCTTTCATTAGGGATCATGGTAAGAGGCAAGGAAAAGGGGTCTTCGTCATTGCGGAGGGACCCTTCTTGGAAGTATAGTGTACAAGTTGACATTGGCGGCGGCGAGAAGAGCTATGTCTATTTAAAGTGCAACTTTTGTGAGAAAGTTGTGAAGGGCGGAGTAACCCGCATGAAGGAGCACTTATCATGCTCTCACAAGAACGTAGCACCTTGTGCAAAAGTGCCGGACAATGTGAAGGAAGAAATAAGTGCTTACATGAAGAAAACTACCACTGTCAAACACTTACAACAGCAGCAATTTGATGAAAGGGTCGACCAAGGTGCTTATTTTGGGCGCGAGAGTGGAAAGGACTCTTCCTCCACTATACATAATAGAGGTGCACGGGGTCCTATGGATCAGTACATGACTACGGCAGGAGCAGATAGAGGAGAAGCAGAGATGATGCCTGCAGCAGGTACTATAGAGGGTCGGCGACAGGTTTGCATGGACATTGGGAGGTTCTTTTTTGAAAATGCAATACCATTTAATGTTGCTACATCGCCTGCCTATTTCAGTATGATGCAGTCTGTAGGATTGTATGGAAGAGGGTTGAAAGCACCTTCTATGTATGAGTTGCGCACTTGGATTTTAAAAGAGGAGTTGCAGAACACCGAGCGAACCATTGATGAGATTAAAAGGACATGGATTGAGACAGGTGTGACTATAATGTCAGATGGATGGTCTGACATGAAGAGTAGGAGTTTGATAAACATCCTTGTCAACAATCCCTATGGTACAATGTTCTTAAGATCTGTTGAAGCTTCTGATGAGGTGAAGAATGCTACATTCATTTTCAATTTACTTGATGGAGTTATTGAGGAGATTGGAGAGCAGTTGGTTGTCCAGGTAGTGACTGATAATGCCAGTGCATACAAAGCAGCTGGTCAGATGTTGATGGAGAAGAGGACACACCTCTATTGGACACCTTGCGCAGCACATTGTATTGATTTCATATTGGAGGATCTTGGTGACTTACCTCAGCACAAGAGTGCTCTTGCTAGGGCGAAGAAGATTACAAAATTCATCTACAATCACTCTTGGATCTTAAGCTTAATGAGAAAATTTTCAAAGAAAGAAATCATTCGACCTGCAACCACTAGGTATGTTCATATTTTTTACATTGTAAATCATTCCAACTGTATGTTCATAGTTTTAACATTTGGGCACTGTGAATCTATAGGTTTGCCACCTCCTATTTGACACTGCAGAGCTTGATGGAGGTGAGGCAACCTTTGGAAGCCATGTTTACATCAACTGAATGACTAAACTCTGCTTGGGGGAAGAAGAGTGAGGGAAAGGAGAAAAGAAAGATAATTCTGAATGATAAATTTTGGGCTACTATGACCTATGCCATTTTGAGCACGAGACCCTTAGTGCAAGTTCTACGCTTAGTGGATGCAGAGAAGAAACCAGCTATGGGTTTTATTTATAATGCTATGGATGAGGCCAAGGAGTTGATTGCACATAACTTGGGAGGAGAGGAGGCAAGTTATAGGGAGATTTGGGATATCGTTGATGCTCGGTGGGAGGTGCAGTTACACCGACATCTACATACAGCTGCATATTATCTTAACCCTCAATTTCAATATTCAGAGAAAAAATCTTCAAATCCGGAGGTTAAGCTTGGTCTATATCACTGTATGGAAAGATTAATACCAGAGCAGGCAGATAGGGAGCTTGCAGATTTACAGCTTGTTCTGTTCCGAAATAAAGAGGGTTTTTTTGGTTTGAATGCAGCAAAAACTACCATTTCTAAACGGGCTCCAGGTATAATTAATTTGGTAAATGCAATACACTTTATTCAGTTCTGAATTTTGATTATATTTTTTTCTTGAAAACAGTTGATGGTGGATCCAATTTGGTGATTCCACCCCTGAGCTACAGAGTTTTGCTGTGAGAGTGTTGGGCCTCACTTGTTCTTCTTCTGGGTGTGAGCGAAATTGGAGTACATATAGTCAAGTGCAAACAAAGAGAAAAATCGACTATCTACACTCAGAATGAACTCCCTCGTATACATAATGCACAACAAGAGGTTAAGAGATAGGAGGTTGAGGAATAAGGGGTTGAAAGATGATGAGGACCCGTTGGTGTGTGATGATCTGTTGTCTGATAATGAGTGGTTCATAGATGATGAGGCAGATTTGTCATTATCAGACTTACAGGTAGAAGATCTAAATGTGGATGTATTGAGGGGCGAAGCAGATCAAACGGGTACATCCACTAGTACCACACCACACACATCTACTAGCTCTGCAAGTAAAGGTATATATTCTCTGCCAGTCTGCCTGATAATGAGTGGTTCATTCAATTAATTTGCTAATAATCTTTTCTTTTAATGAACAGGGAAGAGAAAAGTGAGTCATGTTGAAGATGAAGATGACATGACATTCATAGATACAATTGGAGAAGAAGATTCACTTGAAGACCCATTTAGTGATGGGATATGATTTCATTTTATATGTTTTTTGTATTTTGGGAGTTTTGTTAAACTAATATTTTGTGATTTTGTACTTTGGGACATAATTTTATTGCTTCTACTTTCTTATTTTCCTATATTGCTATTATTTTCCTGCTAAAATTTATAATTTTTCATTTACGCAATTCTGTGTTCGTGAGGCTTACGCCTCAGACCGCCTCGAGGCTTACGCCTCGCCTCACGGACGAAAACCGCCTTGAGGCGCAGTTACGCAATTTTAAACCTTGTAAGGGGTCCCTCGGCACACCCCAAACGCCGAAAACAAGACTTTAGGAGATTACCCACCTCACCACAAGCACTGCGACGAACTTTTGCTGACCGTGCTAAGAAAAACTTGCATGGTGGTTGTTTGCCGTGTTATGAGTGCCGAAATGGATTTTCTCAAAGTGCCAAATTCTTTCTTTCTTCTTTCTTTTTTTTTTTCTATTTTTTTTAAAGCTCTCATAATTTTTTTCTCTTTTTTTTTCTTCTTCCTTTTTTTTGGAACTTCTCTTTTTTTTTTTTTTTGAAAACTTCCCTCTTTTTTGAAAATTTCTTTCTCCAATCCTTTTTTTCATTCACTTTCTCTCACTTATACATATATATATATATATATATATATATATATATATATATATATATATATATATAAATAGAGAGAGACAACCTTGGTTGAGTTGGATTTGAGATGAAATAGGTTGTGAGCTTGCTGGTTGGGCTTTGATATTAATGGGTTAGGTATGTGTGTGGGTTGAAACAGTGGGCTTAGGTTATCCACGGGCCAAGACAGGTAATAACCTTAGAAGAGGAAGTGAGTAGGTGATAGGATTGGTAAAGAAGTGCGGCCTGGAGTGGATCTGATGTTCAAACGATGAAATCTACTGTGGCAAGAGGCGAGGTCAGCACTTGGAGTTCGGGCAGGGGTTTGAGGTGGAAGATGGCAGGGGTTCGGCGGCTTCGGCGTTGAGCTCGGCTAAGACGGGTCGATGGTCGGAGTCGGGCTCAGCTACGAGGACACGACAAGGTCAGAAGCTTGTGGAAGACTTGCGGCTATCTGGGATTTCAGCCTGAGGAGCTATAGGCCGACGAGAGATAGGGCTTAGTGTAATTAGTAGGAGGCAGTGGTTGGAGGGATTAGGTCATAGAGCTACGGGGGGAAGAAGAAGTTGCGGCTCTAGAAGTCGGAAGGGAGCAGGAGACAGAGGAAGGATTGCGATAGATTTGGAATTGGGTTCGACGGGAGAGGGAAGTTGTCGGGTGGAGGCTCACGTGGAAGAAGAGGAAAAAGCGAAAGTTTCGCTCTCATTTTAAAGACGCAAAGGGAAAATTTGTCAAGGCGAGATTTCAGGGATTTGACGGTCTGAGGTGCGGGATTTCAGGCGAGATTTGCGGGTTTGATAGTCCAAGGTATGCGGTGTTTCAGCCGTATTCGCGGGATTTGGCAGAGGTATCGGGGAAGGTATGTAATGATTTTAACATTTTTTGTTCTGTTTCGTTTCTTTTTGTCTGCTTGAGTAGGGGTCAACATATACTTGATACTCTACACCGATGATCACCGTTAGCCACCATCACATTCCACTGTCATCGCTCGACTGTCATCATTTGACCACCTTTATCTGGCCATCATATTCTACTCACCATTCTTCAATCATTGCCATCTGGCTGTCAAGCACCATTGCTTGATCGTTATCGTCTGACCATTGTCATTTAATTAACATTATCCAATTTCTATTATCAATTGTCCGCTACTCCTATGATCTATGGAGACAAAGCTAATTCTTCTAATTTTATAGTCCCATCTTCTACGGTTGTGGTGAAGAGTTAATTTTTGTAATTTTAAGCACAATGTGAATTATTTCAACAGGGATCCCATGATGTTTTTCCCTTCTTGAGCTTTTTCTTATAGAAACTCTAGTGTCTCTTGCATTTTTTTTTTATGTGTGTGTGTTGGATATTCATGCAAATTTATATTGTAAGCACGTAACAATTTGGCTGTATTTGCAAAACAATATCCTAATATCCTAACAATACTAGTTTAATGGCTTATAGGAGAAATATAAGTAGTAGTAGATTTCTTCGTTCCAAGACTCATAAAAAAAATTGTTCAACGAACATGGATATTGTAGTCGGGTAAGCCCGCTAGACCCATCCTTAGAGGATTTGATATGGAGGATGTAGTAGCAATAAGCCTGAATCCTTCCACTTTTTGAGGAGGCTGGGTAATAGAAAGCACCATCAATGCTTAATAGAGCTCATTAGCCACAAAATTAACTACAAATTAAGAGGATAATTTGAAGATGCTTTGCCCAACTCCCCCTTCCCCATAACTTCATTATGGTCTCTCAAATTGATGCAAGACTACAATGCTTTAAATGAATGCGTTAACAACTTGCACGATTTTGAAAAGAACAAGAACAATTAAGACTATTAGCTAATTAAAACAAAAATAGAAAATGTAAGAGCGGTCACATCGTTTAGGCCAAGTTATATAATAAGCGCTTGAATGATCAAAACAATAGCGAAATTCAACAACATACGAATGAAGTAGTTTCCAACAAAAATCCCTAATCGAACAATAAGATAGTAACATAGAAAACACACTCAATCCTACGTTTATTAAGCTTAATTAGAAGGCGAAACACGACTCCTTGTAACTTGTTACCACCTACAAGATTAGGGGATTAGGAAATTAAATGAAAAGGCAAAGAAGTTCACTCTTGGGAAGGTTCGGAGATGATTTGCCGCTGGGCGCCGGCAAGTTGCTCGTTGATGGCCTCCGTTAGCATGAAAATAATGCGGTCCCCGTACTCTTCGATGTAACGATCAACTTCCGGGTTGAAATCGAAGGTGGAGTGGAGGATATTAAAGTATCCTTACTCGTCGTAAGCAAATCCATAGTTATGCTCTAGATCGGCCATTCATTGACTTTAGAAGGATGATGTGTTGCCGAAGATCAATGTTAATCCTTTGAAGCTCCGCTAGAGAGAAAGAAGTTTCTCTCAAAATTGAAGTGGAGAGGGGAAGGGGGTGGTCGGCCAAGGAAGGAGGGTTGGGGGATTTAATTTTGTTCAGATTTTGGTGGAGGGAAGTGTTTCAAACAATCCTCTAACAAATCCCTATGATTGGGAATAATTAAAGAGGAGAGAGGGAGGGTAGGGGTGGCGGCAAGAGAGAGGGGGTTAGGGATTTGTTTCCAAAACTTAATGTTGGATTTTGGAAAGTAATTAGGAGGTGTGGGGGGCTGTGGAAATTTTGGCCAAGAGGGGCTTGAAGGTTTGAATTAATTCCAAAAGGGGAAATGGGTTTTAGGAAATAAATCCAAGAGAATTAATGAGGGTAGGGGCCGGCGGCTTAATGGGCTAGGGAGGTGATTATGGGGAGTGATTTGGGTTGCTAATTTGGGATTTAGAGATTAGGAAAGTCTTAATTAAATCCCAATTAATTTGAAATTCAAATAGAATTTAATTTAGGAACTTTCCTAAAATAGGTTTCCTAAATTAGGAAAGAATTTCAAATTCAAATAATTTTGAATTTTGAAATTAAACCTTCCAAAATTAAGAGTGGATGCTTATGGAAAGTATTCAAGAAAGAGTTGAATTGTGGAGGGAAGATGGGGAAGGTGGGAGGGGTTGGCGGCTAGATTGGAGGGTATGGGACTTTCGTTGGAGGGTTGTGGTGTGGTGAAGCCGGCGGGTAGGTGGGAAGGTTAGGTGGCCGGCGGCCTAGGGATTTGGTGAAACCTTAGGTCGACGGCTAGATGAAGAAGAGAGAAGGAAAATTCGATAAAAAAAACGAATCACGAACCCGGCAGTCTTCAAGGTTGGTGGGTGATCCAAATTCTCTCTCCAAGGGACCTCACTCCAATCTCTCTCAAGCTCTCATAAGAACTCAAACATGAGAAAATTTTTTTATCATTCAATCATTAACATGGAAAGAGAACAAGAGGGCTATAAATAGCCTCATACAAATGACTCAAGAAAATAAAAAGACGACGATGCCCTCTGGGCCTACATACGACCTCCCTTAAGTAAGGGGTAAAAGCAGAAACACTAATAAAATAAATACAACATAAAATAATAAAGAAAAATACATAATACGACTCAGAAGTACATCGACTCAATCGTGGCCGTAGATCGACGGCCACGTCTCGGATAGACTTTCCAAGCTCTGATGTCCTCATCACAAATCCTATTAATTCAACTCATCTTTTCGTGCTGCTCGATTACAAGCATAAATAACTATTGACAATACCATCGACATCCATCATAATTAATATGAACAATCCTCAAGTAGAAAAATTGATCGACCTCCTTAATGAAAAATGCAAAAGCAATCATGATATTTGAGATGCCCTTCTCACTAAATTTAGCTCGATTCATCTTATTACATCTTATTAAATACATATGGGGATAATATTCTAATATAGAACCAATAGTTCAAGTATTTCAAATAGTTAAAACATTTAAAAAATTTGAATGGCAAATATAATTCTCAGTATTGTCACTTTCAGGGTTTAAGAGAGCATTCAATAGGAAGATATTTTTTATTTAAGGAAGTGATTGAACGTTCACCAATAAAATTTAGTTCATTATTTACAGGAATAATATGTAAATTGTCAACCTTGAAATAGAAGGATCAGAAGAATCATACTTATTGAAATTATTTAATGAGAGTGCCATCACAACCTATTTTCTCTCAAATATAGGAAGGTTCCATCATCGAAGCAACCTAAAGAAGTGAACTCCTTAATATTTAAAATAATTTATACCATTATTTTCGCAAGAGATAAATATTTATCTTTTAAATAACTTTCCATTTAAAGTATCAATGAATCTTCTTAAAAAATCTCATAAAATTAAGCATAAGAAGGTGCAAGTATATTAAAATGTAATAAGGTACATGTTTATTCAGTTCCTTATAAGTTTTATAAAGCTAAAAGGCTTAAAAGGGACATGTTTACTTAATTCCTTAAAAATATTAAAATTTTTAGAAGGTATATGCCTCTTCAGTTCTTCAAAAATTTTAGAAGGTCAAAAGCATAAAAAAATATAGGTTATAAAAAAAACATTAGAATGTTCATATTCTCTAAAAAAATCTTTGAAGATATAAGCCTTAGAACGTACTTAGTTTACATTCATATTAAAAATAAATACCGAGTCTTATTACAAATTTCTCTACTTATTTAAAAATCTTCTAAAGCTTAAGCCTTGGAAGCTACAAAATTTATGTTTATACAAAACATCTCAGAAAATATAAGCCTCTAAACATCCTTATTAACTAAGAAATTGATGTCATTATGTTACAATTAGGCTGTAATATCTTATGACTAACTCAAAAATTTTTGCTATGATATATTAAATTTCTAATATGATTTGAAGATTTAAAGTACATCTTAAAGACATATAAAGGACTAAGCCTCGTATGGGGGAAAAATTCTCTCAAATTTGAATTACTCTTACACGAAGATGAAAAGTTTATCACTTCCTATAAATTGCTTGTAAATGTTATTCAAGCTTGTATATTGTCAAAAAGTTTGAATATGAAAAAATATACTTTTGAAAGCGTATAAAAAGTTATTGGATTTTCAACATCTCAACACAATTTTCTTCAATCTTTAAAACTCTGACATCCTATGTTAGCTTTCAACATGCGATTTCTTCGATCTTGAAATTTAATGCAATGATGCAAATTTTCTCTCTTTTGTACCATATCTTAAATGATTATAATGGTATAAACATTTATGTCGATGCTTGACATCACTTATATTGATAATCAATATTTATATCAAGTTTTTTTTAGTTAAAACCCACTGTAGGGGCTTACGCGTTTATTAAAATAAGCGATTACAAAGAGTCGTTAAAGAGACTAAAGACTCAACTAAAAAGAAAAAAGAAAAATAAATAAGAAATAAAATAGAATCTAATGAACCTAAAGTCCCTAACTAAATACAAAAAAAGAAAAGCAAAACAAAAAGAAAAAACAACCATCCTTGATAATACTTAAAATTATTATACACATCTATACTAGATTGGAGTATATATTTGAAAAAATCTTTCCAAAATGAAAACAAATAGCATATCCAATAATTTAGTATTTTTGGGGGATTTTCTTAAGCATCATTTTTGCATTATCATGTCAAAAATATTCTGCTGTATCAACCATCGTCTCTTATATTAGTTGCATCAAACTTTGATGATGGTTACCTACCCATTTGGGAAATAAAATTGAGCTTCAGGATGAGTTAAAAGATTCTTTAATTTTATATCTCAATCCATCCAAACAGAGACAATTAATCTCACTTCAAGAGAAAGACCGGAGCTCCACCATAAGGATAACAAATATTTCATGATACTCACAATTCTTGATATAGAAAATAGTGGAGTCTATAAAAGGAATATTTCGTATATAAAGGACATCGTCGTACCTGTTGGAGAATTTTTGTATCCTCAGACGGATTGCATATTTTATAATCGAGCACGGCATAAGAATACGATATATTACCCCGGAGGGTAAAAATACCATTTTCTTATGGGCTCAATAATAAAATTTACAATTATTAACAAAGATTCCCCCACTCGATGTTTGGTCGAGCGGGGTTTATTTATTTATGGGGTACAGACATCCCATAGGGGCAAGCCCCTATGGTTAATTACATCCCAAGTTTGATTTGGGAAAACTTTTGATTAAACTAGTGATTTTGCTTTTTTTTAAAGTCATTTTAGACATTGGCTAAAGTTTGCTTTTTTGTTTTAAAATCCATGAAAGTCTTGCTTAAAGGTTTTGGTCCTTTAGGAATTTCAAGGAGGAGGTTTGATCAACTTAGAATCAGATTTTTGGAGTGAAGTCCAAGAGAAGGTGAAGTAGGAGCACTTGATTCTGAGGGAAACTCAGAGGTGCTCGGACTATCCTATGTTGGGCTTTACATTTTAACAATCTAAATTTTGGTTTAAGTTGAACTTTTTATTAGAATGTTGGGGCTTATATTCCTTCAACATATATTGTAGGAATTGCCCGAAGGATGAGGGCTTATAGGGTGATTTGGAATCAACCCGTACCTCTGACCCTAAGACTAAGGTGAGGACTACCGATAGGTAGTGCCTCGAACCTAGATCTAACGAGTGCAAAGAGGGACTTACAAGCTACACCTCACAAGAGGCATAACCCGCCCGACCTCTGGATTTATTATCTCGCCTGGAAGGGATTACCAGCTAAACTCCCCCTGATCGCTTTTAAAACCATGTTATTCGGTCTCAATGCAAATGTAGAGTGGTAGGATTGTTTTTATTTAGAAGGTAGGGCTTATAGCTTGACTTTGAGGCCAAGATGCCTATTTATGTGGGTATGCATATGCTGACTCTTAAAGAAAAAGACTTTTGTTATCTAATCCTTAAGTGAGGGCTTGCTATATGCAACATGCTTAGGCTATACATGATTATTTTCAATTTTGAAAACTTGGCTCCTTGAAGGGAGCCATGCAATTTTTCTTACTTGAAAGACATGGAGGCTAATTTGATTTTATTTTTAGATTGCTTACATGTTAAGGGGTAGAAAACTTAGTTTATCCTAAGAGCCTAATGTGATCAAGTCCAGGCCACACCCACAAAAACAAGAGAAGAAACTTAGGAAAAAGATGTATTTCTATTGCACAACCAGGTGAACAATCAAAGCATGTTTTTATTTATAAATCAAGTATAAGGAATGAAAAGAGTCCACATTATTGCAACCAGATTTGACAGCTGAGTTGCCTGCCATTATACAACCCAGTCAAATTTACAGACTCTACTTATGGGGTTCTTCAAGCTCTTGACTTTTGAATGGACATTGGGCTTCACCTTTGACAGGTACATCCTCCTGGTCCACTTCATTCTTTTGCTCCAAACCCCCACAAGTTTGACACATCCTAATTCTATCAAATACATATTTGAAAAGAAAAAGACTCAAACCTGCAGTGGATTAGAAGCAGTTTATATGATAAAACATTACATCCAGAATTTTGTTTAGCACTTAGAGTGCCAAACAATCTACTTCTACCCTATTGGCCACATCTTTGGGGGGGTTTTAAGCAGTACCTGTCATGCAAGCATTTTATTATTTATGAGCGCCCCCCCATTTTAGATATGGCCACCTGCAAGAAGAACATGTATATTTCTACACTATCCACTTAAGGGCAAGTGCCCACACACAGACAATCCAATGGCAATCACACCAAATCATCAAACACATGCGCAGAAAAGAAAAAAAACCCTAATCCTAGCATGCCTAAGGTGCTGTGCACCTAAGTGTGTGAGGCTTGTGTAGCTTGTCACACTAAGGGTCTTTGATTTTACTTTGGAAGGAAAATGTTTAATTTTTATCCAAGGGTGGTTTCACTTTAAGTTGTTTGTGACTTAAAGATTTTATTTGATTTTTAAATGTTTCATATTTAGGAGGGTTATGAAGAACCCATAAATTAACCACATGCTTGCTTTTGGGCAAGCCTGTTACTTATGAATCCTAAGATACAATAATGTAGGCATCCCACCTTTTGAGGGAGATGCTTGCTCATTGTATCAAAAGGGAACCTAAGTAATTTTTAGGTGTTTTTGGAGTTCTCTTAATGTTTGGGTAAGAGAAGTGTCTATCTAATAGGGTAAGATAGACTTGCCTAAGGAGCTTCACTTAGGACTTGGTGAAATTCATCCAATAGGGTAGAATGAACTTCAACAGAAAAGGGTAACTCTTAAGGGACATTTAGATATTTAGCATTTTAAATGTCATAGGAGAGATCACTCAAATTTGGGTTGAAAGGAAATTACTTAGATTTTGGGTCTAAGAAAGGTGTCCAACATATAACTTTTGGGCTACATGTTGGAGAAATCTCCTTAGCTTTTGGAGCTTAAGGGGAGAAAGGAATCCAACATTTAGCTTTTGGGCTAAATGTAGGGGAACTCTCTCTAGCTTTTGGAGCTAAAGGGAGAGGAAGTCTCCTATAACTTTGGAGTTGAAGGAGAGAGAACCTATAGCTTTTGGGCTAAGGTATTACATCTTCTAAGGCTTTTGGAACTTATAAAAGTGAATGGAGATTAGTAGCTTTGAGGCTACAAATCAAAAAGATGTCTCCTTGAATTGTTGTATTCAAGGAGTTGGGTTTCATTTGTTTAATTTGTATTAAACAAATAAAGTTGAATCACTTATTGAATTTGGTTCAATAAGTGAGAAAGATTTGTAACTTTGGGGTTACAAATCAAGAGGAATTGTCACTGAACTTTTATGTTCAATGACGGGCACTTAGTTTGCTAAGTTCGGATTAAGCAAACATAAGAAGATGATGTGTAGATTTGGGCCTACACATCAAGGATTCTTTGAACTTTGGGGTGTCCAAAGAGAGGAACGCATTCCCCCGATTTGCGTTAGGAGAATGAAAGAAAGCTAGGAGTTGATTCCTTTGGTTGATATGGAATTATTTGTTGAATTTGGTTCAACAAACAAATAATTTTGGATTGAATTACTTGTTGATTTTGATTCAACAAATAGATGATTTGAAATAAAATTGATTCACACAACATGAGTTGAGTGAACAAGACTTTCATACAACTTTTGAGTTGTAGAAAGGAGAAGAGAAGGTGCAACTTTGGGTTGCAAGCTTCTAAAACCTCTTTGAACATTTGATGTTCAAAGAGAGAAATTCATTCTCCCAACTTGGGTTTGAGAGCATGAAGATAGGTTTAGATGCTCTCCTACCATCTTAGCTTGTAGGAAAGGGAAAGGAAAATGCAACTTAGAGGTTGCAAATCATGAATGCCCTTGAACATTTGGTGTTCAAAGAGGAATTCATCCTCCCAATTAGGATTTGGGAGCATGAAGACGGATTTGGGTACTCTCCTACAATCTTGACTTGTAGGAAAGAGAAAAAATGCAACTTTAGAGGTTGCAAATCAATGAATGTTCTTTGAACATTTGTTGTCCAAAGAGGGGAATTCACTCCTCTAATTTGGATTAGAGGGATGGAGGAGAAGGGATGCAACTTGGAAGCTACAACCACATGAACATTCTTTAAAGAGGGCACGCGCATTCTCATAATTTGGAGTCTTTAGAGAATGAGATAGTTTCCTACAACTTTTGAGTTGTAGGAAAGAAGATATGAAATACAAATTATGAATTGTAAGTTGGAGGTTAGGGAGGACCACTTACTTGATTTATACTAAGTAAATGGTGAAGTCTCTTTGAGCATTTGGTACTCAAAGGAAGATTATCATTTGCTCAACTTTGGGCTAAGAAAATGATGAAGACTGGGATTTGAATCCTATATTTAGAAGATTACTCATTGGTTTGTCTCCCAATGAATAAATGATTTAATGAATTTCCTACAACTTTGGGGTTGAAGGAGGAAGATGTAACTTGAGAGTTACAAAATTTCAATGATGCTTTTTGAATATTTGGTATTCAAAGAGGTAGGATCATTCACTTAGTTGAAGTCAAGTGAATGGAGTTAGAAGCTCATTTGTTGATTTTTTGACTCAACAAATGAAAGAGATAGCTTAGGATTTGGTCCTAAGCTTCAAATAATTCATGTAATGACATGTTTGGAGACTTGAAAGGTCCCAAATAATCATGTATGAAAGAGGGGGATTGTTGATTTTGTCTCAACAAATAAAGGTTTGGGCTTAGGATTTGGTCCTAAGACTCTAAAGATTCATGTGATAGAATGATTTAGAGCTTTGAGGGTGCTCCAACATATCACACATGAAAGGGATCCTTGTTGGTTTATGTTCCGACAAGAGAGATGAAAGATCTTGGAAGTTGGTTTCAAGTTGCTGATGATTCATGCAATCTAAAACTTGGAGCTTTGAGAATGCTCCAAGCATTATGTATGAAAGAAGATTCTCCATTCCTCCATGAATGTTTTGGATCCATGGAAAGAGGAGATGCATGCTTGAAAGGAATTCCCCTAGTCTTTTAGAGTGTTTTGAACTCAATTAGGAGAGGGAAGAATCGATTTCCTAAGGATTGGGGAGACGTTTCTAAACCAATTTTGGCATGATTTAGAAACTTGGATAGGAGAGCTCGATCCCTATGACTTCTAGGAGATTTATGATCAATTTGGTATGATCTAAGAAGAACCTAGAATGCATGCATTTGTAGGTGACTCTCTAGATCCGAGAATTTTAGTGAATCTCACCTTAAACATTCAATTTTAGAAGTTATAAAATAGAGTTAAATAATTCCAAAACATGAGAGGTCATGGGCCTTTGAGGGTCCATAAAACATCCCAAGTTCATTTCTTTGAATTAAATAAGCCTATTTAATTATTTTCCAAACTTTCATAAGTTAAGGATTGCAATCCAAATCATGCAAACTAATTTAGTTTAGTATGCAAACATTTGGCTTCGAGACATTCATCATTTGTCTTTCATTCTAAATTTGAAGAGGCATCAAAAGTGAATTCAAATAATTTCTTCTATCATGGGATTTGAAACATGAACTTGAGGGTTCATGAAAGACCCCACCATTTGTTTGCAAGCTTCCAAAATCAATTGAATTCACTTTCTATGACATTCTATAAATTCAAATGAAATCACAAATGCTAACGATGTAATTCCCAAATATCTAAGTTAATTTTGTCATAACTTACAATTTGCTAACAATGACATGCATGCTACACGATGTGAGAACCCCTACACATTGTCATTCAAGGTATGATTGAATGACAATACTTAGCCTAAGGTTTGATCGCAGGCGAAGGTATTAGGCACAATATGATGCATAAACATACATTTGAGAGGTGTTGGATAACAATCCAGCATCTCTACACGCATCGAAATCCTCTCCGGGCCCTCACGTGAGATCCCACAAATGGAAATCACCAAATTTCCACTGTTTTTGCGAAGTGGACAGCCAACATAGGTTTTGGGGAAGCAAGCAAATGAAGTTTCTAAGGGACCTATGGCTTCGGGACGTCATCCACACATCAATTGGCCTTGGGGGACCCTAGGTTTCACTTAGGATTTTACCTTCCCCGGTTTGTCCTAGCGCTCCAATCCAAGCTCCAAGCATTGTCCAAGCTTCCTTGAATGCTCCAAGCTGCTGTCCAAGACTTTCCCAAGGAAGAAGACCGCTGTCCAAAACTTTCTGGAGGTCGCCGTCGCTGTCCAAGCCGCTCCGGAAGATAGGTTTGCTGTCCAAACTGCTCCGGACAGCAGTTTGCAATGTTTGGAAGGCTCTCGGAAGTGATTACTTACTGTCCAAACCTCCAAACAGCAGGTTTTGATGTTTGAATGCTCCCGGGAGTGGATGCTTGCTGTCCAAACGTCCCAAACAGCGGTCCAAGCTGCTCCGGATGACAAATATGCTGTAGAAGCAAACCAAACTGCTGTCCAGAATATTCCAACTGCTGTCCTCGCTGTTTGGAGGTCGCCGGAGGTGGTTGCTTGCTGTCCAAACGCTCCAAACAGCAGTTTTCACTGTTTGGAAGCCTCCGGCGGCTGCGTGGCTGCTGTCCAAGTCTTTCCCAAGGAAGAAGGCTGCTGTCCAAGCCTTTCCCAAGGAAGAAGGCTGCTGTCCAAGCCTTTCCGGATGTCGCCGTCGCTGTCCAAGCCGCTGTGGAAGACCCCTTTGCTGTCCAAGGCACTGTCAAGCCTCTAAACCACTGTTTGGGAGGTTTTGAAGGCTTGCTTCGCTGTTTGGAAACTTCCAACAACCTCCAAATTGCCACGGACTCACCGGAGTTGAAGGAGAAAGGGGGAGAAGCCACAAACTTTGCTGATTTTTGAGAAAAGAAGTGAATGGAGGGCTTAACCTTTGATTTGCTTCTTGAGAATGAAGAAAAAGCCCTCAAATCTCCAACTCCATCATCCCTTTTTTTAGAAGAGCCGCATGCAACGAAGAAGAGACTTGGCCGGCCCTTCCTCTTAGCTAGGTCGCATGCAAGAGGCCACCGTCAGCCTCTTCTCCTCACTTGGACGGGCTGCACGCAAGCAAGGGGAGCCGAAGGCTCCCCCTCTCCTCTCCGCTCTGTGTGGGACAGAACCACACGGGGGAGCCGAACGCTCCCCCTCTCCCGATCTCTCCTCTCTATGTTGGGGCGGAACAAAACAGGGGAGCCGACTGAGCTCCCCTCTTTCCCTTTCGTCTCTTAGAGGCGCACAAGGCACCGCCCAAACGGGCCAATCCCCTCTCACGCATCAAATGAAGGGTTTTAGGGAAGATTTTGGG
Organism: Dendrobium nobile; assembly: GCA_022539455.1. Taxonomy (NCBI): domain Eukaryota; kingdom Viridiplantae; phylum Streptophyta; class Magnoliopsida; order Asparagales; family Orchidaceae; genus Dendrobium; species Dendrobium nobile. The sequence continues at coordinate 12,674,389 of CM039725.1, forward strand.
AGGAAATCTGAGCCATTGATTTCAAACTTTGATTTGAAAATCAAATTCAGCCCAAATTGAGAAATTAGGGCTGAAATCGAGTCCGGATTGAACTCGACTCAAACCGATTTGAGTCGGTTTGGGTCCGATTGGATCCGATCAAGCTAATTTCATGAAATTGAACTCGAATCGGTCCCGAATTGCGTCGAATTTGGCTCGACGACGCTCGACGGGGTTTGAATTGGATTGATTTGATTTAAATTAAATTAATCTGATTTAATTTAATTAAATCGAGGTTTGATTTGAGTCAACTTCATTTTGACGACCTTCGATCGGGTCGATACGAAAATGTGCGTCAACTGTACCTCTTTTAGAATGTCAAATTGGAACCTAGCAAGGAAGAATTGAGAGATGTGGATTTTTTCCCACAACTTTACCTTTGAATGAAAATTTGATTATCTTGGTAGAATCACACTGGAGCTTGTGAAAGGAAGTGCAATCTACATAAACAGGGTAGTGTTTAATATCTTTTAAAAGATGTAGTTGGATCCTACAAAAATGAGTAGAGAGATGTGAATTTTTCCCACAGTTTTGCCTATGAAGAGTAGTTCATTAATCTTATTAGAGATCCACGGAAACTAATAAGAGTCAGTGTTTAGCTTTTCTTAAGAGAATGAACTAGAGCCTTCAAAGGAGGAGATTAGGATGAGTGAGTTATCCCTCCCCCTCATGGAGGATATTTATTCTCAAAGAGGAGAAAAGAAGTTATAATATATTTTGCAAATTTTTTAAAAATTTTAAGAATTGTTTTTTCAAAATTTGTCAATTTTCTTATGCTTTAATTGATTTATTTAAAAAAACATTTGTATGTATTTTAACTTTTTTAAAAAAATAAAAATAAATAAATATATATATATATATATATATATATATATATATATATAAAAGATATTTCACTCAAGGAATCACTACTACTAGTTTCTAGCAAATTTGAAGAGTTTAGGTAAATTTTTTAACAAGTTTCGCTCCAATTGATGGACCAACTTGAAGGAGGCTGAATTTGTTTTTGAGGAGATTTTACTTGGTTCATGAGTCCTAAGGGAGGTCCATGCTAATGTTTAGAGAGCAGTCACCCCTTGTAAGTTCTTCTACATTATAATTTGGTGTTGTGACTTTTATGAAAGATTTAATATATATTTAGGCTACACAAGCTTCTTCTTCCAAAAATTAGGTGTTTAATTATACATCTCAAGAAATTTTACTTTATTGGCATGAATTTTGATACATTTTTATGTTGAAAACTTTTCGAATTAAATCTTGAACCATTTAAACTCCAATTTGAGTTAACTTATAGTTGAACTGAGCGTTTCAATAAGACGAGCTGATTGACTAAAAGTGATTCGACTTGAGACAAAATAACCCAAATTAGACTTAAATAATATTTTAAATATTTAAAGCATTAATTAAAGGACCAAATAATCTCCAAATCTTGTATGTTTACGAATCAGCCTATCAAGACGAATCCAACAAGCTCAAGATTATTCAATTCTAAGGTTATTGTGGCATATAATGTTGAATAAACCGTAAATGATCAAAGGATTTAAAATGTGCTGTTTGATAGAGTCCTATGAAATTTTGGCCAAATTTATTGTAATGTTACTCCTAAAATACTTTAAATAGGCCCATATTCTCTAGTTGGGAAGTGCGCCAAACTTGAGATTAGAGTGAGCTTTGAGATTTGAAGAACTTTAGAGTTCCACCCGACATTCGATGGTGACGATCATTGCTAGCCACTTTTGCCATCCGATTGTTGTCGCTCGATTGTTGTCGCTCGATTGTTGTCGTCTGGCAGCTGCCATACTTTATTAACCATCATTTAATTGTTTCTATTTCACTGTTGTCTCCTTACCATCATCGCTCGATCGCCATCGTTCGACCACCATTGTCCTACTGAAATCGTCCCTCTATCCTCGTCCTCCATTACTTCTCCTGTAATCTCTCATAAAACTATACGAAACCAACCAAATGATCTAAATTTCTAAACCAGTTATCTCTAGTTGTAGGGAAGAGTGGACTTTTATAACTTCAAGTACATAATGAATTATTTCAATTGAAAAACTCTAGTGTATCATGCATTCTTCTATTTTATATATGTGTGTGTTGAATCTTTATGTAAAGTTGGGGCATAAAACTTTTGTTATTGCCCCAAATGTTTTAGCGCAACAAGTACCCAAAATGATTTTGCTTTTTTCTAACACGGTGCTCATTGATGGAACAGTACTTGCACTTATTTGCTGAGAGTCAAATTGGAATTGAATCATATACTTTTATTATTCAATTTCAATTTACTTCTCATGTCTAATGACTCCCTTGGGCTTGATATCATTTTGGGCATTTGAAATAAATATTTACATTTCAGTTTTCAAGGATGATTTGCGTATCTGAATCCTTTTCATGAATTACTAAGCAGTAGTAGCTAAAACCATTAGATTTTGTTCAGGTTTGTTCAAAATTTTCAAACAAGCGGAATCAATAATTGATCTGTTTTAAGTTGATTTGGTTTGAATCAGTTTTTCTATTCTTTGAGTATTTTTTGCACGATTTTATCCTAATGAATGCATGCAAAATACTGTAGATTGAAATAGGGTAATGATAGTAGGGGCTGCTTGTATGATGATTACGATACTGTTTGTGAACAGAAAGAAAATGAACAATAACCGTTCTCCTTGGATTTATATGCCAATCGGGCCAATTTAGTGCTTATTTAATAAAACTTTGTTTTTAAGGGATTAATTTGTCGCAGGTGTTATAAGTGTAGGTTACAACGTTTGATTGCAATTTAACTTTTTTGGTGTTTGACTTTAAATTAAAGAAATGCAATATACACTTTTGAGGTTTTAGAAAAATCCTAAACAACCGATTTTTTAGCATTTAAAATTTAACCAAGTTGGTTGATTCCTAAATCATGTGCCTTTCTCTCCGAGTCTTTCGATGACCTCCCCCGAGTTGCTCCTATTATTGACATCCTCCAATGAGGCCCTCCCATCCTCATTGACCTCCTAAGAGGCCCCTCCCATCATTGATGGCTTTTCTTGAGCACTTCCTGTGGATGGTAGAGAGAATGAGAGATTTTATTATGATTAAATTGTCTTATCAAACATAAAAATATTTCAATGCATTTAATTGACATACAAAAAACAACTATTATATTTCTAATATGCAATTCCAATTACTCCGTATTTTTAATATGAGTACATGTTAAAAGCATCCAACTAAGCAATCCCTTAATGATGAGAGTTTTTAGAGAATATTTTTTGTTGCAGAGTAATTTGAAAGAACATTGGATGACTTTCTTATTATTTGGTGCAATCATGCTTCATTTAAGACACTGATTTGTTGATATGATCTTTTTTTAAATTAGCCCATAAAAAGCATGTGCTAATTTTTATGACTTTTTTTTTTTTAAAACAGAACTATTAGCAAATGATGTGTGGCTCTTTGCACAACATGCTGGTCGGAAATCCATTAACATGGAGGATGTCATATTATCAGGTGAGGTAGTTTCATAACTCATCGGATTTTTAATGACTTATCCTTCACCTTCTCCTTTTATCCCTTATAATAAGCATTGTGTCAAGATAATAAACTGAAAGGTTAATGTCCTCTTTGTTTAATTTTTCAATTATCGAATACATTATTGTAATCATTTTATATAATTAAATTTTTTTTCAGCCCATAGGAATGAACACTTGCTTGGTTTGTTGAGGTCATTCTCTCATGATCTGAAAGGCAAAGAGCCCAAGGCGGAGAAGAAGAGGAAGAGGCCTTTAAAGGAGGACGACACCAGAGTCGTAAGTTAATATTGGGCGAGACTCCTGATTTTTTTGGTATATTATCACAATTTCATAATTTGTGCATTTTCCCTTTTCTTTAATGTAATAATTATTGAAATATTGGTTATTTGAAATCAAATTATTTTCTCCTTTTAGTAGGCGAAAATCAATTGCTACATAAAGAAGTAGTCTTGAAAATGAGATCAGTTCAAGTTTGTATTATGGTGCATTTTGTGGTCATCGAACTAGCCTCGAACTAGTGTTGAAACTATTGGGCAAACCACTGAATATTATTTGATCATTGTATGATGAATTTAAGGCGAATAAGCTTGTGTTGGTGGTGAATTTTTATGGAAGGATCGAAGGCCTAATGGCTGCGGTTATGATGAATCTAAAGGTGTTTGTACACTAACATCAGTCTATTTGCATCAATTTTATACATCAAAAGATCAGTAACATCTCATCGCACAATATTCATCCATTTTTCCCATTTAAATATAGTTGCATATATCATATATAGGGTAGAGTAAAATTCAGCAAGTAAGAACATATTAAGCAATCAATTAGAAGAAGAAAATCAATATAAATGTGATGAGCAATTCATTATTCATGTAAAGAATCATATAATATTGATTAATCATTCATAATGTATTAAATTATGACAATTCAATTATTTGGGTGGCATTAGTTCAAAGGCTCACCGCCTAGTCATCATCTTTGTCTATTGGCCCACATCATATCACTTTTATTGTCTAATCTCTTTTAATGGATATCATCGATTCGACTATGACTTTTAAATGGAGTGATTGCCCATTTTACACCGCAGGTATATCATATAGACATGACCCATTAGCCGTGTCCGTTTGTATAAATTTTATATTGTTTGACTAAATCAAAATCATTTTATCCAAATGCTAAATATTGTAAATGATTCTTTTCAATGTTACATAACATCTGAAAATATGAATTTTACAAATCTAGTAATTTTATATTGTTTCATTAAATCAAAATCATTTTATCCAAACCCCAAAACAATTTTTATTCTTCATAAAACTAACTTTTTTTAGCAGTCCAACAATTTTCACCATTCAAGCACAAATGAAAAGCAAAATTTCAGTGTAATGAACCTAATGCATATACCTTACGTAGTGAAATAATGGGGTATTTCCTTATTAGAATATTTATAATTTTTCCTGTCATGACGAAAAAGAGATGCCAAAGTGGTTATAGATTCATCAGTGTTTCGTAATTATCTCATATCAAAGTGACTTATAAACCTATCTAGATAATACGTCAAGCGAGTGCTAAAATATAAAATCCATTATTCGAACTAATACAACATTTATTTAACATATGCTCTTAATCTAATTGCTTAGACATAAAGCCTAATCACATAATTTGGCTTAATTATTTCAAGTTAAAGGTTCATACACATTTCCTTCGTCGTCTTTTAAAAAACTTCTTTTCCTAGAAAAAAAATGTATGTCACAATTCACATAGGGCTATGTTTATATCACTTCTTTATTTTTACACGTCACATTATCCTTCAATAGGATTAGATTATTAGATAATATAATTAAATAAATATAACAAAATGATTAGAGATTCACAAACTATCATAACATAAAAATGCATTATGAATGTCTAATTGTTCAATTGTGCAGTCTAATAGTTTAATTATATCATTTTAATAATTTGATTATATTATCTAATAATTTATTTGCATTGAGAGGTAACACGTGACAAGGGAAATCAATAATGTGTTATAAATATAATCCTATCTTGATAGTAAAAATAATTTCATCTTGATATAAAACATATTATGATATTTTGACAAAATCTTTTTTCATTTTCATGCATACATATACGCATACACACCCAAAGGTAGGTAGAATGCTATGGGCTCTAAAAATTTTGCCCTGGCCTCCCCCGCTTGCTTTTCTTTGGTGGAGTTTTAACGGAATTAAGTTCCGGGGTAAAATTTGGGAAGACAGATAGGTTTGTAAATAAGACACTACCCAAAGATTTCGCCCTCATTTTAAGAGGACTTTAAAATCCGAGTTCTGGTTTCCTATAGGCGTAAGCCCCTATAGTTAATTACCCCTCCCGATCACGAGAGAGAACTTTCAAATCAGGCTAGTCGTCGATGAATACGTCGTAACCTTAGATATGCGGTATCCGGCATATAGTAGCAGCATGGGCATAGGTATTTGAAAAGTTTGGATGGTTGAAAATAGGGGTGTCAATTTTTGACACGACCCGAAACCCGACCCGGACCCGACCCGAAAAAATCCAGGTTCGGGTCAACCCGTTTGTGAAATGGGTCGGGCTCGGGTTTAACAAACCGACCAGTTTTAAAAATTAGGTTGGGTTCGGGTTGACTCGGCAACCTGAAGATGACCCGAAAATGACTCGAAACCCGCTGTCCGAGCCTGCTGCCCACCCTGCCCGAAACGTCACTTCGCACTTCGCAGTCGCTTCGCATTGCCCGAAGCATTGAGTCGAGTCGCAGTCGCGTGATGGCGTCGCTGCTTCGCTTCGCGTGCTGAGTCGCTGCTTCGCTTCCCGTGTTTCAGCCGCGCTGAAGTGGGGTTCGCCATAGTGTCGTCGTGTGTTTCTGCCGCTGAGCGCCTGCGCCGCGTGGGGTTCGCGACTTCGCGTACTCGGGTGTTGCCGCTGCCCACTCCGAGCCTGCTGCCGTCATGGGGTTCGCCTGGAGTAGCAACCGTGCGTTTGAGATTTAATTTAAAAAAAAAAAAAAAAAAAAAAAAAAACGGGTCGGATCGTGTCAACCCGGCAACCCGCGTGGGTCGGGTCCGGGTTGACAAAGCTGGCCCGTTTGTAAGAACGGGTCAGGTTCGGTTGACTCGTTTTGAGCCGGGTCAACTCGGGTTCAACTTGAACCCGACCCATCGACCCGAATTGACACCCGGAGTTGAAAATTTAGGTTGAGATATTTAAGAAGTTTGATATTTAAAATTGAAAGTTTTCACCATCTTACACTTAAAGCGAATGGTGGGGGAATGGATGATGGACCCGATCAAGATCCCTTGGTTCCGTTGTCTCAGGCCATCATGGTCCCTGGTCTACTTAGTTAGAGGAGGTAGTCAGCCTAACCTGATAGAAGGATGCTTGTCGGCAGCCATGGGTTGCTTCGTCCAAAGGGACCTTATAGATCTGGAGTGAATATTTGTCTAAGGGACAAATTTGAATTCACCTTACCTAACAGAGAGCTTTGTGCCCTATCGATTATATCCTAATGATTTATATCTCAAGGATTTGATGCCACTAAGGAACGTATTAACTCTGGCCATAACCAGTATTTTGTGGTGCCATTTGACGGCAAAATCACTCGGTTCAGAGGGCCCCGAGTCATAACCATTTATCTTGCGGTGCCATTTTGCTGTAAAAACTACCGGTCAGAGGACACGTGCCACATCCTTACTGGCAGGAGATTATTTGAGAATGAATCCTAGTGATATTTTTGACTAGGCATTAGCTCTGTGTGAGCTGAAGTAAATTTTAATTTGTTCACTCCGACAAATAGTTGCGGAGTGTGGATGGGTTTTTGCTTTAAGTAACAATGGTTAATTTCAATCTTAAATATTTGGAGTTTGGGATTTTAGGAATTTTTATGGAGTTTTGAAGTTCTGATGAGCATTTGGGTGGCATTTGAAAATATTTGAAATTAAACTCTCCGGTTGAGATAAGTATTCAACACGGCCATCATCGGGGTGAGTGGGCCATTTCAAGATTTTAATTTTGTTGATTGAACCTTGTCGACTCTGTCAGTTGACAACAAAGGATAGAGTTTCATAGGCTTTATGTCTTTATTGATGATTTTTTTTTTGTTGGAGGCCTTGAAGGTCTTATATGAATGTATAAAATAAATTTTCCAGTCGGTACCTTGTTCATATATTTGTATGATAATTCGGGCTGTGTTAACTCCTGTCTATTCATATAGAAAGATCGGGCTTAAACTATGTTCATTTATTGACCCGCACAGCATCCCTAGACGTCACCTGTGTACTCATAACACTCTCGCACTACAGGAAAACCCGTTATTACCGGCGGACTAAATCCGTATATGCTCATTTCGCATCCTCCTTTTCACGTATATGCTCATTTCGCATCCTATCTCTAAGGGTCAAGCCACTCATCCACCTAAGCATCCTCATCTCTGCCACATTTAACTTAGTATTATATATGCTTCTTTTTTAGTGGCCAACATTCGGCACCATAAAGCATTGCAAGTCTCACCACCATCTTATAGAAATTTCCCTTAAGTTTGAGGGGGAATTTTCTATAACACAATAAGCACGATGCATTCCTCCACTTCAACCATCCAACTTGAATTCTACTAATAATATCCCCATCTATTTCACCATCGTTTTGAACAATAGATTCGAGATATCTAAAACATATACTCTTTTTAATGACTTGATCGATCAAACTCACAATCCCTCCACTATATCTATTAGTACTAAAATTACACTCCATATATTCCTTTTTAGATCTACTCAAATGGAAACCTTTAGACTCTTAGGTTTACTTCCATAGTTCAAGTTTTCCTTCAACTCCCTCTCTAGTTTTATCAACAAGAAGAATATCATCAACAAAAAGCATGCACCAAGGTACATCCTCTAGCAAATGTCTAGTGAGAACATCCATGACTAAAGCAAAAAGATATGGACTTAAGACTGATCCTTGATGTAACCCAACCGAAATAGGAAAAAATAACAAAACAAAATACCTTCCGTTCCGTCGGCGAAGAGCGACCCTCGGCGGCGCGCGAGCAGGAAAGAGAGGAAAGGATGCTCGGCGAACTCCGGTGACCGTCGACGGCGAAGTCCGGTGACCGTCGGCGATGTCATTCCACAGCGAGCGACGGATGGTGACGGGCGAAACACGCGAGGTGAGAGAAGGGAAGGAAACGAATGAGCGGCCAGAGGGGTTCGGTGTCGAAAAATAGGGCATTCACCGGCGGACGTTCTGGCGGTGTATCCGACGGAAATAAGATCCGCCGTAACGTGCGACGGAAATAAGTCGTTGAGTTTAAATAAGCCGGCGGAAGTTCCGTCGGTAATGTTCGCCGGTATGTTTCCGCCGCAACGTGTGACGGAATCGGTTCAGAGCTCGTTTTACCGACGCATTTGCCGGCGAACGGGACGCCGGAAGTTTTCCGTCGCATTCTGCGCCGGCAAATGCGTTGTAATTTCTCCGTCGCAAGAATCAGGAACATTCCACCGTTACCTGCGCCGTTCGTACCGGCGCAAAAAAATTCGACGGTATTCGCGTGTTTTCCCGTAGTGTCGTCAGGGCCCATGCGGGTCTTATGGTTGCATTTATCCCGTTTTTGTACCTATTTGTTACAAATTTTGGTGCATGTGCGGGAGCATTTTAAGATGTTTGCATGCAACACGAAGGGGTGTTCGATTGCATAAGTGACTATTATTACTGAATGTGCGGGACTTTATTTCAAACTTTGTTGATGCCTTTTGTATGCTTGTACGAAGGTTACAGATCCGATGTCATGATGTCGAGCTTTAGTAGCTCGTGGTTCTTACTACCGGTCCCCTGCTTTTGCTTACAGGTGAATCGTAGCTTTTTCACCTGATTCCCACGAGATATCTCATTGTTTTGATGTAAATATCCTTTTCTCATTCACCAGTAAGTTTTTTTAGGGCTCGTATAGGAACCTTATACCATCATCATCATCTTCTGTTGTTGACTTAAATAAATAATTAATCATTTCAACCTTGGATGACTGCATCCTTACTGATGCCCTACACCTTGAAATCAGTGATTGCTTCCTTAAAAAGAACTTTTTAAAATCTACAGTGTAGTAGATCTCTATAAGTTGTATCATCTGTAATCAAATAATTAACCCTCAAAATGAGTTGAGGTATTTAGGCGCACTTATCATTTTTAACGTTCGTGGATGTTAGAACTGTTTTCTTCCTAAGTATCAGACCAAGGAAGAAATTTTGGAACTCTAGGAAGTTTAGTTCGAATTTGCTCAAACATCTCTTCTATTCTGCCACGAAGAAGGGTGTCCTCCTCATACATATAAGGGTTCTCTTCGAAGAGTCAGCCGATGCTCGTATTTGTCATATACTCTTGTATACTTTTTTGTCCACAGGGGTCCTCCACAATGTACTCACTATTGTTATCCACAAATGGATCATGTTTATTTATAATGACCGGTCATATTCACTGCATCTCAATCACTGCTATTATAGGTGTCCGTAGGAGATTCTTCGTATTTAGAACATCTCAATCAACTGCATTTTAACAGCGGCTATTGCATATTTTTAATTGTAAGCACATATCTTTAATAATTTTTGGTAGGTGTCATGTGTACTTGTGTCCACATGGGATTCTCTGTACTCATGATATACCCACTGTTGTTGTCCATAAGTACTATATTAAATATTACTGCTTGCATGGAGTGTTCACTACAATCTCCTGGACGTACTTGTAGGAGAACAGTTGTACTTGCTTCATATATACCTTTCACTAATATCATGTGGTATTTGTGTACTTATTTGTAGTAGAAAGTTGCCTATAGGTTATCGATGTTGACCTCAAGGCATTATTGTACTCAGTGCATGTTTTCTTGATGTGATTTGTTATATACATGATAATTTTCCTTGTTAATTTTAGGTGTCTCCCTTTCAATCTATGGGACTACCACTGCTTGTATGATAAGTCATCTTTTATCTGTTGCAAGTGTTACCATCTCCATTTACAGGCACTGTTGCTTATGTAGGGGATTTCATTAGTACAAGTGAGAGACACATATGCACACTGCAACTTGCTATTATTATTTGCAAGTACAGTACAATTGACCTTATATGGACCGTTGTAGGAGTCCACTAGATCTGTTATATGTCAACTAGCATCATTCCATGTGTGCTTATGTATTTAGGCGTTGATGGTTGATATTTGTTGTGTATTTTTTACTATTATTCATTACTTGTATGCATCAAGGTCCTATTCATCATGAGTCACCTGCTTGTTTGCTTGTATTTTTTTGAATGCATTAAGTTATTATTTGACATTTGCATTTTGATCTTAATTGTGCATTTTAGGATTTGGGGTTCCATTTCTTATAGTTCAGTTCAAATCCTGTTCTTTGTTGTTCATACAAGTCCTCGACATATTTGGTTCAAGTTCTGTGCATTTCTGTTCAAGTATAAGTCCTCTATGTTGTTGCTCAAGTTAGATGTTTTTTATTGTTCAAGTCTTGTGTACTTTAGTATAAATTTTGGCAGCATTCTGGCATATCCCTCATTTAGGGGAAACGACAGGAAATTGGGCCATCCCACTACGCTACTTGAGCGTGTATGGTAGGTATCGGGGGACACCGGGCTGGCTCCTATCTTTGCTTTCGATTAAAATGTGTAACTTACGATCCCACAGGAAGGGAAAGTCGTCGAAGGTGCCAAGTCGAACGACCACAAAGGAGCCGAAGAAGCACTCGGAATAGAGAAAGTTACCTTCACTGTGAGTAAGCTCCTGTTGTTGCCTCCTATCAAAATGTCGCTACTTCCGACCCGATAGGAAGGGAAAGTCGTCTAAGGAGCATAGTCGAATAGCCACGAAGGAGCCGAAGAAGCTTCGGTGAATTTACATGATCTGGCCGAAGAAGCGTGCGTATGGGAGAAAGTTACCTTCACAGCGTACGGGTTCCTCGTTGTTTCTTTCAAGCCGAATGTCGTAACTTCCAATCGAACAGGAAAGGAAAGCCGTCGAAAGAGCAAAGTCGATCAGCAACGAAGGAGCCACAGAGCGTAAGAGAGGGAGAAGGAAAATAATGGAAGAATCATCCTGAGAGCTTCCTTCATTCAGGCTTTTAATGATGGAATGGGGCATCAATTCATAGCAGAAGCATCATGGGTGATGCGACGTAAACGTGCGAACGACATACAATTAAGATCGTGTGAGGGATGGCTTCGGACAGGCGAACGGGTATGTTTATTTTATTTTTTTTTTGTAAAAAAAGATTTTAGATCTTAAAATTTTGTCTGTGCATGAGGATGCTAATGTTATGTGGGAGAAATGGCTAGTGATATTAAGAATATTGCAAAAAATGTGCTTGGAGTTCAAAGGGAAAAGCTCATAATAGTAAAAATAGTTAGTGGTGAAATTAAAATGTACAAGATAAGATTAAAAATAAGAAGATTTGTTATAAAAATTGATTTAATTATAAAAAATTTTAAGATTGAGAAAGATATAAAGAGGCACGTAAAGAATCTAAGAAAGCAATATGTGATGCAAAGACTTTAGATTTTTGTGATTTATATAATATATTAGATACTAAGGAGCATGGTTTAGAATTACGCAATAAGAGGCACGCCTCATCATAATTTTAAACTTTTAAGCCTCAAAGCCTACGTAATGAGAGCTTGCATTGAGGCGTATGCCTCAAGTTAATTGAGGCGCGCCTCACCTCATGTTTTAGAGGCGTCTGCTTCATAAAATTATAAAAAAAAACCTAACCTAATATATATTTATTCTTTGCCCCCCACCGCTCGAGCGTCTTCGGTCATTTACGAACCAAAACTAGGTTTATTCTCCCTTCTTATTAGAGCGACATTTTCCCCTCTTCCTGAGTTCCTTTCATTCGACTAACGTCGGCTTCCTTCCACCTTGAGTTTCATATCCACCTTAATAGCCACTAATCATTTCTTAGTTTTAGAAATTCTGAATTTATGAAAGATTTCTTGAGCAAGAAGAACATGATTAGATAAAGTCCTTCCCTTAATAAAGGCCACTTGGACATCTGAAACCAAATAATGAATCACCTTTGATAATCTATTTAAAAGCATTTTGGCAACAATCTTAATAGATAGAAAGGCAAAGACTAATAGGTTGAAAATTAGGAGTTAAAGAAGAATTGATTTTAGGAATAAGAACTACTATCGCCTCCTTCCATTTAGAACACATCTTATCCAAAGAAAAGAAGAGACAAATAGCCTTCTAAACATTTGAACCAATTGTATTCCAATAAGCTTTAATGAATGAGTAAGAAATGCCATCCACACCAGGTGAGACATTATTACCAAGATCTTTAATTACCACCTACAATTCTTCAAATAGAAAATCAGCACTAAGGAAATCACAATCCCTTTGCCTTACTGTATTCGGATTGGGAGGCCAACCATGCAAAGAACAGCCTCTAAGCCTCCATTTGTTACTGAAAAATTCCTAAAATAAATTTTTGATTATTTCGGGTTCATCCACCAGATTGCCCGAGCCATCCCTTATTTGCTTGATATGATTCCCATTCCTATGACCATTAGCAAATGCATGAAAGAAGTTTGAATTTGCATCACCTTCTCCTATCCACTTGGCTTTTACCCTCTGCCTCCACCACGTACTCAACCGAGCAAGAGTACAATTAAATTCATTTATCTTCGATCTGAGAAGAATAATTTTATCCTGAGAAAAATTCAGGTCTTTCGATTCCTCCAATTGAAGATCATCTATTTCCTTCTTCAGCTTAATCTTTAACTCTTCTAAATTTTGATGTTTTGATTTGCTCCAGAAATACAAAGCTTTCAAAGCCCTTGAAAACTTCTTATTAAAAATCTCCATTGCATTACCTTCTGCCCGTTGAGTCCATGATCTTATAACAACTGCAACTGCAGCCGGGTAGGATAACCAAACATCTTCAAACTTACGGAAACTCCTTCTGCATTCTGTTGGAATAAGAACCTTCAAAACAATAGGACAGTGATCAGAAGCAATTCTTGCCAAGTGCCTGACTGAAGCTTGGGGAATTAATTCCAATGCCTTGGAATTCAACAAACATCTATCCAATCTTTCATGAATACGAGCAGTACCATTCTTGTTATTGCACCAAGTATACTTAGGTCTAATAATCCCAATGTCATGTAAATCAGTTTTATTCATAAAACTCCTCATCTCCAGAGGGCCTTTAGAAAAAAAGAATTTTTCCCTCCTTTCTTGTCATCTTGATAAAGAATGCAGTTAAAATCTCCTCCAACTACATAAGGTAAATCCGACCCTGAATGATGCTCCAAGCAATCCCATAAACTTCTTCTACCATACAAGTCTCTACCGCCATAGACTGTCAAAACCATTCATAAACCTTTATTAAATATTTTCAGTTCTCCAACAACACATTGATCAGAAGAACAAAGTAAAAGAAGCCAAAGAATTTCTCCATAACATTATAATACCTCCAGACATTTCACTAGACGGGAAAACAAGATAATCCCACCCCACTCCCATGAATTTATCAAAATCATCTCTAGCAATAGATGAAATTTTAGTCTCAACAATACCAACAAAATATCTCAATCTCTAACAAACTCCTTCAGGTACAAGGTGGCTTCCTTCTTATTAGCCCCCTTAAAGTTCCAAAAGGCTAATCAAGTCATTTGGACAAGAAAGGGGACAGACCCCACTCCTTTTCTTGTTTACATTCAACTTACTTTGTTTAGCGGAAGAATTCAAGGGCCCAAGAGATCTGAGCTCTTTAGCCAACTTTTATTTGTTCCCTCCAGTTACCACATTACCCAAGCAAACTAGTCCCTCACCTTTTGAATCCAAAGAATCATCCTTACCGAAATAGCCAACCCCTCTTTCTTAGCATAAACTGTAGGCTCAACCAAAAACTCCACCACTTCTCCTTCTTCCACTTCCACACTAATACTTCCATCATTATTTTTTAAAACAACATCTTCCTCATCAATTAAATTCAGAACTTCAAATTGATTGTCATCAGAAACTTTTAAATTAGGAGAATGACAAAGTTTTATACCAGGAAGCAAGCGATCACCATGAACTGAATCCTTGATGACTTCAACCAGAACCTCTTGAACAGAATCTCCAACAGCATTGCTCAGCTCCACAGTGTTGTTTCTACATAACATTTTGCCTTCATCACTTGGACAAACTGCAGGAATACTAATTCCCAAAGTAAATTCTTCATTCACTGTACTGGCCAATAAAGTCCTCCTCATATTAGCAGTTAAAACCGCTTCATCTTTAGCAATAATATGCTTAGCTTCAATCAGAGACTAATCCCCAATTGAGGATAACCCCTCTCCTCCATCTGCAATAGAATTCCCCTGATTACACACCGCAACTTTATTCACCCGTGCTTTCCAGACATCTCCAGCTTTTGGAATGAAATCTTTTTTCAGCACCCCTGCTCTCCTTCCCATATTCCTCCTGTTATTGACTAGTAACCAAGGGCCATAAGAAGAATTATCTTTGTCCTCAAAATCTCCAGATTTCTCCAAAATTTTGCTAGGTTCAGCCACCTTCTCCACACTCTTCTTGACATTCCCCTTCTTCAACCCAAGACATTCTTCAATAAAATGCCCAATTTTACCACAATTGATACAAAGGGAAGAAATTTTTTCATACTCAACTTTTTGAAAAAATCTTCCATTCTTTCCTTCCACCCAAACTCCTAAAGGAACTTGTTTGTTAAGCTCTATATGGTCACAAACTCTAGCAATCTCCCTTCTCCCCCATGGAAACATGTCACAATCAATCAAAAGACATTTACCAATCACAGAAGCTATCCTCGACACATTAATTTCTTCCCAGCAGTATAAGGGAAGATTAGGCATTATGATCCATATGGGAGAAGAAAGTCCCTTAAGCGAGTCCAGATTGAAACAAGGATTCCACCTATCCATTCCAACAATATGGCCATTCCCAAACCAAGGACCACTGGATAAGACATTCTCCATATCTTCAACAGCAAAAAAGAGCAAAGAATCCATCCTAAGCCAAGAACAGTCAAGTGAAATTTTCCAAACTGTAGCCATTGACGCCTTAACGCTCCCGCAATCACATGGATAGGAATTGATTTACCAAAAACTTTTACAACCATAAAATATTGAAGCTTCAACGAATTGGCTTGAACATTAGGCTCAAACAGTTGAACTGCCGAACCATCATCCGAAAAATAGGATTCAACATTCATCATATTAACCTTAATGTATGGATGCTTCAACCAAGGATTTCCAGAGCGTCGTTCCATCGTCTCCATACGTCGTGCTAGAGCTTCTTCTGGTTGAACATATACAGAAGCGAATTCACAAATATTTGATGGGCAAGCCAGTTTCTCCTGATTAAACAGAGGACCTTCAGCAACTGAGACAGGTCTTACATTCGCAAACCTATTCACGAACATTTTCATATCTGAAGATGACGATTCCATATTTGTAGTGCTACGTATACCATGAGGAGTATTCTCATTAATCTCTTCCAAAATCTGCTTGCCTTTGCCTTGAACCAGAGGTGAGGTTTGATTTCTCAACTCAACAGGTTCTCTTATCACCAGAGGAGCATTCATCCGAATTGAATTTAGAGATATCACATGTTTTGATTTGTCAGAATCAGGCAACAAATTCCGACCGTCACCGACGGACGGACGACAGCCGTCCGTCCATAACCAGCTGAAATTCTGCCAACGGGAAGAAGAAGAAGAAATTTGAAAAAACAATTCAAATTCCAGGAGTTTCTCTCACTAGGTTTCTCTCACTAATATTCAATTCTTTTGTTAAGGCCTGGATTTTAATTAAGCATAGTGGACCTGAACATGATTTGAACTAAACTTAAGGAACGTGAACTCAAATCAAACTTGAATGAGCAAAAGACTTCAATTAAGTCTGATCAAGAAGGACAGAACTTGAACAATCACAAGATCTTGAATCATATGCAAGACAACTCGAATCCAAATTTGAACCAAATGCAAATGACTTTGAGCTTATTTGAACAACTTGAATATGCAACAGAATTAGCAGTCAGAAGGAATTGGGTCTTAAGTCCAATTGTTTGCAATCATGTAAATGATAAAAGGTGACTCAAAAGAACTTAAATGAATGCTGAATGATTTGAAGCATATGAAATAAGACCTTGGTTCAATGAATGAGCAATCAAAATGAAAAGGTTCAATGAACAAATCTTGAACATCCAATTAGTTATACATGAATTAATATATCAGACTATTGCAAGCATGATTATAACCCATTCATAAGTAAAGGACTCGTGGGGGAATATTGTTAGACATATGCAATGTGTTTTTTTGTAGACATATAGTGCAATATGTGGCCAATACTAACACATGTTTGATAACAACAGAAGATATGTTGCATGCACAATGAATCACTCATGAGGGCTACATTCATGAATAAGGCATAGAGATCTAACAGCTTCTCCATACGGACATAGTGAACACATTAGACTACTTATGATGCATACAATAGGTCGTTGCATCAGACCTATTATACACTCAGCAAGCTATTTGTGAGCAAGCATAAAAGAATTACAATGAGCATGCGTATCAACGAATAGTTGCTAATGCATAATATCTCACTTATAAGAAGCAACAAGTGACTCATAGTGCAGCACTATGATTCATTTACAAGCAAGTACATTCAACCTTCGTTCTTATAATGATCATATCTATCAATAACGATGGTGAATGCATCGTTAGTATGGTAGAGACTTTGCAGGCAAGATATGCAAGATCATGGTGAATACAAGGACTTATTATCAATAGTGGAAAGTACATCTTATGCATAATAGTATACACAGGCGGGTGATGATCAACATAATCTGAAAACCACAACTCCCCTACAATCAATCACTGTTCAACATTAAACAAATATATTGAGCCATTACAAGCAAAGTTGAGGATATACAGTGGATGTAGGCTCCTTTGAGTTGTCGTAGAAAAGTCATTATACGCCTGATGTGATATTCACAAGCAAGATGCTAAAGAACTACAACGAATGCAAGCACCTACGGGTTAAAGCAGGATATTCGTTAGTGCACTATGATTCATTTGCAGAAAGCAATAAATAGTGCACGACATTCTACCTGTTTAAAGCAACGAATAATTCAATTCAGAAGCTGCTATGCAACGCCACCATATCCACAATATTCATGTAAACGGACAGAAGGCATTCACCAATATTTCAAAATTACCCCCGCACATGTACTGTAATCTGTATACACATAGGTACACAAAATGAATTCAAGTTCATTCTTAGCGTGGTGGGAAGGCCCAGTTTCATCGAACATTCATGCTGCGCGGGTTCATAAATGAATGTAGTTTGAGTCCGACCCTTCTATGCAGGTAGATAGGAGTCGACACGGCTTGAACCATTAAATAAATGTACGGTCATGAGGTTGACCGAGATATTTATTTTATACATTCACATTAGGCGTTCAATAAATAAAATTCACTAACAAAGACATAAAGCTTACGAAATACGATCCTCTGTCAATAGCTCGATAGAGTCGACAGGGTTCAGTCCATAAATGAAAATGATCCCAAATATCCTGATGATGACCATGTTGAATGAAAATCTCAACCGGAGTGGTTCACAAACGATCTCAAATGCCCTCAAATACCTGCATTGGCCCCGGCGAGCATGTTATTGGTACACATGTGACGTTTAGGGATGCTGCCGCAGTCAATAAGTGAATTAAAGTTTGAACCTAATCCTTCTATATGGATCAATAGGAGTCGGCATGGTTCGAACCATCAAATAAATATATGGTTGTGGCAACAGGTATATTTATTTTAATATGTTCATATTAGGCCTTCAAGGCCTATAATCAAAAGAATTCACTAATAAAGGCATAAAGCCTACGAGAAACCCGACCCTCGCTCAACAGCTTGGTCGAGTTGACAAGGTTCAATCCATAAATGAAAACGCCTCCAAACACCCCAATAATGGCCGTGTTGAATGAAAAATCTCAATTGGAGGGGTTCATAAACACTTTAAATGCCTCCCAAATGCTCGAATACCCACAAGTCTAAATCTCAAATACCAATTTCAGATATTTAAAATTCAAAATTCAATCCATCAAACACTTAAAGTAAAATCAATCCACCCTCCATAATAGTTTGCCGGGGTGGATAAATTAAAATTTATTTTAGCTCGCATTGAGCTAATGCCTAGTGAAAAATTCATTCTCAAACAATCTTCTATAAATAAGGACATTATACGTGTCCTCTAACCGACAATTTTGCCACTAAATGGCACCACACGATAACCGATTATGACCCGAGGCCCTCTGAACTGAGTGATTTTGTCGCCAAATGGCACCTCAAAATATTAGTCATGGCCAGAGCTAATACACTCCTTAGGGGTAATTAACAATAGGGGCTTGCTCCTATAGGAAACCAGAACTTAGATCAGAAAGTCCTCGCAAAATGAGGGCGAAATCTCTGGTAGTGTCTTATCTATAAACCCATCCGTCTTCTTAAAATTTACCCTGGAACTTATTTCATTAAAAGTATCCCCTGCAAAATAAAACCATATAGCGGGCAAAGGCCGGGGCCAAATTTTTGGAGCCCTTAGATTTCTGGCGACTCCACTACGGATTGGTTTCTCTTTTCTTCTTTGGCTAGTCATCTTAGTGCTATAGTAGCAGCCATATTAACTCATACTTAAAATTTTGTATCTTTCAAAATGATCTTTTAGCGGATCAACATTTTGAGAATTCTAAAAATTATCATTCAACCAATTCATATGCTATTTAGTAAGATTTTAAATTTATATTATTTTAATCGCTTGCTAGTGTTTATTTATTTTGTTTCTGTGTTCTCTGCAAGTCTCTGCATTTTGAAAGTGTGGGGTGATGTATCAGACTCTGATTACTAACCCTTACCTTTCATTCATGCTGATGGATTTATAGAATACTTCGATAACTGTCCAGTTGGGACAAGGTGCTGGGATCCAACTAACAAATGCTATTATTGAGACGGGAAATGCTGGAGCTATCATCCAATTTGGTAGCCTCGACTTCCCTGCGGTCATTGTAAGGATCGACGCCGTTCCTATGAATGGCTTGAGTACTGAAAGGCCTGCCAGAAGGCCCCAAGTTGCAACACGTCATACGCATCTGCCAGCGCCATGTCCGACCACTAAGAAGCCTCATAGAAGAATTTCTGTGTTCAAGAGGTTATCATAGCCTGAAACCCAATCACTAAAAGAATTGTGACTAGTAGGAAGATTTTTGTGGTGGTTGCAAATACTACATTCCTGCCAACCGAGTTATCTGCACCCGAGAAGAATGATGTTGAGACTTCCTCATATGCAGGAAGGCTCACAGGAAGACAAATGAGAAAGAAGAATGCTGAACTTTGAGCTCAGCAATAATTCTCAACCCATCCCTCCAACCTGTCTGCCCAGAGCCTGAAGCAGCCATTCCTACCCGAAATGGATTCGTAGGTCTGAAATGGGTGAAAAGAAATAGCTCCACTGTTGTGCTGAAGAAATTATTTTGGAACCAACAACCTGAAGTCCCAACTCCTCAGAAGAAGAAGGAACCAAAAACTCTCTCGACTTGAGTCTATAGGGTCATGAAGACTGTAAAAGAGATAGTATTGAAGAAGAGAAGATACCAATGACCACTGATGGTCAAGACTAGGAGAACTCCACCAAGAGAACGCTTATCTCTTGTGGTGGAGAGAAAAGAAAGAAGATACGTCCCACGTGGTGAGCATCAGGGTGTGACACCTGAACATCGGGTTCAGGGATCTGTCGCTGAAAGGTCCCTACAGAAAAAAAGAAATTTGGAGGCCAAAGCCTCATAGAGAAGGAGAAAGAACTGATATGGGCATGACATTTGGTACGGCTTCCCAGAGATCTGCCCCCATCTACAAATAACGTCAGAAATGGGTCCCAAAAAGGATCAACAATGATGCCCCTCCCGACAGTCAACACATTGGAGAAACCTTCAGGAGATTTCTTCACTGGCCATCCCGTCCAAAGGAAAAGACTTACTTCGACCACAGTCCACTAGTTGAAGAGATCTCCTTTCCTAACCATGAACCGGAGATACAGTGGCGTCACCGCTCGGATATCCGGGTACTAGAAGAAAATATAGATGAAGAAAATATAGAAGGAGAAGAATACCTCGAAGGGTAAGAAAATATCAAAGAATATATGGAGAAAAATTTAGAAGAAGAAATGCAAGATAGAAATAATACCTTTGATATGGAAGTGGTCTATATGGTGACACATATAGACATCAATGATGGCACCGATTATGTTGATAATGAAGATGATGATCGTTGGCAACCGCCACTTAGATAGGTATAATGGTGTCTCCTTGGAGATGGGACCACTACTGGCAGAAGTGGCCATTCCCAAGGAGAAGAGGAAGTGGAAGAAAATTCTTTTGATGATGAGAACACCATGCTTGCTGATATGCATCGACAGATGAGACGACAAATGAAGGAAAAGGACAGAGAAATCTCTTAGTTGAATGAGAAAATGACTGAGATGATGGCTCAAATGATGATGATGTTGTAGATGATGTAGAGAAATGCTGCAGTCGGTTCTATATCCAATCCTCCTTCGGATCCTCCAAACTTCCAAGTGCCACAAGTATCAGAAATAAGGGGAGTTCCTGAAGGTGGTCACGAAGTCCATAATATCATCCGCCAGCCCACCCCACAAAATGTTGCAAGTACTTTTGAACATGTGACTTCTGCACAGTTGGAAGGAATTATCAACGAGAAGATCAAGGCCATCATAGCCGTTGATCAGGCAGAGAAATTAGTGGGCAAGGGTCATCCGTACCTTGTTGAATACAACCAAGTGCCATATCCAAAAGGATACAATGGTACTAATAACCCCCTACAGCACTTGGCACAATTCAAAGCAACATGTGAGAATACATGAGGGAACGACGTCTTACTCTTTCGACAATTCGTCAGCAGTTTAACAGCAACTACTTTCGAATGGTATGGTGAACTACCAAATGATTTTGTAAAAACATTTGCAAAGTTAGAATCTATGTCCGTGAAGAGATTTGTCAGCGCGACCGAGAAGATAATGATCGCTGACCTTGCTCTGGATAAAAGAAAAAGGGAAGAATCAGTTATTAAATATATAACTTGCTGGCGTAACCTAAGTATGAAGTGTGAACAACAACTTGAAGAAGAGCATGCCGTGGAACAATTGATGGAAAATATTGATAATAAAATGCAACCCTTCCTATGTATGACTACAGTTACCACATTTCAAGATTTGCTGGACAGAGTGGCTAAGTTTAAGAATTTGAATTTGTCCAGATTAGCAAATCACTCTGATAAGCCCAAGAAGGTTAAGGCCTTGGGTGCTAGAAGGGGTGAATCTGACTCTACATTTTTCTCTAGAACCAATAAAGAAAAGCATGTGATTTATAACATAGACAAAGGCAAGCAGCCAATGCAGTTGAAGAAAAGCCCAAGCAGGCCTACAACCTTAACCCCTAACTGAAGCTTATACTTGGGGCAACGATAAGCCACGAACTTATCAAGATGAAGTAGAACGCCCGATGCAAGAAATGGGAACTGGTGATAGAGTGTTCCAATCCCTTAAAGATAAAATGAATAAAAAATATTCATTTAGGAGGGATAGCGTCGCCAAGTTATTTCAACTCGCAGTGAAAGCGGGTTTGAAACTGCTAGAATGAAAAAGACCTGAAGAGTTAAAACATGTTGGTGAGCCAAATTACTGCCCATACCATCGGGTACTCAGCGATCCTATTGAAGATTGTTATATCTTCAAGGATTGGCTTGAAAGAAAATATCAAAAGGGGGAACTCACATTATTCAACAATGTGTTGGCTCATTCTAGAAAAGAATCAACTCGGTTGATCACGTCTTCTTTCGTACCCTCAGTTGAAGAAAGAGGAAATGAAAAGAAGTTAGCTCAAGAAGAGCACTGAGAGACCACGGTCTCTAGAAAGACTATGAAAATGCTGAAGTAGTTTGAAGGAGTTCTAGGGATGAAGAGGAAATCTCCAACGGAAGCAGTGCTAAATTTGAAATATCTACCTATGACAGGAGCTTCTACTTCTAAACAATTCCGTAACCAAGCTAGCACTTCGAAGTCTGGAAAGGTGAAGCCCTCCAATAAAAAGACCAAGTTGAAGAAGCTGAAAGAGAAAAGGACTAAAACTTAGAGAGCTATCAATAGTTTGGATGAACATTATCAGACTGTGGGGCGATCTATTAAGCTCGCTGACTTAATGTCAAGGCTTAAAATAGATGAAGTCGAATAAAATGATGAGAATTCTCTTCTAACAGAAGTATGTCAAGTCATCTCAGTGGCACCAAGTACCTTAACAAAAGAAAGACATGTTGAGGGAGTCGCTTCTGAATCCTGTCTAGTGGTGACATCAATGGACTATAGCTTGAAAGAGGACTTGTATTTTTCAAAGGAAGATGGGTCGGACCCCAACATAGCATCGTAAATGGGACATGTAAGGATGGGTGGTGATTTTGAATTAAAAAATGAATCCCAAGATGCGAAATGGCTGACTTTGAAGAAAATGCTCCATTAAATGACTCTGAACCAGAGGAGATCGCTCAAGTACTGTTGAGAAGCGGTAAGATACTATCGCCTCCATCGAAGAAGGGGGTCTCCAACAAAAACAAGGAAAAGGATATAGTCATCAATGACGATATTATCCATGAAGATCCTAAAAAAAAGAACACTTCAGCTAAGGGGATAAATTATGTTATCTTATCCAATATGAGGAAAATACCTACATAACTCAGCATATACGATGCACTTGTAATGTCTAAGGACCTTCAGGAGACTTTGATTCATGCTCTCAAAGACCCTAAAAGATACGATGCATATTTTACTGAATGTAAATTGACTGGAGTCTTACAAGCTCGTAATGAGCCATTCATTACCTTCTCTGAAGAGGACATAATGCCTGAGACTGCAGACCATAACCATCCTATATATGTTACTGCAGAGAGCG
This sequence comes from Dendrobium nobile, assembly GCA_022539455.1. NCBI lineage: Eukaryota > Viridiplantae > Streptophyta > Magnoliopsida > Asparagales > Orchidaceae > Dendrobium > Dendrobium nobile. The sequence goes on from CM039725.1 coordinate 12,697,977, forward strand.
ATAAGCTGATCATCAGTCAAATCTTGATCAATCCCGGATCTTTCATAAATCTAATAAGCTTGAAAGCACTGAGATCCCTTTGCCTTAATGTGGAACACATCGGGCCAGATAAGCTGATGGTGCATAGTCTCAACGAGAAAGGGTAGAAGACCCTTGGATCGTTCATGCTATCTCTTATATTTAGAGAACTTCATACAGAAGTCAAGTTCCATGTAATTGAAACGGACACCTCATTCAAGGCGTTATTAAGTTGCCCTTGGTTGCATGAATACGGTGTCGTCCTATCAATATTACACCAGTGTATGAAGTATCTTAAAGATGGAGAAGAATTCAGGATCTTTGGTGACATTCATCCCTTCACAGTCCATAAAGAATAGTATATGAAGATGTCAGATACTTCATGCCAAAGAAGCAAAAGTCTTTAAGTTCTTTCAAGGCTAAAGCATCAAGCTCAAAGGCTGCGAAGCGAACTGAACATGAAGATGAGAAGAAATGTGTGGGAAGAAAGAAGACAATGCTGACTCTTCCCAAAGCATCGATCATTCCCAAAGAAAAGAAACACGTACCTCATCTTGGGAGTGACATGGATGAAGATGATGTGACCCTGCCAAATCTCGGAGAGTATGACAGTCTATGGACGAATGGAGTAGGGAGGTTGAATATTTAAATGATGACTATAATTACGACTCTATCTACATGAATACGGTGCAGGAAGTATTCTCTAGAAGAATAAGCAACCTGTCAATCTCATATAGCGTACACATAGTCACATGTATTCCCCTATAATACTTTAAAGAAATCACTCCATGAGAGGTGCATAAGATTGAAGAACTCACCACCCGTTATTTACCTCCTCTTAAAAATGGGACTGTGCCCGGGAATGTACTATATTCAGTGGGAATGCATGAAGAAGAGAATAATGACTCGTGTTATATGCTCCTCGATTCCGGAGAGTTATTTCCTACGAGGCTACTTATGTTTAATACCAAAGGTATTCAAATAATGTTACGAAAGCAAATTAATGTTCATACCACTAAATGATAACTTCGTACATGCCTGGGCCTCTGGTATGGAAGGAATTCGTGTCCATTATGACAGAAGGATATAGCTGCGTACAAAGGCATCAAATTCATCAAGAGAAAATTCCTCTGGAAAAAGATTGCCGAGCCATCACATACAGAGAAATTGAATATGATGATGTTGACGATGAGGAGACGTGCGGAGTTGACAATTATGATGATCAACTCATGGAGGCCAAGCTTGCACTAGAAAAATTTAGAGATGGTGGACAGGCAGCCGCTATGAATGAGCTAAAAGAAGTCAACATGGGAATTGAGGAGGATCCTTGCCCAACCTTCATTAGCTCCTTCTACCAGAAGAGCAAGCAGAAGAAATAAAAGAAATTCTTTGTGAATTCAGTAATTGCTTTGCTTGGACATTTGCTGAGATGTTCGGTTTATCCCTTGATGTAGCAGTTCACAAGTTAGCCATAAAACATGACGTAACACCCATCAAACAAGCTCCATGGAGAATGAGATTTTTTTTTGATAAGTGCAAATTTGCATTAAAAGAGAAAGGACAAACTAATACAAGCTAATCATAAAGTGCAAATCACATATTCCTTCTTCAGCAGATGGAACAGTGAAGTAGGAAAATCTAAAGCGGTAAAGGAATCAAAACAAAAACTATCAGCTACGGCAAGAATGGCACATAAATCAACTACCTTGTTACATTTCCTAGAAGTATGCAAAAAATCATCTTATTGAAATAAAAAAAGAATGAGATCTTCTCAAAAATCCGGTTGTTGATCTTGGATTCCTTCATAGAATCATGAAGGAACTTGATAACATTGTAGTTATCACCCTCAATTATTAGCCCTTTACTCTTAAGCATCCAATTAGTGATGAAATCCTTAACTGAGAAGACAGCTTCCAATTCGAGCATCCAATCACAGAGAATGAGATTGGAGATTGAAGAATAGGTGATTGCAGAAATAAAGAAGCTTATAGATGCGAGCTAGATTGCCAATATTGTCCCTGTCAAAAAGAAGAATGAACAGATTCATATCTGTATCGACTGTTGGGACCTCAACAAGGCGTGTCCAAAAATAAGTTTTTGCTCCCTGTATCTGAACTCCTGGCGGACAACACGTCCAATTATGACATGTTCTCCTTCATGTATGAATCGTCAGGATACAATCAAATTAAGATGGCGTTTGAAGATGACAAGTACACTTCATTCAGAATGCCAATTTGCATTTTCTGTTATACGGTCATGCTTTTTGGCCTGAAGAATGCTAGTGCCATCTATCAACGGGCAATGAATCGTATTTTTGATGAATTAATACATCAAAAGGTCGAGTGCTATGTGGACAATCTTGTGGTCAAGAGTATGGATCGAAGAGATCACCTAAATGACTTGAGGATTGTATTTGAAAGGATTAAAAAGTTTGATATGAAGATGAACCCTCTCAAATGTGCTTTTGGGGTCTCCTCCGGTAAATTTTTGGGGTATGTTGTTCGTCATTGAGGTATCGAGATCGACCCCAATAAGATCAAGGCTATCACGGAGATGCCACCTCCAAAGAATCTTTGACAACTTCGCTCCTTACAAGGATAATTATCTTTCATTCGGCGGTTCATATCAAATATGTCGGGTAGGTGCCAGCCATCCTCAAAATTAATGAAGAAAGATGTTTGCTTCAAATGAGATGAAGAGTGCTAGGAAGCATTCAATAGTATTAAAAGATACTTGCTAAACGCTCATATTCTTGCAGCGCCATTTTCGGGGAAGCCTCTAATACTATACACGGCAGCACTAGAAGAGTCCCTCGGAGCATGATTGACCCAACACAATAAAGAAGGCAAGGAGAACACATTCTACTACATCATTAGGAAATTGATTGAAGTAGAAAGCCATTATTCTCCTATTGAAAAGTATTGTCTGTCGTTGATTTTTATAGTTCAGAAACTTCGCCATTATATGCTTTCTCACAGAATCAACTTGATTTCAAAGATCGATATGTTGAAGTTCTTGATGACAAGACCAGCTTTGATAGTTTATTTAGTCAGGTGGGTAGTACTGCTCCTATAATTTGACATCACATATATGCCACAAAAGGCGGTAAAAGGGCAGGTGTTAGCAGACTTCTTGGCAGTACATTTTATCCTGGCAGATTCTCCGTTAAATGATGATTTGCATGACGAGCAAATTATGCAAATTGAGGAGAATAAAAAGCTACCATTCTGGGAGATGTACTTAACGGGGCATCATCTATTAAACCTGCTCGACCTTCAAATATTACAAGGGCCTGAGCTGGCATCGATCTCATTTTTTAGCACCTGAGGGAGGCATAATGAGATTTTCATTCAGTTTGACTGAACCTCGAACCAACAATGAAGCTGAATACAAAGCTTTAATAGTGAGATTGGAGATTGCGATTGATGTTTGAATCCATATTCTTCAAATTTTTGGTAATTCTCAACTTTGATAAATCAGGCCCTCGACATTTACAAGATTGACAAACTTGATTTGGCCCACTACCACTGGCGAGCCCTCGAGTTTCTGTAGCAAGTATCAAATGTTGAAATAGCTCGAGTTCCTTGAGGATAGAATGCCAAAGCAGATTGTCTGGCCAAATTAGCCAAGGAAATGACAAATATCAACGAGGAGATGCCTATATTCGTTGGGGTTTACACCAGTAGGGTCTTGAAGCCCGCTCTGTTATAATTCTCGAGGGTAGAAGAAGTACCAAATTCAAACCAACAAGATATGATTTTAGTTGATCCTCAACCTCCTCATCAAATTATTATGAAAAATTATCCGGAAGAATATCATGTAGCCAAGAGACGAAAAGCTTGTTAATCCTCATAGTCGTGGCTGCATTGCTTAGACATTGAGGAAGGAGATGATTGGAGGCAACCTTCATCGAATATTTCAAAGAAAGCAGATTCCCAATGGATAAATATGTGGCTGCACAAATTCGAAAGAGAGCATTACAATATGCATTCGTTAATGATATGCTGTATCAACGAGCTTTTGATTAGATGTGGCTACGATGCCTAGGGATCAAGGAAGTTGATAAAGTGGTAGTAGAAGTCTATGAGGAATTTTGTGGAGCACATCTGTCAGATCCCAAAATGACCAATAAAATCAAAAGAATGGGTTACTACTAGCTAACCATGGTGATAGATTTTATTGATTATGCTAAAAGGTGTCACAAATATCAAATCCAAGGTGATGTTATATACCAGCCTCCAAATTCTCAACACCCAACAGTAGCATCCTGGCTATTTGAATGCTAGGGCACAAATATAATTGGACCAATAGATCCGCCAACATCAACGGGACATCGCTTCGTTCTGGCAGCAACAAACTACTTCTTAAAGTGGCCGAAAGCAGCTCCATTCAAAGATGTCACATCTGAGCATGTGATCAATTTTTTACCCACAATATTGTCTATAGATTTGGTGTGTCATACTGTATAATCTCAGACAACGGTATTACATTCAAAAGTATAAAAAATTATCAATTCGTTGATCGATAAAATCGATTGGCGGTATTGATCCATATAGAACCCAAGAGCAAATGGCTTGGATGAGGCCTTCAAAAAAATGTTGGTGAAATTATTGAAGAAGATCCTCATCAAGAACAAAAGAGAGTGGCATACGAAGATGGTAGAAGCGCTATGGGCCTATCATACAACTTATAAGACTCCAATCAAAGCTACTCCTTATTCATTGGTGTTCGGAGTTGAAACAGTATTGCCATTAGAAGTTTAACTACCATCTCTCCAAATTTGACCCTTCAAGGGGAAAATAAATCAAAAAATTTATCACATAGCAACACCCCCAAAATTAAATTTTATGGGAGTCCCATTATGATAAACTTTTCAGATCTAAACTCCCTCTCAAAAAATGACAACCAATCGCCTAAGGTGATTATAGACCTCATTGTAGTTTGCCCTTCCGAGGATATTATATAGGTACAACTACGAGGGGGTAAGGTCTTACCCCCTAGACATTTTCCTCAAGAAAAAGGAAAACAAGTTGTTTCTAATGATCCAATTCAAATCCCCACTCAATAAACAAATCCTTCTTCAAATCGGCTGGGTCCAAGTCTTGATGTTCCAAAAGTTGAATATAATATCTTAGCTCATTTCAAGAAGTTTCCTACTAAGTTGAGCGTCTATGACACCCATGTCTTCTCTAAGGAGATGAGGGAATTCTTAAATAAAGTATTTCTTGACCCAGAGATTTTCTTAGCTCAGTTAGCTTTCGCTTTTGAAGAAGAAGCTTCATACTTCAAGAAAATCGCAGGAGTAACCTTTTTTTATGAGGATTTATTCCTAGGAATTGTCAATAACAATTACCCACTTTACGTCACCATAACTGTGGGAAAATTTCAAGTATCTAGAGTTCTCATTGATTCGGTTGCATCGATCAATATGATGAATATGAATACCCTACAATATCGTGGAGTTGATACTAGTAAGATCTCAAGCAAAAAGTTGGTGCTTTATGGGTTTAATAAAATGGGTGAGAAGGCTTTAGATTCAATTATTGTACTTCTAGAGATATGAGAGTTGAAAATAAAGGTGAAAATTCATATAATTGATTCAGACACATCCTTTAATGTGCTCTTAGGTTGCCCTAGATCCATGAGTACAGGATGGTTCCATATACCCTACACCAATGCTTCAAGTACTAACGAGATGGCATTGAGTATGAAATTAAGGGTAATCAATGACCATTCTCTATTCATGAGATCGTGATCTAAGAGGATGCCACATACTATGCACCTAATGGGTCCACCACCTATTCTAAGGTAGAGATCAATATTGAAGAAGAGAAAGTAGAAAATTAAAGTTCAAAAGCAATTCAAATGTTAAAAGCAGAAAAAGTCAACAATAAAAAAGATAGAATTTAAGTAGCGAAGATGATGACAAGCGCGTGGTCTTTAAGCATCCAAAAAATTTACCTCAATGAGGTGGGAGGATGGCCCAAAGAGCACATAGTCAAGGCCTTTCTTTAGTTGAAAAAATAAATCCCCTAATGTACATCAAACTATAATCAAGTTCTTATGAAGAATCAAGAAAGAGGGGTGCCAAAATTGCTTTTAACTATCAAAAAAATAAATCCTCCTCCAAAATTTGATCTCACTTTAGAATCGGATAGTGACCAAGAGGGTGAAAATTCAAAAGTTCAAAGTGACGAGCCTAAATTAACTCTTTATGAAAAGCTTAAAAGGGCAATTGAATCCTAAACCTTAACCCCACTGTCTACCGACAGTGTCTCAGGGTTATTGACTAAGGATGCCCCTAATTTAGATGGAGAAGTAAGGAAAGTCCAAATTATTTTCCCTGGATTCTCCTACTCAAGGAATGAAGATGATGTAAGCCTTGATGAGGCAGAATTTAATAAATTAATAAAATTACTTTTTGGCTACTTTCTTGTTGGTGTCAAAACTCTTATCTCTAAAGGTAATGTTCTGAGTCAATAGACTAAGGGCCAAGCTAAATGCTATAAAAATATTTAAAATTCAAACATAAATAAAAATTAGACAAGTGGTATCAGCTTTGGTACCATTAGTTTATTTGATAATGATGAATATTGTTTAATGATAACTAATTATCTTGAATCTGAAAATATCCCTACTAAAGTCGTTGATTCACTTGACAAACTTTTCTGGATACTTTAGACAATTCCAATGAACTTAAAGTTTGGTATGCACCCCTTGAATTTAAGGAAGAAATTAAATCGATAGTCGATGAACTTAAGGAAATAAATCTTATAACAAAAAATGATCCTCGCTCCACCTTCATAAGTTCTTTGTTGAGTAAGGATGAGTCTTAGGATCTAATTCAAGTTCTCTTTGTGTTTAAGGACTACTTCACTTGGACATATGATGAAATATTGGGTTTGTTCACTGACATAGCCGTCCATAAACTTAGAATCTGGCAGGATATCATTCTTGTCAAGCAATCTCCTAGATGCATACATCTAGAGATTGAACAATAAGTCATTTCTAAAGTTAAGAAGTTGGCTTAGGCTAGATTTATTTAACAAGAATAATATCCATCTTGGGTTGCCAGCATCATGCCAATTCAAAAGAAGAATGATCAAATTCAAGTCATTATTGACTATAGGGATCTGAATAAGGCATATCCCGAGGATGAATTTCCTTTGACCATACTAGAACTCATGGTGGACATTGCCTCTTCGCATGTCATTATCTCCTTTATGGATGGTTCATCTGGTTACAACCAAATCAAGATGGCCCCAGCAGATGAGAGAAACACTTTGTTCAGGACCTTTATGGGAATCTTTTAATATAAAGTAATTCCATTGGTCTTACAAATGCTGGTATAACCTATTGCGGGCTATGACTCAAATCTTTAACGAATTAATTCATAATCAAGTCAAATGCTACATCAAATATTTAGTTGTTAAGAGCAAAGTCAAAGAGACTCATCTTTATAACTTAAGAATTATCTTCGAGCGGTTATGCTGCAACGAACTTAAGATGAATTTACTAAAATGCACTTTTGGCATTAATTCAGAAAAATTATTTAGTTTTGTAGCGAGGCACCATGAAATCAAAATTGATTATGCCAAAATCAATGGCATCTCAAATATGTTGCCTCCAATGAGCCTTACTCAACTAAGGTCTCTCCAAGGAAAATTGGTAAATATAAGAAGGTTCATTTCAAACCTATCTGAAAGATGACAACCGTCCTATGTCCTTGCTAAGAAGGATGCCAAAAATCATTTGGGATGAGAAATGTCAATTTGCATTTGAAAATATCAAATAATACTTGACAAATCTACTAGTCTGGAAGACCTTTAATCCTTTACACTATAGCCTTTGATAAATCTCTTATTGCAACTCGAGCTTATGAGTTTATGATTTTTTATGATAATAAATATTATGGCTCACATTCTATTATCTACTTGTATTTGTAATATATTTTTGTTTGTGTGTGTACTAACTTTTCAGGAATATCATGAATCATAAAATAAAGATTCAAGGATCAAAATTAGGTAGAATAGGTTATATTGTAATAATTTTTGTAATATTCATTGATGTATTTTTTATTTCTTGAGTCATGTCCTGTAAGGGTATATACTTGCTTGGTGGTCATCCCACACATACTCAGGGGGTGTGAGATTAAGTCAAAACCAGAAGTTTAAGTTTTGAACTAATAATACTAGAAGATTTATATTGTCTAAGACGATCAGCTCATTGAACTAATCGTACTAAATGATTTTGATCATCCAAGATGATTCATTATAATTTTGGAAAATAATTGCCAAAGATAATTTAGGTAAGGATTTAAGATTAAAATTTGTTCTAATCATCCCAAATGATCTAGATCATCGTGGAAAATCAATACAAGTCATGCCTAAATTAATCATGTGATTAGGGGATTAATTATGGTTAAATTTTTCAATCAGATCATCCTAAATGGTCTATATATCATACCAGAAGATGTTTATTAACATACTTAATTTTTTTAAATCATCCAAGATGAAATAACATAATTTTTTAAAAATCATCCAGGATGATCCACAATATCATCATGGATGATCTGTACATATTTGAACTGATCATCTAGGACTATCCTGATATCATCTGAGACTATAAAGTCAAATTCTGCACATCATATTGGACGATCCTGCGATCAACTAGGATGATATTTGGCGCCAGAATTGAGTTTTTAGGATTTTTTTAAGCCCGCTTTTTAAACACATCGTACAGGATGATCTTTGCCGCCAAGATTAATTTTTAGGGTTTTTCAAAGTCCTCTATTTAAGCTTTATCAAGGCACTTAGTAAGTGTCTTTGGCAGCCATTAAATATTTATTCTTCTAGAGAAAACATGAAGAGAGAACTTGAAAGGGAGAGAGGAAATGGTGGAGTTTGAGAGACAGAGAAGATCCTTAGAGGGGGTTCAAGGGAGTGTGGAGGGGGTTTAATACGATTACTCCATCAAGCTTACACCATATTACCATCGGATTCAAGGTTCATCTTAAGGAAAGTTTTGCGAATAAGAAGATATCTTTGGTGTCAAAGGACCCGGCTACTCCACCGTACCGAGAAAGGTGGAAGTGATTTTGTAAGGGCTTCTCCGCCTAGCTATGGGGGCTAAAGGGGAGTCACTAAAAGTTTAGTGTAATACTTGGAGGGTGCCTCCAAGGAGTAGACATAGGTCAGGTTGGACCAAACCACTATAAATCTGGTGTATTCTTTCTGATAATTTTCCACACTTCATTTTTTTATTACCATTAATTTCTTGGGTGAAATCTCTTATTAACTTTTTATTATTGATTTAATTTGTTTCTGCTGCAAGATATAAGAGATTTTTCTTTTAGTAAAAGATGTTTTTTAATATCTAATTCACCCCCCCCCCCCCCGCCCTCTTCGTTAGCATCGGGACTAGTTCATAAGGGCTTAACATCCTTAATGAACTTTCATCACTCTAGACCCTCCTAGCTCAAGTCAATAATAAGGGGAAAGAGAATGTCCACTATTACCTTAGTCGGAGACTTCTCCCAACAGAAATCTTGTACCCTAAAATCAAGAGATATTGCCTTGCTTTAGTCTTTACAACACAAAAACTAAGGAATTACATACTTTCTCATCAAGTTAATTTAATTTTCAATGTCAATCCCTTATAATATCTTATAGGTCGACCTACGTTATCAAAAAATTTAGCATGGAAGTTTATGATATTGCTTCAATTTGAAATTACTTTCATTCCCTTGCATACTATGAAAGGCCATGCCGTTGTAAACTTTCTTACAACACACCCGTTGCGAGCGTAGTCTCCTCTAAATGATGATTTACCTGATAAACAAATTATGAGTTTTGAGGAATTGAATAATCAATTCTAGGAAATGCATTTTGATGGTGCAATGTCCTCCTAGTGAGGAAATGCACATTAATCTATTATTCCTAAAAAAGTTATAATTAGCCTAATTTTCATAGCACCTGATAAGGGAATGATACACTTTTCCAACCACTTATCAGGGCCTTGCATGAACAATGAAGATGAGTTTGAAGCTCTAATAATTAGACTAGAACTTATAATCCTGATAGAGATTAAATAGATTAAAATTTTTTTGTGGCTCTCAACTGACGATCAACCAAATTGCAGGGACTTACAAGCTTTTCAATTTTAAACTCCTGAAGTATCACCAATTTACTAGTCACTTACTCGAGCAAATTCCCATTGTAACTATGTATAGGTTTCCCCATGGAAGTAAATCTTTGGTGGATGCCCTAGCAAAGCTCACAAAGGAATTTGCCTGTCCAAAAAAGGATTTCATTCTTATAAAGATTCAGGTTTGTCATCAACAAATAATTTTCGCATGCACTTTCTAACTCTTCAGCAATTGATGAAGAAGGTGATTGGAGACAACCCTTAATCGATTTCCTTCAAGAAGGTAATCTTCCCCATGATAGGTCACTTGCCAATCAAATCAAGACACGTGCCCTATCATATGCAATAGTAAATAATATGTTGTATCATCAATCATTAGATCAAATGTGGCTCCATTATTTAGACAAATGAGAGGCGATAAATATCATTAATTAGGTCCATGCTGGAGTATACAATGCTCATCAATTTTGCCTAAGATGAAATTTAAAATCAAAAGACTTGGATACCACTATCCAAAAATGATTGACAAACATATAAAAATAATAAAATATTATCATCAGTGTCAGGTACATATTGTGGTTTTACATTAGCCGCCTAACATGTTGTATCCCATGATAGATTTATGACCCTTTGAAAGTTGGAGCACAAATGTTATCAGGCCTATTAACCCTCCCTCTTCAAAATGTCATCGCATCATTTTAGCAGCAACTGATTATTTTTAAAGTGGATAGAATCAATTCCCTTATGAAAGGTTACAACACATCATGTTATGAAATTCTATTATGACCATATCATATATTGATTCGATGTACCTCACAAATTATTTCTGATAATGGGACTTCTTTTAAGTCTATAAAAATTAACAATTTTATAAGGCGCCATAGTATTGATTGGAGATATTCAACAGTTTATTACCCTCATGCTAATGGTTTGGCTGAGGCCTTCAAGAAAACTCTGGTGCAAATCATAAAAAAGGCCCTTGATAATAATAAACGTCAATGGGATAAGAGATTGGTGGAGGCCTTGTGGTACTATCGTACCACTTACAGGACCCCAACCTAATCCATATCATTCACACTGGAAGTTCAAATCCCTTCACTCAGAATTATAATCCAAAACTAGATAACAACATAACAAAATGCAAAACTCTTGTTAGAAGAGATCAAATGCCTTGAAGAATGATGTCCCCAAGCTCAATAAAACTTAGAGTTATATAAAGCTTGAATGATTCAAGCTCACGATGATTTAGTGCGAGCTAGAACCTTCTAAGTAGGAGAAATGGTCTTGGTTTTTCAGAGGACTATCTTATCTTACCAAAAGATTGATGGGAAGTTTGAACCAACCTAGGAAGAACCCTTCATTATAGAAATAGTCTATGAAGGAGGCTCAAATCAACTAATGGATTATAAGAAAAATCACCAAATGTTGCCAGTCAATGAGTGATTCCTTAAGAAATATTATGCCTAATATAGCTCGATCTTTAAATTAATAAAATTTTAAGCTTTGTTACAAGTTAAATCAATCTCATTTAAGTTTTCAAATTTTAGAATCCTATTTTTCTTTTCTTTAGGTTAGATGTGAGTCATCGTGCTTTCTTTCCTTAGGACTAGATCTTTTAGTGATGAAGCACGCACTCTATAACACCATCCAAAATTTCAAAACCTAGTCTTATTCTTAGGTTGTAAGCTTCCTACTCATAGGATTATTCATTAGTGATGGATAACACCCTCTATGGCGCCATCCTAATTTCAAATTTTAAACTTGGTCCACCTTGGGAAGCAAAACTTCTTTCCCCACACTACAGGAAAACATGTGAATGTTGTCAGATGTTCCGGCGGAATTTTTCACGTTGGTAAGTATGGCGTTTGTATCGGTGCATCATGCAAAGGTATAATAAAAACATTCTTTATGACACATCCTACGATGAAAACTTCCCAACGTCCCATACGCCGGTGATAACATCGAAAATTAGCAGCATTTCATTCTTACTGACAGACTTTATGGCAGATTAGGTCCGGCGCAGATACTGGTGGATAATACGTCAACTATTTTAAAGTCAACGACTTAGAACCGATGAAAAAGGCACCGAAAAACATTCCGGTGTTCAGGACGCTGAAAAATTTGCCGGTGAAAGCCTTATTTCCGAACATGACCCATCTGGCTGCTCATTTCATTTCATCATTTCTCTTAAATCTTTAGTCTCCCTCTCATCGCCCCAGTGTCTCCCACCCTAGATCACCATTGCTGAGCTTTGTAGATGTTCACAGGAGGTCATCAATGATCACCGGCTTCATCGCCGGCGAAAGGAGACCAGTTTCATAAAATTCGACCATTAGTTTTCGCCGCATTCAGATTATTCGCCGTCTTCCGATTTCATCGATTGTAAGATTTTTTTTCTTCATGTTATTTCTTATTAGACATTTGTTAGAGGATGCACATATTAGATATTTTTTTATTGATAAATTTTTCAAAATCAATTTGGATTCATGTCGGGTAGGTCTATTATAGAAGCCATACATTTATCGAGAGGTTTGATGGAGAAATATAGAGAGAATAAGGAGGATCTACATATGATATTTATTGATTTAGAGAAAGCATATGATAAAGTTCCAAGAGGAGTGCTATTGAGAGCTCTTGCAAAAGAATAGAGTTATTACAATTATTTTATTTTAAAATATTTAAAAAGATTAAAAAGATTTTCTTTTTGTTTAAGATTTTTTAAAACTACCAATTCAGCCCCCACCCCCCCCCCCCCCCCCCCCCCCCCCCCCCCCCCCCCCCCCCCCCCCCTTTTTAAATTTTGATCCATGTCTAACTTTGGAAATGGAAACACCACGGAAGGTTATTCAATTACTAGACCACCTCTTTTTGATAATATATCTTTTGATGTTTTGAAAACTCGTATGTCCACATTTTTATACTCAATTGATTATCGTTTATGGATGCCAGTTAGTGAAAGTTATTTTGCACCTTTTAGATTAGTAAATGGTGTTAAAATTAAAATTATTTTTGCTAATTAGATTGCTAATGATAGAGATCTTGCATAATTGAATGCTAATTGCTTGAACTTATTTTTATGTGCCTTAAAATCTAAAGATTATATGTGCGTTTCTACTTGTTCCACTGGAAAAAAATTTGGGATAGATTATGCATAGCATATGAAGGGTTTAGAAAACATTATCTTTCTTTAGTCTTTACAACACAAAAACTAAAGCATTACATAATTTCTCATCAAGTAAATTTAATTTTCAATGTCAATCCCCTACATATGTTATGAGTCAACCTATGTTATCAGGACATTTAGCACAATGATACATGATATTACTTCAATTTGAAATTACTTTCAATCCCCTATGTACTATGAAAGGGCAGGCCATTACAAACTTTCTTACACACACCCACAATCGATGGAGTCTCCTCTAAATGATGATTTACCTGACGAGCAAATCATGAGTTTTGAGGAATCAAATAACTGAGTCTGGGAAATATATTTTGATGGTGCAATGTCCTCCTAGTGGGGCAATGCACATTAATATACTATTCTTGAAAAAAGTAGAATTGGCCTATTTTCATAGCACCGGATAAGGGAATGATGTATTTTTCCAACCACTTATTAGAGCCTCCACGAATAATGAAGTTGAGTATAAAGCTATGATAAATGTCTTACAACTTGTAATCCTAATAGAGATTAAAGAGATTAAAATCTTTTGCGACTCTCAACTGATGATCAACTAGATTGCATGGACTTATAAAGTTTTTAATTTTATACTCCTAAAGTAACACAACTATACTAGTCACTTACTCAAGCATATTCCCATTGTAATTATATATAGGATTCCTCATGGAAGTAATTCTTCGGTGGATGCCCTAGCAAAGCTCACAAAAGATTTTTCCTATCTTGAAAAGGACTTCATTCCTATAGAGATTTAGGTTTGTCAAGTCTTGTCTCGTATAGATTTAGAGAACATTAACAAATAATCTTCGTAGGTCCTTTCTAACTCTTCAGTAATTGATAAAGAAGTTGATTGGAGATAACCTTTAATTGATTTCCTTCAAGAAGGTAAGCTTCCCCATACTAGGTAACTTATCAATCAAATCAAGAATTGTACTGTCGATCATTCGATCAAATGTGGCTCCATTATTTAGATAAATGAGAGGCCCTAAAGATCATTAATGAGGTCCATGCTGGACTATGCAGTGCTCATCAATCAGGCCCTAAGATGAAATATAAAATCAAAAGACTTGGATACTACTATCCTTCAATGATTGATAATTATATAAAAATTATAAAATATTATCATTAGTGTCAGGTACATAATGTGATTTTACATTAGCCATCTAACTTGTTACAGCCCATGATAGCTTTTTGGCCCTTCAAAAGTTGGGGCACAAATGTTATTGGGTCTATTAACCCCCCTTCTTCAAATGGTCGTCGTATTATTTTAGCAGCAACTGATTATTTTTCAAAGTGGGCAAAATCAATTCCTCTATGAAAGGTAACAACATACCATGTTCTGAAATGATATTATGAACATATCATATATTGATTCAAAGTACCTCACATAATTATATCTGATAATGGGTCTACTTTCAAGTCTACAAAAATTAACAATTTTGTAAGGCGCCTAAGTATTGATTGGAAATACTTAACAGTCTATTACCCCTGTGCTAATGGTTTGGCTGAGGCCTTTAACAAAGCTCTAGTGAAAATCATCAAAACGACCCTTGATAATAATAAATATCATTGAGATAAGATGTTGGTTGAAGCCTTATGGGCCTATCGAACCAGTTACACGACCCCAACCTAATCCATGTCGTTCACACTAGTGTATGGGTTCGAGGCCATAATCCCTCTAGAAGTTCAAATCCCTTCACTCAAAAAAATAATCCAGAACAAGATAAAGACATAACAAAATGCAAAACTCTAATTAGGAGAGATTAAATGCCTTGATGAATGACATCCCCAAGCTCAACAAAACTTAGAGTTATATAAAGCCCAAATGGTTCAAGCTCACGATGATTTAGTGCGAGCTAGAACCTGCTAAGTAGGAGACTTGTTCTTGGTTATTCAGAGAACTATCTTAGCTTACCGAAAGATTGATGGTAAGTTTGAACCAACCTAAGAAGGACCCCTCGTTGTAGATAATTAACCCTCATCAATCTTATGTGGAGCAAGCTTCCTCCTCATATTCACTAGTGATGGATAATAATTGCTTAAGAGGGTTGTTTTGTACTAATCATACAAAATGATCTATCGATCATCCTGGATGATCAGTTGCAAAAATTGAAAATTAGGTCTTCTTTTGGAGGCTCTCTATTTAAGGAATTTTACTAACCCTTAAATTAATCTTTTACTATGGAGTTGATCTAAGAGAGAGCTTAGACAACGAAAAGGGAGAACTTGAGAGAAAGAGATAATTATGAGCGGCAGGTTTTTCTCCACTAGTTCTATTGTGGCTCTGGGGAGATTGTCATCAGCATTAGATCCAAGATCTCTGCCTACTCCCAATGAGAGTAAAAGGATTCCCGGGTTATCTGCCTTCACTAGGTGGGTGAAAAAGGATTTTCAAGTTCTCTGCTTACTTCGGGAGGGAGTAAAAGGATTCAAGGTTCTCTGCCTCACCGTGTCAGTGGAAAGATTTTGTAAGGGCTTCTCCGCCTTGTTCTGGGAGCAAAAGGAGAGCCACTTCAATTTAGTGAAATACTTGGAGATGAATTCTCCAAGGAGTGGACATAGGTCAGATTTTACCAAACTACTATAAAATTTGGCGTGTTGTTTCTTATTACTTTCACCATATTTTATTTCTGTGCATTTTTGTGATTTGTTCTATGATTAAAAAATATGATTTTATTATTATTCTAAAAATTATTTTTCTTTCATACCAAGAGTTATTGTTATTATTATTTTTTTAAATATTTAAAAAGATCAAAAAGATTTTATTTTTTTTTTAATTTTTTTTAAACTACCAATTCACACCCCCCCCCCCCCTCCCCACCTCTTGGTTAGCCGTGGGCTAGTTCTTTAGGGTTTAACACTCCTCATAAACTTTCATATTATTGATGGAGTACGCCCTCTATGGTACCATCCTAATTTCAAGCTTCAAACTAAATCCTCTGTGGGAAGTAATGCTTCCTTCCCACATGATCATCCAGTATTCTCTTCCTTAAGTTAGATACTTTTTTTTTCCTTAGGGTTAAACTTCTTAGTAATGGATTGCGCCCTCTTGCGTTCAAAATCTAGATCTGATCCTCTATGAGAAGCAATGCTTCATTCCCACATGATCTTCAAGTTTGCTTTCCTTAAAGACATATATGAGTCATTATGTTTTCTTGCCTTAGGATTAGACATTCTAGTGATATAGCACACCCTCTATTGTACTATCTTAGTTTCAATTTCAATTTCAAATCCTAAAATTAAGCTTTCTTTTCATTTGAGTTTAGTCTTTTCCTTCCCTTAGGAATATATTTACTAGTGGTATAGTATGCCTTTTCTAGCACTATCCTAATATATATTCAAAATTCAATTCTCTAGGGTTAGGTTTCCCTTCCCTTAAAATCAAAATCCAGACTTGATCTTCTATAGTTAGGAATTCTTCCTTCCTATATGATCACCCAGATTCTTATTTCCTCTAAGGTTAGGTTTCTCCTTTCCTTAGGATTACACCCACTAATAATAGAATATGCCCTTCATAGCACTACCCTAGTATCAATTCAAACCTCATTTCCTTAGGGTTTGATATCTACCCTTCCTTCGAATCAAAATCCAAGACTTGACCTTTCAATTTGTTAAATGCCAATATGTGCAATAAGACTTCATTCTATTACACATACTAAGAGTCCATTTGTTGACCTCATTTTTATATGAGGTTACTAGGACCAATCCAGTCCCAAGATCAATCTAAACTCTAGGATCTATCTAGACCCTAGGATATATTCAAACCTTAAGATCTATCATGACCTTTGATCTATCCAGACCTTAGGATCAATCCAGAATCAAATCAAGCCCAGACTTCAAATCTATTAAGACTTTAAACCTATCTAGATCTCAATTATAATTTAAACCTTGATCATGCCTCCAATCTAGCTTTTACCCTATCCAATCATTTATGATCATCAAAATGATTATAAATGATTTGGATAATTTAATTATAATTATTCAAACCCAAAACCTAGCTCAAGTCCAAAAATTCAAGCCAAAATCCATGGCTAAAGACCTAGGTCTTAAAAGTCTTTTTAAATTATTTTTCAAACATTTCAAACCCTAGTCAAAAGACTCATGATTCATGATCTATCAATTTCATAATGATTAGTCATATCCCTAAGCTCTACCATCAACATTTTAGCTTAATCTGATGTCTCTAACTCCTAAAGCTAAATTGAAATCCAAATGCTATAAAACCTTCAAATATTTACAGCCTATGCCACTAGACCTGCCACCTAGTGGATCTTCACCTTAGAGCCTTCTCCAAAGCCTCTAACACATCCAAACCCTTAATAATGATAGAATTTTGGTGGACTCAATTTGACACCCAATTGACTGGGGGTTAAAATGACCAAAATGCCCCTTAAAGACAATTTTAGAGTTTTCTATAGGTCTCAAACCCAGGTCCTAGGTCAACCTGGTTGACCAAGTCAACCAAAGTTTTCTTAAATACCCTTTAATGGCCTAATAGGGTATTTTCACTAAAATGACCAATCCAAACCATGGGACCACCTCCACTGGTCTCCAAATAACACAGGTCCTAGGTCAACCTGGTTGACCAAAATAGCCCTTTAAGGGTCCAAATAGTCAATTTGACTAAAATGACATTCTCAAACCCTATAATCACCTCCAAAAGACTTTAAATATCATTTTAAACTTGATAAGCCCAAGCCTAATTCCTTGGTCAATCTGGTTGACCAAGTAAACCTATGTTGACACAACACTTCCTTAAGGGTTCAAATGGGTATAACTAACCCATTTGGGAAAATTAACTTCAAGTTCTCAAACCTATTCCAAAGGATAATTCAAACATGCCCACACTCATCACAAGTCAAATCAAAGTTACTTTGACCAAGTCAACTCAAGAAGACTTGGTCAAAGTCACTTAAACTTTCCATTAAACTCACAAAGACTTGGTCAAACTTCAACCCATAGCCTTAAGCTCTCTATGAACCCATTCAACCATCTCATCAAGTCTTCCCGACATGCCACATTATCCCCATTAACTATTTTGACCCATCAATTGGTTAAAAAAGCCCATATGTAAGTTTAGGTGGCCATGCCACATTTGCAATCCAAATCCACCTAATAATTCCATGTCTCCATGCATTTAGATAGTTGTGAGGGGGCACTTTACATCAACCCAAGGCCTCTCTCTCTCTCAAATTAATGCTAACAATCATTAGGATGAAGGGATAATATCACACTTAACACAAAGCTTTAGATATACTTCTTCTCATTCAAACTTCTTGCCCAGTAGCCTTGAGCCCATCCCATTCATCATCCAACCTCTCCAGCTATTTTCAAGACTTTCCAAACCTTTCCCCCGCCCTTTTCCAAGTTTAAAACCCCATTTTAAGGGGAGAGAGAGAGAGAGAGAGAGAGAGAGAGAGAGAGAGAGAAAGAGAATTTACTATAGAAAATTCAAATCCAGCCATCAAGAGCTCCTGAGCCCTTCAATGAAGTTGTAGAGAATCTCATTAGCTTTCCAAAAATCCCAAAAACATCAAAATTTATCCACAAGATTTTAAGTTATCTCAATTAGTTTAAAAATCAATTTAGAAATATAGAAAATTTATACTACATGGAGCCTTCAAACTCCAAGTATTGTAAGATTATGTTACTCTCTATCTATGTTTCAAATTTCATCTAATTTGGATGAATATTGTGGAAGTTATGAGCTTTTCAATTTCTAGTTAATTTTTAACAAACAATTCTCACACAATCATGACCGTCCGATTGAGATTAAAGTGTGATCGGATGATCCACATTGAGTGAGATGGCCAAAGCATCTAACCTATTTCAAACGTGAGCCAATCTGCGATCAAAGGAGATTATATTGCCGCATCTTGGCCATCTATCCTGCATGCTTTGATATCGATTCTCAAATTGTCGATCTGACATGGATAAGTTGTATTGTGGTAGCTTGACATGTGTCCTTAGACTCGACACTGTACCACTAACTTTGCCAATCATGGCTAATGATTGGTTCATAATGTGCCACCATTTAAATTGAATTAAAATTCAAAAAAATATCCCATAACTTCCAAAATTTATAGTAAATTATATTTGTCACCAAATTTAATGTTTTTGGCGTCTTTGGAAAGATAATTTAGTGTACTATTTATTAAAATTAAATTTAAATTGATTTGGTCAATGTATTGTGAGTTATTTTTTTTTGATCAAAATACTATTTTTTTTTTCTCACAATTCAATAGGCAAGCTTGACTAAAATTTTGGTGAAAGGTTTTTGGGTATCTTAGGCATATATTGTAATTTTCTTAGGATGAGATATCCAATAAATTGTTGTGATGTGAATTTTCAAGGTAATGGGTCCATTTAAGATCCAAAACTTTAAAAATCTATAACTCTCTATATTCTTAAAACTAAACTGTGCAATTTTTGTCGTGTGCTTTTACATTAGTGTCAGGGTTAGTTGGATAGAGATTGGAACTTAATTGAACACTAGTGATACCTTGGAAAAATAATTAAGGATAAGGTCTAGTCAAATTAAAAAATTCTAGGAAATTATACACACTCAATAGGGTGAAACTTGACCATAATGAAGTTAATGAAATTATACACTATGCTTAAATTTCATTAAATTTGGAGTTTATAAGGTCAAAAAGTTTAGCAACTCAAAATTTAGCCTTTTTAAGGACCCAAAAACTTTAAAAATTTAAATAAATCAAATATAGATTTAAAAAATAAAAAAAATATATCAAACAAACTAAAATTAAATCCTTTACCTAGAAAAAATAAAATCCCCATCACACGACCTTTAATTTGCTTTAATTTAAGTTTTATTTAAAATTAATATTTAAATAAACTAAATAATTAAAAATTATTAAAAATTCTAAATAAATTTTAAACACTTGAAAATACTCCCATGGCTCATACCTGACCTCTAGGAGTGATTCCATATAGTTTGGGAAGAGTTTGGATCAAAACAAGAAAAACTATCCTAATTAAATAATTTTAAAAAAATCAATTAATTAATCAAATTTTGAAAAATCATAACTAATTGTTGAAAAAAAAAATTGATCAAACTTAATGTCATTCAACTCCATTTGAGGTTTAGTATTTTTTAAAAATAATAACTCAATAGAAATAGGTCAAAGTCAAAAAGCTAATTCTTCGGTTAATTGTAGTTCAAAATGAGATCAAAACTTCAAAAAATTATAATTAATTATAAAAATTTCCAAATCAAACAAACAGAAATACATAGGAATCCATGTAAGGTCTAATATTTATTAAAAATATCAAAACATCAAAAATCAATCAAAATCAAAAAGTAACTTTTCAATCAATTCTAATTTAAATTTCAACTCAAAATTCAAAAATTCATAATTAAATGTAGAAAAATCCAATTCTAGCAAACCTATAGTCTAATTACTCATCTTAAGGTATTTGAGAAAAATATTAAAACTCTAGAAATCAATCTTAATGAAAAAGTCAAAATTTGATCTCTTTAATTAATATATTTAAATATTTAAAAAAATTAATATTTAATTTAAAAATCACAAAAACTTTAATCTAACATTACAACCAGCATCTAATCATTGTAATTAAAATTTATTAACTTTCAAACTTTTAATCAATTAAGCTAATTAATTAATACAGGTTACTAATAGGTAACCCGAGCCAATGAGACTATCGAATTAGCCCAAAGGAATGTGAAATAAACTTCACAGCCTTAGTTTATGAAAGGTAATAATCATTTAAAACTTAAATGTATTATAAAAGCAATTCTAAAATATTAAGACTTAAACTTGAATCAAAATTCCCTTAAGTTTTCAACAAATCAGAACATCAAATAACTTTAATCAATAATCATATATATGACATATCCAAACCATACAGCCTACCTCACAGACTTTAGATGATTTGCTCGAACAACTAACTCTAGTCATAGGCTAGGCTGGTGTTTACTTTTCTATTGTGTGCCAGGCTTTTTAGGTTTTCATTGATGCTAGTTGTTAGTATAAATTGATGTGATTGCTTACTTAATTTTGGTAATATATAAATATATATATATATATATATATATATATATATATATATATATGAAGGGCATTTGATTTATGCTTAGGTTAGGGGCAATTTAAATGCTAATGCAATCTTATGCATGTGGTCATGCTCATACAGGGCATTAAAATTAAAGGGGGAAAATAAATAAATTAAGATTTTAAAAATTAACAATGCTTTATACAAGTGCTTTAGAATACTAAGTCACCCTTCAAAAATTAAAAGAGCATGGCTAAGTGTGGATGGTTTGAGCATTTTAATTTTTATATATAACTTCTTGGGATTATATAAATGTTGATTATTTAGGATAACCTTACAGGTTGTTTGAGTCTAGATTTTAATTTTCATTCAATGTAATTTAATTATATATGAGTTGTACAAGTGTTGTAAATGTACTTTGTAATGAGATTTTAAGCATTCAATCCGGGATCCAAGGAGGAAGAAACATTCCTTAAGTGAGAGTTCCTCTCCATTTAGAGATCCAAATTAGGATGAATTTTAAATATACAAAGAAAAAAGATAACACTCCTTTTGTGAGGGAGTTTTTTTTTTCATTTGGATATCTAGACCTAACGTTGAATGAAGTGAAGAACGAGAAGAATCTCATTCTCAAAGTCACTTGTGTCTTAGGACTGGAATTCCAACTTGTAGTCAGTGGTAACCAGCCACTTTACTTTTCTACAGGCTCTAGGTTATAATATTAAGTGGCACTTGCTACAAAGACATCCAATTTGATAAATTTAATTGATTTATTTAATTTAATTGTGCAGTAAAAATTTTATGTCAATTCTAGCTTTTTTCAATTACATGCTGCTTTTAATTTAGTTGGAATGGTTGGAGGCTTGTTAGGGTATGCTAAAAAGATTTTTCTAATTTAATTAAATTTAAAATATTTAAGCTCAGATAGTAACTCTAATAATTTTAAGAAGTAAGCTTGGGCTCACCAAGAGTCTCATGCATACATATTAAATTTTTCTCTACCTTGTTAATTATCTCCCCGCTTGCGGATACTGACAGGCCACCTAATTTAATAGGGTGCAATCATGTTAAGGGGAAGTTGCGTATTCCTTAAGATAAAATCTATTTTCTAAGCCTGATTTTAAAACTGGTTCTTATTTAATTTTAAGCATTCATTGAGTCAACTACCATGCATTATATTAGAAACAAATTTAAACAAGTCTAAAATTTAATTGCATTTTACTTTAAGCTTTATATTACTCAACATAAGTCAAGGGGCTAATTAGAATATGCTCTAAATGTCAGCCCTGATTCCTTAAACTTAACTAAATAATATCCCTACCTCTCTTATATAAGAGATCAAATATATAGTTTTAAAGCGATTAGGTGGTTAGCAAGCTCCACAATCCTGGCTGGGATAAAGTCCAAATTTGTATTACATTAACTAGGTTTGGGTTACTAATTTTTAATATCCAATTTAGACTTAGGTTCTGAGGTAGGTTTAGATTAAAGACCTCAACCTTCTAGGAATACAATCCCAACATTTTAATAAAATTGAAAATTCAAATAAAAAAAATATTCCCTTCAATCAAGAATTCAAGCCCAATATATAAAATAGACTAAAGTGTTTTCTGAATTGTTTCAAAATCTCAAACACCTCCTACTACTTCTTTGACTTATAAAAATAAGTATTCAATCTTGATCCAATCCCAGTTGAAATTTAAGCCTAGCTCATTTGAGATTAATATTTAATAATTCAAAATAAAATTTCTACCCTTTATTTTAATTGAGAGTATTTACAGGAAATTTAAATTTCTTACCATGTAAGTAACTACAAGGAATTTTGCTTGTAGGAAATTTAGAAACCCAGATCAAGTTTTTTAATATCAATTTTTCAATATCTCAATTAATTATCTTTTGGAAAATATAAGTCAAATTAATAATCATTATCATCATTTTCAAATAATTAATAATGATTGATATCTTCTTCCCTTAGGAGGATATATCAATTATTATTATTAAATTAATGATATTTTATCCAAATTATCATAGCTAAATACCTAATTGAATAATTATTTTAGCCCTATGGGGTCATATATAGTTCTTGCTTGAATCTGATTATGGTATTTTGGGTGAATTTTTTATCTTGTAAATTGAACCAATTAGGGAATGATATGTTTGTTTCTTGAGATGATATACCATTCATAATGATGCGTTAAACTTAAAATTTGAATATTAAGAAATTAAATCACCCAAAGATAATTAAGCCTTTTTCAAATCCTCAACACTTCTTCAAATAAATAACCTACTGCATGATAAGCTTAAATGGAAAAACCATTTTGCAAGGGAAAAGAATTAACAATGTTTACATGCTTGATCTAAATTGCATTAAATCTATAAATTTTCTTTACCTAAAAATATTGCTGATGAATCCTGGTTATGACATAAGAGATTTTGTTATGCAAGTATGAAAAATCTTAGAAAAATTACTCAAAAAGACTTAGTGAGAGACATACCCAAACTAAAATTCACTAAGGACCACTTGTGTGATGTTTCTTAATTAGGAAAATAAGTCAAATTCTCCTTTCATTTTTTTTTTTGAAGAAAATGCAACCAAGTGCATTTAAAATTTATTGAAAACTGAAATCAAAAAGCTAAATGTAACCATAAGATTCCTCCTTTAACAAAGAAATAAAGGAAGGAGGAACCTTATTAAGAACTAAATCATCCCAAAAAAAGGAAGTAACAATAGCATAGTTAGCACAAATGTCCGCTAACTTATTACACTTCCTATTTACACAATTAAAAAAAAATATTTCTATAATCTTTGAACATACCTCTCAAGTCATCATTCTTGTGGATAACACTATCTTGCAAGCCCTTGATAACATTATCATTATCTCCTTCAATTATGATGCCATCATAGTTCTTCATATAATCTTTAAGAACATCTTGAACGGATAGAGCAACAAGCATTTCAAGCTTAGAAACATCCCAATGAGTAATGGGATATCTGAATGCTAACAAGAACCTGCCTTTGGAATCCCTACATACTCTTCCAATACCTCCTTTGTAAGATAGAAGTAAAGAAGCATCCACATTAAACTTGATCCAACCAGGTGGATGGGGGTGCCAATGAACATCCAACAGCTTACCAAGCTGATTGACACAACATTTACCTGAGATAGCCACTGCATTTGTAATAGACATTGAAGCCAAGGAGATAGATTCCATTGCAATGAATACAAAACCCGCTTCCTTTCCTGTGTGAACAAGATTATTCCTAGCTTTCCAAGTGAATAAACAGCATTGCAATATAAATTGATCACCCAACTATTTTGTACAGAAATCCATGAATATAATCTAAGAACGAGCTACATTTGGGAATGCCAAATCCCCATTTATTTAAATGCTGAAAACGTCATCCATTTTTTTGCATTTAGCTGTAATATGTTCAATGCCTTCCACCATTTTATTGCCTCTAGGACATTCAATATACTTTTGCAATCTTCTGTAACACAAAAATTGGAAAGTAGGGATTGCTTTGTTAAAAATTCTCCACCAGAAAAAGGCCAATGCCACGGCTTGAAGAGAGAGAAGCTCCACAATTTTAGGAAGGAATTGGAAGAGGATTTTGAAGATTTGGGTGCCATTGTTGGAGATGGAAGAAGGTGGCCGGTCATCTATGGATGATCAGAACACCAAAAAAAGTCTATCTACCGTGAATCCAATCATGTTGGATTCAAAAGGTAGATTATCCTTCAAACGCATTTCCCCTTTTCAGATTTTGGAAACTCCTTTAGTCATAAGAGACGGAGGTTCGAATGCTATGCATAAACCTTTGCCGGTTTCAGGCGAAGGAAAAGAAGTGATTTTTTTTTTTTGAATGATAAGACAAATCCCTTGTTGGATATCATTTCGGGAGCTAATGATAATGAAGCATCTTCATCAAGAGGAAGTTTTGCTGATATCTTCAAGAATGACCATGATATTAACAAAAGTAAGGTTAATATCAAAATTCCTAATACTTCTTCAAATTTGGATAATTCTAAAGTGTGGGTTAAAAAACCTCACATTAAAATTAATTATAGTGAAATTCATGATGATAATGGGGATGCAAATGTGGTCATACTTGACAAGGAAAAGGAAAAATCTAATGCTCAAATTTTGAGTAATTCCTTGGTTGTTAAAATTCTTAGAAAAAACTATCCTTTTCTAAGTGTTCATTTGAACTAAGGAAGCAATGGTCGAAGTTTGGAGGATTTCATATTACATTTCTTGGTCTAGATTGGCTCCTTTGTTCATTTCAATCTCAAGAAGCCAAGGAGGAAGTTATGAATGGAGGTCCGTGGCTTGTAGGAGGATTTGTGGTAGGTTTAGACTATTGGTCTCCTACTTTCTCTCCTAACTCTTTGGATGGGGTCTCATCTCCGATTTGGGTTCGTCTTCTTCATTTGTCATTACATTGTTGGGATGAATCTAATATCACTAGAATTGGCACTCCATTACTATTGGATGGAAACATGTTTAGATGGGGGAGAAGGGAGTATGCTAGAGCTTGCATTCGAGTTAATTTGAATTCTAAGCCCCCCTCTGGAATTTGGGTGGAAGGGCTTTATGGTAGATTTTTTCAAAAATTTGAGTATGAAAATCTATCATCTTTTTGCTTCAAATTTGGTAAATTGGACATATTGATTCTATGTGTCCTAATTCAACTCATAATCAAGATCCACTTGTTAATAAGGTCCATTTCAGTTCGTCTCAAACTGAGATTAATTCTTATGGGCCTTGGATGCATGTGAAGTTCAAAAACAATAGGAGGATTATTCAAGAAAAAAAAATTTTTAAATCTGTTTCAGCTTTGGACAAATCAGCTGATGATTGTGTTATTGCTGCCTTGGAAGATGATGAAGGTAACGGGATTACTAGTTCAAAAGTTCATGCTGTTCATTTGAATGTTTGGGACAAAGCTGAAATCAAGGAAAGTGGTGAATTGACGGTTAAACAAGGAGCTGATTCTTCCTCTATTGATCCAATTTTTGCAGAAAAAATTCAATTTCAAATCCCTATTAATATGGAGGAGGCTAACGAGAGGTTTAAGACTCCTGATATTATTATGGAACAATCTCAAGAAGCTCAGAATTCAAATTCTGAAATCCCTATTCTTTTAGCTGATCCCGTGGAAAGGAACTGTAATACTCCTTGTATAGAAAATGTTTTTTCGGGAGCTTATGGAGTAGATATCAATATCAGCAAAAATTTGAATTCAAATCCTGAATTCAAAATCCCTGAAAATGTGGAAGTTGTTAAGGGAGGAGGTTGCGAAGTTTCACTAGATGCTGCCCGATCCAATCCTGATCAGATTGATGAAATACCTAAAACTAACAAACCAAAATTTGAAATCAATAATTCAGTTCCTCAGGAGGAAGTATTGGCAGCTACTTCCAGCATTAATCCTATTTTTATTTCAGTTTCTAAACCTGAAATAAATAAAAGTATTGGATTATTTGGAGAATCTTCTCCATTGTCAGCTGTGAGTTTGAATGTTAAGAGGACTTCTATTAAAAAGTTGTCAAGGAAAGTAAGACCCCGGGATCTAAGCACATTTTGTTCAAGGAACTTCAAGCATTAGGACCGGTGAATGATCTACCCAGAAGGAAGATGGTTGAACTTAAAGTGAAGAACGATATAAGGGGTTCTTCTTCCCTTTTATTTCATTAATATGAATGATGGTTTTCCCGTTAACAACATCAAAGTGGATAGATATTTGAAGTTGAACCATATGATCAAAAGGTTGGAATAATGATATCATTAATTTCTGGCCTTGAAAATTGGAGAAAGCTTATGGAATATCCTTCAATGATATTCTTAAGTGATTTTTGGGTTTCTTTGATAAAGTGTAATTTCCTTTTTAAGCTTTTGTTTCTTCTTTTTTCTTCTAGTATGTCAATTTAAACTTCTTCTAATTGATTATGGGATCTTTACTATGTCTTATTCTCTAACTGGATGGGAACTCTGGGATACTAATCAACCCTCAGGTTGTTTATTTCTTTGGTATCCTTTGCATCTCAACAGTTTCAAAATAGAAAATAGTGGGTGTCATATCATTTATAATAAGTTTAAATTAACAAATTTATGTTCAATAAGGTCCCTTTTTCATGTTGAAAAAGGAACCATTAGGTTTTATTACTTAGCTTGTATTAGGTTGTCCTTTCTTCTTTAATTAATGCAATTTTGCATTCTCTCAAAAAAAAAAAAAACTTCAACTCTAGCTAACAGCTTTGCCTTCTTAATCCAATTCCAATAGTTTACATACTGAAAAACTTGGATTGAAGATTCAAAATCCAATGCAGATATTGACTTCCTAGATCTACTATATAAAAGTTCCATTTTATCTTTCGAATCTCCAACCATGAGATTGATTTGTAGATTAAAATTAAAAAGATCTGGACCGAAAGTTTTGTTTAGCTCATCTACATTCCATCTTCCATCAATAACAAATTTATCAAGTAAGTCACCTTCTAGATCTTGGGGATTTAGATAAGTAAGCCATTTATTGATATTTTTATCCAAAATCTATATGTCATTAAATATGTTAATAGAACTCCCATTTACAACCTTCCATCTAACAATAGGCCTTAAGAATTCTCCTCCATTTTTTATAATAAACAACACTGTAGATAATTTTTCCCTTGAAAATTAATTTTCAAAACAAGAACCATAATTGGGAAATAATGCAATATGCAACAAGGAATCCTCTTCTTGAATATACCTCCAAGCAATTCTTGCTCTTAACAGCCCAGATTTATCATGGCAAGAATGAAGACCTCTACCTCCCCATTTGGACGGAGAGCATAAGGTTTTTCAATTGACAAAATGCATTCCCTGATTATTCAAAGATTTATTTCAAATGAAGCTTCTACACAACTTGTCCATCTCCTCAAGTGTGCCTTTAGGGATCAAGGAATGAGTGCTATGAAAGATGGTATAAGACAACAAAATAGTTTTAAAAAGTTTGAATTTACCAGCCAAAGAGATGAGTTTACTCCCCCAAATATTAATCATTTTCATAGCTTTCTCAATAATGAATTGGAAGTCTTGAGCAACTAATCTTCTGAAGGAAATTTTAGTTCCAAGATATTGGAATTCTTTGACACTAAGAATCCCCATAATCTTCTTGATTTTCTTCTTCATTCTTCTATTCACAGCTTTCCCAAAGAGTACACAAGATTTATTTTTATTGACTTTTGGTCGTTCCAACCACAAAAGTCATTAATGATACCTTTGATATACTTGACCTCCTTCACATTTGCTTTTGAAAATAATAAAATATCATCCGCATATAACAAATGTGATATCCTAGGTCCATTAGGAGAAATACTAATAACATAATTATCACCTCTTTGTATAAGAGCATTAGATAACAGTTGAGCACAAAGAATGAACATGTAAGGGGACAAGGGGCACCCTTGCCGAAATCCACATTTGGCATCAATCCAATTTGAAGAGTTCCCATTAATTATAATAGAAAACTTAGCATTAGATACACATTCCATAATTAAGGAAGATATAGAAGAAGGGAACCCAAAATACCTCAAAGCTTTTTCCAATGTTGGCCATCCCATAGAGTCATAGGCTTGTTCCAAATCCAGTTTGAAAGAGACCATCCCGCTAGAATTTTTTGAGAACCTGAATTTATGAAATATCTCATGTGCAATCATAATGTGATCAATCATAGTTCTTCCCTTTAAGAATGCAGCTTGCTCAATAGAAATCACCTTATGGATAATTGAAATAATTCTGTTTAATAAAACCTTGGCATCCACTTTGTATATAACATTGCACAAACAAGTAGGCCTGAATTTAGATGGGTAGATAGGATTGGAAACTTTCGGGATCAAGACAATTAGTGTTTCTTTCCAACTGGAATTCATTTTTCCAGTAAGAAAAAACTGGTTCAAAGCTTTCCAAACATCACCTTTTATAATTTCCCAATAGCTCTTAAAGAATGTGTATGTGACTCCATCATATCCAGGGGCAATGTACCTTCCTGTATTCTTGATAACCAATTCAACTTCTTCTATAGTAAATTCTTTGCTTAAACTGAGAATATCTTCCTCTTCCATATGATATAAAGGCTTCAGCCAGCCTTCCAAATTACATTCCCTGAACACCCCTTTTTCTTGAAGAATTGGAAAAAAATGTCTTCAATCAAGGGCTGATCTTCCATCTCCAACCCATTATCATGAAATTAGCATTTTTCCTTGCACTAGCAAAAGCATGGAAAAACTTAGAATTTGTATCTCCTTTCATGGCCCATTTCACCTTAGCACACTGCCTCCACCACGTATTAAGATGTGCTAAAATTGAGTTGAGTTCCCCAACTTTCATTTTAAGAACCAAGCATTCATCATCCGAAAGACCTTCCTTGCATTTTTTATCTTGCAGCTCCAAGATCTCTTTATTAAGAGATCTTGAAAAATTCTCTTTACATTCATTCGAGGACATTAACACTAGAAAACCTTTAGAAGTTCTTCACATGGATCTCTTTAGACCCGTTAGCACTACAAGCCTAGGAGGGAAAGTCTTTAGGTATGTGATTGTTGATGACTACTCGAGGTTTACTTGGGTTAGATTCTTGTCTCATAAAAGTGAATCATTCAAAGAATTTAAGACATTCTCCACTTAGATTTAGAGGAAGCTAGGTTATGAAATTCTGACAATTTACAGTGATTATGGTGGAGATTTTGAGAATGAAAAATTTGAATCTTACTATAAGGAGAAAGGGATAGATCACAACTTTTCAACTCCTAAAACCCCTCAACAAAATGGGGTGGTTAAAAGAAAGAATAGGACTTTAGTAGAAGTTATTAGAGCCATATTAGCTGAATACTCACTTCCTATATACTTTTGGGCAGAATTAGTAAATTGAAACTATTATTAAGATTAATGTTATATCCATGCTAAATAAGACACAAGGGTTTAACACCCAAGCTTTCTAACCTTCATATCTTTGGATTTAAAGTATTCATTCTAAATAATGGTAAATCTCTGCTAGAAAAGTTTAACCCCAAATTTGATGGAGTAGTTGAAATCTCTGCCATGTAAGTACATGGTAAATCTTTGCCATGTAAATACATCCTAGGATATTCAAATGTTGGATAATCCTTTAGAGTTTTCAATAAAAGGACACTGGTGATATATGAGACCACTAAAGTAGTTTTTGATGAATCTGATAATTATGGAGGTCTAAGATAAAGGAAGAAGAAGTAGTTGGAGTCACCCAAGGAATAGAATCAGCAAATCTAGAAGAAACGATAGAAAATAAAAATTTACTGCTTAGAGAATAGAGATATTCTACAAGTCAACCTAAAGAACTGATCTTAAGAGACCCATCTGAAGGTGTTAGAACTAGACATAGACTAAGAAAATAAGTAAACCACTCTACCTTTATCTCAATGATTGAATCCACAAACATAAATCAAGCACTATCTAATGAATTATGGATCCTAGCAATACAAGAATAACTGAATTAATTTGCTAGAAATGACATTTGGGAGCTAGTTGAAAGACTTAAGGACCAGAGTATTATTGGAAAAAAATGAGTTTTCAAAAATAAAATGAATGATTCTGGTGTAGTGGTTAGAAACAAAGAAAGACTAGTTGCTAAGGGGTACGACCAAATAGAAGGGATTGACTTTGAAGAAACTTTTGCCCCTATAGCTAGACTAGAAGCCACAAGGTGCTACTAGCTTTTACCTTCTTTAAGGGATTCAAATTGTAGCAAACTAATGTTAAAAGTGTCTTTCTGAATGGGTTAATAAAAGAAGATGTGTATGTTGAAAAACCCCAGGCTTTTAAAACTCACAATTTCCCAATTTTGTGTTCAAATTAAAAATAGCATTATATGGAATGAAACAAGCACCGAGAGTATGGTATGAAAGGCTAAGCACATTTTTGGTATGAAAGGCTAAGCACATTTTTACTAGATAAAACCTTTATCAAGGGGAGCTTAGACACCGCCATTTCTCTTAAGAAAGTAGGAGAAGAACTGCTCATTTTTCAGATCTATATTGATGATATTTTGTTTAGATCTTCGGATAAAAAGCTATGTGATGAATTTTTTAAAATAATAAGTAAGAGGTTTTAGATGACTATGATGGAAGAACCGAACTACTTTCTTGGATTTAGTATAAGGCATAAGGATGATGGAATTTTTCTTATTCAATCAAAATACATTAAGGACATTCTTAAAAAATATGAAATTTAATTTGACTCATTCAACATTGACTCATTCCCTAAAGAAAGCTCATTCAACAAGGACATTCTTAACAAATGTAGTCTATTTACTATTTTGAATGTAAATGGCTATATATATAAAGTATACTAACTTGAAATGAAATTAAAAATAAAAAATTGTTCTCTAAGACACTACATGCTAGACTACAAGCTTTAATGCTCCAATAGGAAAATATTTTTTTTAAAACATATTAAGTAGAAAATTGAAGAAAGAGAAAAACCATAGGTCCTAACCCAATTTACTAATTCATTATAGGTTAGAAGATATAATAATCCTCCTTTCTTCACCACTAAAGAAGATGGGATTAGTTATTGCTCAAATTTTTTTAAATTCCCTTATGGTAATTAAAAAAGTCCAGTGTCCACATATAGAATGTTACAACCCAACAATAGGATTAGATATTAACATAAATCTGGTATTGGTATTGGCCATTGGTCGTGATAACTAGAAAATGTAAGGGAATTTTTTAGTTCACTCAACTATTGAACCTGCATTTTTTGTAGGGAATGAGGCTCTATTTATAATCTTTTTTAGATGGGCATTTTCATAAAATTTTCAACAATCCAAAGCACTCCATAGTATGGTCCACATTGATACCCATGATTTTATTTATTTATCAAATTTTTAATGTCTTAATGATGTCATAATCAAGTAATATTTAGCTCATTAGATTTGTCTCACTGAGGTACTTAGTTTGATTATATGCATGTAATAATTGGAACTCATTTGGTCTATCAATTTATGTTCAAAAGTTTCCAGCTATAATTTGAGTGCTTGATTTGAGCTCATTTAGAGTTGGATCAGATCACTTGTAGTGCTAACAGATTTGTCTCATCGAGATGTTCAATTCAACTATAAATTTTCTGAAATCAAAGTTTAGATTATCTTGAATTTATTTTTGAAGGTTTCATATTCAGATATTACCTTGAGATTCATGCCAATCATGCAAAATTTTTTGTATATGGATCAACTTTATTATTTATTTATTTATCTTGACAAGAAGATAGAAGTCTTTTAATAAACTTAAGAATTTTTCCAAACTTGGTACCTTTTTTAGTTAGTTTCTATTATTTCATTGTTAAACTTATCACTATCATTTATGAAAAAAATTCGCTCATAATATTGATGATGCTGCATATATTTATTTGACTATATGACGTTATGACTCACTTTTATTTATAGATAAACTCAACCAAAATAGGTACTTTCTTCTTCAAATAAATTTTGTAATCTTAATCTTGATTTTGTTACCCATTTATATTTCTTTTTATGATAATTTTATTGATGTTTATGTTCTGGTTTCAACATTAGGAATCTCTTCTCAAAAACATAGTTTTTTAAGATGAAATTATAGACCAAAGTCTAAATTCCTTAAGAAATACATTTACCTTAGGGAATATTGGTTATATTTATAAATTATGACTTAAATTTTTTTCATTTTTATTTTTTATTTTTAAAGATTTTATTTGAAATCATTATATTTAGAAGTATTTAGAGCTTAAATTTCATGTTTTTGTTTAATTATCTTTTTTTAATATTATTAATATTAACTTCTTTTAAAAAAATAAAAAAGACATCGCGTATATTACATATAAAAGGGGCATAAGGCCCTAGGGGTGTAAACGAGGCAAGTAGTGGCATTATCGAGCTGAGCTTGTTTATCTCACACTGAGCTTGAACTCGGCTCATTGTAAAAAATTCAAGCTCGAGCTTGTCTCGATTAGTCGACTCGTTTAGGAACCTCAAACTCGGTTCGTTTGTGAAGCTCGGATTTTATTGTTCTAAAATTTAAATTTAAAGATTTTTTTTTTTTGTAAATTTCACTTGTAATTTAGAAAAAATATATAGTTTTAACTAAAATATTGATTTTCACTTCATACAATACAAATAAATATCTACCTGAAAGTAAAATAAAATTCAAATAAATAAAAAGTAAAATTCAATATTCTTATCCGATTTTATTTCAAAAAGTTGTGACACAATTTGAATTTAAAATAAAACTTAAATAAAATAAATAAATATCAAATTAAAAACCAAATCAAACAAAACCCAACAAATGGTATACTATTCAAGTATATTAGTACATTTACACCATTTCATAAATGAAACTAGAAATATTACAACTTTAACAAAGTTATAAAGTAAAGCCATAGTAAAATATTCACAAATCACAAAACTCTTCATATGATCATCTATGAAATACTTCATATGTAGAAATCTTGAAATATTTCAACATTAAAACCATTTAACTTTGAAGCAAATCTGAAAAAATAGAGCAAAGCAGTATTTTAGGATATAAATACCGTAATATGAACAATTTATGGGGAATAACCCCAACCTAGAACTTAGAAAATCAAATTACATCCCAAGAATCAGTAGAATGCATAAAGTAGTACGGGTAAATTTCTCCATAAGGCTAGAAGTGACAATCCACCTAATGGTTGCCAAGAGTGGAAAAAACATGGTATATGTCCACAAATATATTATATAACCATTCAATGATGGTAACTAAATCGACTAACATAGGAAGATAATTGAAGACTTAATTAATTCATTGTCGTTCATCTATTGGGGTTCAAAATTTATTCACAATGCTTTCATAAAAATTTCTTGCCAACTTTCTCCAAAATTTCTCCACAATACCATTAGCAAATTAACTAGCAACAAAAATGCCAAATGCCCAACAATAGAATAAATTGCTTGCTAATACCCTAAATAAATTGCTTTCAAGAACAAATGATTCCTAATTACCATAACAATAACAACAACAATGCTTGCTAATTACCTAAATAATGATATCAATCAAACAAAAGTTCAGTTGATAGGGGAAATCATCATAGTTAATAATCAATCATCCCAGAAAATAGGACTAGTTAATGATTCTATCAAAGCATCAAAGACAAAGCATCATGTTAACTTCATAAGCAAATTAATATCAGTTGATGATTCTATCAAATATTATATGCATACTAATGCATCATAGAGAATAATCATTATTGATTCCTTCATAAGCCAGCCAATCCATGAAAAGTACAATATTTATCATCAGAGACCATCACCATGATCAGTAGAAGAAAGTTCATCCAGTAGACAACAATGAAAATTGTTGTACAGAGATAATTCTTATTAATTGCTTATAAATGAAAGATTAATAAGGGAAAAACTTACTTTAATTTTTTTTTTACCTAACTAATTATTCGTAACTCATAAGTTTTCAAGCAATTGGTAATAAAATCTCAACCTCTTCATCATTTACTTATTCCTACAAAAAGAAACTCACAACATCCTCATATGTTCTTATTCATATTTAAAGAGAAAAAGTTTTCACAAAAGTGCTTAATCAACATAACTACCCTCACCTTTCCCTTGAAACCATAGTGACAAGGAACCTAATTGGAGCCACACAAAAGAGCATGTATTGTTTCTACCGCTAAAATAAATAAATAAAATGTATAGTTTCTACGCTAATTTGGTGTGGTATGTGTCAATCACACATTCACATGCAATAAAAGTGGGCTCTAAAGCTATTATACTAATTGGTATTGATAAAATGTTGACAGAAATTCTAGAAAGTATAGGATATTTAGTTTGATTGCTTTTCCACTATGCGATAACTTCAAACTTTTGACCTTCATTATTAATTTTTAATCCATCCTTCAAATATTTATGTAAATTATATTTTCATACGACCACTAAATTGAATTAGTAAAAAATTATTCCCTAAACTCATAAACCATACACTATTGAGGGGACTTGAGTATAGCCATTGAATTGATCATACAACTAATTACTTGAATATTACTCAAAGCTACTTACTTGAACATTACTCAAGTATATAATATCAACATGCAAGGGCAATCTACTCACATGCAAAGAAAGTAGTTTCTCATCAAGAAAAAAATTCATTTATATCAATTTTGGTAAATTTATGTTCATTGAATGTAAGTATTGAAAGATGGTCAGCAATTTAATTTTATTAACTTATATATCTAAAATTTCTATATTAAATTCTTACAACAAAAGAATCCACCTAACTAATCTAACTTTGGTATCTTTTTTTGTCATAAGAAATTTGATTGCAGAATAATCAATATTTACAATCACTTTTGTGAAAATCAAATTAGATTGAAATTTATCAAATGCAAATACAATTGCTAGCAATTCTTTTTCAATGATTGTATAATTATATTATTCAATATTTTACTAGCATAAAAAAATGGCATGAAGTTTTTATCTTTCTTTTGGCCTAGAAGAACACCTATAGTAAAATCACTTGCATCACACATGACTGTAAAAGGCAAAGACCAATTAGCAATAATAAAAATAGGAGTGGTGATTAAATATTGTTTTTAAGTTTTAAAAGCATCAAATTTTGTAGTATCAAAAATAAAAAGAACATTATAATGGTTTAGAAATTTTAGAAAAAAAAATTTTTTGAATCTACTATAAAGTCCTGAATGCCCTAAAAAGTTCATAATGCCTTTAACTAAGTGGGTGGTGGCAATGTTTCTATCCCCAAAACCTTGGCTTTATCCACCTCTAATCCTTCATTATATATTTTTAACCCTAAAGTAAACCCTTTGGTAACCATAAATTGACATTTTTCTCAATTAAGCAATAAATTTATTTCTACACATTTTTTAGGCACATAAGTGAAATGATCAAGACAAGAATCAAAATAAGTGCCAAAAATTTTAAAAAAAAAATCATTCATAAAATCTTAAGTTCTAAAATAGGTGCTTCCTCTATACATAATTTTAAAGTTCTACCCACACATGAGGTATCTAAAGTCTCAAATCTCTCTTTGAATTTCCCAAGTATCTCTATTAGTATAAGTAGATTCTCCTAAATTTTCATTACTTTTCTCCAAATCATTCTCCAGAGAGTTTTCAACTTTCAAATCTTCCTTAAAGCCCTCAAAAACATTTTCTTCCAAATCAATTATAAAATAATCATTGTTCTTTCCATCAGGAAATTTCATAGATTGAAGTACATTAATAGTTACTTCATGATCTTGTGCTCTCATAGTTCATTCATTTTTATGAATATCATTCATAGCCTTAGCCATTGCTAAGAAAGGTCACCCTAAGATGAGAGGTATCTCCCTATCCTCCTTCATGTCTAAAATAATGAAGTCAATAGAAAAAATAAACTTATCAACCTTAATAAGAACATCTTCTAACACCCCCTTAGCATTAAAAAAATATATATTAGCAAGTTGAAGGGTGACTGTGGTAGGTTGAACCTCTCCTACATCTAATATCTCAAAAATAGAAAGAAGCAA
This sequence comes from Dendrobium nobile, assembly GCA_022539455.1. Taxonomy (NCBI): domain Eukaryota; kingdom Viridiplantae; phylum Streptophyta; class Magnoliopsida; order Asparagales; family Orchidaceae; genus Dendrobium; species Dendrobium nobile. The sequence goes on from CM039725.1 coordinate 12,734,913, forward strand.
TAGATTAATGTTGGATCCTAAATCACACAAAGCTCTTCAACAAAATTTGTCACTTATAGTCATGGGAATCGTCAAACTACCAAGATCTTTTAACATTTCAAGAAGTTTCTTTTGAATGATAGCACTACACTCCTTAGTTAAAGCTATAGTTTCAAAGTATCTTAACATCCTTTTCTTATTAAAAATTTCCTTCATGAACTTACCATAACGTGGCACCTACTCTATGGCTTTAGAGAAGGGTATATTAATAGTCAGCTTTTTAAGCACTTCTAGGAACCTAGAAAAGTTCTTATCCAAATTTTATTTAATCAACCTCTAAAAAAAAAGCAGGCGGTGGTCTCTCTACAACCTTCCTAATGGGTCTCTATATTTCTTTGCTTGGTTCAGATTAATTGGTAGGTGGTTCATCTTCTAAAGGATCTTCTACCTCACTATTCTTTTAAGGCTAATTTTTATCCTTATAAGGGTCTCCTAAATCTTTCCCACTCTTAAGCTGAATACTATTACATTGCTCCTCCAATTTCTTATCTTCCATGGTAGACTATTCTTGATATAATTTGTTATTGATCAAACTAGTAAGTTGTCCTATTTGGTTTTTTATGTTTTTAAGGGTAGTAGCTTGACTCTCAAGTTGGATTCCCATCTAAATTACCACCTCTTTCCAGAGTGTCTTTCTCTCTCCAGGTCAATTATTCTACTTATAAGCATAGTGGAAAATTTACTATCCTAAGACTTTAGGTACCATAATGCTTGAGTTTTCTAGGGTTTACTATAAGTTGCTGAGTATTATTCTAATTTCCTCCTTAATTTGATTAACCTACATTTAACTAATTATTACCACCAACATTATTATTAGACCAACTAAAATTAGGGTGGTTCCTCCAACCTTGATATTTAAGTATTGGAATAGGGATTATTTTATTTTCCAATGTCCTTCACATTCTCAATCCCTTAAATATTGTTCTCTCCAGTAAAATTCAAATCATGATCTTCTAATTGCATAAATGATCCTAAACTAACTCTAAAACTATCTAAATTTTTAGATATAGCAGCTACCTGAGTAGTTAAAATAAATAAGGCATCTTACTCATAAACTCCAACTACTCTCTTAAGATTCACCCTATCAGAAGGCCCATAAAAATTAGTTGTAGTCATTTTCTCAATTAATGCACAGGCTTCATCAAATGACATAAACAATAAAGATCCTTTAGTTGTTGCATCAATTATTAACCTAAGGGATTCTAAGAGCCTATTATAAAAAGTTTGAATAATTAACTAATTTGGTAAAGCATAATGAGGGCATTTCTTAAGCATCTAATTAAATTTCTCCTAACTTTCATAATTTGACTCTCCTTCAAATTAGGAAAAGGATGTGATATTATTCCTAAGCTTAGTAGTTTTGGTAGGTGGGAAATGTTTAGCTAAGAATTTGTCTGCCAACTCATTCTAAGTGGTTATTGAGTCTAGGTAAGAAATACAACCATATCTTAAATTTCTCCCTTAGAAAAAATAGAAATAACCAAAGACTAATAGCATTATCACTAACACCATCATACTTGAATATTACAAAGATTTTCAAGAAGCTAGCAAAGTTTATGTTAGGATCGTCAACAAGAGTTCCTCCAAATTGAGAATTTTGAACCATTTAAATTATGGTGGGTTTAAGTCAAAGTAGGCCTATTGATACTGTAGTGAATTTTATCTACTATAGGATTGACATACTCCCAAAGAGGTTTAGTATGGTCCTGATCATGGATTAGTTTAACAATACCTTAAATTAGACTCATTTGGACTTTCTAATTTTTGTAAGGGTCCTCTTACTTCATAAATCAAATAATAAGGGCTCCTTACTATATATACTACACATGCAATAATAAAGTAGAAATTAAGTAACAAAAAAAATCAACAACAGGCAAAAGATTTTTCTTTCTTCTTTTTTTTTTAAAGTTTCAAAAAATAAAAATAATGACATGATACAAGATATAAGTAATACTAAATATGCAACCATTTTAATAATATAGCTCAACTTGTAATACATATATTACTTCCTCAATAATAATGCCAAAAATTTGATGGCAGGGTTGCATATCTACATTAAATGAAGAAATAAGTTTATGCTTTGGGCTGAAATATGCTTAAATTTTCTTAGATATGCAACACCCACCAAATATGCAACTACAATATTGATCAAGTAATAAAGTGATCAGAGAGTGTTGATCCCATGAGGATTTATATACCATTGTGCTTGACATGGTGGCATCACGGCACTTAACATAATGGCATTATGGCGTTATAAAATGAACTAGAATCTCAGTTCTGCTGGGCTTGCTACGCTATAATGTTTAGGTTAATTTGGTGCATATAATGGCTAAACTGGTGTGTCATTTGGTTTATTCTGCATAGCCTCATCTTCTATTAACTGCTCCACCATAGTGCTCTAGAAGTTAAGCATTGTGGTATCATGAAGCTCAGAGTTCTTACACTGAACTATTTGAGACTCCGATGCTGTGGTGCTTTCTAGTGGTATAGGGTTGTCAATTTCAAGTAATGGATTGGGTTAGGGTCCAACTTGGAATTGACCCAACACTATTTAACCAGACCTAGACCCGACTCATTTTTGAAAATGGGTCAATTTTTTGGACCAAAACTTGACCCACTTTGGGTTTGAGTCAACCCAAACCTGACTAGTCAAATGCAAACCCTGTATGTGAGTTCATTATCGAAGGAGGCGTTGTTGCCACTAACCAAACTAGAAGCAATGTCATTGAAGGAGGCATTGGCTAGTTCTGTAACTAGCAGAGGTGAGCTGCCAACTGAAGGCAGGGGTGAGCTACTTCAAGTGGCAGCAATCTACCAAATAATGGAGGGAGAGCTTCGCTTCTATCAATCATCAGCAAACTTGCTTCCGCCTCCGTCAATCTTTCGCAAAAGTTGCTTCCACCTCCATTAATCAGTATGTCCGATTTTATCCTATTCGTGAAACCACAGTTTTTGGATCAAAACGAGGCCTTTTTTGGGTTTTCAGATCAATCCGTACCCGACCTAGAATTTGAAACAGGACAACAATCAGGACGCAAACCTGACCCATTTCAAATTTGGGTTAAACTTATAACCCAAAAAATTTGGGTTAACCCTAACTAAAAAAATTGGGTCGTATTTAAGTCATGTTTTTAGGTTGTGTCAAATTTGACACCCCTATGATGGTATAGCATTGTGAAGCATTGCAACATTAACCTTAGCTCCAACAGGGTGCTAATTTAATTGTCATTTTCCTAAGGCTATGACGCTGCAATTTCCTGATCTAGCATTGTCGTCGATGCGGTGTTGGTTGTTTGAATGTTTTGGTTTTGGTTTAATACTTGTGAATTTTCTCCTTTTTCTTAAGACATTCTTGCACAACAATAACTAAAAATTATATTTTTTTCTAATATTTAGGATAGTAAAAACTATAAAATTTACACTTAACAGACTTCACATAAAGGCTATGAGCCACATTCTAACTCTATATAATGTCTCTCCATAATTTTTAAAATAGTAAATGATAAGAATATAAGGATGTATGAAGAAATGATTTTTATGTAACAAATCTGGAATTAAGAGAACATAGAGAGGAGTCGCCTAAACTTAATGTGTAAAACTTCTATGAATTACTACATGCTACTCAAAAACCCATTTGGAATGGGTGCACTACTCATTCTGAGTTATCAATTATAGTTAGGATGCTCATTATTAATGTAATATAATATTCCTCGAGATTGCTTCAATGACTTCATATGTCTACTTAAGGAAACCAACCCTGAGAGCAGTTTAATTCTAAAAGATTTGAACAAAACTAAGAAGTTAGTATCCAAATTGGGGTTGGGTGCTACAAAAATTCATTGTTGCATCAACAACTATATGTTGTATTGTAAGGATGACTTGATAGAAGTAGCATGTCATCATTGTAGCACACCTTCATACAAACCAAAATTTAGGAAACAACAAAATAGAAGCATGTGTCATATTCTTGGTTATTTTACTTGCCCGCCATTCCAAGACGTTTATGGATTTATGCATTAAAGAGCTTTGATGGTCACATTAGATAGCATCAAGATAAAATATCTTAATCAGGTGTTCTTACTCATCCATCAAATGCAAAATCAAAGATACATTTTGATAAAATACATTCTTCCTTTGCTATTGAATCATGCAACATAAGATTTGGATTATGTACAAATGACATCACTCCTTATAATCAGGAGGCTTCACCATACTCCTATCTGCTTATTATAGTAACACCCTATAACCTTCCATATGAGATGTGTAACACTTATAATACTAGGGCCAAATAATCCAAAAGTAAAAATTGATGCACTACAAAAAAAAATCACCTATTACCAGCAGAATTTTTCGGCAGACATTGAATTTTCTAGTGGAAAATAATTCTAGCGGCTATCCAACATAATTAGGTTGCCGAAAAATTATATAAAAAAAAAACTATTTCCGCTCCGCCCGGCTGCCAACCCGCCCACATGCCATGAGATTAAAACTATGGTGGTTGGTGAAATTTTTCAAACACCCAACCATATTGCTGCATAGGAAAAATACATTTCAATTGTCACTGCTTCATATTTAAACTATATAATTATGCAAAATTAATATTCAAGTTAAAAACTGAAATTTAATTTACTAATTAAAATTAATAATTAATTTAAAAATAAAAAATAAAAATTACTAATTAACTTAAAACTGAAAATAAATTAAAATAAAGTATTACAACTAAAATTTAATTAAAAAAATTATTAACTTAAATATTAATTAAAATATTATTAAAATTACTAATTATTGAAAATAAAATTGTAAAATAAATTAAAATTTAAATAATAATTTTAAATTTAAATCTTTTTACTTTAATTAAGGAAATAGTTAACTAAAATAAGTTAATATTATTTTTAATTATTTTTGTTAAATCATTTTAATAGTTAATTTTTTTTATTATTTTAGTTAAATTATTTAAAATCCGCCGAAAATTTCGAAATCCGTCGGAAAATTCGTTGAAAATTTACGCTGGAAAATTTCATCGAAAAAGCTATCTCATTGTGTTTCATCGGAAAATTGACAGTCGAAAAGCCGTCAATAATGAGTAATTTTTCTGTAGTGATAACCTCAAGTTATTATAGGAAAAAGATTTTTAATATATAATATCTCAACTAAATAAAACTTCATACTTAAAGTTACAATATTATGGACCATCAACAACTTTACAGCATATGGTATATAATATATAGATCCTTTTTCCAGTTATTTTGATCCCTCCTTCGTATGTTGATCAGGTACAATAAAATGTGTGATTAAAGAGACATGCATATAAAGAGAGTGAGATATGACAAAGACAATTGATAATTAAATGGAAATGCAAATATAATTTGTAGGAAGACTCATAAAAGTCTCCTAATAAGAGAAACTATACCTTTACATTGATTTCAAGCAATACCCCCGCAATAAAATTCATTCAATTCTACTTTACGATAAAACTATTGCACATTTATAATAATTTCATTACATTTTTGTTTCTAATGTAAAAGGAATGGTCGGTCACATTATGGACCCATTGAATTTAGATTTCAACTCTTTGTTGTTTGATTTTTACCACAAATTGCTGGCATATAAATATAAGATTGAGACTTCGTTTGAGACAGCTTTTTAAAATTTAAAAAATATTTTATAATAAAAAATGATTTCTTAAAGAAGTTAGAAAACTATCCCTAATGATTGCCTCTTCGACGCCTCTATCTGCTGTGAACTTTCCTGTTGAGCCTTTGTCTTCCCCTTCCTTACCTGTGGCTAAGGTTACGGGCAGTCCTATTGTTGATTTGCCATTTGGTGCTGATAACCCGGTTCATATCGTGGCTGTTGAACTTACTGGTCAGGTGTTTTCTAACTTAATGTTAGGTGCTTGTGATGTTAATAATAGTGGTAAGGAGCTTTCTAAAGGATTTTCCTGTGCAGATGTTGAGGCTGATTCAAGGTCTAGTTCTGGGGTTGGTAGTCCTTCTGCTGTGGCTGTGACTTTCTTGGGTTTGCCTGGCTCGAATTGCTCTGTAAATTGTGTGGACATTCCTATTACTGTTATGTCTACTGTTGAATTAAATGCTCATCTGAATTAGTCCTCAAATAAGTCGGTTTTGGTGCAAAACGATTGGCTGGATTTGGAGGATTATCCCACTTCTTGTGAGGTTGTTGTGGATGATATGGGTGATAATGTGGATGATGATTTCATTCTCATTGCCAGGGGTAAAAAACGTAGAAGTAAAGCTAAGAAGAAATAACGTTTGGATTGCCTCTTCATTTCGGTTGCCATGAGTTTTCGTGCGCTTTGGACTATGATGATGCAACTTTCCGCTTCTCACCTTGTTCGTCATGGCTTGTTGGCAACCTTGGTGGTAAGATGTTGCTTGGTGGTTGCCATGGTTGCTGTTCTTCAGTGTATCACTAATGGATGGTCCGAGTATGACTGCGGAATCGTTGTAGGGAGCTGCTAACCTGAGTCCGCTTTTGGATTGCCACCTGCATCCTTATCTGTTGTTTCTTGTTATGATTTCAAGGCCTTATTAGATGTACTTTTATTTTCAACGTGTCTTGTACTCCGATTTCTTTTTATGGAATAAAATTTTTATTAAAAAAAAAGTCTTGCTTACTTGTATTTGGTGTCATAAGGGAGTTGAAGGGAAAAGGATCATCGAATTTTAATGCTTTCTTTTATCTTAATTTTATCCCAAATAATAAGAGAATAGAGTGATTTTATCTAGTCACATTTGAAATATTTGAGTTCCTTCTTGATTGCTCCACACTCGATGAATATGACAAATAACAAAAATTTTCCTTCATAAATGACAAGAATGAAAATATTTATTTTCATATTTATATGATTAAAGAAAAACTTGAATCATTTTATGTTTGAATGGCAATTATAGTAACAATCAACTTCATCCATTATGAGATCTAAATAATAGGTACAATATGATAGTTAATTAATAATTCATAAATTATATTCATTTTAAGTAAAATTTAAAATTTTATGTTGTTGTGAATGTAATCTAAAATTTAATTGATTATTTAGATGTTATATTTTTCTTAAAATAAATCTAATGATTTAGCACTCATCTTGACAAAATTTTGATTAATTTATTTCAAAATAATCAAATTTATTTTGAGATTAAATAATTTCAAAACAATTGAAAACAGCAATAAAGTATTATTCAGTATAACTTAAATTAAGGCTTCGTTTGGGACGATTTTTTTATTGCTTTTTAAAACGGAGTTTTAGTACAAAAATAAAAAAATTTGTACTAAAACTCCGTTTTAGAAAACAATAAAAAAGCCGTCCCAAACGAAGCCTAAGTTTTAAACTAGAACTCAAAATCAACTAAAAATTAATTTAAGATGGAGTTCCTGCCTCTATCGCTGCCGCTCGTCAATGCAACAAGAGCTGCAACAAGACCTGCATTACCAGCTATCGTCGGCTCAGTAAAGTTGTAATTCTGTCTCTTGTCGACGAATTGGTCCATCTGGTTTGGGCCCCCGACCATTGCTCCAGTGATGATATGGGGATTTGGCGTCCTGGCATCTCGCCATTTCCATCCCTCAGTGCATGAGACGTGCCTTTGATTTGAAGGAATTGAAGCGCCACGATGATGGACATGGCTGGGGAAATTTTGGCCATAGCCGACCACATAACTCATGTTCATTGTGTTGGCTCCCAGGATGTACTTCACCTTTAAGTGTTTCACAGTAGTTGAATGAGAGAAAGTACTTCTAGGTATTAGCTATGGATATGATAGCTTATGAAGCTGAAACATTAACAAACAGAGAAAAACATACTAATTGACTAGAACTAAAAAAAAGTATTAGGCAGCTTAGGTTTTGTTTGGGACAGTTTTTTTACTGTTTTTTAAAGTAGTTTTGATACAAATTATTTTAAAATTAAAAATTTTGAATTAAAAAACTGTTTTAGACCAAACGAAGCATTAGTTTATAAAGGTCCCAAAACATTATCAAGACCATGGGATAGAATACCGTATACATTCAAATCCTTTTGTGGGTAAGCTAGCTTTGGCTAAAGAGATAATAGAAATTTAACTCCATTACTTCTGTGTTTCAATATTAACTATTTGAAATTTGTGACGTTGCTCTCGCTAGTTTCAAAAACAATCATAGGCACCAACTAGCTTGTTTGGTAAGAGTTTTGAAAGTTATTGTCAAGATCATGGGTTCATCCTCATCTATGTTAATAATAATCACCAACTTGGGGACTTTCGGGAGAACAAAAACAAAAGAAAAAACTTTTATCAATATTCTTAAAAGCAAGGACAATTTTCAATTAATATTGCCAGCATATGGAGGGAAATTTTCCGGGTGTTATATGAGATATTGCATTTCTATTAGAAAGAAATTTCCCCAATCATGTGAAGCAATCAATGTAGCATTAGCTTAGTTTTCATCTAGATGAATAACATGAGAAATCCCCACTAAGTTGGCGATAATGCCTTTTCAATAAATACGAAAGTTAGACTGATATAATATTATGGCAGGGTTATGGAGAGAATAAATGCAGCTTTTATTAAACTAACAAGAATTATGACATAATGGCCAAGAGTAAAATCTTTTGAAAGAGCTTAAACACTTAGGGCCTTTGAGCAATTCGTCTAGATCCAAATAATCTGAGGCAAACATTAAAGGTAAATGTGGGGGGTCCTTCCCCACCTTTATCCAAATGACTTCTCTTGCCTTTTGAAATTGTAGGGGGGCGAATAAGAGGGAAGCCTCCCTATATTTAAAAGATTTTATGAGAGACTGGGATGTTTTCTTTGTTGGGGTGGTTGAAACCATAAAACTCTTCCATTGAGAGATTTGAAGTGAAGAAATTGTTGGGTGATGATTGGGATTATTTCCTATATCCATCAGTTGGGAATTTCGGCGGTATTATGGTATTATGGAAGGTTAATATTACAAATTTTTCGGTAATAGAGGCCTCACCTCAATGTGTGATTGGGGAGTTAAGTATTTTTAATAAAAGCAAGTGGATTGTTTCTACAGTTTATGGAAACAAAAATACACATTTGAGAAGAAGTTTGTGGGAAATATTAAAAGAAAAAAGTGATAAAGAAATCCCTATGGTGGTGGGAGGGGATTTCAATTGTGTACTTTCACAAGAAGAGAAGAGGGGTGGTAAGAAGTTCTCTTTTTCTCAAGGCCCGCAAGAAATGTCTGCCTTTATGTCAAGGAATGACTTACATGATGTGGGGATAGTGGATCCGAAGTTTACCTGGTGCAACAACAAAAGTGGGAATGCTCGTATTCTTGAAAGGCTGGATAGGTGTCTTTTGAACACCAAAGCATTGAATGAAGCTCAAAGTGCAGTGGTAAGACATTTGGCGAGGATTGCTTCCGACCATTGTCCCTTAATTCTAAGAATTTTCAATGAGAAGTTGCACCAAAACAAATTTCTTAGATACGAAGAGGTTTGGGCGTCTTTTCCGGCTGCTAAAGCTATTGTATTAAAAGTGTGGAACAAACCTGTTAACGGGAACGCTATGGAAGTCATTAATGTGAAGTGCAAGAGGACTTTAAAACCACTTCATTTCTGGAGCAAGGAAAAATTGAGGAATTTTAAAGAGAACAATATTCTTTTAAAGAATGAGATTGCTGGTCTACAGCTAGAAGAAGCCAATGGAGAAGGTTTATCTGAAGAAAAGATGGTTCTGTTAAGAGCAAAAATCCATGAATTCAATGTGAATTTAGCTCGGTTAAGCACATGGTGGAGACAGAGATCAAAGCTGAAATGGATACAGGAGAATGATACGAATTCAAAATTTTTCCATTCTTTTGCAAATGGTAGAAGAATGAGAAATTATATTCATCAATTGAAGAATGAAGAGGGTATTTTGGTAGAAGACCAAGCAGAAATTGAAGATATCCTGATGAAGTTCTTTAGCAATAAATGGAGGAGTAGGTATTGTAATTTGAATGGATGGCCTCTGGTTTTGAAAACTCTGTCTGAAGCAGATTGTAAATTTTTAGAAGAAGATTTCTCTTTTTCTGAACTGGTTGCGGTTATCAAAGATAGTGGAACAAATATTTCACCCGGATTAGATGGTACAACTTACTCTTTCTTCAAAAATTATTGGTATATAACTGGGAATGACGTCTGGAGAGCGATACAGCAATTTTTTTCAACGGGAACGCTATGTTCGTATTGGAAACAATCGTTAGTAATTCTCATTCCCAAGTTGCTGAATCCAACTTCTCCCTCAAGTTTTCGGCCTATTAGCATGTGTGGTATTTTATATAAGATTATTGCCAAAATGATCTTAAATAGGCTTTTGAAGGTGGTTGGTGGTCTTATTTCTGAGGTGCAAACGGCTTTTCTAAAAGGTAGATCCCTTTCGAATCACATTCTTTTAGCTCAAGAATTGTTTAATAAGCTAAAATTTTCTAAATCCAAAGAAGGATGGGTGGCTATTAAGCTTGATATGGAACAAGCATATGATAGTATGGCTTGGGATACCTTGAGATTGATCTTGAAGGAAATGGGATTTCCAATCAGATTTTCGAATCTAATTATGGAATGTGTGAAGTTTCCTGAATTCTTTTTTATGATTAATGGAAAGATCTCGAAAGGGATTAAAGCAAATAGTGGATTAAGACAAGATTATCCACTTTCTCCCTATTTGTTTATCCTTTGCTCTCAATTACTAACCAATGATATTTGGTATAGTGGAAAAAACTTGGGGATAAAAATCTCGGCAAATGCACCTAGAGTGTCGCATCTTTTATATGCAGCTGATATCCTCTTGCAATAGATCTGGGCAGGTCTTTAACAATCAAAAATCTGTAATCATTTTTGGTAATTCAATTAAAAAGAGGAGGAAAAAAGCTATAACAAAACTATGGGGCTTCAAAGTGGTGAAAGAAGTTTATTATCTGGGCATCAAATTAGCTTTAAGGAGATTGCTTGCTTCATATTTCAATTATATTCTTGAGAAGGTGGCTACCAAACTAAATGTTTGGGGTAAGCAAATGGTTTCTCTGACTGGGAGAATTGTACTTACTAAGTCAGTTTTAGCTGCATTACTGATTTTTGTGGCCATCACTCATTGGTTCCAATGAGATTCTTAAAGAAGTGGAGAAAGCTGCTAGGAACTTCATTTGGGATAGAAAAGGAGGGCTTCATGGCCTACATTATATGCCATGGGAGAACATGTGCAAAACCTGGAAGGAAGGGGGACAAGGCTTACGGCCGGTGAGTGCTGTGACTGGTCCACTTAGAGCAAAATTTGCATGGAATTTCTTAATGGAAGAAGACTCTTTGCTCAATGAGGCTATGATGGCAAGATATGGTACTAAATTCTGGGAACAAGCTAACAGAGCTAATAAATCCTCTACCTGGAAGATATTTGCTGATGGTGCTCATGCTCTAATGCCTATCACAAAGTGGAAGATTGTTGCAGGAAAGTCCATAAATATTCTTAAAGATGTGTGGATTCTAGATAGGTGTCTAGAGAAGTGGCCTACATTTATTGTTGTAGGGAATTTTGAATTTCCATCTCTTGAGAGCTTTATTTCGGATGAAGGTTGGAGGATTGATCTTCTTAATACCTTCTTTGGGAAGGATCTTGTGAAGATTATTATTCAAATTGGAATTTTTCCAAATCAAATCAAAGATACCATTGAATTGAGGAAAAGGTTCTCGGGCAAAAGCATTGCAGCTATGGCTTCTTCTTCTGATGATGAAGATTACGAATCTGTAGAGTATGGAAGCTAGCTAAGAAATTAAAACTCAATCCTAGAATTGAATGTTTTTGGTGGCGGCTTCTCAATGATGCAATCCCGACAAATGGATTTCTTATGTATCGAAGATTACTGGGACACTGTTTATGTCCTAGAGGATGTAATGAACCAGAAAATTCTGATCATGTTATGGTTCACTATTCAAAACTCCAGCAAGCTATTGGTATTCTTAAGGAGTGGGGATTCCTGTTTCCAGTTTTCTCCTCTGCCAGTGACTGTAAGAGCCATTTGAAAAGGTTATCAGTTGATAATAAATCAATGGCAAATTTATATTACTCTCTAGTATATTTCTCATGGAAGAGTAGAAATTTAATCAAGCATGGAAAACAAGAATTGAGTTTGAACTATATAGCCTCCAATGCTATTGGTTATGCATTAATCTCATATTCTAATCTATTCATGGATCATTGGGATGCTAACCAGCCGGCATGGCTGATTTCTTATTGGCTCCCCCTCCCCCGGAATGAATTAAGGTTAATCTTGATGTAGCTTTAACTAGAGCCAATAATGGAGGTATTGGTGGAGTTTTTAGAGATTCTAAAGGCAGATTTTTACTTGCCTTTGGACTCAATTGCACTCATTGGGATAGTGGAGCATTGGAGCTGATGGCCGTTCGTTCATTGAGGAATTACATCTTTGATTGGATATTGGAAGCAAAGGAATCATTATAGAAGGAGATAATATCAGCATCATCAAACTTTTGCAAAAATCTGTGAATAAAGGACCTCGGATTGTACATGAAGAGGAGCTTGAAGACCTCTCTTTTTTGGATGGCTTCGACAATATTCTTTTCCATTTTGTTAATAGGGATTATAATAAGTTACCCCATTCTTATGCGAACTTTGCATTATGTGGTGATTTTCTTTGGGAAGATCTTAGTAGAAATAAGGTTCCTCCTTCATTTTTAAAAATTTTAAAGGAGGAATGTGATAGATTCTCTAACACTTAGTAGCTTGTAATTGGTTTACTTTTCCTTTTAATGCATTTAGCATTTCCTTCAAAAAAAAAAGAGTAAAATCTTTATTGCGTAGATCATTGTGGAAAATATACAAATAATTTCAAATAAAGTATTTAAATTCACAAATTAAATTAGGCCCATAAAATCCCATTAAACATAAGTTCTCAAAACAAATTACTCTAAATTCTTCGAGAAAACTATTTTCCAACTTTAATTATTGTTTTAGTTTTCCAATAATCTAGAAAAATAATAAGCTTAAAACTTCATCATCAACATCTTTAGTACAAGAAGAATTTTTTATCTGACTACGTGGGGTCAACTACATGAATCATTTTTCTCCATTGTGTTCAATTAAGAGTCAATTTTCATTTAAATCTAATAAAAAAAATTATTTTTAATACATTCTAACCAAATCATCTAAGGCCAACGTTTTATGTGACCAAATAATCTAAGGTAACTCTCTAATCTTATCTGCCATTGGAACTACTCCAACCTTTTCATATATATACTCATCTCACAATCTGTCACTAAGTTTAAAGCCAGTTTGAGCATCCTCATGTCTACAACACTTAACTTATTTTTATGCCTCTTTTAATGGTTAATATTTTTTTTCATAAATCATTACGAGTCTAATCAACATCTTATAAAATTTTCTCTTATGTTTGATAGGTACTTTTTTATCACACAATATGCACAATGCATTCCTCCACTTCGACCATTCAACATGAATTTTACTAATGATATTCACATCTATTTCAACATCACTTTGAACAATAGATCTGAGATATCTAAAATGTGCACTCTTTTTAATAATTTATCACTCATTATCACAATCCCACCACTAGATCTATTTGTAAAACCCATGTTTGTTTAGTATGTGCCACATTTGACTCAATTTAAAATATCCAAAATCTCGAATTTCATGAAATTCAACATTTTTTTGTCATTTTGTTCTAATTGTCAAATGGAGCAATTTGATATACGCCTAAATGTGAAGGATTTAAGAATTAGAGAATTAAATCAAAATTGTATTTCATCTAAGTTCAAAAAAATTTATTAATGTTTAAATATGAAAATTACAGTAGCAAGGATAATAAAAAAACTAATATGTGGCATGAATGCATTGTTTTGGAAGAGGGTATTTAAGAAATTTAACTTACGCTAGGTATACTTAGGGGTTTGGATGCAAGATAAATGCTGGATTTGAGGCAAATTTGAACTAAATCCAACCAAATGGCCAAAAATTCAAAACTAAATCTCACAGTAAATCTAAGTCGCGGTTGATTAAAAATTCCCTCTTTTCATGTTCGGTCACGGATTTACAAAATCCTTTGGTTCGGCAAATTCAACTCTTTTTTCTCACAAGTGCAAAAGAATCCCGACTGAAGAAGCACATGAAAGGGGAGAAATTTTGTTACCTTCACAAGAACAACATTGGAGGAGGCAGAGAAGCTTGGACTCTTCACGAGAAGCAAAACAACAATGAATAAATACATAAGAGGAAAAGCAAACAACTCTTGCATTTGCATAAGACTGGATTTCATTGATTTGATATGCTAAGTGGAATTTAGCTGGTACCCCTTACCGAGCAGAGTAGTACATCTAGGTCGGAGCTGCCTAAATCCTTTGTGGGGATTACATTATAAGTCCCCTTGCGGTGTCTTGCATTAATTAGGTCATGGGTATTAATACCAAGTGTACAATATGTCCTTTCTAGATCTAGGGTCAAAGGCTGATGGTATAAGCATACCATTATATGTCTTATCATTAGGTAGGTTCTCCATCTTTCAGAGGCTATAAATCTCACACATACGCATCACACTGATGGCGCCGCTTTCATCTTTCTCTCACGCATGTTTGATATGAGATGACTTCTCTCCTGATTTCTCCTTTGTTAATGATGCTTGCATGTTGAATAGCCTGATTAAGCTTATCTACATTCAGATTAAGATAGCCTAAATATTCCACTAACTTAGAAAAGAATAAAATAACATCTTTAATCGAGATTATTCTTAGATTGAGGCCTAAAATGTAATTAACTATAAGGGATTGTACCCGTGAGGAACTGATACCCATTTTAAATAAACCTCACTCGAGTTGATATATTGAATAGAGGAAATCTCATGACTATCGAGTTCTGCATGTTATTATCCATCGAGATGTGTAGGCCAGAGCTGTTATTCTCTATGGATAATTGTATGTATAATTTCATCTGCTCTCCTATTGGCTCGGTTGCATAGAGTGTAAAGGTTTACGTTCGTTTTATCTACAAGATAGTGCGATCATACACTTTGCATTCTGACCCCCTGCGAGCAGCATCCTTTCGAAGACCCAAATGCATGTCGTCAACCAATTCATAATAATAACAGTCATATGATCAAAAATCAGTACATAAATAAAACTCACATGTAGTAGTAGTAGTAGAATCTGTACATAGTAAAATAATACAATATTCAAGCCAATAAAAAAAATACAGTGGGGAAACCAATAAATCAATATGGGTGTCAAATCAAAAAAGAAGTTATCATATAAATACTATCAACAATAAAGAAATCGTATAAGATGTTAAAACCAAAGCATCGATAAATACTAATTATCGAAATCATATCAATGCAGTATAATTTAATAATTATATACACATGTTATCAAGTTATTCTATATCAGTATTTTAATTATATACTAAGTATATCACATACTTAGTATCAGTACAGTGAATCAGTAATATCAAATAGTATCAATGTCTATATCGATAATAATAATAGTCCAGTGGCAGTAGCAATAAAATAATATAGTAATAATAAATCCGTACAGTAATAATAAATTCATATAATAATAAAAAATAATGTCTTAACAAAATGCATTTGAGTAGTCACACTAAATAAGTAAAAAATTTTTATTATCACAATATTTTTTAGTAATCAGTAATCAGTAATCGATAACCGTTGGCTCGGTAAATAAAGTCATCACTCTTTGCCCGTTAATACAGTAATAATGACTAATAATTATCAATCATTATGTCGTTGTGTCAGTAGATGATAACACCCAACTATAATATTTAAAGGAAAGCCCATAGGCATATTATTTTGTACATGTCAATCAATCTCCAACCAACGGGTGAACCAGTCTTTATTTGTCTTTTACACACATTATTATAACAGTATTATAACAGTATTGTCTAGCTATTACTCAATCTTTATTTGTCTTTTACACACATTATTATAACATTATTATAACAGTATTATAACAGTATTGTCTAACAGATGGGGGCATTTGAAGAATATTAACAAAAGTATTTTTTAAAGTAAGATTTTAGATCTTAAGAATCTATCTGTGCATGAGAATGCCAATATTATATGGAAAAAAAATGGCTTGTGATATTAAGAATATTGCAAAATATGTGTTTGGAGTTTCGAAGGCAAAAACTCATAATAAAAAAAATAGTTGGTGGTAGAATCCAAATGTGCAAAAAAAGATAAAAAAAATGAAGAATATTTGTTATAAAAATTGGTTTAGATATAAAAATTCTAATAATTGAGAAAGTTATAAAGAGGCCTGTAAAGAACCTAAGAAAATTATTTGCGATGCAAAAAAACATAGATTTTAATGATTTATATAATATATTAGATACTAAGGAGGGAGAAAGATATATGTATATGTTAGCCAAACAAAGAGACATGAGTAGTAAGGATTTAGTTCAAGTGAAGTGTATTAAGGATGAAGATCAAAAAGTACTTTTCTTTGAAGATGATATTCAATAAAGGTAGATGAGGTATTTTGCTAAATTTTTAATAAAGAATGTGAAAATACGATTGACTTTAGTGACTTTATCACCCTAAATAAAAATAAAAATTTTTGTTTTTATCGGCGTATAAGTAAAACCTAAGTTAGAGAGGCTTTAAAGAAAATAAAGTGTGAAAAAGTTGTTGGACTTGATGATAATCCAATAGAGATGTGGAAATGCTTAAGATGTGAAGGAATTTCTAGGCTTACTAAACTTTTTAATATTGTTTTGAAGACTAAAAAGATATCAAATCAGTGGAGAATGAGTGTGTTAATTCCTATTTTTAAGAATAAAGGTGATGCACAGGAGTGTGTGAATTATAGAGGAATTAAGTTAATGTGTCATACTTTAAAACTATGGGAGCGAGTTATGGAGCGTAGGTTGCGGCGTGATATTAATATTTCTCAAAATTAATTTGGATTCATGCCGGGTAGGTCTACTATGGAAGCCATACATTTATTGAGAGGTTTGATAGAGAAATATGGAGAGAATAAGGATGATCTGCATATGATATTTATTGATTTAGAGAAAGCATATGATAAAGTTCCAAGAGAAGTGTTATGGAGAGTTCGTGAAAAGAAAGGAGTTAATAATGCTTGTATTAAAATCATTAAAGATATATATGCAGCAGCTATTAATTGTGTTCAAACATAAGGTGGTTTGACCAAGTATTTTTCTATTTCGGTTGGATTACATCAAGGATCAGCCTTAAGTCCATATCTTTTTGTTTTAGTCATGGATGTTCTCACTGGACATTTGCAAAAGGATGTACCTTGGTGTATGCTTTTTGCAAATGATATTCTTCTTGTTAATAAGGCTGGATAGGGAATTGAAGGTAAACTAAAATTATGAAGATTAACTTTAGAGTCTAATGGTTTTTTTTTTTTTTTTTTTTTTTTTTGAGTAGATCTAAAACTGAATATATAGAGTGTAATTTTAGTAGCAATAGACCTAGTGAGGGGATTGTGACTTTGGGCGATCAAGTCATTAATAAGAGTACACATTTTAGATATCTTGGATCTATTGTTCAGAGTGATGGTGAAATTGATGGGGATATTATCAGCAAAATTCAAGTTGGATGGTTGAAGTGGAGGAATGCATCGGGCTTATTGTGCGATAGAAAAGTCCCCCTCAAACTGAAGAGAAAATTCTATAAGAAGGTTGTGAGACCTGCAATGCTTTATGGTGCCAAATGTTGGCCATTAAAAGAGAAGCATAATACTATGTTAAGTATTGCAGAGATGAGGATGCTTAGGTGGATGAGTGGCTTGACCCTTAAAGATATGATACGAAATGAGCATATTCGTGAAAAGGTTGGAGTAGCTCTAGTGGAAGATAAGATTAGAGAGAGTCACCTTAGATGATTTGGTCACATTAAACGGAGACCTTCCGATGACCCGGTTAGAAAAGTTGAGTTATTAGATTTGACTTATGTTAAGAAAGGTATAGGTAGATCTAAAAAGACTTGGTTAGAAAATATTATAAATGATCTTTCTTTATTAGATTTAAATGATAATTTGACTTTTAACCGGATACAATGGAAAAAAAAGGATTCATCTAGCTGACCCAACATAGTGGAGAAAAGGCTTGATGTTTTTGAACTTATGATAAGTGGGAGCTACTGTTGACCCCTAGAACTCAAACTACATGCAAAAAAGGACGAAAATGGCGAATCAAGCAGCGCGCAAGTTGGCGCAATGCATCACTTAAAGGGTCAAATGACCTCCAAATGCAAAACGCACAACGACATTACGATCAGAACATTGAATTCTGCTAAGTCGAGGCACCTCACAGTTGAATCGGATGAGATCGATCAAAAGGGATGACTAACACCCGAAATTCAAGCATGACGCTGGTCAAACGACGTATGATCGCAAAACGGAACTCGCAGTTGTGTCTGGAACATCGTCAACATTTAAAATACACATTTTATTTGATCAATGGGGTTTGACGGAGATGGCAGAACACATCCTAAGGCGAAAGCACGCATATCAAGGGAAAGAAGCCTCAGCACCCAAATAAAGTTCAATCGCAATACGGATTTCGCCATTGCATTCAGAAAGTCTTAAATATCCAAGTGTTACAACTTCTTTTTTCAAATTAAAATATGTGAAGAGGTCGATACACATCTCGAGGCAAAGCAGGAATTTCGAGGAAAAGGTCGCTCGATGTTGCCCAAATGACGTTCGATTGACAAACGGAATTTGTCGTTGTGTCCGGAACATTGTTAATACTTTAAGTACACTATCAATTTGTTTAATTAATGTCGAGCACGTAAATCAATGTGGCCCCAAAGCAATAACACATTTTGAGGAAATTAACTCTTGACGTCACCCAAACAATGTCTGATCGCCAAACGAACTTCGCGCGTTGTGTCCGGGACATCAGCAATACCCTAAATGCACTATCAATTTGTCCAATTTTGACTATTCAGCAATTTCGACATGTTAAACGGACTACACGCAAATTGAGAATATTGCATGCAAATTGAGACAGTTTGACTTTGACCAATTAAGCTCTGCATTTTTAAATCAATATATTTATATCGCTGATATAGGCTCTTAAGCTTATGAAATGGCAGCAAAGACACAGTCCAAACAAGGAAAAGATTCAAATCAAATTAACATGCACTTAATGCGTTATCTAGTTTAGGTTCCTGTGGCCTATCGCAGCTTACTTCGGATGCCGTGGAAATGAGTCGAATAACGAAGCTTCTCGCTATTGTCACACAAGCTCTCTATTTTATTTTCCTTCTCTCCCAGGAAACCAAAAAAAAAAAAGATCCCACTCTCTTCGTTACTTTCCAGCTCCAAAGCTTTCTCCCTGTAATCTCTTCAAACCGTCACCTTCACCCCGCACTTCTTTCGATCTCCCCTACAGCCGACCACCTCAGCTCAAACGACTCCACTACAGCCTCCATTCACGAAGCTTCAGCCCTAAACCATTCGCACTCCCATTCCTGCTCAATCTAAAGACTGTAGCTGCACGTTCAAAAGATTCAGATCTTTGAAGCTGCCTGCCTTTAGACGTTAGAGCTTAGCAAAACGACACCCATCTGTTTGTCACTCCTCAGCACGCCAAGCCTAACTCAACAGACTGCATCTCATTGTAATGGCAAAACCTCCCTATTAAAGCTGAATACCAGTAGCATATGGATCTCGTCTCTCTCTACGTGCAGAGCTTCAATTTTTCCTGCAGCCTTAAACTCCAATTCACTGCTTTCTTGCACATGAAAACCTGCTTTTGCACGTGAAACAACCTACCTTACTGCTTTTCTAGACATTCTTGTCTTCTTGCTGTTGTCTTAGGGTGAATTCAATAAAACCCACTCTCCTTCCCGCAGAAAACCATTTTACCTCTCCCAAAACAGCCCTCCACTCTCTTTTTTTCAGCCCAAAACAGTCCACTAAGTGTGCATATATTGCCCTTAGGAAACCTGTAATAGCAAATCTGATAGGAAATACTTGATTCCAAGTATTTCCTAATCACTTTAGCCAAAGATCTCACAGCAAACTGCTGTCCACAGCAGGAAATCAGCCAAAAACAGTGGAAAAGTAGGGCAAAACTGTAGAAAATGAGGAGAAAAGACTTGTATTTCACTAGAAGACAATGAAAGTAGCAAAGATACAATGTGTTCTTCAATTCGAGAGGAAGAACGTACTCTCCAAAGTCTCCGGCGAAGCCAAGAGCCCAAAAACAAACCTCGATCTTAAAGAGAAAACTCAAATTCAAGATAACCTAATCTCCCCCCAAACTCCTCCTTATATAAAATTAATCATAAAGGACCATTACAAACTTCCTAAAAGAGCCTTACACGTTCAAATTTTCCCTCCTAAAACCCCCCTCACGTGCTCACGCGGATTCGCGGCTTCCGCCCGTCTCCGCGTCCGCCTCGCGTAGCAGCGGACCGGTCCCGGCTGGACCGGTCCAGCCGGCCCAGGATGGGCCGGTCTAACATTACCGCCCTCCCAAAGAATCACCTTGTCCTCAAGGTGAAAATCTGGAAACTGCTGTTTTGTCATCTCGTATGGCTCCCATGTGGCCTCGTAGTCAGGAAGGTCCTTCCACTGGATCAACACTTCCTTAGTTCCCTCTTCTTTCTGGCGAACACCCCTCAGCTCCAAAGGTTCCAGAATCACCTCTAACTCCTCCGTAAGTGTCGGTGGTAGCTCTGGAATGGTGATGTGCTCACCAATGACCCTTCTCAGCTGGGAGACGTGAAAAACTGGGTGTATAGTCGCCGATGGGGGTAGTTTCAGACGATAAGCTACTGTCCCAATCTTTTCCATTACTTCATACGGACCAAAATACCTTGGAGCCAGCTTTTCATTCCTCCTGTTGGCGACTGTCTTCTGCCTGTATGGACGAAGCTTTAAGAACACCTTGTCCCCTGCCTCAAACTGGATATCTCTTCTATGCCCATCTGCTTGCTTCTTCATGATTTGCTGCGCCCTCAACAAATGCCTCTTCAATTCTTCTAGCACTCGGTCCCTTTCCTCCAAGTACTCTTCTACTGACGAAACTGGGGTACTACTGCTCCCAAAGTGTACTAAGTGTGGGGGATCCCGCCCATACAACACCTTGAATGGAGTCATTTGTGACGCCGAGTGAAATGACGTGTTGTACCAATACTCAGCCCATGATAGCCATTTTGCCCATAGCTTTGGTGTCTCTGAAACAAAGCATCTTAGGTACGTCTCCAAGCTTCTGTTGACTACTTCCGTCTGGCCATCCGTCTGTGGGTGGTAGGCTGTGCTCCTCTTGAGCACTGTTCCCTGTAATCTGAATAACTCCTTCCAAAAATGGCTGAGGAACACCTTGTCCCTATCTGATACAATCGCTTCTGGTACTCCGTGCAGTCTGATCACTTCCCTGATGAAAGCTGAAGCTACTGTCACTGCAGTGTAGGGATGCCTGAGTGGAATGAAGTGTGCATATTTGCTAAGCCGGTCCACCACTACCAGTATCACTGTGAATCCTTCTGATCTGGGTAATCCATCGATAAAATCCATGGAAACTTGCTCCCAAACTTTGTTTGGAAGTGTCAAGGGTTGTAGTAAACCTCCTGGGGCCATGGCCATGTATTTGTTTCTTTGACATATCTCACAACCCGCCACCATCTCCTCTACATCTTTATGCATCCCCTTCCAATATAGTTCTGTTGCCAGCCTCCTGTATGTCTTCTGAACTCCGGAGTGACCACCCACTGAGCTGCCATGAAATTCCTGCAACAGGTGGGGAATGTGTATGGAAGTTCGTGGCATCACAAACCTCCCCTGGTACAAAAGTCTCCCCCCTTCCATGTAGTAACCAGGGTGACTGCTCTTGTCTTTCTCCAGATCCTCCCTGATCTTCCTCAATTCCTCGTTCAGCATGCTTTCTTCTTTGATGGCCCCCCAATCTACTATCAATGGCGCTGACACAACCAACTCCTGAATCTCCCCCACGCATCTAGATAAAGCGTCGGCCGCCTTATTCTCCAAACCAGGCTTATAGTGGATCTCAAAATCATAGCCTAATAGTTTGGATAACCACCTCTGATGCTCTTCAGTCACCATCCTTTGCTCTAACAAATACTTCAAGCTCCTCTGATCGGTCCGTACAATAAAGTGTCTTCCCAAGAGATATGGCCGCCACTTTTGGATTGCCAAAACAATGGCCATCAGCTCTCTTTCATATACTGACTTCAATCTAGCTCTGGCTGATAGCACTTGACTGAAGTATGCTACTGGCTTGTGATTCTGCATCAATACCGCCCCTAACCCATATCCCGAGGCATCTGTCTCTACTATAAACGACTGATCAAAGTCTGGAAGAGCTAGAACAGGAACCGTGGTCATGGCCTCTTTCAACCTTTCGAATGCCTGGGTGGCCGCCTCTCCCCAGCAAAAACTATCCTTCTTCAGCTGCTCAGTCAAAGGCCAGGCAATGGTACTGTATCCCTTCACAAACTTCCTGTAGTATCCAGTCAATCCTAGAAAACCCCTCAATTCCCTGAGGTTCCTAGGTAGCGGCCATTTCTGCATTGCTTCAATTTTAGTTTGATCCGCTGCTACTCCTTCTTGTGATACCACATGTCCCAAGTATTCCACACTTGCCTGAGCAAAACTGCACTTCTTCAGGTTGGCTTTCAACTGGTGCTCCTGCAGCACTTCCAATACCACTCTCAAATGCTCCCAGTGTTCCTCCACAGTCTTGCTGTACACCAGGATGTCATCGAAAAAGACTAGGACAAACTTCCTAAGGTGCTGCTTGAATACCCGATTCATCAAGGACTGAAATGTTGCCGGAGCGTTAGTCAATCCAAAGGGCATTACCAGAAATTCATAATGTCCTTCATGAGTCCTAAACGCTGTCTTTGGAACATCAGTCTCCTTCATCCTGATTTGGTGGTAGCCAGATTTTAGATCTAGCTTAGAGAACATCACTGCACCATGTAGCTCGTCCAGTAACTCATCAATCACAGGAATTGGGAACTTGTCTGGTACAGTGCCTTTATTCAGAGCCCTGTAATCCACACAAAATCTCCAACTTCCGTCCTTCTTCTTAACTAGGATGACTGGGCTGGAAAAAGGGCTGTTGCTGGGTCTGATGATCTCTGCCTCCAGCATTTCCCGGATCAGCTTTTCAATCTCATCTTTCTGAATCTGTGGATAGCGGTAAGGACGGACGCTGATTGGAGTTTCACCTTCCTTCAGGGTAATGGCGTGCTCCAACTCTCTCTGAGGAGGTAACCCCTGGGGCGGTTCAAAGACTTCACTGAACTGTTGTATGAGCGGCTGTACTGCAGAGGGAACATTGCCTTCCTCCTCCAGTCTGACTCCTTCCAGGCGGTGCAACTCTACTAAGAAGCCTCCTCCTTCCTCTCGAATGGTTTTGATGAGGGATTTGAGAGAAACCCCTGCTTTAGTCAGCCCGGAATCACCTTGAATCGTCCTCCTCCTGCCACCAATCACCATCTCCATCTTTAGTGTTCCCCAATTGATTTTTGTCTCTCCCAATGTCTGCAGCCATTTCATCCCAAGGATGACATCCGTACTCCCCAATTCCAAGGGAAGGAAGTCTTCCTTTACCAGGATCCCTTGAATCTTCAATACTACTCCTCGGCAGACACCTCGACCCATCTCTACCTTTCCAGTACCCATCATTACTCCGTAACCTCTGGTATCCACTAGCTCCATCCCCATCACATCAACCATCTGGGTGGAAATGAAGTTGTGTGTCGCTCCACTGTCTATCAACACCACAACCTCACGACCAGAGATCTCCCCTTTCACCTTCATAGTGTGACTCGATGTGAGTCCCACTACTGAGTTCAGAGAGACTTCTGCTACATCCAGATGCAACTTCTCATCCTCCTCCACCTCGGGGTCATTTACACCTCTCTCTTCGTCTTCCTCATCTTCACAAACGAGGAGAACCTGAAGAGATCGATCCTTGCACTTGTGCCCCGGCATGTACTTCTCATCGCATCTGAAGCACAACCCTTTTGCTCTTTTGTCCTGCATTTCTTTGTCGGTCAACCTTTTGAACTGTCCCCCATTTCCTCCTCCAACGGATTTCTCCTTGGGCACCTCCCTCTGATTCCCTGGGGCTACCCCTTTTGAGGGTAATACAGCAGTAGTCATTTTGTATGATCCTCCTGAGTAGTTGCCTCTAGCTCCTCTTTCTGATCTCTTCTGATCTTCCACCAGTTGTGCAAGCTCCATGGCTTTGCCTAAGTTCCTTGGCTCCAGCACTCTAACAGCCGTTCTTATCTCCGGCTTGAGCCCCTTCATAAAATTCCCCTCCAGGGCCGATTCAGAGATGTGATCCAGACGGCTAGCCAAGTACTCGAATCTGTCCCGGTAGTCGGCCACGGTCCCCTCCTGAGTCAGAGCAAAGAACTGTTCATAGAAGTCTCCTCCCCCATCGGCTCGGAAACGTTCTAATAAACAATCCTTGAACTCTCTCCAGTTCCTGATAGGCTCTCTCCTGTCTCGCCATTGATACCATGCCAACGCCTTCCCTTCCAGACACAATCCTGCCGCCGTCAGCTTCTCATCATCTGTCAATCCGTTGACAGCAAAGTAACGCTCCACCTTGTAGATCCAGCCATGACCATCTTCCCCCTCAAAGATGGGCATCTTCAACTTCCTCACCTTCGGATCCCTTCCGTTACCCCGGTAATCTCCATAACTTCCCATTCCTCGAAGAGAAGGTGCTCCCCAAGTGTCCCGATCCTCCCTCCGACGTTGGTAACCGAATTCTTCGTCATAATCTCCTCTTCCCCTTTCAAAATCAGCACCTCGACGCTGAAATTCAGCACCTCGACGCTGATATTCTTCTCTCCTTTCTCCAAAATCTGCACTACCTTCATATTCCCCCCGCCTGCCTCCAAAATCCACACCTCGACGCTGAAAATCAGCACCTCGACGCTGAAAATCAGCACCTCGACGCTGAAAATCAGCACCTCGGCGGTCATTCCCCATGCTCATCTCCTCTCTAGAGAGTGGCTCTAGAGGTGGCATGTCGTCATCTCCCTCAAGGATCTCCACAGCCGGATTCCTCCTCCCCCGAAGCGGGTTCGGATTTCCTCCTACGCCATGGTCGCCGACAGTCTCTCTTGCTTCCGACGCCGTCGGATTAGTCTTCATCTCCAGTAATTTCTTCATCATCTCTTCCATAGCCGCGAACCTCCCTTCCAACCTGTCATTATTGGTGGAGATCTCCAGGAACTTTTCTTCCAGATCTGTCTTCAGTTGTCCGAACTCGCCTTCTAATACTTCCACCTTTTTTCCGGCCATCTTCCTTCTAACGGATCCCACAAATCTTCTTCCGGAGAGGAAAAACTTGCTGAAATTTCAGAATTCCAGCCGCCGGTGGTCCCGAATCGACGCTCTGATACCAATTTGATAGGAAATACTTGATTCCAAGTATTTCCTAATCACTTTAGCCAAAGATCTCACAGCAAACTGCTGTCCACAGCAGGAAATCAGCCAAAAACAGTGGAAAAGTAGGGCAAAACTGTAGAAAATGAGGAGAAAAGACTTGTATTTCACTAGAAGACAATGAAAGTAGCAAAGATACAATGTGTTCTTCAATTCGAGAGGAAGAACGTACTCTCCAAAGTCTCCGGCGAAGCCAAGAGCCCAAAAACAAACCTCGATCTTAAAGAGAAAACTCAAATTCAAGATAACCTAATCTCCCCCCAAACTCCTCCTTATATAAAATTAATCATAAAGGACCATTACAAACTTCCTAAAAGAGCCTTACACGTTCAAATTTTCCCTCCTAAAACCCCCCTCACGTGCTCACGCGGATTCGCGGCTTCCGCCCGTCTCCGCGTCCGCCTCGCGTAGCAGCGGACCGGTCCCGGCTGGACCGGTCCAGCCGGCCCAGGATGGGCCGGTCTAACAAAATCCACTTAACCCCTCCTCATTTACTAAGTTCAGCCCACTCAACCAAACCCTAAAGCCACTTCAACCAAGCAAAACAGCCCATTATCCAATCAAACAGCAAACATTACAATTCTAAAACTGGTTCCTTCACAACTTTTCCTTCACAGCCAACATAAACCCGTTCACAACCAAGGTAAAAATTATTGGCAATGTTTTTGGTTCATCGCTGTTATGAATCTTGTTGATCATGCTAATAACATTAATGAAAATTATTGTTATTAGAGTTGACAATAATTAATAACATCATTGATAGCATTATTGTTAAATGCTATGGTTAGTAATATTGTTATTATCGTCAACGTCGTTAGTTATGATAATGATACTATTGGCATTAGCTATTCGAAAAAGAAAAAGAGGAGAATATGTTTATTCCTAAACTTGCATTCTCGTTTCTTTTTCTCATTTTGATGTAAATTTCTCTCTCATGATTGATTATTGATATCATTAGTTGTGAGGGAATATATATATATATGAATGTGTGGGTGTGTATATCTACATTTTCAAATAAATAAATAAATGAAAGCAAAAATAATAAGAGAAATAAAAAAAGAGAGAAGGAAATTCAAAAAAAAAAAAAAAAAGTGAGAGAAGAATGAGAAATTAAAAAAAAAAAAAAAAAAAAAGAGAAGTGAGGAAAAAGAAATATTTTTGTACATTTTTGCCACCGTGTCATCGTCATCGCCTCTTTGACCCCAAAGTTATAAATTTTCCAAACTCAGATTCCTGTTCTTGTCGTTCACGGCGGACCGGCAAACCCCCTATACGCTCCCTCATATCACGGTAGGAGGAAACTCGGTGAGATACCTACGATGAGACGGGTAATCACCTAAAATCTCATTTTCCACATTTGCGACGAACCGGAGAACCACCTATACGCACTCTCGTAGCACGGTAGGCGAGAGCATTGTGTGACTCATACGGTGAGGTGGTTAAGGCCTATACAAGCTCTTGTATCGTGGTGGGGAAAGCCACCTATGTATTAATACATGTACTTTTGAAGACCCCATGCACGTTGTCATAGTATAGTGGGACGAAGGATGTACGACCTGGTGTCCCCCGACACCTACCATACATACTCTAGTAGCATGATGGGATGACTCAGTTTCTCATAGTTTTCACTAAACGAAGGAGACGACGGGAGGCTACTGAATTTTTTTGGTGAAACAGAGGACCTAACTTGGACAAAATATGGACAATTTAAATTTGAGCTCGGACTTGAATTTGAGTAAATAAAAGGACTTTAACTCAATTTAAAAAATAAAGGAACTGCAAGCATTGAATTGAAATTCAAATGAACACTTACAGGGAACTTGAACTCGCATTTGATTTGAAAATCAAATGAGATGAACAAATGTTTGAACATTTGAACAAAGTTCAAGAATACATGATTTGGGACTGCAGTGGACATGAACTTGAACTGGACTCAAATTGAACTCGGACAACAGAAACTTTGATTTGACTTGAGCAATCAACAACAAGATGAACTTAAACATGAATAAGATAACTTGAAACTTGGACATGAATGAGATTTAGCAAAGAATTAAAATCCACATTCAAGATGAGATTAATGGATCTTAAGAATGACATTATCGAAAATAAATAAATCAGAAAAAACTCATGCATTTTGGCATTGATTCTTTGAACAATGAGTAAATCGTAATGACCACGCCAATCATTCTCATGAGAAGATTAATGTAAATATGGTAAATGATGAAAGCATTCAATGCACTATGGGTAAAACTTAAGGATGATGCCCGTAGAAATCTTGCAAATGGTAATTCCAAATGCATACAATGATTCATCCATGAGTGGTTAAATGATATGCTCATAAGTAAAGCTTGGAGATCTAATATCTCTACAAGGCCTGATGAGTATGAAAGCTGATGATAATTGTCTATATCATTGGCAATAACACTATGTCAAGTATATATATATCCACTACAAGGAGAAAGGAATATTGACATTTGAGAGCTTAGAGAATGATGATTATTTGCAGCTTCTCAATGACCATGCATTTGTTAATGTTGGGAACCATAATCTTCATTGTGACGAATTAAAGCTTATTGCTAGAGGGATAATCAAGAAGTTTTTAGGACCTCCATTAACAACAAAAGTTATAAAGCCAACACCGACCGATATACAAATACCAACAAACTCTTATGAAAGACCTGACACATACCTAATACACCGATTACTTGCAAGTGAGAGGTGGCAAAACTGCATCAAGTGCAAGCATTTATTATTCGTCGAAGTATTTCCTGCCATACAAGTAACATACTACTTAAAAGTGAATACAAGGAGAATTGTAATAAATGTGAACCTACATGCAACATTGATAGATATGTCACAGACATAAGGTAATCTCCTACGGATATACATAGGTGATAAATGCAGCACCTTATGGCATATATCGATCCCCCATAAACAGAAAGATTCAATGATACTTTAGAAGGCCCATTTCACATTCAACGTGTCAATCATAACCAGGAGAGTCTGATATGCAGTAAAAATAACAAGTTGTTAATTCAAGACAGTAGTTACCAATGTCGAGGTACAGGACATCAATAAGAACACAATCACCCAAGGTCGAAATGATTGATTCTTTATTTAAAAACAACAACAAAAAATGATGATGATGGCATAATTAGAAAGCTTTCCACTAATTCCTATACGAGTTCTAGGAAGAGAAAGCCAGATCAAATCATTATGGAGTGAGTAAATCTCAGTTCAACCAGATTCTGATATTGAGTTGGATAAGATTATAGCTAGAGACTTGCAAGTTTCTTGATGAACAATGGTCATGCATCCAACATACCTTGTACGAACAAATATTGAAAAACTACGACAAATGAAAACTTCTACGAGCTGTCATAGAAGCCCTGTCAAATGTCCAAAATACTCTCGCACATGTACCGTAATTTGTATACACATAAGTACACAAAAGGGATAAATATAATCACACAACCAGCATGGGCCCAAACGAGCGTGTTATGGATATACACATGACGCCTAGAGATATTGTACAGGTCAACAAAAGAAATCAAGTTCGAGCACAATCCTTCTATGAGAGTAGATAGGAGTCAACATGGCTCAAACCATCAAACAAATATACGATCGCGGTATCGACCGAGATATTTATTTTAATGTATGCATATAAGGCCTTCAAGGTCGATGACAAAATGAATTCATCAATAAAGGCATAAAGTCTACAGAACCCGATCCTTTGTCGACAGCTCGACAGAGTCGACAATGTTTAATCCACAAATGGAAATGGCCCCAAACACATCGATGATGGCCATATTGAATTCAGATTTCAACCGGAGGGGTTAATTCTAAATATTTCAAAAGTGTCATGTCAAATACCCGAAAATCCAAAATTTCAAAAATCATCTAAAATCCAAATTATTTAAAAAAAAAGAAATTATTCATCTAATCACTTAAAGAAAAATCCATCCACCCTCCCCAACAATTTGTCGAGGTAGACAAATTGAAATTTACTTAAGTTCACATAGAGCTAATTCTTAGTCGAAAATATCAGTAGGATTCATTCTTAAATAATCTCCTGCTAGTAAGGACGTGGCATGTATCCTCTGACCGACGATTTTGCCTCTAAATGACACCGCAGAATAAAAGGTTATGACCCGGGGCTCACAGAACCGAGTGGTTTTGCCGTCAAATGACACCACTAAATTATGGCTATGGCTAGAGTGTTAACCTCTGTATGATACAAAAAAAAAAAGATGTACGCATACCTTTGTCGCTAAACCCTCAAAATCTGCTCGAAATTCCGCTGAGAAAACACTGTTCAAACGGCACTGTTAGCATCTCCTCGCGGGAATCTTGCAACAACTTGCCTCGATTGTCCACATTTGTGGTCTTTAAAAGGAGGCAGAATGAGAGCTTCAGCTCTCCTGGATCCCGATACTTCTCCCTTCGACATGCATAAGCTCTTATCCATCTCCTCAAGACAGAACCACACTCCCTCTCTCCTTCACCCATTCTGATCTCCTCTCAGCCATAGCCGAATCCCTTTCCTGCCTTGCGAACCCAAGCCGACGAATCTCCTCCCAATCCCGTCCAATCCGCCTCCTATAGGTTGATCGACCCCAAGGCAAAACAGGCCAAAAGCCCTTCCAACCTCTGTCTATCCCGATTCCTCCCATTCCAAAGAGAGAGAGAGAGAGAGAGAGAGAGAGAGAGAGAGAGAGAATTCCTTCCCCATATCTCCTCTCCAAGGCGAGACCTCCGATCCCCCTTGTTGTAGCCGGACCGCCCCCCCTACTCAAGCTCCTGAAGCCGCCCTAGCCTTCTCCAAACCGAGCATCATTTAAGGGCATAAAGGTAGCGGTTGACAAAGAGTGGAGATGAAATCATAGACTTGTCATAATACTATGCACCTACATCCTAACATATGCAAGAGGATTGTGAGAGATGCAATGGCACAAGTAGATACAGGAGATATGCACCAAATATAATAACTTCTCCACCACATCAATTTGTAGACACCGCAAAGAAGAAATTTTTTGCGAATGTGCTAATTTGTTAAATGGTTAATAAATTAAAATTGAAATGTGACACTCCTACAGTCAAGGAACATTGATGTGTGGGTAAGCATATCGATCCCTTGCAAAGCAACTAGGAGAGACTTATTGGTGTTCAGGAACAGCAGTAAAATACAAATGCAAATGCCTACAAGTTGTATCAGAAGATCTGCAATACATACAATCTCTCTACAGATATAGATGTATGTACAATGTGCCATATCTGGGTAGATACAGAAAAACTTCAGTAAATGCAGTATCCTGTAGTCAACTTCAGTCTACAAATGAATACATCTACCTGCAACAGTAATGGATGTATTGTGAGGACCAAAATCACATTGAAATGCATAAAAAATGCGGCTAATGCAAGCTCCTACGAACTATTGTAGGAGATCTATTCTACACCCAATACGCTATTTACAAAAAAAAATACAAAATACAAAACGACTACATCAAAATGTAAGTCTCTACGAGCTATCGTGGAAGACCTTTCAAGCATCCTAAAATACCCCCGCACATGCACTATAGTTTTTACACACATAGGTACACTAAAAGGGGGTATGAAACCAAACACCCGCATGGGCCCCAACGAGCATGTTATTGGTACACACGTGACGTCTAGAGATGTTGTGTGGGTTAATAAATTCGAACCCGATCCTCCTAACTAATATGAGTCGACAAGGTTCAACAAACAACTATAAAATGCCCCCCAAATACCTACATAGGCCCCGACGAGCGTATTATTAGTACACATGTGATGTCTAGGTATGCTGCGCGGGTCAATAAGTGAATTCAGGTTCGAACCTGATCCTTCTATATGGATCAATAGGAGTCGACAGGGTTTGAAACTTCAAATAAATACACGGTTGTGACAACGGGTGCATTTGTTTTAATGCATTCATATTAGGTCTTCAAGGCCTATAATAAAGAGCATTCACTAAATAAAGGCATAAAGCCTATGAAACCCGATCCTCCTAAGCAGATAAATAGGAGTAGATATGGCTCGAATCATCGGATAAATATACGGTCATGAAATTGATCGGAATATTTATTTTGTGCATTCATATTTGGCCTTCAAGGCCTTTAACAAAGAATATTCACAAATAAATACATAAAGCCTACAAAACCTGATCCCCTATCAACAAGTTAATAGGGTCGACAAGGTTCAAGCTTTAAATAGAAATGAACCCTCATACCCCGATGATGGTCGTGTTGAATACTGATATCAACCGGAGGGGTCAATTCCAAATATCCAAAATGCCTCCAAATTTTCACAAAATTCAAATTTCTATGAAAATATAAGTGAATTCAAAGTCACCCCGATGATGGCCGTGTTGAACAATAAATCTCAACCGGAGGGGTCCATTCAAAATACTCAAAATTCATTCCAAATACCCATGAAAATACAAAACTTCAAAAATTCCCAAAATAAAAAATATTTAAAATTGAAATCAAACCATCAATCATTTAAAGCAAACTACATCGACCCTCCGTAACAGTTTGTCGATGTGGACAAATTAAAATTTACTTCAGCTCACAAAGAGCTAATGCCTAGTTAAAAATATCACTATGATCCATTCTCAAATAACCTCCTGCAAATAAGGACGTGGTACGTGTCCTCTAACCGACGGTTTTGCTGCCAAATGGCACCGCAGGATAAACAGTTATGACCCGGGGCCCTCTAAACCAACTGATTTTGCCGCCAAATGGCACCACAAAATACCGCTTATGGCCAAAGCCAATACGTTCCTTATTGACATCAAATCCTTGAGATATGAATCAATAGGATATGATCAATAGGGCACAAAGCTCTCTGTTAGCTAAGGTGGATTCAAATTTATCCCCTTATGCAAACATTCAACCCAAGTCTACAAGGTCCCCTTAGACGAAGCAACCCATGACTGTCGACAAGGATCTTTCTATTAGGTTGGGTTGACCACCTCCTATGACTAAGTAAACTAGGGACCACGATGGCCCGGGATGATGGAACCATGGGATCTTATTCGGGTTCATCATCCATTCCCCCACAATCCGCTTTAAGTGAAAGATGGTGAAATTTTTTATTCTAAATATCAAAATTTTCCAACATCCAAACTCATACTGCTACTATATGCCAGATAATACATATCTATATGCATCTGATCGACAACTAAACTTAATCGAAAGTTCTCTCTCGTGATCGAGAGAGGTAATTAACTATAGGGGCTTGCACCTATAGGAAACCAGAACTCTAATCATAAAGTCCTCACAAAACAAGAGAGAAATCTCTGGGTAGTGTCTTATCTACAAACCCATCTGCCTTCCAAAATTTATCCAAAAAATTATTCCGTTAAAACTCCCTCGCCAAAGAAAAAGCACACATCAGTGAGGGCGGAGGCAGGGGCTGAATTTTTGGAGCCCATAGATTTCTGGCGACTCCACTAGGGATTGGTTTCTCTTTCCATCTTTGGCTAGTCGTCTCGAAGCTTTAGTAGTAGCCAAAATTAATTTGAGCTTAAAACTCAAAACTCTTTCAAAATGATCATTCAAAGAATTAGATATTTGAATATTTTAAATAATGACCATTCAAATAAATTCATTAAGATAATGCATTTAGCAGTATTTTAAATTTGTATTATTTGAATTGCTTGCTAATGTTATCTGCTTTTATTTTATGTTCTGTGTAAGTCTCTGCACTTTGAAAGTGTGGGGTGATGTATCAGATTCTGATTACTAACTCTTACCTTTCATTCGTGCAGATGGATCTATAGAATATCCTGATGACCATCCAGCCGGGATGAGGAGCCAGGATTCAACTGGCAAATACTGTTACTGAAACTGGAAATGCTGGAGCTACCATCCAGTTTGGTAACGCTGATTTCCCTGCTATTGTTGCAAAAAACTGTTGCCATTCCTGTGAATGACAGGATTATTGAGAGGTCTGCCAAGGGACTCAATGCTGATGAAGTTCACATACGTCGTGTGCATCTGCCGGCACAACGACCTATTGCTGAAAATCCTCGTAAGAGGGTTTCTGTATTCGAGAGGCTATCACAGCCTGAGACCCTGATCACCAGATGAATTATGAATGGTGGAAGAGTCTTTGTGGTAACTACAAACACCACGACTTTATAAACTGGGTTACCTGCACCTAGGAAACATAATGTTGAAGCCTCCTCATCTGGATGAAGGCCTACACAGAGGCAGAGAAGAAAGATGAATGCTGAACTCCGAGTTAAGCAGCACTTGTTACCTATCCACCCTTCAAATCTACCTGCCCAGGAACTTGAAGCTAACATTCTGACTCGGAACGGGTTCGCGAACCTGAAGTGGGTAAAGAGAAATAGTTCTACTGGAGAGCTAAAGCAATCTTTTTGGGATCAACGGCCTGAAGCCCCAATTCCTCTAAGGAAGAAAGAGTCCAAGACTCTTTCAGCTCGGGTATACAGTCCTGAAAATAATGAAGGAGAAAGGGCTGAAGAAAAAGAAGTATCAGCGGCCCTTGATAATTGAAGCAAGAAGAACTCCACCAATAAAATGCTTGTCTGTTGCGGTGGAGAGAAAAGAAAGAAGATATGTCCCACGCGGTGAGCATCGGGGCGTGACACCTGAACCTCGGGTTCAGGGATCCGCCGCCGAAAGGTCCCGGTGAAAAAGAAAAGAAATCTGGAGGTCAAAGCCCCACAAAGAAGGTAGAAGAGAAAGAAGAACTGATCTGGGTGTGACATCCGATATGGCTTCCCAGAGATCCGCCACCATCTATAAAGAACGTCAGAGATGGGTCCCAAAAAGAATCCATAATGACACCCCTCCCGACAGTCGACAACTTGGAGAATCCTCCAGGGGATCCCGTCGCTCTCCATCCCCTCTAAAGGAAGAAATTAACTTCGACCGCAGCCCACTGGTCGAAGAAATCTCCTTGCCTAACCAAGAACCGGAGATCCAGTGGCGTCGTCGCTCGGCGATCCGAATAGTATAAGAAAATATAGAATAAGAACAAAATATATAAGGGGAAGAATACCTCGAAGGGAAGAAAATATCGAGGAATATATGAAGGAAAACCTAGAAGAAGAATTGGAAGAAACAAATAATGCCTTGGAAATGGAAGTTATCTATATGGTGACACATATAGACATCGATGATGGAGCCGAATATGATGACGATGAACATGACGATCATTGGCAACTGCCACCCAGGCAAGTACACCACATCGTCATAGAGAGGGGTCCACCGCTGGCAGAAGTGGTCATTCCCAAGAAGAAGAGAAAGTAAAGGAAGTGAAGGAAAATCCTTTGGATGATGAAAATGCCACACTCGCCGACAAGAGAAGGCAGATGAGGCACCAAATGAGAGCCAAATACAGGAAAATATCTCAGTTGAATGAGAAGATGGTTGAGATGATGGCTCACATGGGGACAATGAGGCAGATGATGCAGAGAACTGCCGCTGTTGGTGCTATGCCCAATCCTCCTGTCGATCCTCTAAACTTTTAAATGCCTCAAGTCTCGGGAGTACGAGGTACTCCTGAAGGTGGTCACGAGGCTCATAACATCGTCTGCCAGCCCACACCACAAAATATTGCAAGTACTGCACAGTTGGAAGGAATTATCACTGAGAAAGGCAGAGAAGTTGGTGGGCAAAGGTCGTCCGTATCCTGTTGAATACGACCAAGTACCGTACCCAAAAGGGTATTCGGTCCCAAAGTTCAATACTTTCAATGATAACAACAACCTTAGGCAGCACTTGGCACAATTTAAAGCCACCTGCATGAACACAGGGGGAAACGACGCCCTACTCTTCCGACAATTCTTTAGTAGTTTAATAGTAACTGCTTTTGAATGGTATGATGAACTGCCGAATGATTCTGTGAAGACTTTCGCAGAATTGGAAAATATGTTCGTGAAGAGATTCGCCAGCGCAACTGAGAAGATAAAGATCGCTGACCTCGCGCTGGATAAGAGAAGGGACGAATCAGTGACTAAATACAGAACCCGTTGGCGCAACTTAAGTATGAAATGTGAGCAACAACTTAAGGAAGAGCATGTCGTATAGTTATTTATGGGAAATATTGATGACAATATGCAACCTTTCATATGCATGGCTACATTTACCACATTTCAAGATCTGTTGGACAGAGTGATAAAGTTTGAGAAACTGTACTTGTTCAGATCAGAAAATCACTCTAATAAGTCCAAGAAGGCTAAGGCCCCGGGTGCTAGAAGAGGTGAGCCCGACTCTACGTTCTTCTCCAGAAGCAATAAAGAAAAGCATGTGATTTATAATTTAAACAAAGGCAAGCAACCGATGTAATATCTACAACATTAATCCTCAATCGAAGCTCATACTTGAGGGCAATGATAAGCCACGAACTTATCAGGTTGGTAGAGAACACCCGAGGCAAATAATAGGAACTGGTGATAGAACGTTCACATCTCTTAAAGACAAGATGAATAAAGAATATTCATTTAAAAGAGAGAGTGTCGCCAAATTATTTCGACAGGTGTTGAAAGCGGGTTTAGAATTGCCTGAATGCAAGAAGCCCGAAGAGTCGAAACACTCTGGTGACCCAAATTACTGCCCATACCATCAGGTAGTCAGCCATCCTATTGAAGATTGTTATGTTTTTAAGGATTGGCTCAAAAGAAAGTACTGGAAGAGAGAGCTCACATTATCAGATAATGGGTTGACCAATCCCAAAAAAGAATCAACTGTGGTGGTCACATCCTCTTCCATACCCCCGACTGAAGAAAGAAGAAATGAAAAAAAAAACAGCTCAAGAAGAACAGTGGGAGACTACAGTCTCTAAGAAAACTGTGAAAATGTTGAAACAGCTCGGAGTTCCAGAGGTGAAATCGAAATCTCCTACGGAGCCAGTGTTGAATTTGAAAGCTCTTCCCATGACACAAGCATCTACTTCTAAGCAACCTCCCAACCAAGCTGGTTCTTCAAAGTCTGAAAATGTGAAATCTTTTAAAAGAAAGACCAAGTTGAAGAAGCCCAAGGAGAAGATGACTGTAATTCAAAGGGTTATCGATAATTTAGATGAATATTACCAAACTGTGAGGCGACCTATTAAGCTCATTGACTTTATGTCAGGGCTTAAAATAGATGAAGCCAAACAAAGAGAAATACGCCGATAAAAGAAGAATACATTGAAGAAGTACCCTCTGAATCCTGTATGATGGTGTTACCAATGGATTACAATTCGGATAGGATATGTATTTTCCAAAGACAGATGAGTCGAACCCCGATATAGCGTCACAGATGGGACATGTAAACCTGGGTGGTGGCTCTGAATCGACAGATAAATCCCTAGACGCAACAATGGCGGACTATGAAGAAACTGTGTTGTTAAATGAGTTTAATCCAGAGGAAGTCGATCAAGTGCAACTAAGGAGTGGTAAGATATTGCCGCCTCCACCGAAGAAAATGATCTCCAACAAAGACAAGGGGAAAGAGATAGTCATCAACGATGATATTATCCCTGAAGATCCTAAGAAAAAGAATACTTTAGCCACGGGGGTAGATTATAATGTCTTATCCCATATGAGAAAAATTCTGACACAACTCAGCATATACGATACCTTAGTAATGTGTAAAGACCTCCGAGAGACTTTGATTCAGGCTCCTAAGGATCCCGAAAGGTACGAGGCATATTTTGCTACGTCCTACAAGCTCGTAATAAGCTGTTCATCACTTTTTTATTAAGAAGATATGATGCTCGGAACGACGGATCATAATCGCCCTCTATATGTTACGGTCGAAAGCGATGGAATGATGATTAGTTGAATCCTGATCGATCCAGAGTCATCTATAAATCTAATGAGCTTGAAAACACTAAGATCACTATGCCTCGATGTGGAGTATCTTGGATTAGATAAGTTAATGGTGCATGGCTTTAATGAGAAGGGGTAGAAGACCATAGGATCGTTTACACTCTACCTCACATTTAGAGAGCTTCATACAGATGCCAAATTTCATGTAATTTATGCAGATACTGCCTTTAAAGCGCTCCTTAGTCGCCCTTGGCTGCATGAGTATGGCATCGTTCCGTCAACAATACACCAATGCATGAAGTATCTCAGGGATGAAGAGGAATTCAAAATATCTGGTGACATCCAACCATTTATAGTTCATAAAGTGAAGATATATGAAGATGTAAAGTACTTCATCCCAAAGAAGCTAAAACCGTCAAGCTCTCTTGAGGCCCAGGCATTAGATCCAGAAGTTATAAAGCCACCTAAACAAGAAAGCAAGAAGCAGGTGGGGAGAAAAAAGGCAATGCAGGCTCTTCCCAAAAACCAACCATCCCGAAAGAAAGAAAATATGTACCTCATTTAGGGAGTGACACAGATGAAAGCGATGTCACCCCTATAAAATCCCAGAGGATACGCCGGTCAATGGCTGAATGGAGTAGGGAGGTTGAATTTTCAAATGATGATTACGACTACAACTCTATCTACATGAATACAATGTAGGGTGTATTCTCCAGAAGAATAGACAGTCTATCAATTTCAAATAGTGTACTTGTAGTCACACGTATTCCTCTGCAACATTTCAAAGAAATTATTCCGCGAGAGGTGCATAATGTTGAAGAGCTCGTGATGTTCTATGTACCTCCCCCAAAAGAAAGAAATGGACCAGCTAGTCTATTATATTCAATCGGAAAACTCGAAGAAGAAATAAACCATGACTGGTTCCATACACTCATCAATTCCGAAGAATTAGTACCCACGAGATTTCCTAGGTACAATACCAAAAATATTCAAAAAATGTTATGGAAGCGAGGTAAAACTTATTCCTCCAAACAACAAGTTCGTTTTTGCTTGAGCCTCTGGTATCAAAGAAATCCTCGCTCATTAAAGAAGAGATATTTTTGCAAAAAATGTTCTAGGATTTATCGTATCGAAGCACCCCCAAAAGCAGATTTATCGAGCAATCACATATAAAGAAATCAAATCCGATGATGATAGTGATGATGAGGCGTATAAAATTGATAATTATGATGATCAACCTGTAAAGGCCAAATCTACACCAGAAGAACTGGAAGATGGTGGACAGGCAGCCACTATGAATGAATTAAAAGAAGTCAACTTGAGAACTGAGGAGGACCTTCGCCCAACATTCATTAGTTCTCTCCTGCCTGAAGAACAAATAGAAGAAATAAAAGAACTTCTCTATGAATTCAGGGACTACTTTGTCTGGACATATGTTGAGATGCCTGGCTTATCCCTTGATGTAGCAGTTCACAGATTAGTAATCAAATCGGATGTAGCACATGTCAAGCAAGCTCCAAGGAGAATGGGATTGGAGATCGAAGAACAGGTGATTGCTGAAACAAAGAAGCTTATAGAGGCAGGCTTCATTCGAGAAGAAAAATATGCCGATTGGATAGCAAATATCATCCCAGTGAAGAAGAAGAACGAGCAGATTCGTATCTGTATCGACTTCCGGGACCTCAACATGGCATGTCCAAAAGACGACTTTCCGCTCCAAGTATTAGAACTTCTAGTTGACAATACTTCCAACTATGATATGTTCTCTTTCATGGACGGATCGTCAGGCTACAACCAAATCAAAATGGCATCGGAAGATGAAAAGCACACATCTTTTAGAACGCCCATAGGCATTTTCTGCTATACAGTCATGCCCTTTGGCCTGAAAAATGTTGGTGCGACCTACCAGTGGGCAATGACGCGTATTTTTGATGAGTTAATACATCAGAAGGTCGAGTGTTATGTTGATGACCTGGTAGTTAAAAGCACGGATTGAAGAAATCATCTAGATAACTTGAGGATTGTATTTGAAAGGATCAGAATGTATGATCTAAAAATGAATCCCCTCAAGTGCGCTTTCGGAGTTTCCTCTGGTAAGTTTTTGGGGTATGTTGTTCATCATCGAGGAATCGAGATTGACCCCAATAAAATTAAAGCAATCATGGAGATGTCACCTCCCAGAAACCTTCGACAACTTCGTTCTTTACAAGGACAACTAGCTTTCATTCGGCGATTCATATCGAATCTGTCAGGTAGTTGGCAACCATTTTCGAAGTTGATTAAGAAAGATGTTTATTTCAAGTGAAATGAAGAATACTAGGAAGCGTAATACCTGTTAAATCCTCCCATTCTAGCAGCGCCAATCCCGAGGAAGCCTTTTATACTGTATACGGTAGCTTTAGAAGAGTCCCTCGGAGCACTATTAGCCCAGCACAATAAAAAAGGGAAAGAGAATGCGCTCTACTACATCATTCGAAGGTTGATAGGAGCAGAAATTCATTATTCCTCAATTGAAAAGCAATTTTTGGCGTTGATTTTTGCAGTTCAAAAACTCCGCCATTACATGCTGTCCTATAAAATAACGTTAATATCAAAGATCGATCTATTGAAGTTCTTGATGAAAAGATCAGCGTTGACAGGTCGTTTAGCCAGGTGGGCAGTACTACTCCTGTAATTTGATATCACGTATATGCCATAAAAAGGGTGAAAGAGCAGGTGTTAGCAGACTTCTTAGCAGCACATCCTAACCCGGCGGATTCCCCGCTAAACGATGATTTGCCCGACGAGCAAATCATGCAAGTTGAGGAGAATGACAAGCTACCATTCTGGGAATACTTTGACTGGGCATCATCTATTAGACCTGCTCAACCTCCAAATCTTGCAAGGGCTCGAGCCGGCATTGGGCTCATTTTTGTAGCACCCGGGGGGGGATAATGAGATTTTCATTTAATTTGATTAAACTTCGTACTAACAACGAAGCCGAGTACGAAGCTCTAATAGTAGGGATGGAGATTGCGATTGATGTCAGAATCCAACATTTCCAAATCTTCGGTGATTCTCAGCTCGTGATAAATCAGGTCCTCGGTATTTATAAGGTTGGCAAAGTCGAATTGGCCCATTACCACCGGCGAGCCCGCGAGCTTCTGAAGTATATATCAAATGTTGAAATAGCTCTAGTTCCTCGAGGACAGAATGCTAAAGCAGATTGTCTGACCAAATTAGCCAAAGAAATGGCGAATATCAATGAGGAGAGGCCTATATTCATTGGAGTCTACACTCGTAAGGTCTTAGAGCACGCTCTGTTATAATTGCCGAGGGCAGAAGAAATACCAGATTCAAGCCAGCGAGATAAAATTCTAGTTAACCCTTAACCTCCCATCAGATCGTTATGAAGAATTATTCCGAAGAATATCATGTGGCCAAGAGACGTAAAGCTAGTCAAGCTTCAGAATCATGGTGGCATTATTTGGATATTGAAGTCGAAAATGATTGGAGGCAGTCATTCATTGACTACTTCAAAGAAAACAAACTCCAACAGAAAAGTCTATAGCCGCACAAATCCGAAAAAAAGCGTTGTGATACGCATTTGTCAATGACATATTGTACAGACAAGCTTTTGATCAAATGTGGCTAAGGTGCCTAGGAACCAAGGAAGTTGATAAAGTGGTAGTAGAGGTCCACGAAGGACTTTGTGGAGCATATCAGTCAGGTCCTAAGATGGCTGCTAAAATCAAAAGGATAGGATATTATTGGCCGACCATGGTCAAAGATTGCATTGACCATGTTAAGAGGTGCTACGAATGTCAAATACACGGTGATGTTATACATCAACCTCTAAATCCTTTGCTCCCAACAGTAACGTCCTAGCCATTTGAATGCTGTGGTACATATATAATCGGGCCGATAGATCCGCCATCATCGGCAGGACATCGCTTTATTTTGGCAGCAACAAACTACTTTTCTAAGTAGGTAGAGGTGGCTCCATTCAGAGAGGTCACATCCGAGCATGTGATAAATTTCTTTACCCATAACATTATTTACAGATTTGATGTGCCACAATATATAATCTAGGATAATAGTACGACATTCAAAAGTACAAAAATTTATAAGTTCATCACAGCCAGGAGTCTAGAACAACAACCGAATATTCGTAGACTCCAAAATCTTCAACCACCAAGGATGACTCAAAATCTGCCAACTTTAGTAAAATCAGCATTGGGAAGCACAATCCTCATAGCTCAAGTCTGAAGCCTGAATGGGGGTAAGAGATCGGATCCAACAAGCCCAAATATGACCGGATCACTAGCAGCTCCATCTACTCAACAAGCCATAAGAAAGACCGTAGTAGAGGAACTCAAGTGACTCAGATTAAGGTCTTCTCAAGATAATACCTACATTTGTTACTATCAACTAAATCCAAAACCTGCAAATCCTTCAACAAATCCGCAGAGCATAAAACGATGATCAAAGGAATTCTTCTCCATCAATATTTATAGCACAAAGCAAAAGACCGAAAAAAATTATCCCAAAGTTCACACAAAACCCATGGTTGAACTAAGTGGATTCTGTCATCAAGAAGTCTGCTATATACAAAGCTCTTGACCGATGACTTTTCATCATTGACCTAATATAAACCTAAGGGTTTAGGTCACCGGTATCTACTCTTTCAACAAGCCCGCCAAAGCAAAAAGCATAGGGCCAAAGGTATAAAAATCACCTGACAAGTCATTAAAGATAAATCAGGCAATTCTCCATCAATGTCCATAGCACAAATCACAAGGCAAAAGAAATCAGTATCTCAACCATCTATTGATACATCTAAGAGATCTATGGAGAAAGAAAATCTTAATGTGACATCCAAGCAAATTTTTGGAGATCCACTAAATGAAAGCCCTAGTGTGACATCTAGAATAAATATCTAGAGATCCATAGGGTCAATTAACATACAACAAATGAGGTTCGCTCTAGATGCATACCAGATTTGGGGGGGCATTTGTTCACCTCTGTATGATACAAAAAAAAAATGTATGAATACCTTTGTCGCTAAACCCACGAAATATGCAAGAAATTAAATGAGAAAACACTATTCAAACGGCGCCGTTCACATCTCCTTGCGGGAATCCTACGACAACTAGCCTCGATTATCCACATATGTAGTCTTTAAAAGGAGGAAAAATGAGAGCTTCAACTCTCCTGGATCCCGATACATCTCCTCCCTTCGACACGCATAAACTCTCATCCATCTCCTCAAGCCAGAACGTCACTCCCTCTCTCCTTCATCCATTCTGATCACCTCTCATCCATAGTCGAATCCCTTTCTTGCCTTGTGAGCCCAAGCTAATGAATCTCCTCCCAATCCCATCCAATCCGCCTCCTATAGGCCGATCGACCCCAAGGCAAAATAGGCCAAAAGCCCTTCCAACCTCTGTCTATCCCGATTCCTCCCATTCCACACAGAGAGAGAGAGAGAGAGAGAGAGAGAGAGAGAGAGAGAATTCCTTCCCCATATCTCCTCTCCAAGTCGAGACCTCCAATCCCCTTTACTGTAGCCGGATCGACCCCCCTGCTCAAGCTCCTGAAGCCGCCCTAGCATTCTCCAAACCGAGCATCATTTCAGGGCATGAAGGTAGCGGTTGACAAAGAGTGGAGATGAAATCATAGACTTGTCATAATACTATTCACCTACATCCTAACATATGCAAGAGGATTGTGAGAGATGCAATGACACAAGTAGATACAGAAGATATGCACCAAATATAATAACTT
This sequence comes from Dendrobium nobile, assembly GCA_022539455.1. NCBI lineage: Eukaryota > Viridiplantae > Streptophyta > Magnoliopsida > Asparagales > Orchidaceae > Dendrobium > Dendrobium nobile. The sequence goes on from CM039725.1 coordinate 12,777,983, forward strand.
CTCCACCGCATCAATTTGTAGACACCGCAAAGAAGAAATTTTTTGCGAATGTGCTAATTCATCAAAGGGTTAATAAATTAAAATTGAAATGTGACACTCCTACTGTCAAGGAAGATTGATGTGTGGGTAAGCATATCGATCCCTTGCAAAGCAACTAGGAGAGACTTATTGGTGTTAAGGAACAACAATAAAATACAAATGCAAATGCTTACAAGTGATATCAAAAGATCTGCAATACATACAATCTCTCTGCGGATATAGATGTATGTACAATGTGCCACATCTGGGTAGATACAGAAAAACTTCAGTAAATGCAATATCTTGTAGTCAACTTTAGTTTATAAATGAATACATTTACCTGCAGTAGTAGCGGATGTATTGTGAGGATCAAAATCACATTGAAATGCATAAAGAATGCAGCTAATGCAAGCTCCTACGAACTATTGTAGGAGACCTATTCTACACCCAATACGCTGTTTACAAAAAAAAAATATAAAATACAAAACGACTACATCAAAATGTAAGTCTCTAAAATACCCCCCGCACATGCACTATAGTTTGTATACACATATGTACACTAAAAGGGGGTATGAAACCAAACACCCGCATGGACCCCAGCGAGCGTATTATTGGTACATACCTGAGGTCTAGGGATGTTGCACGGGTTAATAAATTCGAATACAATCCTCCTAACTAATATGAGTCGACAAGGTTCAACAAACAACTATAAAATGCCCCCCAAATACCCGCATAGACCCCGGCGAGCATGTTATTGGTACACATGTGATGTCTCGGGATACTGCGCGGGTCAATAAGTGAATTCAGGTTCAAACCTGATCCTTCTATATAGATTAATAGTAGTCGACAGGGTTCGAACCTTCAAACAAATACACGGTTGTGGCAACCGGTGTATTTGTTTTAATACATTCATATTAGACCTTCAAGGCCTATAATCAAGAGAATTCATTAAATAAAGGCATAAACCCTACGAAACCCGATCCTCCTAAGAAAATAAATAGGAGTAGACAGGGCTCGAATCATCGGAAAAATATGCAGTCACAAAATTGACAAGAATATTTATTTTGTACAATCATATTAGGCCTTCAAGGCCTTTAACAAAGAATATTCACAAATAAAGGCATAAAGCCTACAAAACCCGATCATCTATCAACAAGTTGATCGGGTCGACAAAGATCAAGCATTAAATAGAAATGACCCCTCATACCCCGATAATGGCCGTGTTGAATACTGATATCAACTGGAGGGGTCAATTCCAAATATCCAAAATGCCTCCAAATTTCCACAATATTCATATTTCTATGAAAATATATGTGAATTCAAAGTCACCCCGATGATGATCATGTTGAACAATAAATCTTAATCAGATGGGTCCATTCTAAATACCCATGAAAATCCAAACTCCAAAAATTCCCAAAATCAAAAATATTTAAAATTGAAATCAAATCATCAATCATTTAAAGCAAACTACATCCACCCTCCGCAACAGTTTGTCGAGATGGACAAATTAAAATTTACTTCAGCTCACAAAAAGCTAATTCTATGTCAAAAATTTCACTAGGATCCATTCTCAAATAACCTCCTGCTAATAAGGACGTGGTACGTGTCCTCTAACCAGCAGTTTTGCCGCCAAATGGCACCGCAGGATAAACGGTTATGACCCGTGGCCCTCTGAACAGAGTGATTTTGCTGCCAAATGGCACAATGAAATACCGGTTATGGATAAAGCCAATATGATCCTTATTGACATCAAATCCTTGAGATATGAATCAATAGGATATGATCGATAGGGCACAAAGCCCTCTGTTAGCTAAGGTGGATTCAAATTTGTCCCCTTAGGCAAACATTTAAATTTTAACCCAAGTTTATAAGGTCACCTTGGACGAAGCAACCCATGGCTGCCGACAAGGATCCTTCTGTCAGGTTGGATCGATTACCTCCTCTAACTAAGTAGACCAGGGACCACGATGGCCCGGGATGATGGAACCATGGGATCTTGATCGGGTCCATCATCCATTCCCCCACCATCTGCTTTATGTGAAAGATGGTGAAATATCTATTCTAAATATCAAAATTTTCCAACATCTAAACCCATGATGCTATTATATGTCATATAACACATACCTCTACGTATCTGATTGATGACTAGCCTTAATTGAAAGTTCTCTCTCGTGATCGAGAGGGTTAATTAACTATAGGGGCTTGCATCTATAGGAAACCAAAACTCATATCATAAAGTCCTCACAAAACAGGGTGAAATCTCTGGGTAGTGTCTTATCTACAAACCCATCTACCTTTCAAAATTTACCCCGGAACTTATTCCTTTAAAACTCCCTCGCCAAAGAAAAAGCATACATCAGTGCGGGCGGAGGCCGAGGCCGAATTTTTGGAGCCCACACATAGCTAATATGTTACTTAGTAGCATCAAATCTTTGAGATATAAATTAATATGATATAATCGATAGGGCATAAAGCCCTATGTTAGCTAAGGTGGATTCAAATTTGTCCCCTTAGACAAACATCCACCCTAGGTCTACAATGCACTCTTTGATGAAGCAGCCCATGGCTGTCTACAAGGATCCTTCTATTAAGTTGGGTCAACTACCTCCTCTGGCTAAGTGGACCAGGGACCCCGATGGCCTAGGATGATAGAACTATGGGATCTTATCGGGTCCATCATTTATTCCCCCACCATCAGCTTTAAGTGCAAGATGGTAAAATTTCTAATTTTAAATATAAAACCTTCATATTTCCAAATTCTCAGACCCATGCTACTACTATATGCCAGATGCACGTATTTCTACATATTTGATTAATGAATAACCTTAATCAAAAGTTCTCTCTAATTATCGGGAGGAGTAATTAACTATAGGGGCTTGCGCCTATAGGAAACTAGAACTTATATCATAAAGTCCTCGCAAAATGAAGGGGAAATCTCTGGGTAGTGCCTTATCTACAAACTCATCTGCCTTTCAGAAATATACCCCGGAACTTGATCCATTAAAACTCCCCCGAAAAAACAACGAGAGAGGCAGGGGCCGAATTTTCGGAGCCCACAACTACATTTTCATTGGCACTTACATGCAACCGGCTATTATCAGAACCCTCAATATCAATATGTAGAGAATAAGTCTACAATTTTGGAGATAAAATTAAGATTATATCATTGCATGTATAAACTAATAAGTGATTCAACTGAAAAATCAAATGATGAAATGAATTTGGTACCATTTAGGAACAAAAAAGTTTTTTTTATTGCAATACGTAAAAGACACTATTTTCAAGCAAACTCAAAGTAATTTTATTTGTTGTCTTACTCATTTATTTAAAAGTCATTCTATCAGTACTAACTATACTCATTTATATAAATTGCAGTCGAGTAATGGATTCAATTTAGTGATGACACTACAGAGTTGTAGTACTTCACTCTAAAGATTTTAAGATTAACTTTCTCTTCATCCGAATGTGAATGCAACTGGAGCATGTACAACCAAAGATATACAAAAAAGAGAAATCGTCTGACAATCTTAAGGATGAATTCCTTAGTGTATATTATATATAATAAGATACTTAAAGATAGGGACTTAAAGAAGAAATGCTTGAATGATGATGAAAATCCTTTAATTTGAGAAGACATGACATTAGATGATGAGTGGTTTGTAGATGATGAAGCGGAGGTGACACGATCTGAATTACGAGAGGAAATTTTGAATATTGATTTCTTCGATGGTGATAGAAATAGAGCATCTACATCCACCACAACTCAAGCACAAAAAGAACTAACCAAACAAGGAATATTCAAAAAATAGTTTTGTTTGAGCTTATTTATCTTAAAGCATTACTCGTCTTTATATTGATGAAAACTATTTAGGGAAGAGGAAGATAATTGACATAAAAGAAGTAGATTGGGAGACATTGGACTTCGCGGGTGATAAGGCAAGGGAAAGAGCAGTTTATTATAATGATGATTTAAATGAAGACCCTCTCAATGATGATAGCGCTAATGACTTTTAAGTTGTTATGCCATTGTTGTTTCTTTTTTGAATTAAATGTTAATGAATAGAATATTGATTTTGAGTTGAACTATTTTTAATATTATTTTATTATTGTGATGTTTGAATTTCAATTCAATTTCACACGGTTTATTACTTGTCACTTCATATCTTGTGCATTTTTGTGATTCATATACATATAAATTTATTTCTTATGTCAACTTTTAAAATGTTATTAGGTTATTATACAAAAAATTTCTCATTTTGACTTTATGCAATTTTCTAATTTTGAGGTTTATGCCTCAAAACGCCTTAGTCTTTTACGCCTCGCCTCATAAATGAAAAACATCTTAATATCCAATTGCGCAATTTTAAACATTACAATACATATCAACCCTATCAATCATTTCAGCACATATTATATTTCAGTATTATCATATTAAATAATAGTACATCACCTTCAAACCATTTTCAATATAAATTTTTCTTGCTCATTTCATAGAAATATTCATGTACTCATTTCTAACCAATGAAAATATAATAAAATCATATCATATTATTTTGAATGATTAAATCTATAACATAATAAAAGTTATATGGTGAAAGCTTACAAGTTCATGAGAAAAGTATTTTTTGTAAATTTAGGGGAGATAAAATCTGTAGAAATCAAAATCATTGAAAATAGAAATAAGAGGATAGTTACTTTGTACGAATTGAACAATTTCCCTAACAAAAACAACGAACGAAAAAAGCCCTAAAGATCCTCATTCTCTTTTCTCTCTGCTCTTTTCTTCACCACTTCTCTACTTCCTCTTTCGATTTCTTCCCGGGCAAGCTAGCATTGAGTAGAGGGAGGGAGAGGGAATGTCAAGGATATTTATAATTTAATATATACAAAAAACAAATTGTGTGGAAATGCCGCAGTGCCATCACCAGCACTGCAACACTACTAGCTGAATTCAGAATTACTGTAGAACAGATATGCAAATGCCGCAGCAGCCATTTCTGGCATCGTTGCGAAGTCACAAAGCTTAGTGTTGTATCACCCTAGTTCAAATAGAAATTAAAAAAAAAAATTCTAACACTTTTCGTATTTTCGGGTTATTGCAATAGGTAGGTGGGGCAATGCAATCCAGTAGAGGCAATGTGACCTCGGTATGATGGAGCTTACATGCTATGAGACCTATAGGTTGTAAAGCCCGGCTATAGAGGAAGTACAACCTCGATAGCCTATGGGCTATAAACCTAGACCTAGACATCTAGACATGACATTTTCTTAGTTTGAAAAAGGAAGTTATAAAATGAACATAAATTTATAGCTATGACTATATATTTTGATGGTACGAGTTACATATCATATATAAATGTAACTGGCTTAAAGCGATACTATTAATATTATATAACATGTAATTTAATGTGTAATTCAATCAAGCATAATCCTTACATATTGCATTGTAGGTAAGTCCTTATTAAAATTACAGTAAACTTTGGTTGGTTTTTTATATGCTTTTTACATGCATAGATTAATTTACCTACTGATGCTCGTGTTTAATACTTAGTTTTTGCACTTGATTACAACATTAAAGTATATCTTTATGGGTGTCATAGCTCCCCAAATTATTATTCTAGCTATTCTTGCATAAAATGGGAAGAATAAGGTTGAGCCGGAATAGTGTCAGGTTAAGTTTTTATTTTATGTTTACCTTTGTCAATGTAAGAAGGATCTAAAGTGAAGTCAATAGTATGTTCATCGTCTCATGTTTTGAATTTTCTTGTAGTTGCACAGTAGATGAAAATTTTGGGAATAAAATTCTAAATGGCTTTCTCTTATGATTGATGGTTCAACTTATGATATCTTTTATTTTTTCATTTAAATGATAGGAATTATACTGAAATGTAAATTGATATGATGTAAATGATGGGTGGTATCTCCTCTATTACAACCCGCATCAATTATTAGTAGTAGGATCAGTTTGGGATGTGACATTATTACTACTAAAATTATCTCTATGTATTCAATTTTAGATCTACTCAAAAGAAAACTTTTGCACTCCATGGTTGGAGAAATTATTCTGTGCAGTCATCGGACCGTTCGGAGGCAAATCAGAGCGTGCCACGTCACCCGGTACACAGCGGTACATAGCACCGGTACAAAACAAAAAAGTACCATGGCGTGCTCTGATTCGTCTCCGAACGCCTTCCGGTGACCGCATAGAATAATTTTTCTCACGGTTGAGCTCCATAATTCAAGTTTAGATTTTCAAAAATCTTAAAGTAGAAGAACAAGCAGAAAAGAAACAAGCAAAAGGAACTCTGTAAAAAATTTCTATGGGATGATTCGCTGCAAAACAACTAGCGTATAACTGAATTTTTTAAAGTGATTTTTGTTACTACGAATCTAATTTCTGCTTTCTGTAACTGAGTTACAAACTGAACTCTGTAATATTATTGCAAGCTAGTAATTAGAAGAATGAAACTAACAGAGCAACTGGAATCCATTCCCAGTTTGCTTTTCTTCTTTTGCTTCTTAACAGCACTATAGGATGAGTCGTTGTAAAACAACTAGCGTACAACTAATATTTTTTTGAAGTGATTTTTGTTACGACAAATATAATTTCTTCTTTGTCACAAAGTGACAGTTACAAACTGAGCTCTGTAATCTTTTTGAAGGTTATTCGAAGAATGAAGCTAACCGAGAAACTGGAATTCATTCTCAGTTCTTGTTGACCCCTTCACCGAAACAAAAAAAAAAAGAAAAGAAAAAAATCGCGTACCTGTGAGGACGTCCGGCCACGAACGAGTCGCATCTCACCTTACTCTCGCACGTCGAAGGCATGGCTCTCACGATCAGCTTGTGCCGCTAAAAGGAGAGAGGAGACGAGGCATTCGTTTTCTTCTCCACGATCCCTCTCTCTCTCTCGCGGCTCTCCTCTCCCGAGCTCTCTCTCTCGATCTTTCTCCTCCCAGTTGGATCGGAAGCCGACATTTCGATCGGAAGCAAGAGTGGGGAGCTCGCCGACAGTGAAGGCAACTTTCTCCCTTTCACGCGGCTTCTCCGGCACCTCCATTGCTGTTCGACTTCGTTGCTTCGACGACTTTCCCTTCCAATTGATCGGAAGTTACGACACATTTGATCGGAACAACAACGGGTGCCCGCTCGGTGTGAAGGAAACTTTCTCCCTTCCGCTTCTTCTCCGGATCCACCAGGGCTGACCGACTTTGCTCCCTCCGACGACTTGCTCTTCCCATCGAATCGGAAGTTACCACACTTTGATCGGAAGCAGCCACGGGAGCTCGCCATTGTGAAGGTAACTTCATCCTTCCGTGCGCTTTCCGGCCAAATCCCATAAATTCGCCGGACAGAGGGATTTAAAAAAAATATTATTATAAATATTTAATTATAATTATTTTAAATAATTCTAATTAATTATAATTATTATTTTTTTAATTAATTATAATTATTGTAATTAATTATTAATTAATTTTAATTAAATTATTATAATTAATCTAATTAATTATAATTTTTTAATTAGTATTAATTTTAATTAATTATATTTAATAAAATTAATTATTATTAATTATTAATAATTAATTATAATATATTAAAATTAATTAATTTTGAATTAGTTATAATTAATTATAACTAATGAATTTTAATTAATTTTAATAAAATTTAATTAATTATGTTAATTAATTATAATTAATTTTAAGTAATTAATTAAAAAATAATAATTTGTTAATTAATTATAATTATTGAATATAAATATAATAATAAAAAAAAACATGCCTCCCTTCCCTTGCCTCGATCCTCGAGCCAACACTGCCAACCCTCTGGGTCTTCAGGTAGAAAATTTTTAACTTAAATCCCGTCCTCGACGTTTGCAGTGGACCGGAGAACCACCTATACGTGCTCTTGTAGCACGGTAGGAGGGAGCCCGGTGCGAAGCATACGACGAGGCAGGTAAGCACTATACACGCTCTTGTAGCGTGGTGGGGACGGTCCTCGACCCCGACACCGACACCGACACCGCCGACGACTGCTACGCAAAGGTATGATGTTCCAAAATCCCATTCTCAACATTTTGCAGCAGACCAAAGAACCACCTATACGCGCTCTTGTAGCACGGTAGGAGGGAGCCCGGTGCGACGCATACGACGAGGTGGGAGAGCCCTATACACGCTCTTGTAGCGTGGTGGGGAGTCACTGCTGTTCTGGTACGTCACTGCTGTTCTGGTATGGGTACTGCTGAAGGCCCCATACACGCTCTTGTAGCGTGGTGGGATGAAATTTTTTACGGCCGCGGTGTCTGAGGACACCTACCATACACGCTCTAGTAGCGTTGTGGGAAGGCCCAACTCCCCACTTTCCCCCAAACGGGGATATGCCGGGGTGTTGCCGAAATTTTCATTGAAATGTACAAAGACTTGAATAATTCGAAGACCTTCTTGGACAACAATATAGAAGACTCGTACTCGAACAAAAATACACAGAACTTGAACCAAATGACCAGAGGACTTATACGAACAACAAAGAACAAGGATTTGAACCTGAACAAACTCCAAATGATTTCTAAAAAGTTCAAATTCAAACTTGAATAAAATGCAATACGAAATTCAACATAATACAAGGACCTGGCTCAAACTCAAGTGAGCTCAAACTCAATTTGAAAATGAAATGGATTAAACCAGACTACTTGAACTTACATTCTAAATTCAAATCAACTTGAACTCAAGCAAGAACTTGAGTTGGACTTCAAGAAGACCTGTACATTCTCGTTTGAATCGCTCTTTGTGGTTTTTCATTTACTGAAGTGTTCTTGCTGGTTGTTCTGTGGCATTGGGTTGTATCGATTGAATGTTTAAGATTGTTGAAGACAAAGCTTGAAGCAGTTTTCACGGTCTTCTTAAAATGCAACCAACAAAGGAGGACCGGCCTCTTAATGTGATGCTAATCAAAGATAACAAGCCTATTTGCTTCATAAGATGCAACGAGGATCTTCCGTTTGAAATGGGATTCAAATAGGAGAGGTTCATCAAGAGCCTGAACCATACTTCAATACAAACAAATAACGGGGGACTCATGGCGAAAAAGACCTCGATGCATGAATTCCTACGACAATCCCTACAAATGCCTGTTGATTGAGATGGAAACAGTAGAGACCAACAATCAAAGCTTCATCCTCTACAAATAAATCAGACCACCTGAGATTGGTGAAAGGTGGATATGGTACCGATGTCAATGGATCTTCTACAAAATACTTTCAGGAGGTCGTAGTAGATGCAGCGGTCCCCTGCAAAATGGATACTTGTGGATAACAACAGTGGGCATATCGTAAGCATATCGAACCACTGTGGACACAAGTACGAATCCCTGCAAATGAGTACAAACCATTTGTGGATAACAACAGTGGGTATCTCGTAGGCACAACGAACCACTGTGGGCACAAGTATGGGTATCACCTACGACAGTGGTGATCAATATCTACAAGTACGTCGGGTACAAGGGCAACTCGATATACGAAAAAGAACACCTCCTGGCAGAAGGAAAGAAGTGTTTTGAATAAATCAGAACTAAACTCCCTGGTGTTCCAAAGCCTCTTCTTGATCCTATACTCAGGAAGAAAATAGCTCCGATATCTACAAGTACAAGAAATGACAAGTCCTCTACACCAAAGATCCTGAAAGGAGTTCTTTTCAAACCAGCAGTTATTGACTCCAAAGTTCAGAAAATCATCCCCAGAGAATGAGAAAAGGGGGGAGTCAACATCAAGACTATAACGCCACCGGATCTGTAACACTTATGCAAGCAGATAGAAGGCGTCTACAATCTACAACTCAACGCCACCAGATCTGTAACACTTATGCAAGCAGACAGAAGACGTCTACAATTTACAACGCATCGCCATCGGATCCGCAACACTCGTATTAGCGGACAGAAGGCGTGTATAAGCTCTCAAATGAAAAGTTGTGTGCATCCGAATGATAGTTATACGCACAACTACAATTATTTTAAAGTCCCCCTGCACGTACACTATAAATTGTATACACATAGGTACACTAAAGGGGTATACAATCAAACACCCACATGGGCCCCGGCGAGCGTGTTATTGGTACACACGTGACATCTAGGGATGCTGCGCGGGTCAATAAGTGAATTTATGTTAGAACCCAATCTTTCTATACGGATCAATAGAAGTCGATAGAGTTCGAACTACCAAACAAATACATGGTTGTGGCAACCGGTGTATTTGTTTTAATACATTCATCTTAGGCCTTCAAGACCTATAATCAAAAGAATTTACTAAATAATGGTACAAAGCCTACGAACTCAATCATGCTATACGGATCAATAGAAGTCGACAGGGTTCATACTATCAAACAAACACACGGTTGTGACGACCGGTGTATTTGTTTAAATACATTCATATTAGACATTCAAGGTCTAAAATCAAGAGAATTCACTGACAAAGGCACCAAGCCTACGAAACCCAATCCTCCTAAGCAAGTAAATAGGAGTAGACAGGGTTCGAATTATCAGATAAATATGCGGTCATGAAGTCGACCTGAATATTTAGCTTATACATGCATATTAGGCCTTCAAGGCCTACAATCAAAAAAAATTATAAGCAAAGGCACGAAGCCTACGAAACACGATCCTCCTAAGCAAGTAAATAGGAGTAGACAGGGTTCGAATTATCAGATAAATATACGGTCATGAAGTCGACCTGAATATTTATCTTATACATTCATATTAGGTCTTCAAGGCCTACAATCAAGAAAATTTACAAGCAAATGCACGAAGCCTACGATAAACCCAATCCTCTGTCGACAGTCAGATAGAGTCGACAAGGTTCAATAAACAAAAGAGAAAAGACCCCATGAACACCCTGATGATGGCCGTATGGATTGGTTATTTCAACCGGAGGGGTTCACAAATACTTTCAAATTCCATCCAAATGCTCGAAAATTTAAACTCCACAAAGTCCAAATTCAAAAACCCAAAAATTCCAAAGATCATCCAGAATCCATAAAATTCCAAAGATATTTAAATTTGAAATCCAACCATTCGAACGTTTAAAGCAAAATTCCATCCACCCTCCGCAACAGTTTGCCGAGGTGGACAAATTATAATTTACTCTAGGTCGCAAAAGAGCTAAATGCCTAGTCAAAAATATCACTAAGATTCATTCTCAAATAATCTCCTGCCAGTAAGGACGTGGTACGTGTCCTCTAACTGGCGGTTTTCGCCAAATTGCACCGCAAGATAAACGGTTATGACCCGGGGCCCTCTGAACCGAGTGGTTTTGCCGCCAAATGGCACCACGATATACCGGTTATGGCCAGAGCCGATACGTTCCTTATGGCATCAAATCCTTGAGATATGAATCAATAGGATATTATTGATAGGGCACAAAGCCCTTTGTTAGCTAAGGTGGATTCGAATTTGTCCTCTTAGACAAACATTCAACCCAGGTCTACAAGGTCCCCTTGGACGAAGCAACCCATGGCTGCCGACAAGAATCCTTCTGTCAGGTTGGGTCGACTACCTCCTCTAACTAAGTAGACCAGGGACCATGATGGCCCGAGATGACGGAACCATGGGATCTTGATCGGGTCTATCATCAATTCCCCCACCATCCGCTTTAAGTGCTAGATGGTGAAAATTTCTATTTTAAATATTAAACCTCTCCAAATTCCCAAATTCCAAACCCTTGCTGCTACTATATGCCAGATAACACGTATTTTACGTATCTGATTGACGACTAGCCTTAATCGAAAGTTCTCTCTCGTGATCGGGAGGGGTAATTAACTATAGGGGCTTGCGCATATAGGAAACCAGAACTCAGATCATAAAGTCCTCGCAAAATGAGGGCGAAATCTTTGGGTAGTGTCTTATCTACAAACTCATCTGCCTTCCAAAATTTACCCCGGAACTTATTCAGTTAAAACTCCCTCGTCGAATAAAAAAAAAGAAAAAGCGCGAGCAGGGAGGTCGGGGCCGAATTTTCGGAGCCCACAGATTTCTGACGACTCCGCTGGGGAATATTTTCTCTTTCCATCTCTGGCTAGTCATTCAAAGGCTATAGTAGCAAGCAAATCAAATTTTAAATTTCCTGAAAATGAATCTTTTAAATAAGATCAATGGAAATTCGTTTAGCAGGGTTTTTAATTCTATGCTAACTCTTCTGCTTCTATTATTTGTTCTGCGTTATTTCTTTGTTATGAAAGTGTGGGGTGATGTATCAATTCTGATCACTAACCCCTGCCTTTCATTTTAGAAGAATGAAATTGCAGGACACACCGATGACCGTCCAACTGGGAGGAGGAGCTAGGATCCAACTGGCAAACGCTGTGATTGAAACTGGAAATACTGGAGCCACCATCCACTTTGGTGGGCTCGAATTCTCAGCAGCTACTGCAAGGGCTGCAGCCGTCCCTGAGTACGGCGTAAACTCTGAAGAATTTCCTAGAAGGTCTCACTCTGCAAGGACTGCTGCCAGAGGTGCTGCTCAAGGAAGAGCCTCTGTATTTGAAAGATTATCCCAGATTGAAACCCTTACTGCAAAGAGGGTTGTTGATGGAAGGAAAGTTTCTGTGGTGACTGCCAACACCGCTAACCTACACAGAGAGCCTGTTGCACCTGGGAGGTATGATACTGAGGCTTCCTCATCTGGAGGAAGGCTCAATAGAAGGCAGAGGAAGAAGAGAAATTCAGAGCTGCGAGCTCAGGATTACCTGTACCACTCCATCCCTCCAATCTGCCAGCACCAGAACTAGAGATCAATATTCCCACTCAAAATAAGTTCTCCAATCTGAAGTGGGTAAAAAGGAATAGCTCTTCTAATGAGCTCAAGAAATCTTTTTGGGAGCGTCAGCCTGAAGTTCCAGCCCCTCAGAAGATAAGAGAGCCCGAACGTCTGTCTGCCCGGGTACACCGTGTACTCAAGACAGTTAAGGAGAAGGGCTTAATGAAAAAAAAGTTCCAGAGGCCACTGATTGTTGAGGCCCGAAGAACTCCTCCAAAAGATAGACTATCATCTGCTGTGATAGTTGAAAGAAGGGATTATCGACAACAAGCTCCACGCGGTGAGCATCAGGGCGTGACACCTGAACCATATGTTCGGGGATCCGCCGCCGAAAGGTCCCGATAGAAAGGGAAACAAGTTTGGAGGCCGAAGCCTCGAAGAGAAAATATCTCTAAAGAAAGAATTAGTTCGGGTGTGACATCCAGAGCTGTCTCCCGGAGATCCGCCCCTACTAACAGAACTCGTCAGAAATGGGTCCAAAAGAAGGCCCATAATGACGATAATTATAACGGCGGTCGACATCCTAGAGTCTTCTAGGAGATCCCGTCATTCTCCTACTTTAGCCAAAGAGGAAGTTCATTTCGATCGTAGTCCGCAGATCGAAGAAGTAATCATTCCAAGTCAAGAGCCTGAAATTCAGTGGCGATGCTGCTCAGAAATTCAGGTACAAGAAGATGAAGAAGAATATGATGATGATGACACTATGGAGATCGAGATGGTTCGTATGGTCAGCCATGTCGATGTTGAAGAGGAAGATGATGATGGTGGTGAAGATGACCAGCAATCACAGCCACGCGTATATGTTTATCGACGTCGCCACAGGGCTAGATCCATTGCCAGCCGAAGTGCTCGCTCTTCAGAAGAAGGAGATGAGGAAGAAGAAGAGGTCGGAGAAAATTCCTTCGCTAGCGAAGATATCACACTCACTGAAATGAGAAATCAAATGAGGCGACAAATATGGAAGAAAGATAGAGAAATCTCTCAGCTGAATGATAAAATGACTGAGATGATGACTCAGATGACGGCCATGATGGAGATGATGCAGAAGATCCTTCTATGGGGCCTGCACCGGCTCAACCCGTCAACCAAGCTGCTAATCCTCAAAATTCTCAAGCACCCCAAGCTTCAGGAGTGAAAGGTGTACCTGAAGGTGGAGATAAGAACAATGATCCTACCCTCCAGCGTACTCCACAAAATGTGGCAAGCGCCTCTGAACCTGTAACTGCAGCGCAGCTTGAGGGCTTGATTAGCGAAAAGATTAAGGCCATTATAGCTGCTGAACAAGCGGAGAAGTTGGTAGGTAAAGGTCGCCCGTACCCGGCAGAGTATGATCAGGTGCAATATCCAAAGGGATATTTTGTACCGAAGTTCAATATCTTCGATGGCAATAAAAATCCCAGACAGCACCTCGCGCAATTCAAAGCTACCTGCGGAAATACCGGAGGCAATGATGCTTTGTTATTCAGTCAATTCGTGACCAGCTTGAGTGGAACTGCTTTTGAATGGTATGCCGAACTGCCAAATGATTCACTGAAGACCTTTGCGGAGCTGGAGGCCTTGTTCGTGAAAAGATTCGCCAGTGCGATTGAGAAGACTACCATTGCTGATTTCGCCCTCGACAAAAGGACAAAGGATGAATCAGTAATGAGGTACATAACACGCTGGCGCAATCTCAGTATGAAGTGCGAGCAGCAACTAGAAGAAGAACATGCAGTTCAACTACTGATGGGAAACATTGATGACAAAATGCAACCTTTCTTGTGTATGACTTCAATTACAACCTTCCAAGATCTATTGGACAGGGTGGCAAAATTTGAAAAGTTGAACTTGTCAAAGTCAGAAAGCCTCCCTGATAAACCCAAAAAGGCTAAGGCGCCTGATGCTAAGAGAAATGATGTTTACTCCGCATTTCCTCCTAGGACGGATAAAGGTAAAAAGGCAGTATATAATGTGGATAAAGGAAAGCAGCTTATGCAGTATGAAGAAAAATCAAAATAGGCTTACAATTCAATCCCTCAACCAAAATTGGTTCTTGGAGGAAATGATAAACCTCGAGCCTTTCCTGGTGGAGGAGAGCGCCATAGGCAAATAATCAGAACTGGTGATAGACGTTCCCCTCCCTCAAAGAGAAAATGAATAAAGAATATTCATTTAAAAGAGAGAGTGTCGCTAAACTATTTCGACAAGCACTCAAGAACGGTCTAGAATTGCCAAAACGCAAAAGACCTGAAGAGTCCAAACACAGTGGCGACCCAAACTACTGCCCATATCATCGGGTAGTTAGCCATCCAATTGAAGATTGTTATGTCTTCAAAGATTGGTTGGAAAAGATGTATAAGAGGGGAGAATTAACATTATCAGATAATGTGTTAGTTTGTCCCAGAAAGGAATCCACCCGGGTAGTCACGTCCTCTTCCGTAGTCCCGTCTAAAGAAACAACAACAAAAGAATCTGTCCAAAAGGAACAATGGGAGACTGTGGTCTCCAAGAAGACAACAAAAATGTTAAAACAGCTAGAAGGAGTTCCTGGTGTCAAGTGGAAGTCCCCTACTGAGCCAGTACTGAACTTAAAATGGTTGCCTATGTCACAAGCATCCACCTCTAAACAACAACCTGGCTAGGCTAGCTCATCAAAATCTGAAAAGTCAAAGTCTTCAAAGAAGAAAGCCAATGTGAAGAAGCCTATGACGAAGAAGACTGCAACTCAAAAGGCTATTGATAGTCTGGGTGAATATTATCAGATCGCTAGGAGGCCTATCAAGCTCGGTGATTTTATGAAACAGCTTAAAATAGATGAAAAGGAAGAAGAAGCTGAGGCCGAATCTCTTCCTACGGAGATATGCCGAGTCATCTCAGCAACATCAAGGATAACAAAATGGGAGAATACGCTGAAGAAGCGCCCCCTGAGTTCTGTCTAATGGTATCATCAATGAAATTCAGTTCAGATGATCTATGTTTTCCAGATGATGAAGATTCAGACCCAAGCATAGAATCGCAAATGAAATAAGTGAAATTGGGAGATGATTCTGAGTCTACAGATGAATCCCCAGACACAACAATGGCTGACTCTGAAGAGAATACTTTATCAAACAAGTCTGAATCAGATGAGGTGGCCCAAATATAATTGAGAAGTGGTAAAGTACTGCCGCCTCCACCAAAGAAAGGGATCTCTAATAAAGATAAGGGAAAAGAGATAGTTATCAATGAAGATATTATCCTCGAAGATCCCAATAAAAATAATACTTTGTCCAAGGGGATAGATTATAATATCTTATCCCACTTGAGGAAGATCCCAACGCAACTCAGCATATATGATGCCTTACTGATGTCTAAAGACCTTCGAGAGACTTTGATTCAAGCTCTCAAAGACCCCGAAAGATATGAGGCATATTTTGCTGAGCGCAACTTGACGGAAGTCTTGCAAGCTCGAAATGAGCCCCTTATCACCTTTGTCGAGGATGATATGATGCATGGAACGGCAGATCACAATCGCTAATTGTATGTTACGGCAGAGAGCGACGATATGATGATCAGTCGAATTTTGATCGATCCTGGATCTTCCGTAAATCTCATGGTCTTAAAGCACTGAGATCACTGTGCCTCGATGTGGAACATCTTGGGCAAGACAAGTTGATGGTACACGGCTTCAATGAGAAAGGGCAGAAAACCCTTGGATCATTTATGCTACCTCTTGTATTTGGAGAACTTCATACAGAAGCTAAATTTCATGTGATTGATGCGGACACCTCATTTAAGGCGCTACTAGGTCGCCCCTGGTTGCACGAATATGGCGTTGTCCCTTCGACATTACACCAGTGTATGAAGTATCTCAGAGAAGGAGAAGAATTCAGAATTTCTGGTGATATTCAACCCTTTGCAGTACATGAAGTAATAGTTTATGAAGATACTAAGTACTTCATGCCAAAGAAGCAAAAGTCGTCGAGTTTTCTTGAGGCAAGAGCATCAAATTCTAAGGCTGCAAAGAAACCCAAGCAAGAAGACTAGAAGAAGCGTGTAGGGAGAAAGAAAGCAACGCCGGTTCTTCCCAAATCACCAATCATTCCTAAATAAAATAAACATGTACCTCATCTTGGGAGTGACACGGATGAAGATGATGTTACTCCTGCTAAATCTCGAAAAGTGTGCCAGTCCACAGATGAATGGAGTAGGCAGGTTGAATTTTTAAATGATGATTATGACTACGACTCAATCTACATGAACTCGGTACAGAGTGTGTTCTCCAGAAGAATAGACAATCTGTCAATTTCAGATAGCGTACTCATAGTCACACGTGTTCCCTTGCAACATTTCAAAGAACTCATTCCACGCGAGGTGCATAAGATTGAAGAACTCTCCACTCTATATCTGCCTCCCCATAAAAATGGGACTGTGCCAAAGAATGTGCTATATTCCACGGGAATACGCGAAGAGGAGAATCATGACTAGGATTGCATGCTCCTCAACTCCGAGGAATTATTTCCTATGAGGTTACCCAAGTTCAATACCAAAAATATTCAAAGAATGCTACGAAAGCAAATCAATATTCCTACTACCAAACGACAGCTCCGTACAAGTTTGGGCCTCTGGTATGGGAGGAGTCCGCGTCCGTTACGGTAGAAGGATATAGACGCATATAAAGGTATTGGATTCATCAAAAGAAAATTCCTTCGGAAAGAGACTTGTAAAACAGTTACTTGTAAGAAAATCAAATCTGATAATGATAAAGATGAGATTTATGAAGCTGATGCTCGTGATGATCAACCCGTGAAAGCCAAGCCTGCACCAGAAGAACTGGAAGATGGTGGACAAGCTACTACGATGGACGAGCTAAAAGAAGTCAACTTGGGAACTGAGGAAGACTCTCGCCCAACCTTCATTAGCTCTCTTCTACCAGAAGATCAAGTAGAAGAAATAAAGGAGCTACTATGTGAATTCAGGGACTGCTTTGCCTGGACATATGCTGAGATGCCTGGCTTATCCCCTGATGTGGCAGTTCACAGGTTAGCAATTAAGCCTGATGCAGCACCCGTCAAACAAGCTCCAAGGAGAATGAGATTGAAGATTGAAGAGCAGGTAATTGAAGAAACAAAGAAGCTCATAGAAGTAGGCTTCATTTGTGAAGAAAAATATGCCGACTGGATTGCCAATATAGTCCCAGTAAAGAAGAAGAATGGGCAGATTCATATCTGTATTGACTTCCGGGATCTTAATAAGGCATGCCCAAAAGATGATTTTCCACTCCCTGTATCAGAACTACTAGTGGACAACACGTCAAACTACGACATGTTCTCCTTCATGGATGGATCGTCAAGATACAATCAAATTAAAATGGCGCATGAAGATGAAAGACATATATCATTCAGAACGCCTATAGACATATTCTGCTACACAGTTATGCCATTTGGCCTGAAGAATGCTGGTGCCACTTACCAACAGGCCATGACTCGTATATTTGATGACTTGATTCATCAGAAAGTCAAATGCTATATAGATGACTTGGTCATTAAAAGCATGGATCGAAAAGACCACATTGATGATTTGAGAATTGTGTTCGAGAGGATCAGAAAATATGATCTGAAGATGAACCCTCTCAAGTGTGCATTTGGGGTATCCTTAGGAAAATTCCTAGGGTACGTTGTTCGGCATCGAGGCATTGAAGTCGACCCCAATAAGATCAAAGAAATCATGGAGATGCCACCTCCAAAGAACCTTCGTCAACTCCGTTCTTTACAAGGACAACGGGCTTTCATTCGGAGATTCATATCGAATCTGTCGGGTAGGTGCCAGCCATTTTCAAAACTAATGAAGAAAGATGTCCGTTTCAAATGGGACGAAGAGTGCCAAGAAGCATCTGACAGCATCAAAAGATATCTGTTAAATCCGCCCATTCTTGCGGCGCCAATCCCCGGGAAGCCTCTTATACTGTATACGGCAGCACTAGAAGAGTCCCTCGGAGCACTATTGGCCCAGCATAATGAATAAGGCAAGGAGAATGCACTCTACTACATCAATCGTAGGTTGATAGGAGCAGAAATCCGCTACTCTCCAATCGAGAAGCATTGCTTGGCTCTGATTTTCGCAGTTCAGAAGCTCCGCCATTATATGCTATCTCACAAAATCACCTTGATATCAAAGATCGATCCGCTAAAGTTCTTGATGACAAGACCAGCGTTGACAGGTCGTTTAGCGAGGTGGGCAGTGATATTGTTGCAGTTTGATATCACATATGTCCCTCAAAAGGTAGTGAAAGGGCAGGTGTTGGCGGATTTTCTCGCTGCACACCCTATTCCTGCAGATTCACCGCTAAACGATGATCTACCTGACGAGCAGATCATGAATGTTGAAGAAGAGGAGATGCTACGAGTATGGGAAATGTACTTTGATGGAGCATCGTCGATTAAGCGTGCTCGGCCTCCAAATCTAGAGAAAGCTCAAGCCAGAATCGGACTCATTTTCGTGGCGCCCGAGGGTGGCATAATGAGATTCTCTTTCAGTTTAATCAAACCTCGGACAAACAATGAAGTCGAATATGAAGCCCTAATAGCAGGATTGGAGATTGCAATCGATGTCCGAATCCGAAACCTCCAAATTTTCGGTGATTCTCAACTTGTTGTAAATCAAGTGTTGGGAGTTTACAAAATCACCAAATTCGAACTGGCCTGCTATCACTGGCGAGTTCTTGAGCTTATGAGGCAAATTCCAATTGTTAAATTAACTCAAATTCCCCGAGGTCAAAATGGCAAAGCTGATTCTCTTGTCAAATTGGCTAAAGAAATGGCAAATATGGATGACGAATGACATATAATGATTATGGTGCACAACCGTCGGATCCTGGAGCCAGCATTATTACAATTCCCGTAGGCAGAGGGAATACCAGATTCAAGCCAGCACGATACAACTCCGGTTGATCCTCAATCTCCCCAATCAGTTGATCCTGAAGATCAGTCTGAAGAACAGTAAGTTCATAAGAAAAGGCGCAAAGCCAATCAAGCTTCAGAATCATGGTGGCATTGCCTCGATGTCGAGGAAGAAAATGACTGGCGGCAACCTTTCGTTGATTACTTCAAAGAAAGTAAGCTACCAACAGACAAATCATTAGCTGCTCAAATCAGAAAGAGAGCGCTACGGTATGCATTTGTCAATAACACATTGTATCGACGTGCTTTCGATCAAATGTGGCTAAGATGCCTAAGGACTCGAGAAGCTGACAAAGTGATAGCGGAAGTTCACGAAGGACTCTGTGGAGCACACCAATCAGGTCCCAAGATGACAGTTAAAATTAAAAGAATGGGCTACTATTGGCCGACCATGGTCAGAGATTGTATCAATCATGCTAAGAGGTGCCATGAGTGCCAGATTCACGGTGATGTTATACATCAACCGCCTAATCCACTGCACCCTACAATAGCATCCTGGCCATTGGAATGTTGGGGTACTGATGTTATCGGGCCGATAGATCCGCTGTCATCAGCAGGACACCGCTTCATCTTGGCAGCAACCGACTATTTCTCCAAGTGGGCAGAAGCGGCTCCGTTCAAAGAAGTTACATCCGAGCATGTAATCAACTTCTTCACCTATAATGTTGTCTACAGATTTGGTGTGCCACGCCGCATAATCTCAGACAACGGAACTGCTTTCAAGAGTACAAAAATCTACAAGTTCGTTGATCGACACAAAATTGATTGGCGATATTCCTCCATATACTATCCAAGAGCAAAAGTCTTGGCAGAAGCCTTCAACAAAACACTGGTGAAATTGTTGAAGAAAATTCTTACCAAGAACAAAAGAGAATGGCATACGAAAATGACAGAAGCGTTGTGGGCATATCGTACGACCTACAAGACACTGACCAAAGCCACTCCGTATTCTCTGGTGTTCAGAGTTGAAGCTGTACTGCCACTAGAAGTTGAACTTCCATCCCTTCGAGTTGCTATCCAGAATGAGATGACTCAGGAACAAAATACCGGATTAAGAATGGAGGAGCTCGATGCGCTCGATGAAATCAGATTGCAAGCTCAACAGAACTTGGAAATCTACCGAGCAAGAATGACAAAGTCTTTTGATCGAATGCTTCGTCCTCGATCATTTCAAGAAGGAGAATTATTCCTGGTGCAGAGAAGGCCAATCATCCCGCATAGAAAAATTGGTGGCAAATTCATATCCAACTGGGAAGGATCTTTCGTAATCGAGGTGTATCAAGGAGGAGCTTATCAATTGATCGATCTGAATGGTCAAAGGCCCATGCCACCGATCAACGGTCGATACCTGAAGAAATACTATGCATGAATTGCTCAAGCAGATGTCATATTTAATACGCTATATTTTCATACATGTTTATTAGCGTATATATATTCTATGTTTTGAAATTCTCCTGTATTATGAGAACACATTTTAAAATCCCCCTGTTAGACTAGGGGCATTTTAAATATTTGTTCGGGTCGACATCGCGCTGCGTGCCGAGATCCCCGAATAAATATTTAAAATTTCAAAATTCCAATTTTATTCTACTTTGAAGTGTCCCTGCAAGACAGGGGGCATTTTAAATATTTATCCGGGTCGACATCGTGCCTCATGCCGAGATCCCCGAATAAATATTTAAAATTATCAATTCATATATTTTTTGTGCTAAAGAATACAAAGATCTTCTTTTTCAAAGTATATGCAGGTGACCTCTCAAAAGATCGAGACACCTTCTCTAACAAACTAAGACTCAAAGGTCAAGAAAGAGACTTTTGTAACTACACACTCCTACAAATTGAACCAGAAAAGCTTGAAGTTTTTCAACAGCCTGAAGCTTAAGGTTCGAATGGGTGTAAGAGGTCGGATCCAACAAGCCCAAATATGGCCGGATCGCTAGCAGCTCCGTCTACTCAACAAGCCATAAGAAAGGCCGTAGTAGCGGAACCCCCACTTCATCAACCCGTCAATAGGGACTGAAGAAAGTACGAAGGCTAATCTGACTCGACCAGTTCAAGTGATCGTAGTCTACAAAATTCTCCAAAATGACTGGAGAATCAAAGTTCTAAGAGAAGACGAGTCTCGAGCAATTACTGAATGTTCGTAGGCTCCAAAATTTAAAACTACGAAGGATGACTCCATGTCTGTCAACTTCAGCAAAATCAGCATTGGGAAGCGCAATCCTCATAGCTCAAGTCTGAAGCCTGAATGGGTGTGTGAGGTCGGATCCAATAAGCCCAAAATGGCCGGATCGCTGGCAGCTCCGTCTACTCAACAAGCCATAAGAACGGCCACAGTAGAGGAACCCCCATTTCAGCAACTAGAGGACGAAGAGCTGTCAAATCTCAGCTCGCCCGATCTGATGAACTCAAGTGATTCGGATTAAAGTCTTCTCTAGTGCTTTAGGATCTAGATACTACCTACGTTCTGTACTATCAATCAAATCCAAAACCTGCAAATCCTTCAACAAATCCGTAAAGCACAAAGTGAGGATCGAAGGAATTTTTCTTCAACAAGTCCGTCAAAGCACAAAGCAAAGGACCGAAGAAAAATATCTCAAAGTTCACACAAAGTCTAAGACTGAACTAAGTGGATTATGTCATCAATAAGTCCGCTATGCACAAAGCTCTGGACCGATGACTTTTTGCCATTGACCTAGCATATACCTAAATAGTTTAGGTCACTAACATCTATCCCTTCATCAAGCCCGCAAAAGCTAGTAGCAAAGGGCAGAAGACGTACAAAATTTCTGACAAGTCAGTAAAGACAAATCAGACAACCCTTCACCAAGTCCGCAGCACAAAGCACAGGACAGAAGGATCAAAATTTCAAGGCTCCAGCTAAAGTTGCAGAATGAGTTCCTTGAATGACATCTATAAATGTCCCTAAAGACTAGGGGCATTTTAAATATTTATTTGGGTCGACATCGCGCTGCATGCCGAGATCCCCAAATAAATATTTAAAATGCTATCAAGATACAACCAGATGATGAAAGAATTTGGAGCATATGTTATCCACTAGCATCAATCTACAAAGACAATACCTCTGCCATATGTGGATACATCTGAAAGAGCAGTAAAAAAAAAAAGATTAGTGTGACATCCAAACAAATTTTTGGAGATCCACTAGAGAAAAGCCCTAGTGTGACATCTAGAACAGATATCTAGAGATCCACAGGATCAATCAGCATACAACAAACGTGGCCCACTCCAGACGCATACCACATTTGTTGGGGGGCATTTGTTGACCCCTTCACCGAAACAAGAAAGAAAAAAATTGCGTACCTGTGAGGACGTCCGGCCACGAATGAGTCGCATCTCACCTTACTCTCGCACGTCGAAGGCATGGCTCTCACGATCAGCTTGTGCCACTAAAAGGAGAGAGGAGACGAGGCATTCGTTTTCTTCTCCACGATCCCTCTCTCTCTCTCTCGCGGCTCTCCTCTCCCGAGCTCTCTCTCTCTCGCTCTTTCTCCTCCCAGTTGGATCGGAAGCCGACATTTCGATTGGAAGCAAGAGTGGGGAGCTCGCCGACAGTGAAGGCAACTTTCTCCCTTTCACGCGGCTTCTCCGGCGCCTCCATTGCTGTTCGACTTCGTTGCTTCGACGACTTTCCCTTCAGTTTGATCAGAAGTTACGACACATTTGATCGGAACAACAACGGGTGCCCGCTCGGTGTAAAGGAAACTTTCTCCCTTCCGCTTCTTCTCCGGATCCACCAGGGCTGACCGACTTTGCTCCCTCCGACGACTTGCTCTTCCCATCGGATCGGAAGTTACCACACTTTGATCGGAAGCAGCCACGGGAGCTCGCCATTGAGAAGGTAACTTCATCCCTTCCGTGCGCTTTCCGGCCAAATCCCATAAATTCGCCGGACAAAGGGATTTAAAAAAAACTATTATTATAAATATTTAATTATAATTATTTTAAATAATTCTAATTAATTATAATTATTATTTTTTTAATTAATTATAATTATTGTAATTTATTATTAATTAATTTTAATTAAATTATTATAATTAATCTAATTAATTATTTTTTTAATTAGTATTAATTTTAATTAATTATATTTAATAAAATTAATTATTATTAATTATTAATAATTAATTATAATATATTAAAATTAATTAATTTTGAATTAGTTATAATTAATTATAACTAATGAAATTTAATTAATTTTAATAAAATTTTATTAATTATATTAATTAATTATAATTAATTTTAAGCAATTAATTAAAAAAATAATAATTTGTTAATTAATTATAATTATTTAATATAAATATAATAATAAAAAAAAGCATGCCTCCCTTCCCTTGCCTCGATCCTCGAGCCGACACTGCCAACCCTCCGGGTCTTCAGGTATAAAATTTTTAACTTAAATCTCGTCCTCGACGTTTGCAACGGACCGGAGAACCACCTATACGCGTCTTGTAGCACGGTAGGAGGGAGCCCGGTGCAAAGCATACGACGAGGTGGGTAAGCCCTATACACGCTCTTGTAGCATGGTGGGGACGGTCCTCGACCCCGACACCGACACCGACACCGCCGACGACTGCTACGCAAAGGTATGATGTTCCAAAATCTCATTCTCAACATTTGCAGCAGACCGAAGAACCACATATACGCGCTCTTGTAGCACGGTAGGAAGGAGCCCGGTGCGACGCATACGACGAGGTGGGAGAGCCCTATACACGCTCTTGTAGCGTGGTGGGGAGTCACTGCTGTTCTGGTACGTCAATGCTATTCTGGTACGAACCACTGTGAGCACAAGTATGGGTATCACCTACGACAGTGGTGATCAATATCTACAAGTACATCGCGTACAAGGGCAACTCGATATACGAAAAAGAACACCTCCTGGCAGAAGGAAAGAAGTGTTTTGAATAAATCAAAACTAAACTCCCTGGTGTTCCAAAGCCTCTTCTTGATCCTATACTCAGGAAGAAAATAGCTCCGATATCTACAAGTACAAGAAATGACAAGTCCTCTACACCAAAGATCCTGAAAGGAGTTCTTTTCAAACCAGCAGTTATTGACTCCAAAGTTCAGAAAATCATCCCCAGAGAATGAGAAAAGGGGGGAGTCAACATCAAGACTATAACGCCACCGGATCTGTAACACTTATGCAAGCAGATAGAAGGCGTCTACAATCTACAACTCAACGCCACCAGATCTGTAACACTTATGCAAGAAGACATCTACAATTTACAACGCATCGCCACCGGATCCGCAACACTCGTATTAGCGGACAGAAGGCGTGTATAAGCTCTCAAATGAAAAGTTGTGTGCATCCGAATGATAGTTATACGCACAACTACAATTATTTTAAAGTCCCCCTGCACGTACACTATAAATTGTATACACATAGGTACACTAAAGGGGTATACAATCAAACACCCACATGGGCCCCGGCGAGCGTGTTATTGGTACACACGTGACATCTAGGGATGCTGCGCGGGTCAATAAGTGAATTTATGTTAGAACCCAATCTTTTTATACGGATCAATAGAAGTCGATAGGGTTCGAACTACCAAACAAATACACTGTTGTGGCAATCGGTGTATTTTTTTTAATACATTCATCTTAGGCTTTCAAGACCTATAATCAAAAGAATTTACTAAATAAGGGTACAAAGCCTACGAACCCGATCATGCTATACGGATCAATAGAAGTCGACAGGGTTCATACTATCAAACAAATACACGGTTGTGACGACCGGTGTATTTGTTTAAATACATTCATATTAGACCTTCAAGGTCTAAAATCAAGAGAATTCACTGACAAAGGCACCAAGCCTACGAAACCCAATCCTCCTAAGCAAGTAAATAGGAGTAGACAGGGTTCGAATTATCAGATAAATATGCGGTCATGAAGTCGACCTGAATATTTATCTTATACATTCATATTAGGCCTTCAAGGCCTACAATCAAGAAAATTTACAAGCAAAGGCACGAAGCCTACAAAACCCGATCCTCCTAAGCAAGTAAATAGGAGTAGACAGGGTTCGAATTATCAGATAAATATACGGTCATGAAGTCGACCTGAATATTTATCTTATACATTCATATTAGGTCTTTAAGGCCTACAATCAAGAAAATTTACAAGCAAAGGCACGAAGCCTACGATAAACCCGATCCTCTGTCGACAGTCAGATAGAGTCGACAAGGTTCAATAAACAAAAGAGAAAGGACCCCATGAACACCCTGATGATGGCCGTATTGATTGGTTATTTCAACCAGAGGGGTTCACAAATACTTTCAAATTCCATCCAAATGCTCGAAAATTTAAACTCCACAAAGTCCAAATTCAAAAACCCAAAAATTCCAAAGATCATCCAGAATCCATAAAATTCCAAAGATATTTAAATTTGAAATCCAACCATTCGAACGTTTAAAGCAAAATTTCATCCACCCTCCGTAACAGTTTGCCGAGGTGGACAAATTATAATTACTCTAGCTCGCAAAAGAGCTAAATGCCTAGTCGAAAATATCACTAAGATTCATTCTCAAATAATCTCCTGCTAGTAAGGACGTGGTACGTGTCCTCTGACTGGCGGTTTTCCGCCAAATGGCACCACGATATACCGGTTATGGCCAGAGCCGATACGTTCCTTATGGCATCAAATCCTTGAGATATGAATCAATAGGATATTAATGATAGGGCACAAAGCCCTTTGTTAGCTAAGGTGGATTAAAATTTGTCCTCTTAGACAAACATTCAACCCAGGTCTACAA
Organism: Dendrobium nobile; assembly: GCA_022539455.1. Lineage (NCBI taxonomy): Eukaryota > Viridiplantae > Streptophyta > Magnoliopsida > Asparagales > Orchidaceae > Dendrobium > Dendrobium nobile. Next base: position 12,804,490 of record CM039725.1, read on the forward strand.
GGTCCCCTTGGACGAAGCAACCCATGGCTGCCGACAAGGATCCTTCTGTCAGGTTGGGTCGACTACCTCCTCTGACTAAGTAGACCAGGGACCATGATGGCCCGGGACGACGGAACCATGGGATCTTGATCGGGTCTATCATCCATTCCCCCACCATCCGCTTTAAGTGCTAGATGGTGAAAATTTCTATTTTAAATATTAAACCTCTCCAAATTCCAAACCCTTGCTGCTACTATATGCCAGATAACACGTATTTTACGTATCTGATTGACGACTAGCCTTAATCGAAAGTTCTCTCTCGTGATCGGGAGGGGTAATTAACTATAGGGGCTTGCGCCTATAGGAAACCAGAACTCAGATCATAAAGTCCTCGCAAAATGAGGGCAAAATCTCTGGGTAGTGTCTTATCTACAAACTCATCTGCCTTCCAAAATTTACCCCGGAACTTATTCAGTTAAAACTCCCTCGCCGAATAAAAAAAAGAAAAAGCGCGAGCAGGGAGGCCGGGGCCGAATTTTCGGAGCCCACAGTTCTCTTTACTTATTTTACTTCTAAACAGCTTTATAGGATTTTACTTCTAAACAGCTTTATAGGTTGAGTCATAAACAACTAGCGTATAACTGATTTTTATACACTAACTTAACATTAATGACTTTTTTTAAAGCCCTACATCTGAATTCATATAAAATTAATCTTTAAATTTATCTTTTAGTTTATAGTTTAAATTATATTAAAATCTTTTAGTTTAAATTTAACATTTGAATTATAAAATTACGATTTAAAACTATCTTTGAATTCATATAAAATGTATTACTCCATGTTACCTGTCTTTACCAACAATAGACATTTTTTAGTTTATAGTTATCAACATAATCTCAGCAAATATTATTAAGCGGAAAAATCAAATCTTATGAACATGCAATATAATTATCAAAATAAATTTTCTAAGTGCAATATCATGCAATAAGTTCAACATAAACTTAAATATTTAAGTTTTGGAGCGTGATGAACCTGTGAGGCAGCAAATTTCCGTAAAGTGAGTGCAGAGATATAAGAGGCGCCACAATACCATCCAGGAATGTTGCTATCGTTCATATAGTCAGCATACAGAGTAGCAAGGAAAGCAGCATTCACTGCATATGGCAGAGGTTGTGGCTTCCTGCGATTCAACTGAATCAAACCACCTGCAAAGCAAGACATCAAATATAAGAAGTAAAGCAATGAGTAAATTTATATATATACATGCATGTAACCAAGACAACTTTGTAGTAAGGTCGGTAAATGCAAAGTAAAGGTGGAGCTCTTGGAGATATAGCACAAATGATACTAATCAATTAATGGTTTGTGGTATTTCACAAATGAGCATGAAAATTTTCCCAAATGCTGAAATCAAAATCTTTACGTCATAGGAAGTCTGAATTGCATCTAAACAACATACCAAGAAGACAACTAGTCATGAACATCCAAAACGGAGATCGTTTAAAAGAACACTTCTATTAATAATAATTTTATTTATTTTATTTTTTTAATAATAAAATTTAATTAAGAAAATAAAAAGCTGCAACAGTTACCTTTACTATATTTGAAAATCTTGAACATTTGAAGAAGAGAGCACATGTTAAAATCAACAGTTTTGTGATAAGCTCTAAGCATTTCCTCATAAGGGTATCCTGGGTTCAAGACAATCCTCAGCCTTGCCAAGAGTAGATCAGCTCCTGGAAGCTTATTGTCCCAGCTGAACACGGTCAAATATGGAATCTGAGAGAAGGCATTAGCATTATTTGGCAATGTTGGGGATGTGGCTAGTGATAAATAACTATAGTTTCCAGTGGCATAGTACATCCATGTAGCTCCCCAGATAAGTTCATCCCAAAAACCACTAGAGTTGTAGAATGGTACACTGGCATCATTTTCAACTGAGTAAGCTGTTTGTTGGCTAGAAACAATAGCAAATTTATAAGCAATTTTTGCTGCATGAACGAGTTTCTTGGAGTACTTGGGCTCCTCTTGGAATACAATGGAAGCAGCTGCTAGAGCGGCTGCCATCTCACTTGCAAGATCAGGAGCTACACTTGAAATTTGCACTGGCCGGGGATATTCCATGTCTTCTGGCCTCTGCCAGCAGAAGTGATCATCAGGGCTAGTCGAGCCTACTTTTGCTGCACCCACCTAAGAAAGAAACATGTGGAGATTAGTGGCTACTAGTCTTTTTCCTTTTCTAACTAAAGGAGATGAATCACTAGTAAGAAAAGTAAAGAAAGAGATTATATGATCAATACATTCTCCTAAACAGTTTGAAATTGTTCTTATGCTCATGAGAAGATTAACATAATCTCAGTGATAAATGATGTCTTAGTGCATAAGGTCTCTTAATACAGGTCTAATATGCGAAGAAGAAAATTAAAATTATGTAACACAAAAAAAATTTCATCAGTCACAAACTTTTAATTTAACAGTTGTTCATTATTTCTGTTGAAAAGTGAAAATATTAAGAGAATCAATTCAGACGAAATTTAATAGTCTCCTATTAGAAAATTGCTTAAAAACTCATAATCATGAAAACAATGCAATTGAAAATCATATACTCTTTAAACTTAGATTTTATCAAATTTGAATAAAATCAATCATTTACTCAATCCAACAACAAGATTTATAGAAAGAAAATAAAGTAAAAAAAAAAATACTAATGTAAAGAAAATAAAGTCACCAAAGTTAGGCCCCTCGAGGAAGTAACCTCTATTGAAGATCTTCAAATCTCTCACTTGATGGAGTAGACTCCATAAAATAAAAGGAATAGCACATCTAATAATAACTTGATCATGTTTTGAGTTATGTTGGAAATAACTACTATTTATTTGTTTTTTAAATAAACCAAAGGCTCCTATTTATTAAAATAACCTTTTAAAACACTCATACAATTAGAAAACCCATATAATTATTCATTATTAAAAATATAGGTGATGAGGACATCGGAGATCAACGGCTATGATCTTGAGTTATTTATTTATATATTTTATGTACTAGTTTATTTTATATTGTTATTTTTCCCTTTATACCCTTACGGGTGGTCATGTAGTATTGTAGCCCGAATGGCATTTTAGTCTTTTATTTCTATTTCTTTTCTTTTCATGAGGCCTATTTATAGGCTAGTTGTTTTGTATTTGAGATGATGAATTGTTAATGAAAATTTTTATTCTACTTGTCTGATCTCTTAGTGAGTTCATGAGAGGAGATTGATCTCTTTGTGAGTTCATGAGAGGAGAGACCCGAGGAGGGTGATCGTAATACCCGTCAACCTTTGATGGATTCCAAGGTTCGCAGTTTTACGATCTCTTTGTGAGTTCGTTAGTTTACTTTTATCTTATTCGTATTTTTCTTTCATCTCTTTTCTCCCCCACTCCATCCACCACCCCTTCCAACCTACCCACCATCAGTGGCTCAACCTCCTCCACCCAATTCATCTTCTAGCTCCACCGCCTAAATCCCACCCACCTACCTAGCCACAACCCGCCACCTAGCCGCCCCCTTTCCCCTTTGCCGCCGCCCCGCCACCCCCCCCCCCCCCCCCCTCCTCATTATGATGATTTCAATCACCATAATAACTTCCTAATTTAGCTCAAGCATGAGAGGAAAAAATTGAATTTATTTAAAATTCAAATTCGAAATTCAAATTCTTTCCATATAGAGAATCCCAAATTAGGAAAGTATCAATCATGAATTCAATTTCAAAATAAATCAAATTGGATTTATTAGTCCCTTTCCTCAATTTGAAATTTGAAATTCAAATTTCAAAAACTTTCCTTATTTGCAAATCTAAATTAGGAAAGTGCATAACTCCAAGTCTATTTGAATTTCAAATTAGAATTGAGTTGTCATTCTCTTTCCTAAATGACATAAATTGATTTGGAAGTTACAAATCCCTCCCTCTCTCTCTCTCTCTCTATGGCCGCCCATTACTCCTCCCCTTAATTAGGAGCTTAAATCATGGCTCCAAACAAGGGTCCATTAATTCCCACTTTAATTTGAATTCAAAATTCAAATTAAATCCCGCCAAATCCACTTAAAATCTGAAATTAATCCCAGATTTTGTGATTAATTTTCCTCCCCCTATCTCTAACCGTATACCTCTCTCCCTAGCTCTCAAAATTAATTCCTGAGGAGGAGAGAGCTGCAAGGGAACTCCTAATCCCTTACACCACTCCGTTCCCTCCAACTGATCACGAAAACCTGATGTATTTCCTGAACGAGATTGCTGTCCAGAATTCTGCATGTTGGTAAACTGCTGTCCAACAGATTTCTGCAGTTCCACACTAGCTGGCCAGCCCCATAATTCAACCCATTGCTGTACAGATCTCTCATGTCTGCTGTTTCGCATTTCAAGCACCTGAAACCTGCTGTTTAGGAGATTTGGAACATGTTTTCTTGCTGTCAAGCCAGCTAGAAGGTCTTCAAACACTGTCCGAACATTCCAGACCGCTGAATACACCTTCAGGAAGGTTCTTGAATGCCTCCTACTTCCTCCCAAGTCTTCCTACAGCCGCGAGAACTGCTTATTTTCTGATTTTCGGGTAAACTCCCCTCCAATTCTCTTATCTCCTTAGTTTACTCATCAATTATAGTTTTAATGTGATTTATGATGATCATGCCAATTATTCTCCGCTAAAGCTTAGTGTTTAGTAGAAATGTGTGATGGTCATTTCATAGTACTAATCTTATTGTTAGCATAGAGATTTATTGTTGAGACCATTTATGTATGCAACGTTAGATTAACTTGATTGTTTTATGATCTTAACTTTCACGCACGTGATTCGGCCTAAGCTTGTCTTACCGCTCTTTGTGTTTTATTACGTCGTTTAAATTCACCATTAAGATACAATTATGTGTTCTAAGAATATTAAGCGTGCAAATTTCCTTAAGTTAATCATTCTTGCATGTACGTTTCACATCAATAGGACATTGATATACATTGAACATAATATTATAATGTTATATCTTCAAAATTTAAAAAAAAATGTATTAAATTGCACAAATCAGTTAAACATATAAATTTATTTCAATTGCTCAAAAAAAAAAATTTTGTCGTTGTTAGGCCTCAAGCTCTCGATGAGAAAAGTGGGGGGTTGCGTTAGAAAGTCAACAGCCAGCATAAAACTTGTCAAAAAATGAATTATTTAATACATTATGTTAATATTAGGATGTTCACTTAAAGCGACATTGTGGGCTTCGAAAATTCGCCCCGACCTCCCCGCCGCCGCTTTCACTTATGCTCGGGGGGGGGGGAGTTTTAATGGATTAAGTTTCGGGGGAAATTTTAGGAAGGCAAATTGGGATTATAGATAAGACACTACCCAGAGATTTCATCCTCATATTATGAGAACTTAATGATCTGAGTGCTGATTTCCTATAGGCGCAAGCCTCTATAGTTAATTACCCCTCCCGATCAAAAGAGAGAACTTACGATTAAGGCTATTCGTCGGTGAATACATTGTATCCATAAATACATGATATTCGACATATAGTCGCAGCATTGGTTTGGATATTTGAAGATTTGATGTTTAAAAATTTAGAATTTCACCATCATGAACTTAAAGCGGATGGTTGGGGGAGTGATGATGAGCCCGATCAAGATCTCATGGTTATGTCGTCCCGGACCATCGTGGTCCCTAGTCTACTTAGTCAAAGAAGGTAGTTGACCCAACCTGACAGAAAGATCCTTGTCAGCAGCCATGAGTTGCATCGTCTATGGGTACCTTGTAGACCTGGGCTAGATGTTTGTCTAAGAAGACAAATTTGAATCCACCTTAGCTAATAGAGGGCTTTGTGGCCTATCGATTATATCATATTGATTCATTACTTAACGATTTAATGCCATTGGTGAGCATACGGGGACCATGACTGTAATATAGTGGTGCCATTTGTCGGCGAACCACCCTGTTCAAAGGGTTCCGGTCATAACCGTTTACCTGCGGCGCCATTTGGCGACAAAACCATAAGTGTGGCGTCATTTGACGTTGAAACTACCGATCAGAAGACACGTGCCACGTTCTTACTGGCAAGAAGAATATCATCATTTTTTTCCTCTGTTTGCATACAATGACAAGTCAACAGGCACGTATGGCCTAAATAAAATGACAAAAGTATGCAAGGGTCGTTACTCCAATGCCCAGGTGTAGTGTTAAATAAGGGCTCCTACATCACAGATGGATGTGGGCAAAAAAGCTAGTTCATAAAACTACAATTTCGATAGGTTCTTGGAATATAGATTCTTTTATAGGCAAATTAATAAAATTAATAAATATTATGATTCGTAAAAAGAGAAATATTATATATATTTAGGAAATTAAATGAGTTGGAGAAAAAGCTAAAGAAATTGATAGCTTAGAATTTAAAATTTGGTATTCAAATAAAAGTACTAGAAATGCTGTAGTTATGATTATAGATAAGAGTTTAAATGATAATGTTGTTGAAATTAATAGAATTAAAAAAAGAATTATATCTTTAAAGATTATTATTGATGTTAAGATTATTACTATTAATATTTATATACCTCAAGTAGGTTTGAAAATGTCTTCAAAATTAAAATTTTGAAATAATTTAGAAGAATTAATACAAATAATACCTCTTGAAGAAAGATATTTTATTACATGAGATTTAAATGAACATGTTGTTAAAGTAGAAATTTTAAAAAATCATGATGACTATGAGTTTAGAATGACAAATTAAGGTGGTAGGATCATATCAGATTTTTTTCTAGCTTATAACTTTATAATTGGTAATGCCTTATTTAAGAAAAAAGAGGAGCAACTGATCACTTCTAAAAATAAACATAGTAAAACTCAAATTGATTATTTTCTTACAAGAAAAATAGATCGTCTAGAATGCAACGATTATAATTTCATTCCATGTAAAAATTTATATATCCAACATCGCTTATTAATTTTAGATTTTAGGATAAAGGGATAGAATATAAAAAATAAGGTAAAATATTATCTTAAGATTAGATGAGGGGGCGCACAGTTAAATAATGCTAATAAAAATATTATTTAAAGTAAGATCTCAAGATTTGGGTTGTTCATGAGGAAACTAATATTATGTGGGAAAAAGTATCTGAGTGATATTAAGAATATCACAAAGTAAGTAATTAGATAACTGCCCTTCATTTGACAGTGCAACAACAGCAAGTTGAAATTTAAAGGAAATCAAAGCCTCTTGATTCAATTACTTGATTTGGGAGGTCAATTGAACCAAGATTTAATAGTTAGGGCTGAAATTGAGCCTGAATCGGACCTGACCAAATGATTTGAGCCGATTCGGGTCCAATTGGGTTCGATCGAGCCAATTTTGTGAAATTCGAATCGGTGCTGATTTATGTTGAATTTAGTTCGACAAGGCTCGATAGGGTTCGATTTGGACCAAATTGATTTTAATTTGATGAGTTTGAGCTTAATTAGGTTTAATTAGGGCTCGAGTTTGGTTAATTTTGCTCTGACGACGCTCGATCGAGTTGATTGAGCACGATCGAACCCAGTCAGGCTTGAATCAGCTCGTTCGGGGCCGGTTCGATGCAAAAAACACGTCAACAATATTATTCTAGACATTAAAGATAGAAGTGGGAAGGCAATTCTCCTTGTTGGAAAAGGCAGGAAGAGATTATGCAAGGCTTCTAAGTGTGTCGGTGTGTGAGAGATCTAGTGGATTTCCCAAGAGAGTTGTACAGATTAAAAACAAGGAGGCACTATCTTCATCCTTACCTTGCAATAACTTGCACTTAAATTTCATATTCCATGTTCAAGAAAGCACTTGTAACTATTGTGGTTGTATACAATAAGCGTGCTATCACAAATAAAAAAGGTCCATCATCACTCACATAAGCATCCCATAATACTTCAAATTCAAATATTATTTTGCATTTGTTATTAGTTTCGTTCTGTTATGCCCTCGTGGCTTTGGGAGAAGAGATTTTGAAAGCTCTGAATGTGCTGTCGAGCAACACAACTAAGAAACCCTTTAAATCACCTAATTAAAGAGTTGAATTTATGGTTATTTTCTTGCACTCAACACTTTAAAATCACAAAATTTGCCCCAAATAAAAATAATTATGCACCTAGCATAACTAAAAATATCTGGTCATTTTCTTCCACTCACGCTTTAAAAGTACATATTTTGAATCATAAAATAATGTCAGTTAAGTTTATTGAATTATTTGTATAACTTGGTTCTGCTTCTGATTGACTTGGCAATGACGTACTTACGCACCAACACAATCATGACTAAATTAATTGCAGATAAAAGATTAACAGACTAGAATTGCTAATCTAAAATTTCACCCTCATTTCTAAGAATGCTTAAATGGGTACATCTTTAAATAGGTTGGATTCAAGTGTGGTTTCATGGTCCACTAACTAAACTAGGCGGATTGTGGTTAAATATGAATGGGTTGGATCATAAATATGCTTCCCAAACTCAACTAAAAAAAAAAAAAAACCAGAATTAACGTCCCTAGTTCTTATGACTTAGGTGTTATTGCCATTAGCTCTCACAGGAATGAAGATGAAGCAAATAGGGGTGTAGGTGAGCCGAGCCGGCTCGTGAGCCGGCTCGAACTCGACTCGTTAACGAGCTCGCGAGCCGAGCTTATCGAGCTTCGAGCTCGAGCTCGAGTTTATAATCGAGCTCGAATGATAAACGAGCTCGAGTTCGAGCTTGAGCCAGATCGGCTCGTGAGCTCGCGAGCTGGCTCGTTAAATATTTATTAATTAAAATAATATATATTATATATTATAATATATTAAAATATATGTTAATTAATTAAAATAATATATTAACAACTGCGGTTGCTTGGTGACAGACTGACAGCTTTTTTTTTATATTATAATATATGTTAATTAGTTAAAATAATATATAATATATATTATAATATACCTTAAACCAAGCCAAGCGTGAGTTCCAACTTCCAAGTGACAGGCTGACAGCTTTTTTTTTTCTTTTTTTTTGGGAAAAAAAAAAGTAGCAGGCTGACAGCTCTAGGCGGGAAAAAAAAAAAGGGCGGACTGTTTCTAAGTCAAATGAAAAATGAACCGAGCCGGCTCGCGAGCCGGCTCGAGCTCGTTTACCGTGGAACGAGCTTGAGCTTGAGCTCGCATGTTGAGCTCGACTCGAGCTCGAGCTCGAGTTCGAGCTCGCTTTTCAACTAACGAGCCGAGCTCGATAAGGCCTAAACTCGACTCGACTCGACTCGTTTACACCCCTAGAAGCAACTAATCCAGCCATAACACCAAACAAATAGTTAGTGCTGCAAGGTTCTTTCGGACAGCTGATTCCCTTTCGATTCCCATCAGTACCGATACTTAGATTTATCCTTGTCAATTTCCTAAGCACAGGGTACTCAGGTTCTCTTTCTGGCCAATGTTAGCTCCAAATGTCTTTAAGTTCCTATTGATTTTTGAGTTTCATGTTTCTCACAGGTTGTTTGTTAATTTGATGCTGATAAAAACATGTATTTTATCTATTGCAACTTACAATTGCAGTTTTGTTGGTGATCAACATGTGCAATGTTTCAGTCTTAGAAGAAAGCAAATACACTATTTAAACAACTTATGATGGTAACTTGGCGATCTATCTAGATACAAATTTGAAAAAAGAAAGTTACATAATCATTTCAAGATATGCGCTAACCTGAGCTATACTTCACTTTCAAGAGCAATCATGCAACAAGGAGAAAAGGCTAGCTTGTCTTGCAATGCGATGCATCACAAGGAACAGTTCTTGCAGTTTTCTATGCGTTGATTTTAAAGTTCTTATCAAAAAACTAGCATAGGCTTAACGGTGCACAAAAATATTAAACAAAATCATAGAACCCTTTACCTGACTGTATATTTTGTTGATAGTGCTGGCAGAAGAATTGAATGTGAGGAGCAAGTAGTCAATTCCCCACTTTATGATTTCTCTTACATGGTTGTACTCCCCAATCGCTTTGTACTTGTGGCCATATTCTATAACTGACCAGCTCAGCAGTGTCATGGAGAAAGCCATGGGAAAATGGAATTTGATGTTGTTCCCTCCATCATAGTATCCTCCAACCAGCCCACCCCTGACATCAGATAGTGTTGCACCATCTTGTAGCCCAGAGTTTCCACGCCACGGAATTCCATTGTTCTTTGGTAAGCGCCCAGCTGATTAAGAAATTCAACACTTTCAGAGAAATATAAACGAAAATAAAGATGAGATATTGCACATCTAGCATAAATACAGGAGAGGAAGAATTACAAAGCCACAATGTCCGAAAGGGAATGCGCATGAAGTATAGATTTTATTACCTCATATATTAGGACAACATATCACAGTCGAGGTTTTCAGTAAAATCAGCACAAAAAAGGTTGAAGAATGAATAATATATCTTCCAATTGAAATTAAAGGATTTAACAGTAAAGAAACTATTTAATTTAAATTGCATCACTAAGACATATAACCAATTGTTAAGGGTATGTTTAACTCTTCAGCATAATGACAACATCAGTTTCTAACAGGATCATCTTGCCTTCTATCATAATCACGACATAATTGAAACCTGTTCTGAAATTTTCTTCCAAATTAGCTGAATTTTTCATAAGGAGACACAGCTGGAAGACGATAAAATAGGATCTCAACAGAACATCTCTATTCAGAACAACTATTAATCATTAATTTTTTAATGATTACCTAAAGATGCTTCCAGCATGTTGAAAGAGATTTCTGCAAAATCATAAGAATGCAAGAAATTTCATGTTGTCCTAGCACTGGAAATCCAGCACACACGCACAATAAAGAGAATGAGATTTTTACATGAAAACCCACTCTTATGCCCATGCCCAATTGTAAAAATTCATTAGTTGAAATTTGTACAAAAGTGGTCCTCCACCAAACAATTGGAAAAACTTCAATGCAAGTTGTCACTTGGATTGTGAATGAGAAAAGGAAATGCCAAATATAGCTAGATTATTCACCAAAGGTGAAGTTATAAATATAATAGAAACGAGAGATGACTGGGCCAAAAACATCCCGAGTAGGGCAAATAGTGGTGTATGCTACTATGTGATCACAATTTGCATAGCGTTATCTGTAAGGATTTTGAACATCAACCAACCTTCAATTGCCTGTGAGTGGCACGACTTTCATGACTATTATGACAAGAAGGATAATAGTCTATCAAGAGAGCAATTAGAAACATTGGCAATAAGGACACTTCTCTAAAGCCCAAGATCTCTTTCTTACTCCCTCTTTATTTCTCCTTCTCTCTCACACTCTCACTCTTTTTCTCTCTCTATCTCTCACTCTCTCTCTCATTCTCTCTCCACCTCTCTCTACCATTTCTCTCTCTAAAAAGACAAGGAAAAAATAGAAATAAAAAGAAAGAAAAAAAGAAAAAGGAAAAATAGAAAGAAAATTAGAAAAAAAAAAAAAAAAAAAAGATTGTGTGCATTCGCCTCTCAAGTCTCATTGCTTCATCATTGCCACACAAGCCTCTCTTCATTGTCGACGCAATGAGTGGAAGTCATGCACTCTTTTCTTATAGCATTTGGAAAACTCTTAAGCAATGCTCGCGAAGCAATGGGTAAGCCCCATGTGCCCTTTAACAAGCATAATTGGAAAAATTCAAATATAAGTACTAGTACACATCTTTTTTCGACTCGTTGAAGAAACATTGCAAGTCCATAACAGATACATAAGGCATTTGCATGCTTTTTAAGTGCAGTGGAATAAAAGATCCGAGACTGCAGTGTTACATAACACCAACCATACATGATTTTTTAAGAGTGCTGCAAAGATCTCGCATCCCCTAATAATTCCCCACGTGATAGACACTGAGAGATTGCCAAAATTTATATTGACAAGAGACTCAAATAGGACAAAATTATAAATAAAAAAAAAAAACCTTTTAAACATAAGTTGAAAGGTAAATTATGTTAAATTACATCTAAAATTGCTAAAATAATAAAATGATAATGAAATTCCAAAAGCATGAAAACAATATTGAGTTTGCAAGAATCTACAAGGAGCATGTAACAAACATAATAGCTTACTTGCAAGCACAAAAACTCCCGGCCACTGCTAAGGCCTTAAAACACTCATAACCCTTAAAAAGATTATTCGGTTAGCTAAACTTGGAATGAAAATGAACCAAAGTGTACTCCTATTCATAAATGGAAAGAGCAACCTATTATGAGGACACCTGAATAAAATACATGTCGTACACAGATGAAGAATTTAACTCATGACACTCAACTAGATTTGCAACACACGCACAAGCAATTATAAACTGAAATGTGGGCTCTGAAAATTCGGTCCCGACCTCCCTTTGCTTTCGGGGAGTTTTAACGGATTAAGTTACGGGGAAAATTTTAGGAAGACTGATTGGGTTTGTAGATAAGACACCAACGAGAGATTTCATTCTCATTTTGCGAGGACTTTAGATCTAAGTTTGGTTTCCTATAGGGGCTAGCCTCTAGAGTTAATTACCCCTCCCGGTAACGAGAGAGAACTTTCGATTAAGGCTTATCATTAATTAGATACATAGAAGATATATATATGGTACCGAGAGGTGTTTAAGAGTTTGATATTTAAAATTTGAAATTTCACCATCTTGCACTTAAAGCGGATGGTGGGAGAATAGATGATAGGCCCAATCAAGATCCTATTGTTCCATCATCTCGGACCATCATTGTCCCTGGTCTACTTAGTTAAAGGAGGTAGTCTAACAAAAGGATCCTTGTCAGCAGCCATGGATTGCTTCATCCAAGGGTACCTTGTAGACCTTGGATGAATATTTGTCAAATGGGGCAAATTTGAATCCACTTTAGCTAACATAGGGCTTTATGCCCTATCGGTTATACCCTGTTTATTCATATCTCAAGGAATTAGTGTCATTGGGAAACATACGGGCTTTGGCGAAGACCACAATTTAGTGGTGCCATTTGCCCTTTTTACCCTCTCAATTCACTTCAAAACTTCATCCCAAATTTCTTCTGTGTTTTTATTAAATATGCTTCCACCACTAAAGGCTATATATGTTTTCATATTCCTTCTAGTAAAGTCTTTGTCTCTTGGCATATTAAATTTATTGAGTCTATTTTTCCATTCTTCTATGAGAAAACAAAACTCCTCCCTCCCACAATTTCTTCTTACACTCTACAATTAGCCTTAATCCCAACCACTATCCAGTCTTCAACTTCTCCTTCACCTGAAATCCCATATGATTTTCATTCACCACCCACTCAATCTTCTTCTCATTCCCTTAAAACCTCTCCTCTACCCGTTTCCTCCACACCACAACCTGTAACATCTTCTCCCATTACACCACAAATCAATACTCCACATGCACATCCAGCACCTCATCCCATGCTTACAAGATTTAAAACTATTAAATTAAAGCCCCATCATATTATCAGTATGAGTAACTTGACTATTCCTTTAGATCCAATAAAAATGCCCTTTGGAGAAGAGCAATGTCTCAACAGTTTGCTGCTCTTCAAAAACAAGGAACATGGAAGCTTGTTCCTCCGCATCCCACTCAGCATATTTTGAGATGTAAATGGATTTACAAAATTAAATTACATTCAGAAAACACTATTGATCAACATAAAGCCCGTCTTGTAGCTCAAGGTTGTCACCAACAACATGATTAAGATGATGGAGACAATTTCAATTTAGTGGCAAAACTTCCTACTATCTGCATACTTTTTAAAGATGTTATTACTTACAAGTGGCTTATCTTGCAGCTTGACATTTCCAATGTTTTTCTTCATGGTAAGCTAAATAAGATTGTTTTTATGTCACAACCTTCGGGATTCATAGACCCTTTATATCATGATTTTGTTTGTCTTCTTCAAAAGTCCATTTATGGCTTAAAACAATCACCACGTAAATGGTTTAAAACCTTTTATACATATCTATTGGACCACGGTTTCAACCATAACACGGCTGATCTCTCTCTGTTACTATATCATAAGAATTTTATTGTACTCCACATTCTGGTGTATGAGATGACATACTTTGATGGGCAATCATGAACCGACCATTCAACATCTACTCTGTGGATTATCCGATCAATTCAACATGAAAATTTTGGGCAGAATCTTCTATTTTCTAGGCATGCAAGTCACTCATACATCTACAGGAAAGGTCTTCATTTATCTCAATCAAAATATGCCTCTGAGCTTTTAAATCGTGCGGGTATGGCTGACTGCAAGCCAATAGCTTCACCTATTCCTTCCATAATCTTAAATGTTTCATATTCTACCTTGTCTACTACTCAAGCTGAACATTTCTGCAACATTGTTGGCTCTTTACAGTACCTGACAATTACCTCACCAGATATTGCATACACTATTATTATGTTATGCCAACATATTCATCAGCCTCTTAAGGATGATTTCAAATTCCTCAAACGTCTTCTTCGGTATATAAAAGGTACTTTATTATTCAGTTTACCGATTCTACCTAGATCACTAGAGTTATCTGCTTTCTCTTACTCTGATTGGGCAGGTGATCCTACATATTGTAAGTCAACATCTGGCTATTATGCCTTCCTTGGTGAAACTCTCATTTCTTGGCAAGTTAAGGGACAAAAAATAGTAGCTAGATCTTCAACTGAAAGTGAGTATCGAGCTCTTGCTACAACTGCCGCATATCTTATCTGGCTCCATCGTTTTTTACAAGAATACAACATTGCCATTTCTCAGCCTATAGTTTTATTTTGTGACAATATATTTGCTATAGTCATTGCCAATAATCCCATTTTTCATGCCAGGACAAAGCATATCAAGATCGACTTCATTTTGTTCATGATTGCATACAGAATCAACTTTTATAGATTTCTCATATTCATATCCATGATCAACTTGATCAACTTGCTGACATATTGTGGGCTCCGAAAATTCGGCCCCGGCCTCCGCTCGCTTTTCTTATTCGGCGAGGGAGTTTTAACGAAATAAGTTCCGAGGTAAATTTTGGAAGGCAGATGGGTTTGTAGATAAGACACTACCCAGAGATTTCGCCCTCATTTTGTGAGGACTTTATGATCTGAGTTCTGGTTTCCTATAGGCGCAAGCCCCTATAGTTAATTACCCCTCCCGATCACGAGAGAGAACTTTCGATTAAGGCTAGTCGTCAATCAGATACGTAGAGAATACGTGTTATCTGGCATATAGTAGCAGCAATGGGATTAGGATATTGATAGAAATTTGATTTGGAAATTGGGTTTAGATTTGAAAATTTGGAAAGTTTGATATTTAAAATAGAAATTGCACCATGTAATACTCAAAGCGGATGGTGGGGGAATGGATGATGGGCCCGATCAAGATCCCATGGTTCCATCATCCCGGGCCATCGTGGTCCCTGGTCTACTTAGTCAGAGGAGGTAGTCGACCCAACCTGACAGAAGGATCCTTGTCGGCAGCCATGGGTTGCTTCGTCCAAGGGTACCTTGTAGACCGGGGTTGAATGTTTGTCTAAGGGGACAAATTTGAATTCACCTTAGCTAACAGAGGGCTTTGTGCCCTGTCAATTATATCATATTGATTCATATCTCAAGGATTTAACGTCATTAAGGAACGTATTGCTCTGGCCATAACCGCTATCTGTGGTGCCATTTGGCGGCGAAACCACTCGGTTCAGAGGGCCCCGGGTCATAACCGTTTACCTGCAGTGCCATTTGGCGGCGAAACTGTCGGTTAGAGGACACGTACCACGCCCTTACTGACAAAAGATTGTTTGAGAATGGATCCTAGTGATATTTTCGACTAGGCATTTGGCTCTTTTGTGAGCTGAAGTAGTTTTTGATTTGTCCGCCTCGACAAACTGTTGCGGAGGGCGGATGGATTTTGCTTTAAGTGTTTGATGGATTTATTTCATTTTAAATATTTTTGGAGATTCTGGGATTTTTTGGGATTTTGGTGGAGTTTTGAGTTTTTTTAGTGGACTTGTGGGAGGCATTTAAAAATGTTTGTGAACCCCTCCGGTTGATATCTGCATTCAACACGGCCATCATCGGGGTGTTTGGTGTCATTTCTCTTTATGGACTGAACCTTGTCACTCTGTCAGGCTGTCGACAGAGAATCGGGTTTCGTAGGCTTTATGCCCTTTGATAGTGAATTCTCATTGTTGTAGGCCTTGAAGACCTAATATGAATGTATTAAGACAAATATGACGGTCGCCACAACCATATATTTGTCTATTGGTTCGAACCCTGTCGACTTCTATTGACCCGTATAGAAGGATCGAGTTCGAACTAGAATTCACTTGTCAACCCGCGCAGCATCCCTAGACGTCACGTGTGTACCAATAACACGCTCGCCGGGGCCCATGCGGGTTCTTGATTATTTTTACCCATTTTAGTGTACCTAGGTGTATACAAACTACGGTGCACGTGCATGGGTACTTTGAAAGTATTCGTAGTTGTGCAGATAATTATCCTTTTGAATACACAACATTGTATTTGAGAACATGTACACGCCTTCTGTCCGCTAGTACGAGTGTTGCGGATCCGGTGGCGTGGCATAGCAGCTTCTAAATAAAGTTGTTCGCTGCTTCGTACAGGTAGACTGTCGTGCACTACCTGTTGCTTTCTGTAAGTGGATCGTAGTGCACTAACGAGTTTCCTGCCTTGGTTTGTAGGAGCTTGTACTTGTAGTATTCTCTATGTATTTGATTTTGGTCCTTGGTCCTTTCAGTGCGTCCACCACTGCTGCATGTAGGTAGGTAGATGTTTTCCTTCACAGACTGGAATTGACTTCAGGATACTGCATTTACTGAAGTCCTTCTGCATCTACCCATCAGTGGCATGTGACACATATACATCCGTCTTTGTAGAGAGTTTGTATGTGTTGCAGATCTTTGGTTGTTATACATGAGTAGGAGTCATACACCTTTTATGTGCTTCGGGACCTCATCTCCCACTCACAATTTGTTGTTTAGCTTGGACGATCGTGCATTTGGACTTTGATCTGTTCATTCATCCAAAGCCCCAGTTTTATGTATTCCATCGGTCCTGAGCTCAAGATAAGCCTCAAACTGTAGTGGTCTTGAGAATCAAATCTCTTATCATTTTAATTAAAGTTTAAGTTAGATCTTTTATCTGTATTTGTCCAGGCTTTGAGTCCCAGCATAATTCAAACTCAAAATGAGTCTCTTCCACTTGTCCGAATCTCCTGCAATTCTTTGAACTCATCGGATTGAGTCAAATGGTTATAAATTCAAGTGCACAAGTTCAACTGCTTGTTCAAGCTCCTCTGAAGTCCTTGCAAGCTCAGTCTTGTGTTCAAATGATCTGAACTTGAGTTCAATTTTGATTTTATTTCATTTGGCCTTTAGAAGTCATTTGAGTTTTTGTTCATATTTGGGTCCACAAGTTATGAGTCAAAGTTCACCTCGCAAGTTCAAGTTCATATTCTCTGTGGTCCAAGAATGATTCAAGTCCCCTGTTTTCCTTGCATGTTAATTGCAAATTCAAATTGTTCAAGTCATGATTGCTTGAGTTCAAGTTCCCTTGAATGTTCAAATTGCAGTCCCTTGAGTTCAATCATGTTCTAGTTCATTTCAAATTAGAATTGAATTTATTTGGGTTCAAGTTCACTTAGATCGATTGAATCAAGTCCGAATGTTCACAAACTGAGTCCAAGTTCGATCGTCCTTTGAGTTCAATCAAGTTCCAGCATTTTGTTCTTGCATGTCATTCGAGTGCAATCAAGTCCAAATATAACATTGCGTTCACCCGAAATTTCGGCAACCTTCCGGCATCTCCCCCGTTTAGGGGAAAACTACGGAAAACTGAGCCTATCCCACCACGCTAAGAAAAGCGTGTATGGTAGGTGCCCTCTTTCGAGGACACCGCGGCCGTGTAAATTTGATCCCCCACCACGCTAAGAAAAGCGTGTATGGGTATTTTCGAAAATATTTTACAAAAAAAAAACATTTTTTGAAAGTATTTTTTGCAAGAACGGCAGTTGTTTCCCCGCTTGCGGGTACTTATGAGTATCCCTGCTTTGTCGTACGCATCACACCGGGCTCCTATCCCACCATGCTAAGAAAAGCGTGTATATGCGAGGTTTCCAAGGCGATACGAACATCAATGAGGGATTTCAAGTGATTACCCGCTTCGTCGCAAGCGTCGTGACGCACTCCCTCCCACCACGCTAAGAAAAGCGTGTATAGGTGGTCGTTTTGTCTCGACGAATGTGTTGAAACGGGTTCTCGGAGTTTTAGGGTTTAGAAGTTATACCTGCATTTTCGTCGGTGTCGGCACGAGGATCGAGGTAAGAGAGAAGCATTTTTACATTTTTTAATTTTATTGTTATTATTAAAATTAAATATTATTATTAATAATTAATTAGAGTTTAATTATAATTTAATTTTAATTAATTAAAATTAATATTCAATTAATTATATTAATTATAATTAGTATTTAATTAATCATGTGATTAATCATGATTAATCAGTATTAATTATAATCATTAATTAATCGTAATTAATCTTAATTAACTGCCATTAATTTATAATTAAAAATAATTAATAATTAATAATAATAATAATAATAATAATAAATAAAGAAAATAAAGAGGGGAAAAATCCCTCTGGTTCGGCGGATTTCGGGATTTGGCCGAAGAAGCGCGTATAAGGGAGAAAGTTAACCTTCACAGCCAGCGTGTTCCTGTCCCTGCTTGCGATCAAAATGTTGGAACTCCCGATCCGAAAGGGAAAGTCGGTCGGGGGAGCAAAGGGAGTTCGGCTCAGGAGGAGGAGGCGACGGGTAAGGCTCGGCTAGGAGTGGCTTCAGACGGAATGGAGGTAAGGAGCTCTCCTCTCTCTCTCTCTTTCTCTCTCTCTCTCTCTCTCTCTCTCTCTCTCTCTCTCTGTGAATGATCAGGCAAGGATCGAAAGGGGCAGAGGAGCCGGAGAAGGGAAGGGGTCGTGCGAGAGGAGCTCCGAACAGGAGTTCGGCTGGAGGTTAGGGCTTCCGATCGGAGCAGGCAGAGAGCGTCGTGGTATTTGCGAATGGGGGAGAGTCGTGTGTGAGGGGGAAGAGCTTCGTTTGGTGCGGTATTTAACGACGCGTTTGGACTCCCGATCGAGGCGAGTCGCTGGTTTTACGGAAGATTTTATGGAGAAACGACTGTTTCGGCGCCGAACTCAGCAGGATTTGCGGCTGGTTTCGTGGATCTGTCGGGTAGAAAGTTTGTACGCAAGATTTTTTTTGTTTTGTTATTCTGAGGTTAACACATATTTACGAAGCTCCTTTCCATTCCTCGTTTTGCTACTATGGGCTTCAAAAAAATTCAACCCCAGCCTCCCCTGCTGTTTTTTCTTTCGGGGAGTTTTAACGAATTAAGTTCCATGGTAAATTTTGGGAAGGAAGATGAGTTTGTAGATAAGACACTACCCAGAGATTTCACCCTCACATTGCAAGAACTTATGATCTAAGTTCTGGTTTCCTATAGTCGCAAGCCCCTACAGTTAATTACCCCTCCCGATAATGGGAGGGAACTTTCGATTAAGGCTAGTCATCGATCAAAAACGCAGAGAGTGCGTGTTATCTAGCATATAGTAGCAGTATGGGCATCGGAATTTGAAGGGTTTGATACTTAAAGTTGAAATTTCACCATCTTGCATTTAAAGCGGATGGTGGGGGGAATGGATAATGAGCCCGATCAAGATCCCATGGCTCCGTCATCCCTGACCATGAGGAGGTAGTCAACCTAAACTGACAGAAGGATCCTTGTCGGCAACCATGGGTTGCTTCGTCTAAGGGTACCTTATAGACCAGGGGTAAATTTTGTCTAAAGGGACAAATTTGAATCCACCTTAGCTAACAGAGGGTTTTGTGTCCTATCGATTATATCTTATTGATTCATATCTCAAAGATTTGATGTCACTAAGAAACGTATTGGCTCTGGCCATAATCGTAATCTCGTGGTGCCATTTGGTGGCAAAACCACTTGGTTCAAGGGGCCTCGGGTCATAACCGTTTATCTAGCAGTACTATTGTGGGCTCCGAAAATTCGGCCTCGGCCTCCCTCGCTTTTCTTTTTATTTGGCGAGGGAGTTTTAACTGAATAAGTTCCGAGGTAAATTTTGAAGGCAGATGGATTGTAGATAAGACACTACCCAGATATTTCGCCCTCATTTTGCGAGGACTTTATGATCTGAGTTCTGGTTTCGGCGCAAGCCCCTATAGTTAATTACCCCTCCCGATAACGAGAGAGAACTTTCGATTAAGGCTAGTCGTCAATCAGATACGTATAAAATACGTGTTATCTGGCATATAGTAGCAGCAATGGGATTAGGATTTGGAAAGGTTTGAAAAAGTTTGATATTTAAAATAGGAAATTTCATCACCTAGCACTTAAAGCGGATGGTGGGGGAATGGATGATAGACCCGATCAAGATCTCATTGTTCCGTCGTCCTGGGCCATCGGGGTCCCTGGTCTACTTAGTCAGAGGAGGTAGTCGACCCAACCTGACAGAAGGATCCTTGTCGGCAGCCATGGGTTGCTTCGTCCAAGGGAACCTTGTAGACCTGGGTTGGATTTTTTTCTAAGGGGACAAATTTGAATCCACCTTAGCTGACAGAGGGCTTTGTGCGCTATCGATCATATTCTATTGATTCATATCTCAAGGATTTGGTGCCATAAGGAACGTATTGGCGCTGGCCATAACCGGTATTTCGTGGTGCCATTTGGCGGCAATGTTGGAGAATTTTTGTATCCTCAAACGGATTGCATACTTTATTATCGAGCACGGCATAAGAATGATGATATATTACCCCAGAGGGTAAAAAATATCATTTCCTTATGGGCTCAATAATAAAATTTACAATTATTAACAGAGATTCCCCCACTCGATATTTGGTCGAGTGGGGTTTATTTATTTCTGGGGTACAGACATCCCATAAGGGCAAGCCCCTATAGTTAATCACATTCTAAGTTTTGATTTGAGAAAACTTTTGATTAAACTAGTGGGATTCTTTCTTTTGGAAGTCATTTGAATGTTGGCTAAAGTTTGATTTTTTTGTTTTGTTTTAAAATTCATGAAAGTCTTGCAGAAGGGTTTTCGGCCTTTTAGGAATTTCAAGGAAGAGATGATCAACTTAGAATTAGATTTTGGAATGAGAGCCAGAGGAGGTGAAGTATGAGCACTTGATTCTGAGGGACACTCAGAGATGCCCAAACTATCCTATGTTGGGCTTTACATTTTAACAATCTAATTTTAGTTTAAGTTGATATTTTTATTAGAATGTTGGGACTTATACTCCTTCAACATATATTGTAGGAATTGCCCGAAAGTTGAGGGTTTATAAGATGATTTGGAATCAACCCATGCCTCGAATCCTAAGATTAAGGTGAGGACTACCGATAGGTAGTGCCTCGAACCTAAATCTAATGAGTGCAAAGGGGCTTACAAACTACACCTCACAAGAGGCATAGCTTGCCCGACCTCTGGATTTATTGTCCCGCCTGGAAGGGACCACCAGCTAACCCTCCTAATCGCTTTTAAAATCATGTCATCCGGCCTCAATACAAATGTAGAGTGGGGAGGTTGTTTTTATTTAGAAGGTAGGACTTATAGCTTGGCTTTGAGGCCAAGATGCCTAAGTATGTGGGTATGCATATGTTGACTCACAAAAAGAGAGATTTTTTTTATCTAGTCCTTAAGTGGAGGCATTCTCATGTGACACACTTTGGGCTATGCATATTTATTTTCAATTTTGAAAATTTGATTCCTTGAAGGAAGCCATGCAATTTTTCTTACTTGAAAGACATGAAGCCTAATTTGATTTTATTTTTAGATTGCTTACAAGTTAAGAGATAGAAAATTTATTTTTTATCCTAAGAGCCTACTGCATCAAATAGTCCAAGCCACTCCCAAACAAAGGATAAGTAAGAAACCTAAGAAAAATACATGCTTTTCTAATGCGCACCCAGTAAACACTTCAACACATGCTTATATATAAATTAAGACAGAAATATAAATAATGTCCCAGTTATTACAAACATGTTTGACAGCTGAGTTTCCTGCCATTATACAACCCAGTTAAATTTATATACTCTACTTGTGGGGGTCTTCAAGCTTCAACCTTCATAGGGGCCTTTGAGCTTCATCTCCAAAAGGGTACATTCTCCTTCGATCCTCCCTTCTTTTTAATCAAGCCCCACAAATTTTACATCCTAGATCTAATCAAATACATGATATGAAATAGAAAAAGACTCAAATCTAGAAAATAGAGTTAGGAGGCAGTTTATATAATAAGCATATAATCATCCCAAAATTGGTCTAGCACTTAGAGTGCTAAGTGCTAGGCCCCTGCTTCTACCCTATTGGTCATGCCTCTTGGGGGGTTTTAAGCAGCGCCTGCAAGCAAATAATATTATGATAATCATGATTTAATTTACCCCCTTTTGGACATGGCCACCTGCACAGAAAAGCATGTATATCTTTCTATACTAACCACTTAAGGGCAAGTGCCCACAACACAGACAATCCAAAAGTCAATCACTCCACAACATCAATCACATGCACACACAAAAAAAAATCCTAATCCTAGTATTCTTAAGGGGTTGTGCACCTAAGTGTGTGAGGCTTGTCAGGTATGTCACACTAAGGATTCTCCTAGAGTTTAGGTCTAAGGGAGAAGCGTCCAACATATGGCTTTTGAGCTTAATGTTGGAGGGATTCTCTTCCTAACTTTTGGAGCTAGGAGAAGAGTGAATTCTTTTAGCTTTGAGGCTAAAGAATGGGAAGAAAGAGAATCCAACACACAGCTTTTGGGCTAAGTGTTGGAAGAATTCTCCTTAACTTTTGGGGCTAAGAAGAGAAAGGAGGAATCTAGCATTTAGCTTTTGAGTTAAATGTTGGAGATCTCTCTCTAGCTTTTGGAGCTAAAGAGAAGGGAAATCTCCTTCAACTTTGGAGTTCGGAGGAGAGTTGGGAACAAGCTAGGAGTTTGACTCCTTTGCTTAACATAGAATTATTTGTTGAGTTTGGTTCAACAAGTAGATGATTTTGAATTAGACTACTTGTTGGTTTTGTTTCAACAAATAGATGATTTTTAAGCATCTAATTCACTCAACGTGGGTTGAATGAATGAGATTTTCATACAACTTTAAGATGTAGAAAGAAAGAAAATTCCTCTAAAAATTTGGTTTGTAAAGAAAAGAGGGAGAAATGCAACTTGAAGGTTACAAAGTGGAAGGTTTTCCATGAACATTTGATGTTCAAAGAAAGAGACTCGCATTCACTTAATTTAATCTAAGTGAATGGAGAGATTCCCTACACATTTTGTTTGGTAAAAGAATGGAATGTGCAACTTAGAGGTTGCAATTCATGAATGTCCTTGAACACTTGGTGCTCAAAGGGGGTTTCATCCTCCCAACTTGGGTTTGAGAGCATGAAGAAAGGTTTAAATGCTCTCCTACAATCTTAGCTTGTAGGAAAGGGAGAGGAAAATGCAACTTAGAAGTTGCAAATCATAGAAATCCTTTGAACATGTGTTGTTCCAAAAGAGATGGATACATTCTCCTAATTTTGAGTTTTAGGAGGATGATAAGGTTTTCCTACAACTTTTGGGTTGTGGAAAGAGAGAAATAATGTGCAACTAATAGATTCCACATTCATGAGTACCCTTGAACTTTTGGTGTTCAAAGGGGGGATGACCATTCTCCTAGATTTGGGCTTAGGAGAATGAGAGGGCTTTCTACAACTCTCAAGTTGTAGAAGAAAGAAGCAACAAACAACATTTGGATTGCATGTTGAAAGGGATTCCTTGGACATTTGGTGTCCAAGGAGGGGTATTCATTTGCTTAATTAATAACTAAGCAAATGATGAAGACTAGGATTTGAGTTTTATGTCTAGGGGATTACTTATTGGTTTGTGTTATAATAAATAAATGATTTGATAAGCTTCTTACAACTTTGGGGTTGAATGAAGAAAATGTAACTTAGAGAGTTACAAAATTTCCTAGAAGGCCTTTGAATATTTGGTATTCAAAGAGGGGTGATCATTCACTTAATTTTGGGTTAAGTGAATGGAGAGGAAAGGTTAGGTTTTAAATCCTAAGCCTAAGTGGGATATTCAATTGTTAAACTTAGGTTCAAACAATTTGAAAGAAAGAAAGGACTTAGAGTTTGGTTCTAAGTTCAATAACACCATGCAATAGTAAATAGAAGTTTAGGGGAAACTTCAAATTACTATATATGAGGGGATTTGCTAACTTTGTGTTGTTAGCAAATGGAGAGGGGACTTAGGATTTGTTTCCTAAAATCTTGATTCATGCACTATAATAATTGGGATTTAGAGAACACCCCAACTACTAAGCATGAGGGACATGTACATAAGGAAGAGAACCTCCTACTCTCTTACAAATGTTTTGGATTTGCTTAAAAGAAGGACGGTTAACTCCCTAATGCGTTAGAGGGTTTTCCCAAATCAAACTTGATATGATTTTGGGGATTCGAAAGTTTCTAGGAAAATCCTAAAGATCCACTTGGTAAGATCTAGGAGAAACCTAAAAGAAGACATGTGATGGCTTGTAACTCCTAGGTTGGGGCTAGGATTCACACAATCTAACATTTGGAGCCTTGAGGATGCTCAAAATATAATGTATAAAGAAACCTTCCAAACATCTCTTTGAACATTTGATGTTCAAAGAAAGGGGTATACTCTCCTAATTTGGGTTTAGGAGAGTATAAGGAAGAGAAATCCCCAAAGTTTTGAATGAATGTTTTGAATTCAATTGGAGAGGAGAGAAGTGATCTCCTACGATTTCTAAGAAGTTTTACAATTGGATTTGATATCATCCAAGAAACCTAGAAACGTGAACGTAGTTTGTATGTTTAAGGGGATGAATACATGTTAAGTTCAACTATCATTGCACTTGAATCCTTTAATTTACAAATTCGACTAATCATGCTTAAGTAATTTCAATGCAAGGTGGAGTATGATCCATAGACCTTTGGTTTTCATGGAATACACCACCCTTGCTTCAAAAAGCATTTGGAAATTAATTGAGCATGCTTATAGATACGTAAATTTTGGATATAAAAGAAAAGCAAGCAAACAACCCTTAACATATAAATGCATTTCAATTATTTCATTATAAACCATCAATTTGGAAGTTTCAAAAAAATGATTAGATAATTCTAGGCATGAGCACTCATGGGCTTGTGAAGGCCCATGTAACCTCAAAATCGTTTAGAATTAAATGAACCCATTTAGTCTCCTTCCAAGTCTCAAAGGGTTGGGGTTGTTCTAAACAACTGGAAATAATCATTCCAAGCAAAGTAAACTTGATGAAATGACTTGTCACGGATTTAGTTGGTTATGAATGTCATGGGGTTTAAAACACAAGTCTTTGGAGACTTGTAGTAAACCTCACAACGATTTGTATCGAACATTGAACTTTAGCATACATAACATACCCTAAACATATGTCAATTTTGTCATAGCGCGTCAACCTAAGGAGCCTAACCTAGCATGCGACACTGTAAAAAAAAGTTTACACCATAACACTTGATTTCTAAGTCAAATAGAATGGCCTACCCTATGGTTCAAACATAGGTAATGGGAGAGATGCATGAATGCAAAAACATACAATTTGAAAGGTCTTGGACACTAATCCGACATCTCCATACGCATCAAAATCTTCTTTGGACCGTCACATAAGAGTCAACTAACGAAAATCACCCAATTTCCATAGCCTTTGCGAAGTGGACAGCCAACATAAAGGTTTTGAGGGACCAAAAAAATAAAATTTCTAAGGACCTAAAGCTTTGGATCGTCAACCACATACCATTGGCTAGGGAGCCTTAAGGTTTCTCCTAAGTTTCAAAGGTATACCTCTCCCGGTTAGTCCGAACGCTCCAATCCAAGTTCTAACTGTTATCCAAGCTCCACTTCAAGTTCCAGATGCTTTCCTAGCTCCGATCCAAGCTCCAAAGTCGCTGTCCAAGCCGCTCCAGAACTCGCCGCTACTGTCCAAGGCGCTTTGAAGACCCCAAATCGCTGTTTGGGAGATTTAGGAACCTTCTTTTGCTGTTTGGAAGTCTGCAACAACTTCCAACTCGCCTCGAGGTCGCCGGAGACGAAGAAGGAAGAGAGTAGGGACGTTCTTCCACAAGAAGTGCCACACCAGCCCAAATCCGGACAGAATCGGGGCTTTGGACCGAACCTGAAGGTTGGCAGCTTCAAGAGATCCGGCAGGTGAGTGAGACAAAGCTCTCAGGAGGTCTGGCCAACCGTCCAGGTGGTATCGGACGCGGGTTCTGCGCGGTCTAGAGGTCGCGAACAGGGGAGGAGATCGCGCGTTGGAGCTCCTGGTTCCGCCGATCCCTAATTCCCGCTCTCTCGCTCTTTCTGTCGGGACGAAAAGCAGGAGGGGGAGCCGAATGAGGCTCACCATTCCATTTCGTTTACTTAGGGACGCAAGCACCGAGCGGATAGCCGCCCGCACCATCCCATCTCCCTGCCTTGTTGCAAGAAACGAGAGAAAATCCACTTGAGTAGATTCGCTGCTCAATTGATTTGAAAGTCGGTGGGATTTGGAGCTCAATCTCAGCCCTAGATCTCAAAAAGATATTTTGAAAGTCAAATTTAGCCTAAATTAACAAATTAAGGTTGAAATTGAGTCTGAATCGAACCCGTCTTGGATCGATTTGGGTCCGATCGAGTTAATTTGATGAAATTGAACTCGAATCGACACTGAAATGTGTCGAATTGCGTCGAATTGGGCTCGACAACGCTCGACGGTGTTTGATTAATTTTGATTTGATTTAATTAAATTAAATCAAATTTAATTTGACCAAAACAAATTTAATTTAATCAAATCGGGGTCTAGTTTGAGTCGACTTCGCCTCGACGACGATCGATTGGGTCGATTGAGCGCGATCGAGCCTAGTCGGGCTCGATCGGGGTCGGGTCGTACGAAAATGTTCGTCAACAGGTAAAAACACACGGTTCAGAGGGCTCCGGGTCATAACCGTTTATCCTGCGGTGACATTTGGCGGCAAAACCGCCGGTTAGAGGACACGTACCACGTCCTTACTGGCAAGAGATTATTTGAGAATGGATCCTAATGATATTTTTGACTAGGCATTAGCTCTTTGTGAGCTGAATAAGTTTCTAATTTGTCCACCTCGGTAAACTATTGCGGAAGGTGAATGGATTTTGCTTTAAGTATGGATGGTTAGATCTCAAATTTTTAAATATTTTTGGGATTTTTGGATTTTGAGATTTTTTGGACTTTTGGAGTTTTAAATTTTGAGTGAACTTTTGGGAGGCATTTCGAAAATATTTATGAACCCCTCCGGTTGAGATAGAAATTCAACACGGCCATCATCGGGGTGTTCGGGGTCACTTCTCATTTTGTTGATTGAATCTTGTCAACTCTATCGAATTATCAATAGAGGATCGGATTTCGTATGCTTTATGCCTTTACTAGTGAATTCATATTATTATAAACCTTTGAAGGCCTAATATGAATGTATTAAAGCAAATACATCTATCGCCACAACCGTGTATTTATTTGAAGGTTCGAACTCTGTCGACTCCAATTGATTCGTATAGAATGATCGGATTCGAACTTAAATTCACTTATCAACCCGTGTAGCATCCCTAGCCGTCACGTGTGTATTTATAACACGCTCGAAGGAGCCCATGCGGGTTTGGGGGCATTTTATGATTAAACCCTGTCGACTCCTTTTTACCTGGTAAGGAAGATCGGGTTTAATATTTGATAACCTGCGCAGCATCCCTAGACGTCACGTGCGTACGAATAACACGCTCGTCGGGGCCCATGCAGGTTTTATGATTGCTTTTACCCCTTTTAGTGTACCTATGTGTATACAAACTACAGTGTATTTGTGCGGAGGTATTTGAAAATATTTATGAACCCCTCCGGTTGAGATAAGCAATCAACACGGCCATCATCGGGGTGTTCATGAGTTTATTTCTCTTTTGTAGCTTGAACCATATCGACTCTATCTAGCTGTCGATAGAGGATCAGGTTTCGTAGGCTTTATGCCTTTGTTTGTGAATTCTTTTGATTTTAGGCTTTGAAGGCCAAATATGAATGCATTGAAACAAATGCACCGATCGCCACAATCGTGTATTTGTTTCAAGGTTCAAACCCTGTCGACTCCTATTGATCCGTATAGAAGGATCAGGTTCGAACTTGAATTCACTTATCAACCCGCGCAGCATCCCTAGATATCACGTGTGTATCAATAACACGCTCGCCGGGGCCCATGCGGGTGTTATGATTTCATCCCCCCCCTTTGTGTACCTATGTGTATACAAATTAAGGTGCACGTGCGGGGTATTTTGAAAGTATTTGTAAACGTCTTCTATCCGCTTGCATAGAAGTTACGGATCCGGTGGCGCGGCGTAGCAGCTTTGAATAGAGTTACTCGCTGCTTTGTACAGGTGGACTGTCGTGCACTACTTCTTGCTTTCTGCAGGTGGATCGTAGTGCACTAACGAGTCTCCTTCTTTATATTTGCAGTATAATCATTTAGTATTTTGCTTATGGACAATAGATGGGGTATACTACGGGTCTCCCACAAGGACTCGTAGGATCTTGCATTTGATACAATCATTTTTGTATTTTGTTTGTAAACAGTATATTGGGTGTAAAACAGATCTTCTATAATAGTTCGTAGGAGCTTGCATTCACTGTGATATTCTCTCTTGTAGGTAGAAGATCCATTAAGCCTTTAATACATCTTCCGCCGTAGCTTGTAGATAGGACTGATGTATTTCAACATTGGTAGAAAGAAGGTTGTATCCTCCACAATTCTCTTACTTCACCTGTGGGCATACCACATTGATTTTGTATAAATATCACTTGTAGGGACTTCATGGCAGTCATTGCATTTATTTTATGTTGTGCATCATCATTTGTAGGAATAATATTGTTTGCATGTTGATATTTGCATTTTGTAGCATAAGAGCCCTCCATCATTTATTCCGAAGCTTCATGGAAGTATTATCGCTTGGCAAACATGGATGGTGACTCCATTACTCTTGATGAATCTTCAATTACCATAGGAATTTTTCTATTCATTACAACTCATCTAAAATTGCTTGCGAATACATTGCATTCCTCCATTCAATTGAGAAGATCATTGTAGGCTAATTATAATTGCTCAAAAAAGCTTTACACCAAAGCTTGTAATGGGTGATTGTTTGCTTGCTTGGATGAAATTTAGATGGATCACCCTCTCTGATTAGTGTTTGCAACTCCTAATGGAATGATAATTCATTAATCTTTATTGAGAGTTTATTGCTATGATCCAAACTCAAGCTTCACTATAATTCAAGTTCCATGTACAAGTTTGAATCCTTGATCAGACTTGATTCAAGTCTTTTGTTCACTCAAGTTTGATTTGAGTTCATATTCCTTTAGTTCAAATTCATGTACAGGTCCACTATGCTTGATCAAGTCCAAGCTTACAAATTTAAAGCTTACAAGTTTTAAGCTTACAAGTCCAAGTTTGCAAGTTCTCTTGCTTATGTTCAAATCAAGTTCTATGCATATGATTCAAGTTCTAACTTGAATTCAAGTAACCAACTCAAGTTATCGTTCTTGTTTGAGTTTAAAGTGCAAATTCAAGTTCTCTTATAGTTGTTCAAAACTACAAACTCAAGTCAAAGTTCTTTGCATTCATTCTTTTGAGTTCAAGATCATATTCTAACTCAAATCTTCATTATAGTTCATTTGCAAGTTCAAGAATGAGTTCTTTCTCTTGTTCGAGTTCAAGTAACAAGCTCAAGTCCAAATCAAATTTGAGTCCTTGTTGAAGTCCAAATGAGAGTCCAAGTTGTTCAAATTATGACTGCTTGAGTTTAGTCTAAGTCATTTGCTCATTTGATTATAGACATATTAAGTACCTTTTATTTTGTTCATTAAAGTCCAAAGCATGTCTTCACTTGTTCAAAATTTGTTCAAGTCCTTGTCCTTTTGGACAAAATTTCGGCAACCTCCCGACGTCTCCCCCGTTAAGGGGAAAAAATCAAGAGGCCGCCTACCCGCCACGTCAACAACTACGTGCAAGGTTGGTGTTTGTAAGATACCGCGGCGGTGATTTTTTTTCTCCCACCACACCAACAAAGGCGTCCATGGGGTTTTTTTTAAAAAAGCATTTTTGAAATAAAACAGTTTTGCTTTTCCCTTGCTCGGGGGTACTTATAAGTGACCCCGCTTCGCCGTACGTGCCGCACCGGGGTCCCATCCCACCACGCGCAACAAAGGCGTGCATGGGGCAATTCTCCGATTTGCCACGAACATTGAAGTAGGGTTTTGAGTTTAGAAAATTTCATACCTTCGCGGGGTTGTCGTGGTTGGCACGTGGATCGAGGGGTCACTCGCCTACCTCGTCGTAGGTGTCGCACCGGATTCCCTCCTACCACTCTTAACAAAGGCGTGCTTAGGTGGTCTATCGGTCCGACACGAATGCCGAGGTAATAGAGTAGAGGGGAGCATTTTTTTTAATTAAAAAGATATTAATTATAATTAAACTTAATTGTAACTGATTATAATCATTATTATTTAATCATGATTAAGAATATTTAATATATAATTAATTTGACTAAATATATTTAATTACTAATAATTATTAATTAATTAATAACATTAAATAATCATTTATAATTAAATTAAATTAATTAAAAATGACTATAATTATTATTAATTAATTATGATTAAAGTAATTAACATATAATCAATTAATTATATCTAAATATAATTAATAATAATTAATTAATATTATGATAATTAATTATAACTAAATAAATTTACTTTTAACTAATATTATTTTAATTAATTTTAAAACTATTATAATAATTATAATAAAAATAAAACCCCTCCCCCATCAAGCTCTCTGTTTGGGCATTTTTACGGGTCTTGGCCAAAGCAGCGAGCAGAAGGGAGAAAGTTACCTTCAAAACGAGCAAGCTTCTGTTGTTACTTCCAATTAAAATGTCGCAACTTCCGAAACTACAAGAAGGGAGCGTCGTCTAGGGCAGGGGCGGCGGGATCCGGAAGTCGGAGAGGAAGAAGGAGGTCGGAAGTCGAAGTTGGCTCAGGTATAGGAAGAAGCTTCTCTCTCTCTCTCTTTCTCTCTTTTCCTCCCCCTCTCTTTCCCTCTCTCTCTTTCTCTCTCTCTCCCTCTCTCTGGATCGACGGGAAATGGGAGGCAGCAACGGGCTGAGGTAGCAGCGACGGGAGCTCGATCGTGTGGGAGAGGTGAGTGTCGAAGTCCTATTGAAGGTAGGGCTCTGCTTCATTTTATAGACGTGATCGGAGCAACGACCAAGGCGAGATCGCGAGATTTCTGCAGGAATTGCGGGATCAGATGCGAACGACGCCGCGTCTACAGTGATATGGCGTGATTTCAGCGGTATTTGCAGGATTCGCTCAGGTATTTCGATGTGCCGAGGTATTGAGCGGGATTTCGGGGATTTGCGGCAGAGTGCAAGTATGCATTTCATGTTCATTTTTTTTTTGAATTATACAGAGATCAACAAATGCCCCCCAACAAATGTTGTATGCGTCTAGAGCGAATCACGTTTGTTGTATGCTGATTAACCCTGTGGATCTCTAGATATTTGTTGTAGATGTCACACTAGGGCTTTCACTTAGTGGATCTCCAAAAATTTGTCTGGATGTCACACTAAGATTTTCTTTCTCCACGGATCTCTTGGACATATCAACAGATGGTTGAAATATTGATTTCTTTTGCCATGTGCTTTGTGCTAAGGACATTGATGGAGGATTACCTGATTTGTCTTTATTGACTTGTTAGAAAATTTGTACCTTCGGCCCTATGCTCCTTGCTTTGGCGGGCTTGATGAAGAAGTAGATACTGGCGACCTAAACCCTTAGGTTTGTATTAGGTCGATGGAGAAAAATCATCAGTCCAGAGCTTTGTGCATAACGGACTTGTTGATGACAAAACCCTTTAGTTCAGCCTAGGGATTTTTCTGAACTTTTGGGATAATTTTTTTTGGTCATTTGCTTTGTGCTTTGACAGACTTGTTGAAGAATTTGCAGGTTTTGGATTCAGTTGATAGTACCGAACGTAGGTCGTATCTTGATCATTAACCACTTGAGAAGATTTTAATCTGAATCACTTGAGTTTATCAGATCATGAGAGCTGGGATTTGACAGCTCTTTATCCTCTGGTTGCTGAGATGGGTGTTCCTCTACTACGGCCTTTCTTATGGCGTGTTGAGTAGATGGAGCTGCCAGTGATCCGGCCATATTTGGGCGTGTTGAATCCAACCTTTTACACCCATTCAGGCTTTAGACTTGAGCTATGAGAATTGCACTCCCCAATGCTGATTTTGTTGAAGTTGGTAGATTTGGAGTTCTCCTTTATAGTTGAAAATTTGGAGCTTACGAACATTTAGTAGTTGCTCGAAATCCCTCCTTCCCATTGGAACTTTGGTTCTCCAGTCATTTAGGAGAATTTTGTAAACTACGATCACTTGAACTTGTTGAGTCAAATTTGCCTTCGTTATTCCTACAGTCTCTACTAACGGGTTGACGAAGTGGGGGTTCCGCTACTACGACCGTTCTTATGGCTTGTTGAGTAGATGGAGCTACCAGCAATCCGGCCATATTTGGGCATGTTGGATCCGACCTTTTACACCCATTCAGGCTTTAGACTTGAGCTATGGGAATTGCGCTCCCCAATGCTGATTTTGCTGAAGTTGTTAGATTTGGAGTTCTCCTTTATGGTTGAAGATTTGGAGCTTACAAACATTCAGTAGTTGCTCGAAATCCCTCCTTCCCACTGGAACTTTGGTTCTCCAATCATTTAGGAGAATTTTGTAAGCTACGATCACTTGAACTTGTCGAGTTAAATTTGCCTTCGTTATTCCTACAGTCCCTACTGACGGGTTGACGAAGTGGGGGTTCCGCTACTACAGCCATTCTTATGGCTTGTTGAGTAGACGGAGCTGCCAGCGATCCGGCCATATTTGGGCATGTTGGATCCGACCTTTTGCACCTATTCGAACCTTAAGCTTCAGGCTATTGAAAGACTTCAAGCTTTTCTGGCCAAATTTGTTGGAGTGTGTAGTCACAAAAATCTCTTTCTTGACTTTTGAGTTTTGTTCATTGGAGAATATGATGTCTCTAGCTTTTGAAAGATCACCTGTATATACTTTGGAAAACAAGTATTTTTATTCTTTAGCATAAAAAAATATTTGTATTGATAATTTTAAATATTTATTTGAGGATCTCGGCATGAGGCACGATGTCGACTCGAATAAATATTTAAAATGCCCCCTGTCTCGCAGGGACATTTTAGAATAGAATAAATTTAGAATTTCGAGATTTTAAATATTCATTTGGAGATCTAGGCGTGTAGCACGATGTCGACCCAAATGAATATTTAAAATGCCCCCTGTCTCATAGGAACATTTTGGGTAGGCTTTGTATCTTTGAGATTTTAAATATTTATTTAGGGATCTCGGCACGCAGCGCGATGTCGATTCGAACAAATATTTAAAATGCCCCCAGTCTGATGGGGGATTTTGAAATATATTTTTGCTATACAAGAGAATTTCAAAATATGAATCATGCGCTGATAATTATGCACATAAAATTTTGATCATCATAAAGTACATTAGACATGAAATTTTTATGCATGGTACTTCTTTAGATGTCGACCATTGATCGGCGGCATAGACCTCTGACCGTTCAGATCGATCAACTGATAAGCTCCTCCTTGGTACACCTCGATGACGAACGGGCCTTCCCAATTGGATACGAATTTGCCACCGATTTTTCGGTGTGGGATGATTGGCCTTCTCAGCACCAAGACCAATTCCCCTTCTTGAAATATTCGAGGGCGCACCATACGATCGAATGATTTTGTCATTCTTCCTCGGTAGATTTCTAGGTTTTGTTAAGCTTGTAACCTGAGTTCATCAAGTGCGTCGAGCTCTTCCATTCTGAGGCAGGCATTTTGTTCTTAAGTGAGATCATTATGAATTGCTACCCGGAGTGACGGTAGTTCAATCTCTAATGGTAATACAGCTTCAACTCCAAATACCAAAGAGTAAGGAGTGGCTTTGGTTGGCATTTTGTAGGTAGTACGATAGGCCCATAGTGCTTCTATCATCTTCGTATGCCACTCTCTTTTGTTCTTGGTGAGGATCTTCTTCAATAATTTCACCAGTGTCTTGTTAAAGGCTTCAGCCAAACCATTGGCCCTTGGATTGTATATTGACGAGTACCGCCAATCGATCTTATGCCGGTCGACAAACTTGTAAATTTTTGTACTTTTGAAAGTTGTACCATTGTCTGAGATTATGCGGCATGGCACACCAAATCTGTAGACAACATTATGGACAAAGAAATTAATCACATGCTCGGATGTAACCTTTCTGAATGGAGCTACTTCTGCCCACTTGGAAAAGTAGTATGTTGCTGCCAGAATAAAATGGTGTCCCGCTGAAGACAGTGGATCTATCGGCCCGATAATATCAGTACCCCAGCATTCGAATGGTCAGGATGCTATTGTTGGGTGCAGTGGATTTGGCGGCTGATGTATGACATCACCGTGGATCTGACACTCATGGCACCTCTTAGCGTGGTCAATACAATCTCTCACCATGGTCGGCCAATAGTAACCCATTCTCTTAATTTTAGTGGCCATCTTGGGACCTGACTAATGTGCTCCACAAAGTCCTTCGTGGACTTCAGCTTCCCTGGTCCCTAGGCACCTTAACCACATTTGATCAAAAGCTCATCTATACAACATGTCATTGACAAATGCGTATCACAACGCCCTTTTCCGAATTTGTGCGGCCAAAGACCTTTCTGTTGGGAGTTTGTTTTCTTTGAAGTAGTCAATGAATGGCTGCCTCCAATCATTTTCGACTTCAATATCCAAACAATGTTACTGTTAACCTCTATAGAAATCTCACGAAAAAGGAAAGAAGCCAAAATCTAGCGTGCATACCTCTTGGTCGTTGGATCCAGGAATCCTGCCGAAATCCCGCTGAAATCCCGTCAAAACTACTGTAGATGCGGCGCCAAACAATCACTTCTCCGTGATCCCTGCGCGAATCCTGCGATGACGGCCTCGTTTCTCGCCTCTTTCGCGTCTATAAAATGAAAGGGAAGCCTCTCCGACTCCACACTTCCTCTCCCCGACTCTCACACACACGACACTCTCTGATCTCTCCCACGGCTCCTGTTCACAGACCCCAACCTTCCCCGATCCCGTTAAAGCCACAGCCCTCTTCTCCTTCCACGAAGAGCTCCTGATCTCCCCCATCTCATCACCTCCATCTACACTAAATCTAGGCCGCCCCCACCTGTCCCGATCCGGTTCAGAAGCCAAACCTCCAGCCGACCGAACTCCCCTCCTCCCGTCGCTACCCTGTTCCGCCTCCTTTCAGTCGCAGAGAGAGAGAGAGTTAGAGAGAGAGAGAGAGGGAGTGAGGTAGTTAACCTACCTGCTTTCTCCCACACCCAAAACTCCACCTCTCAAGCTGACGTTGGAACCTCCTTCCACGACTCCCCTTCTTGTAAGAATCGGAAGTTACAACATTTTGAATCGGAAGCAACAACAGGAGTAGCTTGTTGTGAAGGTAACTTTCTCCCTTCACGCCAGCTTCCACGGCCAAATCCCTTAATCTGCCGAGCCAAGGGATTAGTTAATTTTCATTTATTTATTATAAATGACTTAATATAATTATATTAATCAAACATAATTAATTACAATTATTATTTTTAGTTAATCAGAGTTCATAAATTAATTATTATTAATTAATGTTAATTAATTATATTTTATTAGGATTAATTAATATTAATTAAGTTATAATTAATTCTAAATTAATTATAACTTATTATATTAATTAACTTTAATAATTCTAATTAATTATTTTAATTAATTATAATTAATTAAAAATGATTATTGAAATAATCTTATTTAATTAACATTAATTATAAATATATATATATATATATATGAAAAAAAATCCCTTCCCTCTCTTACCTCGATGTTCGCGTCGGACCGGCAAACCACCTAAGCACGCCTTTATTAGCCGTGGTAGGAGGGAACCAGGTGCGACACCTACGACGAGGTAGGCGAGTGACCCCTCGATCCACGTGTCAACCACGGCAACTCCGCGAAGGTACGTACTCTTCTAAACTCAAAACCTTGCTTCAATGTCCGTGGCAAACCGGAGAACCGCCCCATGCACGCCTTTATTGCGCGTGGTGGGATGGGACCCTGGTGCGGCACGTACGGCGAAGCGGGGTCGCTTATTAAGTACCCCCGGGCGGGGGAAAATCGAAATTGATTATCAAAAATGCTTTTTATAAAACCCCATGCACGCCTTTATTATGCGTGGTGAGAGAAAATAAAAAAATACAACCGCCGCGGTGTCTCACCAACACCAACCGTGCACGTCTTTATTGACGTGGCGGGTAGGCGGCCTCTTGGTTTTTTCCCCTAAACAGGGGAGACGCCGGGAGGCTGCCGAAATTTTGTCTGAAATACAGACAAGGACTTGGAGCAAATGGGACTTGTGGACCTGAATCAAATGGACTTAAATAAATTTGAATCCAAATAAATAAAAAAATGTGTGCAAATGATGAAGAACTTGAACTCTACAAGACAACAGGGGACTAATTGAACTCAAATGAGTTGAACAAAGAACTTGAACATGAACTTGAGTTGAATGAGCTCACTTGAAACTTATGAACTTGGTTTAAACCAAGTGAGGACTTAGACTTGTCATATAAACAAACAAAAGTGAACTTGCAAGGTGAACTTTGACTCATAATATGTGGACATCGAACTTGAACAAGACATGGACCCCAGAGAATTTGATTGAACATTTTGAACTCAACTTGAAACATAGAAGAACTTGAATGAATTATAAGAAACAAGCTCAAGGGATCATGTGAAAAGAAAAAAGAGTATTTCGACACCTGCTCAAATGATGAATTTGATTCGAGGGATAATCAGAGTTCCAATGGAATTATTATTCCAATTGGAATGCAAATGAAGGAGGAAGATCTATCTGAATCTCATCCAAGCAAGCATTCACACACGAATTCATTACAAACATCGGCATGTAATCTCCCCTTGGACAAATGAGTTCCATGAACGTTGAAAGGAAACCTACAATGAGCATGGTAGGTTGTTGATGAATGTACGTACGAAGATCAGTAACGGTCGTACTCATCCCGATAGTCAAACAACAAATTTGTAGATACATGCATCGATCTCTTATAGATTATTGAGATGCAACGAGTTCAACGGGTCGTTAGCAAACATAAATGGGGGAAAAGCGGTACGCACAACAAATTACCCAGGGACCTACCATGAAAGCAGACATATCTATCTCCATCAAGAAGGAGAATCAGATATGTAACGAACACAATCTTCTTACAAACATAGATCAAATTAAAAGGATAGCCACATGCTTACAATCAATCAATAGCATAGAGTTCTCAAGGAATTTTCGGGAGACCTTCAAGCTAATCAAAATGCAAGGAGCAAATGCTTCTACCACCTACAAGAGATTACAACTCACCAAAGTGGATGTAGTAGTACCTTGCAGTTCAAATGTAAGCAAGAACTATGAATCTATTACAGCCAGATGCATTGAACTCAACGAGTAAAGAAGATCAGAGGGAATATGGAATCTGGCAAATACAACCTCCTACGGGTTAAAGCAGGAGATTAGTTAGTGCACTACGATCCACCTGCAGAAAGCAACGAGTAGTGCACGACAGTCTACCTGTACGAAGCAGCGAATAATTCTATTCAGAAGCTGCTACGCCACGCCACCGGATCTACAACATTCGTACAAGCAGACAAAAGGCGTCTACAATTATTTCAAAGTACCCCTGCACATGCACTATAAATTGTATACACATAGGTACACTAAAAGGGGTAAAAATAATTATAAAACCTGCATGGGCCCCGGCGAGCGTGTTATTGATACACACATGACGTCTAGGGATGCTGCGCGGGTTGACAAGTGAATTCAGGTTCGAAATCTATCCTTCTATACGGGTCAATAGAAGTCGACAGGGTTCGAACCATTAAGAAAATATAAAGTTGTGGCGACTGGTATATTTGCTTTAAAATATTCATATTAGGCCTTCAAGACCTACAACAATACAAATTCACTAATAAGGGCATAAAGCCTACGAAACCTGATCCTCTATCGACCAATAGATAGAGTCGACAAGGATCAATCCAGAAAATGGAAATGCTCCCCAAACACCCCGATGATGGCCGTGTTGAATGCAGATCTCAACCGGAGGGGTTTCCCAAATATTTTCAAATATCTCCCAAATATCCAAAGTTTTATTTCAAATATTCCAAAGCTCCACCCAAAATTCAAAAAATCCCAAATATTCCAAAGCTCCACCCAAATATCCACAAAAATCCAAAAATCCCCAAAATCCAAAGCTCCACAAAAAGCCCAAATTCCATATATTTAAAAATGAAATCAAACCATCAATCGCTTAAAGCAAAGCCCATCCACCCTCCGCAACAGTCTGCCGGGGTGGACAAATTCAAATAAACTCTAGCTCATAAAGAGCCAAATGACTAGTCGAAAATATCACTAGGATTCATTCTCAAACAATCTCTTGCCAGTAAGGACGTGGTACGTGTCCTTTAGCTGGCAATTTCGCCGCCAAATGACATTGCAGGTAAACGGTTATGACCCGGGGCCCTATGAACCGAGTGGTTTTGCCGCCAAATGGCACCACAGATAGCGGTTATGGCCAGAGCCAATACGCTCCTTAATGACGTTAAATCCTTGAGATATGAATCAATAGGATATGATCGATAGGGCACAAAGCCCTCTGTAAGCTAAGGTGGATTCAAATTTGTCCCCTTAGACAAACATTCAACCCCGGTCTACAAAGTCCCTTTAGACGAAGCAACCCATGGCTGCCGACAAGGATCCTTCTGTCAGGTTGGGTCGACTACCTCCTCTGACTAAGTAGACCAGGGATCACGATGGCCCGGGACGACGGAACCATGGGATCTTGATCGGGCCCATCATCCATTCTCCCACCATCCGTTTTAAGTGTTAGGTGGTGAAATTTTCTATTTTAAATATCAAACTTTTCAAATCTTTCCAAATTCCCAAATCCAAGCCCAATTTTCAAATCCAATTTCTACCAATATCCTAAACCTATTGCTGCTACTATATGCCAGATAACACGCATCTTTACATATCTGATTGACGACTAGCCTTAATCGAAAGTTCTCTCTCGTAATCGGGAGGGGTAATTAACTATAGGGGCTTGCGCCTATAGGAAACCAGAACTCAGATCATAAAGTCCTCACAAAATGAGGGCGAAATCTCTGGGTAGTGTCTTATCTACAAACCCATCTGCCTTCCAAAATTTACCTCGGAACTTATTCAGTTAAAAATCTCTCGCCGAATAAAAAAAGAAAAGCGCGGCGGGGAGGCCGGGGTAGAATTTTCGGAGCCCACAGTTACCACGATTCTGAAGCTTGACTAGCTTTACGTCTCTTGGCCACGTGATATTCTTTTAGATAATTCTCTATAACGATCTGATGGAGGGGTTGAGGGTCAACTGGTACTTTATCTTGCTGGCTTGAATCTGGTATTTCTTCTGCCCTCGGAAATTGTAGTAGAGCGGGCTCCAAGATTCTTCGAGTATAAACTCCAATGAATATAGGCCGCTCCTCATTAATGTTTGCAATTTTTTTGGCTAATTTGGCCAGACAATCTGCTTTAGCATTATGTCCTCGAGGGACTCGAGATATTTTGACATTTGGTACTTGTTTCAAGAGTTTAAGGGCTCGCCGGTGATAGTGGGTCAATTCGACTTTGCCAACCTTATAAATACCGAGGACTTGATTTATTATAAGCTGAGAATCATCAAAAATTTGGAGGTGTTGGATTATGACATCAATTGTAATCTCCAACCCTGCTAAAAGAGCTTCATACTCAACTTCGTTATTGGTGCGAGGTTTAGTCAAACTAAATGAAAATCTCATTATGCCTCCTTCAAATGCTACGAAAATGATTCCAATACCAGCTCGAGCCCTTGCAATATTTGGAGGTCGGGCAGGTCTAATAGATGATGCCCCGTCAAAGTATATCTCCCAGAACGGTTGCTTTTCATTCTCCTCAACTTGCATAATTTGTTCGTCGGGCAAATCGTCGTTTAGTGGAGAGTCTGCTGGGATCAGATGTACAGCGAGAAAATCTGCAAAGGCTTGTCCTTTCACCGCCTTTTGTGGCATATACGTGATATCAAATTGCAGGAGTAGTACTGCCCACCTAGCTAAACGACCTGTCAACGCTGGTCTTGTCATAAAGAACTTCAGCGGATTGATATTTGGTATTAGCGTGATTTTGTGGGATAACATATAATGGCGAAGCCTTTGAACTACAAAAATCAGTGCCAGGCGGTGCTTCTTGATCGGGGAATACCGCTCTTCCGCTCCAATCAATCTCCAACTGATATAGTAAAGTGTGTTTTCTTTGCCTTCCTCATTATTCTGGGCCAATAGTGCTCTGAGATACTCTTCTAGTGCTGCTGTGTACAGTATAAGAGGCTTCCATAGAATTGACGCTGCGAGAATGGGCGGATTCAACCGATATCTTTTGATGCTGTCAAATGCTTCCTGACATTCTTCGTCCCATTTGAAGTGAACATCCTTCTTCATTAATTTTGAAAACGGCTGGCACCTATCTGATAAATTTGATATGAATCTCCGAATGAAAGCCAATTGCCCTTGTAGTGAGCAAAGTTGTCGAAGGTTCTTTGGAGGCGGCATTTCCATGATTGCTTTGATTTTGTTGGGGTCGATCTCGATCCCTCGATGACGAACAACATACCTCAAGAATTTTCCAGAAGAGACCCTAAAAGCACATTTAAGAGGATTCATCTTCAGGTCGTACTTCATGATTCTTTCAAATACAATCCTCAAGTCATATAGGTGATTTCTTTGATCTATGCTTTTGACAACAAGGAAGGTCGTCCACATAGCACTCGACCTTCTGGTGTATTAGCTCATCAAAGATACGAGTCATTGCCCGTTGATAGGTGGCACCAGTGTTTTTCAGGCCAAAGGGCATGACCGTATAGTAGAAAATATCGATGAGCGTTCTGAATGATGTGTGTTTTTCATCCTCAAGTGCCATCTTAATTTGATTGTATCCTGATGACCCATCCATAAAGGAGAACATGTCGTAGTTGGACGTATTATCCATCAAGTAGGGGTGTCAATATTTGACACGACACGACAACCCGACCCGGACCCGACCCGGAAAATCCGGGTTGGACCCGACCCGTTT
Source organism: Dendrobium nobile (assembly GCA_022539455.1). Lineage (NCBI taxonomy): Eukaryota > Viridiplantae > Streptophyta > Magnoliopsida > Asparagales > Orchidaceae > Dendrobium > Dendrobium nobile. The sequence goes on from CM039725.1 coordinate 12,845,843, forward strand.
ATAAACGGGTCGGGTCCGGGTTTGCATATTCGACCCGTTTGATTAAACGGGTCGGGTCGGGTTGACCCGGCGGGTTGCCGGGTCAACCCGAAAACCCATTTAATTTAAAAAAAATTGAATTTCCAGCTCCTCCCGCCAGCTGCCCGCCGCGTTGCCCGCTGCCCGCCTGCCCTGCGTGCCGCGCCCTACGATGCCCAGCGTGCCGCGCCCTGCGCTACCCGCTGCCCGCCTGCCCCTCGCTGCCCAGCGTGCCGCATCGCACTCTCGTGCCCACTGCCGAACCCGGACAGCGTAGCTCGCACGCCCCGCGTGCCGCGTCGCTCGCGCTGCCTGCTGCCGCCGCTGCCCCGCTGACGCGCCCGCGCTGTTGCCGCTACCGCGCTGCGCAATCGCCGCTGCCGCCGCTGCCACTCGTGTGGCTAAACCGGGTCGCGGGTCGTGTCGGGTCAACCCGTAACCCGCTCGGGTCGGGTCCGGGTTGGAATGTTCGACCCGTTTGCAAAAACGGGTCGGGTTCGGGTTGACCCGTTTATATACAGGTCGGGTCGGGTTCGACCCGAACCCGACGGGTTGACCCGAATTGACACCCCTACCATCAAGAGTTCGGATACAGGAAGTGGAAAATCATTTTTTGGGCATGCTTAATTGAGGTCCCTGGAATCGATACAGATACGAATCTGACCATTCTTCTTCTTTACCGGGACGATATTGGCAATCCAATCAGCATATTTTTCTCTCGAATGAAGCCCGCCTCTATAAGCTTCTTTGTTTCAGCAATCACCTATTCTTCAATCTCCAATCTCATTCTCCTTGGAGCTTATTTTACGGGTGCTGCATCAGGCTTGATGACTAATCTATGAACTATCACATCAGAGGATAAGCTATGCATCTCAACATATGTCCAGGCAAAGCAGTCCCTGAATTCACAGAGAAGTTCTTTCATTTCTTCCACTTGATCTTCTGGTAGAAGAACGTCATTGATGAAGGTTGGGCGATGATCTTCTTCAGTCTGAGAGGATATAGTTACGAAGTGATGGGATTTCTTTGAGGTTTCCTCAAGGTGTCGACAATCAAGAATACTTTGGTCATCTTTAGGACCCACTTTTTGATAAATTTCTTTAATGGTGGATCTCTAGCGGTACACACTAGATGTCACACCATTATTTGAATATATTTTTTTTCCTAGAGATGTGAGTCTCTATATTTGTTTTCCCTTATATCGGGACCTTTCGGCAGTGGATTCTTGGATATGCTTTCAAGTGTCACACTCCAATGCTCACCGTACATATCTTGTTATTTTCTTTATTTTACCATCATAATAGATAGTTTCTTTTTCCTCTATCGGGACCTTTCAGTGATGGATCTTTGGACATAAGGATCAAATGTCACATCTTGATGTTCATCGTACACATCTTTATTCTTTCTTTGCTCTAACATCATAAAATATGGTAGCTTTTAGCTCTATCGGGACCTTTTAGTGATGGATCTTTGGACATAATGATCAAATGTCGCATCCTGATGTTCACTGTATAGAGCGCAATATTATCATTACATTTTTATTTTGCTGCTACTATATAGCATTTAAAAGACTAGCCAAAGATGGAAAGAGAAACCAATCCCCAGCGGAGTCGCCAGAAATCTGTGGGCTCCGAAAATTCGGCCTCAGCCTCCCTCGCTTTTCTTTTTATTCGGCGAGGGAGTTTTAACTGAATAAGTTCCGAGATAAATTTTGGAAGGCAGATGGATTGTAGATAAGACACTACCTAGAGATTTCGCCCTCATTTTGCGAGGACTTTATGATCTGAGTTCTAGTTTCCTATAGGCGCAAGCCCTATAGTTAATTACCCCTCCCGATAACAAGAGAGAACTTTCGATTAAGGCTAGTCGTCAATCAAATATGTAGGATATACGTGTTATATGGCATATAGTAGTAGTAATGGGATTAGGATTTGAAAATGTTTGAAAAAGTTTGATATTTAAAATAGCAAATTTTACCACCTAGCACTTAAAGCGGATGGTGGGGGAATGGATGATAGACCCGATCAAGATCCCATGGTTCCGTTGTCCCGGGCAATCGGGGTCCCTGGTCTACTTAGTCAGAGGAGGTAGTCGACCCAACTTGACAGGAGGATCCTTGTCGGCAGCCACGGGTTACTTCATCCAAGGGAACCTTGTAGACCTGGGTTGGATGTTTCTCTAAGGGGACAAATTTGTATCCACCTTAGCTGACAGAGGGCTTTGTGCCCTATCGATCATATCCTATTGATTAATATCTCAAGGATTTGGTGCCATAAGGAATGTATTGGCGCTAGCTATAACCGGTATTTCGTGGTGCCATTTGGCGACAAAACCACTCGGTTCAGAGGGCCCCGGGTTATAACCGTTTATCTTGTGGTGCCATTTGGCGGCAAAATCGCCGGTTAGAGGACACGTACCACATCCTTAATGGCAAGAGATTGTTTGAGAATGGATCCTAGTGATATTTTTGACTAGGCATGTGCTCTTTGTGAGCTGAAGTAGTTTCTAATTTGTCCACCTCGGTAAACTGTTGCGGAGGGTGGATAGATTTTGCTTTAAGTATGGATGGTTAGATTTCAAATTTTTAAATATTTTTGGGATTTTTGGATTTTGAGATTTTTTGGACTTTTTGGAGTTTTGAATTATGAGTGAACTTTTGGGAGGCATTTCGAAAATATTTATGAACCCCTCCGGTTGAGATAGAAATTCAACACGGCCATTATCGGGGTGTTCAGGATCATTTCTCTTTTTGTTGATTGAATCTTGTCAACTCTATCGAATTATCAATAGAGGATCGGATTTCGTATGCTTTATGCCTTTATTAGTGAATTCATATTATTATAAACCTTTGAAGGCATAATATGAATGTATTAAAGCAAATACATCGGTCGCCACAACCGTGTATTTGTTTGAAGGTTCGAACCTTGTCGACTCCTATTGATCCGTATAGAAGGATCGGATTCGAACTTGAATTCACTTATAGACCCGCGCAGCCTCCCTAGCCGTCATGTGTGTATTTATAACACGCTCGAAGGAGCCCATACGGGTTTGGGGGCATTTTATGATTAAACTCTGTCGATTCCTTTTTACCTGATAAGGAAGATCGGGTTTAATATTTGATAACCCGCGCAGCATCCCTAGACGTCACGTGCGTATAAATAACACGCTCGTCGGGGCCCATGCGGGTTTTATGATTGCTTTTACCCTTTTTAGTGTATCTATGTGTATACAAGCTACAGTGTATTAATGTGGGGGTATTTGAAAATATTTATGAACCCCTCCGGTTGAGATAAGCAATCAACACGGCCATCATCGGGGTGTTCATGAGTTTATTTCTCTTTTGTAGCTTGAACCTTGTCGACTCTGTCTAGCTGTCGACAGAGGATCAGGTTTCATAGGCTTTGTGCCTTTGTTTGTGAATTCTTTTGATTTTAGGCTTTGAAGGCCAAATATAAATGCATTGAAACAAATGCACCGATCGCCACAACCGTGTATTTGTTTCAAGGTTCGAATCCTGTCGACTCCTATTGATCCGTATAGAAGGATCAGGTTCAAACTTGAATTCACTTATCAACCCGTGCAGCATCCCTAGACGTCACTTGTGAATCAATAACATGCTCGCCGAGGCTCATGCGGTTGTTATGATTGCATCCCCCCCTTTTGTGTACCTATGTGTATACAAATTAAGGTGCACGTGCGGGGTATTTTGAAAGTATTTGTAAACGCCTTATGTCTGCTTGCATAGAAGTTGCGTATCCGGTGGCGCGGCGTAGCAGCTTCTGAATAGAGTTACTCGCTGCTTTGTACAGGTGGACTGTCGTGCACTACTTGTTGCTTTCTGCAAGTGGATCGTAGTGCACTAACGAGTCTTCTACTTTACATTTGCAGTATAGTCATTTAGTACTTTGCTTATGGAATTTAGATGGGGAATACGACGGGTCTCCCACAATGACTCGTAGGATCTTGCATTTGATCCAATCATTTTTGTATTTTGTTTGTAAACAGTATATTGGGTGTAGAACAGATCTTCTACAATAGTTCGTAGGAGCTTGCATTCACTGTGATATTCTCCCTTGTAGGTAGAAGATCCATTAAGCCTTTGATACATCTTCTGCCGTAGCTTGTAGATAGGACTGATGTATTTCAACATTGGTAGAAAGAGGGTTGTATCCTCCATAATTCTCTTACTTCACCTGTGGGCATACCACATTGATTTTGTATAAATATCACTTGTAGGGACTTCATGGCAGTCATTGCATTTATTTTATGTTGTGCATCATCATTTGTAGGAAGAATATTGTTTGCATGTTGATGTTTGCATTTTGTAGCATAAGAGTCCTCCATTTATTTTGAAGCTTCATGGAAGTATTATGGCTTGGCAAGCATTGATGGTGACTCCATTACTCTTGATGAATCTTCAATTACCATAGGAATTTTTCTATTCATTACAACTCATCTAAAATTGCTTGCGAATACATTGCATTCCTCCATTCAATTGAGATGATCATTGTAGGCTAATTATAATTGCTCAAATAAGTTTTACACTAAAGCTTGTAATGGGTGATTGTTTGCTTGCTTGGATGAAATTTAGATGGATCACTCTCTCTGATTAGTGTTTGCAACTCCTAATGGAATGATAATTCCTTAATCTTTATTGAGAGTTTATTGCTATGATCCAAACTCAAGCTTCACTATAATTCAAGTTCCATGTACAAGTTTGAATCCTTGATCAGATTTGATTCAAGTCTTTTGTTCACTCAAGTTTGATTTGAGTTCATATTCCTTTAGTTCAAATTCATGTACAGGTCCACTATGCTTGATCAAGTCCAAGCTTACAAATTTAAAGCTTACAAGTTTTAAGCTTACAAGTCCAAGTTTGCAAGTTCTCTTGCTTATGTTCAAATCAAGTTCTATGCATATGATTCAAGTTCTAACTTGAATTCAAGTAACCAACTCAAGTTATCGTTCTTGTTTGAGTTTAAAGTGCAAATTCAAGTTCTCTTGTAGTTGTTCAAAACTACAACCTCAAGTCAAAGTCCTTTGCATTCATTCTTTTGAGTTTAAGATCATATTCTAACTCAAATCTTCATTATAGTTCATTTGCAAGTTCAAGAATGAGTTCTTTTCCTTGTTCGAGTTCAAGTAACAAGCTCAAGTCCAAATCAAATTTGAGTCCTTGTTGAAGTTCAAATGAGAGTCCAAGTTGTTCATTTGATTATAGACATATTAAGTACCTTTTATTTGTTCATTTAAGTCCAAAGCATGTCTTCACTTGTTCAAAATTTGTTCAAGTCCTTTGTCCTTTTGGACAAAATTTCAGCAGCCTCCCGGCGTCTCCCCCGTTAAGGGGAAAAAACCAAGAGGCCGCCTACCTGCCACGTCAAAAAAGACGTGCACGGTTGGTGTTTGTGAGACACCGCGACGGTGATTTTATTTTTATCTCCCACCACGCCAACAAAGGCGTGCATGGGATTATTTTAAAAAAGCATTTTTGAAATAAAACAGTTTTGTTTTTCCCCCGCTCGGGGGAACTTATAAGTGGCCCCGCTTTGCCGTACGTGCCGCACCGGGGTCCCATCCCACCACGCGCAACAAAAGCGTGCATGGGGCGGTTCTCTGGTTTGCCACGAACATTGAAGTAGGGTTTTGAGTTTAGAAAATTTCATACCTTCGCGAGGTTGTCGTGGTTGGCACGTGGATCGAGGGGTCACTCGCCTACCTCGTCGTAGGTGTCGCACCGGGTTCCCTCCTACCACGCTCAACAAAGGCGTGCTTAGGTGATCTACCGGTCCGACACGAACGCTGAGGTAATAGAGTAGAGGGGAGCATTTTTTTTTAATTAAAAAGATATTAATTATAATTAAACTTAATTATAACTGATTATAATCATTATTATTTAATCATGATTAAGAATATTTAATATATAATTAATTTGACTAATTATATTTAATTACTAATAATTATTAATTAATTAATAACATAAAATAATCATTCATAATTAAATTAAATTAATTATAAATGACTATAGTTATTATTAATTAATTATGATTAAAGTAATTAACATATAATCAATTAATTATATCTAAATATAATTAATAATAATTAATTAATATTATGATGATTAATTATAACTAAATTAATTTAATTTTAACTAATATTATTTTAATTAATTTTAAAACTATTATAATAATTATAATAAAAATAAAACCCCTCCCTCCCCCATCAAGCTCTCTGTTTGGGCATTTTTACGGGTCTTGGCCGAAGCAGCGAGCAGAAGGGAGAAAGTTACCTTCAAAACGAGCAAGCTTCCGTTGTTACTTCCAATTAAAATGTCGTAACTTCCGAAACTACAAGAAGGGAGCGTCATCAAGGGCAGGGGCGGCGGGATTCGGAAGTCGGAGAGGAAGGAGGTCGGAAGTCAGGGTCGGCTCAGGTAAAGGAAGAAGCTTCTCTCTCTCTCTCTCTCTCTCTCTCTCTCTCTCTCTCTCTCTCTCTCTCTCTCTCTCTCTTTCTCTCTTTCCCTCTCTCTCTTTCTCTCTCTCTCCCTCTCTCTGGATCGACGGGAAATGGGAGGCAGCGACGGGTTGAGGTAGCAGCGACGGAAGCTCGATCGTGTGGAAGAGGTGAGTGTCGAAGTCCTCCTGAAGGCAGGGCTCTGCTTCATTTTATAGACGCGATCGGAGCAACGACCGAGGCGAGATCGCGAGATTTCTGCAAGAATTGCGGGATCAGACTCGAACGACGCCGCGTCTATAGTGATATGGCGTGATTTCAGCCGTATTTGCGGGATTCGCTCAGGTATTTCGATGTGCCGAGGTATTGAGCGGGATTTCGGGGATTTGCGGCAGAGTGCAGGTATGCATTTCATGTTTTATTTTTTTTTTGAATTATACAGAGATCAACAACTATTTCGAGATAAAACAGCCGGTCAGAAGACATGTACCACGCCCTTACTAACAGAAGATTGTTTAAGAATGGATCAAAGTGATATTTTCGACTATGCACTAGATCTATGTGAGCTGAAGTAAATTTTAATTTATCTACCTTAGCAAACTGTTGCGGAGGGTGGATGGATTTTGCTTAAGCATTGATAGGCAATTTCAATTTTATATTTTGGGAACGAGTACCCTTTCGGATACGGCACTTGAACATATTCTACAGGATATGAACGACCTTTTCCTACCAGTTTCTCCGCTTAATCAACTGCTATGATAGCCTTAATCTTTTCTGTAATTATTCCTTCGAGCTGCGCAATAGTCACAGGCTTAGAGGTACTGGCAATATTCTGCGGGGTGGGCTGGCGGATGATATTGTGGACTATGACCACCTTCAGGCATCCCCGCACTCTTAAGACTTAAGGCACTTGGAGATTCGGAGGATCGGCGGGAAGCTCAGGCATTGGACTAGCGGTAGCAATTTTTTGCATCATCTGCATTAGCGCCGTCATCTGTGCCATCATTTTCTCATTCAGCTGGGAGATTTTTCTATCTTTTGCTCTTATCTGCCGCCTCATTTCCTTCGCATGTCAGCAAGTGTGGTGTTCTCATCATCAAGGGGATTCCCCTCAACCTCTTCTTCTTGTTCTTCTTCTAAAGAGCGACCACCTCTGCCTGCGGTGGAACCAGCCTCATGCTGGTGCCGGCGTGCTTGCCTAACTGGCGGTTGTTGATCGTCATTATCTTCACCTTCATAGTAGTAAGCCTCATCATTGATGTTGGTGTGTCTCACCATGTAGACGACTTCCATGCTTATGTCATCATTCATTTCTTTTTCTTTAATATCTTATTCTTCTTCTTCTAGTACTTATATTTTGCCTCGCCGTGCTAATAAAAGCACGCACAGGGATTGTCTTCCTCGCCATAGGCATCGCACCGAGTTCCCTTCCACCATGCTAAGAAAAACATGCAAAAGGGGAGTCCCTCGGCGCACTGCAAATGCCGAAAATAGGATTTTAGGGGGCTTACCCGTCTTGCCGCGAGCACCGCAACGAATTTTCTCCCACTATACTAAAAAAATATGTATGGGTGGTTGTTCGCCGAGCTGTAGGCGAGATCTTAAAGGGTTAAGAAAGTTATATCTTGACGAGGAAATGTCTACAGTGTCGGTACTCATATCGAGGCAAGAGGCACTTTTTTAAACACTTAATCAATTATAGTTAAAATAATTTATTATTATTATTAATTATATTATATTAAAAATAATTAATTATAATTATATTTAATTAATTATAATTAATATATGATTAATTAATAATTAATTATAATAAAAAAATAATCACAATTACACTTAATTAATTTTGATTAATTTATGATTAATAATAAGTAATTCTAATTTAAAATAACTACTTATAATTAAAGTTATATATTATAACTAATTAATAATAATTAAAAATAATTAATTATAATTTAATCTGATTAATTATAATTGATTGAAACAAAATTTATGAAAATCTATCAAGAAATTTTTGGGAAGGATTTATACTGGATTTGAACTGGATTTAATAGAATTTATTTAGGATTTAAGTAGGATCTGATAAGGATTTAGGCTAAATCCTATAGAGGGAAATGTTCACTGTGAGTCAGAGCCCTACACTGGGACGCTATAGAGGGAAATGTTTAGGGGACAAACCGATTTACATTACTAATCACCATATACATGCAATATATCACAGTAATCCTTACTACGTAGTGTGCATCACTGAACCGCGCCGCAATCATAATAAATTTTGATATGTGGCTTGAAAGTTTATTATCAGAGAAAATGACAACAAGCCTCAAGGCCATTAATCTATGGCAGACTGCATTCAAGAAGCGTGGAAAGTGGGTGGGTGTGGGTGGGTATGACATTCTGAAAGTCACTATATGTGGGCTTGGGTGGGCAAAGCCCGCCAGAGCAGTGCATGGGTACCCATTGGGTACCCAACCAAGACCCCATGTAAGGCTCTGCTGTGAGTTAAATCCTCTGTTACCCTCCATTTATCGTAAATCCAAGATTTACCAATCCTATAGCTTGGTGGATTTACGGGATATGGCCAAAGAAGCATACAAAAGTGAGAAAGTTACCTTCATAGTGAGCTCTCGTCGCTACTTCCAATTAAAGTGTCGTTAACCTCCGAACCAACAACAAAGAAACATCTTTGAAGGAGGCGAAAGGGGAAGATTGGCTAGGGAAAGGAGATTAGATGCTTGTGGATTGGTTAGAGAGAAAGCTATCTCTCTTTCTCTGCTTGCGTGAGAGGTCAGCATAGGCAAGGGCTCAACGGGATAAGAGATTTGGCCATGGATCGAAGCAAGAGGAAGAGAGCTTTGACTAGTGATATTAAGAATATTGTAAAAGATGTCCTTGAAGTATCAAAGGGAAAAGCTCCTAATAATAAAAATAGTTTGTGGTGGAATCCAAATGTGCAAGAAAAGATTAAAAATAAGAAGTTTTGTTATAAAAATTAATTTAATTTTAAAAATTCTGATAATTAAAAAATATATAAAGTGGCTCGTAAGGATGCTAAGAAAGTAATATGCGATGTAAAGACATTAGCTTTTAGTGATTTATATAATATATTAGATACTAAAGAGGGAGAAAGATATATGTATAAGTTAGTCAAACAAAAAGATAGGAGTAGTAAGGATTTAGTTCAAGTGAAGTGTATTAAGGATGAATATCAAAAAATACTTTTCTTAGAAGATGATATTCAACAAAGGTGGATGAGATATTTTGCTAAATTTTTTAATGAAGATTGTGAAAATAAGATTGACTATAGTGACCTTAGCACCCTAAATGAAAATAAAGATTTCTGTTTTTATCGGCGTATTAGTAAAACTGAAGTTAGAGGATTTAAAAAAAATGAAGGGTGGAAAAGCTGTTGGACCTGATGATATTCCAATAAAGGTGTGGAAATGCTTAGGAGATGAAGGAATTTCATGGCTTACTAAACTTTTTAATACTATTTTGAAGACTAAAAAGATGTCAGATGAGTGGAGAATGAGTGTGTTAATTCCTATTTTTAAGAATAAAGGTGATGCACAAGATTGTGCGAATTATAGAGGTATTAAGTTGATGTGTCATACTTTAAAACTAAGGGAGCGAGTTATGGAGCATAGGTTGTGGCGTGATACTAATGTTTCTCAAAATCAATTTAGATTCATGCCGGGTATGTCGACTATGGAAGCCATACATTTATTAAGAGGTTTGATGGAGAAATATAGAGAAAATAAGGAGGATCTACATATGATATTTATTGATTTAGAAAAAGCATATGATAAAGTTCCAAGAGAAGTGCTATGGAGAGTTCTTGAAAAGAAAGGAGTCAATAATGCTTATATTCAAATCATTAAAGATATGTATGCAGGAGCTATTATTTGTGTTCAAACGCAAGGTGGATTGACCAAGTATTTCCCTATTTCGGTTGGGTTACATCAAGGATCAACCTTAAGCCCATAACTTTTTGCTTTAGTCATGGATGTTCTCACTAGACATTTGCAAGAGGATGTACCTTGGTGTATGCTTTTTGCTGATGATATTATTCTTGTTGATAAGACTAGAGAGGGAGTTGAAGGTAAACTTGAATTATGGAGGTCAACCTTAGAGTCTAAAGGTTTTCGCTTGAGTAGATCTAAAACGGAATATATGAAGTGTAATTTTACTAGTAATAGACCTAGTGAGGGGATTGTGACTTTGGGCGATCAAGTCATTAATAAGAGTACACGTTTTAGATATCTTGGATCTATTGTTCAGAGTGATGGTGAAATAGATAGGGATATTATCAGCAGAATTCAAGTTGGATGGTTGAAGTGGAGGAATGCATCGGGCTTGTAATGTGATAGAAATGTACCCCTCAAACTTAAGGGAAAATTTTATAAGATGGTAGTGAGGCCTGCAATACTTTATGGTGCCGAATGTTGGCTATTAAAAGCGAAGCAAAATACTAAGTTAAGTGTGGCAGAGATGAGGATGCTCAGGTGGATGAGTGGCTTTACCCTTAGAGATAGGATACGAAATGAGCATATACGTGAAAAGGTTGGAGTAGCTCCAGTAGAAGATAAGATTAGAGAGAGTCGCCTTAGATGGTTTGGTCACATAAAACAGCGGCCTTCTGATGACCCGGTTATGAGAGTAGAGGTATTAGATTTGACTTATGTTAAGAAAGGTAGGGGTAGACCTAAAAAGACTTGGTTAGAAAATATTAGTAATGACCTTTCTTTATTAGATTTAAACGAGAATTTGACTTTTAATAGGACACAGTGGAGAAAAAAGATTCATGTAGCCGACCCCACGTAGTGGGATAAAGGCTTGATGTTGTTGTTGTTGTTGTTGTGAATGAATTTTGTGATGATGATGATGATGAGGCCGAATTTCCAGGTTTTTTATAGCATTTAAGTCAGCCTCGAATTTTTCTGTTTCTTCATTTGTAACATTCTATAGAACAAAATAAATCTACAAAAAATTTAAATATATTATAGGCAAATATCTGTTTGTGCACTATAGTTGCACTTTAAGTGCGTTATAGTTGTATTTTAAGTGCGTTATAATTGTGCTTTATATGCATTATAGTTGCGCTTTATAAATTAATATTAAAAATTTATGAGAGCGCGCTTAAAACACAACTATAGCACACTTAAAATGTATTATAGAGCAATTAAAGAGCACTTAAAGCGCAACAATAGCGCACTTAAATCACAACTATTAAAATAAACAATTTAGACTTAAAATTTACCTCATTTTTCCTTGAAAATTTAAATAAGGAGGTAGCACTTTCTTGGGTATAGAATATTTTAGTGTTCCCCTCCCATCTCAAAAAATGCAATCTTAATTCTGAATCGGATGGTTTATTCAAGAAAAAGTATTCCAAAAATTAAATCTGTATAATACCAAACATAAAACATTATAAATTCATATTAAAAAGCTTTACGAGAGGAAAAAAAATTAGTAGTTAAGGAAACTTACCAGTATGAGAGGAAAAAAACCATTGATATAACCAATACTCTTTTCATTTAAAACTTCTCACAAATTTTATTGAATTCTTCGACCATGAAATTCATTATACATGAAGCCCAATTGATAAAAGTGAACTCAGTTACATTATTTGCTACAGATGTAAGCATTCTAGGATTTTATGGTTATTTAGTGAAAAAAAAAAAGATTAGATAACAAAAAAATTATAAAGGTCTTTAACTTAGTAGCATTATCAGTCAATCTATCTAATTTTATCATTTCAGTTGATAGAGGTCCAATGAGGGGATCAATCTTTCATTTTATATCATCACTCTATTAGGCAAACCTATGAGAAAATTTTTGTATATATTACATTTAATGTAAAAATATATATCCATAATTTATTATTCAAAATCTGAAATGTCAACAAAGCTATCTCGTCAGAAGTAAATTTAAATAAATGATCATTCACAATGAAGCCTTCATCAACATAATTCTAAAATTTCATAATCTCAAAAAGTAATGGTATATACTGTTAGAATGCTGGAAACTTCAAAAAATGATAAATGTTTAAATTCCTCAAAGTCTGCTCAAGTTCTTCATCAATTTCTCGACAAAAGCATCGTAAATTTTTCTGAAAATTGTAACATAGCATCGAGAAGTAATTGGGCTTTGATACGGCATCTGAAAAAAAAAAAAGAATTATAAAGCGCAACTAAAGCGCAACAAAAACACATGTAAAGCACAACTAAAGTGCAGGTAAAGCGCAACTAAAGTGCAACTAAAGCTCAATTAAAGCGCAACTAAGGCACAAATAAAGTTGAGGTAAAGCGCACCTAAAGCTTTCGTATCATTTATTTATTTTATTTATGAAGAATGTTGAAATCCAGAAAATAAACATTTTAAGATCACATTGAACAAACACTGTTATATATAAAATTAACATTAAACCCTAAAATTTAAAATATAACATAAACGCACAAAAAGCGCACCTCAAGCGCAACAAAGGCGCAACATTACCTTTTCTTAAATGCTGAAGTACTCCAACGTCATCGCCTACCGCCGGGAAGAAGGTATTGCAGAAGTCCGAGGGCAGAGAGCCAAGAGTGAGAGAGAAGTGAAAATGTCGGGTGAAAAGTAAAAACGCTTAATTTCCATTCTTTGAATCCTGAATTCAAACCATCTCCGAGTTATTGGGTGGTCAGGTCAATCGGGCTGACAAGGCATAAATCAAAAAGATTATATTAAAAAATTACACTTGTTTTCAACCAGATATCAGCTTTCTATTGGTGTCCGAACGTAGAGATAAGTCTGATGACCAAACCTAATAATTTTTTGAAGATCTTAGGGAGGAAGAAGAAGCCCAAGGCTTCGTTCATTCTTGCTATTTAACGAGAGTGGGAGTTCGAGATAGAGCTAAGGCCATAAGATTTGAACAGGATTTTTGCGAGAAGCTACGGGATAGGATAGTTTGATGCCACTTACAGACTAGGCACTGTAGTGACGGGACTATAGCAGCTTGAGCGGGATACGAGCAAATCTAGTCATAGGTATGTAATGATTTGGTAGGCTTTTATTTCTTTTTTTTTTTTGGCTATTTGAGAAGAAGTCAACAGCTACTTTGTGAAACAAGCTATCTATCTCGAAGCCTCCTATTAGCTTGAGGGAGGTGATAAGCAAATCGCCTAATATGCAATAGCACTTATGAGGTGGTCGTGCCATGTGCGTTCTCCTCAACTGCGAATGAAATGCTTTATGTTATACACTGCATCAGCCATTGGCTTCCAACGGTCAAATCCTTATCGTCCTTGTTATTGTCTTCTTCCTCTGGTATTCATGGCATATATGTATAAATTGCTACAGTAAAAATGACAAGGAATTCTCTCTGAGAAACATAAAGTTTTCCCGTTTGCACTTTCTTTGTTTTCTCTATATAGTCTTTTATGCAGGATAACACCTAGAGTAGAAGTTCATCTAGGTTTTGCGGCTTGCAGAGGCGTGAAGGAAAATCGTGTCGGCTTCGAAGACGGAAGACTAGGGCTTGGGGCTTGGGCTAGGAAGGGAGTTCTCGGGCCAGATATGGAGTTTGGAAGGGTTGGGTAGGCGTCAAGCTTCAAAGGGAGCTGGAGTTTGAGCATGAGTGGGAAGGTCGTGAGAAAGAAGAAATGGATTGGAGGTCTTCCGTGCATAAGGCGAAGTTGGGCATGGAAGAAGAACATTTGCTCTCGTTCTACCGAGAAATTATTGCGTGTGGAATCCGATCACAACGATGTGTTCGGTTGCTTACGTGGAAAGGATTAAACAGTCAATTGACTTGCGTAAACCTCGTAAACCCGACCCGTCTTCCAGCCCGACCCGGGAGATTTAGGTTGGCGCTTCTTTTTTCAGAATTTAAGGCGCGCGCGAATCACCGCAATATATAAAGCTTAGAGCCAAAATTTTCGCAGAGAAGCCAAAAATTTCGCAGAGAAAATGCCGATGAAGATGGAGATTGATCTGGAGGAGGATGTTGGTTTTTATGAGCAGCCAATATTTTCGCAGGTCTCCTCGGAGGAAGCCGATAACCTTGAGAATGCCGACGTCCCGGAAACAAACGCACATGAAGCAGAACACGTAGAACCAGTGGGTTTGGACGAAAAGTTCAGCATCTCGGTAAAGTTCGCCTCCTTCAAGTTTTCGTTGTGCATTTATTGTGTTTAGCAAAGATGCGGTTTTTTATCAACAATGTGCATAATGTAAAATTGTAATTGATTTAAAAAGAATACTCGATGTTCTCTTCTTCTAAAGCATTATTGATCTAGGCTACAATAAGGATTTTGTAGTTCGATTTTCTTATTTCAAGGTTTGTTGCGTATTATTTGCGTATGTATTGCGTATATATTTGCGTATATATTGCGTGTATATTGCGTATACATTGCGTATGTGTTGCTTAATTGCTGCTTATCATTTGTGTATATGTTGCGTATTGGTTGCGTATTTTATCATTCACTTATTGCGTATTTCTCAGGATGTTTATGTTAATGAGAAAGAAGCATACGAGACTTATCGTTCTTATGGATATAATCTTGGTTTTAGTGTTCGTAAGGATCATCACAGTTACTGGCCAAATTCCAGAAATTTAAAATCCAAGGACTTTGTTTGTTCAAAAGCTGGTTTCAAGAAGTTGCCTGATCTTAATATCCAAAGGAAATATCGAAGATCAGATACTCGAACTGGTTGTCCAGCTATGGTTAGGTTTACAGTGGATGAAGCTGGATATTGGAAGGTGAAAAAATTTATTGAAAATCACAATCATGATTTGCCTAGGCCAGAAGACCGGCATCTTCTTAGATCATGCAGGAATATGTGTGATGAAAAAGCTTCTGTTCTTAAAGCAATGACAGATGCTGGGATAAGAACAATTGATGCATTTTCCTTCCTTGCTGATGAAGTTGGAGGTGTTGAAAATATTGGATTCACAAGGAGGGATGCGTACAACTTTATTCAAAAAATAAAAAGAGCTAAGATTGAACTTGGGGACACTAATACTTTGATTGAGTTATTTAAAGAACGACAACTTAATGATAACATGTTCTCTTGGGATGTCCAGAAGGATGAATTTGATAGATTGTTAAATTTTTTTTGGGTTGATGCGATTGGTAAGATAGATTATGACTGCTTTGGTGATGTGGTAATTTTTGATACAAGTTATAGGCTTAATAAGTATAATTTGGTATGTGCACCATTTGTTGGAGTTAACAATCATTGGCAAAACATTTTGCTTGGGGTGGCCTTCTTGTCCGAAGAGACAATTGAATCATTTACGTGGGTGTTTACAACTTTTGTTCGAATGATGGGTGATAAACAGCCAATAACAATATATACAGATCAAGACCAGGCAATGGCTAGGGCCATAGAAGTTGCACTACCTCACAGTCGTCATAGACTGTGCCAATGGCATATCCGAAAAAAGGCTTCATCAAAAGTATCGTGCTACAATACCAACAACAAAGTCAAAGGCCTCTTCAATAAGTGTTTGAGCAGATGTGACTCTGAGGAGGAGTTTGAGAATGCATGGGCTGAATTGATCATACAAGGGAACCTCCAAGATCATGTTTGGTTGCAGGATCTTTATAGGATAAGGAATAAGTGGTCAACTGCCTTCAATAAGGATTATTTTAGCATGGACATTCTATCCACACAACGTAGCGAGTCTACTAATAATGTGTGTCATGGAATTTCTAAGCCCACAAGTTCTTTAACTGATTGCTTTTTGGGTTTAGAGAAGTTGATGAGGAATTGGCACCGGAATGAACAGGATGAGGATTATAGATGCAGCCACTCCGAAATAGAACCTGTAATAAAAAACTGCTCAATATTAAAGCAAGCTGCTCAATTTTATTCAAAGAAACTATATTCATTTTTTGAACAAGAATTTCTACAAGGTGTAGGTGTAATGAGTGTAGAGCTTGAGTCTAGTGATTCTTCTAAATTTTTTGTCTATTACACCGAGACCAAGGATCACTCTAAACCATGGGTTGTTGATTTTGATGCACAAAATGGTAACATTCAATGCTCCTGCAGAAAGTTTGAAACGATGGGTTTATTGTGTTCTCACTGCATAATAGTTTTGAGGCAAATGGCTATTGGGAAAATCCCCGAGAAGTACCTACTGTTGCGATGGTCAGCACGAGCTCGACAAGATATATATGCTGGTCTAAATTTGAAAGAAAATTCTCAGAATAGCTCTGAAGCTAGTAGTGGATTCATATTCAGAAATTATATAAGCAGGTTTGCATATGAAATGAGCATACGAGCGCAGCTGAATGAGGGTGGTGAAGAATTCCTAATGGCTGCGATGAAAGATACATCTGTAAAACTCGATTTGGTTGTTTTTGGGAAGAGAAAGACATACAAGACTACACAGGGTGGCAGTGTACAACTGAAAGACCCTCTAAAGCGTAGGCCTAAAGGCATATCCAATGCTAGGCTGAAAAGCCACTGGGAAAAAAAGACAAAGAGTATGATATTTTATTTTCTGAATAATTTTATTTATTGTCTTTTTTGACATATTGTTATTGATTTTTTTAACAGGGAAAGCACCAATGAAGAAATACACAACAAAATTTGAGACTCCTTCAAGCATGCCCGAATGCTTAAGTGAGGATTTCATAAATTCTGTACACTCCAAGCAACAATCAGATCAGCAGTGTAATTTCACAAGCATACCCGAATGCTTCACTGAGGACTTCATAAATGCTGTACATTCCAGTCAGGCATCTCCAGCTAAGCAGTACAATTTCTCAAGAATGCCCGAATGCTTCACGGAGGATTTCATATCACAAGCATGCCCGTCTAGTCAGGCATCAGTACAGCAGTTCACTAGCATGCCTGAGTGCTTGACAGACGATTTCATAGCCGGGGAACCGTCCAGTCAACCATCAGTAAAGCGAGCAAAGCATTCTAATTTCACAAGCATACCCAAATGCTTCACTAAGGAACACATAACAGGTGTACGTTCCAAAAAGCCATCAGCAAAATACCTCAAGTTGATGATGGATATCATTAAAAAAGAGAAATCTATGTTATAAGAATATTTGTATGATGGATATTTATTTGTAAGAATATTTGTATGATGGATATTAATTTGTAAGAATATTTGTTGATGGATATTTATTTGTAAGAAGATTTGTTTTAGCTGTCAAATTTAATTTGCGTGTGTCCCGCGTATACAGCGCGTATGTCCTGCGTATGGAATGCGTATGGAATGCGTCTGGATCGCGTACGCAAGGCGTATACTCTGCGTATTCATAAAACCTTAATGAAAACATTCTTAATCGATTTAAATTAACGATCAAAGGTTGGAAAACCTATATTAGCCGATCCTTGCTGGTTTTATTGATAGGGAGTTGCATTCGAATTAATTTGACTCCACTCCACATACTCTAATGAATGCTCCACCATAGGAGCATTACACCCACACCCAAGAACCATCACTTGTGTAGCACAAAGGGTGTACACAACCATGAAGCCTCAGTGGGAAATTCATACAAATCATTTTAAAACGATGCTAAAATGAGTATTTGAATGATTCATACCGAAAGAATGCATCGAATCATTTAAATCCTAATCAATTTGATTTTTTTATCAAAAAACCAAGAACTGCCGTATGCGTATGGAATGCGTATGGAATGCGTCTGGATCGCGTACGCAAGGCGTATACTCTGCGTATTCATAAAACCTTAATGAAAACATTCTTAATCGATTTAAATTAACGATCAAAGGTTGGAATACCTATATTAGCCGATCCTTGCTGGTTTTATTGATAGGGAGTTGCATTCGAATTAATTTGACTCCACTCCACATACTCTAATGAATGCTCCACCATAGGAGCATTACACCCACACCCAAGAACCATCACTTGTGTAGCACAAAGGGTGTACACAACCATGAAGCCTCACTGGGAAATTCATACAAATCATTTTAAAACGATGCTAAAATGAGTATTTGAATGTTTCATACCGAAAGAATGCATCGAATCATTTAAATCCTAATCAATTTGATTTTTTTATCAAAAAATCAAGAACTGCCGTATGCGTATGAAATGCGTATGGAATGCGTCTGGATCGCGTACGCAAGGCGTATACTCTGCGTATTCATAAAACCTTAATGAAAACATTCTTAATCGATTTAAATTAACGATCAAAGGTTGGAAAACCTATATTAGCCGATCCTTGCTGGTTTTATTGATAAGGAGTTACATTCGAATTAATTTGACTCCACTCCACATACTCTAATGAATGCTCCACCATAGGAGCATTACACCCACACCCAAGAACCATCACTTGTGTAGCACAAAGGGTGTACACAACTATGAAGCCTCAGTGAGAAATTCATACAAATCATTTTAAAACGATGCTAAAATGAGTATTTGAATGTTTCATACCGAAAGAATGCATCGAATCATTTAAATCCTAATCAATTTGATTTTTTTATCAAAAAACCAAGAACTGCCGTATGCTTATGGAATGCGTATGGAATGCGTCTGGATCGCGTACGCAAGGCGTATACTCTGCGTATTCATAAAACCTTAATGAAAACATTCTTAATCGATTTAAATTAACGATCAAAGGTTGGAAAACCTATATTAGCCGATCCTTGCTTGTTTTATTGATAGGGAGTTGCATTCGAATTAATTTGACTCCACTCCACATACTCTAATGAATGCTCCACCATAGGAGCATTACACCCACACCCAAGAACCATCACTTGTGTAGCACAAAGGGTGTACACAACCATGAAGCCTCAGTGGGAAATTCATACAAATCATTTTAAAACGATGCTAAAATGAGTATTTGAATGTTTCATACCGAAAGAATGCATCGAATCATTTAAATCCTAATCAATTTGATTTTTTTATCAAAAAACCAAGAACTGCCGTATGCGTATGGAATGCGTATGTAATGCGTCTGGATCGCGTACTCAAGGCGTATACTCTGCGTATTCATAAAACCTTAATGAAAACATTCTTAATCGATTTAAATTAACGATCAAAGGTTGGAAAACCTATATTAGCCGATCCTTGCTGGTTTTATTGATAGGGAGTTGCATTCGAATTAATTTGACTCCACTCCACATACTCTAATGAATGCTCCACCATAGGAGCATTACACCGACACCCAAGAACTATCACTTGTGTAGCACAAAGGGTGTACACAACCATGAAGCCTTAGTGGGAAATTCATACAAATCATTTTAAAACGATGCTAAAATGAGTATTTGAATGTTTCATACCGAAAGAATGCATCGAATCATTTAAATCCTAATCAATTTGATTTTTTTATCAAAAAACCAAGAACTGCCGTATGCGTATGGAATGCGTATGTAATGCGTCTGGATCGCGTACTCAAGGCGTATACTCTGCGTATTCATAAAACCTTAATGAAAACATTCTTAATCGATTTAAATTAACGATCAAAGGTTGGAAAACCTATATTAGCCGATCCTTGCTGGTTTTATTGATAGGGAGTTGCATTCGAATTAATTGGATTATTGATTAAAAAACCATGAAACTTTGTCTGCGTATATACGTTGTATGAGCTGCGTCTGAAACGCATATGGATCGCGTATAGAGTGCGTATTTTAAATTCCTCAATATAAATTTCTTAATCGATTTATATGAATGATCAATGGTGAGAAACATTATATTCAACACAGAATCTTTTTTAATTACAAGGAAAATATACCAGTTATGTACATAAATTTAAAATATAAAAGTTCATTTCAGTGCAGCACAAAGCAATCTGTATGCAAATTCTGCTCTATATTTGGGCATTTTTTCTTGCCAATCCGTGCTCTGCATCCAGCCGGAGTTGTTTAGTCGAACAATATTGTCCATGTATTTGCAAACGAACATACCACAATCTGTATTGTTGGTCTGAGTTGGCGCATTCCTCATTGTCTTGAAACTTCATTTATTGATATTTTGACGGAAGGCTTTTTTGTAATCCTTATTTAAACTTGCAATCTGAACAATATATGGAATAGAATTAAGTCACTTAAAAATAATCACGAAATTTGTAAACAATTCAAGGCTAGAATCAAACTCACTATCTTCACAGCAACACTTCTATGCATAGGGTTGGGTATGGAGTCGTAAAATTCCCACCTTTTCTGCTTTATGTAACCTGCTAGAAGGGTCCAGTGCTCTCCGTGAATAATTGGATTAATTATAATACTGCTTGACTGTTGACCTCATTTTTGTATGAGGTCACTAAGATCCTTCCAGAATCCAGATCCAATTCTAGACCTTAGGATCCTTCTAGAGTCAAGACCTTAGGGCCTACTCTAGAACTTAGGATTTCTCCAGATTCCAAATCCTATAACCTTATTTTAGATTCTAGATCTTTGAAACCCACTAGACTCCAGGATCTATCTAGATCTCTGATTAATTCAAATCATTAATCAATTCATACTTAAATCAATTCATCCCTTTGATCAACTCTAACCTCAAATCAATTCCTACTTTTGATTGATTCAAATCTCAAACTCCATTCAATTTAAATCCAAATTAATCCAAGCTTCAACCACACCCAAACTTTGATCCAATTTACTTGACAATTCAAACTTCAACTTTGACTTTGAGCCTACCCTTGATCTAGCTTTGACCCTTTCCATTCATTAACAATCACCACATGATTGTTAATGATTTGGATACTTCAATATTAATCATTCAAGCTTAAAATCCATTCCAAATCCAGAAATCCAAACCCAAATCCCAAATCTTAAGGCCCTGTCCTAAAGGCCTTTTTCATTGAATTTTCAAATACTTTGAAACCTAGTCAAATGACCTCTGATTCAAAGTCTACCACTTGCAAAGTGATAAGACATGTCTCTAGAGGTTACCCCTCAAATTTGAGCCCATTCTGAGGTCTCTAGCCCCAGAATCTAAATCAAAATCCATAGGCTGTAAAACCTTCAAATATTTACAGCCTATGCCACTGGACCTTTGGCCTTGAAGATTTTGACCTTAGAACTTTCACCAAAGCTTCTAGTCAATTCCAGACCATTAATCTTGATATGTTGAGCAGTAAACTGAAACTTTCTGGACTCATTTTATCCCCTAGTGGTCATGAGCCCAAAGTGACCAAAATACCCCTATGGGGCTCAAACATGCTTTTTAAACCAAATGAACTCCAAATTGAATGCAATCACTTGCAGCAAGTTTCAAATATCATTTTAAACCTGTTGAATCCAATCCTAGCTCCTAGGTCAATCTGGTTGACCAAGTCAACAGGGTTGACCCAAGAAGACCCTTAAGGGTTCAAATAGGGGTTTTGACCCAATTGACCTCTCTAGACTTGGAGACCACCTCCAATGGCTTCCAAACATCATCCTGAATTTATCCAGCCCAAACTCACCCATTGGGTCAACTTGGTTGACCTAGTCAACATGGTTTGACCCAATGAACCCTTAAGAGCTCAAATGAACCATTTTGACTAATTTAACTATATCAACATCTTCAAACCCTTGAAATCATTCCATTCAATACCTTGAATATTCCTAAACCTATTTGGAGTCAAACCACATTGAGTTTGACTTAGTCAACTCAATGAAACCCATTTGGAATGGCTTAAACCCTTAAGCTCCATTCCAAGCCTTAATCCCCCTTTAGCTTAATTGACTAGTGCATGGGGACTACCTAAGTGTCACCTCACTAACCATTGACTGTGTTGACTGGTCAAACCAGTCAACCTAAGGCTTAGAGAACCATGCCTATAGGTCAAACCAACCTATCAAGCCTTACTTAGCCCAAGCCACTCCTATCCAGCCATTTGGAAAGGTTCCATGACTTGTTTGGATGCCACCTCAGCCTCCCTTGACTCATTGACTGGTCAAAACAAGTCAACCTCAAGCCCTAGCCTTTCCAAAAGAGCATTATCACATGCTAAGCTCTTTTCCCTTGATTTAGGCTGCCTTAGGCCGACCCATTAGTGCCCTAAAGTTCTCTAATA
Organism: Dendrobium nobile; assembly: GCA_022539455.1. Classification (NCBI taxonomy): domain Eukaryota; kingdom Viridiplantae; phylum Streptophyta; class Magnoliopsida; order Asparagales; family Orchidaceae; genus Dendrobium; species Dendrobium nobile. Next base: position 12,868,282 of record CM039725.1, read on the forward strand.
GGCCCCTTAACCGAGCTCTACCCCTGGTTTAGCCATAAATGGCAATGTTCCCCCTCCACTTATCCCAAGTCCACCCAATGGGAATGAGGCGTGCCCAGCCTTTGGGGCAGCCTTCCAACTTTCCCAGGGACAGGTGGCATCATCTGGAGAGTCCAGGAATCGATCCCAGCCATCCAACCCAGCCCAGGCCATTTGAATAGGGAAAAAGGTTACTTTTGAAGCCATTCGTTTTTACATACTCTCTCACTAACCCTAGCCTCCCTGAGCGATTTCTTTGTTCGTTTGAGATCCCCAGGGCTTCCTCTACATTCCCACTACCAGATCCAAGTGGTTGCACGTCACCGGCGGCCAGTTCTCCGGCGAGTCCACCACCTAGTCCGTCCCAAGCTTGTAGCGGTCGATCCAGGCGTGTTCGAGCCCATCTTCGTGCTAGGGATCTTCACTTGGACAGTCTACAAGCTCATCAATCCAGAAATTTCCAAGATCCAACGGTATAATCTCTTAAAAACTTTAGATCTAGTTCACTTTAGATGGAATTAATTAGCTCTATGCCTAGAGTTTGTTAAGCAAAACCAATCTTTCCCCACTGTTTCTGTTCATGTCTTCTTCTTGAGTTTAAAATTTCAAGTGATTTAGTCAACCCGATCGAGAGAACGAACCAAAAAACGGATCCTAGGGCGTTTTCGCAGTCTGGCCCAGGCATACGTTTTCTGGACCGTTGATCACTCGATCAACGGTCCAGATCAAGCCGTTCCGCGGTTTGGTTCGCTCGTGTATTCCATTTAATGTTCAATTAATCGTCTGACGGAATCAGGACCGTCCGTGCAGAGTTGCGGGATCGAACATCCGCCGTCTGATCTTCCCCTGTTGAGATCAAACGACGGGATACGATCCCAGCCGTTAGATCAAACCCGCGGTTGATCCAACGGTCTCCGCCGACCGCTGACGTGGTTAAGTGAAACCGCGTGAAGCGGTCTGCGGCAGACGCGTGTCCGCACCGTTTTTGCGCTGGACGAACCCGAGCGAGCCACGCGTCCCGCCGGCGCCGCCGTTTGACTGGTTAATGGATTAAATTCATTTTAATTGATATAACTTCAAAAAATCATAACTAATTAAATATAAAACCAAAAAATGAGTATAATATATCAAATTGTTCATAATTTTATCTAGTTTATTTTAAAAATGAAATGAGATTATTTTGTTTACTATTTTATTAGCAATTCAAGAAATACAGAAAACTATGTTTTATTTTTAATTAAATATATATTAGGCTTTATTATCTAGAATTTGGCATGAACATTCTTGAGGCAGTGACTGACTTCCAAAAATTATTGCATATTTATTTGAGTTTTATTTTAATAATTATTGAATTTCCAAATAAGAATATATATATATATATATATATATATATATATACCTATTTTCATGATTTACATTAAACTATTTTATAAAAAAATTTTATATATGGATATGGCTTTCAAAAAAATAACAAGTTCTTTTTGATTAAATTTAGTTTGGATATTATTTTGATTATTGATTATTTTCAAATTAGTGCAAACCTACTTAATTATCTTAAAACTCAAACTATTTCTTTTAAATCTATACTAACTCAAAAAAAAATATAAGGAGTATTTCAAAAGTTCAAAAATCTTGTTTGTTTTAGATTCACTTCCAAGTACCATAAATTTAGTTTATTATAACTAAATCAAGTCACTTAAATAAGATATCATTCATTTAGTATTAAATTAAATGTTATATCAAATATCTTAAGATTAAAATTTATTCTTAGGATAATTGGAGGACTTATGGATTAAAAAGAGAGGAAGTTATTTTGATCATATTATTTTAAAGGATATATACATATTTTAAGTATATGGGTTTATATATATTATTATATGAATGTTTATTTTGAAATATATTTTTAAAAAATATATATATATATATTAAATCTTTAATGGATGATTGGAGATATTCATCTTTGAAATTTTGAACATAGATTAAGTGTAATTGAATGAAATATATGGGGGAAAGGTGATTAATGGATAATTATATCTTAATTATTCATTAATCATAATTTAGATGTCTTAATTATAATAAAAATAATCTTTGCATGCTTAGGTTGTGCACACACCACCTAGCCTAGGCTCTCCTAGTTTTAAGGACTTGATTGTGCCATCTCATGTGCTCATTTATGCTTTGCTTAAAGGGTTAGACAATACATTGATTTGAGCCTATTAAACTTAGTGTCATTAAGGACAATAATTAAGGATTTGTGTAGAAAACTTAGAATATTTCTAATGATTAGGATTCATTTCCTCTTGAATTGAAACTTCAAACATTTAAACTTAGTGACATTCTTATCCTTAGGAAAAATTTTCACTGAATTTAGAAGTCATTAAGACCCTTAATCAAATTTCTTAAGTTTATACCCTTAATTAAGCCTCTAAAACTTCTAAAAAAATGTAATAAATTCATTTTAAATCCAAAAATCTTGTATAATACCTCTAACTGACCAGAATTAGATTCTCCATTTATTAAAATTATCACCCAACTGATTTGACAGCAGATTAGTGCCCAGTTTAATTTTAAGTGTATTCTAACTTTTAATTGTTTTAATAATTATTAATATTTTAAAAATTCCAAAAAATTCCCAAATACTTGGGGATCACTCCTTAGGTCATTTCTGACCTTTGGAGGTATTTTCAAGAAGTTAGGAAACCATTTGGAGCAAAATCATTAAGAGAGTCCTTAATTGAAACAATTAAATAATTCCAATAAATCCCTAAACTTCTAAAATTCATTATTAATTGTAGAAAAATCCAAATCAATCAAACTCAGTGGCTAATGACTCTAATTAAAATCTAGTATTTTCTAAAATTGTCAAACCTCCAGAATCTGGTCAAGGTCAAAAAGTCAACAAATTGGTCAAACCATAGTTCAAAACTAGTCCAAAACTTCAAACCTTCGTAATAAAATGCAGAAAAATCCAATTTCAACGTACTTACCTTCTAACTGATCGTAGTAAGGTCTAGTATTTTAATAAAATACAAACATTCCAGAATTTGGACTTAATCAAAAAGTCATTTTCAACCCCTTAATTAAATGATTAAAATATTCAAAAATTCATAAAATTCAAAATTATTCCAAAACTCCATAAAGTGTTAACTTAATGTTTAAAACATTCAACAAACCTTTTAAAACACAACAACCATCCCGAAGATGAAGTTTATTGGCTGGACTACTCCGGGCTGCGGGGCTAAGTGTCCTAAGGAGGCTGGTTCCTCGAGCCTGGTGGCACGACGCCACGAATGGATTCCAAGGGGTGTTAAACCTTAAGAATAGATTAATTATTAATTACCTAACCTTTTAAAACTTCTAATTTAATTACATTAATTTGGTTTATCGGCTGGACTACTCCGGGATGCAAGGCTAAGTGTCCTAAGGAGGCTGGTTCCTCGAGCCTGGTGGCACAACGCCACGAATCGATTAATGGCAAACTTAAACTAATCAATTTTGAAAATCAGCAAGAAACCCTTCCTAATATTAATTCATGTCTCTTAATTACAACAAACTTAAAGTAACTTAATCAACCCCGATTGCTACTAGGTAACCCAGGCCTACGAGGCTATTAGCTTAGCCCCAAGGAAGGTGAAATAAACTTCACGGCCTCGGTGTGAAACAAAGATAGTAATCAATTAACTTTTAAAATATATTTAATTAAAATTCTTAATCTATTAATACTTAAACTTTAATTGAAATCCCTCTATTAAGCCTTAACAAACTCAGACTTTTAGATAACTTTAATTAATCACCCAATTTAGGACCTACCCCAGCCACACGACCTTTTACACACACTTTAGATGATGTGCTAGGACAACCAACTCTAGATCTAGGTTAGGCCGGTGTTTACTTTACTGCTGTGTGCCGGATTTTTCGTAGTTTTCACTGCATGTTGTGGATGAAATTGCTTTGCTATGTCTGCTTACTTTTTCTGTACTCTGTGGATGGATTGATATGTTTGGCGACTAGATTACCCTTAGGTTAGGTACGATCTGGATGTTGACACAGTTTTCTGCAGGTGGCCACGCTCATGCAGGGCAATATAAAAAGGGGGCAAATCATAAAAAAATGCATAGATATTATAAACTCTTTGCACAGGTGCTTCAGCTGCTAAAGCCCCCAAATCATAAAAAGAGCGTGGCCAGTGTGTTTACTTTTTTTTTTCTGCTCATATATAACTGCTTGGGAATAACTGCTTTTTATATATTAACTGCTTAGGATAACCTTGCAGGCGAGTCTAGATTTTTATTTTGATATTAATGTAATTTGTGTAAATGTCAAGTGTTGTGAAAGTTCATTTTGGGTTGGGATACATAGACCCAAAGCTTGGATTCCAAAGAGGAAAGGATACCCCTTTGGGGAACACTCCTTTTCCATTTGGAAATCCAAATTTGGATCATACTTCTTCCTCACCCAAAGAGGAAAGAGTGGCCTTCCCCCTTAAAGGGAAGTGCCCTCTTCTCCATTTGGGTAATCCACTACGAAGATTCCAAGAAGATTGAAAAAAAAAGGAGTCCAAAGAAGAACAAGATTGAAGATTTGAAGATTTGAAGATTGAGAGTATCCCATTCAAAATAACTTGCGTCATTATTAGTCTTGAAATCCGGGTTGTTGTCAGTGGTGCCCGGCCACTTTACTTTCTGTAATATTCTGGTTTGTAATAAGCAAGGCAACTTTGCCTATGGACATTTATTAATTAATTTATATTTGATGTGGTGAATTGGTTGTCTTTAGGATTACTTGCTTTTTCTTAGTTTTTTGGCGATTGTATGCCGCTTTTGTTTTTAGCCTGGATACGTGAGGCTCGCGAGGGTGTGAAAGTTTTATACTCAAAATATTAAAGTCTAAAATTTTAGTGAGTCTAAATAACATAGAAAGATAACCAATCTAGGGAATTAGCCGGGGATCGACCCCGGGGTCGCATGCATATTTTTGCATTACTCTTTCCTTGCTTTAGACCCTTCCCCGCCTGCGGGTAGAGTCCGGATAGTCTGACCTATGAGGACGAGGTGCCGGACCTGGGGAAGTCTAGTCTTCTAAAAAACTATTTTATAAGCCTGTTTTTAAAATTTCATACTTGATTGGAAGTTGTTAACTAACATGCATTGCATTAGATACAAACTAAAAGAGTCAAAAATTTAATTGCATCAGTTTAGCATTTTTGCACCCAACATATGTCAAAGGGGCCAATTAGGAAAATCTCTAGATGTCGGCCCCGACCCTTCAAAACTTCAATTACAACGTCCCTACCACTCTTGCATAAAAGACTGGACTCATCTATTTTAAATCGACTAGGTGATTAGCTGGCTCCCCAATCCAGGCCGGGGTAAGTCCAGACCTTGCACTACATTAGTTAGGTTCGGATGACTGTGGTCCAGTGTCCAAATTAGACTTAGGATCCGGGGCAGATTTTTAATTATAAGTCCCCAAATTTCGGGAATATAATCCCAAATTTCTAATAAAATGCTCAACTCTAATTAAAATTTCCTTTCAATCCTAAAACATAAAGCCCAACACTTAGATTAAGTTGGGACACTTCCGGATAGTTCTGGAATTTCAAAGTGTCCTCTACCTCTCTTCCCTTGAATCTATTAATAACTGCTCAATTTTGATCCATTCCTTCTTGATCTTTTCCAATGATTCTATTTATTCTTTGATATCACTCCTAGAAAATCTAACAAAATTTCGTTCTTATTCTAATCGAGAGTTTTCGTAGGGGACTTTGTCTCCCTACGATGTAATTAACTACGAGGGCTTGCGCTCGTAGGAGATTTGGAACCCCACACACCTGATTTTAAAATTGATTTTAAAATTTCACTAGATTTCTTTGGGAAAAGTTAAAGAATGATCGTCGTCGTTGCATTAGAAGAATTATCGTAGAATGGTGTCATTTCCCTTTGGGGAGATACATCCTTCTTCGATAAGGCTTTGGATGTGAATGCGACGATCACACTTCTTGGATATTGTAATTGGGTACTTAGTTGAACTCTACTTTGTTCCCTCGGGGCCATATGAAGTTCTCTTTAGAACCCGATCATAATATTCAAGATGTGTTTACATAATTCTAAGCCTGAACACCGTTATGAAAGTTTACCTTCGTCCCCCGGGGTGATATATTCTTTCTAACGAGTTGATTCGACCTTAGAATTAGAACTCATCCTTAATCTTAAAATCCCCAAAGAAAATTAATATTTTTCAAAACCTGTTTTCAAAATTCCACCAACATTGACTGAGCAGAATTGTAGTCTATGTGCTCGAGGAACAACACTGATTTTACATCCTGTTCCTTGTAATGCTGCAAACATTTAAATATAAGAATTAAATAGTTCAAATAAAAAATTATATATAAAATAAACTAGTATACTAACCCAATACATTGGTGAGATGTATAGATATTTTTCATACTGATCTGGTGAAATTTTAGACTTCTCATTTAATAAAATGGCAAAAGCATCAATATGGTCATTGTCCAGGTAACTGTCTGATAATATTTCGTCGATCATGCCTCTTGAAATCATGACATTCCCAGATGAAAATACACGCATGCTACTGAAATATTTAAACAAAAAATACGCATAAGGTACGCATAGAAAACACAGACCGAAATACGCAATAAGTACGCACAACATACGTGTCAAGATATTTCTTTATGTTTTCCCTCAGAAAAACTTCCTGCACTGGACTCAACATTTCCACGCCTTTGTAATTAACTGTGGGACTTGCAGGGTATCCCTTTATTACAACATCGTCAACATTGATTATTTCTGTAGTTTGAGGAACTTTATGGGGAACTTTTTGGAATGGAACAATTTCTTTCGAATGTTCTTGTTGTGGGGGGGCTTCTTTGGACTGTTCTCTTGTGGGGGAGGTTCTTTGGACTGTTCTTCTTGTGGGGGAGGTTCTTTGGACTGTTCTTCTTGGGGGGAGGTTCTTTAGACTGTTCATCTTGGGGGGAGGTTCTTTGGACTGTTCATCTTGGGGGGGAGCTTCTTTGGACTGTTCTTCTTGGGGGGGAGCTTCTTTAAAAAGTTCTTCTTGGGGGGGAGCTTCTTTAAAAACCATCACTTGCGGGGGAACTTCTTTGGTAGTTACTTCTTGGGCAGTTTCTTCAGGGATATGGTGTACCCTTTTCTGCTTCTTCTTCTGTTTTTGGCTTGATTTTCTCTCTAATTTATTCTTTTTGCTAACCCTTTCAGCAGCCTGGGTCTTCTCAACATCATTCATTTTTTCTGGGGCGTCGGTCTTGGTGTGTTCAGATGATATCTGAATATTGTTGGGGGATGGAAAAGTATGGGGAATGAATGATGAGGAGGAGGGAGCAGCTTGCTGATCAGGCTTAATAATTCCTTGGACAATGCAATTTTGGAGCTTCTCATCAATAAGATCAACTCTCTTCACAATTTGTTCAAAATTCTTCCTCATTCTACCTTCAAATTCCTGGAAGAGTTGGAAAATGGACTCCTGCACAATCCCTATTATTTTCTTTTCAAGTTCATCTAAGGGTTGGGGTTGGGGTTGGGTTTTCAAGGGGGATTTGGGCTGCAGAGGAGATTGTGGGGGGGGATGATGTTCAGGTGTGTTAGTTTGAATGGGTGAAAGAGGGATTGATGGATATTTCTTTACACCCAAGAGATCACATTCTTCAGAGGTTACTCCTTGGATGTCAACAAAAATCTGTGAAAAATTATTCTCAAATAAATACGCAATCTAAACGCAATCATATACGCAATATATACGTATTATATACGCAATATATACGTATTATATACGCATACCGTACGCATAATATACGCGTACTGTACGCAGTATGTAAGCAATATGTAAAACTTTTTACAATAAATACCTGTCTTCTCTTTAAATTAACAAATAATTTGTCAGTCTTCTCAGTGTTATATACAATATCATCAGACCATCGAAGGAAACGGGGCCTTCTGTCAGGATACTTTGGGAGATGAATGGAAGTGTGCTCCAAAAACCAAACCTGCATAAAATTTAGATATTCTCAGTTAGTTTTAGCAAAACAATCAGTCAATTAAAATTTTTAATAAGAATTATTTTAGCACTCACAATAAGCAGTGGCACAAATCCATTGACATAACCCGCTGGCCTGTTTTTTGAGATCTTCATAGCTACATTATTAAAATCTGTAACTAGGCATTCCCAAATTGCCCATGCCCAGTTAATTGATGAAAAATCATCAACATTATTTGTTATTGTCTTAAGCATCTTAGGAACTTTAAAGTTGGATTGTTGGAAAAATAAATTAGAACACAAATACATAATAAATGTTTTCAACATGGTATCTGGGGAGCTTTCCCTAGTCAACTCAAACAATTCAGTCTTAATATCCTTTGAGCTGATTGTTGAAGTCGGCAAGGTCATCCAAGTAATCTCCTCACCTCTATTTGGTAGTCCAGTGAGGAGGGCCACTTCATCAGCTGTGAAAGGGACAACATGGCCCTCTATAATGAAGCTTTGCTTTTCAATGTTCCACATTGTCAGCAGCTGGTAGATAAGTGGGGCGTTTTGCTCAAATCCAGGAAATTGAAGAAATTGATAAATATTAAGTTCCTTTAATTTTTCTTCAATTTCAACAGGAATTATATCTGAAAATATATCACACATTGTTCTGAAAGTTGAAACATAGCATCTATATGATATAGGACGGACGTAAATCTGCGTAGAATAAGAAACTATAATTAATTTAGAGAAGCATATTATAAATACGCATATAAAACGCAACAAAAAATACGCATACCATACGCGTTTTGTACGCATACCATACGCGTTATGTACGCATACCATACGCGTGGTGTACGCATACCATACGCGTTGAGTACGCATACCATACGCGATGTACGCAAAGGATGAGAAAAATATCATCAGAAATCTATGGTTTAGGGTACATTAATCATTTTTGTTTATTGAAAGTTTAGTTTTATGATTTAAAGATCAAAAGTACTTATTATAAGAAGTTAGGTTTTGTCTTCAACATATACGCAGAAAGTAAATGAAGTTTACGCAGATTATACACATTGGGTACAAAGAAAATACGCAGAAAGAACGAGAATGGTGAGATAAATTTAAACTTTTATAGTTACTAGGAATGATTTAAATTTATTTTTTGGTTTCTTCAGCAAATACGCGTTGAATACCAAAGATATCCGTAGTTCATTTTATGTCAATGTAAGAATTTTCGCACCTTTCTCTTTGCAGGTGAATCCTTTTCCACGTCCATGATGAGAAGAAGAGATTGCTGGAGGAATTCAGCGAGAGTTTTTTGCTGGAAGCTCGGGAGAAATGGAGCGAATGGCCGAAATGTCTAATTTGGAAAATGTTAAAATTTTCCGCCTTTTTCATTGTATATACTGGGCGGGCCAAAAAACTCTTCGGGTCTTAACTTTCCACGTAAGCACGCCAGGCGTTTTATTTTTATTGGCTACTGTTACAGACCGAACACATTGTTGTGATCGGATTCCACACGCAATAATTTCTCCTCGTTCTAACAACACACGCTCGTGAAAGCGTGAGACAGGACGGATGCGATGGTTCGGCGTCGTTTTGCAGATTGCGATCGGATTGGCGTAGTTTAAGAAGGATATAGGCAGGTCGTGGCATAGATAATGATTCATGCAGGTTTTTTTGTTCTTTTGGACTTTACTATTAGAGGTCAACAGACATTTTTATTTTATCGGTGCTGATATTTAAATTCTTCTATATGAAAATTTTAATGATTAGTTGCGATAACTCATATGAATGTTTTTTTTTTTAATTTATTTTTATGCTATAGAACTCTAATTAACCACTAAGGTTGATGATTAAAATTAAGCCCGGTGATTAAAATATTTCAGATAAAGCTCATATAGAGTAGACGGTTGATAGAGCAGACTTTGACAACAAAGAAAAGTGAATGAGAATAGATATGAATTGATAAATGTTCTAAATTATGATGGATGATTATTGATTCTTTCTAAAATTTTGTAAATAATATTTTATTGGATCATTTTAATTGTTGTTGACAAAAATTTAATTATCATCCAACTGTTGTTTCCCATTAAGCATTTCAAGTACTTGGGCCAGGTCTTGACAATAATAACCATACAATAGGTGGTTATAATTTACACGGGATGCCACACTTCGATAAATTTGTTCATTATAATGGGAGGACCGTTTAGACCTTCATGATTTCCTAAGGAGGTGAGGCAGATAGTGCTTGCTCAATCTAAGCTCAAAATAAAGATAAATGAATCTTAAAACTCAAGCTCGTTCGAGCTACATTAGATGAATCAAATAAACTTAATTTGAGATTATTCGACTTTATTGCACATTAAATTCATTTCCTAAAGAAGATAAGAAAGAGCACATCAAATTTAGACTTCAAATATAGGATTGAAAATTCAAACAATTTCTTTTTGAATTAAAGTAGCAGCATGGCAATGTAACATGACAATTTTAGTAGCAACTTCATTCTAAAAATGTGAAAGAAAAAATAGGGATATTTCAATAATTCAAATAATAATAAAATCAAATTAACTTAAAGTACATTATAAAAAGCTAATGAAGATTGAAATAATGTTTCAAAGAATGTGAAGATGATAATAATTAATTTGAATTATCCTACTTAATGTTGGGCAAACTACAGTGTTGGCATAAGTCATTATAAAATAGAATATCGATGCAAGAATTTATGTTAAATTAATACAAAAAACCAAAATTTTTTAAAAAAATGTTTATTTAAATAAAATTTTAATTTTCATGCGTTAAAATGAGATTTGAGGAGGATTTATTTTTCACTAAATATGAAAGTATGATACATATAAAAACATATTTTATGTTTGAAGTTGACCATGTCTAATTTTTCTTCTTCTTTTGATAGATGTAAAAATTAGAATTTGGAATAACAATTTTCTCCCAAAGTTTGTGAAATTTCATTGGATGTTGGTTGCCCTAGGGTCAGCTCACTTGGCTCACCAAATACTATGTTGGTAATGAGTACAAGCACATTGGTGATGATGAATTTAAGTTTTGATGGATGGATTCATAGTGATAATTGCAAGAATGTTTGTTTCCTCTTGAATAAATTCAACAAAAATAGGACCATCTATAGGAGACAATGTCCCGTCATTTTTATAGGATTCAACTTCTCACCATTTAGAGATAGACTAGAGAAAGTTTGGAGTGTAAAAGGAGCATCATTTAAAGAATCACATTTCTTCAAGAATGGTTTGCAAAGAAACGAGCCCATGATGTAATAAGGGATTGTTCGAAAACTTTCAACATGCTCGTCATTGACAAGCAAACTTTGTGTGGTTTATCGCTTGGCCCTCCTAGTCTTTAATGTTGAATCAAAGTCAAATTGAGTATGATTCAGACTTTTTAAGACGCGTTAAGATGCATGCATCCCAAGAAAAAGCTATGCTTGGGCAAAGAGTAATTTCTTATGACCCAAATACTTGTTAACATTTCTAAAGCAATTAGACTGATATGGAAGGTGGAAAACAGTAATTTGAGGTTAAAAAAAAATTTATGTCAAGGTATACTGTGTACATTCAAATTAAAACAGAACAATTTTCATTGCAAAGTAATTTTTCTTTTAATTGTTAACAACACGACGCAAAATCATCTATATCTATTATTTTGCAACAAAGTCCACATAAAAAGTAGAATAAACTCACATCTTTGTGCATTGAAGAAGACGAGGGCCTTTTGCAAGGCAATCGCATATTCATCTCGCGGAGGCGATGCCTGATTATGCCTAACCAAGCCCTTGTAGACGATGATCGGAATTCCAACAACCACAAAACAGACGAGCGAGAACAAGAATATCGTCCTAACAAACCTCAACTTGCAAACAATGCAACCCAGGTCAACATACTTTTCCTTCCTCATCTGATTCTTCGCTGCCAAGAACATTGTTGAGCTTAGCTCGTTCGAGAAAAGTAAATCCCGATCAAGCTCCTCGTTCTCCGGAGATTCATCGTGAATCTCCAATGCGCCGCCCCACTGGTTTCTGGAAAGCATCTTGCCCCAAATTCAGATTCTAATAGATAAAAAAAAAAAAAAGCAGAAAGAGCGCGATGTGTATAGCCATGAGAAAATATCAAATAAAGAAACACCCATAAATGCTCAAAGAATCGCTAGACAATTCAAGCACTGCAGTGTAGCGTATTTTTAAAGAATCAGACAAAGAAAAGAAACAAACACAATTGCGAAACCAATAGAAAGATCCAACGTAAACGAACAAAGGAGAACATAAATCATTACCGCAGAAAATTAAATTAACAGAACCTGAATCCGATATGTTTTTTGAGTCGAAGAGCACTTGAACCGTACTCGACTGAGAGAAAGAGAGACTGCGATAGTTTTAGAAATTTGCTCACGTATGGAAAATCATTGAAGAACGTTACATGTTCGGGCCGGGCGGCTTGATTTGATTTGAAATGAATGGTATACGTGTAGAGTTTTCAATGGTTTTACTTCGCCTTTTCTGTTTAGGCCCTTTAGCAATACTCGAGCTTTTGAAGCAGACGCTTAGGAGTTCCCTCCCTTCTCCCGTTTCAGCTTTTAACAGAATACAGCCCAAGCTTTGAGATTCCCACAATGCGAAATAGTAGCATAGATTTGGCATAATTAGAAAATTAAAATTTCGTCCATAAAAGCTAAGCCAACATTTTTTTTTAAATAATATTAAAAAAATAACCAAATTTCATGAACAATTTTTTTTTATAAGAAAATCATGAATTTATTATTGATACATCATCAGAAAACTATCTTGATCGGACACGAATCTCGATGCAAAATAAATTTGGAAACTTTCAAAATTAAAATTGGGATCATCTAAACTCCGATTTTAGCAAATTTATAGTCAAATTGAACGTCTCGGAAATACAAACCCAACGACACCAAATTTGACTCAATCCGAGCCCAAATGAGTCCAAATCAAGGACCCAAAGCGTTGTTGGAAGGTTCGAACCACAATTTGGATTACCAAACGGTTTCCAAACATTACGTGCTTATAGTCAAATCTAGCAGCTTGACGAGACAAATCCAACATGCCCAAGATCGCCAAATTCTGACTTCAATAAGACCTTAAAATGTCTGACGAACGGTCCATATTCAAGGGATTCAATATCGGTCGTCCATCCAACCACTCCCCATTTGCCCTTGATCTCTCACATATTTACGGGTCATGCCACTACAGAAATCTATAAATATACCCCTCATTTCTCTTGAGAGGGGATCCAAGCAAGAAGAGAATAAGAGAAGAGAAGGAAGAGAGGGAAGATGCTCCTCCTCATCCACCGCCAGAATCTCGTCGGACCACCACTTGAGGCCCTGTGCTCCACCAAGCTACCACCTGAGGCCAAGACTTCCGCCGGACCACCGTCTAACGTCGTTGCTCTGTCGGACCACTACCTGAGACCCGAACTTCTGCCGGACCACAGCCTAACGTCATTGCTCTGCCGAACCACCACTTGAGGCCCTCACCTCCTCCGGACCACCACTTGAAGCTCTCACCTCCGCCGGACCACTATCTGAGGCCTGGACTTTCGCCGAACCATCGCCTGACGTCGTTGCTCCTCCGGACCACCACTTGAGGCCCTGTGCTCCACCAGGGCACCACTTGAGGCCCAAACTTCTGCCAGACCACCGCCTGATGTCATTGCTCCACCGGACCACCACTTGAGGTTCTCACCTCCGCTGGACCACCACTTGAGGCCCGGACTTCCACCGGACCACCGCCTGACGTTGTTGCTCCGTCAGACCACCACTTGAGGCTCTCACCTCCGTCGGATCATCAATTGAGGCCCAAAATTTTGCCGAACCACCGCTTGACGTCGTTGCTCCCCCGGACCACCACTTGAGGACATGTGCTCCACCTGGCCACCACCTGAGGTCCAAACTTCCGCCAGACCAGTGCATGCATCGTTGCTCCACCAGACCACCACCTGAGGCTTGGACTTCCGCCGGACCACCGTCTAACATCGTTTCTCTACTGGACCAGCACTTAAGGCCCTGTGCTCCACTAGGCCACCACTTGAGACCCTGTGCTCCACCAGGCCACAACCTAAGGCCCAAACTTCTATCGGACCACCACCTGATATCGTTGCTCAGCCGGACCAAAACCTAAGGCCCTGACTTCTGTCAGACCACCACCTGAGGCCCGGACTTCTACCGAACCACCACCTGAGGCCCGAATTTCCACTAGACCACCATCTGACGCCCAGACTTTTGTCGGACAATCACTTGAGGCCCAAACTTTTGCTGAACCATCACCTGAGGCCTGAACTTCTATCAGGACACCACCTGATGCCCAGAGTTCTACCAGAGTACTGACCTACTACAACGGTCGTTCTAACCTCGGTCTCCTACATATTACAGCCCTTCAGACCTACAACGCCGGACAATGGTCTTTATGACCCCAGTCTCCTGCTAACTATGGTTTTTTTTACCTCTATCCTATCGACTATGGTCCTGTCGACCAAACAAACACGTCTATGTTGTTGCGAATCTGATTTTAGGGAATAAAATTTTGATGATAACAAACATTCCTTTTTTCTACGACTGTCTTGTCTACTAACATTTCAAGTACACAAGATCGAGTGTAACTCAAGCTAACTCAAGATTGGGTATATTAGGACTGAGTCAGTTTGTAATCTTTTACATTTTCTTGAGTTAATTGTATCAATGTGGGTCTTGGTGCAAAGTAACATTGCACTCACATATTTGAGGGAAAATTTATGATTGTTTTAGAGCTCTCTGTTTTTTATCACATCGTCCTGAACGATCTAGATATTATCCTGGACGATCAATTAAAAATAGAAATCCTAATTAGGGCATCCTAGTTAAGGCAACCATCAATAAGCACATCATTCTGGATGATATTATCATCGTCCTGGATGATAGGCTCAAATCAGAAAGAATCAGCTGCTAGATCAATTAAGGCATGTTATATTTTTGGACATCGTCTAGGATGATGTAGCACAATTATGCCTAAATTAATCTAGTAATTAAGCCTAGACTTCCGTCGGACCACCGTCTAACATCGTTGCTCTGTCGGACCACCACTTAAGGCTCTGTGCACCACTAGGCCACCACTTGAGGCCCTATGCTCCATCAGGCCACCACCTGAGGCCCAAACTTCCGCCGGACCACCACCTGATATCGTTGCTCAGCCGGACCACAACTTGAGGCCCGGACTTCCGTCAGACCACCGCCTGAGGCCTGAACTTCTGTCGGACCACCACCTGAGGCCCGAATTTCCACTGGACCACCATCTGACACCCAAACCTTTGCTGGACAACCACTCGAGACCCAGACTTTTGCTGGACCATCACCTGAGGCCTGAACTTCTATCAGGACACCACCTGATGCCCAGAGTTCTACCAGAGTACTGCCCTACTACAACGATCTTTCTAACCTCGGTCTCCTACATATTACAGCCCTTCCAACCTATATTACTGGACAATGGTCTTTCTGACCTTGGTCTCCTGCCAACTACGGTCTTTTTGACCTCTATCATATCGACTATGGTCCTGGCGACCAAACAAACACGTCTATGTTGTTGCGAATCTGATTTTAGGGAATAAAATTTTGATGATAGCAAACATTCTTTTTTTATATGACTGCCTTGCCTACTAACGTTTCAGGTACACAAGATCGAGTGTAACTCAAGCCAGCTCAAGATTGGGTATATTAGGACTGAGTCAGTTTGTAATCTTTTACATTTTCTTGAGTCAATTATATCAATGTGGGTCCTGGTGCAAAGTAACATTGCACACACATATTTGAGGGAAAACTTATGATTGTTTTAGAGTTCTCTATTTTTTTATCACATCATCCTGGACGATCCAGATATTATCCTGGACGATCAGTTAAAAATAGAAATCATAATTAGGACAACCTAGTTAAAGCAACCATCATTAAGCACATCATTCTGGATGATATTATAATTGTCCTGGATGATAGGCTCAAATCAGAAAGAATCAGCCGCTAGATCAGTTAAGGCATGTTATATTTTTGGACATCGTCTAGAACGATGTTCTAGACGATGTAGCACAATTATGCCTAAATTAATCTGGTAATTAAGCCCGGACTTCCGCCGGACCACCGTCTAACGTCGTTGCTCTGCTGAACCACCACTTAAGGTCATATGCTCCACTAAGCCACCACTTGAGGTACTATGCTCCACCAGGCCACCACCTGAGGCCCAAACTTCCACCGAACCACCACCTGATATCATTACTCAACCGAACCACAACCTAAGGCCCGGACTTCCGTCAAACCACCACCTGAAACCCGGACTTCTGCCGGACCACCACCTGTGGCCCAAATTTCTATTGGACCACCATCTGAAGCCCAGACTTTTGCCGGACAACCACTCGAGGCTCAAACTTTTGCTGGACCATCACCTAAGGCCTGAACTTCTATCATGACACCACCTGATGCCCAGAGTTTTACCAAAGTACCGCCCTACTACAACGGTCTTTCTAACCTCGGTCTCCTGTATATTACAGTCCTTTCGACCTACATCGTCGGACAATGGTCTTTCTGACCCCGGTCTCCTGCCAACTACGATATTTTCTACCTCTATCCTATCGACTATGGTCCTATCGACCAAACAAACACGTCTATGTTGTTGTGAATCTGATTTTAGGGAATAAAATTTTTGTTGATAGCAAATATTCCTTTTTTTTATAACTACCTTTTCTACTAACGTTTCATGTACACAAAATCGAGTGTAACTCAAGCCAGCTCAAGATTGGGTAGATTAGGACTGAGTCAGTTTGTAATCTTTTACATTTTCTTGAGTCAATTATATCATGTGGGTCCTGGTACAAAGTAACATTGTACACACATATTTGAGAGAAATTTTATGATTGTTTTAGAGTTCTTTATTTTTGATCACATCGTCCTGGATAATCCAGATATTATCCTAGACGATCAATTAAAAATAGAAATTCTAATTAGGGCATCCTAATTAAGGCATCCATCAATAAGCACATCATTCTGGATGATATTATCATCGTTCTGGATGATAGGCTCAAATCAGAAAGAATTAGCTGCTAGATCAGTTAAGGCATGTTATATTTTTGGACATCGTCTAGGACGATGTCCTGGACGATGTAGCATAATTATGCCTAAGTTAATATGATAATTAAATAAAGCAATTAAGGTTTAATTGAACGATCATATCGTCCTGGATAATCAGTTAAACAAAACCTTAATTCTTCGACGATATTTAATCGGCAAGTTTCATTAAGGGCGATTATTTGGACGATATGTACTAAATTGAACTAATCGTCCGGGAAGATCGAAGATCGGCCTGGACGATCAAGTCATTTATCCATCGTCCAGACATCCAATCAGTGCAATAGTCTGGATGATATTTATCATTTTATACTAATTGTTCTGGACTATCGTGAGATCGTACAAGATGATAAAACAATTTTTTTATCATCCAGACATCCATCCAGGGTGATGTATTGGATGATATTCAACTAATTGAACTAATTGTACAGTACGATATACTATTGACCTGGACAATGAGAACAAATTACCTTCTAATCATCCCAGATCGTCCTGGCTGATTGAGCTAAATTTGTACTGATCATACAGGACGATCTCCAGATCGTCCTGAATGATAATGTTGGTTTGTTGTAATTAAGAGCCATTCTGAAACTGTTCTATATATGATCTCTTATTTCACCCAAGAGTGTATCTTTTGTTATTGTCTTGGCCTGAGAGAGCCTAGAGGAGAGGGAGAGAAAGGGAGAGAGAGAGAGAGAGAGAGAGAGAAAGAATGAGAGAGAGAGAGAGAGAGAAAGAGGATCTTGTGAGGGAGAATTTGTGAGGGGTTTCACAAAGGTTGCTCTAAGAAATGATCCAAGTCATCTTCTCCGATCGTCGTCCCTTGTTCTTGGAGGTTCGAGAGAGGTCCACTTCATCAATCAATCAAGGTTCTTTTCCTGCTTCAAGACAAAGCAAAAGGAGTCGGATTCTCTGTCTCACCGTGTCGGTGGAAAGGAGGTTTTGTACAGGCTTCTCCTCCTAGCTGTGGGAGCAAAAGGAGCATCACTGAGTTTAGTGCAATACCCAGAGGAGAGGCTCCAGGGAGTGGACGTAGGTCAAGTTGGCTGAACCACTATAAATTTATGTGTTCTTTATTAATACTTTTTCAACATTTAATTTTTGAACGTTGATTTTCTTTGTGGTGAATTTTGGTTTGGTTTAAGTTTGTATTTTTGATTGAAAGATTTTTTAAAATACCAATTCACACCCCCCCCTCTTGGTTAGCCTTGGGCTAGTTCATAAGGGCTTAACATCCCTAACGAACTTTCATATGTAACTCCCACCATGTAATGTGCTCTATATGATATACGTTTGTGACATCAAGCCAATGCCTTATCCTAAGGAAGGGCCTCAATTGTAATATACTGCAAATACTAGTGGATTCATTCAAACTAGGCTAGGCCCATGGTTTTTCCCCCTTTTCAGGGGTTTCCACGTATAAAATCTGGTGTCTCTTATGAATGTTATACCCTCTCTGTTATCTTCTTGTGTGCTGGATCTTCGTACAATACTAAGACGTTAAACTATATATTTCTCTACAATCACGAATACTCCATGACGCAATAATTTGGCACCGTCTGTGGAAACGTGACCCCCACTGGGGGTCAATTTTTGCTCCAACCTCAAAAGGTCATTCATTTGTCATTGCTGCATTAATTTCATGGGAATTAAATCCAGACTAGGGGGCAACTTTGACTCCAATTGTGGATCCTTCCAATATTTTTATCATCAAGATGATATTTTAGAAAAATTTTAGCAAATGCAAGAATACTTCCAATTAATTATAAGATTCATATAGTCCCTTGTTGGACTTCTACTCCTTGGGCAATGTCTTGATCTCGACCTCAAAAAGGCAGTAACGGTCTAAAGATAGACCTTTTTTTACCTTTGATATGAGATACATGCGGCGTTCGCCCCCTCCCAATAAAGGAAAAATCAATCCCAGGGGGATTCAATTTGACCTCTTCCACACATGTTAACATCATCGAGCAAAGACTCTGACATACAACCTCAGATAGATCTTACATCCTTGGTGGATTCTCTTGACCTCTTCCACACATGTTAATGTCATCGACCAAAGGCTCTGACATACAACCTTGGATAGGTCTTACATCATTGATGGATTCTCTCGACCTCTTCCATACATGTTAACATCATTGAGAAAAGGCTCTAAAATACAACCTCAGATTATTCATACATCCTTGGTGGATTCTCTCGACATCTTTCACACAGGTTAACGTCATCGAGCAGGACTCTGGCCTACAAACTCGGATAGGTCATACATCCTTAGTGGATTCTCTTAACCTCTTCCACACAGGTTAATATCATTGAGCAAACGATCTGACATAAAATCTTGGATATGTCATATACGTTTGACGGATTTTATTAACCTACGCCAAACTGTCGTCGGAATTCTCCACAAAGTTGATTTTTTATCTAATGTCGGACTTCTGTCCGTTGTCAGACTCCTACCCGACACCAAACTTCCTCCTGTCACTAAACTTTTACCTCGCAAGACTTTCATCAGAATTCTACCCGACGCTTAGCTCCCTCCTGTCGCTGGACTTCTGCCCGTCGTGGGACTTTCATCGAAATTCTACCTGACGCTGAGCTTCTACATGATGATGTACTTCTACCCGAGGTCAGACTTTTGCTTGCCGTCAAACTACTACCCGTCATCAGACTTCTGCCCGTCGATGAACTTTTGTCAGTCTTCTACCTGACGCTGTACTTCTACATGACGTAAAACTTCTGCCTGCCGTTAGATTACTACTAATTGTTAGACTTCTGCCCGTCGATGGACTTTCGTCAGTCTTCAACCCGACGTTGTACTTCTACCCGACGTCAGACTTCTACCTGCCATCAGACAACTACCCGTAATCAGACTTCTTCCCGTCGATGGACTTTCATCGATTTTCTACCCGACGTCGTACTTCTACCCATTGTCAAACTTCTCCCTGTCGACAGACATTTGTCGGGCTTCTGCCCAACATTGAATTTTTACCTGTCACCATACTTCTCCCCGACGATATAATTCTACCGGACGTTGAATTTAAGCACATCATCGGACTTCTACTTGGTGACAATTTTTCACCATTTGTCAGACTTTTGTCTATCGTCAGACTCCTAACCAACACCGATTTCTGCCTGTCAACAGTCCTTTCAACATCCCTCCTTACAACGGTCTCTCTGACCTCCATCGCCAATTGACTAACATCAGACCTCCACATGACCTCTGCAGGATCTCTCAAAAAAAGAAGGGGGGATCTCTAGTCCTTCCTGCATAGAGAGGGGCCTTGGGCCTTAACACAACAAAGGGAATGCCTCAATTGAAAGAATGGAGGGAGAAGGGGAGATCTTAAACCCCCTGATGGGGTATTTATAGGTGTGAGGGGGAAGTTATGGGAGAGAAAAAAAATTTCTCTATCTCCTTCTCTCTGAAAATAAAAATAAAAATTTTAAACCGCAAGCGGTTAACAAACCGTTGGCGGTTACCAAATTGCGTCCTGCTGGGCCGATCGCGAGAGCAAGGCAGGCGCGAGCGCGAGCACGCGGGCTCATGGTCCAACGAGCCAGGAACGGGCAGGCCGAAGCGCAAGTGCGTGGGCGCACCGGGGGGGGGTGCGGCGGCGGCCAGCAATAGCTAGTCCATCCCGACTATTTTTCTGGCCTGGTTTTGGCCCCGGAAAGGGCAAATCAGACATTTTTGGGATCCACTGAACCATTTTTTAACATTCCGGACTCAATTTTGACACTTTTAAAGTGATTCGGGACCTCTGCACCCACGATCGGACTACATTCAAATTTCAAATCTCACAAAAAATTCCCAAAGGATGTGACACATATTTTCGAACTTCTGAAGCTTCGACGCCCAAAAATAGGAGGGTAGTTGATATGTCATCAAAAAATTATCTTGATTGGGCATGAATCTCGATGCAAAATCATGTTGGAAACTTTTGAAATTAAAATTGGGACCATCTGAACTCTAAATTTAGCAAACTTATAGTCAAATTGAATGTCTCGAAAATACAAACCCAATGACACCAAATTCGACTCAATCCAAGCCCAAATGGGTCCAAATCAAGGACCCGAATCGCTATTAGAAGGTTCAAACCACAATTTGGATTATCAAACAATTTCCAAATATTACGTGCTTATAGTCGAATCGAGCAGCTCGATGAGACAAATCCAATGACCCCAAGATCGCCAAATTATGACATCACTAAGACCTTCAAATGTCTGCAAATGGTCCACAATCAAGGGATTCAATATCAGCCGTCCATCCAACCACTCCCTATTTGCCCTTGATCTCTCACCTATTTACGGGTCATGTCACTCCATAAATCCATAAATAGAACCCTCATTTCTCTTGAGAGGGGATCCAAGCAAGAAGAGAAGAGAAGGAAGAAACTCCTCCTCGACCACCGCCAGAATCTCATTGAACCACCACTTGAGGCCTTGTGCTCCACCATGCCACCACATGAGGCCCAGACTTTTGCCGGACCATCGCCTGACATCGTTACTCCGCCGGACCACCATGTGAGGCCCGAACTTCTGCTAGACCACCGCCTGATGTTGTTGCTCCGCCGGACCACCACTTGAGGCCCTCACCTCCGTTGGGCAACCACCTGAGGCCTGGACTTCTGCTGGACCACCGCCTGATGTCGTTGCTCTACCGGACCACCACTTGATCCACCAGGCCACCACCTGAGGCCTAGACTTCCACTGGACCATCGCCTGACATCGTTGCTCTATCGGACCACCACCTGAGTCTCGGACTTCCGCCAGACCACCGCCTGACGTCGTTGCTCTGCTGGACCACCACTTGAGGCCCTATGCTCCACCAGGCCACCACTTGAGGTCCTGTGCTCCACCAGGCCACCACCTGAGGCCCAGACTTCCGCCGGACCACCACCTGACGTCGTTGCTCCACCAGACCACCGCTTGAGGCCCGGACTTCCGCCAGACCACCACCTGAGGCCCGAACTTCCGCCGGACCACCACCTAAGGCCCGAACTTCCATCAGAACACCATCTGACACCCAAACTTTTGTCGGACAACCACCTATGGCCCGGACATCTGCTGGACCATCACCTAAGGCCCAAACTTCTGTCAGGACACCACCTGATTCCCAGAGTTCTATCAAAATACCGCCCTACTACAACAGTCTTTCTTACCTCGGTCTTCTGCATATATTACGATCATTCCGACCTACATCATCAGACAATGGTCTTTCTGACCTCAGTCTCCTACCAACTACGATCTTTTCGACCTCTATCCTATCAACTATGGTCCTGACGACAAAAAAAATATGTCTATGTAACTCCCACCATGTAATATGCTCTATACGATGTACATTTGTGACATCAAGCCAAGACCTTCTCCTAAGGAAGGGCCTCATTTCTAATCAAATGCAAATACTAGTGGATTCATTTAAACTGGGCCAGGCCCTGTGGTTTTTCCCCCTCTTCAGTGGTTTTTATGTAAAAACTCTGGTGTCTCTTATGAACGTTTCACCCTCTCTGTTATCTGCTTGTGTGCTAGATCTTCTTTCAATGCTAAGATGTTAAACTATATATTTCTCTACCGCCATGAATACTCCAGAACACAACAATTATTATTAGTCCTAACAAAGAAGCTTAGGTGTACTAACGTTTCTAATTTATATGTCTAATATGTACCCTTTCTCATTTCACCAAAAAGAAAAAAGTTTGTGCAAGACATCTTACCCTCAAATAGAGGCTATCGTAGGAGTCCACATCAATTAGATGATAATATTGCACTAATTACTATTAGGGCAGCGAATCAAGGTTTGGCCTTGACAGCTCTCAATCATCAATTCCCATTGCATTTTCATTTAGCTCTTATATTAAATTTCCATCTATAAAATGTATTAAATAAGTTTCTATAAAATCAATCAAATTTTATTTAACACCAATTTTAAAACAAATCTTAAATTTAAAATAAATGCTAATTAAAAATTTAATCATTCTTCCATTCTAAAGCTTTCTTGCCTTTGCACCTTTTAAAAATTAATGTTATCTTAATAAAAAAAAATAATAAAATTGGGCACAATTTATGACACTTTAATAGGAATATTATATTATATACTATAATCAATCCATTAAAATTCAAACAAATGAAATTTCAACCATGACATTGAAATTCAACTAAGGTGCCAATGTGCGAGATTTTACAATACATCATTTCTACTTTTGCTATTGGATAAGATTTTGCAAAATATTTCTTCTACTTATTGGTTCTATGGATATATTTATTAAAATGTGTATTGATAATTTGATTTTTTTATATATTTTGAGGCTTCTCTTCTCCAATGAACTTCTTTTCCTTCCAAACATGCACACAATTATGTCATCATGGAAAACTTTTTTTAATAACTTCAAAAAATAAAATATTATGCCAAATACTAAAGAACTCTTAAAATAAAAAATTGCTTCAAACAAAAAATTTTTTAGTTAGAATGAATCTCAAGATCATTAGATTTTCTTTAATATAAGTGCAATACATAAAAATAATTAAAAAATAATATTACATCAATTTCAAAATCATTTTAATAATTTTGAGATAAAAACTTAATTTTTCTTATTGCCAAATTTTCTCTTATTGCCAAATTTTTTCTTCCCCTTTGTAGACTTGCTGTTGAAGCGAGCAATCTTGGTAGCCTTCTGCTGCCTGCTCTTTCGCACTTGTTCAGGATTTCTAAGCTCAGATTTCACGTTGGCATTAGGCAGTGATTGTCGATTATTTCTACCCCGAAAATTTCTCTTATTTCCTCTTGCTTGATTGTTCCCTGCAAAACACAATTGGTTCAAAAATTTATGTGGAACTTTATACTAACTAAGGTTCTCAATTTTCAGTAAAAATAAAATGGAAGCTGGAAACTAAAGATTCTAACAGTTATTGCAGAATCATAAAATAAAACAACCAAACGACAATGATAGGAACAGTAGCTAAAAGATTCACATGAAGAGCATTGGCATCAACTAAAGAAGAAAAATTGGCACAAGTATATTCATATCAAACTTTTTATTAAGATGAATCTTAAATTTATCAAATTTCTTTTAAGATAAGTATAATATAAATTTTAATTAATCCTTAAAATAAATCCAATGGCTTGAGGCTCTTGATAAAAATTTAGGGAAAAAAAAAACCGACTTAAATTTTTGGGATTTTTACATACATAACACCTAAAACTATTGAAAATACATATCTAACACCTAAACATTAATATTTACTCGTCTACCACTCCGTTACTCATGTCGTCCCATCCCGTCGCTCTCAACAACCACCTTCACTGTAGTTCCCTCCGGCGGCGGCATCCAGCTCACGACTGGTGTCGTGTCTCCGCACGTCGTTAAAAGGAGGCGAGAGCGTTCGGCCTCCCTTCCTCTCCCGATCTTTCTCGCTCGCTCTCTCTCGCTCGATCGACGACTTTCCTTTCCTGTGGGATCGGAAGTTACGATAGCTTGATCGGGACCAACAACTGGAGCTCGCCGACTGTGAAAGAACTTTCTCCCTTTCGTGCTTCTTCATCCGGCTCCCTCTTGGCTGCTCGACTCTGCTCTTCCGACGACATTCCCTTCCTAAGGGATCGGAAGCAACTACAGGAAAGCGAAACTTGCCGCTGCCACCAACGACGGACATCTCCCTCACATCGGAGAGGTCGGTGTTCCGGCCAAGCATAGCGAGCGAGCTGCCATTGAAGTCGAGCTGTTAAGTGTTCGGAGAGCAATCGTTTCAATCCGTCCGGGAGCAGGAGGTGGAGATGCTGTGCGCCGCAATTACTGATCTATCTTCTTCCAATTCCTCCTCAAACAACTTGAGCGAGATGGTTTTTGCTCTTTCTTACAACGTCCTGTGCCGAGTAGTGTTCGGAGATAAGCTTGGAGGAGGCGCCGGAGTGTACCAAGGAAGGAGGAGTTGGTTTCATGGAACCATGCCGGAGACAAATGACGGGAAGAAGAGGGGCGGATAAACGGAGTGGTATAATTGAATGAGAGGGAGAATTTAGGCGGTAGATAAGTAAATATTAATGTTTAGGTGTTAGATATGTATTTTCAACAGTTTTAAGTGTTATGTATGTAAAAATCCCTAAATTTTTTTGTTATATAATCATTTTTTGATCCCACATAGTGGGATAAAGGCTTGATGTTGGTGTTGTTGTTGTAATCATTATCAATGGCATGGATGAAGACAATATGGTAAGATTAGGCTGTCATGGAAGAAAGAAGAAATATAGACTCACCTGCATGACCAGCATCCTGTCCTGAAGCATCAGTTGCAGAGCCACCAAGAGATATCTTCTTGTGTGACCTTTCCTTCCATTTCTTGTATATTCCAGATTTTTCAGCCTTTACTTTTGCACCACTCTCAGTCTTGATCTAGTGTCAAAAATGTTTGATAAGTTATATATACTTTTTATACAAATTGACAAGACAAGAAAGAAGATTAAAAAGGAAATTCAAATGTAGAATGTCCAAGCAAGCATCTTTGCTAAACAATATAGGGCCCCTCTACCTAAAATACCAGCAAATAGTCGCATCAAACAAGCTTGATAATCCATAATACGGAAACAGCTTCAACATGTGCATGGCATGGGAGTAACAAATGTCCGTTGATAGCTAAATTATTGAATTTTATGTGGAGGATTCTGAAGGAAGGGATATACATTATTGTAGTTAACTCGATCACAAATTGAAAGGGGGGCAGTTTGAAGATAGAAATCAACGTAAAGACATTTATTTAGACAACATCAGATACAAAGACGCGAAAACAAATATTAAGACAGAGAGGAGGGATGAGACAAGGAATAAAAATGTATCTTCGTTTCCTATTCATCATAAATAATGACTTTTATTCAGAGAACATCAGATAAAAAAATGTGAAAACAAATAATAAGACATAAGACTAGAAGGATGATAAAAAATAATAAAAAGTATCTTCTTTTCCAATCCACCATAAATTAATGACAAAGATAAACACTTTCTACTATCAAAAAATGTGTATGTAGACAACTATTTTTCTATGGGGAGAAGAAGTTTCTCACATATTTTATTTTGGATTAATTTTTAACAATATAACATCCAACTGGCTAATCATGGCATTAAAAACTTCAAGCTCAAATGATATGCACCCTAGTTGCGAGGATATAGGTCAAAGGTTTAAGTCTGACATGTGCCCATCATCAACTAAATATTCACTAACTCCTTGTCCGGAATTCATTTAATAATCCGTGTTATGCCTACCATCTAAAACTAATCAGGTGCTTTACTTTTAACCAATAAAATATTTGGGACAGATTTTTGTTGAGAATACAAATACCATGGATTGTTAACTTGAAGAAAACATGAAAGAAATAAGTAGAGTCCGATGAATTATAATAGCACATTCATTCTATTATTGTATTCCTATGTGGCAAAAAATAAGAAAAGAAGGCATGATCAAACAGATTGGTGACTTGAAGGGATGTTTAGAGCATTCAATCTAGTGAGACTAGCTAGATGGAATATATGTATACATATTTTATCATGTGTGGTCAGCAGCCATTCAATTTGATTATTGTGTAACTATTTCTCTACCTATTTTTTAATTAGTTATTTCTCTTGTATAATTTCCAAATTGCTATATGCATTTTTTTATGTATGAAACCAATGAAATAAATAAATAAATAATGCAAGCTTTCTAGCTACATCTCTTTTTCTATATGATATCAGAAAATGGTTAGGGTCTTAATTCCAATCATTGTTTCTCTTCTCTTTCATTCTTATTCCCCTCAATATCTCTAATTTTTTTACATATTTTCAAAAGAGTCAATCATCATGAAGACATGAATGATGAAAAAAAGACTAATTCTATCAAAAGAGAATTTTAGGGGCTACAAGCCTTAAACAACAACAACAAGCCTTTATCCCACTATGTCGGGTCAGCCACATTAATTCTTTTTTCTCCATTGTGTCCTATTAAGGGTCAAATTCTCATCTAAATCTAATAAAGAAATGTCATTTCTAATATTTCCTAACCAAGTTTTTTAAGGTCTACCTCTACCTTCTTTAACACAAGTCAAATCTAATACATCTATTTTCCTAATTGGGTCATCGAAAGGCCGCAGTTTTATGTGACCAAACCATCTAAGGCGACTCTCTCTAATATTATCATCCATTGGAGCTACTCCAATCTTTTAATGAATATGCTCATTTTGTATCCTATATTTAAGAGTAAAACCACTCATCCACCTGAGCATCCTCATATCCACAACACTTAACTTAATATTATGCTTCTCTTTTAGTGGACAACATTCTGCACCATAAAACATTGTAGGTCTCACTACCATCTTATAAAATTTTCCCTTGAGTTTGAGAGGGACTTTTCTATCACATAACAAGCCCAATGCATTCCTTCACTTTAACCATCCAACTTGAATTCTACTAATAATATTCATACTTATTTCACTATCACTCTGAACAATAGACCCAAGATATCTAAAACATGTGCTCTTATTAATGACTTGATCGCCCAAAGTTACAATCCCCTACTAGATCTATTATTAGTAAAATTATACTCTATATATTCAGTTTTAGATCTAATCAAATGAAAGCCTTTAGACTCTAAGATTGACCTCCATAATTCAAGTTTACCTTCAACTCCCTCTCTAGCCTTATCAACAAGAAGAATATCATCAACAAAAAGCATACACCAGAGTACAACCTCTTGCAAATGTCTAGTGAGAACATTCATAACTAAAGCAAAAAGATATGGCTTAAGGCTGATCCTTGATGTAATTCAACTGAAATAGGAAAATACTTGGTCAAAACACCTTGTGTTTGAACACAAGGAATAGCTCATGCTATATATCCTTAATGACTTGAATATAAAAATTATTAACCCATTTCTTATGTAGAACTCTTCATAGCACTTCTCTTGTAACTTTATCAAATGCTTTCTCTAAATCAATAAAAATCATATGTAGATCCTCCTTATTCTCTCTATACTTCTCCATCTAACCTCTCAATAAATGTAAATAGCTTCCATAGTAGACCTACCTAGCATGAATCCAAATTGATTTTGAGAAACATTAGTATAATGCCGCAAACTATGCTTCATAACTCTCTTCCATGCTTTTAAGTATGACACATTAACTTAATTCCTTTATAATTCGCACAATCTTGTGCATCACCTTTATTCTTAAAAAGAGAAATCAACACTCATTCTCCACTTATCTGGCATCTTTTTAGTCTTCAAAATAATATTAAAAAGTTTAGTAAGCCAAGAAATTCCTTCATCTCCTAAACATTTTCACACCTCTATTGGAATATCATCAGGTCCAACAGCTTTTCCACACTTTATTTTCCTTAAAGCCTCTTTAAATTCGGTTTTACTAATATGTCGATAACAACAAAAATCTTTATTTTTATTTAGGGTGCTAAGGTCACTAAAGTCAATTGCATTCTCATAATCTTTATTAAAAAGTTTAGCAAAATATCTCATCCACCTTTGTTGAATATCCTTTTCTAATAAAAGCACTTTTTGATATTCATCCTTAATACACTTCACTTGAATTAATCCTTACTAATATTATCTCTTTGTTTAGCTAACTTATACATATATGTTTCACCCTTCTTAGTATTAGTATATAATATATTATATAAATCATTAAAAGCCAAAATATTTTCTCTTCAAATTGCTTTCTTAGACTCCTTACGGACCCTCTTTATATATTTCCTGATTATTAGAGTTTTACAATTAAACTAATTTTTATAATAAATCTTCTTATTTTTTATCTTTCACATTTTGATTCTACCACAAATTATTTTTACTATTAGTAGCTTTTCCCTTTTATATTTTAAGCACATCTTTTGCAACATTCTTAACACCATTAGCTATTTTTTCTCACATAAAACTAGTTACCTCATGCACAAAAAAATCTTAAGATCTAGAATCTTACTCCTAAAAGTATTTTTATTAATATTATTTAAATGCCCATATTTAATCTTAGAACAATGATTTAATTTATTTTAAATATTCTACCCCATCATCTTAAAGTCAAAAACTATTAAGTGATGTTAGGTACATAAATTTTCACTCGGAATAATTTTATAATCTTTGCAATCTAAACGATCTATTTTTTCTTATAAGAAAATAATTAATCTAAGTTTTACTATATCCATTATTATAAGTGATGAGATGCTCATCTCTTTTTTTAAATAAGGTATTAGTAATTACAAAATCATAAGCTAAAAAAAATTTAATATGGTCTTACCACCTTCATTAGTTGCTCCAAAGTCATAACCATCATTAATGATTTTAAAATCATTTACCTCTCTACCAACATATTCATTTAAATCTCCTCCAATAAAAACTCTTTCTTCAAGATGTATCATTTGTATTAATTCTCATAGGTCATACCAAATTTTAATTTTGAACGCATATCCAAACCTACTTGAGGAGCATAAACGTTTATAATATTAATAACCTTAGCATCAACAACAATCTTTAAAGCTATAATTTTATTTCCAATTCTATTAATTTTTACAACATTATATTCCAACCTCTTATCTAGAATCACGCCTATACCATTTCTAGTACAACTCCTACCAGAATATCATAGTTTAAATCATAACTGTCAATTTTCTTATCCTTCTCGCAAACCTATTTAGTTTCTTGAATGCAAAGAATATTTATCTTCCTATGGATTATAATATCCATTAATTCCATTAATTTGCCTATAAGGGGAACCTATATTCCAAGTTCTTATCCTAATTTTAGTTTCATGGACTAGCTTCTTAGCCCACATCCGTCCATGATATGGGAACCCTTGCCTATTAACACTGCACCCGATGCAGCAATCCTTGCTCACTTGTCGTTGTATTCAGGCCATACAATGAGTTGCTTCCAATGAATGCCCTAGCATTAATACAATGTATTAAAGGATTCATGTCATGATTATTTGACAAATTTTACATTGATTGTTGATTACCTAACGCAACTCTCAACTTTTCTCATCTAGAACTTGGGACATAGTAATGGCAGTGAATCATCTGAATTAAAAAAAAAGCAACTAAAGTGATCTTAGATTGTGAAGATCTTTTAAAAAGAAATGGGAAAAAATTCAGCACTTGTTAATCCTCCTCCAAATCATAATGACCCAAATTTTGCACTTCAGAATGAAATAGACTCTAGGATTAGGAAATGCTATAATGCCTAAAATTTGTGGATCATATATATTCCTAAAAATCACAAGCGAAAATTGGGAAGCTCTTAAATAGACTCACTCAAAAGTTAAAAATCTTACTCTCATATTTGAAATCAAGATGAAGATCTCAACAATCAAACAAGATAATCTCTCTGTCATTAAAATGCATTAAACGTTTGCTGGTTAGAATTAGATCACTAACAAGATCTCAAAATGAAGTATACTTCTGATATCGCAGTTCTAAAATAGTTTGAGAAAGAAAAAGGTTTTCGAGTTAATTGCAAGACTTGACGCCAAACTCGGCCAACTTCTTATTCAAATTTACAGCAAAGAGAACTCACTATCCCTAAATGAGGACTTCTTGTTTATGTGTACTGAAGAAGAAAGAAGAATGGTAATACTTTGACACTCCCAATATGAAATGTTGGCCATGACAATCAAAGAAACTAGAAGTAAATGATTTACAAGAACTGAAACAACCTGAAAAAAAAAAAGACAAACAACCTAATAAATTCTCTGGACCTTTCGCAGATTCCAGCAAGTAGGATTTGCAAGAACCAAATGGGAGGAAGTGAATGTGGAAGAAAAATCCGCAGCACATTGCTTATGACAAAGCGGTAACCTTGGTATGTGACCACGCCACAACCAATTATAGAAGTTTGGTTGATAAGTCAGGAAAGAGCACCCTAAACAAATTTCGATGAGTTCTCATTCTCTCCTAGAACTAAGATAATTTTCAAAATTTAACAACCAAAAACTGATATTTCATTCCCTGACATGCCTTTAAATAGGCTTCTAACATATTACAAGACAAACACACAAATACCTAAAATACAATTATAACTTAGGTTATTTAAAAGATAAGGACTAGCTTTAAAAAAAAAAAAAAACTTACCAGTAAACACCTAATACAACAACAACATCAAGCCTTTATCCCACTACGTGGGGTCGGCATGATGAACTTTAATTAAAAAAAATGAACTTTAATTTTGCCCAAATAAACAAAAAAGTATGAATTATTCTAAGGCTTGAATAACAACTATCTGAGATAAGGACCAAAATGGTTTGATTATTTGCAAAAGATTAAATTATCCCTTGACTTTTTAAATATAACCTAAATAATCTCACACAAAAATCAATTTGGTCTCTTTAAAGAGTCAAGAGACCAAATTAATACTTTTATATTATATGAGACTATTTTGGACCTATAAAAAAAGTAAAGAACCAATTCGCTCCTTTTCTCCAACTATCCAGTCTTGATTAACACTTTAGATGGCCCTCATTGAGTTTACTTAATCTCATATAGGATGAATCAACCCATAAAGTGTGTCTAAATCTCATTATAGGATAAGACATTCCTCTAAAATCCTAGAACATATTTTTTCTACTTTTTATATAAAAGTTGATATTGAAAACTTTCATTAAGAAACTTATAAAATTACTAAACATCATTGAGTTCTCATTCATTGAAGTGATTTCAGATCCTCTACTCCTTTTATGATAATTCACTTCGATATTTACAGACCTCTAAAGGATTTATCACATTTATTAATGATTGCACTCGAATGACATGGGCTTATCTTATCAAATAAAAATCAGATACCAATCATACTCTTCATATCTTTATTTTTATGATAAAAAACCAATATGACGTTAACATTTAAAAAATTTTAACTGATAATAATCAAGACTATTTTAATCATATTTATCTTCTTTCCACAATAAAATGGGATGGCAGGAAGAAAAAATTGACACCACCTAGAAGTTACCATAGCTCCTCTTCCAAAATCAAGTTCCCAAAAAGATATTAGAAAGATATTCTAACCTTCACATATCTAATCAATATTTAATAGAAAACCTTTAAGAGTGACTAATTTTAAAGTTCCCATGAACTATATTGTTAAATTTTTCGCACAAACAATTTTTTTCTCAAAACTTCCTCCAAAAATTTTAAATTGTATAATTCACTTACACAAACAATGGCGAGATAAGCTACCGAGGGCACTAAAGTTTTTTTAAAGATATTCATCCACTAAAAATGTATAAATATTATCAACCATGAAAAAATTCTTCATTTCAAAAGATATATGACAAAATAAATTTCTTCTCTAATTATCTCCTGGGAAAGAACCAAATGAAAAAAAGTATGATGAATTTAATTTCTTCTCTCAATATTCCAGCCACACAAACGCAAGAACAAAACAGTATTCCTATCACTAAACCTATTCAAGTCTATATAATAAAGACAAAGGCCATCCAAAGTCTCCACAGCAACCTCAAGACTCAAAATCATTGTTATGTAACTCCTACAACAATTATCAACCTTTTATCATACATTTTCCTTTATGCCTTAAAACATAGTACACATATTTTCAAAGAATTTCTCCTACACAAAGTCTTCCTTATAAATATCATCTCCAGTATTAAAATTATACAAATCCTATTTGAGGCATTAGAAAATAAGAATTGAAATAATGCTATGAGAGAGAAGGTGAATGCCCATAAAAAACACACACAAGGGGTAACGTTGAGCTACCAAAAGAGAAAAATATGTAGGATGCAAGTGAGTTTTCTTATTAAAATATAAAGAAGACGAAAGTCTGGAATGATATAAAATAAGGTTATTAGCAAAAAGATATACTCAATCCTATGAAATATATTATCAAGAAATCTTTACTCATGTTGCTAAAATGAATTAAATTCACATCCTTATTTCTTAGACAGCTAACCTTGGATAGCCTATGGAACATATGATGTAAAAAAAATGCCTTTTTACTTGGGGATATTAACCAAAAAGTTTATATAAATCCTCCACCTTGATTCAACAACTCTCACTAAAATAAGGAGTCCATGTTGGAAAAAAAGGAACTATATAACCTTCCCAACAGTATGATTTGGCAAATTTATAACAGACATGTAAGAAATGGGATATAAACAAAACATGGGATCTTCATAAAACATTCCACTAATAGAAATTTTTTAATTCTTGTTTATATGTTGATATAATTATTAGAGGTGATGATAATGAATGAATGGAATTACTCAGAAAAAACTCACTGCAGAATTTGAAATCAAAGAACTAGGCCAGAACAAATACTTCACGGGTATAGAGATGGCTTAATAAAAATATGTTATAGATATATTTAGAGCAATAATAATAATAACTGATTGCAATAGATGTGAAACTTCAATTGAACGAAACTAAACAAGCAAGAAAGAAATGTACCTATATATATTTTATTATGTGGGGAGGAGGGTCGTTCAACATATGTATTAATTATTTGTCAAGTTATAAATTGTAAATACCCCCAATTGCTATAAGCATCATTTGTGTCTAAATACCATGGGGCGAATAAACAATGCAAGCTTTCGGGCCAGTTCCTTTTTCTACAACTTCTATATATAAAAAAATCAATACTATTTACCTTAAACTTCATTATTAAAATTAGTGTAAAACTATATTTCAAGAAAGTTCAAGATGATTTGACAATGCAAAAAGAGCATACAAAATAACACCCTAATGATAGCCTTAGATTACAAGATAATTGATTCTTTAATTTCATTATAAGCACTCAAAACAACCGAAAATTTTACAGGCAACTATAGAAAGATAAAGTGTAAGACTTTCTTGCATGAGTAAATACGGGTCAGATTAGAGTTCGGATCCATGGCAAAGAGGAGATAACTTCATTAAATGAGACCATTTCTATCATTCAGGCTGAGGAAAGCCAACAAAGGGTAATGCTGGAATCAAAGGCTATTAATGGTTCAACAATGGTGATAACCAAAGAGGCGATATATAAGGAAAGAGATAAGGATTCCTAAAAACCTAAAAACAAAGACTCCATTTGGCATAACTATTGCAAGAAATCAAAACAAACAAAGACGACCTGCTGGAAGTTGCATGGAAAGCCCCCAAGTAAGAAGTAGAATCAAAGAAGTAGCCAAAAGGGGATATCATAAGCTAACACTAAAATAAGTCAGCCCAACCCAAAAAAACAGTTCAGCTTCAGAGAACTCAACAAAGAAGATAGTGATAAGGTTAAAAAACTCCTGGTATCACTTGAAAATTTATCTTCTTCTATTACACTTTCATGTAAGTTTCTTATATCCATCGGATTAAATATCTCTAGAAATCATTTGAAAGATTTATGAATTATTAACTCAGAAGTCACATATCACATGTCAGACTACATTACTCACTTCATCAACTATACTCCTTGCCTGGGTAATAAGAAATTGTTGATGGTTCTCTTACCACAGTAGAAGGCCAAGAAGACATAACCTTATCTCCCTCTCTCACTCTCAAAAATGTGCTCCACAAACCTAATATTAATACAAAAACTTAAGTGTGACCATAATTGCCAAGTCCTAATTAAACCTACTTGTTTATTTCAAACAAGGTTTCAGAGAAGAAAATTAAACTTGCTAAGGAGAAAGATGGAATATACTAACTAGAAGAGCTGGACAAATTTACTATTAACAATAATAGCTATTCTATGTTATCCTTGACTCCTTGTTTAATAAAAAAATTACTATTTGACTTCATCATTTTAGATTAGGACATCCATCTTTTGATATCTTAAAAAAGATGTATCTAAAACTTTTTAATGAGTTAAAAAATAAATTCTTTTATTGTGAAACCTGTGAGTTAATCAAATATAAATGAGTTTCTTTTCCAAATAAAAATGAGAAATGTTATACTCCCTTCTACCTTATTCATAGTGATATCTAAAGATCCTAAAAAATTTCTAACATTTTTGGGGCCAGATGGCTTGTATCCTTCATTAACGACTACACTCAAGTCTTTTGGATAATTCTCCTCAAAAACAAATCTGATGTTAGCACCACCCATTTTTCACAATAAGATCCAAAACCAATTTGGGGTCAAAGTAAAATAATTTAGTTCCAACAATACCAAAGACTACTTTAGCCAAACCCTATCCTCCTTTCAAAAGGAAGATAACATTCATGAGTCTTCCTACATTCACACCCCACAACAAAACGGAGTTGCAGAAAGAAAAAATGCCCACCTTCTTGCCTCCACCAAGATACATCTATTCCGCCATAATATTCCTAAATCCTATTGGAAGAAAGCCCTTCTGACTGCCACATATCTCATAAACCAGTTATCTTAAAAAAAACTTGGGACTAAAAACACCAATGAATATACTATCTACTTTTTATCCTGAATTTTGAACCCATAATAACCTCACACCAAGAATCATTAGGTGTACTCCCTATATTCACATTCATAACAAAAATAGAGGAAAATTAAATCCAAGAGCACTCAAAAGTGTCTTTATCGGATGTTCATCAATGCAGAGATTATAAATGTTATCACCTCACCACCAAGAAAATCTTTATATCTTTTGACGAACAAAAATCATATTTCACTAACCTCATCTTGAGGGGAAGACTGAAATTAAGGAAGATGACGAAAATGAGCACCCCCCCCCCCCCCCCCCCCAACCCATTGACCTTCAAACTCCACCTCAAACTGATGCACCTAATTCTAAAACCAAAGCCAAAGAAACTATGGACAAAGCTATTATGAATAACATGAGGTTTGGAAAGGTATAATCCAGGTATACAAATCCAAATTATACTCCAAAGCAGATAAAAAAACTACTGAAATTGAGGTAAATACAAATTCACCTAAAAAACCTCCCGTGTACCCCATAACTAACTTTGTATCCTTCCACAATTTTTCACATTAACATAAAAATTTTCTAATTACAAAAAATGATATTTATATTCCTAATGATATTTATGAAGCATTATCTGATAAGAATTGAAAAAGTATCATGAATGATGAAATACAGGCCCCGGAGAAGAATAATACTTGGAAGATCATCGACCTACCAGTAGGAAAAAGACCAAAGGGGTGCAAATGTATGTTCTCTATAAAATACAAAGCCGATTGTACACTAGAAAGATATAAGGCAAGACTAGTTGCAAAAGGGTACACTCAAACGTACAACATTAACTACCAGGAAACTTTTGCACATGTGGCCAAGATGAACACTGTGAGGATACTTCTCTCATTAGCAACTAATTATAACTACATCTAGAATAGCTAAATCTCAAAAATATATTCCTACACATGGACTTAGAGGAAGAAATATTTATAGAGATTCCACAATGATTCAAGAAAAATTTTGGGGGTAACAAAATGTGTAGGTTAAAAAAGGCACTATATGGGCTAAAGCAGTCGCCTAGAGCTTAGTTTGGAAGATTCTTCATAGTCATGCTACTCAATGGATATCGACAAAGCCAAGGGGACCATACACTATTCTCCAAGCACTTAGACTCAAGGGGAGTCATAATTTTGTTAGTTTATGTGAATGATATCATCTTGTCTGGGAATGATAAAAAGGAGAAAATGATTTTAAAAAATTATCTTGTCAAGAAATTAGATATCAAAGAACTTGGTAGATTAAATATCTTGCCCACTCCAACAGAGGAATTTACACTTTACAATAGAAAGACATTACTATTTACTAATCTTCTTAAAGAAAAAGGTAAACTAGCTTATAAGAAAGCACCAACACTAGTAAATCAAATCTCAAATTAGGAGAAGCTAAAGAGGATCCAAACATAGATAAGGGAGCTTATCAGAGACTTGTGGGAAAATTGATCTTCCTTTCCCACACCAGATCAGATATAGCATTTGTTGTAAGCATGATCGGCCAATTTCCGCAATTCAAAGCAGACTCACATGCAACCAGTAGACAAAATATTACACTACCTTGAGGGGAATCCAGGAAAAAAGAATTATCTTCAAAAGAGAATATTAAATAATCCCAAAAGCATACACTGATGCAGATTACAAATGATCACCAGTAGAAAAATGATCTACCTCAGGATACTGCACATTCATTGGAGGAAACCTTATTATATGGAGCAAGAAGTAGAATGTGGTGGCAAGATCTAGTGTATAAGTAGAGTTCAGAGCTATAGCCTTTAGAGTATGTGAACTACTATGGATCAAGATAATTCTAAAAGACCTAAGGATCAAGTGAGAAAGTTCCATGAAGCTACACTGTGACAATAAATCAGCAATTAATATAGCTCACAATCTAATTCAGAATGACAGGACCAAGCACATAGAAGTGGACAAATATTTTATAAAGGATAAATTAGACAGTGGTATTATATATATCTATCATGTCTCATCAAAAGATCAACTTGCAAACATTTTTACCAAGGGACTTGATAACTATACCTTTTTGGGACTGATTACCAAGCTGGGAATGTAGATATGTATTCCCCAGCTTAAGGGGGAGAGTTAAATCTCAGTCATCCCTTATCTCTTGATCGCACGGCCAACATGGGGATCCGTGGGACGATTGTTAAATTCCAAACATCCCTTAACACTTGATCCAACGGACAGCGTGGGGATCCAAGAAAGGCTCACCTGGATCACGTCGATCTACTTCCATATTTGGGTAGCTAATTTAAGAAGGATTATATTAGGGAAATTATGCATGATTGTGCAGTTATTTATTTCTTTATCAAGATATCTTATATAGATTTATAAATAGGGATAGTTTTGTACAATAAAATTAAGTTTTTTCCTCTTCAATTCTCTGAATTTAACATGTATTACAGAGGCATAATTAGTATAATTGTCAAGTTACTAGACAATTTTAAATCACAATAGTAAATTATATAATTTTGAATTCATCATAAAGTGCCTTTAAGAAGTAAGGCCGATTATGACAAAGGATAATTATAAAAATGACAGGTGCTTTCCAGTGAAATAGTAAAACACGAGCTTGTATAAGGAGAACTGCAGATAGAACACCAGGCACCGGGTCATACAAATTTTTAGTAGCTAATATAAATATATTTTAGTAAGGAAAAGGGGTAGGAATATAAGAAAAATGTTGAACCCTTAACTGATGAAATTTATCTTATAATATAACAAATATAACTATATTTTTATCATAAAACTTTCACAACCATGGTTAGAAACCACAAACAGCTTTCGTGTTCCTTCATAACTCAACTACTTATTTTTCTACAGCTGAAATCCAGAATAATAATCTTGCATTCAATGAAAATTTCAAAAAAATTTCAGTGTGGAGTGAACTCTTCAATAAATATGACATTGACACCATATATATGGAGCTTCACTTAGTTATTTCTGATTGGTTAGGTTTTCTCAAAGCGAACTAGTTCAACACAAGCTTTATGCATGCTACATCAGTAGAACTATTCATAGCAAAGCTGGCAAAGTGCTACATTACCTTTCCAGTAGCAGTGACACGTTCACCATTGTTCAATTTGATGTACTTTTTGCTTCTCTGTCAAAAAAGAAAAAAGATTTTTTTTTACAACAATCGATTAGTAAAGAAAAAATAGTTGTTTTCTGGGCCTTGCTTCATTTAAATACCTTATCCCAATGATATACAGACTTTTGTTTCCGCATTGCAGAATTGTCATCTGCAACAAGATCTAGGACAGCAGTCTCCAATCTGCAAATACATAAATTAGCATAGCCCAAAATTCCATCAACATCATCCTAATTAATTATTATTAGCCATATCCTAATTAAATGGCACCAGCTTCATCAATCCTCCATTCATTCCTTGAATGAATTTTACATGCGCTGCTAACTCTATTTCATGCATATCTTGTTGCACTACTTCTACAACTACTAATTTCGGTCTACTCATTTGATCCTTTGGCACTGATTATATGTACCAATTTATAGTAGCAAATTCTACGTCGCCTAAACCACCAAACATCTTTTTTTCTGCTACACAAAATTGCAGTAAATTAAAATGAAAATTTAAAAACAAAGCTAAAATGCTTCTCGAAAAGTTCATAATCACGAAGAAAATACAAGAGCCATAAGTAAATTAAAACTTACGTGAGCTGACAATTTATTTTAAAGCGATTCCATGGAATGAAAAAGTGGAGCCCTTAAACAAAGCACTTAGCAGTCTTAAAAATAAAAGCAGAAAATAAATAGATTTAGGCTTTTTTTTTTTTCCTTACAAACTTCTCAACCGTCATCAGGTAAAACAAACGCACCAGCAATTTAATGGTAGATTTTAAAATTTATTATAAAAACAAGAAACCAGAATTCTTTATACATGTTCAGGGATCAACTTCATGCTTCCCATAAACCTAGACTTAAATAGGAAACTATTAAAATAAATTCAAAGTGTTAAGATCTAAGAAGGCTGTGTCAGATAAAAAGAATGCTACCAACTGCCTAGTCATCAGTTGGACAAAAAGAACAAAGAGGATACAACAACAACAACATCAAGCCTTTATCCTACTACGTGGGGTCGGCTACATGAATCCTTTTTCTCCATTGTATCCTATTAAAGGTCAGATTCTCGTTTAAATCTAATAAAGAAAGGTCTTTACTAATATTTTCTAACCAAGTCTTTTTAGGTCTACCTCTACCTTTCTTAACAAAGTCAAATCTAATAACTCTACTCTCCTAACCGGGTCATTGGAAGGCCGCCATTTTATGTGACCAAACCATCTAAGGCGACCCTCTCTAATCTTATCTTCTACTAGAGCTACTCCAACCTTTTCACGTATATGCTCATTTTGTATCCTATCTTTAAGGGTAAAGCCACTCATCCACCTGAGCATCTGATAGGAAATACTTGTATGCACAAGTAAACCTAACCCAAATTAAGTACCTAAGCAAAGAAAAACTGCTGTCCGCAGCGAAAACACAGCCCAAAGAGTAGGAAAACTAAGAAAAACTCAATAGAAATTCGTAGGAAATCAAAGCAAACACTTTTATTTCAATAGTAGACGAAAAGCACTTGCAAGATACAAATTTTCCTTCAATTCGAGAGGAAGGAAGTACTCTCCACGATCTCCGGCAAAGCCGAGAGCCCAAGAACAACTCTAGATCTCAAACAAAATTCAAATTCAAGATAATCCCCCTAATTTCCTCCTCCTCTAATTAACCATAATGGATTCTTACAAATTACCTAATTAACATTTGCATTCAAAATTTTCCCTCCCACTCATGCATTAAGCCCATCGTGGGCCCCATGGGGTTTCCGCCCCTTCTCTCATCGTCTGGAATAGACGTGGACCGGTTCAGGCTGGACCGGTCCAGCCGGCCCCTCCTGGACCGGCATAACAGCATCCTCATCTCTGCCACACTTAACTTAGTATTATGCTTCTCTTTTAATAGCCAACATTCAGCACCATAAAGTATTGCAGGCCTCACTAACATCTTATAGACAAGTAGAAATTTTTCAAAATGTTAGACAAGCAATTTGTCAACTAGCCAGCCATGTTTCCACAGTTATTTATCACCATCAGATCATAATAGTCAAAAAACCACGCTGACG
The DNA here is from genome assembly GCA_022539455.1 of Dendrobium nobile. Classification (NCBI taxonomy): domain Eukaryota; kingdom Viridiplantae; phylum Streptophyta; class Magnoliopsida; order Asparagales; family Orchidaceae; genus Dendrobium; species Dendrobium nobile. Next base: position 12,908,965 of record CM039725.1, read on the forward strand.
AGTAAACAAAATCACTCATAAACATCAAGATAAGATAATGAAAAATAAAGAAGTGACCCAACCAAATGCCATCAAATTAGTGAAGATTTTGATGAGTTAAAATGAATTTTAGGGAAAGAAGAGCAATGGAAAAAGGGGATGCCCCCATTACAATCATACAGTTCACTACCAAAAAAAAACAGCAGAGTTATGTAGTCAACGAAACTTTATCTCCTCCGTGCACATATTTGATAGCAGCCCTCCAGGGAGTTCCTTAAAGTCCAATTCACTTTTTGCAGACAGATAATTTAACAAGGGGACATTAAATGAAGGTGAAAATAATAAAAATGAAAAATGGGACACGACTTATAACAGGTCAAAAAGTTTCAGAAAAAAGAAAAACGTACACTATAATTTAGCATCTTACGCAACAACTGGTTGAAAAGAAAGAGGATTAAAAAATTGGCCCCAATTAACAGGGATAAGGCTACTGATGATGATGTTAACGTTGGCTTCAACTCAAACATAAAAATGAAAAGAGAAAGACAATCTAAGCAATTCCTTACCTATTAGAACTAAAGCCATGGCCTCCCTTGACAGATAGTCCTGCCTCAAGGTGCTAATAAAAAAAACAAGTCAAATCAGTAGTTTAGCAAGCCCAATTTTGGAAAATATTAACGTTATAACATTTGAATATAGGAAAAATATTTCATGAAAAAAAAAAGGATAAAGCTTAGCGCATTGAATAAACAAATGTTTCCAAACAATATTAGCTAAGCAACAATGCAAGGCAAAGAGAGATTAAAATCAACAAACCACAGCAAATTTTTTATAATGCTGATAACAATGATGATCAAAATGTATGGGAGGTTTCTTACGAGGTGATGATAATAGTTATCAATATTTACATGGTCATTGGCCGGAATGAATGGACACATAAAGCTAGCCAAAATAGATGGAAAAAGATTAAACATAACTACTAGCAGAAGTTTTACTCTCACAGTTTATAAGCTGATCAGATTGTATACCTGATTAGCTGGTACAGAACTTATATAGAAGTCTTCATCCTTAAAACTTGCTTTCTTCCTCTTCAAACCGCTTGACCCTACAATTGATGTCAAATGTTAGTAGACGGAAAACAACATCTTTCAACTACAGGTCAAAGCTAAAGAAAGCATGATTATGCAATTTAAACAAATTGACTTTAAAGTATAACATGCCAAACAAAGAAAAAGAACTATACTACAGAATTATTATAACAACCATGCGGCAAAGATAAAAAGAACATAAAGATCAGTAATACAAGTTGAATATTAGAATACCAACCCTTAACTGAAGTGGGATAAAGGGATAAATATGTCAGTTTTAGAAATCAGAAATATCCGCAGGTGGAAAGTTATACAACGATTTTAAGCACAGCTAAGCATGTCTTAACAAGCTGCCAAAGTCCCACTACCCTAAGCAAAAAAAAGATGTGCCGTGATATGCAAAAGATAATTACATTATGAAAAGTAAATGATGAACAAAAAATTAGAAGTCTAATGATGCAAAATTTGCATTTCTAGGAAGATTTATAGAACAACATAGCATTTTCATATTATGTCCTTACTTAATACTCGGGACAAACCTTAAAAGAAATTAATAGCACACCGTCATCATTGTCAGTTCTATCTTAACTATTTGAGATTTCGTGAGGCCCACCTTATTCATCCATAGTTCTTGAATCTTTTTGGCAACCTCTAAGCAGCTTAAAAGTCCTTAGCAACCTCTACGCAAGTTTGCATTCTATCAATTATCTCAAACTGATTATAATTTGACTTTATGTGACTGTCAGACTTCTAAAAAGGAGTGGGCTCATTACATAATATGAATAGAGAGATTCTGTAAAGATCATGTACAGACAAAGAGAATATCTGAGGACAGGAAGAACCTTTTTTTTCCCAGTCATTTGATAATGTGCCCTCTACATCTGTTTCCTGCAGAGAAGATTAAGCATTAATAAAAAACACAATGAAAAAAATGATTTCTGCAAGTAAAATGGCAACCTCAATTGTCAGTAATAGATCATAGGTACGCATAACCACATAGTACGTTTAAGTAGTTGAAGGTACCATATTATAAACAGAATAGATTAAATGCTCCCAATTATAGACGCAGATGTTCTAACAATAGGAATAAAACATAATGATCTAGAAAGGAAGAAGCTATATGGTAAGAATAAAGGAAAATCGTAAATATATGTAAATGTAGTCCGACAAACGTATTCAGCCATATTATTGAATCCCCATAACCTAAACCTTTAAGATATTTACCAGAAATGATTGTTACTTATCAGAATTTTTTTGTAAAAAATATAGTGCATCTGATGTATTACCTAATTGTTATTGAATAGCTAGCCTATTTATTCAAAATCGTACTTAGCTAACTATTTTTTACCCCTAATATGCGCTTCACGATCAATTTGAACATGCCCGACGAGAACAATGGTCGAATGACACAACACTGCATGAAAGAGGTTTAATGTTCCCAATGCTACACAAAATCACTCAAACAACATCCACTTGCAAATAGACTATCGACACGCTTAGAGTATAAAACCTATCAAAGATGCACCACACCCTTTATGCTGGACTCGATCGAACAACAATGAAAACAACCAAAAGTGTGACATTGTATGAAATCACCCAGACGTCATCCATTTGTGAAACAAATCATGCCATCATGCCCGAAACAATGAAATTATCAATAAAGAACCTCGCATTAGATTCAAGAAAACACAGATATAAACAATGAGCTACAAGCATGATGTTGCATGAAATAGCTCGAACTTCCTCCACTTGCAAAACAAACCATGCCATCCCTTCAAGAGCAACAAAATTACTATCAAAGGAAACTCATATTGACAGAGTGCTAGCATGAGAAAATTGGCACAAAATCCATCGGCGCCTGCAAAATGCGGACACTTGCCAGCTATGAAAATTTAGCTAGCAACTTTAAAATGAATATTTATTTATTCTCATTAAAGGTTTTAAACCAATATCTTAAATTTTAATTGATTAAAAAAATAACCTAAAAAATCAAATCAAATTTTTTTAAATTTGAAATCTCATAGTATAGCACCCTATACTTTTATAGTAGCAAAAGAACAACTTTTTTTAAAAATTTAAAATAAATTTTGGAAAAGGAAAAAAAAAAACCTAAAAATCCCTAACAGCCACACATTCATCCTAACAACAACACAACCACTTTCTCATGTTCACACACACGATACCAGCCCCTCTCCCGCTTGTGAACTCCCATGCCCACTTTCAACTTCGTCCCATCGGCGTCGACACCATCAATGCCTTCATGCACGCAAATATAAAACGCAACTTAAAAAAATATCTTAAAAACTCAATTGGTGACAAATATGGCACGGCGAGTGGAGTCTCGTACATGTTTTTCTTAGAGTGGCAAGAAGAAACTCGTTAGCGACATTCACAATGTAGCGGGTAAACCACCAAAACCTTGCTGGAATGGGTTTGACGTTGCGAGAGGAGCCCTGTAAATGCTTTTCTTAGCGTGAAGAAAGCTCGTTAGCGAAATTTCGCAACGCCATGAGAGAATACAATTTGCGGTGTGGTTAACGTAGAGAGTGAAACCCCATATACCCTTTTCTTAGTGTGGCAAAAACAAAACTTGCCAATAACATTCACGACACGACCGGAAAATTTCTTTTTGGAAATTCTTGTACATATACCCCACACACGCCATTCTTGGTGCGAGAAAGATGTCGCGAGGCTGTTAGAATTTGAATTGAACGAACTCTAAAAATTACATTCATGGAACTTAAAATGAGCAAAACACATCTGAGTGCAATAAACTACACAATTAAATATAAAAAATGTAATACAAGTAATATTAAAAGAGCGAAATGTTGAATAATGAATCAAAATATAAGACATACAGGGAACCATGAAACACTTGCTAGCTTGCTAAGAATGCAAGCAGGACCTCAACGCTACAAGCAAAGCCTTCAACAACTCGAACCAATAAACTCAATTTACTCGAGAATAGTGAAAATAAACGACCATCCCCTCCTTATTTATAAGAGAGAAGTGAGTTCTCGTGGACCCGTAACAATAAATTATAAAAAAAACAATATTAAAATGATCAAATGATGACATGTGAAAAATGTGTCATTCTAACCAGGCTTAAATTCTCCTTCTTCACCTGTAACATTTTCGTGCAAGATAACAAAAGATGATAGTTAAAAATTTCATATTTGCAAAATATAAATGCAAAAATCAAATTTTGGATAATTTTGACATTTACGTTTATTTCCTAAGACACTCCAATTATAATATGACATCTTGAAATTCACGTAAGAATTGTGTTGGTTTCCAAAATAACAAAATTTATATACTTTCAAGTCATATGCAGGCATCACGATGTAGTCTTGAAATTTCGTTAATACCTCAAGAAATGTGCAAATGCATTAAGCGCGCCAAATGATGTACACAAGCACACACGAGTGCACTAAAAATTGTGGAAGCAGGCCATTTCTAGAAAATGACGTCTACATGTGTTTCAACGAACGTAACAAATGCATAAGTACGCCATTTGAGAATGCTATGTGGACTGAATAATAACTATATTTTTAAATTCCAATCTTTGAAAAAAATGTTTGATTATATAAAAATTTTACTACCAATTTTAAATATTAAATCTCTCATTTTCAAATGAGCATGTGCTTCGACAAATGTGACAAAGGTGCGAACATAATCTATAAGATTGTTACACGAACTAAAAAATAATGAGTTTTAAATTTTTCACTCTGAAAATGTACAAATATGATGAAACTTCACAATCAAATTTTAAATTTCAAATCTCTATTAAAAAAATGAAATATCTACATGTGCTCTGACGAACGTGCTAAACACTTAAATTTGGAACCCCATAATGTTGCATGGACTGAAAGCAATATGAATGCAAATTTTATAGAAGTGTGTGCAATCTCGAGAAGGATGTTATCGCCTAAAGAGCGTGCAAGTACTTTGAGAAGTGCACTATTGCTTTAAAATGCATGCAAATTTATTAAGTAAAATACATTAAAAATCGTGTGAGTGCACTATGAAAATGCATTGAAATGCATGCACGGATCGTCCAAACGCACAATCATCTGTCTAATTGACAAATAAGTTGAAAAAAATAAAATTCATTCCAAAATTATCCTAATCTGAAATTAAATTCATATGCAAACTTGTCCAAACAATTAAAAAAATCAAAATCATCATTATCATGCTACAATATGAAATTTGATCAAACATTCCAGCTTCAAAAGCCTCGTCTCCCCTAATATGATGTATGATTAAATATTTAATTGAGCATACGAATTCCAAGAGACACCCTCTTTGATCTCAATAGCATAATATGAATTGACATAATTGACAAGTTTCAAAGAGAAACAAGACCATTAAAACTTCAAAGAACAAGATTTCTTTGATATTTTCATGATTTGACATCAAAATTGTGAAAGTAGAAAGTTCAGTTGACCACCAACTAGATCTAATCTCCAAATCAAGCACAATCATACATGCTTTGTGCTTTCGCACCACTCAATCTACTCAGTATGACAACCCCACTTCCAATAAATTGAGCCAAGGTTATACCGCAACACTAATAACTTTGGCATGATCTCATTGTTCGAGTTTAAAGGATCTTCTCTGATGAGGAAGCCTGTGGATCCAAATGAAGGCATCCAATAACAACAGCAAAACATCCCTAACCTCAAAGTCTGAAGTTAAATAACTCTTGACTTGATTTCATTGTTCTGTTTAATAAGGTTACAAAATTAACCATTGGATTGTAAGGAATCATCATAAAGATTACAGGAGAAAAATGGCATACAAAAATTAATTCGATATTAAAAAGGCTAGGAATTCAAAATTAAAAAAAAATGTAGATAAAAGAAAATGTAAAGTCAGAAGTATTGACAAGATGCATTTAACATATCCGAATGATATATCTCATCCACCCATGGAATTTATATGATCATTCAAGAAACAGTGCTCTCATAAAACATGCACAACTAGAGACATGAATGAGCCAAGATGGATCGTGAGTCAACTCAAACTCGACTCGCCAACGAGCTCGCAAGTCAAGCTTATCGAGCCTCGAGCCAGAGCTTGAGCTCGAGTTCGAGCTTGATGAGACTCGGCTCATCACCTCGCGAGATTGCTCGATAAGGTAATATTTAAAGGCAGAAAAATCACCTTATTTATCAATTTATATTATTTAGAAGAAAATTCACTTCATTTGCATTTAAAACATGAAAAAAAAAAAAAAAAAATTTAGTATTCCAAAAAAAGTTTACTGAAAAAGTTATTGCATTTAATATCATTAATGCATCTGCTACTATTACTGCTCCCCAAAAAAACTGTCTTTTTCCCTATGTTGCTACCGCTGTTGTTAATTCTCCCAAAAAAAAAAGCTGTATCTTCTTTAGTGCTTCTTCTCCAACGGTCAATTGAGTATTTTGCCCGAGCTCCCGTAGTGATTTTGCCAGTTCACCCCTCATGCTTCTTGAGTGAACTCCCACAAAGCTAGAGTCAAGCTCTCAAGCTAGGGGAGTTGAAGGACAAGCTGAGTTTGAGTTCATTTTTGGGGCCTGACTCAAACTTGAGCTTGAGTTGAAGCCGATTTTCTGACCAACAAGCTGAGCTTGAATTTGATGTGACTCGAGCTTGACTCGACTCGTTTACAAACCCTATGCACAACATATTATTAATGTGAGAGAAACTAAGGAGAAAAAACTACGAGATTAAGAAGAAATATTTAGGGTTATCTGCTAGCACATTATACCGAGTTTATCAGAAGAAATATTCCTAAATAACAATGCAAGTTATGCATAATAAATGCACAAATTCCAGAGGTATATGTAAAGTAAATTTATAATTCTATGATATGTCAATAATAATACATAAAAACTTCCAGGCGTCTTCATAAAACACATGAATTTCGAGTTTAGGCGTTTCCTGAGCAAAAAGATTTTAAGATGCAAATATTCGGAGCTCGTATTATCTTTTAAGCATTATAACCAGATCATTTAAAAGGCTAGTATTTCTTAGAAAAACTCCCACAAAGTATCTGTTCAACGTGTGGCATTGCTCTTCGAACTAATCAATAACACGTTATGAAAATATGACTACAGTCAACGGAGAAGAGTATTTAATCTGTTAAAAACAAATTAAAGAGTGACGCTAAAGCATAAATTTAAAAAAAAAAAAGCAAACATGCTAATAAACAAATGGAAACATATTGTAATAGACCAATATTTACTAAATAAGAGTTTTACCTTGGGAACTGCACTAGTAATCTTTTTCTGATGTACTAGATTGATGACTTCTTCATGAACAGCTCTTTTTCTCCTCATTATGTCAAGACATTGATTGGAACCCTGCAATAGATTAAAAAAACAAAATTTAAAATGAGAATTATCAAGTGATGCTGCAACTACAACAACAACAACATCAAGCCATTATCCCACTAATGTGAGGTCGGCTACATGAATTTTATTTCTCCATTGTGTCCAGTTAAGAATCAAATTCTCATTTAATTCTAATAACGAAGGGTCGTTTCTAATGTTTTCTAACCAAATCTTTTTAGATCTACCTCAACCTTTCTTAACATAAGTCAAATCCAATACATCTAGATAGGACTAAAGAAGCATAAAAAAAAAAGAAGCAAACAGTATCAAGCACCAAAGAAGCATGAGAATATAATCAACAGTTCTATTTTATAACATTAATATTATGGAATATACTACACTTGATAAGAGTGCAGAAGTACTGAAAAGTCACCTACAAAAATGTTGGGTGTGAAAAAAAAAGAGAAAATTTAACTGGAAGAGTAGCATTACTGGAAAAGAGTGAGAAATGATTAGAGAGTGTGAGTAACAATTGTTGAAAATATGACAGTTAAAAATTATCTTCAAAGATTTGCATGTAAAAAAAGGAAGAAAATGCAAAAATAAAATGGGTAGATAGGACTAATCGGAAAGAATTAGAAAGGAAATGGTGTATACCAAAAGTAGCATGATTAGAAGTTTTGTAAAAAACCTACACAAAATAGAGTTGAGATCTCATCCAGGAACAAGATTCATCAAGTTGACCCAAATACTTGGAATATGGTGAATGATGATTGTGATTATAAATTTATAATAACCAAAGAAGAATGAGCATTGAATAATGCATAAAATACATCCTCATGCATATATGAAAAGGATTAAAAGAAAATAATACAAAGCAACACAATTTCTTTCAAGAAAAGATAGATGGTGAAATTTGCATTCCATGTAAAACACAACCAAAAGCAGAAGCATACCCAAATGCCAAAGCAATAAAAAAATCAAAGCAATGCCACAGTAAAAGGAACCAAGATAAAACAATGAATCAACACAAAAAAGTATATTGAAATAAGAAAATTAAACATCAAAGATAAGCTTCATGGCAATGATTTTAAGTGAAGCAAAAAAATGCTTTGTTGTTGTACCATTAATAACCCTAACGTACATATAAACACACAAAAACATGTATAGGATAAACAACAATGGACAATCTGATAAGCACCCTTGCACCCGCATGCATGCATTATTTCGTATCTCTATATATATGATGAAGCTCACCCTAACTACACCTTGTTTTTTAAGATCTAGCATAATGCCATCTACATCAAATTATAAATAGCAAAAGTCCAGCTTAAGATGGTTTGTACAACTCAAATTGATCCTGTAAAGCCTAACACTAACCTTAAAACCAACCAAAAAAGTAAGCATAGCGGATTTATAATGGTCTTAATAAGGAACACATCATATTGATAACCCACCCCTAATAGAAATAAAATGCTCTCACATCTACAAGCAGAATGAGAAGAAATTACGGTGAGATGACATGGCGATAAGAAAAAGGTAAACTGCTAAGATGATTAGGTGTGATAAAATTCCAAAAGAGAGCTACAAGGGTCATGACGGAAAAAGATTAGAAAAATCACGATAATAAGATGCAGGAGACAACAGAAATAGTCATTCCACATTTATAAAGAGAAGAGCTTGGCGGTGTCAACCACTGTAGGATGGCTTCGACAACAAGAATAAGTGTCACAAAACAATAACCACAAAGAAAGAAAGGTGATACCTCGTCCATGGAGAGAACAAACTATGGAGATGAAAATGGTGTGAAGAAGAGAGGATCTAATTCAATGAGTACATAAGAAAAGGCCAATGCAAGGCAGAGTAGAGGTTGGAGAGAAGCAAAATTACTCATGGAAAAGAATGTAGTGAGTCTAGAACGAAATGGTTAGTAAGGTTATACTTTTCACCATATGCTATCACATACATGACAATTTTTCAAAAACCTACAAATGCAACATTACAATCGCATATTAGTATATACGTTCAAATAAATGACATGGGTGCACAAGTTGAATCCAAAGCTCATCAACCCCAGCACAATTCAGTAAATGCCCAATCCAAATCTAAGGCATGGAGCTAAAAAAAAACAATCTGAAATCAGTCCTCCTGAGATGAGACAAGGCAAATTACATGGGTATAGGTTTAAATTGCCAAAGACAAAGTATACTTATGCATGCCATAATTCATAGCAGCACAACAGTTGGATGGAGTAAATGTATGGAATATGGTAAATATGGGATACAATGTGTACATTAAAATTGTGACACCTGATGGTCATTAGAAGTAACATCATCAAAAATAATCATTCACTTAATATGTATCCATATCCTACTTCTGCAGAACTTGTACAGTCCACACATCTAACTCATGTCATATCCTATATCCTTACAGTATTTACATTATTCTTAGTCAAATGATAATGATAAATACTAGAATTGAATGCTGATTGGATGACGCAAAAACAAATTAGAGATACTTGGTACTCGTATAAAGAAAACTAATACAAATTCTTCTAGAAGGGGGGAGAAAGTGGCATCACAATGTTATCAAAAAGAATGGTTTGAGCAAAAAAGTTGCATTGCGCAAAATCTAAATAGGAATAAAAAATATATAAAAGTTAGAATGAGAAACAAGTAAATGGCAGAATAAGCACTAGTAGCATTCATCAAGGACAGCATAATATACATCTATTCATTTAATAAGGGTGTTTACATTTTAGAAGGAAAAAGTGATAGTCAAGTGAGATAATTTAGTGCAGGAGCAAATACGAAAAGAGTTCTACAAGTTTCATAAAACCAATATCCCTTATCAGCTTGATAAATGTTTACCAGCGCTTGTTGCAAACTAACCAGATATCAACATACAGCCGGTTATTCAATTAGGACACTTTTCAAGTTCACTAATCTAAGCGCATCAACAAAAACAGGAATAAAAAACATAAACCAGTAACTAGAATGTTAAAATAAGAGCATTAGCAGTACAATTGCTGCCTTATCTAACAGTTCTAAGATAACTTTATGGATCCAATATCATATGTAATTTTATATTGTTAAAAGTTATATTTGTGACAAATTCTAACTCAACAACTGATCAGTACTTCACTCTTCTTTACAAAGATAAAACATCTCAAACTATTTTCTACGACTACATCAATAGATGATGCTCACATATACTTGAAAAACTTAAAAAAAAAAAAAAAAAAAAATTCAATGATACTTTTCAAATAATTTTTCTTTAAAGAAATATTATCTAGGTTGGTATCTGATAAAGGAACTACATAAGCTTAACTTGGCAAATTTGGTCAAAGTAAGGTGCATCATCTATTGATATTGGTAATTATAACGATAATGGTAGGGAGACACTTGATAACACGTTGAATTGTCGCTGAATTTCTAAATTCTACCCATAGGCGTGCAGTCCACCAATATTGCAGTTGGCTTCTCTAGTGCCCACATCATCTGCACAGTTTTCCTCTATCAAGTTTTAACTTATGTGAGTACTCTATTTCTTAAGCATAAATTTGCACTTCAATTCAACTGCACATCATGAAAATTTATTCAGTTCTAGTTCACAATAAAACCACTAGAGTCAAATATTAAGTGCACCGTCCTCAATAATTATTCCCTCTGACTAGTATAGAAATCAAATTCAAAAAAAAAAAAAAAAAACCTATACAGGGATACAACATTATCCTGATAAACGTGAAGTTGAATTGATCTCTAAGCAAAAGAAAAACCTATAAAAGATGTTATATGGCCATAACACGATAAATAAGAAGAATAAAACAAAACCAAATAAATCTTACATTGCATCTGCATAGTATTCTCATTCCGAGAATTCTGAAGAATATAACAAGAGACTAAATAGTTGAACCATACAATTTTATTATACCGCCAAAAGTACTTATAAATGCAGCAAAATCAAATCCCCAATTAAACCAAGATATTTATGTTTAGAAAAATAAAAATAAAAATAATTAGTTCAAATCAAATCTCTGGCGGCATAAATTTCAAGATGTAATATTTGATGATCAAATTTGATTTGGAATTATAAACATCAAAAAGGTATAAGGGAAAAACTTGAGAGTTGCATTTGGGTACAATTTGAGAGCATTGACAGAAGCCACTGCTAAATAAAGAAACAATTTAGTGAATTGTTAGAAGACAAACCAATTTACCAATCCACAAGAAAAAAAAATACAATTTATTAATACCTGTAAGTTTTTTAATTTGGTAGTTTCTGCTTCTGCCTCTAAAATGGTTTTCTTTGGCCTGTATTGCAATAATTCGTTCAGAAAAAAGATTACTCAAAAATCTTGATGCAGAAAGCAGTGCATAAAAATCAGTAACAACTAATCACAAATGAAAAAGAGAAAAAAAAGTGATGGCAAATAAGTATATAACTAAGAGAATCATGCATAAATTAAATAAAAAACAACAAAAACAAAATATGTTCATCTAAAATAGTACTAACCTGTATGCTTTCAAACGTTCAGAAAATGCGCAAGCTATCAGTTCATTGGATCCCAGTATATCCTTAAAAATTGGATGAAGACCTTCGTGAGGTAAATCTTTTGCCCTCCTGATGGATTCTTTTGAAGGTAAAGGTTTTGTCTTTGAATACAACCGAAAAGCATTAGAACAAGACTTCTGCAAAGCTGTAAGTTCTGCAGACCCTTCAATAATTTCTTTTATCCTGTCAGAAGCAAGGTCCAAAATTCTCTGGGGAAATCGACCATAAACTGTTTCTCCATTAGCAAGTGCTTCATCAAGTTTCAAATAAACCCCATCCACATCATGAATAACCTCATCTTCCGTCGGAGCAGCTTTAAGAGGCTTTGAAAGAAAGAGATGGAGGTCTAACAGGTAAGGCATATCCTCTGCTGTTGCAAAGGAATAAGCAGTACCAGTCCTTCCTGCTCGAGCAGCTCGGCCCACTCTATGAACAAAAATTTTAGGCTTTGGAGGAAAATCCCAATTCACCACATTATCAAGTAAGGGAATATCTAAGCCCCTGGCAGCAACATCGGTCACAATGAGCATCATGGTCTTTCTTGCCCTAAATTTGGATATATGGATCTTTCGAGCATCCTGATCCATATCCCCATATGAAACAGAAGCCTCAATGCCCTCTTCTCGAAATAAAGAGTTCAGGAACTCCACATGGTGCTTCGTTGAAACAAAAATCAAGGTCTGCTGGTCAGAACTTATCACTTCCCTGACTAGATACAATAATGCAGAAACCTTTTCTTCATTCCGTAATGTGAAAAAATTCACCTTAAGATCAGGACTTATTCTAGTTTCCAAATCAAGCCGGACAAGTTGAGGTTCACGCAAGCCAGCCTTCGCAAAATCTGCAAGGGCACTAGGCAATGTAGCACTGAAAAGTAAAGTTTGGCGGGTGTCACTTAATTGCTGCAAAATTTTGTGTAGCTGTTCAGCAAATCCCATTTCAAATAGTGAATCAGCTTCATCAAACACTACATATTCTACTGTCCGCAAAGACATCCCCTCCACCTCAGATAGATGATGCATGAGGCGTCCCGGAGTTGCTATTATAATGTCCGGGCTTTGTGTCAAAGTCTCAAATTGGTTTTCCATACTATCTCCACCAACCAGCAAACAAATGTGAAGGTCTGCAAGAATTTCATTGATAAAAATATCATAAAATAAAAAGCATGGATGGCACTTCAAATAAGAAGTATAAAACCGAAAAACATTAACTTCTAAAATCCTCTTATTTCTGACATAGCATGAAAACAAATGGCAGAATAGAAAATCCATGTCAAGAAGGATTTATTTTTTTTCCTTTCAACCTTCTGCAGGGTGCACTTTATTGAGTGATCAATACATATTTTTCCAATTCAGCGAAAAATGCTTTATGGTATGATAGTAATAATAAGAGGGTAATTGTTAGACCGGTCCAACCAATCTGACGAGACCGGCATACGCGAACACATAGGCTGATTTCTCCATCTTCTATATGCACCGAACGCACGCATCCCAATCTGACAAGATCGGCATACGCACGAAGGTTGAAGTCCAAATTTCTATTTCTAACAAAAATCCAGGCATCAATGACGGCCAACAAAATGGATGCGTAGGAGGAACGCCTTAAAGTGGAGATTGGACAAATGAAATCTGAAATTTCAGATCTCCAAACTCAAATTTCATATTTAAAAAAGGATGTTTACATCATCCATGATAAGTTTAATTCGAAATTTTCCATACTGGAGGAGATGCTGAAAAAAGTGCTCGAGGGCCAAACCATATCATCACCGTCGAAGGTGAGAGAAGGTGCCGACAGCCACGGAAGTGGTGAAAATCCAAAGCCAATCAGACTAAAGGAAGATCAAGAGGTGGAGATTTTGAAGGGAAAGCAAAAAAATGCCTCCCCTAGGACCTATTCCTAGGGAGGAGTCCGCAGAGGGTATGTGGGGAGGCGTGAGGGGGTTGGACATGAGTGGAAGGGTACTGAATTTGAAAGGGAAAGAGGGAATATTGACTAAAGGAGAGCTGAATTGAAAAGAGGAGTTTGTGATGATCCAAGGGGTGCTGAATTTGAAAGGAGGAGGCATGAATTTGATGAAAGGCTTAGATATGAAATTATGAAGGGAACAAAGGGAATGGAGGTGATCTGAGGATGAGAAAATTGAAGATGCCAATCTTTGAGAGGGAGGATGCGCATGGGTAGTTCTACAAGGTTGAAAGATATTTTACCGTCAATGGATTGACAGAGGAGGAGAGACTGACGACAGCAAGCCTATGTTTGGAAGGGAAAGCTCTGGCTTGGTACCAATAGAGGGACATGCGACGACCCACACGGAGTTGGAGGGAGTTCAAGGATTGTTTGATAGAACATTTCCGAACTGGCAGGGAATGAGACTTCTACGAGCAGTTCGCCTTGACGCAGGATGAATTAGTGATAGAGTACCGGGAGAGATTCAAGTACCTTGCTAGCTGATTGGACTGCCTTTCTGAGACAGTACTAGAGGGGAACTTCATGAAGGGATTGACACCAGAGATCCGGGCAACGATTAAAGTAATGAGGCCTCATGACTTAGGTGAGGCCATGGAGTTAGCTCAATTGGTAGAAGATCAGAGGCACCTGGAAAGAGAGACAGGAGGCAGCAGCTCAGAAGGCCCATACAAGATGACCACCACCTTATTAAAATCCAAGGAGCTATACTCTTCGGGGGACTTCGAAGGAAAAGACTACAGGAGGAAGACCTGGGAACAACTTCAAGAAGCTCATAGAGATGGAATTACATGAGAAGAGGGCGAAGGGACTCTGTTTCAGATGCGACGAGAGGTATACGTCGGGGCACAAGTGTAATGACCAAACTCTTCAGGTTCTTACCGCTTGTGATGAAGAAGGAATGGAGGAGGGTGTCGTCTTTCCACCTAGCGGACAAGGTGGATCTTTGGAAGGGGAGTATTGTTAGACCGATCTATTGAGCCAGTCCAGCTGGTCCGATGGGACCGGCATACGTGAACACAGAGGCAAATTTCTCCGCCTCCTGTATGCACCGAACGCACACATAGCGTGCGTAAGCTGTCTTAGGAAGGTTTTTTTAGGGAGTTAGGAGGAAATTTTGAATGTAGGGATTGCTTAGAGATTTCCTTTTGATTTGTATGTATTAAATAGTTTGTTTTCCTAGGGTTAGGCCATCTTGAATTCGGCTGAAATTTGAGATCTCTTAGATTTAGGTTTTCTTTTGGGCTCTAGCGGCGTCTAGAGATTTGGGAGAGATCGAACCTCCTCTCGAATAGAGGATCAATTGTATCTTGTTATTTTTCATTTCCCTTTCATCAAATAATACAAATTATCTACTATTTTCCTGTTTTTGTATGGATTTTTGTGAAGAATTATCACTGTTTTTTGAAGATTGATAGGAAATACTTGAGATCTATAGTGTTTCCTATCAGTAATCTTATCATAGATAGTTGTTGTGGGTTATAACTTAAAAGTATTGTTGTAACTCGGGCTTCGAAGTTTATGATTTTGATGATAACAAATAATATTGATTAATCTTTTATTTCTCCTAGTATTTGTAGTGAATATTTGTTTATGTGTTGACTAATATTTCAGGTACATCATGCACCGTTTTTGAAGATTCAAGACTCAATATTTTATATAATTGATTGTATTAAATGAGTCTGTAATTTTCATTTCTTGAGTTAAGTCTTGTAATGATGTATGTTAGTTTGTTGATCGTGCACACACACAGAGGGAGGATAAAATTATTTTAAATATTTTAATTTTTATGTACATCATACTGTACGATCTGTATAATATTGTACGATATAGTGTATCAGAAATTAATTGAAATATTTTATTTTCCTAAAAAAAATATTTTTAAAATATAATTAATCGTACAATACGAACATCACATCATATTGGACGATCTGTTATAACTAGAAAGCTCACCGTCCAATAAATTAGGCAAAAATTTGAATTTGAAAAGTTATTCTAATCGTACTGCACGATGTTTAAAATATTGTCTAACTTAATCCTGTGATTATTCAATCAAAACCGCTTAATTTTAATATTTTGATCGTACTGTACGAACTGTATTGTACTGTACGATCAACCGAGATGATTTTGGTCGTCCATGCTTCGCCCTGGACGAACTACTTTTTTATTGAACTGTTCGTACAGCACATCATAATGTACGAACTGGCAATTGAACTGTTTATACAGTACTAACTCGACATCGTACAATACTAACATGTCAATTTCTGCACATCGTACTGGATGATCTTGCGATCGTACGGTACGATATTTGATGGCTGAATTGAGTTTTTTTAAGGTTTTCTTAGCCGTCTATTTAAGCACTCTCATAAGACTTTGTAAAGGTCTTTGGCATCCATTGAAGCTTCATTTTTCTAGAGAAAATTTGAAGAAAGAACTTGAAAGGGTGAGAGGAAAGGGTGGAATTTGAGAGAGGGAGAAGATCATTGGAGGGGGGTTTCAAGGGAGTGTGAAGGAGATTTCATACGGTTGCTCCGACAAGCTTGCACCTCTGTACAATCGGATTCAAGGTTCGTCTTTAGGAAAGTTTTGGGAAGAAGAAGATCTCTTTGGTGTCAAAGGACCCGGCCCCTCCCCCGCACCGGGGAAGGTGGAAGTGATTTTGTAAGGGCTTCTCTGCTTAGCTGTGGGGGCTAAAGGAGAATCACTAAAGGTTTAGTGTAATACTCAGAGGGTGCCTCCTGGGAGTGGACGTTGGTCATGATTTGATCGAACCACAATAAATCGATGTGTTTTTTTCCTTTATTATTTTCGCATTTATTTTTATTACGATTAATTGCGTTGGTGAAATTGATAATTTATCTTTTTATTATGAATTTAATTTGCTTCCCCATCAAGTTATAAAAAGAGTTTTCTTTTTTATAATATCAAAGGGGAAGAATGTATTGAAGTTGGTTGTGTTTTTTTTTCTGTTATTTAGCTTCAAAAAAAAAAGCTCTCCCCTATTTTTTAATGTAATTCTTTTAGTGAGGGGGAGTTTAGGAGAAAACTTTTTCAATTTGCAAATTCAACCAATGTTATTTGTCATCATCAAAAAGGGGGAGATCGTTGCAACTTGGTTTACGAGTTTATGATTTTGATGATAACAAATAATATTGATTAATCTTTTATTTCTCCTAGTATTTGTAGTGCATATTTGTTTGTGTGTTGACAAATATTTCAGATACATCATACAACGTTCTTTGAAGATTCAAGGCACATGATTGTGTAGAATTGATTGAATTAAATGAGTCTGTAATTTTCATTTCTTAAGTCAAGTCTTGTAATGATGTATGTTAGTTTGTTGATCGTGCACACACAGAGGGAGCAAAAAATAATTTTAAATATTTTAATTGTTATGTACATCGTACTATACGATCTGT
This sequence comes from Dendrobium nobile, assembly GCA_022539455.1. NCBI lineage: Eukaryota > Viridiplantae > Streptophyta > Magnoliopsida > Asparagales > Orchidaceae > Dendrobium > Dendrobium nobile. The sequence continues at coordinate 12,926,290 of CM039725.1, forward strand.
ATCATACTGTACGATATAGTGTAACATAAATTAATTGAAATATTTTATTTTCCTAAAAAAATATTTTAAAAATATAACTAATCGTACAATACGAACACTATATCGTACTGGATGATCTGTTATAATTAGAAAGCCTGTCGTCTATTAAATTAGGCAAAAATTTGAATTTGAAAGTTGTTCTAATCGTACTGTACGATCATAATCGTACTGTACGATGTTTAAAATATTGTCTAATTTATTCCTGTGATTATTCAATCAAAACGGCTTAATTTTGATATTTTGATCGTACTATATGAACTAAATCGTACTGTACGATCAACCGAGATGATTTTGGTCGTCCATGCTCCGTCCTGGACGAACTGTTCTTTTATTGAGTTGTTCGTACAGCACATCGTACAGGACATCGTACTGTACGAACTGGCAATTGAACTATTTCTTTAGTACTAACTGGACATCGTATAGTACTAACTGGACATCGTACAGTACTAACAGATCAATTTTTGCACATCGTACTGGATGATCTTGCGATAGTACGGTACGATATTTGATTGCTGAATTGAGTTTTTTTTTAGGTTTTTTTAGCCCTCTATTTAAGCACTCTCATAAGAATTTGTAAGGGTTTTTGGCATCCATTGAAGCTTCATTTTTCGGGAGAAAACTTGAAGAGAGAACTTGAAAGGGAGAGAGGAAAGAGTGGAGCTTGAGAGAGGGAGAAGATCCTTGGAGGGGGTTTCAAGGGAGTGTGAAAGATATTTCATACGGTTGCTCCAGCGAGCTTGCACCTCAATACCATCGAATTCAAGGTTCGTCTTGAGGGAAGTTTTGGGAAGAAGAAGATCTCTCTGATTTCAAAGGACCCGGCTCCTCCGCCGCACCGGGGAAGGTGGAAGTGATTTTGTAAGGGCTTCTCCGCCTAGGTATGGGGGCTAAAGGAGAATCACTAAAGGTTTAGTGTAATACTCGGAGGGTGCCTCCAGGGAGTGGACGTAGGTCATGGTTTGACCGAACCATTATAAATCGATGTATTCTTTTTTTTATTATTTCCGCATTTTATTTCCGCATTCATTTTTATTACGATTAATTGTGGGTGAAATTGATAATTTATTTTTTATTGTGAATTTAATTCGCTTCCGCATCAAGTTATAAAAAGAGTTTTCTTTTCGTTAAAGAAATTTTTAAATATCTAATTCACCCTCTCCCTCTTGGCGCATCTCGTAATTTCAAGTATAACATGAAGCCAACAAGTTGCAGTCATGGTTTAAAATTGCGCAATAAGAGGCATGCATTAATGCAATTTCGATCTTTTAAGCATGAGGCACGCCTCAGCGTAATTTCGATCTTTTAAGCATCAAAGCCTACACAATGAGAGCAATTAATGATGCGCGCCTTGGCGTTCTCCTCTTAAAAATAAAATAAAAAAACAAAACAAAACCTAACCTAATATTTATCTATTCGGTTCGAGACCCCCTCACCATCTTCCGTCGAACCAAGGGTTCTTTCTCCTTCGAGTGACATTTCCCCCTCTTCATTCCATTCAAGACCGACATCGGCTTCCTTCCACCCTGAGAGTTGCTCTTCGCCTCTTGCTTGGAGTTCTCTTCTATCGCGAGTTAGCTTGGAGTCTCCTTCGACCGACCATTGAAAGCTCTTCTTCTTCGTGGTTGGACTTTAGGGTTTATTGACAAAGGTGAAATAGCTTTACTTCATCTTCTTCTTTTCACTCAAATATGATTTTTTTGTTATACCATCGCATTTATCGACATTTTCCTTTAGTTTTCATTCATTTTTTGCAAAATATTTTGTATACAATTTTCAATGTCATTTGATTGAATGGCTGTCATTGATAGTGTAAGAAAATGAAAATCAAAATAATAGGACTTTTTATTTATGTAATATTTAGATCTCTTTTTTTTAGATTTATGTTTATGTGGACATGTGGTTTAGGCATGCATAATAAAAAGTATAAGATGCTCAATAGATATGTGTATAAATTAGGTTGTTTTTTTTATGTGAGGAAAGGGAGAGAGCAGTTCATCATAATGATGATTCAAATGAAGACCCCCTTAGTGATGACATTGCTGATGACTTATGAGATCTTATGTGATATGTCATTGCTATTTATTTTTGGAATTATATGTTAATGAAAAGAATACTGTGATTTGGGAAAGATAGAGTTTGAGTTGAACTATATTTCATGTTGTCTTATTATTGCGATATTTTGACTTCACTTCATATCTTGTGTATGTTTATGTTTTATATATTATTTACTCATTAGTATATAAAAATTTATCATTTTATCATACAATACAATAAAATTGAATTGAACACATAGTATTTTATAGATAGAACAAACATTTAATAACATTCACATCTAAATAACGCTGAAATTTCAGTAACAGCAAAACAAGCGGCCGCAAAATTTCTATTTAGTCATTATCATAGAAGGGGCTCCGCATAAAATTTTCATCAATCGATCAAGATAAGTCAACTAAATAAAAGACTTTCATCCCCTTCACACAGGAGCTGACATACAATTGCAACACAGCCAACATGACAAATTTGCTTAACCATAAAGGAAAAAAAAAAAAAAGCTCGACTCAAGGAAGAAAGAATGGGAGAGTGGAAACTCTAACCAGTGTATCTTCCAAGCTCTTTGGTGAATTTCAGAGTCTGAATAGCAAGGTCTCTGGTTGGGGAGAGTATAAGAGCGCGAATCCCCGCTTGGGGTACTCGATGGCGGAGACGCTGAAGCATGGGGACAAGAAAAGCAGCAGTCTTTCCTGACCCAGTGCGCGCCATGGCAACGACATCTGCACCAGCTAGGATCAGAGGCATCGTCTTGCGTTGAATCGGTGTCGGCACGCGGTAACCCTTGCGCTTAACCCCCCGGTAAACCTCCGGGCAGAGTCCTAATGACTCAAATCCCCCAGACTTGGCCTTCTTTAGCTGCTTCTGCTTGCGTTTAAGCTCCCCTTTTGAACTCACTCCCATCAAAGCTTCCGCTTCAGCCTCAGCCACGGACTGCCTCATCCTTCCACGTACTCTGGGTTCCTGAGGCTGTTTGATGGAAGGTTTTGAGCGGGAGTTGCCAAACAGTCAAAATTAACTTAAAACCAACAGAATCTTAAATCCCGTTCTCCCTCGTATTATACGAATTTAAGGCGTTGTTTGGTATCGGGTTTACAGCGGGATTTAAGTCGGATTTACGCTAAATCCAGCCAAACGGTTTTTGTGCGCGCGTTAAATCCCGGCGATGGGTAAATCCGGGATTTAAAGATTTACGGCTTAAATCCGGGATTTACTAAATCCCTCGGTTCGGCGGACTTATGGGATTTGGCCGAAGAAGCGCGCGAAAGGTAGAAAGTTACCTTCACAGCCAGCGAGCTCCGGTTGTTGCTCCCGATCAAAATGTCGTAACTTCCGATCCGACAGGACGGGAAAGTCGTCGAAGGAGCGAAGTCGAACAGCCGACGAAGCGACGAGTGCAATCTCTACACCTCCCAACGAAGCCAAACAGCAACGACGAAAAGAGAAGATGCAGGCAAACCTAGACTCCTCTAAGTTATTAGTTATTAACTTAATTAATATAATTTAAATATTATAATTAAGTAAATTAATTAATTAAATAATAATATAATTAGTAATTAAATATTATATAATACGCTTAATTAATATAACTTAAAATATATATTATTAAATATCTAATTAATAGTAAATAATAATTAATGAGTAACTCCTATTTAACATGTTATTAATTTCATAACATGATATTTTTTAATTATAATTAATTAGTTATTTATTTATAATTTTCTTCTTCACATTTAAATCTCTAATAGCCATGAATCCTCAAATATGTTATCAAACAGTTTCTCAAAATTTAAAAGGATTTAATATTTGTCATACCAAACAGTTTTCAGTATTTAACACCATCAGGATTTACTAAATTCGGATTTACATGATTTAATAAATCCCACTAAAAATAAATCTCACTTGTTGGCAACAGGATTTATGCAGTATTTGAGTAGGATTTATGCAAAATCCAGCCAAACGAAATTTAAGCACCCAGTAAATCTCACGGCTGAATGGATTTATGAGATTTGGATGAAGAAATGCGCAAAAGGGAGAAAGAAAGTTGCCTTCACTGTGAGCGAGCTTCCGTCGTTACTTCCAATCCAGCGGGAAGAACGTCGTTGAAATGTCCTAACTTCTGATCCAACAGGAAGGGAATATCGTCGAAGGAAGCGAATAAGCGACTCGTTGCAGCGAGCTCGACCAGCAACGCAGAAAGAAGCCGTAGAAGCGACTCATGCAAAACTCAACCTCACGTGCAGTAATGATGTCAAACTGTGCAACACCAAATAGAGGAGAGGAAAAGAAAACCATCTGAGATGCCTCCTAAGAAGAAAATTGGTGTCGAGGTTTAAGAAATTAATTTGGGGCGGGGGGGATTAAATCCCAAAAACTGTTTAGTAACATTCATGATAAATACAATTAAACCATGTGTGATTATTTGGCTATACAAGTCAAGATGTAAGGTGGATAAGAGATTTAATATGCATTTCTTCAATAATTAAAGTAGAACAAGAAAAGTTCAAATAAAATACAACAACGTTTCATTTGAAATACAACAATAATATAAGATGAATTACAAATAAATTAAAGTTGATTGCATCTTTATTGTGTTCAAAATTGCAGTTTATCCAATTGAATGACTTCACTGCTTACTACCTACAAATGGAGTTGCTTGTTAGAAGTTTAAATTATGAAAAAATCTAAAGATTTTAAGCTTAATACCAGAGAGCCTTACCCAAGCATCTCACATATTTGTTGCAATTAAATGTCTCAAACAATAACTTAGTATTCTTTCTATAGCACCTGCATACAAATTTGGGTCTTTGTTAATGGCTTGAACCTCACCCAACTCACTATCATGGTGCATTTTAGTTTGTGACATGTTGAAGTAAATATCATAGTCGTGATAACGCCCGATAAAGTTATGCAAGACTGCTCATGCCAGAACAATATCAGCCTGAACCACAAGTGAAAATTGACACATGTGAGTCAAAACTTGGATCATTTCTTTCCATATGTCGAATGTCCTTTCAACTACATTTTGTAGTTGGGCATGACGATGATTATATGCTCCTATGCAACCGAGTACCTTTGAGATGCATCTACATGGTATTCACCTAAGTGATATCGACACCCTCATAATGGTGCAATTAGTTTATTTATGTTTGTATATCTGGAGTCAACCAGAAAATATTTATCAACAAGAACATTAAAATCACCTTCCTCGATTGCCCATCATAAGAATCTCATATCAGCAGCTGATCCTTCCCAACCAAAACCCACAAAGATGAATTGTTTATCAAATGATACTACAATAATGACATTCTGAGAAGTAAACCCCTTCTTGTTACGATACCCATTTTGCAACTGTCTGTTAACAACTGTTGGAATGTGAATCTCATCAATAGCTCCAACAACATTCTCGAAGAATGAATAAAATTGAAGATTCAAACATACATAAGGGTGGCATTCTGCTTCCGCACTTGATATTGTAATAAATTCATTAGCTAAAGAAACTATGGCACGTAGGACCAAATTGAAATGTCGACTAATAGTTTTAAGAGAATGTTGAAAGAACTCGCACAACTCTTTAAAACTATATGCATGTGTTATATCCTGAAGAAAAATAGCCAATTGCTCTTGAACTAAAACATTTTTTGTATTACTAAGTAGAGAATGACTCTCTAACAACTCCTTTAGTTGATGAAACGCATCTGCTGAAATTCTAAAAGAATTGTAAGCCGTAATGGATGCTCAAAAAGGAAATCAATTACATATTATTTGCCTATGTAACTTCAAGTGAACATCGATCTTCATATGTTCATCTCTTCGTCGGACGAGCTACTATTACTTAAAAGAGTTGGTGTAATATTTCAAATTGCATTGCTCAACTATACATGCTCATCTATTAGTTTGCATAGCTCCTCAGGAAAAACTCCATGCAGGAAATGAGGTATGTTGTGCTACAAAAAATTGTTCATCCCAACCCTATCCACTTCGATGGGATAGTTGGAAAACAACACGAAAATTAGCTTTTATATTTTTAACCTAATTTATGCACTGCTTTCATTGTAATTTCCATCAACTTGATGATTTAGTATACAAACCAAATCTTTCCACATATCCCTTCTCAAGATGCCATCATTAATATTACCCCACAAATACTGCTCGAACAACAACTCTTTGAAAACTCCATTATACTAATCTGGCCACCTAGGTGTCCTCAAAACACTTTTATTAGTATTCCCCAACTCACATCTAAATCATCCATAATGTCAACTTGAATATTGGCCGATGACTGTTGCGCCGCTTTTCCTTTCAAAAAACGTTTAATTTTTGCTATACAAATTCAAAGAATATATTTTAATAATATCCATGGAGGTCATTTAGCATTTATAACTACTATTTCTAATGTGCATGATTATCATTTGGGAAGTGAATTTTATTATTTTTGTTCCAAGTTGAAGCTATGTAGTTCATGTTTAAGGATGTCATTCGTTGTCAATCAACTCGATTTATCCAGTGCAAAACTAATATGATCAGGGAGTAAGGATCATTGTTTACAATTTATTTCTGGGTAAGTTCCATTACTAGCCACATCTTCTTCAAGTGTCATGTTACTAAAAACAACTTCATAATATCACACCACTCTAGCAAAGGAAATATCACAACGCATAAATATAATAGGCATGTGCGAACAAGAACAATTGTAGCAGGCGAGAATAATGAATCAGGCAAAAACAGACAATATGAGAATACGAGGAAATATTGGACGAATAAAAGCCTTAACCGTGGATATCCTAGCATAAAAATAAGATATGCGAGTTAGGAGTCATACCTACTGCCAATCTTCACGCCGTTGGTTTCCTCTAGGGTGACTGCTTATGTGAATGCAATGAGCTAAACAGTTTGGTTTATAATAGCGAGAAGTAGAGATGAGGGAGTACGGGCGACCATGGTGTGTGAGCTATTTTGAAGTTGAATGAGTGAAGAGATAAGGAATAAAAGCTGGAAATGTTTGGAATTCATTTAGACTTCCTCCTCTCATGCTAATAGGAAGTTAAATCCACTGAATCAGAGGATTTGTGAAATCTGGGATTTATCGCAAAAAGTGGTATTTTTCCATCTACTGTGGCTTTCATTTACCATGAGATTTGCTTTTGCATTTTAGGCCATTTAGCTGGATTTTGCCCAAATCCTGCCTTAAATTTGGCCTAAATCTGCATACCAAACAGCCCCTTAGTGAATCCTAAGGGTGTTAAATCTTAAAAATTATTTGGTATGACAAATGTTAAATCCTGTTAAATTTTGAGAAACTATTTAGTAACATATTTCATGATTTATAACAGTTAGGAATTTAAATGTGAAGAAGATAATTATAAATTAAAATATATATATATGTCATGAATTTAATAACATGTTAAGTATAGCTAATCATTAATTATTATTTACACTATTAATTATATATTTAATAATATATATTTCAAGTTATATTAATTAAGATAATTATATTAATATTTAATTACTAATTATATTATTAGTTATTCAATTAATTTAAATTAGATAATTAAGTTAAATTAGATAATTAATTTATGAACTATTTAAACAATTAATTATTTAATTATTTTAATTAAGTATTTATTTTTAAATTATATTAATTAAGTTAATCAATAAAAACTTAGAGGCGTCTAGCATTTGTCGTTCATCTTCTCTTTTCGTCGTTGTTGTTCCACTTCGTTGCTTCATTTAAGGTGTAGAGATTGCACGTGTCGCTTCTTCGGCTCCGTTGTGGCTGTTCGACTTCGCTCCTTCGATGACTTCCCCTTCTTGTCAGATCAGAAATTACGACATTTTGATGGAAAGCAACAACGGGAGATCGCTTGCTATGAAGGTAACTTTTTACCTTTTGCACGCTTCTTTTAGTAAATCCCATATTTTTGATGAACAAATAGATTTAGTAAATTTGGGATTTAAACCATAAATCATTAAATCCAGGATTTACCCATTGTTAGGATTTAACGCACGCACGAAAATTGTTTGGCTGGATTTAGCATAAATCTGACTTTAAGTCCCATTGTAAATCTGATACCAAATAGCCCCTTAGAATTCTCGTGTTTTCTTGGATCTTTCCAAAGATTTTCCTCCTTGAACGTTAATTAAAGTTTGTATTCCTCATATGGGGTCTCACGAATAGTAAGAAATCTTTGAATGGACTATTAAATTATCGTCAATCTTCCTGCAAACTATTTTCTATTTCATTTGTTCCCTCTTCGAATAATCTTGCACATTTTTTTGAGGATGATGTTGTGTCGACTTCAAAAATTGGGGGTTATCTTTAGTTGGTTATTCTTTGGGTAAGCGATCATATTTTGAAGCATTACGTTTGGTAATGCTTAAAACATAGAAGTTGAAAAAAAAATCTTACACTTCTTGCTTTAAAGTGATGGTTTTTTCTTAATGAAGTTTTCATGTCCTGATGATTACGATTTGATTTTTTATGGAGGACCTTGGTTCGTTTTTGGAAAACCTTTTATCTTACAATTGTGGTCGCCTTTGTTTCGACCTAAACGAGAGGATTTTACCTCTATTCCAATCTAGATTCTTCCATTATTTTACTGGACTCCATATGGTATTTCTAAGATTGCAAGCCTATAGTGGGTTCCTGTATATGTAGATGCCTTAATGACAAAACAAGCTAGGCTTACATTTGCTAGAGTTTGGGTTCTTATTAATAAAGATTCTCGTATTTTCCAGAGGAAGAAAAAGTTTCTGTTGTTGGTTATGTAATTTCTTTAAATATTATTTATGACTGGAAACCGTCTCCATGTTCTGGATGTGGTTCTTTTTGGTTCATCTTGTCTCTCTTTGTCCATCTAAACTGTAAGATCTAAAGGATAAAGAAAATGTTATAAGGGAATATGATAGAGGGAGAAGTAGGACTAGAAAAATTTGGAAGATGTCTTCTAAAAGTTCGTTAGGGATGTTAGGCCCTCTTGAACTTAGTCCCAAGCTAATCAAGAGAGAGGTGAATTGGAAAACCTTAAAACCAAAGATAAAGTTCCAACCAAAAACACCACAAACAAAGTGCGAAAGAAAAATAAATGCGGAAGCGATAATAAGAAAAGAACACACCGGATTTATAGTGGTTCGGTCAAACCTTGACCTACGTCCACTCCTTGGAGGCACCCTCCAAGTATTGCACTAACACAAGTGTCTCTTCTTTAGCTCCCACAGCTAGGCGGAGAAGCCCTTACAAAATCACTTCCACCTTCCCCAGTGCGGCGAAGTCGCCGGGTCCTTTGACACCAAAGAGATCTTCTTCTTTGGTGAACTTACCTCGAGACAAGCCTTGAATCCAATGGTACTAAGGTGCTAGTTCGCCAGAGCAACCGTGTGGATCCCCCACCACACTCCCTTGAGTTCCTCCCCCTCACAGGATCTTCTCCCTCTCAAACTCCACCCTTTTCTTTCTCCCTTTCAAGCTCTCTCTTCAAGTATCCCCCACAAGAACAAAGCTCCAATGGCTGCCAAAGACTCATACAAAAGTTGTCATGCCATAGCTTAAATAGAAGCTCTCAAAACGAGCTCATTAATGCAAGTTGCCGACATTATCGTCCAGGACGATAGGCATATCGTCCTGGCCGATTAGTTCAAATGTGAGGAAAATTGTCCTGAATATCGCCATGAAATGAAGCAGGATGATGTCTAATCGTCCCGGACGATCTTGCGATCGGCCTGGACGAAATCCCCATTAATTGCTTTCCAAAACTGCCTGAGAAATTTTGAAAAAAATGACCTGGATCAGCCAGGCCGATATTTTATAGTCTAGGCCGATATACTAGAACGATATCCAAAAATAAGATTTTCCTAAGTATATATGGCGGCAGATTCTTGCTGAATTGAGCCGATCGTCCTGGCCGATACAAAATCGTCCAGGACAATGTGTTTTGCATAAAGACGGCTGCTTTAAAGATGATGCCCTAATTAGGGTTTCTACTTTTGTCAGATCGTCCAGGACGATATAAATATCGTCCCGGACAATGTTATCAAAAATAAAACTCTTTTAGGGCACAACAGAAAATCTTCTAAGTTACAAATCATCAGATGTCACACCAAATACAACAGACTCAAGAAAGGAAAAATATTACAAACTGACTCAGACCTAGTCTACCCAATCTTGAGCTGATTCCAAATTATAGTCCGATCATGTGAACCTGAAATGTTAGTAGAAACTCGTCATAGAGAAAAAGAATGTTTGCTATCATCAAAATCATAAGCCATAGATCCGCAACAATCTCCCCCTTTTTAATGATGGCAAACAATTCACTTTGACTTTTTCAAAAAAACAATTTCTCCTAATCTCCCCCTCACTAGAATAAACCTTTAAAAAAGGGGGGATAATTTTTTTTTTTTTGGAAAAAAAAAGGATATAAAAAACATACAAATTCAACAATACGTTCTCCCCCTTTAACATTATCAAAAAGAGAGGAGGCACAAAAGGCAAAACGAACAAAAGAAAAAAAATATTCCCTGATCTAGTGAAAAACAAATATTCTTAAAATGAGAAAGTTATCTCTTAGTTTTAATCAAAAAACTTAGTAGAATTGGATTGACAACGCATAGCCCAGAAAAGATTAGAAATTCAGAATTTGATAATCCCAACTCAAGTTCTTTTAAAGGCTCAAAAACTTTTTAATCTAATATCCAAATAAAGGAATAAATGGGAAGAAGAAACATTGATTTTTCAAAACTCCTTTCATAAAACATATCTAATAGAAGATCAATGCACGAATTGCTGAATCAGAAGCCAAGATTTTCAAGCACAAGTTTCGAACATATCAATGATTTTCTTAGGCTTTTAGTAGTATAAGAAAAAATAAGCATAATTTTTTTGTGGGCTCATTTTATGCCCTTTATCACTTGAATGGCTCTTTGAGCATCTTTTGATTTTCAATACACTTTGTGTATTATTTTTTTTTCAATTTGGCGTCATTGCGCATCTTTTGGTTTGGCATTATTGGCCACTTTTTTTTTATTATCTTAAAAAATATACTTTCTTTCTTATATTTTCAAAACGAAAGTAAACCCAAATTATTGACAATACAAACATCTTGATTAAAAAAATTTTAAGGTGGATTCAACAATCTTACAAAAGATTTCTATGCTATAAAAAAATGTAGGGAGATAAAAAAAATCAGCTTCAAAATCTAATTTAAAATATGATGAAGATTTTAAATCAAAAGTAGAATAACCTCTTTTAGGAAATAGAGATTGAGAATCAAAAACATGAGTTTCTTTACTTTGACTGTTTTAGAGAAGTCAAACACAACTTACCAAAGATTTCAAAAAAAAAAAAAAACAGGAAGTAGATTTTTCATTTTTAGAAAAGTGAATGTGTGTGTTGATCAGAGAAAAACTTTCACAAAAATGAAAATCTCAAAGAATAAACAAAACTAAAAAACACAAAAACACAACACTAAAAACACGAAAGGCTCTTAACCATTATCTCTCTCCTGGTCCGATGCTTCAGAGACCAGATCTGCTCATGAGATTTTTTGCCTTTCATTATTTCCCCAGTTCAAAGTTTGTTTCGCCTTGCCCTTTTCTTTTGTAGGAAGAATTCTTAAATTATGGCACTCATTTTTCATATGTCCAAGTTTCCTACATCGAAAACAAATAATGTCAGAGGAAATATTAACATCCTTACCATTTTTACCTTTTTTCCACTTTGGCTTATGCTTTGGTGAGCTTTGTGATTTGTTTGACAAGTCATTGCTATCGTCACAAACTAAGCTTCCTCTTTCCGTATCTTCAGCTTTTAGAACGATCGTTTCACCTGCATCCAAAAGTTTTTGATCCAAACCTTACTCGTAGGCAATGAGTGAGCCAATCAAATTATCAATAGAATAATCATTCAAATCTTTTGATTCATAAATAGCAATAACTTTGGCATCAAAAGTTTCAAGTAAACAATGAGGAATTTTATTGACTTTTTCAAAATTTGAAAAATCTTTTCCTAAAGCATGCAATGAGTTTATAATTTGAATGAATCTAGTATACATGTCTAAGATCATTTCAAAAGGTTTCATGAAAAATAATTCAAAATCATGCATTAACAAATTCAACTTGGATTGCTTGATTTCACTAGTGCCTTCGTATATGATGTGCAATTTATCCCAAACTTCCTTACCAGTAGTGCACATGGATACTAACATAAAATCATCAGAATTTAAAGCACAAAAAAAAATTTAAAGATTTTGCATTCAATTGAGCATTTACTTGTTCTTCCCTGTTCCATTGACTAAAAGGAATATCAATTTTAACTCCATTAATAATTCGTGACGGTGATGAATAACCAGTTAAAATCATATGCCACTTGCGAAAATCAATCGATTGCAAGAAAATAAACATGCGAGTTTTCAAAAAATCAAATGACATATTTTCAAATAAAGGAGGTATGGTGATTGAATATCCTTCCGCAACATTACGATTTGAAAAATTAGCCATGGATCGAAATTCAAAAGCTTTTAAAAACTTATTTTTTGAAAACCGCTCTGACTCCACTTGAAAGTTCGTTAGGGATGTTAGGCCCTCTTGAACTTAGTCCCAAGCTAATCAAGAGAGAGGTGAATTGGAAAACCTTAAAACTAAAGATAAAGTTCCAACCAAAAACACCACAAACAAAGTGCGAAAGAAAAATAAATGCGGAAGTGATAATAAGAAAAGAACACACCGGATTTATAGTGGTTCGGTCAAACCTTGACCTACGTCTACTCATTGGAGGCACCCTCCAAGTATTGCACTAACACAAATGTCTCTTCTTTAGCCCCCACAGCTAGGCGGAGAAGCCCTTACAAAATCACTTCCACCTTCCCCGGTGCGGCGGAGTCGCCGGGTCCTTTGACACCAAAGAGATCTTCTTCTTTGGTGAACTTACCTCGAGACAAGCCTTGAATCCGATGGTACTAAGGTGCGAGTTCGCCGGAGCAACCGCGTGGATCCCCCACCACACTCTCTTGAGTTCCTCCTCCTCACAGGATCTTCTCCCTCTCAAACTCCACCTTTTCCTCTCTCCCTTTCAAGCTCTCTCTTCAAGTCTCCCCCATAAGAACAAAGCTCCAATGGCTGCCAAAGACTCATACAAAAGTTGCCATGCCATAGCTTAAATAGAAGCTCTCAAAACGAGCTCATTAATGCAAGTTGCCGACATTATCGTCCAGGACGATAGGCATATCGTCCTGGCCGATTAGTTCAAATGTGAGGAAAATCGTCCTGAATATCGCCCTAAAATGAAGCAGGATGATGTCTAATCGTCCCGGATGATCTTGCGATCGGCCTGGACGAAATCCCCATTAATTGCTTTCCAAAACTGCTTGAGAAATTTTGGAAAAAATGACCTGGATCGGCCAGGCCGATATTTTATAGTCCAGGCCAATATACCAGGATGATATCCAAAAATAAGATTTTCTTAAGTAGATATGGCGGCAGATTCTTGCTGAATTGAGTCGATCGTCCTGACCGATACAAAATCGTCCAGGACGATGTGTTTTGCATAAAGACGGCTGCTTTAAAGATGATGCCCTAATTAGGGTTTCTACTTTTGTCAGATCGTCCAGGATGATATAAATATCGTCTCGGACGATGTTATCAAAAATAAAACTCTTTTAGGGCACAACAGAATATCTTCTAAGTTACAAATCATCAGATGCCACACCAAATACAACAGACTCAAGAAAGGAAAAAGATTACAAATTGACTCAGATCTAGTCTACCCAATCTTGAGCTGATTCCAAATTGTAGTCTGATCATGTGAACCTGAAATGTTAGTAGAAACCCGTCATAGAGAAAAAGAATGTTTGCTATCATCAAAATCATAAGTCATAGATCCGCAACATCTTCTAAGTCTTATAAATCTTCTCAACCTCTTAAACCTCTGTCTCCACAAACTAGTCTGAATATTTCTAATATTAAGGTTCATTCTGATTCAATATTACAATCAGATTATAATATTCATTATGTGGTTTCTGTTGATGTGATAGATGCTCAACAAGTTATTTTATCCTCTAAAAAGCATAATGGTAAAGATCCTATTTCTATTCTAGAAAATATTATTTTAGATAATTTAGATATTATTTATTCTGGAATGAAAGAAGCTCTGTCGAATCTCAATTCTCCTTTAGAATATCCTTTTTCTGATTTATTAGACAACTCTAATTCAATTTTGGATATTACTAGTAATGTTGTCTTTTCGAAGGATGCTAATTTGGCAAATAAGTTCCATGTTTTACAAGGGCTGGAGGATCATTTAGCTGGATCTTAGGTTGGTAATGTTGAAGATTCTTTTGTAAGTACCCAAAAGAATAATATTGACATGTTGAGTGATATTACTAATGAGCAACCTATTTCAAAGGTTTCTTTAGCTTATGGAAAATCTACTAGATAAAAAAAAAGCTAAAAAGGCAACAAACTCCTCTTATGAATATTAATGTTAATGTCTAATATTGTTTCTTGGAATGTTAGAGGTTTTCATAACTTGGATAGGGTTTTTTCTTGCAAGAAATTTGTTAACAAATATGATGTTGAGCTTTTTTGTATTCTCGAAGCAAAGGTTAACTTGGATCAGGTTATTGATCCCTGGTTTAATATTAAACATTGGATTTTTCTTCAAGAAGGCAATTGTCATAAATTTTCTTGCTCTTTGCATGGTAGAATTTTGTTGAAATGAGATGCTTCTCATATTAGCTTTAATTGCAATATTTCTTCTAATTGATTTCATGGTTCAATTATTTTAGATCTATCTCTTTCTATTTTCATTATTGTGGTTTATGCTACTAATACTACAGTGGATAAAGTTTCCTGAAAGTTCATTAGGGATGTTAAGCCCTATAGAATTGGCCCAAGACTAACCAAGAGGGGGGGGGGGGGGGGGGGGGTGAATTAGTATTTTAAAAACTTTAAGCAAAGCTCAACAAATTTCACAAACAAAAACACCACAAAACAAACAATACGAAAATTTAAGTGCAGAAGTAGTAAAAACAAGAACACAAAGATTTATAGTGGTTCGGTCAACTCAACCTACGTCCACTCCCCGGAGGCGCCCTCCGAGTATTGCACTACAATCGCGACTCTCGTTTAGCCCCCACAGCTAGATGGAGAAGCCTTTACAAACACCTCTTTTTGCCATACCCGGCAAGGCAGAGAACCTTCCTCCTTTTGCTTCCTCCTGAAGAAGGTAGAGAACCTCGATTACTTGCTGAAACTTACCTCTCCCAACCCTTCCAAGGACAAGAGACTCTAGGGAAGAAGAAGTGGAACAATGCTTGGAGCAACCCCTTATGAATCCCCTCACAAGCTCCCCCCTCATAAGATCCTCTCTCTCTCTCTCTCCTTTAGGTTTTCTCAAGTCAAGACAATAGCCAAGGATTATAAAAAACATTGAACAAGAGCTCTTAAATAGAAGAGCTTCAAATGAGCTCATTAATTGCAAGTTGCTGACTATATCGTCTAGGACGATATGTAAATCGTCCTGGCCAATCAGTACAAATCTCAGAAGATCGGCCAGATCATCGCCCTGAAAGTAAACTAGACGATTGAAAATTGGCTTAATCGTCCTGAACGATCTCACGATCGTCCCGGCCGATCAGTTCAAATCAGAGGAAAATCGTCCTGAGCATCGCCCTGAATTCAAGCTGGCCGATATTTATCGTCCAGGAGTAACTAAGGGTTTTTGAATAGATCATCCTGGCCGATCATGAGATCGTCCAGGACGATGTGGTCGTATCAATCATCCTTAATTACTTCCTTGATTCCTGGATTAATTTAGGTATAATTGTGTGATATCGTCCAGGCCGATCTCACGACCGTCCTGGCTAATTTCCAAAAATACAGAATACCTAAATTGATTATGTTGACAAATTCTTTCTATATTAAGCCTATCGTTCTGGCTGATACAAGTATTGTCCAGGTCGATCGATTAATTACGGCTGTCTTAACAAGAAATCTTATTTAGAACTTCTGTTTTGAACTCGATCGTCCTGGCCGATATGAGTAAAATAGAGATTCAAAATCTCTCAAGTGTGTGTGTGTAGGGTTACTTAACATCAGTCACTTCAAGCATTTACAATTGACTCAAGAAAGGAAAAAAGAAAATTACAGACTGACTCAACCCTAATCTACCCAATCTGTAGCTGATTCTGATTTCCGTCTGATCTTTGGGTCCTGAAAAATCAATAGAGAAAAATGTAGTCGTAGTGAAATAAGATTTGTTTGCTATCATCAAAATCATAATCCAAAAACAGGTTTGTAACAATCTTCCCCTTTTTGATGATGACAAACATATCAAAAATTAATTCTAAAACAGTAATGCAAAAACTAAACAAGCTTTTAAATTTTCACCAGAACAAGTACAAACATACTAAACAAGTACAAACATACTACTCCCCCCTTTTGACATCTCAAAAAAGAGGAAGAAACTACAAACTAACTAAAAAAATACAATACATAAAAAGAAAGCAATCTTTAAAAAAAACTAAAACTAAAAAAATAAGGGATCCTGATCATTAGATGGAGGTGGAGGTGGTGAAGCCTACTAAAA
Organism: Dendrobium nobile; assembly: GCA_022539455.1. Lineage (NCBI taxonomy): Eukaryota > Viridiplantae > Streptophyta > Magnoliopsida > Asparagales > Orchidaceae > Dendrobium > Dendrobium nobile. Next base: position 12,942,956 of record CM039725.1, read on the forward strand.
GTAGCCAGCTAGCATAGTAAACTGAGCATTGAACCAGGCAATGTCCTGGTCATGCTGCTACTGCTGGTGAGTAATGTAGCTGTCAAAATGGGCTAAGTCCTCTATGCGGTGCTGCTCGTAGCAGGTCATGTTCTCAGATTGTTGCTGCTCCTATGCAGCAACGTAAGTGTCGAAGCGGGTCTCCCATCGATCAAATCGCTCTATTAACTGATCAAACTGTGAGTGCTGGCGGAGAGGAATAGGTTCAGGAACAGGAACGGGAGCGGGAGCGGGAGCCTCCTCCTCCTCAGCCCCTCGAGGTTCCTCATCCCCTGGGTGGAGACGAGTACTATGAAGGGTATTGAAGGAAATGTTTGAGTAGAAGAGAGTTGAGAGGTTGGGAGGAGCAGGATATTGAAGTTGATATTTGGTTTCAAGAACATAGGCTATGAGGTGTCCTAAAGTCAGATTGAGTTTCCTCTTATGACCTGGATCGTGGATTGTAGATAAATGATCAATGTATCAAAAAATTAAGTCAATAGCATTAAATTCTCTATGTGTCATGATGTAAAAAGTAGTCAGAGAAAGTAGATGAGTGATGTGGATTCGGTCCCCAGCTTTTGGAATAATGGAGGTTCGAAGGACATGATGAATTGTCCTAGCATCTTTGACTAAAGAGCTAGTCTCTCCAACATAAAAAGGTGCATTGGTCTGGCGAAGGAAATGATTTGCAGTGGACTAGTTAAAATCAGGATATGAGATAATTATATGCAGCTTATCCTCAGTGGTGGATAGCTTTAATAGTTCAGCATAGTTCTGATATGTGATCTCGACCGGGCGTCGATTCACATAGGAGGTCAGGGCTGTGAAACCAAGATTTATGTGAAGATTTGCGAAGAATTCATGAAGAAGCTCAGTATGAAAGGGGACAGTAAGAGAAAGAATGAAACAGAGAGAAGTGTGAGCAAAGAGATCCATTACCAGATACGAAAGGTGGACAGGATTGATGACTCTAGAGACAGTTATCTCACATTCTTTATATCGATGGTAAGCAGCTTCATCTTCTGCCTCCCTGAAACGAGGGCCAATCCTAGCCCTCGAAGAACTCTCAGAAATTTTTTGGACTCGCTTTCCACTAGCCATAGCAAGAAACCAGTAAGAAAACACAAGAGAAGAAGAAGGTTGAGGTGAAAATAATGGCTGTAATGGCCTGAATTTAAAGAAACAGCCACATCGTCCAGGACGATCGAAAAATCGTCCAGGACGATCGCAGAATCGTCCAGGACGATCGCAGAATCGTCCAGGACGATTTGGTTTAATTATTGCATACAGGCCGATTGGTAAAAAAGGCAGTTCGATTGGCCGGGCCGATTAGACATAGGCGATCGTCCCGAGGAGTCAAGTTGGACGACCGTTGAAAAAGCAGATCGTCCGGGCCGATTAGGTGTATCGTCCAAGACGATGCACAATAATTGATCGTACCAGCCAAAGTTAAAATGTTTTAAATCTGTGCCACGTGTATCGTCCAGGATGACTAGTGGATCGGCCCGAACGATTGTCCAATAATGGATCGTCCGGGGCCGATTTTAAGGATTCTAAACGTACTGACATGTGGATCATCCAGGACGATCTAGTGTATCGACCAAGACGATGACCATAAATGCATCGGCTAGGACGAAAATTATATCGGCCAAGACGATCAAAAATGATTTTAATAGAGTTCGATCATGTCGTCCAGGACGATAAGGAATCGTCCGAGATGATGAGTTAAGAAAGCTCAGGAAAGGTTCAGCAGATGGAATTTTGAAGAGAAATTATCATATCATCTAGGGCGATATAAATATCGGCCAGGACGATGTGATATAAAGTTACAAATCAAGGTTTAGATGGAGATGATCAGAGAAAATCCCAAACAAAAATAAATATAAACTAAAAACAACAAAAACAAATAAAAACAAGAAAAGAAAAAAAAATTAAGTTTTTGGTTTTTAATTTTTCTATTTTATTTTTTAGGAAGACAAGCATATGACAAATTTCTCAAATAATTAAATTTTAAAGATTTGAAAGATCAATGAGTTAACAATGTCACAATCTAAAAATGGTAGAAAATCCAATCCTTTTTACCCTAGCTCAGACTTCTTTCAGGATAAAAATTGTCTTTTGAAAATAAAAGGTCTAACTCAGAATAAATTGGATAGAAAGAAGATCCGTTCAAAACTTGCTTACAAATAAAATATCTTATAAAATTGTATACCAAAGTAATTTGTCTCTATCATGGAATTTGAAATCAAGCTTTTGAAAATATCAAATAACCCATGAGTGCTTCTAAGTTTTAAAAGTTTTGAAAAGAGAGGATAGCTTGCATTTAGTGGGCTCATTTTATGCCTCTTGTAATTTTGATTGGCTCTTTGAGCATCTTTTGATTTTTGATTCACTTTCGTGTATATGCTTTTTTTTTCAATTTGGCGTTATTGGCCTCTTCCTTTTTTTTTTAATTTTTGCAAGCTAAAAAAACTCTTTAACAAACCTTTTAAAAAAGGTTCTTAGTTGTGATTATTTCTTCTAGATATTAGAGAAGAGGGTCTCTCTTTCTAACATAGAGAAGAATAAGCCACAAAACGAAAATCAAAGTCATATGATAAGTCCAACGACAAGATTTAAATTAACTTGAAAGATATATAAGAACTTTGGATCATATATATAAGACAGACTATTGTAACAAGATAAAAAAGATCTTAATTAAAAAAAATTATTTGTTAAAATGAGATAGACTTTTTGTTTAGAAAAGAAAACTATATCACCAAAAGAGGTTAGAGGGAGGGAAACCATCAACAGTGTTTTCTCCCTTTAACCGATTTAGAAATGCTAAGTATTAGCCATAAATTTCCAAAATTTAAGAACAAGGAAAAATCATCATAAAGAAAACAAAAGTAAAAACGACTAGAACAACTAAACAAAAACTATCACAAAAATAAAACATATCAATAATCAAAATACAATTCAAGAATTTGTTAAGCAGCAAGTTTAGGCAGTTATGAGCTGCGAGCCTCTGTTTGTCCAAGTATCATATGCTTCTCACGAGGTCTTTGATGAGAGCAATCCTGCAAGAATCAACAGCTGTCAGACTTAGGAACCCAAATAGGTTTGGGTCCCTTCTCATAAAAAGTAGAGTGTAATGCATGCGTGCTATGCTGTGAATCATGCAATTTTGGTCTCCACACCCATTGTGTACTATGGTGAACAGTGCAAGTGTGTGAGATGTGTCCTAGCATGCCACATGAAAAACATCTAACTCCAGGAAAAGGATTTCTTAAATGATTAGTGTTATAACGCCTCTTCCTGAGTTTTAGCTTTAGATCAAAAGTGGGTGTCATCCAATTTCTTTTAATTGAGTCCAATTCATCTTTAAGCCTTAAGTTAGTATCTTCCAAAGCATTATTATCAATCCTCAAGTTGCGCTCTATTTCTTTAGATTTCTTCAAATCAGATTTGAGTGAGGTGTGTGAAACTTTTAATGCATCATGCTCATTAATTAATTCCGAATGCTTTTTATTTAAATCATAAAATTCATCAAGTAAAGCCATGTGATTTGAATCAATTGTAGAATGATCTTTGAGAATAATTTCATTTTCTTTTTGTAAATTCGAAAGTTCCAACTTTAAGCTAGCATGAGTCTTTTTAAGTTTTTTGTATGATGCATGAATTTTCTCACAAATTTCAAACAATTGATCATAAGTTGATTTACATACCTCTTCTTCATCACTTTGATCAAGATGATCTTCTCCCATTAAGCACAAGTTTGTTGTTTCTTCTTCTGGTTCCGTCTCCGATGAATCCGATGCAGAATTCGCCCAAAATGCCTTTTGGACTATCTTCTTGTCCTTTCTTTTCTTAGGTTTCTCCTCACCCTTTTCTTGCTTGAATGATCTTCAAGTGTAGTACAATTAGCTCTCATATGTCCAAGCTTCCTGTATTCATAACAGACAACATTAGAAGATCCCTTTGAATATTTATTATTCTTACCTTTTCTCCAATGATGCTTTTGCTTCTTCCTTAGAAAGGTTTTGAATTATCTTGTGATTAAGGCAAATTCATCGCTTTCAGACCCGGAAGATTCAGAATCTGATTTGTGTGCCTTTAGTGCCACCGTTTTCTCCTTCTTCTTCTCACCTGCATCAAGATTTCTTTCATTCACTCCTTGCTCGTAAGCAATGAGTGAGCCAAGTAAGTTGTCATTCGAAAAGGTATTTAAATACTTAGATTTAGTTATAGTAGTGATTTTAGCATCAAACGATGAAGGCAAGCATCTCAAAATTTTGTTCACTTTTTCAATGTTCGAAAGTTCTCTTCCTAAGGCATGCAAAGAAGTAACAATCTGAGTAAACCTTGTATACATTTCAGAAATTGATTCATGAGATTTCATACGAAAAAGTTTGTAGTCATGCAAAAGAATATTCAAATGGGATTGTTTAACTTCATTGGTTCCTTCATAAGTAATGCATAACCTATCCCAAATTTTCTTACCAGTTGAGCAAGTGGAAACACACATGTAATCCTCAGATTTCAAAGCACAGAAAAAATAGTTCAAACATTTTGCATTCAATTGAGCTAAATCTCATTCATCGAAAGTCCATTCAGTAAAAGTAACTTCTGTTTTAATTCCGTTAATTTCACGAGAAGGTAGAGAATACCCTTCTTTAATAAGCATCCACATGTGATAATCAGTAGATTGTAAAAACATTGCCATACGGGTTTTCCAAAAATCAAAAGGTAGGTTATTAAATAAGGGAGGTCGTGTATTCGAATATCCTTCAGTAGTATTACGATTCCCAAAGTTAGCCATGGATCAAATTCAAAAAGTTTTCAAACTCAGTTTTTATGAATACCGCTCTGATACCACTTAAAAGTTCATTAGGGATATTAAGCCCTATAGAACTGGACCAAGACTAACCAAGAGGGGGGGTGAATTAGTATTTTAAAAACTTTAAGCAAAGCTCAACAAATTTCACAAACAAAAACACCACAAAACAAACAATACGAAAATTTAAGTGTGGAAGTAGTTAAAATAAGAACACAAAGGTTTAAAGTGGTTCGGTCAACTCGACCTACGTCCACTCCCCGGAGGCGCCCTCCGAGTATTGTGCTACAATCGTGACTCTCGTTTAGCCCCCACAGCTAGGTGGAGAAGCCTTTACAAACACCTCTTTTTGCCACACCCGGCAAGGCAGAGAACCTTCCTCCTTTTGCTTCCTCCTGAAGCAGGCAGAGAACCTCGATCACTTGCTGAAACTTATCTCTCCCAACCCTTCTAAGGACAAGAGACTCTAGGGAAGAAGAAGTGGAACAATGCTTGGAGCAACCCCTTATGAATCCCCTCACAAGCTCCCTCTCACAAGATCCTCTCTCTCTCTCTCCCTCTCTTTCTCTCTCCTTTAAGTTTTCTCAGGTCAAGACAACAGCCAATGATTATCAAAAATGTTGAACAAGAGCTCTTAAATAGAAGAGCTTCAAAGGAGCTCATTAATTGCAAGTTGCCGACTATATCGTCCAGGACGATATGTAAATCGTCCTGGCCGATCAGTACAAATCTCAGAAGATCGGCCAGAGCATCGCCCTGAAAACAAACTGGACGATTGAAAATTGGCTTGATCGTCCTGGACGATCTCACGATCGTCCCGGCCGATCAGTTCATATCAGAGAAAAATCGTCCTGAGCATCGCCCTGAATTCAAGCTGGCCGATATTTATCGTTCAGGAGTAACTAAGGGTTTTTGAATAGATCGTCCTGGCCGATCATGAGATCGTCCAGGATGATGTGATCGTATCAATCATCCTTAATTACTTTCTTGATTCCTGGATTAATTTAGGCATAATTGTGTGATATCGTTCAGGCCGATCTCACGATCGTCCTGGCCGATTTCCAAAAATACAGAATACCTAAATTGATTATGTTGGCAAATTCTTTATGTATTAAGCCTATCGTCCTAGCTGATACAAGTATCATCCAGGCCGATCGATTAATTACGGATGCCTTAACAAGAAATCCTGTTTAGAACTTCTATTTTGAACTCGATCGTCCAGGCCGATAATAATATCGTCCTGGCCGATGTGAGTAAAAATAGAGATTCTAAAAATCTCAAGTGTGTGTGTAGGATTACTTAACATCAGTCACTTCAAACATTTACAATTGACTCAAGAAAGGAAAAAAGAAAATTATAGACTAACTGAACCATAATCTACCCAATCTGCAGCTGATTCCAATTTCCGTCCGATCTTTGGGTCCTGAAAAGTCAATAGAGAAAAAGGTAGTCGTAGTGAAACAAGATTTGTTTGCTATCATCAAAATCATAATCCAAAAACAGGTTTGTAACACTTCCCTTTGGCAAGATCTTCTTAATTTAGCAAAAATCATTTCTTCCTTATGGATTATCTTATGGGATTTTAACTGTTGTAGTTATGCTAATGAAAAGTCTGGTGGTACATTAGTAAATCATGCTAAATTGTGGGATTTCAGCAACTTTATTTTTAATTCTTGTCTCCATGATCTCTCTTAGATTAGGCATTTTTTACATGGTATAATCAGTAAGTGGATCCACCTATTCATATTAAATTAGATCGGGTTTTAGTTAATTGCAATTGTTTGAATGTTTTTCCTAATTTGTTTTATTATGTGGATAATCCTATGAGATTTGATCATTTTACTCTTATTGTGTGTAATAATGGTTTGACTTATTTTAATAAAAGATTTCCTTTTTAAGAATTATTGGTGTAAAAGGCCTGAATTTTTGGATTTTCTTATTTATTCTTTTTCTAAAGCTCGTGATGGTAATCCTATTAATGATTTTTATGGTAAATTGCATTCTCTTAAAATTTTGATCACAAAACAATTATGGGCTTCTTCTAATGTTGTTTTTAACAACATTGTTTCTCTTTAGAAGCAACAAGAAGGGTTATTAAACAGTATTCAAGCTAATCCATTAGCTCTTGAAATTAATATGGCCATTGAGAATGTTAATGGATTGCTAAATTTTACTATGTCTTTATGATTTTCTTTGATTGTTCAAAGAGCTAAAGCGAAACGGATATCAAATGTAGAGGCTGACTTGGGTGGGGTTTTTGTATTTTAAAATTCATTATAGACAAAATAAAAATAAAAGTAAGGTCATTTACTCTCCTATTGGTGTGATTTCTGATCCCAAAGAGATGTCTGAGGCTTTTGTTAATCACTTTAAGATTTTATTTAATGCCTCTAAGCCATTTTTCTCTTCTTTTTTCCCATTCCGGTTGGAAACAAAATTCCTGATGTTAGTTTGTCTTCTTTAGTGGCTCCAGTGTCTACTGAGGAAATTATAAAGGTGATTTTCTCTAGTTCTTTTCCTTTATGTCAGGTACGGATGGTTTTATATTTAATTTCTTTACAAAAAGTTGGATTATTGTTAGGCCTAGTTTTTATTGTTTTATATTTCTTTAAAATTGATTATTTATCTTGGGCGGCTAAAGCTACGACTGTCACTCTCATTCCTAAGAATACTAATGCTTCTCATATTTTGAATTTTCGGCATATTTCTTTATGTAATATTTTTTTATAAAATGATTGCAAAGATTTTGCTTATTAGGATGAAGGATGTTATTCCTCTTATTATTCATAATAGTCAATTTAGTTTTATTAAAAAGAGAATATCTACTAATAATATTATCCTTGCTACTAAATTATTAAGAGGTTTTAATAGTTAGAGTACATAATGGTTCTTTTGCTCCAAATTGGATATTCACAAAGCTTTTGATGTTGTTTCGAGAGATTTTTTATTTTTAATAAAATGGCTCAGAAAGGTTTCCTTAAGTATTTACTTCTTGGATTAATGGATGCGTTGATGGTACTTTCTTCTCTATTGTGCTTAATGGATCTCTAAATGGATTATTTAGTTCCTCCTTTAGGTTTCGTCAAGATTATCCTCTTTCTTCTTATCTTTTTTGTTTAATTATAGATGCCCTTTCTAATCTTCATGAGGTTAAGCCTCAAGTTGTTAATTTTAATAGTATTAATTTTGGTGACCATTCTATCTCTCATTTATTATATGCAAATGATGGTCTTATTTTTGGGAAAGCTTCTATTTTGAATGATGAAAAGCTAAAATATATTCTTGATTAATTTTATAAGGTTTCTGGATTAAAGGTAAATCAAGTTAAAAACTCTATCATTTTTTTCTAAAGTTTGTATTAATGCTAATGATATTAGTCAGATTTTGGGTATTCTTATTGCTCATAATTCTTTAAAATACTTAGGTTTGCCTATTTCTTGCAAAAGGCTTTTAATTTCATATTTTCATCCTTTGCTTAACAAAGTTATTGCTATTCCTGCTAGATAGAAAGCTAGGATTTTATCTTTTATAGGAAGAATTCAATATGTTAATTTCACTATTTATAATATTGTTTCGTATTGGATTAGAGGGATTTCATTGTCGAAATCTTTTTTCAATTTTATCAAGAAAGCTTGTTCTAATTTTGTATTTTATGGTGAAGTTGGTATCAAAAGAATTCATATGATGGCATGGAAGAAAGTTTGCAAGCCTAAAAAGGTTGGTGGTTTAGGGATTCTAGATTTGAATGCTTTAAGCTTTGCTTTTGGTTGTTCCCTTATATGGCGTACTGTTTGGGTTAAATTTTATTATATCTCTTGTTGGAAGCCTTGCTTTAAAAAAGATTCAAAATTTTGAAAAGATCTTTGTGGTATTGCTAGGGATATTAAAGGTAATGTTTCTTTTAATATTACTGCTAATTATCCTTTATCTCTATACTGGGATCCTTGGTTTAAAGGGAAAGCTCTTCATGAGGTTCTTTTTCAATTAGGGTTATTTTGCATAACTCTAGATCTGTTGGGAGTGGATTAATATTGATAATTGGGAAATTCCCTTGCATATTCTGGAAGATATAACTTTAGCTATTTTGAACATTTCTATTCAGAATCAGGTCTTATCATTTATATGTTGAGATAAGGTGAAGTATCATACTTTCAAGAATTTTTATAATGCTTTTTATAAGAATCAGGTCTTATCATTCTAGAGTAGATTGGCATTCATATATTTGACATAAAAGGTATGCTTTAAGGTTCTCTTATTTTTCTTTGATCTTTATGTTAAATGGTTTGAAAACAGCTGATCTTTTAGTTAAAAGGAATATTAACGTGCCTTTAAATTATATCCTTTGTGATAAAGGGGTTGAATGTTATAGTCATTTATTCTTTGAATGTGATTTTTCTTTCAATATCATATCAAAATTTGTGCTTGGGTTAAATTTTGTTTTGTCTTAAACCAAATTTAATCCAAATTCTTGAATTTACTTGGAACTCAAATTGGTATACTGATGGTAAATACTTGTTTCTTCAATACACATGCTGCTCCCTTTATTACATTTGGTAGGAAAGAAAATGCAGAAAGAAGGAAAATAAAATTGGTTGTCAGAATTCTATTTGTAAGATTATTAGGTTTGCTGTTTGAGCTGAAGTTTTTAATTGGGTTACTTTTCTCAACATCCAACATCTATTTGTTTAATGTGGTTTTTTATATTTTTGGGTTTAGTTTTTTTTATTTTATTATTTTGTTCTGGTTGGGAGTATTCCTTCATGGTGGGTTTTATTTTATTATTATTATTTTTTCGTTTGACCATGATGTTTTGGCACCTTATGATCTTTCTATTTTTAGAAGGTTGGATTGGTAACCATGTTTTTTTCTCAATGATTTGATCTAGCAACTAAAGGTATTTGGGTTTTAGGGGACTATTGAAGGATTTCCCTTTCTCTGAGTCCTTTGTGTTGGGGCTGCTTTGGGGGTTTTTTCATCTTCTATCCTTTTTTTTTTTTGGGTCTGTTGTTGGTTCTCCTTTGCATTTGTGTTGTTTTCTATTTGTGGTCTTGAGTTGCTCCTTGTTTTTTTTTAAGGTTCTTAGGGGTGTTGGTTTTTGTGGTATTTCTTTTTCCTCTAGTTCTATTGGTTGGCTATGTTTGTAGGTTGATTGGACTGGTGGATGGTTGTTCTTCTGATGTTTGATGGCATTTCTTGATGTTTGGTTGTTCATCTTTGATTTGCTCTTTGATGGGTTGGCGGCTGGTTGGTGGCATGGGGCTCTTGTTTGGAAGGTTTATTTGGAAGCTTCTTGTCGCTTGGTTTATATATTGGTGTTTTAAGTTGTTTGTTATCTTGTAGTTGTTTGGTGGCTTAGGTGATTTTTTGTTGTTTTCTAGTTGGTGATCTTAAGACATGATACTGGACTGGGTTTTGCTGGCTAATTGTTTTGTGGCTCTTTTGATCTGAATTGTTCCAACCTCTTGTTCTGGAGAATATTATGGGAGCCGCATTTTGATATGGAGGATCTTCCTCTTTGCTTCTCTATTTTTGGTGTCATCTGGACCTGGCTTATTGTGGATTAGTTTTGTTTGTAATCTATGTTTTTTTTTTTTTTTTTGTAATCTATGTTCTTTTTATTGTTTCTCGTTTTAATAAGGAGTTTGTTAGTTTGTTGAGATTTGTAAGTTTTTCTTACAAATTAATTGTTCTTCTCTTGTAACCATTCATTTTTGGAATGAAATTGGGCATGTTTGTCCCTAATTTCCAAAAAAAAAAAAAATAATGCCTCTTAACCTATTGGAAGAAATTAAATTAATTTAATTTTTTAATTAGGAACTAATCTAGTTAATTTGATTAATATAATTTAAAATATAAATAATTAATTAGAGAATTGACTATAAAAATTATTGTTAAATAATTAGCTAGTAATAAAATAATAATAAATAAATAGATAATTATTAGTATAATAAGTAAATAAATTTTATAAAAATAATGCTATTTAATTAACTAATAGTATAAATAATAATAAAATAATTAGTTATTTTAAATAATAATAAAATAATTAATTATATAATTATAAGTGTAGTTAGTAATCAAAATTAATTAGAATAGGACATAGATAATTAATTAGATAATACGTATTATCATTAGTTATGCTATTTAATATTTGAAAGCTTCTAATTATATCATTCATACTTATAATTTATTTATGGTAATTAAAATTAAAAATTAATAAACAATTTTTAATTTAAAATATTAATTAAATTTGAAATTTTTAATGAACTAGCTCCCTTAAATATTAGATTATGTTGTCAAATAGTTTCATAGGATTTGACAGGATTTAATAACTATTTTGCCAAACATTTTTCGAGATTTAACTCACCTAGGATTTATTAAATTTGGATTTAAAGGATTTAACAAATCATACTTATTGCTAAACAACCCCTAAGAAATATAGAGTTTCGACAAATTTTACTTATACAACGATGCTTTTTTTCCCAAGAAACTCTCATCATGAACTTTATGTCTCCTTCACAAGTTGTCAATCTCTTTGATGCCTTATCTTAGCGAGCTCCAATGCGACTTCCTCAAGCTTTGCCTAGAAAGGTTTTAGGAATTATGATAAGCATGACAAAGAAAAGTATATTAAATAAATATTTGTTTTGTATATTAGTTTGACTAAATTATTTTGCAATTTAATAATTAATATTAATTATTATTGCGGGCTAAAATATATGCGGCAATAGAGTTAAAATATTTTTGTCTTAGCGTTGTACGGATATCCATCACACAAACATTAGAAAAATATAACACCAAATTTTTTACGTGGAAACCCTGAAAAAAGTAAAGATCTTGGGGCCACGCCCAATTGAAAGGATTCAACTAATGTTTGCTTAAATTACAAGTGACTGACTCATCCCTAAAATTGAGGATGATCATATACAATAATCAACTCCTAGGTTGAAATTTGTTGCAGCTTGAGCTCACGAGTTTATATTTTTGATGATAATAAACAATATGGCTCACATCCTGTTTTCTACTTCTATTTGCAATATATTTTTTGTTTGTGTGTATACTAACTTTCAGGAATACATGCAACATCTAACAAAGATTCAAGACTCAAGAATGGGTAGAATAGATTATACTGTAATGAACATGTAATATTTATTGATGTATTTTTTATTTCTTGAGTTTAGTCTTGTAAGGGTGTTTGTTAGCTAAGTAATCTTGCACACACACACTCTAGAAAAAATTTGATGTGTTAGAGTTTTCTATTTTTGATCATATCATATAGAACAATTTAAAATCATCCTGGATGATCAATTAAAAATAAAAACTCTAATTAGGGCATTCTGTTAAGATGAGATAATTAACTAATCGTATTGGACTATCAAGATAATCTAGGAAGATTAGTTATATGTATGAAATTCAACCGCCAATCATATTTTAGGCATGTTTTTGAAATTAAAAATTTTTTCTAATCATCTCGGATGATCTACATCGTCCTGGACGATGCAAGACAATCATGCCTAAATTGATTCAATGATTAGGAGAGTAATTATGGTTAAATTATTCAATACAATCATGCATGAAGATCCACTTTGATCGTCCTAGATGGTCTATTATATTTTTGTTGGATGTTACCCATCATCCAGGAAGAAAACCATGATTTTCCTCTAATCATCCAGGTCAATCGTCCATGACATCCCGAGACTATTGTGGGACGATTTCGTGATTGCTACCCATATTAAACTAATCGTCCTAGCGATCGCATAATCATCTAGGACGATCTGTGTAAATTCTTGAACTAATCGTACAGTGCAGGCTAATCATATAGGATGGTTGGGGTATTTTTAACCAATCGTACATGATGATATACCGATTGTCCTGGATTATTGGTTGTGCAGAATTGAAAATTAGGGCTTTTTTGGAGCTCCTCTATTTAAGCTTTATCAAGGCACTTGGTAAGTGCCTTTTGCAGCCATTGAAGCTTTTTTTTTTTTGGAGAAAACTTGAAAAGATAACTTGAAAGGAGAGAGAAAAGGGTGGAGTTTGAGAGAGGGAGAAGATCCTTGGAATGGGTTTCAAGGGAGTGTGGAGGGGGTTTGACACGGTTGCTCCAGCAAGCTTGCACCTAACTACCATCAGATTCAAGGTTTGTCTTGAGGGAAGTTTTGGGAAAAAGAAGATCTATTTTGTGTCAAAGGACCTAGCTCCTCTGTCTCACCAGGTTGGTTGAAAGTTTTTGTAAAGGCTTCTTTGCGTTGCTGTGGGGCCAAATGGAGCTAGAGTCACTATAATTTTAGTGTAATACTCAGAGGGTGCCTCCGAGGAGTGGACGTAGGTCAGGTTGACCGAAACACTATTAAATCTAGTGTGTTATTTATAATTTTATTTCTTTTTGCACTTTATTTTCTGCATTTATTTTTGGATATAACTGCTTGGTTGAAATCTGTGATTGTTATTACGTTGTATTGATTATCTATTTTTAGTTGTTGAAAAACTTTACGATGGGGATATTTCTTTTTGTTGAAAGAAGATTTTTTAAATATCCAATTCAACCCCTCTTTGTTAGCCTCGGGACTAGTTCTTTAGGGTTTAACAACCCTCATAAACTTTCAATTTTAGTTACAAATGGAAATTGGAAATCTTGTGATGTTTGATGGTCAGGTGAAAGTTTGGCTTCAATTGATGGTCAGGTAGAAATCCGGCATTAGTTTGCTGTCGGGCAAAACTCCGATGTCAGTCGGTGGCCAACAGAACTCTAGCATTAGTTGGTGATTGGGCAGAACTCCCATGTCAGTCGGTTGCCTGGTGGAAGTCTAGTGGTGGTCGATGAGTCTGGTGGCAAGAGAGTTCTCTTCGTTCTCTTCCTTCTCTTCCTTCTCTTCTTGCTTCCTTGCTTCCTTCTCTTCTTTTCTTTCTTGAGGTCCCCTCACATGAGAAATGATAGGTCTATTTATAATTTTCTGAGAGTTACATTGTCAATAAATAGGAGGAAGATCTAGGGTAAATTAGGAGTGGTTTGAATGGATGATCAATATTGAATCCCTTAATTATTGATCTTTTATCGGGCATTTAAATGTCTTAACAATATCCAAAGTCAGCAATCTTAGTTTCTACAAATTTGTCTCATCAAGCTGCTCAATTCGACTACAAGCACACCACATTTGGAAACTGTTTGGTTATCTAAATTATTGATTGAACCTTCCAAATGCACTTCTGGTCTTTGATTTGGACCCATTTGAGCTCGGATTAGGTCGAATTTTGTGTTGTTGTGTTTATATTTTTGAGACTTTCAGTTCAACTATAAGTTTATTAAAATCAAAGTTCAAATGGTCCCGAATTTAATTTTTGAAGTTTCCAACTTGATTTTTTCTTCAAGATTTGTGTCTAATCAATATAATTTTTGGATAATATATTAGTCGCCCCTCGATCTTCGGACGTCGTAGCTCTATAAGTTTAAAAATATGTATCACAACATTTAAAATTGTTCGAATCATAAAAAAATGTCAGAACATTTTGTTCCAAAAATATAAATTTGCTCAAACTTGATCATAGTTGCTCTGTTAAGCTCTGAAAGTGCCAAAATTTGACCCAAAATATCAGAAAATGATTTTTGAGACCCCAAAAATGTCCAATTTTGCCTGACAGACCAAAAAATTGAGCCCGAATGTGCATTGGCAGCTGGACCTACTGGCCGTTTCCACATCATTCTAGACACGCCTCTTTGGGCGGGCCATAACTATAACTGCTGGTTGTTTAAATTCTTTAATTTTTTTAAGGGGCAGTTGCTCCAACTGTCCCTCTTTTAATTTTTTTTTTTTGTAATTTTTTCATTTTAATTTAAAATAAATTGTCACATTTGGGCAGAAAAAATTTATAAATAGCTTATAGAAGGATTTTTAAAAATTGTTAAACAAAATAGGAGGGAAATTCCCACCCCTTTAAAATAATTTCCCTTTCTTTTGTTCCTTTAAATAACCCTAGGGTAATGAATAATTTAAGCCTCTTCTCCCTTCTCCTTCCGACTTTCTTACATTTAAGACATTTCACTATTTTTGGTAGGTGGCATCCCCTATTCAAATTTAGTTTCCCTCTCTTGTGTATAAGTTAGAATTTTTTAGTCTTAACCTTTCTTTCTCCCCCATCTTTCTTCTTATTATTGAGGCATTCCATTATTTTTGGTTGGTGGCATCCCCTACTCAAATTTAGTGCCTCTCTTTAGTGTAGAAATTCAAATGGGTGACCACATCTCCACCAAAGTCCCTTCAGCCAAAGGAGATCATCTTATTGTCCAATTAGAGGGTCTAAAGGAGACAAAATGTGGCCAAAGCTTATGATGTTTTATCCACCATAACTAATGATTTCATGATTATTTTTAGGAAAAAGTTCTACTTAGTCAAGCTTCTTGTGATGAAAGTGCCTTGAAGAGAAGATTGCAGCCATTGAAAATGAGAACAATATGCTTCAGAGTTTTTTGTCTGAGAAGAAAGCCATGTCCAAGTCAAAATAGTCACCTTCTAGAGTCATCCATGATTAGATTTCAAGAAGTTTTTTTCCTTCTAGGGTCACCTTCTAGAGTCAAAGAAGAATTCAAGAAGTTTTTTGCCTTCAAGATAATCATCCATGATTAGATTCAGGAAGCTCATGATCACATGTATGATGTGTAGGTGAAGGCCTTGGAGTTTGAGTGTATGGAAGAAGGCTTTATTAGAGGTTTTCTAAAGGATGTCTGTCGAGTGCAGAGTAAGACTAGAGCTGAGATCGAGGGGTTAACACCAAGCTAGGCTTTTGGTGACTCTTCTTTATATTCTGATGGTGATGAGATAAAGAGTGAGTTGTAGAAGGCCTTTTCCCTCGAGGAGGATGTTGATATTTTGATTTTGTAGTGTTTTTTTGTTGTTGGTTGTATTATTTTACATGTTACATGTATTTGATGTTAATGGTTTCATATAATGTATATAATATGTTTGATGAAATATTAAGAAGTTATTGATGTTCTTTTCTTTTCTTTCTTATATGCATGTGAAATTTACTTAGTTTTTTTTAATTTAAATGATGAGAAATATTTTAGTGGGCTCTTTTGACTTAAGAAAATGTGAGAGACATCCTCCTTAGATGTTTGACCTATCCGAGGTTGTTAGTCTTTTTTTTTTTTTTTGAAAATTGCAGCCATTGCATTAAGAAAAGATAAAACTAATTACACTTGAGAGAAAAGATAACATTCTTCCTTAATTAATCCTAACAAAGCAGAAGGAATGCTATCAAAAGAAGAACTATCAAAAGTAAAACTACTATTTAAAGCCATAGTAGCTCAACAATTAGCTAATTTATTACAATCTCTATTAACTTGAGGACAAATGACTTTATTGAAATCATCTAAGAAGAAGAGCTCCTTGACCGGCCACCTATCCCTTTGCCAATTAGCCTTCTTTAAAGAATTTTGAATGAAAGTAATAATGTTGATATTATCACTCTCAATAATCAAACCTTTGCATTCAAGCATCCATCTCTGAATGAATTCCTCACCGTGAACACCGCCTCCAGCTCAAGTTGAGCAACATCCTAATGCACCCTGTTCTTGCCAAATGCAAGAATAAGTATACCTTTAATGTCTCTAAAAACTCCTCCAATTCTAGTAAGGTTTGAACTAAGCATAGAAGCATCCACATTAATCTTGATCCAATCTAGCGGTGGAGGGCACCAAGCTTATTGAGACTCCCTAAGGAGATTAGTACCCCAGCTATCTAGATAAGGACTAGATTTGAACATGGCTAAAGAAAGAGCATTAGCTGCTATCATCGAACTTGGTAATGCAGCTTTACCATGTTTAACTTCATTACGATTTTTCCAGGAAAGATACACAATAGTGCAATACATCTTGGGAATACTAGAATTTCTTGCTATTGAACTCCTAAGCTCCTTCAAATAGCATTCCAGAGATTTAAAACTAGGAATATGGATTCCCCACTCTCATTCTCATGATAATATCAACCACATGCTTACACTGAACCACAATATGTTCATAACTTTCTATCATAGGACAGCCTCTAGCACAAGCCTCAACAAGAGAAAGTCTTCTATATCTAAGAAATTGGTTTATGGGAATTGCATACTTACTAAGATGCCACCATAAAATCTCCACCTTCTTATTGAGTTTAAGCTTTTTAATCCAGTTGTAGTAACCATCATCACCATAAGTATATTTTAATGTCATTAGCTGCTCATAAGACAATGCAGAAATTGTCTTACCCGAAAATCTTCTCAACGTCTCCGCTTGATCTTCCTCTAAAGCCAAATCAATTTGAATCTGGCTGATCAATATGATAATATATGTATGAAAGAATTCTTGTAACATTTCATAATTCCAATTACCTTCACTTGTAATAAACTGTTGGACCGTCATATCCTCCAAGGCGCCACAATCAGCGAATGTTGGCAAGGTATTTATGCATTTGTCTAAAAGCCATATATCATTTAACACATTGATCTTATTATTTCTCCCAACTTTCCATTTGACAATATTCTTCAGATGTCTGCCACCGTCCAGCAATAATTGCCAAGCACTAGAAATATTCCTCTTACAAGTTTCTTTCATTACATCATTCCCATACTTAGCTCTTAATGTCTATGAAGTAAGGAATCAGATTTTTGCGAGAAATTCCAAGCCAATCTTGCTCTTAGAGACCCAGCTCTAAGCACCGGAGAAGGAACTCCCATTCCACCCATACTTCTTGGTTTGCAAATCTCCTCCTAAGCAACATAATGCAATCCTCTCTTCCCATTAGGTTTGTGCCATATAAAATTTATACATAATTTATCCAACTCATACAACATTCTTTTTGGGACTAAAGAATGTGTTATTAAGAAATTTGGCATAGATAGTAAAGAGCTTTCAATGAGAGTGAGCTTACCTCCCAAGGACAAGGCTTTCTTATCCCAAGCATTGAGTCTATCCATCACCTGGTTCAACGCCTCATTAAAATCTGCCATCTTTAATCTGCGAAGAGATATCTTTATTCCCAAATACTTCAACTCCTTTACCACTTTAAAGCCAATAACTCTAGCAATCTTCTTCTTCGTAGAATACCTGACAACTTTGCCAAATAAAATTTGAGATTTGCTGATGTTGACTCTTTGCCCCGTCCACCTACAAAATATCTCCACAATAACCTTCACATCTTTAGCTATGGTCGGAGATGCTAGTGAAAAAATTAACACATCATCTGCATAGAGGAGATGTGTGATCTTTGGACCTTTAGGAGAAATTTGAATTCCAACTGTCTGACCTCTTTTCTCCAAAGCATTGGAAATCAGTTGAGAACACATTATGAACAAATAAGGTGATAGTGGGCATTCTTGATGGAATCCACTTTGAGCCTTGATCCATTTGGAATTCTTCCTATTAATGATAATAGAAAACCTTGCATTAACAACACATTCCATGAGAAGATTACAAAAAACAATAGGAAACCCATACCATTTAAGTATTTGACACAACGTTGGCCACCCCATACTATCATACGCCTGTTCCATATCCAATTTTATAGCCATCAATCCTTTCTTGTCTTTAGAAGTTTTAAACTAATGAAAGATCTCCTGAGCCAAAAGACAGTGTTCTGACATTGATCTTCCCGGAATAAAAGCCATTTGCTCTTCTGAAATAAGTTTGGAAATGCAATTCTTCAATCTCTTAACCAACATAGTAGCAACAATCTTATAATTCGTTTGGCAAAGGCTAATAGGCCTATAATTGGATGGTAACAATGGATTCTTCCCTTTGGAAATTAAGACAATTAATGTGTTTTTCCATTTCAAATTCATATGACCGGTCAAGAAAAACCGTCTGACATCATTCCATAAAGTCTCCCAAACAATACTCCAATAGCATTTATAAAAAGAAGATATTATTCCATCCATACCAGGTGACTTGTTGTTACCTTGTTGAAATACCAAATCCCACATCTCTTCCACAGAGAATTCAACAGCTACTAACTCAAAATTTGCACTATTCAGCTTCTGTCTCTGAGGTTGTTAGTCAAATCATTTGATTGATGACTTTAAACCTATATGGAAGAGGTCAGATAAAATCCTCTTATGATTGATCATCTAGTTATTTGAGATTCAAGACATCCTTATAGGATATTTGACCTATTTGAGGTTGTTAGTTAAAGCATTTGCTTGATTATAAGATATTTGACCTATTTGAGGTTGTTAGTTAAAGCGTTTGCTTGATGAAATTAACCTGTATGGAAGAAGTCGGATCAATTCCCCTTGGGATTGATCATCTAGGGATTTATATATAATGTAAATTATGTATTTCTTGAATCATGGATAAAGAAAATAGATTCTTTATTAGTTTTTTTATCCTTTTGCATGAGTAGACAATATAAGAACAAAGCAAATATCACATTACTACACTATAAAAGATAATACAATAGTTCCCTAGTATAACTTAGGGATATAATTGCTATAAGAGTTTTACCACACTCAACACAAAGAAAAGACATACGTGGACTATACAATAACTTGGGAGAGAACACATAACAGAAGACAAAGAGTACTATCATCACCTATTGATAACACATGTGAAGGGTTTCAACATTCCAAGTTTGAGAGAGCATCTTCCCATTAGCATCCTTCAGTTTGAAGGTGTCAGGCTTGACCATGGCTGCCACCAAAAAAGGAATCTCTAGAGAGGAGAGAGTTTGTTGCGTTGAGGGTCCTTTCTAGTTGCCTCGATGCTGTGTAGAATTAGATCCCCGATTGAGATACATTAATATTTCACCCTCCAGTTGTAGTAATGGGTAACTCTTTGGTGATATGCATCGACTTGAAGTGAGGCTATATCTCTAGCTTATGAGAGGAGATCCAAGTTGTTTCTGAGCTTCTCCTTATTATTACTGAAGTCGAAAGTTTGTATTCTATTGCTTGGGACTCCATTATCAACCAGAATGATTTCTTCCGTATCGAAGCATATATTATATGGGGTTTCTTCTGTAAGAGTTTTGGTGGTGCTTTAATAAGCCTAGAGGACATTTGAGAGTTCTTCAGCCCATTGCCCCCCCCCACCAGCCTTCCCTAGGCTTGTCTTCAACACATTCATAATTTTCTGGTTTGTAACCTCTATTTTCCCATTTCCTGAGGATGAGCAATAACTATGTGGACTAGCTGAATATGAAAATCCTTATAGAAAGATGTAAATATTTTTCCTAGTAAATTAGGTCCTATTATTGGTGATGACCTTTGTAGGAATGCCAAAATGACAGATTATATTCTTCTATATGAATTGTTTGGCATTAATTATAGTAATCTTTGTCAAACATTCTGCCTCTACCCATTTGTGAAGTAATCTATAGCTAAGATGATGAATTTTTGTCTTCTAGTGACTATAGGGAAGAGTCCCATTATATCAATTCCATATTGGGTGAAAGGCTAAGGGCACTTAAGTGATGCAAGCTCCAAAGTAGGTATATGGGTGAGATTGGAATGCAATTAACAGTTTTCACACTTTTGAGTGAACTCAAGTGTGTCATATTTCATTATAGGGCAATAGAATCCCTGCCTCATTAACTTATAGGCTAATATTTTTCCTCCCATATGTTCTCCACATACTTCTGAATGGACTTCTTGGAGTGTGTAATCAGCTTCTGAAGGTGAAAGACATTTGATTTATCATCCAATAAAGGCTCGTTTATACAACTCGTCACCAATAATAGTGAAATTTGTTGCTTGTCTCTGAAGGTGTGTTATAGCTATGGGGTCTTCAGACAGCACTCCATCTTATAAGAAGGACAATATGTGATCGATCCAAGAAGCATCTCTTTATTCATCAATTTATTATATGACCCACGGACCTTGGATACTTGGAAAGCATATCTCTTCAATACGCTTCATGTTATAGACATCTCAAGTTATTGCTATAGCAAGTTTAGAAAGAGCATATGCTTGTGCATTTTGCCCTCCGAGGCTATGAATGATCTGATGCTCTTTTATACGGGCTAAGAGCGACTTTATGATGTTGTAGTATTGGGCCAGTTGCGGGTTGTAGATCTCAAACTCCCCCTCCACCTGAGAGGTGAGTAATTATGAATCAGTGTGGACTACCAAGTTCTTCACCTTATAATTGATTTTCAGCCTCAATTTAGCAATAAGGGCCTCGTACTCTACTATGTTATTCGTTGCAGGGAATTTAAGTCGAAGCTCGTACTCCAGGGTAACTTGCTGTGGAGAGATCAACAAAATTTTTGCTACGGTGCTAGAACTTTTTGAAGCTCCATCAACATATAATACCCAACATGGGGGAAAGGAAGAAGCACTAGGTGACTTGTTAGATATGAGGATGTTGCATTCAACTACAAAATCTATAAGTGCTTGAGATTTTATTTCGAGCCTAGGTTGGTAGTGGATGTCAAACTCTCTCAGTTCTATAAACCATTTGATGAGCCTTCCAGATCCTTCTGGCTTTTACAAGATACTTCTCAATGATAGATTTGTGTGGACTCTAATTGTATGGACTTGGAAGTAAGGGTATACTTTCTTAGCGGAGTAAATTAACACCAAGGCTGTTTTTATCTGCTAGTGGATAACGTCCATCTATTTCAGATATGCTCTAACTGACATAATAGATGGGGCGTTGTACAATTTTTTCTTCTCATACCAAGCTCGAACTGGTAGCTTGGGCAGAAACAACCATGTACAGATACAACTTTTCTCCCGGTATTAGTTTAGAATGTAGTGGCAGAGATGCCAAATGCTTTTGTAATTATACGAAGGATTTTTGACATTCATCAGTCAATTAGAATCCTAAGCTATGGGTACCTCTGAGTATCTTGAAGAAGGACAAATATTTATCTCCTAAATAGGCTAGATAATAAAATAGTGCTAGAATCATTCCATTCAGTCTCTAGACTTCCTTAATATTCTTCGGGGCCACCATGACCTTTAGTGCCTTAATTTTTTCAGTATTGACCTCAATTCCTCTGTGGGTTACCATAAACCCTAAGAATTTCCAGAGGCGACTCTAAAAGCAAACTTAGCTGGATTGAGTTGCATGTTGTAGCGTCATAGTAGGTGGAAGCATTGTTCCAAGTTAGATATATGTTGAGATTTTTCAAGGCATTTTACTAGTATATCATCAACATATACTTCCCTAGTACACCCAATATGATCTTTAAAAACTTTATTCATACAACACTAATATTTTGCTATGACATTTTGAGCCTGAATGGCATAACTAGATAACAATATAACCCTTATATGTCCAAAAAGCTATTACCTCCTGATTTGCAGGATCCATCTTTATTTGATTGTAGCCTGTATAGACGTCCATAAAGCTCAACATTTATTTTTGGAGGAGATATCGACCAACCGATCAACACGAGGAAGCAAAAAATTATCCTTTGGGTAGGCTTTATTGAGATACGTGTAGTATACACATATTCTCCAAGCTACACTTTCCTTTTGTACTGGATGACATTCACCAACCAAGTGGGGTAGTTCACTTTTAGTATAAATCCAACTTCCAAAAGCTTATCAACTTCCTCCTCAATTACATGCTAACAAATTATAGTTTCATTTCTTCTGGATTACTTGCTTGCACATCGGGTTGATGTTGAGGGAGTGCACGATCACATCAGGGTCAATTTCAAACATATCTATCGGATTCCATACAAAAACATCCTGATTCCTTCATAAAAAATCTATGTATTTTTTTCTTCTCCTCATCTGAGAGAAGAGACTTGATCTGTATAATCCTTAATGGGTGTTCTTATGATATTGATACAATAGTGAGGTCTTCTACAGGATAAGCCCTTTGACATATATACTCATTTCGGAGATCAAAATCCTCAATGCTCAGGGTAATTGATGGACGTGGTTGAGCCTGCCTAAGATAGTAGGTTTGTGCTACTTATTGATCTCCACACTGACTCCTGCAATGGTAAGGAACTTCAATTTTAGGTGAGGGGTAGAGGCGATAATCCCAAAGATCGATTGGAGTGGCCTTCCAAAGATAGCATTGTAAGCCGAATTCAATTTTATTATAATGAACTGGATGGAGTGTGCATTATGTGGAGAAAATTCTCCAAGTATAACTAGGAGACTGATTGTCCCTTTCGCTTGTACTGGTTGATTGTGAAACCCATATAACAGACCTGCAGTAGGCTGAAACTTTTCTCTAGTGAGACCCATATTAAGAAAAAATGAGTAGAACATGACATCCACGGAGCTTTCATTATCCACCAGAATTCTTTTGAAACTATAACACGGGTCAAGTATCCCCACATTAATCACAAGTGGATCTTAATGAAGGGATTTTACTCCATACAAATTAGAATCGTCAAAAGTAATAGAATGATCGATATGAGCCTTCTTTGGTGTCGGCTTTTCATATACAACCAATAAGACATTATTAGATAATAAGAGGCCTCCTGCGATGGTCTCAATCTCACTAACTGTTAGACGATTATGCAACAGTTATATCAGTTGCTATTGATTTTGCCCCATAGTGGGATAAGCTTGCTATCAAATAGGTGGATCTCGAATAAACTGTCGAAGATAATCTTGGTGGATAATCCTTTCAATTTCATCTTTGAGCTGCTTATAGGCTTAGATAGTGTAGCCACGATTATGATGAAAATGACAGTATTGATCTTGATTTATTGTATTCAGCTTTAAAGGATCAGGCCACTTTACGGTCTCCTGATCTCGGATGGCCATCAACACATTTGATCGAGATACGTTCAGTGGTGTATACTCCTCCTGTTGTGGTTCTCATCGTGGCATTGGATGACTAGGAGGCAAATTATTCTTCCCTTATTTCTTTTATTATGAGAATGAATTATCTATCACAGGTGCACTTTTATGCTTTCCAATTATTTTCTCAAATTGCTTTCTGTTAACATTTATGACTTCATATATAGAGATTTATACCTCTATGTGATGGATTAGGTCGGCATATGAATGAACCATGTCTCACTTGAGTGCTAAATAAAAGGGGCAAGAACAGAGGCCTCCAAGAAAGACTCCTCTCAGCAATTCAGGATTTGCTCCTAAAATTTATTGAGCCTCAGTGGTAAATCATTGAAAATAGTCCTTTCAGCGATTCTCCTTTATTTTGGAGGATCCTAGAGAGGTGAGAAAAATCCTTAGCAATTCTTCGATTGATAATAAATTGTTTGACGAACAATTTGGCTAATTTGATAAAAGTTGGGATCATTCTAGCTCTAAGTAAATAAAACCACATTTAAGCTTATCCTTTAAGGGTAGCAGGAAAAACCTAGTATATGAGTGCATTTGAGGCTCGTTGGATATGCTCATATGCATGATGGTTTTATAGTGATCGTTACCCTCATTAGGGTTCGATGTCTGTAGGAGTCAGTGCTCGGTAGTTTCAATCCTGTCATAATGGGATGTTGAAGAATGACTTCAGTCATGGGTGATGACTCTTGGAAGTCCCATTAACGAAGAGGTTGTCCTACACCTCCCACGAGATACTCTTCTCAGACTAATCTTCATAGTTCATGTTGTAGGACATTATGAGGGATCTCAACAACGTTCAGTCAAACCAAGTATTCAGGGGTGTCCGGAGGAATGGAGGTTACCAACTTGTATGTGAAGGATGGGTAGAACTTATAGTGTCAGCAAGTTCGTTATCTTGATGTGATTGCAGATGCCTCCTTGGCAGAGGAAGAGGGATCTCTGCATGAAGATGTTTCAATTGTTCATCTTCGGCCAGTGGTGGATCTTGAGGGAGAAGAACATCCTCTTATGGTGCTAGCACCAGTTGCCGGGTCTCTCCAAGAGTTGAAGGATCTCATTTTGAGATTCTTCCTTCTTTCAGATACATTCTTCTAGGGCCGGCAAGATTGCTTGCTTCAACCCTCACACTATAAAGCTTTTCCAACAAAATTATAATATAATAAAAATTCCGTCATTGTTGTGTTGTGCTTTGTGTTGAAATCTTATGTTACACCCTAACATAATAGCTGATGTTACAAAAAAAAATATTATGGCGTAGTTTTTGTTCTTCCTCTTTGAGTGGCATAGATTTGTAAAAGTACGTACGAAATTTTTTTTAGCTCTAGCTTTTTATGAGTTATGAAGGGAGAAATATTTATCTATACTTCTTCTTCTCAAGAGGAAAATCTAAATAAATGGCATGTGATGTGGTAGATAATGGACTGCATAATAATTCACTGAAAATACAGAATTAGTGGAGGTAGATGTTTGGTATGGATATTATAATTTTTTTTTTCCAAATCTCCCCCCATCTTTTAAAATAATTTTCATTTTCTTACAAATAAATCATCCAATTTACTTATTTTCAAACAAGCTAAATTTTCCTGTAAAAGCTCTTGTTGCTTTAAAAAAACGGGTGCCCATCTTCCCAAGAATAAATCTCAACTGTACATGTGTCTTTAATTAGTGGAGTTAGATGTTTCAGTTAACAAAATGCCTTTATCAACTAAAGAAGTTGTTGCCTATTCCATCGAGATAGTCTTCAAATAAGAACATTTTTACCTGAAAACTCATTCATATTTGAATTTTTTTTCATCCTGTTGTCTAAGCTTTTATAAGAATTATAATTATTGGCTGTTGAGATATTTTATCTGAACTAGCAATTTAGATATTTATCTTATCTTTAATATGATTAAGAAAGTTTTTTTTTCTTTTACTTATTTCTATTAATATATTTTGTTTAAATTAAAGTTCTTTACATAAATTAGCTTCATATATTATATTCCACGGGTACAAATTCCGGCAAGATTGCTTGCTTCAACCCTCACACTATAAAGCTTTAGGCAAATTTTAAAAATGATAATTATTAAAGATTAAATTAGGAGAATGAACATGATTAAAAAGAAATTTAAAAAGGATCATACACGCAAACGGGTTTCACTTTTTTTTGGTAGAAATAAGAAAACACAAAGTTGCTTTGCATCACTTTAAAACTTTTTATCTAAATTTTCAGATATAGAGAGATGGAGAGAGAGATGAATAGTCATATCAAGCACAAAGAAAAGAGAAAAGGTATAGAGAGAAAGAGTCAGATGGAGAGGGAGAGAGAAACGGAGAGAGAGATAGGGAATTCATTAAAATTTAAATAATTTAATTTTTTATTTTTAATATTTAATTATATTTTAATTAAATCTAAATTTTTTATAACATTTTAATTATACTTTAAGTATTTAATAAAATTAATGAAAGATATTAACAAATTTTAACATGATAAATATTATAAATATTGTATTTATTTTAAAATATATAAAATTAATTAACTTAAATATAAATATAATTTAAAATTAATCATAATTATAATATTTAAATTTAACATACTTTAATTGACATATATTTAATATAATTTATATGTTTATAAACTTTTAAATAATATTAAAATACATTACTAAAGTATTTAAGTTAAATACTAAAATATGTTATTATTTAATTCTTTATATTATATATGATTAATCTATTAATTTTGTATAATATTAAATTTTATTAAATATATCAATTGTTAAATAAAATAATTTTATTAGTTTTAATCATTTAAATTTTTTAATATATTAAATAAAATTATTTTAAATATTTAAATAAAATTATTTTATTTTTGTTTTAAAAATAAGTTAAAAAGAATATTATTTAAAATTTAAAATAAGTTAAAAATATGATAATTGTTTTAAATTTTAGTTTAAAATAATTTTATTAACAAACTCTGTGTATCTCGCTATACACCTCTCTCTCTCTCACACTCTCTATGCATTTAATATTAAATTTACTTAATAATATATCTTAGACAATACTTAAAATAATTTTATTATAAAAATTATATATTTATAACATTATTATAACAATTTAAAGAAAATAATTTAAATAAATATAACTCAATTTAAAAAATATAACATTATTATTCTTTGTAATTTTTTTAATTATAAATTAACTAATGTTATGTAAAAGTAATTAAAATAAATATTTACGAAGCATGCAGTCGGAGACGAATAAATAATTCATATCTCCAAAAAATTTTCAATATTTATTTTAGTTAAATAAATAAATAATTTAAAAGTAAATTTTTTTAATATATTTAAATAAAATTATTTTTATTTTTTTAATAAATTTATTATTTTTGAATAAATTAAAAATATGAAAATTTGTTTTAAAAATAAATTTATTTAAATATTATATTAACATGTTTATATCTCTCACTCCATCTCTTTCTTTTTCTCTCTCCATTCAATATTTTGAGGAAAAGAAAATGTTTTAAGAAGAAAGCATGAACCCCCATCACGTTTTGTGAAGGTGTTTTCTTTCAAAACACAGCTTTGTTTCACGTTTTCTGCAAAACGTCTCCCTACTTTACATTTTCAATCATTTTTAAATTAAATTTTTATCATGGTTCTTATCCTAAATATTACATGATATATGTTCCTTCTCAAAATTTGCCCTAAAGCTTTTCCAAAAAAATTATAATATAATGAAAATTCTGTCGTTGTTGTGTTGTGCGTTGTGTTGGAATCTTATGTTACACCCTAACATAATTGCCAAAGTTACAAAAAGATATGATGGCTCAGTTTTAGGTTTTCCTCTTTGAGAGAAATTTTTATTAGGTCTGGTGTCCTGACGTAGCTCTACATTCAGACGCCAGTAAAATGGTGTCACGTGCTCTTACTCTTTACCGCGCGGCCCGACGACCCGACTCGGACTGGATCCGGGGTTGCTATGTATTGGCTAATTTGTGCAGACTGGGGTATTACTCGATATTATTAGGCAATAACGAGAAATATCATTCTGCAAAGAACAATACCGAGCGATATCCCGATTTTGCTAGGTATTGCTCAGTATTGCTAGGTATTGCTTGGTATTGGTCTTCACAGAGCAGTATTTCTCGCTATTGTCAAGCAATACCTAACAATACCAAGCAATACCTAGCAATACGCGAACATAGGGGTGGAACCGAGTCAAGCCGGCTCGAGAGCCGGCTCGGGCTCGACTCGTTAATGGGCTCGACGAGCCGAGCTTATCGAGCTCGCGAGTCGAGCTCGAACACGAGTTCGAGCTCGAATGCTAAACGAGCTCGAGCTCGGACACCGGGCTGTTCGGCTCGTTGGCTCGTCGAGTAGCTCGGGTCGAGCGTGTCGCGTCGCCTCTGCGGAACCGAGGCCGGGCGCGGGAGCGGGCGGAACCGAGGCCGGTCGCGGGAGCGGGCGGAACCGAGGCCGGTCGCGGGAGCGGGCGGAACCGCAGCGAGGCCGGATTCGCGTACGAGATTCGCTCAACGGGCGCGGGAGCGGGCGGAACCGAGGCCGGATTCGCGTACGTCCGCTCGACGAGCCGCTCGACTCGACTCGTTTCCTGAGACGAGTCGAGCTCGAGCTCGAGCTCGAGCTCGAGCTCAGTATTTGGCAGTCGAGCTCGACTCGAACACCCCCTGGCTCGAGCTCGACTCGACTCGTTTGCACCCCTATGCGAACATAGCAACCCCGGGTTTCAGTCCAACCCTGGGTTTCGGTCGAGGTTGGGTCGTCGGGCCGCACGGTAAAAAATAAGAGCACGTGGCGACATGTTATTGGCGTCCGAACGTAACGTCAGGACACCGGACCTAATAAAAATTCCTTTGAGAGGCATAGATTTGTAAAATTACGTAGGAAAAGTACATCAGAGGAGCGCAATGTTCATCATTAAATATTTAATATTTGAAGAAAGCCGTCCCACATCAGAAAGGGAGAATGAGCGGGTTTTAGTGGTTAACGTATCAACATTTTAGTAGTTGAATTAGATAACATTACTGAATTCAATCTCCGTTGGATGCAAGGTGTGCAACATTTAGGGGCTGTTTGGCAACAAGTGGGATTTAATAAATCCTGTAAATCCGGATTTAGTAAATCCGAAATATGTTAAATCCTAAAAACTGTTTGGTATGTTAAATGTTAAATCTTGTTAAATCCTGAGAAACTGTTTGGTAACATATATCAGGATTTATGGCGGTTAGGGATTTAAGTTTAAAGTAGATATTTATGAAATTAAGATCATTGCATAAAACATAATAAAATCAATTTTAGGTCATATAAAATGACAAAAAATTCAATAAAAAGTTAATTAAAAACTAACATGGACCAAAATGAGAGTTGAAATATTAAATAAGCTAATTATATTAATATTTAATTACTAATTATATGATTAATTAATCAATTAAGTTAAATTAGATAATTAATTTATGCACTAATTCTACTATTAATTATTTAATTAATTAACTTAATTATTATTTGTTTAAATTATATAAATTAAGTTAATCGAAAATAACTTTGAGGCGTTTAATTTTAAATGAGATATTTATGAAATTAAGATCATGCATAAAATATAATAAAACAAATTTTAGGTCATATAAAATGACCGAAAATTCAATACAAAGTTAATTACAAACTAACATGGACCAAAATGAGAGTTTAAATATTAAATAAGCTAATTATATTAATATTTAATTACTAATTATATCATTAATTAATCAATTAAGTTAAATTAGATAATTAATTTATGCATTAATTCTACTATTAATTATTTAATTAAATAACTTAATTATTATTTGTTTAAATTATATAAATTAAGTTAATCGATAATAACTTTGAGGCGTCTAGGGTTTGTATTTCACTATTCTTTTTCGTCCTAGCTGTTCGGCTTCGTTGATTCGCAGAGGTGTAGAGATTGCGCGCGTCGCTATTTCGGTTCCTTCGTGGCTGTTCGACTCCGCTCCTTCGGCTTCGTTGATTCGCAGGAGGTGTACAGATTGCGCGCGTCGCTACTTCTGTTCCTTCGTGGCTGTTCGACTTCGCTCCTTCGACGACTTTCCCTTCTTGTCGGATCGGAAGTTACGACATTTTGATCGGAAGCAAGAACAGGAGCTTGATCGGAAGCAAGAACAGGAGCTCGCTGGCTGTGAAGTTAACTTTCTCCCTTTCGCGCGCTTCTAATGTTAAATCTCGTTAAATCCACCGAACCGAGGGATTTAGTAAATCCGGGATTTAAGCCGTAAATCCGGGATTTACGGAATCCCGGGATTTAACAAGCGCACAAAAACCGTTTGGCTGGATTTAGCGTAAATCCGACTTAAATCCCACGATAAATCCAATACCAAACAGCCCCATAATTATTATGTTTGTATGATGCCTTTGATGGTGCAAATATCTTTTTGACTCTTAATTTGGCCGCATTCATAATGATATTTGATATATCATCCAAAATTATCTTTGATCGGGCACAAATCTTGAGGCAAAATCAAGTTGGAAACTTTCGAAATTAAAATTGGGACTATCCAAACTCCGATTTTAGCAAACTTACAGATGAATTGAACGTCTAGAAAATACGAACCCAACGACACCAAATTTGACTCAATCCGAGCCCAAATGAGCCCAAATTGAAGACCTGAAGCACATTTGGAATGTTCAAACCATAATTTGGATTACCAAACGGTTTCCAAATGTATCGAACGACTCGATAAGATGAAAATTTCTAACTCTATCGTCGCGTATATTCTAGCCCGCAACAGTTTGGTGTCGTATGTGGGAAACTCAACCCCACTATCATAATTAAGTACTACTTCAATTGACAACAGACATAACAATCGCATTTTGGCAGCCTCCCGTTCTAACACACATCAATCCAAGAATCAATCTATGAATCATGGATACTTAACTTTCTGTGGTGATTGTTTGGTTGTGTTTATGATTTTGTTTGGAGAAATTTTTAAATTCCAATTCACCACCCTTCTTGGTAGCCTTGGGACTAATTCATAAGGGCTAAACATCCTTGACGAACTTTCAAATGCAATAGTAAATAAATTTTGACCTTAACATGAGTTTATAATGTTGTATGAAGTACTAGAATTGCCTACAATAATATATTATGCATGTATAGAAGAATACCCTTTAAACATTTTCTAATCCAATTATAATTTTAGAGGGATATTCAGAATAGTGTTTTAATCCTTTTATAAAACTATTACATAAACAAAAAAAGTGCTTGATATGCTTGAGAATCATTACAGAGAACCAACTGGTAGAAATTCAACTTCTTAAAATTAAAATATTTAGAATAAACATATAATATTATACTAAAAATTACACAGTGAAAATGTAATAAAATTTTAGAAAAATATATTTTTATAGTTATGAAGTCTACCTTTCACTACAAAATCCCAAACTGGCCTTATTAACAAATCTCGAGCTTTGGCATATGAACTCTCTCTCTCTCTCTCTCTCTCTCTCTCTCTCACACACACACACACACGCGGGCGCGCGCGTGCGCACACACACACAAACACACACACACACAGTATTCCCTTCTCCTTCTCTTCACTTCTTCTCTGGCAATGGCAGGGGTGAAAATGGATTAATATATTTATTATTTAAAAATCACTCAATTTGTTCTAATGTCGTGGTTCTCACATCTACATCACTACTGCGTTGAATCAAATATTCTACATTCTTCATGAATTATCCAAATAGAGAGCTTGGCATTATAGTGATGTCATTCTGAGTACTACAATGCCTCCCTCAATTTTTCTCCGAATAGAGAGCTTGATGCCACAACATTACTTATCCTAGCTCCGCGACGCCCCTAGAACTTTTTGCATTTTTGTATTTTCTTCACTCCATTCCAACTCTTCACTTATTTAGTTATTTTAGGGTTAATTAAGTGTTATAAGATTCATAATCATTGAGTAATTCAAGATTTAACAAACACATAATTTAAATTACATTAATTACCTGAGGTTTGAAATAGTGGGTATTATAATTAATTTCCTAGAATATTTTTTTGAAGATAATTTCTTTTATCATTTAATTTATATACATAGTCTTGTTGCGTGCTAGAATATACGCGGCGGTAGAGTTTGTAAATCCACGTCCGAGCGTTTTACGAGTATTCAGCTCATAAATAGAAAAGAGAATATGAACACCAGAATTTTTACGTGGAAAACCCAAAAAGGGAAAAAACCACGGGGCCTGGCCCAGTTGAAAAATTCCACTAGTATTTTGCAAATTACAAATGGTTGATTCGTCCCACAAATCGGGGCAATCAGATTACAATTCGTTTCTTCAAGCAAGTTTGCAAAGTTTTGCAAAATCCCAGAGTTTCCCGAAAATTCGGCAGAGTTTCGGTGTATTCAGGCGGCGGGAAGAGCTCCGGCGGTGGTCAAGGAGGAGAGGATTCTCCTTTTCCCCTTTCTCCTCTTCTTCTCTTCTTCTTTTCTCTCTTCACTTGAGTCCCCTTTATGAAGAATGAGGGCTCTATTTATAGTTTTTCTGGAGTGGCATGGCTCGTAAATAGGTGTGAGATCAAGGGCGAATAGGGAGTGGTTTGAATAGACGACCGATATTGAAACCTTCGATCATGCACCGTTCGTTGGACATTTGGAGGTCTTAATGATGTCAAAATTTGGCGATCTTGGGCTCGTTGGATGCGTCATGTTGAGCCACTCGATTCAAGTATAAGCTCGTTAAAATAGGAGACCGTTTGGTAACTCAAATTGCGGTTTGAACCTTCCAACAGTGCTTCGGGTCCTTGATTTGGACCCATTTGGGCTCGGATTGGGTTGAATTTGGTGTCGTTGGGTTCGTATTTCCGAGACGCTCAGTTTGACTATAAGCTCGCCGAAATCGGAGTTCAGACGCTTCTGAATCTCATCTTTGAAGTTTCCAACTAGCTTTTTGCCTCGAGATTCGTGCCTGATCAAGATAAATTTGTGATGGCGTATCAAGTCTAAAATTTGTGATGGCGCATCATTTAGAATATTTAATAATATTCTGATGCATTCATCTCAAAATATTTGTGTAATAATCATGATTCATCTTCAAACCATGAAAATACAATTCTATCATGATTACAAAATACTCTATCAATCATATAAAAGAAGTAACTTTACAATTACTATTCTCTCTCTATACATGTTTGTGCCTCATTCAACCTTGAAACATGTGAATAGAAAAACCAAGTGTATAGCTCAATAGGTCACAAGAAACCTATAATTATATTCAATACAGTAAAGGTAGATCAATATACTTGCTATTATCAATTTAATCATATCTTATAATCCCTTGTTGAGTCAATATCATCATGTGTTTATCAATATACTATTATCATATGTATGAAAATATGGTCAAAACATCATGTTGGAATGATATGCTCATGTATATTATAATGATCATCTTTTGTAATAATATATGCTAGCATGTACATGCATGTATCTAATATGTATCACTATACTAACTAATGTGTCAGTACATGTATCACACTTACATCATCATGTTAATGAGTCATTATATATATATATATATATATATATATTGTTCATGTATATGAATGATATGCATACCATTATATTCAAGTATATCAATATCATGTGTATTAATGGTATGCATCATTTTATCACATTCAGATGTATCAGTATATCATGTTTATGTTTATTGATACTATGTTTCATATCATATTTGGGACATAACTAACATATAACTATCATTGTCATGTATCATATTAGAATCATCAGCATGCCTAAAATTCTTATCAGGTCCAATTTATGTCATCAGGTGTCCTATTTATTATAAAAGTGGGTATTATAGTAGTAGCTTGAATCTAGTGTAGGGAAATGTACTTGTACTTATTTTTTCACCCTATAAAGGACTTAAGAAAGCTTGACTCTCTGGACTTACAATCCTTCCTATAGAGGATTTCCAGCTAAATCCAAGCGGTCACTTTAAAACATGATATCTAGCCTTTTGGAAAAATAAGATTTAAGAAGGTTGATATTTAATTAATAATTTGAGACTCACATCTGGAGATAATAAATGGTCATGCACTTTTAAATGGCATTTATGCAGCTAATTCTAAATATAATGAACATGTTATTTTTAGTTGATTTTTAATATAATGCTTGTTGATTATATACAAAATCTACAAAACATAAAATTTTAAAAAAGTTTGGAAAATATATTTTATCCTAAGGAGTAGGCCTCTTTTCAGATAAAACTATACCATCATAAATCAAGAGGTCTATCCAAACCCCAGGCAAGGAAGTGTCTAAATAAAGAGTAAAAATAATATGTTGTGTAATAGTCATGGTATTGGGATTTGGTTGATTAGGCTTAATCTAACTGATCATGATTCCTTTCTTAGAATTTTAGTTATTATGAGTCAAATTTAATCTAAATGAATATATAAATGAAATAAAGGAGGAGGAAACTAGCAAGACAAGTGCTATGAGAAGCGCTGTGGCGCTAATAGTGGTAGTGTCATGGTGCTATCCTCTATGTATTATGCTGAGGGAATGTCGTGACATTGAGTGTCACCACTAGGGTGCTGAACTCTCGGTTTGGAGGAATCTAGAAGGACCTAGAATATTCTATCTTAGTGTTGTTGAACTTTGAGTCAGAGTGTTGTGGTATTGAGCTCTAATTATATATATATATATATATATGAAAGATCCAAAACCCATTTCACCATCCCTCCATTCCTTTAGCTTGTCGACGAGAGAAATAAGAGGAGAGAAGAGGAAGAGAGAGAAAGAAAAGAGAGAGATTTAGAGAGGTTGTGGTGTGATGTTTGTAGATCGGGCCAGTCAAGGGAATTGTCCTACTCGAGTTGTGCTCATAATACCCAATTTTTATTTTCATTTCTAATATTCTTGTGAAAAGATAAAGTGTAAAAAAAGCTTTTTAATGAGTATAGTTAACATTCCATTGTGTAATTTTTGGTTTTTTTTAGAAAGTCCTATTATGGACATTTTTACTGTAAGAAGCAAAGTTTTCACCAATTTGTTTCACCTATACTAGTTTCTAAGTATTGTTTTGTATAACTAGTAAAATTTGAAGTGAGCAATAATTCCTTGAAAGTCTTCAAATATTGTCTTAAAGTTTGTTTACAATTGATTTCATAAATGATGAAAATTAAAAAATGTGAATGAGAAACCGTGATACACATGTGTTCATAATTATGCATGCAAATTTTTAAAGTTATGCATACACATTTATGATCATATGGTGGATATTCGAGAGTGAACTATAAATTATGTTCCGTAGGCTTGACTTTCTATTTTATTTTACTTCTAATTTTTGCCCCATTTGTCGTAGATAGACATGGGAGGTCATTTTTGGACCCACGTGCTTTATGCAGGTATGGAAGGTTTATGGGATGCATAAGTGAAAGTGGAGTTATAAGAGAACTCAAGATGGTCTCCTTAACTTAGTGGAGTTTGATTGTGAAAGATATAAGTGAAAGTGGAGTTATAAGCAGACATCGTGACCTGCATATCACTCTACATATTATTATATATTATGTTAAATAAATAAATTTAAACATAAATATATAGAATAAGTCTAGATATAAAAAATATGTTTTGAAAACAATTAAACTTTGTTATTTCTACATAAGTACACTTTGATGCTTCAGTGAAAAGTATGAAATGAAAGTACCTGTTATATTTTGGTTACCAGTGTGTTCCGTCAATTATTCAAAAAAAAAAGCAAGAAAGTGGAACGTTTGGGATTAGTAAATTCTTACATATCTATGAGAAAGTAATAGTAATTTTATGTTTTCTTAAATTTCACATTTTAAAGCTTTTATTTATATTTCCAAAATTTAGATTTTTGAATTATATAATAAGAAGTGAGAATGCCTACTGAGTTAAAATACTCATTCTATTGATGTTTAATATTTAAGGGAAAGGAAAGGGTCCAGCGAACAGAGGCCTTTGAGAGAAAACTAGATAGAATTTTTTGTTAAGATATTTTGTAATCTAGTTTTCATCTTTTGGTGTATAGAACTAGTTTATGTTGGATCATTTATAAATGTTTTTTTTTTTTGGAAAAGAGAATTTAGATGATTTTCATTTCTATTTATTATTTTTGATAATTTAAATGTCTTTAAGTGTACATAATTATTGTTGAGAAATTGAGGTTTAGGAATTCAATTCGTCAATTAGATCTTGGGGAGTGACACTATTGACCTGGCTAGGTGTTATTTACATCCTTCTAGTCATTTATCTTTCTATGTTATTTAAAATAATTTATTTATTTTGAATAAAATATTTTTTCCAAAGATTCTAATGAGATTTAATTGCCACTAGACTTTTACCGACCGATCGTCTGTGACGCCCTAGTATCTAATGGAAGAATTTGACTTACTTAATCCACCAATAAAAAACAACCAGAACTACTAAATTTCATATATAAAAGCAAGAAATCAAACTTTCATTTGGCTAAAACATAAATACATAATCCAGTCAACTTGTAATTCTATATATCAAAATAAATAGAATTGGATTTGAAAAGAATTAGTGCCTCAACATTAAAGCTCAAACTCCTATTTCTAAAATATTCTACTCAACCAAGTCTTTTTCTTTTCCTAAAACATTTAAAAGTAACAGAGTGAGCTAAAACAACTCAGTAGTCTCCCTCTTTCACCTTTCATAGATAACAATATATGATTTAAATATTTCAATACAACTAATTAAAATAAAACATAAAGACTTATAAAATATTTTAAGTATAAGCAAAATAGAAATTTACCAGAGTTCCAATATATATACCTGATCTCAGAGTTAGCACTTATACTTTCATCAACACATAACTACTTTTAATGGGATTTTTTTAGATATGTACAAAATGCTCATTCTTAAAAGCTCACTTGCATTTCACTTTCGCTTCCACTTTTCAATTAGATTTCATACAGAAGTTCAGAATTTAATAAGTCACATTTTAGAAAATTTCTTAAATGTAATCCAAAAATATTAACATATGAAATACTAAGATTAGAATGCACATGTCTCAATATCTCGATATTTGCCTACATCACCAATTTTACATATGCCCCCCTTTACCTTTGGCACTTACATATAGCAAGTGCGGCCAAAATCCTCACAAATATGCATAAACATGATGGGGAAAAAAAGAACTTACATTATTACATCGTCTCTCACATTTGCTTTCAAAAAATTCAGCTAGAATCCCTCTCATATTTGCATCATACAAATGGGGCTAGAAGAATACATTTAGGGCCCTAGCAACATAACAACTTATCCATATATTAGAATTAAAAATATCTAATGTCATGTAATGTAGAATGCAAATGCAATACAACACTACTTAATTCAAATATCAAATGCAGTATTTAGAAGGTGGAAGATTTGTGAGTAAAAAAAACCACATTACTTATAAAACAAAACACTCACTGAACTTTTCCTTTTTAATTTCTAACTTCAGAGAAACATTTACACAAACATTTCAAGGCCTTTATCTAACTACAATATTTACTAGAAAAGCCTCAAGTAAATAATATACTGTTGACCTCATTTTTATATGAGGTCAGCAGGACCCATTCAATCATCAATCAAACATTCAATCAATATTTAAATCTAGGTCATAATCATCAATCAATGACCAACAACCATTCAATTAATCAAGGTTCCAATTAACTTTCAATCATCCAATTTTCGATCTACATTTTGATTAATTAACCTTTCAATCATCATCGCCTACAATACAACTTGTGATCAACCTCGTTGATCTTTCTTTGAAATCAACATTGAACTGCATACATATTAATTAAGATCGATTTGAGTGTACACATTACATTTGAGGATATCTAGTTCGATTCGAGCCAATTTGAGCCCGATGACGTCGTCATCAATTTTGAAATTGAGTCAATTATTATTTTGAATGAATTACAACAAAATTTTATCCACAACCACTTTAATTGACTCAATTTAACATATCTTGGCTTAGTTTAAGTCTAATCAATATCAAATAACATTAATAAATTTTGAATAATTAATTTAAAACATAAAGCCTAACAATTTGATGTCTAAATATCCCTCAAAATTCTCTATACTTTAGCTCTTTAATATCTCAAAAATCAAGCACTTAATGTTAAACTTTGGATTGGAAATGGAGGGCTAGATCTGGCTTGCTGGGCTTAGAACGATCTCATTCCCTTTTGATATTTGTTGCTAGTTCCGGCCAAAAAAACTCTCTCTCACTCTCACGTGAAACTGCTCTTCTCTCACACTCGTGGCTACTAAAAAGAAGAAGAAAAAGTGTGTGGGTGGTGGCTCTTGCCCTCCATCTCATGAATCTACTGGAGCTCTCTTGGTTTCTTATCTCTAACTCTTTGAAATGACATTTGATTTGATTTCATTTTTTTTAACATATTCACTTATATGTCAATTCATAATAGCATCTATATTTTCATACATGATATTCTGACACCGCCTTCTCTCGTCGCCTTATTTGCGAGGTACTAATGGAGCTAATTGGAGGATAGAGCCAAAGAGTTTCAGTCGACCCCATCTCTTCCAAATGGGAGTACTACGGTTGGACTCATCGTTGACTAGCTCCGGTGATCAGGTAAGTTTTCTTAAAACTTAGAAGGCCATAGATCCTATAAGCCAATGATTGCATGCTCCTCCAACCTTAGGTCCATGTAGTAGCCTATGCATCTCATTTATATTTATTTTTCTGAAAACCCAAAACCCATTGATGTGATTTATTTATACCCATGTGCATGTCCAAGGGTTAGAGACATTGATTGTAAGTCCCATTACAACACTAGTGTCATTTAAGGACAATAATTAAGGACAAGTCTTAGAGAACTTAGACAAACTCTAGGATTCACACATATATCCTTTAGGGATGAAACAATAAACATAGATAACGTAGTGACATCACATCTTAGGATTTAATATACATAATCGATTTAATCTCAAACAATAATCAATCATTAATCTTTTCTTTAGAATATGAAAATTTAAATATTTGATAACAACTCAAATAAAATTTATAAAAAGATCAAACCTTTCTCAATCAACCTCAACCAATGCATACAATTATTAAAGGGTAAAATTCAAGTACAAAACTTATTAATTCTTAATTAATGCTTTAATTACTCATTGATTGAATATTAATTAAATGAATTCATTAAAAAATCGAACAAAATGCAAAGACATAAAGTAAATTCCAATAAAAAAATTAAAGATCATAAAATCCTAATTTCAATTTACAATAAAATATTTCAATTAAACTTTCATTTCAATTTATTAAATTATCAAATTCATTTATAGTTGATTAAATACAATAAAAATACTTCAAAAACACATTAATGATTGAATAAAATTAAATGAAACATAGAGATTCATAATTCAATTTAAATGAAATTTTTGAATGAAATTTAATCAATAATTCATTAATGATTAATTAAATTAATTTAAGAAGATTTGAGAAATTATCTAAAAATTCTAGCAAATTCAATAAAGAATTTTAATAATTCAACAATCAACTTAATTTCTAAATAACCTTAACTCAATCATCAAATTCAACAATGAAACAATTCAATTGAAAATCTTCAACCATTTAACCATCAACTAATTAAATTAATTCGATTAATACTGATTATCACTAGGTAACCCAGGCCTACGAGGCTATTAGCTTAGCCCCAAGGAAGGTGAAATAAACTTCACGGCCTCGGAGAGAAACAAAGGTGGTAATCACTTAACACTTAAAATACACCCTAAAATCAACTTTAAAACTACTAATACTTAAACTCAAACTTAAATCCCTCAAGCCTTCCAACCAATCAAAATATTAGACAACTTCAATCAATTACCCGATATAGGACATATCCGAACCACACGGCCTGCTACACACACTTAGGTTGGTTTGTTAGGACACAAACTCTAGCTTTAGGTTAGGCCGATATTTCTTTTTATTTCTGAGGTGTGTTAATCTGTATGCAAATTGAGCATTGATTAATTTTTGCTTACTATGTTAGATTCATGTGATGATTATTTTTAATGCTTCTGGTGGCATCCTAGGCTAAATAACATAGACATAGGTTCATTATCCACAAACCTGTGCACTTCCTGTTTGTCAGCCTAAGATTAGGTCTCCAGCCCCTTAGCTTACGAGGTCCCCTTGAATGAGGTAACCCATGGTTGCTAACAAGGATCCTCTGGTCGGCACTCGACTAAATTGGCTAAGGATATCGACGAACCTGGGACGATGGAAAACCATGGGATCTTGACCAGGGACGTCATACCCACTTGGTAGGTTAGTCTTCACCCTTACCTCCTGGGCATTCTCTCGATCTGGTGATCGAGAATATAAGTCCCAACTTTCTAATAAAATCAACCATTCAAACTTAAATCACTTTCCATCAAATTCAAGCCCAACACTTAGGATAGGCTGAGGTGTTTCTGAAGTAATTCAGAATCTCAAAGCACCTCCTACTTCTCCTCCTTTGACTTCTGAAAATAAGTGTTCAACATTGAACCAATCCCATTTGAAAATTCCTATCATCTCTCTCCTTTGATATCAAACTTTGAAAATCTTAAATAAAATTTACACCGCTATTTTAATCGAGAGTTTTCGTAGGAAATTTTAGTTTCCTACGATGTAATTAACTACGAGGGCTTGCGCTCGTAGGAGATTTAGAAACCCAGAACTTATTTTCAAAACCAATAATTTTTCAAAACCTCTAATTAATTTTCTTTGGAAAAATCAAACCCGATGATCATTATCATCATTTTCAAACGATCCATAATAATTGATATCTTCTTTCTTCGGAGAGATATATCAATTATTATCGTGACTTCGATTATGAAATTAACGATCTTTTATCAGTATTAGAATAATCAAACAATTGGTTAAATTCCATTTTGATCCTCCGGGGTCGAATGTAATTCTCCCTTTGAGTTTGACTATGATAATTTGGATAAGATTAGAATTCTGAAATTTGAACCCATTAGGGAACGATATGATCATCTTTCGAGGTGATATATTGTTCATAATGATGTGTTAAATTTCAAAATTTAAAATTTAAATATTTCCAAAGAAAATTAATTCTTTTTCAAAACTATATATACATAAATATATATTTTTCAATCAAAACATATACTTAGAAATATGTATAGAAAAAAATCAATTATTAAAAACTCAATTTCATATAGCCAATACATTCATAATGTCAAGTACAATAACATATTAAAAATTGCAAGGAAAAAACTTCATTAAAAAATATATTTAATTTATATATTTTTATTAATATATTTGAATTAAAATCAGAGATAAGGGCTTAGGAGTCTACCTCGAGCACTTCAATATCCCTAATAAACCAGATTGATAATTCCCAAGCTTTAGCCTCCAAATTCTCTATTGCCATTTCTCTCTCTTCTCCTCTTTCCTCTTATTCTTCGTTCTTTTCTGACAAGGCTAAGGGTGGAATGAAACAAGCAATTTGTTTCATATAATTTAATATTTTTAAATCCACTAACTTGACTTAGTGTCGTGGAGCACAATTTCCTATCACCTCTATGCTTCCTAAGAATCATCTAGGTTCCCCCGAAATATTCTCACCTAAGATCAAGAGACACGGTGTCCACTTCCCTGATGCCACAACACATACCCAAACTTATTTTTATGTCCAAAAAACAAATAGCTCAACGTAGTTGCGCCGCCAACCCCGATGTTATAGCACTCATAGAGTAAATTTCTAATCCTTGATTTTCTTCTTTTCAATCCCAAACCTTGGTTACATACAATCCTAATAAGAATTCTAAGACTGAAAATTACTAATTAAATAAAATTAATAATTATTAATTGGTTCCTTGAAAGATTTAGGCTTTTATTGGTTGGTCAAGGCCTACTATTGAATCAGAGGTATATAGTTTCATAGGCTTGGTTGATTATTACATACAGTTCATAAAATAATTCTTCCAGATTTTTGCACCTCTTATGAGTCTAGCTCAAAAGTTAGTAGCTTTTATTTTGACATCAGATTGTGAGGCTTTATTTCAAAAAACTAACAAATTTTTAATTTTTTGCTCAAGTTTTATCACTTATATCTGGAATAATAGGATTTTAGGTATTCAGAGATACTTCTTTTAAAGGGCTAGAATGTGTTCTGATGAAGCACATGAAAGTTATATCATATACTTCTAGGAATTTGAAGCGACATGAAAGGATTATCCAATACATGATTTGGAACTTATTATTATCAAATATTCTTTAATGATCTGTAGACACTAGATGTACGATATCAGGTGTGAGATCTTTAATAATAATCATAGTTTAAAGTACATAATTACTCATAAGGATTTAAATATAAAGAAAAGGAGGTGGCACTAGTTGATTAAAGAATATGACCTGATTATTTAGTATCAACCTTGTATGTCTGATGTGGTAGAATATTATTGTATAGGAAGTATTTTAAATTATCAAGTATTCACCTTACTTATGAAGTATATCTGATTTTGGATAAGGAAAAGCTTTAGTTGGAGATGAATTCTCTAGTTGATATAGATTTTGATATTTTGGCTCACTTGATACATCAACCATCTCTACGAGGAAGGACTTAAGAACCACATAAGCAAGATGCAAAAAATTTAAAGTTAATTAATTAAATCAAATCCAATAAGAAATCTAAATTATGAGTATTTTATTATGGTATTATCTTCTATAAGAAAATATTATGGGTTCTAAGTTCAAATGATTTGAGATCAATTATTATGTATGAGGCACATCATTCAAGTTAAACTATTCACACAAGAAGTGATAAAATGTACAAAGATATAAAAGGTATTTTGTAGTGGTTCAGATTGAAGAAGGATGTGGTTGATTTTATTTCTAAATGTGAAGCATGTTAGTTAGTGAGAGTAGAACATCAACTACTAGGATATATTCTACAGTCATTTCCTATTTTAATGTGGAAGTGAGAAGAGGTAATATTTTATTTTATTATGTTTTTCCTAAGTCGTCGAGACATGGACATGATACCATTTCGGTTATAGTGGATCATTTAATGAAGTCTACTCAATTCATTTTGATATGATAGTCTAATTTAATGGTCAGATTATCACAAAAGTATGTACTTGAGATCATCCAGTTACATAGGATATTGAAGGTGATTACTTATAACATAGATGGAAGATTTACTTCCCATTTATGAAAGGGTATTCAGTAAGGTCTGGGCATGAAGTTATATTTTAGTATAGGATTTTTATCTATATACTGATGGAAAGACTAAGAGAGTTATTCATATATTATAAGATCTCCTAAGATTATATATTTTGGACATTAGTGGTAGTTGGGAAGATCACATTCCTCTGATCAAATTTACTTATAATAATAGCTTTTAGTCAAGTATAAGCATGACCCATTATGAAGCTCTATATGATAGGAAGTGTAGGAGCCCCTTATCTTGGATAGAGGTGGGTGAAAGAAATCTGATTGGGATAACCTATTTGATAATGCTATTGAAAAGTCCATTTGATGAAATATATATTAAAAGTTGGTAGAAATAATTTTATGAAGCTAAGCATTAGCTATGGAATTACAGGTTGGAGATTTTGTATATATGAAAATCAGGCCGATAAAAGGCACCAACATATTTGGTAAAGAAGAAAAGCCGAGTCTATGGTACAGTAGACTCTTTGAAGTCATTGAAAGGTTCAAAAAATTAACCTAGATATTACAGTTGCCAAATCATTTGTCTGACATTCACAATGTATTTCATATGTCACTTCTAAGAAAATGGATATCTAATTCTAAGAATCATATTTTTGTTGAAGAAGTTGAGGTACATCTGAATATGAGTTATAAAGAGGAACTAGAATTGATTTTGGCTTATGATTTTAGGAGACTAAGAAACAAAAAGATTCCAATGGATAA
Organism: Dendrobium nobile; assembly: GCA_022539455.1. Classification (NCBI taxonomy): domain Eukaryota; kingdom Viridiplantae; phylum Streptophyta; class Magnoliopsida; order Asparagales; family Orchidaceae; genus Dendrobium; species Dendrobium nobile. The sequence goes on from CM039725.1 coordinate 12,986,483, forward strand.
AGTTCAATGGAATAACAAAACTGAAAAAGAAGCTACTTGGGAAAATGAATATGAGATGAGACAGTTATATCATGATCTATTTTATCAATCTCAGCTTTAAAATGTTAAGAATGACATTTTTTAGGAGAAGAGAGTTGTAACACCTGTAAAGTCAGTGTACCATTCAACCCATTCTTACCAAAAAAATTCAAGGAAATCCATTAAATTTCTATTTTTGAACACTTCTGCATGTGTCGAGGAATGTTCTATGTGATTATGAGAGTCTTCATATAGTCTGAAGTAGGACGTGAGGGTCTATTTGCATGTTTGGAAAAAATATAGAATTTCCTTAGCGCAGCTTGGTGTTGGGGTTGGTGGTGCTTTAACGCTTTGCTCTATAGATTTTTTTTCAAAATGTAGCTTGATGACATTGGGGGTGGCTCTACAGTGTTGTGAGTTCCAAGAGGGAGCATCGTGGTGAGTGCTATTGGGCGCCTTGATGCTCAACATGAATTATTTATTTAAATATTAATTTTTATAAAAATGCCCATTTATTTCTCCTAAGAGGTTGTCGTCTAGTGAATATATATATATATATATATATATATATATATATATATATATATATATATATATAATAATAATAATAATAATAATAATAATAAAAGAGAGCTAATTTTTGGCTGCTTCAGTTCATTTTCAATAGGCGGTCTAGTTCTAAAAGTTGATCGGATAAAGGTAGGTGATAATTTGTCTACTGTAGTTTTTAAGAATATAAAAAATTATGGAATTTTCTAATTTAATTTAGAATTCTGTTAGCAAAAAATGGAGATAACTTGCTATTTGCAAAACTTTCACTGTGTAACTTTCTTTACGTTATTGAGATAGTGATTCTAAATATTTAGATTTTTTTGGAAAAATTTAGACAAAAGAGTTTGGGCATCACACTATTTTAATTGATTAAAAATAAATTTTACTCTAAAAAATAAAGTTATAGTACAATTAAGGCCTTTAAATAGTATTTTTAACAATCTCTTGTAAATTAGTTGTATTCCAAAACAATAGATTTTTATATAGTATTACGTTTAACTGCCTACTTTTTATAACATTTTATAAAATTTTGGAATAAGTTTATTTGTATTTAATTTCTGCAATTCACTAAATTATGTGCTTAATTGATTGAAATGTGTGATTCTAAGGAAATCTGGTGTGGGTGGAAGAAGTTATGTTTTGATGCTTATAAGCATGTTTTAGTGCCTACAGACATACTAGTACCTACAGACATGTTCTGGTGCTGGCATTTTGAGGCACAAGGTTCCGAGGAGAATTTGTTACTTTCTCTTTTGATATACAAAGTGCTTGTTTATTTACTTTTCTACATTACTATATAAGAGTTGATCTCTATTTTGATTAAAAAAATGTATTAGTTTGAGAAAGATTAATTTTCTTTGGGAAATATTTAATTTTGAATTTTAGAAATAAACACGTCATTATGAATAGTATATCACCTTGGGAGGTGATCATATCGTTCCCTAATGGGTTCAAATTTCAGAATTTTAAATTTATCCGAATTATCGTAGTCAAACTCAAGGGGGAACAACATATAACCACGAAAGATCAAAATGACGTTCAATCAATTATTTAACTATAATAATTCGGATAAGAGATCGTTAATTTCATAATCAAAATAATGATAATAAAGTAATATATCTTTCCGCAGAAAGATGATATTACCTATTACCATTTATTTGAATATGACGATAACGATCACCATTTTTTTGTTTGAATTCCCAAAGATAATTAATTAGATGTTTTGAAAACTTGATTTTGAAAATCAGGTCTGGGTTTCTAAATCTCCTACGAGCGCAAGCCCTCGTAGTTAATTACATCGTAGGAAAATTAGAATTTTCCTATGAAAACTCTCAATTAAAATAGCGGTATAAAATTTTATTTAAGATTTTCAAAAACTTGATGTCAAAGGGGATTAAGGGTAGGAATTTCAAGTGGGATTGGATCAAAATTGAAGACTTATTTCTGGAGTCAAAGAAAAAAGGATAGGAGGTGTTTTGGGATTCTAAATTACTTCAAAAATACCTCAGCCTATATTAAGTGTTGAGCTTGAATTTGATTGAAAGAGATATTTAGTTTAATGGTCAATTTTATTAGAAATTTGGGATTCAATTCTCGGAGATTGAGGTCTTATAGCCCGAGCCTGCCTCGAAACCTAAGTCTAAATTGGGTATTGAAAAGTGACATGAACCTAGCTAATTCAGTGCAAATCTGGACTTACCCCGGCCTAGATTGAGGAGCCAGCTAAACCACCTAAGCGCTTTAAAATTATGTATCAAGTCATTTAATGTTGAGTGGTAAGGATATTATTTAAGAAAAGTTTGAGGAGTTGAGGCCGACATCTAGAGCAGATCCTAATTGGCCCTATAGACTTATGTTGGGTATTTAATGTCTAAATAGATGCAATTAAAATTTTAGACTCGATTTAATTTGTTACTAATGCAATGCATGCTAGTCGACTCGATAAAATGCATAAATCAATATGTAGAAGTTTAAAAATTTTTGGCTTAGAAAATAATTTTTTTCCCAGAGATTGTACAATATCCCCTTGACAGATCTGCACCCTCATAGGCCAGGTGGTCTACCAAAACCCGCAGGCGGGGAGGTGCCTAACAAGGTAGAGAAGTTTTAATATGATGCTCGAAAAACCCTCGGCGAGTCTGAGTTTACTTCTTAAGACCATTTAGAGTTTCCATCTTATCTTAAAATTTTTATTTAATTTAAGTAGAAAAATTTTGACAAACCCCTAAGAGCCTAAATCGAATTCCAGGCTAAATCAAATACGACATGCAAATAAAAAGACTAGAAAAGCATACAGTTCTAATGCGCAATCAATTAAATAAATCAATCAAATTAATATCTCAAATTGAATGTCCATAGGTGCCTTATAATATTACATCTCAGAATTTACAGAAAAGTAAAGTGGCCGGGCACCACTGACAACAACCCGGATTCTATCCTAAGACTCAAGTGACTTTGAGATTTGGGATTCTTCTCATCATCCATTTTTTTGTCTTCTCACGGACATCTTGATTTGTCAGTTTCGAATATTTAAATGAAAAGAAACTCCCCCTTGAACGGGGTGTTATCTTTCCTCTTTAGATCTTTGAAAAGTATCCTAATTTGACTTTCAAATGAAAAAAGACTCTCCCCTTTAGGGATGTCTCCTCCTCTTTGGAATTCAAATTGGATTAAATATCCCAAATTCAAGTCACTTTAAATAAATACAACCTTATTCAATCAAATTTACATTTGAATTTAAAAGAAAAATCTAGACTCGATCCTGCAATGTTATCCTAACAATCAGCAGTTGTATATATAATCCCAAGCAGTTATAATTTGAAAATTGAAATGCATTATTTTAGCCACACTTGGCCATGCTCTTTTAATTTAAAGGGGATCTTAAGCGTCTTCTGAAGCAGCTGTGCAAAGCATGATATATATATATGATTTTATTGCCCCCTTTAATTTTAATGTCTTGTATGAGCATGGCCTTTTGCACAAAACTGTATTAGTATAAAAAGATCACTCCTAACCTAAGGGTAGATCTAGCGCATAAATAATCATAATAAAAAGTGCAGTAAACAAGTAAGTAAATAAACACATCAGTTCTAAACTAGAAAATAACATGCAATGAAAGCTCAAAAATATGGCACACAATAGAAAAGTAAACACCGGCCTATCCTAAAACTAGAGTCGGTGATCCTAGCAAACCATCTAAAGTGAGTGAAGTAGGATGTGTGGTTTTGATGTGTCCTAAATAGAATATTTGATTGAGATTATTTAAGGTTCTGGTTGGTTGAAAGGCTTAAGAGAAATTTAATTAAGGTTTAAATCTTAATGTCTTAGAATTAATTTTAAGATTAATTCTTAATTATTTGTTGGAAACCACCTTTGTTTCACACAGAGGCTGTGAAGTTTATTTCATCTTCCTTGGGGCTAAACAAATAGCCTCGTAGGCCTGGGTTACCCAATGGTACCCGATATAATTAAGTGTTTTGACTTGATTAATATTTGAAAGTTAATGAATTTTAATTAAAAGTGTTTGATTTCTAATTTTAAGAGTTTGATTAATTTAAGTTTGCCATTAATCTGTTCGTGGCGTTATGCCACCATGCTTGAGGAATAAAGCCTCCTTAGGACACGTAGCCCCACAGCCCGGAGTAGTCCAGTCGATAAACCAGATTAATGTGATTGAGTTAAAGATTTTAAAAGGTTAAATAATTAACAATTAATCTATTTTGAAGTTTAACACCCCTTAGAATCCATTCGTGGCGTTGTGCCACCAGGCTCGAGTAACGAGCCTGCTCAGGACACGTAGCCCCGCAGCCCGGAGTAGTCCAGTCAATAAACTTCATCTTTAGGATGGTTGTTTTGTTTTAAAAGGTTTGTTGAGTGTTTTAAATATTAACTTAATATTTTCTGGAGTTTTAGAGTGATTTTGAGTTTTATGAATTTTTTTGGATTATTTTAATCATTTAATTAAGGGGTTAAAAATTTACTTTTAAATTAAGAGTGTTCTAAAAAAATAATATTTTATTCAAATAATAGACCTTAATACAATCAGTTAGACAGTAAGTACACTGAAATTGGATTTTTTTACACTTAGTTACAAAGGTTTGAAGTTTTGAACTTATTTTGACTTAAGGTTGATCGGTTTGTTGATTTTTTGATTTTGACAAATTTCTGGAAGTTTAATATTTTTAATAAATATTAGACATTTTTATGAGTTGAATGCAAGTGAGTTTGGTCGATTTGGATGTTTCTTGAATTAGTTATGAATTTTTGACGTTTGAGGTACTTATTGAATTTTTAAAATTGTTTAATTAGAGGGCTTTTTATGATTTTGCTCCAAATGAGATCCCAAATTCTTGAAATCAGCTCCAAATGTCAGGAATGACCTAAGGAAAGATTCCCAAGTGTTTGAAAATTTTTTGGAATTTTAAATTATTTTTAATTAATTAATTTAATTAAATATTTAATTTCAATTAAAATTAAATTAAGTGCAGAATTGCTGCCAAATAAATTTGGTTCAAATTTTCATTGGTTAAGGATTCAAATCTGGTAAGTTAGAGGGGTTATACATAATATTTGGATTTAAAATGGATTTATTATATTTTCTGGAAGGTTTAGAGGCTTAATTAAGGGTCTAAACTTAGGAAAATTGATTAAGGGCCTTAATGATCTCTAAAACCAATGAAAATTTTTCTAGTGGCTGTACATGTCACTATGTTCAAATGTTTGAAGTGTATCCTAATCAAGATGAAATTTCTAATTTCTCTAAATGTATCCTTAATTATTGTCCTTAATTATGTCACTAAGTTTGATGGATTTAAATCAATGTTCTAACTAACCCTTGACTAAGCATGAAATCAACACACAATAATAATACATTCTTAGATCTTGGAGAGCCTTAAACTATGTGCAAGTGTGTGTGCCCTAAACATGCAAGGATTAACATAAAAACATACAACTAGCAATAAGATTAATGAATAATCAAGAAATGATTATTCACTAATCATCCCCACAAATTCAATTCAAACATGTTTAATCCACATTTAAAATTTCAAGGGGATCTCCCAAGGTTTAAAGATTTAAATATATATATAACTTCAAAATAGTCTTAAAATTATATATATAAAATTTAAATTAAAATAATTCAAAGTATTATCAAAATAAATTTATAAATGATTGAGAGACCCACTGATTTTTTAAAATCATTTGAAAGTAAATTTTAATTTTGAAAATATTTAATATAATATTTAATTAACTACTAATTAAATATTAAAAATATTCATATAATTTATATTAATCAAGATAAATGAATATTTTAATCTTAAAATTAATGTTAAATTAGAGTATTTTGAATTTAAAAAATTTTGATATATTATTTATAATTTTCAAAAATAATTTAAATTTAATTTAAATTTCTAAAGTTTTAGGTTAAATATATATTTTAAATTAATTAATATTCTAAATATTTCTTAAATTAGATTAAATTGAACCTTAAAAATTTCTGGAATTTAAATTATTAAAATAGTATTTGAATTTAAGTTTAATTACATAATGATTAAATCCTTAAATGTTTAAACATTTTAAAACTATTTAAAATATATATTATATATTAAATTAGATTATATATATATATATATATATATATATATATATATATATATATATTAAATATTTTAAATATATATACATATATTTTATTAAAATATGTTTCAAAATGAAGTTTTAAATTTTAATAAATATTTAAGATTATTTTAGTTAAATATTGACCTAAAAAAATATTAATTTTTTAAATTAGAATTAATTTTAAATCAACATTCTTAATTTTCTGTTAATATTTATATAATATAAATATTTTTTAAAGAATTTTAGAATAATTTTAATAATTTTTAGAAGTTTCTGGAATTAAAATTAGTTAAACAAATGATTTTTAAATCATTTTTAATGATTAGGTGGCGGAAATGCCATGTGGCATCACCGGACTCGCCCGATCAAAACGCGCGGCGGCGACAATGATTGGGCTGGCTGGACTGATGGCGCAGTGGCGGGATGACATGCATCGCTTGTCGGATGTCTCACGCGGTTTCACTTAATCCAGTCAGCAGCGGACATCCGCCGTTCGATCGTCCGTGGGATCCATTCGACGATAGAGATCAAATCCTGCCATTTGATATCGATTAACGAGATCGAACGGTGGAGAATCAATTCACGGTTCTAAACCAGTGGCTACGATCAAGCTGGACAATGATTCGAACGAACAGATGGGTTACACGGTTGAATTAACGGTGGAAAGACTTGATCTGGACCGTTGATCGCACGATCAACGGTCCAAAAAATATACACTATCAGGTGACTATGAATGATGCCCTAAAATTCAATTTTTGTCTTGTTCGCTCGACTCGATTAATGAAACTCAACAAAATTTTAAACCTAGATTATACAGATGAATAGAAATAGTGGGGATGCTTTCAAATGATTAAATAAGCACATAATGAAAAGCTAATTTAACCTAGGTGTCCTAAGCTAGGTTTAGAGATTTACATTGATTTAATGGACAGATTGAACCGTTTATGGATTCTTTGAGCTTGTAGACTGTCCACGATTAAGTTCCTAGTTGAATCCATGCTCTGACACACCACAAATAGCCTGGAATAAGCCTTGGATGGACTTGAGCTTGAGTGTGCCAGATTCCACTCGCCAGTGAGGTTTGACGGCCAGGTTTTGGTCGGGATGAGAAAAGCAGATGGTTGAAGGGTCGAATGAGTATAGATCTCGGCTGGAGAGGCTTGAGGTGGTGAGAGAGTGCTAGGGATTGAATGAGTCTCATTTTGAGCCTTTTGCCCTATTCAATCCCCTCCAGATTGAATGAAGGGCTGAGATTCATTTGTTTGGAGCCCAGATGGCCGCCACCTGTCCAGGGAGTTATTGGGAGCAGAAGGAATCAAGGACAAGGGTACATCCTATGTGGAAAGGGTGTTTTGTCCTCTATTGGACATGTGGAGCAATGTGGGCCTTTGGATTTAGATCTAAGGGCTTATAATGGCTCAAAGAATGTTCTAGAGCCTGCTCACTCAGCTGGAGAGGTTTATATTAAGGTGGATTAATTTAATAGGGCTAATTTGACCATTTAAACTCATTAGAAGAGTTTGTGGACTTTGTTGACCAGTCAACAACTCAGAGTAGCTGAGGTGGCAGCCAAAGGGATTTGAGGAGCTGGTTGATTGAGCTAGGTTAAATAGTGAACTTGCTTGAATATTTAGACTTCTTAAAGCCCTTAAGAGGCTTGTTGACTATGTTGACCAATCAACAAACCCTCATGGTTGATGAGGTGGCAACCATATAATGGCTAGGAGTCATTAAGAAAGGTTGCCATTGGTCTTAATGGGTAAAGCCATTGGATGGTGCATATATGGAGAGATTTGACCAAGAATTGAAGTTTGACCAAGTCAAGCTTGGTGTGATTTGACTTCAAATAAGTTTGAATAGATTGGGCTTAGGTTTTGATATGGATTTGAGAGCTTGAATGGGTTAAATAGATCAAATGGGTGGAAATGACCCATTAAGGATTTTAATGGAGTTTTAAGTCAACCTAGGTTGACTGGGTCAACCAAGTTGACCCAAAGGATGAGTCTGGGTTAGAAAGGTCTGAAACAATATTTGGAGTTTGGTGGATGTGTTTTCAAGGTTCAAATAGGTCATTTGGATCAAATGAACCTATTTGGGTCTTTAATGGGCCATTGAGTCAATCATGGTTGACTTGGTCAACTAGGTGGGTCCAAGGTTTGGAGATGGGTTCAACAAATTTGAAATGACATTTGAAGACCAACAGAAGTGGTTCTATGACTTAGATAGGTCATTTCAGTCAAATCACCTATTTGGACTCTTAAAGGGCCACTTAGGTCAACCATGTTGACTTGGTCAACCAGATTGACCCAGAGTCTGGAAATGAGTTGAACAGGTTTGGTTTTATATTTGAAACTTGCTGGAGGTGGTTGCATTCAGTTTGGAGCTCATTTGATCCAAAACGACTATTCATACCCCAAAGGGGTATTTTTGTCATTTTGACCTCATGTCCACTGGAGGCTGAAATGAGTCCAACAAAATATAGTTTATTGATTAACATATCAGAATTAAAGGTCTGGAAGTGATTGGAGGGTTTGAAGAAAGCTCCAAGGTCAAAATCCACTAGGTGACAGGTCCAGTGGCATATGCCATAAATATTTGAAGGTTTTACAACCTTTGAATTCTGGTTTAGATTCTAGGGTCAGAGACCTCAGAATGGGCTCAAATTTGGAGGGTTGCCTCCAGAGATATGTCTTATCACTTTGGAAGTGATAGATTTTAAATTAGAGGTCATTTGACTGGGTTTTGAAGTGTTTGAAAATTCCCTAGAAAAAGCCTTTAGGGCAGGGCCTTAAGGCTTTGGATTTTTGGGTTTGAGTTAGATATTGGGTTTGAATGCTTAAACTTGGGTCACTACAGGAAAAATGTCAAATACCGGCGGTTTGCACCGGCGGTTTATGGACCGTCGGTATTACCGGTGGCGTCACCGGCGGTCTAGCCGTCGGACTATAACGATGGCCAAATCGGCGGCTTAGCTACGATACACCGCCGGTAATACCGACGGTCTATAAACCGCCGGTAAACCGCCGGACATCAATATGAACCGGCGGTTTACCAGCGGTCTAAACCGCCGTTGATAAGTGATTTTTTTCCGGCGGTCCAGACCGCCAGAAAACCGCCGGTAAAAGCCCTAATACGAGCCCCCTCGCTCCGCTCATTTCATTTTCACTATTTCCTTCTCTCTCTCAGTCGCTTGCTGTACCGTGTCCTCTGCTCGTCCGATCAGCCCCCGACGAAGGAACTCCGAACGCCGACCCCAGTCCGACCGCCGCCGACCCCAGTCCGACCGCCGCCGACGAGTCTACTCGGACGCCCGACCGCCGACCGATTCCGACCCCAAACAATCTGATTTCTATTTTAAGGTTATTTTTTATGGTTTTTCTTTGATTATTTGGTGCTACTCCATGTTATATTATCTTTTTAGTTAATGTTTCATACTTTAAAAATGTGGGAGAGAGTTATGGAGCATAGGTTTAGGTGTGATACTAATGTTTCTCAAAATCAATTTGGATTAATGCTTGGTAGGTTTACAATGGAAGTCATACATTTTTTGAGAGGTTTGATGGAGAAATATAATGAGAATAAGGAGGATCTATATATGATATTTATCTATTTAGAGAAAACATATGTTAATATTCCAAGATAAGTGCTATGGAGGGTTCTTAAGAAGAAAGGAGTTAATAATGCTTATATTTAAATCATTATTGATATGTATGTAGGAGCTATTACTTGTGTTCAAATACATGGTGGTTTGATCAAGTATTTTCCTATTTTGGTTGGATTATATCAAGGATCAGCAAGAAGTCCATATCTTTTTTGCTTTACTCATAGATGTTCTCACTAGACATTTGTGAGAGGATGTACCTTGGTGTATGCTTTTTACTGATGATATTCTTCATGTTGATAAGACTAGAAAGGGAGTTGAAGGAAAACATGAATTATGGAGGTCAACTATAAAGTTTATAAGGTTTTCGCTTCAATAGATTTATAACTGAATATATGATGTGTACTTTTAGTTGTAATAGACCTTGTGAGGGGATTATGGCATTGGGTGATCAAGACATTAATAAGAGTTGACTTGGTCAAATTGACCAAGTCAAACCCCAAGACCCTCTCCAATGGGTTCAGAGAGTCGAGTCGAGTCTGTTGGGCCTAGACTTGTACCCTGAGATAACCCGGTTGACCAAGTCAACCAGGGTTGACCACCTTGCCCCTTTAGGCCCCAAATCAAATCTATGCGTTTATTTTATTTAAATGCAACATATGGATAAGCTTTTGTTCTTTTAGAGCATGATTAAGTCCTTCAAAGCATAAAAATCTATTTGGATGTATAACAGATAGTTTATGCCTCCAACATGTAGGGTACGTTTACTTCAACGTGCAAATGACTATCTAAGAAGAGAGATATTGGATGTATAACAGATTGTTGCCGGGTCGAAAAGGATTGACAGTTGAATTTATAGAGGGAGTTGAAACTTTCATTCAAGTTGTATCTCAACTGCCTTCCTTTCAGTTGATGCTTTGGCTACCCCAGAGTTTATAAAAATGAGAGAGCAGAATAAACAGAACAGAGCCTCTGACTGCGGCGGTTTAGGAAGCTCTCTTCATACTGGTGGATCTGTACCTCATACAGAACATAGGCGGCGACTGATAAGTGTTTTGAATTGGTTTATTACATATATTTATGTTAGTATAACTAAGCATCAAATTTTCAGAAAGAGCACCTGGGTCGAGAGCCAACACCATTGGAGCTGCATACAAGAACTCATCAACATCAAGCTGACCAGCAGTGGGTTGATGAGAAGTCTAAGAAGGCTCATGTGAGTAAATTTTTTTGGATTTTTAGAATAAAAATTTATTTTAATAAAACTATTTGTAACTCGCAGGATGATTTCTTACGAGCTAGAGAAAGTCGGCAGTCCACTGGCGAGGGATCATCTTCTGGATCGGCCCATATTTCTGAGTATCAGACATGGTCAGAAGTTGTTGGTGGAAGACAGAGGGGGAGGGTATATGGCATGGGTTCACAGGCTTTTGCTATTGAGGGTAGTTCATACACCTCTGCATTTCATGATCCAAGTGGAGCTGAAGAATCTGTAAGTGAGAGGGTTGCAGCACTTACTAGAGAGATTGAAGAGATGAAAAGGGTTCAAGCTAGAGAGATTGAAGAAATGAGAAAGGCTCAGAATGAAATGCAAGCAGAGTTGCAATCCTACAGAGCTGGAAAACAAAGGAAGAAGGACCAACAGGAGCAGCCATCTGCAGACAGTGAGGATACCGATGATGATTAGATGTTTATTATGTTTGATGAATGTATTAATTAGAACTTGTGAACTTCTGAACTTGTGATTGTAACATTATCATGAACTATCTTGTGAATTTGTGATTGTAATGTTATGATGAATTTTTTATTTTGTTTGTATTTTCTGGTTGTGATGAAAATAACGGCGTGTTGCCCAACATATATTGCTTTTTCTGCAGGTTTAGACTTTAGGGTGAACCTCCCTCAAATAGAGGGGATGCTGTCAATTTTTTTTTTCAGGTGCTACAGGTTTTCGGCGGCTAACCGGCGGTTTAGCCGCCGGAAACGACGATACCGGACGGACAAGATAAGCCGTCGGTTATAATATTAAACCGCCGGTAATTACCGGCGGTTACCGACGGCCGCCGGCAGTTCTACGATGGACACCCGAAGGTTTTAACTGTCGGTAATACCGACTGCTATAACCGCCGTCCGCCGTCGGTAAATTATCGGCGGTCTAACGGAGCCGTCTGGAGGTCTACGAACCAGACGACGCCAGTTTTAAACCGCCGGAAAACCGCCGGTAACGCGACCGGCGGCTTACCGGCGGTTACAATACCGGCGGCCTAACCGCCGGCACACCGACGGTTAAAATTCCGATGGTTACCGGCGGTATTAGCCGCCGGGAGACCGCCGCAAAAATAAACCGCCGGTAACAGACCGTCGGAAATGGTTTCCTACGCCATTTTTTCCGACGGTCTACAAACCGCCGTTAGACCGCCGGTAACACTAAAAACCGCCGGTAAATCTAGACTAACCGCCGGTTTTCAGCATTTTTCCTGTAGTGGGTTATCTAAATTATTTATGATTTTTTAAGATAATCATAAGTGATTAGACAAGATTAAAGTTTGATAAAAGGATGGTTCAAAGTCTAAATCAGGGATTTAGTTGCCTAGGAGTCTAGACATGCTTAAATAGGTCTAAAATCTAGGTTGATTTGAAATCAGGGTTGATCAGGAGTTTGAATTGATTTGAATCCAATTCTATCCTAGAATCTATAAGGACTCTAGGGGCTAGACTTTAGAAGGGTTCTAGGGTCTGAATAGATCTTGAAGTCAAGAATCTAGAAGGATCCTAGAGTCTGAGAAAATCCTAGAGTCTGGAGTCTAGAAGTTCTGGGATCCAGAGTAGATCCTAAGGTCTAAAGTCTAGAAGAAGTTTAGGATCTAGATGGATCCTAAGGCCTGGAGTTTGGAAGAATTCTAAGACCTGGAATAGATCTTAAAGTCTAGATTATAAAAGGACCCAATGATCTAGAATAAGTCCTAAGGTCTATATTCTAGGAGAATCCTAGGTTCTAGATTGATCTGGGAGAATCCTAGGGTCAAGATAGGTCCTACGGTCTGGAGTCTAGATTGATATAGGGTCAGGATTGATTTTGAGTCTGGGTGGGTCCCTAATGACCTCATACAAAAATGAGGTCAACAATATCAAATTTGTATAAGGTCATTAAGACATATCTTGACTCCTACTTAGTAATCCTAGGGTTGATAGTTACCCACTTGTTAATCATAGTGACCCTAATCAAATAACAATCCAGCCTTCAATCCAATTCCCACCCTAGACTCCTATCATGCCTACAATCATAGTCCAATCTGATCTTCAATCAAACATTGGCCTTATCCAATCAACCCCAATCATTTATCTAACTGTGAATGATTTGGATATTCTAAAACTTAACTAATCAAACAAAAAATCCATTTCAAATTCTTACTCTCATTTCAAAACCTAATGCCAAAAGCCTAAGTCCTGAAGCCCTTTCTGGGTGAATTTTCTATCACCTAAAAACCAAGTTAAATAACCTATGATTCATGATTTTTTCAATTGCATATTTATCAAGCATGTCTCTAAGGTTAACTCTCCAAATTTAAGCTCATTTTGAGGTCTCTAGCACCAAAAACTAAATCTATTTTCAAAGGCTACAAAACCTTTAAATATTTACGGCCTATGCCAATGTACCTATCACCTTGTAAATTTTAACCTTGGGACCTCTCCCAAAGACTTTGACCATACTCATAACCTTTGTTATGGAAAGTTGACCAATAAATTGCATTTTGCAGGATTCAATTTGACCCAGAGTTGACCAGGGATCAAAGTAGCCAAAATATCATTTAAGGATATTTTTAGACTTTTGGCCAAAACTCAATATGATTCAATCTCTTGAACCCTTAAAACCTCTTCCAATGAATCACAAGTATCATTTGAGATCTATTGGACCCAAAATCAAGGTTTGGTTTGACATGGTTGACCAAGTTAACTAGAGTTGACCAGAGTGCCCCTTAAAGATCCAAATAGCCATTTTGTACTAAATGACCAATCCAGTCTATAGGACCATGTCCATTGGTCTTATTTGATCAATCCAAACCCTTTGGGCCCAAACCTGGACCCTAGGTCAACCTAGGTTGATCAAATCAAACATAGACCCTATATTCAGTCAATTTAACTCTAAATCAATCGCATATTCATTCAGACTCTAATGAACACCCATCACAATGACTTGGAGTTGATTGAACCAATTAACTTGGTCAACTTAGCCTAAATTGGGTCAAATTTGACCCATTTAGGTCACATTCCCTCATGAGATTAAATCAACACCTCCAAACCTCTAATCCTACTCCAATTCATGACTTAACACCTCCTAATCATTAATGAGTCAAATCCAACTAGGTTTGACTTAGTCAACTTGAGCATTTGGTCAATCTTATCCATACACTTGACTTTACAATTAAGATCTTTCTATATTATTTCATGCTCTTCCCAAACTACTGCATATGTATTCCCTTATGACATAAAGGGCAATTCATTGATTTTTTGACTAGTTTGACTAATCAAATTAGTCAAAATCCCATTAGAAAGAGCCTTTGAGTGGTCAAACTCTCTCCTAAACTCTAACCATTCTACCTGAAAGCCTAAAAATTCACTCATACAGCACGTAACAACCCTTTGTTTCCACCTTATTTTTTGTTGACCAGCTTGACTAGTCAAAATATCAACTCTAGCTCAAAGGGTCTAATTCAATCAAACCTCCATCAACCCTTTGAGTCTCTCTCAATGCCCCTGATGTCCCATCCCAAATAAATCCAAAAGCTTCCTCGAGGCCTCTAAACTCAAGCTAAACCTTTGGTTTAGCGTAAGAAGGTAAGTGCCCCCCCCCCCCCAAGGCTTGATGCCACCAATGGGAATGAGGATAAGTGTGAAACATCTAAGGGATTCTGCTGATCAATCAGAATCATTGGTTCAAAGTCCAAGGGTTTAAACTAAGGATTAGAGTTCCTTTCAAACTCTCCAACTATTCTCAGCCACCAGAGCCCCATTATCCGTTATTATTTTTCTTTTCAACCCTCCAAGGTCTCCTGTTCACTTCCTCAGTCAAAAACTGTCGGTCAATAGCAGCCGACGACCATATTCTAGCAAGAAGAGCTCTTAAGTCCATCCAGCTCAGTTTACCATCGATCCAAACATTTTTAATGGTGATTTTCTTCTGGATAATTATTTGTGGACATTTTATAAGTGCAACAAATCCAAAATCTTCAAAATCCAATGGTAAAATCCCTCATAAATTCAAACCATAGCTTTAATCACTTAGGTTAAAATAGCTTTTTGAAAAGCTGGTTTTAACCCAAACAGACACTTCTCCAAGAATGCCCTTCACATACTCATACTCTATTTAAAATTTAATTAAATTTTGATTGTGTGGATTGAAAGAATGAACCATTTATTCATTTTTAGGGTTCTTTGCGCTTTCTCTATGTATGTATAAGATCTGAGCCATTGATCTCTTGATCATGATTATGAACTGTTTCACATGAAACCTAATCAATCCATTTCTGATATGTACATAAGATTCACACAAATAGTCACATCTTTATATGAATTAGGTAGGAAACTAACGAATGCTGAAATGATTAATAAGATTCTTCGTTGTTTGCCTACTGCTTATAATACTAAAATTACTGCAATTACAGAGTCTAAAGATCTAAACATTTACTCTATTGATAATCTTCTTGGTTAGCTAATTGCTTACGAGCAAGGAGTTCTCTATTAATAAGTCTAAAGCTCCCCCTCACAAGATCCTCTCTCTCTCACTCTCTCTCTTTCTCTCCTCAAGGTCTTCTCAGGTCAAGGCAGCAGCCAAAGGTCTTTAAAACGTTTGAACAAGAGCTCTTAAATAGAAGAGCTCTCAAGGAGCTCATTAATTGCAAGTAGCCGACTTTATCGTCCCGGCCGATCTGGACATCGTCCTGGCCGATCAGTACAAATCAGAGAAGATCGGCCAGAGCATCACCCTGGGAACAGTCCTAGACGATTGAAATTTGGCTTGATCATCCAGGCCGATCATACAATCGTCCTGGACGATTAGTTCAAATCAGACGCAAATCGTCCTGAGCATCGCCCTGTTTATGACCTGGCCGATATTTATCGTCCTGAAGCAACTCAAGGATTTTGAATGTATCGTCCTGGCCGATCCTGCGATCGTCCAGGACGATATGATCGTATCAATCATCCTTAATTACTCCCATGATTTCCTGATCAATTAAGGCATAATTTGGTAATTTCGTCCAGGCCGATACGGGGATCGTCCTGGCTGATAATTTAAAAATATAGTATACCTTAACTGTCTAAGGCGGCTACTTCTTTCTGTTTTGAGCTTATTGTCCTGACCGATACACGTATCGGCCAGGCCGATATGTTAATGTCAGCTGCCTTAATTAAGAATCCTTAATTAGACTTTCTGTTTTAAGCTGATCGTCCCGGACGATATAAATATCGGCCGGGCCGATGTGGGCAAAAACAGAAATTCTAAGTCTCTCAAGTGTGTGTGTGTAGGATTACTTAGCATCAGTCTCTTTGACCATTACAAGTAGACTCAAAAAGAGAAAAACAAAAGTACAGACTGACTCAACCCTAAACCTACGCAATTCTGAACTTGGCTTCTTCATGATCGTCCGGTCTTCGATTCCTGAAAAGTAAGAAGCAACAAGTAGTCCAAGAGAAGTAGTGTTTGTCAATCATCAAAACATAAGCCATGAAAAAATAGATTTGCAATAATCTCCCCCTTTTTGATGATGGCAAACACAAGTAGGAAAATTTTTATTAAAACATCAAGGTTACAAAACCAAGACCAAACAACTTTTTCCTACTCCCTACTCCCCCTTTTGTCATCACAAAAAGAGGGTTCAGAAACAAAAGAAAAACATCACAAAAGACCAAGAAGCAAACTACAAAAAGAAAGGAAACAAAACATCACAAAGTACAGACTAAAACAACGAGGGATCCAGATCATCAGATGGAGGTGGCGGAGGTGGCGGAGGTGGCTGTTGAAAGTAGGTGGCAAGTGTGGTGAACTGAGTATTGAACCAGGTGATGTCCTGGTCATGCTGCTGCTGCTGCTGAGTAACAAAACTGTCAAATCGGGCTAAATCCTCAGCGCGGTGCTACTAATAGCGGGTAATATCCTCAAAGTGTTGCTGCTCCTGTGCAGCCACGTAGGCGTCAAACCGAGACTCCCAACGATCAAACCTCTCAATCAACTGATCAAACGGTGAGTGCTGGTGGAGAGGGACAGGATTAGGAACGGGAGCGGGAGCGGGAGCCTCCTCCTCTCTAGCCCCCCGACCTTCCCCATCTCTTGGGTGGAGACGAGTACTATGAAGGGCAGTGAAGGAATTGTTTGAGTAGAAGGGAGTTGGGAGGTTTGGTGGAATAGGATACTGAAGTTGGTATTTGGTTTCAAGGACATAAGCTATGATGTGTCCTAAGGCTAGATTGGGTTTCCTTTTGTGGCCTGGATCACGGATTGTGGTTAGGTGATCGTTGTAGCGAAAGAGTAGATCAGTGACATTGAATTCTCTTTGAGCCATAATGTAGAAAGTAGTGAGGGAAAGTAGCGGTGTGATGTGGATCCGGTCCCCGGCTTTTGGAATTATGGAGGTGTGAAGGACATGTTGGATAGTCCTAGCATCTTTGACTAAAGAGCTAGTCTCTCCAACATAGAAATGTGCATTGGTCTGGTGAAGGAAGTGATTTGCCGTGGACCAGTCAAAATCAGGATCAGAGGCTATTAGGTGCAGCTTATCCCCGGTGGTGGATAGCTGTAAAAGATCAACACAATCCTGATATGTGATTTCGATAGGGCGTCGATTAACATAGGAGGTCAGGGTTGTGAAGGGGCGGTTAATGCGCAGGCTGGCATAAAATTCATAGAGGAGTTCGGAAGAGAAAGGGACGGCAAGAGTGAGTAAAAAATAAAGAGAGGTGTGGGCAAAAAGATTCATTACCGGATATGAGAGATGGGTAGGATTAATTGTCCGGGAGAGGGTGATGCTACACTCTTTGTAGCGACGGTAGGCAGCCTGATCTTCTGCCTCCCTGAATTGAGGATCCAAAGTCGACCTCGAAGAACTCCCAGACGCCTGACGAATACGCTTCCCACCAGTCATAGAAGAAGGTTTTAACATGAAAACACAAAGGAAGAAGAGTGGAGGGTGAGAAACTATGGCTGGAATTGGCCTGAATTTAAAGAAACGGCCATATCGTCCTGGCCGATCGCAGAACCGTCCAGGCCAATATGGTTCAATAATTACGTACAGGCCGATTGGTCAAAAAGGCGGTCCAATCGTCCGGGCCGATCAGATATCGGCCAGGCCGATTAGACACAAGCGATCGGCCCGAGGAGTCAGGCCGAACGATTGTTGAAAAAGCAGATCGTCCGGGCCGATTAGGTGTATCGTCCAGGACGATGCACAATAATTGATCGTGCCGGCCTAAGTTAAAACGTTTAAAATGCTTGCCACGTGTATCGTCCAAGACGAACAGTGGATCGGCCCGGACGAGTGTCCAATAATGGATCATCCGGGGCCGAATTTAAAGATCAAAACGTCCTGACACGTGGATCGTCCAGGACGATCCAGTGTATCGGCCAGGACGATGCACATAAAATGCATCGGCCAGACAAAATATACTATCGGCCATGACTATCACCAGAGTTCGATCAAATCGTCCAGGACGATATAGAATCGTCTGGGATGATGAGTTATAGCAAGCATAGAAATAGGTCAGCAGATGGATTTTGAACAGAATTTGTCATATCGTCCAGGACGATACAGGTATCGGCCAGGACGATGTGACTTGAAATTGAAATCAAGAGATGAAGGCTGATGATCAAGACTCTCAAAAATAAAACAAAGAAAAACAGTCAAAACATAAAAAAAAAATAAAAACAAGGAACACAAGGAAAAATCAAAAAAGAATATTTTTGGATTTTAATTTTTCTAATTTTTTTTTTGTATTTATGGAGACATCATATGAGAATTCTTTTCAAAAAGTTAAACTTTTAAAGTTCCAAGAGATCAGGAAGTTTAACAACTCCCAATCAGAAGAAGGTAGAACATCTGATTCTGTTAACCCTAGATCGGACATCCTTTAGGGTACAAAATTCTTTTGGAAAACAAAAATCCAACTCAGAATAACTAAATAGGATAATAAGATCCATTCAAGACTTGTTTACAAAGAAAATATCTCATAATTAATAACTCAAAGTAATTTTTCTCAATCATGAAAATTGAAGTCAAGTCTTTGAAAGCATCACATAATCAATGAGTTTTCTAAGTTTTAAGAGTTTTACCAAAGAGAGGATAGCTTGCATCTATTGGGCTCATTTTATGCCTCTTGTCATTTTGATTGGCTCTTTTGAGCATCTTTTGATTCTTTCATACACTTTTGTATATATAGCTTCTTTTTCAATTTGGCTTCATTGGCCTCTTTCCTTTTTAATTCTTGCAAGCTAGAAACTCTTTAATATACCCTTAAAAAAAACTTAGTTGTGAATATATCCTCTAAATATCAGAGAATAGGAGCTCTCTCTCTAACATAGGGAAGAACAATCCACAACACAAAATCAAAATCATGTGATAAATGCAATGGCAAGATTTCAAAAGCTTGAATGATATCTAAGAACTTTGGCTATTATGCATAAGATAAATTAATGTAGCAAGATAAAAAAAAGATCTTAAATAAACAGGCCATTGGTTAAACCGAGTTTAGACTTTTGTTTTAGAGAAGAAAATCATATCACTAAATAAAGTCAGAAGGAGGAAAAACATCAATAGTAAACTCCCTTTAACCAATTTTGAAAAGCTAAACACTATCTCCAAAAACTCCAAAATCTAAAAGCTTGAAAGGATTAATCATATGGAAGGCCATATTTAAAGAGCAACGTGTAGACAAAACAAAACCAAAACAAAACAAATGAAAATAAAGCAAACTAAAATCAACACAAAGAGAGCATAAAAACATAAAAAAAATAAATAAAAGACACACAAAAAACTAAAAATTTCAAGCAAGTGATAAAGCAGTGAGTTTAAGCAATTTTGAGCTGCAAGCCTCCTTATGTCCAGTTATCCTATGCTCCCACGAGGTCTTTGGTGAGAGCACACCTGCAAAACTCAACAACAGTCAGATTTAGGAACCCAAACAGGTTTGGGATCCATCTTATGAAAAGTAGAAGGTGATGTTTATGTGCCATGCTGTGCATTATTTAATTTTGGTCTCCACACCCATTGTGTACTACGATAAACTGTGCAAGTGTGTGAGATGTGTCCTAGCATGCCACAAGAAAAACATTGAACTCCAGGAAAAGGTTTTCTTAAATGGTTAGGATAAAAATGCCTCTTCCTAGGTTCTGACTTTTGATTAGTAGTTGGTGTCATCCTAGCTTTCTTACATGTTTCCAAATCATTTTGAATCTTCAAATTTGTTCTTTTTAATGCATCAATCTCAATCCTCAAATTTTTCTCAATCTCTTTAGATTTCTTAAGATCAACCTTAAGTGAGGTGTGTGAAGCTTTTAATGCATTATATTCATCAACTAATTCCAAATGCTTTTTGTTCAACTCATCAAATTCATCAAGAAGAGCCATGTGATTAGAATCAATTGTTGCATGATCTTTGAGAAAAACTTCATGCTCTTTTTGTAGATTTGAATGTTCTAATTTTAGACTAGCTTGAGTCTTCTTAAGTTTTTTGTATGATGCATGGATTTTTTCACAAATTTCAAACAATTCATTATAGGTTGGTTTACATACCTCTTCCTCATCACTTTGATTTTCTCCCATGAAACACAAATTCGTAGTCTCTTCCTCTGGTTCAGTCACAGAGGAATCAGTACCAGATTCTGCCCAAAAACCTCTTTGGATTTTCTTCTTGTCCTTTCTTGACTTGGCTTTCTCCTCACCTTTTTCCTTTTCTTTGCTTGAATGATTTTGAAGTGTAGGGCAATCGGCTTTCACATGTCCAGGTTTCCTGCATTTAAAACAGACAACATCAGAAGATCCCTTAACATATTTGTGATCCTTACCTTTCCTCCAACTTTGATGATGCTTTTGTTTCTTCCTTAGAAAGCTTTTGAATTGCCTTGTGATGAAGGCAACATCATCACTTTCAGACCCGGAAGATTCAGAATCCGATTTGTGTGCCTTCAGTGTGATTGTTTTCTCCTTTTTCTTCTCACCTGCATCAAGACTTCTTTGATTCACCCCTTGCTCGTAAGCAATGAGTGAGCCAAGTAAGTTATCAATAGAATAGGTGTTCAAATCTTTGGATTCAGTAATGACAGTAATTTTTGCATCATAAGACGAAGGCAAGCATCTCAAAATCTTGTTAACTTTTTCATAATTTGAAAGCTCTTTTTCTAGTGCATGCAATGAAGTAACAATCTGAGTAAACCTAGTGTACATATCAGAAATCGATTCATGAGGTTTCATACGAAAAAGTTCGTAGTCATACAAGAGAATGTTTAAACGGGATTGCTTAACTTCATTAGTACCTTCATAGGTGATGCATAATTTATCCCAAATCTCTTTACCAGTTTTGCAAGTTGAAACTCGCATGTAATCCTCATATTTCAAAGCACAGAAAAAATAGTTCAAACACTTTGCATTTAATTGAGCCAAATCACGTTCATCGAAAGTCCATTCAGTAAAAGCAACTTCAGTTTTAATTCCATTAATTTCACGCGAAGGTGGAGAATAACCTTCTTGTATTCCGTAGTGTTACGATTCCCAATGTTAGCCATGGATCAAATTCAAAAAGTTTTCAAACTTAAATTTTTGAATCCCGCTCTGATACCACTTGAAAGTTCGTTCGAGATGTTAAGCCCTATGAACTTAGTCCCAAGCTAACCAAGAGGGGGGGGTGAATTGGTATTAAAAAAACTTTTAAGACAATAAAATCACAAACCAAATCACACCACAAGAAATTATTGCGGAATTAAAAAGTGCGGAAGCAAAAATAAGAACACAAGATTTATAGTGGTTCGGTCGACTCGACCTACGTCCGCTCCTTGGAGGCACCCTCCAAGTATTGCACTACAAAACGTGACTCTCCTTTAGCCCCCATGGCTAGGCGGAGAAGCCCTTACAAGAACATCCTTTTTGCCACCCCGGCAAGGCAAAGAACCTACCTCCTTTTGCTTCCTCCTGAAGCTGGCAGAGAACCACAACCAAAAGCAAACTCCTTACCTCTACCGACCCTTCCACGGACGAGAAACTCCAAACGAAAGACAATCAGAGCGATCCTTGAAGCAACCCTTGTGAATCCCCCTCACAAGCTTCCCCTCACAAGATCCTCTCTCTCTCCCTCTCTCTCTTTCTCTCCTCAAGGTCTTCTCAGGTCAAGGCAGCAGCCAAAGGTCTTTAAAACATTTAAACAAGAGCTCTTAAATAGAAGAGCTCTCAAGGAGCTCATTAATTGCAAGTAGCCGACTTTATCGTCCCGGCCGATCTGGACATCGTCCTGGCCGATCAGTACAAATCAGAGAAGATCGGCCAGAGCATCGCCCTGGGAACAGTCCTGGATGATTGAAATTTGGCTTGATCGTCCAGGCCGATCATACAATCGTCTTGGACGATTAGTTCAAATCAGACGCAAATCGTCCTGAGCATCGCCCTGTTTATGACCTGGCCGATATTTATCGTCCTGAAGCAACTCAAGGATTTTGAATGTATCGTCCTGGCCGATCCTGCGATCGTCCAGGATGATATGATCGTATCAATCATCCTTAATTACTCCCTTGATTTTCTGATCAATTAAGGCATAATTTGGTAATTTCGTCCAGGCCGATTCGGGGATCGTCCTGGCCGATAATTTAAAAATACAATATACCTTAACTGTCTAAGGCGGCTACTTCTTTCTGTTTTGAGCTCATCGTCCTGGCCGATATGTTAATGTCGGCTGCCTTAATTAAGAATCCTTAATTAGACTTTCTGTTTTAAGCTGATCGTCCCGGACGATATAAATATCGGCCGGGCTGATGTGGGCAAAAATAGAAATTCTAAGTCTCTCAAGTGTGTGTGTGTAGGGTTACTTAGCATCAGTCTCTTTGACCATTACAAGTAGACTCAAAAAGAGAAATAAAAGTTCAGACTAACTCAACCCTAAACCTACGCAATTCTGAACTTGGCTTCTTCATGATCGTCCGGTTTTCGATTCTTGAAAAGTTAGAAGCAACAAGTAGTCCAAGAGAAGTAGTGTTTGTCAATCATCAAAACATAAGCCATGAAAAAATAGATTTGCAACAAAGGTTTCAAGTGATATAATTTGCTATAAGTGCAGGAAACCTGGACATATTAAGATAGATTGCCTGAAACTTAAAGTCACTCCTAGCAAGGAGAAGGTAGAAGAGAAACCATTTATGAAGAAGGGCGAGAAGAAATTCCAAAGAGCTTTTTGGGCGGACTCAGCTTCAGATTCATCAGAGACAGAAAAGGAAGAGGAAGTCACTAATCTATGCTTAATGGCCGATAGTCTTGATCAGTCAGATAAAGAAGAGGAATGTGACTTAAGTTATGATTAACTTTTTGAAGTTTCTGAACATATGCATGATGCATATAGGAAAATGAAGAAAATGCATGTTAGTCTAAGTTTAAAATTTGAAAAACTATAAAAGAATCATGAAATCCTTAGAAAAGATCATGCTTTAATTAATGACAACTACATAAAATTACTTGATGAGTTTGATAACTTGAATAAAAATCATGAAAATTTAAAATCATCCTATACATAATTTGTAAAAGATTTTAAAAATTTTAAGGATGAATCGAAGAGCAAGATTTATAGATCAAATTATACAAATTAAATTTTGAAAGATATGAATTTATTTTACAAATTAACGATAAAAGCTCTCGAGGATAAAAGGATACCCCCTAAACTTGAAGATTTCACTAATTCTATTTTGTATCCTAAATTTATACAATTCCTAAATAGATAAATGAATAGTAGTAGACTTAGGAATCCTTTTTCAAAAGTCAAATGTAATAATTATGGATTGATTGGACACATAGCTCACACCTGTACTTTGAAGAAGAAAACTTATTTGGTGTAGAAACCTAATATGCATAAACCTAATTATATCATACATGCATCTCTTTATAAATTGCCAAAAGGAGAACCCAAACTTGTTTGGGTTCCCAGGTCTAACGTTTGATAATCTTGCAGGGTCGCTCTCACACAAGATCTCGTGAGAGCATATGGTACCTAGACAATGGATATTCAAAGCATATAACTGGAGATACTGCACAATTCATATTGCTGTAAGCTAGGAGTGGAGGCAAGGTTACACTTGGAGATAACACCACAATGAAAGTGATTGGGACATGTATGATTGGAAATCTAAAGAATTTTTATATTAAAAATATGTTATTGGTAGAAGGCTTAAAACATAATTTGTTAAGTATAAGCCAGCTATGTGACAAAGGATATTGTGTAAATTTTTTTTCTATTAACTGCATTTTACGCTTAAATGGAAATGATATTTTGAATGGTAAAAGGGTAAACAATGTTTATATGCTAGATTTGAATTGCATTCAAACTCCTACTGCTTTTTGTATAAAAACTATTTCTGATGAGTCATGGCTTTGGCATAAAAGACTTTGTCATTCTAGCATGAAAAACCTTAGGAGAATTACCCAAAAGAACTTAGTGAGAGGTATACCAAAACTAGACTTTACTAAGGACCGCCTTTGTGATGCATGTTAATTAGGAAAGCAAGTGAAGTCATCTTTTCAATCCAATAAGAATCTTATAACTAGTAAACTATTGGAGATTTTGCATATGGATCTGTTTTGACCAGTTGGAACTATAAGTCTAGAAGGGAAGGTATATGGATTTGTGATTGTAGATGATTACTCAAGATTTATATGGGTTAGATTTCTATTTTATAAGAGTGAATCATTTGAGGAATTTAGAAATTTTTCGACTTGGATTCAAAGAAAACTTGGGTGTGAAATCATGACTATACAAAGTGATCATGGAGGAGAATTTAAAAATGAAAGATTTGAGAATTTTGGTAAGGAGAAAGGAATTGATATAATTTTTTTGCACCTAGAACCCCTCAGCAAAATGGGGTAGTCGAAAGAAAAAACAGAAAATTAATAGAAGCCGCCCGAGCAATGTTGGCAGAATACTCATTTCCTAAATACTTTTGGGCTGAGGCGGTTAGAACTGCATATTATGTTATGCATAGGGTGAATGTGAGATCTAAATTAAATAAAACACCCTATGAGTTGCTAAAAGGAAGAACACCTAATTTGTCTCATTTGCATGTTTTTGGTTGCAAGGTGTTTATACATAATAATGGAAAATCTGCCTTAGAAAAATTTGATCCAAAATTAGATGAAGGAATTTTTGTTGGATACTCAAGTGTTGGAAAATCTTATGGAGTATTAAATAGAAGAACTTTGGTAATTGAGGAGACCACACATGTTGTATTTGATGAATCTAAAAATTTGAAAGAGCCAAATGTTGTAGAAGATGAGATTGAGGTTAACTCCCAAAAGATTGATAAAATAAATTTGAAAGAAAATTTGGAAGAAAATGTGAAAGAAAATTTGAAGATAGAAAACCCTTTGCCTAGAGATTTGAGATTTCCTAAAAACCACCCAAAGAAGTTTATAATTGGTGAACCTGGTGAGGGTGTAAGGATTAGGCGTGGATTAAACAAAGAAGTCAATCATTCAGCCTTCATTTTAATAATAGAACCCACTAATATTGATCAAGCACTTTCGGATGAATTTTGGATTTTGGCCATGTAAGAAGAGTTAAATTAATTTATAAGAAATAAAGTTTGGGAATTAACTATAAGGCTAAAAGATCAAAGTGTAGTTGGAACTAAGTGGGTATTCAAAAATAAAATAAATGACTCAAGAATAGTCATTAGAAATAAGGCTAGATAAGTTACTAAGGGGTATAATCAGATTGAAAGGATTGATTTTGAGGAGACTTTTGCCCTTGTAGCTAGACTTGAAGCAATTAGGGTTTTGTTAGCCTTTGTATGTTTTAGAGGATTTAAATTGTATCAAATGGATGTAAAAAATATCTTTTTAAATGGGGTAATTCAAGAAGATGTTTTTATACAACAACCACTAGGTTTTGAAAATTCTAAATACCCAAATCATGTTTTCAAATTGGAAAAGGTATTATATGGATTGAAACAGACACCTAGGGCTTGGTATGAAAGGTTGAGCAGCTTCCTACTTGAAAGATCATTTGAAAAAGGAAGTGTGGATAGAACTTTTTTTTGAAGAGATTAGGAAAAGATATACTCATTGTACAAATTTATGTGGATGACATCATCTTTGGATCTTCAAATAAAAATTTTTGTGATGATTTTTCTAAAATAATGAGTAGTGAATTTGAGATGAGTCTAATGGGAGATTTAAGTTACTTTTTAGGATTTAGCATTAAGCAAATTGAGGAAAGTACATTTCTTAGTCAGTCAAAGTATGTTAAGGACATCATCAAAAAGTATGAAATGGACAATACTAAACCTGTTAGTACACCTATGAGTTCTTCAGTTCAGTTGGATAAGAACCCTAAGGGAAAATCTATTGATAAAAAAAATTTAGAGGAATAATTGGATCTTTACTTTACTTGATAGCTAGCCGGCCCGATATCATGTTTAGTGTTTATTTGTGTGCTAGATTTCAATCAGATCCAAAAGAATCACATTTGACAGCAGTAAAAAGGATTCTAAGATATATGTTAGGAACTCAGAACTTAGGAATTTGTTATCCTAAGTTTAGCTCTTCAATTGAAATAATTGGTTATTCAGATTCTGACTTTGCAGGTTGAAGGGTGGATAGAAAGAGCACTTCTGAAACTTGTCAGTTTTTTGGAAATTCTTCAGTCTCTTGGTCCAGTAGAAAATAAAATTCAGTAGGCCTATCTACTACAGAAGCTGAATATATTACATTAGGAAGTTGTGTGGCACAAGTACTTTAGTTGAAATAACAGTTGATTGATTTAGGATTAATTATAGGCACTATTCCAATTTATTGTAATAACACTGGTGCTATTTGTATTTCTAAAAATTCTATTCAACATTCAAGAACCAAACATATAGACATAAGACATCATTTCATAAGGGATCATGTATCCAAAGGAGAAATTGAACTTACTCATGTTTCTACTGAAAATCAACTTGCAGATATTTTTACAAAACCTTTAGCCTTTGATATTTTCAGTGCAGTAAGAACAAGTCTTGGAGTAATTGATTTGAATTCTTAATTAAAAATGTTTTCTTTAACATTGATATGTGTTTTCTAGTTAATGTATTTGTGTGTTTTTATGACTTGGTTTATCTTGTGTTTGTGATTTTCTATATTTGAGTTTTTGTTTTTTTGATTTTATGCATTTTTGTTGTGTTTGTGTTTTAGTTTTTTGAGTGCATGTTTTAAAATTTTAAGTGACAATCGTCCAGGATGAAATATTTTCGTACGGGACAAATTGTGTAGTGTGTCAAACTATCGGATTTTGAACCGTTTGCGAGCAAGTTTTTCAGTTTTTAATTTTCACTTTGTCTGTACAATCATCCAGGATGAAATTGTTCAAATGATGGGATGATTGAATGACAGTTAAATGGATAAGGTAGTCTTTAATGATATATTTTGTACATACGAACCTTTGGTTCATCCGAACGAACACATGTCGGTTCGATGTAGGGGACGATTTCAACTGCCATTAAAACGATCATAAGTTCTGATCGTCCAGGATGAACATGTGTTCGTCTATATGATTATTTTGGTCAAAAGTCTGTACGAAAGGATGCTTCGTAAGTTGTGTGATTATGAAAAGCCGTTTCATTTTGGACTCATTTATTTGTCCATAAGAAATTTTTTCGTACGGGACGAATCGAATTTCGTACGAGACTAACGTAAATTTTGACTGTACGAACAACCATTTTTCAATAAATTGGCAGGCTTTTGAACTCAATAGTCATCACTTACACATCACTTTCAAAACCTTTCGTCCTTTAGATCATTTTCAATGGCAAGTTCAAGCAAGCGACAAAAGACACTAGCCAAGGGACCACCTAGAAACTCTTCCGATTACTTTCTTTCCAAAGCCAATGAAGAGTCTTTTCCTAGATTCGTGTCTGCTAAGATCACCCCCTCTTGAATTCTTATCTAGGATCAACATTCCTTTCAGGTAATGAACTTGTTTTCTTCAACTCAGTTTGGTTTCATCCTCACACTAGTTTATCTCTATAACAAAAAAACCTTTCACTATTTCCTGGCTAACATGTCTTTCAACTTCTTTGATGCTACACCTCCTCCAAACCAGGGTCCATCAGAATGATTTCATGTACTTGATTATGTGTTTCCTTTAGTTGATGTGTTAGTTTTGTGATTTAGGAAAATGTGATGTATTTTCTTTTCATTAGATGTTTTTTATTTTTGAATCTTATGTCGTATTGATATCATTTGCTGAGATTGTAATATCCTTTATTTTGATATCAATATAAGTTATCCTGTTTTAGATTTAATCTTGTTTTTGAAATGTGTGTTAGCCCATATGACAATAGTTATAATTTTTTATTTTAGGAGTGCTATACTTTGAAATACAAGTTAAAATTAAATTCATTAGAAAATCTAATTTTTTTAAATTTAAGTTTTGCTATAACTTGATGTAATTAAGATTGTTAATTTCATGTCTCTTATTTAGACTACATTAATGTCTAATATTATTATTACAATTGTGATGTTTTCTTATTTTGTATTTCACTTATCAATAAATATTTATGCACTTAGAAAAATTTAAAATTTTTTATTGTTGATTTTGGAAAGAATACGATTACTCTTGAAAAATGTACAAATGTACAAAAAATCAAAAGGAATGCGCAAAGGTTTGCAATTTAAAAAAGAGGCAGAAAATAAGCCCACAAGTGAAAAGATGCATAAAAATGTGCCACAAATTTGAAAAAGATGCGCAAAGCGCCACATGTGGTAGTTAATTCTTTCCATAATCTTTTAATCTCTTAATTTAAATTGATCTTCAGTACATTGATATTCCATATTGAAATTTGAAATATACAAATTTTATATTCATCCTTTTTGTAATGATTTTCTCTATCTTAGTGTCTAAATCGACTTATGTTTTTTATATATACTTTTTGTTATCTATGTTATATCTCTTCTTAAATTCTATGAATTACTATGATTTGCCTAATGCTTTGATTTTATTTTCAAAATTTATTTCAATCACTTTAAAGGATCAATTATCAAAGGATTATCATATGACTGCTTACATTTCTAGCCTTTTTCTTGTTCTCTTTTTGCTGTTGTCAAAAAGGGAGAGAAAATATTATTTGTTCGTATCTTTTCGTAACTCGTATCTTTTTGTATCCTTGTTCGTATCGTATTTCTGTTTCGTAGTATTGTTTTTGTTGCATTTTAAATTAAAAAAAAAGTGAGAGATAAAACTGTTATGCAAAGCCTCCTTATTTTCAAATGTTCATCAATTCAAGGGGAGTTTAGGAGATTCTTAAAATTTGAAAATTATATAAACAATAATTATTTTGCCATCATCAAAAAGGGGGGGATTGTTAAGAGAGTTGCTATTTGTATGTTTTACATTCTTGCAACTTGTATAGTTTTGATGATTCAAAATATTATTATTTTAAGTTTTGTTATCTCCTAACACTTTCTGGAAGATTTGTTTTTGCTCTTGTGTGGACTAACATTTCAGGAAATTCAAACTCCAGACTAATGACGACTTCAAAACAAATTCAGCATAAGATATCTGTAAATTGA
Organism: Dendrobium nobile; assembly: GCA_022539455.1. Taxonomy (NCBI): domain Eukaryota; kingdom Viridiplantae; phylum Streptophyta; class Magnoliopsida; order Asparagales; family Orchidaceae; genus Dendrobium; species Dendrobium nobile. The sequence goes on from CM039725.1 coordinate 13,016,054, forward strand.
AGCTTGTATTTTTCTTTGCATTGAGTTTGAGAGGGAGTGATTGTAATTGTATAAACACACACACACACACACACACACACACACACACACACACATAAGGAGATCTTTAAAAAAAATTATACTGATCGTACGAGACAAACACAGTTTGTACGAGACGATCAAGTCAGTTATCTCCTCGGAAGAGTAATGGAACGAACAGGAAGTGAAGAAAATTTTTCTAAGTCTTGATCGTCCAGGATGAATTTCCCATTCATCCCAGTACGAAATGGGCTCTGAAAAATTTTTATTCAGAAGAAATTCATATTCATGCCAGGACGAAATGCTCTCTGGAAAATTTTCATCTAGACGAACTCCAATTCATCCCAGCATGAAATGTCCTCTGTAAAATTTTTGTTCAGACGAAATCCATATTCATGCCAAGACAAAATGCTCTCTGGAAAATTTTCATCCAGACGAACTCCAATTCATCTCAGGACAAAATGTCCTCTATAAAAATTTTATCCAGATGAACTCATATTCGTCCCAGAATGAAGCAAACCTACTCTTGAAAATTTGGCAACTTCATGCAGATTTTGGAACCGACCTATGGTATAATCGAACGTACCAGACGAACATTGTTTGTATGGGACGATTAACGTGTATGAAGTCAGTTCGTACCAATATATATTGGGTTCATTTCCAACTGAATTAAGTAACATTGTCCTGAATGATCCACGATCGTACGGGATAATCCACTGTTGACAGACTTGAATTTTAGTAGTTTTTGGATGATTTTTGTGTCTTTCCTATATAAAGTCTATTATAAACTGCCACTTAATCTTTTTGACTACTGATCTTCATGCCAATTGAAAGGAGAGTCAAGGAGAGAGTGTGAGAGAGTGTATGAAGGAGAATTCTTACTACTGGAGCATGAAGGTTTCACTTGGTACTCAAAGGTAAGAGTCTCTACTTTTGGTTTTTGATTACTTCACTCTTTTCTCTCTTCCTTTTAGATTTTTTGTGAAAAAGATCTGTCAAGGAGATCCGGTTCTCTACTGACACTTAGAGAGTGTGAACAGCTGAAGGGTTCTCTACCCACACTTGGAGAGTGTGAACAGCCGAAGGGCTCTCTGCCCACACTAGGAGAATGTGAAAGGACGAAGGGTTCTCTGCCTACACCGGGAGAGTGTAAAAGGACAAACAGTTCTCTTCCAACACTGAGAAGAGTGTAAAAGGATGATGATTCTCTGTCGTTCCGAGTAGTGGTGGAAGAGAGTTTTGTAAAGGCTTCTCCGCTTTGCTGTGGGTGCAAAAGGAGAGTCACTAGTGGTATTAGTGCAATACACGGAGGGTGCCTCCGGGGAGTGGATATAGGTCATGTTTGACCGAACTACTATAAATCTCGTGTCTTTTATTTTTCCACTGCTTTTTATTTTTATTTTACTGTTTCTAACTTGTGGTTAAAAAACGTTTTCTATAAAATTCACTAAAGTTAATTTTCTCGGTTCTAAATTTTGAAGAGGGATAAAAAATTTTAATTACCAATTCACCTCCCTCTTGGTTAGCCACTGGGACATAAGCTTAGGTTTAACAACCTAATTCATATTGATCAAGTATCAACAATGGTAAATCCATGGGTAAATGCTCTATAGAGTCAAAAAATATTGGAGGAAATGTCTTCTTAAGTTTACACATAATGAAAGGGATATGCTACTCTATAAGAATTAAGTGCTATATATTTAGTTTAAAAGAGCATAAATCCTTGAAGAAGATACTTAGCTTGATTAAGGTCTTTAAAATTAAATTTGGTAGAAAACTAAAGACAGTTGATAGTAGAGATTGCATGAAGATATGACAGTCATGACTTTTCAATCAAAACAATCTGTGAGATCTTAAGTCAATATATCTACTTAGATTGAAAGAATACCCATCAAATTCCCATAGAGTCTTCACCCATTCACAAATTATTTGTCAATGCTCTAAAGTTAAGGTGAAATGAGCTTTTAGTTTGAGAAATCTTCAATTTCTACCATCTTTCAAATCTAAAAATTTTCTCCTTTAAGTCCATCATTACTTTTATATTATCTTTTGATTAATCTTTGATGTCCATGATTGTATTAATTATTTTATCAGAAATATTTATCTCTATATGTATCACGTCCAAGTTATGTCTGATTAGGTTTGTCCTCTAATATGGCTATGACAAAAAAATATTTTTTGATCCAATTATGGTTGGCACCATACCCTTGAAATTTGTAATCAACTAAAGTTAGAGAATCCACTATTGTACGAATGAACCTTACTCTTTGAAATATTTATTCATTACTTAATCAAGGAGGTGGCAGAGACATCACCATTTCATTTTGAGCAAATGCATCCTTATTTCTCCTGAAAGGATGACCTATAGGTAAGAATATATGGTGACAATCAAAGTAAGTGTTCTTTCATCCACGCTTTAAAGTGAATGACTTTGTATATTCCATACAATATGGACAAGCTAACTTATCGAAAGTGTTCAGGCTTAAGAGCATACCATATATAGGAAACTCGCCAATTATCCAATGTAATGCTACCCTCATTATGAACTTTTGTTTGGTGGTGATGTCATATGTACTTACTCCCTCTTCGCATAATAAATTTTTATTATGGATTTATAAGAATACATCAATTTTTACTTTTGGATTACATGACCTTGGAATCATAAGCATTATAAATATATAAGCAGTAGTCATACACAACTCTGGGGGAAGATTATAAGGCATGAGTATCACGGGCTAGTCTGAGTAAGGTGAAGCAGGCTGACTAAATGAATTAAAAACATATGTGCATAAATTTAATCTTACATATCTTAATTATATGGCAAAGGTGGGTTGTGTATGATCACAGTGTTTTCAAGCTTCTACTTTTAACTGATGTGTAATAACACATTCTTGTAAGATGTGGTCATTATATTATCTCATATGTGCAATAGATCTCATGGATGCGTATAACCATTATAGTCTAAGAATTATGGGTAAGTAAAACATCCTATTGATTGGAATATCCTTCAGCTTTCTTTTTATCATAGATTTTAGTTTAAAACTTAGTGTATTACAGTAATAGCATGTAATCTCTAATAGATCATCTTTATAGTATAATATGCATCCATTGACACAAGAATCTATCATCACATATGTCAAACCAAGTTTGTAAACTAGCTTCTTTGTCTGATATAAATATGAAGGAATTATATTATCTACCAGGTTAGTTTTCTTAAGCAGATCAACAAAATGATTAAAACATTCATGGTGGACATTATTTTCTAACTTAATGATTAACATCTTTACAACAACAGATAACTTTGAGTAAGTGGTGTACCCCTTCCATATTGGTTGTTGGGAAACATGCAACAAATCATAAAAATTATGTGTCTCATTATTTGGTAACTCTTATGTATATTATTCAAATTGTGCTCTTATTGCATTATGAATCAAGTCCTTAAGATCTCATCAGATATTTTCTTTCTTGATTATATTAGAACTTGAAGATGGGTCGCATCGAGAATCGAAATGTGGCTCATACTCACCATGAGAAGTATAATACCAATATTTTGTCATGAAAACTCTACGATTTAGAATAACAATTCCATCATCAGGCCTTAAGTGCACTTGATTTTTATGTTTAGAACATGGACATCGAAACTTTTCATCTGAGATGAAGTTGAGCTACTATTTCACTATTTGAATTAAAAAGTCCACCCCATTAATATACTCATTTTTAAATATAATTTCTTCTTATGCGAGTCAATTATACATCTTACTTTTTTTATTTCTACAATCCATTATATAGCCTACATATAATATGAAGATATTAGATATTGCTAGAAAATTTGTTGAAGGAAAATATATGGATTTCAATTTTATTTGTAAATTGAATGGTGTTATTTTACATAGGTACCCCTGCCAATGAAAATCTAGCAGCCTCCCGGCATCACTCTCATTTAGGAGAAATACAAAAAGTCTTTGCCAATTTGCTATGTCAAGAAAGACATGTACGGTCGATGTCGGGTGACACCGCAGTCATGACCTTCAATCCTACCATGCCAAGAAAGTCATGTATAGGTCTTAAGGGGGGTACCTATATGAAAATGCAGTTTGCGCCGAAGATATTTCTGGCGAATTTACTGATTTTGTTGGTGTGTGAAAATATAATTTGCATGACAAGTGGTATGAGCTTCTCAAACATTTTCATATATATATATGCTCATTTCATATCATATCGCTAAAAATAAATTCACTCATGAGTATTTTAATCTTTGTAAACACTTAACTTAATGTTATATTTCTCTTTTAATGACCTACATTTTATACCATAAAGCATAATAAGTCTCGCCACATCTTATCAAATTTTCCCCTAGGTATGAGGGGAATTTTCTATCACACTTTGCAAGTCTCATCACTTGTTCATTTTTTAAGAATTTTCCCCAATGCATTCCTCAACTTTAACGATGCCATTTGAATTCTATTAATAATACACTCATCAAATCCCTCTCTAGACTCATAAATAAGAAGAATATAATCAACAAAATGTATACACCATGGTACCTCTCTAGCTAGCACAACTTACGTCGGAGGTCTAATTGGTGATTTTCGATGAAACGTGTTTCAAAATATTATAAAAATAAGTGAATTATCTAGCAAAATATACATCGGTAAGGTAGCGATGGAAAAAATGTTAGAAATTCTGTCGTAATCCACCCATGAAATATTTGCTATTTTGTCGACATCTTTTTCCAGTGAATTTTTATCTGCCGAAAAGTCTGATGGTAATAGAAGATTTTTATATAGTGTTTGTTTTATAATGTATCCGAAGGATCAAGAGTGAATTTTTGCAAAATCTAAAAAATATTATCATTCGAGGGCCTCAATAGTGCTACTACGGTATCATACACCAAATAGCGACATTGCAGCGCTATAGTCTCAGGTTTTTTTGGAAAATACAGAGCACTGTAGTGCTTGGGTGGTAGCATCACAACACTAGGCCACTAAATACACTTTAAATATAAAATTTTCATCTTTTATCATTTTGAATGCTACATGCAGTCGTGAGGAGAGATAAAAAGAGATGTTTTGGAGAGAAAAAGTGGATTGTGAATTGCTTCAAGCCATTTTTAGTCACCGTCCTAGTTGGAAATTTATCCAGATTGAGGTAGGTCACATTATGCCTATCATAATTTTCAATAATACAATATTTTACAAAATTTATTGATTAAATTTCTATTTTAATTACTAAAAATGTGGATAAATTTGCACTGATAAAATTCTCACCACACAACATTTGTATTTTATAGATATTGAGATTATGAATATTTTGAGTATTTTCTAAAATTTTTATACCATGTATTTTGGCGTATATGCATTTTTATTGAATAAAAAATAATCTAGAAACTAAAAAATAGTGTTGTAGTATAATTAAAGTATTTAAAAAAATATTTTACACAACCACTTAAAATTTGGTTATTAGTTGAAACTGTGAATCTTCTTTAGTATGAATTTTTATTGCCTACCATTATAAGAAAATCTATAAAATTCTAACATGTCCTTAATTATGTTTTAGCTATTATAATGTGATGAAATATATGCTTAGGTGATTGAAAAAAGTTTTTTAGGAGATATAAGGGGTTAGAATATCTTGAGATTCTATATTTGATCGGGAATTTGGTACTTATAAGGCATGCTTCGGTGGATAAAAAGTCTTGTTCTTATGGCTATAATCCATATTCTTATGCTCACATGTATGTTTTAGTGCTATGAACACAAAAGAGGGTCATAAAAGGCCATAATCTTTTGAGGTTTTGTTTGGGTCCATGAAAAAGAAAATTGATATAAACTATTTTATTTTATTCTATGAAATGAATTTCAATTTATTAGACTACCTAATATTGTAAATTGAATCTTTGAATAATTGTTATGCTCTTATTACTACATAGTGATTTATGATAATGTATTTAATTGCTTTTAAAAAAATCTAAAAATATTTAATAAAAGAAATACTTGGAATTTTAGATCGATTTTTGTGGCTTGTTCAGCTGTTGTAGCTCACAATGATTTTACTTCTATTTTTAGGATTTAGGAAAGGGAAGGAGCTTATTGATTAGCATATCCTAGTAGTCAGGATCTGATATGAGTTTATTAATATTTCTTTATTTTAATTTTTGAACAATCATGGCTAGTTTAGATGTTTTGCTCTACTTTCTATTTTGTAGCTATGTATTGTAGTATGAATCTTTTATGCGCCATTTTGCTAAAATGAAAAGTGATTTTGTGGATGATTTTATTTTTAGTACTTGGGTAGTTTCTTGTTTATTTAAAATGAATATTATAAGAGAATTTAAATTATTCTAAAACTAGATCTTTGTATTTACCTGTCACAACTCAACATGATAGGAATCTTGTTGGGTTGTGCTTCCACATTATTAATTATCGTTAGGATGCTCAGTATTAAGATAGACTATAATATTCCTCTTGAGTGCTTCAATGATTTCATAGAGCTTCTTAAGAAAATCAATCATGAGAGTAATTTAATTCAAGCAGATTTGTACATGACTAAGGCATTTGTATTCAAGTATTTGGATTGAGTGCTATAAAAATTGACTTTAACATCAATGATTATATGTTGTATTACAAGGATGACTAGATAGAAACAACATGTCATCATTGCAGCAAACCTAAACACAAACCAAAATATACGAAACAATAAAAACAGAAGGTTGTTCCATTGTTCAGCTATTTTATTACATGTCATTCTAAGCTTTAACGACTGTATGCATCAAACAACTTTGTTGGTTATATGAGATGCCGTCAAAACAAATTATCTTAATTTGGTGTTCTTACTCATCCATCAAATGAAAAAGCATTAAACCCTTTAATTGAATACATTCTTCTTTTGCAGATAAATCAAGTAACATTATACTAGATTATATAGATGTTTTTACTCCATATAATTATGAAGCTAACGAAAACAAAATTTGAAACAGAAAAGTCGTCAAAATCCACATTTCTAAAAATTGAGAAAGGCAGAATGTGCCTTACCTCGAGTCGGTCAACTTTTCCAACTATGGCGACGGACGGAAACAGACTGAAGTCACCCAAAATACACTTTTCTTCCTTTTTCCCTTCATTTTTCTCTCTTCTCAGATTTTTTTCTATTCAAAAAGATCTCAAACAGATATATACAAAACAGGATCGTACAAGACGATTCCTATTCTTCCCAGGACGATTTCTCCTCTGGACAAAATTTGTTCAGACGAATTTGTTATCGTACCTGGATAACTTGCTCTTTGTACAAATTTTGTCCCGACGAACCTAAATTCGTCCTGGGACGAACCTCTCTTCCCCCAGGTTTTGAACTGATCATCCCGGATGATCTCAACTTTGTCCGGACGAACCTGGAAGGAAAACCAGGTTTCACAATCTCCCCACCTTCAGAACAATGTCGTCCTCGACATTCCCAAAGAAAAACTGAGTCAGAACAGACTCGGATATAACTATCTCATATCTGACTTCTTCTCCCAAGTAGCCTCTCTTGCTGTTCTATGTTTCCACTTAATCTTAACTATTAGAATCTGTTTACTTCTTAACATTCGCACATCATAAACCAAAATCTTTTCAGACTCTTCCTTATACTGCAGATTTTCCTGAATCTCCACATCATCAGCAGAAAGTTTCTTTCCAGAACCAGATATCCACTTTTTCAAAGAGGATACGTGAAACACATTATGTATATCAGACATCTGATCAAACAATAATAACCTATAAGCAGAATTTCCAATCCTTTCGATGATTTCAAAAGGTCTGACATACCTTGGACTGAGTTTGCTCACTCTTCCAAATCTGCTGACGCCTTTCATCGGACTGACTTTGGCATGCACAATATCACCAACTTGAAATTCTATAAATCTGTGCTTCTAATTGTAATACTTCTACTGTCTGTCTTGTGCAGCTTTCAATCTTTCCTTAATCAAATTAATTTTCATAACAGTTTCATCCATAAAAGTTGAACCAATTTCTTATCTATCTCTCACCTCAGTCAGAGTCAAAGGTGTTCTACACTTTCGACCATACAGAGCTTCGTAAGGTGCCATACCAATACTAGACTGATAATTGTTATTGTATGCGAATTCTATCAATGGGATATGATCTTCCCAACTGCCTCCAAAATCCAAAACACATAGCCTCAGAAGATTTTCCAGTACCTGAATAGTCCTCTCAGACTGTCCATCAGTCTGCGGATGAAAAGCCGTACTAAAATGCAACTTCATACCCAATCCTTGTTGAATACCTTTCCAAAGTTTGGAAGTGAACCGTCCATCTCGATCAAATACAATCTCTTTTGGCACACCATGTAATCTGACTATTTCTTTAACATATAGCTAAGCTAACTTATCCATCAGATCCGTCTGTCTGATCGGGAGAAAATGTGTAGACTTCGTTAATTGATCAACAATCACCCAAATAGCATCATGCCCTTGCCTTGATCGAGGAAAACCCATAGTGAAATCCAATGTTACCTCCTCCCACTTCCACTCAAGGATAGGCAACGACTGCAAAAGTCCTCCTGATCGCTGATGCTCTGCCTTCACTAACTGATAGGCTTCGCATTTTGAAACAAATTCTGTTATGTCCTTTTTCATTCCAGGCCACCAAAACAAGCTTTTCATATTTCCATACATCTTACCACTTCTTGGATGAATGGTATAGCCTGAATAATGAGATTCGTGTAGAATCTCTTTCCACGGATCTCCAAACATAGGAACCCACAGCCTATTCTTACAGAAAATGATACCATAATCAGAAATTCGTAGTTTAGGTTTCTTACCAGATTTGATTTGATCAATTAACTTAAAATATTCAGAGTCTGACTTCTGAGCTTCATGAATCTTCTCTTCCAAAGAAGATTGAATGTTCATCTGAGTCAACATACCCGAATCTAAACCAGCAGAGGAAATCACCTCCTGTTGTAATCTTTCTATGTCTTGTATCAGATACTTATCAGAAGTGAGCTGAACACATGATATACAGAGGATTTTCTGCTCAGAGCATCTGCTACCATTTTAGCCTTACCAGGTTGATACTGAATCATCAAATCATAGTCCTTGATCAACTCAGGCCATCTTCTTTGCCTCAAATTCAGATCCTTCTGAGTGAATATGTACTTCAAACTCTTATGATCCGTGAATATCTCACACCTGACGCCATACAAGTAATGAAGCCAAATCTTCAAAGCAAATACAACAACAGCTAATTCCAAATCATGCGTCAGGTAATTCTTTTCATGTGGTTTCAACTGTCTTGAGGCATAACTTATTACCTGACCATGCTGCATCAGAACATAACCCAAACCTTTCAGTGAAGCATCACTGAATACCTGAAATCCTTTCGCACCAGATGGAAGTGCTATCACTGGAGCAGAAGTTAAACGATCCTTCAATCTCTGAAAACTAGCTTCACACTCTGGTGTCCAGATAAAAGCTCCTGACTTCTGAATCAGTCTTGTCAGAGGTGTAGAAATCTGAGAAAATTCCTTCACAAACTTTCTATAATATCCGGCCATACCCAAGAAACTATGTATCTTAAACACCGTAGTAGGATTCGGCCAATTAGCAACTGCCTGAATTTTCTAGGGATCAACAGAAATACCTTCACCGCTCACCACATGCCCCAGAAAAAAAATGCTCTTCAGCCAGAATTCGCACTTGGAGAATTTGGCGTATAAATGGTGTTGCCTCAAAGTCTCCAACACCCTTCTCAAATGTCTGGCATGATGTTTCTCAGAAGAAAAATATACTAGAATATCATCTATAAAGACAATCACAAACTGATCAAGATATTCCTTGAACACTCTGTTCATCAGATCCATAAAAACAGCAGGTGCATTGGTTACCCCAAATGGCATAACAAAAAACTCATAGTGCACATACTGAGTACTGAAAGCTGTCTTCATCACATTAACTTCCTTCATCTTCACTTGATAGTATCAAGATCTTAAACCAATCTTTGTGAACACAGAAGATCCAGCAAGTTGATCAAATAAATCATCAATCCGTGGCAACGGATACTTATTCTTGATTGTAACTTTATTCAAATATCTGTAATCAACACACATACACATTGTCCCATCCTTTTTCTTTACAAACAGAACAGGCGATCTCCAAGGAGAAACACTAGGACAAACAAATCTACTATCCACCAACTCCTGGAGTTGAACTTTCAACTCTATAAGTTTCTTTGGTGCCATTCTGTACGGAGCCTTAGATATCGGAGCTGTACCCAGAACTACATCAATACAGAACTCAACATCTCTATCCAGAGGTAAACCAGTCAACTCCTCAGGAAAAACATCTGAAAAATCTCGTACAATCGGGATATCAGAAATAGAACCCACATCTATATTCATATCCCGTACTAAAGCCAAAAACACCATATAGTCCTTCTTCCATATTCTTCTGACTTCCAACATAGAAATCAAACATAATAAAACACCTCTTAATCCTTGGAATACACACCTTTCACCATCCATGAACAAGCTAACTTGTTTCTTCAAACAGTTGATCTGAGCCTCATATATACTCAATCAATTCATATCCAAAATCACGTCATACGAAGAAATCGGCAACAAAATCAAACACCACTTCCACTTCTCAATCTCACAGAAACAAAACTTTCGGGCTATCAAATTATTTCCAGCCAGCAAAAGAATAGAAAGTGAAATAGGTAACGTAATAGAATCCAGATACAAAGCATCAAAATAGCGCTCAGAAATAAATGAGTGACTGGCTCCAGAATTAAGCAAAACATGACAGGGTGTCCAGAAATGTAAATCATACCTGTCACCACATTCGGAGCGTCTCGAGCCTTTTGCTGATTCAAACTGTACACACGTGGCTGAACTGAAGCTAAAACTACAGAACTACTAGGCTCCCTCTGATTCCCACTAGGTGGTCTCCTCGCTATAGAACCCGAACCACCAGCTCTACCAGATAATCCTTTAGGAATAGTATGGGGAGGAACTATCCTTGGCCTTCCTGCCGGTCTAACAAAACTCTCAGATCTGGACTCATATCGTCGTTTAAATCCAGCTTGTGGACACCCTGCTATCCGATATCCTGGCTGACCACATCTGAGACACTAACCAGTCATCCTGTAACACTGGCCAAAATATCGTCGTCCATAAGTTTTGCACACAGGTGCCCCACTAACTGACCCAAAACTGGTCACACTACCACTACCAGAAATTGTAGTGGATCCTGACTGTCCAATCCTCTTGGAGTCTCCAGATATAAATCTCTTCTTTCCAGAAAAACCATTATTAGATGTATCCCCACTGAATCTCTTCCAACTAGCAGTCCACCACTGCTGAGTAGCCATCAGAACATTCTCTATCAGACGAGCTCTCTCAATAAGCTCAGAGAAATCAAAAATATGAAATGGTAGCAGGGGTTGCCTAAAACTATCTCGTAGTTCCCTCAGAAATCTATAACACTTCTCAGCATAAGTACTCACCAACTGGGGAGCATATCTGGCTAAAGTAGTAAACTCTGCCTCGTACTGCATAACTGTCCTGCTCCCCTAAACCAACTTCAGAAAAGTATCCTATATTTGTTGCCTTGTAGAAGGGGTTACAAACCAAGATCGAAATATCTCAGAAAATTCTTTCCAAGTAATCAGAGAGTTCAATTTACCTTTGAATTTCTCCTCCTGCTGGCCCATCCACCAGCACTCTGCCTCATCAACCAATAGAAAAATTGCTAACGGTACCTTCCTATCCGGAGAATATTGCATCCCGTCAAATGTCTTTTCCAACCTCCTCAACCAATCCTCAGCTACTCTGGGCTCAACAGTGCCCTCAAATCTTGGAGGCTTCAATCTCAGAAACATTTGTAGATATCTATTTACATCTTCAAATCGAATAGCAGATACTCTATTCTGAGTCTCGCTCATCATCTGAGCAACCAACATAGCAAACTACGAAACTGTATCTAAACCAACCACTGGGGCAGTACTATTCACAAGAGCTGACTGACTAGCACTCTGCCCATCAATCATATCTGAGTCTAATATATCCATAATCACACAGAATACAACTATGCACATAAAACAACATAATAAAAATCCAGACAAACTAGAACTACCCCGACAGAATTATAGATCAATTCCTATAGCTCTGTCTTACAATCTAAATTCCAAAACTATGCTCTGATACCACTTAAATTTTGTCACGACCCAACCCGACCGAACGAATCCCTTTGCGTCGGGTCACGATGGATTAATCTAGGATCTAGCTTTGGAATTTGCTTTCAGACTTTCTTCTAATAAACAGATACACAGAAAATACAGAGCTACTATAAACATCTAAATATATTGAAATTCATCTGAAATTTTCTTTCTTTCATAAAAATAATCATGTACATTACAGTGCATGGCTACCAACATAAAGAATAAAATAGAACAGAAAAGCCATGACTGTATAAAAAACAAATGTATAAAATACCTAATTCCAGATCAAATACTGAACGGCTAGTCCAAGACCTCCTTCCCTTTCCCAAAACCTGAAAATCACGCAAATGACAAGAATGAGCTAACAGTTCAGTAAAACTACACCAGCCAATCAAAATCTACAGAAACTCACATCCAAAATACATCACAAAAGTAGCCGTACAGAATTCAAATAATCATATAGAAAATCGTATAATCAGATAGGATATAGATACTTGATTAATACAGAATAATCAAATCACTGATACAGAAGAATTCATTTCGTATAATAGAATATTCAAATCAAATTTCAAATCAAAATTATCTTCAAATCACAGAACAGAAAGAATCGTACAAATCATAAAGTACATTAACAAAACAGATCAGATCACATATCACATATCAGATCAGATTCTCAGACCCTGATAGAATCTCAATGGATTCTGGCCCCTTATGCATCCCTTCCCTAACACAGACAGAATCTCAATGGATTCTGGGCCCTTATGCCTCTCTTGTGCTTACAGCACCAGAATATATCAGAGATACAGAATTATCATATTAGAACTTATTTTCATATTTCAGATTCTCAGACCCTGATAGAATCTCAAAGGATTATAGCCCCTTATAACTCCCTTGATAGCATACAAACACATCAAATTCAGAAATTAGATTTTGTCAGAAAAATCGTCAGCGGTATAATGACAGTATATGGAAATTCTACAAAATTCAAAATACCAGATGAAAATCTTCCAGAAAATGCTCAAAACGTGCAAAAACATCATCTCAGTAACATACCAAAAGTTACGTGGTAAAACATTTATCAGCAGGAAATAAAACCAGATATTCGCTAACGGAAACAAAATTCGAAACAGAAAAGTCATCAAAATCCACATTTCTGAAAATTGAGAAAGGCTGAATGCGCCTTATCTCGAGTCGGTCAACTTTTCCAACTACGGTGATGGACGAAAACGAACCAAAGTCGCCCAAAATCCAATTTTCTTCCTTTTTCCTTCATTTTTCTCTCCTCAAATTTTTTTTCTCTTTAAAAAGATCTCAAACAGATATATACAAAACAGGATCGTACGGGACGATTCTTATTCGTCCCGGGACGATTTCTCCTCTGGACAAAACTCGTTTAGAAAAATTTGTTATCGCACCTAGACGACTTGCTCTCTAGACAAATTTCATCCCGATGAACCAAAATTCATCATGGGATGAACCTCTCTTCCCCCAGGTTTTGAACTGATTGTCCCGGACGATCTCAACTTCGTCCGGATGAACCTGAAAGGAAAATCTGGTTTCACAAGAGTAACACCCTATAACCTTTCACCTGAGATGTGCATGACTACCCCCTACATGTTTCTCACACTTATTATAGCAGGACCACATAATCTAAAAGAATTTTTTTTCTCTTACAACTTTTGATAGATGACCTCAAATTATTATTGGAAGAAGTTGTATTAATAATGATATTTTAACTAAATAAAACTTCCTTCTTAAAGCTACCAATTTATGAACCATCACTGACTTTCAAGTATATGGTAGATTGGTAGTACTGTAGATAAGTTAGCTTACCCATATTGTATGGAGCTGACTAAATCATTCACATTAAATCAAGAAGCTAAAAACTAATAATTCAACTATCATCATATGCTCTTACTTGCCAATCATCCATTTTGGAGAAATAAGGATGAGTTCATGAAAAATAGATTTGAGATATTACATCCTCCACAAAGATTAAGTGGTGGTCAAATACTATACTACTACTTTTAAGCTCCTACACTAGTAGATTTTTGAGTCCACGAATTTAGAGTTCAACATAGCTGGATGAAGAAAAGTATTTTTTAGACATTAGTCTACTTGAGTACAAATTTAATTAGGAATAATATGTGCATTAAACATATTGAGAAGAATAATTTTGAAAACATTTTTAATATGATAATGGATGTGAAAGGTAAAACAAAAGATAATTTGAAAACCAGAATGAAACTAAGAGTATTATATGAGGAAAAAATCTTAAACAACATGATGGTGGAAATGATATACTATTGAAGCTAAAAGCTACATTTTCAATCACATTAGAACATGGAAAAACATTGTGATAGTGGATCCAAAATTTCAAAATGTATGATAATTATGCCCCGAACTTAAGTAGACATGTTGATATATGATCTAGGAATATATTTGAAATGAAGAGTCATGATTTTCATATATTCATGGAGTATCTACTTCCTATTACATTCTACTTCTTACCATTTTTTAGTTTATATCATTTGGCTTAACTTAAATTTTTTAAAGGATTTATTTTCATAAAAAATTGCATGATGATGCATTAAGAATGAGAAGCTAAATATACCATTCATTCTTTGCAAGCTCAAGAAAAAATTCGCTCTCAGATTTTTTGACTCCATGGAACATCTGCCTATGCATTTACCATACTAGGAAAGAATGGATGGTCTAGTTCAATAAAATTGGATGTATCTATTAGAGAGATACGTGACACCATTTTCACTAAACTTGGAAAATTTATGCACCTTAACTCTTACAAGATTATCTCTGATGACACAAATACTTAACAAGCTAAAAATAATTAAGAAAGAATAAAGCACATCTTAAAGGTTCGATATGTGAAGCCTTTCTCTCAAATGAGACAACCCAATTTTATTCATACTACTTTGAGCCTTATGTCAAATGATGTATATTCCTTTTCAATTGTGAGTTGTTTAATCTAATTCCAAATAGAAACATCATGATGTATCCTCTATAAGGTACAAGAAAAGTGAAGAAGCAATAGGTAATATGAAAAATTTGATGCTTTCAGCATAACACACCAAGTTAGTCAAGGTTTATTATCTAGTTAAACTTATATAAAAAAAAAAGATTGGCTCAAGGCCAAATCTTGAGGTACTGTTGAGCAACAAGATGTGATATAAATAATGCATCAAGATGATAAGAAGTCAAATTTTAGGGAAACTTCTTGTGATGTATCAAAGGATAGGGTTGTCAAAATTTGATATAACATGATAACTCGAAACGAACCTGACCTAAAGTTTTTGGGTTAGACCAGACCCGATTTTGAAACCAGCCAGGTTCAGGTCTACAAATCTAACCAATTTAGAATTTAGGGATGGGCCCAGGTTAACCGGTGAACCTAATTGTTGACTTGTAATGACCCGCGTGATCGAGACGAGTGACAAAATGTGGATTGATTAGGGTTAGGCCTGGCTAGGGGTTCATCTCACTTCGTCCCATGCTCTTCTCTTCACCAAGTTCTCTTCTCTACTCTCCATCTCTGCTTTGTCTAGGGTTTCATCTCCTCAGATCTCCTCGAATCTCTGGCTTTATCTACGGTTTCCTCTCTTCTCCTTCTCTGGCATAGTGTTGGTCCGGTGTGTTCAATGTGCACATCTCTTAAGACTCAAAACGAACACATACACCACTCATTTTTATCTAATTTCTTTCTTTTTATTTTCTCCTTTTAGAAGCTTCACCTATGAGCATGTATGGCTATTTCTTAATGTCAATTTGTAATAAGGAATTGAAATGTAACTTGATGTTTCTATTTTGTTTTAATTTTTTAATTCATAGTTGCTTTTTTATTTTATTCATAGTTATTATTTTAATTTTAATTTTAATCTGACAACACTATCAAAGGATATATTCTATTTCACTAAGACACATTTGGAAGAAGTTGAGAAATTCAACAACAAATCTAATGCAAATGAATCAGTGGATGAATAGAAAATAGACTATATTAAAACTTTCTCTAGTGGTAATTAATGCATTGTAAGTCAGAGGAACCATAATTGGGCGACTAGGGTTGAAGGAACCATAGTCGATGGGTGATGAAGGACAGATAGATTGTAGTCATGAGATGGTGGTTTGAGGGACCTTTTTGAAATTACTAGATGGACAAGAGGGGTGGTGAATTGTGAAAGATTTATAGCAATAAATAAAACCTAAATAGGAGTTCTAATATTTTTGATATTTTTTAAGGTTTTAACATGAAAATAAAGTGCAACAATGGAATCCTGTTCAATCACAATATTTCACCAAGCAAATATACTGAAAATAAAAAATGCACGCAAGAATAAAAATGATAAGGAAAAAGCACACCGGATTTCTATAGTGGTTCGGTCAAACCATGACCTACGTCCACTCCCCGGAGTCCTCCACTCCGGGAATTTCACTACAAGCAATAGCTCTCCTTTTGCCCCCCTTGGCAAGGCGGAGAAGTCTTTAAAATACTCCCATTCACCAACCCGGCATGGCGGAGTGCCAAACTCTATTTTCTCCCTCCTGGCGACGGCAGAGAACCTTCTCATTTTTCTCCCTCCTAAGAAGGCATAGTACCTCGAGGTCACGGATGTAGAAGAACCTTCCCCTTGGAGATCCTCTCACAAATTCTTCTAGGACCATAGGAGGAGCAAGATGTAGCAAGTTTGGAGTAACCATGTGATCTCCCTCACACCTTTTCTCCCTCATAGCGCTCACCTTCTCCTTCCTCTCTCAAATCTTAAAGAACTTCTTAAGAGCTCTCTCCCTTGGAATCCCTCCCTAACCACGTTCTCCTCTCTGATTCACACACCCAAAACATAACTATTTTGACACCATAAAACGGGCTCCAAAATCCCTGAAATTTCAAAGTAGCCATTACTATCGTACAGTATGATTTCTAATCGTATAGTATGATATGTATACCAAGCTTCGTCCTAGTATGAAGATGTACGAACAGTTCAAAATTAATCGTACAGTACGATAATGAATCGTACGGTACGATCCTCAACATTACTGATGGTACAGGACGATAGCATGGACGATCAAATGACGTCTCTGTTCATCGTATTATATGATATATATCGTATACTATGAATGGTCAAAGTTCAAGTCATTCTCCAGGATGAATTTTGGGACGATCAAGAGTCGTCTCTGTTCATCGTATAATACGATCTACATCATACTGTACGACGAGGAAAAACCAATGGATCATCCAGGACGATCTTTGAGACCATCAGAATTCATCTCTGTTCATTGTATTATACGAGTTGGTTCGTACAGTACGATATTCATTTTTAAATTGAGCCTTGAATTATTCCACTAATCACGGGCTAATTTAAGTAAGTATTTAAAATTAATCGTACAGTACGAATTACTTTATATATCACGAACGGCAGAGAAAATACTTAAGTTAATTTGATGGCTAGGGTTTTTGGATTTGAACATATCGTACAGTACGATTGTGATTCGTACGGTACGATCTATTCAAAGAATTGTCCTATAAGCTCAGATCGTACAATACAAAATAAATTCATATAGTACGAAATAAATTTGTATAGTACGATCTACAGAGAAAGAAAATCTCTAAATTTTTCTTTTAAAAAACTCTCTCCCCCTGTGTGTGTGCATGGTTTCTCAGACTTTTATACATTTTGTGGCCAGACTCAAGAAAATAAAAATAAAATAAATAAAAATACATTGTTAGACTCATACTCCTAATATACCCATTCTTGAGTCTTCCTGTCGTTCTGATTAGCATGTGATCTTCCTGAAATGTTAGTACTCACGGACAATAGAAAACAAAATAATATTCATTGAATACATAATTCAGACGACATTATTTGTCATCATCAAAATCTCAAACTCGAGGTCATGGGTTGCAACAATCTCCCCCTTTTTGATGATGTCAAATAATGTTTGTTGTAGGCAAGTTTGATATAATTTATATATATATATATATATATATATATATATATATATATATATATATATATATATATATATATATATATATATATATATATATATATATATATATATATATATAAATTTTTTTTTTGAAACTGAAATGCAATTAAAAGAAAAATGCAGTACAAGTTAAAAAGAAATGCATTTAACCATAGAACAAACTACAACAACCTTCTCCCCCTTTTGATAGCACCAAAAAGAGGAGAAAATACTAAGAAAGAGAAAAAAAGAAAAACTACAATACAAAGATAATTTAAAACGGAGGATCCTGATCAGTTGGTGGTGGAGGTGGGTATGGTTGGAAATACTAAAGGAGAGCGTCAAATCGGTGATCAATAGCGATGAAGCATTCCCCAAACCATTGCATGTCAGTCTCGTGTTGCTCTTGAATGTGAGTATCGAGATGAGTCTGAAGTTGGTCGAATCATTATGAGGGTGTGCTGGTGCAGGTGCTCGGGGTGGTGCATATCGTCGTGGACGTGCTTGAGCTGCGGCCTGGGCATCTTCTCCTTCTTCTTCGACAAAGATAGGTTCTTCAGGCTCGTGTCCCCGATGGAAAAGAATATGGAAAGAGGCATCCATATAAAAGATAGGAACATTATCGGGTTCGCCAGGATAGGTCAATTGATATTTATTTTGGAAGATATATCCTATAAGGTGACCAAGCGCTAGATTTTATTTTTGTCGAGTAGTAGGGAGACGAACGAATGTCAAATGGCGAATGTAGTCAACAATTAAATTGACTTCGTCGAATTTGGTGTTGGACTTGATGAGATAGGTAGAAACAGATAAAACTGGGGTCATGTTGATCTGGTCGCCAGCTTTGGGTATTATAGAGGTTCTAAGGACATGTTGAATAATTCTGGCATTCCGATTTAGTGATTGGACGAGGGGCTGGTGTTGATAGAATGCAATATTTCTAAGGACTAGATTAACATCGCTCCAATCAAATTCATTTGTGAGGAAGGAATGAACCTTAGGACCTTCAGTGGATAGCCCCATATAGTGGGCGATGTCGGCTCTGGTAATCTCTATGTTTTAACGACAAACAAAGGAGTGGAAAGTTGTGTTGTCGACAGTGTAGGTGAGATTGGCTAGAAATTCTAAAAACAGTTCGGAGTTGTAGGGAAAGGCCAAGGTGAGGAGGAACTAAAAGGTGGTGGAAGCAAAGAGGTTTAGTACCTCGAAATTCAGGGCAGCCAGATTGAGCATTTTGGAAGGTGTAATTTTGCAGGCTTTATACTTATGGTAGGCTTCCTCATTTTCAGCACTTAGGAACCGAGCGCTGTGACGACTAGAAGAAGACAAACTTCCAGCTGCCAAACGACCTCTCTTACTGGAACTAGACATCGTGTAGATGCTAAGGGAAAGGTGAGAAGGACCAGGTGTGAGTGAAGTGAGTTGCAAGTATGGAGATCTGCCTAGCCGGGCAATTTATAGAGTTTTTCCGAAATCGTACAGTACGATCGTGTTTCATACAGTACGATATGGTATTAATTGTTCTGACGGATCGTTTCGGGAAAAGGTGGTCAAAGCGTACAGCACGATAGATATCGTACTGTACGATCAGAAGAATATCGATCGTCCCGAGGGTCGTCAGTACGACTTTTAACCAAAAGTTTTGTACTATACAAATTATTGTATCATACAGTATGATAAATAATAATAACATACCAGACAACTTTAAATCGTGCTCATCCGTTTTATTGAGGTGGATCGTATAGTACGAACACCAATAATGTCGTACCAAACTGAGTTATGTCATCCCAATCCGTTAGCTGATGTGTCTCGTATAGTACGAAGTGGAGGTATCATACCGTACGATGCTCAATAATGTCATACCAGACGGACTTGAATGACTGCCAGGTTTATCGTACAGTACGATGTAGATCATATAAAATAATCAACAGAGGTGAAATTTGCTTATGGTTGTGTTCTGTGCACATTGAGATGTATCGTACAATACGATATGGGATCGTACAGTACGATGATTCAATGTCTAATTTGGTTGTTTTGTGTGGTGAGTGTGTGATGATCAGTAGTAACCTTTTTTTTTATGCATTAATGTCAATGACACCTAGTCTAGTTCTCAAGGTGCTGAAGGTGTCAAAATCTAGTGGTTTTGTGAATATGTCAGTCAATTGATCCTCTATAGCGATGTGATGCAATTCTATATCTCCCTTAGCAATGTGATCTCTTATAAAATGGTGTCTAATGTCAATGTGTTTCGTTCGAGAGTGCTGAATTGGGTTCTTAGAGATGCAAATTGCACTTGTGTTGTCACACATGATTGAAATGGTTTCTACAGGAGGCCAAGATCAAGAATTTGTTGTTTTAACCATAGTACTTGTGCAATGCAACTTTCTACTACAATATATTCTGCCTCGGTTGTGGAAAGGGCTACTGAGTTTTGATTCCTACTGGACCAAGACACTAATGATTGTCCTATGAATTGGCAGGTACCAGAGGTTCTTTTTCTATCTATCCTACATCCTGCAAAATCAAAATCTGAGTACCCTAAGATTTCAAAGGAAGTGTTGTGCCTAGGATACCAAATTACTAAGTTTGTGGTGCCTAGTAAATATCTAAGAATTCTCTTGACAGCAGTTAAGTGAGACTCTTTAGGACTGACTTGAAAATGGGCATAGAGGCACACATTAAACATTATGTTCGGTCTACTGGTAGTTAGATAAAGAATGGATCCAATCATTCCTCTATACTTTTTTTGATCTACTGACTTTCCACTGGGATCTTTGTCTAATTGAATTGTTGAGCTCATTGGGGTGTTCATGGGTTTTGCATTCTCCATTTTATATTTTTTCAAAATATCTTTAATGTACTTTGCTTGGCTAAGAAATGTTTCATTCTCCATTTGTTTTGCACTAAAGTCAAGAAAGTAATTTAGTTCTCCCATCATGCTTATTTCAAACTCATTACTCATTATTTTTGAAAATTCATCACACAAGTTTTTATCCGAATATCCAAACAAGATGTCGTCCATGTAAAGTTGAATAATGAGAATTTCTTCTTTAATTTTTTGTAGAAAGAGTGTAGTGTCTACACTACCTTTTATAAATCCTCTATCCAGTAAAAATGAGCTAAGTATCTCATACCAAGCTCTAGGTGCTTATTTTAATCCATAAAGTGCCTTTTTTAATTTGAATACGTGATTTGGAAATTGTGAACTTTTAAATCCGGGGGGTTGCTCAACATAGACATCTTCCTTAATTACCCCGTTCAGAAATGCACTCTTTACATCCATTTGATATAATTTAAAGTTCTTGAAGCAAGTAAAAGCTAAGAGCACTCTTATGGCTTCTAGTCCAGCAACAGGGGCAAAGGTTTCTTCAAAGTCTATTCCCTCAATTTGGTTGTACCCCTTAGCTACTAATCTGGCTTGATTCCTTATTATTGTTCCTGAATCATTCATCTTATTCTTGAAGACCCATTTTGTTTCAACAAAACTTTGTTCTTTAGGTCTCTTGACTAACTCCCAAAAATCATTCCTGGCGAATTGGTTCAGCTCTTCTTGCATTTCTAGAATCCAGAATTCATCTCCTAAGGCTTGATCTATGCTTATAGGTTCCATCATAGAGATGAATGCTGAATGACTAATGTCACGACCCAACCCAACCGGGACGGATCCCGCTCGCATCAGGTCGAGACAGAACTTAAACTTGAAATCCAGGATCTAGCTTTGGAATTTGCTTTATACTTTCTTCCAAGTATTAAACAAAAAAAAACACAGAGCTGTTATAAACATCCAAATACAGAATAATTCATCTATCTTTTCTTTCCTCAAAATAATCATATACAGATACAGTGCATGGCTTCAGACAGAAATAACAGAATAGAATAGAAAAGTCATGACAGTACAAAAATCAAAAGTACAAAATACCTAATCTCAGATCAGACACAGAACTTCTAGTCCAAGACCTCCTTCCCTTTCCCAGAACCTGAAAACCACGCAGAAAATAAGGATGAGCTAACAGCTCAGCAAGACATCACTCACCAATCAAAATAATCAGAAACTCACATCAGAAAATGTATCAGAAAAGTCTCCGTATAGAATTCGAACAATTGTACAAAAATCGTATAACAGACAGAACAGATAACAGATCAATCAGAAATCATACATCGGATACAAAAAACTAGAGTCATATCAAAATTCGAGTTCAAAATAGAGATCACAAAGCTTCAAATCACAGATCAGATAGGATCATACGGAATAAATCAGAATCGTACAGAAATAAATCAGAAATAATCATATTACAGCTTTACAGAACAGATAATTTCAGAACAGAACTTCCTTCCAGAAGTCAGAACTTCCCCTCTTCCCCTTATGGCTCCCTTTTGTGCTTATAGCACCAGAACTTCCCCTTATTGCTCCCTTTTATGCTTATAGCATCAGAACAGAACAGATATACAGAATATTAGATTTCAGAACTTCCCCATATGGCTCCCTTCTCGGACCCAGACAACGAAATCACATAGGATTCCGGCCCCTTATAACTCACTTCTGATAGCATACAACTAATCAATTCATTCAATGTACAATTCAGGACAAAAGCAGAATTCGTACGAAAAACCAGCGGCATAACGGCAGTACACGGAATTTATACAAAATTCACAGATTCAAAAATTTACCAAATTACCACAGAATATCCACAACAACATTATAAGACTTTCATTGTACTGATAAAATATTTTCAACATCCTGATAAATTGTAGTTCAATTAAAACACCGCAGAATCCAAAATATCCGGTAAAAATCTTCCAGAAAATACTCAAAACGTGCACAATTATCATCTTAGAAACATACCAAAAGTTACGCGGTAAAACCTTTGTCGGAAGAAAATAATACCAGAAATTTGCTAACGGAAACAAAATTCGGAACAGAAAATGCGTCAAAATCTCATTTCTGAAAATTGAGAAAGGCGGAATGTGCCTTACCTCGAGTCGGTCAACTTCTTTAACTATGGCGACGGACGAAAACAGACCGGAGTCGCTCAAAAATTCACTTTTTCCTCTTTTCCTTCAGTTTTCTCTCTCCTGGGCTTTCTCTCTCTTCGAAAACGACATTATTTGGGACGATCTTCTCTGAATCAAATCGTCCAGACGAAAATTAAATTCTAAATTTTTATCCCTGGACGAAACTCTCTGTCTCGGTTCGTACCGACCTATCCAGGTTCGTACAGACGAACCATGCAGATTTTTTCACAAATTCTTCAGTTCGTACTGACGGTTCGTCCCGTACTAACCAAGTTCAATCAGACGAAAAATAGCACAAAATTTTTATTTTTTTTTCAAGGGTTTCACAACTAACCTCCTTCCTAAGTCCATGCCTAGTTCTTACATCTTCTGAAGGGTCTCCTAAAATTAACTCTTTAGGATGACTAGAAGAATATCTCCATTCTCTAGGCAAATCTTCCTGAGGTTCTACCCTTTCTCCTAATGTCATAGTCTCTACTCCTTAAGTTGCCTCTATTTCATCATCTTTAATTCTATATTTAGAGGGCTTATCTGATTCATCAAATACTACATGTGTGGACTCTTCTACTACTAGGGTTCTCTTATTAAAGATTCTATAGGCCTTACCTATAGATGAATAACCTTAGACGACACCCTCATCAGACTTGGGATCGAATTTTTCTAAGGGATGTTTGCCATTATTCAAGATGAAGCACTTGCACCCAAAGACATGTAAGTGTGAAAGGTTTGGTGTTCTACCCTTAAAGAGTTCATAAGGAGTTTTATTCAGCTTTGATCTAATGTTCGCCCTATTTAAAACATAACATGCTGTGTTGACTGCTTCTGCCCAAAAGTATCTAGGAAGGGTGTACTCCGCTAACATTGCCCTAGCGGCTTCTATTAAGGTTCTATTCTTCCTTTATGCTATACCATTTTGCTGAGGTGTTCTAGGGGCTGAGAAATTATGTTCTATTCCTATCTCTTGACATAATGATTCAAATCTATCATTTTGAAACTCTCCACCATGATCACTATGGATTGTTGAGATCTCACAACCTAATTTTCATTGAATCCATGTGGAGAATACCTTAAATTGAATCCATGTGGAGAATACCTTAAATTCCTCAAAAGACTCATTCTTATGTGCTAGGAATCTTACCCAAGTGAATCTGGAAAAGTCATCTATAATCACAAATCCATAATTTTTCCCACTTAGGCTAGCTGTACTAACGGGTCCAAATAGGTCCATGTGTAGGATTTATAATGGCCCAGAGGTGATCACATCTCTGATTGAATGAAAGGATGATTTGATTTGTTTTCCTAGTTGGCAAGCATCACATAAATGGTCATTTGTGATATCTAACTTCGGTACGCCTCTAACTAGGTTTTTCTGAGTGATGTTTCTAAGCGTTTTCATACTCGCATGACATAGTCTCCTATGCCATAGCCACGAGTCATTAACTATTATTTCCAAACAAAATGAATTTGAACTATCAATGCAATTAAGGTCTAACATGTAAACATTGTTCATTCTTTTTCCTTCTAAAACTAGTTTATTATTTAAACTAATCAAGCATTTATCATATAGAAATTTAATATCAAAATCTTTGTCACACAGTTGACTAATATTAAGTAAGTTATGCTTCAAACCATCAACTAGTAAGACATTTTTAATTAAAAAGTTTTTAGCATTACCAATAGTACCTGAGCCTATCACTTTCCTGGTAGTGTTGTCTCCCAATGTTACTTTGCCTCCAGTTCTGGTCTCCAGTAGGATGAACTTCTTCATATCTCCAGTCATGTGTCATGAGCAGCCACTATCCAGGTACCACATGCTCTCACTAAATCTTTTGTTAGAGTATCCCTACAATTTCATTCAAAGATTAGATTTGGGAACCCAAGTGAGTTTGGGTTCCTCCTTATACTTACATGAATGAGATGTATGCATATTATACTGTGATGGATGTAGTTTAGATCTCCATACTAAGTGTGTCCTACGGTGAATTGTGCATGTGCAGACTATGTGATCTAGCATGCCACAAGAGAAGCACCTAACACCAGGAAATGAGTTTACTAACCTATGTAGGTGGTGGTGCCTCTTCCTAAAGTTATGTGATGCATGCTGTGTTGGGAGTTGACTAGGTTGGGCTAATGTGAGTGATGCAATTTCTTTTTATAATTCTTTGATTATTTCTTAAAAAGTGTTGTTTTGATATGTTAATCCATGAACTTCTATTTTTAACAAATGCTCACTATGATTTATTTCTAATGCAAGTTTATCTAATCTATGAAATGCCTCTTCTAGTTCAACATGAGTGGTTTTCAAGGTTTCATGCGTTTCAGTTAGTTCAATATGCTTCTTATTTAATGCATCATACTCATCAAGAAGTTGCATATAATCTCTATATAAATTAGAATTCTTCTTAAACAACTTAGCATGCTCGGTTTGTAAAGAACTAAATTCAATATTAAGCTTGGCATGCATCTTTTTCAACTTCCTATATGAGTCATGGATATTCTCAGAAATAAGTAACAATTCTTCATATGAAAGTTGACATACCTCATATTGATCTAGTTGATCAAGGTTATCATTAGCCATAAGACACAAATTTGTTACCTCCTCCTCTATTTCTTCTTCTAACGATTCTGAGGCAGAGTCGGCCCAAAAAGCTTTTTGTGTCTTCATCTTTTCTTTCTTGTATTTGGCTTTGTCATCACCTTTCTCCTTAGCTGGTTGGCTCTTTAGATTGGGGCAATTGGCTCGAAGGTGACCTGGCTTCCTGCACTCAAAACAGTTGTATCAGATGAAGCTTTATTAGACTTCAAGCTTTTACCTTTATTCCAGCTATTCTAATGACGCTTTTGTTTTCTCTTCAGGAAGTTATTGAACTATCAGGTCATCAGTGCTATCTCATCCTCTTCCTCCCCTGCAGAGCTTTCACTTTCTGAGTTGTTTGCTTTTAACGCTATCATTCGCTCCTTTTTCTTTTCACCTGCATCACTTTGCCTTTGACTCACTCCTTGCTCGTATGCAATGAATGACCCAAGGATATTATCAATAGAATAAACATTAAGGTCTTTAGATTCAGTGATAACAGTTATCTTTGCATCATAGGAACTAGGTAAGCATCTAAGAATTTTATTAACTTTCTCAAAATTTGAAATCTCTATATCTAATGCATGCAAGGATGTTACAATTTGGGTGAACCTAGTGTACATGTCAGATATTGTTTCGCTAGATTTCATACGGAAGAGTTCATAATCGTGTAATAAAATGTTAAGCCTAGACTGTTTTACTTCACTTGTTCCTTCGTATGTAATGCAAAGTCTATCCCAAATCTCCTTACCATTGGCACAGGTAGAAACTCTCATATAATCTTCATACTTTAATGCACAGAAAAATCAATTTAAACACTTAGTATTCAATTGGGCTAATTCCCTATCCTCATTGCTCCATTCATTAAAAGGTATAGGAGTTTTCAATCCATTGACAGTTTTAAAAGGTGCAACATATCCATCATTCACTAACATCCACATGCGGTAATCAATAGACTGTAAAAAAGTAGACATTCTAATTTTCCAGAAATCAAATGGAATGTTATCAAAAAGTAGTGGACGGGTTATTGAATAACCCTCCATGGTGTTATGATTACCATAATGCGATATGATCGTTTCTTTTAAGATTTTCTAAAACACTATTTTTGAAAATAGGCTCTGATACTAATTGAAATTACTATATAGACAAGAGGGGGGGTGAATTGTGAAAGATTAATAGCAATAAATAAAACCTAAATAGGAGTTCTAATATTTTTGATATTTTTTAAGGTTTTAACATGAAAATAAAGTGCAACAATGGAATCCTGTTCAATCACAATATTTCATTAAGCAAATATACTGAAAATGAAAAATGCACGCAAGAATAAAAATGATAAGGAAAAAGCACACCGGATTTTAATAGTGGTTTGGTCAAATCATGACCTACATCCACTCCCCGGAATTCTCCGCTCTGAGAATTTCACTACAAGCAATAGCTCTCCTTTTTCCCCCCTTAGCAAGGCGGAGAAGCCCTTACAATACTCCCTTTCACCAACTCGGCGTGGCGGAGTGCCAAACTCTATTTTCACCCTCCTGGCGACGGCAGAGAACCTTCTCGTTTTTCTCCCTCCTGGAGAAGGCAGAGTACCTCGAGGTCACGGATGTAGAAGAGCCTTCCCCTTGGAGATCCTCTCACAAATTCTTCTAGGGCCACAGGAGGAGCAAGATGCAGCAAGTTCGGAGCAACCGTGTGATCTCCCTCACACCTTTTCTCCCTCACAACACTCACCTTCTCCTTCCTCTCTCAAACCCTAAAGAACTTCTCAAGAGCTCTCTCCCTTGGAATCCCTCTCTAACCACATTCTCCTCTCAGGTTCACACACACAAAACATAACTATTTTGACACCTTAAAATGGGCTCCAAAATCTATGAAATTTCAAAGTAGCCATTACTATCGTACAGTACGATTTCTAATCGTAAAGTACTTTATGTATACCAAGCTTCGTCTTGGTACGAAGATGTACGAACAGTTCAAAATCAATCATACATTACGATAATGAATCATACTATACGATCCACAACATTACTGATCATACAGAACGATAACATGGACAATCAAATGTCGTCTCTGTTCATCGTATTGTACAATATATATCGTACAGCATGAAAGGTCAAAATTCAAGGCATCGTCCAGGATGAATTCCGGGACGATCAAGAGTCGTCTCTATTCATCGTATAGTACGATCTACATCGTACTGTACGACGAGGAAAAACTAATGGATCGTCCAGGACGATCAGAATTCATCTCTATTTATCGTATTATATGAACTGGTTCGTACAGTACGATGTTTAATTTTAAATTGAGCCTTGAATTATTCCACTAATCACGGGTTAATTTAAGTAAGTATTTAAAATAAATCGTACAGTACGAATTACTTCGTACAGTACGAACGGCGAAGAAAATACATACTTAAGTTAATTTGACGGCAAGGGTTTTTGGATTTGAACATATCGTACAGTACGATCGTGATTCGTACAGTACGATCGTGATTCGTACAGTACGATCGTGATTCGTACAGTACGATCGTGATTCGTACAGTACGATCTATTCATAGAATCGTTCTACAAGCTCAGATCGTATGGTACGAAATAAATTCGTACAGTACGATCTACAGAGAAAGAAAATCTTCAAATTTTTCTTTTAAAAAATCGTCTCCCCCTGTGTGTGTACATGGTTGCTTAGACTTTTATGCATTTTGTGGCCAGACTCAAGAAAATAAAAATAAAATAAATAAAAATACATTGTAAGACTCATACTCCTAATCTACCCATTCTTGAGTCTTCCTGTCGTCCTGATTAGCTTGTGATCTTCCTGAAATGTTAGTACTCACGGACAATAGCAAACAAAATAATATTCAATGAATAGATAATTCAGACGACAATATTTGTCATCATCAAAATCTCAACCTCGAGGTCATGGGTTGCAACATTTTTTTTTAGAAAAAGGAAATGCATAAAAGAGGTGGTTTGA
Organism: Dendrobium nobile; assembly: GCA_022539455.1. Taxonomy (NCBI): domain Eukaryota; kingdom Viridiplantae; phylum Streptophyta; class Magnoliopsida; order Asparagales; family Orchidaceae; genus Dendrobium; species Dendrobium nobile. Next base: position 13,044,827 of record CM039725.1, read on the forward strand.
CGGACCATAATTAGTGGCGATGGTCTAAGGATCATAGTCGGATAATGGTAGTTAAAGAATCATAGGTTGCAGGCGACTGAGGTTGAAAAGACTATGGTGAGGCGGTGGTGGTCTGAAGACCATTGTCGATTGGCAACTATGGTTGGATGGATTGTAATTTGGCAACAGTGGTATAAGGACCATGTCAAACACGGTTGTCCAAGGATCATAGTCGGCAAGCAACAATGTGGAGATATCAAATTCTTCAAGCTTTAAAGCCTCCACCATGTAAAGAGTGTGAGCCTATTTGAAGATTATTGAGAGTGACATGCTTGATATATATAGAAAAGAACAGAGGAAAATTCGGAGTGCTCCATCGGATGACCCATATTAGTCCCCTTAATCATAGAGCATTTGTTTAGTATTTAAGTTCATTAATGATGTTAAATTAAGAGATCCTAGGCTCATTTGATTTTCCTTATCAAGATGCTTGATTTAATTATGAGCATGTCATATGTAGAGATAATTTGATCATCCAATTAGTGCCTTGAAGTTTTCAAATATACTTTAGGCCATTAATTTGGGCCCATATGGGCTTAGATTGAACCAATTTTGGTGTCATTGGTTTCATCTTATCGAAATGTTTAGTTTGGCTATAAGTTTGCTGAAATTGGAATTCGGCTTGTCCCAAATTTAGCCATGGAAGGTTATAATTTAATTATGCCTCGAGATTCATGCCATGCCAAGTTGATTTTTTGTGGTGTATCAATAATCAAAGTCAATTTAGTTTAAATTAATGGAACTAAGGTTGAATTGACCGGCATAAATTGATCAATTTGAATCAATTTACTCAATTTAGTCTATTTGAACCAATCGTCTGAAAAATACATTAAGTAATGAAAAATTAATAATATGATTTAATAATTTAATAATATTATAATATGTTATCACCCCCAAAACGTGAATGTGGACCTATCATGAGGGTATTGAACCAAATAAAATCTCATCAATCTTTTCTTGAACCGGACACATTAATTAAAACAAAAATATGTTGAAAATTTTTGCTTCAATTTATCTATATTTACTCAAAATTTATTATAGAGGCCCTAAGTTGGACAGTAAATGAACCAATATTAAGTCAAAATGTCAAAAATAGTCTTAAGGACCCTAAAAATACAAGAAAGGGTTGCCTTAGCCCAAAATTGGGCCCGCACTTGCCTGAATATGTGGACTACTAATTTGACATTGCACGTTACATAGACCTGTGAAGAGGCATAACTTTTTCTCAAATTTTAATTATTCTTTTGTAGTATTAGTTTCTTTAATAAAACATTCTAAATAAAAAAAAAAAATTCCAAATTTTGTGAAATACTAAAAAATTAAGAATTATAGAATAATTATAACCCCTTCACATCTTTTCAAATATAATTATCAATAAGAGTGTCAATATTTGACACGACACGAAAACTCGACCCGGAAAATCCGGGTGGACCCGACCCGATTTTTAAACGGGTCAGGTTTGGGTTGACCCGACGGGTTGGCGGGTCAACCCGAAAACCCGCTTAGAATCAGCTGCCCCGACTACCCGCGCCCTACCGACGCTGCCCGCTCGCGAGTCGCGCCCGCACTGCCCGCGGCCCCGCACACACCTACGCTGCCTGCGGCCCCACACGCGCCCACCCTGCCCGCACGCACGTGCCTGCCCTCGTGCTCGCCGTGCGCCCGCCGCGCACCCGCCCAGCCAGCGTCACAACCCACGTCTGCCTGCCTGCATGCCCGAGCTCGCGTCCCGTGTCGGGTCGAGTAAACCCGACAACCCGATGGGTCTGGTCCGGGTCCGAGTTTTCGACCCATTTGCCTACTCGGGTCGGCTTAGGGCCAACTCGATCGAACCCGAGTCAGTTCCGGGTTCAACCCGAACCCGACTCATGACCCGAAATTGACACCCCTAATTATCAAATAAAAGAAAATTGACACAAACTTATAATCTCTATGGCAGAGCTCTTTTTTCCGAAGAAAAAAAAAAAGACTATCCATTTGGACGAATTTAAGTTCACGTACTTAAGATTCTCAATCCCCACAAAGGAACTCAAATCATTTCTTAAAAATTAAGAAATTGATTTTCTGTTTGGATTAATTGGATCCAATTTCATAGAGAGGCTCTCAATCCTTATGATGGAGCTCCATACCTTCTTTTGAAATGAAGTTAATTTTATTTTTTTTGGGTTGATTGGATCCTACATGAGATAGAATCTTAATCCCTATGGAGGTGCTTTAATTTTTTGCTAAAAAGGTTAATTGTCTCCATTTGGATGACATAATTTCTCGTCCAATTTTGATGCTTCTATTTTCTTGTCCAAAGAAGTTAGCTATCCTAAAAATTAAATATAGCACTTGTAGAAGATAATGATTCATGTAATGATACATCCTTGGTGTGGCAATGGAGATATGATGATAAAGGACATTCCCCCAAAAATATTAAAAATTGATTTGATACTGGAATTCATCATTTCTCATTGATTTTCTTGCTAATTTTTAAGCTTTTTTCTCAAATATTTGGTTAGGATTTTTTGTTGGATGATCGTATGCATCAATATGTTTCTACCAAGAAATTTCTTTATTAAATTCTGCCATTTCAATGTTTTTGAGAACTTTGATTTTCTTAGATATCTTGATATTAAAATTATGATTTTTTTTTCTTTGGTGAATTTCTAGTGTCAAATCAAACCTAGCTAGGATTTTTTTATTATTATTTTTTTAATATAAGCAGCATCTTCGGTTACCGTCATATAATTTTTCATGTAAAATATTATTACTTTGTATGATAGAAAATTTATTAACATCAACATTTCAAAATCTATTATTCCGTTGATTATAGATTTGAAAAAAAAAATTTCAACTTTTGAAATTTTATTAATATTTTTTGTATTTACTCCCTTTGATATACTATAGATCTTGTAAAAAAAATTAAAATTTTCATCAAATAATCTTTCTGAATAATTTGTTGGGGCGTTAGATGAGTGCTTTTTTTTCACATTTTCTACGTTATAAGAATGATAATTCGATGATTAAAATTGTTCATAATTTTTGAAATTCTTATCACATTTTTCTTCTTCTTTTATTTTAATCTATTTTCAAATCTATATAGATGTGTGTATTTTTTTGATAATGCCAAAGATAGAGTTTGATGCTTTGCTTAATATTAATGTCGAGTGTGAACATTTATGTTGAAAGACACTATATAAATCGAAAATTTTTGTGTATGATTTTTAAATAAGAGTTCTATCTCTTGAGCCTTTAACTATATGTTTCATCATATAATAATAAAGAAATTTAATTGATGTTAACGATCAAGTTATTTGAAGTAATAATATTAATGCACTCTCAATATTGATGCTTGCAATCAAGAAAATTGAGAAATTTTTATGTTGACTTGGGGAAAAAAGATAAAAATCTTATTTTATTACTTTAATTAGCTGTTTTAAACTATGGTGCTATAATATAAACATTCTCTTAAGCCTAAATTCATAGGTGAATGCTCTAATAAGCACATACAAAATCTAAGCACTCCATTTTTATAGCTAGCTATCAAACCTATTTTCTTTGGCAAAAACTCATGCAAGGTTTTAGATTGAAATGGTGAGAAAAAAGTTTTCTTGCTTGGCTATAATAAGACCCATCAATATTCTGGTGATGTGCTCGGCTTCTTCAGGTATAGTGCCCATTCGTGTGTAAAAACTCATTCATTCTTGTAATTTTGTTATTATTTTCTTCGTATTTGCCTAATTATTCTAGAGGACAAGATTTGGATGAGATACCATTATCATGGATAAGGTTTAAAGGGAGGTTGACCCAAATGTATGATTAGTGTAAAGGTTCTCCACTAATGATGGAGCAATGATTTTCTTTAGTGCAAGTTGTGCATAAAATTATAGGTTTGATAAATAGCTATGCATAGACATAAGCTACGATAAAATAACATAAATTTTTTTGCTTATTCATAGCTTATATACCTTCACAAATTTTATTAATTATTATGCTTTTCTAACCAGCTATAAATTTGCATCAAATTTTATCATGAAACTAAAATATTTCAAGGTGGTTCAAAAATAACCTTAAAAGCCTAATTCACGCCTATCTTCGACATGTGTATACAAATAAACAAAATCAACTGTTGGATTGACCCTAGAGCATGGTAGTGAAGACATAGTAGATAAGTGATTTAGCCTTTGTATATGCATGATGGACCAATAGTGATTGATATATTTGTAAGGATCATATTATCCATTATAAGGGTCTATTGCAAGCAACTTGAAATGGGATACTGGGAGAATGACATTGGTCAAAGGTGAATATTCTTAAAAGGAAAGGCAAAGAATAAATTAATTCATGTAACACCCCAATATCTAAATTAAAAGAATTATACCATTTATATTCTCTAATTAATGTACTATAGCGCAGATAATTTCATTTTTGTATCAATTAAACTAACAAAATATATCAAATCATTTATCGACACACACATCACTATTCAAAATCCATATACAATAACCAAAACTTCACTCTAGATTATTTATCTATTACAAACTTTCTTATTACAAAAGAATAATAAAAAAATACAAAAGAATAAAATAAACCTAAAATCTTACTCTGGCTAATCTCTCAGCTAGTACCCTTTTTAAACTTGAAAATCAATCAAATCCACATAATGAGCATACAACCCAACAAGAAACCAAAACTCTTTAATGCATTTAATGAAAGATATTAAGAATCAATATGTAGGCTCAAGTCAATCAATATAAAATCAATAGTCATCAGTATAAAAAGCAGCAATTAGTATCAATATTTCAATAAAAATTTATAAGATTAGTAAAATAAAAACATCTTAAAAAGCATAGGAATCCAACAAAAATTCAATAAAGTCTATAAACAAATGATAGGTGTCATACAATAAAGTATATATCAGTTGTCTATCAATTATATTCATACCATGGTTCCATCATATGTTTTCTATCAATGATAATGCCAGTATACTATATTAATATGTCTATCAATATCTATAAGTATATATATCATATGCTATGTCATGTTGTATCGATTTCAATGCTAACTCAATAAGTTCTATAATAGTTCCATCTATCAATATATTATCATATAAATACAATCATGAATGTAATTATAAGTAGTAAAGCATGAGATTAAACTTTAATGAGGTATTTTCATTCTTTTATATGTCATCCATGAATCTTAGACCTGTCAATATTGGACCCGACCCAAAAATTTTGGGTTTGGGTTGACCCGAACCTGAAGCGGGTCGAGTTCGGGTCCGAAAAACTGACTCGTTTACAAAATTGGGTCTGGTTCAAGTTGACCCAAGAACCCGTGAATGATGTGAAATGACCCGGAATGAGGCTCTGACCGACCCTGTCCGCCTTCCCGTTGCCCTGGCTGCCCCGTGCCCGCCTGCACGCTGCCCCGCCAGCCAGCTGCCCAGCCTGCCCGGTTGCATAGGCGCATCACGTCGAGAGTCACATCCCAAAGATAACATCGCCACACGCATCCCGAGCTCACATCCCACATGCATCACCGGCTGCTTTCACTGGCTTCTGCTGCCGTCGGCCCAGTGCTCCTGCTGACCTGTCATTGCAAGCATTATTGTATTCATGAGTCAGGTCGGATTGACCCAAACCTAAAGCGGGTCGGGTTTGGGTCCAAAAACGTCGGGTCGACCCGAACCTGGCCTGTGACCCAAAATTGATAGGTCTAATGAATTTTATTAATTATTCATTATATCATTAATTCATCATCTTTACATATGATTTTCAATAATCAATAAAAAGTCGTCACCTTCAGCTCGTCGGCATAACCCACTCAATCAATTACAAGCTAACATCAATATTATGTCATAAACCTTTTATTTAAGAAAATCCCATCAGACTACACTCATGTGTAAGGTATTATATTTTAAGAGTAAACTCATATTAATTATAGTATTAATAGCTAGCCTTCCTTGCTTATATGTACATGCTATGTTCATTTCATATTATGTGATGCCTTCAGGTTCAACATATGGATTGACCTATTTTGACCTAATTGAAAAAATGTAAATATTTAAAATTTTGAGTTTTGAACCCATTTGCATGCATTTGAAAGTATTTTAATGCTTGAAAATGGTTGCAAGTGTTTTAGAATGAGTCTCAAGGGTCTAGAGTGAATTTTAGCATAATCTAAAAAAAGTTATTAATTGAGCAACCATATATTGGGTGTTTGAGCACCGTGGTGCCACAACAACTCCAAGGTGTGAAATAATGACATTTCAATGCTGTAGACTCAAGTTTTTTATAAAATGAATTAGCGCCTTAGCACTTTGATGGTAGCGCCGCAGCACTAGGCAACTAATTGTACTTCAAATATAAAATAAAACCATTATTTCATTCATTTATTTGAGCGATGGAAGCCACAAGGAGAGAGTTTGAGAGGGAAAAGAAGGGTTTTTGAGAAGCTTTAGGTCATTTTTAGTCATCGACCAATTCAGAAAGTTACTTGGATCAACGTAGATCACATTATTCTTATGTCAGTTTTCAAAAATACAAAGCTTTTCTATTTTTTTTAATTAAATTTCTAATTCCATTACTAAAAATGAGGTTAACTTTGCAATGAAATACTTTCACCTCGTAACTTTTATATGTTATAGAGATTGAGATTCTTAACTATTATTACAATTTCTTAAAATTTTCCACCTAAAAATTTAGAAATTATGCAATTTTTATTTAATAAAAAATAATCGAGACTCTAAAAAATAGTGATGTAGTACAATTAAAGTATTTAAAAAATATTTTGCATAATCCCTGATAATTTGGTTATATTTTGAAATAGTAAATTTATTTCAATAAGAATGTTTATTGCATACCATTATAAAAAATTATTCAATTCTAGCATGAGCTCAATTATGCTTTAACTATTACAATGTGATGAATAGGGCTGTCAAAATTGGGTCCTGGGTCAGATTTTGGTTCAACCCAAAATTGACCCGGCACTATTTTGCCCGACCTGAACCTGAGCCATTTTTCAAATGGGTCAGTTTTTCTGACTAGAACTCGACCCTCTTTGGGTTTGGGTCAACCCAAACCCGACCTGCAACATTTTGATCGGAAGAGTGATGGGAGTTCACTCGCTACACTCGGACTTTGGCTCCTTCACTGCTGTTCTACTTCACCCCTTAAATGACATTCCCTTTCGGTCGAATCAAAAGTTATAACATGTTGATAGGAAGCAACGATAGGAGTTTGTTGTTTTTCGACACTTCGACTTTGCTCCTTGGATGGCATTCCCTTTTGGTTGGATGGGAGTTCACTCGCTGGCTCCTTCGTTATTGTTTGACTCATTCCTTGGACAATTTTCCCTTCCGTTCGGATCAGAAACTGCAACATTTTGATCAGAAGCAATGATGGGAGTTCACTGATGTTTGACTTCACTCATTGGATGACATTCCATTTCGGTTTGATCGAAAGTTGTAACATTTTGATTGGAAGTAATGATGGGAAATCGCTATTGTTTGACTTTGCTCCTTAGATGCCATTCCCTTCCAGTTGAACGGGAGTTCACTCAAGTTGTTGTTTGAGTTTTCTAGCTGTGAAGTATTCCAAGTCAAAATTGGGCCAATTTTGGGTTTTTGGGTCAACCTGAACCCCAACTGAAATTCAAAATGGGTAAAAAATTAGGACCCAAACCCGACCCATTTTTGGTTCGGGTTGACCCGAACAAAAAATTTTCATGTCAAATTTTCAGATCGTGTCAAATATTTACACCCCTAATGATGAAATATGTTATTATGTAATTAAAAAATATTAATTTGGACATATAAGGGATAAAATCCCATTGAGAATTTATCTTTGATTTAGAATATTCTAGTGCCTATAAGGCCATTAAGCCATATTCTTGTGCCTATGGACTTGTTCTGGTGCTGTAAGCACAAAGGGATTATAAATGGTCAAAATCCTCTAAGATTTTATCTAGGATCGAGAAAATTTAATATGAATTTTAGTAAAATTACCTACTTAAAATTATTTATTTGAATTTTGATAACTCATGTGCTCGTATTAATTAGTTTTAGTATAATTATTGATTATACTGCTCTTTTAAAATGATTGAATTTAATTTAATAAAAGAAATATTTTGAAATTTAGATTGATATTAATAGCTTGCATAGCTGTTGTAGCTCACCATAGTTTTGTTTTTTATTTTTAGGACCTAGAAAAAGGAATGAGCCTATTGATTAGCAATTTAGGATTTAATCTAAATTTATAAGTATTTCTCTATTTTAATTTTTATACAATCTGGACTAATTTTTTTAGTATTTTGCTCTATAATATATATTGTAGCCATGTATTGTAGTGTAGATCTTGTATATATCATTTTGATTAAAGGGAAAAAAGATTTTTTTGATGAGTTTATATTCAGTACTATGAATATTTTAGTCACTCTATAATATGTTGTTTATTTGAAATGAAGTTTGGAACATAATCTAAAACTAGCTCGTAGGATTTGTTTATCACAACTCAACACGATAGGACTTATCCCATTAGGTTGGGTTGTGATAAGCTTTTTTTGAATCAGAGTAATAGTTTTGAAATGAGTTGTAAAATAGAGTTATAAGAATTTATCTATAAGTCAAGTGGGGTAGTTTTTAGTTTATATGGTTATTCGTTATTCTTTATTTCATGTGTATGTATGTTCAGTTGCATATTCCATATGAGTATGGATCCCCAAATCCATATATGATAGATTAATAGAGTGATAGTTAGGAAGCTCCTGTATATAGTAATGCTCTAATAGTCAGTACTTAGATAGTTTTGAAGTTTGCTGGTCTGATAGCCTGGATAATGGGTAAGGCTATAGAGCAGGGTTCCTGCTGTGAGGTTTAATGATGTAGATTTACATATGTAGATATTGTTAAGATTGAATCTATTGAGGTTTGAGAGTGTTATTTAGCCCATAGTAGCAAGGGACTTATTGGGGAGGCTAGAGAAGATATTTGATGGTATGTAGTGTCCACTAGAGAGGAACGTACCACTAGCTATCTTTTTGTTAGGTAGTGAGGCAAAATGTTGGTGGATGGGTTAGTAGGAGGAGAAATTTTAGGGGAGCTTAAACTCTTTGATTAGTTAGGAGGAGTTCTCTGATGTGTTGTGAGCTTGATTTGTACCACCTTCTATAAGATAGTATATGGAGGAGACTTTCTTGAGACTTGTTCTAGGGAGCAGGACAATGATGTAGTTTTAGGCAAAGTTTATTATTTGGCCAAATATGATCTTCATCTGATTAGTACTCCCACATAGAATTACTATAAATTTTTAGATGACTTTAGGATAATTTGAAATATCAACTTATACCACTTCATATTTTTAATTTCTTTGAGCTTGTTGAGAGAGCTCATTTGATAGAGAATGATTTAATAGCTACTTAGCATTGGTAGACTACTAACAATAAGAGATATAGTGGAAAATTATCTAGTAGTGGATTTTCTAGGAAGAAGAGTATATTCATACTTAAAGAGTATAGGAAAGGTGAATAGTCTTTGTTTGTGGCAGCTTTGAGTACGGGCAGTGTTGCTAATTCTAGGAGTTTTATCTATAAGGCACCTGTGTACAAGAGTTGTGGTAGAAATAACTTTGGTTAATACTATTAAGTGGCTTGCCAATGTTTTAAATGTGGATAGGTGGGATAAAGGATGGTTGAGTGCCGACAAGTAGAGTTTGACTGAAAATCTGATCCTAAATCTGAGAGTTACGTTAGATCAACAAGGAGACCAAGGGTAGTTCCACTCTATACTTTATTTGAGGGATCATTTCCTAGAGGTAGTGGATCTGGTTCCATGACATGTTCAATAAAAAACAGACCATATTGTTAGAGACAGCTTAGTGGTATATTGCTCTAGTTTCAATTCAACCATGTGTGCATAGTTTGACTAAGCAGAACGCTTAAGATGCCATAGATGTCGTGAAAGGTAAAGTTTATAGTTTTAAGCACCCTTGCATATTTGTTTTGATTCCATAGCCAATTATTCATTTATTTTGAGCATTTCTTCGATTTACTGCACTTATCATTAATTTTACTACTTGTTTCTCGTTTTATTATCTTATCAACTAGAGATGGTATGATAGTCAATATGATCTATTTTTTTGATATTAAGATTTCTAATAAAAAGTGAAAGTCCAATTTGATTTTATTACCCATTTCTATATTTGATATCATTTCAGGTATAGATTAGTTGAGTTGATATGAAGCACAGATTGATTACTTAAAAAAGTTAGTTACTTTATTCCTAGGCAATGAGAGTTATGTATCTTAGGAAGTTAAATTTTTTCTTATATGATTTATGCTATGGAAGCAGATATATTGTGAAAGAATGGTTGCATGGTGGAATTAGTTTGTAATAGAAGTATAGATTATAATCCTCTTTTTTATGTCCCAATAGTATGTGAGTTTATGGATGTATTTTTTTGAGAAGTTAGTCAATTTACCTCCAAGAGGAGACATAGAGTTTTATATTAATGCATTTTTGGGTACGTCCCCAATTTTTAAGGCTTCGTATAGGATGAGACCTAAGGAGCTTCATAAGTTAATTGATCGAGGATTCGTCTATCCAAGTGTATCTCTGTCGTGAGTACCTATTCTATTTATGAAGAAAAATGATGGTATGATGTGCTTATACATTGATTATGGGGAGTTGAAAAAGTCACTATCATGAATAAGTATCCTCTACCATAAATTGATGACCTATTTGACCAGCTTATTAAAACTTCTATATTTTTTAAGATTAACTTGTGATTTGAATATTATCAAGTGAAGGTGAGAGGGTTTGATATGATGAAGACTAATTTCAGTGTTAGATATGGATATTATGAGGTTTTAGTCATGTTATTTGGGTTGACGAGTACGCCATTTATTTTTGTGGATTTGATGATCAAAAGTGTTCAGAGATTTTCTGGATTAGTTTGTTATTATCTTCATAGATGATATTTTAGTTTAATCTACTTCTGAAGAAGATCATGCTACAGATTTGAGGATTATTTTTGAGACTCTAAGGTAGCATCAACTATATGTAAAATTCTCCAAATGTGAGTTCTGGGGTAGGATTATTATTTTCTAGGGAACATGACAAGTAAAGCACATATTTTTTATAGATATCCAAAAGTTTAGGCATCCATTGATTAGCTAAGTCTTACTACTATATTTAATGTACATAGTTTCTTGGGTATGGCTAGATATTACAAGAAGTTTGTGACAGTTTTTTTTTTTTTTTGTATTTTTACATCTTTGAAGAGATTGATTCAGAAGATAGTAGCTTTTATATAGACATCAGAGTGCGAGGCTTGTTTTTAAAGATGGAAGGGTTATTTAACTTTTGCTTTAGTTTTGTTTCTTTCATTTGGTAAATAAGGTTTTCAGATATCCAGTGTTGCTTCACTGAGAGGTATGGGATGTATTCTGATGTAGAAAGAAAAGGTTATAACTTATGTTTTTAAGAAGTTGAGGCCACATAAGAGAAAATATTTGACATATAATCTGGAACTTGTGGGGTCAAGTGTGATATTTTTACAGACCACTAGATTCTTAAGTGTATATTCACTCAGAAGAATCTAAATCTGAGGCAAAGGAGATGACTTTGATTGGTTAAATATTATGATCTAATTATTTAGTATCAGTTTTGTAAGGCTAATGTTGTAGCGGGCACTTTGAGTAGACTTGTCAATATTGCACCCGACCCGAAAACCCGACCCAGAATTTTTGGGTTTGGGTTGACCCGAACCTGAAGCGGGTTGGGTTCGGGTTCGAAAAACTAACCCGTTTGCAAAAATGGGTCGGGTTTGGGTTGACCCGACGGGTTGCCGGGTCAACCCGAAAACCTGTTTATTTTAAAAAATTTTGAATTTTCATACCCAGCCCGCGCTGCCCGCCTGCCCCGCTGGCCGCTCGCTGTTGCCCCGCGCGCTACACCGCACCGCGTCGCTCGCTGCACGCCTGCACCGCACCGCGTCTGCGCGTCGCTCAATGCACCGCACCGCGTCGCTTGCCCGCTGCACGCTAGCCTGCACCTGTGCACCGCTCGACTTCGGGAGACCCTAAACCCTAAACAGGTCAGGTCGGGTTGACCCAAATCCGAATAAAGCCGGGTCAGTTACGGGTCGGGTCGGGTTTGACCCGTAACCCGAAATTGACAGGTCTAACTTTCAGTAGAAATATTCTGCATTATCATGTGTTCAGCCTACATCTGATGAATACTTGATATATGATATAAAGAGATTATAATTGGAGGTGATTTCATCCACTATTTGGGATAATGGTATATTGGCTCATATGATTATTTAGCCTTCTTTGCAAGAAATGATTTAGGAATCTTTGGAATCATATACATAATATTTGAACATGATTGATCTAATTAAAGTCGATAAAAAGTATGAATTGTAAGTTTCTAATTATGATATTATTTTCTAAATGAATAACCTTTGGGTTCTTAGTTCTGCAAATTTGAGATATGTTATTCTACACAGGGCTCATTATTTAGGCCCCAAGAAGTAATAAAATGTATAGTGAATTGAAAGATCTATTTTGAAGGCCTCGATTAAAAAGAATGTTGTAGATTTTTTTTCTAAATATGAAGCTTGTTAGTTAGTAAAAGCAGAACAACAGTGACTGGGTGATTTTCTGCAGCCATTACCCATTTTAGTGTAAAGATAGAAAGATGAGACTGTGGATTGTATTATGAGTTTTTCCAAGTCGAGATCATTTGATGAATTCAGCCCATTTCATTCTTATTTGAAATTCTGATTCTGTAGATAGATTGACATATGTATATATGTGTGAGATTATCAGATTATATGGGATATTGAAGGTTATAGTTTGTGATAGGGATGATAGGTTTATCTCCAGACTAGGGAGGGTTATTCAATAATGATTGCGAATAAAATTGCATTTAAGTATGACATTTTATCTTTAGACTGATGGACAATCTGAAAGGACTATAAGGGTAATGGAAGATCTATTGAGGCAATATGCTCTATATTTTAGTGAAAGTTAGGAGGATTACATTTTTATGATTAAACTAGCTTACAATAATAGTTTTCAGTCAAGCATATGCATTACTTCATCATATGAAGCTTTGTATGGTAGGAAGTGTTGTACATCAATATCTTGGATAAAGGTGGGAGAGAGACATTTGATTAGTCCAACCTTAGTTGATGAAGCAACTAAAAAGATATGTTTAATCATAGACAGATTGAAGACTATACAAGATAGGTTGTGACAATATTTTGATGCTAAGCATCAGCTGAGGAATTTCAAATGGGAGATTTTGTATATGTAAAGATTAGACCAATGAACGGCATTAGCACATTTGGTGAGAAAGAAAGTTGAGTCCAAGGTATAATAGCCCCTTTGAGGTTATCGAAAGGATTGAGAAATTTTCCTACATGTTACAGTTTTCAGATCATATGTCTGAAATTCATAATGCATTTCATGAGTCGCTTATAAGAAAATGGATATCTTATTCTGAAAATAAGATATATAATGAAGACATCAATGTATGCTGAGCTACAGAGAAGAACTAAAGAGGGTTCTGGCCTATGATATCAAACATTTGAGAAGTAAACAAATTCAAATGGTTAGAGCTCAGTGGAAGAAAAGAATTGAAAGAGAAGTTACTTAGAAAAAAGAGTCTGAGATGAGACAGTTGTCCTGATTTATTTATATAACATGAAGTCTAAGTTTTAAAATATTGAGAATGACATTTTTGGGGGAGGGGAGAGTTGTGATGCCTCCAGGTTTAGCATCTGTATTAATCTATTCTAACGTGACTGAAGAAAGGTAAATATTTAAACTTGTGTGTTTTGAACCCATTTGTATATATTTAAAGGTATTTTTTCTATGCAATGTAAGTAAATATCATGTATGAAATGCAACAAAACTAGGAATTACAGAAAATATAAAAACTATTAATTTACTTACAAAATTTATAACTATTGATTCATTCAATGAAATTCAATAATATTATGATCAAAATGCTCATAAAATTCATATATATCATATATAAAAAAGTTACATGTTGAAAGTGGGGTAAATAATGAGAATATTATATCTCTATCAAATTGGAAAATATTAAGTTCATCAAACTCAAAATTATTTAAAACCATAGTGAGATTCGGGCTACTTTCTAGGAATAAAAAAAATCTCGGAACATAGCTGACAAACAAAAATGCCCCAAATCCCCTTTTCTCTCCTCCCTCTCTCTTCCTTCTCCTCCCCTCTTCATTTCCTTCCTCGATAATAAAAAGAAATAAGGATATATATATATATATATATATATATATATATATATATATATATATATATATATATATATATATATATATATATATATATATATATATATAGAGAGAGAGAGAGAGAGACGCTCCAACCCAACACCGTAGCGCCGCATGTTCATTCCATAGTTTTTGTAGAAAAAAGAGCATCTGTGTCGATGCATCAAATTTTTGTGCCCCAACCCAAAATACCCCAGAGCCGCTTGTTAAAAATCATAGCGCCGCATCACCATAGTTTAGAAATTTTAGACTTCTTAAATAAATTCATTTAAGAGCTCTAGATTGTTACAATTCATATCCATCAAAGGGAATTTTCTTGAAGATGGCTTCAAAGCTAATCTCATAAAGGGCATCAATAAGATGTTGTTGATTCAAATCCTTCAATAGTATTAGAAGATTATGGTTGGCTGAGTAGTAAGGGAATGATAAGTTATATTAAATATGTTTAAGGGATCCTGATAAGGCTACATTGGAGGAGAAATAACAGCATGATGATCAGGGGACACTACATGGGTGACATCAAGTTGATGTAATAGCCTATTATTTATTTTGGTGGTGGGAGAACTCCATTGTGCTGTGATGATGCACCTTATTATCTAACCACTACGAGATGAAGGCTTTGGGCTTAAGGCTCCATCAACCTGCACATATGATCCTCCAAATTTAGTTTTGGGTAGACTTCACTTGTTAGATTCTATTGTCCATGATTGAGTGATTGATTGATAGCGATTAGAAACATTTTTATAGCTTGTTAGGAATATTTCTCACAAATCTTGCCAAATTATTGTATGTAGAAAATTTCAAGTAGTAGAAATATTTTATCTTCATTACTTTGTAAGACTATCCTATACATATTGATAAAGGAATGTTGCAAGACACTATAATTTTTTATTTGAAATGCTCAAAAAAGGAAAAAAAAACTATAAGACAACCTCAACCTAAACAAAATCGCAAAACACCCAATCAGATAACAAATGTTAATTCCACTAATTATAAACTACTTATTCACCATTTTAGTTCCCTATAACCTCAGAATTAATTAAACATAAGCTCGTTGGATTTCTCTAATCAAGAAACTCATTTTGATTACAATTATACAATATTCAAAAATCATTTGCACTTTCAAATAGGATTATAATATTTTCAACCATGCTTCAAGTTCTTAATTCATGCTCATTTCGAGTCAGATAGGATCACGTTTGGTTTTATTGAATTTATCTTATCAATAAGTTTAGTTCAACTATAAGTTTATTGAACTCAAAGTTCAAATCATATTGAAGATCATTTTTGAAATTTTCAATTCAAATATTTCATCAAGATTCACATTTGATCAAATAAAATGTTGATTTTTTCAAAAAAAGAAGGGAACATTTAATATTCACACTTAAAAAAGATTTAATATTTTACATGCAAGATATTAATATGGTATAAAGGGATATGTGTATACATTAATGTTAATAGGTTATTGCATTGAAAACATATAAATATAGTGGACTTGATGTCTCAAGGTTTTATTGCCCATTATTAAATTTTGGAGTGCAATATTATATAGCAGACCTATGTTTAGACCTATTGTGTGAGGGAACACAAACTGATATAGTGAGTATCAATCTTAATTATCTTCAATTTTTTATCTCTCACATATAAATAATCGAGCAAAATAAAAATTGGGACACAACATTTTCAAGCATGATAGGTGTAAAAAATCAAACTAATATAGTGAGTGTTAATCTCAATTATCAAAGAATTCTTTTTATCTATCACACATATGTAGTTTAAGTAAATTGAAAAGTGAGACTCATGATTTTTCACCTAAGAAAATCATATGGTCATGTGATGTTGAATGGTTTTCACTAGTTTGAAAGCAGTTAAAAGATATAACCCATTCTCACACAAAAAAAATTGACATTAATGCAATTTAAAAGAATGTAAAGTTTGTTTTAATATAATAATATCAACAATTTCAATGTAAAATGTTGTCTACGTGTCTAGAGGAAGGTAAAATATAACCATTATAGAAGATAATGTTACTATCAATATTAAGTAAGACAATCGTGATATTGTTCAGGTTAGCAAAGACAACCGCATGAGTTATGTTGGAAATAAATGTGATGCAAGAAATGATAGGATTTGTTTTACTAAAGATTGTTGAAATGTATGTTTTATGATAGATGGTCATAACCAAGTCTTTTAAGATATAGTTGCAATGCAAATCTTTAAAGAGACTATTATGATGTAGGTCTTGAAGAATATGACTATGATGTAGCTTTTAAGGGATGTCATCCTCCTGACTTGTACTTGATATCATCCTCTTGACACCAATTAATATTCCTTTCAAGTGCATCTACTTAACCTAACGAGATCACCTAGAGCTTGCCTATAATTTGACCATTCCATAGTGCTTAGCTATCTTAGGCTTGCTTTATTAAAATGGGATAGTAAAAAAAAATTTCCTTTAGTATTCCCTTTACTTTTTGAAGATTTCTTTTTGTAGTTTATTTCTCTATATATATATATATATATATGTTTTCCCCTTATACATCATCAAACTCATGCATCAGATATAACTCAATGCCCTATCCCTACCAATGCTCTCACTGTGTGTATTTATAACATTTTAAAATTTTATTGAACCCTCCACTCAACAACCTATCCTTCATGCGCCATCTCATGTTGGTATGATTTATTGACCACATCTTAAAATGCTTTTATACATCTATGTTGGTGGAATTTTGAAAACATGTTTCGCAAAGATTAGTTTTCTTTGGGAGCTTTAAAATTGAGATTTAATTCTAATTCTAAAATCGAATCATCCCGTTAGAAAAATTATGTCACCCGAAGGACGAACATAAAATTCCATAACGACGTTCAGATTTAGAATTATGAAATTCATCTTGAATATTATGACGGATGCTGAAGAGAACTTCATATGGCCCCGAAGGGTCAAAATGAGGTTCAACTGAATATCCAGCTACAACATTCAAGAAGTATGATCGTCGCATTCACATCCAAAGCCTTATCGAAGAAGGATGTATCTCCCCAAAGGGAAATGACACCATTCCACGATAATTCTTCTAATGCAACGACGACGATCATTCTTTAACTTTTCCCAAAGAAATCTAGTGAAGTTTTAAAATCAATTTTAAAATCAGGTGTGTGGGGTTCCAAATCTCCTACGAGCGCAAGCCCTCGTAGTTAATTACATCGTAGGAAAACGAGGTCTCCTACGAAAACTCTCGATTAAAATAATGGCAAAATTTTGTTAGAATTTCTAGGAGTGATATCAAAGTATGAATAGAATTATTGGAAAATCAAAAGGGAATGGATCAAAATTGAGCAGTTATTAACGGAGTCAAAGGATGAGAGGTAGGGGACACTTTGAGATTCCAGAACCATCCGGAAGTGTCCCAACTTAATCTAAGTGTTAGGCTTTATATTTTAGGATTGAAATGAAGCTTTAATTAGAGTTGAGTATTTTATTAGAAATTTGGGACTATATTCCCGAAATTTGGGGTCTTATAATCAAAGATCTGCCCCGGATCCTAAATCTATTTTGGACACTAGACCACAGTCGTCCGATCCTAACTAATGCAGTGCAAGGTCTGGACTTACCCCGGCCTGGATTGGGGAGCCAGCTAACCACCTAATCGGTTTAAAAGAGATGAATCCGGTCTTTTATGAAAGAGTGGTAGGGACGTTGTAATTAAAGTTTTGGAGAGTTGGGGCCGACATCTAGAGACTCTCCTAATTGGCCCCTTTGACTTATGTCGGGTGCTAAAATGCTAAGGACTATGAATTTAAAATTTTGACTCTTTAATTTGTATCTAATGCAATGCATGCTGGTTAACAACCTCAAATCAAATATGCTTGAAAATTTTAAAAACAGGCTTATAAAATAATTTTTTAGAAGACTGGACTTCCCCAGGTCCGGCACCTCGTCCTCATAGGTCAGACTATCCGGACTCTACCCGCAGGCGGGGAAGGGTCTAAAACAAGGAAAGAAGAATGCAAAAATATGCATACGACCCCAGGGTCGATCCCCGGCTAATTCCCTAGATTCGTTATCTTTCTATGTTATTTAGACTCACTAAAATTTTAGACTTTTAAAATTATGAGTATAAAAGTTTCACACCCTCACGAGCCTCACGTATCCAGGCGAAAACAAAGAGCGGCATGCAATCGTCAAAAAACTAGTAAAAACAAGTAATCCTAGAGGCAATCAAATCATCACATCAAATATAAATTAATTAATAAATGTCCATAGGCAAAGTTGCCTTGCTTATTACAAACCAGAATATTACAGAAAGTAAAGTGGCCGGGCACCACTGACAACAACCCGGATTCTAAGCCTAGTAATGACGCAAGTTATTTTGAGTGGGATACTCTCAATCTTCAAATCTTCAAATCTTCAATTTCATTCTTCTTTGGACTCCTTTTCTTCAATCTTCTTAGAATCCTCGTAGTAGATTACCCAAATGGATAAGAGGGCACTTCCCTCTAAGGGGAAGGCCACTCCTTCCTCTTTGGGTAAGGAAGAGGTATGATCCAAATTTGGATTTCCAAATGGAAAAGGAGTGTTCCCCAAAGGGGTATCCTTTCCTCTTTGGAATCCAAGCTTTGGATCTATGTATCCCAAACTCAAACTTAACTTTCACAACACTTAACAATTATACAAATTACATTGATATCAAAATAAAAATCTAGACTCACCTGCAAGGTTATCCTAAGCAATTAATATAAATAAAGCAGTTATTCCCAAGCAGTTATATATGAGCAGAAAAGAAAGTAAACACACTGGCCACGCTCTTTTTATGATTTGGGGGCTTTAGCAGCTGAAGCACCTGTGCAAAGAGTTTATAATATTTGTGCATTTTTTTATTTTGCCCCCTTTTTACATTGGCCTGCATGAGCGTGGCCACCTGCAGAAAACTGTGTCAACATCCAGATCGTACCTAACCTAAGGGTAATCTAGTCGCCAAACACATCAATCCATCCACAGAGTACAGAAAAAGTAAGCAGACACAGCAAAGCAATTTCATCCACAACATGCAGTGAAAACTACGAAAAATCCGGCACACAGCAGTAAAGTAAACACCGGCCTAACCTAGATCTAGAGTTGGTTGTCCTAGCACATCATCTAAAGTGTGTGAGAAAGGTCGTGTGGCTGGGATAGATTCTAAAGTAGGTGATTAGTTAAAGTTGTCTAAAAGTTTGAGTTTGTTAAGGCTTAGGAGGGAATTTAGATTAAAATTCAAGTATTAATAAATTAGGAATTTTAATTAAATATATTTTAAAAGTTAATTGATTACTACCTTTGTTTCACACCGAGGCCGTGAAGTTTATTTCACCTTCCTTGGGGCTAAGCTAATAGCCTCGTAGGCCTGGGTTACCTAGTAGCAATCGGGGTTGATTAAGTTATTTAAATTGGTTGGAATTAAAAAAAAAGTGGATTAATACAAAAATGAGTTAATTACTGATTTTAAAAGCTTGATTAATTTAAGTTTGCCATTAATTGATTCGTGGCGTTGTGCCACCAGGCTCGAGGAACCAGCCTCCTTAGGACACTTAGCCCCGCAGCCCGGAGTAGTCCAGCCGATAAACCAAATTAATGTAATTGAATTAGAGACTTTTAAAATGTTAAATAATTAAAAAAATTAATCCATTTTAAGGTTTGACACCCTTTAGAATCCATTCGTGGCGTTGTGCCACCAGGCTCGAGGAACCAGCCTCCTTAGGACACTTAGCCCCGCAGCCCGGAGTAGTCCAGCCAATAAACTTCAACTTTAGGGTGGTTGTTGTGTTTTAAAGGATTTGTTAAGTGTTTTGGACATTAAACCAATATTTTCTGAATTTTAGAATGGTTTGAGCCTCATGAATTTTAGAATATTTTAATAATTTAATTAAGGGGTCAAAAATTGAATTCTTTTTATTAAGCTCAAATTCTAGAAAGTTTGTATTTTATCAAAATACTAGGCCTAATTATGAGTTGTTAGACATGTGGCACATTCAATTTTGAGTTTTCTATCAAAAGTTATGATTTTTAGAAGTTTGGATATTTATGAAAATTTTCAATTATTCCAATTAAAGACTATTCTAGTGATTTGGGCCTAAATGGATCTCAAACTCCTTGAAATCTCTCCCAAAGATCAGAGGTGATCCAAGGGGAGATTATCAAGCATTAAATTAATTCTTGGGATTTTTAATGATTACTAATTAATTAATATTAATTAAACACTGAATTTTACTTAAAATTAAATTAAGACTTAATCTGATGCCCAATCAAGGGGCTTTTAATTCTCATGGGTTAAGGGTTCAACACTGATTAATATGAAGTATTAAACTTAAATTTTGGATTTAAAAGGGATTTATTAGAATTTAATTAAGGCTAGGGGGGCAATTCTAGCAAGGGCAAGCTATGGCTCCTAATTGGTGAACCAAATGGACTCCAAATCTGATGAAATTTGGACCATGGGGTCACATGATCCCAAGGCCTGAACACACCAAATTTGGGCTCAATTGGAATACTCTAAGGTGGCTAACTAAGCCACCTAAGGTGAGCTCTAAGTCACCTTCAAAAAATCTTAGGGAGCTATCCTAAGGTTGGATTGGGACAAAGTCAGTGGCCCTAAACTCCATATCCTAAGCATAATCAACACACAAAAAACTAGATCCTAATTCTCATTGGATAGGCTTAAATCCCAATATGAATTTAAGGGTCAACCCATGACCCTTAAACTCAAAATTGGGGGAAAGTGCCCTTAGACCTTTAAAACAGGGGAGACAAAATTTGGACATGTCAAAGACATGCCCAAATTCAATCTCCCAAAGTTCCATGCCCTGGAGACTTAACTACAAACAGTAATTGCATAAATTGAAATAATACCATTAATGAAATTAAACTTAACACGCATGCAATTAGGGCCTGGAACCATAGGGCTTTTGAAGATCTCCCTGAGACCTTTCCAATGAGCCTAAGAACACCTAATTTGGTCAAGTGTGCAGGGAGATATGGATTTTTGAAGTTCCCTTAATTTTCTGGAATTATTAATCCAGCCATTATACAGTCAGCCGCGCTTTACACGCGGCGCGTCCCGATTGGCTGGGCAATCATTGGCGCTGACTAGGTAACGGTCGGATTAATCGTAGCCGTCGGATGGCGGATCGAACGGCTGGGATTAAACGCGCTCCGGGACCGCGGGATCTAATCCGAGCCGTTGATCGAAATCAACGGCTGGGATTTCGTCTTCAACCTCCGCCTTTGCCCGAAGCCGTGAACATTCTCCGGCGTGATCCGAGCAATCTCACCGGCGAACTTCGACGAAATTTCACAGGAAGGATCAGGGGGGTGGAAACCTTCAATCCAACGGTGGAAATCCGTTGGGGTGAAGGTTTCCTTCACACTTGACCGGACTACCTAGCTAGGGAGCTCGGGATGAAGGAATTACCGCAGAGAAAGTCTCAACGAATGAGTTTCTCTATCTGGGAGCTTCAGGAGACGAAGGCGAGCAGGTTTCCTTCAGAGGCCGCGACTGGAGAACGGCTGGAGGTATGACTTCGAGCGGGACGCCGAAGCCTTTCGCCGGAGTTCGCTCGAAGCGATGGAAGGGACGGTCTGGGAGCTCGAAGGCAGGTGCTGGGAGATCGAGGAAGCTCTGGGGAACCGTTCGAAAACTCTAGGATCGTCTGGCGAGCCTTGGGGAGCACCACCCTATTCAGCCTCCTCCCGCGAGCTCGGACGGCCAGGATTGAAGTGGAGGAGGTCGCGGATTGATGCCAAGTGGAAAGGGGCACCATTCCAGAGAGCTCGTAAGCCTCAAGCCGGCGAGCCACAGCCTTTGGAAGGCTTTCGGTCTGGGGGGACCACCGGAGCTTGCTCTCCATTGGCTCCGACCGCCGCCGGCCATGGTCTGGGTCGGATTGACCAGGGAAGGCCGATGGGGACATGCTGGAGCCAATTGTGGCGTCAAATTGGCCTGGGGAAGCTGGGATCGATCTGGTGGCTCGGTTGGGCTCGGACCTGCTTGGTTTGAGTCGAATTGAGCCCGATTCAGGTCAGACCAGACCCTGGGTTTGGTATGGGAGGCAGGTCTGGGTCTGTGCACCCAATGCACGTGGCAATTGGGTCCAATTTGATCTGTGTCAAAGGTTGGCTCGGGTTGATCCAAATCTGCTCGGTTCGGGTCGATTTGGGCTCAACCCAGGTCAGGCCAGACCCTTGGCTTGAAGTGGGAAGTGGGTCTGGGTCTGGTGCACCCAATGCAAGTGGCAATTGGGTCCAATCTGATCTGTGTCAAAGGTTGGCTCGGGTCCAAGTGTTTTTGGCTACTTTGGGTTAGCCTAACTATTGACCCAAGCTAGCCCAAGGCATGGGCTGGCTGGAGGAGGTGTATTGGACCTAGGGCCACCTATGGGAGGTGTTGGCCAGGTTCAATTGGATTTAGGTTGAGAGTTGGCCCAATCCCAAGTGCTATTAGGCACTTTGGGCTAGCCTAACTCTTAAACTAAATGAGCCCAAGGATTGGGCTGGTCAAGGAAGGTGTATTGGGTCAATGGGAACCCAATGGCACCTTGATTTGGATTCAATTTGATTAAGATCAAAAGATGGCTCAAGGGAGGTCTCTCTTGGGCCACTTGGGTCAAGCCATAAGGCTAACCCAAGTAGGCCCAAGGCTTGGGTGACCAAGAGGGGTCTCTTGGGTACCCAAGGGTTCATCCCATACATTCAAAGGACTTGGAATGGAGTAGATTCAAAATTTTGAAAGGGGAGGGGTGTATGAGTCCATGGGTCAAACTTGGTTGACTTGGTCAACCAGGTTGACCCAAGGTCTGGATTTGAGTTCAACAAGTTGAGTTTGATATTTGAAATTCATTGGAAATGGTTTCAAAGAGTTTGGAATTGATTTGAATTGAAATAGCCATTTGAAATCTCATAAGGGTATTTTAGTCAATTTTGGCCCATTGGTCAACTAGAGCCAAAAATGATTCTGAAAGATGCAGTTTACTGCTCAATGGGTTAAAATCAAGAGTCTGGAAGTGATTGGAAGCTTGGATAAGGGTTCCAAGGTCAAGATCTCAAAAGGGTTAGGTTCAATGGCATAGGCTGTAAATATTTGAAGGTTTTACAGCCTTTGGATTTTAATTCAGATTCTGGGGTTAGAGACCTCAAAATGAGCTAAAAGTTGGAGAGTAACCTCTAGAGACATGTCTTATCACTTTACAAGTGATAGACCTTGAATCAGAGACCATTTGAGTGGGTTTTGAAATGTTTGAAAAAAATCTCTAAAAAGGGTCTTTAGGACAAGGCCTTGAGACTTAGGATTTGAGTCTGGATTTCTGGATTTGGAATAGATTTTAAGTTGGAATGATTAGTATTGAAGTATTCAAATCATTTACAATCATGTGGTGATTGTTAATGAATGGATGAGGCCAAAGCTAGATTGAAGCTTGGATCAAAGCCTAGGTTAAAATTTGGATTCTCAAGTGAATTGAGTCAAAGTTTGAATGTGTTTGAAATTTGAATTAATTTGAATTTGAATTGGATGGAGTTTGAGATTTAAATTGATCACAGGTAGGGATCAAATTAAAATTGGAGTGGATTAAATATAGGAATTGATTTAAAATTGAGGTTGATCAAGGGTGGAGATTGATTTGAAGTTGGAGTGATCCTAGGGTCTAGAAAAAAAAATTCTAAGATCTAGGATTTAAGGGAATCCTAGGCTCTAGAATAGGCTCTAAGGTCTAGTTCTAGGAAAGATCCTAAGGTCTAGAGTGGATCCTAGGGTCTAGGATTAAATCTGGCTTCTGGAAGGGTCTTAGTGACCTCATACAAAAATGAGGTCAACAATCTATACATGAGAACATAAAGACACCTTAATTATAGGAGGACATTATTATTTGAATTAAGGGTTTATCAAACAAAATTTAATGGTTTATCAAATAAAATCATATATATAATTTTTATAGAGTGGGGGGAAATGAAGGAGGATATAAGAGCACAAATATTTTCAAAATAACTTAATGAATGCTTATATAATATTTTTGGGTAAGGGAGAAGTGTAGCATTTCATTTTTCACCCATCATTAGAGATGTCCAATGCCAAAATAAGGTATAGGCAAAGAAACCTTTACAACAGAACACACAACAGTGAAACTAAACATAAATTTTCAATATATCAATCATTTTACTGTATTGAATTTAGTGTCAATATAGATTTAATATGAAGAATGTATCAAATTACAATATAAAAATAATTTAAATGAGCAACATTTCATTACACATCATCACATCACATCACATCTATCCCTTTAAACCATTATACCTCTCAAGCATTGCACATTCACATCATTACATCATATCAGCACCCCCCCCAAGACCTAATGCCTCCTAAGCACTTCAAATGTACAGTGTCATGCTCTTATGCCTCCCAATGTTACAAATATATAATATCAGGGCTTTATAACTCTCCTTGTGTATAACACCATTTATTTATTCAGTTTTTCATTTCTTTATCTCTCACCAATAATGATTACACATTTTTAGTCACATGAATAAATAAATATTCATACTTTTAATATGTATGAATAGCATGAACAATATAAATAGTATGAATATTATGTTCAATATTTAATATAACATAACAACAACAACAATAACAATATAAAGCTTTTATCCCACTAGCAAAAAGCATGCACCAGGGAACATCCTCTTTCAAATATCTAGAAAGAACATCCATGACTAAAGAAAAAAGATATGGGCTTAGGGCTGATTCTTGAGGTAATCCAACTAAATTGGAAAACTCTTAGTCAAATCGCCTTGTGTTTGAACACAAGTAACAGCTCCAACATACATATCCCTAATGATTTGAATATAATAATAATTAATCATTTTCCTTTTTAGAACACTCCATAGAACTTCTCTTATAGCGTTATCATATGCTTTCTCAATTTCAATAATATCTAACACAACCCAAAAACTTACATTTTCACTTCTATTAGTGTAAATACCCTCATTAAAACACCTAAAATTTCATGTAGCTAAAAATATTCGGTGAAAATGTAAGTTTTTCTTATTAACATGACTATAACACTCAACTCAATAACATCTCAAAAAGTTTCATGATGAAAAGTTTTCCAATCTTCATAAATTTGAGTTTGTATGAAATTTAATTAGATAAATTACCAAAACATTCACATGAATGATCTTAATTTAAAACTAGAGTAGGTTAATGATAACATACCTTGATACAGACAACTTTTCCAACTAGCTTGTCTAACGAAATTAATTATATGACCTATAAATCCAACTTTCTTTCTCTTGGATTTTGTCCCTCTCTCTCTCTCTCTCTCTCTCTCTCTCTCTCTCTAATCAACAACCCTCTCTAAGAGAAACAAAATTTCGGCAAGTGATTTTTAATATTATAAATTCAGCAACCCTCTCTGAATAAAATGAATCCTTAATAATAATATAATATTTAAAAAATGTGGATTACAAATGTTTGCTCTTCCCTTAGAGATCACATGATTATAATACTTAGAGCATTGCTCATTCTCCCATTGAAGCTGGGGCTGTTGGAGAAGTATTGATGACTACAGGGTTGCTTGAAGACAATATTTGGATGATGTTAGTCAAGCCTCTAGTGGTAATGTGTCATTGAACAAATTATAAGAGTTTGATTATGATAATAAAATGATAGTGGTCAGATGTTGGTGAACAAATACAATAATGATTGAGTGAAAGTGATTTGTATACACAATCAGATGATGATGGTTATTTGTGGCAATTATCAGTGTCAAATGTCAATAAGAGCTTTAGACTTTGGATGATCATGAATTCACTCTTAAAATTTTCTTATGTCAAGATTCATATCTTATTGATGGTTTTCAAGTGATGTATAAATATCAATATATGGTTTCATTTTATTCATTTTTCTTTGCATATAAGAAAATTTTGTATCATAAAATAAAATCATTTGAACTAAACGTAGAGGCTTACATTTCATTCATCTCAATTTTTAAGGATTATTTTACAAACTTATTTGCATTTATTATCTTACATCAATGAATCATGTTATGCATATACAAAAGTGGAAATGATAAAAATCTTAAATTTCGACATTATTCAAATTTAGAAATGAGAGTACTCACTTTAATATGTGTAAGCACTAGTAATCAAATATGATTTATTGAACATCAATCCATATAAATCAATCACAACATCCAAGTATAAGGCATGAAAAATAAAATTAGTTGAATTCCCTAATACTAAGAAACATCTTAACATTCTTCATAAATTAATATCTTAAATTACTGTTAACTTTATGTTAATGTAGGTAAATCATTTACAACTTATTGAACACTTTTCGTCTTAAGTAATAATTAAATTACTCTCTTAGTAAATTAATTAATATCTTGACTATTTTTAGTATGTTGATTAATTTATAATTTAATGATAAGCAAATAATGCTCATCTAAGAAAATATTGATTTCTTTATATCATTGATAATTCTTCTCTTATAAAACTCAACCTAAATCATAACTTAAAAAAAAAGGCATAAATTTGTTAACCCTAATTTACAAACCTCTAAAAGGAACCATTAAACACATTTTTAGAAACCCTATAATTGCACATAAAAAAATTCATTTTAAGTATGACTTATAGAAACTTAGGGTTTTTCTTAGATTTATGATTGCATGCAAATAAATAAAGTATTTCTTATTTATTAGGTTAATATTCTTTATAAAATTACTGTTGAAAACCCTTAATCAAATTCACCTACAACACCTTTTTATGTGCATTAGTGGCTATATATAAGGCTCAAATTTATTTTACGAAAAATGGAACAAATGCTAGGTTATAGTTTATCTTACCTATTTGCAAGGAAAAGAAGGAAGAACAAATAAACTTGACGATAAGTCATGCTTAATTAGGATGTTAAGCCTAATTAATTATCCCAAGGCTAACCAAGAGGGGGGGGGGGTGAATTGGTAATTTAAAAAATATACTTCTACTCTTGGATTTTTAGAAAATATTTTTAATTATTAATGCAAGTTAAATTTAAAGTTTAAAAAATAAACTTTTCAACCAGAGTAAACAACTTGCAATGAAATTAAATGCGGAAGAAAAATAAGAAAGAACACACCAGATTTATAATGGTTCGGTCAAACATTGACCTACGTCCACTCCCCGGAGGCACCCTCCGAGTATTGCACTACTACCACAAAGTGACTCTCCTTTTGCCCCCACAACAAGGTGGAGAAGCCTGTACAAAATCACTTTCACCTTCCCCGGTGCGGCGGAGTAGCCGGGTTCTTTGACACCAAAGAGATCTTCTTCTCGCCAAAACTTCCCTCAAGACGACCCTTGAATCCGATGGTACTGAAGTGCAAGTTTGCCGGAGCAACCGTGTGAATATCCCCTCCACACTCCCTTGAAATCCCCTCCAAGGATCTTCTCCCTCTCAAACTCCACCCTTTCCTCTCTCCCTTTCAAGTTCTTTCTTCTAGTTTTCTCCCAAAGAACGAAGACACAATGGCTGTCAAAGATACACTTTGTCATCTTTTTACACTCTCCAAGTGTCGGCAGAGAACCGGACCGATGTTGTTGAACTTCACTTGAGAGCCTTCAAAGGAGATGGGAAGAAACAAAGAGATATTCTTCTTCATGTAACCTTGTGAATCCCTCACAAACCCCTCACTTGATCTCTCATTCTTCACTCTTACAATATCTCTCAAACTCTCACTCTCAATGAACCCTCTCAAGAGAAAACAACTCCAAAGGCACTTGTAATAGTTTCTAGGACTCCTTATATAGAAAGGACATGAAAAACTGCCCAAAAACTGCTTAAAATATGTTTTTCTGCGCACTGGATCGTCCCGTCCGTACTAACTCTCTCCTTTTATTGACCTCTCTCTCATCTCTTTCTCTTGCTCTTTTTGGCTCCTCTTTTTCTCCTTGCATATTAAAGGCGAACAACATACTTCTTTGATTTAGGAAATAGTTCACCTTTTATTTTTATTTTTTATTTTCTTAATAATTATTCAATCTCATCTCATGAAAGTTTATCTACATAAATAAATAAATAAATATTTATTTTGAGCAAATAAATTCAATATCAATAGCATGATTAAGTCTTAGATTATTCATAATATTTGAATTTTTTATTTTTTTTAAACTTCGAATGCGGTTAGACATTTCTACTCATTCTAAAGTGTTTCATTCTCACTCAATATTCCTCATCAAATTTTCTGACTCTATTCCACCAATCATCTACTAGTAAAGTTGGTGTCATATCCTTAAAAATATTCATTTTACACATATTTTTCTGTTATTTTAACTAACAAACAATTAATTCAATGAGCTGGAAAGATAAATTAGATCGAAATTCTCCAGTTTTAGGCCAAAATATGATATCCGCGTGTCCGATAGCTTCAGAGTTCGGAGTTCTTCAAATCGATCCAAAAATCCCACTATTGTTTGACATATAATTCTTATCCACCATCTTTTCTTAATAACGAGAAAATGTCTCTTATCCCACTGTCAAAGGAGAATTACTGGCCATTAGCTGTCAATCTAACAGATAGGCAGACAGAAACAAAGACGTTTGTCTTTCATCATTTTAACCAGAAGAATTGATATTTTGTCCTTTTCATACAGTTCAATTATGACATCCCAGAAGAACAAATAAACTTGACGATAAGTCATGCTTAAAATTATTTAGATAGTTTTTCCCGTCTCTACTAGGGCTCTCGTCTCTGTTAGGGCTCTCGCCTTCGCGTTCCCGACGGCCTGCCGGCTGGGGCTTTCGCTCCTTGGTGCTTCAGGGAAGTTTTCTTCCCTTGCCTCTTTTTCATGCGGTGTTCCTTTTGTCCGTTTTTATTTTTCTTTGGTGCTTCCGTTCTTCCTCTCTGAATGGTGGGGAAGCGATTGTGCGATCCTAGATTTTTTGAAGGATCGTTCAAATCTAGGTCTTTTCTTGAGGCTGGTGGTGTTGCCGTCCCCGCTGTTAACTCTAGCTTGAACTTTAGGGATAGTCCTCCTAGTGGGAAGGATGTGAAGATGTCAAGTGATGATTCTGAAGAATTGCATTTGATTGCTGAGCTTGAGTGTAATCCTTTGATTGTTTGTGATGTGACCCTTAATGGTTATTCTCCTCCTATGTAGTCGGATGAATTTCTTGTTGAGGTCCCAGTTAATTTAATCTCGTTTGAAGCTTTGGTTGGCCATTTGGGTGGCAGACCGGGGGATAGTGTTAGAATTCAAACTGATTGGCTTGTATTTTCCTCTCCCTCTTCTTCTGAAGCTGAAGAAGAGGTTATTTTATCTTAGAAAGGGCTCTAGCGATATGATCATTTTTGGGTGGGTAAACGTTCAAAGCGGAAAGCCAAAAATAATTCTTTTCTGCTTTGATTGGTGGTTGCTGTGTTGGTAGTTTTTGTGTCCCCTCCTACTTGGTTTCATTTTGCTCTTTTTGGTTATGTCTTGTGTTGGCCTTGCGGATTTTGCTAGCTTTTTTTGGGTAATAATGTGGCACGGGCTCATCGCTCTATATCCGTGGCTAGTTGGTAACCTTTAGTGGTGGTTCTTATTAGCGGTGATGGCGGTTGGTTGGCTTTTGGTGAAATTTTGCACTTTCACTCCTCTGGATGGTCTGTGTCTGGATTTCGAGTGGTTTGTAGTCTATGCCAATGCTTAAACCTGGTGGCCTTTGTGCTTAATTTTCTCCTTTCTTGAGTGTCCCTATGTAATCGTCTATTGTATCCAGTTTTTTTGGACTTTTGTTGTTTTGGCCTGTGCTGTAACATTTTTGTCTTATTGGATTAAGAATTTTATTTTCAAAAAAAAAAAAAAAAAAAAACTTGACGATTTTCCTTCCTAATGTGGCTGCATGTGCTTAGAAGCTCCATAATGCTTAATGCTCATACTCACTTGGCTCTCCTCTTAGTACAGTGCTCAATCTTTTGGTCCTCTCTCTTTTGCGCGAAGTCTCCTCTTAGTTCACTTAGTCTCTTGGTCTTTCTCTCTCTCTTTTACTTGATCATTCACTTGCCTTTCATCTCCTGCTCTCTCTCTCTCTCCATTTATTGTCCTCCCTCATCTCTTTCTCTTGCTCTTTTTGGCTCCTCTTTTTCTCCTTGCATATTAAAGGCGAACAACATACTTCTTTGATTTAGGAAATAGTTCACCTTTTATTTTTTATTTTTTATTTTCTTAATAATTGTTCAATCTCATATCATGAAAGTTTATCTACATAAATAAATAAATAAATATTTATTTTGAGCAAATAAATTCAATATCAATAGCATGATTAAGTCTTAGATTATTCATAATATTTTTCTTAACTACAAATTTAATTTTAATATTTATTAATTAAATTAATAATATAACTTTGACCTTTACATCGCTCAATAATGCTCAATTGGACTCATTCGAATTCAAAATGAAACATTCTTGTTGAGAATTGTTACGATGAGACAATTCTTTCCAATATTATTATTTTTTTGAGTACTTTTCACTTCAGGGCTCATATTTATTTGGAATAAGATCTTGAAGGTTATAATCGCCTCGCTGGCACTAATTTGAATTTTCAAACGCCGAGTCTCACGTGATGGCATCCAATCAAACAAATTATAAACATTTTCTGGATATGACAAAAAGCAACTCGTCCTTTTTTATAATAAAAAGACAAATTCAATTCCCTAAAAACCAAAAAAAATCAACTCGTCCGAAGTAATCAATTATTTTATTAAAATATTATTTTTTTACGAAATTACCCGCTGTAAATTGACAAATTTAACCTATATTTGATGCAACTTCCTAAAATAATTTTTTTTACAAAATTTTTATATTAAAAAATTATTTTAAAAATAATAAAAAATTTGTGTCAAATGAAATCTTAGAAAAACTTTATTAGTGTTTTTTAAAGCAATTTTTTAGTACAAATTTTTTTATTTTTATACTAAGAAATTATTTTATAAAGCAATATAATAGCTATCTCAAACGAGATCTTAAATTTTATTTGAGACAATTTTCTTAATTCTTTTTAAAATTACATTTTAGTATAAATTTTTTTTAAACATAACAAAAAATAGTTGTTAAAAGTTATCCCAAACAAAATATTAAATTTAAAATCTCATAAGTATTTAATGCCGTTGTGGCTCATCTTCCCCTCTTCAATGAATCATTTTGGGTCATGGAAGTGGATGGAAATAAAAAAATAAAAAGGTTAGTCTTAATAAAATTAATAAATGATATTTTTACTATTTTTAAATAATATTAAAGTAGTTGATTTAAATTTTTAGGCAATATAAAAATAAAAAAAGATTGATATATAATAGAGGATTATTGAAATCTTATATATTTACATGATTAATTTACAAATATTTATATTGATTTATATATAATTTTAATATTTAATTTATTTTTAAAAATAAATTATATTTTAAATAAGTTAATATTAATAATATTTTTAATATAATTTAAAATTGATATATTATATAAATAAATATAAAATTTTTTACATTTAAATATATAATTTATAAATGCATAATTTTTTTTATATGCGTATAAATCTATCAATATAAAAATAAGTTATATCTATAATATTTAACTTTTTGCTATTTATAAAATAAAAATATAAATTTAAATATTTTATTTTTGAAAATTTTAAATAATTTAATTATGATACATATATAGATATGTAAATTTAATAGATAAAAAATATGATTAGTATTTTATTGAATAATAAAAAAAATTTGGGGAAGTAATAATTAAAATTAAAAATTAAATTTAATGTGGCTAAAACATATAATAACCAACCGAGGTTTAAGGTGGTTGGTGGGCGGAGCACCTATGACCTCGTCTCTTTAGTGCAGCAAAGCAAGTGTGGATCCGATACTGATGAGTGACATCGCTAGGTGCTGTTAAGAAATTAATTAGACCTCTAAATGTTCCTTTTGAAGTAACAACAGATATATACCGTCATTTCAATAATAATAAAGAAATATATATAATTAAATAGTAAAATATTAGAAAATTTGTATAAAAAGTAAAAACTATTATTTATATCAATTTTTCAAAAAGAAGAAACGAGGATAAAGTCATAAAGCCCAAACCCCTCAATCCATTACTTCGTCCTTCTCGCTACTCTTAGTCACTGGACTACATTCTTACCGGCCACAAACCGTGAAAGCTCCACGGCGTCGCCGCCAATGGCTTACCACCGGCCGTCTGGCCTCCTGGTGCTCCTCATCTTCTTCGCTCCAGCTTTCTACTATCTCTCCGAGGCTGATTATATTGCCTACAACACCACCGCCGGGATTGTCCCGGGAAAGCTCAACGTACACCTTGTTCCTCACTCTCACGATGACGTCGGTTGGCTGAAGACCATCGACCAGTATTACGTTGGTTCGAATAACTCCATCCAGGGAGCATGCGTGCGGAACGTTTTGGATTCAGTTGTTTCTGCCCTTCTGGAGGATAAGAACAGGAAGTTTATCTATGTTGAGCAGGTTGAGGTTCTTCATTTCTTCGGTTCTGACGCATTTCTTTTGATTTGGGATGAACTAGGGGAACTATTATCAGGTGTTCTAGGTTAACAATTGATGATGAGTGGTGCTTGTAGGCGTTTTTCCAGCGTTGGTGGATGCAACAGAGTAATGCAATAAAGAAAATCGTGAAGGGACTGATCAGATCCGGCCGACTAGAGTTAATGTACTTCAACCTAATTCTTCTTAGTTATCTTTTAGGGAATACTTTATCGTAAATCGCATGTTATCAAGTTTTGGCTTGCACGTCGTCGCTTAGTTCCTCAATAATTTTTTCAAAATTTTGATTGAAGAAACGGGGGCTTCTGCATGCATGATGAGGCGGCTTCGCATTATATTGACATGATTGATCAGACAACCCTGGGCCATCGCTTCATTAAGCAGGAGTTTGGGCAGATTCCGAGGATTGGTTGGCAGATAGATCCGTTTGGACATTCGGCTGTACAGGCTTATTTGCTTTCCGCAGAGGTAAAGGAATAAATACATTCGTATGCGGTAATCAGTATAATAATTGCAAAATCAATAATTCATGAGAAGTGCATAGTTAAATTGATAGGCTAACTTGAAGTCTCTACGGCAATGTGCTCCACTGTTTTCATTCTTGCAAAGTTAGTTTTGTTCTTGTCACGATCTTGCTTGACTTGATTATCAAGTCTGAAACAACTATTTGGACGGTAATTAAATTTCTTTTAAAAACAATTAAAATGATCTACTAAGTTTTACCTATTCTAATTCGCTTCTTTTCTTCTGTACATAGCACTTTCTCTGTCCGCAGTTAATTAGAGTTCTATGATACAGCAATAGAAATAATATGCATATTTGTTATTATGCTAATCATTGAAATAATATGCATATTTGTCATTATGGTTGTTGCGTCCAGGAGTATTCGCGGCGGTAGAGAAATATAAAGTTTATCATCTTAGCATTGTACGAAAATCTAGCACGCAATCAAATAAGAGAGAGGGTCTAGCATTTATATGAGACACCAATATTTTTACGTGGAAAACCCCTGAAAACGGAGAAAAAACCACGGGGCCTAGCCCAGTTTGAATGAATCACTAGTATTGTAGTTGATTACAAATGAGGCCCTTCCTTGGTGGAAGGTCTTAGATTGATGTACATCTTATGGAGTACATTACATGATGTTAATACAAAGAGTCATTGTTGACATGTTCGTTTGGTCGGAAGGACCGTAGTCGGCGGGCGACGGAGGTCGGAGGGCTTGTAGTCGGCGGGCGATGTAAGTAAGGAGAACCGTAGTCGGCGGGCGACAGAGGTCGGAAAGACTGTAGTCGGCGGGCGACATAAGTCAGGAGGACCGTAGTCGGCGGGTGACGGAGGTTGGAAGAACTGTATTCGGCGGGCGACATAAGTCAGGAGGACCGTAGTCGGCGGGCGACGGAGGTCGGAAAGACAGTAGTCTAACGACGAAGATTAGAAGGACAGCTTCAGGTAAAAGTCCAACAATGGAAAGAAATTCATCTTCGTGTAGACATCCAGCGAAGTCCGATAACCGGTAGAAGTCCGGCGTCGGGTAGAAACTTGGCGAAGAGTAAAGGTGCGACGTTGGGTAGAAATCCAACGTCTGTTGGTGGCAGAGGAGAACTCCGGCCTCACTTGGGCGGAGTTTTGGCGTCAGGAGGGAACTCTGTCATTAATTGAGAAGAATTTCCACATCCCGTGGAAGTTGGGAAGAATTCTGGCGTTCTCCCAAATATCCGGCAGAATCCTGGCGTGTTCGGGCGGCGGGAAGAGCTCCGGTGGTGGTTGAGGAGGAGAGGATTCTCCTTTTCCCCTTTCTCCTCTTCTTCTCTTCTTCTTCTCTCTCTTCACTTGAGTCATTTTGATGTAGAATGAGGGCTCTATTTATAGTTTTTCTGGAGTGACATAGCCTGTAAATAGGCGTGAGATCAGGGGCGAATTGGGAGTGTTTTAAATGGACGGCCGATATCGAATCCTTTGATCATGCACCGCTCGTTGGGCATTTGAAGGCCTTAATGATGTCGGAATTTGGCGATCTTGGGCTCGTTGGATTCGTCTCGTCGAGCCGTTCGATTCGAGTATAAGCTCGTCAAAATCGGAGATTGTTTGGTAACTCAAATTGCGGTTTGAACCTTCCAACAGCGCTTCGGGTCCTTGATTCGGACTCATTTGGGCTCGGATTGGGTCGAACTTGGTGTCGTTGGATTTGTATTTCCGAGACGCTCAGTTTGACTATAAGCTCGCTGAAATCGGAGTTCGGGTGCTCCCGAAATTAATTTTTGAAGTTTCCAACTAGCTTTTGCCTCGAGATTCGTGCCCGATCAAGTTAATTTCATGATGACGTATCAATGGTAATCATTGAACTTTTCATTTAAAAGAATTTAAACACGAGCATTGATAAGATAAAAACATCATTTTACATAAAGCATTCTTGTAATTGTTAGATTATAACTTTTAATATGCCATTCATTTTAGGAACTCCGTCACATGTATGTATATTTCCTTTTAATATATTTCTTTCATTACCTTATTTTATTGCTACATTTTAGTTTGTGCATACACTAATTTTAATGAGACGTGTTCATATTTAATATGTGTTATACTATAATAAAGGCCCGTTGATTTTTCTTTTTAATGTTGAGGTAGTGTTATGATTAGCAAGCATACATACAATATGCCATGTTAGTAAATGCATTTAATCATAAATAGAACTATAATTATAAAATAAAATTGTAATCACCCTCCTCGATTTTCTTTTGAAGATCAATTCTTTCACCTTAATGTTTCTTCAATGCTTAGTCAATTCTTCCTTAAATCATGACATATGCATCAGGTACAAATTTATATAAATTTATTTATTTAATTTAGAGCTACCCGTACATTTCAATTTTTTGATTAAATTAACAATAATCAAAATCATGGCTTAAAATTGCGCAATAAGAGGGGCGCCTCAAGGCGCGTCTCAGCGCAATTTTAAACTTTTAAGCCTCAAAGCCTACGTAATGAGAGCTGTCATTGAGGCGTACTCCTCAAGTTCATTGAGATGCGCCTTGAGGCGCGCCTCGTCTCATGTTTAGAGGCATCCGCTTCTTAAAATTAAAAAAAACCCTAACCAAATATATATCTATTCAGTTCGGCTCCCCACCCCCGTGCGTCTTCGGTCATTTACGAGCCAAAACTAGATTTATTCTCCATTCTTCTTCGAGCGACATTTTCCCCTCTTCCTGAGTTCCTTCCATTCGAATAGCATTGACTTTCTTCCACCATGAGTTGCTCTTCGCCTATTGCTTAGAGTTCTCGTCTACCACGAGTTGGGCTGGAGTTTCCTTCGACCAATCGTTGAAAGCTCTTCTTCTTCGTGGTTCCATCTATAACCTTATTGTGAAACACAAGATCGGTCTGTTCTGCCATAAGAACCTCCATCTTCTGCTGAGTAAGATTCCACAGTCGGTCTGTCTGCTCAGTATTGCTCGATATCACTTGATATCACTAGGTACATGCTCGGTACTATTCGGTACCACTCGGTACAACAATGCTTGGTACCACTAGGTACATGCTCGGTACCACTTGGTACATGCTTGGTACTGTTCGGTACATGCTTAGTTCGAACCCTGGTAGGGGGCATCACTCCCTTGGAACCTCGGCAGTCCGGTATATTATTCTATTCATCATCTTAGTAATAGTTAATGTTAGTCTGCTTCTTCATAAGTGCATGCTTTGTATAAATTTTTTTAATATAGAATAAGTGAAGCATTATGTTTAGGGATTTGATATATTGCACTAATATATTCTTCTCATAAAGGATGGTCAGAAGTAAGGATAAAGCTTCATCAGGTCATAAAAAAGATCCAGCATGAAAACATAGCACTTAGGTGGATGTAGGGGGAAGTGATAAAACATATATCTATTTAAAATGTAATTACTGTGACAAAATTGTGAAGGGTGGTGTGACTAGGATGAAGGATTATCTTTCAGGGTCTCACAAAAATGTTGCTTTATGCTCCAAAGTTCCTGATACTGTAAGGGAGGAGATAAAGTCATACATGAATAAGTCTACCATATCAAAACATCTTGCACAGATACAATTTGAGGACAGAGTTGATGTTGGCTCTTCCTACGGGAAGAAATTAAGAGGACTTGAGCCCAAACAGGAGTAATAATTATATTAGATGGGTGGTCTAATATCAAATATAAACAACTATTTTGAGGAACCAATTTGGTCATTTTGGTCTTGCCGTAAAAAAATAACGAAAAATGCAGATGACAACGAGGATATGATCGGAATAATCATAAAAATAATAATAAGAATAAAAGGGAGAACGATAGTAACCTTCACAGCGAGCGAGCTCCTGTTATTATGTTCGATGCAACGGGAAGAACAACGAACTTTCATGACTTCCGATTTGACCGAGGAGCGTCGTCGAAGGAGGCGAAGAAGGCTTTAGCGACTCGTTCAAAACCCTCCCATTGCTATGCCCGATCCAATAGGAAAAACGACGAACTTTATCAAATTCTGATTCGACAGGAAAGAACGTCATTGATGGAGGCGAAGATAGGCTTTAGCGACTTGTTCAAAACCCTACCTTAGCGAAGCACACAAAGTCCAACAATGAAGAATGCGGGGGAGAAGAAAGAGGAGCACATTGTGTAGGAATTAATATGTAATTTAATTAATATAAAATAATAAAATTTAAAAATAATCAGATAATTAATAATGTAAATAGTAACTAAATAATTAATTTGATAATTAGTATTTTAAATAATAATTAGATAATTATTCGAAGTAATAATAGTAGTTATATAATTATTTAAGTTATTAATATTTATAATAGTAATTAGATAATTAAGCTAGTTAATATCTCTAAGATGTTATTAGTTAAGTTAGATAATTAATATATGACTAAATTTTTTAAAATTATAAATAAAAATATTATTAATTTCTCTTATTCAACAACTATTAATAAGTTTTAAAAAAGAAGTTACTATTAACTGAAAATTATATCTAATAAATATTTTAATTAAAAAACTACTAAAATATCCTTAATTTTTATACCATTAAGTCTTATATCCATTAATTTGAATCTTTGGACCAAAATCATTAAGGATCATTTTGATCTCTTAATTTTGATCCCTCCTAAAGAGTAAAGGGATTTTTTTTATCTCTTTCTCTCTGTTTTATTTTTAACATGTTATTGTACCTTTTCCTGTCCTAAATATAATATGCACGATTTTTCCTTTTATTACCCTTAAAATTGCATATTTCGAGTTATCACTATGTAGAAGTAAAAGACTCACTGTTTTCCATAAAAAAATCATAGCATAATCTTCTTGATGCTATTGAACTTTTTAGTCTTTAGGACAGTCCTCTTTTTCCTGAAAGCCACGTTTTGCATGGAATAAATTTGGACTCTCTGCAGGTTGGATTTGATGCTCTGTATTTTTCTCGAATTGATTACCAAGATAGGGATGAAAGAAAGGACTTGAAAAGTCTTGAGGTTGTATGGAGGGGTTCCAAGACTTTTGGCTCATCAACCGACGTAAGTGTTTCTTATTTAAATTCTTTTGCTCTTGCAAGCGGCTATGTTTGCTTGATCCATGATTGTTGATATCATGTCTTTCATTTTTCCAATTCATCTTTGGCTCTTTTGTTCAAGTTTTACTAGATTTTTCACCAGGTTTTTACTGGCATTTTTCCTGTAAACTATGAACCTCCTCCTGGAGGTTTTTATTTTGAGGTTAATGACGACTCCCCAGTCATTCAGGTAAATTTGTTTGGCGTTCTGTTCTTTTTTCTGAATGGCAATGGGTAAAAATTTTAATTTAATGTTTTCTTTTGTTTGCAGGACGATCTACTTTTGTTTGATTACAATGTTCAGGAACGAGTAAATGATTTTGTTTCTGCTGCTATATCACAGGTATGAAAATCTTTTATTATTCCAGGTATCTGTCATCGTTACCACAGAAAGGTCATGTATTACTGTCCACCTAGCATTGCACTTTTTTTTTTTCTTTCTGTGCATTGGTTTTCTGTTTAAGTGATGAAAAGACCATACCTTCAACATACAGGTTTCAAAAGGGAGGTTAGAAGTAAAGTTACTGTACTTTTTTTTTTTTTTTTTTTTAATTTTTAGTGCTGGAGCGGCATGCAAAGGGCTTGATTTGCAGGACCATTCTGTATTTTGAAGAAGGCATTTGCATATGCTTGAGCTCCATATTAGGAAAGCCGAGGTAGAAATGAAGCAATAAAATTTGTAAATCTATTCAATATACAGATTTATTGTCGGTGAGCATGGCCCTGAGTTGGGTTGGGGGGTGGGATGGGGGGTTGGGCGTGTTGTTTGGAATGCCTATGACTCACAAAATCTCAAATGAAGAGCTCCCCAAAAATTGCCCCACTCCCTTAGTTCTTGTTCCCCTTCTCTTTCAAGGTTTGCTTCTGTTTGTGGTTTTTTGAACCTCTTTTGATTTCTTATGTGGGCCTATTGTATAATTTCCATCAAGCCTAATATGCCCAATGAAATACTAAATCTGCCATTTATGTTTCAGGCAAATATTACACGTACTAATCATATCATGTTCACCATGGGGACTGATTTTAAGTATCAATACGCAAATTCCTGGTTCAAACAAATGGACAAGTTTATTCATTATGTTAACAAGGTAATTGTTACTTCTGCAACGCTTTTAAAATATACCTTTCTTTCTTTTTTGGCACTGCATAACCTATGATGGCTAAAATCTAATGCTATTATGGTTTCATGCCGGCCCTTTTTCTCCCATTGTACTTTGAAGATGTACGTGAATTTGTAATTGAGCTAGATTGAATGTTTTAGGTTCAACTAAGTTCATTTGCATGAGAATATCTATTCAGTGTCAGTCTATTTCCTCTAATTATGAATTGCTATATATTTTTGTTAAGCAAAAAAATCAAAAGGCCGAGATTTGCTCGCAATGGTTTTTTCTTTATACTTTGGAGATTTTTATCAAGTACAATTTAAGAACAAATTAATGAAGGCTTAGGACAGAATCATGATTAGTTAAGAACTGAATTGACATAATTTGTAGGATTAGACATAAGAATCAATTCAAAATGTCTTATTGTGAAAAGATGCAAATTATTTCTAATCACGCAATGCTCGTCTATGTTGAGATCCTTCCTCTTGCGTGCTTACGTTTGATCAATCAGCTTTTGATATTCATCACTAGCTCTCACATATCCTTTTTGACTACTAAAGAGACGTTGTGTTTTGTCTACTACCATGTGAGTGAGTCACGTGAATGGAAGAGGTTAGGAGATCGTGGGTAGTGGGTTAGTCGTTAGTGGTTAACAAGGATCTGATTGATATGAGTGGCATTCTGTTTTTTAGTGTGGAACTACTAGCCTTCATTAGGGAGAGCTCTTTGGCAGCAACGAGTTCTTTTGCTTATCCTGAGACTCTATTCCTAAAAGGGAATATCATCGTCACGACTCGGGCGCTAACTAGAAAAACATCTAGGACAACTCCGGAGAAGATGATGAGCCACCATGGTGCGCCAAGCCTAGCACTTGACAAGAAAAGGTTGCTCCTAAGGACATCGTCGAGTTGAAGAAGGAGATGGGCAAGCTGTGAGATGCGTCGCATTCGATAGAGCATAGATGAGGGCTATGAGGAATATCGTGAACTTGATGAGGGTCGAGTGTGGCGCAGTCGTCCAATAGACAAAGTTGGAGAGTTTCTTGTTGGGTACCAAGTACCTGTTGGATTGCCTGGAGAGAATTAGAGGGTTGATGCTAGCCATTGCGAATGATCCAATGTTGGAGATATGGGTGTCAATAAATGATCCGACTTGAAAAATCCGAGTTTAATAAATGGGTTGGATTTTCTAACCTGTTTATTAAAAAGGTCGGGTTTGGTTGACCTGCAAACTCATTTTTGACCTAAAAAATAACTCGTTTAATATATTCTTTCATTATTTTTTTTATTTATGGGTATAATTTTCTTATTTTTAATCAAAGATTTTAAACTTATAGTTAAGAAGCTATGATGCACCGACACAGACACGATGACACGGACACGAGACACGACAATTTTTAAAAATATAGGACACGGGTGCGGCGTGGACACGACATAATAATTTTTTAATATAAGATATAGAAATTAAGGTGACATTATAGTAAAAATGATAATCAATAATAAATCAATTTCATGATAACTTGTTTAGCTTATAACATAAAAATGTTTAGTACAACCATAAAAATATAAGCAAAAAATCATTTAGTACAACATGAAGGTCCAACTACTTAATAGAGGAAATGATAGAATTAGATTCAGATGTTAGTCTTTGGCCTTCAATATCATCATCATTGAATATCATTGCTTCCAACTCTGGTTCATCTAGAGAGAGATTTGCAACATCCAATAATCCCATATTATCAAGGCATTCGAACCCATCTCCAGCAATATCCCACATCTTGTTATCACCTGTTGTGGGTCTCCGAAAGGATGCTGCTCATGGGGTTCGAATGCAAAGAGTACGATCGCACTATCCTGTAGAACAAAACAGTCTTAAGCCTTTACAATCGACACAAGCAGGCCGATGGAAGAGCAGATGGAGTTATGCATATGATTAGCCATGGAGGATAGCGGCTTTCACCTACACACCTCGATGGATAATAACATGTATAACCCAAAATTTCACGAGATTTCCCCCATTCGATACATCAGCTCGAATGGGGTTTATTTGATTGTGGGGATCGGTTTCCTACGGGCGCAAGCCCCCGTAGTTAATTACATCTTAGACCTCGATCTAAGAAAACTCTCGATTAAGGACGGTGTATTATTTTCTTCTTGATTTGGTGCACAGAGAAAGTTCCTAAGTTCTACTCCGAAGAAGATAAACTCTTCTCTTTACCCTTAGTGATGATTAGACTTTTTAAATGAATAAAGATATGATTAAGATTTTGAGTTTAAAAGATCAAATACCAGATTACTACCCTAAGAGAAACGACATACCCAAAACACACCAGAAGTGAAAGACACACTAAGGGGTGTACCACCTGGGCTTATGCTTGCCTGGAGTGAGCTGCCAGCTAACATCCTAAACACATCAATCGTCCTATATGTATATAAGATAGGAAAGCTCTATCCTAAGGAATCAAGGATTTGTAGTTTAAAAAGTTTCAATCAGTGACTCTATAATATGCAAGAGAGTATACCTAGCACTGTATGATGCATGAAATGTATACAAAATATCCCTAGGTCTACTGATGTAATGCATGTATGTAAGTGAAGTACAATGTGAAATAAGGTGTGTAAAAAAAAAACAAATGCATGCATGACATCCAGAGTACATAAAAAATAAATAAACACACAAGATGCCCTCCAGGCAAGGTATATGCATCATATCACAATAGAAAACCATCATAGCGATGCCCACTTCATGTGGGAAAACAGCGATGCCCATGGCACAATAGGTGGCCTACTCTACAGGCCTAAATGACCCTAATGATCTCTAGGGCTCACAGGAGGTGGGGGGTATCATACCCAAAACCAGAAAAATGCCAAAATCCTAGCGATGCCCACTTCGTGTGGGAAAACAATGATGCCCAATGGCACAACTGGGTGGCCTACTCTACAGGCCTAAATGACCCTAGCGGTCTCTAGGGCTCACAAAAGGGGGCAAGCTTTGACCTATAGGGCCAAAGCTTCGGTAGTGAACTATTTCCGATATGTAAATGAATATTTACCCTTTTATGCTTACAAAATCATTAACATTGTTAAAGATTACCCTTTACATAAACAATTTCATACATATACAACCATATTCATACAAAATAACCAAAATAAACTACAATGCATGTGATCATAAACATATTCAAGAAGAAGTGTAATAATAAAACATTTACTATTTCTTATAATCTTGTTTGGGTATCTCACCTCGTTCTCTAGGGAAGTCGGGACAATTCGTTCTCCTAAAGTACCCTTGACTCCTTTCCTCTTATATATAATCTAAATCATAATTGTTGATCATTCAAATCTGCATTCAAATAACATATAATAATTTATATGAAATCTTATAAGTTTACCTCAAAGAAGTTTCTCTTCATTCACTCTAATGTGACCTCTCTTTTCCTAAGTCTCCTTTCTTCACTTTCCCTCACTTTTTTTTCTTCAACCTAAGGAGTAACCAGTTACATCAACTTAGCCTGCATCAGTTTCCACCACTCTTCCGCACAACCAGCTTCAGCATTTTGCTGAATTCCAACAACTAGATTTCAGAAATTTATTCTCTGAAATCCTCCTTCAAAGCATCTCAGAGTAGCAACCTCAACAAGTGGCTTCTGCTACTCAGCTTGAAGCTGGCTTCCGATGTCCAAGGAGGGACGGGTGGGGAAAAGAAGCTAATGTCTCCACAGAATATATCACACTATTAAAATGATAATAACCCTTCTAATTCCACTAAACCTTCTCAGCCCTAGGATTTCCATCAGCTTTATGCATGTCGGTTTAAGTGGAATTGCTACAGTAATTGAGTGGAATTGCTACAGTAATTGAAG
The DNA here is from genome assembly GCA_022539455.1 of Dendrobium nobile. Classification (NCBI taxonomy): domain Eukaryota; kingdom Viridiplantae; phylum Streptophyta; class Magnoliopsida; order Asparagales; family Orchidaceae; genus Dendrobium; species Dendrobium nobile. Next base: position 13,088,231 of record CM039725.1, read on the forward strand.
TACATACTATTAAATAATTTACTAATACTTAGCCTTTAATCTAGCTGTCATTTAAACCATAAACTGCAATTAAATACAATCAATTAAACAATTAGTTTGATAATTTACATATACTTCTATATGTCAAAAATACTTGGAATTAAAGTGGAATGTATATAAAAATAAACTAACATTTAGAGGAAGTTGAAGCTTACATTATTTTAAATATTTTTGAGAATATTACACAAATCGTACTGAAATCACGTTGATTCGGCACCGTTTGCGATCAAACTCATAAATCCCGTGAATCCCCCCTCTATTTGAGCCTCCGAGTGTTGTTAAAATGAAGGGGTTTGAGCTTCTCTTCCACTCCCGATTGCAAACCCGAAGCCAGGCTTCCCCTCTCTGCTCTCCCGTCAAAATCCCCTCTCTGCTCTAGCCGACGAAGCTTCCCAAATCTCCTTCTTCCCGCATCTCTTCTCCCAAGCTCCTCCCTCTCTAAACCGTCGGTCTTCACCCATAGGCTTAACCAGATCTTCTCCAAATCCCGTAGCCACAACCTCAAATCCCCTCCATCAGAAATCCATTTAAGCCCGAGCTCCATCAGACCTCGATAGAGCCGACGCCCGAGCTTCTCACCTCCAATCCCCTGTTCCTTGTCGACCTCCAAAGTCGCAGCAGTAGCCATTTCCGATCCAACTCTAACCGACCTCCAGACTTCCTCAAGCTAAAATCGAGCCCTGGCCTCACCCGGTTCCTGGTTTCTTCAGCCTAGAGAGAGAGAGAGAGAGAGAGAGAGAGAGAGAGAGGGAGAGAGAGAGAGGATTCCTTCTCCTTACCTCAACCAAACTTCCAAATCCTTTTGAAGCCGAACCTCCCCCTACTTCCACGACCAGAACCTGAAGCCCAATTTCCTTTTTAAAGTATATTAAGGTTTTATTTATTGCATTATTATTAACTAATATTACTTGTTAATATTAATACTATCATGGTTATTTGTAATTATCATATTATCATAATTATTGATAATTATTGTAATTATGTTATTATGACTACAGATCATTATAATAATTATATTATCATAATTTTTTATGATTATAATTATTATTAATTATAATAATTAGGTTATCATAGTTATTGATAATTATAATTATTATTAATTATAATAATAATGTCGCCCCTTTTTTTTAAATCATCATTCTTATATTGTTATTTGCAAAAATAAAAACTCTTTTCTCGTGGCTTGCAATGGGCCGGCAAACCCTCTATGTGCTCATGTAGCGTTGTAGGGAAGGAAACTGGCGCGACGCTTGCGACTAATTAAATGCTTTTCCAATGCTAGCGACGAGCCAGCAAACCCCCTACGCGCTCACGTAGCGTTGTAGGGAGGGAAATCGGTGCGGCGCTTGCTGCGAGGGGGATAAAATATGTTTATTAAGTACCCTTGAACGCTCACATAGTGCAGAGGTGGGAAATCTGTGATTTTTTTAACTTGTGCTCCAAACTCTTAAACGCTCACGTAGCGGGCAGGGATTTTAAATAATAATATGCAATCGCGGTGTCATTTTGACACCTACCTGAATCACTCACGTAGCGTTGAGGGGAAGGCTGCCTCTAGTTTTTCCCCTAAACAGGGGAGATGTCGGGAGGTTGCCGAAATTTCTACTGAAATCGAGAACTTGGACAAGTTTTGGATAGCTTAAACTTGCAAAATTGTGGATAGCAAAGGATATATTACTTGAGCGTAAAATCAAATTTAAATCATGTTTAATCAAATGAAATTGAAGTGAATCATGACTTGAACATTTTGGACATAAAATTGCACTTGCAAGGACATCAAGGGACTCGATGAACGGAAGAGGCTCATTTTGAGCTGAACTTATTTGCACATGCTTTTGGACTTGAACATTTGAACTCAAGAGGACATAACTTGAACTACAAGGAGAATAATACAATATTCAAAATAAAGTTATAATTTTTGAGATAGCAAAGTACAGATTAAATGCAATATAAGGGTACACAAGACTTTTAATGAATACAGAACTTGCAAATATTATTCACTCACTAAATGATGATGAAGACTCATTCAACTGTCTAACTTGAAACAATTAAAAAGGCCATGAGAACATGTTATGGATTCATTAACAATTAACATTTGTATGCAAATAATCAAGTGAGTTTTCAAGTGTTGAAAATTGAAAGGTATATGGAGTTGGTTGCCAATGAACCTCAATGAATGAATGAAGGACTTGTGACACAATCTACTTGTAAGTGAATATTGGCAAGAATTATTGAGGATACGAAAACATACATGCAAATGATGGCGTGAAACTACCTCAAGTTCAACCGGTAGTGTAGACCATCCTCGAGGCCAAAGGACTTTTTCAAAACTAATAAGAAGTTTATGAAAGATGCGACTTAACTATGGAGCCATGACATGGAGCTTTCAGGTCATCACAATAACTGGTAGTGTTCGATGCACTCAAAAGAAACATAAAGCCTCTAATGTTTGTATTAGTTGGCTTGTAGATATACGAAAAAAACTTGTGGTGTAACTTGCTTGTAAGCCACAATAAGAAGTTTGTCACAATCATATTAAAATATTTACGAGTGATGATTGTCGAGAGGCAGTGGACATTATAATATTCTTGAACCGACACTAATCAGCATACAAGTGATTAGAACAATCACCTACAAACATGAATGATAAGGAACAAGAATTGTGAGCTAAACTGTGAAATGTTGGACCCCACTTACAATATGCAGGTGTGAAATAAGGCCAAGATTCTCAAATGCATGAAACAATGTATTGTAATGACTAAGACCACACCAAATGCAAGAACCTACGAGTTAAAGCAGGAGATTAGTTAGTGCACTACAATCTACCTGTATAAATCATACAAGTAGTGCACGATAGTCTACCCGTATAAAGCAACGAACAACTCTATTCAGAAGCTACTACGCCACGCCACCGGATCCACAACTTCTATGTAAGCGGACAGAAGACGTCTATAAGTACTTTCAAAGTACCCCCACACGTGCACTGTAGTTTGTATACACATAGGTACACTAAAAGGGGTAAAAGCAATTATAAAACCTGCATGGGCCCCGACGAGCGTGTTATTGGTACACATGTGACGTCTAGGGATGCTGCGCGGGTCGATAAAGTTGAACTCGATCCTCCTAAGCAGGTAAATAGGAGTCGACAAGGTTCAACAGATAATTATAAAATGCCTCCCAAACACTCGCATGGGCCCCGACGAGCGTGTTATTGATACACACGTGATGTCTAGGGATGCTGCGCGGGTCGATAAGTGAATTCAAGTTCGAACCCGATCCTTCTATACGGATCAATAGGAGTCGACAGGGTTCGAACCTTCAAACAAATACACGGTTGTGGCGACTGATGTATTTGTTTTAATGCATTCATGTTAGGCCTTCAAAGCCTAAAATCAATATAATTCACTAACAAAGGCATAAAGCTTACGGAACTCGATCCCCTATTAGCAAGTTGATAAGATCGACAAGGTTCAAGCTTTAAATGGAAATAACCCCAAACACCCCGATGATGGCCGTGTTGAATGCATATCTCAATCAAAGCGGTCCATTCCAAATACTCAAAATTCCAATCCAATACTCCTAAAAATCCAAAACTCAAAAATTCCCATAATCCAAAAATATTTAAAATTGAAATAAACCCATCAACGCTTAATCAAAATTCATCCACCATCCGCAATAATTTGCTGGTGAGGACAAATTTAAAACTATTTCAGCTCACATAGAGCTAATGCCTAGTCAAAAATATTACTAGGATCCATTCTCAAACAACCTTCTGCCAGTAAGGACGTGGTACGTGTCCTCTAACCGACGATTTTGCCGCCAAATGGCACCGCAAGATAAACGGTTATGACTCGGGGCCCTTTGAACCGAGTGGTTTTGCCGCTAAAGGGCACCACGAAATACCGGTTATGGTCAGAGCCAATATGCTTCTTAGTGGCATCAAATCCTTAAGATATGAATCAATAGGATATGATCGATAGGGAACAAAGCCCTCTGTTAGCTAAGGTGGATTTAAATTTGTCCCCTTAGACAAACATTCACTCCAGGTCTACAAGGTCCCCTTAGACGAAGCAACCCATGGCTGCTGACAAGGATCCTTCTATCAGGTTGGGTCGACTACCTCCTCTGACTAAGTAGACCAGGCCCACGATGGCCCGGGATGACGGAACCATGGGATCTTGATTGGGTCCATCATCCATTCCCCCACCATCCATTTTATGTGAAAGATGGTGAAATTTCTAATTTTAAATATCAAATCTCCAAATCGTCCAATCTTCTAATACCCAATGCTGCTACTATATGCCAGATAACACGTATCTCTACGTATCTGATTGACGACTAGCCTAAATCGAAAGTTCTCTCTCGTTATCGGGAGGGGTAATTAACTACAGGGGCTTGCGCCTATAGGAAACCAGAACTCAGATCATAAAGTCCTCACAAAATGAGGGCGAAATCTCTGGGTAGTGTCTTATCCACAAACCTATCTGCCTTCCAAAATTTACCCCGGAACTTAAATCCGTTAAAACTCCACTGGCCGAAACAAAAAGCACAATTATGTGTGGGCGGAGGCCGGGGCCGAATTTTTGGAGCCCACAGCTACCTTTACCGACAAATATCTGCTTTAAATTGGAGGTGATAAATTTCCTCTAATTTAAAATCAAATTGTTATTATAGTAAGCTAAGCATTTATCTCCTATCGACTTGCCTAAATTGAAAGGTTTCTATCTTCACAAGGAGGGTGAACTAACTATAATAGAGGCTTGTGCCTATGAAAAATTTGGAATAGAATTTTGAAAGTCTTGTGAAATGAGGGCTAAATATCTGGATAGTATCTTATCTACAATCCAATCCGCCTTCGAAATATTTACCCTAGAAGCATAAACTCTCCCAGGAGATTGGCTGCAAAATTTCAAAACTCACTGGGCATTGCCAACCATTGATGTATATCTGATGGGATAGTTTCATCTGTAATACACTAAAAAAAATTGGACAAAATTCGTAGGTTGCTCAGTCCTAAGCTAGATCATAAGCTAAAGGTGGCTGTTCTCTATGCTTTACATTATTGAGAGCTTCGAGCACTTGTTATTCTTATGGGATCATTACCCAAATCCAGATACTTATCATACTTCTTATAACATCATGGGGACCGAGTTTTCGCAGGCCAGGTGATGAAAATAGTTTTATGTAGAATTTAATTTCAGTGAAATTGTTGACTAATTAAAAAAAAAAAAACAGATTACTTTTAATGTAAACTAATAGACAACTTCCAAGGGAAGTCGTAAGATCTATCCAAAACTAAAATTACAGGCAACTTTCAATGAAAGCAGTTAGACCTATCACAAACGTAAGCTACAGACAACTTTCCATGTAATAAGACTTAATGTTTGGGAAACTTTTAAATAAAGTAAAAATCCCTAAACCAAACTAACAGATAACTCCTAAGTAGAGCCATAAGACCCATTTTAAATCAAATCTTCGGGCAACTCATAAATGGAGCCGTAAGCCCCATCCTAATCAAATCTTTGGGCAACTCCTAAACGGAGCCATAAACCCCATCCTAATCAAATCTACGGGAAACTCCTAAATGGAGCTGTAAGCCCCATCCTTATCAAATTTATGGGCAATTTTTAGATGGAGTTGTAAGCCCCAAATTTGATCAAACTACTAGGCAACTTTTAAATGACGCCATAAGCCCCAAACTAAGTAAATTAACGGGCATTCTAACAGATGTAAGCCCCAAACCACAACATACACCCCCATATGACTTGAATTATAGCCAAACAACTTCAGTTTACTTGGATTTCCTGAGAGGAGTGAACCTATGGATGCTAATTAGATTCTTGGAGGCTACAATCAACGATTGTTAGTATTGGTAGATTGAAGCCTACGGTATTCTCGATACGAGTGATCCGTGAGATTTTGATCGGGTCTACCTATCTCCCACAAATAAAACTAAAACTAAAAAAATTCCTAAGCTACACTAGAGTGATTCATCCTTAATTGAACATTCTCTCTTACGAAGTAGGAGGGGTAATTAACCATGATGGCTTGCACTCATGGGAAGTGAAGACTCAGATTTAACTGAATCTTGATATAATCTTTAGTAGAAATTTGGTTAATTAAAGCTCAATTTGCCTTAAGAAGAATTGAATCATAAATCTGAAAAACGGGATTCACGCTAAAGCGCCATTTTTATTGGCAAATAGAAATGTCAGTGCAATACAAATGACTTATGAGGAGTCCACTTAGATTGCATTTAACACTTGATTTTGTGGAAATATGGGGCCTCCCTAGTAAGGAGTTTTACCTTACTCCAATCCATCGGAGCTTGACATTTGAAAATATATTTTTCCTCATAAAAAAATGAACTATAATGTTTTTGTTTTATATCTAAAAGGAATCTTTGGTTCTTCATTAGAGTTCTAGGTGCAATTTTGCATTTTTGAATCTACGCCTTTTTTTGAAATTTTATACTAAAATTATTTTATACCCGCGAGTTATTTGAATTTAGCAAAAGAACAAGTAATTTTCTTCATTACTCTTTTTTCGTCATTATTTAGGATGGGCGAGTTAATACCTTTTATTCAACACCTTCCATATATACCGATGCAAAATATGATGCAAATGAATTTTGGCCTCTCAAGACAGATGACTTTTTCCCGTGAGTTGAAGCGTTTTGAAAGTAGAAGTTTCTTGATCATTTTAGTTTATTTGACATTAATAATGCTTATGTTGGCTGGTAAACTTCAGATACGCAGATGGACCAAATAGATATTGGACAGGATACTTCAGCAGTAGGCCTGGTTTCAAAAGATTTGTTAGAGTGTTGAGTGCTTACTATCTAGTAGGGCTTCTCTTCTCTTTCATATTTTGAATATATTATCTAAAAAGTGTAACATCTAATGCTTTATATCACTACGTAGGCAGCAAGGCAACTGGAATTTCTTAAAGGAAGAAACAGCTCAGGGCCAACCACTGACAGTTTGGCTGATGCTTTAGCCACTGCTCAACATCATGACGCAATCAGTGGAACCGAACAACAGCACGTTGCAAATGATTATGCCAAACGACTATCTATAGGCTATGCAGAGGTGAGAAATTCTGCTCAAGCTGTGTGGCAAGCCTCTCCTGGTTTAATTGGTGCTCCCTATCATTGAACAAACTACCCTACCTTGGTATTTTATCTGTCTTTTCAGGCTGAGAAAATAGTTGGGTTATCTCTCGGCTGCTTGACAGAGTCACTTTCAAGTTCTGATTGCTATGACCCCGCAACAAAGTTTGAACAGGTTTGATAAGCTGAAATTGCTGTTTTACATTGCAAGGAAATCTTTTAGATATCTTTGGTAAAATTGTAGAAATAGAACTTATAATTGTTCCATCAGACATAGTTTATGATAGTTCGACCTTCCAAGTGTTCTCCAGTAAAGCAATTAAATTGACCTACAACTAACATGCCTCCTTATCATTGAAAAAATTAGATTGTTCATCAACTAACTAGTCACTAAATTGGACAAGCCTCGAGTCAGCTAACTCCATCTCAAAGGGATGGATCTCTTCGAAGTGAGCTGCACTTCAAACCCTAGAATTTAAGATAACTCTAAACTCTCTGCTTACAGCAACCAGTGGATACAATATACATTCTCAACCATTATGATTTAATCACCTTAGTGATAAGGAATGAGCTCTTGAGGGCTACTGAACGCCATATGCGATCCAAAAGTCGCCAGATCGAATGCAGCAGCAACAATAATTGATAGATGCAATTTCATGAGAAATCGACTCCAAACACTGAATTCACAAATGGACACTCAAGGAAAATCCCCTTGTGTCCTGCTCAAGTTGCGGCCCAAGGAAGGAGATTGCATGCACGGCTGAAGAAAATTTGAGGGAAGTTCGCACATAGATGTTTTCAAAAAATATCGAAATAAAATATTTATAATAAAAAGTGTAAAAAGGAGTAAATAATAATAATAATTTGGAAAAATTTATATTTGTGATAATCAATATATATATTACTTTTTCATGAATATATAAATATATTTCTATTTAATAATAATAAAATATCCATGTTTATATGTACACATATATTTAAAAAAGGGTAATGTAAAAAAATAAAAAAAATATCAATAGGGAATGCCATCACTTACCTTCTTAGAGTCTACAAAGGCACTGTTCTTGTAAAGGTGCGGTCCCCTGTTATCTTCAAATGGGGGTTACTTGGTCCCAAATCCAAAAAAAAAAAAAAAAAAAAATCTGGAAGTGCCTGCAATGACCTTTAAGCTTTATAGCTTGCGGGTCATTTTAAGTAGATAAATGACGTAGTGAGGAGGACATTGTTAATTAGATTTAAGGTGATTTCGTATACAGAAAAACGTTTTAACTGCATTTACGTACCTTTATTGGTGTGGAGGAATTGATTTCCTAGGTTGCAATGCCCGATACATACACCCAATAACCTGCTATTGGCATGATATGATGACATACTTTTGCTAATCCTTGTGCGAGTGATCTTGAAGTGCTGTTGAAATTTACTGAAAATTTTGAACTTATAGAAGAACATTGATATGAAAAAGATGACAAATTAGTAAATATGAGAGAAAGTTTGCAAAAAAGAAGCTTGGAGTAGTGAGGTGGGAATAGGCAGAGTTTTTAAACTATATCAACTAACATCAAGTAATGTCACAATGATTTTTTGTATATTTTTATGATATTGATTCACTAGATATCAAAAGAGCTACAAGATTTTCAAAGTTTATTCTATTCAAGAATAACTGCAAATCTAATATAGTTATTTCAACATACATAAATCTTAAGAGAAAATAACTAAAATGGTTCTTCAACCCTTTTTGAAGGACTAAAATGGTCCCAAATTCTTTTGAGGGATCAATTTGGTCTCTCAACTCTCTAAAAAAGGGCCTTTTTGGTCATAACATCACATTTTGGGGTTAATTGTGTTAAATCAAGGGGTATTTTGATCCTTTTTTAATTAAATTATTTATTAAATATAACTGTCAAATATTAGTATTTATTTTTTAATTTATTAAATATTTCTTTAATAAAAAATATTAATAATTCTAGTCTAGAATGGTTCTAAATTAAAATTAGAATTATTAATAAAATTTTTTATTAAAAAATGTTTAATATTTTTTTTTTTAAAAAATATTACTTTAAAATTATATTTAATAAATAATTTAATTAAAAAAACCTAAAATACTCCTTTATTTAACATCATCAACCTCATAATTTGATGTTAGGATAAAAAAAGTTTCTTTTTATAGAGTTGAGGGACCAAATTGGTCATTCAAAATAGTCGGGTATCATTTTGATCCTCACAAAGAGTTGAGTAACCATTTTGGTCATTTTCTCTAGATGTTAGATTCCTATTACTTGAAGCTCTGCACTATGAAGACATAGTTTATCTTCTTCCACTTCATAGACTTATCAAGATCTTATTATGAATTGTTAATTAAAAATAATAATGAGATATCAACATAACATGGCGGTTTAATTACAATTCTAAATCATATTATCTCAATAGGAAAAAAAAAAAAGTAAATTGCCACTAGTTTTTTTCATTTTAAATTGTAAGAAAATTATGAACAATGTTTATTATTTGGATATCAATCCGGATCATTTTTTTTTCTTAACATCGAAAGTGATGCACATGGAATCATAATGTTAACCTTTTTATAGCTTATTTATCCCAACTTACAAATTTTCTATATTCTAATACATTTATCTTAGGAGCACCGTTTAACCCAGCTTACCCCTAGCTAGTACTTTTCCATCTCCACGACAGGGCATTAAACAAGTTCACTATTGTCTGAGGTGAAATACTCCAACTCATCCCTGGCAGATACTTTTATTGTCGGCACAACAAGGCATAGCTTTTCTTTCTAATGTTGTTTGAGGTAGAGGGCAAAATCATTAATGCGTTAGTATATAGGTGTCCCCTACTGGTATCATAAAAGAATGAACTCCATCTATTAGTATGCACATGCATTTGTTGTTATATAACATTTTCCTTTTACATTCTTTACACCCTGCCTTCAGTAATTTTTGCATACATGTCATGAAATATTCTTAGGAGCTTGAAATACGAAAAGTACGAGTCATTTAATTTAATATGAGGGTTACATGTATGAGAACAAGAAAATCAATTTAAACAACTTTCTGATAGGGATACTGTACTAATAAGAATATTATTCAATGTAGATAGGAGGCTATAACAATCAATGCACTAAGTTTAGATAATGAAACTCATTGATATAAAATATTGTCATTAGTTAATATTTATTTTAATTCAAATGCATAATCATAGTTTTTTCAAACCTTCAACATATAATTCTAATTAGAATATTAATCTTACAACTTTTATGAGAGATATACATAATTTTAGCATTAAAATTTTCTCTCTTTGTCTATCATAAAGCCCATTTAATTAATTGCAAGTATTCTTTTATCATGCTTGATGCTTCTTAGCTTTATATTTAATTTCATTCTGTTAGAATATGTATTTCAAACACTCATAGTTAGTAAAGATTTTACATTTCACCCCATGCTAACAGTGCTTCTAAAATTGTAAAGCAATCTCCACCGCTGCCAATTCTAAATCATGTGTGAGATATTTTCTTTCACGTGACTTCAATTATCTTGATGCCTAAGATATTACCTTTCTATTTTGCATTAATAATCCTTTCGAAGATACATCACCGTTAATATGAAATCATTCTATTCTTGATAAAATAATCGTAGTAAGATGTATCTTAAATTCTTGGAAGCTCTTCTTACATTTTGCTGTCAATTCAAATTTAACACATTTTCTCATCAACTTGGACAATGACATAATAGTCTATGAGAATCCTTTAACAAGTCTCCTATAATATCCAATAAATCCAACAAAAAAAAAAAAACTAACCTCTATAACATTGTTTAGTGTTAGCTATTCTAAAATTGTTTTCACCTTTTGAGGATTTTTTGAAATTTCTTCACCCCTTATAATAAGTCTGAATAATGTAAAGTTTCTTAATCAAAATTCATATTTTAAATATTTTACATACAAATTATTTTTCATCAATGTTTTCATAACTATTCTTAAAAGTTTAGCATGATCGGTCTTTGAATATATTAAAATACTCTCAATGAAAATAATTACAAACTGAAATATATAATTCTTGAAAACATAATTCATCATATCCATAAAAATAGCAAGAGCTTTGGTCAAAACCAAAAGGCATCATCACAAATTCAAAATGGCTATATCTGGTTCCAAAAGTTGTCTTATATATGTTTCATTTTCTCTAACTTGGTGATACCATGATCTCAAATTAATTCTAAAAAATAGACCAACATCTACTAATTGATCAAATAATTTATCTATAAGTTATAGTGGATACTTATTCTTTTTTTTTTTTTAAAGTTATCTGGATACTTATTCTTGATTGTCACGTTGTTTAACTTTTTGTAATCGATACACATTCTCATGAATCCATCTTTCTTTTTGATAAAGAGCACATGCGCACTATAGGATGAATCACTCAGCCTGATAAATATGTTATCCATCAACTCATGCAAGTGATATTTTAGCTCTTGCGATTCTTTTTGAGCCAACCTATAAGGAGATTTATTTATTACCGATGTTTTTGGTTACAATTTTATCCTAAATTCAACTTCTCTTTCATGTGATAATTTAGGTAATTCTTGGAAATTCATCTAAAAATTCTGATACAGCTGGAATATTTTTTAATGCATACACATCTTTATTTGACCCTTCCATTTTAATCAAGAACATAAATTCACCACTTTTCAAATATTTACTCATTTTTATTGTACTAACTAGAGAAGTCATGTCATTCTTATCACAAGAAAAGTAGGACTTTTCATTAGGAAAACTAAACTATACCCTTTTCTTCCTATATTCAATTGTGGCAAAGTGTTTTGCTAATAAGTCCATTCCCAATATAATGCTAAAGGTCTAAATAGGTACTAAAATCAGCTTTGTTGTTAATTTCCTACCATATATATCAATATCCACAAAAAAATTTATATTTGCATACAAGTCAAATGGCATCATAACACACAAAGTAGGTTTAAAATATAAAATCTCAACTGATAAGTTAGCACAAATTTCTTAGAAATAATTGGCGGAGGTGCATCAGAATCAAATAATATTCTACTAAATTTACTTGAAATCAGAAGTGTACCTGTGATTACCTCCTCTGAGTCTTTGGCTTCCTGTGATGTGATGACAAATACTCTAATTTTTATAGCTTGATTGCTTTGAACATCGGATGTTTCTCCTTTCAACTGAGCTGATGGCTTTCCCTGAAATTGAGTTTTTCCTATCGTATTTCCTTCTAAATATCTCCTCCGTTGACCCTGCCCCTAATATCCCTGCGGTCTTTCATTTCTTCTCTCCTCTAGGGGGCAATCCATCTTGTGATGTCCCAGTTCACGACATCTATAACACTTTTTAGAACCAACTAGATGTTGACCAAAATTTCTTTTCCCACACTGATTACAGACAAATTTCTCAGTCTGAATTTGTTTTTGCTTACTATCAAACTTGAACTTCTCATCTTTTTCAAAAATCTTTCTTTTGTTCGCATGCTGTTACGAACTCTACTTAGAGAATTCAACTTATTTTCAATTATTCTTGCTCTCTATACTAAAACTAGGAAGTCATTTATATCAAAGGGCGCTCATGATAATCTCAGTTGATCCCTGAGGCTTTTTAAGAATTTTTGACATTTCTCTAAGTGAACTCATCCTCATAATGAGTTGCATATCACAATAGGGAAGTGAACTCATCCTCGTATTTCATAATTGCCCTTGAACTTTGAATCAAGTTTAAGAATTTGTTTTGTACTACTAATCTAGCTGATAGTGGAATCAACTAGTATCTGAATACCCATACAAAATCATTCGACTATATAATAGTAATAGACATGAATCCAAATTTCTCTCTATATTATACTGTCCATCATCTTTCTACCTTACCTTTCAATACAAAAGTAGCTAGTACCACCCTTTTATTATCTGGACAAATCATACCATTTAAAATTTGTCCAATCTGTAATAATCATTAATCAGTCTTCAATTACAGTTGGATCAGTTGCTCCCTTAATTGCTTGTGGCTTGAAAGTTTGAAATATCCTCAGATGTTGATCCACCCCACTTCTAAACTTAGATTTGGGCCTATTGCTTGATGATGATTTCTGCATAGATGTTATTTTTTGTTTGCATTTCTTCCTCAGTAATTGGCTTAGATGACTGACTATTTATTCTTTTTGGTAATTCTTCTCTCTCTCTCTCTCTCTCTCTCTCTATATATATATATATATATATATATAATTTGTTTAATTTAAGTGATCAATTAAAGATTGAATCATATTATGCATATATCTTTTTTCAACTCTACTATAATGAATACCAAATGTAATCAACATATAGCTCTGTCTAAATTAAATTTATTTTAATGTCCTCCATTTCTTATCAAATTATGCTTCCATTACAAATTTCAATCTCAACCTTGGCTCTGATACCAATTTTTGTCACACCTTATTTTGACCCATCTTTGTCAACCTATGGTGTAACAGAGATAGATAATCCGGTCAGATATTTACCACTAATACACATCATAAGCTGCATTCATTAGGATCGAGTGAATAGGAAATTAATTGATCTAGCCTATTGCAAGACATATATTATACTCCAATTATAGAAGTATACTTCATAATTACATACTTCAAAACATGCTCAATATGCATGAAAATAAAATACAAAGCATTGCAGGTCTCATTACCATTTTATTGAATTTTCCCTTAAATTTGAGAGGGATTTTTCTATTGCACAACAAGCCTGATGCATTCCTCCCTTTCAAGCATCCAATTGGAATTCTACTAATAGTATCCCCAGCTATTTCACCATCACTCTGCACAATAGACCCAAGATATCTAAATGTGTACTCTTATTAATGGCTTGATTGCCCAAAGTCATAATCCTGCCTACTAGATCTATTATTACTAAAATTACATTCCATATATTTAGTTTTTGATCATCTCAAACGAAAGCCTTTAGACCCTAAGGTTGACCTCCATAATTCAAGTTTACCTTCAACTCCCTCTCTAGTTTTATCAACAAGCAAAATATCATCAGCAAAAAGCATACACCATGGTACAACCTCTTGCAAATGTCTCGTGAGAACACAAAAAGATATGGGCTTAAGAATTATCCTTGATTTAATCCAATTGAAATAGAAAAATACTTGGTCAAACCTCCTTCTGTTTGAACACAAGTAATAGTTCCTGCATATATATTCTTAATGGCTTGAATATAAACATTAACGCTTTCTTATGTAGAACTCTCCATAGCACTTCTCTTGCAATTTTATCATATGTTTTTTCTAAATTAATAAAAATCATAAGTAAATCCTCCTTATTCTCTCTATACTTCTCCATCAAACCTTTCAATAAATGTATAACTTCCATAGTAGACCTACTTGATATGAATCCAAATTGATAATGAGAAACATTAGTGTCATTTCGCAACCTATGCTCCATAACTCTCTCCCATAGTTTTAAAGTATCAAACATTAACTTAATTCCTCAATAATTCACACAATATTGTGCATCACCTTTATTCTTAAAAATAGGAATTAGCACACTCATTTCTACACCTCTATTGAAATATCTTCAGATCCAAAAGCTATTCCAAACTTTATTTTTTTTAAAGTTTCTTTAACTTCGGTTTTACTAATATGCCAATAAAAGAAAAAATCTATATTTTTTTTAGGATACTAATGTCATTAAAGTAAATTGCATTATTATAATCTTTATTTAAAATTTTAGCACAATATCTCATCCCCCTTTATTGAATATCCTCTTCTAATAATTTTTTTTTTTTGATTTTCATCCTTAATACACTTCACTTGAACTAAATCCTTACTTCGATCTCGTTGTTTAGCTAATTTATACATATCCTTAGTATTTGATCTATTATATAAATCATTAAAAGTTAGAGTATTTGCATTACAAATTACTTTCTTAGACTCTTTACGGACCTTTTATATCTTTCCCAATTATCCAAATTATTACAGTTAAATCAATTTTTACAACAAATTTTCTTAATTTTTATCTTTTCTTGTATATTTTGATTCCATCACCAACTTTTTTTACTATTAGTAATTTTTCCCTTTGATACTCCAAATACATCTTTTATATTATTCTTAATATCACGAGCTATTTGTTCTCACATAATATTAGCTTTCTCATACACAGATAAAATCTTAAGATTTAAAATCTTTCTCTTAAAAGTATTTTTGTTAATATCTTTAAATGCCCCATCTAAACTAGAACAATAATTTGCTTTAGTTTCTTTTTTCTGCCCCTTCATCTTAAAGTCCAAAACTAATAAGCGGTGTTGGATACATAAATTTTTACTTGGAATAACTTTATAATCTTTGCAATCTAAACTATATATTTTTCTTATAATAAAATAATGAAATTGAGATTTATTATATCCATTCTTATAAGTGATGAGATGGTCATCTCTTTTCTTAAATAAGGTATTGACAATTACAAAATCATAAGCTAAAGAAAAATCTAATATGATCTTACCACTATCATTAGTCGCTCCAAAGCTATATCCATCATGAGTACTTTTAAAATTATTTACCTCTCTACCAACATGTCCATTTAAATCTCCTACAATAAAACTCTTTCTTCAAGAGATGTATTTTGTATTAATTTTTGTAAGTCATTTCAAAATTTTAATTTTAAACACTTATCGAAATTAATTTGAGGAGCATAAGCGCTTTTAATATTATTAATCTAGCATCAATAATAATCTTTAAATTATAATTCTATTTCTAATTCTATTAATTTTTACAACATTATCATTCAAACTCTTATCTATAATCACACCTACACCATTTTTAGTATGACTCCTACAAAAATATCATAGTTTAAATCCCAAACTACGAATTGCCTTTGCCTTCTCTTCAACCCATTTAGTTTCCTGAATGCATAGAATATTTATCTTCCTATGTATCATAATATCTATTAATTTGTTTGTAAGAGAACATATATTCCAAGTTCCTATCATAATTTTTATTTTTTGGACTAGCTTATTTTCCCACATCCGTCCATGATGTGGGAACCCTTGCTTATTTAACACTACACCTGGGCGCCGGTGCAGTGGCCCTTTCTCACTTATCGTTGTATTTAAGCCATACAACACATCGCTTCCAGACAACGTCTTAGCATTAACACATTGTATTAAAGGATTCATATTATGATTATTCGACAAATTTTGCACTAGCTGTCGACTACCTATCGCAACCATCTTCTTTTTTCATCGAGGACTTGGGACATGACAATGACAGTGTTAAAGCTTATCTAAAAACTTTAAATAAAATTGTGCATACTCAATCTTTAATTTACAACTTATTGAACAACTCTCTATCTACCCCCAAGACCACACATAAAAAAATGACTGTATACAAGGTGCAGTCGATCATCTTCGGTAAAGCCTCATTGGCTCCTTTTCTTTTCTTGCAATATATAACTGATGAGTTAAATGTTCAGTGGGAGAAACAATTCTAATATAAGTTTCAATATACAAGAATAAGAAGCAATCAATATGCCTATTAATATTTGAATTAATGCAAGAGTCTTAAGCAGAACAATATCATACCTTGGTTTTGAAAAAGAGAGAGCGTTGAAAGAAAAAATAATTAGCAGTAAACATTGTGACTGAATGAATAAATTGTATCTCATTTTAGTGAATGATGAATGCATAATAGTGTGAAATTATTATATGAAATATTTCAGGTTTTTTCTCATTTAATTGTTATTTCATTCTTGTACATTGTTTTAGAAAAGTTATATTATGACTATAGGCTTTTGCATTCATAATAGGCATCACTTCACATGCATACTAATCATTTATTAATGGCTGGATCTCAAAACACTATCTGTTTAAAAGAGAGAGCCGAGTCTCTTCTACAACTGTCCTTATAAAGGCTTACCTCATCTGATCTTTTGTCTTTCTTTGTGCAGTTCATCACTTGTTGGCCTATCTGACTTTTCTCAACTTTCATTATCAATCGTATTTTTTTTAAATATAGTGATGTTGAACATGAATGTATAACCGATGATAATCAAATTTCCCTCTGTTATAGTACTCGTGGTTGCTACATTTCCCATGCTACAGTGTCTTCTCTATAATACCCAAACTAATAGCTGCTTCTGCCTTCTGGTGCTTTGTTAAGGGAGACACAGGAGTATAGATAGAATTTAATTTTGGCTTAAAGGTTATATGCATTTATTTATAGAATTTAGTTAATAATTTTTTTAATAAGTCCACAGTCTTAATCACAAAAGATAAAAAAAAAGAAAATTCGGGCTGCTTCAATATGTCAAAAGATGTGCAGGAAAATTAAATTAGAAACTCTAGGAAACTGCAATTATATGTGTAAATTGATTTTTGTTGATTATTTTATACATTACTATATATGAAAATAATCGTAATGATGTGTAGAATGAAATAAAAGTTATTTCGCTGAATTTTGAAATGTGCAAAAAATAGGTTATAATTTTCTCGGAAAAATTTAAACTTAGCATTTTGAAAAATTTTGGGTATAATATATGAAGGTTAAAATTGTAAATATCTAAGTAGCGTCTTATCTGTATCTAATTTACCTTCCAAAAACTTCTATCGGAATTTAATCCATTAAAACTTTCCCCAAAATAGCGTGGAGAGATTGGGCCCTAAAAGCCAAAATGTTCGGAGCCCATTTTATGAAGTTTTGGATTAGGAGTCAAGTATGAATCCATTGTAGATAAAGCTTTCAATAATTGTACTTATGAGAAATCCAAACCCTCCAAATTTCATCCTATAAGTTGAATTACCGTCTTCTAAAGCATCCATCTTTAAGACAGTGGGCCAACAATCTTGGTCATGATATATGGGTTTCATCGATAATTTTCTTGAAAGCTAGATTTTTTTAGTGACATGATTAATACTTATTCCAGTAGTTTTCTTCCTAAAAGTTTATTTACAATATTCTAAAACATCTCTTTCAGCCATCTAACTTAGGCTTTGTTTGGGACGGCTTTCTTATTGCTTCTTAAAGCAACATTTTAGTTCAAAAATTAAAACTTTTGAACATGAAAGCTGCTTTTGGGACGACTTTTTTATTGCTTCTTAAAGTGAAATTTTACTAAAATTCCGTTTTAAAAAGCAATAAAAAAGCCGTCCCAATTGAAGCCTTAGTCTGCTGCTTGGGCGTTGTTTCTGTTTTATGGTAAGATATATTATGATGTTAAGATATATTATGATGTATGAGGTATTAAGTTACAGACGTCTGATGATATATTTTATCCTACTTATGTTATAGGCAAAAGTAAGTATTTTGGCTATTGATTAGTATAGAAAATTTAGTTGATGTTTATTATGACGTATTGCCCTGATGAACCTTTGCATCTTCATAAACTTTTCATATTTTCCGTTTATTTTGGAATTTGGCCTATTGATTAGATAAATTATCTGCTGGAATAGTGTACGAATCTGCTTCACATAAGTAGCATTAGCATCGTTCTGGATTTTCTTTGTTAGTGATTATTTGTTCCTTTTTTTCTTCTACTGTCTAGTGTCCGCTTCTGAATATAAGTTACTGTCCTCCCTCAGAAGCAGAACTCTCTCAGGGAAAAAGCCTGGTAACATGGTTAATTTTTCATAATACTTTTGTCAGATATGGTAATCTTTACAGAAACTTTTTGAGCTACTAAAAACCATTTTGTAGGTTGTTCTTGTGTACAATTCACTTGGATGGAAAAGGGAGGATGTGATTCGAATTCCAGTAAGAACTCTTTCTTATTGTTAATCATGCTTAGCTATATTTGTCCTTGGGAACCCCACGTCCTCGCTACTCCCTCACGCTGCCCTGCAGAAAAAGAAAAACAAAACACTAGTATTCATGTTGCATGGCTCTTGAGAAGATGAAAACTGTAAAATGCAGGGCTTTATTCCTTCTTCTTTACTTCATGTCCTAACTATTATTACAGGTTTAAATATTTTAATATTATTTATATGATGGAAATCAAAAAGCTGTTTCTTTGTATTATGCACAGGGATTAAGTGGTGTTGACCTCGATGCCACAACCAAAGGGAAAGAAACAAAAAAAAGATATAATAATAAAAAGGTTTGAATCATTACCTGTCATGAAGCCATGCCTGTATCTCTGCTGAGACCTAGCTGCAACTACAGTAATCATTCCCTATGCAAGTTGGCGCCGAATGGTCACATCCTTACGTGCGTAGCCAGCTTCTACCCCTCTCTTCAGCTACAATCAGTATAAATCTTGAACGATATCAGCAATATAAAATAGAAATATTACATCTATGCATGATTGCGACAGAGAAAGATATTGAGTAATTATAAAAATACTAGAAACTAGTGTGAGAGTAGTGGAAAAAGGTGAACAGAAAGTGGCGATGTTATATACTACCACCAATCTACAAAGTGATATTCTTAGAACCCATGTATGAAGCACCCTGCACCCTATCATTTTCATATGAATCTCAACCTGACAGGAGATAACATGTCAATCAATTTTTTGACTACAAGTGCATACAAAGATCTATAAGGGCACAAAGATAGACTCTTGGAGATCTACAAAATGAAGCCTTTAGCATGACATCTAAACAAACTTTAGGAGATCCGCTAAATAGAACCACTATGTGACATCCAGAGCAAATATCTGGAGATCCACAAGGTCAACCAACATGTAATAAATGTGATTCGCTCTGGACGCGTTTCATATTTAATGGGGGGCATTTGTTGACCTCCATGCCACAACCAAAGGGAAAGAAACAAAAAAGATATAATAATAAAAAGGTTTGAATCATTACCTGTCCTGAAGCCATGCCCGTATCTCTGCCGAGACTAGCCCCAGCTACAATAATCATTCCCTGTGCAAGTTGGCACTGAATGGTCACATCCTTACGTGCGTAGCCAGCTTCTACCCTGCTCTTCAGCGACGTTAAAAGGAGAAAGAATGAGGATATTCAACTCTTGTGCTCTTCTCACGTAAAGCCCCTGCAACTCTTGCGACCTCCTGTATGCAAGCATTCCGACGCCTCTTCCAAAGCTGAAGCCAACCTCCATACTCATCTCTACCCTGCTCTTCCCGATTTCCCTAATCTCTTGCTCTCGACTGCCATCCGAACACAACTTCACCTTCCCCAATCTTTAGGGAGAGAGAGAGAGATGTTCTCCCTACCTTCCAACCTCAGCATTCGAACCAGAGGCCGGTTCCGACCTCCTCTCTTTAGCCAACACCCACAAGCTCTGCCCTCCAAACCTCATAAAGCTACAAACCCCCCAACCCGTCACCTCAAGTGCCGAACCTCATCCTAGCCGAAAATCCAGCTACCTCTACTCTCCTCCAAGTCAATTCCTTCCCCTGTCCGATCCCCACACTCGACCCAACTTACCCAGCCAAGGCCAATCTCCACCTTACCCGACCCATTTGTGCTCTCTCACATAGGTAATCCCTAATCCCTATTTAATGATGATTAGGATTAGTTATTAAAACTATTGTTAATTATAATAGTCATATTATTATAATTATTGATAGTTATAATAATTATGTTTTTATAATTATAATTACTATTAATTACGATAATTTCGTCTTCATAATTTTAATAATTTTAATTATTATTAATCATAGTAATTATGTTATTATAATTATTATTCAACAACAACAACAATTTGACTTTTAAAGGTTGGAGTAGCTCCAGTAGAAGATAAGATTAGAGAGAGTCGCCTTAGATGGTTTGGTCACATAAAACGGCAGCCTTCCGATGACCCAACTGCCCATAGTAGGATATTAGCATGGATTTTGTTTTAGGGTTATCCAAAACAATGAGAAAGCATGACTCTGTGTGTGTGGTAGTAGAATGATTCTCTAAAATGGCTCACTTCCTCCCGTGCTCCAAAACTTTCGATGCTTCTAGGATTGCCAAATTGTATTTTGACGAAATCGTTAGGCTTCACGGACTACCCAAAACTTTTATGTCAGATCAAGATGTTAAGTTTACTAGTTATTTCTGGAAAACCTTATGGCACAAGATGGGGACCAAACTTCAATTTTCTACTACCTTCCATCCCCAAACAGATGGACAAACTGAGGTTGTGAATAGGAGTCTGGGAAATCTGTTAAGGACCTTAGTAGGAGAAAATATCCGGGATTGGGATTCCAAATTGACTTTAGTTGAGTTTGCCTACAACAATTCTGTCAATAGAACTACAGGTCTATGTCCCGCCGAAATTGTTTACGGATACCAACCTATACAGCTATAGACCTGATCTCTATGAGTCATAAGTATAGAACATCTGAGTCTGCATCTGCATTTGCATCCCATCTCCAAGAGTTGCATAAGGAAATTAACAAAAAAATTGAACAAAGCAATGCTAATTATAAACTGCATGCTGATCTCAAGAAACGATTCAAAGAATTTGAAATTGGAGACTTTGTAATGGTTTGAATTTGCCCGGAGCGGTTCCCACAAGGGACCGTTAAAAAGTTACATGCGAGAAGTGCATGACCTTTCAAAATAACTTCGAAATTAAATATTAATTCTTCTGTGCTAGACCTTCCTGAAGGTTTTAACTTTAATCCTATGTTTGACATTGAAGATTTGATAGCTTTTGAGGGCCCCGAGTTTAACCCCTCCAATTCACTAAATAAAGAACCTTGTGAAAACCCACCTGGTGAGAACCCTAGCCTACCTACACTCCCAAACATTCCTATCTTACCCACTGTGGAGAAGGTTGAAGCAATACTTGGTGATGAGATCATTTCCACTAAAGACAGTGTCCGTCAAAGGTATCTAGCTCAATGAACAGGGAAACCAGAGACAAAGAACACGTGGATTGATCGCGAGGAGATGCAACGATTGGATCTTGATCTGTTGTAGTGGTATGAGAGTTCTAGAGATGTTGACTCGACGGAGTCGAATTTTCTCCCACCTGGGGAGAATGATGAGGACATCGTTCAGAGATTCAGACATGTGTACCGGCGACGGAATCGTAGATTGACGGCTACAATTCAGCGTATCTACTTTTGATGCATTTCTTTATGTTTTATTTAGTTTTGTTATTTTCCAATTGTACCCCTTAGGGAAGTACTTTATTATTGTAGCCCGGAGCGGCAATTATGTACTTTTCTTTTGTCATGTTTAGAGACCTATATATAGTAGTCTCATGTGTTGTAAAAGGATGATGAATCAACAACAACAACAACAACATCAAGCCTTTATCCCACTATGTGGGGTCGGCTACATGAATCCTTTTTCTCCATTGTGTCCTATTAAAAGTCAAATTCTCGTTTAAATCTAATAAAGAAAGGTCATTTCTAAAAGGATGATGAATGATTAAATGAATTTTTATTTTGTCTTCTTCTTTCTGTGAGTGCATTAGAGAGAAGGGAGAGCCCAACATGTGGGCAAGCACAATACCCACCAGTCACCGGAAGAGTCCGTGGCCTGTGGTTTTCTTTTACGTTCTCTATTCTATTTCCGACATCACCCACCGGCTTCTCTTCATCCTTCCACCTTCATCCCGTAACCAAAATACCTCCCCTTGATCCCACCAAATTCCCCGTCCAAACCCCCACCCGCCGGCCTAGCTCTTGGCCACCTAAACCCGACGCCAAGCCTCCTTCTCCCTCTTTGACCGCCGGCCCCATCCTTATCCCACATCATTATGATGATTTCACTCATCATAATGACCCTTTAATTTGAATCTTGTAATAAAGGGAGGAGTTAGAAAATTTTGAAATTCAAATTTGAAATTCAAAAACTTTCCACATTCATAAAATTCTAAATAAGAAAAGTTTTCAAATTTGAATCCAATCTAAATTTAATTTAGAGCGGAATTATTATTTTCCCTCCTAATTGGCCTCACTTGTTTGGAAAAGTGCTTAATTCCTCCATAATCCCCTCCCCTCTCCCATCTCAATGCTGCCGGCCACATGTAGGGGGAATTTACTCTTTGCTTCCTAATGATTCAATTTGAGTTTGTTAGACAAGTGAGATTACATAATTCCGTGGTAAGTCCTCTCTTTTTACTCTGTTAAGATCTAAATTTTATATTTTGGTGAACTGTTTCCTTGGTATGATTTCTTTTACATAGTTTGTTGCTGTCATGCTAGTGCTCTTGATTTTATTCTAATTTGACACAACTAAGAATCTATTTGTGGTAATTAAATCATAATTTTTCATTGAATTAAACTATATCTATTAACCTAGGGATGGTGTCTATAAATTGATGTCCAAAGGCATGACAATTATGAACTTTGATTTAATAAAATTCCTTTTCCAGTTTTCAATCTTGTTTGCACAAGTTGAATGTATGATTCCGTTTGAGTTTGGTAGACAAGTGAGATTACATAATTCCATGGGAAGTCGTCTCTTTTTACTCTCTTAAGACCTAAATTTCTTATTTTGGTGAACTGTTTCCTTGGTATGATTTATTTTACATATTTTGTTGTTGTCTTGCTAGTGCTCTTGATTTTATTCAAATTTGACACAACTAAGAATATTTGTGGTAATTAAATCATAATTTTTCATTGAATTAAACTATATCTATTAACCTAGGGATGGTGTCTATAAATAGATGTCCAAAGATATGACAATTATGAACTTGATTTAATAAAATTCCTTTTCGAGTTTTCAATCTTGTTTGCATAAGTTGAATGTTCGATTCCATTTGAGTTTGGTAGACAAGTGAGATTACATAATTCCATGGGAAGTCGTCTCTTTTTAATCTTTTAAGATCTAGATTTCTTATTTTGGTGATTTCTTTCCTTGGTATGATTTCATTGACATATTTTGTTGTTGTCTTGCCAATGCTCTTGATTTATTCAAATTTGACACAAGTGAGAATCTATTTGTGGTATTTAAATCATAATTGCTCATTGATTTTAGGTGGATTCAATTTATTGCTTATTTCTTTAACTTTATTTGATCATGACATCATCATTTCTAGTTCTTGTATTTATTGTTTGCATTTAAATAAAATAAGTTATTTTATTTAGTGGTTTATGATCTATGATCCTTAAGTCTCTTCATGAGGTTAAACAAGCTATTTTATTGTTGATCTGGAAAAATGTTTTATGGAAGCAACAAATTTCTGCAGGTTGTCAGCGATTCAGTTATTATCCATGATTCTTCCAATGGTAGAGAAATTGAATGTCAACTTCTTCCTATTTCTGATGCTATTATGAGATTAAGAAGTCGCTATGTCAAAGCATATCTAGGCTCATCTCCCAGCGCCCGTCCTAAATTTTGGCTTGTATTCCCTGTTTCTGTTCCACCTCTCGGTTTCAGCACATATGTTATATCTAGTGCTACAAAGAGAGGTTTCAGTTTTATCCCTTCTTTATGAATTATTATATTCAATTTATGAGCTTATTTCTCTCCACTTAAAATGCACTGCATCATATTGAGGGCCACACCATTAATTGCTTAGTGCTATTTCAGGCTCTATCACTTCATTGTCAACTTCGTACTTATCAAAGGGAACTAGCAAAGACAACATGGAGATTGGTCCAGGAGACTTGAAGCTCCTTTACAATGTGGAAAAACAGGAGCTCTCTTATTATTCCAACAAAAGAAGCTCTGTACGTCTCAGTTGCTCTGTCATAATTGGCTATATCTTTTTGTGATTTTTTTCCCTGTAATTATTATTATGTCCGTCTTGAAATGGTAATTTCTTTGGGTGTAAACTTAACTCAGATTCCAGAGTCCGAATCAATATGCCTGTTCAAGCACCTTTAATTTGTTTCTAAATTTTGAAGTGTTTCTGTAGCATGGTTTTGTTAACTTATTCTAATCACGTGCACCTTTCGTGCTGGAAAAAATGTGCTAATCTTTTCATTTAAAGATATTATGTTTTTAATATTTCTTATATCTCTTTTACTGGGGCCTTTTAGGTTAAATCATCCTTAGGGCAGTCATATAAGTACTATATTGGAGCGGTTGGAGATAAAACTGATCCACAGGTAGGAATTTGCTAAACAAGCTTCAGCTTGTTTTTTGATCAAGTGAGACTTTCTTTTGCGTTTCCTAGTCATTTAATTATTCCCGTGATACTTCTGAAGGCCTCTGGAGCTTATGTTTTTCGTCCAAATGGAACTTCTCTGGTCAAATCTAAGCAGGTATACATTGTCCTTTGCTTTGACTGGTTTTTAAGCATGTCATTGCTGATTAAATGGTCATGCTAATATTTGGCCTTGACGGTTAACCCGCTAAGTGATCGGGGTTAACCCGCTGAGTGATCTTGCAGAAGCAGTGTCAGGGTGCTGAGACCATTTTTACTAAATGAGAATTCCCTGCATTGTGTATTCAATGGCTCTGGGTGCCCTCATCATTTTCTTTTCGTACTATTGATTATGCATATCGTTTTCTTTTAGCTTTTGATTTCATCTTATATTCCTTCTTCTATTCATGATTTTTATTGTGGTAAGGTTCCATTGACTATTATGCGAGGACCCCTAGTAGATGAAGTGCATGAACAGGTCAATCCATGGATATATCAGGTTATGTAATTTCTTAACTTTGTACAGGTTTTACTTGCATAGTGAAGTATAAATGGTTACATTTGCTTGATTTATTCATGTGCTGTAATTTGGCCAGGAAGTTGAGGCATGAACTGGTTGAAGATAAATATCGAAGTCCTCTATAAACACCTAAATATGACTGCCCTAAGGATATCATTACTGAGCTGCTGAATGACATTTATCCCTCATTGTTGTATGGCTGGTGATTCACCAGTCAGTTTCTAGTCCCCAAATATAGGCAATCAAATCATTATTTTTATTACTCATTCATTGTTCACAAAGAGCAACTATAAAACATTCCTGACTTTTGCATAACCATTATCAAAATTGTGCATCGCAACTATCGTCATATTTTTGTTTTGCTTATCACGATATGCAGAATCTTTGAATCACAAGATTCTTACGTAAATGTAGTCTTCTATTTATTTATTTATGTAGTTAGCGTGCCATAGAATTTCTGGACCCTTACTGCTGGACTAAATATGAAATGACTTTAGTTCATTTAGATTTTGCACAACTCTTGATTAGAACAATCACAGAACAACTAGAAGCAGTTTAAAACAACAAATCAAAACAATTGAGGGATCCGCCATTCATTGGGGATAGGGAATAAATCTCCTTCCACCTTGCTGATGGTCTCGAAAGTTGTCGAAGTGAAAGAAGTTTCTCTTGCATGTGGAGAGAAAACAGGCTCCAAGTCCTTTTCCCAAAAATCCGAAAACCGTTTCAGATTTTAATCCAAAATTCTGAGAGAAATTTCAGATTTCCTTCTTGAAAGAATAGAAGTTGAGAGAGAGGGTTTGGGGTTTAGAACTCAATTGAAGAGTTGATGGTGAAGAGAGAATTTGGGGAGAGAAGCAACCTAAGTTGGGGCCTTGAGAGTTTCGGCCAGCAGCAGGTTGGTTCTCCAATTCTTTCCCAAAGGGGAGCAATGAATTGTGGACAGATTTTGGGATTTTGGGAAAATCTGTAAGGGGGCCGGCGGGATGAGGGGGGGAAATTAGGGAGTTAATTCCTAATTCCACTCTCAGATTTTGGAAAGTAAATAAAGGCTTGGACTTAAAAAAAAAATTTGGCTGGCAAGAGGGGAATTATTTCCAAAGAGAGGAGAGTAGGATTTAGGAAATGTTTCCTAATCCTAACACATGGGGGGGGGGGCAATATTGGGGAGGGATTTGAGCAAATATTTTATTAATTGCTGATTTGGGATATTTGACTTAGGAAAGACGATTAAAATCCCAATCAATTATGAATTTATTGGAAGGAATTTAAAGACTTTCCTAATATAGATTTTGTGTAGTAGGAAATAATTTGAATTTTAAACCACTTGGATTTGCATTCAAACTTAATCCCAAATATTATTAAATCTATAATAGGAAATAAAGGATGAAAAGGGAGAGAGGTGACCTTTGTGGCCGGCGGCTAGGATGAGGTAGCCACCGATGTTGGGAGAGGAAAGTGGATTTGGTTGGATGGGGTTGGCCGTGGAGCTGAGGAGGATGGCCGGGTGAGGTGAATGTGGCTCGGGTGAGAGGAGAGACGATAGCTAGATGGAGGGGGAGGCAAGGGGAAGAAGATAGGGATTAGAACCACGAACCCGACTTATCTAAGTTGGTGGGTATTGCGCAAATCTTCCTTTCCTAATAATCTCTCTCCATTAGAACTCACAAGCTCTCTCTCAAACTCAACCAAGAAGAAATATTCATAAGCAATCATTCATTAATCAAAACATCAGACAAGATGCTATAAATAGAGAAGTACGATGGACTCAAAGAAATTAAAAGACCAACTTGCCCTTTGGGTTCACACACGGCAATTCCCACTAAAGGGGTACAAACGGAAAAACCAAAATGACACTAAGCAAATAGAAAAATACATGAATAATAAAATAACATAAATGACTCAGAAATACAAAGACTCGATCGTGGCCGTAGATCGGTGGCCACGCATCTGATAAACTTTCCACGATCTGATGTCCCCATCAACCCTACTCACCTTCCTATTTATGTAACTTCTTCTGAGTAGGTAAAAGAGATTTTTGAGAGCCTTATTAATATATAGATGTTAATAATGTTGTGAAATGTATCTGAGGACAGTATATTTCATAATATTGGAATAGAAAATCTGAGATCTCCAACTGAAAATGAAAAATGTGAATTGTTGGAAGAGTTGAAATGGTAATTATCTTATTGCAATGTGTTGCTTTTGAACAATATTTATAGTTTCTTCTTGAGGTAAGCAGTTATTTTTATTTTTATCTTTTTAATTTTTCTTTAGCATGAATAGACGGCAACAGAAGTCTATATATAAGTTTTTGAGCCTGTTCTAAAATATTGACATTTTCCATGGTTCTTTCTTGAATTTAAATGGAATTGATGTGCATGCCCATGATGCTTTTCTATTAAAATGTTTCCCTATGTTAAAATGGATCTTATGCTATGGATCAGTAATGGAAAGGATGGAGAGATCAATTGGAGAATTTTTTTTTTCATTTCCTTGATAAATGGGAATATGAAAAGTAATTCTCATTTACTCTGACAGGTAAAAAGATAAACAACCTATTACAATCTGGTAAAATTATGATTTTTTTCTTAGTTAAAAATTGAAGGAGATTGTGGGCACCTGAAAGTTATTATGAAATAAACAAAAGCTAGGCTGTGGTTTGCACAATGATGACATTAGTGAAATTTCTCATATATAATATAATGATTCAATGCAATGGTTATTGGAATGTGATTATGTCCCGACCCAGCTCAGAAACTCGAATTAATGAGGTGGAAAAAAACAGTCGGATGGTTAAACATTTCTTTCAAATTAAAAAACAGTTTATCAACTACATCTCATATAAAACTGAAGAGCCACTAATAAAATTACAAATTTTGAACATAGACATTAACCTTATTTTACTTGTTTTCATTTCTGTGCATTCATCCGTACACATATTCTTCTCTTTCGGATATTTTACTTTTTAGAAGATTTATTTGAAAATTTTAGTTTAACAGTTTTAGTTTACTAAGTAAACTCAATGGATAATCACACTTATATCATAAATATAGACCTATGATGCACCGACACGGACTCGGCGACACGACACGGACATGGGACACGGCAATTTTTAAAAATATAGGACATGGGTGCGGCGTGGACACGACATAATAATTTTTTATTATAATATATAATAACTTTTAAAAATATAGGACACGGACAAGGGCGTGGACAGATGGCTCTTTTAAACCTTCACCTAATCCACCCCCGCCAGCAGCAAAGCTCATTTTGCTAACAAACCGTTCATACATATGAATACATCAAATTAAATTGATATGAAGTGAAATCAAAATATCCCAATAATAAGACAACAAGAATACAACAATATACCGGTGTGCCGGGGGTCCAAGGGGGGGCTGCCCCTTGACTGGGTCAAGGGGCAGCGCCCCTGCGGGGGTTTCCGGCTGCCTCCGGAACAAAATTTTATTGTAGGAGTAGTTTTGAAGTTTTGCTTGTTTTTAAAGTTTGTAAGTTGTTTGCATGGGAAAATACCGAGTGGTATCGAGCATGTACTTAGCGGTACTGAGCGGTACCGAGCAGGTACCTAGCGGTACTGAGCGGTACCGAGCAGGTACCTAGCAGTACTGAGCATATATTGAGTAGTACAGAGCATATACTTAGCGGTACCGAGCATATTCAGTTGCTAGATCCGCCATTCATTGGGACTAGGGAATAAATCTCCTTCCACCTTGCTGATGGTCTGAAAAGTCTTCGAAGAGAAAGAAGTTTGTCTTGCACGTGGAGAGAAAACAAGCTCCAAGTCCATTTCCCAAGAATCCGAAAATAGTTTCAGATTTTAATCCAAAATTTTGAGAGAAAATTTAGATTTCCTTCTTGAAAGAATAGAAGTTGAGAGAGAGGGTTTGGGGTTTAGAACTCAATTGAGGAGTTGATGGTGAAGAGAGAATTTGGGGAGAGAAGCAACCTAAGTTGGGGCCTTGAGAGTTTCGGCCAGCAGCAGATTGGTTCTCCAATTCTTTCCCAAAGGGGAGCAATGAATTGTGGACAGATTTTGGGAAAATCTGTAAGGGGGCCGGCGGGATGAGGGGGTGGGGGGGGGGGGGGGGGGGGGGGGGGGGAATTAGGGAGTTAATTCCTAATTCCGCTCTCAGATTTTGGAAAGTAAATAAAGGCTTGGACTTAAAAAAAAAATTCGGCTGGCAAGAGAGGGGAATTATTTCCAAAGAGGAGAGAATAGGAATTAGGAAAGGTTTCCTAATCCTAACACAAGGAGGGGGGGCCGGCGGCAATATTGGGGAGAGGGATTTGAGCAAATATATTATTAATTGCTGATTTGGGATATTTAAATTAGGAAAGGCAATTAAAATCCCAATCAATTATGAATTGATTGGAAGGAATTTAAAGACTTTCCTAAAATAGATTTTGTGTAGTAGGAAATAATTTGAATTTTAAACCACTTGGATTTGCATTCAAACTTAATCCCAAATATTATTAAATCTATAATAGGAAATAAAGGATGAAAAGGGAGAGAGGTGAAATCCTTTGTGGCCGGCGGCTAGGATGAGGTAGCCATTGGTGTTGGGAGAGGAAAGTGGATTTGGTTGGATGGGGTTGGCTGTGGAGCTGAGGGGGATGGCCGGGTGAGGTGAATGTGGCTTGGGTGAGAGGAGAAACGGCAGTTAGATGGAGGGGGAGGCAAGGGGAAGAAGATAGGGATTAGAACCACGAACCCGACTTATCTAAGTTGGTGGGTATTGCGCAAATCTCCCTCTCCTAGGGATCTCTCTCCATTAGAATTCTCAAGCTCTCTCTCAAACTCAATCAAGAAGAAATATTCATAAGCAATCATTCATTAATCAAAACATCAGACAAGAGGCTATAAATAGCCACGTACAATGGACTCAAAGAAATAAAAGACCAACTTGCCCTTTGGGCTCACACACGATAATTCCCACTAGAGGGGTACAAACGGAAAAACCAAAATGACACTAAGCAAATAGAAAAATACATGAATAATAAAATAACATAAATGACTCAGAAATACAAAGACTCGATCGTGGCCGTAGATCGGCGGCCACGCCTCTGATAAATCTTCCACGATCTAATGTCCCCATCATTCTGTCGGGGTGGGAGAAAACTCGACTCCGTCGAGTAAGTATCTCTGGCGCTATCGTAGACTAAGCAACTCCTCGCGATCTAGCTACATATCCTCTGACTCGGGCTTTCCTTTCCACTTGATCAAATTCCTCCTTCGTCCTCCTCTTGTGGATATGATCTCATCACTTAGGACTGCCTCCACCTTCTCTGCCATGGGAAATTTTGGAATATCTGGTAGTGGAGGTAGGTTTGGGATCTCACAAGGTGGGTTCACACAAGGCTATTTTAATAGTGGATTTGGTGGGTTAAAATTAGGACTTTCATATGCCACTAAGTCTTTTATGTTAAAAGAGGGATTTATATTGAACTCTGCAGGAAGATCTACTACATAGGCATTATAATACCCGAATATTCGAAATATATGTAAGTATATACTTTCTCTAATTGTATATTGATTTTTATTAAATTCTACTTTTAAAAAAAAAATCAACAAGTTTGACGTATGGAAGTATTCATAGAGTAGTAATCTAATTATCTAATTTAATAAATTGTACTAATGGTACAGCTAATGTATTTAACTGTTTATAATTAACTTATTATGATTTAAACAGTTGAGTCAAATCCACATATTATGTATATGAAGAATTAATGCAAATCAGATTCCAAATTCCAGGATTTCCACTTAGGTTAACATGCATTGGCTGATCTTTTCCTTAGTCCATCCAACGGTTAGCATTAAAGCTTAGTGGAATGCAAGAGTTAGTGGAATTAAGAATATCTATATTATAATTTATGGTGTGTACGGCTGAGAGAGTTTATTTATTTATTTGTTTATGTAATAACATAGTAGTGGATGTTAGGGATTATACAAGGCTCAGTATTTATTTCCTACCCACCGTTCTTTGAAGGGGTGAGCAGGAGAAAGGATTCAGCGGAGCTGTTGGGAGGGAATGCAGAGGAGAAATAGGTTGCTGCGTGTTTATGCTTTCTAAGGTAAATATTTAGGAGCATGTATAATTATTGATTTGATAAAGTGATTTAAAAGTCAAGCATATGTGTTATCTGAAATCAGAAAACTCTTTGTACAAGCATATGTTTTACAAGCATTTGTGTTATCCGATAAATAGTATTGAAGTTAGTTGTTAGGGATTACTGAATTTAGAAGGAAAGAGGAGAAAGAAGAGTAAAAAGAAAAAGAAATGATTTAGGGGTTCAAATAAATTGTGGATGGTTTTATATAATAAAAAAAAAATCAGATTTAAATTGTTGGATTAAGGATTAATTTATATAACTGAAATCATCAATTTGATGGCTGAATTCAGATGTTAATAATTTATGTATTCAGGAGGGGAATTGCAAAAAGTCTAGGAAAAGAATTTGGTCGAATGAAGAATTCAATTGAGGTAGTGTATAAAAGGAGGAGGAAACAAGACCAAGAAGAACGAATTTCAAGGGAGGTGAGATACCTTACAATGCTATAGAAATTAATAATTGTTTTCTTTGATTTCAATTCATATCTATTATGGTTGATAGCATTTATTTCAATTTTTCTTCAGTTTATTTCAGCTTATTCATGACTATGATTATTCGTAAAGTATTCTGTATACTAGCATATGTCATGAAAAAAAAAATGATTACTATTAGAAAGGTGATTTAAGTCATATGTTAGGGGATAAGCCCGCACAAGTAAAGGCGAAAGACCTGACGAGGTAAGCCTATACTCTCAAGTCTAGAAATTGGTAATTGGACCCAACTCTGAATTGAGAGAACAGCTTTAATTCTAAAAGTTGGGAATCTAGACCCAACCTTGAATTGGAAAGCTGAAAGGGTGCAAAAGCTTATAGCCATCATATGATAAGTTAATAAGGGTGTTGAACAATTAGCAAAAATGAAAGTGTACTGTTATATTTATTTTGGTGATCCATGTGAAAGGTGCTCTAACCATATTATTATTTGGTCATAAATGGCATGTCTTTCTAAATGGTTAAAATGCTATTATTATTTTTATACATTGCTTGTGCATTTCATTGAGCCATAGCTCATTTGTAGTGGTTATACTGGAGGTAAGGGAAAGGAGCCCGTAGGGCGCTAGGCGAGAAAGAGGTGACCATTCCTTTTTGGTGTATATATGTTTTGATGTACAAAGGGATCTTAGAGGAGATCTGAAGGATAGCTGTATAGATCTTTTGGTATGTAAGTAAATTTCAAAAGTGTGAGTAGAGCTCTGTATTTGTTTTAATTCTGTTGATGTTCAGTAAAGTACATTATATGCTTCCATTATGATGTTCGGAGTTGATAGGTTGACATGTTAAGAGAGCCTAATTAGATTTATTTCCTTCTCTGTTATACTCTAGTTTGTTTGTTAGAGAGTAAGCCAAACTGGGGTGTGACCGGCATTATCGTTATTCTTAAGTATTTTGAAAGGTTCAGCACTCTTTGCATGCAACTTCTTAACTGTTCCCAGTGGGAACCATTCCGGACGAATCCGCACCATCACGGAGTCACCAACCTCAAAAGTTTTAAAACGTCATTTCAAATATGCATGTAGTTTATATTCATGATTATTCCTTTCAATTTGTTGTGCAATATCCTTATGAAGTTCTTGCAAGTGAGATGCAAATGATGATGCAGACATAGAAATCCTATACCTAAAACTCATGGGTATCAGATCTAACGGCTGTCTAGATTTGAACCCATATACAATTTCAGAAGGACTTAGACCCGTGGTTCGGTTAATGGAATTATTGTAAGCAAACTCAGCAGTAGGTAGAATGGAATCCAAATCTCTAATGTGCTCGCCAACCAGGGACCGCAACAAATTACCCAGACTCCTATTATCTACCTCGATCTGACCATCCGTCTGTGGGTGAAAGGCAGTGAAAAATTGAAGTTTGGTGCCCATTTTTATCCACAGGGTTTTCCAAAAAAAGCTAGTGAACTTCACATCCCTATCCGAAATAATGGTTTTGGGTAAACCATGTAAACGGACAACCTCATTGAAGTATAACTTCGCAATATGAGAGGCATCGGATGTTTTGGAATATGGAATGAAATGTGCCATTTTGAAAAACCAGTAAACTACCACATAAATGGCATCGTACCTACTGAGTGTCTTGGGCAGGCCTAAGATAAAGTCCATACTAACATCCTGCCAAGGACAATTGGGACAGGTAGGGGAGTGTAAAAATTAGTGTTCTGCTTATGTTTCTTGGCCATTTGGCAGGTGTGACACCGACTGATGAGCCGACCAACATTTCTCTTCAGGTTGGCCAAAAGAAGCGATACTCCACGGATTCGATAGTCTTGTCCCGTCCGAAGTGCTCAGCGAGGCCTCCGACGTGGAGTTCCCAGACCAGAAATTCCCTAAGGGAGGTCCACGGAATGCAAAGCCTCTGGGCTTTGAAAAGATAACCATCCTTCAATAGGAAATCGTCCACAAAGCGCATGCTGCCTATGGACAAGAGAGTGTAGGTCTCCTTGAATTCAGGGTATTCCAAATAATCCCTCTTTATTTGGTCAAATCCCATGACTTCTGATCTCATTTCAGTGGTGGTCATCATACTACGACTGAGAGCATCGGCAGCTTTATTTTCAACTCTCGCCTTATGCCTAAGGGTGTACGTGTATTCTTGAAGGAACTCAACCCATCGACCATGGCGTGCATTCAACTTCTTTTGGGAGTTGATATAACACAAAGCTTCGTGATCCGAGAAAATGACGAATTCTTGCGGGAGCAAGTAGTGTCGCCAATAACGAAGTGATTGAATCACGGCATGGAAATCTTTGTCATAAGTGGAATAACGCTGCCGGATATCATTAAGTTTCTCACTGAAGTAAACAACTGGGTGACCTTCCTGGGAGAGGACTCCTCCAATTCCAACCCCCGAAGCATCGCAAGTTACTTTGAAGACTTTGGAGAAATCAGGAAGTCGCATCACTGGGGCTTCCACCATCTTTTGTTTGATCTCATCAAAAGCTCGGGTGGCAGCTGGGGTCCAGTGAAAATCATCCTTCTTCAGGCAATCAGTGATAGGAGATACAATAGTGCTGAAGTTCCGAATGAATCTCCTATAGAAGGTGGCTAATCCGTAGAAGTTGCGGACTTCCCGGATGTTTTGAGGGATAGGCCAATCCACAATGGCCCTCACCTTCTCGGGGTCTACGGAAACCCCTTGGGTTGAAACAATGAAGCCCAGGAAAATGACGCGATCTACAAGGAAGTTACATTTCTTCGGATTGGCATACAATTTCTCATTCCTTAAGACCTCACAAACTTGCCTCAAGTGGTCTAAGTGCTGACTAATGGAATGGCTGTAGATAAGGATGTCGTCAAAATAGATGACGACAAACTTTCTCATAAAAGGACGCAGCACTTGAGTCATGATTCCCATAAAGGTGCTAGGGGCATTACTAAGCCCAAAAGGCATGACTAACCACTCGTAGAGACCATCCTTGGTCTTAAAGGCAATTTTTCACTCATCTCCGGGTCGGATCCGGATTTGGTGGTACCCACTTTTGAGATCAATTTTGGAGAAAAGGGTGGCACCCGTCATCATATCGAGCATATCATCAAGCCTCGGAATAGGGAATCGATATTTGACGGTGATCTTGTTGATAGCACGGCTATCAACACACATTCTCCAAGATCTGTCATTCGGGGTGAGAATGGACGGCACCGCACAGGGGCTCATACTCTCCTTAATGAAACCTCGCTGTAGTAACTAATCAACCTGGTTTTTAAGCTCAGCATGTTCCGTGGGGTTTATGCGATATTGTGGCAGGTTCGGGAGGGAGGCTCCAGGGACGAAGTCTATGGTATGCTGGATGTTTCTAAGAGGTGGTAACTGATCTGGGAGATCATCAGGGAAGATATCATCATACTGCTCTAAGATAGGCTGCACTTCCTGAGGAATGGGCTCGTCAGATTTGGTGGGAATCTCACAGCCTACTAAGGCTTAAAGAGGGGTGCCTTGAGCAATCTCAGCAGTTAGAACCTTGGCAGTGGCAAGGTTCACTCCTTTCTTAGACTTGATTGGGTTGGATTTCGTGTCATCTATAACCCGGGGCTGCAATGGCAAAAGCTTAATCTTTTTGCCTGCATGTTCAGACACGCTGATGTTCGAACGCCCATAAATGTGGACATCATTATCGTAGATGCAGGGACGACCTAATAAGATTTATCTAACATTCATCGTCAACACATCGCACCATAAATTCTCCTTATAGGTGGAAAAGGAGATGGGTATGTGGCTTCATTCTTTTACCTCCAAGGCAGTGGAGTTGACCCATGTTACCTTATAGGGGTTAGGGTGAGGAACGGCAGAAAGACCTAACTGGGATACCATGCTGGAGGAAACATCAATTATGCAGCTACCATTATCCACGATGTCTTTGTAGTTCTTGTCTTTGATTTTGGTGTAGGTATGAAAAATCGAGGTCCTACGCCAGTCATCAGTGGGTGTCAGGTGGGATAGCGCGCATCTCACCACGCAGATGGGAGAGGTATCCAATTTCTAAAGGCAATGGAGGATCGCAGTGTCGTCATCCTCCTCGAAGTATTCGCCTTCTTTCTCGACCTGGTGGACCTGATCAACCTCGGGCTCAAGATCGTCCTCGGTAAACTCCTCAACGATCGAGACTTTATAAGGACTGGAGCACTGAGACGCGATATGCCCATACCCCTGGCATCGAAACCACTTGGTCCCGGGACTGGAACTTGGGGCATCCGGGGTGGGAGGTTTGCTTCTAAAATCAGATTTAGGTGCAGGTGGACCCGTGGATGGCCGGGTCTTGCTCCCCGGAGTGGGTCGAGAAGCAGAAGTGTGTGGGGTGGAACTACCGACTGATCTGTAGGAGGGTCTTGAGTCATGTGAACGACTTGGGTGCTAAGAATGGGTCTTCTCTAGATCAAGCACTAGGCTGTAGGCATTCTCCAGTGTAGTGATGTTCCGGGCAAACAACTCGTTGCAAAGATTCTCACGCAACCCGGTACAAAACCTAGATAAGATCTGCGCGGGGGTGGTAGAGGTCTACCCTTTGCAGCGAATCAAGAAGTCATCAAAAGAGGCGATGTACTCCTTCACTGGTTTGTTGCCTTGAGTCAACCTATTCCATCTGTCCAATAGGCGGGGGAAGTACGACGGAGGCAAGTACTTCTGCTTGAGTTCCCGCTTTATGGACGACCAATCAACAATCAGGTACTCATTCCTAGCTTCCCTAAGACTCTCAAAGTTGGCCCAAAACTGACTCGCCCTATCCGTTAGTTTCATCTCCGCAAAGCTAACCTTCCTAGCCTCAGATATGTCATACCACTTAAAGAAACTGTTCATACCTTTGACCCAGTCCAAGAAGAGCTGGGGATCGAGGGTGTCATCAAAGGTAGGAGCGTCAACTTTAATATTCTATATAAGTGGTGCATCAGGATCATGTCCGTGGTAGCTAGCTCGATGATTGGCACTGTGATGCCTCTCATCTAAATCTGGATCATGACGTGGGTCATGTCCGTGGTAGTGGACTCGATGATTGGCACGATTTTGCCTCTCATCCGGGTAGGTCTCATCCCCTTACATAGAAGGTGGTCTAGATGGGGTGTAGGGAGTCGGGTTCTCTCTAGCTCGCTCCAAAGTGTCAAATCTCACCAAGGTTTAAAATTGCGTATTCGGGTATTGAGGCGTTTTTCGTTCGTGAGGCGAGGCGTAAGCCTCAAGGCGATTTGAGGCGTAAGCCTCAAAATCGCAAAATTGCGTAAACATAAAATAATAAATTTTGTATATACTAATGAGGAAATAATATATAAAACATAAAAATGCACAAGAAAAATAGCAATGACATTAACATATCACATAAGAAGTTAGGAACTCACTAGTCATTAGCATTATCATCACTCATCAGTCATCACTAAGGGGGTCTTCATTTGAATCATCATTATGATGAGCTGCTCTCTCCTCTTCCCCCTCTCCTATAGAGTCCAAAATCTCCGAATCAGCTTCTTCTTCCTCATTATTAGTTATCTTCCTCTTCCCTAAATAGTAAATATTTTTGAACAATATCATAATGAATAATAGTGTAATACATTAATAAAAGTTTAAGAAAAGAAAACTATATTATTTATATACCTTTTTTGATTTGTTCTTGAGTTGTGGTGGATGTGGATGCTTTAAGACCATCAAAGAAATCAACATTTAAATCTTCATCTAGTAATTCAAACGGCATCACTTCAACTTCATCATCTACAAACCACTCATCATCAGATGCCACATCATCGCAAAGCAAAGGATCTTCATCATCCATTAATCCTTTTTTCTTCAAATTTCTATCTCTGAGTCTCCTATTATACATAATGTACACCAGTGAGTTCATCCTCAATGTCGACAAGCGATTTCTCCTCTTTGTATGCACTTGGTTGTAGGTACTCCAATTCCTTTCACAGCCAGATGAAGAGCATGTCAAGCTCAAAACTTTCACAGCAAAACGTTGTAACTCTGGAGTCCCATCACCAAATTGAATCCACCACTCAACTGGAGATCATTTGGCAATTGTATCTTTTGCTTGTTGTAATCCAAAAAAACCTTCTTTGTTCCTAAAAGGTACCAATTGCAAGTCAGCATTTGATCTTTCAGTTGCATCACTTATTAGACGATCCATGCAATGATATAATCCCAACTTTATTTCAGGGTTTGTAGACTTGTTCTCTGCATATTGATACTGAGGGTTTAGGTAATAGCCAGCGGCATGCAAGTGTCGGTGAAGCTGTAGTTCCCACCTATCATCAATAATATTCCAAATTTCCCTAAAGCTTCCCTCACTGCCTCCTAAGTTGGAGGCAATCATCTCTTTGGCTTCATCCATAGCATTGTAGATGAAACCCATTGCAGGCTTCTTCTCAGCATCCACCATCCTTAAAACATGAATCAAAGGTCTAGTGGTTGTAATGGCATATAAGACACTGCCAAAATCTGTCATTTAAAACAATCTTTCTAATCTCTTTTCCCTCAGCCTTCTTCGCCCAAGCACAACTCAACCACTGTGTAGATGTGAACATAGCCTCTAAAGGTTGTCTGGCATCCAGCATGCTCTCTAAGGTCAAGTATGCGGTGGCAAATCTTGTTGCGGCTGGCCTTAGAATTTCTTTCTTCGAAAACTTTCTCATAAGAGCTAGAATCCAAGAGTGGTTGTAAATAAACTTGGTTATTTTTTTGGCTTTAGTGAGTGCATTTTTATGTTGAGGTAGATCCCCAAGCTTCTCAAGAATCAGATCTATGCAATGTGCAGCACATGGAGTCCAATACAAATGTTTCCTCTTCTCCATAAGTTTATTACCTGCAGCCTTATAAG
Source organism: Dendrobium nobile (assembly GCA_022539455.1). Classification (NCBI taxonomy): domain Eukaryota; kingdom Viridiplantae; phylum Streptophyta; class Magnoliopsida; order Asparagales; family Orchidaceae; genus Dendrobium; species Dendrobium nobile. The sequence goes on from CM039725.1 coordinate 13,127,335, forward strand.
AACTTGCATTATCTGCACAATTTGTACAACCAAATGTTCTCCAACCTCATCAACAATGCTATCTAATAATCTAAATATGAACTCAGCATCTTTGACTTGGTCAGATGCTTCAATTGATCTTAAAAACACAGTACCATAAGGATTATTAATGAGGATGTTGATCAGACTTCTATGTTTGATATCAGACCACCCATCTGACATAATTGTTACTCCTGTTTGGGCCCAAGTCTTCTTAATTTCTTCAATGCTTTTATCAGTGCTTTCCAACTCCTCCTTCAAAATCCATGTTCTTAAATCATACATAGTTGGAGGTTTAAACCCTCTTCCAAATGCTCCAACTGAACGAATCATGTTGTAATAAGCAGGTGATGTTGCAACATTAAATGGAATTGCATTTTCGTAGAAGAATCTGCCTATATCCTTACACACTCTTCTCCGCGCCTCTCTTGCATTTTCTGGGGCCATCTTCTGTGTAGTAGAAGGCCTATCCTCTGATGTGTCAACCATATAATGATCCATAGGCCCTCTAGCACCCCTAGATGAAATGGGCTTCATAGAAGAAGATGAATCTCTGACGCTGCGCTCACTCCCGTAGTAAGATCCAGCATCAACTCTATCCTCAAATTGCTTCTGTGCAAGATGTTTTGATGTGGTAGACTTATTCATGTATGACTTTATCTCTTCCCTTACAGCCTCAGGAACTTTGGAGCATGGAGCAATATTCTTGTGAGAGCCTGAAATGTGTTCCTTCATCCTAGTCACACCACCTTTCACAACTTTATCACAGTAATTGCATTTCAGATAGACATATGTTTTATCACCTCCTACATCTACCTGAGTGCTATATTTCCATGCTGGATCTTTTCTATGACCTGATGCAACCTTATCCTTATTTTTGACCATCCTGAATGAGAGAAATTTTAGGAAGCAAACGAGTTCTTACTAATCTTTTATATGACCTGATGCAGGTCGGAGGAGACAGCAGCCTCGGAGGCTTGGACAGAAGCGTACGTTGGTCAGACGGAGAAGACAGCAACCCAACTCGCAGTCTCGCAGTAGAAGAAACCTCCAAGCCAAATAAGTTTAGGGTTTAATATGCGTGCTGGATGTGTTCAGTATTATATAATGTCGAGCCGTCGATAAAGCAAACACTGCGTACTCTATGCATTTTTATTCGTATTTTGTGCGTACACTCTACGTGCACATTGCGTGTTTTGGAGCAGATGTAATTTAATGTATAATTTTGTATTAATAGTTAATAAAACATGATTTTCTAGGTATTGTTTGAGTACTGAGAGTGTTAATTATTTTATTGTGCGTACATTATGCGTATCTTATGCGTTATATATTGGTAAACTATGCGTTCACCATACGTTTTTTGTGCGTGGTCTCTGCGTCAACATTGCGTATTTTTAATGAAAGATGAAGTCAAAGAGAAAAAAAACATTTAATGTACATCTTTAAATAAAAAAAAAAGAACATTTAATGACTATGTACAATATAAAAAATATCAGAACAAATTAAAAAAACATTTATAACAAATACAATTTTACAAGAGACCCTAATGTACATCTTCAACAAGACAACAACATCAACTTTCCTACAGGAATTATGATTGATGTCTTGTCCAATATAAATCACCTTGACAACCAAGCCCTCCATCACTGCGATACTTATCCTCCTCCCATGTTCCTGATGCCAATAACTTGTTAACAGAAACCTGGTCAGGTTAGAGAGGTTTAAGTTTACAAGTTATTGGTATCAATTTCATGGGAGGAAGATAAGTATCGCAGTAATGAATGGAAGGCTTGGTTGTCAAAGATTATTTATATTGGACAACAGAAGGTAAGATTTTTTACAAGAGAAGCTTGCTTTGACACTTTGCCATAAGGCAAACGTTCCCGCATTATATAGTGAAAAATTTAATGTTGAGCAATAGTAAGTAATAAATTGTAAATAAAGGCTCAACCTACCCTATTATCCTCCCAACCATATCTGCCACCCGTCAGTCCACAGCTAACGAAAATTATTATTCATGTCACGGCCCCTCAGTCCATACTCCATACTAAATGTAAGTAATCAAAAATATATTAATAGAATGTGTGCGTGTTTTATGCGTGCTAAATGCGTAATTTATGCGTTTGTTGTGCGTGTTTTTAGCGTATGTTATGCGTAGTGTATGCGTTCGTTGTGCGTACTATGTAAAAACATTTCAAAATCATTTATAAAATTATTTTTTTTTGCTTTAAAACAAATAAGAAATTCAAACACTAATCTTTGAACGAAATTGCCAAACACAAACTTCCATTCCAAACATAATATTCCTTATTCCTCTTCCCTAAATACAATCCAACAAGAGCCATAAACCATTTGTACTTGTTCAAGTATCATGTTCAAGATTAGAAAATGAAATCATACAAATCTAACAAGAGCCATAAACATCATATATTCCTTATTTCTTCATCATTTTAATGTAAGTAATTTACAAACAAAAATATATATTAATTAAAATATTTAATAGAATTTTATAAATAAAATTTACTGCTTATGTGTGCGTGTATCATGCGTGCGTTATGCGTACTATATGCGTTCGTAATGCGTATTTTGCGAGTTCATTATGCGTATGTTATGCGTTCGTTGTGCGTTCTATGTTTAATATGTAATTTTTTACTCAAACCAATGTAAATAACATTTATACACAGAATTGAAAGATATATTCAAGTGGTCCCGCATTATATAGAAGAACAATGAATGTTGAGCAATAGTAAGTAATAAAAGCTCATAAAAAATCAACCTACCCTATTATCCTTCCAACCATACCTGTCTAAAGGCTCATAAAATATATAATAGAATTTTGAAAATAAAATTTACTGTTTATCTCTGCGTGTATCATGTGTGCGTTATGCGTACTCTAATGCGTTCGTAATGCGTATGTTGCGAGTTCATTATGCTTATTATATGCGTTCGTTGTGCATATTATGTTTAAATAAGCATTTATACACAGAATCAGAATGAAAAACATTTATACACAGAATCAGAATGAAAAACATTTATACACACAAGCATTTATACACAGAATCAGAATGAAAAACATTTATACACACAAGCATTTATACACAGAATCAGAATGAAAAACATTTATACATAAGCATTTATACACAGAATCAAAATGAAAAACATTTATACACAGAAGCATTTATACACAGAATGAAAAACTGTTATTTTGACAACGTTTTACAAAATACTTCATATGCAAACTCTGCCCTATACTTTGGCATGTCTTGTTGCCAATCTGTACTATCAGTCCAATCAGTGTTGCCTTCAAGAATTATTCTTTCCATATATTTACAGACGTACATTCCATAATCAAAAGAGTTCTGCTGTTTTGGTATTCCTTTAATGGTAGATAGCTTCCATTTTCTGATATCACTATCAAAAGCTCCTTTCGTGTCAGAATATAGGCCTTTAACCTGAAATATACGTAGAGCAAGGATTAGTTCTATAAATTTTTTAAAAATTGAAGAGTTTATGTTCATCTAATGACCTAAGTATCTGACAGACTAACACTTACGATTTTTGGAACAACAAGCCTATGCTCTTTGACGCGGTGGACCAATGAGTCATAAAATTTCCACTTATGTTCTTTCAGCAAACCAACCAGAAGGGTAATGTGATTAGAATCAATGATTGGTTGTAATAAAATGTTGTTTGAAGAAACAGAAAGCTCGGTTATGTGGTCGATTTGCAATTTGGACAATTTCTCCCTTCCTTTGTTATCCTGCAAGTGCAAGTGAGTAAATGTAAGAACTAAGAATGGATACAAAGTTACTAATCAAATAGTTAAACTGATAAATTGAATACTAAGTTACTAACCCAATAGATTGGAGAGATGTATAGAAATTTATGGTACTTGTCTGGCATAAGGTTACACTTCTCATCTAAGAGATAGGCAAAAATATCTACATGTTCATTGCCTAAACAACTGTCGCTTAATAAGTCATCAATCTCAGATCTGCAAATAAGATTGTTAATAACAAACAAGATACTATCGTCCCTGCAAAAAAAAAAAAAATATAAATATGCATTTCATAAGCATAACCCACGCATATCATACTCATAACACACGCATATCATACGCATACCACACGCATATAATAAGCACAACCCACGCATATCATACGCATACAACACGCATATCATACGCATATAGATCTTCAAACAAAAATAAATTTTGCAATTTTTTACCTTTTAGAGTACTTTTTCAAACATTCTAACACAAAATTTCTCTTCTCAGAAGTCAAACACATAAGTCCTCTGTAATTTTCTATTTCAGTTGCATGAACATAAGTTACAGTTTTTATTTGAATGTTATCTACTGGTATTGGTTCATTTGGTTTTGTATATGGAACAAGTTGCATTTCTGCTGGGACTGGCTCATTTGTTGGGATTGGATCTTTTGGTGGGATTGGATCTTTTGCTGGGATTGGCTCATTTGGTTCATTGGGGCTGTGGGGTTGGATATCTGATCTCTGTCTCTTATTGGAAGATGAAGAGTAGCTAATAGATCTTTTCTGAGGAACTACTTTGCTCTGATCAATGTAATTATTGAGCTTGACCTCAATAACTCCAACTCTCTCAGTAAGATCTTCAAACTTTGTGCTCAGCCTGTCTTCAAATTCTCGAAAAAGTTTTGTGCATGTTTCTTGGCAGGATTTCATGATTGTTTCTTGTATAGACTGAAGTGCTTCAGCAGAAAAACTTAAATGTGGTTGCTGAGGAGATTGGTGGGGGTCTTGCTGAGGAGGTGGGGTATGATGGGGAGATTGAGGGGTATGATGGGGAGATTGGGGAGATTGGTGGGGGTCTTGCTGAGGGGATGTAGGGCAGTCTGGTGGATATTTATCGACATTAACCATATCCATTTCTTCCTGGTTGACTGCCTGTAGGACATTACAAATCTGACTTTTTCTTATATTAGCAAATAAATTAGTGATCACCTCTGTAGTATATACAATATCATCAGCCCATCGAAGAAAACGGGGCCTTCTGTCAGAATGCATAGGAGCATGAATAGTAGTATGCTCCAGGAACCAAATCTGCATAAGATGAAAGAAAATTTTAGCGCTCACATTGAGCCATTAAAATTTTGAATGAATTTAGCAGTTAGCACTTAGCACTCACAATTAGCAGAGGTACAAAACCGTTGATGTAACCTGCTGGCTTCTTATTTGAAATCTTGGAGGCTGCCTTATTAAACTCTCCAACTAAAAACTCCCTAATTGAACTAGCCCAGTTTATTGACAAAAAAACATCTGGACTATTTGCTATTCTTTGGATCAATCGAGGGGTTTTGAAGTTGTTAAGTTGAAAAAGTAAATTTGAAAATAAATACATGATAAACGTTCTTAACATAGTCTCCGGGGGGGTTTGCTTGTTCAACTCCATCATGTCATTCCTTATTTCCGTTGATGTAACTGAAGTATGTGCTAAGGAATGCCAGGATATTTCTTCTCCTTTATTTGGCAGACCAGTGAGAAGGGCCACTTCATCAGCAGTGAAAGGAATGGGTTGACCTTTTATAACAAAGCATTGTTTTGAAATGTCCCACCTTGAGATCAGCTCATAAATAAGAGGGACATTTTGCTCAAACCCAGGAAATTCCAAAAACTGTATCATCTTTAAATGTTTCAATCTGTCCTTGACTTCAGGAGTAATTTGCCGAGCAAAGTTATCACAGAATGTTCGAAACGAAGAAACATAGCATCTATAGGTAATTGGACGAACATATGTCTGAAAATTGTAAAAAATGATAGATTAAAAATAAGTAAATGAGATACGCACAAAACAAGCACAACATACGCATAATATAAGCAACGGTCACGCACAGTGTACGCATATCATACGCATATATTACGCACATCACACGCACATTGCACGAAACATACAGCAAATTATACGCACGCATAAAGTACGCATAGTGTAAGCACTAAGTAAGCAACGTGTACGCATTGTGTATGCACAAAAGACGCATTGAGTACGCACAGCCTACGCATATTTACTCGATGGTTAAAATTTGGTTAGGTTTTATGTTTCAAATCTCAACATAAATTTATCATATAAACCTGAATACAGAGAAAACACGATGGCATCACAGTATCAAACATTTAAAAAGTTTCGAGAAGCCATGCATACGCATAGAATAAGCATAAAATCGAAAGATCTTCAGACCCTTCAACGCGAACGCATAGCATAACCACAAAATACGCAATACGAAACAGAAAACATAGCATTAAGTTACCTTTTTCTTTGGGGGTGACGCCATCTTAGAAGAAACTGAGTGAAGAATGCTTGAAATTCCTCCGGGTGAATGCTTGAAAGTTCGAAAGTTTACTGTAACTTGAAAATCGAAACGTCGACTCCGCCATTCGACCTTTACAAGGGTTTAAATGTTGATGCCACGTCGACATTTCACTAGGCGCGCCACGTCGGCAACTGGGGGTCCGAACTGAAAAAAATAAATTAGGTTAAATTTTAAAAAGGCGACGCCTTAAATATATGAGGCGAGGCGCGCCTTATGGCGCGCCTCAGTAAACTTGAGGCGTAAGCCTCATAAACTAAACTTATTGCGTAGGCTTTGAGGCTTAATTGGTCGAAAATGCGCTGAGGCGCGCCTCAAGGCGCGCCTTTTATTGCGCAATTTTAAACGTTGAATCTCACAGTAGTGTTCCTACGAAGCTCAGCTAGATCTGATTGGTTTTCCTTAAGTTGCTGACTAATGTTGTTTATTTGACATACCAATAAGTCTAAGGTTCTTCCTAGTTGTTCCGGGTCCATTGGAAGTTACTACGGGACTCCTAACAAGACTAAGATGTAAATGACAACAATTAAGATGAATAAAACACAAAGATATGATGCAAAATGATAGGAAAAACAAATAGGGCAGCAACCTAATAGTCTTCTAAATGACAACAGTGCAAATATGACATGCAGAAAAGAAAACTACCAGGAATCCTAACAAATGCAAGAGCATACCATGCTTTGATACCAGATGATGCAGGACTAGTTCATTTAGATTTTGCACAACTCTTGATTAGACAATCACAGAACAACTAGAAGCAGTTTAAAACAACAAATCAAAACAATTGAGGGATCACATCCGCTTAGGCTAAATTACGTAGCAAGGGATTTGAAGCCTTCCAAATAAGAAAGAAAACAACACAATGACAAATAGTAGTTTCAAAGAAATCCCTAGTCTAGCAACTAGAATTAGAAAGCATAAAGGTGAACTCAAACCCTACGTTTACTAAGCTTTAGCATGAGCGGCTTGGAGTCGTCCTTCATGACTGTCATCAATTCCAAGAGAAGTTAGTGTTGACCTTTGTATAAAGAAACAAAAAGAACAAAAAAATTCAGCTAACCCAGAGACCGACGGATCCACGAAATCTGCCGAGACGCTGCCGTAAATCCCCGGAATCAAGCTGAAATCCCGCTGTGCAGCGCCGTTTGAGTCGCATCCCGTGATTCCTGCTCAAATCCTGCGATCTCTCCTCGATCTCACTCCCAAACTCGTCGTTAAATACCGCATCAGCTGAAAGGTTTCGGCTGCTCTACCTTCTCACGCCGAATCCCTGCTACTTCTCCTTCACACACGATCTCTCCTCCCTGTCCGACACCGAACTGCTCCCGACCTCCTCCCTCTCATCTCTGTCTGATCCGTCTTCACCGACCCAAGCAAAGCTCCAGCTGAACCCTTCTACCCGATCTTCTCTCAATCCCGAACCTAAGTGGCGGCTCAAGACCTCCCGTTGGCAGAGAGAGAGAGAGAGAAAGAGAGAGAGAGAGAGAGAGAGAGAGAGAGAGGTTTCCCCTTACCTTCCTTTCCCTTCAGTCGAACCCGCCTCCCTCCTCTTTGTTCCGATCGGAAGTTCCGACATTTTGATCGTGAGCAACAGTCGCTCGCTATAAAGGAGATTTCTGTCTCCTTTGCTGTTGTCCGACTTCGCTTCTAGGACGACTATCCTTTCATGTTCGATCAGAAGCAAAACGAGCGCTCGCTCACAGTGAAGGTAATTTTCTCCCATTCGCACTCTATTTCGGCCAAATCTCGTGCATGCCGAACTAGAGAAATGGGAGAGAGGGTTTTAATTAATTTTGATTAGGATTAATGTTAATTAATCATAATCAATTTTAATTATCTTAATTATTTATAATTATTGTATTAGCTGTAATCAACTTTAATTAAATAATTATAATTGAATGATTATAATTATTTTAATTAAAGTCAATTTTAATTATAATTTATAAATGATTAATTATAATTAATTTTTATTAATTAATTTTAAGTAATTAAAGTTAATTAATATTTATTAGTTATGATTAATTGAGATTAATTATAATTAATTATATTTAGTTAATTATAATAATTATAATTAATTATTTTAATTAATTAATGATTAATTAAATTTAATCTTAATTATAATTAATAATTAATAAATAAAAACCCCCCTCCACTCTCTTACCTCGACCAACGTGTCGAGTCGGTGGTCTGCCCATGCACGCCTTTATTGAGCGTGGTGGGAGGGGCAACCGGCGCGACACCTACGACGAGGTAGGTGAGTGACCCCTCGATCCACGTGTCAGCCACTACAACCCCGCGGAGGTATGAACTTTTTTCTAAACCCAAAACCCTACTTCAATATTCGTGGCAAACTGGAGAATTGTCCTATGCACGCCTCTATTGGCCGTGGTAGGATGGAACCCCGGTGCGGCACGTATGGCGAAGCAGGGTCACTTATAAGTACCCCCGGGCGGGGGGAAAGCAATTGTTATCTTTCAAAAATGTCTTTTTAAAACCCCATGCACGCCTTTATTGGCCGTGGTGGGAGAAAACAAAAAAATACAACTGCCGCGGTGTCTCACCAACACCAACCGTGCACGTCTTTATTGACGTGGCGGGTAGGCGGTCTCTTGGTTTTTTCCCCTAAACGGGGGAGACGCCGGGAGGCTGTCGAAATTTTGTCTGAAATAAAGACAAGAACTTGGAACCATTTGGGACTTATGAACTTAATTCAATCTATCTAAATGAACTTGAACCTAATTGAATTCAATTCTTAATGAACAAGATGAACTTTGACATTGAACTCAGACAAAAGACTTGTGGACATATATTTTGAACCTGAGTTGAACAAGCTCCCTTGAAACTCATGAACTTGGTTTGAACCAAGTGAGGACTTAGAACTTAATTGAACTCATTTTGGACTCGGACTCGAACTCATGTGAAGGACTTGACTTGAACAATTTGAGCAAGGACATAGAACTTGTACTCGAACAAGAACAGAGGACCTATGAACATGAACTCAAAGGGCTACAAAGAAGACATGAACAATAACTCAATATATTTGAACTTGATCTCAAATAAGAATTTGTGCAAGACTTGAGTTGAACTCAAGTTGACCTAACTTGGATTTTCGTTCGAACTTAAAAAGACTACTAGGACTTGACTGAATTCAAACCTAAATAAAATGAAAAATTTGAACTTGAGTTTGCAAAGGGCTATAGGAGATATACGACTTGAGCTTACTATTTGAATTCAAGCAACGATCCGAATGAGACTTGAATTTGAATCATATCACTAAGTTTTTTTTTAATAAAGATTAAGAAAGAATCATTTCAATTTGTAAGCAAATGCCAAATAGATTTGTGGAGAATTTTAGAACAAATCTTAACATATGACAAGGGACTTGTGAAGGAGAGCATCCAAGCTTGGTCAATGTTCAAGCAAGAATCAAATGAAAATACAATCAAATAGTGCTAAATGAGCTTGTGGTTCAACTTATTTTCAAGCAAAGACTCACACACAAAGTCGCTACAAGCTTTGATAAAAAGCTTATTTGAGCAATCATAATTAGCCTACAACAATCATCTAAATTGAATGAAAGGATGCAATGCCATGTCTTTTATCAACAACAATTCAATTCCAAGAAGGTGTGATCACGAGCAATATGAACATACAACTTGATTGTAAGAAATGTTGCAGAACCTCTAGTCCACATAGAAATAATATGAAATTAGTGGTATTCATATCGATCAACTCACAAGTCTATGTTAGAAGAGCTTAAAAGCATTAAAAGGGAGAACTATTGTTGGATGTGATTGTTGATGAGCATTGAACACAAAATTTTCATGAAGACACAAAGACTCATTTGTGGGGACGAGGTGAGTATGATGCACATGAACAACGAGCAGGATGCCAAAAGACTTCAACAAGTGCAAACCCTACGGCTAAGGCAGGAGATTAGTTAGTGCACTATAACCCGCCTACAAAAATCAACAAATAGTGCACGACAGTCTACCTGTACGAAGCAGCAAACAACTCTATCCAGAAGCTGCTACGCCACGCCACCGGATCTGCAATCATTGTACAAGCAGACAGAAGGCGTCAACAAAGTCTAAAATAAATACCCCCACACGTGCACTATAAATTGTATACACATAGGTACACTAAAGGGGGAAAATATATTCTCAACCCGCATGGGCCCCGGCGAGCGTGTTATTGGTACACACGTGACGTCTAGGGATGCTGCGCGGGTTGACAAGTGAATTCAGGTTCGAAACCGATCCTTCTATACGGGTCAATAGAAGTCGACAGGGTTCGAGCCATTAAGCAAATATAAAGTCGTGGTGACCGGTATATTTGCTTTAAAACATTCATATTGGGCCTTCAAGGCCTACAACCATATGAATTCACTAATAAAGGCTTAGAGCCTACGAAACCCGATCCTCTGTCGACAGCCCGAAAGAGTTGACAAGGTTCAATCCATAAAAAGAAATGACCCCGAACACCCCGATGATGGCCGTGTTGAATGCAGATCTCAACCAGAGGGGTTCCCAAATATTTTTCAATTATCTCCCAAAAGTCCATTCCAAACACTTTCAAGCTCCACCCAAATACCCACGAAAATCCAAAAATCCAAAGCTCCACCCAAAATCCCAGAAAATTCTAAAATTCTCAAAAATCCCAAAAATATTCAAAATTGAAATAAATCCATTAAAACTTAAAGCAAAACTCCATCCATCCTCCGCAACAGTTTGTCGGGGCGGACAAATTTAAATAAACTCTAGCTCACAAAGAGCCAAATGCCTAGTCGAAAATATCACTAGGATCCATTCTCAAACAATCTCTTGCCAGTAAGGACGTGGTACGTGTCCTCTAACCGGCAGTTTCGCCGCCAAATGGCGCTGCAGGTAAACGGTTATGACCCGGGGCCCTCTGATCCGAGTGGTTTTGCCGCCAAATGGCACCACAGATAGCGGTTATGGCCAGAGCCAATACGCTCCTTAATGACGTTAAATCCTTGAGATATGAATCAATAGGATATGATCGATAGGGCACAAAGCCCTCTGTCAGCTAAGGTGGATTCAAATTGTCCCCTTAGACAAACATTCACCCCCGGTCTACAAGGTACCCTTGGACGAAGCAACCCATGGCTGCCGACAAGGATCCTTCTGTCAGGTTGGGTCGACTACCTCCTCTGACTAAGTAGACCAGGGACCATGATGGCCCGGGACGACGGAACCATGTGATCTTGATCGGGTCCATCATCCATTCCCCCACCATCCGCTTTAAGTGAAAGATGGTGAAATTTCTATTTTAAATATTAAATCTTTCCAAATATCCAAACTTCCCAAATCCAAACCCAAACATCCAAACTTCCAAATATTTCAAAATCCAAATTCATTGCTGCTACTATATGCCAGATAACACGTATCTCTATACGTATCTGATTGATGACTAGCCTTAATCGAAAGTTCTCTCTCGTTAGTGGGAGGGGTAATTAACTATAGGGGCTTGCGCCTATAGAAAACCAGAACTCAGATCATAAAGTCCTCGCAAAATGAGGGCGAAATCTCTGGGTAGTGTCTTATCTACAAACCCATCTGCCTTCCAAAATTTACCTCGGAACTTGTTTCGTTAAAACTCCCTCGCCGAATAAGAAGAGCGAGCGGAGGCCGGGGCCGAATTTTCGGAGCCCACAGTTAGATTTAGGAAAATATAATGAAAAGGAGTAAGAGAAACCTTCGTCAAGGAGTGGTGGAGATCCTCCATTCAATGCCTTCGAAGTGCTCGTCAATGGCTTCCACTAATGTGTCCAGAATACGCTCGAAGTAGTCCTTGCCAGTGTGATCAATCCTTGGGTTCACGTCGAAGAAAGTTGAGCGTAGGATATCGGTGAAACCGTCCTCGTCCCACGTTAACCCATATTCAGTTGCTAAATCCGCCATTCATTGGGACTAGGGAATAAATCTCCTTCCACCTTGCTGATGGTCTGAAAAGTCTTCGAAGAGAAAGAAGTTTGTCTTGCACGTGGAGAGAAAACAAGCTCCAAGTCCATTTCCCAAGAATCTGAAAATAGTTTCAGATTTTAATCCAAAATTTTGAGAGAAAATTTAGATTTCCTTCTTGAAACAATAGAAGTTGAGAGAGAGGGTTTGGGGTTTAGAACTCAATTGAGGAGTTGATGGTGAAGAGAGAATTTGGGGAGAGAAGCAACCTAAGTTGGGGCCTTGAGAGTTTCGGCCAGCAGCAGGTTGGTTCTCCAATTCTTTCCCAAAGGGGAGCAATGAATTGTGGACAGATTTTGGGATTTTGGGAAAATCTGTAAGGGGGCCGGCGGGATGAGGGGGGGAAATTAGGGAGTTAATTCCTAATTCCACTCTCAGATTTTGGAAAGTAAATAAAGGCTTGGACTTAAAAAAAAAATTTGGCTGGCAAGAGAGGGGAATTATTTCCAAAGAGAGGAGAATAGGAATTAGGACAGGTTTCCTAATCCTAACACATGGGGGGGGGGGGGGCAATATTGGGGAGAGGGATTGTGGGCTCCGAAAATTCGGCCCCGGCCTCCGCTCGCTCTTCTTATTCGGCGAGGGAGTTTTAACTGAATATGTTCCGAGGTAAATTTTGGAAGGCAGATGGGTTTGTAGATAAGACACTACCCAGAGATTTCGCCCTCATTTTGTGAGGACTTTATGATCTGAGTTCTGGTTTCCTATAGGCGCAAGCCCCTATAGTTAATTACCCCTCCCGATCACGAGAGAGAACTTTCGATTAAGGCTAGTCGTCGATCAGATACGTAGAATATACGTGTTATCTGGCATATAGTAGCAGCAATGAGTTTGGATTTAGAAATTTGAGAATTGAGTTTGGAAATAGTTGGAGAATTTGGGAATTTGAAGAGTTTGGTTGTTTGGAAACTTAATATTTAAAAATAGAAATTTCACCATCGTGCACTTAAAGCGAATGGTGGGGGAATGGATGATAGACCCGATCAAGATCCCATGGTTCCGTCATCCCGGGCCATCGTGGTCCCTGGTCTACTTAGTCAGAGGAGGTAGTCGACCCAACCTGACAGAAGGATCCTTGTCGGCAGCCATGGGTTGCTTCGTCCAAGGGAACCTTGTAGACCTGGGGGGAATGTTTGTCTAAGGGGACAAATTTGAATCCACCTTAGCTTACAGAGGGCTTTGTGCCCTATCGATCATATCCTATTGATTCATATCTCAAGGATTTAACGCCATTAAGGAGCGTATTGGCTCTGGCCATAACCGGTATCTGTGGTGCCATTTGGCGGCAAAACCACTCGGTTCAGAGGGCCCCGGGTCATAACCGTTTACCTGCAGTGCCATTTGGCGGCGAAACTGCCGGTTAGAGGACACGTACCACGTCCTTACTGGCAAGAGATTGTTTGAGAATGGATCCTAGTGATATTTTCGACTAGGCATTTGGCTCTTTGTGAGCTAGAGTTTATTTGAATTTGTCCACCCCGGCAGACTGTTGCGGAGGGTGGATGGGCTTTGCTTTAAATTTTTGATGGATTTATTTCATTTTAAAATATTTTTGGAGATTTTGGGATTTTAGGATTTTTGTGGGTATTTGGGTGGAGTTATGAAATATTTGAAATGGATTTTGGATATTTTGGAGATATTTGAAAAATATTTGGAAACCCCTCCGGTTGAGATCTGAATTCAACACGGCCATCATCGGGGTGTTTGGGGGTCATTTCCTTTTATGGATTGAACCTTGTCAACTCTGTCGGGCTTATCGACAGAGGATCGGGTTTCGTAGGCTTTGTACCCTTGAAAGTGAATTCTTTTGATTCTAGGCATTGAAGGCCTAATATGAATGTATTAAAATAAATATTCTGGTCGCCACGGCCACATTTATTTATTGGTTTGAACCTTGTCGACTCCTATTAACCCGTATAGGAGGATCAGGTTCGAGCCTGAATTCACTTGTCAACCCGCGCAGCATCCCTAGACGTCACGTGTGTACCAATAACACGCTCGCCGGGGCCCATGCGGGTTTTATAATTATTTTTACCCCTTTTAGTGTACCTATGTGTATACAATTTATAGTGCACGTGCAGGGGTATTCTGAAATAGTTGTGGACGCCTTCTGTCTGCTTGTACGAATGTTGCAGATCCGGTGGCGTTGCATAGCAGCTTTTTGAATTGAGTTGTTCGCTGCTTTATACAGGTAGACTGTCGTGCACTATTTGTTGATTTTTGTAGGCGGGTCATAGTGCGCTAACTAATCTCCTGCTTTAGGTCGTAGGAGCTTGTACTTGTCATATTCTCCATGTATTTTGTTTTGGTCTTTGATCTTTTCAGTACATTCGCAACTGCTACATGTAGGTAGGTAGATGTATTCCTTCACAAACTGAAATTGACTTCAGGATACAGCATTTATTGAAGTTTTTTTACATCTACCCATAAATGACATGTTATACATACATCCATATTTATAAAGAGAATGTATGTATTGCAGATCTTTTTTATTTTCTTTATAAGTGATGCTTAGTGTGTATGATGGTCTCCTACAACGGCCTGTAAGAGCTGATGTACACCATATATCCTTCACCTTTGAATCCTATGCAGTCATCAATGTAAGCTTCGGAGATCATTATTTCATCGAGAACTTATAAGCCTTGATAATCTTATTCAATTTGACATTGATAACTTGGTTGGAGTTGGGTTGTTATCAAATCATTATGGTCATGTTCCTTATGATTGTATTATTTATGAATGAGATGTTGGGGATTCCATACACCAACTATCCTTGTTTGCTTGTAAGCCATCATATATATTCTTGAAGATCTTCAATATTCATGTATTGTAATTATCTCAAAAAAGAGATCAATTGTTGGGGCTTTCGTTATCACTCATGAATATTTCATTCAGTATTTTACAAATCCCTTGTCACATGGCATGTTTGTGTGCAATTGAAAGTTGATTTACCACAAGTCCTTGGCATATGCTTGTATATGAAGTGTCACAATCATTCATGCTCCTTACAGATTGTTCAAGCCAAACATTTGCATGAACCTTCACTACCATTTGCAAGTGAATCATGTTAAAGATCACACATTCTCCATTATCCTTGAACATAGTTTGTAGTTTGAAAGGAACTTCATTGTTTGGATGAGATTTGGATGGATTGCCCTCCTTAATTAACATTCTCATTCTCATTAGAATGATAATTCCATAAGAACATTGATTATCCTCCAAATCATATTCTTTAAAGCTCCTCCATTGATGTCTATTTGAGTCCTTCAACTTGTGTTTATGAATGATTTAGATTTCTTTGGTTAGCATCTTACATTCAACTTGAGATGACAATTGCTTAATTTTCATTAAAGTTTTAATATCATTTTCAAGTTAAGCTCTTTATAATCGTCCCAAGTTACAACCTTGAGTCATTGTTCTTTTGCATTTGTTCTAGCTCAAAATGTTGGAGCCTTGCTTCAATATTCAAACTTGATTTAAATTGTCACAAATTCAATTAGGCTTAAGTTCAAGTCATGTTCCGATCGAGTTCGAGTCCAAATGAAGTCCTCCATATACTCCAACTTGCTTGAGTTCAAATATTCAAGATCATGTTCAAGTTCTTTGCACCATGTTCTTTGTCATTTGAGTTCGATTTTGAGTTTATGTTATTGTCAAAGCATTGTTCAAAGTCCTTGGAGTCTCGTTGAGTTCAAATGAGAGTTCAATGAAAGTTCAAATTTGTCCAAGTCCTCAGTATTTTCAAATGAAATTTCGGCAGCCTCCCGGCGTCTCCCCCGTTTAGGGGAAAAACCAAGAGGCAACCATTCCCATCGACGCTACGTGAGCGCTTCAGGTAGGTGTCAAAAATGACACCGCGGTCGCGAATGAAAATTTTTTATCCCCGCCTGCTACGTGAGCATTTAAGGGTGTTTTGTGTTTGTTGATTATAAGAAGAAAACATGTTAGAAAAATACAGATTTCCCCCCTCTGCACCACGTGGGCGTTCGGGGGTACTTATATATAAAAAAATAAAGAACACATTTTTTTATCCCCTTCGCCGCAAGCGTCGCACCGGTTTCCCACCCTAAACGCTACTTGAGCGCCTCGGGGGTTTGCCGGCTCGTTGCAAGCTTTGAAGAGGGATCCTTAAATCGTCGCGAGCATCGCACCGGTTTCCCACCCTAAACGCTACGTGAGCGCCTCGGGGGTTTGCCGGTTCGTTGCAAGCGTCGAGAAAAGAATCTTTTAATTTATTATTATCATTAAAAAAAAAAATCAATTTTAATTAATTATAACTAATTACTTTTTTTTAAAATAATTAATTATAATTATAATAATTAATTATAATTACAATAACTAATTATACTTAATTTTAATTAATAACCATCAATTAAAATTAAACTAATAAATTTTAATTAATCTTAATTAACTATAGTTAATTATTAATCATAATAATTAACCATAATTAAAAATAATTAATTAAAATCAATTTAGTTAATTTTAAATGGTTATCATTAAGAATAATTAAATATTATTAGATATTTAATTATAATTAATTATAATTAATTATAATTAATCATTTTAAATTTAATTAACTATAATTAACACAAAATTAATTTTAATTAGTAATAATAATAAAAATAAATTATAATGTTATTATTATTAATAGTAATAATATTATCATTAATAGGAATATTAATATAAATATTATTGTTAACAATAATATTAATACTAATAATTTATTAATGTTAATATTAACACCCTAATAATAATAATAACATTAATAATAATATAATTATATATAAAAAAAAAATAAACCTACAACTAAGAGGGGGATCGGGCAAGAGCAGAGGGAGGAGGCGGTGGAGCTCAAGGATCGGATGGAGGAAGGAGATCGGCTGTGAGGTAGGAAGACAAGGATCGGCTCTCTCTCTCTCTCTCTCTCTCTCTCTCTCTCTCTCTCTCTCGGCCGGAGAAAACGAGAGGGGTGCGGCTGTGTGGAGTCGGACAGAGGAGAGGGTTTCAGCACAGTGGAGTTCGGCTTGAGGAGGGCGACGGGATTTGGGAATGAGGAAGAAGCTTCAGCTGGGATCAGAGAGAGGAGGAGAGATCGGGATTGGTTCGGCTGGAGTGGAGGTCGGCCGGGGCTTGTGGGATCGGGAGCAGAGAGTTGGATCGGGATTGAGGGGAGATCGAGAGTGGAGTTGAGCGTCGAGAGCAGCAGCCGAAGCCTTCATCTCCTTCGGTATTTAACGTCGTGAAAGGCGTCTAGTTGGCACGGGATTTGGGCAGAGTTTCCGGAGAAGCGACGCAACGGCGCCGAGCTACAGGAATTCAGCGGGATTTCTTGCTGGATTTCGGGAGATTCGATCTGCTTCTTGATGTATACGAGGTATGTAATTTTTTGGTTATTACATAGAGGTTAACAGGGATTTGAGCAAATATTTTATTAATTGCTGATTTGGGATATTTGAATTAGGAAAGACAATTAAAATCCCAATCAATTATGAATTTATTGGAAGGAATTTAAAGACTTTCCTAAAATAGATTTTGTGTAGTAGGAAATAATTTGAATTTTAAACCACTTGGATTTGCATTCAAACTTAATCCCAAATATTATTAAATCTATAATAGGAAATAAAGGATGAAAAGGGAGAGAGGTGAAATCCTTTGTGGCCGGCGGCTAGGATGAGGTAGCCACCGGTGTTGGGAGAGGAAAGTGGATTTGGTTGGATGGGGTTGGCCGTGGAGCTGAGGAGGATGGCCGGGTGAGGTGAATGTGGCTCGGGTGAGAGGAGAGACGATAGCTAGATGGAGGGGGAGGCAAGGGGAAGAAGATAGGGATTAGAACCACGAACCCGACTTATCTAAGTTGGTGGGTATTGCGCAAATCTTCCTTTCCTAATAATCTCTCTCCATTAGAACTCACAAGCTCTCTCTCAAACTCAACCAAGAAGAAATATTCATAAGCAATCATTCATTAATCAAAACATCAGACAAGATGCTATAAATAGAGAAGTACGATGGACTCAAAGAAATTAAAAGACCAACTTGCCCTTTGGGTTCACACACGGCAATTCCCACTAAAGGGGTACAAACGGAAAAACCAAAATGACACTAAGCAAATAGAAAAATACATGAATAATAAAATAACATAAATGACTCAGAAATACAAAGACTCGATCGTGGCCGTAGATCGGTGGCCACGCATCTGATAAACTTTCCACGATCTGATGTCCCCATCAACCCTACTCACCTTCCTATTTATGTAACTTCTTCTGAGTAGGTAAAAGAGATTTTTGAGAGCCTTATTAATATATAGATGTTAATAATGTTGTGAAATGTATCTGAGGACAGTATATTTCATAATATTGGAATAGAAAATCTGAGATCTCCAACTGAAAATGAAAAATGTGAATTGTTGGAAGAGTTGAAATGGTAATTATCTTATTGCAATGTGTTGCTTTTGAACAATATTTATAGTTTCTTCTTGAGGTAAGAAGTTATTTTTATTTTTATCTTTTTAATTTTTCTTTAGCATGAATAGACGGCAACAGAAGTCTATATATAAGTTTTTGAGCCTGTTCTAAAATATTGACATTTTCCATGGTTCTTTCTTGAATTTAAATGGAATTGATGTGCATGCCCATGATGCTTTTCTATTAAAATGTTTCCCTATGTTAAAATGGATCTTATGCTATGGATCAGTAATGGAAAGGATGGAGAGATCAATTGGAGATTTTTTTTTTCAGTTCCTTGATGAATGGGAATATGAAAAGTAATTCTCATTTACTCTGACAGGTAAAAAGATAAACAACCTATTACAATCTGGTAAAATTATGATTTTTTTCTTAGTTAAAAATTGAAGGAGATTGTGGGCACCTGAAAGTTATTATGAAATAAACAAAAGCTAGGCTGTGGTTTGCACAATGATGACATTAGTGAAATTTCTCATATATAATATAATGATTCAATGCAATGGTTATTGGAATGTGATTATGTCCCGACCCAGCTCAGAAACTCGAATTAATGAGGTGGAAAAAAACAGTCGGATGGTTAAACATTTCTTTCAAATTAAAAAACAGTTTATCAACTACATCTCATATAAAACTGAAGAGCCACTAATAAAATTACAAATTTTGAACATAGACATTAATCTTATTTTACTTGTTTTCATTTCTGTGCATTCATCCGTACACATATTCTTCTCTTTCGGATATTTTACTTTTTAGAAGATTTATTTGAAAATTTTAGTTTAACAGTTTTAGTTTACTAAGTAAACTCAATGGATAATCACACTTATATCATAAATATAGACCTATGATGCACCGACACGGACTCGGCGACACGACACGGACATGGGACACGACAATTTTTAAAAATATAGGACATGGGTGCGGCGTGGACACGACATAATAATTTTTTATTATAATATATAATAACTTTTAAAAATATAGGACACGGACAAGGGCGTGGACAGATGGCTCTTTTAAACCTTCACCTAATCCACCCCCGCCAGCAGCAAAGCTCATTTTTCTAACAAACCGTTCATACATATGAATACATCAAATTAAATTGATATGAAGTGAAATCAAAATATCCCAATAATAAGACAACAAGAATACAACAATATACCGGTGTGCCGGGGGTCCAAGGGGGGGCTGCCCCTTGACTGGGTCAAGGGGCAGCGCCCCTGCGGGGGTTTCCGGCTGCCTCCGGAACAAAATTTTATTGTAGGAGTAGTTTTGAAGTTTTGCTTGTTTTTAAAGTTTGTAAGTTGTTTGCATGGGAAAATACCGAGTGGTATCGAGCATGTACTTAGCGGTACTGAGCGGTACCGAGCAGGTACCTAGCGGTACTGAGCGGTACCGAGCAGGTACCTAGCAGTACTGAGCATATATTGAGTAGTACAGAGCATATACTTAGCGGTACCGAGCATATTCAGTTGCTAGATCCGCCATTCATTGGGACTAGGGAATAAATCTCCTTCCACCTTGCTGATGTCGGACACGCGTGTCCTATTTTAATTTAATAGTCGGACACTGCATACCCTCATTTAATAGTCGGACACGCGTGTCCTATTTTAATTTTAATTTTTTAAATTGCGACACTGCCATGCCGGGTTGGACACGTATCCATGTCGTGTCCGACGCGTGTCTGTGTCCGACACGTGTCCGACACTGCATACCCTCTTTAAGTGCCATATCGGTGCATCATTGATATAGACTAATCATATTCTTTTGAAGATTAAAAAGTGCTTTTACTAGAAGAAGATATTCAACAAAGGTGGATGAGATATTTTGCTAAACCTTTCAATGAGGATTATAAGAATGCGATTGACTTTAGTGACCTTAGAATAAAGATTTTTTTTGTTTTATCGGTGTATTGTAAAACAAAAGTTAAAATAGAATTTAAAGAAAATACAGTGTGGAAAAGATGTTGGATATAATGATATGCTAATAGAGATGTGGAAAAGCTTAGGAGATAGAATGAATTTCTTGGCCTTCATTTGTCATTTTGAATACTAAAAAGATACCAGATGAGTGAAGAATGAGTTTTTTTATTATTATTTTTAAGAATAAAGGTCATGCACAAGATTGTGCGAATTAGAGAGAAATTAAGTTGATGTTCCACACTTTAGAACTATGGGAGAGAGTTATGGAGCATAGGTTGTGGCGTGACGCTAATGTTTCTCAAAATCAATTTGGATTCAAGCCAGATTGATCGACTATGGAACCTATTCATTTGTTGAGAGGTTTGATGGAGAAGTATATAGAGAATAAAGATGATCTACTTATGATTTTTATTGATTTAGAGAAAGCATATGATAAAGTTTCAAGAGAAGTGCTATGGAGAGTTCTATAAAAGAAAGGGGTTTATAATGCTTATATTCAAGTCATTAAGGATATGTTTGTAGGAGCTGTTAATTGTGGTTAAACACAAGGTGGTTTAACCAATTACTTTCCTCTTTCAGTTGGATTACATCAATGATTAGCCTTAATCCCATATCTTTTTGCTTTAGTCATGTATGTTATCACTAGACATTTGCAAGAGGTTGTACCTTGGTGTATGTTTTTTGCTTATGATATTCTTCTTGTTGATAAGACTAGAGAGGGAGTTGAAGGTAAACTTGAATTATGGACATCAACCTTAGAGTCTAAATGTTTTTGTTTGAGTAGATCTAAAAATGAATATATGCGGTTTAATTTTAGTAATAATAGCTCTAACGGGGGGATTGTGTCTTTGGGTGATTAAGTCATAAATAAGAGTACACATTTTAGATATTTTGGGTCTATTGTTCAGAGTTGGTTAGAAAGTATTAGAAATGACCTTTTTTTTAATAGGGTATATTTAAGACATTTGTCATAAAAGTGAGTTAGAATTGGAAGTCGATCAAAGACTCATTTCTTCAAAGATTCCAATTGCAGGGGCGCCCAGCTCAAGCAAGAAGAAATCTTTGAAATATTTCAAAGAACAAAAAGGAAAGCATAAGTCTGGATTAAAATCTCAGAAAGGAAAGAAGAAGAAATTAACAAAGTAAAAAACTGTGATTCAAAAATACATCGACTATATCGATGAATATCAGCATCCTCTAAGGCGTCCGATCAAGCTAGAGGAATACATGGCTGATTTATAAACGAGGTGGAAAGTTTGCAAGATGACACAATGTACCTCTTGTTATCTATAAAACTGATGTGAAAATGCCTTTAAAGGAAGTATATTATACACCAGTGCCTTTTGGGTTTCACTGATTCTTATGAAGAATTACATTTTCCTGACGAAAAAGGTGATCGATCACAAGGGTAAGAAGATTGTTAAAGAAAAATGTTCAAAATTCAGAAGTTGCTCAAATTTCGACGAGGATATGAAAATTCCAAAGAATTCTCAAGCTAAAGTCAGGTTATCTTTAGAGATGACACAAATTCAGCTGAGAAGCGAAAAGCATGTTCCTCTACCTCAAAAAAAAAAAATAAAGGATAAGGAGAAGAATATTCAGGTCAACGAAGCTACTATTCCATAAGAGCCTCTTAAACCTAAGATTGTCAGTGCAAATGTAGATTATAATTTATTATTCCATCTCCGCAAATTACCTGCACTGCTGAGTGTTTATGACAACCTTCTTATGTCTAAGAACCTTCAGAAAATACTCATTAAAGATTTGCAAAATTCTGAATAGTACGAGACATTTTTTGCCGAACAAAACTTAAAAGAAGCTTTTCATACACATAATACTGTTACAATCACTTTCTGGGATAGTGATCTGCTCCTGCGAACGGTAGATCATAATCGGCCACTATATGCTAATGCGAAGAGTAACAATATTGAAATAAGTAGAATTTCAATCGATCTAGGTTTCTCTGTTAATTTAATGAGTCTCTTAATGCTTAAAGGATTGGCCCTAGACGTCCAATATTTAAATAGAAGCATGACGTTTCTATAAGGATTCAACGAACAAGGGCAAAGAACCCTGAGATCTTTCGTCTTGCCTCTGAACTTTGGGGAACTTAATACAGGGGAAACATTTCACATCATTGATTCCAACACATCATATAAGGCACTTCTCTGATGAGAATGGTATAATGCCTTTAATACTTCTTCAATGTATGAAATACATTCGAGATAATATAAAATATCACATTGATGGTGATGAACAACTATTCTTGGTGCACGAAGTCAAAATCTACGATGATGCTAATTACTTTATACTAAAAGGCAGCGAGCTTTCGAGAATTCAAGCTGCTACGCTGAGTTAGAACTAAATAATTGAGATTAATTAAAAAAATTTAAAATTAATGAATTAAAATAAATAATTAATAAAAATTAATTAATTAATTGAAACTAAGTGATTAGTTAAAATTAATTAATTAAAAATAATTAATTAGTTAATTGAAAAATTAATTGATTAATTTAAAAATCATTTAATTAATCAAATTAATTAGTCAAAATTAATTAATTTTTTATTAATGAAATTGATTTAATTAAAATTTGAGAGTAATTTAAATCAAGAGCGATTACTTAAAATTGGAGAGTATTTGAGCATTTATAAAATAATAAAAATGTAATAAATAAAAGGGATGGCGAAAGAATATTTTTCACTAATTGATATGTACAACACACTCAACACTCTCAACCAACACTCAAAACAAAAATGCCAAGTCACAAAATAAAAGTTCTAAACTCTCAACACAAACCCTCAAGACTCTCCATGTACACACTCTATAGTGAAGTCATATGACCCACATTTTTGAAAAATTATTAAATAAATTGCAGTAATCCTAAACCTCAAACAATCCAATTCAAATCAATGGGCATCTTAATTTAATGGATTAAATTATAAGACTTGCTTTTCAAGTAATTTCCTAAGGGGAGTCATAAGACCTACCCCAAATCCAAACAAAATCCTCGAGTAGTCTTGCTGTAGAGTTAGGTTGTAAGATTCACATTTGGGCAACTCTCAAATAGAGCAGTAAGCCTCACTCCAAATTAAACATACAAGCTACTTTCTATGAAAGCTGTCCCAGCTCAAATTTAAATGCCTGGGCTACTTACAAGAGAAGCCGTAAGACCCGTTTCAATTTGAACTTTGGGTCACTTCTGAACATAGTCATAAATCTCGAACCAAATCAAATTCTGGGTATTCTAATAGATGTAAAACCCAAAACATCCAATAAAATTAAAACTCACATCTAACCACCTCAGTCTACTCAGGATCCCTTAGAGGAGGCAACCCATGACTGCTAATCAGATTCTATGGACATTACGGTCAACAATTTTTAGTGTTGGTAAATTGAAACCTACGATATACTTGGGATAATGGAACCATGTGATATTGATCGGGTTTACCTCCATTTTCCTCATAATTGAGATTAAACATCTAAAAATTATTCATCCTTAATTGAGAGATCTCTTACTTATTATGAGGGGTAATTAACCATGAGTGCTTGCGCTCATGGGAAGTAAGGACCCCAGATCTAATTAAACCCTGACATTACTCTCAAGGAAAATCTGGTTAATTGCGATCTTACTTAAGAGAAATGGAATCCTACAACATGCAAAGTGTGATTCATGAATTCGTGTTGTTTTTCTTGAGCAAACACATTGGTGACGATTAGAGTAGTGCCTAAAATAAATTATCTAGATATCCGAATAGAGGTGAGAACTTTTGTTTCTTTTATTACAGTAATAACTTTGTTTTCTCTTCAATTTAATGTTTCGAAAGATAATGTTTACTTACAATATTTTTATTATTCGCTAGATCATATTTTATCTTTCTCATACCTAATGATTGATCATATTGAGTCAAATACAAATTAATATGTTATGTTTAACATTATCATATAAAGCTAGTGAATGTTTTAAGAATGAAAGGACTAGATATATATTTGCATGTGCATACTGATTGATAGAGTACACCCTTTTATGATATTGATTGGAGATGCAATGTACTGGTGCTTATAAATAAAAAAGATTATATAAAATGGAATAGAAAAGGAGTACCTTTATTGATACTATTTTAAATGGTGGCTCTTGTGATGGTTGCATTATTTCTTAAAAATGATAAAGATATTATATATGTATAATATTGAAACTCTTGAAATGAAATAATTAAATATAATAATTATATGTATTAAAATATCATGTAAATTATTCCAAATGCCTTGGGTTATTGTAGTTTAGAAGTATGATTTACTCACTGAGTTCTTTTATGACTCACTGCTAAATTTATAAATGAAAATACATTATTCAAAGCTTAAAATGAGTATAAGAGAAAATAATGTATATCATAGCGCAGTGCACTAGAAGAAATGTTTTTATAATATTTAACTTTGTTTTAAATTTTGATGTTTATGGTAGCTATTTTAGTTTATTGGAGATAATCAATCATCCAACCGTCAGCTCTTTCCTCATTAATTCGAGTCTCTGGGTCGGGTCATGACAAAGAGGTCCAATATGCACGTCTAGGGGTGTCAATTTTGTGTCACAGGCGAGGTTCGGGTCGAAACTGAAACTAGCCCGACACTATTCGGGACAACCCGACGTGACCCAAATGACCCGGGATCATGAAAAAATTCCTAGTTTTCAGGTAAAAAACTTGGGTCATTCTCCACTTTTCGGGTAAAAAATTGGTCAAAAACGGGTCAATCTTAGGTTTTCGAGTAAAAAACATGTCAATTTTGGGGGGTCAACCCGAATCCGACCCGATTTTTTAAACGGCCGGAATTGTTGAACCCTATTCGGGTCGTGTCATATTTTGACACCCCTATGCACATCAAGAAGTGTTAACTCATAGGTTCTGAGCTAAAGAAATCTAAATGTCTATCTTAACAATGTAAGAATTGGGCTTGTCCTGTTCAAATTGAACCGACCCCTAACTAGAATGGGCAAAGCAAAACTAATTGGGTGAGCGAGCCGCATGCGAGCGAGGGCATGTCTGGAGGATTCTGATCATGTTTTCGAGCGAGGAAATACGAACGTGAGTGAAAAGCAACGACTCCTCGTGGGAGATAACTCCGATTCACTCACTTCGGTGGAATCAAACGAATGCTAGAAGCAGTAACCGAGAGGTAGAAGATGGGAGGTATGTTTTCCAAATCTTGTCCATGCAATTTTTTTTATGTGATTCTAGTCTAAGTAGCGACAGATATTTTAATGAAAGGCAATGGAAGAAAATTTGAAGGAGAAAGAGGAATAATTTGGGTTTGAAAATTTCTTCATTTCTAACGACGAAGGACTTTCTTATTTTTTTTCTTTTTTGTTTAAATTTAGAGAAGGAAATTTAGATTATTTCATTTCTCTAATTGAAGAAATAATGTCATTATTAATAGGAAGAATCCAATTGATCTTAGCCTATATTCGACAGTGAAGGAGCGAAAGATTCATTCAGGTAAATATATTTTTCTCCTTAAGAATATTTAATTTTTAATTATATATATTAATTTAATAGCAGATGCTGTACTTATATGTATATGATTTGGTAAATAAGAAGCATTTTATATTATATAGTTATATAGATAATGTCTGACACCTTTGAAGTTTTTTTTTTTGAAGGAAAAAAAAAACTTCAAAAAAAATTTAATATACCTTTGAAGTTGTTCTTAGAGATGCCAAATCAATTTAATATTAACTTGATGACATTTAACTTTGTAAAGTTATTTAGCAATGATTAATACATTTGAAAATTATTTGGAACATTGAAGGACTTAAACTATTGAACTAAGATGAAGTGTTGAAGCTAGTAAGGGGTTTCAAAAGAAAATTTAGACAAGATTTCATACATGTTAAAGAAACAATTATGTGTAATTAATGAAAGTTAGAGATAAGATAATAATGCAAATTTATAAACTATGTGTGACTTTAGGTTTGATTTAGGAAGGCTATTTTAAGGATCAAGGATTTGAATGGAATTGAATCATGAAAGTAGTCAAAGTGGATAATTACAGTTGTTTTATAACAATTATATTCTTTTATTTTTATTTCAATTTTAATGTAATATAATGCTTATTTATTTGTTATATTTAAATATTTATTATGTCCAAAATGATGAAGGATCAACAAAAAAATTTACAATGCAATATCAATCTATGTGTGTGTGAAAAGTTTATTTATGGTTTAAAATGTATGTAAAAGAAAAATGAAACTAATAAAGAATTTTCAACACATAAATGAAAAGTTAGACAAAAAAAGAAAATGTGCATGCATGCAAATACAAGAGTTCACCTATAATACCGAAAAGTTTCATGTAAAAATATAAATTTGGATTAATTAAAGTAACTTGAAAATTTATATGAAAGTTTAAGGTTTAATTACTATTAATTATTGTTAGCAAATAATTACTCTAACTATTAAATGACTGTTAATTAGTAAATTATTAATTAATAACTTACTGTAAAGTAGTACTTAAAAACCTTCACAAACATATCCCATTGTATGCTAGTGATAGGCATTTGTCCAAATTTTTCTTTATGCAGTGCTTGTCACCATCTTTCTACTTCTCCTTTCAAAACAAATGTGGTCAATGGTACTTTTATATTTTCAGGACATATCATGCCATCAAGGATCTTTCTTATCTTTAATAACCTATCTTCAGCTAGTGTTGGGTTGCTTGCAACTTCGATGGTTGGCGGTATAAAAGTCTGAAATAATTTTAAATTCCGATTCACTTCACTATCACTTTTAAATCTGGGTCCACCGTTAGCAAAAGCTTTCTCCATAGATGCTATTTTATCTACCACTTGTGAGATCAAATGCACAATATCTTGAAGTTTTTTGGACTTATTTTCTTCATTCATCCCTGTTTTTGTATCCGACCTAGATGACTGACCAGTCATTTTTTCTAGCAACTCTTTAGACATAATTATATATTTGCATATAGATAATTTATATAATATATACTCACGGAAATAAACATGATCATTTTAAAGCATTAAATAGGTCTTGTATGCATGTATGTTTGTTGTCTTAAATGAATGAATGCATGCATAGTTCTGTTTTACCTTGATTCAAATTATAGCTCTGTATAAATCAGATTCATTATATCTCATCCTAATTTATTGTTTAAATTCAATTATGCTTCTACTTTAGCTTGATTTGACTTTGATACTAATTTCTATCAAGCCCTAGTATGGCCCACCCTCTAACGGTCAATCTGGAGTACAATAGAGAAGGAAAATCTAAACCAGCTCCTTACTAACACTCATTTCGAGCTACTACTTTTAGAATCAAGTGAGTAAAATAAACATATTTAGAATCTCCTAACATGTCAACATATCAAACTCGTTACTTAATCATAGGAAGCATTTAATGTATTCCAATTAACATCAAATATAATTAAAATAAATATAGAGCTCTACTAAAACTTATAAAATTTTCTTACATACACAAAAGTCTGTACCGATATCATTCAAATATCTGTTTATCTCTTTGTACACCCAAAATATATATTCACACCAAAAAGAGTAGTCATCTCTTTTTTAGTGCCTATAGGTTCCTTTCCCTTACCTGTATTATAACAATTACTAATGAGGTAGGCTCAATGAAATACACAAATAATATATAAAAATTAATAATAACATAGTGAACAATTATGGAGGACACATGAGAATTCTATGCTGATCATAAGAAATGCAACACATTTAGACAAGTCATATGATGACTACAGGCTTTTGCACTCTTTTTATTTTTCAATACAAGGTTGGGTCAGATTCTCAACTTTTAGAATTGATATTGCTCTCTCATTCAAGTTTGGGTCCAAATTTTCACTTTTAGAATTGAGAGTGTAGGCTTACCTTATTAGGTCTTTCTCCTTTACTTGTACGGGTCAATCCCCCATATATGACTTATTTCACTTTCTCAATAGCAATCCTTTTTAAAATCCATTTTAACCCTCATGACATATGCTATTCATAAACATATTTATACATGTTCATACAAGAGTAAACTGAAGAAATCTGAAATAAATTCTATCATTAACATAGTAGATATAAATTGCAATGAAATAAAGCTTTTACTAATCCATATAGCATTGTTTGAGTATCTCACCTTATTTTCTAGAACAGATGGATAAACTAGTTCACCTATTCTGATTTCTTTTCCTTTGATATACAACCTAAAACATAACTTTCTTCATTTCAATAATTGCATTCAGATAAACAATTCAATTAAAATATACAATATTAAAATCTTACAAACTTTACCTTAATTAAGTTCCTTTTCATTCAATCTAAATTTTTTTCTCCCCTATAGTTCTTTTCCTCACTTCCTCTCCTTTCCTTTTTCTGATGTCCACTTTCTTCCTCTTTTACATCAACCATAGCTGCTCTATACTTATAGTTTCAGCAGGCTTCAACCAAAAACAACACTAACCCTTGATGACAGCTCAAATTTTAGAATCTTCTATCTCATTTTCTGAATTACAACAAAATACATTATTTCCTAACTGATTTCATCATCTACAGCACTCTATGTGGGCTCCGAAAATTCGGCCCCGGCCTCCGCTCGCTTTTCTTTTTATTCGGCGAGGGAGTTTTGACTGAATAAGTTTCGAGGTAAATTTTGGAAGGCAGATGGGTTTGTAGATAAGACACTACCCATAGATTTCACCCTCATTTTACGAGGACTTTATGATCTGAGTTCTAGTTTCCTATAGGCGCAAGCCCCTATAGTTAATTACCCCTCTCGATAACGAGAGAGAACTTTCGATTAAGGCTAGTCATCAATCAGATATGTAGAATATACGTGTTATCTGGCATATAGTAGCAGCATGGGTTTGGGTATTTGAAACTCGGATTTGAATTTGGAAATTTGGAAGATTTGATATTTAAAATTAGAAATTTCACCATCTTGTACTTAAAGCGGATGGTGGGGGAATGGATGATAGGCCCGATCAAGATCCCACGGTTCCGTCGTCCCAGGCCATCATGGTCCCTGGTCTACTTAGTCAGAGGAGGTAGTCGACCCAACTTGACAGAAGGATCCTTGTCGGCAGCCATGGGTTGCTTCTTCCAAGGGGACCTTATAGACCTAGGTTGAATGTTTGCCTAAGGGGACAAATTTGAATCCACCTTAGCTTACAGAGGGCTTTGTGCCCTATCAATCATATCCTGTTGATTCATATCTCAAGGATTTGATGCCAATAAGGAGCGTATCAGCGCTGGCCATAACCGGTATTTTGTGGTGCCATTTGGCAGCAAAACCACTAAGTTCAGAGGGCCCCGGGTCGTAACCGTTTATCCTGGAGTGACATTTGGCGACTAACCGCTGGTCATAGGACACGTACCACGTCCTTATTGGCAGGAGATTGTTTGAGAATGGATCCTAGTGATATTTTCGACTAGGCATTTGACTCTTTGTGAGCTGTGGTAAATTTTTATTTGTCCACCCGGCAAACTGTTGCGGAGGGTGGATGAATTTTGCTTTAAGTAGTTTGATGGATTTATTTCAATTTTAATATTTTTAGATTTTGGATTTTTGGAATTTTAAATTTTTGGGTGGAGCTTGGAAGGCATTTAAAAATATTTGTGAACCCCTTCGATTGAGATAACATTCAACACGGCCATCATCGGGGTGTTTGGGGGCATTTCCATTTGTAGTTTGAAACTTGTCAACTCTTTCTCGATGTCGACAGAGGATCGGGTTTTGTATGTTTTATGCATTTGTTAGTGAATTCTATTGATTTTAGGCCTTGATGGCCTAATATGAATGTAGAAATATAAATACACCGGCTACTATAACCGTGTATTTGTTTGATGGTTTGAATCTTGTCAACTTCTATTGATCCATATAGAAGGATCAGATTCGAACTTGAATTCACTTGTTGACCCGCGCAACATCTCTAGACGTCACGTGTGTGCCAATAACACGCTCGCCGGGGCCCATGCGGTTTTGTGGTTGCATTTACCCCTTTTAGTGTACCTATGTGTATACAAACTACGGTGCACATATGGGGGTATTCTTGGAATATTTGTGAAACGTCTTCTGTCCGCTTCCAAGAATGTTGTGGATCCTATGGCGTGGCATTGTAGTTTATGGACGCCTTCTGTCTGCTTGTACGAATGTTGCAGATCCGGTGGCGTATCATAGTAGCTTTTGAATTGAGTTGTTCATTGCTTTATACAGGTAGACTGTCATGCACTATGATTGCTTTCTGCAAGTGGATCGTAGTGCACTAACGAGTCTCCTGCTTTGGGTCGTAGGAGCTTGCACTTCTCGTATTCTTCATATATTTTATGGAAGCCTTTGGTCTTTTCAGTACATTCGCCACTGGTGCATGTAGGTAGGTAGATGTATTCATTTACATTCTGAAATTGACTACATGATACTGCATCTACTGAAGTCTTTCTGCATCTACCCCTGGGTGGCATGTTATACATACATCTGTATTCATTGAGAGATTGTATGTATTGCAGATCTTTTCATGGAGACTAAATTGGATGCACAGGGGTCTCCTAGAGTAACTCGTAGTAGCTCCTCAATTTCATCATTTGTAGGGTTAGATGCATTTGTTTGTATATTGATTTGGATTGTAAGTCATTATCACATGTGTTGCACATCGATCTTCAACACTAATAATGAACAACATTTTTTATAACTGACTGCTTAAAACACCTCTATGGATCAAGCTACTATTGGGATGCTTCTTGATCTATCTGTGACCCAACCATAATTCTTTCCTGATTGTTGTTGACTAGGGAGAAGTCATAACTTTTAGTGTATGAGATTTATATATATCAAAAAGCATTAGTATTGTCGTTGATCGTAGTTATGCATTAACATGGCCTTTACAAACTAGCTATGGAATTTGTTAAAGATTTTTCATGAAGATCTGTAGATAGGTTGTCACATCCTCCAAGATTCATATGAATTATTGTTTATGGATGACTCAAAATCAATGATCATGATTTTGTAACCAAACAATCTTCCTTACGGTCTTCTTGTTGCTTGCAATGCAAATCTCACTTGCAAACCTCACTTGCAAACCTTTTGTCTCCTTATGTGAGTGTAAACCTACTTGCAAACCCTTTGTCCTCAAAGATGGATTTATAAAACATATGATAAATTTGGTATCAATCCTTTCATTCCAATTGAGATGATTGTTGACATAAGCTTTATGTTAAAGCTTGTAATCACTTTATATATCTTTCTTTGCTTGCTTGGGTGAGATTCGAATTGATCACCCCCTTTGATTAGCAGTTGTGTTTCTATTAGAATGACAATTCTTTAGCCTTTAAGAGCTTAATGTTATGATTCAAGTTTCATTGCAGTTCAAGTGCTAAGTTCGGTCCGAGTTCATTTCATTTAGCCTCCAAATCAATTTGAATCCAAATGCAAACTCTAAGTTCTATTTTTTTTTTATCCCCTCTTCATTTATTTGATGTCAAACTTAAACTCCATGTAAACAAATATGATTTAGGCTCTTTGTTGAGTTTAAGTTTAGTTCGAATCTCATGCAATATGTTAATCATCATTTATTCAAGGCCAATTTCTTTGAGTCCAACTCATGTTCACAAGTCTAGCTTGAGTCTAACTCCCTTGTGGTTCAAGTTCTTTGTCAGCTTCGGTCCACATTCAAGTTCACTTTTGTTCGTTCATATGGCAAGTCTAAGTCCTCACTTGATTCAAACTAAGTTCAAAAGTTTCAAGTGAACTTGTTCAACTCAAGTTCATGTTAATTGAGTTATGCTTAAATTATGACTCATTTAGGTTTAAGTTCTATTAAATTCATTGCGTCAAGCTCATTTTTGTTCAAATAAGTCCAAGTCCAAGCTCATTTTTTTGTTCAAGTCATTGGATTTTCAATCCAAATTTCAGCAGTCCCCCGGCGTCTCCCCTGTATAGGGAAAAAACCAAGAGGCATCCTTCCCCTCGACGCTACGTGAGCGCTTCAGGTAGGTGTCAAAAAATGACACCGCGGTCCCAAATATATTTTTTGTCCCCGCCCGCTACGTGAGCGTTTAAGGATTTTTAGGTCCATTTATTATAAGAAGAAAATAGAAGTTAGAAATAAGCACAGATTTCCCCCCTCTGCACCACGTGGGCGTTCGGAGGTACTTATATAAAAAAGTAAAAAAAAATAAAAACAATTTTTTTTATAACCACTTCGCCGCAAGCGTCACACCGATTTCCCGCTCTACAATGCTACTTTAGCGCCTCGGGGGTTTGCCGGGTCATTGCTAGCATTGGGAAGGGATCCTTAAATTGTCGCAAGCATCGTACCGGTTTGCCGCGCTACAACGCTACGTGAGCGCCTTGGGGGTTTGTCGGTTCGTTACAAGCATCGAGAAAAGAATCATTATTTCATCATTTTTTTCATTTTTTTTGATTAATGATAATTAATTATCATTAAATATAATTAATAAAGATTAATTGTAATTAATACCAAAAATAAATTATAATTACTTTATAATGAATAATTATAATTATAATTAATTAATTATAATTAGAATAATTAATCATACTTAATGATAATTAATCATATTTAATTATTAATGATAATAATTAATTATGATTAATTATAATTAATATAAACTAATTATAAAAAATTATAATTATTTTACAACTAATTATAATTATTTTACAAATTAATTATACTTAAAAAATGATAATAATAATAATTAACAATAATTAGTAAATAAAATAAACATAAAATATATACCTAAGACTCTATCGGGTAGGGGTGAGTGAGTTGGCTGAGTTGGGCTGAGTGGGGTGAGCTTTAGGTTTAAGTGGGCTAAGTGGAGTGTGTAGACTGAGTTGGGACTATGTCGGGCTGAGTCAAGTAAGTTGAGTGAGTCGGCTGAGTTGGAGTGAGTAGGGTTTTATTTGAGTGAGGTGGAGATAGGGCACAGGTAAGAGGAGATCGGGCAGAGTGGCTCGGCCTAGGCTCTAGAGGGATCGGGTAAGGAATTTTTATTGACTCAGGTTACCTGACGCATCTCTACGTTTGGTACTGCTTAAAAACGCGACACCTGGCAGCCTCATTTACCCGTAATGACCCGACGGCAGCCCATACGCTTTAGCATGCTTTTTAAAATATTTCGGGTCGGCTCGTCGCATTGTATTTGAATTGGGTGGGAAAACTAAAAAAGTACGCGGCTTTTACCTCAGGTATAATAACCTTTTCGGCATTAAACCTAAGATGTTATACAGTCTTTAGGGTTCATATAATTCTTTTATACCTCACGTAAAGAAATCGTGAAGTGTTTGAGGAGATGGAATGATCGAATGTAGGTTTTGCTTTGGAAGACTTCGTTGATTTCGAGGAAACTCCGACGTTAAACTTTAATCAAGTGTTTTCTGATTTAATACAAGTAAGTCATTATCTATACTATTTGGCTTTTTTTTTCTTTTTACTGTTTCATTATTGGCTATCAATGTAAAATCAGAAAAATCCATTAGATTTACTCTGTACAGTGTTTGACTTACCTCGGTATTGATCAGTACTAGACAGTGATACTCGGTATGAACTATTTGCACACAAGTTTCGAGAAATCAAACGTTGGTTGTAGTAGTACCGATCATTACAGTTGTTAAGTATCGCTCAGTATAAGATTGTACTGATCATTACATGGAACCGATCATTCTATTAGCTCGGTATTGATTATTATAGCTCGGTATAAGATCGGTACTGATTTTAATAGTTCGGTATAAACTCAGTGCACATTTGTACCGAGCTAATAAATATTAGTACGTCGTAGTGCACATTTGTACCGAGCTAATAAATATTAGCTCGGTATAAGGTCGGTATTGATATTTAGATATAAAGCTAAACTTGATGTATGAATATTTCATAGGGTGTTTACAATTCTGAGAAGGAAGCATATGAAAAATATTGCCAGTACGCGCATTCACCTGGATTTAGTGTTCGGAATGATCATCACCATTTTTAGTCAAATTAAAGAAAAATCAAATCAAAGGATTTTGTGTGTTATAAAGCAGGTTTCAAGAAAGAGACTGAGAGTGGTACAAAGGTAAAATATCAAAGATCATGTACAAAAACAGGATGTCCCGCCATGGCTAGATTTTTTGTGAGTCAAGATGGGATTTGGGGAGTGAATAAAGCTATAGAGAGTCACAATCACGAACTGGCTAGGCCGGATGATCAACATTTGCTCAGGTCATCTAAGAGCATTAGTGATGAGAATGCATCTGTTTTGAAATTTATGTCAGAAGCAGGGATAAGAATTGTCGATGCATTTACATACTTATCTGATGAAGTTGGAGGTGTGGGTAATCTGGGTTTCATGAAGCGGGATGCATACAAATACATCCAAAAAGAAAGAAGAACCAAGATTGAGACTGGAGACACTAATTCACTGATCAAGTTGTTTAAAGAACGGATAATTGATGACAACATGTTTGCATGGGATGTCAAAACTGATGAAGACGGTTGTTTGTTGAATTTCTTCTGGGTTGATGGTCTTGGCAGAATTGATTATGACTGTTTTGGGGACGTGATTATATTCGATATAAGTTATGGTTTAAATAAATATAACTTAGCTTGTGCCCCAATTGTTGGAGTGAATAATCACTGGCAAAATATTCTATTAGGAGTTGCATTTTTATCTGATGAAACTATTGATTCTTTTACCTGGTTTTTTAGAACATTTCTAAAAATTATGGATAACAAACATTCCATTTCTATTTTTTCTGATCAGGACCAAGCCATGGCCAGAGCAATAGAGATTGCGTTGCCTAATACACGACATCGATTGTGCCAATGGCATATGTACAAGAAGGCACCTTCAAAGGTATGGTGCTTTAACAACAACAACAGAGTTAAATTCTTATTTTTTTTGTTCTTTCAAGCAATGTGATTTTGTGGAGGAATTTGAGAGAAAATGGACTGAAATAATCTTAGAAGAAAACCTGCATAGCCATCAATGGTTGAATGATCTCTACAAAATCAGGGAGAAGTGGTCAACTGCATTCAACAAAGATTGTTTTAACCTTAGTATTTTATGAACCCAACATAGTGAGTCAACCAATCATGTATGCCATGGTTATTCCAAGCCAACGAGTACTATCACTGAGTGTTTCCTTGATTTGAAAAAGTTGATGAGGACTTGGCGTCGAAATGAACAAGATAAAGAATTCAAATATAGTCAAACAGATATAGAGCCATATATGAAAAGTAGCTCAATATTGAAGCAAGCTGCAAAATTTTATTCAAGAAAGTTGTATTGATTTTTTGAAGAGAAGTTCTTACATGAACTTGGTGGATTAAACATTGAACATTCCTCATCAGATTTATCAAGGTTTTTTGTAAGGAACATAGACAACAGCATTGATTCACACAATTGGATTGTCAATTTTAATTCATTAGAAGGTACCATTGAATGCAGCTATGCAAAGTTCGAATTGATGGGTATATTATGTGCTCATTGCATGAGAGTTATGAGACAGTTATATATTGTTAATATTCCCATTAAATATTTACTTCCAAGGTAGTCTGCCAATGCTCGAAAATATTTATATTATGGTGGAAAAATCCCATGTCTCGGCATCAATGCTTACCAACCTATTGAGGGGTCCACCAACTTGATGTTTAGAAATTATATATGCCGATTTACATTTAAAATTAGCACAAAAGCACAAGGTAATGAGGAGGCTAAATTGTGTGTGATAGATGGTTTGAAAATTTTAGTTGAAAAGCTATTAAAGATCCTAAGAAGTGTAGGCCAAAGGGCGTATCAAATGCTAGATTGAAGGATCACTGGGAGAAAAGGAAGACCAAAAAACAAAATCAAATAGCGAGGAATCCTCCAACAAGCATGCACTTTACAAATCCAGATTCAGGTAGTCAATCGTCTTTCATGTAATCTGTGAATTTGGAGATATTTCTATTATGAATATGATATTCTGATTGTATATGTGAATTTGGAGATATTTCAATTTTGAATATGACATTCTGATTGTATATGTGACACTTTGCAAATTTCGTCTAATACCGAGCAAAATCGATCGATATTCTGTTTGTACCGAGCAAATTTCGTGGAATATCGAGCAATACCGGTCTGTTTTCATATTGCTTGGTATTAGTTTAATACTTGGTACTTGAATATCTAAGTCAATATTGCTCGGTAATTTGTGTACTGAGCTGCAGTAATACAGTATCGAGCAAATTTCAACTAATACCGAGCAATACCGATCTGTTTTCATATTGCTCGGTATTAGTTTATTATTAGGGGCCTTTGCTCGGTATCAGTCCTTTTTAGTACTCGACACCATTTAGTTGAAATAAAAAATACACAAAAAATATACAAGAAAAGTTCACCATTTATTTCATAATCTATTAAATTTTAGTACATAATAGGGCATATGCTAATTCAGCCCTGAATAATGGCATACTAGATTGTCAGTTTTTATAACGATACCATTGAATAGGTTTTTGTTGTATTACAACTTCTATATATTTACAAAGAAACATGCCGCAATCAATGTTGTTATCTTGTGTTGGCACGTTTCTAAATCCCTTGATTGGCCATTTCGTTAAATCAATGTCAAAAGCGTTCTTTGTATCCTTGTAGAAATGAGAAATCTATAAAATTAAAATAAAATTAACATAAAATAATATTAAGATTGAAATTAAACAAAAATATTTTGGTATTACTTACAACTTCAGGGAGTATGGCTTTATGTGTCTTATTCGGTAATGAATCATAAAACTCCCACCATTTTTTTCTCAAATTGCTTACTAGAAGCGTCCAATGTTTACTGTTTATTATAGGAACGAAGATTAAATTTACATTCCTAATAACGGTTTTGTTTATATGAGATACGAAGCTTGTTGTGTTCGTCTCATTTGATTGATTGTAGTAGCCATGGTTAAGAAGAAATAATAGTGATGATTAATTCCAACATGTTTAAATCTAATAAATAGAATTAGCAAATGCAAGGATTAAAAAATGTTTACTAACCCAATGGAAATGAAACAAAAAGAAAATGTTGATTAAGACCGGGGTAAAGTGCATTCTTCTGAATTAATAAATGACCAAATGCATCAACGTTATTATTATCAAGCTCCTCTGACATTAATAACTCGTTCAATTGGCTTTTATAAATTGTTATATTTTCAAACTCGAAAATAGTGTCGTTCCTGGATAATTCAAAAAAACATTTATTACAAAAGATGAATAAAAAAACAAATAGATAATCGTAAAGCTCGGTACTATTCGGTATTGATATAGTTCCGAGCCTATTTAATATAATACCAAGTAGTACCCGTCAGTAAAGCTCGGTACTACTCGGTATTGATTTAGTACTGAGTCTATTTAATATAATACCGAGTAGTACTAGTCAGTAAAGCTCGGTTCTACTCGATATTGATATATTACCGTATAATACCAAGTAGTACCGATCAGTAAAGCTCGGTACTACTCGGTATTGATATAGTACCGAGTCTATTTAATATAATACCGAGTAGTACTGGTTAGTAAAGTTCGGTACTACTCGGTATGGATATATTACCGTATAATACCAAGTAGTACCGATCAGTAAAGCTCGGTATTACTCGGTATTGATATAGTACCGAGTCTATTTAATATGATATCGAGTAGTACCGGTCAATAAAGCTCGGTACTACTCGATATTGATATATTACCGTATAATACCATGTAGTACCGATCAGTAAAGCTCGGTACTACTCGGTATTGATATAGTACCGAGTATACTTAATATAATACCGAGTCGGAAAGATCCGTAAAGCTCGGTACTACTCGGTATTGATATAATTTGGTCGGTATAAGTTCAATACTCACTTATCCTTGAATTGTTTCAGGTCATTATCGATGAATAAGCGTTTATCTTCACTAATTAATGATCGGCCCGGATAATCTAATATTTCAGGTGCAGGTTTCAATTCTATTTCTTTAGAGTCATCAACTTCATAAACAATCATAGCTTTATCTGTTACAGGAGCATTTTCAGGCTCTGGTTCAGTTGTAGGAGGTGGTGCAGGTGTAGGAGGTGGTGCAGGTGTAGGAGCTATTTCAGGTGCTGGTGCAAGTTCACTTGGAGAAGTTGGAGTAGGTTCAGTTGGAGGAGGTGGTGCAGTAGCTGGTGTAGGAGCAGGAGCAAGTTCAGGTGCTATTGCAGGAGTATCACTTGAAATTGAGTCACCGAACTTCTCTTTGGATGCCAAATTTTGTTTAATTTTCTTCTTCCTATCACCTGTTGTAAAAGGTGTGGATATAACTTTTCTCTTTCTATCATTTCTTTTTTAAACTCTTTTTGCAATGCGGTTAGTAAGGATGGATCAACCTCATCCTCACTGAGGGTGGCATCCTTTTCAGATACAGCAGCAGATGAGGAAGAACCAACATCCATTTCTTTCTTGTAAGTTTTAAAATAAGCAGGAAATTGATCTTGGAAGAATTGCAATATAAAGCCTTCTTTCTTTTTAATATGCTCTTTCAAATAAAAAATCTCCTCTTTCAAATCAAAAACAGATTTATCCAGATTTACTATGCGCTGTTCAAGTATTCTATTGGTTGCTTCCACCGCTGCTACCTTCTTCATAAATTTGTCCTTCTTAAGCAGCTTGTATATTGCTTGATTTAATATCCTCAGGTTTGTTTCATCATTTAGTGGACTTCATTCAGGATGTGCAGATGAATCAGGATCAGTTGGGCTTGCTACCCGTACTGGACTAACTGGAGTAGGTGGAGATGAGTCATGTTTTGGTGGGCTTGCCTCCCTTATCGGACTGGGTACCCTAATAGGACTACTAGGAGTAGGTGGAGATGAATGATGTTTAGATGGGCTTGCCACCCTTTTTGGACTTGGCAACCTCACTGGACTACCAGGAGTAAGTGGAAATGACTCATCTGTAAGTGGGCAAGCTACCCTAATTGGGCTTGCCACCCGTATTGGATTGGCTGGAATTGGTGGAGAAAGACTATGTAATAAAACTTTCTCATCATCTGTTATTCCCCAGAATTCTTTGAGAATTTGCATAAAATATAATATTCCATCAAATTTAAACATTTAAACATATAATTTTACCAGACATTTAAATGAAAAAATGTAGTGATGATACCTCATGATCCACAAGATCAGCAAATATACTATTTACATCTTTCTCACTGTAAATAAAGTTATCATCCCATCGAGTAAAATGTGGACGGGTTAGTTCATCATGTACAGCATGAATTGTTGTATGTTCAAGAAACCAAATCTGTACAAATGAAGACAATTTAACTTTGTTATAGAATTTGTAAATTAATCAAAGATCTATTGAACAAAATAACAATACTCACAATTACAATCATGACAAAACCATTTACATAACACAGTGCGGATCCCTTTGCTTGTTTAATAGCAACAATGTTGAATTCTTGAACTAGGAAACCCCTAATTGATTCAGGCCAGTTGTACTCATTAAAACTATCAACATTTTTGACAACTTCCTAGATAGATGATGGTATACGGAAGTTCACCATTGGAGAAAATATGTTGGATAGTTGGTAAATAATGAAGCCTTTCACTAGATCTTCCATTGGAGTTGTATTATCCATCCTCTCAATGTCATGGAGAATGTCATTTGAACTTTTGCCACTGGATCTGGCACTGCCAACGTAAAAAATAATACCCCTATTCGGCATGCCTATAAGTAATGCAACTTCATCAGATGTGAACTCCAGACTTTGTCCTTTAATAATGAAACTTTCAGTCTTCATATCCCACTTTGATAGCAGCATATATATAAGTGGAACATTCTGAGGTATTAGGGGTAACCTCAGGAATTGGCTAATTTGCAGCAGCCTCAGTCTTTCAACAAAGGGATCTCCAAATCTCCGAACAAGTAGTTTATAAACTTCTCTAAAAGTCAAAGTTCGGCATCTGAAATGAATCTTTGGAGTATATCCCTATATAACAAATACCGAGTATTAAAGAAAATTCATTCAGAGTATTACTGAGCAGTACCGACCAACTTACCGAAGCTTAACTAAGCTAATACCCATCATTAATCTGCCAAAATCGCTCGGTACCAAGCAATACCGAGTGTATATAACTCGGTAATATATCAATAAAATATTTTATGTTTTAAGTTAAGCTTATACTGACCATTAATCGCCAATACCGAGTGTTAGTAATGCTCGGTACTGCTCGGTACCGAGCATTACGAGTTTTTAGCTAAGCTTATACCGACCATGAGGAGGCGGGTTCGGCTATGGAGGAGCACGGTTTGTAAGTCTCTCCTCTCTCTCTCTCTCTCTCTCTCTCTCGGCTTGGGGTCGGCACAGACGGAGGTGGAAGCAGCTATGGGAGTCGAGAGAGGAAGGGCCTTGCGTAGGATCTAGTCGGGAGAAAGCAGGAGGTCGGGATTTGAGTGCGGGAAGGAAGAGCAGCCGAAGGCTTTGCTCGGGTGAGTATTTAACGACGCGAATGAGCCTTCTCGAGCGGAGTTTGAGCAGGAATCGCGGAGAAACGACTGGAGCGGCGCCGTTTGCAGGATATTGCGGATCCAACGGTCTATAGGTATGTATGCGGGATTTTCATCTTTCTTTTTTTCTTCTGGATTTCATACAAAGGTCAATACTCTACAATCTATATTATCTATATCTTACCTTAATGTAGCTGAATTCTTCCCCTACAGCAGCCTGCAGCAGCTGAATTTTTCCCGTACAGCAGCCTGCAGCAGCTGAATATTTCCCATACAGCAGCTCCCAACTATTTGATACACCTGAATTTCAGCAAACATCAACATGTTTATGCAGATTTCAGTAAACCACACTTAATACAGCAACTTAATTCCAACAAAAAACACTTAATTCCAGCATCTACTTAATCTCTTACCTTAGTTTGCTGAATTATTTGCTTCTCCAGCAGCCTCTAGCAACAACCTACAACAATTTCTTCCCTGGTTCTCACCCCTCACCCAACTTCTCATAACCAACTTCAGCTCTAGAGGTTTTATTGGGTAGAAAAAATGAAATAAAAATGAAGGGCTTAAGTCAAAAGCTGATAGTTCTACCGTATTCTCCACTATATATTAATTTAATATATTCCTAAATCCACTAATGCCCTTTAGCTATTTCCAGCCACCAGATCTCATCAAGTCCTTTTGCATGTTGTGCTAAGTGGAAAAGCTACAGTAAAAGAAATAAAATAATGAAAACAAATGACAGTTACTAGTATAACTTATAGTTAATTAATTAAC
The DNA here is from genome assembly GCA_022539455.1 of Dendrobium nobile. NCBI lineage: Eukaryota > Viridiplantae > Streptophyta > Magnoliopsida > Asparagales > Orchidaceae > Dendrobium > Dendrobium nobile. The sequence continues at coordinate 13,169,318 of CM039725.1, forward strand.
TTAGTTTTAATTAACTGATCTTGAAATATTAAATAGTTATGCATTTAATATTTATACATATACAATTAGATTAAGATTTGACATTTATTTCTATATGTCAAAATGTCAAAATGCTCGGAACTAGAAGTAGGGTTTAATGAAAATTAGATGACATTTAAGGAAAGTTTATGTGTACATTTTTGGGTATTATATAGGGTGCCAGTATGCGTGGACCTTGCTCACAACATGCGGAACAATGGTGGAACCATTCCACCCATCTGACCATGATCAAGAAGAGGGGTGTGCCTCAAGCATAGGTGCGAGGCCACGCAGATGGAGCCACATGATGTGCTAGGTTACAAGTAGTTGATGAGTATAAAGAACGTTGACCTTGATTTATGTTTGTCCTTTTTGGTCTTTATTTTATCTTTTATGTGTTAATGTCCTATTTCACTAACCCCTTTCCTCTATTCTATTGCCTCTTCCTCAATTGATAAAAACTTCCCCGAGTAGTCTACTGCCATCCTCCATCAATTTACTTCTATTGGAATGTTATTTTTAATAAATTTAAATAAAATAAAGAGAGTAAAAGAAGATTTTCTCCAAGATTTATTTTTGTATCTTGAATGGGCAACTTTACTTGTTCAAAAAAAAAAAAAAAAAAAATATATATATATATATATATATATATATATATATATATATATATATAATATTTGATAATGCTATGTTATGTTCATATTAATTTTTTTTTAGCTTTATCTTTATTGGAAAACTGGTAAATTGAATTTACTCAACATAATCTCCAAATGTTTTTGCAGATTACAAGGGTATACAAGGCAAAGGAACATGTAGAGTTTGAGTTTGCAGTAAGCATTTTCTTTAAATGGTTGATAATCTCTTGAGATTCACCGCATTCTTGTGTTTTTCTCAAAATGATTATGCTTTTCTAGATAAGATGACTGCATGCGAGCTTCTGTACTTCATAAATTTGAGAAGTAATTTATCCATTTGATATTGGTTTCATGTTATGAATCTGTTAATAATATGAAGCACTACAATTCAGGTTGGTCCGATGCCCATTGAAGATGGAAATGGGAAAGAATTAGCCACCCAATTTACTACGAGAATGCGGACCAATAAGATATTTTACACAGATTCAAATGGGCGAGATTTCTTAAAGAGGGTAAAATTCATGATTCACTTGCAGTTTATAATCATTTATTGCAGTTCTATACTACACATGAACAATTCCAGTTTCTGGTAGAACGGTTCAATTTTTTTTATTTGCATTGTGTTTTACAGCTTCCTATTTAATTCATAACCGTTTTTTTTTTGCTTTTACAGATTCGAAATTATAGGTCAGACTGGGTACTGCAAGTACACCAACCTGTTGCTGGAAATTATTATCCTGTAAGTTTTTATTTATACCCTAATGACTGTAAACACTCATTGATATCGGCAATTTAAATCCAATTTGAAACACCGGATTCTGAGGTCAGAAAAGAAGAGAATTCTAAAGAAGCAAAGCATGTGCTTCTCTCTTAAATCACAAAGCACTCCAAACTTGTGCTTTAGTTACACCCTGCTCTTTTTTTATTGGTAATCTCTTTAAACGCAATGCATTCCAACCATGTTCTTTAGTTTTATAACCTACTCTTTGGTTATTTAATTTCTTTGGTGGATAGGTATTTTAGTTTTAATTAATTATTTTGGGTTTGTATTCTTTTTCTTTTTCCTTATTTTTCACACTTGCATTGAGATTTATTTTAGATTTAGCATCAATTATTATTGTTTCATTCTTCCTTGATTGTTTCATTCTTCATTTTTCTCTTTGGCATTTATCTTGACTATTTTGTATTGGCTTCCAGTTCTTTTTTCCATTTCCTTCATGTAGTGTGACCTGCTCATGCTTAAGTTTTATTTCATTATTTACTTGATTTGTCTTAGTGCTGATGCATATTTTTGCTTTAAAAGCACAATAATTTACAAATGTGTGCAATTTACTAATTTAAGAGCTGCTATATTTCATGCTTTGTACTGTAAAGAAATAAAAAAGAAAAAGAGAAAGAATGAGAGAGTAAGGGAAGGAGGGAGCTTTACACTTCAGCATTATTATGCTTTCAAAGCAGTTGACATCATTCTTCCAACAAACCAGCTACTATTTTTTAGAATGTCCATTTTTTATGCCCTAAGGCAGATATGCAGTTAGGCTGTCATGTAATTTCTAGCCCCTAATGTTAACATGTAAACAAGAGATACCACTTGCTTTTGTTTATGTAAATTAATTTCTTTGTAGATAAACCTTGGGATTTACTTGCAAGATAACCGCACAGAACTCTCCCTCTTGGTAGACCGAAGTATGGGTGGTTCTAGCATACAGGATGGGCAAGTAGAATTGATGCTTCATAGGTACATTCTGCCCCGTTTATCATGTAAACTAGGACTTCCAGATTCTGTATTGAAGCTCAAATTTTGTCATCTGTTAAGCCGAAGTCTATTGCTTTCATGACGTGTGACTTGCATATGTTTCCTTGCTGCATTGGACATAGGTAGCTGGATAATTTCTTTACTGTTCTACCAATTGCTCCACTTGCGACGCTTGCAATTTTTGCTGTTTTTAAACTAAAAAACCTTGTCGTTATCTATCTCTGATCTAACCTATTTGTGTCTTCTGTTCCAGACTACATTGTTTATTTTTCTGAAATGTTTACATTGGTTATGTGTAATTTTGGGAGTAATAAGTTTACCAAAACCATTCCATCAGTTTTGTTTTAAAGCACAACCGTTACAGTTCAGGCCTGGCCACTAAATATTAAGTGCTGTCCTCTCGACTCTTATATTACTATTTTATTGGTCAATAAGTTTGCTAAACCTTCACTATTCATGTAGGAGGTTGCTTCATGATGATGGTAAGGGAGTAGCAGAGGCGCTCAATGAAACAGTTTGTGTCAATGATGAATGTGCGGGACTAACTGTAAGAAATCTTTCTTGATTGTCCATTTGAAGGCTTTCTTGTAACTACTAACATTTATTTATTTTTCTCCATTGAGAGAGAGAGAGGATATAAATATATTCTATTTTTTTTAATTGAAAATAGGGCACAATGTTAGTTACAGACAAAAGTCCACGTAGAAGCTAGGGAATATTTATCTTAAAGCAATGGTGGTGCAATCAGGACTCAAACTTGCAACCTCTACCTTGGAATCAGTTACCATATCATTTTAGCTATAGCTCATTGGTAATGCAGAAATTTATTATGATTTTGTTTTGTTTTGGTAATCCTGACCAAACAAGTTGCTCTCACTCTCTTTTCCTGGCAGAATCACAAGTTGAAATAAATACACTTGTATGAATTAATCTTTAAGTTTGGACATTAAAAATCATGATCCATGTCTAGTTTTAATCTAATTGAGAGATTTATCAACTTATACATCTTAAATCATTTGATTGGTGTGATGAGCCAACCCATAATATGTGAGATTTTGCCCGTTTTGGTCTAGCTAGTTTCATCCCATGCTAAATTTTACTGTTTTGCCCTTTGCGGTGCAATAAAAATTCACCCATCCTAGAAGTGCTTGATACACTTAGGCTTGATTTTGAATTTTCCAAATTGATTTCACCTACTACACAAGTCTATTTGAAGCCTCTTTTTGTCTAGAACTTAACCCCGAAGATCTCTCAATTCTCTCTTCAGGCCACCTTTTTGGACCCGAGGTGTCACAAGTGTTGGGAGAGGTGAATCCTATGCAAACACCGAGAGGAAAAAGAAAAATAGATCATCACACAAGAATTACAACAAATTGATGGCATTTCTTGTTATTATCATTACAAATTCCACTATTGATTGTGAAGAATTATAACTCTAAATTTTGAAACACCATCATTGTTGGCTCTAGAAATTCATGCCTGGTTCTTTCGAGAGAGTTTATTTTCAGGTCAAATTTTCATAAGATGAATTAGATTTTAAGATAAAACACTACCTAAAAATTTCACTTTATTTTACAAGGATTTTATGCATTGTTCTTGGTTTCTCATAAGTTTAAGCCCCTTATATAATTCTCTCCGGAAGATGAGAGAAATTTTATTATTATGGCTAACTGATAGAAACTTAGTGTTTAGCATATATATACTAGCATTAATTTGGCTCTAGGATCTAAAAGTTTACCGCCTTTAGCTTATGAGCTTTGAAAATTGCGTCCTTGCTTGTCTGTGTTTAAGGAGAGTTTTAATAGATGTTTCAGTTCAAAATTTCAGAAGGTAAATTAAATTGAAGATAAATGCTACTCATTTATTTTTCCCTCATTTCATTGATGATTTTAAGGTCTAAGTTCATGTTTCCCATAGGTGCAAGCTTATATCGGTAGTTACCTCTCTTGATGATAGGAGAGCAATTTTGATTAAGGTTAGTCATTAAGTAAACACAAAAAAACTTAGTCTACTGTAGCAACAAATTTGACATTTAAGATTAGAAAGTTACCACACTGCATTCAAAGTTGATGGTGGGAGAAATGATTATGAACTCATTTTAGATCTTATAGTCAGGGTCCCTAGTCTACCTAGTTAGAGGAAGTAGCCGCCCCAATTTGATCAAAAAAGTTTTGTCGGCAATCATGGGTTGTTTCATCCAAGGGTGTCTTGTGGGTGGATATTTGTGTAAGAGGACAATTCAAGTTGTCTTTAGCTAATAGGGAGCTTTGTGCCCTATTAAATATACCATATGATTCATTAGTCAAAAGTTTTAGACGTTGGGAGAACATACAAGCTCTAGTCGTGATCCTAATTTAATGATTCCTATTTGATAAAAAATCACTCATTAAAGGACATGTGCTTGTGTAATAACCGTGCTTGGTTGGTTCAATTGACTCGACCCTAATCAAATAACAGGTGAAGCAGAAAACAAAGCAAGTGAGTCGAGCGGCAAAACTGTAGATGTGGGAGCAATTGGAGGGACCGAATCATGCGATTGAGCAAGGAATTGCGTTGAAATATGAAAAAAAGCGACTCCTCGTGTGAGATATCTCTGATTCACTCGCTCCTTTTGAACCATACAAATAGAAGAGGCTTTGAATGAGAGGTGATTGTCTAAGAGGAAGGAGCGCTGATGTCGTTTGGTCTTTTGATTGCAGTCGGCATCGTCAACTGAAGATGATGAAAGAGGAGTCGAAGAAACTGATGGAGGGATCTTCTCTATAAATTAGAGAAGAGGGAGGAGTAGATCGAGGGAGAAGGAGAAGGATCGAGCTGCGGGCACGGCTTGGAAAGGTAAGATTAAAATTAAAATTTATAAATAAGGATTTCTTTTGTAGATAATAAATAAAGATAATTTAATTGAAATACTAATTAGTTATATTATAAATTTTTAAGGAAAAATTAATAAAAGTGAGAAAGAAAGAATGTTTAATATAAAGATTAAACAATTAATCTAATACATAATTATTAGTAAAATTAATTATTTATAATTTATGGATTTTTATAAATAAATTAATAAATATAATTAAGGAAGTTTAATTTAAAATTAATATTTTAAATAACTTTGAAAGTATTAACCTTGAAATTAAAATTAATTAATATATATAGAGAGCATATTTAAATTCATATGTGAGATTAAATTTATGTTATAAAAAGAAATTAAATTTAGAAGAACAACGAATTTATGAACTATAGATAAATTGTATAGAAAAATAAAACTATATTTAAATAGATAATTAAAGAGAGAAGTTATTAGATTTATAAATTTTATTTTAGAAATTAATAATAAATAAAAATGTTTTTTAAATGAGAGGTTATGCCATGAAAATAATGAATTGAATGATTAGTGATAATTGACATATTAATAATAAAGAATAAATTTTAGTTAAAAGTAAATCTAAAAAATAATAATAAAGAAAATATTGTTTATATATATATATATATATATATATGAGAGAGAATGAATATTTTAAAATTCAATTCTAATTAGTGAATTAACTAAGTAATTAGAGAGTAAGAGCAATTATTAATTAAAATTTTAAGGAGAAGCTTTTTATATATGTGTTAAGTTGGTGTCTATGAAGTGATAATTAAGGTGTTTGTCAAAGGCATCCAATTCGAGGTGAGTACTCATGCTTTTTTTTTATAGTAATGATATTTTTTTTTTAATTTAAGTTTACTGAATTTTATTTAAGTTCATTGAATTAATTGATATAGGGTAATTATTAATTATTGTAAAATTCTAGCTTTTTTTTTTAATCGTCATATTGGATTGTTTGGTAGTTTGCATGATTATTCAACATATGGACTATAGAAAGTTAGTGAGTGATAAATAAATAAAATGATTACATATAAATATTTATATGTGCATGCTGACTGATGGAGCACACCCCTATATAGTACTGGCTGAGGATGCAATGTATCCGTGCACATAAATGAAAAATATTATGGAAATAGAAACGAAAATGAAAAATGAGCAATTTTATTAGTACTATTTTAGATGATGTCTCTAATGACTGTTGTATTATTAAGAAATGGTAAAGATACAATATATGTGGCATATATGATGTATGCATAATATAGATAATAATGTTTTGATATGAATCTTAAATAGAATTAAATTATGTTTTTGAAAATATCTTGTATATTTTTTCTAATACCTTTTGTTATTATAATTTAAAAGTATGATTTACTCACTCAATTTTTTTATAACTCACTTTTGTTTCCAATAACATTCACAAGTATTAATTGATTAACTTAAAATGAGTATAATAAGAGATAATATATATCATAGGCGGACGCTCCGAGTGAAAGATGCTGTGGGCTCCGAAAATTTGGCCCCGGCCTCCCCGCCGCGCGATTTCTTTTTTTATTATTTCGGCGAGGGAGTTTTAACTGAATAAGTTTCGAGGTAAATTTTGGAAGGCAGATGGGTTTGTAGATAAGACACTACCTAGAGATTTCACCCTCATTTTGCGAGGACTTTATGATATGAGTTCTGGTTTCCTATAGGCGCAAGCCCCTATAGTTAATTACCCGTCCCAATCATGAGAGAGAACTTTCGATTAAGGCTAGTCATCGATCAGATACGTAGAACATACGTGTTATCTGACATATAGTAGCAGCAATGAGTATTGGTATTGAGGATTAGAAGTTTGGATTTGAGAATTTGGAGAGTTTGATATTTAAAATAGAAATTACACCATCTAGCACTTAAAGCGGATGGTGGGGGAATGGATGATGGGCCCGATCAAGATCCCATGGTTCCGTCGTCCCGGGCCATCGTGGTCCCTGGTCTACTTAGTCAGAGGAGGTAGTCGACCCAACCTGATAGAAGGATCCTTGTCAGCAGCCATGGGTTGCTTCGTCCAAGGGTACCTTGTAGACCTGGGGTGAATGTTTGTCTAAGGGGACAAATTTGAATCCACCTTATCTTACAGAGGGCTTTGTGCCCTTTCAATCATATCCTATTGATTCATATCTCAAGGATTTGATGCCAATAAGGAACGTATCGGCTCTGGCCATAACCGGTATTTCGTGGCGCCATTTGGCGGGAAAACCACTCGGTTCAGAGGGCCCCGGGTCGTCATAACCGTTTATCCTGCGGTGCCATTTGGCGGTCAACTGCCGGTTAGTGGATACGTACCACGTCCTTATTGGCAGGAGATTGTTTTGAGAATGAATCCTAGTGATATTTTCGAATAGGCATATGACTCTTTGTGAACAGAAGTAGCTTTCATTTTGTCCACCCTGACAAACTGTTGTGGATGGTGGATGTATTTTGCTTTAAGTAGTTGTTGGATTTATTTCATTTTAACTATTTTTGGAGATTTTGGGATTTTCTGGAATTTTGGAATTTTGGACGGAACTTTGGAATTTGAGTGGACTTGTGGGAGGCATTTGAAGATGCCTGAAATTGACCCCTCCGGTTGAGATCATCATTCAACACGGCCGTCATCGGGGTGTTTGGGGTCATTTCCTTTATTTGATTGGACCTTGTCGACTCGACCAAGCTATTGATCGAGGATCGGGTTTCTTGTAGGCTTTATGCCCTTGATAGTGAATTCTCATTGTTATAGGCATTGAAGGCCAAATATGAATTGAGACAAATATAACGATCGCCACAACCGTATATTTGTTTGTTGGTTCTAACCCTGTCGACTTCTGTTGATCCGTATAGAAGGATAGGGTTCAAACTAGAATTCACTTGTCAACCCGCGCAGCATCCCTAGGCGTCACATGTGTACCAATAACACGCTCGTCGGGGCCCATGCGGGTGATTTTTATATACCCCCTTTAGTATACCTATGTGCATACATTCTCTAGTGCACGTGCAGGGGTATTTTGAAATATTTATAGTTGTGTAGATAATTGACATTTGAATACACAACATTTGATTTCAGAGCTTATACACGCCTTCCGTCCGCTAGTACGAGTGTTGCGGATCCGGTGGCGGTGAGTCGTAGGTTGTAGACGCCTTCTGTCTGCTTGTATATGTGTCGCAGATCCGGTGGCGTTGGACTTTGATGTTGACTCCCCCTTTCTCAATCATCGGGGGTGGTTTTCTTTTGGACTTTGAAGTCCACTGATTGTTGTTTTGCTTTGAAAAGATCTCCTTTCGAGATTTTTAGTGTAGTGGGCTTTTTCGTACATCGGGTTACCGTTGTACTCGAAATACTTTTAGATCTTGATCACCGTTGTTGTAGATGATATCTATACTTGTGCCCACAGTGGTTCGTTATGCTTACGATGTACACACTGTTGTTATCCACAAGTGGTTTGTACTCTTTTGCAGGGACCGCCGTATTCAATACGACCTCCTAAAAATGTTTCGTAGAAGACCCATTGCTTCTGCATCATATCCACCCTTTCACCAATCTCGGGTGGGTTAATGATTGCACTTGTTTGTAGGGGACGGTCCTTCCATTATTGGTCTCCCATATTGCCTTCTCAATCAACAAGCATTGGTAAGGATTGTTGTAGGATTTCATGCATTGAGGTCTTGTAACGTGCTTTGTGTCACTTTTGACTGTACGAGTGTTCTTGTAATTTGAATTTTCCTCGTGTATGATTCAAGCCAGATCCTTTGTGTATGTTTGAGTCTGAGTTCAATTTTATTTAGACTCAGACTCATTAAGTCTATAACCCCACTTAATGCTGTATAGCACGAGTTCAAATGGGAGTTCAACTGCTTTGTTCGGATCCGGATCTAGTCCAAATCAAAGTCTTTGTTTGATGTTCTAGCCTTGTTCAAGTCCCCTGCAGTCCTTTGAATTCAATTGCATGCTCACATTTTGTTCAAAGTCTTTTGTAGTTCTTTTGAGTTCAATTGTATGTTCGAATATTTATTCAAAGTCTTCCGGAATATTTGCAGGTTCATTTTCATGTTCAGATTGACTTGAATTTGAGTCCGATTCTTTTATTTGAATTTGACCTTTAATTAATCATTTTGAGGTAGTTTTAATAGTCCAAGTCCACAAGTCCTCTGTTCTTGTTCAATCAAGTTCAAAAGTCCACTGCTCTTTCTCATTTGGTCCAAACACTTTGTTCTTTTGAGTTCAAAACAGGTCCAAGTACAGTAGTATTTCACCCAAAATTTCGGCAGCCTCCCGTTTAGGGGAAAATTACGAGAAAACTGGGCCTTCCCACCACGCGCAATAAAGGCGTGCATGGTAGGTGCCCTCTTTCGAGGACACCTCGGCCGTGATTTTTCCTCCCACCATGCACAATAAAGGCGTGTATGGGATCTTTGACGGTACCTGTTACAAGAAGAGCAGTTGCTTTCCCCCTGCCCGGGGGTACTTATAAATTATTCTGGCCGCGCAAAGAAAAGGGTACACCAGGCTCGCCTGGCCTCGCCGTGTGCGTCGAGCCGGTTTCCCTCCTACCACGCTCACTAAAGGCGTGCTTAGGTGGTTTGCCGGTCCGACACGCATGTCGAGACAGGAGGGCGATGGTCGCTTGCTTACCTCAACATAGGTGTCGCGCCGGTTGCCCCTCCTACCACGCTCAATAAAGGCGTGCATAGGTAGACCGCCGACCTGACACGTTAGTCGAGATAAGAGGGCGAGCGTTGTTCGCTTACCTCATTGTAGGTGTCACGCCAGTTGCCCCTCCCACCACGCTTAATAAAGGCGTGCATAGGTGGACCACTGACTCGCCATGCATGACGAGGTAAGAGAGAGAGAAGGGAGGCAACTGTCCGCCTCGTCGTAGGCGTCGGACCGGGGTCCCATCCCACCACGCGCAATAAAGGCGTGTATAGGCGGTTTTCCGGTCCGTCGTACACGTCGAGGACGGAAGCCTGAGTTTAGAAATTATACCTTCGGGGCCGGTGGACCAGTGGACCGGCGGTGGAGGGCAGGGATGTCGAGGCAAGGAAGAAGGTGCAATTTGTTTAATTATAATTAACATGAATTAATTATAATTAATTAAATAAATCATTTTAATTAATTATTCATAATTAACTATAATTAAAAAATAATTAATTAAAATTTACTAAAATTAATTAACATAATAAATTATAATTAACTTAACATTAATTATAACTTATTTAACATTAATTAATTTTAATAAAATGTAATTAACTAATAATTAATTATAATTAACTTATAAATAATTAATTAAAAATACTAATTTTAATTAATTATATTTAATTAAAATAATTATAATTAATTATATAAAAAAAATTCATACAATCTCTCGGTTTGACGGATCCAGAAGGTTTTGGCCGGATTTAGGCTAAAGCCAACCAAACGATTTCAGTGCGCACCTTAAATCTCGGCAATGGGTAAATCCCGGATTTAAGGATTTACGGCTTAAATCCCGAATTTACTAAATCCCTCGGTTTGGCGAATTTCGGGATTTGGCCGAAGAAGCATGCTCAAGGGAGAAAGTACCCTCACGGACGGCGAGCTCTTGTCTTGCTTCCGATCGGAGAGGGGAAGTAGTACAAGGAGCGGTGTCGAACAACCACGAGGAGTCGAAGAAGCGTCCGAAAGGTAGAAAGTTATCTTCACAGCGAGTGAGCTCCGGTTCCTGCGTCCGACCAAAATGCCGTAACTTCCGATCCTCAGCAGGGAAAGTCGGAGCAGGAGCAAAGTCGAACAGCTACACAGGAGTCGGAGAAGAAGCACGAAAGGGAGGAAGTTGACTTCACGGATGGCGAGCTCCCGAGTTGCTTCCGATCAAACTGTCCTAACTTCTGATTCGTCTGAAAGAAGGGAGCCGAAGTGAGAGAGAGAGAGTCGGAATGAGAGAATAGGCCAAAGGCCTCTTCTCTTCGTCTCTTTTATGTCGCCCAGAGATCGTGGGAGCGATCTCGATGTCCGACGTGCGAGCCATGTCAAGGGCGTGCGGTGGCAGCGAGTAGCTGAGCGGATGATTTGATTTTTTTTTGTTTCTTGGATACGGGTCAACAGATGCTTAATTCATTTTATTTTAAATATTTTGAGGTTTTAGTGGCTCTTTCATTTTGTCTCTTTCAGTTTATTAAAGATTATTTTAACAAATAAAATTTAATCAATTATCCGACCGTCTGTTACCATCTCGTTAATTCGAACGGTCGAACCTCCATACCAGGTCATGACAGATAGGTTCTTACTGATGAGGGATTATCTAAGAATAAATCTTAGTGACATTTTCGACAAGATATTGGCACGTTGTGAGATGAGGTTATTCTTAAATTTATTCCCTCCGACAAATGGTTGTGGAGGGTGCATGATTTTGCTTTAAGTTATATAGGAGTAAATTTAGGTTGAGCATTTTTAAATTTAGATAAGTATCAAATTTTAAATTTTTATTGCAATTTGAGCTTCGAGTTATTAACCTCGGAATTTGAGGGTATTTAAATATCATATAATCTCATCCAGTTAAGATTTACTTTCAACATGATAATCATCGAGGTGATGTTGAAGTTTTTTAAAAAATATTTGTATTTGCAAAATGAAATTTCACTTTGAGAATGATCCCCTCTATTTGAGATCTTTCAACATAATCAATATCAGAGAAGGTTGACCTTTTCCATTTTGTGAATTTGAATCTCTTTAACTTTACATGCCTGCTAATAGAGGATTAGGTTCAACTATTGATTTTGTGAATTTTTATCCGAGCATTAACTCGAAAGTTTGCATATTTGTAATGATTTTTTTTTTAAATGGGCATTGAAGGCTTGATAAAAATGAAAAATCAAAAGACTTCACAGAATTTATGGTCGTATATTTATTTATTAATTCAAGTTTTGTTAGTTCTCTTCCTTTTAATAGGAGAGGGATTGTACTCAAAATTTAAGTTACTATTTATTTTAATCTACGCAGCATTCTTAGATATTTTTGTATGTTTAATATATTTGTTGGAGCACATACGAGTGTATAATTTGATAAGGGACTTTTATTTAATCAGGCTTTTAACCTTGTGTAACATACTTTGACTTTCTGTTCAAGTATTAGTGCACATTTTTGGGACACATAGGAAAATTGGTTTTAATTTGAAAATTAAATTAGTTCACATCGATCTTAACCCCACATAGTATTCTCAACTTTTCTATTTGTGTGTTCGCATGCTTTCAGTGGATCGATATACTTTTTTGTTGCTCTCTCGCAATGCACTTGGACCCTTTTTCATTCATTTGCATGACACATTCACACGCTTTTAATGTACTTTCACACTTTTTGATGTGCTCATGTGATGTACTTGCATGTATGTCGGTGCATTTGCATAGCATTTTTTGCACTTTTAATGTGCTTGTGGTTGCATGCTTTTCGATGTGCTTATGTGATGCACACTTACATGCATTTTGATGCACATGTATAACATATCAAATGCTTGCAATGTGTTTACCTTCTTTTTGTTGTAGTCACATGATGCACATAAATGTATTTATGTGCGCTTACATAACAGATTTATAAGATTTTCATTATTCTCTAAATATTCTTTTTTAAAAATAATATTATATATTTCAGAGATGTGGTGCTCCTCTCAAGGCACTATATGCTTATCAGTGATGTTTCAGACTTCTCAATGCAGTGACATGCTTCTCGAGGCAATTACTCACTTTTTATAAATGTGGCATATTTCTCGAGGTAGTGACAAACTTCTTGATGTGATACATGCTTCCAAAGGTTGTGGTATGCTTCTTGAGGCAATGAATCACTTCTCCGACCAATTTCACGTTTCTCAAAACAATGACTTCTGAAGATTGTAGTACAGTTTATGGGGTTGTGGCATTATTCTCCTTTGCTATACCATTCTTTTTGAGGCGATTACATGCTTGATGGGACTGATGCATGCTTTTTTATGCGATGACATGCTTCTCAAGATAATGACTCTTTTATTGACATATTGGTTTGTTTTTTTTAGGCAAGGACTCAATTCTTAAGGCCATAACAAGATTTATAAGGATATTGCATGCTTTTTGAGGCGGCATATTTAAATTTAAAAATTATAGTTTGATGTGTGTAAAATTTAAAATACTTATTTTTGATTGTTTTGCACAAGGGTTTATTCTTGAAATCACATAAAATTCTATTTTTGATATTGTAAAAGGGTCACCCCACCCTTTACCTTCTATTTGCATGTGGGTTTGTATTGCAGATCTGGTAGTGGTAAAGGCCAATTAGATTCTTTTTCTATTTTTAAGATTTGACAATTTGTGCATTTGGTTGGAGTCAGAAATTATTGTTCTTGCATGTAGGCAAGTTGCTTTGTTCTTTACTAGTTTCCTACTCGCATTTGATTTTTGTTTGAGAATTGTCTTTATTTTGCAATTTTTTCTTAACTACATTTTATTTGAATACATTATATAAAGCCTTATTCTCTGTGGGTTCATTCAGTCTGAATTTTGGTATCCTTTTGACATCTTTCTCTCGGTGGTGGGGGTATGCTAGAAATGCCCATCAAGCCATGAAAGGCGTGTATGATCAGTGTTTGAGACACTACATCCAGAGCCTTGCATACCATGCGTATAGGTCTTCATGTGCATGTTTAGGCCTCTTATTATTGCAAACTCTAGTAGCCTCTTGACCTCTTCCTCACATAGAGGCCAGCAATATGAACTAGGCCTAGCCACTGCACTTATTAATAAGTGGGATGGTTAGTGTCATGCGATAATTGTAGTTAGGGTCTTCTACCCCCAACATGCTTAAAAACGTGCATGGGTCTTTCTAACCTTTATGAGTGAAAGCGCAACATTCCCCTGCACGTTGGAACAATGTACACGAGTTCTCATTTTTCAAATTTTCTTGCCACATTGGAACAATGTACATAAGTACTTAATTTCATAAATTTCCTTCTCACACTGGAATAACACTCATGACTACTTAATTTCAAGGCTTTCAAAATTATACCTTGTGTGCAAGGCATTGGTGATAGGTAGCAACAAGTAAATCATGAGTTAATGAAATACAATTTTTTGTTTCCATTTTTTAATGGGGACATCAAATCATGGAAAATATATCAGAGACGTGGCTGTCGATCTACGGCCACGATCGCGTTGATCTATTTTTGATTCATCTTGTGTATTTATTTTATTTGTTTGCATTATATATTTGTTTTATTAGCATTTTCCGTTTTACCCTTACTTAAGGGTCTTGTCATATGTAAGCCACAAGGACAATGTCATCTTTAGTTCCCTTTCATTATATGAGGTTATATATAAGCCCATTATGTTTCTTTTAAAGTTTATGAAGAATTATAATGAAAATTTCTGCAACTTGTGTTTCTTGATAGCTTGAGAGCTTTGGAGAGAAATCCCCAGAAGAGGGAGACGGATCACCCCCCAACCTTTCTCTATCTTTTCTTTTTCCTCCCTTCTTTTTCCCCTACAGCGAGCCGCCAGTCACCCTATCCTAAAACCCATTGGCTAAGGCTCCACCATCGCTCCACTCTCCTAACCGCCGGCCAAGGAGCTCCCAATCCTTTCCTAGCAGTCGGCCATCTAGCAAAATCCCTAAACCTAACTACCAGCCAGCCAACCAACACCCCCCCCCCCCCTTCCACCAAGCCGCCGGGCCCTTGCCCCTCCTAGCTCCCCTCTTTCCATAATTTACCTATTTCCTACAATTAGGTTGGTATTAATTTGTAAAGAAATTTAATTCAAATTTTAAAATTCAAATTATTTCCTGAATTACCCAATCTATTTTTGGAAAGTTCTTTAAGTCAAATCCAATTCAATTCAAATTGGATTTGATTTGATCTCTTTCCCTCAATCAAAGATTCTTGATTAGACAAGCTTTAAACTCCCTTTCCAAATCCTTGTCTCCCTCCTAATGCCGTCGGCCCACCCTCTCTCTCTCTCCTCTTGCTTGAAATTCAAATTTCAAGCATACCCAAATCCCTCCAATTTCAAATCCGAAATTATTTTCAGATTTTAGGAAACCCCGTCCCCTTTCCCCTATTAGCCGTCGGCCCCTACTACCTACTCCTCCCTTCTCTCCCCAACATAACTCCTAAACCTAATTTCAGGATTTGGATTTTCTTTTCCTCTTGCTACGAGAATACTATTTCCCCCCAATTTCTTTGTTGTCCAGGAATTCTGGCTAACGCTAGTGTGTTGTCCCAGATTTTCTGCTTGTTGTCCAAGGGTTCAAGCCTGAATTTGTTGTTGTCCAGCATTCTAAGAAGCTACCACTTGCTGTCCACGTCCTCTTAAGCCCTCAAATTACCACCGGAGCTGCGCATATCAAATTACACATTGTTTGGAGGGAAATTTTGAATGAAATGGCTATTTAGAATTTTTTGTTTCTCCTTTGGAGTTATTTAGGTACTTAGGAGGGAATTAGGGGGGATCTGAATTTTGAATGTAATTGGAGATCTAGGGTTTGTGTGTTTTGGGCTCCTAGTGTTGCCGGAGTTTTGGACAGTTCTTCTTCCTCTCGAATTGAAGAATATTGTATCGTTTGTTATTTTCTTTCATCTTCTAGTAAAATACAAGACTATTGTTTGGGTATTCTCTCAAATTTCCCCTATATCCCACTGTTTACTATTACAAACAACAATTTCCTTGTTGTTTGGGCACCTTTTTGGGTTAGGTTTGCTTGCAAACTCAAGTATTACCTGAGGGTTACTTGCGAACTCAAGTATTTCCTATCAGACTTCTATGCACCTAATCTCATTGTTAATTTAGGGATGTTATTGGAAATCCTCTATATTTGCTTATATTGAATTTTCTAATTGTTTTGTGATCCTAACTATTATCGTGTGACTTGGCCAAAGCTAAGGCACCCCTCTTTTGTTTTCTATTTTCACTAAGCGGCTGTCGTTTTAATTCTTAATGCTCTTACTTGTAAGCGTGCAAATTCTTTTATCAATCATTTAAAGCATTCATAATTCTACATCATTTTTCCTTCTTTTAATTTTTATTATTATTATTAGTATTATATATATATATATATATATATATATATATATATATATATAGAGAGAGAGAGAGAGAGAGAGAGAGAGAGAGAGAGAGAGAGAGAGTGGATAAAACTTTTTTTCCTCACTTTTTAGTGAGGGAAAGGGAGGAGAGAGATAGGGGAGATTTGGAGAGAGAGGTAGTGGGTAAAAGCGAGGGAGAGAGAGATAGAAGAGGAAGAAGGTAAGGGACAGATGTATATTGCGCTAGGCTTACCCACCATGTGAAGAAAAGCATGTAAAGTCAGTATCATAAGAAACCACATTTAGGGTCTTCCATCATGCCACTCCTAGAAAGTCGTGTATAGGTTTTCGATTATATATTGAGTCTTCTGTTAGTGTAGATTTTGGCAGCCTCTCGACGTCTCCCTTGGATAGGAGCAATCATTGGGAGAGTCAGGCTTGCCCTCAATGCTTATAAAGAAGCGGGATGGGGTCTTATACCCCAATATGCTTAAAAAGTTAATCGAGGTCTTCATCACCTACATGAGATTTTCTCACTCTAGAGAGAGAAAGAAATTGAAGGAAAATATTCTCTTTATTAAAGAGGGATAAGGAGGGAGAATGGGTACACAGAAAGCGGAGAAACTTCTTTTGCTCATTTTTGAGAGAGAGAGAGAGAGAGAGAGAGAGAGGTTGTGAAAGAAAGATGTGGAGAGAGATAGAGAGGGTAAGAAGGTAGGGGGAGCTCCATGATGCATTTTGGACATCTAAAATACCTAAGAAGAACGCCCATATTGACCAATTTATTGTGCAAGAATGAAATGCAAAATTTATTCACGTGTTAGACAACACAAAATTCAAGTTGCATGAAAACGAGAATATTCACTAATTTACACATTATTTTAATCTAATTCTTATAACTAATTAAATTTAATTAAAAGAGCTTAATAAAAAAAATCATTGCACGTCATTTGTTCAGCTTCTTAAAATAGATTAATAAATGCTAAAACCTCGCATGCTCTCTGTCTCTCCAACTAGCGGCTTTGCTTGCCAGCTACTCTCAATCTTATAGCACTCTCCCACAACCCTCTCGTTGAATACTGCTCAATCTCCTTACACTTCAACCGATGCTTGATCCATCTCGTCTCTCCTTGAACTCAATTTGTTGTCCATCTCTCTTTCCCATCACCTAGTTGCTTCTTTCGCCAACTCTTTTCAACTCGCATTGCTAACCCGCTCCAAGTCTCGCCAATCTCCTCTAACCCAGCCTGATCTATTGCTTCCCATAACCCCCCCCCCCCCCAGCCATTGTCTCATTGTTTCCAAGCTTGCTGGTAATTTTAGTACGCCCAACTCCATCACCTCATTTGCAGTCTCCAGACTCAATTTGAAGTCCTTGACTACAAAAAAGTTAGGACCAACGATATGCGAAGAAGAGTTGGTGAGAACCACATCGCTTGAATCCTACTACTGAACAATTCTATAACCTTAGTCCATTGAGGAGTCCACCTGCACCTTCTTTCTCCGGCTTCGAGAAGGCAAACAACAATGTCACTTTTCATTGACAAGTTTTAGCAACCATTTCCTCCTTGCTATCAATAAAATTTCTCCAAAACCATCAGATAACTACAGCATACCACTTTCTTCTCAATCTCTTGACCTCATCATCAAGCTCTGATGTGCGACGGGCCCACCCTTCTATCTATTAAACTCACCATCTCGCTGCCGCAACCTTATGAACACCTTTGAGTCCCAACATCTATGACGGCTCGGAGTCAACCCAACTGCTCCATCCTCTCACTCCACCTTGTTTCTCTCTAAAATAATATATCCCTCTCTAACTCCCTCTCTAACTCCCTCTCTAAAGAAGTTAAAAAAAAAACAGAAAAGGGGAAAAAATTGTGTCGTCATCTCGGCTCAATCTTATCTGCAGCAGTGTTTCCTACAACAACATTGTAACAACTTTGCCGTGGAACCAAGCAATGATGTGGCTGAGTAACTTGGGATAATCTGAGCTGAATGAATCATAGTTTATGCTACAAAATGGATCCCAAGCGACTCTATCAACATCTACTGCTAGTTCAGCTAACCCAAGCCCACTTCATTTGGTGTCTTCAATCTCTTTGTGGACAACTGCGAGACTTGGTGCAATCTTATATGGTGGGCAGATCAGTGGCCCACATGACATTATGAAAGATGTTTACATACTAGCAGTCTTCATTCTTATTATCTTTTATTGTAGATATTTTTTAAATTTTTTGCTTAATTTTATTTGATATTTTGTCCTTGATTCTTGGACAAGAAAGGCAGTTTTATCCAATATACTAGCGCGCCCATGTTTGTAATAATTAAAAGAAATAATTCTTTAGATGTGGTCAAAGTGAACTAATATTTCAGGAATTTGAATGCGATTGTATTATTATGTCAGTGATTATGTAAATCTATGCTAAGTTTCATTTTCCGTTTTTTTTTTCTTGAAATGTACAGAATTACACTTTCTATAAGAACCATGAAATTTAAGAAATGGAAGGAATTGTTGAGAAACATTTTTCAATATTGTATCTATTAACAGATTCAAGGCAAATTTTATCTTAGAATCGATCCACTTGGAGAGGGAGCTAAATGGCGTAGAACCACTGGTCAGGAGATATATTCTCCTCTTCTCATTGCGTTCTCTGAACAGGTTAATAATGAACTATAATTTAGTATTACTGTAACTTGTTGCTGTTAACATGAATTGTTGCTTTGTTTCCAGGATGGAGGCAACTGGGCAAACTCTCATGTGCCAAAATTCTCTGCAACAGATTCCTATTGTTTGCCAGAAAATGTTGCTATGATTACACTTCAGGTACATGCCTTTTAATTTCAGAACTTTTGTTGACCTCCACAAAAAAAAAAAAAAAAGAGTAATATAAAATAAAGAAAATCTTTATCTGCACTCTGCCAAAGCCGTACCCCAACTACTACAGTGTCGCATCCGCCTCATCTACAGTGCCCTTATCTCTGCAAACGGCGCCGTTTCGGACAGGCCACGTGCGATCTCACCTCGATCCCGCCTTTGCCTTCGCCTTTAAAATGCAAACAAAGGCTCTGCTTCACGGGCTCTTCCACGTGAGAACTCCAAAGCCATGACTCCAACGCCTCCGTAAGCTTCCGACCTCAAACCTCCGATCCACTCAAGTCCTATAGCTGAGCAATCCTCAACCTCTCTGTCAAATTTTTCCTCTACCGAAACCTCAACACCAGAACCTCAAGATTGCAAAGCTCTAAACCCCTCCATCCCGCCGTCTTCAAAGCCTCCGATGCCTAGCTCTCAATTCTGACCTAGCTATTGCCCGTCCTAGTTGTTCCGCAAGATCCCACCTCTGCTTCCCTCCTCCTTATCTCCCTACCTTGATGGAGATCGAATAATAATTACATGAATCCTTTAAGAAATTGTGTTAATGCTAGGGTATCCCCTGGTAGCGACGCGCTATATGGCCTGAATATGGTGAAAAGTGTGTAATGGCTGCTGCACCAACTCTCAAATGGAGTGTTAAATAGGCAAGGGTTCTCGCATCAATGATGGATGTGGGCAAAAAAGCTAATACGTGAAACTAAAAAAATATGAAATTAAAATTAGGATAGGAATTTGGAATATAGGTTCCCTTACAGGGAAATTAATGAAATTAATATATATTATAATTCATAGTAAGTTAAATGTTTTGTGCATTCAGGAAACTAAATGGGTTGGAGAGAAGACTAAGTAAATTAATAGTTTAGGATTTAAACTTTGGTATTCAGGTAGGAGTCGTACTACAAATGGTATAAGTATTATTATAGATAAGAGTTTGAAAGACAATGTTATTAAAATTAATAGGATTAGAGATAGAATTATAGCTTTAAAGATTGTTGTTGATGCTAAGATTATAAGTGCTTATGCTCCTCAAGCAGGTTTGGATATGTGTTCTAAATTAAATTTCTTGAATGATTTAGAAGAATTAATACAAAAGATATATTTTGAAGAAAGAGTTTTTATTGGAGAAGATTTAAATGGACATGTTGATAGAGAGGTAGATGATTTTAAAAGCATTCATGGTGGCCATGGATTTGGAACGACAAATTAAGGTGGCAAGATCATATTAGATTTTTATTTAGCTTATAATTTTTTAATTTCTAATACTTTATTTAAGAAAAGGAATGAACATCTCATCACTTATAAAAATGGATATAGTACAACTCAGATTGACTATTTTCTTTTAAAAAAAATTAGATCGTTTAGATTGCAAAGATTGTAAAGTTATTACGAGTGAAAATTTGTGTACCCAACATTTATTATTAGTTTTGGACTTTAAGATAAAGGGGAAGAAAATAAAATTAAAGTAAAACGATATTCTAGGATTAGATGAGGGTATTTAAAAAATATTAATAAAAATATTTTTGAGAGTAAGATTTTAGATCTTAAGATTTTGTCTGTGTATGAGGATGCTAATGTTATATGAGAAAAAGTAGCTAGTGATATTAAGAATATTGCAAAAGATGTGTTTAGAGTATCAAAGGGAAAAGCTCCTAATAGTAAAAATAGTTAGTGGTGGAATCCAAATGTGCAAGAAAATATTAAAAATAAAAAGATTTGTTATAAAAATTAGTTTAATTTTAAAAACTCTGATAATTGGAAAAAATATAAAGAGGCTCCTAAGAAATTTAAGAAAGCAATTTGCGATGCAAAGAACTTAGCTTTTAGTGATTTATATAATATATTATATACTAAGAAGGGAGAAAGATATATGTCTAAGTTAGCCAAACAAAGAGATAGGAGTAGTAATGATTTAGTTCAAGTGATGTGTATTAAGGATGGATATCAACAAATACTTTTCTTAGAAGCTGATATTCAACAAAGATGGATGAGATATTTTGCTAAACTTTTTAACGAAGATTGTGAAAATAAGATTGACTATAGTGATCTTAGCACCCTAAATGAAAATAAAGATTTCTGTTTTTATCGGCGTATTAATAAAACCGAAGTTAGAGATGCTTTAAAGAAAATGAAGGGTGGAAAAGCTGTTGGACTTGATGGTATTTCAATTGGGCTCTGGAAATGCTTAGGAGATGAAGGAATTTCTTGGCTTAGTAAATTTTTTAATACTATTTTGAAGACTAAAAAGATGTCAGATGAGTGGAGAATGAGTGTGTTAATTATTATTTCTAGAATAAAGGTGATGCACAAGATTGTGTGAATTATGATAAAGTTCCAAGAGAAGTGCTATGGAGAGTTTTTGAAAAGAATAGAGTTAATAATGCTTATATTCAAATCATTAATGATATGTATGCAGGAGCTTTACTTGTGTTCAAACACAAAGTGGTTTGACCAAGTATTTTTTTATTTCGGTTGGGTTACATTAAGGATCAACCTTAAGCCCATATCTTTTTGCTTTAGTCATGGATGTTCTCACTAGACATTTGTAAGAGGATGTACCTTAGTGTATGCTTTTTGTTGATGATATTCTTCTTGTTGATAAGACTAGAGAGGGAGTTGAAGGTAAACTTGAATTATAGAGGTCAACCTTAGAGTGTAAATGTTTTCGCTTGAGTAGATCTAAAACAGAATATATAGTGTAATTTTAGTAGTAATAGACATAGGGAGGGGACGTGACTTTGGGTGATCAAGTCATTAATAAGAGTACATGTTTTAGATATCTTGGATCTATTGTTCTGAGTGATGGTGAAATAGATGAGGATATTATCAGCAGAATTCAAGTTTAATAATTGAAGTGGAGGAATGCATCGGGCTTGTTGTGCGATAAAAGTCCCCCCTCAAACTTAAGGGAAAATTCTATAAGATGGTGGTGAGACCTGTAATGCTTTATGGTGCTGAATTTTGGCCATTAAAAGAGAAGCATAGTTCTAAGTTAAATGTTGCAGAGATGAGGATGCTTAGGTGGATGAGTGGCTTTACCCTTAGAGATAGGATATGAAATAAGCATATACATGAAAATGTTGGATAGCTCCAGTAGAAGATAAGATTAAAGAGAGTTGCCTTAGATGGTTTGGTCACACAAAATTGCAGCCTCCTGATGACTCGGTTAGGAAAGTAGAGGTATTAGATTTGACTTATGTTAAGAAACATAGAGGCAGACCTCAAAAGATTTGGTTAGAAAATATTAGGAACGACCTTTCTTTTTTAGATTTAAACGAGAATTAGACTTTTAATAGGAGACAATGGAGAAAAAGGATTCATGTAGCCGACCCCACGTAGTGGGATAAAGGCTTGATGTTGTTGTTGTATAATTAATTTTGATTAAAGTTAACTCTAATTAATTATATTTAGTATTTTTAATTACAATTAATTATTATTAATCAATTATGATTAATTACAATTAATTAATATTAATTAATTAAATTAAATTGTAATTAATTAGTATCTTTATTATAATAATTATAATTAATTATTTTAATTAATTATAATTAATTATAAATTTATATAATTTGTTTTTTTTAATTAATATTCCGTATAATTTAAAAGAAAATTGAGAAGGAAAGAAATACCCATCTCTTACCTCTGTTGTCACAACACCAACACCATTGATGTCCTCTACACTGGTATAATTTCTAACTTAAATCCTGCTCTCGACGCTTGCGACGAGCTGACAAACCTCCCTACGCGCTCACATAGCACGGGGGATAGGGGGACAAAACCGGTGTGGCGCTTGCGACGAGATGGGTAATCCCCGGAGCTCTCATATAGCGAGGGGGGGGGGGCAAAAACTAAGTATCAATTTCTGGGAAAACAACTATGCTCTTTTCAATAGGTGCCAGCAACCCTTAAACGTTCATGTAGCGTCACGGGAATTGAAGAAAATAATGTCGCGATGTCACCCGACATCTACCTGAAGCGCTCATGTAGCTTGGAGGAGAAGGTTGTTTCCTAGTTTTTCTCCTAAATGGGGGAGTCGTCGGGAGGCTGCCGAAATCTACAGGGGACATTCTTTAGAACTCATGTGACTAATTAAAACTTGAATCTAATTGAAATGAGAACTTAACTTGAATAAATACAAAAAATTTGAAAATGAACAATATGCAACTCAAACTCAAACAAATTACAATGAACTTGATTTGAATCAATTGAAAAGGACTCAAACATACAAGGGACTTGGAATGAATTGAATGCAAAGAACTTGAACTTACAAATTCAGATCGGACAAAGTAATAAGAAGACTTGAACATATCACAAGGACTTGAAGCAATTTTGGACCACATAGAACTAGAGTTTAAGCAACTAAACAGGGGAGTTGAATATATTCTGAGCAACAAAGAGCTTGGACATTACATTGGATAAATGACATCATGTTGAACTAGAACTTGAACATTAAATAAACAATAGAGAACCTGGATTATTCAAATAAATGTCGGCACTCAAGCAAGACTCATGATTAATGAACTCTTAATGCATGTAAGTGATGAATGATTAAGTCAAAATGGCTTAAAGTATTCAACCAAGTTAGCCCATGAATGAGAGCAAGTGACATCTATATCAATCATGTAAATCAATTGAACATCAAAGTCGATAGATGCGTAATTATAATAGAGATGCAAGTGAACATATGTAAAATTTATGAACAAAGATTATGCAGTGTAACGATCTATTCAATATTGCAACAAAGGGCTTTCAACCTACATATAAGTAGCATGATGCCCGTAGTGTCCATATCAGTGAGTCTACAAGTTTGTGTAAAGAGATTGGGTGGCACTAATAAAACAAGCTCCTAAATGAATAAGGATGTTCCCAAAGGAGATGAAGAACTCGTAATAAACAAGTATCTAAATACGAACTTGCAAGTCGATACGCCAAACTCCTGCAAGCATGATTTATTCATAGAAGGATAATGAAACTCAGTGCAATTGGGCGACTCAAAATGACAGCAAAAGAACTACAGGGATATGTAGTGAATATGATGACTTTGACTAATAGCCAGTAACTTGCAATACATACAAAATGGATCACCTATGAATGGCAATAACACACGTACAACGAATGCAGCTTATCTACAAATGATCTAGGAAGATCGTTGAGGCAACACCAAGCATACTATTAATGCCAGTTAGCCTATGAAACATATGTGTGCCGCCTACACATATGGAAGGGAGTATCCAACAAATGTGATTCACCTACAAGTATGAATCAACTTATAATATAGTGGCCCACTCACAATGAAAGAGAGTGCATAATGAATACAGCAGGTTGTACATAAGTGGCCATAAATAATGCACGATGAATGTATTTAGTCACTAGAAATACTGCTAATGAATAAAGACGACAGATAAATTGTGGATACAATGTCTCCCTACAACTAATATTAACGGCCTTGGGAATATATATAATAGCTCTCACAAGCATTGAAAGATGCACATGCAAATGCAATAATTTGTCAATCAGCAGAACAAAGTTTCCTGCAGACACACATAAAGCAGCATATGTTGAATGCTACAATGTCCCCTGTGACGGTGAATATACATTCAACATCAGATAGCTCATAGACGAATATATTAACTTGCTTGTGAACAACAATAATGATTACAACATACGATGATTATGAAAAAATTCTCATAATCAATATCAATCAAGTATATAGAAATACACAAATTCCTTATGAACACTAAAAGTGCTTATATAATGAAATTGATGGATAGTCTGACATGGCTTTAATTGTTGTAGTTGCTTGTACAAGGCAGTGGCCCCTGTTTTCGACATATAGGGCATCACTAAAGACGCAATCATCAAAAGTTGAAATGATTGATTTCTTATTTAAGCCAACATCAGAAAATGATGATGATGTCATAACTAGGAAGTTGCTTATTGATTTCTATATGAGTTATGAGAAGAGAATGCCAGATTAAATTATTATTTTTAGGAATGAGTTGGATAAGATTATTGAGGCTTGCAAGTTTCTTGATGAGCAGTGTTCTTGTATCTAATGTACCACCCACGGGAAAATATAAAAGGGGATACGACAAGTCGGAGTCCCTAATTGCTATCATAGAAAACCCGTTGAATGACCAAAATACCCCCGCATATGCATCGTAATTTGTATACATATAGGTGCACTAGCATGTTACAAGCACATATGTGGCATCTAGGGATGCTGCATGGGTCAATAAATTAATGTAGTTCGAGCCCGATCGTTCTAGGATAGATATGAGTCGACACGAATTGAATTATCAAACATATATACGATCAGGATGCTGATCGGAATATCTATTTAATACGTTCATATAAGGCCTTCAACAAAGAAAATTCATTAACAAAAATATAAAACCTACGAACCCGATCATCTATCGATAAGTAGACATGATTGACAAGTTTCAAGCCACGAATGAAATGCCCCGTAAAAATCTCGATGATGATCGTGTTGACAGAAAATCTGAACTGAAGGGGTTCCCACATATTTTCAAATACGTTCAAACTTCCTCAAAATACAAAAAAAAATTGAAATGATCCCATCACCCCGATGATGACCGTGTTGATAGAAAATCTCAACCATAGGGTTCCAATATGTTTTCAAATTCCTTCAAACTTTAATAAAATACAAAAAAAAAACAAAAATGACCTCATCACCCCGATGTGGCCGTGTTGACAGAAAATCTCAACCAGAGGGTTCCCATATGTTTTCAAATACCTTCAAACTTCCACAAAATACAAAAAATAGAAACGCCCCCTGACTCTGATGATGGCCGTGTTGAATGTATATCTCAATCTGAGGGTGGTGATTAATTTTAAATATTTCAAATTCCACCTAAATACCCAAAAAAATCTAAAATACCAAAATCCTAATATTCAAAATCAAAATTAACCATCAAATACTTAAAGCAAAATGCATCCACCCTCCGCAACAGTTTGTTAGATAGACAAATTGAAATATACTTCAACTCACATAGAGCTAATGCCTAATCAAAAATATTACTATGATCCATTCTCAAATAGTCTCTTGCCAGTAAAGACGTGGTACATGTCCTCTGACGGGCGATTTTTCTGCCAAATGGCATCGCAGGATAGACGGCCATGACTCGGGGCCCTTTGAACCTAGTGATTTTGCCACCAAATGACACAACTGAATTAGGATTATGGGTAGAGCCAATATACTCTTTAGTGGTATCAAATCATTAAGATATGAATAAATATGATATAATCGATAGAGCACAATGCCCTCTGTTTGTTAAGTTGGATTCAAATTTATCTCCTTAGACAAACTTCTACCCCAGGTCTACAAGATACCCTTGGACGAAGCAATCCATGGCCGTTGACAAGGATCCTTCTGTCAGGTTGGGTCGACTACCTCCTCTGACTAAGTAGACCAACGACCATGATGACCTGAGATGATGGATCATTGGGATATTGATCGGGTCCTTCATCCATTCCCTCGCCATCCGCTTTAAGAGCAAAATGGTGAAATTCACAATTTTAAAAATCTCATTTTCAAATACTCAAGCCCATGCTACTACTATATGCTAGATAACATATATTTCTACGTATCTGATTGATGACTAGCCTTAATCGAAAGTTCTCTCTCG
The DNA here is from genome assembly GCA_022539455.1 of Dendrobium nobile. Taxonomy (NCBI): domain Eukaryota; kingdom Viridiplantae; phylum Streptophyta; class Magnoliopsida; order Asparagales; family Orchidaceae; genus Dendrobium; species Dendrobium nobile. Next base: position 13,196,150 of record CM039725.1, read on the forward strand.
TTATCGGGAGGGATAATTAACTATAGGGGCTTGTGCCTATAGGAAACCAGAACTCATATTATAAAGTTCTCGCAAAATGAGGGTGAAATCTCTAGGTAGTGTCCTATCTACAAACCATTTGTCTTACCAAAATTTAACCCGGAACTTAAATTCGTTAAAACTCCCCCGATAGAAAAAGCAAGTGGGTGGAGGCTGAGGCCAAATTTTTGGAGCCCACAATCTTTCCAGTACCAACATCAGAACTTTTCCAGAACCAAATATTATTAGGGATGTCAATAAAAGTGTTGACATATGTATGAAAAAAAGAATCTCTCACATATCTGCTCAACACTACTCAGCGTCGAACTCCGCACATCGAAGCTGTCCACAAAATCCCGCTGTCGCTCAAATCTCATGTGCATGTCGGGCGTGCATGTTGACGATGATGTTCTTCACAATATCCTACTCAAGTTTCGCTATCCAGATGTTCGAAGGCCTATTACGCAAGAGCTTGATGATGCCCTCCGCGATATCCTGCTCGAGCCTCATGTACGGCCATCATCGCCCTGACACAACCAACAACGCCGATGACATTGTTGTCGACCCCTTCAAGGTTTAATATTCCAAACCTTGTTCTCGGAGTGTGTGATGCCCCGGGTAACCACATTTACATTTTTTTCTTAATGTGGTTGGAGGGAATCCGATGAGACACCTACGACGAGGCATGTGTGGAAAGAATATTGCATTTTAAAGCAAGTACCATGAAGACCCATACACGCCTTTCTTGGCATGGTGGGATTGAAGATCATGACTGTAGTGTCTTCAGACAGCTACCATACTCGCCTTTCTTGGCATGGTGGGAAGGCCCAACCTCCCAAATTTATCCCAAACAGGGGATATGCTGGAATGCCGAAATTCAAATTGAAATGCACAAAATCCACAACGTAATTGAGATGCTGCGAGTATATTGGGTATAAAGACAACCACAAGTATTCGCAAATTGCTGCAAGAAACATGTTGATCTGCTGCAAGATGACCTTACACGCTGTCTTGTTCATGCTTCGAGGAGAATACCTTGTGATGAATCACAAGAGTAGGGCTGCAAGCAAACCAAACGTTCGACAAGCTACTTGCTGCTCGGTTCGATTAAAGCTTGTTTGTGATTGTTTAATTAACTAAACAAACAAACTTGATGCGGGCTCCGAAAATTCGGCCCCGGCCTCCTCGCCGCGCACTGATTGATTGTGCTTTTATTTGAGCGAGGGAGTTTTAACGAAGTAAGTTCCGGGGTAAATTTTGGAAGGCAGATGGGTTTGTAGATAAGACACTACCCAGAGATTTCACCCTCATTTTGCGAGGACTTTATGATCTGAGTTCTGGTTTCCTATAGGCGCAAGCCTCTATAGTTAATTACCCCTCCCGATCATGAGAGAGAACTTTCGATTAACGCTAGTCATCAATCATATACGTATAAAATACGTGTTATCTGTCATATAGTAGCAGCATGGGTATGAAAATTGAAAAGTTTGGATTTGGGAATTGAAGAATTGGATTTTTGGATTTGGAATTTGGATTGGAAGGTTTGATATTTAAATAGAAATTGCACCATCTTGCACTTAAAGCGGATCGTGGGGGAATGAATGATGGGCCCGATCAAGATCTCATGGTTCTGTCGTCCCGGGCCATCGTCATCCCTAGTCTACTTAGTCAGAGGAGGTAGTCAACCCAACCTGACAGAAGGATCCTTGTCGGCAGCCATGGGTTGCTTCGTTCAAGGGGACCTTGTAGACCTGGGTTGGATGTTTGTCAAAGGGGACAAATTTGAATCCACCTTAGCTGACAAAGGGCTTCGTGCCCTATCGATCATTTCATATTGATTCATATCTCAAGGATTTGATGCCAATAAGGAGCGTATTGGCGCTAGCCATAACCTGTATATGTGGTGCCATTTGGCGGCAAAACCATTCGGTTCAGAGGGTCCTGAGTCATAACCATTTATCCTGCGGTGCCATTTGGCGGCAAAGCCGCCGGTTAGAGGACACGTACCACGTCCTTACTGGTAGGAGATTGTTTGAGAATGGATCCTAGTTATATTTTTGACTAGGCATTTGGCTCTTTGTGAGCTGAAGTAGTTTTTAATTTGTCCACCCCAGCAAACTGTTGTGGAGAGTGGATGAATTTTGCTTTAAGTTATTGATGGATTTATTTCAGTTTTAAATATCTTTGGATTTCTGGATTATGGATGATCTTTAGAATTTTTGGATTTTGAGTGGACTTTTGGGGAGGCATTTGAAATGCTTGAAATTAACCCCTCCGGTTGAGATCTTCAATCAACGCGGCCATCATCAGGGTGTTTGGGGGTCATTTCCATTTGTTTGATTGAACCTTGTCAAGTCTGTCTGGCTGTCGGTTGATGATCGGGTTTCGTAGGCTTCGTGCCTTTGTTTGTGAATTTTCTTTGTTAACGGTCTTGAAGGCCTAATATGAATGTATAAAATAATATTCCGGTCAAATTCATGACTGCATATTTATCCGAGAGTTTGAACCCTGTCTACTCCTATTTATCTGCTTAGGAGGATCGGGTTTCGTAGGCTTCATGCCTTTGTTTAGTGAATTCTTTTGATTTTAGATCTTGAAGGCCTAATATGAATGTATTAAAACAAATACATCGGTCGCCACAACCGTATATTTGTAAAGGTTCGAACCCTGTCGACTCCTATTGATCTGTATAGGAGGATCAGTTTCGAACTTGAATTCACTTGTTGACCCGCGTAACATCCCTAGACGTTACGTGTGTACCAATAACACGCTCGCCGGGGCCTATGCGGGTTGAGATTGTATTTACCCCTTATGTACCTATGGGTATACAAACTACGGTGCACATATTGGGGTATTTTGAAATAATTATAGTTGTGCAAATAACTACTATTTGGATGCACACAACTTTTCATTTGAGAGCTTGTACACGCCTTCTGTCAGCTAATACGAGTGTTACGGATCCGATGGCGATATATTTGGATGTTTCGAGGCACTTCATCGTCTTGATGTTGAATCCCCTTTCTCATTCACCGGGGAGATCTTTCTTGAGGTTCGTCACCACTATCTTGAGAAGAATCCCTTTCGGGGTCTTTAGTGTAGTAGAGTTGTTACCTTCGGCGTTTGTAGACACCAAAATTGTTTTCTTCCTAAGGATGGGACCAGGAAGAAACTTTGGAACACCAAGAAGTTTTGTTCTAATTTGTTCGAACATCTATTCCATTCCGCCAGGGGGTGTCCTTCTTCCTACGCCGGGGTGCCCTTATACCCGACGTCTCTTAATCACCGCTGTCGTAGGTGATATCTGTACTTGTGCCCATAGTGGTTCATTGTACCTATGATATACCTACAATTGTTATCCACAAGTAGATTGTGTTTGCTTGTAGGGACCCGTTGTATTCACTACAACCTTTTGAAAATGCTCGTAGAAGATCCAGTGTCCTTGCATCACGTCCACCTTTCACCAATCTCTGGTGGTTTGATTATATTTGTTTGCAGGGACTGGTGTTCCATTACCAGCTACAAGCATCGTCCCCTTTTTTTTTCAACATATATTTTGCTTGCGTCTCTAGCTCTTCATTGTTGTATATGGAAGACAATTGCACCCTTTATAGTGGACTGATATCATTTGGACCTAGTTAAATATATGCATTGAAGCTTTGGCTTTCACTTGCTTGCTTGCATGATGACATCGATCATAGAGGTATTGTTGCATTTGTCACTGAACTTTGCCAACAATATTAGCATTATCTCCTCGCCAAATCTTAATTTTCATCTTAGACATTTAAATTACGCTTCAGGCCATTTGTTTGATGCTCAAACTGTAGTCCAGTTCAATATTTGAGTTCATTTCAAGTTTGAATTCTTCATGTCCAAAGTCTTGTTCATCTTTTTTGATATCCAGATCAAATACAAGACCGAGTCCCTTGCAAGTGTTCATTTAAGTTCTCTACTGTCATATTGAGTTCATCCAGATTTGAGTCTAATGCTTGTAGATCCAGTTTTCACTTTGTGTTGCACAGTTCAAGTTCAAGTGCACAAGTTCTTGTTGTCCACATCGTATCCCAGTTTGCGTTCAAAGTACATGTTCAAGTGATTGTTCAGGGCCCTCTGAAGTTTTTGCAAGTTCAATTTCATATTCGTATTGACTTGATTTTGGTATAAGTTTGATTTTATCTCATTTGGTTTTGACCTTTAGAAATCATTTAGAGTTTTAGTCCACAAGTCCATTGTTCTTGTTCATTTGAGTCCAAGCTCTATGCTTTCAGTTCAAGTACAAGTCTTCTGCATTGTTGTCCAAGTTAGGTTTTTCAAGTTGCTCAAGTCTTGTGTATTTCAGTGAAAATTTTGGCAGCAGCCCGACATATTCCCCCATTTTGGAGAAATGTAGGGGAGCTGGGCCTTCCCACCACGCTACTCGAGCGTGTATGGTAGGTGTCCTTAGACACCGCGGCCGTAGTAATTTTCATCCCACCACGCTACAAGAGCGTGTATGGGGCCTTTAGCAGTACCCGTACCAGAACAGCAGTGGCTCTCCCCACCATGCTACAAGAGCGTGTATAGGGCTTACCCATCTCGTCGTATATGTCGCACCGGGCTCCCTCTTACCGTGCTACTAGAGCGCGTATAGGTGGTTCCCCGGTCCGCCGCAAACGTCGAGAATGAGATTTTAGAACATCATACCTTTACGTAGCAGTCGTTGGCGTCGATGTCGAGGTTGAGGGCCATCCCCATCACGCTACAAGAGTGTGTATAGGGCTTACCTGCCTCGTCGCATCTGTCGCATCGGATTCCCTCCCACCGTGCTAAGAGCGCGTATAGGGGGTCCACTGGCTCGTCAAGTGCGTCTAGGGCAGGATTAAAGTTAGAAATTTATACCTTGAAGACCGGCGGGGAGGAGTCGTCGGCGAATGTCGATTGTGTCGGGTACGGAAATCGAGGCAAGGAAGGAAGCAAAGGGATTTCTCTTTTTCCTTTCTTCTTCTTTTCTTTTCCCTTTTTTTCTTTTTTTTTTGGCACATACATTTAATTTATAATTAATTATAAATCAATTATAATTAGTTATATTAAATCTGTAACTAATTATATTTAATTTTAAAGTTAATTACAAATTAATTAAATTTAATTTATAATTAATTATAAATTAATTACAATTAGTTATATTTAATCTATAACTAATTGCATTTAATTTAAGATTAGTTATAAATTAATTTTAGTATTTATAATAAACCGTAAACTGAATATAATTAATTAGTATATAATTAATTATATTTAATTTAAAATTAATTATAAATAAATTAGATTTAATTTATAATTAATTAAAAATTGATCATAATTAATTATATTTAAATATAATTAATTATATATTTATTTGAAAATTAGTTATAAATTAACTAATTACAATTGGTTTTAATTAATCATAGTTAATTACCACTAATAGTAATTAAATATAATTAAATCAAATCAATTATAATTGAGTTAATTAAAAAAAAGAACAGAATTTAATACAAGATATAAACTGAATTTGGCAACAGGATTTATGCAGGAATTGATCGGGACTCAGATTGGATTTGAACAGGATTAGGCTAACATCCTTTATTTTCCTCTTTGTTCTGCTCCAAGGGGCCATTCGGCAATAGGATTTATGCAGGAATTGGCCGAATAAGCACGGGAAGGGAAGAAAGCTACCTTCATGGAGAGCGAACTCCAGTCACTGCTTCCGATCAAAATGTCTTAACTTCCGATCCAGTTGGGAAGGTCGTCGTTGGAGCATAGTTGAATGGCCACGAGCGGAGCTGAAGAAGCACGTGAAATAGAGAAAGTTACCTTCCCAGTCAGCGAGCTCACATTGTTACTTCCGATCTAAATGTCGTAACTTCCGTCCGATAGAGAGGTGACGAGTTGAAGGAGCGAAGCCGAGCGACCAAAAGGAGCCGGAGCGAGCTCCATTTTTGGTTTCGATCAAACCATAGTAACTCCTGAACTGGAAGGGAAAGTCGTCTAACGAATAAAGTCGGACAGCAGCGACGAAGCCGAGGAAGATGCGCGTTAGGTAGAAAGTTATCTTCACGGCGAGCGAGCGCCTGTTGTTGCCTCCGACCAAAGTGTCGCAACTTTCGATTGACTAGAAGAAAGTCGTGGAAGGAGCGAATCGAACAACCCGAAGGAGCCGAGAAGCAACGAGCTCGCGTCGTTCCATCCGATCAAAATAGCGTAACTTCCGGTCTGACGAGAAGAGAAAGCCGTCCAAGGAGCATAGTTGAACGGCCACGGAAGAGCAGAAGGGGCGCACGCAAGGGAGGAATTTTTTTGCACAACAAGCAAGCTCTCGGTCTTGCCTCCGATCTGACAGAAGGGAAGTCGTCGATCGAGTGAAGCCGGACAGCTACGAAAGGGTCGGAGAAGCAAACAGGTGAGCTCTTTTGTTCCTTCTGATCAACCTGTTGTAGCCTCCGATTCAATGGAAGGGAAAGTCGTCGAAGGTCGAAGTCAAACGAGGGAGCAGAGCGAGAGAGATTCATCCTGAGAGCTTCCTTCATTCGGCCTTTTAACGACGAAAGGCGACATACGATGATCGTGTGTGAAACGACGTCGATGTGCAACGAGCGACGCGGGATCGTGCGTAGGATGTCCGATTTCGCAAGATTTGTGGGATTTCGATTGTGCTAGCTGTCATTGTACAGGTACGAGAGCCCTTCTTTTCTTTTTTTTTTGTTCATTCCGGTTTTAGTACAGAGGTCAACACTTGAATAATATTTTAAATACTCGATCCTTAAATAAACAAACTTGAATACTAATTTGTTCGACTCATTTATGTTCATGAACAATATCATTTAAAGCTTATGAACAAGCTCGACATTAAGCTTGACAAGAAGCTCGATTCGCGTTCGATTCAAAACTTGTGAATAAGCTCCATAAAAACTCAATTAATATTTAATTATAAAATTGATAAATTTACATAATATAAATATTTTATATTTATTATAACTATATAATTATTGTTAAATAATAAAATTTAAAGTAATTAAATATTATAATATATGCTAACTAAAATAAAAATTACATATTTATTCAATTTTACTAAATACGAAAGTGCAATGAACATGTAAGTTTTATTTAAAAATATATTCATATAGATTAATCTTATTTTCATTTGACATAGACAACTGCTTTTATTAGAAATTTAATTTCATTTTATTTTATACCTTCAATTGAATGAATTTGTTCATGAATAAGAGACGTTTCACATTTATCCATGTTTGCTAGATTATTTGTTTAACATGTTCATGAACAAATATAAAATGAATCATAGATCGCTTTTGTGAACAAGCTCATTTGGTAATTCGAAAAAACTAGTTATATATGTTCATGAACTTGCTCATTTGATAGCTTAAGAATGCTCGTTAGATATGTTCATGAACATTTTTGTTTAATAGTTAAAAAAAATTCGTTAAATATGTTCACGAACATTCTCAATGTAGTTGTTTGCTACAAGGCTCGATAAAGCTCATTTGTTAAGTTACTGAACATCTAAAAGTAGAGCTTGTTTATAGCTCTTTAAGGGTTTGTTTAAAACTCGATAAATACTAAGTGAATCGAACATGAACCAAATATGAACACTCTTTAATTTAAATGAACTAAGCATGAATACAAACAATAAAGCTCGAATCAAACACGAACCAAATTTGAACAAACACATAATAAATGAACTCAAACATAAACACTCACATACTCGACTCTGTTCGGTTCATTTGCAACCCTATGCAAGACAAGGAGAGCTAACAGTGCATTAGCCGAGCCTTCGATCTCATCAGCTGATATCTCATCTATCACAAAATTACCTCATATCGTTTGGATGTCCTTTCCTAGTCTAAGTGAGTAGATCACTAGTAGATAAGATTTCTTGAATAACGAGAAAAGGGAGCCTGTATCATAACGATGAAGTATCTCGTGATTATTCTGAATGCAACACTATGATTCACCTATAAGTAAAAGCAGGAAATCAATAGTAAAAATCACGGGTCGCTGAAGCGCAATGTCATGCCACCGGATCCGGAACATTTGTGCAAGCAGACAAAAGGCGATAGCAAAGCCCAAAATAAATCCCCGCGCATTTGGCAGCAATGGTCAACTATAAAGCCGGCTACATTTAAAAATTCAAAATAATCCTTTGCACTGCATGCAAATATTTTAAAATACTCCTTATACACACATTGCAACATACATGATAATTCATTTAAGCATATTATCCAGCGTCGCGAGATGCATTTATTTGTAACGAGTGCATTGCATTTACATGTCAATATATTTGCATATGCGTATCATAACTTGTAGAATACATTATGCGAGCATGTCATCTGACATCACAAAATTTCAAATAGCCTTTTGTGTGCATCTGTAGGATGCCGAGTATTTCATTCAAATGTGCCTTTTGACATTGCTATTATACCCCAAAATAACATCTCGCATGCATTTACAATGAACAGGAGTTTCACTCTAGTGTGCCATGTGACACTACAATTGCATTTAAAAAATTATATAATGCACACACGTGAATGCATTGTGTGAAATGCATTCAACAACATATACCCGCATAGGCTATGGCAAGCATGTTGTAAGTACACATGTGACGTCTGAGGATGCTGTGCAGGTCAAGAAATGGATTTAAGTTCGAGTTCGATCCTTCTATGTGACTAGATATGAGTTGACACGGCTCGAATTATTAAACAGATATACGACTGCGACGTTAACCAAAATATTTGTTTTATAGTTCATATTTGTCCTTCAATGCCCATAAGAAGAAAAATTTTCTCATAAAGGCATAAATCTTACTACGAATCCTATCCTTTACCGGCAAGTAGGCAGAGTCGACAATGTTTAATGAACAAAATTTAAAATAGCCCATAAATACATTGATGATGGTCGTGTTGAATGTAAATCTCAACTGGATAGGTTAAATCTCAAATTCTTACCAAAGGCACCAAGCCTATAAAGAACCCGATTCCTTGTCGGTATATAAGACAGAGTCGGCAAGGTTTAACCACTAAAATAAAATGCCCATAAATTCCCCGATGACGGCCATGCTGAATGTAAATTTCAACTGGTGGGAATCCTTAATTATTTAAAATACCTTCAAACTTTCACAAAGTGCAAATTCCCACAAAGTACAAATATTTTGAAATAACCTTTGAACACTCTAATGATGACCGCGTTGATATAAAATCTCAACTGGAGGGGAACACAAATATTATAAAATGCCTCCCAAAATTTTCAAATGCTCATAAAAAATCAAAATTTCAAATAATCATTTAAGACCAAGATATTTAAAATTAAAATAAATAGTCAAAACACTTAAAGCAAACACTCATTCACCCTCCGCAATAGTTTGCCGAGATGAACAAATCTGAAAACTGCTTCAGTTCACAAAGATCTAATGTCTAGTTGAGAATATCACTAGGATACATTTTCAATCTGTCTCTTGTCAGTAAGGATGTGGTACATGTCCTCTAACCGGTGATTGTATTGCCAAATGGCACTACACCGAGGGTTTTATCACATTACATTTGCCATTTCAAATGAAATTTTCAGTTATATCCTGTTGCACCATCCTATAAGAACCAGTGATTTGTAAGGGCCCCCTTCCAGTTTTCAACCACTTAGGCCATTCTTTTATTGGAATCTTTTTTTTTTTTTAATGCCAAGCTTTTGGGTGGGTAAAATGTTATTATAGGAATTTGCTTGTTAAAAACTGTTAAGAGTAAGGATATCGGCAAAATTATGTGTAGTGTTGATGTTAATATTCCTCTCTTGGAACCCCTGCATTTGGTTATGGTTGTTATATCATAATAGATATTATACCTGCTAGGATTTAAATAAGTGACGTTAATGTTTCAAATATTTTTCGTTGAGGCTGCAAGCCCCCTATCTTTGTCCAAAAGGATCATTCTCTTATAGGAGAGTCACTGTCGTATAGCTTAGGTGCATAGAAGGCTTTAATAATAATAAAAAATGATAAAAACAATTCTGAAGAATGTAAAAAAGGCTCGATTATTTATTTGAAAAGAAGAAAAAGCTAATAATTGGCCAATTTATTCTATGAGTATCACATTTACCTAATATAGTGCATTGATTGTACCAATTGATCTTAAAGGATCCCTCAAGTGAAAACTGATGGAAATTGGGATACAAAATGGACCCACAATTTAATCCTTTGATTATACAAATTGATCTTAATTTAGTTCTTGAGGGGCTATCTGGCTGCATACAAATAAGTGGGTGACTATTTAGAGTTTTTTCTAATATGAAAAAGAAATTTTCATTGCTTTTATGCAGAGTTAACTAATTATCTTTTTTAAAAGTGATAAAATAGAGCAATACAAAGGCATCTGAAATAATGTAACATGTTCAATGGGCGGCAAGGCTTTCCATACATAGAACAACAACAGTCTTATAGAAATTATTTAAAATGATTGGTAAAGATAGGCTTAACAATGAGACAACTCTCAACAGAAATGAATGAAAGTAAAGATTCATAATGTTGAAACCAAATACTTTGATAAGACTAATGATGATGGCTATGATTTACAGTATTACTACCAAGATATAACATTATTCAAATGATATGGCATGGTTCAGAAAATGATTTATTTTTACACACTCCAAAATGTGTTAGAATCTCAGTCTGATAATATTGTGCGTTCGCTAGTTAAAACAATAGCAGTGCGCTTGTGTTTTGTAATTATACATAACACGTGCACGCTGATGGAATGCCTTGTGCTTGCTTTTACCCAATTTGATAAATTCTGTTTATCTTAATTATTTGACAGACACTTAATGATGGAAGCGTTCTTCTTCGGCTGGCGCACCTCTATGAGGTAATTCCCATCCACCCTTTCTGTAGTTGAAATTCTTCTGTTTCACATCACTCTGTCTTGTTTGCTAGTTTAACTGCAACTAACCATTTCACTGGACTTTTTTTGGAGAAAAAAATTCACTCGATCAAATTTTTATTAGTTTGATTTATTTTAAGATGAGTGTGATATAAATCTAATTGTTTTTTTATATAACATTTTTGTTTAAATAAATTTACTTTTTGATCAAATTTTGGTTTGGTATTCTGACCATAATGTTTTTGTAAAATTTTTCTTTTCATTGCTACTTGAAAGGTTGGTGAGGACAAGGATCTGTCAAAGATGGCCACTGTAGATCTTAGAAAGTTGTTTCCGGTAAAAACGGTAAATACCAACACCCAACTCATGCAAATGTTTTCAAAACCCTGTATATCTTTATCACATTGCTACAAACATTGAATGCCTCAGATAAGCAAGATTACAGAGACTAACCTGTCAGCTAATCAAGAGATATCTGAGATGAAAAAGAAAAGATTGAAATGGAAAGTGGAAGGCAATACAAGGTCTGAGACCGTGGTGAGGGGAAAACCAGTTGATCCTTCAGAGCTTCTAGTAGAGCTAGGTCCAATGGAAATCCGGACATTTCTGTTAAATTTTCAGCATGTTCGGCACCAAGTGTAAGTCTCAAACTGGAATGGAATGCTATTGACCACCTTTGCCTTCATGCATGTAGAGTCGCATGCGAGACTGCACCTAATAATTTCTCCGTCTACACAGGCTTAGCATGTAAGGAAGATTTTTGCTTTGCTTCTATAACTATTTCTCCAGAAAATAATCGAAGAGGTTTACCATGATCTCTTCTGAAAGATTTCCTTCCAAACTGCAATGCTATTTGGGGCTAATAACTATGTCCAAAACTCTCTTTTTTTTAAATAATTGCTTGAATTTTAATCAACTCTTTGTATCCTATATAATAAGCGCAAACATGCACCCTATTGTTGACCTTTTTTTTTTCTTTTTTTGTCATTATCACACGTCTATATGATTAGACTAGCTTAATCATGTTCATCAGTAATTTCCGACCATCTAAAACATCTCATAAATTCCTTTTAAAATCAATTATATATATGTAATGGCAATATTTCAAGAACTGATTTTGGATTTTTAATGGAATCCTTCCTATACTAGTAGCAGCCAATCTAGCATTAAACCCTTCAATACCTGCCATTGCATCATGGAAGTAACCATGTATACTTGGAGATTATTACGTATGGAGTCCGGATCGAAGCTAAATTTAATTTTTGTGAGTGTGTAGTAAAATTGCAGTGTTGCACAATAACTTTGCTTTTACTGTGCACGCTCATAAAAATTGAACGGTTCTTTAGTTTGGATTCTGCACAAAATAATTTCTTGCATTGCCCACCCTTATAATTATAATTTTAATAATTTTTTGGCCTCTATTCTATTTTTCTTAGATTTTGGCAAAAAAATGTTTAAGCCTTTTTGAGAATGTTATATTTTGACCTGAATTTTTTTTCACAACATAAAAAATATAAAAGTATTCTTTTGAGGTAATAGCATGAGAAATTTATTATTTTGTACTACTATTTTAAATTTATTTTTAAGCATTAAGTTATTAATAACATCTTTAAAAAATAAAGTCAATAAATTTGAGACAAAACAATAACAAAAAGTTAAAGTTAAATTATGAATAAGTATCTAAGATATTTATTTAAAATTGGTAAGGCGATTAGTTTTGTTTTAGTAAATTATCTATAAAATATTATTCATAATTGTTGGCATCCTTTTTTGTTATTTTTGCTAATTCAATCTATATTAATATTCATGTTATAGATATTCGATTAGATTTTTTTTTACATTAAATTTAGAGTTTTTTTCTAGGTTTAGAGTTTAGTGACAAACTTCCTACTTATCTAGGACGTTTACCTTCAATTTAGAGATATGATATTGATGTGATTGAGAAAATTTTAAAAAAAATGAAAAAAGTAATGTATTTTCATCAAAAATACAAAATATATTGAGAAGTTTGTAAGCATTGCTCGTTTTATTGATTATAATGAAATATAAAATTGTCTTGAATTATATCTTATGCTTTTTATATTTAATTATTTATATAATGAATTTATCCACCTTCAAAATAATTATTGATTCTGCCTCTAACATCAAACCAATGCCATCAAGCAGCTCTCTAACTCCGGAACAATTATTAGGTCCTCCGACTGGACGGAGAGGAACGTCTGGTCGGCACTAAAATCCCGCCAAAAAACTCGGTATTTGCTCGATATTGATAGGTATTATTTGGTAATAATGAGGAATACCGCTCTGTGAAGACTAATACTGAGTTATACCGAGCTATAGCGAGCAATACTGAGTTATTAAAAAAAATACCGAGTTTTTCTAGGGAAAACTCGGTATTTTTTTGTATAGCTCGGTATTGCTTGGTATTGCTCGGTATTGGGTCTTCACATGATTGATTGTTGCACATATATATATATATATATATATATATATATATATATATATATATATATATATATATATTTTGTATAAATCACTCAATGCACATCACAATCATCACATGATGATTGCATAATCAATTTTTTTTTTTTTTAAATGCCGACTGCATTAAAGCTCAAAAAACCACAAACCAAAACCAATCAAGTTCTACCTAAAGCATCACATTCCTCCTTCAAGCAATACAAGAAAGAAGAAGGAATGGAGATATCCTGGATATTCTCCCATAAAAAGGAGCTATCTAAAGCCAAATTAGCACAAATATCCGCTAATTTGTTCCCATTTCTAAGCGAAAAAGAAAAAACAATTTGATTGAAATCCAACAAAAAAGCCAAATTATCATCAATCACCCTACTAACCTTCCAAGATTTAACCGCACTTTGAAGCATCTTAATGATATTGAAATTATCCCCTTCAATGATAACACCTCGTGCTTTAAACATCCAATCTTTCACCACCTTTTTCAAGTAGACAACTGTCAAAAGCTCCAATTGAGAGATGTCCCAATGCCAACAATTCTCACCGAAAGCCACCAGAAATCTGCCTTGATCATCTCTAGCCACTCCACCTATACCAGCCATATTATTCCTTTTGAGAGCTGCATCAACATTTATCTTAATCCACCCAGGAGGAGGAGGATGCCAAGTAGATAACAGCCCAAGCTGATTAGCATCCTAGAAACCTGGTTGAATATTTAAGAAATTACTGCTTACAGCAAACGAAATGGCATTAGCAGCTATAATATTATCCGAATCTTCTCTATCACCATGAATCAACTTACATCTGCTTTTCCAAACCAGATGCACTGCTGTACAAAACAAGTTTGCCCCAAGAAAATTCATTCCCTTAACTCTTTGGAGAAAATCCAGGCAATTCTGAAAACAATCAAAATTCGGAAACATAAAGCCCCAACTATTAAGTATAGAAATCACTTTCCTGATTTTGAAACAATCACAAAATAAATGACTTTCATCTTCATCAACACCACACCCTCTCGGGCAATGAGGGACATTATAGATTTTCCTATTCACCAAGAAAGGAATAGAGGGAATGCATTTATTGCAAAGTCTCCACCAAAAGAGTTCTGTTTTTGGTTTCAACTTAATCTTCTTCAACCATCTCCAATGATCCAAATCCACCCCATGATCCAACGTAGCTTCAAAAGCGAAGAGCCGTAACTAATTTACCTGAAAACTTACAATTCAGTTCCAAATGATCTGAATTCCTGCTGGTATTGATCGGAATATTAGAAATAATCTCCTTTAGTTGTTCTCCAAAACAGTCTTCCAGCCTACCCAAGTTCCAAGTACCATTTGTAATGAAAAAACTTAACTTTTCATCATTAGTATTCTGCATATTGACAAATGTAGGCCATTTAGCAATACATTTATCCAAAATCTAGGAATCATTCATCCAAATGATAGAATCACCATTTGAAATGCTCCATCTAACAACATTTTTGAGAAATTTAGCTCCCATATTAGTTATCTTCCATGTAGAAGATCTTCCTCCCTTAACAGTCTCCGTCCATACATCATTACCATACCTTGCTCTAAGAATCTAATTCAGTAAAGTATGAGGCTTCCAATAGAAGTTCCAAGCGAATTTGGCGCGAAGAGGACCAATCATAGCAACCGCAGACTTCAAACCTCTACCGCCCTCCCTCTTCGGTTTACATAGTAAAGCCCAAGAAGCATAATGTATACCTGCACTTCCATTACTTTTGCTCCAGATAAATCCTCTACACATCTTGTCAAACTCCTTCAAAATGCTCAAAGGAACCAAAGAAATGGAAGACAAAAACTGAGGTAAAGAGAGAAAAGCTGATTTCACCAAAACCAACTTGCCCTCTAGAGAAATGAATTTCTTTCCCCAAGTATTAAGTCTGTTAGAAGCAACCTCCAAAAGATTCTGGAAATCGGAAGCTACCAGCCTCCTAAGTGTCAATTTCACACCCAGATATCCCATCTCCTTCACAACTTTGAAATTGAGTTTCTTTGTAATTTTCTTTTGGATATTTCTTTTAGTATGCTTACCAAAAATGATCATAGATTTCAAGGTGTTCACCCTTTGTCCCGTCCAATTACAATAATTGGAAATAATGCTTTTCAACTCCTTGACATCTTCCATCTTAACTTCCGAAAAAATTAAAATATCATCCGCAAAGAGTAAATGAGAAACTCTTGGAGCAAGAGAAGAGATAGAAATACCCAAACCATATCTTCTAGAGAATAAAGCATTAGATAAAATTTGAGAGCAAAGAATGAATAGAAAAGGGGATAAAGGACACCCTTGTCTAAACCCACACCTCCCATCAATCCAATCAGTTTTCTTCCCATTAATTAAAATACAAAACTTAGGATTGAGAACACATTGAAGTACAAGCTCCATAAATCTAGTAGGGAAATTAAACTGAATAAGAACTTGCCTTAGTGTTTGCCATTCCATACTGTCATAAGCTTGCTCCATATTAAGCTTAATAGCAAACATACCACTTCTCGCTTTAGACCACCTGAACTTGTTGAATACCTCTTGAGCCAAAAGCACGTGATTAGAAAGAGAACGACCTTTAATGAAGGCTGCTTGATCCACTGAAATGATTTTCTGGATAACCTTCTCCAGCCTGTTTAAGAGCATCTTGGCAATGAGTTTTTAAACAGTCATGCACAGACTAATCGGTCTGTAATTAATAGGTTCCTGTGGGCATTTAGTTTTTGGTATCAACACAATCAGTGTTTCCTTCCAGGTTTGATCCATAACACTGGACAATAAAAACTGACTGATAGCAAGCCAAACATCATCTTTAATTAAATGCCAAAAATCTTTGATAAAGGCAAAAGAAATTCCATCATTGCCAGGAGACACATTCCTCTTAGAATCATTAACAACTACCTGTAATTCCTCCCTAGAGAATTCAGCATCAAGCATCTTCTGGTCCATCATACCAATGGTATTCATAGGTGTCGGCCATCCTTCTAAAAAGCAGCTCCTTTGTTGCCATTTAAGTCTGAAAAAATCAGAAAATGTTTTCTAGATCACTTCTTCCTTCTCCGAAATAGTCCCATCTATAGCTTTGATATGACTAATCCAATTAGAACATCTTCTAGCATTTGCAAAGGCATGAAAGAAATATGAATTACAGTCCCCTTCATCCATCCACTTAGCTTTGGCCCTTTGCCTCCACCAAGTATTGAGTCTAGCCAGAGTAACATTTAGCTCATTAATTTTAAATCTCAAAACCTGTAATTTATCCGGTGAGAGATCCCCTTCAGATTCTTCCAGCTAAATTTTGAAGATTTCACTTTTATTTTGTCCCTCAACACATTTAAATCTTTAAATTTTGCCTTACTCCAGTAATACAGGGCTTTCAAAGTTCTTTTAAATTTGAGATTTAGAACCGATGCTGGATCACCCCTGCATTTTCTAAACCAGACATTTCTCACCAAAGCAGTTGCTCCATAGTATGAAGCCCACACTTCTTCGTACCTGATAACTCTGTTGAATTCCAGTGGTTTAAAGATCTTTAGTAATATCGGACAATGGTCCGAAGCCACGCGGGACAAGTGTTTAACAACAGCCACATGAATGATGTCTAAAGCACAGGAATTAATAAGGCACCTGTCCAATTTTTCCAAGATACGAGCATTCCCTGTTTTGTTGTTACACCAAGTGAATTTAGGCCCCATAGCTTTCACCTCATGAAGATCATTTTGGATCATAAAATTATTGAAATCCTTAGAGCCTTGGGATAAAATAAACCTCCTCCCTCCTCTTTTCTCAGCTTGGGACATCACACAATTAAAATCACCACCTACCACCATGGGTAGATTACCTGTACAATGCTTCTCTAGATCGATCCAAAGGTTCCTTCTTTCTTGCATATTCGTGCTACCATAAACAGATGCAATCTTCCAACTTCCTTTACCAGTCACATTCAGTAATCCCAAAATCATTTGGGAAGAGGACTCAATAATAGTGAAAGATGCTAAATCCTTCCTCCATAATACCATTAAGCCACCTGAGATTCCAACAGCTGGAACCAGAAAGATATCCCAATTTATGCCTAGTAACTTCAATAACTGGTTATTCTCCATAGAAGAAATCTTTGTTTCCAACAAGCCAACAAACAAAACTCCATTATCCTTAATAATCTCCTTGAGATAAAGAGCGGCCTCAACCTTTTTGGCTCCTCTACAATTCCAAAAAAGCAAGGAACACATTATTTAAAAATAGGGGAAGGACCCCCAACCTTTTTATTTTTACCTCCTTCCAACTTCCTATTATGAGGTAATATGTTTCCATATCCAAGTGATTTGAGCTCCTTCACAAGCTTCACTTTCTTGTCAATAGAATGCTTCCCCATCTTAGGCTCCTCAGGGATCAAAAAAACCTTCTCAGTGTTCTGAAACACTATCGATTGCTGCTCAGTACCCTGACCAGAAAATTTCCCATCTAATACAGAAATGGAAAATTCCCCTTCCTCCAATTCATTTCCTGAACCAGAATTGTCTAAATCAGATAACACCTTGAATCTGTTTAAAATTTCAAACTCAGAATTAACTCCTGATTTCTCTTTCTGTTCAACTTCAGTACCGTTCTGGTCCTTATCAACCTGTTTATTCTCTGCAACCACACTTTCAACAGTAGTAACAGGAATAGCAGAAACATTCACTACCTCCACATTGTCTTTATTCAGGTCATTAACATCAGCTGTCTTCATATTCTTCAAAATTGACAGACCAACTTTGGGAACAAACACTTTCTTCATTGGAATGTACTTCTTTCTGCTAACCACATTTCTATTACTAGCCAATTTATTCAATCTCTTTTTACCATACTGAACCGAAATCCAGGGATTACTGTCATTACTTCTCTTGATGTCCAAATTATTAATGGCTTCCGGCTGCAGGACAGGCTGAGCAATGCAAGCATTCGGATTCACATCCTGTTTAACATCTCCACACTCTATCGCAGAATGTCCAATCTTGCCACATTCCGAGCAAATTTTGGATATCCCCTCATACTCCACTTTCTGAAAGAATTCTCCAGCCGAGCCTTTAATCCACACCCCCTGAGGCAGTTTCGAATCCAGGGGAATACGAACACACACTCGAGCAAACTCCCTCCTACTCCACTGGAACATGTTACCATCAAGAAGAAAAGGCTTGCCAACTAATGAAGCAATCCTACAAATATTCACCTCATCCCAACATTGAAGAGGTAAATTGGGTAATCTAATCCAAACAGGAGAGGTGATTCCTTTGAGAGACAAAGGATTGAAATTGACTGACCATTTATCTAAACCAATAACCTGCCCTCTAAACCACCAAGGGCCACCAGATAAAATGCTATCAACCGCCATCTCCTCTTCGAAAGCGCACAGAAACCAGCCAAGACCCAATCCGGTAATGTGGAAGTCACCAAATTTCTCCCATTGCCTCCTAAGTTCTGTGCTGACCAACTGAAAGGAAGAATTCTCTCCAAAAATCTTTACCACAATAGATTTATCGAGTTTCCTCGCATTTTCTAACTCTTTTTCCTCATGTAGAAGCACCATCTTACCATCCTCAGAGAGAAACGAACCCAGATCCAGCTTGTCAATGTTAACATTTGGTTTTCTCTTCCAAGCTGATTTAGACCAAACATTCCTAGCCTTTTCTTCATTAGCAGACGGACCCGCTAAGTCAACAACCTTCGCACCAATTGGAGTATCAATACTATTCTTCTGAGACAAAACAACATCCACACCATCTACAACCTTGGAATTACGGAATTACAGATTGCATAATCATTGAATCCATTAAATCAATCATCTCCATAAAATTATCTTTGCTACTTATATGCCCATCAATCACTTTTGATTATTGTATGCATATTACATCTACCTTACATTTATTTAGATTTATGAGTCCAAGTATTCAATTGTTTAAAGTAGATATTTCTATTAACTTCGTGATCCATTCTAAGCAGGTCCCTCTGGTTGTTTTTAGGTTGTAAGTCCTTAATTACCTCACTTATAGCTTTGGATAGTTATCGGTTTAAGGTAGATATCCATAGTAATACCATGAGTCAAATCATGCATCTCTCTCTATATGTTGCAAAGTAGTAATACTCTACATGTTATGTTTAAATATTAGGTTTTTCTTTTTCTCAAGTTGAGAGGTTATTTTTTTCTTGCATGAAACTCATAATCCCACTCTAACATTGTGTTCTTTTTATTACTCCATGGATTGTAAAGCCTATTTTATAGACTATAAATCTATTTATCTTTATTGAATTTTGCTTTGCTAAGTCTTCAGTCACATTCATGGCTTATATAAAATTGTAAAATACATTCAATTCCAAGTATTGTTATGTTAGGTTTGCTACATTTGCAACCTTGAACTCCTATAAGAAGAAATTTTTTATATACAAGTTCTTGAATTTTTTGGCCATAAATCTATAAATACATAGGCTTCATTTGGGCCAACTTTTGGTTACTATTTTTTCATTATTTTTTTAAAAATTTTGTGTTAAAAAGCTATTGTAGAAAGCAGTAAGAAAACTATCTCAAACAAAATTTTAATATAAACATTTCACAAATGAGTGCTATCTTCTAGAGATTTTATTCTATTTTTTAAATCTTCTGGGTTACAAGTAGAACTAGATAAAATAATTAGTAAATCGTTCATTTCATTTTTCAATCAATAAATTTCTTTTTCTAAACATAGAATCTTATAATGATATTGTTTTTATAATTGTAATAAAATTATTTTAAACATAAAATAATTTCCCTTTTTTTCTTACTAAAAAAATAGTTTATTTTAAATTTTCATATTTTATAATTAACTATTTGAAATTATTAGAGTATTCTTCATAAGAAATTATTACATTATTTTTTTATATCCAAACCTTTTTGGATGATTGAAATTGGGCGGAGGATAATGCTCTTATCTCTTTTTTTTTTCCTTTCTCTTAAGAATGCCATAAGGTTCTTAATTTGTTCCTTTTTTTATTTTTAATATCATGTGGGCTCTGAAAATTCGGCCCTGGCCTCCCCATTGCTTTTTGGGAAAGTTTTAACGGAATTATGTTCCGGGATAAATTTTGGGAAGAGACTGTAGTCTCTCATTTTCTTGACATCACATGGTTGTGAGTGGACTGCTGTATGAATGGGTACTTTTTTGTATTTGCTTGTAGATGCTTTTGCTTGTATGTGAGGTATTTTTCAATGACTCATTTGCTTGCGCATTTGATGTAGTCACTTTGTATTTTTCTTGTGGATTATGTATCGAGCATACAATAGATTTTTTTACAATAGCTCATAGGAGCTGGCATGCTTGCATCCCCTTCATTGTGTTTATTGTGGTCTGCATTATTTTCATTATCATTAACTATGTGCAAATCATTATACACATTAGCAATTTGATGTTGACTTTTGATTGCATTATCTTTAACAACTATCTCTTTATACACGATCAAAGAGTAATTGTATTCTTATTGTCACCTTGGTGTTGAAAGTGTTATTGTAGGCATTGCATTCATCCCTCTTTACATACAAGAGGATTGGCAATGCCATAACTTGCACTTGCCCTTTCTTGTTCATTGATGTCCGCTATGCATTAATCTTCAATGCTTGTAAGAGACCAAGATATTTGTTAGCAGTTTGATTTGTTGGTTGTATAAGCATCTTGGCATCTAGTAGATTGTGGGGATGTCCCAATATTTGTTGCACGAGTGATATGAGTGTTGTTTATTCCCATTTAGGAATTGATTTGATCAAATGTTCAATTCATTTTAACCATAAGGTTTGTCATTTATGTGCATTGAAAGCTTGTCCACCCAAAGTCTTTTGTTCACTTATTGATGTACATTTGACAGGTCCAAATTACCATTTAATATTAATTTGGAGTCTGATTTATTGCTTGTTTATAATCACCATATCATATTCAAATCCAAATTTCCTTGTAGTTCATTTGAGTTCATGTTCTTTATGCATTTTGTTCAAGTTCAAATTATCTGAATTCGGTTCATGTCTAGAAGTCCCCTATATAGCCATTTAAGTCCCCTACTATTTATTTAAATTCAAATTTTGGTCCTCAACAGTTCATTTAAGTTCAAATTAGGTCCCATGTTATTTAGTTCAATTCAAGTCCTTGTCACTAGAATTTTCAGTAGCCTCCCAACATCTCCCTTGTTTAATAAAAATTACAAGAGTCTTAGCTTTCCCGTCACGTCAAGAAAGACGTGCATGGTCGGTGTCAAAGGACATCACGGTCGTCGTAGTCTTCATCCCTACCATGCCAAGAAAGGCGTGCACAGGTCTTCAAAAGTACATGTTTGAAAAATTAGTTTTACCCCATGTACGGGTACTTATATTTTTTCCCCACCATACTAAAAAAAATGCACAAGGCTTGCCTGCTTTGCCGTAACGCACCAAGTTCCCTCCCACCATGCTATAAAAAGCGTGCATAGGGGGTCCCTCGGTGTATCGCAAATATCAAAATAGGACTTTGGAGCGGATTACCTATCTCGTTGCGAGCACCATAACAAATTTTCTCCCGCCGTGCTAAAAAAAGCACACAAGGGTGGTTCTTTGTTGCATTACAAGCATCGATGATAGATTTTCAAAGTTTAGAACTTTATACCTGCGTGGAGGAACGTCGGTGGAGTTGGCACGTGGATTGAGGCGAGAGAATATCTTATTTTTTATTCTTTCTTCTTTTTGTTAACTTTAGTTAATTATGATTAATATTAAGTAATTATAATTAAAAATAATAAATTGTAATTAACTTTGATTAATTACAATTAATAATAATTAATTATTATTTATAATTAATTTTAATTAACGATACCTAATTATGATTAATATTAATTAATTATGATTAAAAATAATTAGTTATGATAAAATTTAATTAATTATGATCAATAATAATTAATTAAAATTAATAATGATCAATTATAATTAACTTTGGTTAATTATAATTAATTATGTTTACTATTAATTAACTAAAATTAAAAATAATTAATTATAATGAATTTTGATTAATCATAATTAATTATACTTAATGATAATTAATTAAAATTAAAAACAAAATTAGCTATAATAAACATAATTAATTTTAATTAACTAAATTTGAAACAAAAAAATACAAGATATGGAAGATTTGAGCCGATTTTGTTAAATCCTATCAAACATGATTTATTCAGGATTTAAACAGGATCTGAGTAGGATTTTTGCAATAGTAGGATTCAAGACAAATCATATTAAACAGGATTTAAGGGAGTGTTAAATCTCACAGGCAGTTAAATCCTGCTTTTCCTCTTCTAGATTAAGTGGACTTACTAGATTTGGCCGAAGAAGCGTGTGAAAGGAAGTATGTTACCTTCACAGTGGGAAGATTGGTTGGAGTTCGGTAGTGGGATAGGTTTGCAAGACTTTTGGGTGTGTGGAAGGAGTTGCGGAGTTTTTTTCATGTGTTGAAGAGAATCCAGAATGGGAGATAACGTATGCTGAGGAATGGGAGATAACGTATGCAAAGTGTGGGCTAAATCTGAAATAGCGCCGAACCGCAAAATAAATGGTACCATAGAAGTGGCTGATATGATTGTAACAGAAGGCGGAATGGCTTCCGCATGTCATCTTGTTAAGTTATAAAGGTCAACAAATATCCCCCCAACAAATGTGATATGCGTCTAGAGTAAATCATGTTTGTTGTATGCTAATTGACCATAGGCATCTCTGTTGCGAATCTGATTTTAGGTAATATATTTTTAATGATAGCAAACACTTCTGTTTATGTACGACTATCTTGCATACTAACATTTCAGGTCCATACGATCAAACTACAATTTGAACCTGCTCAAGATTGGGTAGATTAGGACTGAGTCAGTTTGTAATGTATGACATGTGTCTTTTATCTTTTCTTGAGTCCATTGTAACAATGTGGATCCTGATGCTAAGTAATCTTTTAAACACATACTTGAGGGAATTTTTCTAACTATTTTAGATTTTTTTTATCACATCGCCCGGGACGATCCAACAATCGGTCTGGACGATCAATTAAAATTAGAAACCCTAATTAGGGCATCCTAGTTAAGGCAGCCGCAATTAAGTGCATCGTTCTATATGATATCTGTATCGGCCGAGATGATAGGCTCAAATCAGAAAGAATCTGCCCCATATCTATTTAGGTATATTTTATTTTTGGACATTATCCAGGACATCGTCGTGGACGATGCAGTGCAATTATGCCTAAATTAATCTGGTAATTAAGGAAAACAATTAATGTTTGATTACTCGATCATATCATCCTAGACAATCGCAAGATCGGTGTGGACGATCAGTTCACAAACCTTAGTTCTTCCTGGACAATCAAATATCAGCCTGGTTCTATTCAAGGTGATGTTATAGACGATATGTACTGAATTGAACTAATCATCCGGGATTATCGTAGATCAGCCTGGATAATCAAGTTATTTTTCCATCATCCATACATCCATTCAGGGTGATATTTTGGATGATAATCGTCGTTTTGTACTAATCCGCCTAGATGATCGTGAGATCATCTTAGACGATATAGCTATTTTTTCATCATCTATACATCCATCTAGGGTGATTATTTGGACGATATTCATCGAGTTGAACTAATCGTACAAGTACTATCATCATAGAAGATATTTGATGATTAGTTGCTAATTAGGGCTAATTTTGAGCCTTTGTTTAAAATCTCTCTTGTTTTCTTTAAGAGAGATCTTTTGCTATTGTTATGACCTGAGAGAGCCAAGAGGATAAGGAGAGCAAGGGAGAGAGAGAGAGGATCTTATGAGGGGGAGTGTATGAGGGGTTTCACAAAGGTTTCTCTAAGTAAGGATCCATCATCGTCTTCTCTGGTCGTAATCCCTGGTTTCTAGGGGATTCTAGAGAGGTCTATTTCAGCATCTAATCGAGGTTCTCTGCCTGTTACTGGAGGAAGCAAAAGGAGTTGGGTTCTTTGCCTCAATTGGGTTGGTCGAAAGGAATTTTTGTATGGGCTTCTCCACCTTGCTACGTGGGCAATAGTAGAGACACTGTATTTAGTGTAATAGTCAGAGGAGAGGCTCCGGGGAGTGGACATAGGTCAGGTTGACCGAACCACTATAAAATCTAGTGTGTTCTTTCTTATTGTACTTTCGCATTTAATTTTTGCTCTTTGTTTTTTATGGTGAATCTTGGTTTGGTTGTGATTGTGCTTTTGCTTAAAGAATTAAAAAAAATACCAATTCACCCCCCTCTTGGTTAGCCTTGGGACTAGTTCTTTAGAGCTTAACATTCCTGTAGAACTTTCAAGTGGTATCAGAGCGAGATTCATAAAATTAAGTTTGAAAACTTTTTGAATTTTAATCAATGGCTAACTTTGGTAATCATAATACTACGAAAGGATATATATTACATGACCACCTTTATTTGAGAATATTCTTTTTTTTTTATTTTTGAAAAACTTGTATGTCTACGTTTTTACAATCGATTGACTATTGCATGTGGATGCTTGTTAAGGATGGTTATACACCTCCATCTCGTAAAACTATTGGCATTACAACTATCCTTTTTTATTGAATGGACTCTTGATGATAGGGATTTAGCTCAACTGAATGCAAAATGCTTGAACTATTTTTTCTGTGCTTTAAAATCTGAAGATTATATGCGTGTTTCAACTTGTGTTTCTTGTAAAGAAATTTGTGATAGATTGTGTATTACTTTTGAAAGAACCAATGAAGTTAAACAATCTATGTTGAATATTTTATTGCATGACTATAAAATTTTTCGTATGAAACCTAGTGAATCAATTTTTGACATATATAATAGGTTTACTCAAATTATTACCTCATTGCATGCTTTAGGAAGAGAGCAAACTAACTATGAAAGAGTGAATAAATTTTTGAGATGTTTGCCTTCCTAAGATCACTTCAATTTCTGAATCCAAAGATTTGAATACTTATTCTATTGATAACTTACTTGGATCACTCATTGCTTACAAGCAAAGAGTGAACCAAAGATAACTTGATGTAGGTGAGTGAAAGAAGGAGAAAACTGTGGTGCTAAAGGCCAAAAATATGGACACTGATTCTTCCGGGTCTGAAAGTGATGATGTTACCTTAATCACGAGGCAATTTAAAAGCTTTCTAATGAAGAATCACAAGTACCATAAAAAATGGAATAAAGTTAAGGGTACCAAAAATTATAAAAGTTTTTCTGATATTATTTATTTTGAATGCAAAAAGCCTAGTCATGTCAAAACTGATTGTCCTACTCTCAAGGATCACCTAAGCAAGGAGAAGGATGAGGAGAAACCTAAGTTCGAAAAAGACAAGGACAAGAAGCAGTTCCAAAAGGCTTTCTGGGCATATTCTATATATGACTCATCTGAGACTGAAGCTGAAGATGAGACAACAAACTTATGCTTGATGGGTAATCATCTTGGTTAGTCTGACCAAGAAGAGGTATGTGAATCAATTTATGATCAATTATTTGAAGTTTGTGAGAACATTCATGCATCATATAGGAAACTTAAGAAATTTCATGCTAGTCTGAAATTGGAATTTTCAAATTATCAAAAAGAGTGAAATTTTTAGTAAAGATCACACTCAAATTGATAGCAATCACATGTCATTACTTAATGAGTTTGATAAATTGAATAAAAAGCATTCTGAGTTGATTGTTGAATATGATTCTTTGAAAGCATCCTACACCTCACTTGAATCTGATTTTAAAACTCATATTAAATTATCTGAGTATAGGGAGCACTATTTGAATGTTGATAATGCTATTTTAGAAAGTGCTAACTTGAGGTTTAAAGCTGAATTAAATGCACTTGAGAGAAATAGGAATACATCCACACTTGATCTAAAGCCAAACCTAAAAAGAGGCATTATAACCAAAATATATTAGTAAATCCTTTTCTTGGAGTTAGATATTTTTCATGTGGCATGCTAGAACACATTTCATACAGTTACACTATTCACCGTAGTATACATTGGGTGTGGAGACCCAAATTGCATGATTCATAGCATAACACACATGCATTGCATTGTTCTTTTCATAAGAAGGGACTCAAACCTATTTGGGTTCCTAAATCTGACATTTGATGATTTTATAGGTGAGCTCTCACCAAAGACCTTGTGAAAGGATGTGGTATCTAGATAGCGGATGCTCACAACACATAATTAGAGATGCCGGTCAATTTGTTATGCTAGAGGCTAGGGCTAGAGGCAAGGTTACTCTTGGAGACAACACCACCAAGAAAGTGGTGGATGCAGGTATAATCAAAAACTCTAAGAACATTTTGATATAAAATATTTTGCTTGTAGATGGACTTAAACACAACTTGCTAAGCATCAGTCAGCTATACGATAAGGGCTTCATCATAATTTTTTTCACAAATAGATGCATTATTAGCTTGAATAATAACACTATTTTATAAGGAAAGTGGATTAACAATGTTTACATGCTTGATTTAAATAATATTGATTGTGCTATTTTACTTTATTTAAAAACTATTGCTAATGATTCTTGGTTGTGGCACAGGAGATTATGTCATGCCATTATGAAAACCCTTAGGAGAGTGACCTAAAAGGACCAAGTTAGAGGTGTCCCCAAGCTTAAGTTTTCCAAAGACCATCTGTGTGATGCTTGCAAACTAGGGAAGCAAGTCCATTCCTCTTTCTATTCCATTAAGGATATTAGAACCTCTAGACCTTTAGAAGTCCTTCACATGGATTTGTTTAGACCCATTAGCACTTCCAACTTAGTGGGGAAATTCTATGGATTTGTGATAATTGATCATTACTCGAGGTTCACTTGGATTAAATTTTTATCACATAAGAGTGAGTCTTTTGATGAGTTTAGATCCTTCTCTACATGGATTCAGAAAAAGTTAGGCTGTGAAATCTTGACCATCCATGGTGACTATGGGGGAGAGTTTGAAAATAAGAGATTTGGAGACTTTTATGAGGATAAAGGGATTAGTCATAACTTCTCATCTTCTAGGACCCCTCAGCAGAATGGAGTAGCTGAAAGGAAGAACATGACCTTAGTTAAGGCCGCTAGAGCCATGCTTGCTGAATATTCACTTCCAAAATATTTTTGGGATGAAGCGGTAAACACAGCTTGTTATGTGTTGAATAGGGTGAATATTAGAGCCAAACTTGATAAGACACCCTATAAGAATCTTAAAGGTAGGACAACCAATCTTTCCCACCTTCATTTCTTTGATTGTAAGGTTTTCATTCTAAAATCTAATGAAGGAGTGTTCTTAGGATATTCTAGTATGGGGAAATACTTTAGGGTGTTTAATAAGAGGATTTTGGTGGTGGACGAGACTACTCATGTAGTGTTTGATGAATCTGATCCTAAGAAGTCTGGTGTTGAGGATAAATATGGTGTTGGAGAGATTACCCAAGGAGTTAAAATTTTGGAGAAGAGTGTAGAGCCACAAAATACTGAAGGTGTAGGTGAGATTACCCAAGGAGTAGAAAATGCAAATCTGGAGGAAAGGGTAGAACCTACACACACCTTGCCTAGGGATTGGAGATATTCTTTGAGTAATCCTAAATAACTGATCTTAGTAGACCCTTCTGAAGGTATTAGAACTAGGTATGGACTTAGGAAGGAAGTAAACCACTCTACCTTTATCTCAATGACTGAATCCACTAATATTAATCAAGCATTATCTGATGAGTTTTGAATCTTAGACATACAAGAGGAATTAAACTAATTTTTTAGAAATGATGTTTGGGAGCTTGTAAAAAGACTAAAGGGATAAAGTGTAGTTGGAATCAAATGGATCTTTAATAATATGATGAATGATTCTGGTGTGGTGATTATGAATAAGGCGAGATTAGCAGCTAATGGGTACAACCAAATAGAGGGGATTAATTTTGAGGAGACCTTTACCCCTGTAGCTAGATTGAAAGCCATTAGTGTGCTATTAGCCTTTGTCTATTATAAGGGATTTAAGCATTACCAAATGGACAAGAAGAGTGCATTTTTAAATAGGGTGATAAAAGAGGATGTGTTTGTAGAGCAACCCCTAGGTTTTGAGAGTTCCCAAATTCCAAATCATGTTTTCAAATTAAAAAAGGCCTTATATGGATTAAAATAGGCACCATGAGCTTGGTATGAGCGGCTTAACATATTTTTACTAAAGAGGGATTTTGTTAAGGGAAGTGTAGACACCATCCTTTTTCTGAGGAAAGTAGAAGATTAGTTAATCATTATTCAGATCTATGTTGATGATATACTTTTTGGATCTTCTGATAAAAAATTATATGATGATTTTTCTAAAATAATGAGTAAGGAGTTTAAGATGAGTATGATGAGAGAGTTATCCTATTTTTTGTGGTTTTGTATAAGACAATTGGATTATGTAACCTTTATAAATAATTAAAGTACATCAAGGACATCTTGAAGAAATATGAAATGGATAAATCCAAGCTAATAAATACTCCCATGATTTCTAATATTTAGATGGATAATGACTCAAATAGAAAATTTGTTGATCAAAAAAGGTATTGAGGGATTATTGGATCTTTACTTTACCTAACTGCTAGTTAACCTGTTATAATATTTAGTGTTTGTCTTTGTGCTAGATTTCAAACTGATCCTAAAGAATCCCACCTGACTATAGTTAAGAGAATTCTTAGATATCTTTTGGGAACTCAAAACTTAAGAATTTGGTATCCTATATACAACACTACTTTTGAGATTATTTCTAATATTGATTTTATAGGATGTAGGGTGGATAGAAAGAGCACTTTTGGAACTTGACAATTCATATGACAGTCTTTACTCTTCTAGTCTAGTAAAAAATAAAATTCTATTGCACTTTCCACTACTAAAGCTAAGTACATTATTCTGATTCTGATTTTGCAGGATGTAGGGTGAATAGAAAGAGAACTTTTAAATCTTACTAATTCATAGGACAGTCTTTAGTCTCCTGGTCTAGTAGAAAATAAAACTTTGTTGCACTTTCCACTACTAAAGTTGAGTACATTGTCTTAAGAAGTTTTGTGGCCCAAGTCCTTTAGTTGAAGCAACAAATTATGGATTTAGGATTACATATTGGTACAATT
Source organism: Dendrobium nobile (assembly GCA_022539455.1). Taxonomy (NCBI): domain Eukaryota; kingdom Viridiplantae; phylum Streptophyta; class Magnoliopsida; order Asparagales; family Orchidaceae; genus Dendrobium; species Dendrobium nobile. Next base: position 13,225,639 of record CM039725.1, read on the forward strand.
TCATTCCTTTATGAAAACACTAGTGCCATCTGCATCTTTAAGATTACTATTCAACATTCAAAGACTAAACACATTGACATAAGGCATCACTTTATTTGAGATCATGTGACCAAAAGAGATATTGAGTTACACAATGTGACAACTGAAAATCAATTAGCTAACATCTTTAATAAACCACTACCTTTTCACACTTTCAACATCTTAAGGACCAGATTGGGTGTGATTGACATAAATGCATGAACTTGATGCTTACTGAAATCTAAATTTTCTGTTTTATTTTTTTTGTTTTGTTTCACTTTGCTTGTTTAACTTTTTAGTAGTTTTTGTTTCTCTTCTTTATTTTATTTTTATTTTTTTAGTTTTTCTTTTTTTTTTCATAGTTTATTATTCCTTATATTAGAGAATGAGTTTTTCTTCTCGAATATCTGAAAGATATACTTACAACTTAGAGTATTTAAGAGTTTTGAAAAGGGATCTAGCTTGTAAAAATAAAAAAATTGGCCAATGATGTCAAATTAAAAGATGCACAATGACGCCAAATTGAGAAATATACACAAAGTATATCAAAAATAAAAAAATGCACAAAGTGCGTCATTCAATTGACAAGAGGAAAAAATGAGCCCACTAAAAGTAAGCTCTCTTCTCTTTCAAACTTTAAAACTTAAAAGAATTCATGTGTCACTTGATATTTTAAAATGCTTGATTTTGAATTTTAAGATTATGATAAATTACTTTGGTACATTATTCTATAAGATATTTTTTTGAAACCAAGTTTTGAACGGATATCTTTTTCTTATCCAATTGGTTTATCTTAGTTAGGTCTTTTGTTTTCAAAAGATAATTTTGCTCTAAGAGAAGTCCGAGCTAGGGTTAACAGGATCAAATATTCTATCTTTTTTGGATTTTGATGATGTTAACTCATTGTTTTTACAAGTCATTAAAATCAATCACATGGAGAATTTGTTATATTCATGATTTGATTAAAAAAAACTTTGCTTTCGTTCTTCTTTTTCCTGTTCTTTCTGTGTTTTCTTTTCTATTTTTTTTCCTCCTCCTTTTTGTGATGTCAAAAGGGCGTGTAGTGTTTGAGTTATTTTTGTTTTATTTAGTTTTGATTGTTTGATTATTTTCCATCATAAAAAAGGGGAAGATTATTACAAATCTAATTTCAGTGAATATAATTTTGATGATAGCAAACACTTATATTTCTCTACTAATATTTCATGTCCATAAGATCAAACTGCAATTTAAACCTGCTCAAGATTGAGTAGATTAGGACTGAGTCAGTTTGTAATGTACGACATGTGTCTTTTACCTTTCTTGAGTCCATTATAACAATGTGAGTCTTGATGCTAAGTAACCTTGTACACATACTCTTGGGGAAATTTTTCTGACTAATTTAGAGTTTTTTGTATTTGATCACATCATCCAGGACAATCCAATAATCGGCTTGGATAATTAGTTAAAAATAGAAATCCTAATTAGGACATCTTGGTTAAGGCAGTCGCAATTAAGCTCATCGTTCTGGACAATATTTATATCGGTCGGGACAATAGGCTAAAATAAAAAAGAATCTATCGCCAGATTTGTTTAGCTATCTTTTATTTTTGGACATCATCTAGGACATCATCCTGGATGATGCAATGTAATTATTCCTAAATTAATATGATAATTAAGGAATGCAATTAAGGTTTGATCGCTCAATTATATCATTCATGACGATCATAAGATCAGCCGGGATGATCAGTTCACAAACCTTAGTTCCTCCTGGATGATCAAACATCAACTTAGTTCTATTCAGGGTGATGTTCTGGACGATATGTACTGAATTAAACTAATTGTCCGGGATGATCGTAGATCCGCCTGAATAATCAAGTTATTTTTCCATCATCCAGATATCCTTTCAGGGTGATGTTCTGGATGATGATCATCATTTTGTACTAATTGTCCTGGAAGATCGTGAGATCATTCTAGATGATATAGCTATTTTTCCATCATCTAGACATCCATCGAGGATGATTATTTGGACGATATTCATCGAGTTGAACTAATCGTATAAGATGATGTACTATCATCCTGATGATATTTGATGATTAGTTGCTAATTAGGGCTAATTTTGAGCCTTTATTTAAAAGCTCTCTTATTTTCTCAAAGAGAGATCTTTTGCTGCTGTCCTGACCTAAGAGAGCCAAGAGGAGAGGGAGAGCAAGGGAGAGAGAGAGGATCTTGTGAGGGGGCGTTTGTGAGGGGGAGTTTGTGAGGGGTTTCACAAAGGTTTCTTTAAGCAAGGATCCATCGTCGTCTTCTCTAATCATCATCCCTAGTTCCTTGAGGGTTCTAGAGAGATCTACTTTAGCATCTAATCGAGATTCTCTTCTTGCTTCAGGAGGAAACAAAAGGTGTTGGGTTCTCTACCTCACCTGGGTTTGTGGAAAGGAGTTTTTGTATGGGCTTTTCCGCCTTGCTATGGGGGAAAAAGGAGAGACACTGTATTTTGTACAATACTTGAATGAGAGGCTCTGGGGAGTGGACGTAAGTCAGGTTGACCGAACCACTATAAAATCTGGTGTATTCTTTCTTATTATGCTTCCATATTTAATTTCCGCACTTTATTTTCTATGGTGAATCTTGGTTTGGTTGTGATTATGCTTTTGTTTAAAGAGTCTTTTTTAAAATACTAATTCACCCCCCTCTTGGTTAGCCTTAAGACTAGTTCATTAGGGCTTAACATCCTTGTCGAACTTTCAATCTCTTGATATTTACTCTGATTGTCATACATAGATTTTTATTTAGCAAATCCCCAAAGCTTTCTTAGATGTCACGCTGAGATTTTCATTATGTAGATCTCTAAAAGTATATCTCTATATCTTTATAGATCTTTAAATGCACTTATTATTAATAATTTGATTAACATGTTGGTTGTTGTTGAGTAGAGACTCAAAAGATAATAATAGAGTACTTCATACTCAGGTCCCTAGAGTGTTACTTTGTATATATATGATAGTTGATAGTATAGTCAACATGTGTTCTTCTTATACCAACTACTATATCACCTTAATTTCTAGCATTTTTATAACTGCTCGCATCTTTCTTTATCGTGGCCATATATGAATGCAATATTTCTACCATATAATTATAGATGTCATTCAGAATTTGCTCGAGTTTTGTAGGTTCAACAGTTTAGAGTTCTACTCATAGTTTTGATTTGAGTTTTAAGGCTTGGGTGCTTCTTGTTATATGCTTTATACGGCGGGCATTGGTGAAAGATTACCTAATTTATCATTACTAACTTATCATGATATTTTGTACACTCGGCCCTTTGTTTATTACTTTGGTAGGCCTGATGAAGGAGTATATGCCAGTGACCTAAACCCTTCGGGTTTGTATTAGGTTAGTGAAGAGGAGTCATCGGTCCAGAGCTTTGTGCATAACTGACTTGTTGATGATATAATCTTCTTAGTTCAGCCTAGGCTTTATATAAACTTTAGGATATTTTTCTCTGTCCTTTGTTTTATACTTTGGTGGACTTATTAAAGAAAAATTCCTTTGATCCTCACTTCGTGATTTATAAATTCATTGAAGGATTTGCATGTTTCATATTTAATTGATAGTACCAAATATATATAGTACCATGATCCTTAACTAGTTGAGAATACTTTAATCTGAGTCACTTGAGTTCATCATATTAGGTGAGCTAAGATTTGATAGCTCTTCGTGCTCTATTTATTGAATTCGGGTAATTCCAAGCCTACTTTCGTTGCCTGTAGAAACAACTTGGCAACACTTTTCCTATGAAATGAATATTCCTTATTCATTTTATCTTTGAGGGAGGGGAACATTCTATCATCAGTTTCTGTTGTTAGCCTTGGGCATTCTTCTTTCACCTAGAAGGTTCTTAGCCTATTGTTCACCCCAAATATCCGCTTTGGTTGGGGATTAGGGTTGTTGACCTGTTTTGGCTTTTATGTATATTGCATTGACTTCTTACCTTTATCTACATTATAAACCACTTATTTTTCTTTATTAGCTCTAAAGAAAAACGTAGAGGTGGGCTCACCTCTTCTAGCACCCAGGGCCTTAGCTTTCTTAGGTTTATCATAGTGTTTTATAACCTGGACAAGTTCAATTTCTTAAACTTGACCACTCTGTCCACCAGATCTTAAAATATGGTGATGGTAGCCTTGCAAAGGAATGGTTGCTTCTTATCATCAATGTTTCCCATAAGTAATTGCACAACATGTTCTTCTTCAAGCTGCTACTCACATTTCATGCTTAAGTTGTGCTAGCGAGTGATGTATTTGATTACTGATTCATCTATTTTTTTCTTATCCAATATGAGGTCAACGATCGTTATCTTCTCAATTGCACTAGTGAATTCTTTCACGGACATAGTTTCTAATTCTGTGAAGCTCTTCACATAAATGTTTGGCAGTTTGACATACCATTTGAAAGTAACAATTGTTAAATTACTAACAAATTATCTGAAGAGTAGAACATCATTGCCTCCTATATTTTTGCATGTGGCTTTGAATTGTGCTAAGTGCTATATATGATTATTATTACCGGTGAAAGGAATGAAAACTTTGGGACAGAGTACCCCTTTGAGTAAGGTACTTGACCATATTCTATGGGATATGGACGACCTTTGCCTACTAGTTTCTCCACTTAATCAATGACTATAATAGCCTTGATCTTCTCGGTGATAATCCCCTCAAGTTGTGCAGCCGTTACAGGCTAAGAGGTACTTATAATGTTTAGCAGCGTGGGCTGGCGAGTAGTGTTGTGCCTTTGTTGCCACCTCTAGGTAGGGCTATCAAAATAGGGTCACGGGTCAGGTTCGGGTCCAATCCAAAATTGACCTGACACTGTTCGACCCGACCCAAACACGACATGTTTTTGCAAACGAGTCAGTTTTCTGAATCTGAACCCGACCTACTTCGGGTTTGGGTCAACCCGAACCCGACCCGCTTCGAATATGTTTTACTAAAATTTTTTATTTAAGTCAAATTATTTAAATCTAAGTTAAATTAAGGAAAAATTTACTTCACTCAATTTAAAATAAATTAACCTTAATTTAATTTGGGCAGCAATGTTTATATTTTTTAAAAAATATAATTTGCTTATTATTATTATTATTATTATTATTATATATATATCCTTCTAAATTAATTAAAAAAGGGTCAAAGCGTGTTGATTTTGGGTTTCCGGGTAAACCCAAACTAGACCAAATTTTACAAATAGGTCGAAATCCCTAACCCGGACTTGACCCAATTTGGGTTTGGGTTTATGCAAACCCAAAATTTTTTAGTTAGGTTCTTGTCGGGTTTCCTAGTCAAGTCAAATATTTACACCCCTACCTCTAGGAGTGTCTCATACTCAAAAAATTTAAGGTATTTGGAGATCCGAAGGATCTACCGGAGGATATAGCGTGGGACCGAAGGTAGTAGGTCTCTACATCATCTGAATCATTGCTGATATTTGGGTCATCATCTCTATCATCTTCTCATTCAACTAAGAGATTTCTCTATCCTTGGACCTCATTTGACATCACATTTTCCACCGTATGCCTGAAAGCATGATATTCTCAACAGCAAAGGCATTTTCTTTAACTTCTCCTTCCTCTTTTTCTTCTAAAGGGTGGCCATTTCTACTGGCAATTGACATAACTGATAATGTCATCATTGTATATGTCTGAGTGGTTAATCATCTTCATCACCACCATCATCATCATCGATATGGCTTACCATATAAACCACTCTAATTTCTATAGTGTCATCATCACCATATTCTTCTTCTTCTTCCCCTTCTTCGTCTAATACTTGGATCTTTGAGCGGTGACATCACTGGATCTCTGACTGTCAATTTGGAAAGAAGCTTTCTTTGATATGCGGGCAACAACCAAAGTTGGATTCTTCCTTTAGAGGGGTCAGTGAGTGATGAGATCCCCGAGAGTATTCTCCAAGGTGTCAACTACTGGGATGGGCATCATTGTGGGTCTTGTTTGGAACCTATTTCTGATGTTGTTTGTGGATGGGGGTCAAACTCTTGGAAGTTGCAATGGATGTCACACCTAAATCAGTTCTTCTTTCTCTTCTATCTTCTTCTTCTCTGTGAGGCTTTCGCCTCCATATTTCTTTTTCTTTTTGGAGAGACCTTTCAACGATGAATCCCTGAACCTAAGGTTCAGGTGTTACGCTCCGATGCTCACAGCATGGGACATACTTTCTTTTCTTTCTCTCCATCACAATAAATAAGCATTCTTTCAGTGGAGTCCTTCTGGTCTCGACCATCAATGTCTGCTGGTACTTTCTCTTCTTCATCCCTCTCTCTTTCACAATCTTCAAGACCTGTAGACTCGGGCTGAGAGAGTTTTAAGCTCCTTCTTCAAGGGAGCTAGCACTTGAGGTTGTTGGTCCGAAAATGACTTCTTCAACTCACCAGTTAAGATATTTTGTTTGACCCATTTTAGGCATGCAAACCCATTCCGGGTGGGAATCTTAGCATCAGGCTCATAGGCCGATAGATTTAATGGGTGGGCCGGTAATTATTATTACTGAGCTCAAATCTCAGCTCTAACTTTCACCTCAATTTGCTTATTAGCTTTCCTCTAAATGAGGAAGCTTCACTAGTGTTATTTTTGGATGTAGATAACCCGGTTGGCAGAGTGGTGGTGTTTGAAGTCACCATAATAATCTTTTTACGAGTCACAATTTTATTGGTAGATAGGGCCTCTGGATGTGAAAGCCATTTGAAGACATAGATCCTCCTTCGAGTCTCTTCAATGGCAGATAGTTGTGCTGGATGATATGCAAAGTGGGTAGGAGATCTAGCATGATGGAGTCTCCTTGTGGGTCTTTCATTATTCATGCCATTCATAGGAACAACTATGATTATTGTAAAAATTACAGAGAACCTGAGACTACCAAACTGGAAGGTAGCTCTAGTATTTTTAGTTTAGATAATATCAATCACTAATTGGATCCTGGCTGCTTGTTATAATTGGATGGTTATCAGAGTGTTCTAAAGATCCATATGCATAAATAAAAGAAATGAGTTAGTAATTAGTATCTGATATATCATCTCACACTTTAAAAATGCAGATACTTGCCCATAACATAAGAGTAAAGATAGATAACTCCATCAAGCAATTAAAATAATATTTAAAATTTTGCTTAAAGATATTTTAGTAAATTTATTGAACAATCATATTTTGAATATTTAATATTTTAATTCGTTAATGATTATTTTGAAAATTTTGGAATTTTAACCCGTATTGATTATGATGTTATTACAGTGCTTGGATGACTAGACAAAGATGGAAAGAGAAACCAATCACCAATGGAGTCATCAAAAATATGTAGGGTCCGAAAATTCGCCCCCCCCCCCCCCCCCCTCCCCCGCCCTCCCCCATTGCGTTTTTGGGGGATTTTAATAGAATTAAGTTCCGGCATAAATTTTGGGAAGGCTGATATGTTTTTAGATAAGGAATACCCGCAGATTTCACCCTCATTTTGTGAGGACTTTATGATCCGAGTTCTGGTTTCCTATAGGTGCAAGCCCTTATAGTTAATTACCTCTCCCGATAATGAGAGAGAACCTTCGATTAAGGCTAGTCATTGATTAGATACATAGAGATACGTGTTACCTACATATTGTAGTAGCATAGGTATTTGGAATGGTTGGATAATTGATATTTAAAATTTGAAAGTGCACCATATTGCACTTAAAGTGGATGGTGGGGAATGAATGATGGACCTGGTCAAGATCCCATGTTTTCATTGTCCGGGCCATCGTGGTCCCTAATCTACTTAGTAAGAGGAGGTAGTCGACCCAACCTAACAAAAGGATCTTTGTCAGTAGCCATAGGTTTCTACATCTAAGGGAACCTTGTAGACCTGGGGTGAATGTTTGCTATGGGTATAAATTTGAATTCACCTTAGCTAATAGAGGGCTTTGTGCCCTATCGATTATATTCTTTTGATTCATATCTCAAGGATTTGATGCCATTAGGGACCATATGGGCTCTGGCCATAACTGTAATGTAGTGGTGCCATTTAGAAGCAAACCAATTGGTTCATAGGATCCCAATCATAACAATATATCCTATGGTGTCATTTAGTGGTAAAACCTCTAGTTAGAGGACACGTGGCACATCCTGATTGGCAAGAGACTATTTTGATAATAAATCCTAGTTATATTCTCGACCAGACATTAGCTTTTTGCCAGCTAACATATTTTTAAATTTGTCAACCTCAACAAACTATTGTAGAGGGTGGATAAGTTTTTCTTTAAATGATTTGATGGTTATTTCAATTTTAAATATTTTAAAATTTGAAAATTTTGAATATTTTGGAGTTCTAGATTTTTAATGGGTATTTGGGTGGAATTTTTGAATATTTGAAATTAACCCGTTCGGTTGATATTTACATTCAACACAGTCATCATCGAGGTGTATAGGGTCATTTGCATTTATGGATTGAACCTTATCAACTCTGTCGAGTTATAGATAGAGGATCAGGTTATGTATGCTCAATATTTTATTAATAAATTTCTTTGTTTATAGGCCTTATATGAACGTATAAAATAGATATTTCAGTCAACACCTTGATCGTATATGTATTTGATAGTTTAGGATGTGTCGGCTCCTATCTATATAGAAGGATTGAGCTTAAAATGGAGTTTATTTATTAACCCGCGCAGCATCCCTAGATGTCATGTGTATATCAATAACATGCTTGCTCGGGCCCATATGATTTTACACTTACACATGCACTTTAATGTACTTATGTGTATTGTGGGCTCCGAAAATTTGGCCCCGGCCTCCACTCGCTTTTCTTATTCAGCGAGGGAGTTTTAACGTAATAAGTTCCGAGGTAAATTTTGGAAGGCAGATGGGTTTGTAGATAAGACACTACCCAGAGATTTCGCCCTCATTTTGCAAGGACTTTATGATCTGAGTTCTGGTTTCTTATAGGCCCAAGCCCCTATAGTTAATTACCCCTCCCAATCATGAGAGAGAACCTTCAATTAAGGCTAGTCGTCAATCAGATGCGTAAAAAATACGTGTTATCTGGCATATAGTAGCAGCAATGGATTTGGGATTTGGAAGTTGGAAATTTATAGGTTTTGAAAGATTTAATATTTAAAATTGAAATTGCACCATCTTGCACTTAAAGTGGATGGTGGGGGAATGGATGATGGGCCCGATCAAGATCCCATGGTTCCGTCATCCCGGGCCATCGTGGAGCCTGGTCTACTTAGTCAGAGGAGGTAGTTGACCCAACCTGACAAAAGGATCCTTGTCGGCAGCCATGGGTTGCTTCGTCCAAGGGGACCTTGTAGACCCGGGTTGGATGTTTGTCTAAGGGAACAAATTTGAATCCACCTTAGCTGACAGAGGGCTTTGTGCCCTATCGATCATATCCTATTGATTCATATCTCAAGGATTTAATGCCATTAAGGAGCGTATTGGCTCTGGCCATAACCTCTATCTGTGGTGCCATTTGGCGGCGAAACCACTCGGTTCAGAGGGCCCCGGGTCGTAACCGTTTACCTACAGTGCCATTTGGCGGCGAAACTGCCGGTTAGAGGACACGTACCACATCCTTACTAGCAAAAGATTGTTTGAGAATGGATCCTAGTGATATTTTCGACTAGACATTTGGCTCTTTGAGAGCTAGAGTAAATTTCAATTTGTCCACCCCGGCAAACTGTTACGGAGGGTGGATGGATTTTGCTTTAAGCGTTTGAATGGTTGGATTTCAGTTTTAAATATTTTTGGGTTTTTTTGGGATTTTGAGAATTTGGATTTTGACATTTTTGGTGGAGCTTTGGAATATTTAAAATAAAACTTTGGATATTTGGGAGATATTTGAAAATATTTGGGGAACCCCTCCGGTTGAGATATGCATTCAACATGGTCATCATCGGGGTGTTTGGGGAGCATTTCTATTTTCTGGATTGAACCTTGTCGACTCTATCTATTGGTCGATAGAGGATCAGGTTTCATAGGCTTTATGCCCTTATTAGTGAATTCATATTGTTGTAGGCCTTGAAGGCCTAATATGAATATTTTAAAGCAAATATACCAGTCGCCACAACTTTATATTTGCTTAATGGTTCGAACCCTGTCGACTTCTATTGACCCGTATAGAAGGATCAGTTTCGAACCTGAATTCACTTGTCAACCCGCGCAGCATCCCTAGACGTCACGTGTGTACCAATAACATGCTCGCCGGGGCCCATGCAGGTTTGGATTATATTTTCCCCCTTAGTGTACCTATGTGTATACAAATTACAGTGCACGTGCGGGGGTATTTTATAATATTTGTAGACGCCTTCTGTCTGCTTTTATGGAGGTTGCAGATCCAGTGGCGTGGCGTAGCAGCTTCTGAATAGAGTTGTTCGCTGCTTCGTACAGGTAGACTGTCGTGCACTACTCGTTGCTTTCGACAGGTGGGTCATAGTGCACTAACGAGTCTCCTGCTTTTGTTTGTAGATGCTTGTATTCGTTGTAGTTGTTTGGTTCATGTAGTACATCCGTCATTGTTATGAGTGGACAGGTAGATGTATTCCTTCACTGACTGAAATTGACTTCAGGATACTGCATTTACTGAAGTCTTTCTGCATCTACCCATCAGTGGCATGTGGCACATACATCTGTCTTCGTAGAGAGCTTGTATGTGTTGCAGATCTTTTTCTATTTATATACAAGCTGGTTGGTGGGACCCTCACTTGCACTTGCTCCTCTCTTGTTCATTAATATTCATCATTAATTACTTCTTAATGCTTGTAAGAAACTAATTTATTTGCTAGCAATTTATTTGTTGTCGGCTGTGTGAGCATTCTGGCATTTATTCATTACCTCATGTTACAACAGCTTGTATGTGATTTGTATATATTGTTGACATATCAATCTTGCCATATTCGTTGCATATGGCGATGACCCATCATCACGATCATTGCATGCTTCTTAGTCCGCTCCCCTCTAGACAATCAATTGAGCATGCTATTGATTATCCACCATTCATAATAAACCTTTCAATCTTCATTGTTTGTAAATGTTGATTAGCAAGATGTAGGAATTTTCCCTAACCCCACCAAGAACTTTGCATGTATGAGGTTTGAATGAATCATACTTCTTGATTAGCATTTGCATTGAAATAATAGTTCCATTCACATCTTGCTCATTCTCCAAATTGAATTCATTGTTGCTCTTCTATTGGTGTTCATTTGAATATATAGAAATCACATGATATCTTGAATTTGATTAACTCAAGGCCCCAAGTTCAAATTGAGTTCAATTCATGCTCATTTCTTTAAGTTCAGAGCTTGTAAAGTTCAAGCATGTGATCAGTTTGAGCTATTGTATACAAACACTTGGTTCATTTGATTTGCGTCATTTGATCTGAGTCCGAATCATGTTCTTCTTGAATTAAAATTCCATGTGATCTTGTAGAGTCCAAGTTCAGATGTTCAAGTGTAAGTCATATGTCCCCTGTTGTCCTTGCAAGTTAATTGCAAATTCAAATTGTTCAAGTCATGATTGCTTGAGTTCAAGTTCCCTTGAATGTTAAAATTGCAGTCCCTTGAGTTCAATCATGTTCTAGTTCATTTCAAATTAGAATTGAATTCATTTGGGTTCAAGTTCACTTAGATAGATTGAATCAAGTCCACAAGTCCCCAAATTCTTCCAAGTCCTTGTCTTATTTCAGACAAAATTTCGGCAGCCTCCCGGCGTCTCCCCCGTTCAGGGGAAAAACCAAGAGGCCGCCTACCCGCCACATCAATAAAGACGTGTACGGTTGGTGTTGGTGAGACACCGCGGCGGTTGTATTTTTGTTTTCTCCCACCACACGCACTAAAGGCGTGCTTGGGGTTTTAAAAAGCATTTTTGAAAAGCAAATTTTTTGATTTCCCCCCGCCCGGGGGTACTTATAAGTTACCCCGCTTCGCCGCACGTGCCGCACCGGGGTCCCATCCCACCACGCGCACTAAAGGCGTGCTTGGGACAGTTCTCCAGTTTGCCACGAACATTGAAACAAAGTTTTGAGTTTAGAAGAATTCGTACCTCCGCGGGGTTGTCGTGGTTGACACATGGATCGAGGGGTCACTCGCCTACCTCGTCGTAGGTGTCGCACCGGGTTCCCTCCTACCACAGCCACTAAAGGCGTGCTTAGGTGGTTTGCCGGTCCGACACGGACATCGAGATAAGAGAGTGGGGGGATTATGCATTTGCATTTTTTATATCTTATTATAATTAATTATAATTGATAATAATAAATTATGATTTAAAAATAATTAATTATAATTAATAATAATTAATTTTAAATTAAAATAATTAATTTTAATTAATTTTAAGCATTTACAATTAATCATTAATAAAAATGATTAACTATAATAACACTAAAAATTAATTAGAATTATTTTAATTAAATTATCAATAATGATTAAATATAATTAAATATTTAATTATAACTAATTTTAATTAAATATAATTAATTATTATTATCAATTTACTAATTATAATAATAATAATAAAGAAAATTATGCATGATTTGTACAGGGTTAGAACAAGATTAGTGTAGGATTTGAGCAGGGTTTAGTTTGTATTTTCTTCCCTTCACAGTAAATCCCGAATTCACCAAATCCTGTAGTCAAGTGGATTTACTGGATTTGGCCAAAGTAGCGGCTGAAGGGAGAAAGTTACCTTCTAAGTAATGGGATCCCGTTATTGCTCCCGATCAAATTGTTGTAACCTCCGATCCTTACAAGAAGGTGATTCGTGGAAGGAGTGGATGGAGGCGAGGGCAAGGTTGGGTGGATTGGTCAAGGTATGAGCCTCTCTCTCTCTCTCTCTCTCTCTCTCTCTCTCTCTCTCTCTCTCTCTCTCTCTCTCTCTCTCTCTCTCTCTCTCTCTCTCTCTCTCTCTCTCTCTCTCTCTCTCTCTCTCTCTCTCTCTCAGCCGACGGGAGAGATGGGGTTCTACGGCTACAGCAAGGGCTCGGCTAGAGGAGGCTTCGGGCAGAGGAAGACTCCTCTCTCTCTCTCTCTCTCTCTCTCTCTCTCTGTGGACTGACGGAAGGTGGAGAGGCTTGCGATCGTGGGAGCAGAGGGAGGAGGAGGTCGTGGGAGAGGTGTCGGGCTGAACAGAGTTTCGGCTCTGTGTGTGTGTGGAGTCGGAGGAGGAAGGGAGCAGGGCTTCTATTTAACGACGCGAATAGGCGACAATCGAGGAGCTGCCGTGGGATTTGCGGGATCAGACGCGAACGGTGCCGCGTCTACAGAGTTTCAGCGGGATTCCCTGCGGGAATTCGGGAGATTTGGGCGGCTTCTCGACATATACGAGGTATGTCATTTTTGTTATTTCTTTCTTTTTTGTTCTTTACACAGAGGTCAACATGTATACAAGCTATAATGCATATGCAGGGGATTTTAGACATGCGACAGGTCTCCTACGATGGCTTATGAAAGCATATGTTTTTTTGTGGCTCTTAAGATGATTGTCATAGTAGCTATATCCTCTATTTGTAATTATAGATTTAGGCCACCAAGATTTGCATTCATCTTTAATAGCATATTTGTCAAATATTTACCATTAACCCTAGTGAGCCCAATGCCTTATGTATTGACATCCCCTTGAATAAACCTAGAAGTATCATATTGTTGCTTCCACTACATGTTAAATCCTCCCTAGCTTGTAGAACTTTGGTTTATTTGTTTGAGGATTGGAGTCAACTGTAGGAAGCTTGCTATAACTATTGCATATCTATTCTAATAATCAGTAGATATTTGCCTTTATTGTGAGTTGTTTTATGTCTATATGTTTGGGAACCTCATCATTTTTTGTGGGCGATCTGGTTATCCTTTTGTAAGTTGGTATTGACTACCAAGTGAGCTTCCTCCCCTAACTTTCATGTGCTTGCAAAAGGATCTCTCTTCTTTATAATATATTTGCAGTTGCTTCTTTATCCATAGAAAGCTTAGTACATTTGCTTACATGTTGATGATGAGTGCATACCGAGTTATACTTCACACCAATATCTTCATACATATTAGCTAGTAAATTATTATACTCATAGCACATCAAAATTCATAACTTGTAAGAGACTATAGTCTCTCATTTTCTTGACATCACATAGTTGTCAGAGGATTGTTGTATGAATGGGTACTTTTTTGTATTTTAAATGCTTTTTTCTATATGTGATAGATATTTTTCAGTGACTCATAGGCTTGCACGTTTGAAGTAGTCACTTTATATATTGCTTCTGGATTATGTATCAAGCAAACAATAAAATTTTTAATAATAGCTCATAGGACATGCTTGTATCTCCTTCATTATTTTTTTTGTGGTTTGCAGTATTTTCATTATCATTAACTATGTTAAAATCATTATACACATTAGCAATTTAATGTTGACTTTTGGCTGCGCTATCTTCATCAACTATCTCTTTATACATCAATCAGTGACTTATTGTATTCTTAATGTCACCTTGGTTTTGAAAGTGTTATTGTAGGCATTTCATTCATCACTCCTTACTTACAAGTTGATTGGCATGGCCATCACTTGCACTTGCCCTATTCTTGTTCAATGACGTCAGCTATGCATTAATCTTCAATGCTTGTAAGAGATTGAGATATTTGCTAGCAGTTTGATTTGTTGGTTGTAGAAGCATCTTGGCCTCTAATAGATTGTAGGGATGTCCCAATATTTATTGCATGAGTAATATGAGTGTTGTGTATTCTCTTTTAGGAATTGATTTGATCGAATGTTCAAGTCTTTTTAACCGTAAGGTTTATCATTTATGTTCATTGAGGGCTTCTCCACCTAAAGTCTTATGTTCACTTATTGGGTCCAAATTATCATTTAATATTAATTTGGAGTCTGATTTGTTGCTTGTTCATAGTCACCATATCATATTCAAATCTAAGTTCCCTTGTAGTTCATTTGAGTTCATGTTCTTTATGCATTTTGTTAAATCTCAACTTATCTGAATTTGGTTCAAGTATAGAAATCCCCTGTATAGCCATTTAAGTCCCCTTATATTTATTGGAGTTCAAATTATGGTCCTCAACTGTTCATTTAAGTTCAAATTAGGTCCTCTATTATTTGGTTTAATTCAAGTCCTCGTCATTGGAATTTTTGGTAACCCCCTGGCATCTCCTCCATTTAGGGAAACTATAAGAGTCTTAGCATGCCTGCCACATAAAGAAAGACATGCACAGTCAGTGTCGGGGGACATCACAATCATATTATTTATCCCCACCATGCCATGAAAGGCGTGCATGGGTCTTCAAAACCACCTGTTTGAAAAATAATTTTTTCCCTGCCTATGGGTACTTATATTATTGCCCCATCATGCTAAGAAAAGCATGCTCAAGACTTTCCTGCTTCACTATAAGTGCCAAACTTAGTTCCCTTCCATCATGCTAAGAAAAGCGTGCATAGGTGGTCCCTTTCTTTTGAATAAAGATGCAAATTGCATTAATGCTAAAAAGGGAACTAATTTCAAACTACTAAAGAAAGATAACACTATGACAGTCCTTCCTTATCAAGTCCAAAAAGCTTGATGGAAGTTCTTTATCTAAAAAGGTATCCCAATAAAAATCACCTAATAAAGAAAGATTGGCGCAATAATATGCAGCCTTATTACAATCTATATGAATGAAATTAAAAATGACATTATTAAAGATTTCTAGAAATGAGAGATCCGGCCTTATAACTTTATTCTTCTTCACTATTCTCCTCTTGTTTGAATCTTGGAGCTTCCTTATGATATTTACATTGTCTCCTTCAATGATTATTCCCTCGTATTTGCACATCCAATCTTGAATGTAATCCCCAAATGTCACTATCGATTTAAACTTCAAAAATGCGATATCCTAATTTATCATCTTCTTGCCATAAGCACACAACATTCTCCCTTTATGGTCTCTTAACACCCCTGAAATTCCCACCGCATTTAATGGTAAGAATGCCGCGTCTACACTCAATTTAATCCAACCTTCAGGTGGGGGACACCAAGCTTTAGATAGCTTTTGCTGATTGGTGTTCCAGTTCTTCTCAATTGGAGCTGAATGTATAAAGCTAGCATTAGATAAGATTTATGTCGCAATATAAGCTATTGGTGGCTCTATTTTTCCATTCTTAGATAGGTTCCAAAACTTCCAATTGAATTATACTGCTGAAACATAAATTCTTGCTAGACCACAATTAGTATTTCCTCTGTGCTGTAGTTCCTTTATGCAATTAGAGACACTTTGGAACAACGGAACATTAATTCCCCATTGTCTCAGTTTTTGTAAAATTTCCTTTAGCTTGAAGCATCTTACAGCCACATGTTCTATATCTTCAGTAGTTTGACATCCTCTAGGGCAATCTCTGTTACAAAATAATCTTCCATGGCATAATCATTCATTTGTCAGCAAAGAAAATCTCCACCAAAATAGTTTTTCCCTTTGGTTTACTTTAAACTTTTTCAACCAACTCGTATTACTGATATTACCTTCTTAACTTTGGTTATTTGCTTCATAAGAAAATGGAGTTATTGATCTTCCTGAATTTGTGTTGATTAATTCTACCTCATCCTCTATACCTTCTTCCCCTATTTCAACCTGTTGAATCAGATTTCCCATATCTTCAGAGAAATATGTGGTCAGTTTCTCTTTACTCCAGCTTCTATTTTCTTCAATTAAGAATGCAACTTTTTTGTCATAAAGTTCATTTGCATTACAAGTAGTCGACCAAGTATTCAATCTACTATCAAGTATCCAAGTATCATTTCTTATTTTAATTTTTTCTCCATTGTTGACTTTCCATCTTACTATTGGTTTCAGATAATTAGTGCCTTCTTTCATAATCTTCCAAGATGGAGATTAACATCTTTTCACACCTTCTTCCCAAATGGCATCCCCATATTTACTCTTCAAAATTTTGCTTAAGAGTGACTCTTGGTTATGTAGAAACATCCAAGCTAGTCTAGCTCTCAATGGGCCTTGCCTCTCTGCTACTCCTAGAATACCAAATCCACCATAATTTATAGATAAGCATAATGTGGACCATGCAATATAATACATCCCATGACTCCCATTTTTCGTGTGCCAAAGAAAATTCCAACATTGCTTGTCCTATTTTCATCAAAATGCTTTTTGGAATTAAAGAATGTACAACCTGATAAGAAAGCATATTAGAATAAACAGTTTTTATTAGTAACATTCTCCCTGCCAAGGATAACCTCCGAGCTCCCCATTAATTCAATCTTCTCAGAGCTTTTTCAATAGTATTGTTGTAGTATGCTGCTTTCAATATCCTTAATGCCAATTTGAACCCCAAATAATTGAACTCCTTGACTTCTTTTATTCCCATAAGATTGTTTAAATTATTTCTTCTCTTCTTTAATACCTTCTTTCCATAGAGTACCGTAGACTTTTGAGAGTTTCTTTTTAGTCCTCTCCAGCCACAGTAATCTTTAAAGATTTGCATCAATGTTTTAACATTTCTTCTATAGGCTTCGGAAACCACTAGGACGTCATCTGTAAATAGTAAATGTGTTAATCTTTCAATATTAGTTGCTATTCTTATGCCCAATTGATCAGATTTTTCTCGGAGAGCCTTTGATAGAAGTTCAGAGCACAAAATGAACAAACTAGGTGACAATGGACATCCTTGTCTAAAGCCACAATGTGTCGTTATCCAATTTGTTCATCTCCCATTTATATTAATCGAGTATTTAGGATTACTGACACATTGCATGATCAGATGTATCATCTTCTCTGGTACTCCCATTATCATCATAAATTGTTTTAAAGTTTCTTGTTCCATGTCCAGCTTTAATAATAGGTATTCCAATTTTGCTACTGAGAATCTCATCTAGTTAGTAATCTATTAAGCAATTAGACAATTATCAAATATGCTTCTTCCCGGTACAAAAACTCCTTGGTTCTCCAAAATAACCTTTGGTAGACACTATTTAAGCCTACTAATGATCCATCTTGTAGACAATTTGGCACAGACAAATAGGTCTGAATTTGGAGCATTAATAAGCATTTTGGACTTTAGGAATAAGTACCACTACTGTCTCCTTCCAATACTCTGGCATCACCCTTATCTTGAAGAATCCTTCAATTGCATTCCAAGTTTCTCCTTCTACAATGTTCCTTTGAAATAATAAGCATTAGCACCATCTGCACCTAGTGATTTGTTGTTATTCATATTCATAACAATACTTGTCAAGTCTTCTTTTGTGAAGTCCGAATTCATTGACTTCACCATCTCTTCTTGAATGCATTCACCATTTGTAAAACCGGCCAATCTTCCACGTTACAATTACGTTTGCTCCATTTATTAGAAAACAACTTCTTAATCACCTCACGAATTGATTATGGGCAATTTCCATAATTCCATCATCTCAAGCAATTTGATTGATCTGGTTGTTCCTTTTCTTTGTTGTAGCGTATGTGTGGTAGTAGCGAGTGCTCTTCTCTCCCTCTTCCATCCATTGGCTTTTTGACTTTTGTCTCCACCAAGTTTCCAATCTAGCTAAAGTTATGTTGAGTTCATGCACCTTGATTCTAAGTTTTAGTAGATTCTCCTGATTCAACCCACCTTCCATAGCCTCCATATTTTGCAAATGCAAAATTTCACTTTAAAGCTCTTGTTTCTTCAAGGTTAACTCTCTCAATTTATTTTTGCTCCAATAATAAATATTTTTGAGAGATCTCTTTATTTTCCTTTTAAGGATTTCATCAGCACCTCCAAAATCCTTCTTCCTACAAGAATTAGCAATGATACCCCTAGCAGCCTCATATGAACACCACAAGTTCTCAAATCTAATTTATCTTTGCTTGTGCATCTTTGTTGTAAAATTGAAGTAGTATAGGGCAATGGTCTGATGCTACTCTAGGTAGATGTTTAATGACTGCAGGAGAGATATCCATCATTGATTTCGAGTTTAACCAAACTCTATCAAGTCTCTCCCAAATTCTAGTCAGTCCTTCTTTGTTGTTGCACCATGTGAATTTAGGACCAATAAAACAAATATCATGATAGTCGTTATTAGTCATTAACTCCTTCATTTATTGAGGTCCTTATGAGAAAATAAATCTTTTACCTCCCTTCTTCTCATTCTTATTCAATAAGCAATTAAAATCTCCCCCTACTATATATGGCTCCTCACTATTCATATTATTCTCAATCAACATCCAAAATTTTCTTCTTTCATACTGGTTTTTGTTTCCTTAAACAATGGAAACCTTAACTGAGTTTCCTTTAGGAGTTGTCAGCTTACCTATTATACATTGATTCGAAGAATCAATGATTGTAAAGGAAGTTGTTCTATATTTCCACAAAGCAAGAACACCACCTGAAGTTCCACTAGCCACAACATGGTGGAACTCCCAATCATCTCCAACCAGTTTCCTGACATCATCATTTCCCAAATTTTCCAGCTTTGTTTCCATACCAATGAAGAACATGCCATTTTCTCCTATCAAACTTCTCAAGTGTTGGGAGGCTTCTTTCTTTTTCTCTCCCCTACAATTTCAAAACATTATGGAAGACATTAAAAAAGTTGTGGGGATGAGGCCCCAACCTTTTCAGCTACACCTTCTCCTTTCCTTGTTCTATGATATCCCTTTATAGGACCTAGCATTTTCATTTACTTTGCTAGTTTAACTTTATTGGTTGATAGCTTTGCATTATTCTTACTAGCTCCCATCTTTCAATCAGTTGTATCACTTTACTTCCATCTCCATCACCTTTGCCAAATTTTGCAATATCTTCTTGCTCTCCTGGAATATATATCATTTCAAGTTGACTGGTCATTACTTGATCTTCAAATTCTTTATTCTGATATAAAATAATTTTATTTTCAGAATCATTGTTGATCTCAATTGAATCTAACTTGGAAATTTCTACAATAGGTACATTTGATTTTTGTACTTCTACAACTTCCATTCCTCATTAGATGGGATCATCACATCTGCTTGTTCAACTGCCATGCAATTGTCTATTTCACTGATAATTTCTCCTTTTTCAATCATTGTATTACTTAGGATATCCTTCTATACTTCCTCATTCATATTTATTTGTTTTCCTTTGATTTCCAAGCTCAATGATTTTATTGTTTCCTTCATTTTAGTACTGCTTGGAACCTTTTTAAAAAAGGTTTTCTTAAACAAACTCCCATTAGAAACAAATTTTGGCTTGTTCCTTTTATAATTCACATGCACCCATGGTCCATAATTATTGTTCTCCTCATTTTCTTGCACCATTTCATGAGTGTGCTTGTTGTTTCCTTTTACTTTTTTATTTTCCATCAAGCTTCCTTTTTTGCATTGACTTTTGACATGTCCTATCATCCCACAATAATAAAAAAAAAAATTGTAACTCCTTCATATTCAAATTTTTGAAAAATCTTCCAGCAATGCCTTCCACCCAAGCACCCAATGGTAGTGGTTGATCTAATTTCACACGAACACATGCTCTAGCAAACTCTCTTCTTCCCCAATGGAGCATGTTACTGTCCAACATCAATGGAACTCCCACCATTGAAGCTATCCTTGCTACATTTCTCTCATCCCAACATTGCAATGGTAGTTGAGGCATTCTTATCCAAATAGGAGAGGTAAGTCCTTTCTTTGATAAAGGAGAAAACTACGGGGACCATCGGTCCATACCAATAATGTGCCCATTCACGAACCATGGGCCTCCATATATAACACCTTCTAGAGCATCATTAGATTTAACTGAACACAAAAACCATCCCATTCCTAGAGTGGCAAAATTGAATTGATCATATTGAGCCCATTATCGTCTGAGTTTCCATGCTACTACATGAGGTGGCACTTCTTTCCCAAACACCTTACAAACCAGAGAATTACAAAGTAAGTTTGCATTTTTTTTTTATATTCCTTGATCATTTTAACATCCTTTCCATCTTCTATCAACATATCTTCTCCTTCTATGAACTTTAGTTTTATATATAGCTTTTTGATCCATACTTTACCAGGTGCAGTCTTCTTACCATCCCTCTCAGTCATTTGATCATCAATCTGATTTGCTGTTTTTTCTTTAATAAAAATTGACTTCAGCGTCAGTTGATCCAATTGCTTGTCTGTGTTTAGAACAACATTTTTGTTCTCATAACTCAGGGAATTTGCATTTATCACACTGTTGCCATGGATTGCATTTGAATTCCCGAATCTTTGAACAAAAATATTCATTCCCAAAGATGAAGCTTCATTGTCAAAAGTTTTCGCTGGTGAAAGTTCAGCCATTTTCATAACACGGGGTGTTTTAATTTCAAACTCCATTTAAACATTCTTTCCTTTGCCTTCAACATGATTGATAATATTGGAGATATTACCAACATTTTTGTTTATTACTAACATACCTTTTGATCTTCTTTTTCGAGCCTCCTCCGCGTCCATTGATAACCTTCCATTTGTAGTGACATATGAAGTTTTGTTCAGCATCAATGATCAACCTTGAGTAGTGGAGTCCATCGACGTCCCGCGGACGTCCGTCGCCATGTCTTTACTGCCTGTAGAAGCGACGGTTAAAAAATTGGGAGCATTGAATTTGAATTTTTCTCTCTTTAGTGGGAACTTCTCTCTCTATCTAGCTTTTTGATAGGTTTTTGGAAGGATTAGTCGCCTCATTGCGAGCACCGTAGCGAATTTCCTCCCATCGTGCTAAGATAAGTGTGCATGGGAAATTTTATTCGTGTGGCAAGCACTGAGGATATGTTTTTAAAGTTTATAAAATTATACCTATGGGGAGGAACATCAGTGGAGTTGGCATGCTGATTGAGGTGAGAGAATATCTCTTTTTTCATTCTTTCTTCTCTTTGTTAACTTTAATTAATTATGATTAATATTAATTAATTATAAATAAAAATAATTAAGTTTAATTAAATTTAACTAATAACATTAATAATTAATTTTAATTAATTTTGATTAATTATAGCTCATTATGATTAATATTAATTAATTATGATTAACAACATCAAGCCTTTGTCCCACTATGTGGGGCCTACTACATGAATCCTTTTTCGCCATTGTGTCTGGTTAAAAGTCAAATTCTCATTTAAATCTAATAAAGAAATATCATTTCTAATATTTTCTAACCAAGTCTTTTTAGGTCTGCTTCTACCTTTCTTAACATAAGTCAAATTTAATACCTTAACTTTCCTAATCGGGTCAGCGAAAGGCCTCCGTTTAATGTGACTAAACCATCTAAGGCTACTCTCTCTAATCTTATCTTCCACTGGAGCTACTCCAATTTTTTCACGTATATGCTCATTTCGTATCCTATCTCTAAGGGTCAAACCACTCATCCACCTAAGCATCCTCATCTCTGCAACACATAACTTAGTATTATGCTTCTCTTTTAATGACCAACATTCGGTAACATAAAGCATTACAGGTATCACCACCATCTTATAGAATTTTCCCTTAAGTTTGAGGGGGAATTTTCTATCGCAAAATAAGCTCGATGCATTTCTCCACTTCAACCATCCAACTTGAATTCTGCTGATAATATCCCCATCAATTCACCATCACTTTAACTAATAGATCCAAGATATCTAAAATGTGTACTCTTATTAATAATTTGATCGCTCAAAGTTACAATCCCCTTACTAGGTCTATTGCTACTAAAATTACACTTCATATATTTTGTTTTAGATCTACTCAAGCGAAAACCTTTACTCTCTAAAGTTGACCTCCATAATTCAAGTTTACCTTCAACTCCCTCTCTAGTCTTATCAACAAGAAGAATATCATCAGCAAAAAGCATACACCAAGGTACATCCTCTTGTGAATGTCTAGTGAGAACATCCATGACTAAAGAAAAAAGATATTGACTTAAGGCTAATATTTGATGTAATCCAACTAAAATAGGAAAATACTTGGTCAAACCACCTTGTGTTTGAACATAAGTAATAGCTCCTGCATACATATCTTTAATGATTTGAATATAAGCATTATAAACTCCTTTCTTTTCAAGAACTCTCCATAAAACTTCTCTTGGAACTTTATCATATGCTTTCTCTAAATCAATAAATATCATATGTAGATCCTCCTTATTATTATAATTAAAAAATTTAATTATAATAATATTTAATTAATTATAATTAAGTATTATAAATAGTAATGAATTAAAATTAATAATGATTAATTATAATGAACTTTGGTTAATTATAATGAACTTTGGTTAATTATAATTAATTCTGATTAATATAATTTAACTAAAATTAAAAATTATTAATTATCATGAATTTTGATTAATCATAATTAATTATATTTAAAGATAATCAATTAAAATTACAACAACAACAACAACATCAAGCCTTTATCCCACTATGTGGGGTCGGCTACATGAATCCTTTTTCTCCATTGTGTCCTATTAAAAGTCAAATTCTCGTTTAAATCTAATAAAGAAGGTCATTCCTAATATTTTCTAACCAAGTCTTTTTAGGTCTACCCCTACCTTTCTTAACATAAGTCAAATCTAATACCTCTACTCTCCTAACCGGGTCATCGGAAGGCCGCCGTTTTATGTGACCAAACCATCTAAGGCGACTCTCTCTAATCTTATCTTCTACTGGAGCTACTCCAATCTTTTCACGTATATGCTCATTTCGTATCCTATCTCTAAGGGTAAAGCCACTCATCCACCTGAGCATCCTCATCTCTGCCACACTTAACTTAGTATTATGCTTCTCTTTTAATGGCCAACATTCGGCACCATAAAGCATTGCAGGCCTCACTACCATCTTATAGAATTTTCCTTTAAGTTTGAGCGGTACATTTCTATCACATAACAAGCCCGATGCATTCCTCCACTTCAACCATTCAACTTCAATTCTGCTGATAATATCCCCATCTATTTCACCATCACTCTGAACAATAGATCCAAGATATCTAAAACGTGTACTCTTATTAATGACTTGATCACCCAAAGTCACAATCCCCTCACTAGGTCTATTACTACTAAAATTACACTCCATATATTCCGTTTTAGATCTACTTAAGCGAAAACCTTTAGACTCTAAGGTTTACCCCCATCTATAATCAATTAAAATTAAAATGAAATTATTTATAATTAATGTTAATTAACTAAAATTGAAACAAAAAATAAATATAAGATATACAAGATTTAAGCCAATTTTGTTAAATCTTATCAAACAGGATTTATGCATTATTTAAACAGGATCTGAGTAGGATTTATGCAATTTTAAGTAGGATTTAACAAATAATTTACTGAAGTTAATCGATTCAAAAAAAAATTGAATTGTATTTTCTCTTAATTACTTTATTAAGCACACACCAATTCATTCTTCTCATCCTTTACTTTCCTCTTGCACTCTCTTTCCTTTAAATGGCTGGTGAAAAAACATTCTCGAGCACTTACGGGTAGTTCGTCTAGATGCTCTATTGATCCCAGATTTATTGAGGAAGCTGGTGAAGTGTCTTATAATCATTATAAAAATGTTGGAATTAACCTATCCAAAATTGTCAATCAAGAGGTTCTAAACTTTCAGGTACACACTTTTTTTTCCCACAGAACTCTTGGTTTCATCTTCTCCCTTGCCTTTTCATTCAATTCTAAACTTCTATTCAAATTTTTTTGCAAGTCTTTGAATTAACAATGAGGTTACTGCCCTACAATCGTATGTTAATAAAAGGCCTGTAGAAATCACTTACCAAGACTTTCATAAATTTATTCACCTTTCCACTATTGGAGAAAAAATTCACATTTTAGCTTCAAATCTTCACTATAATTGGACCCTTGCAAACACCATTCTTAGGGAAAAAAATGGCCAATATTGATTTTAATGCAACTGATCTTATTATTCGTTATCTTAACAACTTATCCTACATTTGAGATCCCTGCCATAAAAGAATGTCTAACCTTATCTTAGGAAATTTAATTGCCTTTGTCTTAGAGTCTAAATTCAATCTTCAATATCCTGCTCCAACTGATCACCTCTATGTATTCTTTTCCAATAGCTCCTTCCACGTTCTTCACAGTACTCATCGTCATACTATACATGAAGAGCCTATGGAAGAGGAGGGAGAACCTATTCTTGCACCTGCCCCTATTAGCCAATAGTCTCTGATTGATCATCTAGTTTAGAGTTGTGATCAGTAGGAGGTCCGCTTTGACTCCTACATAACAGAGCAACAACAACAAAATAAATAAGATCTAGCTCGCTTTGACTCCTATGTAGCCCAACAACAGTAGCAACATGATCAGGATATGGCCTAGTTTAGAGAACAATTTTCCTCCCTTCATCGCTTCTTACAACCAACTCTACCACCTAAACCTGATCAGGATTCTTCCTTTTCTAGTTTGCTTTATGTTTTTGTTTATGTGGTTGTACTGTTCTTTACTTATGTACTTGAGAGGGGAGAAAAGACTTTGTAAATCCATCACATGTATTCTCTCCAAAAGGAGTTATGTATGATATATAAATATCCTTTAGTTTATTAACTATTTATTAAAAGTTGGTTAAAGATCCCCTAATCCAATATGTTGAAAAATTGTGAAGATTATTAAACCTTATATAACTAGCCTGAGGCTAACCAAGTGGGGGGTGAATTGGTAATTTAAACAATAGTAGTTATTTTAGCATTATAAGAACTAGGTAGATAGAAGCTCCACGAATTGAGGAAGTGTTTTGAAAGGGGATTTTTGGCTTGGAAGTGAAGAGAAGGCTGCATTCATTGTAAATGGAGAATGGTGGCCGGTCATCCTTGGATGACCGGAACACCAATTCCCTTGTTTCTACCACGTGTCCAACTTTGTTGGATTCAAAAGGTAGTTTTACATTCAATCGCAGCTTTTCTAGTTTTTTCAACTCTCCTCTAGTGATTAGAGAGGGAGGATTGATTTCTAAGAGGAAACCTTTGATGGTGAGTGGTAAAGGAAAAGAAGTTTTGGATGCTATGACAAGTAAGTCTTGCTCATCTTTGCCAGTTTTGATTCCTAGAGCCAATGATTTGAAGGCTTCAACCTCTGGTAGCATCGATCATAATTTGAATAATTTTAATGTGTGGATAAAAAAACCACACATTAAAATTAATTCATCTTTTATACATGAAGGAAGTAAAGATGTTAATGTGGTTAAACTTGATTTGGAGAAAGAAAAATCCAATGTTAATGTTCTTAGAAATTCATTGGTAGTAAAGATCCTTTGCAAAAACTTGCCTTTCCCCAATTGTGCTTTTGAATTAAGGAAGCAGTGGGATAAATTTGGAAGATTCCATATTACTGCTCTTGGATTAGATTGGTTCATTTGCTCTTTTCAATCTCATGATGCAATAGAGGGAGTTCTCAATAGAGGTCCATGGTATGTGGGAGGTTTTTTCATTGGATTAGACAAATGGACTCCCAATTTTTATCCTTATTCCTTGGATGGGATTTCTTCTCCCATTTGGGTTCGTCTTCCACACTTGCCATTACACTGCTGGGACGAAACCAACATTACGAGAATTATTTCGAGTATAGGGACTCCTTTATTATTGGATGGAAACATATTTAGATGGGGAAGAAGGGAATTCGCTAGAGCTTGTGTTCGGGTAAAATTAAACTCTAAGCTTCCTAGTGGTATTTGGGTTGAAGGTATTCATGGCAAGGTTTTTCAAAAATTTGAATTTGAGAATTTACCTTCTATTTGCTTCAAATGTGGAAAAATTGGACATAATGATGTAGTATGTCCAAATGGTTTTTAAAATTCATATCTTATTAATAAGGAAGCTACCAAAGAACCTTTATCAGTTGAAGAGAGTTCTTATGGGCCTTGGATGCACGTCAAATTCAAATCCAAAAGAAATATTAAAAGTGTTAAGAGGGATTCACATTTAAACCATGGTGCAGATTTTCAAACTGTTCGCTGTTTCTATGGTGGTTCTAAATCAGATCGCCTCCCTTCAAAAATAGCTTTAAATTCGGTAGAAAATACTACTGAAATCAAGGGAAGAGATGAAGTGGCTGTTAGCATTAATTCAGATTTGTTGAGTGAGCCTGATATAGCTCATAATACAAATTTTGAATATATTAAATCTGGTTCGTTGGATGCTAAAATTACAAATACAGATGGACAAATAGCTGTTATTCCAATGTGTATGCCTAAAATTGCTGAGGATTTGAATTTTCAAACCCCACAAGTGATGGAGGCTGTTATGAAGGAGTGTGAGAAGGAGCGAAATTCGGTTTTGACTCCTTCTAATGCTGCAATTCCTTCTGCTGAGGAAGATTATTCTGGAATTCATAATAATAGTGCTGAAAAATCAGGATCTCAAAATTCAAAATTTGAAATCCCACCAAGCATGGAGACGGATAAGGCTGTTGAGGAAATTCAGTCGGTTTTATCCCCATAAATTCCAGCTGGTTTTAACTCTATTATTCCAACGAATTCTCCTGAGATAGCTGAGAATTCGAATTTTCAAGCTCCTCACATGATGGAGGCTGTTATGGAGAATTTGAGAAAGAGCAGGTCACAGTTTTGACACCTTCTAAAGCTGATAATAGTTCAGGATTATCTGCTTATAATGATAAACTAAGAGATGGCTTTTCTAATTCCATTTCCCCTTCCTCTAATATCAGTTTGAAATTCAATAAAACTGAATTATTTAAAGAGAAAAAGAGTACTTCATTAGAGCTATCCGGTTCTAAAACCAAGCTATTCAAAGAACTACAAGGGCTAGTACCAGTGAAAGAACAAAGTAGGAGAAGGATTGTTGATCACATGGTGAAGAACGATTTGAAGAGTTCTTCACAGAAGCTTTCAGTAATATGATACCCATTTTTCTCATCTCTATTTTCAAAGTCGTTAGAGACATGAAGACGAGAATTCTAATCGAAGAATTTTCCATTTATTTTGCTTGGTATTACAGAATTTATTTTTGGAAAAGACTTCTAAAATACCTATCTTTGGTTTTAATAGGTATTTTGAGAATGTCTTATTTATTTTGTAGTTTTCTTTTGATTTTCCTTTATTGCTATTTTTTTTTCTTGGCTTTTTTGTTTTTTAAACCTACTATATTTGTTTATGGAATCGTTACTGGATTCTATTCTTTAACCGGATGGGAACTCTGGGATACTAATCAACCTTCGGGTTGTTTCAAATATTTGGTATCCCCTGCATCTCAACTGTTTCAAAATAGGAAACAGTTGGTTTCATATCGAACTATTAGGTTTAATGATAATAAAATTGCTTTCAATAAGGATCCTTTTCAATAAGGATCATTTAGTGTCTTATTTCCTAGTTTGTATTAGGTTGTTTTATTTCTTAATATTAATGCATCTTTGCATTTTCTCAAAAAAAAAATTTGGTAATTTAAAACTTCTTTAAACACAAAGAAAAATCTCCTTTTTAAAGCTTTTTTAATATCTAAAAATAGACAATTTTATCTCTTGATGTGAAAGCAAAGTAATTTCACAATAATAAAAAAATTAGAGATTTTAAACCATGCAGTTATCAAAAAAATAAATGTGGAAAATAAAGTGCAAAAAAATAAAACTAAGAATAAACACACCAAAGATTTATAGTGGTTTGGTCAACCTAACCTACGTCCATTACCTAGAGTTAGGCTGCAACTAAACCAAACATTAGATGAGCTACTAATTGCTAGGTTTGATTAAAGCTCATTTGTGATCGTTTAACTAACTAAACAAATAAACTTGAACAATATGTTTAATGCTCAATCCTTAAATAAACAAGCTTGAATGCTAATGTGTTCAATTCATTTATATTCATGAATAATATCCTTTGAAGCTCGTGAACAAGCTCGATATTAAGATCGATAAGAAGCTCGATAAAAGCTTGATTCATGTTCGATTTAAAACTCATGAATAAGCTCGATAAATATATTCATATAGATTAATCATATTTTCATTTTAAATGGACAACAAATTTTATTATAAATTTAATTAAATTTATTTATATCTTCATTAGAATGAATTTGTTTATGAACAAGAGACATTTCACAGTTGTTAATATTTGTTAGGTTATTTGTTTAAGATGTTCATGTACAAACATAAGATGAATTATGGATCATTTGTTTGCGAACATCTCATTTGGTAGCTCAAAAATAATAGTTATGTATTTATTCATGATCTTGCTTATTTGATATATCAAGAATACTCTTTAGAATTGTTCATGAACCTGCTTGTTTGATAGTGTAAAAAAATTTGCTAAACATGTTCAGGAATATAGCTCGTTAAGGCTTGCTTTTTTAAAGCTCGATATGCACTAAACAAACCAAACATGAACCAAACATGAACATGATTATTTTAAATGAACTAAACATAAACACAAATAAAGGCTTGAATCAAACACTAATCAAACTTGAACAAGCTAATAATAAATGAATTCAAACATGAACACTAACATACTCAGCTTGGTATAGTTCATTTGTAGCCTTACCCAGAGTCACCTATTCTAGGTATTGCACTAAACCTTTAGTAACTCTCCTTTATCCCCTATAGCTAGGTGGAGAAGCCCTTACAAAATTTCTTCCACCAATCCAGTGCGATAAAGGGCTATAATCCTTTTTCTCCCTTCAAGATATGACAGAGGACCACAAATCCTTTCAAAGTCAGAGAACCTTGAATCTCTTTCACCGTTCCCGATGTGGCGGAGTAGCCAGGTCCTTTGACAATAAAAAGATCTTCTTCTTCCAAAACTTCTCTCAAGATAAACCTTGAATATGATGGTACTAAGATACAAGCTTGTCAAAGCAACTATGTGAACTCTCCTCCACACTCCCTTGAAACCCACAAGGATCTTCTTCCTCTTAAACAACACCCTTTCCTCTATCCCTTTTAAGGCTCTCTCTTATAGTTTTCTCGAGAAGAATGGGGACTCAATGCATGCCAAAGACACTTACCAAGTGTTTTGAGAAAGCTTAAATAGAGGGGATTAAAATACTCTAAAAAATCAATTATGGTGGCACTGATCGTCCAGTATGATCATACAATCAACTATATGATTCGTTCAAAAACACCAATTCAAACAATACTAATTGCATTGTCTTATATGATTAGTTCAAGAGAAATAGATTGATCATCTCGAATGATTAAAATATCATCATGGATGATTAGTATACAAATATTGACCTTTATCTTGTATGATACTCATCGATGCCTTATTGTCCCATGCAATTCTCTATCGTCTAGTATGAAAAGGGTTCATCGCCCTGGATGATTAGTTGAAAAATTATTGTCTTCGTCTAGTATGATAAACGATGATCCCTTATCATCTCATGCATGTTCTCTATCATACATGATAATCGTCCCAATCATCCAGAACTATCTAATCAAATAATTTCATTGTAATTATTTTCCTAATCACAAGATCAGTTTAGGCATAAATGTCATATATTATCCTAGACAATACAAGTCATCCTGTACGATATGAACAAATTTTGAATTATGAAATCTTGCCTAAATTATGATTGGTGACAGATTTCTTGATTAAAATAGATCATTTTGTATGATGTGAATTGTAAAACACCATTCGTTAGATGTGCTGATCTTATAGTATAATATAAAGCACACAGTACGATTAGATCAAAATTTAAATTTTGGGTTTTGACTCAATCTCACTCCCCATAAGTGTATGTACATGGTCACCAAGCTAGTATACACCCTTATAGAACTTAACTCAAGAAATTAAAAATAAATCAATGAATATTATAAAAATCTTTACAGCATAACCTATTCTACCTAATCTTGAGCCTTAAATCTACATTAGATGGTGCATGGTGTTTCTGAAATATTAGTACACATACAAACAAATATACATTACAAATACAAATATACATAAGGATGTGAGTCACAATATTTTTTATCATCAAAAATAAAAACTCATGATCTTGAGTTGCAACATATGTCATTATATTCTTAATGGAGTTGTACAAAACACATAAGTGTCTTTTAGTTATTTAAAATTAATTAAGGATCTCCTAAACTAATGCTAATATGTTCTACAAAATAATCAAACTATAGGAATGAAAGGTACTTTAACTATTTAATTAATATTAATTATTAAATTTATTTTTATTAAAATAAAATTAATTAATTAAATTATTAAATTAATTTAGTTTGTATGATTTACAATTGAGCCGTTATTCTCATATTAAACTATTATTCTCTAATTTTTATTTAGATTATTTAAAAATTTAAGTTATTTATTAAATTTTAATGCTTTATTATTTATATTTTTTAGAATTTTATTTAAATTTGAGCTATTTATTACTAAATTTATTTTATTTTATCCATTTATGTTGTATTCATTAATATTTTCTTAATTTTAAATATTTTAGTTAATTATTTAATGCCATTTATTTACATAAGAAGTTGGGGTGTTTAATTAACTAACAAAATTAATTAAAAAGGTCATGAGATTTAGGTAGTCCTAACCAATAGGCCAATCCATATAAATTTGAAATTAATTTGATCAATATTTAATTTTTTTTTATTTTATTTATTTATTATTTATTTAAGCTTTAATTAAATATTACTTAAATTTTAATGAAAACTAAAGTGAGATCTAAGTTTTTATTAATTGTAGGTGTGATTTAGAGTTGACTGAAGCTTGGTTTATATTTTTTGAAACTTTTGGTGATTTTTTAGAATTCTTGGAAAAATTATCCCTTATATAAAGGCTAAATTTATGTTGGCATAATTAAATGGTTAAATGAATTCATATTAATATCAAATTTATTCCGAGGGTGTGCCATGCCATTAATTTTACTAGGTTGGAGTTTAAACCCTATTTGATGCATGTAAAATTTCTTAGAATTTTTTACATTAACTAGAAAATATTCTTAATTATTTTTCCTAGGTGTCTGTAATGTTCAGATAGGCTTGTAAATTAGTGTATATAACCCTTCCAACAATATAAACATACCACAATAATATGATGTCCTAAATCTAAATGTAATGGCTGTAGTGATTTTCTAATTATTAAGGTTAAATTATAACATATTCATTTGCTGCAAATCTGGACCCAAGTACTATGATTTTGATAATAACAAACATTATTATTATCTTACTTATATTTATTGCATATCTAATTTTTTGCCCTGTTCACTAACATTTCAGGTCCACCGCTTACTTGCAACTTCAATCAGCTCAAGATTGGGTAGACTAGGAATGAGTTTGTTTGTAATTTCAACTTCAATGTACTTTTATCTTTCTTGAGTCAAGTCATGTATATGGTGGATACTAAGCTGAGTAACCTTGCACATACACACTCAAGGGAGTAAGTTGTAAGTTGGAAAATTTTTTTTGTTTTTAAACTAATCATATAGTATGATTTATATCATACTGAACGATTAGTTAACCATAAAACCCTAATTAGGGCATCTTTTATTAATTGAGATTGATTAAACTAATCATACTAAACGATCCTAATCATACTAGATGATCAAGTATAATCACAATACTCAACTGTTAATTATAATTTAGGTAATATTTTAATATTCAAATTTTGCTTGAATCATACTATACGATATTCATTATACTAGATGATTTGTGACAATCATACCCAAATTGATCGTATGATTAGGAGACTAATTATGGTTTAATTACTCAATCACATCATACTGGATAATCGTACTGTCTGACTTGAGAGATACATGGGATGATATTTAATTATTGCACATCATCTCTTATCGTACTGGACAATCAATACTTCCTCTTGAACATATAGGACAATCGCATGATCGTATGAGATGATTAGTATAATCTCTTGAACTAATCATATAGACCAACATAGTTCATATAGTATGGCAGTACTATTTTGTACTAATCATATAGGATGATCTAACGACATATAGGACAATCGTCGAAGGAAAATTAAACTTTAGGGATTCTTTGGAGGATTTGTATTTAAACTCCTACATTATCTTATACGCAATCTTTTCCTATTGAGTTTGCTTGAAAGGGAGCTTAGAGAGAGTTGAGAAGAGCTTTGGGAGAGTTCTTTTTAGGGGAGTTATGAGCGCTTCACAAGGTTACTCCAAGCAAAGTTCCTTCCAATCTTCTTCAATTTTCTGATTTGATTCTTGGGTGGCTCCGGGGAGACATTCTTCAACATTAGATCGTGGTTCTCTGCCAAATCCAAGAGTGAGTAAAAGGATTCTTGCTTCTCTACCATCTCCAGGAGAGGGAGAAAAAGGATCAGGTTCTCTACCTTGACCAGGAGGGTAAAAAAGATTTAAGGTACTCTACCGCTCCGGGTTGGTGGAAGAGATTTTGTAAGGGCTTTTCCCCCTAGTTGTGGAGGCTAAAGGAGAGACACTAAAAGATTTTGTATAATACCTAGAGTGGAGGCCTCCGGGGAGTGGATTTAGGTTAGATTCGACCGAACCACTATAAAATTTGTTGTGCTTATCTTTCTACTCTTTTGCATTTTAATTTTTTGTACTTTTCTGTGATCTACTCTATGAATGAAAACTCTGAATTTTTTTATTTTTGTGAATTTATTCATTTTCATATCCGTTGTTGAAATCGTCTGATTTTAGTATTTAAAAAAGTATAAAAATATTTTCTTTTTAAAAAGAATTTTTTTAATTACCAATTCCCCCCTCCCTCTTGGTTAGCCTTGGACTGGTTTGTAAAGGTTTAACAACCTATACGAACTTTCAACATTTAAAAATTCAACTAAGCTTTATGGGTTGCTCATTTAAGATTGAGAAAATTACAAGATATATATAACAGCCTATAATAGCTCCCTGCCAAAGTTGAACCCATTTTGATGAATGATTTAAACTTAATAATATATATATATATATATATATATATATATATATATATATATATATATATATATATATATATATATATATATATATATATATATAACTAAATAAGTGAAATTAATCTCAAACTATTCATCAAATTGAATTAATTTTAATTGTATTAAATAGTGCTCTTCATCATGAATCAATAGAGGTATCGTATGTATAATTTGATTAAATATACAATTTATTAAAATTTTTGAAAGTTTTGATATAAAAATACTTTTTTTTTTAATTTAAAATGGGTTGGGAAGATATTGAATAGCCCTGATTGCTTCTCTTTCATACATAACATCAAAACACTAGTCTTAATAAAGGCTTTAAACTTGGCATTTAATGGATCAAATGGATTAAGGTTTTGAATAGGGTAGTGTAGGATGGAAGAAAGAGTGGGGATAGTTTTCATTGTATTTAATGTAGTTGTTTAAGACTTATTTTGAATCCAAGATAAATGCCTAGGGTTTCAATTTTTCCTCAGCATAAAAGGTTTCAAGAGGAGTTTGATGGTCGGTATTCGGTATTCCATATTGTGAACTACACAATAACTTTGTTGAAAGGAGGAAGCTTAGAGGGCATCTAGACAAGGATTTCAAAAATCTTAAATGGAATAGGTCTCTATCACTTCTTCTCCTCACCGACAGCATACTCCAAACTTTAGGAGAATAGTTGGGAAGTATAGGGAACACTCTGGGTGAGTAAAATGAAAAGGAAGCCTAGCTGGAGGTAAACTAGAGAGTGAGAAATGTTGGCATGAGGCTTTTGTAAGCTTTACCGTATTCCAGCCAAGGGAGCTCTATCCAAGGGCTATGATAGATCAGATTGATTCCCTAGATGCTCAATACTTGCCCTAGGTGGCTAAGGAGGAATGGTAATGGTTTCTCAAGGTGAAAATGACCTTATTTTTCTTCACATGGGAGGGGACCACCTAGGTTATTTTGGCCAAATCAACGGTTGTGATGTCCTGAGAGGGTACTTAAAATGATTTTCAATTAATTTAGAAAGGTTTTGATTGACTGGTTTGAAGGGAAATGAAAGATTTGATGACAGTAGACCATTTGAAAGGGTTTAAGCTTTTTTTTATTATTATTTGACCAGTCAATAGGTCAAGTTGACTTGGATAGGTCTTGGCAAAGCCTTGCATGTTATTGAGATAGAT
This sequence comes from Dendrobium nobile, assembly GCA_022539455.1. Classification (NCBI taxonomy): domain Eukaryota; kingdom Viridiplantae; phylum Streptophyta; class Magnoliopsida; order Asparagales; family Orchidaceae; genus Dendrobium; species Dendrobium nobile. The sequence goes on from CM039725.1 coordinate 13,260,611, forward strand.
TGCAAGGGGTTTGATGTAATGGTTTGGCTGGTTGAGTGAAGGGTTAGACATATACATGAGTTTGATTGTTCTTGGTGGGTTGACCATGTCAACCCCACTAAGGTTATAGAGGAATTAGTCTTGTTCAAAGCATGCAATAAACTGATCTTGAGGTATTCAGAGTTTTAATTTGAGTGTATGCAGTGAGTTACCCAACTTGACCTAGTTTGACAAAACATGGGCTCAATTAACAAAGTAGCCTATTAACTAGGTTGAGGTGTCTATTCGTGTCCAAATCACTATGAGTTGAGTTTAAAGGAGTTTAGTAAAGTTTAGGAATGATTTGGGGTTTGATTTTAGGTAAGCAAGGTGCTTGATTAATAAGGCTAGCTTGGGATAGCCCAACTAAGTCAAACATGTCAATTATTGGGTTGAAGGGTCCAGTGATGAAAACTCTGATGTATGAAGCTCCCAATGAAGTGATTTGGGAAATGATTGAAGTTAGGGGATGTGAGTGTACTGAAGGAGGCAGTTCACTAGGTTAATTGATTGTAATGCATGACCATGGGTTATCTAGATGATTAAGGTTCATGAAAATTGATTATTCAGAGTTATTTTCATTCAATTGATTGTGGCTCAGGTGACCTCGTCTAGAAGTGAGTCAACATCTAACTCAGTAAAGGAGTTGATATCTTTTCTAAGTTTAATAGTTTTAGATGGTGAAAAGTACTTAGCCAAAAATTTATGAGCAAAGTCATTCTAGATAGAGATTGAGCTTGTGGGTAATGAATTTAAAAATATTTTAGCTTTGTCTCTCAATGAAAAGGAAATAACCTAAGTCAAATGACATTGTCAAATACACCATTAAATTTAAAGGTGGCATATTTTTCCAAGAAATTGTCGATATGAAAGTTAGGGTCTTCTATAGATGTTCCCAGAAAATGAGAATATTGTATTATTTGAATTATTATTGGTTTGAGTTCAATGTTGCTAGCTTGAATATTTAGTCTATTAATGCTCTAGAGAATGCCTTCAACCATTGGAGTAGCATATTCCCTAAGCAGTCTAGGTTGAACATTCTCTTAAATTTATTATGCCATTTTTAAATCTTTTTGTTATTTTTTAGATTTTCTAATTTTTTAACATTTCATTCAATTTTAGCGTTAGACATGATTTCTACTAATTATTTTCTTACTATGCAAATAACAGGAAGATGCATCACAAGATCACAAAATGTACTCAATGTTCTTGTTAGGATAAATCTTTTTGTAACCACCATATGTCGATGCATTACAAGATTACATTTTAAGTCCTCTAATTATTTTTCTACTCCTCCATCAAGGATACAGATCACATTAGGTTTTAATTTTATGTACGGCCAATACACAAACTAAATAAGGCATAGAGAAATAAAAAAAAGTGTTAAGAAATATATAAATTTATAAGTCTACTTTATACAATACATAGTTTCTAAATTATTATAAGTTCAAATAAAAGGATTTAACCACACATGGAGATCAAAGTAAAAATAATAATTATTTTATTTCACTAAATAAAATAAAAGTACAAGGTAGAAGATAAGGATAAATATGACCCAGAAATCTTTGCTAAATAATACTAACTCCTTTGCACTCATTCCTTCTCTTAACATAAGTACAAGACTCACAAAATAGATACAAAAGATCTTGCCTCTATTAGTGGTAGCCGCACACACCCACACACACACACACATGTCTCTCCCATTTGTCATCCCTTTAACTTGAACACTATGCCTCCTATTTATAGAATTCCAAAATAGCTAAACTGGCATCTGAGCGCTGAGCGCTGGCTTGGTGGCATGAGTCACTACTGATTCATCATGTTGTTTCACTAGTCCAACCATCTCTAACTATCTTCTATCATGGTGCTGGGGTGATTTGGCATTGTGGCACTCAATATGGCCTTGCAGCACTATCTGAGTGGCGTCTCGATGCTAAGTTATTCAGCACTCATCCAGGACTTTGACCAGAGCGGAGCTGATCTGGTTGCATTATGGCATTGAAAAAATTGTAGTTTTGCGATGTTGATTTTGTGGCATTGTGGTGTTCGGTCAATTTTGATTATTTGACCAATTTCCTACATCAAAATATAAATTTAGCTACCACTTTATAATAATATATACAATTTGGAGTATGTAATTGTCTACTTATTAGTGGCCTGACCCAAAACTTTGGCCTTTCAACACTTGTACCTTTGAGTTTGTTGGATCTAATGTTGACCATGAAGTTACAACAAAGAAGTCACTACAATTTTGGATTGATCCTAGGGAAATTATAGAGGGAAATAACACATCAAATTTATTTTTATTTAATTGGGAATTATATAAGAATTTATTGGCCTCTTAGAGAGAAAAATGATGCATTAATTAAGAGTTATAAGTTTTATAAAGAGTGACGCTCTAGGAAAATCTTGAAGAAATTGATTTAGTTAGAAAAATATAAAATTATATTATCATATCTATGAATCATATTTAATTTCCTATTTATGAGTAATGTTTAAGGTCAATTACGCAAGATGAGTAACAAAATAATAAATAGTAGAAAAACTACCTTGATATGGATGTTCTTATGAGAAAATAACTATAATTGAAGTGTGGGAAAGTTCTAAGAAGTGGGTAAGTTCCCTTGATGAGTTAACCTATCAAGGACATTGAGTACACTTTGTGAGTGCCCTACCCCTTAGATTTAGTATCCACTAAAGCACTACTTTGAAATGATCTAGATCTGGTATACTAAGTCTTGTATGTTTTAATTTTGCATTTTCCATTTTTTTAAATGTCTTTGGATATTCTTGAATGCATCATTTTAATCATATAGTGGGTATTGATGATTTTTTGGGTGAAAATTTGCATGCCTTAAATTTTTCCTTGAGAGCACTTTGGCGCTGTGTTGGGTAGCATGTGTCGCTTAGCTCTCAAAATTTTTTGTTGGAAAAATTGAGGAAAAATGGATTTCAGGGGGAGTGTTGTGGTGCCAATTAATGGTAATACGATGCTGTGCTCTTTCTATTTTTTAGAAATTTAAGGAGTGATGTGTCAATAGTTGTTTAAGCACTGTGGCACTATGAAATGAATTTTTATTTAAATATCAAAATTTTCTTTCTATATTTTATAAAAATCATTTCTCACTTAAGAACATCTGACTATAGAGAGATGAAGAGAGATCCTATATAGAGAAAGTTCAATTCAAGAAGCTTCAGACTGATTTTGCCTATCATGCTAGTTTAGGAAATTATCAAGGTTGAGGTAGATTACATTTTTTCTATCTCAATAAAGAAGTTATTACAAGTTTTGATTGAGACAAAGGAAATTATAAAGGGAAATAACATAAAAAAATTCTTTTTAATTAATTAGTAATTATATAAGAATTGATTGGCTTCGTAGAGAAAAAATAATGCATCAATTAGGGGTTTTAGAGCTTCTAAATAGTGAAGCTCTAGGAAAATAATAAGAATATTGATTTAGTTAGAATAATACAAAAATGTTCTTATCACATCTAGGCCTCGTATTTGATCTCCTATTTATAATTAGTGGTTTACATCAATTACACAAGATGAGCAAAAAATATGAAAAACTACATAAATTATCATGATGATGATCTTCTTATAAGCTAATAGCTATAAGATAGGTGACAAGTGTAGGAGAGTTCTAAGAAGAGGTGAGTTCCCTCGATGAGTTATCCTAAAAAAAAGTAAGTACACTTTGCTAGTGCCATACCCCTTGCATGTAATATTCATTAAAATAGTGTTATAAATAGATCTAAACTTGATCGGGTAAGTCTTGCATGTTGAATTTTTACATTTTTATTTTTGAATATCTCTATATTTTCTTGAATGCATCATTTGAATCTTAGAGTGTGTCTCGAAGGTTCTATAGGTGAAAATTTGCATGCCTAAAACTTTTCGTCAGGAGTGTTGTAGCATTGTGTTGGGATGCATTACAATGCTTTTCTCTATATATTTTATATTGTAAAAAATAAGGAAAAATTGATTTTGAGGGGAGAACTTGGTTCTCGTTAGTGGCACTATGGTGTCATGCTCTTTCTATTTATGGGAAATTTAAGGAGCATTGCAATACTAGTTGTCTACGTTTTGTAGCCTGTGAAATGAAATTTTATGTAAATATGAAAATCCACATTTCATATATTATAAAACTCATTTCTCACCTAAAAGCACTTATCTAGAGAGAAAGTTTGATTCAAGTAGCTTCGGGCTGATTTCAACCATCGGACTAGTTTAGGAAATTATCCAGGTTGAGGTAGACTGCATTTATCATATCTCAGCTTCTAATAATTAGTTTGAGTTTTTGGGATTTTTTTTATTTAAATTTTAGCATAAAAGTGAGTAGATTTTGACATCTAATTAATTTTTATTGCATAACTTTTAATATGTTATAGATTATATTATTCTATATATTTTAAAATGTTATTTATAAATTTTCATCACGCAATTTTGATTTTATATTAATTTAAGCATTTTAAAAGATATTCTGGTTCTAATAAATAGTGTTATAATACAATAAAAGTTTTGAAACAAACTAATATGAGAATATAAAAGTTTTTGTTCTAGTTTATCTCCAATTTATGTATGCTTTGTGGCAAATAGGGCATTTAGTAAAACTATGTGTTAAGTCTTATATTAAATACTATATCTGAATATACATAGTCTTATGTGTCTATATATCTAAAATATATAAATTGGAGAAGTTCTGATGATTGATGTGGGGTTCTAATGTGTTGTGATGGGAGTTATAAGGGCTTAAAATTTTGATTCTGATGTCTGAATGAGAGTTTTAAGAACATAAAATTCTAAATATATGTAGTTCTAAGCATTGAGAATTATACAGGTCAAATATTTGATATGCTTGCATAGGGAATCATAACTGTTTGAATTTGTAATTCGGATATCTATTTGGAGGTATAAGTGCCTAAGGGGAATGAATATGCTATGTTCTGAATGACTGATGTGGTCTATTTGATTTCTATTATTAGTCATATGATGTGTTATGTTTACTATTTTTAATTTTTTTATTTATTATGTGTTATGAACTGTTAGGTTTTTTCTAAGATATTGTAGACTATGACACCATTGTGAGTAATTTATTATTATTATATTGAAACATTTATGAAAATAGTATGTTTTTCGTTCTGTTATATTATGCTTAAATTATGTTGTTTATTTGTTTAAAAATTAAGTAGGTTTAGTGTAGTTTATTGAGTTGTGGTATCTACATTTATTTTATGTTAGTGTAATGGAAAAGCGCATGTTGAAAAATGAAAGAGGTTTTAGGTTATAATATTTTCTTAGGTGTTTTTTATTAAAGATTTTGATAGGCATGTCTTTTTTTATTTTATATTGTACTCTTTTATGCCATTTATAAATAAACATTTTGATAAATATATTTCTAATATAAATGAAATATATATTTGATGAGGCGCATTTTGTTATTTATTTTAAATAAATTAATGGCTATGTAGTAGGTAAATAATTACATTTTTTTGGATTTCTCTTCAAATAGGTCTTGGGAAATCTATCATGGTATATCTAACATGTTATGATCTATTATGCATGTTGGTTATGTTGGGTCAAGTTATAATATTAATTTTGGTATCATAGTAATGGTTTGGAGCAATTAATTAAATTAGAGCCATATAATTGATCAATAAATGAGTGAGAGTGTTATAGGTATTGTCAAGGATTTATTTCATCATCATTTTTAGGTGCATTTTTCATTCAGTGGTGTGCATTATGTGCATATATCTGATGAATTAGTAAGAGCCAGATATGATTGATGGGAAGAATTCTACTCAGGCTTTGCAAGTACAGAGCATAATAGGAGCTGTCAGTTCTAATTTTTTTTCTCAGATTACTAGGTTAGTTTGATGGGCAAGGTCTAGAGCTAAATGTTAGTGGTTAGAGTTTATGCTACTAAAAAACATCTATAAATATTTTTGAGAGTAAATACTTGAAAATTTTGAGGTTGTTGTTGAGCCCAAGGAAATAGAGGATTGTCTAATGAGGTTAGAACATACATTTGATTATATGTAGTGTTAAGGTGATAAGAAAGTTCCTCTTGTTATTTTTGATATTAGATGAAGAGGCCTGATGCTAGTGGTTGGGCTAGTTTAAATATTAATTTTAGGAAATATTGAATGCTCTGTCTCCTGGGAGGAGTTTATTGATGCATTCAGAGATTATTTCATTCCTCCTTTTACTAGATAATAAATGCAAGAGTCTTTCTTAAGATTGGTTCAATGGAGCAAGACAATGATGTAGTACTAGATAAAATTTATTACACTAGTTAGGTATGCTACTCATCTTGTTAGTATGTCTAATGAGAAGTGTTATTCATTTTTGAGAGGGCTCTAAATAGTTTTAGATAGCCTCTAGTGTCATTTCATATTTCTAATTTTTCTAAGCCTGTAGAGAGAGCATGTCTAATAGAGAAAGACATAACAACTACGCAGCGATGGTGGACTGGAAGAGATTTGGAGGAGAAACTTCTGCAAGTAGATTCAGTGGGAAGAGTTGAATTGGACCTAGAGATTCCAAGAGAAATTTCTCTGTATCAATATCTTAGTAGTGTAGTAGGCTTTGCAAGTTCTATCAATAGAGTACATATATGTTAGAATAAAGCTATTATTTTTAGGAAAGAAGGGAGATCGAGAGTAGTACCACCTCATATTTTGATATTTATTCAAAGTCATGGACTAATAATTGAGAGATAATCTTTAGCTAGCCAAAGAGAATATATTACTTTTATTACTCTAGCTCTTGTTCTTTTTTTTTTTTTTTAAGGAAATGCAGCAAATTGCATTAAATGAAAATGGATTACAATCTAATGATTCTAAACAATGGATTCCTCCTTTATTAAAGGCATAAATAAAGGAGGAACCTTATTCAAAATAACATCATCCCAAATAAAATTACTCATAATGCCAAAGTTAGCACATAAATCTGCTAACTTATTACACCTTGTATCAACACATTTAAAAATGACATGATTAAATTCATTAAATAAATGCACACCTTCGAACTTTGCATCTCCACTTCTTTTGGCATTTCTCAAAAACTTCTTTATGTTAAAATTATCTCCTTCAATTATAATTCCCTTATACTTGAACATCCAATCTTTGACCATCTCCTTTATAGATTGCGTAGCTAAATACTCCAAAGAAGATATGTCCCAATGTATATACGGTTTACCAAAAGCTTGTAGGAATATTCCTTTATGATCACGGAACACTCCTCCAATTCCACCTTCATAAGAAGTGAGAAGTGCAGCATCCACATTTACTTTTAACCAATCTGGTGGAGGGGATGCCAATGGAGATTTGACAGCCTAGAAGGCTGATAAGCATCCCATATACCCGAGATTCTACCAACACCTTGAGCAAAAATTGATGCATAACTCATTGCATTAGAGGCAATCATCAATGGGCTGTCATCCTTCCCATTATGTATCAAATTATTCCTTGAATTCCATGTAAAGTATACCACGTTACAATATAGATTAATCATAAAGGAAGCTTGACTAGAGAGCCAATTACAACATTCTAACAAAAAATCAAATGTCTGTACAGCAAATCCCCACTTACCGATTTGATGAATAACTTCCTTGAGCTTCTCATATATGGCCACAACATGATCTATATTTTCAATGTCATTACATCTTCTTGGGCAATTGTTTTCCCTTTGCAATCTTCTATACTCAAGGAAACTATATGTAGGAAGGCCATTATGAAAAATTATCCACCAAAAAGTTTCCACCTTAGGATACTCTAGCACTTGTTCAGGCTAGGGTATATAGCCTAACTAAGCACCAGGCTAGGGGTTCCCCTTATATAGTTATAGGTATAACTTACATTTCTATTATTCTATATCACATTCTATTTGATTTTAGGTCTAGCCATTCCTTCATATCTAAAAAGTACTTTGCTCTATTTAATATAGTATATATTCTATTATGATGTATTTTATCTATTATTTTTCCTACTAGTGATTACATGATGTTGACCTCATTTATGTATGAGGTCATGAGGACCAATCCAAATCTCCCTTCAGGATCTAAGGGTTGATAATTGTTGAAACTCGTTCACTATGAATTAGGTTGTTAAGCCTAAGTTTATGTCCCACGGCTAACCAAGAGGGGGGGGGGGGGGGTTGAATTGGTATTTTAAAAATTAATCCCTCTTTTGAGTATTTTAAACTGAAATTAAAATTTAATAAATTTTGTAGAAATAGTATTTTTCAACCACAGTTTTAAAATAGTAAATCACAAAAATAAAAAAAAAATAGCGAAAAAATAACGACACCAGATTTATAGTGGTTCGGTCAAAACTTGACCTACATCCCCTCCCCGGAGGCACCCTCTGAGTATTGCACTAATACCACTAGTGACTCTCCTTTGCACCCACAGCAAGGCGTAGAAGCCTTTACAAAACTCTTTTCACCACTACCCAGTGCGGCAGAGAACCGTCGTCCTTTTACACTATCCCCAATGCTGGCAGAGAATCGTCTGTCCTTTCACACTCCTCCGATGTTGGCAGAGAACTGTTTGTCCTTTTACACTCTCCTAGTGTGGGCAGAGAACCCTTCATCCTTTCATACTCTCCTAGTGTGGGCAGAGAGTCCTTCGTCCTTTTACACTCTCCTAGTGTGGGTAGAGAACCCGCGGCTGTTCACACTCTCCAAGTGTTGGCAGAGAACCATATCTCCTTGACAGATCTTCTCACAAGAATTCTAGAAGAAAGAAAGAAAAGAGTGAAGTAATCCAAAATCAGAAGTAGAGAATCTTACCTTTAAAAACAAGGTGAAGCCTTCACGCTATAGTAGTAAGAATTCTTCTTTGAATGCTCTCTCACACTCTCTCCTTGACTCTTCTTTCAATAGGCACGAAGATCAATGAGCAAAAAGATTGGGTGGTAGTAAAAACTGGACGATTTTACTTAAACTGCCGAAAATGATGCTAATGAATATTGGTACGAACTATGTTCATACACGATCATCGTCCCATATTAACTTGGTTCGTCTGGACGAATAGTTATTTCATAGGTTAGTTTCCAAATTACCACAGGATGTAACCAACTTACTTAAGTCGGTTCCCAACATCCTGGGACAAACAGGACTTCGTCCGGACAAAATTTTTACAGAGGGCAACTCATCCTGGCATGATTATGAATTTCTTCTGAATGAAATTTTTACAGAGAAGACTTCGTCCGGGGACGATTTGGATTTCGTCTAGACAAAATTTTTACAGAGCCCAAGTCGTCCTGGCACGATTATAGATTTCGTTTGAATGAAATTTTTACAGAGAAGATTTCATTCCGGGATGATTTGGATTTTGTCTGGATGAAATTTTTACAGAGCCCAAGTTGTCCTGGCACGATTATAGATTTTGTCTGAATGAAATTTTTGCAGAGCCTAACTCATTCTGGGATGAAAATAATTTCATCCTGGACGATCAGGACTTAGAAAAATTTCCTCCAACTCCTGTTCGCATTGCTCTTACTAGGAGATAACTGACCTGATCGTTCCGTATGAACTAGGTTCGTCCCGTACTATTAGTACAAATTTTATAAGATCTCCTTAAGTGTGTGTGTGTTTTTATTCACTCAATTACAATTACTCCCTCTCAATTTAAAGAACAATTTAAAGCTTCAATTTACAAAGGATTGTATGCTGAATTTGATTTGAAGTCTTCATAGTTTGGAGTTCAATTTTACTGAAATGTTAGTACACACAAGAGCAAAAACAAATCTTTCAAAAAGTGTTAGGAGATAACTACATATAAAACAATAATATTTGGAATCATCAAAACTATACAAGTTGCAAGAATGTAATACATGCAAATTCCAACTCTCTTAACAATCTCCCCCTTTTTGATGATGGCAAAATAATTATTGTTTGTAGGATTTCAAATTTTAAGAATCTCCTAAACTCTCCCTGAATTGATGAATAGATGAAAATAAGGAGGCATTGATTCAAAAATTTTGTTTTTCAAAGATTTTATACAAAATCAAAATAATTAAAACAAATAAAAAATACAAAAAATGCACTTGACACAAATACACAAGACATAACAAATAATTTCTCCCCCTTTTTGACAACATAAAAAAGTTAAGAAGAAAAATACTTGAAATGTAAGTAGAAATATGAAAATCATTTGACAATTTAACCTTGAAAGTGATTGAAATAATGTATGCAAATAAAATTAAAATATTAGACAAATCATAAAAATTCATACAATTTAAGAAGTGATATAACTTAGATAATAAAAAGAATTTATCAAAGACATGAGTCAATTTAGACACAAAGATAGAGAAAATCATTGCACTAAGGATGAACAAAAAATTGTATATTTCAAATTTCAATATCAATTATAAATGAACATAAGATCAATTTGAATTAAGAGATTAAAAGAGTTTGGAAAGAAATAACTATCACATGTGGCACTTTGCGCATCTTTTTCACATTTGCGGCACATTTTTGTGCATCATTTTTACTTTGGGCTTATTTTGTGACTCTTTTTTTTACATTGCAAACCTTTGCACATTCCTTTAAATTTTTTTGTACTTTTATACAATTTGCATGAGTAATTTTATTCTTTCAAAAAATAATAATCTAAAATTTCAAATCTTTCTAAGTGGATAAAGAATGATTGATAAGTGAAATATAAATAAGAAGTCATCGCAATTGCAATAATAATATTAACAATAAGGCAGTCTAAATGAGACATAAAATTAAAAATTCTAATAATATCAAGTTATAACCAAAACTTAAACTTAGAATAATTAGATTTTCTAATGAATTTAATTTTAACTTACAATTCAGGTTATAGCACAATTAAGATTAAAAAATCTGATGATTTTCATAAAGACTAACAAACATTTCAAAAATAAGTTCAAATCAAAACACAAGAACTAATATTGATATTACTTTGAAGATATTACAATGATACATCAGGATATCAATACAAAATAAAACATCTGAAATAAAAGAGAAATACATCAAACTACTAAAAACAAACAATAACTATCACATAAAGTAAAAATAATAATAACACAAACACATAACATCTAGTGCATCTATCACTCAGATGGTCCCTGGTCTAGAGGAGGAGGAGGAGGAGCACCACCAAAGAGGTTAAAGTATGTACTCATCATAAGTACATTGGTACTAATATCATTCATTTGCTCCCTCATATAACCCATGTCATGTTTATATTGAGCAGCCTACTGCTGTAAATGAGTCTCAATTTGATCAAAGCGTTGATCAAAATGAGTCTCTAATTGATTAAATCTTTGAACCAAATCCTGATAATTTGGTTCGTTAGCGGGAGTAGGTGCACCTTCTAGCTCTTTCTCTGTATCACTTATGACAAGTGCTTTACCTAATTCCTCCTTGAAGATCGCTCTAAATGATCCGTCATTGTAGTAGAGCGGTTCTTCATATTCTTGATCTGGATGAACCAAGTTGTATTTCTTCTCCAGAACATACGTAACTAAGTGTCCTAAGGCAATATTCCTTTTTCTTTTTTGTTATGCATGGCCAATTTCAGAAAGCCCATAAAGATAGTCAAGGATAAGTTTGGCTTCATCTATAGGCTCATTTGACATGATTAAAAAGGTCACCATAGAGAGAAGGGGGGTAATATTGACTCTATCACCAACTTTTGAAATGATTGAAGTTCTAAGAACGTGCTGGATGATGCGTGCATTCCAGACAAGATCGGATACCTTAGCCACATGCTCATTTAAACTATTTCCTCTAATCACCCTATTGATTTCATACCATTTATATTGATCATTGGTGATTAAGGTATGGGCTCTATCTCCCTCAGTTCGTAAATTTAGAAATGCTCCTAAGTCATGCTTGGTGATTTCAACTTTTTGTTTGAAGACATAAGAGCGAATCATAGAGTGGTCAGAGTTGAAGGACATATTGGCTAGAAAGTAGTGAAAGGTATCTTTGTTATAGAGGTGGACGAGGGTAAGGATAAAGCGAAACTGAGTTGAAGTAAATAAATGCATTACTTAAAAGGTAATATCTTCTTGGATTAGGATCCGGGAAGGGCTGATTTTGGCTAAAGCAAACCTAGGAAAAGAATCCTCATTTGCTTTGGACAAAAAATTTTTGGATGAATTCCTATGTGGTTTCTTGGCTTAGAAATTTTGACGATTGCTTGAACTGGCCATTTGAAAATGATCTAGAGTAAGAAAGGATTTAAAAGTGATGTTTAGAGAGTGACAATTGAGTTGAAAAGATCGCCTATTTATTGAAAAATGATTCGTTCGTACCAGACAAAAATTATTTGTCCCGTACGAAATTTTCATTCGTTCCATACAAAAATATTTCGTACAGATGATTCAATACGACCAGAATGAAATGGCTATTCGTAATCAATGCGACTTACGAAGCATCCTTTTGTACAGACTTTTGACCAGTCTGATCGTACAGACAAACACGTGTTCATCCCAGGACGATCAGAACTTATATCATTTTAATGGCAGTTGAAACCGTCCCCTACATCGAACTGACATGTGTTCGTCTAGACTAACCAAAGGTTCATACGTATGAAGTTCGTATTAAAAACTACCTTATCCGTTCAACCGCTTCATTCATTGGTCCCATCGATTAAAAAAAATTGTCCCGTACGATCATAACGATCGTCCAGGCGAAGTGACCATTAAACACTGAAAAACTACATGCAAATGGTTTAAAATCTTACACTTTGACACATTACACAAATCGTCCCGTACGAAATTTTTTTGTCCCGGACGATTGTCACTTAAAAAAAAATTTTGATTTTGCACACAAACAAAACTAAAATTCAAAAAAACATCAAAAAACACCATGTACAACAATAAAATGTAGACTTAAAAAAAATCACATAAAAACAAGATCAAAAACTCATAACGAACACAAAAACATTAACTAGAAAACAAACATTAATGTTGCAAAAAATATTTCTATTTAAGCATTTAAATCAATCACACCAAGCCTTGTTCTTAATGCACTGAAAGTATCAAAGGCTAAAGGTTCTATAAAAATCTCTGCAAGTTGAATTTCAATTGTAACATGAATGAGTTCAATTTCTCCCTTGGAAACATGATCCCTTATGAAATAATGTCTTATGTCAATGTGTTTGGTTCTTGAATGTTGAATAGGATTTTAAGAAATCCAAATAGCACTAGTATTATCTCAATAAATTGGTATAGTGCCTATAGTTAATCCTAAATCAATTAACTATTGTTTTAACCAAAGTACATGTGCCACACAACTTCCTAATGCAATGTATTCAGCTTATGCAATAGATAGGGCTACTGAATTTTCTTTTCTACTGGACCATGAAACTAATGAATTTCCAATGAACTGACATATTCCAGAAGTGTTTTTTCTATCCACCCTACAACCTGCAAAGTCAGATTATGAATAACCAATAACTTTAAATGATGAGTTAAACTTATAATACCAAATTCCTAAGTTTTGAGTTCCTAACAGATATCTTAAAATCCTTTTCACTACTGTCAAATTTGATTCTTTTGGATCTGATTGAAATCTAGCACATAAGCAAACACTAAATATGATATCAGGTTGGCTAGCAGTCAAGTAAAGTAAAGATCCAATTATCCCTCTAAATTTCTTTTGATCAACAGATTTTCCCTTAGGGTCCTTATCCAACTGAACTGAGGAACTCATTGGTGTACTAACAGGTTTAGCATTGTCAATTTCATACTTTTTGAGAATGTCCTTACCATACTTTGATTGACTAAAAAATGTACCTTCCTTAATTTGCTTAATGCTAAATCCTAGAAAGTAACTCAAAAAAACTCCCATTAGACTCATCTCAAATTCACTACTCATTGTTTTAGAAAAATCATCACAAAGATTTTTATTTGAAGATCCAAAAATGATATCATCCACATAAATTTGAACAATGAGTATATCCTTTCTACATCTCTTCAAAAAGAGAGTTGTATCCACACTTCCTTTTTCAAATGATCTTTCAAGTAGGAAGGTGCTCAACCTCTCATACAAAGCCCTAGGTGCCTGTTTCAATCCATATAATGTCTTTTTCAACTTGAAAGCATGATTTGGGTATTTGGAATTTTCAAATCCTGGATGTTGTTCTACAAAAACATCCTCTTGTATTACTCCATTTAAAAAGACAATTTTGACTTCCATTTGATATAATTTAAATCCTCTAAAATAGGCAAAGGCTAGTAAAATCCTAATTTCTTCAAGTCTAGCTACAGGGGCAAAAGTTTCATCAAAATTAATTCCTTCAATCTGATTATACCCCTTAGCTACTAACCTAGCCTTATTTCTAATGAATACTCCTGAGTCATTCATTTTGTTTTTGAATACCCACTTAGTTCCAACTACACTTTGATCCTTTGGCCTTATAGTTAATTTCCAAACTTTATTTCTTACAAATTGATTCAACTCTTCTTGTATGGCCAAAATCTAAAATTCATCAGAAAGTGCTTGATCAATATTAGTGGGTTCTATAGTTGAAATAAAGGCTGAATGATTGACTTCTTTGTTTATACCACGCCAAGTTCTTACACCCTCACTTGGTTCACCTATAATCAATTCTCTTGAGTGATTTTTAGAAAATCTCAAATCTCTAGGTAAAGGGATTTCTATTTTCAAATTTTCTTCCAAATTCATCTTATCAATCTTTTGGGAGTTAATCTCAATTTCATCTTCTTCAACATTTGGCTCTTTCATATTTTCTGATTCTTCAAATACAACATGTGTGGTCTCCTCAATTATCAATGTTCTTTTATTGAATACCCTTTAAGATTTTCCAACTTTTGAGTATCCAACAAAAATTTCTTCATCTGATTTTGAATCAAATTTTCCTAAGACAGATTTTCCAATGTTATGAATGAACACCTTGCAACCAAAAATATGCAAATGAGATAAATTATGTGTTCTTCCTTTTAGCAACTCATAGGGTATTTTATTTAATTTTGATCTCACATTCACCCTGTTCAGAACATAACATGCAGTTCTAACCACCTCAGCCCAGAAATATTTTGGAAGTGAGTATTCTGCCAACATTGCTCGGGCGGCTTCTATTAATGTTCTATTTTTCCTGTCGACTACCCCATTCTGCTGAGGGGTTTTAGGTGCAGAAAAGTTGTGATCAATTTCTTTTTCCTTACAAAATTCATCAAAATTTTCATTCTCAAATTCTCCTCCATGATCACTTTGTATATAAATAATTTCACATCCTAGTTTTCTTTGAATCCAAGTTGAAAATTTCTAAATTCCTCAAATTATCCACTCTTATGAAATAGAAATCTATCCCATGTGAATCTTGAGTAATCATTCACAATCACAAATCCGTATACCTCCCTCCTAGACTCACAGTTCCAACTGGTCCAAAAAGATCCATATGCAAAATCTCCAATAGTTTACTAGTTCTAAGATCCTTATTGGGCTAAAAAGAGGACTTCACATGCTTTCCTAGTTGATATGCATCACAAAGGTGGTCCTTAGTAAAGTTTAGTTTAGGTATACCTCTCACTAAGTTCCTTTGGGTAATTCTCTTAAGGTTTTTTATGCTAGAATGACAAAGTTTCCTATGCCATAGTCATGACTCATCAGATACAGTTTTCAAATAAAAAATAGTAGGAGAATTAATGCAATTTAAATCTAGCATGTAAACATTATTTACCCTTTTTCCATTCAAAACATCTTTATCATTTAGGCTTAATATGTAGCTAGTAGGAAAAAATTTTACACAATAACCCTTATTACAGAGCTGGCTTATACTTAACAAATTATACTTTAAGCCTTCTATCAATAACACATTGTTTATGAAAAAATTCTTAAAATTTCTAATCAAACCTAATCCAACCACCTTCCTTGTGGTGTTATCTCCAAGTGTAACCTTGCCTCCACTCCTGGCTTCCAGCATTATGAATTGAGCAGTATCTCCAGTCATATGCTTTGAACATCCGCTGTCCAGGTACCATATGCTCTCATGAGGTCTTGTGTGAGAGCGACCCTGCAAAATTATTAAATGTTAGACCTGGGAATCCAAACAAGTTTTGTTTCACCTTTTAGCAATTTATTATCAGATGTATGTATGATATATCTAGGTTTATGCATCTTAAGTCTCCACACCAAATTAGTTTTCATCTTTAAAGTACAAGTGTGAGTTATATGTCTAAACAATCCATAATTATTAAATTTTACTTTTGGAAATGGTTTTATAAGTTTTCTAACATTCATCTATCTTTTCAGGGATTGCATAAATTTAAGATACATAATAGGATTAGTAAAATCTTCAAGTTTAGAAGGTATCCTATTATCCTCAAGAGCTTTTATCGTTAATTTATAAAATGAATTCATATCTTCCAAAATTCAATTTAAATAATTGAATTTATATAATTTTCTCTCTGATTCATCCTTAAAGTTCTTAAAACCTTTCTCTGAGTTCTGCATAAGATGATTTTAAATTCTCATGATTTTTATTCAAGTCATCAAACTCATCAAGTAATTTCATGTGGTTGTTATCAATCAAAGCATGATCTTTCCTAAGGATTTCATGTTCCTTTTTAAGCTCTTCCAATTCTAAACTAAGGCTAGCATGCATTTTCTTCATTTTCCTATATAATTCATGCATGTGTTCAGAAATTTCAAAAAGTTCGTCATAAGTTAAGTTACATACCTCTTCTTGATCTAACTGATCAAGATTGTCGGCCATTAAGCATAAATTCATGACTTCCTCTTCCTTTTCTATTTCTGACGAGTCCGAAGCTGATTTCGCCTAAAAAGCTCATTGGAACTTCTTCTTGCCCTTCTTCACAAATGGTTTCTCCTCTACCTTCTCCTTGCTAGGATAGGCTTTGAGTTTTTGGTAATCCGTCTTTATATGTCCAGGTTTCCTGCACTCATAGCAAATAATTTCATTTGAAACCTTAGCATTTCTATTGAATTTATCTCTATTCCACTACTGGCGTCTCTTCTGCTTCCTCTTCAGAAAGCTTCTGAATTGTCTAGTCATCAATGCGATGTCGTCTTCATCCTCAGGTTGTGAGTGTTCACTCTTAGACTCTTCCACATTAAGTGCTATGTTTTTCTCCCTTCGTGGTTCACCTGCATTAACCTTTCTTTGGCTAACTCCTTGCTCGTAAGAAATAAGCAAACCAAGAAGATTATCAATAGAGTAAATGTTTAAATCCTTAGACTCTGTAATTATAGTAATTTTAGCATCATATGCAGTAGGTAAGCAACGAAGAATCTTATTAACTATTTCAGCATTGGTTAATTCCCTACCCAATGCATGTAAAGAGGTGACTATTTGTGTGAATCTTGTGTACATATCAAAAATAGATTCATTTGGTTTCATGTGAAATAGTTCATAATCATGCAACAAGATATTAAGTCTAGATTGCTTAACCTCATTAGTCCCCTCATATGTTATACAAAGTCTATCCCATATCTCCTTTCCACTTTTGCAAGTGGAAACCCGCATGTAGTCTTTTGATTTTAAAGCACAAAAGAACTATTCAAGCATTTGGCATTAAGTTGTGCTAAGTCACATTCTTCTATTGTCCAGTCTGCAAAAGGTGTTTCAACTCTAACTCCGTCAACTAATCTAGTTGGTTTTGTATATCCTTCCTGGACTAAGATCCACATATGATAATCAAGTGACTATAAAAAAGTAGACATGTGAGTTTTCCAAAAATTAAGAGGTATATTGTCAAACAGTGGAGGTCTAGTTATAGAGTAACCCTCCGGTGTATTTCGGCTTCCAAATGTAGCCATCTACGTTAATTAAAAAGGAGTCTAAACTTATGATTTTGAAACAATGCTCTGATACCACTTGTTGAAACTCGTTCACTATGAATTAGGTTATTAAGCCTAAGTTTATGTCCCACGGTTAACCAAGAGGGGGGTGCATTGGTATTCTAAAAATTAGTCCCTCTTTTGAGTATTTTAAACCAAAATTAAACTTTATTGAATTTTGTAGAAATAGTTTTTTTCAACCATAGTTTTAAAACAGTAAATCACAAAAATTAAAAAAAAAATAGCGGAAAAATAATGACACCAGATTTATAATGGTTCGATCAAAACCAGACCTACATCCACTCCCCGGAGGCACCCTCCGAGTATTGCACTAATACCACTAGTGACTCTCCTTTTGCACCCACAGCAAGGTGGAGAAGCCTTTACAAAACTCTTTTCACCACTACCCGGTGCAGCAGAGAACCGTCGTCCTTTTACACTATCCCCAGTGCTGGCAGAGAACCGTCTGTCCTTTCACACTCCTCTGATATCGGCAGAGAACCATTCATCCTTTCACACTCTTCTAGTATGGGCAGAGAACCCTTCGTCCTTTCACACTCTCTTAGTGTGGGCAGAAAACCCTTCGTCCTTTCACACTCTCCTAGTGTGGGCAGAGAACCCGCGACTGTTCACACTCTCTAAGTGTCAGCAGAGAACCAGATCTCCTTGACAGATCTTCTCATAAGAATTCTAAAAGGAAGAAAGAAAAGAGTGAAGTAATCCAAAATCACAAGTAGAGAATCTTACCTTTAAAAACAAGGTGAAGCCTTCATGCTCCAGTAGTAAGAATTCTTCTATGAATGCTCTCTCACACTCTGTCCTTGACTCTTCTTTCAATAGACATGAAGATCAATGAACAAAAAATTTTTACAGAGAAGACTTCGTCCGGGGATGATTTGAATTTCGTGTGGACGAAATTTTTACAGAGCCCAAATCATCCTTGCACGATTATAGATTTCGTCTAAACAAAAATTTTATAGAGCCTAACTCATCCTAGGATGAAAATAAATTCATCCTGGACGATCAGGACTTAGAAAGTTTCCTCCAACTCCTGTTCGCATTGCTCTTACTAGGAGATAACTGACCTGATCGTTTCATACGAACTAGGTTCGTTCTGTACGATCAGTACAAATTTTGTAAGATCTCCTTGTGTGTGTGTGTGTGTTTATTCACACAATTACAATTACTCCCTCTCATTTTAAAGAATAATTTAAAGCTTCAATTTACAAAGGATTTTATGTTGAATTTGATTTGAAGTCTTCATAGTTTGGAGTTCGATTTTTCTGAATTGTTAGTGTTGCGGGTCTATGGTTTATGATTTTGATGATAGCAAATAATTCTTATTCCTCTACGATTGCTTTCTACGTACATTTCAGGTTCACATGATCGGACTAGAATTTGGAATCAGCTCAAGATTGGGTAGACTAGGTCTGAGTCAGTTTGTACACTTTTTTCCTTTCTTGAGTCTATTGTATTTGGTGTGGCTCCTGATGATTTGTAACTTGGTAGATTCACTATTGTTCTCCAAAAGAGTTCTAGTTTTGGTAATATCGTCCGGGATGATATTTATATTGTCCTGGACGATCTGTTCAAAAGTAGAAACCCTAATTAGGGCATCCTCATTAAAGCAGCTATCATTATGCAAAACACATCATCCTGGACGATTTTGTATTGACCAGAACGATAGGCTTAATTCAGAAAGAATAATAACCTATTTTTGGACATCATCCAGGTGGATCGTCCAGGACGATCCAGGTCAATTTTTTTAAAATTTCTCTAGAATTTAAGGAAAGCAATTATGACATGATTTCATCATTAAATCGGCCAGGACGATCGCCAGATCGTCCTGGCCGATCTGCTGGACGATTAGACATCGGATAGCTATTTTTTAGGGCGATGTTCAGGACGATATTCCACGATTTGTTCTGATCGTCCAAGATGATATATTATCGTCCGGTCGGATATAAACAAACTTCTTCTAATCGTCTCAAATCGTCCCGGCTGATTGGGCTTAAATTGAACTGATCATATAGGATGATATACCTATCATCCTTGACGATAATGTTGACAACTTGCATTAATGAGCTTGTTTTAAGATCTTCTATGTAAGCTTGACATGACACTTTGAAAAGTGTCTTTGGCACCCATTGTAGCTTCGTTCTTTTGGGGGAAACTTGAAGATATAGCTTAAAAGGGAATGAGGAAAGGGTTGAGTTTGAGAGAGGAAGAAGATCCTGTGAGGGGGGACTCAAGGGAGTGTGGTGGGGGTTCCACACGGTTGCTCTGGTAAGCTCGCACCTGAATACCGTCAGATTCAAGGCTTATCCCAAGGGAAGTTCACCAAAGAAAAAGATCTCTTTGGTATCAAAGGACCCAGCGACTTTGCCGCATCGGGGAAGGTGGAGGTGATTTTGTAAGGGCTTCTCCGCCTAGCTGTGGGGGCTAAAGGAGAGACACTTAGTTTAGTGCAATACTTGGAGGGTGCCTCCAAGGAGTGGACGTAGGTCAAGGTTTGACCGAACCACTATAAATCCGGTGTGTTCTTTCTTTATTACTTCCACATTTAATTTTCGCACTTTGGTTTTTATTATGGTGATATTGGTTTTGATTTGTGTTTTGATTGAAAGATATTTTTTTACCAATTCACCTCTCTCACTTAATTAGCTTTGGGCCAGTTCATAGGGCCTAACATCCCTAACAAACTTACATGTGGTATCAGAGCCGTATTCATAAAATCTAGTTTTTAAAAGCTTTTGAATTTCAATCCATGGCTAATTTTTCAAATCATACTATTGCGGAAGGTTATTCAATCACTAGACCACCTTTGTTTGAAAATATTACTTTTAATTTTTGGAAAATTTGTATGACTACTTTCTTGCAATCGATTGATTTTCGTATGTGGCATATGATTTTAACTGGTTATTCATCACCGTCACGTATAATTAATGGAGTTAAAATTGATATTCCTTTTAATCAATGGAATAGGGAAGAATAATTTAATGCTCAATTGAATGCAAAATCTTTAAACTACTTTTTCTGTGCTTTAAATTTTGAAGATTTTATGTTAGTATCCATATGCACTACTGGTAAGGAAGTTTGGGATAAACTACACACCATATACAAAGGCGCTAGTGAAATCAAGCAATCCAAGTTGAATATGTTAATGCATGATTTTCAACTATTTTCCATGAAACCTTATGAGACGATCTTAGACATGTATACTAGGTTCATTCAAATTATGACAACATTGCATGCTTTAGGAAAAGAATTTTTAAATTTTGAAAAAGTTAATAAAATTCTTCGTTGTCGACTAGATAAGTTCAAAGCTAAAGTAGTTGCTATTTGTGAATCAAAAGATTTCAATGAATATTTAATTAATAATTTGATTGGCTTACTTATTGCCTACGAGCAAGGTTTGGGTCAAAGACTTATGGATCCAGGTGAAATGATTATTCTAAAAGCTGAAGATATAGAAAGAGATAGCTTAGTTGGTGACGAATACAATGACTTGTCAAGCAAATCACAAAGCTCACCAAAGCATAAGCAAAAGTGGAAAAAAGGTAAAAATGGTAAGGATGTTCATATTTCTTCTGACGTTATTTACTTTCGATGTAGGAAGCCTGGACATATGAAAAATCAGTGCCCTAATTTAAAAATTCTTCCTACAAAAGAAAAGGGCAAGGCGAAGCAAAAATTAAACTAGGGAAATAATGAAAGGCAAAAAATCTCATGGGCAGATATAATTTCTGAAGCATCGGACCAGGAGAGAGATAATGGTTTAAAGCCTTTCGTGATTTTGTGTTGTGTTTTTTTTATGTTTTTCATTTTTATTTTGTGTTTTTGTTTTGTTTATTCTTTAAAATTTTCATTTTCATGAAAATTTTTCTTTGATCAACACACACATTCACTTTTTTAAAAATGAAAAATCTACTTCGTATTTTTTTTTTGAAATCTTTGGTAAGTTGTATTTGACTTCTCTAAAATAGTCAAAGGAAGGAAACTCATGTTTTTGACTCTCAATCTCTATTTTCTAAAAGAGGTTATTTTACTTTTGATTCAAAATCTTCATCTTTTTTTAAATTGGATTTTGAAACTAATTTTTTTCATCTCCCTATATTTTTTCAATCGCATAGAAATCTTTTGCAAGATTGTTGAATCCACCTTAAAATTTTCATAATCAAGTTGTTCGTGTTGTCAATAATTTGGGTTTACTTTAGTTTTGAAAATATAAGAAAGAAAGCATATTTTTTTGAAAATGATAAAAATAAAAAAAATAAAAAAAAGTGGCCAATGATGCCAAACCAAAAGATGTGCAATGACGCCAAATTAAAAAAAAATACACAAAGTGTATTAAAAATTAAAAGATGCTCAAAGAGCCATTCAAGTGATAAAGGGCATAAACTGAGCCCACAAAAAATATGCTTATTTTTTCTTATACTACTGAAAGCCTAAGAAAATCCTTGATATGTTCGAAACTTGTGCTTGAAAATCTTGGTTCATGATTCAGCAATTTGTGCATTGATCTTCTATTAGATATGTTTTATGAAAGGAGTTTTGAAAAGTTAATGTTTCCTTTTCCTGTTTATTCCTTGATTTGGATATTGGATTAAAAAGTTTTTGAGTCTTTAAAAGAACTTGAGTTGGGATTATCACTCTGAATTTCTAATCTTTTCTAGGCTATGCGTTGTCAATACAATTCTACAAAATTTTTGTTTAAAACCAAGAGGTAACTTTCTCATTTTAAGAATATTTGTTTTGTTCACTAGATCGGGGATTGTTTCTGTCTTTTAATCATTTTGTTTTTGTGCCCCTTCTCTGTTTGATAATGTAAAAGGGGAAGAACGTACTGTTGTTGAATTTTTGTACTATTGTCAAATTTGTATTTTTTTAAAAAAAAAAATTAAAAACAACAAAAATATTTTTATCTTCCCTATTTTTAAAGTGTTATTCTAGTGAGGGGGAGATTAGGAGAAAATGTTCCTTTTTGAAAATTCAAATTGTAGTGTTTGCCATCATCAAAAAGGGGGAGATTGTTGGAGATCTATGGTTTATGATTTTGATGATAGCAAATAATTCTTGTTTCTCTGCGACTGCTTTCTACTAACATTTCAGGTTCACACGATCGGACTAGAAATCGGAACCAGCTCAAGATTGGGTAGACTAGGTATGAGATAGTTTGTACACTTTTTTTCTTTCTTGAGTCTATTATATTTGGTGTGGCTCCTGATGATTTGTAACTTGGTAGATTCACTATTGTTCCCTAAAAGAGTTCTAGTTTTGGTAATATCGTCCTGAATGATCTGTTAAAAAGTAGAAACCCTAATTAGGGCATCCTCATTAAAGCAGCCATCATTATGCAAAACATATCATCCTGGACGATTTTGTATCGGCCAGGACGATAGGCTCAATTCAGAAAGAATCTGCCGCCAGATCTATTTAGAAATAAACTATTTTTGGACATCATCCAGGTGAATCGTCCAGGACTATAAAATATCGTCCAGGATGATCTAGGTCAATTTTTCCAAAATTTCTCTGGAATTTAAGGAAAGCAATTATGACTTGATTTCATGATCAAATCGGCCTGGACGATTGCCAGATCGTCCTGACCGATCGCCAGATCATCCTGGCTGATCGCCAGATCGTCCTGGCCGATCTGCTGGACTATTGGACATCGGATAGCTGTTTTTCAGGGCGATGTTCAGGACGATATTCCACGATTTGTTCTAATCGTCCAGGACGATATATTATCATCCAGGATGATATGAACAAACTTCTTCTGATCGTCTCAAATCATCCCGGCTGATTGGGCTTAAATTGTACTGATCGTACAGGACGATATACCTATCGTCTTGGACGATAATATTGGCAACTTGCATTAATGAGCTTGTTTTGAGATCTTCTATTTAAGCTTGACATGACACTTTGAAAAGTGTCTTTGGCAGCCATTGTAGCTTCATTCTTTTGGGGGAAACTTGAAGAGAGAGCTTGAAAGGGAGTAAGGAAAGGGTGGAGTTTGAGAGAGGGAGAAGATCCTGTGAGGGGGCTCAAGGGAGTATGGAGGGGGTTCCACACAGTTGCTCCGGCAAGCTCGCACTTGAATATCGTCGGATTCAAGGCTTGTCTCGAGGGAAGTTCACCAAAGAAGAAGATCTCTTTGGTATCAAAGGACCCGGCAACTCTGCCGCATCGGGGAAGGTGGAGGTGATTTTGTAAGGGCTTCTCC
Organism: Dendrobium nobile; assembly: GCA_022539455.1. Taxonomy (NCBI): domain Eukaryota; kingdom Viridiplantae; phylum Streptophyta; class Magnoliopsida; order Asparagales; family Orchidaceae; genus Dendrobium; species Dendrobium nobile. Next base: position 13,284,660 of record CM039725.1, read on the forward strand.
GCCTAGCTGTGGGGGCTAAAGGAGAGACACTTAGTTTAGTGCAATACTTGGAGGGTGCCTCCAAGGAGTGGACGTAGGTCAAGGTTTGACCGAACTACTATAAATCCGGTGTGTTATTTCTTTATTACTTCCGCATTTAATTTCCGTACTTTGATTTTTATTATGGTGATATTGGTTTTGATTTGTGTTTTGATTGAAAGATATTTTTTTACCAATTCACCTCTCTCACTTAATTAGCTTTGGGCCAGTTCATAGGGCCTAACATCCCTAACGAACTTATAGTTAGTACACACAAGAGCAAAAATAAATCTTCCAAAAAGTGTTAGGAGATAACTACACATAAAATAATAATATTTGGAATCATCAAAACTATACAAGTTGCAAGAATGTAAAACATGCAAATTCCAACTCTCTTAACAATAATTATCCACCTTTCATTCATGTAGGTCTCATCCAAATTTTATTTTAGATCCAAGATCAAATTCCCATCCAAATCCCAGCTCAATCCTCAATTCTATATCCTATGTCAACATTCAATCAAACATCAATCATACTCAGACCAATCCTAATCATCCACTTTATTGTGATTGGGATAAATAACTCAAACTCAGCCAACCAAGTCCAAAATCAATCTCAAACCCAAAATTCCTAAGTCTAAATCTAAGGCTAAAAGCCTAAGTCGTGAAGCCTATTTTGGGTGAATTTTCTATCAACTATAAATCTACTCAAATAACTTCATGATATGTCAATTACATATTGATCAAATATGTCTCTAGAGTCAACTCTTCAAATTTGAGCTCATTTTAAGGTTGCTAACCCTAGAAAATAAATCTATTTCCAAAGGATGCAAAACTTTTAAATATTTATAGCCTATGCCACTAAACTAGTCCCTTTGTTGATTTTGACCCTAGGGCTTTTCCTAGGACCCTTGACTATGCTCATAACCTTTGTTATAGTATGTTAACCAACAATCTACATTTTGTAGGATTCAGTTTGACCCAGAGTTGACCATTAGTCAAAATGATAAAAATGCCCTTAAAGGTGATTTTTTAGTCTTTTCCCTAATGCTTAACAAGGCCTAGCCATATCAAACCTGAAAACCTATTTCAATGAGTCCTAAATGTCATTAGGAACACATTGAACCCCAACCCACCATTTGGTTTAACTTGTTGACCATGTCAACTATGGTTGACCAAAGTGCCCCTTTCAAACCAAATAAACTCCTCTTAACTTAAGACCACTTCCATTGAGTTCATATGATCAGCTGAACTCAATGAAACCAACCCTTGACCCTAGGTAACCTTAGTTTATCAAGTCAACCAAGTTGGCCAAACACATATATACCTTTATCTCTTTCAAACCCCTTGACCAAGGCTTTTCAAAACCCATTCAAACTGATGGAATGATCTATTGGGTCCTTAAGAGACCCCTCTTGAAGACCCAAGCATTGGGCTCAATTGGGTTAGCCATTTAGCTTGACCCAAGTGTCTAAAGAAGGATCTCCCATGAGCTAAGCCATAACTCAAGCCAAATTGAATCATACTAATAGTGGCATTGGGTCCCTCTTGACCCAACACACCTTCCCTAGTTGATCCAGCCCTTAGGTCAACTTAAGTTGGAAATTAGGCTAACCAAAAGTGGTCAAAACTACTAAGGGTTGAGTCATTTCCAAACCTAGACCTCATCAAGATCAACTAATGCCTCCATTGGGTTGCCCTAAGTCTAACACACCTACCCTAGTTAGCCCAACCCTTGGGTTGACCTTAGTAAACCTTTGGGCTAGTCCAAAGTGGTCAAAACCACTTTGACTTGAGCCAACTTTCACCATAAACCATATAAAGCCTAATAGAAACTTGCATTGGATGCCCTATGACTTAACCTACCTACCCATTAATCCCACCACTTGGCTTGACCTAGGTTCCACTCAAATGGACCCAAACAATATAGGTTTGGGTCAACCCGATCCCATTCATTCAATCAGGATGCATCATGCTCAATGGAGTTCACCATTAAGCTCATTAGACCCCCAGTATCTTTTCCAACTCACCCTAGCCCAACTAGTGGCTAGTGGTGGATGAAGCAATAGGATTGGAGCTCTGGTGGTCCCCTAATCCTTAGGCCTCCTTCAAAGCCCTCTAAGACCTAGGTTTGTTGGGCTTAAGCTCACGAGACCATAGAGACACGTCCACCTCCAATTGGAGACCGTCTAGTGGCTCTCCCAGGGGATCATGGCTATTGAACTAGTAGCCATAACTTGAATAGGGCATTTCTATAATAGCTCACATTTTGACTTTACAAATTTTTTTTAAGAGTCATTATAACTTGAATTGCAATCCATCTTCAACATAGTATTTTAATTATAGAATTTTACTTACATAAATTTTTTAGTAATTTTTGGGCACCGGTGAAAATCCCTAAGGAATTAGTACCTATCAATATAAGTGATGATTTTGGGATCATCAGGTATCAAATTCAAAAATTGATTTCATAAATATTTTTTAAATAAAATGATTTATTTTATGGTTATTTTTTTTGTAATTTTTGAACTCCTAAAATATTTTATATAAATTTTTTATTAAAAGAAATTGAATAATTTAATTTTATAATATTAGATAGCTCTCATTATTATTTATTCAAAGGATAAATAAATAATTCTTCCAAATTAGATTCTAGGGCATCAAAATTAGTATTTGAGTATAGTTATTAGAAGAAATGATTGTAGGATGTAATTGAGAGTTGAATATAATGGGTAGATTAAGGTGTATTAGTTTGCATACATGAGTGAATGACATGTAATAGAATGAACTGTATGATTTTTGATAAGTTTTTATTTGATTTTAATTTAATTTGAGTTTTAATTATATAGATTTGGTTTATCTTGATGTTATGCCCAAATCCTTAAGGGAAATGTCGGGGATAACATTTTCTTAAGGTGGGTAAATTATAATAGCACGTATTTTAACTTTGCCAATTTTTTTGGAGTTCATTATAACTTAAAATCATAATCCATCTTCACCATAGTATTTTGATCATGGTATTTTACCTATAGATTTTTTTTTTGTAATTTTTGGGCACCAGTGAAAATCCTTAAGGAATTGGTGCATATCAATATAAGTGAGGATTTCGGGATCGTCAGGTGTCCAATTCAAAAATTGATTTCACCTATATTTTTAAATAAAATGATTTATTTTATGGTTGTTTTTTATAATTTTTGAAGTCCTAAATGATTTATTTGATTTTTTTTATTAAAAGAAATTGATTAAATTAATTATATAATATTAGATAGCACTAGTTATATTTTATTTAAAGGATAAATGAATAATTATTTCAATTTAGATTCTAGGGCATCACAATTTCTAACCAGAGGGTAATACTCTCTCCCAATTTTTTGAAATCTTTCCCTAAAGATCCTCTAAGTCTTCCTCTCTTATTCTCCAGCTTTCCAGCCCTCTCTGACCAGTAATTTGAGTGAGCTCTAGTGAAATTCTTCCAAGTCCTACTCAAAGTCCTACCTCTGGTGATCCTCATGCCTTAGTTTTTGAAGGAGAACTACTCACCTTTATCCTTTCAAGCTTATTGATAGAAAAAAACCATCTATTGGAGCTTTCTACATGGCGAGAATCCTATATGAACTCCTAGTTATCTAGTGTTGGTCAAGTATGAAAGAAACCTTTATACCCATAATTCTCCATCGTTGGATTAATGGTTCATGATTTCTTGATGCTTTCTAAGAATTTTGTTGAAGTTTTACTGGTAGGATTCATCAGATCACAACAAAAAATCTCTACAGTCTTGGGTAACCATGGGAGGTTGAAGACGCAATCATATTCATTGATTTAAATCAACGCCACATACTAAATCCCACAGTTTCAGAGCCCTTTTGATTGTATCCATCTGGTTCTCGATCTGATGTCCACCTTTAACCCTATATTTAAATAGTCAATAGGTAATCATTAGATCACCAATTAGATTGAGCCACATGTAAAAGTGCAATCTGACCTTTGTCTCCAAGTTCTTTATATGCTACTCATTTCTGACCCTTACTGATTCATCAGAATCTGACTTAACTGCAGCTGAACCTCTATTTTACTAGAGTGTCATTTTCTTGGTTCAGTTTCTTTGTTATATCCTCGGGTCACAATCATGCAAATACTATCAGTGGGTTCATCCTTTTCTCCTAACTGATCATCGAAGTCAAAATTGAAGGTTGTTATCCCTTCTTTATTTTGTAGGATGTACCTTATCTCGTGTACAACATCATTGATCGATCTCTCCCTTATTAATTTGGGATCGAGAGGTAAGTACCCTTTATAACCCACCATATCAAAAAGCTCATCTGACTCTAACTTGGAAATAATGGCTTGAAGTTTAGGGTTGTCATCTGGCTGAGATTCTGATACTGGCTTATCAACCATCTCTTGGTCTAAGTCTATCCCCTCCCCCTCGACTATCTCAGGATTGGTAGTGAAAGGGATGGCATGCTTAACTAACTGAGAAATGCATACCTTAGGAGGTGATGCAGGAGCTTAAAGGGTAATAGCTCCCACATTGGGTAAGGTAAGGTCCTCGAAACCCTAAGTATGGAGCCCATGAATGACATATAGACTTTAAGAAAAATCATCTAGAATAATAGTAGGGTCAGCGGTCAAAACATCAATAGAAGTGGCAGCAGGAGTACAATCGACTATAATAATCAGAACATATGAACGGGCATCCACTGAATCAACTAGAACTGGGGGATGACTAGCTAGAACTTGATTTAATTGGAGAGTGAATTTAGTTGTCCTATAGGTTGGTGGAAGGATTTCTAGCCTAGTCTTTTTTGGAACAAATATTTTCTTAGGAGACTTGGGCTTCTTTCCCTTAACATCCATCATTTTCTAAGTTTCAGAAGTTTCTTTCGACTTCACTACTACTAAGGCCAACTTTTGGAATTTTGGTGAAGGGACCAAGGCTAGTGGTATCCATCAACCAGTATAGAAGTAGTGGGTTATCGAAGAAACTTCTTATTCTTCTTGATAGGTTGAGGAGTTAGATTTTTAGCTTCAAATTTCCCTTCATTTAGAATTTCTTTATGGTAGTGGTTGGCAATAACTCCCTTCTAAAATTCATGTATTCTTCCTTTGTTAATCTAGACTGGGTAGTACAAGAGTGGACTAGATTCCTTAATACTCTTATCATTTGTAGGTGCCTCTCCTTAGGAGTGCTTTTGGTCGAGTAATCGATCAGGCATGGTGGGGAATGGGCTATCCTAGCTACGCTCTCCTCCCCTTGATCAACTGCCAGGGGGAAAAAATGACTCCCTTTTAAAAGGGGAGAGGAAGCAGGAATAGGTAGCTCCTTAGTAGCCTCTGGCTCTACTTGACCCAAGGTCTTAACCAAGACAACTTTCCTTGCCTTAACAATCTTCTTTCTCACTCTCCTCAAGTAGTTCTTTCTTTGATTTTTGCTAGTGAAAGTGAGTCTAAAACTTGATCCTTCCTCAAAAATATACTTAACCACAATGGGTGGCTCAACAATAAGCTCATGTTATTTTTCTTTCTCACCAGATATAAGCAGAATAGGTTATGTCCCTATATTAACTCTACTACTGGGGGGACTTCATTACTAGCATCCAAGTAAATTATTTTATGGACATCCATTAAAAGTTCAAGGGTACTAAAACCCATTCCAAAATGTATATTGTTGCCCAAATAAATCACCTCAGAGCTCAACTCTCAGTCAAAGGAGAAAATTAACTTGCTAGCCATTATTATTTGATTTGAGTTTCTGGAATTGAAGAATAAGATTGGAATTAGGTATACTTGAAAGATAATTTTCTTTTAGATAATTGAAAATCATAATGGAATCTTGATTTTATGAAATAGGCTGAATTGTGAGACTTACAACCCGACATATAGCAATAGGATACAGAGATTAGTTATGGGTTCTAGGAGAAGTGAAATTTTCACAATATATACTAGCCCATAAGGGGATATTGTGGGGTGGCATATGATTGCATAGATCTCAAATTAGAATTGAAAAGAATTTTATGATCATTTTGATTTTAAAATTATCAGTGGACTTATCCCAAATTCTGAAACACAACAGGTCAAACTTTAATCTGATTTGAAGGCTTACAAAATAGGGAGAAAATTCAAAGAGTATTAATTTGCCAACTCTCTCCACTCCCATAAATCATAAAGAAATGGGAGGTTAAGGCTAAAACATTGAAAAACTAAAGATCTTGAAAACAAGATCAATAGTTCTCCTTATAAATTTTGAAACTTTATGTATTGAGTTAAGCTCAACATCATGGGTTCATAAAATTGGGAAGGATATCTACAAAGTCTGATATGATACAATCTCCATATCAATTAACTTGGGGGTAGAAGGTCAAGATCCAAATTTTGATAGAGGTTTCACCTCTCCTTTCTTTTGATATGTCTTTTCCTTTTTATGTTGGCCACACTCACCAAAGGGATAAATGGGTAAAGGGACCAACGAAAGGAAATGTAGTTAAGACTACCGATGAAACAAAATTTTGCCACTATTAAAAATAGAGAGAGAAATTTAGTCTCACCGGGCATGCCATTTTTTTGTTCGTGAAATTTTCGAAAGCAGGTTTTAAAAAAAGATCAATTTTCTTTGAAAATTTAAAATCGACTTTTAGATTTGAATTTTTAGATCAAACGTTCCATTAGAAAAGTCATACCACTTTGAGAATTGGAAATAAAATTACAAAATGGGGTTCAAATCTAAAATTATAAATGCTACTTTGAATATCATAACCAGATCTGAGATAAAATCATATATGACCTCGAAAGGTCAAAATGGAGTTCGGTCTGATTTCCAACTATGGTATTCTAAGTATATTATAATTGATTTTATGCCGTCTTATGAACAAATGATATAACACCCTTAAAGAAGGGGATATCATTGCTTAATAATTGTTCGAGCATGATGATAACGATCATCGCTATTTGAATTTTTCCAAGAATATTGATTTGAGTTTTTAAAATTTCTCTGAGGAAATTTAAGACTAAGTCTAGATTTAAATTTTAAAATTGAAAAGGCCATTAAAGATGATATACCTCCTCAAAAGGCGGAGATAAAATCTCCTAACATTTTCAGATCCAAAATTATAAATTTTCTCTAGGTTGTCATAGCTTGATTTAAGGGAGAACCATATATGACCCCAAGAGGATCAAGAAGGGGTTCAATAAAAAATTGGACCACAATAATCAAGAGAAGATGATCATTTATTTCAAATTTGAATTGATGTTAACTCATGATAAATCTCTTTGAAGAAAGAGAATGTCATTTATAGCCATCATATGACTATAATGATAATGATCATTATGAATTTGATTTTCCAAGAGAAGTATCAACTAAGTTTTCAAAATTAATGCAGTTCTAAATCTTCTATGTGTGCAAGCCCTCATAGTTAATTACATCGTATGAAGACGAGGTCTCCTACAAAAACTCTCGATTAGAATAGTGGCAAAATTTTGTTAACATATTTTCTAATGTTATATAAAAGGAAGTGAACTTTAGAATTTCAAAGGGGAATATATCAAGATTGAATAGTTATTAGCATAGTCAAGAGAAGAAAAGTAATGGACACTTTAAGATTCCGTAACCATCCATAAATGTCCCAACTTGATATAAGTGTTGGGCTTTACATTTTGGATTGAAAGAATATTTAGTTAGAGTTTAACATTTTATTATAAATTTGGGATTATATTACTGGAGGTTGGGGTCTTATGATCTGAGATCCGCTCTAGATCCTAAATCTAAATTAAGACACTGGACCATAGTAGTCTGAAACTAACTAATGCAGTGCAGAATTTGGACTTAGCCTAGCCTAGATTAGGGAGCTAGCTAACCACCTAGTCGATTTTAAATACATAAATCTGGTCATTTTATGAAAGAGTGGTATGGACATTTTTATTAAAGTTTTAAAGAGCTGGGCCAACATCTAAGGATTTTCCTAAGTGGCCCCTTTAACTTATGTTGGGTGAAGAATGTTAAATACGATCCAGCACTTCATCCTTATAGGTCAGATTATCAGGACTCTACCCATAGGCGGGGAAGTGTCTAAAATAAGGAAAGAGGAATGCATTAATATGCATGTGACCCCAAGGAAAATCCCCAACTTATTCTCTAGATTCATTTTCTTTCTATGTTGCTTAACACCTAAAATTTTAAACTTTTTTATTACGAGTATAAAAAGTTTTACACCTTCACGAGCCTTTCATGTCCAGGCTAAAATAAAAAGCGGCACCCAAATGCCAAAAAATTAAGAAAAGTAGGCAATCCTATACGCAATCAATTTAACACATCAAATATAATCTAATTAATTAATAAATGACCACAGAAAAAATGTCTTACTTATTACAACCTAGGGTCTATAGAAAGTAAAGTGGTTGGGCACCACTGACAATAATCAATATTCTAATCCTAATACATATGTAACTAACTTTGAGTGGGATACACTTGGTCTTCAATTCTTCAATCTTCTCCTCTTCAGGCTCCTTGGATCCTTCATAGTTGACTACCCAAATGGAAAAGAGAACTCTTCTCTCGAGGGGAAGGTTTCCCTTTCTACTTTATGTATAAAAAGTGATCCAAATTTGGACTTCCAAATAGGAAAGGATTATGACCCAAAGGGGTATCTTTTCCTCTTTGGAATGCAACCTTTGAATCCATATATTACAACTCAAATGTGCACTTTCACAACTCAATACATCTAAAATAAATTATATATATATATATATATGAAATGAAAATTTTAGACCCTACGATAAGGTTATCCTAAGCATTTAATAAATCAAAATACATCCAAAATAGTTATATATATGTGTAGAAAAAGAAAAACACACTTTCGCCATTGACTACCTCCTGGCTAACAGCCGGTGAGGTCACGGGTTCAAATCCTGTCTCCGCCAGGACCGGTTGGGTTTTCAATTGCTATCAATCCAATCCGGAAACTCACCATTACTTGCCCAGGCTAACGGAGCCTGACACACGTGAATCCTCCCAGTCCCAAACCTCCAAAGTAGTAGTCTTCAACGGTGGTGGGACATGGATTCTATATGACCCAGCCAGATGATGATGTCTGCTGGTTGGTGAGGTCCAACAGTAAATTCCATTTTTGGCGAACACTCGGCCCAGCGGGAGAACATGTCGGGCTCCGGCTCCGCACGTTCTTTCCTGGCTTGCCCAATTCTTTCTATTTATGAATATAATGAGTATTTTATTAAAAGTGCTTCAAAAGGACAGGTGAGCGGAGCCGGAGCCCGGCGGATGTTGCTTTTAGGACTCCGTCGGCCGCCTTCTTCCGTCACCCGAGATCCAAGTCAGGGTTTTTGAGAAACATGAAAAGGATGATAAATTTAGGGCTTGTTGGAGCTACTGAATGTGAAAGAACGGTTAGTTCTTCATTTTATTTGGGGGCTAAGTAGGTGAAGCACTTGTGCAATTATATTTTATTATTTATTTTACCCCCTTTATTTCCCTACACAAGAGTGGCCACCTGTAGAAAACTCAATGAGCATCCAGATCATTCTTATCCTAAGAGTAATCTAATCGCCAAACACATCAATAATCCATAAAGCATAATAAAAGTAAATAAATACATCAAATAATTACAATCACAACATGCAATAAAATCTCAATTTTGGTATATAGCAAAAAAGTAAACACCGGCCTAGCCTAGATCTAGAGTTGGTTATCCTATCAAACCATCTAAGGTGCATGTAGAAGGTTGTGTTGAAAAGTTCGTATAGGTTGTTAAACCTACATAATTGTCCCAAGGCTAACCAAGAGGGGGGTGAATAGGTAATTTAAAAAATCTCTTAGATTTTATCTAGGAAACAGATTTAATAATTTTCATAATTTGATTATCTTTTTTAAATAAGCTTTTCAACCACATAGACAAAATGCTGAAAATTAAAATGCGGAAATAAAAAGAACACAATGATTTATAGTGGTTCAGTCCAATAAGATCTACATCCACTCCCTGAAGACTCCTTTAGGTATTGCACTATTACCAAAGTACTCTCCTTTTCTCCCATAGCATGGCAGATAAGCTTTTACAAATTTTCTCTTTTCCACCAATCCCTAGTGTGGCAGAGTATCGTCGTCCTTTCACAGCCTCAAAGTGTCAGCAGAGTACCATCATCCTTTCACACCATCCACGTGTCAGCAGAGTACTGTCATCCTTTCACACTCTCCAATTGTTGGCAAAGTACTATCATCCTTTCACACTCTTCAAGTGTCAATAGAGTGATGTATCTTCTCCAAAGATCTTCTCTCGAGTAACTAGAAAGAAAAAGGAAGAGAAGTAACACAAAAACAAAAGAGATTCTCACTTTTGAATAACCTTATAAATCCTTCACATTACACTTGCAAGAACTCTCTCTCAAACACTGTCCCAAATCACCCTTTCACTTTCTCTCTAAGAAATCATGAATACTAGATTCGTCCAAGTTAGTTTCTAAGGGCTTTTTATATGAAAGACACAAAAAATTATCTAGAGAACTAAAAATTATAATTTTGAGCATATACGATCGTACAATACGATCGACATTCGTATGTATGAATAGTTCAAAAACTTCTCTGTACGAACCATTTTTGTACACAATAATCATTCAGCACGAACTATATTCATACGGTATGAACATTTAAGAAACTTTTTTTATTCATCGGGATGAAAAGATACCCCCACAATTTCAAACTCTGGATGTTGTCTCTACAAATAAGGGATCGTAAAATATGAATCATTGAAGAAAAATTTGTGGTTCATTGGGATGAAAAGGGACCCATTCTTTTCATACTCTGGATATCATATGTATGAAGGTTACTTCGTATAGTACGATCATGTCAAAAAATTTTGGAGATCATCGAAAGGAAAATGGACCCATTCTTTTTTGTACTCTGGACGTCATTTCTACAAAGGTCACTTTGTACACAACGATCAGTTTAGAAAGATTTTAATGATCATCAGGATGAACTTGTGCGTATCTATTTTATACTCTGAACGTCGTCTATACAAAGTACTCTTCGTACAGTACGAACAGTACTTAGAAAATATTCTTCACCATGGTTAGTTCAACTGCTAGTTAGAGAAAATAACTAAACAAATCGTCCTGTACGAATTGAAATTATACAGTACAATTAGTTTTAAAAAATTATAAATTTTAAACACTCCTCTAATGTGCGTGTGTGGTTACCCAATTACAAACACACTCTCTCAGACTCAATAAAAAAAATACATACTCTATTTATAATGAACCCTATTCTAATCTGATTTGAAGTCTTCAACAATATGGAGTAAGATTTCCCTGAAATGTTAGTACATACAAATAACAAAAGCAAAATATCCAATATATGTTAGGACAAGCAGTAATAAAAATAATAATATTTGAAATCATCAAAAATACACATGATATGAAAAACATAGTTATGATAACTACGTTGCAACAATCTCCCCTTTTTTTATAATAACAAAATAATTATTGTTTGAGTTAACATTTAAACCCTAACTTTCTTCTTAGCTCCTCCAAAATAAATGAACATATTTGAATATAGGGATTTTCATGAAGACCAAAGAACTATAAACTTTTTCTTTTTTTTATTTTTAAAAAATCAAAGAACTCTAAACTTTAAAAAAATAAATAAACATCTAGCAAACAATAAAAATGCACAAAAAAAACAAAAACAAATAATTATAAAAAATACAAAAACAAATAATATCACAAAAACATAAAAACAAACAATATTATTACTCCTCCTTTTGACAACAATAAAAAGGGAAGTATAAATTAAAATGAAAGAAGCCAAACGATAACCTAGAAGAATTGACCTTAAAAATTATTTTAAAATAATTGAAATAACAATATTAATTTGATAAGACTAAAAAGAAAAATTTTAAATTTTAAATCAAAAACAACTAAGATAAGAAAAGTTAATCAAAGTCATGATTCATCCTAGACAAATTAAATAAAGATGATTATTGCAAAAATGACAAAATAAAGATTAGTTAACTTCAATTTCAATATAGAGTATAATTAAGAATAAGATTGATTTGAATTAGAGATTAAAGGATAGTGGAAAGAACATAATAAAAAAATTCAATTGATGACATTACACATCTTTTTAAATATTTGAGGTACACTTTGTACATCTTTATTTATTTAGGCTAATTTTGTTGCTCTTTTCGCTTTGTGAACCATTGCGTAATTTTGATTTTTTGAACACATTGTGCATTTCTTTTTATATAATTTTTTGAGTCTTTCCAAAATCAATAATCTAAAATCAAACTTCTCTAATAACAAAAATAAGCATATTGAAAAAGAAATAAGAAATAATAAGACTCAATATTGCAATAATGTATTAAAATTATTTTTACCTTAAAAGAACATGAAAGTGATCAACTTATTTAAATACAGTTATAGCTTAATTTTAAAATATTTGAAAAATTAGATTTCGTAATGAAATTAATTTTATAATGCAAATTAATTTATAACATATTTTAGGTCAATTACAAAAAGGTTTTTTGTATAGGCATACTAATATTTCAAACAGTAAGAAACAAACACAAGTGCCCAAAATATGACATTTTTCATTGATATCAAAAAGATCAGATACATTTAATACATTGATATCAATTTAAAAATAAAAACATAAAATCATTACATAAACATCACAACACCAAACAACCACTACAAACAAGAAATAGAAAATATCATCACATCGCTGGCAAAGGACTGGTAGAAGTAATAACAAAGTAGTACATTTAAAACTCAGAGGGGACCTGGTCTAAAGGAAGAGGCTGGGTGAACACTAAAAAATAGCTATTCATCATAGCTACATTTGTATTTATTGTGTCAAAATGACCATAGATCCACCCAATGTCCTTCTGGTATCTCACATCGTATTAATTTAAAAGAGCCTCAATTTGATCAAAACGTTGATCAAAGTGAGTCTCTAATCGATTAAAATGTTGGACCATCTCTTAAAAGTAGTGCTGATCAGGTCCAGGTGTATGTGCAGGAGCTCCCACTTCTTCTTCAAAGCTCCCCCTTCTTCTTCAGAGTCACTACTCAAACTATTGTCTCTCCCAAATAAATATCAAAATGAAGCATCAGTGAAAAAGATAGGAAGTTCGATGGGAGGATCAGGATAGAGTATGTAGTACTTCTTATCTAAGATGTATGCCACTAAGTGTCCTAGTTCAATATTATTTTTCCTCTTCTGATGAGGAAGCCTAATTTCAAAAAGATTATAATATATAATCAATGATGAGTTAGGCCTCATCAATGGGTTTTCCAGTCATAATCAGGTATGTGATAGTAAATAGGAGAGGAGTCATATTTATATGATCATCAGCCTTAAAAATAATTGAGATTCTTAAGACATGCTTGATGATCCAAGTATTTTGGTTCAAAGTGTAGACTCTTGCTAAATGACATACTTGAGAGACACCTCTAAGAGTTTTATTAATTTTAGTCCAGTTATAATCGATTTGGAAGTCAAAGTGTGAGCTCTAGTCCTATTAGTTCTCAAATGAAGAAAAGTTCTTAAGTCTTCTTTTGTTATTTCGACTCGTTGTTTTTGACAAAAGAAGTTATTAAGTTTGGTCCTTATTGAATCTCATGTTTGCTAAGAAATAATGAAAGGTCTCTTTATGGTAGGCATAAATCAAAGTGAGAATGAAAGAGAATTGGGTTGACATAAAGAGAGGCATAACAAAAAAGTGAATATCTTCTTGAATGAGGAGTCTAGAGGGAGTGATCTTGGCAGCAATAAAACTAAAAAAGGCATTCTCATTATCCTTGGAAAGAAAGATGTCATCTCCACCACTCCTAGATGAGTACCCCTTAGAAACACGAGAATGCTTGCTTGAACTAGCCATTCCTAAGATGAAGGCTCTAGAAGGTTTATAAGTGAAAATGAAAGTGAATGAAAATCATTTCCAAAACCCTTCTATATATAGAAAAAACACCTATCGTACAATATGAAATTGAGTTCGTACGTACGATACTGAAATCATACTAGATGAAATTATTTATGTATGTACTAATGGAAATGGCCAAAAATGAAATGACTTTTTGTAAAATGCCATTTATGAGGCCATGCATTCGTATAGACAAATAGGTGTTCATCTGGGATGATCATATTATTAAAGATTATTTTAAAGGTGGTTAGGTTTGTCCCTCACATAATTTGACAACTGGATCATACAGATGAAAGATGATTTCATACGTACAATCAGTAATAATAATAAATCCTTTCAATTGATCTACCCTACAACCTGCAAAGTCTGAATAAGAATATCCAACCATTTCAATTGAAGAGCTGTACTTAGCATCCCAAATTCCTAAATTTTGAATTTCCAAAAGACATCCTAAAATCCTTTTCACTACTACCAAATGTGATTCTTTTGAATCAAATTAAAATCTAGCACACAAATAAATAATAAGCATTTTATATGGAATGCTAACTGTCAAATAAAGCAATGATCTAATTATACCTTTAATTTGTTTTATCAACAAATTTTCCCTTTGGGTCCTTATCCAACTGAACTGAGGAATTCATTGGTGTAGTTACTGGTGTAATATTATCTATTTCATATTTCTTGAGGATATCCTTAATATTCTTTGACTAATTAAGAGAAGTTCCCTCAACATTTTACTTAATGCTAAAACCAAGAAAGTAACTTAAATCTCATATTAAATGCATCTCAAATTCACTACTCTTTTTTTTTGAAAAATCATTACAAAGATTTTTATTTGTTGATCCTAAAATGATATCATCAATATATATCTGAATAATGAGTATATCATCTTATAATTTTTTTCAAAAAAAGAGTGTATCCACACTTCCTTTTACAAAATATCTTTTTAATAGGAAAGTGTTTAACCTCTCATACTAAGCCCAAAGTATCTGTTTCAATCTATATAATGCCTTTTTTAAATTAAAATATATAATTAGGGAATTTAGAATTTTCAAAAACTGGAGGTTGCTCAATATAAATATCCTCTTGTATTACCCCATTCACAAAGGCACTCTTAACATCCATTTGAAATAATTTAAATCCTTTAAAATAGGCAAAGACTAACAAAATTCTAATTGCTTCAAGTCTTGCTACAGGGGCAAAAGTCTCTTTAAAATTAATGCCTTTAATTTGATTATACCCCTTAGCCACAAATCTAGTCTTATTTCTAATCACAACTCTTGAATCATTCATTTTGTTTTTTAACACTCACTTAGTTCCAACTATACTTTGATCATTTGGCATTTCAATCAATTACCAAACATCATTCCATACAAATTAATTCAACTCCTCTTAAATAGCCAAAATTTAAAATTCATCTAAAAGTGTTTGATTAATATTTTTGAGTTCAATCATTAAAAGAAAGGCATAATAGTTAACATCTTTGCTAAGTCCATACCTACTCCTAACACCCTCACTAGGTTCACTTAAAATCAATTCTTTTGGGTGATTCTTATAAAATTCTATTCTCTAGGCAAAGGATTTTCTTTTTCTATATTTTCTTCCAAATTTATCTTTTCAATTTTTTAAGAGTTATTTTCTATATGATCATCTTCCAAACTTAACTCTTCCAAAATATCAGATTCATCAAATACAATATGTGTGGTCTCCTCAACTACTAAAGTTCTTTTGTTGAACACTCTATATGATTTTCCAATACTAGAGTATCCAAGAAAAATTCCTTCATAAGATTTTGGATAAAATTTTTCTAAAGGAGATTTTTCATTATTATGAATGAACATCTTATATCCAAAAATATGCAAATGTGATAAATTAGGTGTTCTCTCCTTAAGAAGCTCATTGGATGTTTTATTTAATTTTTATCTAATATTCACCCTATTCAAAACATTACAAGTTGTACTTACCGCTTCATCCCAAAAATATTTCAGAAATGGATATTCTGCCAACATGACTCTAGTGGCTTCAATTAATGTTATGTTCTTTCTTTTGACTACCATATTCTATTAAGGGTTCCTACGTGCAGAAAAATTATAATCAATTCCTTTTTCTTTATAAAACTCCTTTAATTTTTCATTTTGAAATTCTCCTCTATGATCACTTTGAATTGAAATAATTTCTCAACCTAGTTTTCTCTAAATCCAAGTCAAAAAGTTTCTAAATTCTTTAAATGATTCACTCTTATAAAATAAAATTTTAACTAAAGTAAATTTAGAAAAATCATTCATATACACAAATCCAAATACCTTCCCTCCTAGACTTACAATGCTAACCAGTCCAAAAAGATTCATATGAATAATCTCCAATGAGTTACTAGTTCTAAGATCCTTAATGGAATGAAAGGATGACTTCACCTATTTTCCTAGTTGACATGCATCACACATATTATCTTTAGTAAAGTCTAGTTTAGGTATACCTCTAACATGTTATTTTTTGATAATTTTTCTAAGATTTTTCAAGCTAGTGTGACAAAGCCTCCTATTCCATAATCATGATTCATCAAAAATTATTTTCAAATAAAAAGCATTTGGAGACTTAATGCAATTTAATTCTAGAATATATAAATTATTTACCCTAGTTCCATGCAGTACATCATTTTTATTATGGCTTAATATGTAGCTGGTAGGAAAAAATTTAACAATATAGCCCTTATCACATACCTGACTAATACTAAGAAGATTATGCTTTAAGCCTTGTACAAGTAATACATTCTCAATAAAAAAAAATCTTTAAGTTTTCGATCACACCTGTACCTACAACTTTCCTAGTGATATTATCTCCTAGTGTAACCTTACCTCCATTCCTGGCTTCAAGTGAAATGAATTATGTAGTGTCTCCAATCATATGCTTTGAATATCTGCTGTCCAGGTGCCAAATGCTCTCATGAGGTCTTGTATGAGAGCATTTCTATAAAATGATCAAATAATAGTCTTGGGAACTCAAACAAGTTTGGGTTCTCATCTTGGCAAAATTAAATTAGATGCATGTATGATTTGACTTATTTTATGCATCTTATGTCTCCACATAATATATGATTTTTTATAAATAGTGCAAGTGTGAGATATGTGTCCAATCATGCCACGAGAAAAAATACTTAACTCCAAGAAGAAGTTTGTTTAATTTATTCAAGTAAATTTGTCATTTCTTAGGTTTTATAATTTTTGAATTATTTTCAGGATTAAAAATTTGTTCAGGTGTAGGTGGAATCCTATTTTTTCATATACATTTAATTGAGCTTTAAAGAATAAATTTGCACTTTCTAATACAACATTATCAACTTTTAAATAGTGCTCTCTATTATTAGATTCATCCATAAATATTTTAAAATCTTTTTCAAGTTCAATGTGGGATGATTTTAATAACTCATGATGTTTATTCAATTCATCCTACTCATCTAACAATTTCATGTGGTTGCCATCAATTTGTGCGTGAACTTTCTTAAGGATTGTCTTGTTGTTTCCAAAATTATTCATAATTATTTTTAAAAAGTAATCGTAACTTTAAATTTTGAAACAAAGCTCTAATACCACTTGAAAAGTTTGTATACGTTGTTAAACCAATGCAATTGTCTCAAGACTAACCAAGAGGGGGTGAATTGGTAATTTAAAAAATATCTTGGATTTTTAATAGTAAATCGATTTAATAATTTTCACAATTTGATTATCTTTTTGAAATAAGCTTTTCAACCACAAAGACAAAATTCTGAAAATTAAAATACAAAAAAAAAAAGAACACAAAGATTTATATTGGTTCACTCCAACAAGATTTATGTCCACTACCTGAAGACTCCTTCTTCAGATATTGCACTATTACCAAAGTGACTCTCATTTTGCCTCCATAGTAAGCGAAGAAGCCTTCACAAATTTTCTCTCTAACAACATTTAGGAGTTTATAAGGGGCTCACATGAGGGATGCAATCATATTTCTTGGGTTGATATGACAAAAATAAAGAGCTTAAAAAGAAGAGGAAGAAAAATACTCATGACTTTGTGGTGGAGGAGGTGGAGGTGAATTCAAAGAAGAACAAGCTCTACAAAGAGGAGAGAGAGCAAAGATTGTTTATAAGCTTTGGAATGAAGAAGGATTGTTTTGTCCTTGAGAGAATAAATAAAATGATTATGAATATTTTTGCGGGCCTAGAATTGTACATTAGTTTTTAATTAAGTGAAACAAAGAAATTATGGAATTTGTCTATTACGATTCACAAAATAAAAGGAGGAATAATGAACTTGGAGGTATGTTTAAAATTGATCATTTTATCTTTTACATTAATTTATAAAGAATATATATATATATATATATATATATATATATATATATATATATATATATATTTGAAACTACTTATTTTCATCATTCAACCTCATATTCACTTATACATCTATCTTGAAATGCTCAAATACTTAATTTTTTATTCTTAAATTATGTAGGATATCTATTACTTTAAGGAAAATGGATATAGCTAAGCGACCACATAAGTTTAAGCTTGAGCTAGAATTATTAAATGTCAAGCTTTAAGATTTGAGTGATGGCTATGAATCCTAGCATGAAAACACATAAAAGGAGGCCTCTGTAGAGCAAAAAGATCTCCTTATTTTGATCTCTACAATGGTTCCATTTTGTATAGAGATAGTTTCAAAGTAAATACTCTACTTCTTTTATTATCTTCACTTAACAAATGCTATGTTTCATGACTAGATGTTGGTGTGATGATTTTTATGATAATAAAGTAATTTTTATTATAAAATTTATTATATAATTTATATTGGTTTAATGCAATAATGACCTTTGCTTATCTTAGCTTCAGTATGTGTTGCTTTAAGGCAACACTTACAAAAATTATTCTTGAGAAACCAGTCAATAATCAAGAAATGCTTTGCATATATGACTTAATGAAGACCATCTATAATGTCTTTATTTACTATGATATTTGCCTTATTTTTAGAATTGAGATAGCTATCAGCAAAAGAGATTACACAACATGATCAACTAATGGTTAATTTTAAATAATCATATGCTATTATTTTTTTTTATTTCAATTAAATTCTCTCACCATACTGATTTCTATTTTATTTCATTCTTTCAATGTAGATAATGCATAAGAAAATTATAAATATTATAGTTTAATGAATAGTAGAATGAAAAAATGTTCATCATATTATTTAGTTAAATATTTTATATATTTTTTGTACATATACCTTTCTGATATACTACTTTTGTCACCTTCTTTGGTTGTTAATTATTGCAAAAAACTTTTGATCAATTAGTGAGGCAATCAATATACTATATAGTAGATGAGTATTACTTGGGTGTCTAATTTTGTGTCACAGTCCTTGTAGTATTATGATTTGGATGTGTTGAAAAACATCCATGAGCTTGCCTGGCCATGGAAGATGTCGTGAAATTTTTCTATGTTCAACAAATTTTGATCTAACATCATTTACACATATTCTAATTTTGGAGCTTTTTTGTTATCTTGCACATTCCTATCAAAAAATGGTGCTGCTATTTTTTTTTTCAATATTTAGATTTTTTTATTGCTAATTATTTAAAATTTCATGAGATTCATGCTCATTTAGGATGGCTTTTTTATTACTTCTTAAAACAATTTTTTAGTACAAAATTTTTACTGAAAAGTTACTTTAAGAAGCAATAAGAAAGCCGTAAAAAATGAAGCCTAAATGTACCCTTTGTTTGCTTCTTCAGTGGCATTAGTGTCTTATTTACATTCATTAATGTATCTTTATGTTGTGAATATGATTTTAAGAAATATAATTTTGATGATAGCAAATATTTTTATTTTTCTACGACTATCTTGCCTATTAACGTTTCAGGTCCATAAGATCAAATTGCAAATCAAACTAGTTCAAGATTGGATAGATTAAGATTGAGTCAGTTTGTAATGTACGTCAAGTATCTTTTACCCTTTCTTGAGTCCTTTGTAACATTGTGGGTCTAGATGCTAAGTAACCTTACACACATACACTTGGGGGAAAAATTATGTCTGATTGTTAGAGTTTTCTATTTTTGATCACATCGTCTGGGATGATCCAACAATCGCCTCTGATGATTAGTTAAAAATAGAAACCCTAATTAGGGAATCATGGTTAAGGCAGTCGCAATTAAGCGAATCATCCTGGATAATAGTATCATCGTACGGGACGATAGGCTCAAATTAGAAAGAATGAGGTGCCATATCTATTTAGGCATCTCTTATTTTTGGATAGCATCCACGACATCATGGACAATACAATATAATTATGCCTAAATTAATATGCTAATTAAGGAAAGCAAATAAGGTTTGATTTCTCTATCATATCATTCTGGACGATCATAAGATCATCCGGGACAATTAATTTACAAACCTTACTTTTTTGTGGATGATCAACAATAGGTTTGGCTCTATTCAGGGTGAAGCTCTCGACGATATGTACTGAATTGAACTAATCATTCAGGATGATCTTGAGATTGGCCTGGATAATCAAGTAATTTTTTTATCGTCTAGATAACTATTCAAAGCAATGTTATGGATGATATTTGTTGTTTTGTACTAATCAGCCCGAACGATCGTAAGATCATCCTAGACGATTAATTTATTTTTCCATCATCCAAATATCCATTTAGGGTGATGGTCTGGATGATATTCGATGACATGAATGAATCATACAGGATGATCTTCAGATTATCCTGGATGATAATGTTGGTCTGTTGTAATTAAGAGCATATTTTAATCTTTTCTATATAAGACCTCTTATTTTACCCAAGAGTGTATTTTTTGTTATTGTCCTGATTTAAGAGAGCCAAGAGGAGAGAGAGAGAGAGAGAGCAAGGGAGAGAGAGAGGATCTTATGAGGGGGAGTTTATGAGCGGTTTCATAAAGGTTGCTCAAAGCAATGATCCATGTTGTCTTCTCCAGTTGTCATCTTTGGTTTCTTGAGGGTTCTAGAGAGGTCTACTTCACCAACTAATTGAAGTTCTCTGCCTGCTTAAAGAAGAAGCTAAAGGAGTTGGGTTCTATGCCTATTTCAAGAGGAAGCGAAAGGAGTTGGGTTCTCTACCTCACTGGGGTCGGTGGAAAGGAGTTTTTATACGATCTTCTGTGCCCTGCTGTAGTGGCAAAAGAAGATATACTGAGTTTAGTGCAATACCCAGAGGAGAGGCTCCGAGGAGTGGACATAGGTCAAGTTGACCAACCAATATAAAATTCGGTGTGTTCTTTCTTATTATTTTTTGCATTTAATTTTCATACTTTGTTTCTCTTATGGTGAATCTTGGTTTGGTTGTGTTTGTATCTTTGCTTAGAGAAATTTTTAAATATCACTTCACCCCCTCTTGGTTAGCCTCAGGATTAGTTCATATGGGCTAAACATCCCTAACGAGCTTTTAAGTGGTATCGGAGCAAGATTCATAAAAATGAGTTTTTGAAAACTTTTGAATTTTGATTAGTGGCTAACTTTGGTAATTGTAATACTGCAGAAAGGCATTCAATTACCTGACCACCTTTGCTCGATAATATTCCTTTTGAATTTTGAAAAACTCACATGTCTACATTTTTATAATCAATTGACTATCACATGTGGATGCTTGTTAAGGATGATTATTCACCTCCGTCATGTGAAATTAATGGCATTAACTGAATAGACTTTTGATGATAAGGATTTAACGCAAATGAATGCAAAATATTTAAACTATTTTTCTGTAATTTGAAATCAGAAGATTATATGCTTATTTCAACTTGTGCTACTGGTAAAGAAATTTGGTATAGATTGTGTATTACTTATGAAGGAATAAATAAAGTTAAGCAATCTAGGTTGAATATTTTATTTCATAACTATGACCTTTTTCATATAAAACCTACTGAATTGATTTCTGACGTGTATAATAGATTTACACAAAAATTGACACCTCATTGCATACCTTAGGAAGAGAGTTAATTAACTATGAAAGAGTTAATATAATTTTGAGATATTGCCTTCTTCTTTTGATGCTAAGATTATTGTAATTATTGAATCTAAATATTTGAATACTTATTATATTGATAACTTACTTGGATAACTCATTGCTTACGAGCAAGGGGTGAACCAATGACAACTTGATGTAGGTGAGCGAAAGAAGGAGAAAATTATGGTGTTGAAGGCTAACGATACAAATACAAATTCTTTCGGGTCTAAAAGCGATGATGTTGCCTTAATCACTAGGCAATTCAAAAGCTTTCTAAGGAAGAATCACAAGCACCATCAGAAATGAAAAAAATGTAAGGATAGTAAAAAATTTAAAAGTTCTTCTAGTGTTATTTATTTTGAATGCAGGAAGCCTGGACATGTCAAAGCTGATTATCCTACACTTAAGGATCACTCAAGAAAGGAGAAGGATGAGGAGAAACCTAAGTTCAGAAAGGATAAGAAGTGATTCCAAAAGGCGTTATGGGCGGATTCTACATCGGACTCCTCTGAGACTGAAGCTGGGGATGAGACAAAAACTTGTGCTTGATGGCCGGTGATCATCTTGGTTAGTCTGACCAAGAAGAGGTATGTGAACTAACCTATGAACAATTACTTGAAGTTTGTGAGAAAATTCATGCATCATATAAAAAACTTAAGAAATTGCATGGTAGTTTGAAATTAGAGTTGTTAAATTTGGAAAAAGAACATGAAATTTTATTGAAAGATCACTTCCAAATTGGTAGCAATCACATATCATTACTTGATGAGTTTGATGAATTGAATAAAAAGCATTTTGAGTTGGTCATTGAGCATGATTCATTGAATGTATCCTACATCTCACTTGAAATTGATTTTAAAATATATATTGATAAATTTGAGCATATGGAGCACTATTTGAGAGTTTATAATATTGCTTTAGAAAGTGCTAACTTGAGATTTAAAGCTGAATTGAATGCACTTGAGAAAAATAGTATACTCATACATGAACAGTTTTTCAATCCTGATTCAAAGCCAAAACCTAGGAAGAGGCACTATAACCCAAACAGATTAGTAAATCCTTTTCCTGGTGTTATATATTTTTCATGTTGCATGCTAGGGCACATTTCACACACTTGTATTGTTCACTATAGTATACATTAGATGTGAAAACCTAAATTGTATGATTCACAGCATAACACATATGCATTGCATTCTTCTTTTCATAAGAAGGAACCTAAACTTGTTTGAGTTCTTAAATCTGATATTTTATAATTTTGCAGGCTTGCTTTCACAAAGGGCCTCATGAGAGTATGTGGAACTTAGACAGCGGATGCTCACGACACATGATTGGAGATGCCAACCAATTCGTTTTGCTGGAGGCCAGAGCTGGAGGCAAGGTCACTCTTGGAGACAACACCACTAGGAAAGTGACGGGCGCAGGTATAATCGAAAACTCCAAGAACCTTTTGATTGAAAATATTTTTTCTTGTAGATGGACTAAAATATAACTTGCTAAGCATCAATCAGTCGTGCGATAAGGGCTTCATCATAAATTTTTTGGCAAATACATGCATTATTAGCTTGAATAACTACATTATTTTGTAGGGAAGTAAATCAATAATGTTTATATTATTGATTTAAATAATATTAAATGTGCTGGTTTATTTTATTTAAAAACTATTTTTGATGATTCTTGATTGTGGCATAGAAGGTTATGTCATGCCAATATGACAACCCTTAGAAGACTGACCCAAAAGAACCTAATTAGAGGTGTCCCCAAGCTTACGTTCACCAAAGACCACCTATGTGATGCCTGCCAACTAAGGAAGCAAGTCCAATTCTCTTTTCATTCCATTAAGGACATTAGCACCTCTAAACCTTTAGAAGTCCTTCACATGGATTTGTTTATACCCATTAGCACTGCCAACTTAGGGGAAAAAATCTATGGTTTTGTGATTGTCGATGACTACTCTAGGTTCACTTGGATTAAATTTTTATCTCATAAGAGTGAGTCTTTTGATGAGTTTAGATCCTTCTCCACTTACATTAAAAAAAAGTTAGGTTATGAGATCTTGACCATCCATAGTGACCATGAGGGAGAGTTTGAAAATAAGAGTTTTAGAGACTTTTATGAGGATAAGGGGATTAGCCACAACTTCTCAGCTTTTAGGACCCCTCAGCAGAATGGGGAAGCTGAAAGAAAGAATCGGACCTTATTAGAATCCGCTAGAGCCATTCCTGCTGAGTATTCACTTCCAAAATACTTTTGGGCTGAAGCGGTAAACACAACTTGTTATATGTTAAATAGGATGAATGTTAGAGCCAAACTTGATAAAATAACCTATGAGATCCTTAAGGGTTGGACACCCAACCTTTCCCACCTCCATGTCTTTAGCTATAAGGTTTTCATTCTTAATAATGGGAAGTCACACATAGGAAAATTTGACCTAAAATCTAATGAAGGAGGGTTCTTAGGATATTCAAGTGTTGGGAAATCCTTTAGGGTGTTTAATAAGAGAACATTGGTGGTGGAGGAGACTACTCATGTAGTGTTTGATGAATCTGATCCTAAGGAGTATAGAGCGGAGGATGAAGATGGTGTTGGAGATATTTTCAAAGGATTTGAAAATTTGGAGAAGAGGATAGAGTCCTAAAACACTGAAGGAGTAGGTGAGATTACCCAAAGAGTAGAGAATGCAAATCTAAAAGAAAGGGTTCAACCTACACACATATTGCCTATAGATTGAAGATATTCTTTGAGTCATCCTAAAAAATTGATCTTAGGAGACCCTTCTGAAGGTGTTAGAATTAAGCATGGACTTAGGAAGGAAGGAAGTGAACGACTCTGCCTTTATCTCAATGACTGAACCCACCAATATTAATCAAGCCTTATCTGATGAGTTTTGGATCTTAGTCATGCAAGAGGAATTAAACCAATTAATTAGGAATAATGTTTGTGAGCTTGTAGAAAGACCAAAGGGATAAAGTGTAGTTAAAACCAAATGGGTCTTTAAGAATAAGATGAATGACTCTGGTGTGGTGATTAGGAATAAGGCCAGATTGGCGGCTAAGGGGTACAACAAAATAGAAGAGATTAATTTTGAAGAGACCTTTGCCCCTATAGCTAGATTGAAAGCCATTAGAGTGCTACTAGCCTTTGCCTATTATAAGGGATATAAGCTTTACCAAATGGATGTTAAGAGTGCCTTTTTAAATGGGGTAATAAAAGAGGATGTGTTTGTAGAGCGACCCCCCAGATTTTGACAGTTCCTAATTTACAAATCATATTTTCAAATTAAAAAAGGCCTTATATAGATTAAAACATGCACCAAGAGCTTGGTATGAGAGGTTTAACACATTTTTACTAAAGATGGAATTTGTTAAGGAGACCATAGACACCACCCTTTTTCTGAGGAAAGTAGAAGATGAGTTACTCATTGTTCAGATCTATATAGATAATATACTTTTTAAATATTTTAATAAAAATTTATGTGATGATTTTTCTAAAATAATGAATAAGGAGTTTGAGATGGGTATAATGGAAAAGTTGTCCTACTTTTTGGGGTTTAACATAAGACAATTGGATGATGGAACCTTTCTAAATCAATCAAAGTATATAAATAACATCTTGAAGAAATATGAAATGGATAAATTCAAGCTCATAAATTTTCCCATGATCTCTAGTGGTCAATTGGATAAGGACTCAAATGAAAATATATTGATTAAAAGAAGTAAATAGGAATATTTGGATATTTATTTTATCTGACTGCTAGCTAACCTGATATAATATTTAGTGTTTATCTCTATGCTGATTTTAAGCTGATCCTAAAGAATCCCACCTGACTGCAGTTAAGAGAATTCTTATATATCTTTTGGGGACCAAAAACTTAGGAATCTGGTATCCTAGGATCATTAATTCTTTTGAGACTATTGGGTATTATCATTATGATTTTGCAAGATATAGGGTCGATAGAAAGAGAACTTCTGGGACTTGCCAATTCATAGAACAGTCTTTAGTCTCCTAGTCTAGTAGAAACTAAAATATGTTACACTTTCCATTGCTAAAGCTAAGTATATTGCCTTAGGGAGTTATGTGGCCCAAGTTCTTTGGTTGAAGCAACAAATTCTAGATCTAGGATTAACTATAGGCACATTTTCAATCCTTTGTGATAATACTAGTTCCATCTGCATCTATAAGAATCTTATCCAAGATTTAAGGACCAAATACATTGACATAAGGTATCACTTTATTAGAAACCATGTGAAAAAAGTAGACATTGAGTTACACCATGTGATACCTGAGAATCAATTGACTTACATCTTTAGTAAACTACTGGCTTTTGACACTTTCAGCATCTTAAGGATCAAATTGGGTGTGATTGAAATAAATGCATGAACTTGATGTTTACTGAATTCTGAATTTTCTATTTTGTTGCTTGTTGTTATTTTTCTACTTTGTTGTTTGTTTCAGATTTATTTGTTTTACTTTTTACTTGCTTTTATTTTTCATGTTTTATTTCTATTATTTTAGTTTTTTATTTTCTTTATAATCACTGTTGACATGATATTTTATGCTGTGTTTTTGTTTTTGAAAATTTGTAGTCAATATTTTACATCTCTAAATTAGTTAAAGGAAGAAACACTATTGATTATTTCCATTCCTCTAACCTCCTTTAGTATTGTAATTTTATTTTCTAAACAAATGTCTATCTCAAATTAACAATTGAACTTTGCGATTGATATTTTTTCTATCTTGCTATAGTAATTTATCTTATGTATATAATATTCAAAATCCTTATATTGCTTTCAAATTTTTTGTAATCTTCTCATTATATTTATCATATGAATTTGATTCTGTTTTGTGGCTTATTCATCCTTATATTAGAGAGTGAGTTTTTTTTCTCTAATATCTGGAAGATATGCTCACAATTGAGAGTATTTAAGAAATTTGAAAAGGGATCTAGCTTGCAAAAATGATAAGGGCATAAAATGAGACCCAAAAAGAAGAAAAACTGAAAAGATGCGCAATGACCGCAAAAAAAATTGAAAGATACACAAAGTATATCAAGAATCAAAAGTTGCACAAAGTGCGCCAATCAATTGACAAGAGGCATAAAATGAGCCCACAAAAGGCAAGCTTCCTTCTATTCCAAGCCTTTAAATCTTAGAAGAATTCATGTGTCACTTGATATCTTCAAAGGCTTGATTTCAAATTTTGCGATTGTGACAAATTACTTTGGTATAGTATTTTATAAGATATTTTTTTTAAACCAAGTTTTTTTAAAACCAAGTTTTATAATTCTTTCTGGATGATCAATAATAGGTTTGGCTCTATTCAGGGTGAAGCTCTCGACGATATGTACTGAATTGAACTAATCATCTGGGATGATCTTGAGATTGGCCTGGATAATCAAGTAATTTTTTTTATCATTCAGACATCTATTCAAAGCGATGTTCTGGATGATAAAAGTAATAATTTCAATATTTCGCAAAGTTAGAGCATTAATAAAAGTAAAAAATTTAGAAAAATTATGCTCCACAATATTTGAACTAGCTTGAAATTGATCATAGAGGCTCCGATGGGCTACAAAAGTATAAAAATTGAGTCCAAAATATCAAAAAATTATTCTACAGACTCCGAAATGTTCGAATCAAACTTTACGGGATAAATATATGTATTTATTATTGTTATTATTATTACATATTTTATCTTTTTTTCATTATTACCTCCAAAGGAAGGCGACTATACTAGCTGCTTGAATGAGGCGGTGAAAAAGAAAAACAAATTTAATAATTAATTAATTTATGTATATTAATATGGGTAGTCCAATGGAGCGCTCCAAATTTTCCCAAGTTCTTCACCATATTTACAGGCAAGCCACTCTCAAGAATCTATAAATAAACCCCACTCTCTATATGAAGGGGGACCTTTGGCTACATATTCGAGAGTGCTATGAAGCTTTAAGAGCTCCAACACCACCACCGGTGAACCTCTGTCAACCATCCCCTGACCACCATAGGCGTTTATATAGCCAAAGGAAATGTAGTCATTGAGCGGCCAACTTCCCCGTCGATTGCAAACACTAGTGGAATCTTAGGCAAAGGTGGTCAGGGGACCATAGTTGGTGGGTGACGGATGTCAGAGGAACCATAGTTGGTGCACGATTGTGGCTGAAAGGATCGTAGTTAGTGGCGATGGTGTTCAGTGGGACTGTAGTCGATAAGCAATAGTTGTCGGAGGGATCATATAGTGGTTTGTTTGCAGTTGGATGGTGATTCGACTATGGTTGGTAACCATGCAGTGGTCGATGACTGGTTAGTATTCTGGCAGCATTTGGCAGTTGCGGTCCCTCCGATCATCATTGCCCACTGACTATAGTCCCTTTGACCTTGATTGCCCACCAACTATAGTCACTCTGACTTCCTTCACATGTCGGCTACAGTCTGTATTAACAAAGTTTCCTATTGACTATGGTCATTCTAACCTTTATTACCTACCCACTACAGTCTCTCCAACCACTATTGCTCACAACTATTATTCATCTAACCATCGTGGCCCACCAACTACGATCCCTCCAACCTCCATCATTGACCAACTACGGTCTATCAAGCTACCGTTGCCTGCAGACTATGATCCCTCCAACCTCCATAGCATGCTTACTATGATCCCTCTGACCTCTATCATCCCACCAACCAAATAAACAGGCCAACTTTCTCTTGAGATTAGCTCCCTTATCACTGGATTCTTCCAACCCCAACAATGTAAAGTGTTATATATGATATAATGAGCCAAGGGCTTCCCCCAAGCAAAGGCATCATTTATAACGGACTACAAACATTAGTGGAATCACTTCAACTAGGTTAGTCTATATAAATTTTTCCCCTTTTAAGGTTTTTTCACATAAAAATATTGGTGTCTCTTATGACTATTGCACACCTCTCTTTTATATATATATATATATATATATGTGTGTGTGTGTGTGTGTGTGTGTGTGATGGGTCTTCATTCAAAGCTAAAACATTAAGCTCTTTATCTCTTCACTGCAACGAATGTTTCAGTCCACAACACTTATTAAAGTGGTATACATTAGATACTTATGTTTCATTTTTTATCTTGACTATTAAACCAAGAATTTATTTGTGTTAATTTAATTATACAGTAGTAAAATTTTATTCTATGTGTGAGCTATTCTTTTGTGAATGAAATAGGATAAATTTGTTCTCCCTCATTTTTTTCTTTCAATTTAGTAAATTAATGTCATGTTATAATGTTATATTTATAATAAATATTTTAGCTCTTTTACAAAATGTGAATTGATTAATTATATGACATTATTTTTCTATAGAGAAACAAATATATATATTTTTGTATTCAAATATAAAATTATATTAATATGTTTTCTAGACAATAATTTAAGAAAAAATATATAACTTTTCATTAATATAATTAATAATTAGAATTAAATATAGGGATAAAATTAATAAGTTATAATTTTATCAAAGAAAATATAATTAGAATTTTCATAATATAGTTTTTTTAGTTTTAAATTTTTATTCATGTGCATTTAATACAAGTGCAAAAAACTTTAGTATATTTGATTATTATCATTTTTATATTTATCTAACATAAATTAGTGGCATGTAAAAATTGAAAATTGTGAATTTTTTTTTGAAATAGGCCATTGGAAATCTATCTTATTACAATCTGACACGATATGACATTCTATATGTGAGTTATCTTGAGTTGGTTTGTGACATTAGGCAAGTAGTAGAGAATTTTATGAAGACTGACCTTATTAAGAAATTGATTTTCAAACTCCATTAAGTAAATTCAATATTTGAGTTTTGAGGTCCAAACAAGAATGCAAATCTAGGCTATAAGTTGAGTCTCAAGTTTGGTTGAATAAGGGTGGTAAGCCACCCAAGGCCTTAGACTACCTCTAAGCTTGATTAGTTATGAGTGAATTAAGTTAGCTCATACTCAAATAGCTGTTGAACCTAATTTAGACTTTTAAGTTGACTTGATTAACTCAACCGAAATGAATATATGGGTTTATAGACACTACCCTTATTTGATCACCCCATCACAACTTGATTTACTATAATATTAAAGTTGCATAAGGTTGAGTCCTGATGATGTCATTCTAAAAAATTATAGTAATGAAATCACAAAATAATTAAGAAAATAAAGTCAAAAGGTAAGAATTAGATAATAGTAGGATATTAAATATGTATTTATTTTTTAAATAATTTAAATATTTATTTTTAAATATATTTGATATTAATATTTTTGTGGCATTTACATAAATACTATGAAATTCTTATATATTTATATATCTAACACCTAAATTTATATATTTATTTATATAACTCTATAATATTTAAATTATATAAAAATATAACTAATATGAATTTATTTGAAACAAAATACATTTTTGTGACAAATGCTCTGATGTGATTCAAAAAAATGCATAATTAAAAAACGGCATTATATATATATATAAATATAAATTTTTTGATTTCTCTAAGATATATTTAAATTCCTTAAAAAGTAGTTCTACCATTAAATTCCAAGACATGACTAGGCGAGGGTTTTGATGCTGGTGGAAGAGGAGAAAATTTAAGGTTTCTCGTAAACCCCTTGCAGTTCTTCGCCTTTTTTCTTTGATTAAGTGGTTCTTCCTCTTCATATTTTGCTTTGCATAGACCCTTTTACTGATTTTCTTCCTCTAAAATCAATCATGGATCCAATTTCTTCAACTAGAAATTCCCCATCGGGCATGAAAGCTTGGAATGGGTTTTTGAAGTCTCGTCAATCTTCACCCAAACTTTTTTATGTTTCTTTTGTTCCTTTTTCTATTAATCTCTCTTTTTTCTATAGGAGATGTTTAAAAATGGGGTTTAATTTTGGAAGCATATTCATTGGGCAAGCGACCTTACTTCAAAGCTTTAAAATCCATTATGCTTAAGATATGGAAGTTGAAAGGTAGTTTTACTTTACATACTTTAAGTGGAGGATTTTTTCTTATAAAGTTTTCTTACTCCAAATATTATGATTTTGTCTAGTTCTTTTTTAAGTTCTTTTTTGGGAAACCTTTCATAATTTAGAAATGATCTCCATTATTTCAACGTAAACGCAAAGAATTTATTTTTATTCCTCCTTGGATCAAGATTATTGATCTTCCTTTAGTTTTTTTTTTTTTTTTTTTTTTTTTTTTTTTTTTTTGAATGCTAAATTGCAGAGATAAAATCAAAGAAAAATCAAGTAGTCTAAATACAAACTAGTGAGAATAAACTACCCTATCACATTCTTCCTTAACAATTTGAACAAAAGAAGGTGGCAGTTTACTCTCACAAAAAAGTCCCAAAAAAACTCATATGAAAAAACTAAGTTAGCGCAATAGTGAGCTAACTTATTACAATTATGACTAACATGATGGAAAATAACGTTATTCTCGTTCCCTACTAAGAAACAATCTTCATCTTCAATGCTTCCATCCACCTTCTTCTCTTTGCTATACACTTCAAGAAGAAAATGGATCACATTTTTATTGTCACTTTAGATTATGATACCATTAGCATCTAGCAATCTTCCCTTCAGCACTTTCTTCAAAGAATTAAATGCCAATAGCTCCAATTGAGCTATAACCTAGTAAACTCCATAGAAACCGAAAGCTTGAAGAAATCTTCCTTTGAAGTCCCAAATAATGCGTCCAATTCCTGCTTCATAGTTCTCCTTGAGGGCAGCATCAATGTTTATCTTATACCATTCGGGAGGTGGGAGATGCCAGGAATTAGAAAACAGTCCAAAGGACTGATTGTCATCCCAGTGGTCCGTGAGTATAAGATTCCTTTTCCCAATATTTACAAAGCTGAGAATACTAGCTGCTGTTAATGTTTCACTTATCTCCACCTTTCAATGCTTGATCTTATTTCTGTTATTCCAAGAAAACCATAACAAAGAACAATAAATTCTAGCCATCAGTGGATTGGTTCCAGCCAATATTTCCAACTTACACCAACATTCTTGGAAAGAATTGAATTTCGGAATCATAAACCCCTAATTCCTTAATATATCAATTACCTTTAACAGCTTAAGACATGAAGTGGTGACATGAGTGATATCTTCAACTTCTTCACAACCTCTAGGACACAAATTTATGTTGGCTAACCTCCTCTTCATAAGAAAATCTATTGTAGGTATTGCTGTCTTGCCTAGCCTCCACATAAATAGTTCTACTCGGCCATTTAACTGTAATTTTTGTAGCCATGATGCAGAATCTGAATTCAGCTCCTCCTTTAAGTCTTCCTCCTTAATCAAAGTTGAAATAGATATTCCAAAAAACCTTATTTTCAGCTCCAAGAAGTCTCCTTCATCCCTTTTACAAATCTAGATATTACATATTAAAGCAACTAAATCTTCTCCAAAGTAAATCATCAATCTATCAAGAATCCATCCTCCTTCATGAATGAAGAAGTCCAGATTAGTGTCCTCATCTACAAAGTTTGCAACAAAAGTAGGCCACTTGAGCAAGCTTTTATCCAAGGTCCAAACATCCTTTAAGACATTAATACTGTTGCCCAACACTATCCTCCATCTAAATGCCTTTTTAAGAGCATCCCATCCAAAATTAATGATTTTCCAAGAAGGAGAACCTCCCTTCTTACTATCATTATTCCACCAATCTTCCCCATACTTGGCCAAAAGATTCCTGTTAAGTAAGGAAGAAGGATTCTCTAATAAATTCCATGCAAACTTTGCCCTTAAAGGGCCCAAGCTAGACAATGCCTACTGTATACCCCAGCCTCCCAAAGCTTTCGGTTTACAAAAGTCCTCCCAAGCCACATAATGCAGCCCTGACTCCCATCCACTTTATTCCAAATTTAATTTCTACAAAGTTTCTCAAAATCCTTCAAAACACTTAAAGGAATGAGAGTGTGTGACATAAGGAAAACTGGAAGATTAACAAACACAGATTTTACCAACACCAACCTTTCTGGCAATGAGATAAATCTATTGCTCCATGAATTCAACTTCTTCATTTATTTGTCCAAAGTGGAAATTAGCCTTCTTCAGCCTTCTCAACTTAACCTTTGTTCCCAAATACTCCAGTTCTTCAACCAGCTTGAAACCCAAAAAACATGCAATTTCCTTCCTCCTCATTCTATCCACCTGTTTAACATAAATCATAGCAAATTTTTGGTAGTTGATTTTCTGACCGGTCCAGCTACAATAGTCTCCAATAATTGTATTCATTCTCCTTATACTTCACCATTTGGCATCAGAAAATAAGAGAACATCATCTGTGTAGAGCAAATGAGAGATCTTTTGTTCCTTGAGAGCAATTTTAATCCCTAAATCCATTCCCCTATTGAAAAAACCATTTATTAAGCAATTGAGAACAAATGATAAATAGAAAAGGTGAGAGTGGACACCCTTGACGGAAACCACTCTTTCCCTTTATCCATTTAGTACAACCACCATTGATGAGTATAGAGAATCTCGGCTCCAAGATACATTCCATCACCAACTTCAAAAACCTTTCCGAAAAACCCAGAAGAAACAACATTTTGTTAAGAGTAGCCCAGCACATACTATCATATGCTTGCATGTCCAGCTTGATATCCAACAATCCATTATTAGCTTTGGAGAACCTCAATTTGTTGAAAACATCCTGTGCAAGTAGTAAATGATATGATATAGATCTACCTCTTACAAAAGCCACCTGTTCTTCAGATATAATCTTTGGGTTGACCACCAACAATCTGTTCAATAAGAGTTTAGTCACAATTTTATAAATAGAATTGCATATACTAATTGGCCGAAACCCAGAAGGAGTCACCGGGTTGTTGATCTTGGGAATAAAGACCACTAGTGTATCATTCCATTCTTTAGCCATCTTTCCTAAAAGGAAGAAACCCTTCATTGCCCTATAAACATCTGCTCCAACAATACTCCAATAAGCTTTGAAAAAAGAGTAAGTGATCCCATCATATCCCGGTGCCTTGTTATTACCCAGCTTCCTTACCACCTCTAGAATTTCTGAATCTGAGAGCTCATCATCCAGACTTTCTTTATCTTCATTTGATAAAACCTTCCAAGGTGGTAGCCAATCTTCCATCAAGCAATCCCTGCCTTCCCATATCTTCTGGAAAAAACTGAAGAACATATCTTCAACTTCCTTAGGATCTTCGGTTAGAATCCCATTATTGTTTTTAATTTGAGGAATCTAATTCCCATTTTTTCTATCATTTGCAAAAGCATGGAAAAACTTTGTATTATAATCTCCCTCTTTAATCCACTTCACTTTAGCCCTTTGCTTCCACCATGTATTCAAGCGACCAAGAGTAGCATTCAGTTTCTTAACTTTAGATCTAAGTAACCAAACTTTTTCTTCACTCAAAGCACCAGCATTAGCTTCCTCTTCTTGTAGATGAAAAATTACAGTTTTTAACCTTTCTTTATCTTTAGAGAACTCCCTTAACTTAGCTTTACTCTAATAGAATAAAACTTTTAAAGATCTCCTGCAATTCTTGTTAAGGATTTGCATATCATCCCAACTATACACCTTCTTCCATACCTTAGCAATAATGAGAGCTGAGGCTTTGTATGAAATCCATACATCTTCAAATTTAAGAAACCCATTCTTCCTTAAACAAGTGTCAAAAATCTTCAAGACAATAGGACTGTGATCAAAAGCTATTCTGGCAATATGTCTTACCACAGCCACCTGGATACTATTGATGGCCAATGAATTAAGCAAGCACCTGTCCAATCTCTCCAAAATCCTTCCCCCACCAATCTTATTGTTACACCAAGTGAATCTGGTCCAACAATACCTACATCATGGTAATCATTTTAATTCATAAAACAAACCATTTCTTTCGGCCCTTGGGAAAATACAAATTTTCTACCACCTCTTTTTTCTTCTTGGGACAAAATACAGTTGAAATCCCCCCCACCACCGATGGAACTTTCCTGTGTGCAACCTCCTGAATACTTTCCCACAACCTCCTCCTCTTATTAGCCTCCTTACTCCCATACACCGTTGATATCATCCAAACACCCTTGTTAAAGGCATTCAGATCACCAATAACACATTGATTTGATGTCTTAATGACAAAAAACGAAGCCAAATATGATCTCTGTAGGATCATAATACCTCCAGATAATCCTTCTGACGGAAGAAGGTAAAAATCCCAATCCGGTCCCATAATCTTCTCAAAAGATACTTTATCAAAATCATTGATTTTAGTTTCCACCAACCCAACAAACAAAATACTAAAATCATTATTAAACTCCTTAAGGAATAGAGAGGCTTCCTTTTTCTTCACCCCTCTACAATTCCAAAAAGCAATGGAATTCATTAAAATACCTTAGGGGAAGGACCCCCATCCTTCTTTTTGACACTACCACCTTCCAAGAATCTACCATGGGAAGCATTTTTGATAGGTCCTAAGGACCTTAGTTCCTTAGCAAGCTTAACCTTAGTTAACTCTCCATCATTCCCATTCTCCTTCACCAAATTAGTTTCAGTTTTGCTAAAGCATTTATCATCTTTACAACCCATTCCTTTATCCAGTACAACAATACCAACCGTTGAGTCCTCAGCCATACTACTTTTAACAACCATTTTCCCCTCCTTCACACCATCCTCTAGCATGATATCATCCTCCATATGATCAAATTTGTTAACAGATTTAGTTATAATTAAACAGTCTGAGTTGAAGTTCTTACCCATTCTTCCTTCAGAATTTTGTACATCTTTATTAATTATTCCATCAATCTTCTCAACTATAACTAATTGAATTTCTCCTCCATTTTGAACATGTTTGAGTAAGAATTATCCTTCTTCTAATTGAGCTCCAACTTCAATCAAACTACCCTGATCCATCTTGCTTGATTCCTTCTAGCCGACAGAAATCTCAGCAATTGTGTCATTATGGATTATCTGAATAGGATTTTCCTGTTTCTTCACATACTTCAAATTAGATGGCTTCACAAAATTATTTCTTTGGACTGCTCTTCTATTTCTCTTATGGTTAACTAGAACCCAGGGACCATAAGAGGTTGTATTAATATCCTCAATCTTCTTTCCCACCTTAGCACCCGATCCACCATAACTGACAGCTACCTCCACCTCATTATGGACAGAACTTTCCTTTTTACAATCAGTTTCCTCTTGCCCAATAATCCCATAGTGAAAACCAAGGGATGAGATTTTTTCATATTCTACCTTTTGAAAAAATCTCCCTGAAATACTTTCCACCCAAACTCTTAATCGGAGGCATTGATCAATCTTAACCCTTACACAAACCCTTGCAAACTCTCTCCTTCCCCAGTGAAACAAATTCCCATCCAACATTAGTGGTTTGCCAATCATAATAGATGCAATCCTTGCTATATTCTTCTTATCCCAACAATGTAGAGGTAGATGAGGCATTCTTATCCAAATTGGGGATGTTAACCCTTTCATAGGCAATGGTGAAAAATCCAACATCCATTTTTCCATGCCAACAATATGGCCATTCACAAACCACAACCCTCTAGAGAGTACAGCTTCCATCAATTCTTGTGAGCTGAAGGAACATAAGAACCATCCCTTTCCAAGAGAAGTAAAATGGAATTTCCCAAACTGGATTCATTGCCTCCTCACTTCCCAAGCCACCATATGAGATGGTAGTTCCTTTCCAAAAACTTTAATCACTAATGAATTCAACAACTTGTTTGAATTCACCAACTCCAATTCTTCACACAATTTCACAACCTTACCATCCTCAGTCAAAACCAATTCTTCATCTTTAAAGTCTAACTTAATGTAAGGTTTAGTACTCCACGAGTTAGCCTTCAACCCATTACCAGTTTTCATAGACAAATATACAGATACCTTGCCCACACCCGCTATATCCTTCACACCCAAAACAACATTAAGATCTTGAAAATTTTTGTTAATAGAAATCAGAGAAAAATTTGCATTTATCACACTATGTCCAAGGATTGCATTTGAATTCCCAAATCTATTGATAAAAACATTCAAACCAGAGTATGAAGTAGAAGGATCTATCGAGTTCAATTCTAGAAAAACCTTACAAGATTTAGGAGTCACGAATACATCTTCTTCAGCAACAGCCTTACCTTTCCCTTCCACCTGAACGACCGTCTTCGGAGCATCTTCAGAAACATCCTTAATCACCAAAGTACCTTGAGTATTCCTTTTCAAAATCTCTCTGATTTGAAGCTAGGATATTATGTCCATTCCCCTATACACCAAGCTTTATATTGCCAACAAAGGATGGTGACCTCACCGACGATGCCTAGGAATGCCGGCGGCTATCCACCGCCATCTCCTCAGCCAATTCATGAAAACAGGAACCAATATCGGGAACAAAAATTAAATTTTTGATCACTTTCTCTCTCTTCCGCAGACTTTCTCTCTCAGAAAAACCTTACAAGATTTAACATCTCTTCCTTTAGTATGTTGGACGCTGAGAGTATTTCAAAGATTGCAAGTTTGGTAGGGATCAGATTTCTATTGATGTGGACTCTCTAACAGCTAAGCAAGCTAAGCTTACTTTTGTTTGGGTTTGTGTTTTAGTTACTAAAGAATCCAGTCTTATATATGAAGTTAATATCTCTTTTGCTTTTATTATATTTTCATTAAAAGTTATTTATGACTGGAAATCGTTTCCATGTATGGGTTGTGATCTATAGTTCATCCACCTTCATTGTATCCTAGTAAGCTGTAGGTTTCTCTTAAGAAATCGAAGACTAGTAGGAAAAGAAGTAGGATTAGGAACATTTGGAAGGAGGCTTCACACCCTATGAGGCTATCTCTATCATTAAAATGTGTTTCTCAAATAAATTTTGATATGAATCCTCAATCTTTATCTAATTCTCAAATTCATTCTAATCCCTTATCAAGAATATCTCATTCTTCCAAGGTTGTTAATGTGGTTCAAGATAATTTGCAATTAGATACTAGTATTTTGAGGATTTCTAGAGTTATGTCTGTTGATATTAATTTAAAGAATTTGGAAGATTCATCTTCTGGTGTTAAAGAGGCTTTACCAAATTTAAATTCTCCCACAGATGAGCTTCCTTCCAACTTCAATTTAAATTCTTCTTCTATTTTGTATTCGACTATTTCTATTAAAGATTATAATTCGCAAAATAAGTTTCATACATTAGAAATCTTGGATGGAGGACAACCTGAGTATAAGGAAGGTTACTCTATTTCTATTTTAATAAATAAAGAAGATTCTACTTTTATTAATCTTGTTAATGATTATTCTATTTTAAAAGTTCTGATAGCTTCTAGTAAATCTAATAGATCTAAAAATGCTAGGAAGTCTATAATTTTGAATATTAAGCTTTAATGAATTTCCCAAATCAGATTTCTTGAAATGTGAGAGGCTTTAATAGCTTGGATAAAGTTAGTGATTATAAAGACCTGGTAAGGGAATCTAATGTGAATTTCTATTGCATTCTTGAAGCTAAAGTAAAGCTGGATCTTATTAATAATCCTTAGTTTGATGCAAAGCGTAGGATTTTCCAGCAAGAAGGTAGTTGTCATAATTATAATTTTTCTAATGTTGTAGGATTTGGTTAAAATGGAATGCTTCATGTGTTTCTTTTACTAATATTCTTTCTGCCAATCGGTACATACATGGTATTGGTATTCTCAACATTGGTTCTACTTCTTTTATTATCATGGCAATCTTGCTGCTGAAAGAATTAATCTCTTGAAGGATATTTTTGATTTAGCTTCTAATATTTCTTCTCCTTAGATTTTGTTAGGAGATTTTAACTTTTATTGATTTGCTAATAAGAAATCTGGTGGTAATTCTCTTACTTGTAGTAAAATAGAGAATTTAATAGTTGTGTTTTTAATTCTAGTCATATTGAGCTTTATTCTATTGGGCATTTTTGTACTTGGTTCAACCAACAAAGTGATAATCCTATTCATATAAAATTGGCTAGGGTTTTTGTTGATAATATTTGGTTGGATCTTTTTCTATTTTCTAATTATTTAGTTGATAATCCATTTTGTTATGATCATTCCCCTGTTATTGTTAGTAATAATAATATGACGCCTTTGAGTAATCATTTTCTTTTAAAAAATTATTGGTGTAAAAATACTAAATTTGGTATTTGCTTATTGAGGTTTTTGCTAAATTCCCTATTGGGAATCCTATTATAAACCTCTATTCTAAATTGCATATGCTAAAAGGTTTAATAAAGAAGCAAGCTTGGGCTACACCAAAGCATATCTCTATTTCTATAGAGTATCTTCAAAAGCAGCAAAGTGATTTGCTATGTTAGATTCAAAAGGACCCTTCGAATCAACATCTTAACTTGGCTCTTATAGAAGTTAATAATGTTCTTAATGATAATTTATCTTTATGGTCTTCTTGGATCATTCAAAGGGAAAAAAAATAAATGGATGTCTTGTTGAGAAGATGATTTAGGTTTCCTTTATTCTAAACTTTGGTGCAGATAAATTCAAATAGGATTTATGATATTTCTTGTTCTCATGGGATTTTCTTGGATCCTAAAGGCATTTCTAATGTTTTTGTGCAGCATTTTAAGTATGTTTTTAATTCTCCAAAACTAGCCTTTGCTACTTCTTTCAATATTGCGTCTGGTAAGGTTCTTTAAGAATTTCTTTGTTTTCCTCTTATAAATCTGGTTACTGTTGATGAGATCGAGAAGGTTGTTTTTAATAGTCCTTTTTTTGCTTCAAGTCCAGATGGTTTTACTTTCAAGTTTTTTAAGAACATTTTGGAGATTGTTTGGCCTTTTCTTTATAAAGCTATTATTTATTATTTTAATTTTATACCTAGGGCTACTAAAGCTACTACTATTTCTCTCATTCCTGAAAAGAATAATGCTCTCAATGTCTCTGGTTTTAGGCCTATTTATTTATGTAACATTTTTATAAGATTTTGGAAAAAAAGGCTAACAGGTTGCAGGGGCTATACCTTTTATTATTCATAATAGTCAAGCTGATTTTATTAATAAAAGGATATTTATGGATAATATCATCCTTACTATAAGAGAATTCAATGCTTCTTATATAGAAAAGTTTTTTTTTGTATTAAATTAGATATTTGAAAGTCCTTTGATAATATTTCTAGAGATTTTTTGATTGCTAGAATGGCCTAGAAAGGTTCTACTCAATATTTAAGTAGAATTTCCTAACAAAGGTTTGCCATCATAAAAAAGGAGGAGATTGTTACAAATATGGATTCACGAATTATAATTTTGATGATAACAAATATTTCTGATATTTCTATTTTCTTATTACTGTTACTACTGCACATCTATTTTGGTTGACCTACTACTAACTTTTCAGGTCCACAAAGTCAATTGCAAATCAAGTCAACTCAAGATTGTATATACTAAAAGTTAGAATGTAAGTGTAATTCCAGTGGTTTTTCCTTTTTTGAGTCAAATGTAATAAGGTGGATCTTGATGCTAAGTAATCTTGCACACACACATTAAGGGGGGAGAAATTCTATAAGTTTAAGGGTTTTCTATTTTTGATCACATCATAAAAGATGATCCAAAATCATCTTGGATGATCAGTTAAAAAATAAAAACTTTAATTAGGGCTCCTATGCTAAGATAGCCGAATTAAGCAAATCATCCTGGATGAAATTTATATCGTCTTGGACGACATGCTCAAATTAGAAATAATCAGCCGCCAAACTCTTTTAGGTATGATATTAATTTTAGAAATCGTATAGAACGATCTCATATCATCCTGGGTGATTCATTATAATCATTCTTAAATTAGTTAGCTGATTAAGAAAAGTAATTAAGGTTTAATTGATCGATCATATCTTCCTAGACGATCGCAGGATCATCCTGGACGATCAGTTTGAAAAATCTTAATATTCTTCTGAATGAGCTGGAAGACCCAAACTATTTGTCGGATGATCAATTATAAATCTACATTATCCATTTATTTTAACTGGATGATCAGAACGATGTATTGGATGATAAGAACTAATTTTGAACTAATCGTACAAGACGATCCAAACATCTTCCTGAATGATCAGTTATAATTCTTCATCATCCAGGTGTTTTTTTCTGTATGACCAGAATGATGTACTTGACGATATGTATGATCTTGAACTAATCATATAGGATGATGTCCGCATTGTCCTGGACAATCAGAACAAATAGAGAGTTATAATTATCCAGCCAACCTAGATCATCTTGGCTGAAAGGGCTGAAATAAAAATACACAAATTTAAGGGTGCATTGATGATATTTATTTCTCTATTATTCTTAAAGGTTCTCTTAATGGGTTTCTTAGCTCTTCTTTAGGTCTTCATCAAGATTTTCCTCTATCTCTTTATCCTTTTCATATTGCTATGGATGCTCTTTCTTTCTAATCTTCTTGATGATAATTCTCACTTTGAAAGTTTTGAGGGGGTAAAGTTAGGTGTTGCTCCTTTATCTCACGTTTTATATGTAGATGATCTACTTATTTTTGGTAAAACATCTATTGAGAATGTTGTAAAGTTGAAAGATATCTTGGTTTATTTCTTTACTGCTTCTGGTTCATTCATAATAATTCTAAGAGTTCTCTTACTTTCTTTATAATTATCATTTAATTGATGCCATTAGTCAAATTTTAGGTATTACTATTTCTCAATATCTTTTAAAATATTTGGGATTGCCTATTTCTAGTAAAAGACTTAAGATTTCTGATTATTAACCTTAGTCATATTACTTTGCTTTTGGCGTGTTGGAAAGCAAGATTGCTTTATTTTGCTAGAAGAGCTTAGTTTTACTATTTCTAATATTTTTTCCTATTGGATTAGTGGTATTTCTCCTCCTAAATTCTATTTTAATTTATAAGAAAAGTTTATTCTAATTTTCTTTTTCATGGTGATTCTTCTAGTATGAAGATTCACATAATTGTTTGGAAAGATGTTTGTAAGCCTAAGAATGTTAGTGGTCTTGGTATATTTGATCATCAAGTTCTTTATTTTGCTTATAGTTGTTCTCTTATTTGGTGGATCATTAATGACACAAGTCCTTTGGCTAGTTGGATCAAATTTAAGTACATTTCTTTTTGGAAGCCTTGGTCTCAAACAATTTCTATATTTTGGAAAAATATTAGTATTATTGCTAGAGACATTAAAAGCAAGGTTTTGTTTAATATTTCTCCCAATAGTTCTCTTTCTCTATATTGAGATCCTTGGTGTAAGGGGAAAGCTCTTCATGAGATTGCTGGCATTAATTTGGATTCCTCCTGGAGTAGACGTTTGTTAGGGTAATGTATTACCAATGGTTGCTGGAATTTTCCATCTTTTATGACTTATGCTATTAGTTCTGTTATTTCTTCTATTCCTATTACTTAGCAGAAGGCTTCAAATATATCTTGGAAAGGGGTGTTACTTCCCTCGTTCAAAATGTTCCAAAATGTTTTTTATGATAACTTCACTAAAGTGGAATGGTGTTCTTATATTTGACATAAAAGAAATGCTATGAGATTTTCTTGTTATGCTTGGATGACAATAATGAAAGGGCTTAAAATGACAATATTGAAAGGTCTTAAAATATTTGATAACCTAGTTAAGATATATTTGAATGACCCTTTTTCTTGTATCCTTTGTTTAAATGCTGAAGAGAGTCATAATCATCTTTTTTTTTAATGTGATTTTTCTTTCCGCATTATTTTAAATTTTCTGCCAGATTTAAATATTTTATGCTTAGGCCTGATTTGATTCAATTACTCGATTGTATTTCTTCTCTTTATTTGGTTTCTAATGTTAGAAATTTATTCTTCCTGTTTGTTTGTTGTTCTATTTATTTCATTTGAAAAGAAAAAAATAACAATATATTTATCTTTTTATTTCATTCTTTTAAAGTGTTTGTTAATCTTCGGTTGGGAAATTTTAAGAGGTTTTCTATCTTTTTTAGTTCGGTTGAATTTGGGTTAGTTATTTATTTATTTATTTATTCTAGGTTCGTTGTTTTCCTTCTATTTTTTATTAGCTTGTGTTTTGGGTTTTTTGGGTTTCAGGGTTTTGGTCTTTTTTAGAGCTTTGGATTTTCGAGATTGCTGATGCTTATTCTATAATTTTTTTGGCTAAGTATTGCATGTGCTATATTTTGCAAGTGGTGAAATTTCTTGTTCCCTTTCTCGTTTCCTGGTGTTGGATTCATGATGTTATGAGTGTGCAGTTGGCTCGTCTGCTAGTGTTGGTTTCATGAAGTTATGAGCGTGCAATTGGCACTCCGAACGTTAGGAGTTGATACTTAGCAGAGAGATTGGATCTTCTTCTCATGGACCCCTTATGTTCTTTGTTGTTTCTAATGACAATGTCGTGCATGCAATTTAATTAGTTTTAAAGGCCTATTTTTTTCTTGATTGTCATATGTCTTCTTATTAGAAGACAGTGGTGTAGTTTTATTTCTTTTGTTTAAGTTTTTATTTCTTTAGATGGCCTTTTTTTTAAGGCTTCACCTCTTCTTTTCTTTTTAAACAATTTTGTAAGTTTTTTCTTTATTTTTCTTATAAAAGCTGTATTTCTCTTGTAAACCATTCATTTTTAGGGGCTTTGGATGCACCAAGGATTTAATTTAAGTAGAATTTCATAAATCCTCTAAATCTAGATTTATGAAATCCTAGGGATATTAAGTCTTGCAAACTTTTTGGTAACATTTAATATAAATCCTAATAAATCCTCTGAAATCGTTTGATATTTCAATTCAAGATTTAAGGTGATTAAGATATTTTATATTTATTTATGATCACCTGTTAAGACCCCGTCCAGATAAGTTTTATATTCATTTTTCAATCCATTTAGTAATGCATGTGAATAAGTCACTGAAAGTGTTTTTTGTGCTTACACCTGACATGTGAAGACCAACCTACTAGC
The DNA here is from genome assembly GCA_022539455.1 of Dendrobium nobile. Lineage (NCBI taxonomy): Eukaryota > Viridiplantae > Streptophyta > Magnoliopsida > Asparagales > Orchidaceae > Dendrobium > Dendrobium nobile. The sequence continues at coordinate 13,328,484 of CM039725.1, forward strand.
ATTTAGTGTAACATTTGTTCATCTCCACTTCCCAAGATACATCTTGTGCTAAAATACAAGTATTTGGTGGTGCACCACCAACCTTGTATCTACTTTTCACATGTGACGAATTTTTAAAGTTAGGCAAGGACCCATGTATTTTCCAATATGTTTAACCTAAAAAAAGGCTTATCCTAATATTCCTTGTTGATCTTTAAAAAATGGATAATTTCTCCTAAAAGAAGAGTTCTTAATCATACAGAAAAAAAACTTCATATATTTCTTCAATATTAAGTACACCAAGTGAAGTTTAAATAAAACATAACAAAATTTTGTTAATACAAATTAATATTCTAATACTAATTAACTAATTAATTATTTTTTATAATATTTTATAATAATTATTTTAATTTAAAATCATATGTAATACTATTAATTATTTTGACAAAGTATTTAACTAATAATTTTATTAATAATTTAACTAATTATTTAAATATTATTTGATTAGCTTTACTTAATTATTAAAATTTTAAATTAAATTAATTAAGTTATCCAAAAATAAAGTCTAGGTTTTGCTTTTCCCGAGTTCGCATGAGTGTAGAGTTTGCACGAGTTCTTCGTTGTCGCTGTTCGCTCCTTCCGACGAGTTTCTGTTGGATCGGAAGTTAAAAGACATTTTTTTATCGGACCAACAACGGGAGCTCGCTTGCTGTGAAGGTAACTTTCTCTCTTTCGCGCGCTTCTTCGGCCAAATCCCGTAAATCCGCCGAACCAAAGGATTTCGTAAATCCGGGATTTACCACGAAATGAGGGAATTTTCAACCGCGGATTTGGTTTACCTTGATATTTGATTTTGCATTTTAGGCCGTTTGGCTGGATTTAGCTCAAATCCGCTTCAATTGCATTTCACAGCAGCTGAAGCAGACGGTAGGAGAAGATGAGGAGGGTTTTTGGAGCGAAGAAGAAACAGGAACCACCTCCTACTATCCAGGATGCCACCGATAGGGTATTTGACTCTTCCCTTAAGCGCTCAATCTCTATTTTGTCGTTTAATTTATCGTTCTTTATATGCTGGCATTTAAAATGTTTCCTATTTAGGACCTATCTAGGAGCATTTAAGATGTTCGAAGAATTTCTTTGGTCAATCTGTGCTAATCATCCCAAATTATAGTTGAACCAACTTGCTTGCTTATATATTCATTTATTATCCACTACTTGAATATATTTTCTTAATTAACCTTAATTCTTGCAGAATAATGGAAAGCATATTCATCCTATTGAATTTTGTTGTGAATAACTTTTTGTAGTTTAGGGCCACCTATTAATCCTCTAATATGTGGATGCTAGTCTTTTAGCTGTTTGGAAGCCCATTTATATAGTTCATTAATCCGCAATGTTACTATTGGAGGTAGTTCTGCAATTGTTTGTTTTATTTGTTATTATACATAGTTAGACACTTAATACATTTATAAGTTGTGACCAATTTTCGATAATTATGACTAGCTACTTAGCTAATTAAATAAGTTGATTTCTATTTAGATATTAAGTGGTTGATTGACTCCTAACTGATACTAAAACTCCTAGTTATGATTAATTTAATTTTATTCACTATTTAAAAACTTAAACATATTTTCTATGATAAGCATCTTATGAGGCATTTTTTCACCAATTATTAGTAGTGATTATATCATTATATGTATTTATTGGATGACATAAGCTAGCTAATTAACTTCATAGAAAAACTTCTTGTAAGAATCTGCGTAACTTTTGGTATTAAACCTTCCCAGTTACCTAGTTTAATGTAGTTCAAAGATGGAAAATTGTGAGGGGGGGGGGGGGGTGTATTTGAGTACTATGGTATTATGACATTAAATGAAAAATATGAGATTTGTAGTACCCGATATCCCACCAAGGAAAAAAATGATGGATATAATAATACATAAATTGAATGATTTAAGAATGGAGAACTAGATGATAACTTGTGCATATTGTAGGGAAAAAATATTTTAGAAATATGTTTGAATAATTGAGGTGAATTTTATGAGAGAAAAAGTATCTGCGGCAACTTCATTTCTAAAAAAGTAAGAATGTTAAAATTAGGATAGAAGGGAGGAAAAGATGTCTAGCATATCATTTTTTTCCTTGAAAAAAATCGGAAGGATACACAGATTTTTTTGAAAAAATTTAATAAAAATAAAAACATCTTTAAAGTAGTTTCTTTCAAGAAAATAGAATGGAGGATTAAATCATAAATCTGCTAGAAATATACAATGAAAATATGTGTTAGACATTATAAATGTGTAGATTTGATTATATTAGATAATAAAAAATTTAAATAAAATTTAAGTGTAATTTAAAATGAGGTATTTGTTTATATTTTTTAAATAAAGTATTGAAATTTTTTATTAGTAGAAAATGAATCCCTTTTTAATTAGTTGTATTGATACAAACATGACTATTTATGGTCCATCATTCATGTGTGGCCTATTTTACTTTATTTATGATGCTAAATCCTATGACAGCGAAAGTACAAATTTTAGTAGATTATAACAAAGATTATTACCATGTATGCTAATATTTTATTTTTGTACTTCTATTTAATTATCATTAATCCTGTATATGCGGGTATGCCCCTATCGAGTTTTGATGCTTCTAAGCATTTATACTTTGTGAATATAAACTAAGAAGAGGGGGGTCGGGGTGGTGGTGGGGATAAAATGTCCAATTAAAATTAACGAAATAAAAAGTATGTTATGGCATCAAAAAATCTAAGTGCATGTAGATCACAAGTTTCATAATTAAGTCAAACTTAAGTAAAATAATAAGTGGCTGTGAAGAGTAAGCAATTCCTAATACAAAAAAACCGTACTTCATGTATAATATTTTGTCCATCTTGTGAGTTTGACACTTCCTATGATTATAAGATCTTATGGTTAATTTTTCCAGTCGAGTGTGACACAACTCTTATATAGGGAGATTACATGGTTTTACTCATCTTACACAAATTAAAATTTGTAGGTCTCATTAAAATCATCTTAACTTGACTTGGGAGGTGGATATGAGGGTGATTGTAAACCATGTGTGGGTCCTATTATTCCTTCATTTAGGTGTACTCCATTTTATTGAATTATATAGGAATTGTTGTTAGTTTTAACATTTGAATCAAGGAATTTTTTTACTGGAGCTTTGAATGTGATTGTTGGATGTCTCATTTGTAGTCTTTTCATTCGAAACAATCCCTGCTAGAAGACAGTGGGCGAAAATTTATGCCAAGGGCAAGATATTTAAGGTAGATCTTTATTTTCCCTAGCAGGTACTTGTTTGCAATGAATATTAATGCACGTAGATTGAATAGCTCAACAATGCAGGGATAGTCATTTCAAATGGATTGATAGCTTAAACTTAAGTCACCTACCTTGGAACAAATGATTTAAAAGTTAGAATTGTGGCTCACCTCATAGGGCTAATGATAGAGGCCATTTCAAATGGATTGAGAGCTCAAACTTAGTCACCAGCCTTGGAGAATGATTTAAAAGTTTGAATGTTTGGGATCATTGAAATTGATTCCCTAATGGGGCACATGTTTTGGAGTGAACTCTAAACTAACTTTTGATGTGAGTCTCTTGTAAAGTGGATGATCATCATAGGGGGGACGAAGTGTTGATAATTGGGCTTATGATTGGTTTTCATTGGTGGCAACTTCCAACTTCTTAGCATGAAGCAGCCAATATTACATGTCTTTTAAGGCAATTAACTTATTTCAAGTAATTTGAGTAGAAGAGATCATTTGGCATTATATTTTTGTGAGGTATTGTAACCCTTTGAATAGGATTTCCTTTGAGTGACATGATAACCTTTAATTGAATGTTATGGTCATTGTAGCATTGGTGGCCTTGTAGTCTTTTGTTAGTAGTTCGTATTTACAATAGTGTTCTATTTACATCATATTCATTGTAGTGGTGCAATAGCATGCTCAGTAGTGTAATAAAATGCTTATCAATGCATTGATGTGCTTATTGGTGCTTGGAATGCTTTTCAGTATGATGTCATGTTGTTCAGTATACTCCCCTTAATCATAGCTTGGAACATTATTTTAACAATTTGGGGTTAGCGCCATTTTTTTGGAGCAATTTGCGAGCTGTTTAAGCATTTCAGGGTGCACTTACTATAGCGTTATGCTCTATTCTGTGCATTATTACCCATATTTTTTAAAATATTATCATATTCTTGGGCCTCTACATAAAGCAAGGTTACTATTTTCTTCATCAAATAAGCTTTGGATCGTGCAATACAACATTTAGCTGCATTGCAATACAACATTTAGTTGCATAAGGACACATAAACTAACCTTGTTGGTGCATATTCAGAAATTATGTTATTAGTGCCCACAAATTTTGTTATGAGTCCACCTTACATTGTCTAGGAATGATTATTAGTCAATAAAAAAATGAGCGAGTTAACTAGGATCTATTGTGATAGTTAGAGTGACTTGGATCCCTAGTGTATACCACTTGATCAATAATGATTTGTTAGGTCAATTATGTTCTTCTCAAAGTATCTTAATTGACCAAGACAAATGATGAGCAAATGATTACACAGGCTTCTTTGAGTTTCTTAAAAAAATTTTTCCAACTTTTATTTTTTTAATAGTTTTGATATTTTAAAATAATTTTATGAGATGTGAAAAAATATCATTCACATAATAGCATTTACACGAGCAGGGTCATAAATAGTTTTGTTTGCTTTTATAATTGAGCAATTTAGAGGTGCATATATGCTACTTTGTAAATGAAAAAGAGTATTTTCATAATTTGAGAATGTCAAGCGAGTCATGTGAATCATTTTTAAAGAAGTCATATGATCTTTATATGTTTTCTTAGAATTATTACAGTCCTTTGTGCTATTGTGAACATTTTTAGGGACTTATTACAAAATTTTAGGTTCAAGGAGCATTCTTATAGTTTTGAAAAATTATTGGGATTAGTTTTATAATTTGGAAGAAAAATTTGGAGTAAATTTGTAGTTTTGAATAGTCCCTAGGTTTATTATATTCTTTTGGAATGATTTGAAGGGTGTAGATGGAGTAATTGATGCCCTTTGCAAGTTCTTATATAAGATGAGCGGTAATTAACAAAAGAACAAACTTGTGTTGGCGCATTAACATGAATTTGTTTAAAGGCATTTGGGTATAGTTTATGTTGACTATGGGCTAACAGTAAAGGCATCTACACGAAATTCATATTTCGATGGCAAGAGACTCGGGACTTGAGTTTTCTAAGTGGGAGAAAGTGGTACCTTCAATTTCTTTCAATGGCACTTAGGGAGAAAGTTGTTTAATTGCTATTGGTATATACCCAAAATTTTGAAAAATGTAAGTATAATTTTTGGTTTAAAATTTATCTCATTTTATCACACCTCTCTAAAAACATCAAACCTATTTTTATTAAATTCTATTTTTAATTTCGATCCATTTGATATATAGAAGTATATCTAAAATATCAGGGTAATAATATATATATATATATATATATAGACATTCATTAAATAGTTGTTTAAAATTTAATTAACAAAATGACACTAATATCTGAATGCTAATGAAAAGGAAAAATGAGAAAATCTTATTATGAGGGATACACCTGCACAAGTAAAAGACGAAAGACCTAATAAGGTAAGTCTTAGGGATCATATAGGTGGTACCTGACTCTCAATTATAAAAGTTGAAAATTTAGATCCAATCTTGAATAAGAGAGCTGCACTCTCACTTTTAAAAGTTCGGAATTCGGGCCCAACATTGAATAAGAGTTGTAAGTGTACAAACCTATATTCATCATATGATTTGCCTAAGGTATTTGAAAGTGAACATAATATTAAATGTGAAAAGTTAATATACATATATATGTCAATCAACTTATGATTCTTATATAAATCTCAATATTATTTACAATTGATTTCAAATTTTATGTTTATTATTTCTTATACTATGCTTATGTATTTCATTGAGCTTTAGCTCGTTAGCAGTGGATGTATTGCAGGAAGGGGGAAATAGCCAGTGGGGCTCTAGGCAGGAGATTGACTACACTTTTTGTGTACATACATTTTGGTTGTGCATATAAGTTAGAGTAGGAAATTGTACAGTCAGGTTTTTGGATATGTAAATTTTATTTGACAAGTTTAGTAAGCTCTATATTTTATTTGATGAGTTAGGAATATGATTTCAATTATGAATTGTGTAGAACGATTGTTAAAACTGAAAAATGTATTGTGTTAGGATAGTCATAAAAATTAGTATCAGAGCTTAAAATATGTATTTTCATAGAAAAAGTTAAACCTAAGATAAAGAAGATGGTTGGAGTTAATCAAGGTTTATAATGTGGACATTCAATATTGTCCTGGAAAAACTAACATTACGGCTGATGCTTTGAGTCACAAATTTAGATGAATGATGAATTGAATGATTATTCAAGAGGTTCAGTTGATCAAGGAAATAAAAAATCTACAATTGAAAGTTAGAGTTTTTAAAAATGTGAAATACTTACATCAAATTACATTAAAACTAACTTTAACAGGTCGAATAAAAAAAGCTCAAAAGATTGATAGTGTGTATCAAAAGTTAATTAAGCAGGCTAAGTCAAGGAAAATACCTGATCTTTTTGTTCATGTTGATAAGCATAAATCTCAACTGTGGGTACTTAGTGATACATAATTAATAAAGAAAATTTTGCAAGAAACTCATCACTCTGGCTACACAATTCAACTAAGCAGTATCAAATTGTATAAATACTTGAAATTAATTTTTTGGTGGCCATGTATGAAGAAAAATGTTGCTGAATATGTGTATAAGTGTGAAGCATGCCAAATTGTGAAAGTTGAACATTGACAACCTAGTGGACTATTGCAATCAGTACCTATCCCTGAGCGGAAGTGGGAAGATATTGCAATGCATTTTATTATGGGATTCACTAGATCCAAACAGGGGCATGACAACATTTGGGTGATTATTGACAGATTAACTAGATAAGCTCACATTTTGCCTATCAAGCAAAATGACTCAATAGATAAAATGGCATGTCTATATGTGAAAGAGATTGTCAGATTACATGATATCCCAAAAGTTATTGTCTTAGACAAAGATGGTCGATTCACTTGTATGTTGTGGAAAAATATTCATGAAAGTTTGGGCACAAATCTACACTTCTGTAAGCTTTCCATCCTAAGATGGATGACCAATCTAAAAGAACAATTCAAGTATTGGAAGACTTATTGAGATTATATGTTTTGGATCTTGGAGGTAGCTGGGAAGATTACATACCACTGATATAATTTACCTACAATAATAGATATTAATCCAGTATAAAAATGACATCATATGAAGCACATTATGGTAGAAAGTGCAAAACTCCTTTAACTTTAGTTGATGTAGGAGAAAGACAATTAATAAATAAAAAGCTAGTTGATTAAGCAATAGAGTAAATCAAATTAATCAGAGATATATTGAAAGCTGCTCAGGATCGCCAATACTAATGTTATGACCCCAAGAATAGAGTAGTAGATTTTAAAGTCGGTGATTTTGTATTTCTGAAGGTTAAAGTGTGAAAGGTATAGCCAGATTTGGGCAAGGAGGCAAATTGAGTCTTAGGTATATAGGACTTTTTGAAGTCATTGAGAAGATTGGTAAGGTTGCTGATAGGAAATACTTAAGTTCGCTAGTAATCCTATCGGATGTACTTGAGTACGCAAGAAATCGTAAAAACAGCGAGAAGATACAAGAACGATAATGAAACAACCCAAAATAACCGTAGATTTTTATTAAATACTCAAAGCAAAGCAATCATAAGAAAATATACAATTGATCCTCTATTCGAGAGGAGGATCGTTCTCTCCCAATCTCTAGACACCAAGTCTAGAGCCCAAGACACCCAAGAGACTCCAAGAGAAAACAATATTCATGCATGCCCTATCCCTTCTCTCTCATGCCTATTTATAGCCTTAGCCGTCCACCTCCCTTGCCAAAAAATATTAAATCAAATAGATTACCCCCTTATCAAAAATAGATTAAATCAAATAGATTAATTCAAATAGTGGACCCCACTATTAATGAGCGGCAATCAAGTAGGGCGTGGGCCCCTATTGCTTGGGCGACAACATGGGAGGTGGTTTGACCCGCCCCCTGTAGAATAAGGTCGACTCATGTGGGGTTGGCTGGGTTGGTTTAGGAACCGACCTAATAATATTGCCTTCCTAAAGAGAACCACCTTGTCCTCAAGGTGAAAAGAGGGAAACTGATGTTTTAACCTCTCATAAGGCTCTTAGGTTGCCTCATACTCTAGAAGATCCTTCCATTTGATTAATACCTCTTTTACTTCTCCTTCCTGGCGTACCCCTTGTAACTCAAAGGGTTCTCCAAGTCCTCTGTTATAGTTACTAGTATCTCAGAACTGGTGGCCTGCTCCCTAATCGCCCTTTCAAGTTGTGAAACATGAAAAAAGACAAGATGTATGTTTGCTGTGGCTGGTAATTTTAGTTTATATGCTACCTTTTCAATCTTTTCCAAAACTTCGAAGGGTCCAAAATATCTTGGAGCAAGCTTCTCATTCCTCGTGCTGGCGACAGTCATCTGCCTGTAAGGTCGGAGCTTCAGGGACACCTTTTCTCCTATTTCAAACTGAATGTCCCTCCTGTGTTCATCAGCTTGTTTCTTCATAATCTGTTGGACTCTTAACAAATATTTTTTCAATTCTTCTAACATCTTGTCCCTTTCCTGCAAGTACTCTTCTACTGACGATACTGGAGTGCTGTTGTTTCCAAAATTTACCAAGTGAGGGGGTCCCTTCCATACAACACATTGAATTGATTCATCTGAGAATCCGAATGATAGTAGGTGTTGTACCAGTATTCATCCCATGATAGCCACTTGGCCCACAGCCTGGTTGTTTCCGACACAAAGCACCTTAGATAGGTCTCCAAGCTCCTGTTGACCACTTATGTTTGGCCATCCGTCTATGGGTGGTAGGCCGTGCTCCTCTTCAAAACTGTCCCATGTAGTCTGAACAACGCCCTCCAAAAATGGCTGAGGAATACCTTATCTGAATATAACACTATTGCTTCTGGTACTCCTTGTAATCTAACCATCTCTCTGATGAAAGATGAAGCTACTGTCACTGTTGTGTTTGGATGTCAGAGGAGAATAAAATGAGCATATTTGCTTAATCTGTCTACCACCACTAGAATTACTATGAATCCTTTTGAACGGGGCAGCCATCTATGAAATCCATGGATACTTCCTCACATACTCTGTTTGGAAGTGATAGGGGTTGTAGTAGTCCTCCGGGGGCCATTGCCATATATTTGTTCCTCTGGCACACATCACACTTCGCCACCATTTCCTTAACATCCTTGTTCATCCCCTTCCACTAAAGCTCAGCTGCTAGGCTTTTGTAGGTCTTTTGTACTCCTGAATGACCTCCCACTGCACTGTCGTGGAACTCTTGTAACAGATGAGGGATATGGATGGAAGTTCAGGGCATCACAGACCTCCCTTAATGCAACACCCTCTCCCCTTCAATATAGTAACCAGGATGGCTACTCTTATCTTTCATCAAATACTCCATAATCTTTCTCAAATTTTCATTCTACATGCTTTCTTCCTTGATGCCCCCCCCCCCCCAGTCAACCATCAGTAGTACTGAAACAACCAACTCATGCAGCTCCCCAACACATCTGGATAAGGCGTCGACCACCTTATTTTCCAAATCAGGCCAGTACTGGATCTCAAAATCATAGCCTAATAGTTTGGATAGCCATCTATAATGTTCCTCGGTCACCATTCTTTGTTCCAACAAGTACTTCAAGCTCCTCTGATCAGTTCGGACAATGAAATGCCTCCCCAAAAGATTTGTGAGGAAGTATGTGGTTTTGCATCAACACTGCCCCCAAACCATTTCCTGACTCATCTGTCTCCAATACAAAAATTTGGCTGAAGTCCAAAATAGCTAAAACTGGAACTGTATTCATGAATTCCTTTAATTTTTCAAAAGCCTGGGCCGCTGCCTCTCCCTTCAAAAAATTGTCCTTCTTTAGTTGCTCGGTTAAGGGCCAAGCTATAGTACTATACTTCCTCACAAATCTCCTATTGTAACCAGTCAGTCCTAGGAACCCTCTCAACTCCCTTAGGTTCCTCGGCCTAGGCCATTTCTACATAGCCACAATTTTTTTATGTCAGCTGCCACTCCTTGGGATACTATATGTCTCAAGTACTCTACACTAGACTGGGCGAAGCTACTCTTCTTTAGGTTGGCTCTTAGTTGATGCGCCTATAGAACTCCCAGAATCACCTTTAAGTGTTCCAGATGCTCCTTAGTTTTGTTGTACACCAGGTTATCTTCAAAGAATACTAGAACAAATTTCTTGAGGTATTACTTGAACAGCATGTTCATCAAAGATTGAAAAGTAGCGGGGGCGTTAGTAAGTCCAAATGACATTACCAGAAACTTATAATGCCCTTCATGTGTCTTGAAAGTTGTCTTTGAAATTCTACCTCCCTCATCCTGATCTGGTGGTACTTTAATTTTAAATCCAACTTAGAAAATATGACCGCCCCATACAATTCAACTAAAAACTCATCAATCACAGGAATAAGGAATTTATCTTGCATCGTCTCTTTATTTAAAGTTCTATAGTCTACACAGAATCGCCAGCTTCTATCCTTCTTTTTTACCAGTAGGACTGGACTAGAGAAGGGACTCACACTCGGTTGGATAATCCCAGCCTCCAGCATTTCTCGGATCAGCTTCTCAATCTCATCCTTTTGAATCTGAGGGTAGCGGTAAAGACGAACACTGATTGGTGACACCCCTTCCTTCATTGTAATGGCATGCTCTAACTCCTTCTGTGGTGGTAGGCCCTTGGGGGATTGAAAGACCTCGATGTATTGCTGTATGAGTAACTGTACTGAAAAGGGAATGTCGCCCTTCTCCTCCAGTTTGACTTCCTCCAAATGATGCAACTCTACCAAATATCCACCGCCTACCTCTTGTATGGTTCTGATCATGGATTTGAGTGATACTCCTACTCTGGATAGCCCCATATCGCCCTGAATTACCATCTTCTTCCCTCCACCAACAGTTCCATCCTTAGTGCTCTCCAATTTACTTTGTTCTTTCCCAAAGTTTGCAGCCATTTCATTTCCAGAATGACATCCGTACTTCCCAACTCCAAGGGAAGAAAATCCTCGCTTACCTGTATTCCTTGAATGGTCAACACCACTTCCCTACAAACTCCTCTACCCATTTCTACTTTTCCTGTGCCCATCATTACCCCGTAGCCTCATGTATCCACTAATTTCATCCCCAGTAGATCAACAATCTGGGTTGAGATGAAATTATGGGTTGCCCCACTATCTATCAACTCGACCACCTCCTTATCTGCTATTTCTTTTTTTTACCTTCATAGTGTGATTTGGGGTGAATCCCATTACGGAGTTTAGGGAAACTTCTGCCACATCTAGATGTAACTTTTCTTCTTCTTCCATCTCTAATCCGCTTCCACCTCCCTCTTCAGCTTCCTCATCATCACAGATGGTGAGAACCTGAAGAGTTCGGTCCTTACACCTATGCCCTGGCATGTACTTCTCATCACATCTAAAACATAACCCTTTTGCCCTTTTCTCTTGTCTTTCCTTCTCCGTCAGTCTTTTGAAACTTCCCCCATTCCCCCCTCTTCCAGCTCTCTCCTTGGGCCTTTCTTTTAGACTCCTTAGCGCTAGCCCTTTGGGAGCAAAGAAGGTGGTGGTCATTTTGTACAATCCCCCCGAGTGGCTCGCTCTAGCCCCTCTCTCCAGCTGCTTCTGATCTTCCACTAATTGGGCTAGCTCCATGGCCTCCCCTAAGCCTCTTAGCCTCATCACCCGAAACGTTGCCCTTATCTCCGGTTTGAGTCCTTTTATAAAGTTCCCTTCCAACACGGTCTCAGAGAGCTGATCCAATCTGTTGGCCAAGTATTCGAATTTGTCACGGTAATCTGCTACGGTCCCCTCCTGTGTCAAGGCAAAGAATTGTTCATAGAAATTTCCTCCCTTACCGGTTCAGAAACGTTCTAATAAGCACTCTTTGAACTCCCTCCATCTCCTAATCGTTTGCCTTAGGTCACGCCATTGGTACCATGCCAATGTCTTTCCTTCCAAACATAGTTCTGCTGATGTTAGCTTCTCTTCCTTCGTCAATCCATTGATGCCAAAATATCGTTCCCCTTGTAGATCCACCTATGACCATCCTCGCCCTCAAAGATGGGCATCTTCATCTTCTCACCTTCGAGTCACCTCGAATTCCTCCATATCTTCCCATCCCGTGAAAGGTGCTCCCCGGTTGTCTCGATCTTCTCTCCGACGATCATATCCAAACTTGTTATCAACATATCCTCTTTGTCTTTCAAAATCAGCTCCTCGGTGGTAGAAAACCTCTCTTCTTCCTGCAAAATCAGCAGCTCTTCTTTCGAATCAGGTGCTCATCTCCTCCCTAGAACGAGGTTCTAGAGGAGGCATTCCATCTTCTCCCTCCAAGAATTCTACTTCCGGATTTCATCTTCCCCTCCACGTGTTAGGGTTTCCACCCCTTCCATGTCCGTCGTAGGTTTCCCTTGCTTTTGATGTTGTCGGATTGGTCTTCACTTCTAGTAATTTTTTCGATATTTCTTCCATCACGGCGAACTTTCCTTCTATCTTTTAATTATTGGAGGAAATCTGATTTTGAAAATCAGAAAACTTTCCCTCCAAATCTGATTTGAGTTGCTTGATTTCACATTCCAAAACCTCCTTTTTTCCGGCTATAATTTTTCCAACCGCCTAAGAACAATCTTCTTCCGGATGAGATTTTATTGCCGAAATCTTCTTTCCAACTAATATGTCAGTTATTCACAATATTTTCCATCTGTCACTGCTAAGGAAATGAGTTATAGATGTCCGCTAAAGGCTTTCATATGATAAATTAACCTACAGAAAAATCTGACTTATATTGAAGGACTAGAAAGAATAGTAAATTTTAATATTAAACAGCTTAGAAACTATCAGATCCCTTATATTAAAGTGAAATGGAAATATAGAACAGGAAAAGAGGCAATGTGGGAGAAGGAAGAAGACATTAGACTGAAATTTTCTCACTTGTTTGATGACCACTAAGATAATGAATTTTGAGGACGAAATTTTAATGAGGGGTGGATTATATTACTCAAAGTTTTCAAAAATGTAAACATAATTTTTGGCTCAAAATTTACCCCATTTTATCACACCTCCCTTAAACATCTAATTTATTTTCATTAAATTCTATTTTTAATTTCGAATCATTTGATATTTAGAAGTATATCTAAAATATCAGTGTAATTGTATATATCTGTAGACATTCATTTTGTTGTTATTTTATATTTAGTTATTGTATCAAGCATGGTTAATAAACATTTAATTAGATGTACTATAGCAGATTTTTTTTAAATAAGCCTTTTTCACTTACCTTTGCATGCTACGACCTGATGCAATCAACGACTGAGAGTGTATTGAGACCATAGTAGTGGGAAAAGCATTAGATATTATATTATTATATAATTAAGTAAAGTAAGCATCAGCCTATTAAGCCTTTCTTTCCCATGCCATTTTCCCCACCCAATTCTCTCTGGATGTGAAGCAGCCGTGAACAAGCAGTGAAGTAGGAGGCGGAAGGGCTATGGCTGCTAGGAGAGGAAAATCTTAGAAAATAGTAAGGGAATAAAGGAAAAAGGGAAGGAAAGGAAGTAGGGGAAAGAGGTTAGGAGAAGAAGGGAGGTTGAATTGAATGTCAAATTTTACAGTCTTTTGGTATTATAGCCTCTTTTATTCTATTGGAATGCATTTTTGAAAGACAAAAATGTTTGCTTTAGGTTGTTTACAAGAGGACAAAGGTCGGAGTATTGTAGGAGAACAAACTCATAACGGGGTGAGACTCAATTTATTGTATAGAACATGAGATCATTTTATAAATGCGGGATTTACATACATATTACTTTATTTCATGTTATTTACATATCTAATATCTAAAACTTTAATATTACATGCCTACCACCCATAGAACAAATATGGGTGCATGTAATGAAATATTAAAGTTTATAGGAAGATATGTGTCATAAGAATGAAATATAGGAGTGATATTTTTGATATTAAAATTTTATATGAGTGGTAGGAATGTAATATTAAAGTTCTGGGTGTTAGATATATAAATATCAAAAAATAATATGGTATGTAACTATGTATGTAAATCCCCCTTTATATATTTATGGTAATTATGGTAGCCAAGAATTTTATAATAAGCAGGTTGTTTGTTTACTGATTTGTTAACTATTAAATTGAGTTATTTGATAAACACTACAATGTGATACTACAAAATGACACTACAACTATTGGTTATGAATATCTGAATGTTAGTGAAAAGGGAAAATGTGAAAAATGTCGTACATGTAAAAGGTGAAAGACCCGACAAGATAAGTTTTAGGGATCATTTAAGAGGTACATGACTCTTAATTCTAAAAGTTGAAAATTTGGATTCAACCTTGAATAAGAGAGTTGAGAATTCGGATTCAACCTTAAATGAGAGCTGTAAGTGTACAAAAGTCTATATTCATCATATGATTTGTCTAAAGTATTTGAAAGTAAACAGAATATGAAATGTAGGGCTGCAAACGAACCGAGCCAAGCCGAGTATGTGAGTGTTCATGTTTGTGTTTGTTTAACATTAGCTTGTTCATGTTTGGTTCGTGTTTGATTCGAGCTTTATTATTTGTGTTCATGTTTGGTTCGTTTAATTTAAGGGTGTTCATGTTTGGTTCATGTTCGTTTGTTTAGTGCTTATCGAGCTTTAAACAAGCTATGTTCGTGAACATATTTCGCAAACAATCCATTGAACAAGCAAACCTTAAATTTGTTCGTGAACATCCTAAACAAACAATCTAACAAACATGGACAAATATGAAATGTTTCTTGTTATTAATAAAAAATAATTATATTATTATGTTATAATTAAAGTTTTTATATTATGTATATTTATCAATTTTATAATAACATATTATTTAAGTTTTTATCGAGCGGTTTTAATCGAACCTGAATCGAGCTTTCTATCGAGCTTGTTCATGAACATCAACTGATGTTGTTCGCGAACATAAACGAGCTGAACGCATTAGTGTTCAAGCTTGTTTATTTAATAATCGAGTATTTAAAATATTGTTCAAGTTTGTTTGTTAGTTAATTAAACGATCACGAACGAGCTTTAATTGAACCGAACAACGAGTAGTTCGTCGAACGTTTGGTTCGCTTGCAGCCCTAATGAAATGTGAAAAGTTAAATATACATTGATATCTTGGACAGCTTATGATTCTTATAGAAATCTCAATATTATGTGCAATTGAATGCTAATTTTATGTTTATTATTTCTTATGCTATGCTTATGTATTTCATTAAGCTTTAACTCATTAACAATTGATGTACTGTGGGAAAGGGGAAAGAGTCCGTTGGGCTCTAGGCAGGAGATCAACTGCACTTTTTATATATATACATTTGATTGTGCATGTAAGTTAGAGTAGGAAATTGTACAGTCAAACTCTTGGATATATAAATTTTATTTGACAAGTTTAGTAAGCTCTGTATTTTATTTGATGAGTTATGAATATACTTTCAAATATGAATTTTGTAGAACAATTTTTAAAACAAAAAATGTATTGTGTTAGGATAGTCTGAATAGATCATTGTCTAATAAATCGATTCTGATAGAAGTAATTCAGGATGAATGTTAGTAAAAGATATATCTGTTCAGATTCTTCTTATCTATTACACTCTAGATTGATTGAAGGGGGTCAAAATGGGGTGTGATAATTGGCGCCTTCGATTTCTTATTGTTTGGTTGTGATAGAAGTGCAGGTTGCTTATAATCCTTATAAAATTACCATACACACACATACATATATATATATATATATATATATATATATATATTATATATATATATATATATATACATATATATACATATATATATATTTGTGTATAAAATAAATAGACATACAATAACTATTTAATCTATCAAATGTAACCAACATTTCACAATACAGCTATAATGAGGACTTGGTACAAGCATCCTTAATCCAACTTTTCATAATAATTTACATAAATATGTACTTTATAACAATAAAAGAATGGAATGCTAAACTTATCAATGATCAACATATTCCGAAAAACTAAAAAAATATATTGAGTAGCCTTCATTGCACATATGCATTTTTAGTGGTTATTTGTTGAAACTTTATTGTACAGAGGAATTTTTTTGCTGGATGTGTGAAATAAAACCTCTATCTAGACTACTAAAAACCAAGAAAATTTAAAGAGAAATAGAGTCAATCATCTATTGGTAGCACAAATATTTGATAAAAAATCCTCAATTAGCACAAGAACTGCAGAACTAAAGAAAAAAAAAAGGCAAAACTATATTCTAGCCATAATAACAAGAAAAATAGTGGCCCTATAATAAAGAATTGGGCCACATGACTGGAGTATGAGATTAGAGTTCTGTACTTGAAGTACTGAAGTCCAGATAGCACATTCAAATGAAGCGGATTGTTTCTCATAACTTCTAAAGCTCTTGAATTGCTGATATTTAAATAGAATTTGTTATATTATCATGCCTGTGGTAAGATTGAAGGTTATTGAAAAGCTTGGTTATTATATTCCTTGAAGATTGTGAACAATATGTTGGCATATCATGAGCAGATGCAAGGGATAGTATGAGAAGCACTATCCAATTTAAGGGGATTTTATCAAGCTGTGTCAGTTGTTTAGGAATTACTTGAGTCAGATCTTAAATAATTAATGCCAATTAAAACAATTTAAATCAACTTTTTGCACCATATGAATCTTTTATTAAAGAGTTTGAGCAGTAGATATTCATGAACTTGAAGCTAAATAGGACTGCTAAGGCATATCATATCATTGCATGGATTTTCTTTAAATACCATGGGATAATGCAGTTATCAGAAATGTTCTAATATGAAAAGGTAATTTGATTTCTTTTCCAATTAATTGTGGTAGGCGCAATGCGTGCTCAGATGAAATGCCCTTTTTTAAACTTTAGAAATATGGAATTCAATAAATTACTGTGTAATATGATGTTCCAATTTTTTTCTTTCGTTGTCAAACATATTTCACCTTGTAAAAGTAATATTACCAAGTCTTCCAATGTAATTTTTATCAGATAAGCAAAAGAGGTGACACAGTTGATGAAAAGATAAATAAGCTTGACTCTGAGCTGGCTAGATACAAAGAGCAAATCAAGAAAACCAGACCAGGTCCAGCTCAAGAAGCTCTTAAAGCTCGTGCAATGAGGGTACTTAAACAAAGACGGATGTACGTTAACTTTCTCTTTTTTTAATATCTTTACAAATATATAGCTGATAGCTCTGCCTATTTCATGTATAAGTTTTTCAATTTTCTTGGTAAAAATCGCAATCCTCAGTTGTTAGTGAATCTTCTATTGTTATTAACTATTAATTTGATTCTGGAAGCTTAATTGATTTGACGTTTCTGAATACTTGAATTTCTTTATTACTTACCCAATTGTGCAGTGGTATTGATGTCCTCTACAAGTGATATATGCTTGTTACTTTTCTAGCTGTTTGACTCTATTTAGTTCGTAGTTGCATACGCTAAGGATTTTCCTCTTGTTCAATGGCATACCAAATTATTGAGCTGGTTTTCCTACGCAGGATACAATGTTTGTTTGTTTACTTTGCGAGTGTATCACAGATTTTTTCTTTTTTTTTCTCTTGTTTTGATTGGCAGGTTAAGGTTGATATCAATTTTTTTCTTTGATTTTGCTTGACCATTTATTCACTAATTTGCTGTGTCATTCCTTTTATTTATGCGTAGTGATACATTGGCACTATTGCAAAGCACATCTTAGAGTGTCCATTGACTTATGTATGACTTATGTATGTGTATAGGGGTGAGCATGCATGTGCATGTTAGGGAGGGAGGGAATCTTTTAATTGCAATTCATAATTCAATAATTTCAAATGACATTCATTCAACACCCATATTTAGAGGATTATGGTTTCAAGATAAAACCAAACTAACTTAAATTCAAATATAGATAAATCCTAATAATCGTACTTGCTAATTTAAAATAAAGATAATCCTAAGTAAATAAATATAAAGATGAAATAAATCGTGTAATAAATATTATTATAATCTTAAATACTATATTATATTAGAATTAGTCTAGGAATATTTTTTGTGTTTTGTTCTTTATTAATACTCTGGAACTTTGGTAGAAGCCCATTTTTCTAAATTTGATTTTCATGGTGGAGGAGGCGGTGAAGTTGCTTTATGAACCTCTTTTGTATTATCATGTGCAATCTAAACATTAAGTAGAATTTGAAAGTTTATGATCTAGATGTCTTCATGTATTATCCATTTTTCTTAAAATAGTATCATTAGAGAGCCCATAGTTACATGGCAATGACATTAAGTAGTAAAATGAACACATGCTATGTTTTCAGTGAGGAATCATGTAATACTTTTTGGAACATGTGAACCAACTTACATTGTTGGTGAAAAATCAAGCAAGAATACGAAAATATGGGAAACAACCTGTTTCTTTGTCTCAATAGTATAAGATATTTCAATAATAATCTTCGTAGACCCATTCATCACAAAGATTAGGGTTTTGAATTGGTGGTGACAAAAATGCCTTAATTTTCTGAATTAATGCATGTTTCTAAACTTTTGAATTTGATAAATTGGTATGCATTATGGTATATCATCATGATGAGATGGTTTTGGATTGGAATGAACATGACTTTTATAAGCATAACCATCTTAAGATCCATTGTAATATGATTCATTAGAGTTGCCATTTTGATAAAAATAAGAACCATGATCATATTGATAAATTTGAGTCATATGTGAGATAGTTGTATTATTTCTTAATAGTTTCATCCAATATCTTATAGTAATATTTTGACCTATCATCATATGACATACTTATGCTGATATTACCTAGTATAATTACTTACCCTAAGCCTTATAATGATGAGGATCATATATTTTACCCAAATCCAAAGCATATCCAATACAATGTTGTGTACTTAGATATGATGAAGCATGTCAATTAATTCATAATGTTAATTCCATAATGAATAAGGTGAATTTTGTAGTTCTATATGTGATTTTCTTTTTATTATGTTTGTGATGAGGTATCTGAGGCATAATCTTGGCATCTTACTTAAGAATTATTATACAATGATCATTATAAAATTTAACTTTAAACTCAATTTAAGCATAAAGAAGAGGAACTTGTTACCAATTTTGATGTCTCAAAAAATTATTGTCTTTGTGAAATATCATGTCATTTAGGAGAAAGAGATTCAATTGCTTTGTGATGCTCCCTAGAGGAGGGAGGAATTGAGAATGATAATTTCCACTTGGTGAGAGGACCATGAGAAATAATTGATGGAGAGGGAGAAAGGATAGATTGGTAAAAAGAGAATACGACGAGGAAGTGTACATTAAGAGAAAAGTGAGGGAGGGATGGCTCTTTTAATTCTAGTTCTTGCTTCAATAGTTCGTAATAATTACCATTCAACCCTATAGATGTATTTCAAGAATTCAAGATAAGATTAAACTAATTTTATTCAAATGTAAATAAATACTTTAATAATCCTATCATTTAATTAAAAATTAAGATAATACTAATAATTAAATAAAATAAAACTAAAATAAATTCCAAAATAATCCAAAATCTAGAATTATTTGTGTGTATTGTGCGGTAAATAATTCAACTTTCCATCATGATGAGCTTTTTGGTTAAGGTTGACTATGAAAAGAATGATAATAATATGTAGATTACATTGGTCATTGGATTTATCATAATTTCCTCTTATCATCATAAATAGCCTTTGCCTAGTTGATTTGGATTCGCTTTATAATCTTCATTATTTGTTCATTCATATTAATTGTTGCATGAAATGTTAAAACCATTTTAGGGAATGTTTGATTGCTGAAAAAGAGATGCAGAGTAAAACGGAATACAGTGCAAAAAAAAAAAAAATTGTATTTGAACTATTTGGAGTTATTTGGATGAGTGTAAAATAAATGCAGGTGATTGGTTTTTTTTTTGTTGGCTTGAAATAAAAGAAATGTATTAAAACCATAGTGCTAGTGGCCGGAGGTGGTGTTAGAAGGTGTTTGGTGGCAACGATCAGTGGCAACAACAGAGTCTAGGGGTGTAGGTGAGTCAAGTTAACTCATGAGTCAGCTCGAGCTTGGCTTGATTAATGGCTCATGAGCTGAGCTCGATGAGTTAACGAGTCATGCTTGAGCTAACCTCAACTCTACTCGTAGCTCTTGAGTTGACTCGCTTAAAAAATGTTACTATAAAATACACTTAAATATTAGTACTTAATAGTTCAAGTATAAGTCATTAAAAATATTTAAAAATTATATCTCACTTTCTTATATCAAGTGATTCTTTATTTTTTTTCTTCTAATTTCTTATTCTTTTAATTATTTTATTATAATAATTACTTGAATCATATCATTTTATCTTTTTATCATAAATGAGTTAGCTTTTGATTTGGCTTGAAGTTGTAAAATTAAGCTTGAACTTGTGCTCCAACTCGATTAATTAATCAAGCTCAAGCTAGGGGTAACACGAGCGCAGCCCGATATGTTTACATCTCTAGCGGAGTTAGCTTGCAGTTTATTTTGGATTTCAATTGAAAACAGGTGAGTATAAAATACATTAAAAAATGAACTATGGAGTGAAAAATAATTAACCTAAAATCTACTATGCATTCCTTTTTTTTCAGACCAAACCAAAAATTTCAGACTCTTGCATTTGGAATATTTTGCATTTATTTTTTAGCAAACTAAATTACCCATCTTTTTACTCAACTTCTATTCATGTAACCTTTGGTCTACACTTGATATTAATTTGACATACCCATTTTTACCATTTTCTCTGCATGTCCAAAATACCTACATTTTAGTTGACATAATCTCTTCTAGTTGAAATTGAAACTTGAAACTGTTTACTCACTTGTTTGACCCTTGCCTTTAATACATCTATAAAATAAGATTATGGTATTTACGAGTGGGTAGTTAAATGCATTCCAAAGTGTAACAACTTGTAATATGAAATTGTACTTTCCTTTTTATAATCCATTATTCTAAAGATTTTAATTAGAAGGCATGCTATATTAAATAGATCATTTTAGTCACAACACTCTTATTTGCGTAGGCCTCTTTTGACACTTGTCATTCATTTTTCAATATTTTCATTCTATAAAACTTCTTCATTAAGTACTTTGTAACTTTGTTTAAAATTGTGCAATAAAAAGCTTGCCTCAAGGCCTTCATTAGCACAATTTTGAAAAAAAGAAATACCATAAGGTGTACGCCTTACGTTGTCTGTGGAGGTGTATGCCTCAATGGGTTTGAGGTGTGCCACAAGGTACACCTTGTGTAATTTGTAAGAGATGTAGGTCTCAAAAATTAGGGTTTAGATTATTTAAAATTTTTAATTTATAAATTTAATATACAAAACAAATTATATTTTATTATTTCTCTACATCTAAACCTAAAACAAACAAAATTGAGAACTAGAATTACACCGGTCCTCAACTCCTAGTCACATGCTGCACTCGCCCTTGACGCCATAATTGTGAATTGCTAATGGCGCACCATGGCGTAAAGGTCTCTTTAGAGCCATGGCGTATAGCACGACATGACGCGCCATTTTGAACATCTCACATACTATATAATAATTATTAAAAACCAAGCTGGAAGATGAAATATCATTAAATGGAAATACAAGTTATCATAATAATGAAAGAAAACAATAATCATGCATAAGTTCAAGTAAACAACATCTCAAATATCTTATTTTTATAAGAAAGTTAATAAAATAATTATTTTAGATTATTATAATATGAACTTCTTCGTTCAAACTTCAAAAAAAATGTTCTTCTCCCTCAATACATTTTTATTCTTGAATCATTTCACCAATATGAAAAGTAAAATCCAGGTTGAGAAGAAATGAAATGCAAAAAAAAAAAAAAAAAAAAAAAGTAGAAAGCACCAAAGGTATAATCGGTTGGAGAGGAAGATTAGTCAATACCTATATAGCTATAGCGGTGAAATAAGTCGGACAATAGATCAACAGTGGCGGAATCACATGAAGGAAGAAAAAAGACAACGAAGAAAGCAACTGCGGAATCACGTGACTGAAGAAACAGATGAGGAAGAAAATAGCAGCGGTCTCACGTGATGGAAGAAACAAACGGACCAAAATTAGACGAAGGAGAGGGCAACGAATTCAAATGAACGGCTCAGACATACACTCGCACACCGTTGCTTCTTTTGTGTGCGTCGAAAAGCTCGAGAGCAGGCTTGTTTATTCGTCACCCACGAACGCTGGGGGTTAGGGCAAAACATTTATAAAACTTAACTAATATTTTAATCATATTTTAAAATTAAATGTTGTATTATCTTATAAATTTAAAATATAAATATTAAAAAAATATTTATATCTATAATAAAAAAATAGAGCGCTATTTTGTGCAATGTGCCATGCGCCATTGCGTGCACATGGTGCAAATAGCACGCGCAATTTTGAACATTTGTGCCGCGCCATTCATTTAGCGTTGTAGGTGCGCTGCGCCGTATGCCATAGCACATAGCATGTGCTATTTTGCGCCATTGATATCTATGCTTGACGCTGCTTGCACTTGCAATTGCAATTGAGGAAGATGGAGAAAAGAATGTATCTTACTATATTTAGATTCTAATGAAGATTCACAAAGTGATGAAAATATGGGAGACTTTTGTATTCATAAATTACACTCTTAAGGACTTAGACAAGTTATTTATGTTGAATTGAGAGTGTGAGTTTATTTTTATGATCTTACTTTGACTATCTATGATTTTATTTGATATCTTAATTTGATGTTAATGTGTTATTTGTTATTCTATATTTTGTATTAATTTAATAGTTTAATTTTGATGTTTGTGCCTCAAAATGGCTTGAGACTTACGCTGTCTTATGGACAAAAAACGCTACAATACTTGATTGCTCAATTTCAACCTTGCTTTGTAATATAAGTAACCTGGCTTTGTATTTACACTTGGGCTTGCATATGAGTTGGGCAGGTTATAATGTGGAACCACTTCTGCTTGATAATAAAAAAGTTAAAGCATGACACACCCTTGATTTACCCTGATGTATTCTTTTTAAACAATCGTTGCGTAGCTCTACAAACAACAACAAAATCTGACTTTTTCTTTGGAGGAATATGTAATTACCCTGGACGGCGTTGGATCTAGTATTACTATTATGAAAACATGATGGATAAATCAAACTTGTTTGTTTTCTTTATATTGTTATTGTTAAATTTAGAGAACTGAAGAGGGAAAAAAATTAATTTTTTTATACAAAACTATCCCTATTTATTGATCTATGCAAGATATCATATTAAAGAAATAAATAATTACAGAATAATGCATAATTTTCCTAATATAATAATTCTTAAATCAGCCATTCGAATATGGAAGGTGGTCGGCATGATCCTGGTGAGCCTCCCACGAATTCCATCCTGGTCATAAGATCAAGAGCCATTTTTTTTATACAAAACTATCCCTATTTATAGATCTATGCAAGATATCATAATAAAGAAATAAATAATTACAGAATAATGCATAATTTTCCTAATATAATCATTCTTAAATCAGCCATTCGAATATGGAAGGAGGTCGGCATGATCCTGGTGAGCCTCCCACGAATTCCATCCTGGTCATAAGATCAAGAGCCAAGAGACGGTTTGCATGGTTGGGACTGTATTTGACACTCCCCCTCAAGCTGGGGAGTACAAATGTCATTTCTCTCTTAGTAATCATTCCCATAAAGGTAGAGTTATCAAGTCCCTTTTATTTATTTATTTTTTTTAAATTTTTTTAGGAGTTATTAAGTCCCTTGATGCATCATATAGTCCTCCATTTGGTCATAACTTTGAGAGGAATTAGCTTCAGATATTGCGGCGGAAATTGATAGCAATGAAGTCTATATCAATCTAGCTTGCAAGGTTCATGACAACAATGAAGGCTGTGTTAACAATACCCCTCAAGATATCAAAAATGGCAATAAAGGCTGGCGGTGGGACAATATGGAAAGTGGATTAATTATCCTTTGGGTTTGTCTCCCTCTCAGTTCTCATGAAAGGCCAACAGTGAAAGCATGACAGTAGGAAAATATATATATATATATATATAAATATATATATATATAAATAATATATGTTTTTAGGGTTGCGGCAAGCTTTAGGGACAGCAGCAGAAAAAAATGTCTCAAGCAGCTTAGCACTCGACACGTAGATCTATATATATATATATATATATATATATATATATATATATATATATATTTAGGGTTGCGGCAAGCTTTAGGGACAGCAGCAGAAAAAAATTGTCTCAAGCAGCTTAGCACTCGACACGTAGATCTATATATATTTATATATATATATATATATATTTAGGGTTGCGGCAAGCTTTAGGGACAGCAGCAGAAAAAAATTGTCTCAAGCAGCTTAGCACTCGACACGTAGATCTCCTCCTTCCCAGGCTGTTTGATCGAGTTAGCCTTTGCCCCAATGCAAATCAGTCGTTCGCCTCCACCCGAAGAGACTCCTATTCGATCGGCCCCATATAGGCGCATAGAAGGTTTCTAATCCCTTTGGTTTGTTTGCAGGAGGTCCTGCACTATACTTTAACTTCTACTCAGTCTGCTCTAGTTATTGCACGCAGGAATGAATACCAAGCCCGATGCCGCGGTTCCCAAGAGGCCTTGGCCGCTGTCCAGACACACGATTTCTCATCTCGTGCAGTTGCACGCACGCGAGAGGAGGCTTTCGCTCGACTTCGCATTGGTTCTTCCCCAGATGCACGCAAGAGAACCCCTCAGTCTTGGATGCACGAAAGAAGCAGAATGACTAGGCAATGAAGTCCGGTGGGAGGACCAGTATTCTTCAGAATTCCAACAATGAATGCTAGCGGTGGGAGCCGGTACTCCTTATAATTCAGGCAATGAAGGCCGGTCATGGAAACTTTTATTCCTCAAAATTCTACAATGAAGGCCGATGATGGGAACCTATGACGACATGCATGTTGACTGGATTTCACGTATATGCGGAGGACGCGAGAAATTTTGAGGGCCCGATAAACGAGATAAATGCTATCTAGACGCACAGTCTCTCGTCCATACGCAAGCTCTTGCTTGGCTCTTCTCGGTTTCGCCCAAGACATGCGAGAGGAGGCTAATGTGTGTAGCATGCTTCAAGGATGTACGATCCCTCTTTGTTCCGCTCCAGACACAAGGGAAAAATCTTTCGGCCACAGGCCTCTCTCGTCCCGTTCGGTCGTACACATGCAAGAGCAGTTTACGTGATGTTTTTCTCTCTCGATGGAACGCAGAGACCGCAGGGTTCTTGCTTGACTCTCTTAGATGAGACGCACGAGTCGTTCGTCTCTCTCGATTGAACGTAGAAATCGCGGGATGAAGCACTCTCCCTTCTCTCAGTTGGATGTATGCACGAACAAATAAGCCGGGAACCCGCTTCCTTTTGTTTTTGAAGGGAAGGCCCTATAGTAAAAAAAATACTTAGAATTCTGTCCAAGAAGGCTCTAATACCATTGTTAAATTCAGAGAATTAGAGAGGAAAAAGTTTTAATTTTATTTATATAAAACTGTCCCTTCTTATAGGTCTATTTAGGATATCATAATAAAGAAACAAATAATTACATAATTATGTTTTGTCCTAATATAATCCTTCCTAAATCAGCCACTGGAATATGGAAGGAGATCGGCGTGATCTAGGTTAGCCTCCCACGGATCCCCATCCTGGCTATAGGATCAAGAGCCAAGGGACAACTAGGATGGCTGTGATTGTATTTGACAGATAGAATTAATGATTACTGCAAATCTAGGTTCCTTCTGTCTATCTGTTCATATTGATTATTTTTAGAAATTTGATATGCAAAATTTAGCTATTTCCTTGGTGCTAATTTTACAATTGTTCTTCTAGCCTATCCATTAGATGTTGAGTTGTTGAGGGAACCCAGCAAGATATTGGAGTTTCTTGAGGTTTTGTTCCACCCATTAAAACCTGCTATTATGCATTTCAATAGCCCACTTGAACTCAGTAGATTTAGAAATATCTTAAGCCTTTGATCATTTACATGTTCCACTACTTCAACACCTACCTTGATGATCCTTGGTTTTATATCTCTAGTTCAACTTGAAGAGAAAGAGGGAGGAAATATCTATTTTCAAATTTTTTTCTTTTGAATCTTAGTCACTTTGCCAAGAATCTAAAAAATTTAGATTGATTTTTTGCACATTCTAGTATGACTACATATTTTATAGTTATTTTGGCACTTATATATGATTTGACTTGACACATCCTAAGTGCATGTCAAAAGATCGAAAGATATTTCTTGTGCATTATATGAGTATTGCTTATTTTCTTTCTCCTAAAGGGTAGGGACCTCTTTGACCTTCCCCTTCTTTTTTTTTTTTTGGATTAAAGAGTATCAATTTTCCCTTCTTGTTATTTGGTAAAACATGCGGCAATATAACACTTCTTTTTGTGGCCATAGTTTTTAACTTGCTTCCTTTTTCTGGAGGAAGTGTTGTTGTTGGTACTGAAGCCCTTGGACTCGGACAGTTTTCTGAATTTTGCAATCCAATTTTGTAGTTCTTGATAGGTATTTATTAAAGTCGTGTAAAGGTTTTAGGTTATTTGGCCATCAATGTTTTTTATTAGGAGTTTAGCAATAAGATTTTCAATGAATATTTGATCACACCAATCGTTTAGATTCCACCATATTGTTATATATTTAGTGAAATCTCATCCCTCCTTTTTTTGAGGGTGAGATTTATGATTATTATCATTTAGGAGTAATTTGTGAATTATTTATGGGGCATCATTCCAAGTACTGAGACTTTTTTTTAACAAAGCTATTAGGTAATTTAGTGTACCACTTGAAAACAATATTAGTTAGGTTGTAGACAAACTAACATGGCAATAAGTTATCATTTTCTCCAGTGTTGCTATAATAAATTTGGTTATACACTATCTGAGATTTTTTTTACTTAGAACAAGAGTTGAATTTTGGCAAAACATATCTCATGGGATATTGTACTTAATCATATTCGGTTGGATACATTCAGCCTTTATCCAGGGCTGTCAAATACGGGTCATGGGTCGGGTTGGGGTCCAACCCGAATTCGACCTGCCAAATTTTGACCCGACCCGAGTCTGGGTTCGGGTCACTTTTACGAACCCGAACCCGACTTGGTTCGGGTCAACCCGACCTGGTTCGGGTTCGGGTCAACCCAACCCGACCTGGAATGCAATAAAAGAGCTTCAATTTTTTTTTTACATCTTGATGGCTGATTTGCATCACACAACAACTGGAAAGTGGTAACAAATTAAATACAAGCTCAATTTTTTTTACATAAGTCAGTCCTTTTATTTATGCGTAGTGATACATTGGCACTATTGCAAAGCACATCTTAGAGTGTCCATTGACTTATGTATGACTTATGTATGTGTATAGGGGTGAGCAGGCATGTGCATGTTAGGGAGGAGGGAATCTTTTAATTGCAATTCATAATTCAATAATTTCAAATGACATTCATTCAACACCCATATTTAGAGGATTATGGTTTCAAGATAAAACCAAACTAACTTAAATTCAAATATAGATAAATCCTAATAACGTACTGCTAATTTAAAATAAAGATAATCCTAAGTAAATAAATATAAAGATGAAATAAATCGTGTAATAAATATTATATAATCTTAAATACTAATTATATTAGAATTAGTCTAGGAATATTTTTTGTGTTTTGTTCTTTATTAATACTCTGGAACTTTGGTAGAAGCCCATTTTTCTAAATTTGATTTTCATGGTGGAGGAGGCGGTGAAGTTGCTTTATGAACCCTTTTGTATTATCATGTGCAATCTAAACATTAAGTAGAATTTGAAAGTTTATGATCTAGATGTCTCATGATTTACCATTTTCTTAAAATAGTATCATTAGAGAGCCCATAGTTCATGGCAATGACATTAAGTAGTAAAATGAACACATGCTATGTTTTCAGTGAGGAATCATGTAATACTTTTTGGAACATGTGAACCAACTTACATTGTTGGTGAAAAATCAAGCAAGAAACGAAAATATGGGAAACAACCTGTTTCTTTGTCTCAATAGTATAAGATATTTCAATAATAATCTCTTAGACCCATTCATCACAAAGATTAGGGTTTGAATTGGTGGTGACAAAAATGCCTTAATTTTCTGAATTAATGCATGTTTCTAAACTTTTGAATTTGATAAATGTATGCATTATGGTATATCATCATGATGAGATGGTTTTGGATTGGAATGAACATGACTTTTATAAGCATAACCTATCTTAAGATCCATGTAATATGATTCATTAAGTTGCCATTTTGATAAAAATAAGAACCATGATCATATTGATAAATTTGAGTCATATGGAGATAGTTGTATTATTTCTTAATAGTTTCATCCAATATCTTTATAGTAATATTTTGACCTATCATCATATGACATACTTATGCTGAATTACCTAGTATAATTACTTACCCTAAGCCTTATAATGATGAGGATCATATATTTTACCCAAATCCAAAGCATATCCAATACAATGTTGTGTACTTAGATATGAAAGCATGTCAATTAATTCATAATGTAAATTCCAAATGATTAAGGTGAATTTTGTAGTTCTATATGTGATTTTTCTTATGTTTGTGATGTATCTGAGGCATAATCTTGGCATCTTACTTAAGAATTATTATACAATGATCATTTAAAATTTAACTTTAAACTCAATTTAAGCATAAAGAAGAGGAACTTGTTACCAATTTGATGTCTCAAAAAATTATTGTCTTTGTGAAATATCATGCATTTAGGAGAAAGAGATTCAATTGCTTTGTGATGCTCCCTAGAGGAGGGAGGAATTGAGAATGATAATTTCCACTTGGTGAGAGGACCATGAGAAATAATTGATGGAGAGGGAGAAAGGATAGATTGGTAAAAAGAGAATACGACGAGGAAGTGTACATTAAGAGAAAAGTAGGGAGGGATGGCTCTTTTAATTCTAGTTCTGCTTCAATAGTTCTTAATAATTACCATTCAACCCTATAGATGTATTTCAAGAATTCAAGATAAGATTAAACTAATTTTATTCAAATGTAAATAAATACTTTAATAATCCTATCATTTAATTAAAAATTAAGATAATACAATAATAAATAAAATAAAACTAAAATAAATTCCAAAATAATCCAAAATCTAGAATTATTTGTGTGTATTGTGCGGTAAATAATTCAACTTTCCATCATGATGAGCTTTTTGGTTAAGGTTGACTATGAAAAGAATGATAATAATATGTAGATACATTGGTCATTGGATTTATCATAATTTCCTCTTATCATCATAAATAGCCTTTGCCTAGTTGATTGGATTCGCTTTATAATCTTCATTATTTGTTCATTCATATTAATTGTTGCATGAAATGTTAAAACCATTTTAGGATGTTTGATTGCTGAAAAAGAGATGCAGAGTAAAACGGAATACAGTGCAAAAAAAAAAAAATTGTATTTGAACTATTTGGAGTTATTTGGATGAGTGTAAAAAAAATGCAGGTGATTGGTTTTTTTTTGTTGGCTTGAAATAAAAGAAATGTATTAAACACCATAGTGCTAGTGGCCGGAGGTGGTGTTAGAAGGTGTTTGGTGGCAACGATCAGTGGCAACAACAGAGTCTAGGGGTGTAGGTGAGTCAAGTTAACTCATGAGTCAGCTCGAGCTTGGCTTGATTAATGGCTCATGAGCTGAGCTCGATGAGTTAACGAGTCATGCTTGAGCTAACCCTCAACTCTACTCGTAGCTCTGAGTTGACTCGCTTAAAAAAGTTACTATAAAATACACTTAAATATTAGTACTTAATATGTCTCAAGTATAAGTCATAAAAATATTTAAAAATTATATCTCACTTCTTATATCAAGTGATTCTTATTTTTTTCTTCTAATTTCTTATTCTTTTAATTATTTTATATAATAATTACTTGAATCATATCATTTTATCTTTTTAACATAAATGAGTTAGCTTTTGATTTGGCTTGAAGTTGTAAAATTAAGCTTGAACTTGTGCTCCCAACTCGATTATTAATCAAGCTCAAGCTAGGGTAACACGAGCGCAGCCCGATATGTTTACATCTCTAGCGGAGTTGCTTGCAGTTTATTTTGGATTCAATTGAAAACAGGTGAGTATAAAATACATTAAAAAATGAACTATGGAGTGAAAAATAATTAACCTAAAATCTACTATGCATTCCTTTTTTTCAGACCAAACCAAAAATTTCAGACTCTTGCATTTGGAATATTTTGCATTTATTTTTTAGCAAACTAAATTACCCATCTTTTTACTCAACTTCTATTCATGTAACCTTTGGTCTACACTTGATATTAATTTGACATACCCATTTTCCATTTTCTCTGCATGTCCAAAATACCTACATTTTAGTTGACATAATCTCTTCTAGTTGAAATTGAAACTTGAAACTGTTACTCCTTGTTTGACCTTGCTTTAATACACTATAAAATAAGATTATGGATTTACGAGTGGTTAGTTAAATGCATCCAAAGTGTAACAACTTGTAATATGAAATTGTACTTTCCTTTTTATAATCCATTATTCTAAAGATTTTAATTAGAAGGCATGCTATATTAAATAGATCATTTTAGTCACACACCTTATTTGCGTAGGCCTCTTTTGACACTTGTCATTCATTTTTCAATATTTTCTCTATAAAACTTCTTCATTAAGTACTTTGTAACTTTGTTTAAAATTGTGCAATAAAAGCTTGCCTCAAGGCCTCATTAGCACAATTTTGAAAAAAAGAAATACCATAAGGTGTACGCCTTACGTTTCTGTGGAGGTGTATGCCTCAATGGGTTTGAGGTGTCCACAAGGTACACCTTGTGTAATTTGTAAGAGATGTAGGTCTCAAAATTAGGGTTTTAGATTATTTAAAATTTTAATTTATAAATTTAATATACAAAACAAATTATATTTTATTATTTCTCTACATCTAAACCTAAAACAAACAAAATTGAGAACTAGAATTACACCGGTCCCTCAACTCCTAGTCACATGCTGCACTCGCCCTTGACGCCATAATTGTGAATTGCTAAGGCGCACCATGGCGTAAAGGTCTCTTTAGAGCCAATGGCGTATGCACGACATGACGCGCTATTTTGAACATAGCACAAACTAATAAAAATTATAAAAAATAAACATGAAGTTGAAATATCATTAAATTGAAAGACAAGTTATCATAATAATGAAAGGCAACCATAATAATGCATAAGTCAAGTAAACAACACCTCAAATATCTTATTTTTATAAGAAAGATTATAAACAGTTATTTTAGATTATTATGATATAAACTCTCTTCGTTCAAACTTCGAAAATGTTTGTCTCCCTCAATGCCTTTTTTATCTTGAATCTTTTCACCAATATGAAAAGAAAATTACACGTTGAGAAGAGATGAAATGCAAAAAAAAAAAAAAAAAAAAAGTAGAAAGCACCAAAGGAATAATCGGTTTGGAGAGAAGATTAGTCAATACCTATATAGTCTATAGCGGTGAAATAAGTCGACAATAGATCAACAGTGGCGGAATCACATGAAGGAAGAAAAAAGACAACGAAGAAGCAACTGCGGAATCACGTAGACTGAAGAAACAGATGAGGAAGAAAATAGCAGCGGTCTCACGTGATGGAAGAACAAACGGACCAAATTAGACGAAGGAGAGGGCAACGAATTCAAATGAACGGCTCAGACATACACTCGCACACCGTTGCTTCTTTTGTGTGTCGTCGAAAGCTCGAGAGTAGGCTTGTTTGTTCGTCACCCACGAACTTTGGGGTTAGGGCAAAACATTATAAAACTTAACTAATATTTTAAATCATATTTTAAAATTAAATGTTGTATATCTATAAATTTTAAAATATAAATATTAAAAAAATTTTATATACTATAATAAAAAAATAGAGCGCTATTTTGTGCAATGTGCCTGCGCCATTGCGTGCACATGGTGCAAATAGCACGCGCAATTTTGAACATTTGTGCCGCGCCATTCATTTAGCGTTGTAGGTGCGCTGCGCCGTATGCCATAGCACATAGCATGTGCTATTTTGCGCCATTGATATCTATGCTTGACGCTGCTTGCACTTGCAATTGCAATTGAGGAAGATGGAGAAAAGAATGTATCTTACTATATTTAGATTCTAATGAAGATTCACAAAGTGATGAAAATATGGGAGACTTTTGTATTCATAAATTACACTCTTAAGGACTTAGACAAGTTATTTATTTTGAATTGAGAGTGGAGTTTATTTTTATGATCTTACTTTGACTATCTATGATTTTATTTGATATCTTAATTTGATGTTAATGTGTTATTTGTTATTCTATATTTTGTATTAATTTAATAGTTTAATTTTGATGTTTGTGCCTCAAAATGGCTTGAGACTTACGCTGTCTATGGACAAAAAACGCTACAATACTTGATTGCTCAATTTCAACCTTGCTTTGTAATATAAGTAACCTGGCTTTGTATTTACACTTGGGCTTGCATATGAGTTGGGCAGGTTATAATGTGGAACCACTTCTGCTTGATAATAAAAAAGTTAAAGCATGACACACCCTTGATTTACCCTGATGTATTCTTTTAAACAATCGTGCGTAGCTCTACAAACAACAACAAAATCTGACTTTTTCTTTGGAGGAATATGTAATTACCCTGGACGGCGTTGGATCTAGTATTACTATTATGAAAACATGATGGATAAATCAAACTTGTTTGTTTTCTTTATATTGTTATGTTAAATTTAGAGAATGAGAGGAAAAAAATTATTTTTTTTATACAAAACTATCCCTATTATTGATCATGCAAGATATCATATAAAGAAATAAATAATTACAGAATAATGCATAATTTTCCTAATATAATATTCTTAAATCAGCCATTCGATATGGAAGGTGGTCGGCATGATCCTGGTGAGCCTCCCACGAATTCATCCTGGTCATAAGATCAAGAGCCATTTTTTATATCAAAACTATCCCTTATTATAGATCTATGCAAGATATCATAATAAAGAAATAAATAATTACAGAATAATGCAAATTTTCCTAATATAATCATTCTTAAATCAGCCATTCGAATATGGAAGGAGGTCGGCATGATCCTGGTGAGCCTCCCACGAATTCCATCCTGGTCATAAGATCAAGAGCCAAGAGACGGTTTGCATGGTTGGACTGTATTTGACACTCCCCCTCAAGCTGGGGAGTACAAATGTCATTTCTCTCTTAGTAATCATTCCCATAAGGTAGAGTTACAAGTCCCTTTATTTATTTATTTTTTTTAAATTTTTTTAGGAGTTATTAAGTCCCTTGATGCATCATATAGTCCTCCATTTGGTCATAACTTTGAGAGGAATTAGCTTCAGATATTGCGGCGGAAATTGATAGCAATGAGTCTATATCAATCTAGCTTGCAAGGTTCATGACAACAATGAAGGCTGTGTTAACAATACCCCTCAAGATATCAAAATGGCAATAAAGGCTGGCGGTGGGACAATAGGAAAGTGGATTAATTATCCTTTGGGTTTGTCTCCCTCTCAGTTCTCATGAAAGGCCAACAGTGAAAGCATGACAGTAGGAAAATATATATATATATATATATATATATTATATATATATATTTATATATGTTTTTAGGGTTCGGCAAGCTTTAGGGACAGCAGCAGAAAAAAATTGTCTCAAGCAGCTTAGCACTCGACACGTAGATCTATTATATATATATATATATATATATATATATATATATATAATTTAGGGTTGCGGCAAGCTTTAGGGACAGCAGCAGAAAAAAATTGTCTCAAGCAGCTTAGCACTCGACACGTAGATCTATATATATATATATATATTATATATATAGGGTTGCGGCAAGCTTTAGGGACAGCAGCAGAAAAAAAATTGTCTCAAGCAGCTTAGCATCCGACACGTAGATCTCCTCCTTCCCAGGCTGTTTGATCGAGTTAGCCTTTGCCCCAATGCAATCAGTCGTTCGCCTCCACCCGAAGAGACTCCTATTCGATCGGCCCCATATAGGCGCATAGAAGGTTTCTAATCCCTTTGGTTTGTTTGCAGGAGGTCCTGCACTATACTTTAACTTCTACTCAGTCTGCTCTAGTTATGCACGCAGGAATGAATACCAAGCCCGATGCCGCGGTTCCCAAGAGGCCTTGGCCGCTGTCCAGACACACGATTCTCCATCTCGTGCAGTTGCACGCACGCGAGAGGAGGCTTTCGCTCGACTCGCATTGGTTTTCCCCAGATGCACGCAAGAGAACCCCCAGTCTTGGATGCACGAAAGAAGCAGAATGACTAGAATGAAGTCCGGTGGGAGGACCAGTATTCTTGTGCAATTGAATGCTAATTTTATGTTTATTATTTCTTATGCTATGCTTATGTATTTCATTAAGCTTTAACTCATTAACAATTGATGTACTGTGGGAAAGGGGAAAGAGTCCGTTGGGCTCTAGGCAGGAGATCAACTGCACTTTTTATATATATACATTTGATTGTGCATGTAGTTAGAGTAGGAAATTGTACAGTCAAACTCTTGGATATATAAATTTTATTTGACAAGTTTAGTAAGCTCTGTATTTTATTTGATGAGTTATGAATATACTTTCAAATATGAATTTTGTAGAACAATTTTTAAAACAAAAAATGTATTGTGTTAGGATAGTCTGAATAGATCATTGTCTAATAAATCGATTCTGATAGAAGTAATTCAGGATGAATGTTAGTAAAAGATATATCTGTTCAGATTCTTCTTATCTATTACACTCTAGATTGATTGAAGGGGGTCAAAATGGGGTGTGATAATTGGCGCCTTCGATTTCTTATTGTTTGGTTGTGATAGAAGTGCAGGTTGCTTATAATCCTTATAAAATTACCATACACACACATACATATATATATATATATATATATATATATATATATATATATATATATATATATATATACATATATATACATATATATATATTGTGTGTATAAAATAAATAGACATACAATAACTATTTAATCTATCAAATGTAACCAACATTTCACAATACAGCTATAATGAGGACTTGGTACAAGCATCCTTAATCCAACTTTTCATAATAATTTACATAAATATGTACTTTATAACAATAAAAGAATGGAATGCTAAACTTATCAATGATCAACATATTCCGAAAAACTAAAAAAATATATTGAGTAGCCTTCATTGCACATATGCATTTTTAGTGGTTATTTGTTGAAACTTTATTGTACAGAGAAATTTTTTTGCTGGATGTGTGAAATAAAACCTCTATCTAGACTACTAAAAACCAAGAAAATTTAAAGAGAAATAGAGTCAATCATCTATTGGTAGCACAAATATTTGATAAAAAATCCTCAATTAGCACAAGAACTGCAGAACTAAAGAAAAAAAAAGGCAAAACTATATTCTAGCCATAATAACAAGAAAAATAGTGGCCCTATAATAAAGAATTGGGCCACATGACTGGAGTATGAGATTAGAGTTCTGTACTTGAAGTACTGAAGTCCAGATATAGCACATTCAAATGAAGGGGATTGTTTCTCATAACTTCTAAAGCTCTTGAATTGCTGATATTTAAATAGAATTTGTTATATTATCATGCCTGTGGTAAGATTGAAGGTTATTGAAAAGCTTGGTTATTATATTCCTTGAAGATTGTGAACAATATGTTGGCATATCATGAGCAGATGCAAGGGATAGTATGAGAAGCACTATCCAATTTAAGGGGATTTTATCAAGCTGTGTCAGTTGTTTAGGAATTACTTGAGTCAGATCCTAAATAATTAATGCCAATTAAAACAATTTAAATCAACTTTTTGCACCATATGAATCTTTTATTAAAGAGTTTGAGCAGTAGATATTCATGAACTTGAAGCTAAATAGGACTGCTAAGGCATATCATATCATTGCATGGATTTTCTTTAAATACCATGGGATAATGCAGTTATCAGAAATGTTCTAATATGAAAAGGTAATTTGATTTCTTTTCCAATTAATTGTGGTAGGCGCAATGCGTGCTCAGATGAAATGCCCTTTTTTAAACTTTAGAAATATGGAATTCAATAAATTACTGTGTAATATGATGTTCCAATTTTTTTTCTTTCGTTGTCAAACATATTTCACCTTGTAAAAGTAATATTACCAAGTCTTCCAATGTAATTTTTATCAGATAAGCAAAAGAGGTGACACAGTTGATGAAAAGATAAATAAGCTTGACTCTGAGCTGGCTAGATACAAAGAGCAAATCAAGAAAACCAGACCAGGTCCAGCTCAAGAAGCTCTTAAAGCTCGTGCAATGAGGGTACTTAAACAAAGACGGATGTACGTTAACTTTTCTTTTTTTAATATCTTTACAAATATATAGCTGATAGCTCTGCCTATTTCATGTATAAGTTTTTCAATTTTCTTGGTAAAAATCGCAATCCTCAGTTGTTAGTGAATCTTCTATTGTTATTAACTATTAATTTGATTCTGGAAGCTTAATTGATTTGACGTTTCTGAATACTTGAATTTCTTTATTACTTACCCAATTGTGCAGTGGTATTGATGTCCTCTACAAGTGATATATGCTTGTTACTTTTCTAGCTGTTTGACTCTATTTAGTTCGTAGTTGCATACGCTAAGGATTTTCCTCTTGTTCAATGGCATACCAAATTATTGAGCTGGTTTTCCTACGCAGGATACAATGTTTGTTTGTTTACTTTGCGAGTGTATCACAGATTTTTTCTTTTTTTTTCTCTTGTTTTGATTGGCAGGTTAAGGTTGATATCAATTTTTTTCTTTGATTTTGCTTGACCATTTATTCACTAATTTGCTGTGTCATTCCTTTTATTTATGCGTAGTGATACATTGGCACTATTGCAAAGCACATCTTAGAGTGTCCATTGACTTATGTATGACTTATGTATGTGTATAGGGGTGAGCATGCATGTGCATGTTAGGGAGGGAGGGAATCTTTTAATTGCAATTCATAATTCAATAATTTCAAATGACATTCATTCAACACCCATATTTAGAGGATTATGGTTTCAAGATAAAACCAAACTAACTTAAATTCAAATATAGATAAATCCTAATAATCGTACTTGCTAATTTAAAATAAAGATAATCCTAAGTAAATAAATATAAAGATGAAATAAATCGTGTAATAAATATTATTATAATCTTAAATACTATATTATATTAGAATTAGTCTAGGAATATTTTTTGTGTTTTGTTCTTTATTAATACTCTGGAACTTTGGTAGAAGCCCATTTTTCTAAATTTGATTTTCATGGTGGAGGAGGCGGTGAAGTTGCTTTATGAACCTCTTTTGTATTATCATGTGCAATCTAAACATTAAGTAGAATTTGAAAGTTTATGATCTAGATGTCTTCATGTATTATCCATTTTCTTAAAATAGTATCATTAGAGAGCCCATAGTTACATGGCAATGACATTAAGTAGTAAAATGAACACATGCTATGTTTTCAGTGAGGAATCATGTAATACTTTTTGGAACATGTGAACCAACTTACATTGTTGGTGAAAAATCAAGCAAGAATACGAAAATATGGGAAACAACCTGTTTCTTTGTCTCAATAGTATAAGATATTTCAATAATAATCTTCGTAGACCCATTCATCACAAAGATTAGGGTTTTGAATTGGTGGTGACAAAAATGCCTTAATTTTCTGAATTAATGCATGTTTCTAAACTTTTGAATTTGATAAATTGGTATGCATTATGGTATATCATCATGATGAGATGGTTTTGGATTGGAATGAACATGACTTTTATAAGCATAACCATCTTAAGATCCATTGTAATATGATTCATTAGAGTTGCCATTTTGATAAAAATAAGAACCATGATCATATTGATAAATTTGAGTCATATGTGAGATAGTTGTATATTTCTTAATAGTTTCATCCAATATCTTATAGTAATATTTTGACCTATCATCATATGACATACTTATGCTGATATTACCTAGTATAATTACTTACCCTAAGCCTTATAATGATGAGGATCATATATTTTACCCAAATCCAAAGCATATCCAATACAATGTTGTGTACTTAGATATGATGAAGCATGTCAATTAATTCATAATGTTAATTCCATAATGAATAAGGTGAATTTTGTAGTTCTATATGTGATTTTCTTATGTTTGTGATGTATCTGAGGCATAATCTTGGCATCTTACTTAAGAATTATTATACAATGATCATTATAAAATTTAACTTTAAACTCAATTTAAGCATAAAGAAGAGGAACTTGTTACCAATTTTGATGTCTCAAAAAATTATTGTCTTTGTGAAATATCATGTCATTTAGGAGAAAGAGATTCAATTGCTTTGTGATGCTCCCTAGAGGAGGGAGGAATTGAGAATGATAATTTCCACTTGGTGAGAGGACCATGAGAAATAATTGATGGAGAGGGAGAAAGGATAGATTGGTAAAAAGAGAATACGACGAGGAAGTGTACATTAAGAGAAAAGTGAGGGAGGGATGGCTCTTTTAATTCTAGTTCTTGCTTCAATAGTTCGTAATAATTACCATTCAACCCTATAGATGTATTTCAAGAATTCAAGATAAGATTAAACTAATTTTATTCAAATGTAAATAAATACTTTAATAATCCTATCATTTAATTAAAAATTAAGATAATACTAATAATTAAATAAAATAAAACTAAAATAAATTCCAAAATAATCCAAAATCTAGAATTATTTGTGTGTATTGTGCGGTAAATAATTCAACTTTCCATCATGATGCGCTTTTTGGTTAAGGTTGACTATGAAAAGAATGATAATAATATGTAGATTACATTGGTCATTGGATTTATCATAATTTCCTCTTATCATCATAAATAGCCTTTGCCTAGTTGATTTGGATTCGCTTTATAATCTTCATTATTTGTTCATTCATATTAATTGTTGCATGAAATGTTAAAACCATTTTAGGGAATGTTTGATTGCTGAAAAAGAGATGCAGAGTAAAACGGAATACAGTGCAAAAAAAAAAAAATTGTATTTGAACTATTTGGAGTTATTTGGATGAGTGTAAAATAAACGCAGGTGATTGGTTTTTTTTTGTTGGCTTGAAATAAAAGAAATGTATTAAAACCATAGTGCTAGTGGCCGGAGGTGGTGTTAGAAGGTGTTTGGTGGCAACGATCAGTGGCAACAACAGAGTCTAGGGGTGTAGGTGAGTCAAGTTAACTCATGAGTCAGCTCGAGCTTGGCTTGATTAATGGCTCATGAGCTGAGCTCGATGAGTTAACGAGTCATGCTTG
Source organism: Dendrobium nobile (assembly GCA_022539455.1). Taxonomy (NCBI): domain Eukaryota; kingdom Viridiplantae; phylum Streptophyta; class Magnoliopsida; order Asparagales; family Orchidaceae; genus Dendrobium; species Dendrobium nobile. Next base: position 13,368,053 of record CM039725.1, read on the forward strand.
AGCTAACCTCAACTCTACTCGTAGCTCTTGAGTTGACTCGCTTAAAAAATGTTACTATAAAATACACTTTAAATATTAGTACTTAATAGTTCAAGTATAAGTCATTAAAAATATTTAAAAATTATATCTCACTTTCTTATATCAAGTGATTCTTTATTTTTTTTCTTCTAATTTCTTATTCTTTTAATTATTTTATTATAATAATTACTTGAATCATATCATTTTATCTTTTTATCATAAATGAGTTAGCTTTTGATTTGGCTTGAAGTTGTAAAATTAAGCTTGAACTTGAGCTCCAACTCGATTAATTAATCAAGCTCAAGCTAGGGGTAACACGAGCGCAGCCCGATATGTTTACATCTCTAGCGGAGTTAGCTTGCAGTTTATTTTGGATTTCAATTGAAAACAGGTGAGTATAAAATACATTAAAAAATGAACTATGGAGTGAAAAATAATTAACCTAAAATCTACTATGCATTCCTTTTTTTCAGACCAAACCAAAAATTTCAGACTCTTGCATTTGGAATATTTTGCATTTATTTTTTAGCAAACTAAATTACCCATCTTTTTACTCAACTTCTATTCATGTAACCTTTGGTCTACACTTGATATTAATTTGACATACCCATTTTTACCATTTTCTCTGCATGTCCAAAATACCTACATTTTAGTTGACATAATCTCTTCTAGTTGAAATTGAAACTTGAAACTGTTTACTCACTTGTTTGACCTTGCCTTTAATACATCTATAAAATAAGATTATGGTATTTACGAGTGGGTAGTTAAATGCATTCCAAAGTGTAACAACTTGTAATATGAAATTGTACTTTCCTTTTTATAATCCATTATTCTAAAGATTTTAATTAGAAGGCATGCTATATTAAATAGATCATTTTAGTCACAGCACTCTTATTTGCGTAGGCCTCTTTTGACACTTGTCATTCATTTTTCAATATTTTCATTCTATAAAACTTCTTCATTAAGTACTTTGTAACTTTGTTTAAAATTGTGCAATAAAAAGCTTGCCTCAAGGCCTTCATTAGCACAATTTTGAAAAAAAGAAATACCATAAGGTGTACGCCTTACGTTGTCTGTGGAGGTGTATGCCTCAATGGGTTTGAGGTGTGCCACAAGGTACACCTTGTGTAATTTGTAAGAGATGTAGGTCTCAAAAATTAGGGTTTAGATTATTTAAAATTTTTAATTTATAAATTTAATATACAAAACAAATTATATTTTATTATTTCTCTACATCTAAACCTAAAACAAACAAAATTGAGAACTAGAATTACACCGGTCCTCAACTCCTAGTCACATGCTGCACTCGCCCTTGACGCCATAATTGTGAATTGCTAATGGCGCACCATGGCGTAAAGGTCTCTTTAGAGCCATGGCGTATAGCACGACATGACGCGCTATTTTGAACATAGCACAAACTATATAATAATTATAAAAAATAAACATGAAGTTGAAATATCATTAAATTGAAAGACAAGTTATCATAATAATGAAAGGCAACCATAATAATGCATAAGTTCAAGTAAACAACACCTCAAATATCTTTTTTTTATAAAAAAGATTATAAACTAGTTATTTTAGATTATTATGATATAAACTTCTTCGTTCAAACTTCGAAAATGTTTGTCTCCCTCAATGCCTTTTTATTCTTGAATCTTTTCACCAATATGAAAAGAAAATTACACGTTGAGAAGAGATGAAATGCAAAAAAAAAAAAAAAAAAAAAAAAAAGTAGAAAGCACCAAAGGTATAATCGGTTGGAGAGGAAGATTAGTCAATACCTATATAGCTATAGCGGTGAAATAAGTCGGACAATAGATCAACAGTGGCGGAATCACATGAAGGAAGAAAAAAGACAACGAAGAAAGCAACTGCGGAATCACGTGACTGAAGAAACAGATGAGGAAGAAAATAGCAGCGGTCTCACGTGATGGAAGAAACAAACGGACCAAAATTAGACGAAGGAGAGGGCAACGAATTCAAATGAACGGCTCAGACATACACTCGCACACCGTTGCTTCTTTTGTGTGCGTCGAAAAGCTCGAGAGTAGGCTTGTTTGTTCGTCACCCACGAACGTTTGGGGTTAGGGCAAAACATTTATAAAACTTAACTAATATTTTAATCATATTTTAAAATTAAATGTTGTATTATCTTATAAATTTAAAATATAAATATTAAAAAAATATTTATATCTATAATAAAAAAATAGAGCGCTATTTTGTGCAATGTGCCATGCGCCATTGCGTGCACATGGTGCAAATAGCACGCGCAATTTTGAACATTTGTGCCGCGCCATTCATTTAGCGTTGTAGGTGCGCTGCGCCGTATGCCATAGCACATAGCATGTGCTATTTTGCGCCATTGATATCTATGCTTGACGCTGCTTGCACTTGCAATTGCAATTGAGGAAGATGGAGAAAAGAATGTATCTTACTATATTTAGATTCTAATGAAGATTCACAAAGTGATGAAAATATGGGAGACTTTTGTATTCATAAATTACACTCTTAAGGACTTAGACAAGTTATTTATGTTGAATTGAGAGTGTGAGTTTATTTTTATGATCTTACTTTGACTATCTATGATTTTATTTGATATCTTAATTTGATGTTAATGTGTTATTTGTTATTCTATATTTTGTATTAATTTAATAGTTTAATTTTGATGTTTGTGCCTCAAAATGGCTTGAGACTTACGCTGTCTTATGGACAAAAAACGCTACAATACTTGATTGCTCAATTTCAACCTTGCTTTGTAATATAAGTAACCTGGCTTTGTATTTACACTTGGGCTTGCATATGAGTTGGGCAGGTTATAATGTGGAACCACTTCTGCTTGATAATAAAAAAGTTAAAGCATGACACACCCTTGATTTACCCTGATGTATTCTTTTTAAACAATCTTGCGTAGCTCTACAAACAACAACAAAATCTGACTTTTTCTTTGGAGGAATATGTAATTACCCTGGACGGCGTTGGATCTAGTATTACTATTATGAAAACATGATGGATAAATCAAACTTGTTTGTTTTCTTTATATTGTTATTGTTAAATTTAGAGAACTGAAGAGGGAAAAAAATTAATTTTTTTATACAAAACTATCCCTATTTATTGATCTATGCAAGATATCATATTAAAGAAATAAATAATTACAGAATAATGCATAATTTTCCTAATATAATAATTCTTAAATCAGCCATTCGAATATGGAAGGTGGTCGGCATGATCCTGGTGAGCCTCCCACGAATTCCATCCTGGTCATAAGATCAAGAGCCATTTTTTTATACAAAACTATCCCTATTTATAGATCTATGCAAGATATCATAATAAAGAAATAAATAATTACAGAATAATGCATAATTTTCCTAATATAATCATTCTTAAATCAGCCATTCGAATATGGAAGGAGGTCGGCATGATCCTGGTGAGCCTCCCACGAATTCCATCCTGGTCATAAGATCAAGAGCCAAGAGACGGTTTGCATGGTTGGGACTGTATTTGACACTCCCCCTCAAGCTGGGGAGTACAAATGTCATTTCTCTCTTAGTAATCATTCCCATAAAGGTAGAGTTATCAAGTCCCTTTTATTTATTTATTTTTTTTTTAAATTTTTTTAGGAGTTATTAAGTCCCTTGATGCATCATATAGTCCTCCATTTGGTCATAACTTTGAGAGGAATTAGCTCCAGACATTGCGGCGGAAATTGATAGCAATGAAGTCTATATCAATCTAGCTTGCAAGGTTCATGACAACAATGAAGGCTGTGTTAACAATACCCCTCAAGATATCAAAAATGGCAATAAAGGCTGGCGGTGGGACAATATGGAAAGTGGATTAATTATCCTTTGGGTTTGTCTCCCTCTCAGTTCTCATGAAAGGCCAACAGTGAAAGCATGACAGTAGGGAAAATAAAAAAAATAAAAAAAAAAAAAAAAAAAAAAAAAAAATATATATATATATATATATATATATATATATATATATATATATATATATGTTTTTAGGGTTGCGGCAAGCTTTAGGGACAGCAGCAGAAAAAAATTGTCTCAAGCAGCTTAGCACTCGACACGTAGATCTATATATATATATATATATATATATATATATATATATATATATTTAGGGTTGCGGCAAGCTTTTGGGACAGCAGCAGAAAAAAATTGTCGACACGTAGATCTCCTCCTTCCCAGGCTGTTTGATCGAGCTAGCCTTTGCCCCAATGCAAATCAGTCGTCCGCCTCCACCCGAAGAGACTCCTATTCGATCGGCCCCATATAGGCGCATAGAAGGTTTCTAATCCCTTTGGTTTGTTTGCAGGAGGTCCTGCACTATACTTTAACTTCTACTCAGTCTGCTCTAGTTATTGCACGCAGGAATGAATACCAAGCCCGATGCCGCGGTTCCCAAGAGGCCTTGGCCGCTGTCCAGACACACGATTTCTCATCTCGTGCAGTTGCACGCACGCGAGAGGAGGCTTTCGCTCGACTTCGCATCGGTTCTTCCCCAGATGCACGCAAGAGAACCCCTCAGTTTTGGATGCACGAAAGAAGCATAATGACTAGGCAATGAAGTCCGGTGGGAGGACCAGTATTCTTCAGAATTCCAACAATGAATGCTAGCGGTGGGAGCCGGTACTCCTTATAATTCAGGCAATGAAGGCCGGTCATGGAAACTTTTATTCCTCAAAATTCTACAATGAAGGCCGATGATGGGAACCTATGACGACATGCATGTTGACTGGATTTCACGTATATGCGGAGGACGCGAGAAATTTTGAGGGCCCGATAAACGAGATAAATGCTATCTAGACGCACAGTCTCTCGTCCATACGCAAGCTCTTGCTTGGCTCTTCTCGGTTTCGCCCAAGACATGCGAGAGGAGGCTAATGTGTGTAGCATGCTTCAAGGATGTACGATCCCTCTTTGTTCCGCTCCAGACACAAGGGAAAAATCTTTCGGCCACAGGCCTCTCTCGTCCCGTTCGGTCGTACACATGCAAGAGCAGTTTACGTGATGTTTTTCTCTCTCGATGGAACGCAGAGACCGCAGGGTTCTTGCTTGACTCTCTTAGATGAGACGCACGAGTCGTTCGTCTCTCTCGATTGAACGTAGAAATCGCGGGATGAAGCACTCTCCCTTCTCTCAGTTGGATGTATGCACGAACAAATAAGCCGGGAACCCGCTTCCTTTTGTTTTTGAAGGGAAGGCCCTATAGTAAAAAAAATACTTAGAATTCTGTCCAAGAAGGCTCTAATACCATTGTTAAATTCAGAGAATTAGAGAGGAAAAAGTTTTAATTTTATTTATATAAAACTGTCCCTTCTTATAGGTCTATTTAGGATATCATAATAAAGAAACAAATAAATACATAATTATGTTTTGTCCTAATATAATCCTTCCTAAATCAGCCACTGGAATATGGAAGGAGATCGGCGTGATCTAGGTTAGCCTCCCACGGATCCCCATCCTGGCTATAGGATCAAGAGCCAAGGGACAACTAGGATGGCTGTGATTGTATTTGACAGATAGAATTAATGATTACTGCAAATCTAGGTTCCTTCTGTCTATCTGTTCATATTGATTATTTTTAGAAATTTGATATGCAAAATTTAGCTATTTCCTTGGTGCTAATTTTACAATTGTTCTTCTAGCCTATCCATTAGATGTTGAGTTGTTGAGGGAACCCAGCAAGATATTGGAGTTTCTTGAGGTTTTGTTCCACCCATTAAAACCTGCTATTATGCATTTCAATAGCCCACTTGAACTCAGTAGATTTAGAAATATCTTAAGCCTTTGATCATTTACATGTTCCACTACTTCAACACCTACCTTGATGATCCTTGGTTTTATATCTCTAGTTCAACTTGAAGAGAAAGAGGGAGGAAATATCTATTTTCAAATTTTTTTCTTTTGAATCTTAGTCACTTTGCCAAGAATCTAAAAAATTTAGATTGATTTTTTGCACATTCTAGTATGACTACATATTTTATAGTTATTTTGGCACTTATATATGATTTGACTTGACACATCCTAAGTGCATGTCAAAAGATCGAAAGATATTTCTTGTGCATTATATGAGTATTGCTTATTTTCTTTCTCCTAAAGGGTAGGGACCTCTTTGACCTTCCCCTTCTTTTTTTTTTTTTGGATTAAAGAGTATCAATTTTCCCTTCTTGTTATTTGGTAAAACATGCGGCAATATAACACTTCTTTTTGTGGCCATAGTTTTTAACTTGCTTCCTTTTTCTGGAGGAAGTGTTGTTGTTGGTACTGAAGCCCTTGGACTCGGACAGTTTTCTGAATTTTGCAATCCAATTTTGTAGTTCTTGATAGGTATTTATTAAAGTCGTGTAAAGGTTTTGGGTTATTTGGCCATCAATGTTTTTTATTAGGAGTTTAGCAATAAGATTTTCAATGAATATTTGATCACACCAATCGTTTAGATTCCACCATATTGTTATATATTTAGTGAAATCTCATCCCTCCTTTTTTTGAGGGTGAGATTTATGATTATTATCATTTAGGAGTAATTTGTGAATTATTTATGGGGCATCATTCCAAGTACTGAGACTTTTTTTAACAAAGCTATTAGGTAATTTAGTGTACCACTTGAAAACAATATTAGTTAGGTTGTAGACAAACTAACATGGCAATAAGTTATCATTTTCTCCAGTGTTGCTATAATAAATTTGGTTATACACTATCTGAGATTTTTTTTTACTTAGAACAAGAGTTGAATTTTGGCAAAACATATCTCATGGGATATTGTACTTAATCATATTCGGTTGGATACATTCAGCCTTTATCCAGGGCTGTCAAATACGGGTCATGGGTCGGGTTGGAGTCCAACCCGAATTCGACCTGCCAAATTTTGACCCGACCCGAGTCTGGGTTCGGGTCACTTTTACGAACCCGAACCCGACTTGGTTCGGGTCAACCCGACCTGGTTCGGGTTCGGGTCAACCCAACCCGACCTGGAATGCAATAAAAGAGCTTCAATTTTTTTTTTACATCTTGATGGCTGATTTGCATCACAAAACAACTGGAAAGTGGTAACAAATTAAATACAAGCTCAATTTTTTTTACATAATACATAACACAGTACATTACAATTACTAAATTACTTAACATAAATTACAACTTACAAACTCTAAATTATAAACTCTATAATTTAAAATTACAAGCTCAAATTACAAGTTAGAAGCCCAAATTCATACTCTTCAGTCTTCAAGTTGAATTCACTGCAAAAGACAAAATGTCCTACAGGCTTAAAAAATCTTAAACATACATAATTCTAAATTTTGATTCATGAGACAGTGCAATTAAAAATCTTTAATAATTAACTCAAGTAAACCCTCCAACTCATTCAATAATTAATAAAAAGTGAGCAAATATTGAATATTTGATATTTCTAAATTCTAATTATTTATTAGACTATTACCATCTAAGGCGGCATTCAACAATTTGCACTTTGGATTTAGCTTAATAGAGTTATAGAGTATTTGCTCTTCATCAAAGCCACCTGGTTGCAATAGTATATTGGATATACCCCCAACGGCTCTCACTTTCAGTTTAGAGGGTTTCTTATCATAGCTTAAGCTTTATTAACAATCCACCGCCCATAGGCCACAACCCAAAGAGACAGGCCAACTGGCCAACATGATAACGTCATTACAACTACAGCAGGTTAGCACTCAGCAACCATCACATAGTTCGGGAAAGCCATAACAGACTAACAAAGTTCGGGAAAATGGAAAACCTCAAAGAGTCAAAGGCACAAACAACAGGCCAACATGCAACAACAACAAAAATACCATAATAGAAATCAAAACGAGTGATAACTTATAAAAGCATCCAAGCATAAGTGCATAACAGCATAAGCCACAAGAAAATAACATAAAGTCATAAACAGTGGGAGGTGCAACAACCAACAGATATTCAAATAACATTTCAGTTAATTGTCTTTATGAACTCCATTAATAATAGAACTATCCCCAGATTCTCCTTGAACTTGCTCAACTGTTAAATTTAGAATATCCTCCGTCACAACTTCAAGTTCAGGATCATGTAACACTGCAACAAACAGAAATGTAAACATTGATTAAATACTTCTCTGGTAAAATATATTAATTTAAGGGTTGAATGATATTGCACCCCGATAGATATACAACCAATTTTTTGTACAAACCAAAGCCCAACAATGTTATGTTTTAGTACACTTCGATATTGATCTAGAATTCTACTACTATTGTTGAAGGCACTTTCGGAGGCCACTATTGTTATGAGAATACACAATACGTCACGAGCCATTGTAGAAACCTCGAGGAACCTATAGTGATTGACTTTCCAAAAATGTAATATATCTAGCTCTATTCTCCTATCAAGTTTGGGTTCATCGAGATATATTTCCAATTCTAATTTTTTAGGCATAATGGCTTCGTCTTGAAATGAGTCAAAATCCTGTTTGTGAAAGTTATGGTTGAAAGATAGAGTAATTATATATAATATATGGAAAAACAATTGCAAAAACACAAATACTTGAAGAAACTGTGACTTTATTACAATAAAGGAAGAGCTACTTGATACATTAGAATGTCTCGTATTTGCACTTGATCCAACCACGAATTCAAGATTCCCACAACTTCTTGTGTAGTTTGCAAACAATGCGAACAATTTATCTTTTACTTTTTTAAGTTCATACACCTAATCACCCTCATACAACCTCCTACAACACCATTCAACGAATGCAAACTTGTATCGTGGATCAAGAATGAATGTTATTGCTAAAATCACACTAAAGTCCGACTAATACTTCTCAAATTTTGTTATCATCTCTAAAGCCATTCTTCTTAAATAGTCAGGGCCATCAAACAACTCATGTTTCAATGCTGCATAGGCTGTTGAAATGCATGAAAAATAAAGATTCGCTGTTTGGTATTTGGTGCCAGATATAACACATGTGATATCATAGAAAGGAGCTAAAAAGGTAGATATAGCTTCAATCCTCTCCCATTTTGTACAAGTTGGACAAGATTTATAATTTGAATCAATCAACTGTAGGTGTAGAAAGGCTCTTTTATAGTAGATTGCGCTATCAAGTATTATGAAAGTGGAGTTCCGCATTGTCAGAACATCTTGCCGTAAGCCTTTATTGTTTCCAAACAACTTTGCTTAACTCAATCAAGAAACTTTTGTTTACTAGCCTGAGAGCTATTTCTTATCTTTGAAATTAAACTGTCAATCTCCTTCAAACCCTCCTGAACAATTAGATTAACAATGTTAGCAGTACACCTGATATGAAAAAATTCTCCTTCACTTAGAAGAGCACCACGCAAATTAAGTTGATTTCTTAAGAAGTCTATGCAAATATTGTTTGAAGAAGCATTGTCCAATGTGATATCGAAAAGTTTAGAGTCTATTTTCCATTCAATCAACAGAGATTGCAACTTGTCGAACATTGATATACCGTCATGAGGAGGTGGCATGAAAGAAAAACTAATGACCTTCTTATGTAAATGCCAAGCATTATCAATAAAATGTACAGTTAAACAAATGAATCCATCAGTGTTTATTGATGTCCATAGATCTGATGTAACACAAACTCTGCTATTGCACTTAGATATCTGTGACCGAATATGAGAAACTTCTTTGGTTAATAATTTCTTACAATCATTCCTAACGGTATTTCTAGAAAATAATTGCACATCTCGATGAAGATAGGTTAAAAGTTCTCGAACACCTACCCATTCGACACATTTGAAGGGAAAATCATGCATAATGATGCAAGCAGTAAATAAATCATGAAATTCAGCTGAATCAAACTTATAATCACTCATAGAAATGGATGAATTAGAGCAGGTTTGCAATATAAGTTGGCCTATATCATGCATATCCCTTCTCTTGTAATTTTGCAAGTAGTGCCTTAAGTTGCCAGTCCCATTCTTGCTATCACATAGATATAATGCACCACATTTCTTACGTTTGCACATTTGTTTACCATCTTTAGGGTTAGACAACATCTCAAAATGACCCCAAACCGCAGAAACAACCCTTCTACGCTTCTTAACTATTACTGAACCATCATTACATGCATCATCAGATGGCTCAACCACTTTCAGCAATGCCCACTTGCTTGTTCTCATTAAAAAATAACTCAGGAATGATGTTTGAATCCTCCATCTAGTGAACCAATTAAACCACATTATGCAGAGCAAAAATAATGTATTACAAGTACAACAATTACAACAAGAAGAACAACTATTTCATGTTCAACAATCCCCACCGGTTACCACAGACATACAGTAGCAAGAACAACAATAACAGCATGCTGCATGTACTATAATTATAGCAATACAGGCTTATAGCAGCTAAAAGAAAAAACCCTAACTGAATTTTTTTCCATGTACAACAAATTTGTATAACCCTTTAACAACATAATTGTCAAATGTAAATTGAGAAACCATAAAATATACAAAGCCCTAAAAATCAAATAGAAAAAATGAAAAAAATTTGATGCCCCAACTGCATAGATGCATAGCAAAGTCCCAAAGCCCTCAAATTTCAATGCAAAAAAGCCTAAAATTGAAAAGTCGAAAGGCCCGAACCCTTAAGATAGAAGATACAAGGAGAAATCTCAAAACAACAAAATCGAAAGTGTAAATAACCCTAACATCTAAATGCCAAAACTCAGAATAATATAAATGATAATACTGCAGAGCCGCAGAGGGACAGAGTGTGCACACAACAAACTGCAGGATTAAGATAGAGGATGAGGATCCGATGAGTAGAACTGGAGGAGGAGAGGAATGCAGCAGCCAGCAAGGCGGAACCCAGAGAGACAGAGACAAGAGTCACGAGACTGCGAAAAGTTGAAATGAAATGAATTAAGACTACCGCTATATGTCTAAATGCCAAATGGCTAAACTGCTAAACCTAAAATTACGCGAACTGCTTGCCGCATCATGTCAATTTCGGGTCTAAAACGGTTTTTCGGGTTGAAACGAACCCGACCCAAAAATTGAAACGGGTCAAAATTCCCGAACTGAACCCGACCCATTTCGGGTTCGTGTTGACAATAACCCGAAATTTTCAGGTCGGGTTCGAGTCGGGTTTTTTGGTTGTGACAAATATTGACACCCACCCCTACCTTTATCCATTAGAGCTTCAATAGTTGTAGGAGTGACGATTGAGTAGATCTTTATGTTATGTTTAAGTGACCACCTCGACTTTCTGTTGAGTGGTCTGTGTCACCTCTTGCGGAGATTGTTGACCACTTCTTGAATTGAAACTCAAAGGAGCAGTTTGACTTCTACTTGCTTTGAATGCCGGATTAGTAGGTCTCGAGGGATTTGTCTAGTGGAGCAATTATTTGTTGGCATCTAATTGCCCCAATTGTACTAAGCTAACCAAATAGGTCTTTCATCATGAGGCTTATGTTATTTATGTAAGCAAGTAACTAATTGATCTCTTGGTATCTAACATGTAGTTGATATTGCATTTTTTGTTTCAATCGCTTTATACCTTAAGAAGGATCTTTAACTTCACTGTATCCCTCTTGTTATTGCAAGGGTTCATTTTTCTAGCAGCAGTTGATTTAATGGTTGTCCCTCCACTTGTGAGGTTGAGGCCATTGTTTTGGTCATAAAGCCTTTAGGCTTTAGGTAGGTTGATCATGTACATGCGCAATCATGCAAACAACCTCAACCACCAACTGATCTATGCTTTCGGAAGTCTCCATCATTGTTAATATAGTAATCTTCATCATTGTAGGAAGAATGTTCTCATCCAAATGGCTTTGTTGCATGTACCTTCAGCATCGATTCCTTTTTAGTTTAAGAGTGATTTTTCTAGTGGTTATAGGGGAAGAAGGTTCTTCTTCGAGAACATAAACTTCCTCCTTAGTATATTATGCTGTTTGCTCATGTTATACTATTGTTTAGAGGATGGTCTTTGGTCATGATTTTGGGATTGCCACTTTGGTGCTTGCCATTTAAGCAAGTTGCAGTAGGATTTGAAAGCTGTTTGCTCATGTTATACTATTGTTTAGAGGATGGTCTTTGGTCATGATTTTGGGATTGGCACTTTGGTGCTTGCGATCTAAGCAAGTTGCAGTAGGATTTGAAAGCTTGGGCTACTTCGAAAGTCATATTTCCAAGATTTTTTAGTTGCAGGTCTCTAAAAGTTCAACTTGGGTTTAACACCCGAATGCTCATCGTGGGACTCTGAATTTGTTTGATGGGGCTTTGGCCTATATGATATGATTGTCATGACCTTCTGGCAATGAATATATGGGGATTATAATGCCAAGGTGTTGCACTCTAATGCTCATTGAGCAATTTTCTTATAGTGGTTAGCATTATGTTTAGTTTGGATAATCTTTTTCAGCATTTAGATGTTGACGTATACATTTTAAATTTTGTAGCAGCGTTCTTGTAAGTATTTGTTCTCACGGGAGTGGGTAATTTTTGTAGTGGCCTCAACTACGAAGTTCTTGAGTTTCATACCTCTTTTACAATGCCTTTACAGGTTGGTTAGATTCACTCAAAAACCATGATGACAATTATTCAATTGCGATTCAAGAATCCATTAAACTTCATGCATATTTGTTGATGAACAAGCATTCACTTATTGTGTCAGAACTAAAAATCAACAAAGGGAGGTGAGACCTCATATTGAACCAATAATCAACAACAGGGGTGGTTTTTACCATGGATTAAAAAGGCGTTCGAGGCGGATGCCTCGAGGCGCGCCTCAAATCGAGACGGAGGTCGGGCTAACTGAGGTTTAAGCCTTGAACGTTCGGGCGAGGCTTACGCCTTTTTCCACGGAGGCGTATGCCTCAAGGCATGAGGCGCCGAGGCGCATCAAGGTAGCGTCTCGAAAGGGAGAAAGTTACCTTCACAGTCAGCGAGCCAGCGAGCTCTCGTTGTGTCTTCCGATCAAAATGTCGTAATTTACGATCTGACAAGAAGGGAAAGTTGTCGAAGGGGCGAAGTCAAACAATCACTAAGGAACCAAAGAAGCGCCGCGTGCAATCTCTACACCTCCTGCGAAGCAACGAAGCCGAACAAGGACAAAAAGAGAAGATGAAAGGCAAACCCTAGACGCGGCTAAGTTATTATTGATTAACTTAATTAATATAATTTAAAATATTAATAATTAAGCAAGTTAATTAAATAATTAATAATAGAATTAGTGCATAAATTAATTATCTAATTTAATTTAATTGACTAACTAGTAATATAATTATTAATTAAATATTAATATGATTAGCCTAATTAATATAAATTAAAATATATATTATTAAATACATAATTAATAATATTAATAATAATTACTGCGTAACTTGTACTTAACATGATTTATCATTTGACATACCAAATAGTTTTCAGGATTTAACCCTTTTAGGATTTACAGGATTTACTAAATCTCACTAAAGTTTATAAAATCATGCTCTGTGTTATTCATTGGAATTTATTCTAGTAAATTACATATTATGAAAAGATTTTTCTTTTTAGATATAAACATCAACGATATTCTTTCGATCAAACAAATATTCAATATAATTTTATATATAAACCCTCATGAAAATAATTGCTTGCTTCCTTTTCTTAGCACAAATCATCAAGTTCATAATTGATTTAATATTTTGTCATTTTTTATCATTATTTATAATTTTACATTAGCTTATTTTTACCGTTTTGAGGCTTACGCCTCGATCCGCCTCGAGGCTTACACCTCGTCTCGCAGACAAAACGCCTCGATTCCTGATTTCGCCTTTTAAAACATTGGTTTTTAGAGCTCGATTTGGCCAAATGTTGATATGAATGTGTGAAAGAATTTTTTTTGAAGATAATACCAAAATTATACATGTTTTTGATGGGTGTTAGTTGTCAGACTAATGGATGTCGAACTAGACATCACTAAGTAAATGAAAATATGAACTAGGTATCTTGTTAATATATTTAAAAATAATCATGTAGTTGGTTTTATAATCAATGAACGATCAATATTATTCTTTATGTTGTGTTTTATATCAACCTTCAAGTATTTGGCATTGTGTTAAAATTGATAGCTCAAAGTTTTGTTTAGGCAGAAATATTATGCTAACATATTTGAGCTATCAATTTTTGTTTCAACAAATTCAAGTATTTGGCAATTAGACATATTGCATCTTTCAAGGAATTCTTATAAGCGATCAATCTAAACAAAAGAACTCCTACGATTATACAAGTTGTTAACTATTGGAATACAGTTGTTAACTTCTTAATAATAATGAACTTTTTAAGAATTATAACTAAATTGTTTAAATTACATTTTTTTTTTCTTTGGCATTATGTTAAAATGTCAAACTTTGGTACCAAATTTGATATAGTATGTCTTAGGATTTATAGTTTTAAATACAGAGCTCACATGAAATGCAAAAAATCATGTAACAAATATGCAAAATTCACAAGACATCTATTAATCCAAAACAACTAGTGCCTGCCTTCGTGAAAATATAAAAAAATGTTGGAAATTAATGTAGATAAATATTCTATGGCATTCAGCCCCAAATAGACTATAATTAAGGATATAAAATAGCCACACTTATGATTGAAATTTACATTGACCAAAATCTATATTATAAATAATTGGATTAGTTATAATCTCTTTTCCACCAATACTGAAAAGAATAATAGTGTAGAGTGAAAGAAAAAGAAAGAGGAAGAGGGATTCAACAGAAAAGCAAGTCTAATTCCTGTAAAAGGAGATAATCTTTTCTGGAATTTTTTGTGCACCCTCAATCAAAGGATCAAATGAAAAACAACAATATCCCTCCACAAAATGATATTTATTTATACCATTAATTATTTAATCTATATTATAAATATTTATAAATGGAAGAAGTAACAAATTATCAACAAATTGCTAATAAATTATTAGTTAGTTCCTAACAAATTTAATGATATTTACTAGAATATTAAATTGCTAACAAATAAGTTACTAACGGACAACATTCTGTTTTTAAGACTTTCAATTTCTACTCTTTCTAACAGATAGCCTGTTGATATTGATCTCTCAACTTTGTTTTTGAAAACCCATTTACTTGAAGCTTTATAAATCTTGTAGTTTGACATTCTGCCCTTTTTCATTAGATTTTTATAAGGCTAATTTCACTTCAATTTCTTTGTTTATTAATCTACTTATAGCCTGCAGCTGAGTGATCATTTTTTTATCTCATTACTCAACCTTTTCCTACCAAGCCCAATGCTATTGCTTTTTATGTTAACTTTGTAATCTGATGAATATGTTTTCTGATATTATTTTTAGTTATCTTTTTTTTAGTGTGATGAGTCTAGTAATTGGAAAGTATCTTACGGGCCTAAACTTTGTTGCTCAGCATTTTATCAATTGCTACTTCCATTACATGATTTTTTTCCATTTGAGGAAGATAATCTGTTGATTGATGTTTGGTGGGATTTATACTTTTTTAACAGTTAAACCATATGTTATAATGGCATTTTCAAGTTTGGATGAATATTATGTGTTGTTTCATGTTGACCTGTAATACTAAAAAAAAAAAAAGAAAAAAAGAAAAAAAAAAAGAAATCTCGTACCTGTTCAGCATCGCACAACCGTCACTTGTCGACATCCTGCAATATATGTTATTCGGATGTCCTATTCTATCATGCGCACGTCGACGCCTCTCCTCTTCGCATGTTCAACGTCGCCTCCTGCATGACTTACCTTGTCGTTAAAAGGCCGAACAAACGAGGCTTCGATCTCTTTGTTTTTCCTTCATGCAAAAACCACGAACTCTCACCTCTTTCCCTCTCTCCCATATATCCTATGCTCCAGTCGAAGCTGATGCCGCGGAATTCATTCAAAGAGGCTGCTCAATTCGCTCTATCCGACGACACCGCTTTTGATTCCAATCCATCCCACGCAGGCCACGTGACCCGCCTCATCTGACGACGCTCCTTTTTGGATTTGAAATCACACCTCACCGTCTTTCTGTTGGATCAGAAGGAGCAAAGATTGCGAGGGAGCTTGCCTGTCATGAAGGTAGACATTTCCTTCCGTTCGCATGTTTCTTCGACCAAATCACGTGAAATCGTCGAAATAGGGATTCACGACAGAGAAGTGGAAAATTGAGTTAACTTGCTGTGAGATCAACCGGTTCCCTAAATCCTGTTAACATGATTTAGTTAAATCCTTCTCAAAATCTGCATAAATCCTGTTAAATTCTACATAATTTTTGTATCCCGACAGCCTGTAGCAACCCGTCTCAAATCCTGCATAAACTCTTTTCTAATAAAAGTTAATTATTAATTAGTTATAATTAATTAATATTAAATATAATTAATCATAATTAGTTATGATTAATTATTGTTAAGCTTAATTAATTATAATTAATTAATTATTTTTAATTATAATTAATTATAATTAATTTTTGTTAATTATGAGTAATTATAATTAATGATAAAAAAGGGAAATATGCCTCGAGTCTCATGCATTGCCTCGATCTACATGCCACTGTCATCGTTGCCCTGACACAACCAAGACAAACATCGACATCGACATCAGCACTGTCGACAACCTCTGCGCAAAGGTATAAAGTTCCAAATCTCGCCCTCAACATGCACGATGCGCCAAGTAATCACCTTTGCACGTTTTTCTTAGTGTGATAGAAGAGAACCCAATGCGACACTTGCGACGAGACAGGTAGGCTCTGTACACGTTTTTCTTAGTATGGCGGGGATAACTTTTATGGAGGGTACCACGACCGCGGTGTCTTCGCACACCTATCATCCACGTTTTTCTTAGCATGGTGGGAAGTCCCAGCTCCTCAAATTTTTCCCAAACAAGGATATGATGGGGTGCTGCCGAAATTCAGAGTGAATATGCACGTGATTGAAATAACAGGGGACCTAATTCAAACTAAACAACAGGGCATGAATTTAAATAAAAACACGGGAGACTTGTATGACGAGCAGTAGATCAAATTTGAACAACAAGGGGCAAAAAATTTGAACTAAACAACAGGGAACTGAAGTCTAAATCCTAAAATGCTCAATTTAAATTAAAATGCAAATGTCAAATGATAAATTTAATGCATTCAAATAAGTTAAAGCGAACAAGCATGGAACTCGCGGTGGAAAACTTTCAAATATGATTGACTTGCAAGTGGCATCAGTCAACTACGAAATGAACAAGTACTTCCCACATGTAACAACAAAAGGCATTATATGCAGGCAATAGTCATCTTGCAGATTAAAGTAGCTACCTTTGCAAGCAATAGCAAAAGGTCTATTATGCATGCAGTAGACCAAATAAAGATGACAGCCGACAACAGACAACGAATGTAGTAATGCCTTGTAGTTGACATCAATAACTTGCGTACAATCCTCCGCTACAAACAAGTACACTAGGCCACCTGTGAATGGCGAGGGTGGATATGATGCAAATACAAGTAACATGCAACAAACACTAGGGTGTCCATGCAACCGACAACAACAATTCCCTACAAGTACATTTAACCATGTAAGTAGCCATGAGTGACATGCAGTGAATTGTCAATTAAGGCGCGTTTGCAAAGTTCAAGGCAAATACAGCTTGAGCGTAAATTAATATCATTCAAATGCAAACAAATGCACTAAAAATCTCTTTAGATGTTGGCGAGAGATTTGATAACCCCTCTACAAATACGTCTGAAGAAGTTGTATTAACTGCAAGTATATGCAAGCTGCCATTCAACAAGTACACTTATCCCTTGCAAATGGAAGGGATAGATATGCAGTGGACCAATTGCCCACCAGTATACATAAAAGGATGTAGCTGGGATTGCAGTGTCATTTGGCAATTAATGCTAATATGTAATGGATGCTATAACTTCTCTCCGAGCAATGTCCGCTAGCCCGTAGTCAACAGCGATAATTCCCTACAGTCAACATCAATATCTTGCATATCACTGCAAATTAGTACACCTGTGAATGGTGAGGGTAAATATGATGCAAGTGCACTAGTTTTTCTATAAGCACATCCAGGAGATTGCAGTGGACACACAACTATCCAGCAGATGCACTTGTGTCCTACAATTAAGAGGGACATATGTGCACTAAGTATTTGCTTGCCAGCCCACATGTGCTAGAAGCATCTAGTAATGAAAGCAGTGCTGGTTGACAACTGATGTTAGCATGTAGATGAATATACAAACTTCCTTGTAGTCAATAGTAAATTTCTGACGATTAATGATGAATGCGTACAACAGTGCTCCCTACAGACACCTACAATGTTTGGTATAAAGGTAACCACAAATATATGCATGCTGCAAGAAACCTTTTGATTTGCCATCGGAAGAAGGCCCCAATTGCGACATTAATCATACCAAGTTGAATGATTTTATAAGTGATTCTGTACAATTAAAAAAAATGAATAGCTAAAGAAAAAAAAGATGTCTCATTCGATCTTCTCTTTAGAAATAATTGAGGCTACCGAAATATGCCACGCTATTTGGGCGAAGACCCCTCAACTCCGCACCTTACATATACACCATAAATCTATAAAACGGGCCCCTCAAATACACTATTCTGATACCGTGGAAGAAGTTTCTATGTACCATGTGCATATCAGATATTAGGATGTCACCGAGACATCGAAGATGACTTTGCACTCTGTCATGTCCATACTTCGAGGAGATAACCTCATCATAAGCCAAAAAAGCCTAACGGTGCACCAAAAGAGCCTTTGATCTCATCATATGAGGATACATCATCTATCACAAAACGACATGTCCTTATCTAGTCTAAACAAGGATCGGTTGATTTATGGATTTGATTTCTAAAAAAATGAGAAAAGGGATCTTACACCAGAACAATGAAGTACTTCATGGCAGTCAGGTGACAATGCTACGATTCACTTGTAAGAAAAGACAGAGATTTGCTAGTAAAATTTACAGGCCGCTCAAGCGCAACACTGTGCCACCGAATCTGCAACTTTTGTACAAGCAGACAGAATGCATCAGTAAAGTCCACAATAAAATTCCGCGTGTTTGGTAATAATAATCACCCATGCAGCCAGCTGCATTTAAAAAATGCAAAACACCCATTTGCACTGCATGCAAATATTAAAAAAATGCTCCCCATACATGCATTGCAACAAACATCATAACTCATTTAAACATACCATCCGACATAGAGAGATGCATTCAATTGTAACAAATGTATTGTATTTACATACTAATATGTTGCATTTGCACGTATCATAACTTGAAGAATATGCTATACGTGTATGTCATCCAACATTGCAAGTATATTCCAAAGTGACGTCCTGCATAAGTAGAGGTTTTACTCCAGTATGCCATTTGACACTATAATTGCACTTCAAAAATCGTCCTTCTGCATACGCAGAGGGTTTCACTCTAGTGTGTCATTCGACACCACAACTGTATTTCAAAAATTGTATTATGCACATACGCGAACGGATTGTGTGAAATGCATTTAATGGCATATACTCTCGTGGGCTCGACGAGCGTGTTGTAGGTACACATGTGACGTTTGTGAATGTCGCGCAGGTTAAGAAATGAATTTAGATTCGAATCTGATACTCTATCAATAAATAGATAGAGTTGACAAGGTTCAATCAACTAAATGTAACAACCCATGAATTCCTCGATGATAACCGTGCTGAATGTAAATCTCAACTGGAGGGGATTATATATTTTCACATGCCTTCAAACTTTCATAAAATACAAATATTTTCAAATGACATATAACTCACCTTGATGATGCCCATGCTGACAAAAAAATCTCAACCGGAGAGAACCACAAGCATTTAAAATGCCTCTAAATGCCCATAAAAATCTAAAATTTTAATAATCACCCAAAGAACAAGATAATTAAAATAAAATAAATTGTTAGACACTTAAAGCAAATACCCATCTACCTTGCAACAATTTGCCGGGCTGGACAATCTGAAAATTACTTCAGCTCATAAAGAGCTAATATCTAGTCAAGAATATCACTAGGATTCATTCTCAATCTGTATCTTGCCACTAAGGAAATGACATGTGTCCTATAATCGATGGTTTTGCTGCCAAATGGCATCACACCAATGGTTTTGCTGCTAAATGGCACCTTGGGTAAACGGTTATGACTAGGGGGCCCTTTGAACCGGGTGGTTTGCCGCCAAATGAAAATTATATTACGGTCATGGCTAGAGCCCGCATGCTCCCCAATGGTACTAAATTCTTGAGATATGAATTAATATGATGTGCTCGATAGGGCACAAAGCTCACTGTTAGCTAAGGTGGATTCAAATTTGTCTCCTTAGAAAAATATTCACCCTAGGCCTACAAGGTACCCTTGGACGACGCAAACCAAGGCTGCCGACAAGGATCCTTCTATCATGTTGGATCAACTATCTCCTCTGACTAAGTAGACTAGGGACCACGAAGGCTCGGGAGGACGGAACCATGGGATCTTGATCGGGCTCATCATCACTCCCCCCACCATCCTCTTTAAGTGCAAGATGGTGAAATTTCAAATTTTAAATATAAAATTTTCAAATACCAAACCATTCAGCTATTATATGTCGGATATCACATATCTACTTAAATATCGAAAGTTCTCTCTCGTGTTTGGGAGGGGTAATTAACTATATGAGCTTGCGCCTATAGGAAACTAGAACTCAAATCATAAAGTCCTCGCAAAATGTCAGAGAAATCTTTGAGTAGTATCTTATTTCAAACCTAATTTGCCTTCTGAAAAATTTCTCCGGAACTTAATCTATTCAAACTCCCTCCAAAAGTAGAGGGGAGGCTGGGGCACGAATTTTCGGAGCCCACATTTCACCATTTCCATGAGGTGTTCTCTACTGTGTCCAAATAAATATATTTGTGAAAACGTTTTGATACAACTTGAGAATTTTTTTTTTCCAACTGTGAAATAGTGAATCAGATTTTATGTAGTATGTGAGATGGTTGCATCTCGTATTGAATTGACCACTCTATTCATGTGTTTCTTCTTTCTTTAGCTCCTGTCAGTTTATTTCGTCCAGTCTCTTTGGTGCCATCTTCATTATATAATCAAATCATTTATATCTTCCGTTTGCTTAGGTATGAAGGACAACGAGATATGCTATATAATCAGACCTATAATCTTGACCAAGTTTCCTTCGCCGCAGAAGGACTTAAAGATGCTCAGCAAACTGTATGTTGTACCTTTGGACAATATTTCTAGTATTTAATACCATTTACCTAATATCTATCTGCATGTGGTCTTTCAGATGACTGCATTAAAAACTGCTAATAAGGAGCTGAAAGGAATGATGAAAACTGTCAAAATTCAGGACATAGATGTATGGATTACCTTCTTTATCCCAAAAAAAAATCTGATACTGAGGCTTATAGACTGACAATCCAAACTGGTTTTCTGATCTTGATAACTTGAAAATTTTCTGCTGGTCTTTGTTCTTCAGAGCATGCAAGATGAGATGATGGAACTGATGGACGTAAGCACAGAGATACAAGAATCTCTTGGTAGAAGTTATAATGTTCCTGATGATATTGATGAGGAAGAACTCATGGGAGGTATAGTAAAGACCTTTTTTTTTTCAATTTGGCATTAGTTTTACAATTTGTAGATGATTAATTTCAATAATTATAAAATTTTTTCATGCATTCAACAGGTTTCTCAATTAATTATAACTTGTTATTTTATTTCAAATCGATCTTGATTGCAGAGCTTGATGCCTTGGAAGCTGACATGGGCACGGAATCTGAATCTTCAGTTCCATCTTACCTTCAACCAGATAAGGAACCTGATCTTGATGCAGAACTCAACTTGCCTGCAGCACCAATGGGACATGTGCCTGGCCGGCAGAATGTTCAGGTAACAAATCTCATTGGCAGAATGCCTGCAAATGCGAACCAAGTTTATTTAATTGCTTAAACTATATGAATCTTTCTGGTATAATTTGAGAGAGTTATTGATAGTGAGAAGAGAGGTGGTGGGATATAGGAAAAGGGTAGAAAATAAGAAGGTAAGCTAGTCTTCACCAAAATATTTGTGGTTTTGACAAGGTCATCAATCGAAGTCAATAGAATAAGCCACCAAGCCAATTTCAACTCCTCAAGAAGAAAACTTCTTGAATTTATTTTTAAATCACGTAATATTTCATCATTGCACTGTTTTCATCTATATAAGTAGTTACATTAAGAATTTAAAGGTAACCACAAGATGAACCTTCCAACATCATCGGCAGAACCAATAATACATCTCTTTGAATTGGAAATGTGTCCTTCTATGTCATGCTTGAATCCCTGAATTTAAGCCCGTCTTTTGATCTCCCATGGCCGGTTGAATGAATTAAATCTCATGCATCTCAAATTATTTGAATAATATCAAGAGTCATTACAATAAAAGTAGTCATTTTTCTAAAATGATGGTCGTCCACCTAGCTCTTGATTTGGTCAAATTCTCATTGATTTTGGGAAGGTTGTGGGCTCCGAAAATTCGGCCCCGGCCTCCCTGCACCGCGCGATTTCTGTTTCTTTTTTTATATATTCTTCGGGCGAGGGAGTTTTAACTGAATAAGTTCCGAGGTAAATTTTGGAAGGCAGATGGGTTTGTAGATAAGACACTACCCAGAGATTTCGCCCTCATTTTGCGAGGACTTTATGATCTGAGTTCTGGTTTCCTATAGGCGCAAGCCCCTATAGTTAATTACCCCTCCCGATCACGAGAGAGAACTTTCGATTAAGGCTAGTCGTCAATCAGATACGTAGATGATACGTGTTATCTGGCATATAGTAGCAGCAATGGGTTTGAAAATTGGGTTTAGATTTGGGTATTTGGAAATGTTTGGAAATTTGGAATTTGAAGGGTTGAGAGATTGATATTTAAAACTTGAAATTTCACCATCTAGCACTTAAAGCGGATGGTGGGGGAATCGATGATGGGCCCGATCAAGATCCCATGGTTCCGTCATCCCGGGCCATCATGGTCCCTGGTCTACTTAGTCAGAGGAGGTAGTCGACCCAACCTGACAGAAGGATCCTTGTCGGCAGCCATGGGTTGCTTCGTCCAAGGGGTCCTTGTAGACCGGGGTTGAATGTTTGTCTAAGGGGACAAATTTGAATCCACCTTAGCTTACAGAGGGCTTTGTGCCCTATCGATCATATCCTATTGATTCATATCTCAAGGATTTAACGCCATTAAGGAGCGTATTGGCTCTGGCCATAACCGGTATCTGTGGTGCCATTTGGCGGTAAAACCACTCTGTTCAGAGGGCCCCGGGTCATAACCGTTTACCTGCAGTGCCATTTGGCGGCGAAACTGCCGGTTAGAGGACACGTACCACGTCCTTACTGGCAAAAGATTGTTTGAGAATGGATCCTAGTGATATTTTCGACTAGGCATTTGGCTCTTTGTGAGCTAGAGTTTATTTGAATTTGTCCACCCCGGCAGACTGTTGCGGAGGGTGGATGGGCTTTGCTTTAAATGCGGATGGATAATTTCAAATTTAAATATTTTTGGGTTTTTGGGATTTTGAGAATTTGGACTTTCGTGGGTATTTGGGTGGAATTTGAAAATGTTTGGAATGAACTTTGGATATTTGGGAGATAATTGAAAGTATTTGGGAACCCCTCCGATTGAGATCTGCATTCAACACGGCCATCATCGGGGTGTTTGGGGTCATTTCTCTTTATAGATTGAACCTTGTCACTCTGTCGGGCTGGCGACAGAGGATCGGGTTTCTTATAGGCTTTGAGCCTTTTGATAGTAAATTCTCATTGTTATAGGCCTTGAAGGCCTAATATGAATGTATTAAGATAAATATAACGGTCGCCACAACCGTATATTTGTTTATTGGTTTGAACCCTGTCGACTTCTATTGAACCGTATAGAAGGATCGGGTTCGAACTAGAATTCACTTGTCAACCCGCGTAGCATCCCTAGACGTCACGTGCGTATCAATATCACGCTCGCCGGGGCCCATGCGGGTTGAGAATATATTTACCCCTTTTTAGTGTGCCTATGTGTATACAAACTATTTGTGCACGTGCGAGGGGATTTTTGGAATAGACGCCTTCTGTCTGCTTGTACGAATGTTGCAGATCCGGTGGCGTGGTGTAGCAGCTTCTGGATAGAATTGTTCACTGCTTCGTACAGGTAGACTGTCGTGCACTATTTGTTGATTCTTGTAGGTGGGTCATAGTGCACTAACTAATCTCCTGCCTTGTAATCTCTTCAATAGGTATTGTAGTTGATCTCTTGTCAATGATTGATAAACTTTTATATTTCTCCAAGGCTGACATGGAATATGTAAAAAAAGAGGATCGTTTTGGAGCTTCTGCTAAGAAAGAATATTCTACTTTCAAGCCATTCACATTTGTTGGCTCTAGGAACGTGTGAAATTTGGGAGAAATAATGAAACTAAGGTCATTGATAGAAACTCTTATGGAAGACGATTCACTGGGTCTTGTTACAGATGGTAAACCAGAATCCTCATCAAGTCATGATTTAAGAGCTGGCCTTAACATCGACTCAGCGAGATAAGAAGAGATGGATGTCATAAAATTTTCTGTAACACTGACTAGTTTGATCATAAACAAAATTGGACTTTGAAGGATGACAACATAAATTTTCCTTTTTTTTATCTTCATTAATATCAGCTATTGATGAAGAAGAAGGGTTGTCTGGATCATGGTATCACTTGCCAACTCGTTCCCCTCACTCTCTACAAAGCTTGTAGTAGATGCGTCTGAATCAGTATAGGAGCCACTTTCATCGATGGCAGATCCAGAATCGAGTAACCCACGAGGAGCCGTATGAAGCATCACATATTTTGAGCCAGGAAATAACTTTAGGAGAAATGGAATTGACTTTACAGTTCTCTAAACTTTCTCATTTGGTGCCATGATCTAATAGCCAATCATCATTTTTGATGGATGTTGAAGCCACATAGTTCAGGTGATATTGATCTTCACCAACATTTCCATTTGTAAAATCATATTGTAACAAACATTCCTCCCATCCTTCAATGTAACGTGAAAGAAACTCAATTTCCTTTGAAGTCATATGGAGTATTTCAATAGAACTGTTATGATTGTCAAATGTATGGAATAGACCATTAGAACCACATTTAGAATGGAAAACTTTCTGTAGCATTTGAAGTGAACATGATAGACTCTCCAAACAAGATCATGCCTACTATTACATAACGTGAATGAAGCTCAATCAAAGTAATCTGTCCTCATTCTTCAATATCTGGAAGGGATTCACATAGCCTTCTAAAGTATATACTAATGAGTGAAAGATTTTTTAAGCATAATATTTTGAAGGCAACTGCAGAAACTCTACAACTTCAAATGAATGGTCACTCATGATGATATTGACTAGCTCTTCAAGAACATTATTTTCCCCAACCGTGGAGTGTAGTGCCCATGCTCTAACTAGTGGATCTAGATTAGGCAAGTCTTTTTGAAAGCAATTAATTGACAGCAAAGCTTCATTGGGGCGCTCTCTAGCATATGGGAGAAGATGAAGATGAGCAAACTTCTTCATTGTTTTCTCAATTCATGTCCAAGTTCACAAGTCCTTGTTATCATATTGAACAATTGAATTTTAAGTTTTTAATGTATTTTGTTCAAGCTTGGATTTAATTCATTTGAGTTCCTTCTTAGTCCAAGTTCAAAGGTCCCCTGCTGTCCAAATAATGTCTAATATTTGTCCAAGTCATAAGTCTGAGTTCAAGTCCAAGTTCTTGTCCACTTTGCAAGTTCAAGTTCAGCTCAAGTTCACTTGAGTTCAAATAAGTCCACCTTTGGGTCCATGTCTTGTTCAAGTTCAATGTTCACAAGTTTTGAGTTCAAGATCATGTTCTAATCATTTGATTTTTAAAACAAATGTAAGCTCCAAATCTTATATCTTCAAATTTATTTGAGTTTAAGTTCAATTAGGTCTATTTGAATCAAGTCCACGAGTCCAATTTTGCTTCAAGTCCTTGTCTTTTTCAGACAAAATTTCGGCAGCCTCCCGGCGTCTCCCCTGTTAAGGGGAAAAGCCAAGAGACCGCCTACCCGCCACGTCAATAAAGACGTGCACGGTTGGTGTTGGTGAGACACCGCGGCAGTTGTATTTTTTTTGTTTTCTCCCACCACGGCCAATAAAGGCGTGCATGGGGTTTTAAAAAGACATTTTTGAAAGATAACAATTGCTTTCCCCCCGCCCGGGGGTACTTATAAGTTACCCCGCTTCGCCGTACGTGCCGCACCGGGGTCCCATCCCACCACGGCCAATAAAGGCGTGCATGGGGCGATTCTCCGGTTTGCCACGAATATTGAAGCAAGGTTTAGAGTTTAGAAAAAGTTCATACCTTCGCGGGGTTGTAGTGGCTGACACGTGGATCGAGGGGTCACTCGCCTACCTCGTCGTAGGTGTCGCGCCGGTTGCCCCTCCCACCACGCTCAATAAAGGCGTGCATGGGCAGACCACCGACTCGACACTTTGGTCGAGGTAAGAGAGTGGAGGGAATGGGAGGTGCAAATTTAATTATAATTGATTATAACTTAATTATAGTTAATAATAATTAATTAATTAACAATTAGTTAATTATAATTATAATAAATAATCAATTATAATTAATAAAGATTATAATTGATTAAATAATTATAATTAATAATCAATCATTAATTATTAATTAATTAAGATTAATTCTCTAATTACAATTATAATTAATTAATAATTAATTGAAATTAATTATAATCAAACAGATAATTATAATTAATAATTAATCATTAATTAATTATACTGAATTTATTAACTATAATTAATTATAATTAATTAAAATATAATAGTAATAATAAAAATAACAAAAATCTCTCTCCCTCTCATTCTCGGGCTTGGTAGAGGCACGGGATTTGGCCGAACAAGCTCTTGAAAGGGAGAAAGTTACTTACACAGCCAGAGCTCCTGTCTTGGCTTCCGATCGGACACAAAGGGGGAAAGGGATCGGGAGGTCAGTCCGGCGGGAGAAGAGGAGCTCGGTACTCTCCCTCTCTCTCTTTCTCTCTCTCTCTCTCTCGGGTTGGAGGATTGACGGGCTGCTGGAGTGAGGGGCTCGGCTGTAGGGAGAAGGCGACGGGATCTGAGAGGAGATTGGGAGGAATCGTGGATGGGGAGCTTCGACAGTGGAATTGAGAGGGAGAATCGGTGGAAGTGGAACGAGAGAAGAGTTACGGGAAGAGGAGAGTCGTCGTCGAGAGCAGCCAGTGTCGTGGGAGATCGGCTTCTATTTAACGACACTTGTGGTCGTTCGATCGAGACGAGGATCGCAGGATTTACGCCGAATTTGCGGAGAAGCGACTGATTCGGCGCTGAACAGCGGGATTTCAGCGGGATTCCGGGGATTTCAGTCGGGATTTCGGGCAGATATCGTGGATCCGCCAGGTATGATTTTGATGATGATTTTTTTGTTCTCCTGGTTAATACATAGAGGTTAACAAAGGTGAATACCATGAATCACATGGTATGAAGCTTCTAGATTGACTCGACTTTTAGCCTTCCAAGGTCTGCCTAATCATTCAAAGTTAGCTTGAACCTCAAATAAGATGTAATTGGTTCACGGGACTTTGCGTCGATTGACGTATTTTTTGTTTGAGATGATTTTTTTATTGTTTTATGGAGTAGCTTTCTAATACACAAATTTTAAGTTTAAAAAAAAAATTCTACTAAAAATATCATTTTAGAAAACAGGGAGAAAGTTGTCTCAAACAAAGCCATAAAGGAGCGGCCCTTTTCATTTAATGAACTTTGCATAAGATTCCATAAGCCTTTTTTATTTATACATTGTTCATGTTCTTAAAGCAGGCGGAGGATGAACTTGGTTTGCCTTCAGTTCCTCGAGCTTCTCTACGAGGCTAAAGTGCAAGCTCATGGCAATACGCTTTACCTTAATGAGTCAAACTTACGATGGCTATGTTTATATTATACTAAAATGTATCTATAGAAAGTAATTGAAATTAACATTGAAGGATATAGCTATTTATCCATAGACTTGTCAGATTTTTAGTTCTCTTTTGAGGACTCGCGCTATTCATTGGTGATGATTTGTTGAAAATATTTTATTTTCTGGAGCAAGTATCCACCCACTGTCACTCTAACTCTAAAGGGAAGATGAGGTGTTGTCAGTTAGTTTTAAGAGCCTATATATTTTTTAATGTATTCGTATTAGATTTCTATATATGGAGAATAAATTTTGATCAGAATGTAGCGATCTAAATTCTGGAAGATGGGCTTAAAAAATTATAATATTTAGGTTCTCTTAAGGAATAAGGTAACTTTTTATGAAATTGTACGGAAAACTACTTTTACTATTGGTTATAAAAAGTAATTTTTCGTCATGGAAATTGTTAGAAAACATAAAATATGATAAAAAGTAGCAAGAAAATTATACTTGTTGTCTTAAAAGTAAAACTGCTGTAAAAATTATATTTATAGGCAACCAGTTGAATAATTATCATAAAAGGTGAAATAAGAATTATGTATATATATATATATCCTCCCAAATATGTTAGGTATGATAGCTCCAAGTGTGAATTGAAAGATTTTATTTGGTTTAGGAGGGCGAATTATGTGTGTTTGAAAATTTATGGTGGTAAAAAGAAATAGCTTGACATCTTAATTTTTTATAAAGATTCAGTATATACTAATAGAAAGTGATGGAGTGAGAAATTTTTTCTCGTAGAGCCCAAATTAAATTTTCAACAAATTCTATCATTTTTTTCTTGCAAAATCAATAATTAAACTAAAATTTACTTCACTAATTATTTACTGATTTTAATGAAAAATGATTCTTACTTTTAAAATGGAATTCATAAAAATATTAAAAAAAAGGATTGTAGCCCAAATTTTAGATATAGGAATAACAGAGAGAAAAAAAAATTCATTTTGTTCATTCGCCATTTATCTCTACATACACAAATAAATATTAATAAATAGCACAACTGTTTTTTTTAAGGTAAAGCATTATATAGATGGTAGAGAATAGAATCAGTATAGAATGCTAGAATTACTTATAGAGCTTTCTATTGCGCCACTCTGACACCTGAATACGAATATTAACACAAAGAAGGGTCAAGGCAGAGGAGGGGAAAGAATGTTATCTTCGTTGGTGAATGAGGCGACAAATTGTTGTTGCGCCCTTTAGCTTTGTTGATTTGACAGGCAACGTCGAGGGCAAGAAGGAAGGGGACTTTTAAGGAAAAATGGAAAATATGTAGGTGAGCCTGGAATGGAGCTAAGTCTTTAGGGAAAGTAGGTTTTTTAAGGGGAAAAATGTGAGCGATTTAAGTTCAAAAGAAGGTTTTGAGGGCAGCTATAATCAAGGAAAGTGATGATACAATATAGTAGATAGGAACTATAGAGAATTAATTCCATGGTATAAATTAGAGGAGTTGAGGCATTGGATCTACCATTAAGATATCATTCATGGTATTTTGGGTCATTCTCCTTTGGGGATAAAAGGTTACAAACAAAAATTTCTAGTCTAAATATTGGTCTTTATCTCGAGAGTCGAAATAGATCTCGATGAGGTGCATCAACCTTATAGCAAATGGTTTGCATAGATGTTGGTGGGGATGTTAGAAGTTGAAGTCGATGAGCATCGATGTTATTTGGGATGACATAAGGCAAAGTTGGTGGGCATAAGTGATGGTGTTGACGATGTTTATCAACCTTATAGGTGATGATATGCAATAAAGTTGGGGAGCATCGATGTTGGTGTCAACAATGTGCAATTGTATTATAGGAAAGGAAGTGCATTGCTATTGGAAGCGAATGCGGATGATAAAGTTGATGTGTGTTGATTTAATATCAAAGATTGCATTGACCTTATAGGTGATGATGCCTATTGACATTGGTAATGATGGTGGGTGTTGATGTTGATGTTTGTGGTGTGCATCAACCTTATATGTGTGTCATTAGTTAATGTTGGTGGTGGTGACGGGTAATGAAGACAATGATTAGTGTTATACTTAACCTAGGATGAGCACTACTCTCTTGGAGCATTAAGTAGTCAATAGTTGCAAAATCATCTATTGAAGTAGACTATAGGACCTTGGTTGTAGTAGTGTCAAACATTATATGGATCTATCGCCTATTAGTTGTTTTTATCATGTTGAAACTTGTTGAATATGAGTTAGATTGTTATAACCGGGGGGGGGTTAATTGGTATTTTAAAATTTTGCCTCTTTTTTGTAATTAAAAAATTAAAACCGATTAAAAATTTGAGCAAGTTGATTTTTATGTTTTCAAAAATAAATTTTCAACCATAGAAAAATAAAAAGCAGCGTAAATAAAAACGACACAAAGATTTATAGTGGTTCGGTCAAACACAACCTACATCCACTCCCTGAAGTCTCCCACTTCAGGTATTGCACTATTACCACTAGTGTCTCTCCTTTTTCTCCCACAGCAAGGAGGAGAAGCCTTCACAAAAACTCTCTTCCATCATTACCTGGTGCAACAAAGAACCGTCGTCCTTTTACACCCTCCAAGTGTCGGTAGAGAACCTTCCGCTGTTCACACTCTCCAAGTATAGACAGAGAACCTTCCGCTGTTCACACTCTCCAAGTGTAGGCAAAGAACCTTCGACTGTTCACACTCCTCGAGTGTCGGCAAAGAACCGGATCTTCTTGAAAGATCTTCTCACGAGAAATCTAGAAGGACAAGAGAAAAGAGTAAAGAAATCACAAAATACACACAGAGATCCTTACCTTTGAGTAACCAGGTGAACCTTTCATGCTCCAATAGTAAGAAATCTCCTTCAAACACTCTCTCTCACTCTATCCTTCAAATTCTCTTTAGTATTCATGGTGACAAAAAGATTGCATGACAATTTTAAGTGGACCTTTTCTAGAAAAGACATGAAAAACCTTCTAAAAAACTACATTTTTCAAATCTGTAAGTTCACGATCGTCCCGTATGATCATATTTCGTATGTACGAACAGTATAAAAACTGTTGCATACGATCTAAAATTGATTCAATACGAAATGCCTTCATACCCGATCATCGTCCAATACGAACATAGTTCGTCCGGTACAAATAGTTAATTTTTAAAGTTCTTTGGTATGAAAAATCAGGATGAATTCTAAGAATACAAAATAAAACCCTTCATCATGGTATGATTAGAAAATATCATCCGTATGAACAGAGAAATTGATAAATCTCGAGGAGATCTTCCTAGGACGAATGGAAAAAATTATCTGGATGAATAGAGCAATTGACAAATCCCGAGGAGATCCTCCTAGGATAAATGGGAAAAATCATCTGGACAAACAGAGCAATTGAAAAATCCCAAGGAGATCGTCCTGGGACGAATGGGACAAAACATCTGGACGAACTATACTTAGAAAAATTTTTGCCCTCCTTGTTCGTTCCATTGCTCTTTTGGGAGTATAACTGACCATATCATCCCGTACGATCATAGTTCATACATTACGATTAGTTTAAAAAATGTGAATTTTAAAACTTCCCCAGGTGTGTGTGTGTGCTTAGTTACTCAATTACAATCACACTCTCTCTGACTCAATAAAATGGAAAATACAGACTTCAGTTTACAAAACATTCTAAGCTGATCTTGATTTGAGGTCTTCAATAATCTGGAATATGATTTCCCTATAATGTTAGCACCCATAAGAGCAAAAATAATTCTTCCAAACTGTGTTAGGAGAAAATAATAATCAAAATAATAATATTTGAAATAATAAAAAAACATACAAGTTGCATGAATGTAAAACATGCAAAGCTAAGTAGCAACTCTCTCAACATATCATTGCTCCGATAATTGCCATGTCACACCCATGAACTAATGGAAGAATTGTTCTTGACTTATTTGACTCATCATTAATAAGTAAACGAAAAACCAACTAAGATAATCATATTGCAGAAATATAAACAACTTGCATTTCATCACAAAATTGATGTGCTATAACTTTTTTCAACATATCAACTACATAAGTAAATGAATGGATCACAAAAAAAAAACTCTAAAAAAAGAACATTGCAACAACTTGCATGTTTTACCTTATCAACATTTTTATCTACTCAACTGAGACTTTACTCTTTTCTAAATTAACATATAAACATATATAGGATGATCAAACCACTCTTTGAATAGGCTACCCGAACCTACTAAAGAATTCAATATTTATAATTAAAATAAATTGCATAAGAATTAAATATGATATTTTATAGTTCAGTAAACGTAATGTGGTAATTATTCAATGTTCTATTCCTAACATGATTTTAGTAGTATACTTGATTATTAATAGTAGTTACGTGTCACTAATATACATTTATTGAACTTTGTAAGTGGCAACAACATGAACTTGTAAGTAGCAACAACATGATCAGTCCTTGATTTTGTACATAGCAACAACATGAGCTTCAATTAAACTAGAACTTAAATTTAGGGTAGATTACATGACTTCTATGTAATTTATGCAAAGCATGATTCACATGCACATGTTCTGATTAATTCATATAACTCTTCTTGATCATCTCACATCTATTAGGATATATGAAGGGATTACATATAGCTTTATTCCCCTTGTACCTCTACTTCTACTTAATCATCTCATATTTGTTCAAGATAGATGAAACATATACATGTGTATAGAGACCCATATAACTTGTATTAAATAAAATATGAATCAACCTCCACTTTTATCACTTTATTTCTCCATAGATATCATATAAACATGACATATACATTTCATCACATAAGCATAACAATATCAATATATTTAATATATGCACGACCTTCCTTTTTTTTTGAAGAAATACAAATTGCATTCAGAACAAGAAAAAAAAAACTATTACAAATTAGAACTAAAAGAAACTACTAAGCATGCCTTTCAAAACACTGGGAAATGAAGCTTTATTAAAAAGCAAATAAAGCATAAGAAAAATATTTACAAAATATAAAATATCATAATGAAAATAAGATCCACTGCTCTTCACTTTAAACCAATTAGGGTGTGAGTGTTGGGGATACCAAATATTAGACAACCAAATAGGTTGATTGGTATCCCAAAGTTCCCAATCAGATAATAAGTAAAAAAATAGAAAGAGTCTCAAATTCCATTAATCTAATTTCATATTGCAAATACAAAATTATGTTAAAAATCTCACTAAAAGAAACATAACAACTCTCAAAAGAAATAACAATGACTTGTAAAAGAAATTCTACAGCTAATTGAGAACACCGAAACTTTACAGCTCCAAATGCTCCAATACTCATGATCTCCACAAGCTTCAAGCCTATAGCAAACAAGCCTTAAACTTCTGAAAATAGACCATTAACCTCCATAGCTTTAGAAAGAATGATTTCCCACTTAAAGGCTACACCATAACACCTATGAAGTTCCAAACTATCTTCCGTGGAAGATCCAAAAAATTGCTTTAACATTGGCATCAATAACAAAATCCTATTGAAACTTAACATCTTCTTCAACCATAAGTTTATATGTAACAGAATTCTACTTCATTCCTTCATTAGAACAATTAGGAAGACACAAAATATCTTCCATAGACTCACCAAACAAACGCAGCCAAAGAACCGCAACTACGCCGGCATTCAAAACTGAAACCACAAGAAACAAAATCTCTACTCCCTCAAAATCAGATGAATACATCCTTCAAAGTGGTGAAGAAACAAAGACACAATATTGCCAAGATGTAACAACATAAACTTTAGTAGTCTTTAAGAAACCAAATGATATACTTCAAAATTTGAAAAGAACATTCAGGACTAAGCTAACATCCTTAATTCAATTCCTTATATTATGAATATCAATCCTAAAAAAAAGATAGAAGATCAACACCAGATCTTCAGAATAGTAAAAATTGCCTCTATAAGCCAAACACCGATTCACCAACATCTTCTTGATCATGAAGAGATCATAAACCAGAAACATGATCAATCCAAATTTGAAATCAAGAAAAACAATAAACCCAAACAAATCCAAGCATCAATTACCACTTGGAAGAATAAATCTTAACGAAAGCCAAAAAATATTTCCAAGAACTATCACAGCCATATCAGAATGATAAAGAATATCCTCTAAAATCCCCTTTAGATTCGTAGTTCCAACAAAGAAATTCAAGATTGGATCAGATCTTATCCCAGATGAATATCCATACCATGAACAAACAATATCCATACCAAGCTGATAGAGAACCTTCACCAAGCAAAGATCCGCCTGTTGCAACTTAGATTTCAAGATAAGTTTTATATAATGTGATTTTTGATATACCAAAATATTATTATTTTGATTACTATTTCTCCTAAGATATATTAGATATATATTCTTTTTGTTATTTGTGTGTACTAATATTTCAAGAAAATCATACTCTAGACTGTCAAAGACTTCAAGATAGAGTAGATTAGAGTTTCATGTAATGAAGTCTATAAACTTTCTATTTTTTGAGTCTGAGTGAGTGTGATTGTAATTGGATAATCGTACACACACACACTAGGGGAGTGAATCAAAACTTAAAATTTTAAAACTAATCATACTGTACGATTTCAAATCATATTGGACGATTTGTTATGGTAGTTCCTCCAAAATGAAGTTAATCTAATCATTCCAGAAATTATTTTTGTAATGTTCATACTATATAATGTTTGTTCGTATAGACGACTCTTAGAGTATGAAATGGGTACGTGCGAGTTGTAATTTTTAGTTTTCTGGAAGATTTTTCTTGTCTTTTATATAAAAAGTCCTAAAAATGAACACTCATAATCTTGCTATAAATTTCTCTTAGAGTGGATAAGGAGAGTGTTTGGGAGAGAGTTTTGTGAGTGAAGAGAGAGAGAGAGAGTGAGAGAGAGAGAGAGAGTGAGAGAGAGAGATAGATCTTGTAAGAGGAAATTATGAGGGGATTTACAAGATTATCCAAAGGTAAGGATCTCTTATTTGTTCATTAAAATACGTGCGAGTTGTAATTTTTAGTTTTCTGGAAGATTTTTCTTGTCTTTTATATAAAAAGTCCTAAAAATGAACACTCATAATCTTGCTATAAATTTCTCTTAGAGTGGATAAGGAGAGTGTTTAGGAGAGAGTTTTGGGAGTGAAGAGAGAGAGAGAGTGAGTGAGTGAGAGAGAGAGAGAGAGAGAGAGAGAGAGAGAGAGAGAGAGAGAGAGAGAGAGAGAGAGAGAGAGAGAGAGAAAGAGAGAGAGAGATCTTGTAAGAGGAAATTATGAGGGGATTTACAAGATTATCCAAAGGTAAGGATCTCTTATTTGTTCTTTAAAATTCTTCCTTACATGCTTGAAGGCTCTTGAGAGAAGATTTTTAAAGAAGATCATGGCGCTCTGCTGTCACCAGGAGTGTGAGAAAGGATGTTGGTACTCTACTATCACCAGGAGGGTGAGAAAGGATAATGGTACTCTACCGCATCGGGTTGGTGGAAGAGAGGTTTTGTAAGGGCTTTTCTACATTTTTATGGGCGCAAAAGGAGTGCTACTTTTGATTTAGTGCAATACCTGAAGAAGGAGTCTTCAAGGAGTAGACGTAGGTCTAGTTGGACTGAACCACTATAAAATTTTATGTTCTTCTGTTCTTTTACTTTTTACTACATTTTTATTTTATGCACTTTAAGTTATTGTGGTTGAAAAATCTTTTGTGAAAATATATCATTGTGTCAAATATCTTAAATCGATTTTCTAAAATCTAAGAAAAATTATAAATTACCAATTCACCCCCTCTTGGTTAGCCTTGGGACAGTTTTATTAGGTCTAACAACCTACTCAAACTTTTAAGAGGTATCAAAGCTTATTTCAAAAATTATGGTTTAGAATTTTTTTGAAAAATGATCATGACTACTTTTGAAAACCAGAATACTCCTGAAGGATATTCGATCACTAGACCACCACTATTTGATAAAATTTCTTTTGACTTTTGGAAAACCCATATGTTTACTTTTGTGCAATCACTTGACTATTGCATATAGATTTTAGTACATGAAGGCTACACTAGTCCCACTAGACTTGTTGATGGCATTAGGATTGAAACACCATTCACTGGTTGGATATTAGAGGAAAAATACTTAGCTTATTAAAACATAAAATGTTTGAACAATTTTTTTTGTGCCTTAAAATTTGAGGGCTATATGTGTGTTTCAACCTGTAAAACTAGAAAAAAAATTTAGGATAGACTTTACATGACCTATGAAGGAACTAATGAGGTGGAATAATCCAGATTGAACATTCTACTACACAAATATAAACATTTATGCATTAAACTAAATTAATCAATCATTGACATTTATATATGTTTTATACATATAGTTACCTCATTGCATACTTTAGGTAGGGAACTAACAAATTCAGAAAAAGTTAATAAAATCTTATGTTATTTACATACTGCTTATGATGCAAAGATAAGTGCCATAACTGAGTCAAAAGACATAAATATTTATTCTATTGAGAATCTGCTTGGATCACTGATTGCTTACGATCAAGGAGTGACTCAAAAATATATTGATGCAGGTGACAAGAGGAAGGACACAAGTATTATGTTGAAAGTGGATAACTCAGAAAGTGATTAATCATAGACTAAGGATGAAGAAGATATTGCACTCATGATGAGGCAATTTAAAAGTTTCCAAAAAAATAAAGTGACAGAGATGTCAGTAGTGGAACAAAGGTAATTTTTATAAGAATGCAAAAAATTCTAATGTGTTATTTTTTATGAATACAGGAAGTCTGGACATATTAAAATTGACTGCGCGAATCTTAAAGCTAATCCTGACAAGGAGAAAGTTGAGGAGAAAACTAATATTTGGAAGGGAAAGAAAAGACTACAGAGAGTTTTCTGGGATTACTTAGCTTCAGACTCCTCAGAAATAGAAGCAAAAGATGAAGTCACAAACTTGTGCTTAATGGAAGACAAACTTGATCAGTTGGATGAAGAGGAGATATGTGATTTATCCTAAGATGAATTATTTGAAGTTTCTAAGAAAATATGTAATGCATATAGGAAACTTAAGAAATTTCATGGTAAAGTTAATATATAATATTTAAATTTACAAAAAGAGCATTAAATCCATAAGAACGATCATGCATCCATAGATAACAACCACATGGATTTATTGGATGAATTTGATGATTTTAATAAGAAACATAATTTATTGAAAACATCCTATAATGATCTTGAAAATGAATGTAAGGTGTTTATAGATGAAGCAAATCAAAGAGAACACGAGTTAAAAGTTAACAATGCTATTTTAGAAAGCAAAAACCTATTTCTAAATGGAAAATTGAAAGCTTTTAAGGAAAATAAGACAGCCCCTACACTTGAATAATTTTCTAATCTTGATTAGTTCAAAACCTAGGAAAAGATATTATAACTCACATAGATTGGTAAATACTTTTCTTAGTGTTAAATATTTTTAATGTTAAATGATAGGACATATCTCTCACACTTGTACAATTCATAGTAGAATACATCTAGTGTGGAGACCTAAGATGTATAAATTACAACATATCAAACATGTATCTAGATTATCCTTACCAAGAGGTGAACCCAAATTTATTTGGGTTTCCAAGTCTAAAGTTTGATAATTTTATAGAAATGCTCTCAAAAAGTACTCGTGAGAGTTTTTGGTACCTCGAAAGTGGATATTCGAAGCATATGATTATAGATACAACTTAATTCAAATCGCTAGAAGCTAATGGAGGAAAAATGATATTGGAAGACAATACCACTAGGAAAGTGGTATGCATAAGTATGATTGACAATAAGAATAATTTTTTTATTGAGAATGTATTACTGGTTGAAGGCTTAAAATATAACTTGTTGAGCATTAATCAGCTTTGTGATAAGGGTTATAATGTTACATTTTTTCTTACAAGCTGTATTATAAGCCAAAATGGAATTGATGTGTTGCATGGAAATAAGGTAAATAATATATACATGCTTTATTTAAATTTTTATTAAATTTTCTAATGCTTTTCTCAAAATAATCATTAATGAATCATGGTTATGACATAGAAGACTTTGTCATACAAGTATAAAAAATCTTTGGAAGATTATCCAAAAAGAGTTGGTTAGAGGGATACCCAAATTAGACTTCACTAAAGATCACTATGTGATGCATGTCAATTAGAAAAATAGGTGAAGTCCTCTTTTCATTTAATTAAAGATCTTAGAACTAGAAAATCACTAGTAGTTATAGACATGGATCTTTTTGGACCGGTTAGCACTATAAGTTTAGGATGGAAGATTTTTGGGAATATAATCATTGATGATTATTCTAGATTCAATTGGGTTAAATTCTTATCACATAAGAGTGAATAACTTGATGAATATCAAAAATTTTCTACTTGCATTAAGAGGAAACTTGGGTGTGAAATTCTAACAATTCAAAGTGATCATGGAGGAGAGCTTAAAAATAAAAAAATTGAAGATTTTTGTAATGAGAAACGAATTGATCACAACTTTTCAGCACCTAGGATTCCTCTTTAGAATGGGGTTATTGAAAGAAAGAATAGAACATGGATAGAAGCCATTAGAGCCATGTTGGATAAATATTCACTTCTAAAATATTTTTAGGCTGAAGTGGGTTATAAGGCTTTTTATGTTCTAAATAAGGTAAGTATTAGATCCAAGTTGAACAAGACACCTTATGAAATTTTTAGGGGGGGAACACCTAATCTTTCATATTTACATATCTTTGGATGTAAGGTGTTCATTCAAAATAATGATAAAACTCGTTTAGGAAAATTTGATCCTAAATATGATGAAGGAATTTTTCTAGGATATTCTAGTATTGGAAAATCCTTTAAGATTTTTAATAAGAGGACTTTAGCAGTTTAGGAGGCCACACATATAGTTTTTGATAAATTTGGTATTTCTAAAGAGCCAAGGTTGGATGAAAAACA
Organism: Dendrobium nobile; assembly: GCA_022539455.1. Taxonomy (NCBI): domain Eukaryota; kingdom Viridiplantae; phylum Streptophyta; class Magnoliopsida; order Asparagales; family Orchidaceae; genus Dendrobium; species Dendrobium nobile. The sequence continues at coordinate 13,407,007 of CM039725.1, forward strand.
TATATAAGAGATCTTCTAAGGAATTGAAAAGATAAATTTTGAAGAGAATGTTGGAATAAAAAATACATTACCTAGAGAATAAAAATTTTCTAAAATTCACCCTAAAGAATCGATTTTAGGTGAACCAAGTGAAGGTATTAAAACTAGGCATGAACTTAGCAAAGAAGTGAATCACTCAGCTTTTATATCAATGATTGATCCCACCAATATAAATGAAACACTTTTTGATGAATTTGGTATTTTGGTCATACAAAAAAATTTAATCAATTTGTTAGAAATAATGTTTGGGAATTAAATGAAAGACCTAAAGATCAAATTATTGTTTGAACTATGGGAGGTTAAAAAATAAAAGGAATGATTTAGTTGTATTGGTTAAAAATAAGGCAAGATTGGTGGCCAAGAGGTATAATCAAATGGAAAGAGATAATTTTGTAGAAACTTTCACCCCAACAGCCAAACTTGAAGCGATAGGGTGTTACTAGCCTTTGCATGTTTTAAAAGTTTTAAATTATTTCAAATGGATGTTAAGAGTTTCTTTCTTAATAAGGTGATACAAGAGGAAGTTTATGTTGAGCAACCTTCAGGTTTTGAAAATTCAAAATTCTTTAATCATGTGTTTAAATTGAAAAAGGTATTGTATGAACTAAAAAAGACATCTAGGTCTTGGTATGAGCGGCTAAGAACTTTCCTACTAGAAAAATCATTTATTAAAGTAAGTGTGGACACCACTCTCTTCTTAAAAAGGGTAGGAGATGACATTCTTATTTTTCAAATATTTGTTGATTATATCTTATTTGGATCCATCAATAAAAATCTTTGTGATGATTTTTCAAAAATAATGAGTAGTGAATTTGAAATGAGTTTGATGGGAGACTTAAATTACTTTCTTGGTTTTAGCATAAGGTAGAAAGAGGATGGAACAATTCTTAACCATTCGAAGTATATTAAGGACATCCTTAAGAAATATGAAATAGATAAAGCTAAACCAGTGAGTACACTAATGAGTTCCTCAATATAATTAGATAAGGACTTTAAGGGAAAATCTATTGATCAAAAGAAATTTAGAGGAACAATTGGATCATTACTTTACTTAACTGCTAATAGACTAGATATTTAGTATTTATTTATGTGCTAGATTTGAAGTTGATATAAAGGAATCACATTTGAATGTTGTTAAAAGAATTTTGATATATCATTTGAAAACTCAAAATTTAGGGATTTTATATCCTAAGTATAGTTCTTCTTTTGAAATTATTGAATATTCTGATTCAAATTTTATAGGATGTAGGGTTGATTAGAAAAGTACTTATAGAACTTATCAATTCATAGGAAACTTTAGTTTCTTGGTCTAGTATAAAATAGAATTCAATAGCCCTTTCTACTGTTAAAGCAAAATACATTGCCTTTGGTAGTTGTGTAGTACAGGTTCCTTAGTTAAAATAATAACTTATTGATTTATGATTTTTTATTATCAGTATTCTAATTTTTTGTCATAATATAAGTGTTATATGCATGTGAAAGAATCTTATTCAATATTCTAGAATCAAGCATATAGATATAAGGCATCACTTCATTAGAGATAATGTCACTAAAGGAGAATTTGATCTACATCATATAGCTACTGAGAATCAACTTGTAGATAATTTCATAAAATCACTAGCTTTTGAAACATTGAGCACCTTAAGAACTAGATTAGGTGTGATTGATATTCATGCTTAAAATTATAACTCTGCAAATTGGATTTGTAATGTATTTCATGTATGTTGATGTATTTAGTTTGTTTCTTTATTTATTTTTTGTCAATGATTGGTTTTTCCTCTATTTTGTGTTTGTTTTGTATTATTTTTGTTTTTATTGTTACATATAATGGATCTAGCGTTATTATCTCGAGTTAATTTTTCATTTGTATTGTACGTAACACTTTCATTTTGTACAAATTCTATAGTCTGTATATGATATTTTTTCCTGAGTTGAGCAGACGAGAATGTGATTTTTATATACATATCATACTGTACGATACAACTTTGTACTGTACAAATCAATAATTTTGTCTGTATGAATAGGGCGTATTTTCTTTTGACAGTTATTTTTTACATATCGTACATATAAAATCCCATTTCATATATACAATCCTATTGTAAGTTTGCATGTAGACAAACCTATCTTCCATATATGATCTTTATTATTCTGATCATCCCAGATGAACATGTGTTCATTTATATGATCGTACTAGTCAAAAAGCTATATGAAATGACTCCTTGGGAATGGCAATTTACAAAAAAATGTTTCATTTTTGGCAGTTTTCATTTGTATGCACAAAGTTATTTTGTCATGTATGATCTTTAAATCAAATGTATGAACAAATTTTGTATTGTACAATAGTGCCATTTTCTTTAAATTTGAAGGTATTCGATGGTTTTTCTTCACAATCTTCTCCAATCTCAAATCATCTAAGGTCCTAACTCTAGAAATAACTAGTAGCAGCAAGCGTGCATGAACTTCCAAGGCCTCTTTCTCTTATCCTGGTATACTTGATGAGAACTTTCTCTCAAAAGATAATGAAAAAGCCTATGGTCGTTTCTTTGAGGCTAAGATAACTCCATCTCGCCTCCTGATCTAAAGAGACATTACCTTTCCAGTTATTCCTCTTTTTGATTCAACTCCTTTTATTCTCACTCTGATTTATGCTTATCATCATGACACATTCTATTTTTTCCTTGCAAACATGAGAATTAATGAAAATCGTACTAGAATGTCTTCATTTGTTTTTAAACAACAAGTAGAGATTACCAAGGAAGATTTAGGCACCATCCTACATCTTAGAGCTAAAGGGGTTAGGGCTCACACATTGACTTCTAGGTTTGATTTTGATTGGTCTGAAATTAATTAAACTCTTAAAGGTGCTTCTTGAGTCAATCACCTATCGCAAGTGTACACCCTGAACCAAAATGCTAGGATCATCTAGCATGTATTAAGGACTTCTATTATACCTAAAGCTGGTGATGATATCAACTAACTCCTTTATTATCTACAGTCACATACCTCATCATGGAAAACACTCCTATAAATGAAGCTAATTGATTATGGACTATATCTATAAGCTTTCCATCATTGGACTCCCTCACAATAGGAGAAAGAAAAATGTGGCTTTAGGACATTTGGTGGCCTATATTCTAGAAAAGAAATATAACTTAATTCATCCTGATCCGCCTACACTGCTTCCTATTTATTTTACCGATGCTTCTTTCTGTTACTTTTTAACCAAGACTAAGGAGACGAGGGAGAAGAATTTGATGAAGGAGCACCTTCTCCTGGACATGATTAGCATTTTTATTAAGATATGGTCCAGCATTTTGATAGACTTAAAACTCATTTTGATCAACGGTTTGATCAAATTGAGACTCACCTAAACTAGTAGGATGCAAGATATACTGAAAATATGAGATGGATCCAAGGATAGTTTGACTATATCAACACGCAAGTAGCTACCATCAATAGCTACTTTACAATGTTCAAACCTCCTCAGCCACCTCCATGGAGATTAGGTTCCTTCAGATTATTAGTTATTATCTTCTGTTGTACTTGATGTTTGTGTTATATTCTTTCCATAATCATGGGATAACATAGAAAAGTTGTTTTTGTTTTTTGGTAAGATATATTGGATGTATTTGTTTCATGTGTTTAATGAAATGTTGTTTATATTGTGTTGAATTTACTCTTCTTGAATTATTTTAAGCTTTTATAGACTAATAAATAAGTTGATCTAGAGAATGAAACTTTAAAATACTTTGCTCTACAAATTAATTTCCTACCAAAATTTAATTTCTCAATTTTAAATTAAATTATGGTTAGATGTTAATTAGAAGATCATCTTCATGTTCAAAAAGACAAATATTATTTAGCTATAATTATTGCAAAAGAAATATCTTATTTTTATCTTATTTCTCTTTCAATGTATTTATTTTTTGTTAATTATTTGAATTTATTTTAAGATTTATTGATGTTGGAAAGATTGAAAAAGTAAAAAGATACACAAAGTGTGACAGGATTGAAAAGATGCACAAAATGTGCCACAAGTTTTAAAAGATGCGTAATATTCGCCAAAATATAAAGCGTCACAATATTAGCCCAAACTGAAAAGATACCTAAAGTGTGCCAAAAATTGAAAAGGCGTGCAATGTCACTAATTGAAAGTTTCATACAGTTCTTTCCTTTATCTTTCTATTTCATACACAAATCCATTTAAGCAACAATAATCGATACTATTGAATTAGAAACTATTTAATATTTTCTTCATCATTTTTGTAGTAATTATTATTATTTGATATGCATAGAACAAACAGTGAACCTGGTTGACTTTTCTTATCTTAATTGTTCTATGATTTAAAATATGAGACTTTCCTTTTTTGCATTATGATGTTAATATTATATTTGCAAATAATTTTAAATCTTCTTCATCATCATCTATTAGATTTGTCAATAAAAACTTATTTTTTCATGAAGTACTTCCTTTTTTTTGCTGTTGTCAAAAGGGTAGTAAGTTTTTATTAATTGATTGTATAATTTAATCATGTGTTTGATTATTGTCTGGTGTGTATGGGTTTTGTGGGTATTGATTGTTGTTTTGTTGTTGTGTTATTTTTGAATTTTTTGTTTTGATTTTGATTGAAATCCCTTGTTTCTTAACTGAGCATTCATTGAGGGGGAGCTTAGGAGAAAAATAACCTTTAGTGTTAACTAAAACAATAAATATTTTTCCATCATAGAAAAGGGGAAGATTGTTAAAACTCAGATTTGAAAATTATGCTTTATATAATGTGATTTTTAATGAAACCAAAATATTATTGTTTTTATTACTATTTATCTAACATACATAGGATATATTTTATTTTTATTGTTTGTATGTACTAATATTTTATGAAAATCTTACTCCAAACTATCAAAGACTTGAAGATAGAGTAAATTAGGGTTTCATGTAATGAAGTCTATAAATTTTATATTTTTTTTGAGTTTGAGAGAGTGTGATTGTAATTGGATAACCTTGCACACACCCACTAGGGCAGTGAGTCAAAACATAAAATTTTAAAACTAATTGTATAAACGATTTCAAATCGTACTAGATGATTTATTATGCTAGTTCCTCTAAAATGAAGTTAATCAAATCATGCTAGAATGTTTTTGTAATGTTTGTACTGTACGATGTATTTTCATAGTGACGATATAGTACAAAATGGGTGCGTACCAGTTATAATTTTTAGTTTTTTGGATGATTTTTCTTTTCTTTCATATTAAAAGGTCCTCAAAACTGGTACTCATAATCTTGCTATGAATTTCTCTTAAGAGTGGATAAAGAGAGTGTTTGAGAAAGTGTTTTAGGAGGGAATAGAGAGAGAGATCTTGTAAGAGGAAATTGTAAGGGGATTCACAAGGCTGCTCAAAGGTAAGGATCTCTTATTTATTCTTAAAAATTCTTCCCTACTTCCTTGAAGGATCCGGAGAGAAGATTTTCAAAGAAGATCACGATACTCTATGGTCATTAAGAGGGTGAGAAAGGATGTTGGTACTCTACCATCACCAGGGGTGATAATGGATGTCAGTACTCTATGGCACCGGGTTGGTGGAAGAGAGATTTTGTAAGGGCTTCTTCTCCTTGATGTGGGAGCAAAAGGAGAGTTACTTTTGATTTAATGCAATACCTAAAGAAGGAGTTTTCAGGGAGTGGATGTATGTCTAGTTGGACTATACCACTATAAAATTTGGTGTTCTTATATTATTTTACTTTTTACTACATTTTTATTTTTTGCACTTTAAATTATTGTGTTTGAAAAATCTTTTGTAAAAACCAATCATTTTGTCAAATATCTTAAATTGGTTTTCTAAAATCCAAGTGAATTATTAAATTACCAATTCACCCCATCTTAATTAGCATTAGGATAGTTTTATTAGGTCTAACAACCTACTCAAACTTTCATTGCCTAAATCACCCTTAGGAATGTCGATAAGGCAAAGTCCTCTTCATCCAAAATTAAATCAGATCTTAACACAAAAGAAAAACCAAACTAATAATATCCATTAGCCACTCCAAGCCAATGTAGGTCCTCGAACATTAAAGATCTACCAAAATAGTAATCCACTTAATTGCTAAGCAAAAAAAACCTTCAGCCAAAAGCAAAAAAAATCTTGATTCAAAAGAAATTCCCCACCAAAACCTCTATCAATCACACCAGGATGACGAAGAACCTCCTATTGCCAATGTTCTGCCAAATTTTTCAAAATCACCTTCTTCATCAAATTCATATGATCTTTTTGTCTTTCTTATATGAATGACCTTTAGGATGATGCATGAATGCATGAAAGTAGCACATGTACAAAAATTCCAATAGTATACATGTGGTAGAACTCATACACACACTCAGCAGTTATAATTCAGAAAATCTTTAATGGGGAACATTTATAAAATCATTTTAGATCTTTTATTATTTTATTACACTTTTTGTTACAATCAACATAAGTAGCAAAACATATAAAACTCACATTTAAAATCACCTCTGAAATGTTGAGTTTTTCTTATCAAAATTCTTAGATTTCTCTATTATAAAAAATATTAATAAACACAATGAAAATGTTTATCAAACTATATTAAATTAAATAAATTGCCCTAAATTTTTCACAAATTATCTAAATTAGAAACAAAAGTAGGTAATAGATGCCTACCTTGAGATGAACAACATCTTCAACTTGCCCGATGGAAAAATCTAGCTTCGTGGCCTCCAAACCCTATCTTCCTTTTTTCTATTTCATATTTATCCTCTTCGGCCCTGAAAGTTTGTTAGGGATGTTAGGCCCTTCTGAACTAGCCCAAGGCTAATTAAGAGAGAGGTGAATTGGTAATTTAAAATCAACAAATTAAATCAAAATTCACCACAAAGAAAACATAATCCAGAAATTAAATATAAAAATAATAAAGGAAAGAACACACCAGATTTATAGTGGTTCGGTCAAACCTTGACCTATGTCCACTCCTCGGAGGCACCCTCTGAGTATTTCACTAAACTCAGTGTCTCTCCTTTAGCCCCCACAGTTAGGCAGAGAAGCCCTTACAAAATCACTTCCACCTTCCCCGGTGTGACAGAGTAGCCGGGTCCTTTGACACCAAAGAGATCTTCTTCTTCCTCGAACTTCTCTCAAGAAAAGCCTTGAATCCGATGGTACTAAGGTGAAAGCTCATCGGAGTAACAGTGTAGAATCCCCCTCCACACTCCCTTGAAACCCCCTCCAAGGATCTTCTCCCTCTCTCAAACTCCACCCTTTCCTCTCTCCCTTTCAAGCTCTCTCTTCAAGTTCCCTCCAAAAGAACGAAGCTATAATGGCTGTAAAAACACTTACTAAGTGCCTTGTCAAGGTTTAAATAGAAGAGCTCAAAATGAGCTCATTAATTACAACTTGTCGACTTTATCATCCAACATCCTAGTCGATCAGTGTAAATTAAGCCCAATCAGCCAGGATGATTTGGGACGATAGAAGAAATTTGTTCATATCATCCTGGATGATAATATATCATCCTGTACATTACCCTGAATAAGAACTGTCTGATGTCCAATCATCCAGTGGATCGTCCTGGTCGATTATGCGATTGTATAAGATGATGTGATCATGTAATCAAATCTTAATTATTTTTCTTAAATACTAGATTAATTTAGGAAAAATTATGCTGGATCAACAAGGTCGATGCCAGGGACGATACCCGGGATGATGTCCAAAAATAAGTAATACCTAAAAAGATCTAGCGGCTGATTCTTTCTGATTTGAACCTATCATCCTTGCCGATAAAAAATCATCCAGGATGATGTGCTTAATGACGGTTACCTTAATAAAGATGCCCTAATTAGGGTATCTATTTTTGAATCGATCGTCTAGGCCGATGTAAATATCATCCCGGATGATGTTACGAAAAATGGTAAACTCTAAAAAATAGTCAGAAATTCTTCCAAGGTGTGTGTACAAGGTTACAAAGCAAGCACGCACCCCTACAAGACATAGCTCAAGAAATATAAAATTACATCAGTGAGAATACAAGTAAAATAGTTCTCCCAAATCTTGAGCCTTGAGTGGTGCATCGTAGTCCTGAAAAGTTAGTACATGCATAAATAAACATAAAATTCAAGTAAGATAGACAACAAAAAGTGAACCATGATATTTGTTATCATAAAAAAAACATAAACTCATAAGCTCGAGTTGCAACAATCTTCCACTTTTTGATGATCGAAAATATTATTGGTTGAATTTGTAAAATTGAAAATATTTTCTCCTAATCTCTCCCTCACTATAATAACCATAGGAAGATTTTTTTTTATTTTAAAACAAGTACAAATGTAAATACAAATACAAATACAACAATATGATCTCCCCCTTTGACATTATCAAAAAGGGAAAGGGCACAAATAATCAGGATAATAAAAAAATAATTAAAAGACAAAAAATGATCCCTAATCAAGTGAAGACAAAATCAAATATTTTTAAAATGAGAAAGTTACCGCTTGATTTATTCAAAAACTTAGAAGGATTGTATTGACAACGCAAAGCCCATAAAAGGTTAGAAATTCATAATTTGTTAATCTAAACTCAAGTTCTTTTAAAGGCTCAAAAACTTTTAATCCAATATCTAAATTAAGGAATAAATTAGAGAAAAAAATACTAATTTTTTCAAAACTCCTTCCATAAAATATATCTAATCAAAGATTAATGCACGAATTATTGAATCAAGAATCATGATTTTTAAACTCAAGTATCAAAAGTATCAATGGTTTTCTTAAGCTTTAAGAAGTACAAGAATGGTAAGCATTATATTTTGTGGACTCATTTTATGCCTCTTATCAATTGGTTGGCGCACTGCGCATCTTTTGATTTTTGATACACTTTATGTATCCCTTTTTTTCAATTTGGCATCATTGCACATCTTTTATTTTTGGCATCATTGGCCACATTTTTTTTGAATATGCTACCTTCCCAAAATCTTAAAAATAAAACTAAACTCATCCTATTGACAAAATTAATTACTTGATTAAGAAAATTATGAGGTAGATTCAACAACTTGTAAAAGATTCTTATACAGTAAATAAAATGTAGGGAGATAAAAAAAGATTAGTTTCAAGATCCAATTTATAATATGATGAAGATTTTGAATCAAAAGTAAAATAACTTCTTTAAGAAGAGAGATAAAGAGACAAAATCACGAATTTGCTTCCTTTGACTATTTTTAGAGAAGTAAACCACAACTTTCATAAGAATTCAAGAAATAACAGGAGGTAGATTTTTCATTTTTAGAAAGGTGAACGTGTGTGTTGATCAGAGAAAACTTCACAAAAAGAAAAGTAAAGATAAATTTAAAATTTTAAAGTAACGAAGGAAAAAAGAAAAAAAAAACACATAAAACCAAAAAAAAAAACATACATAGATAAACAAATAAACACATAACCAGGGGTTTAAACATCATCTTGCTCATGGTCTGATGATTCAGAAGCTAGGTCTACCTAGGAGATTTTTTTTTTTTCATTACTTTCCCTTTTTATAATTTGCTTAGCTTTACCCTTTTCTTTTCTAGGAAGAGTTCTCGAATTAGGGCACTAATTTTTCATACGTCCAGATTTTCTACATTCAAAGCAAATAACATCAGAAGAAATTTTAACATTCTTACCATTGTTACATTTATTCCACTTTTGTTGATGCTTATATTTGTGCTTTAGAGGGCTTTCCAATTTACTTGATACATCATCGCTTTCATCATCAATTAAGCCTCTTTTCTCCATATTTTCAGCGTTTAGCACTATCGTTTCACCTGCATTCAAAAGTCTTTGACCCAAACGTTTAAAGATTTTGCATTCAATTAAGTATTGATTTGTTCTTCTCTACTCCATTGATTAAAAAGAATATCAGTTTTAATTCCATCTAAAATATATGACGGTATAGAATAACCAGTTAAAATCATTTGCCACATTCAAAAATCAATTGATTGCAAGAAAGTAGACATGCAAAATTTTCAAAACTTAAAAGTAATATTTTCAAATAAAGGTGGTCTAGTGATTGAATAACCTTCTGCAATATTAGGATTATAAAAATTAGCTATAAATCAAAATTCAAAAGTTTTAAAAAATTAGATTTTATGAATCCCGCTCTAATACCATCTGAAAGTTTGTTAGGGATATTAGGCCCTTATAAACTTTCCCAAGGTTAATTAAGAGAGAGGGATATTAGGCCCTTATAAATTAATCATGCTGCTCATCCTTTACCATACTACACACTTTCATCAAGAGAACTTTGGATCCCAACAACTTGATCCTTGGGATCGATAATATGGTCTTATAAGATATAGGGGCTCTAGGTTTAGGTTGTACAAGGTGGTTGGGTTGACTAGAACTCTCACAAATTTCGTAGCAGTTATTTGAAAGGATTAGATTTTATTTTTGGTAAGTGTAGTGTTGAACTCATATTTTCATGAGGTTGTCTTGATCTACATCTCCTTGGTATACATTCAATCACCATCTACAATCAACACTTCAATTAATCTATATCTCAATCAACTCTACAGTCATCCTTCAGTGAGATTTAATTATATAGCCAACATTTAATCAACCTACAATAATATAGATTACAATTAGTACATGCATAATTATTAAACCTTAACCACCTGGATAATTACAACCATGCATTAAAATTAGGTAGCTCAATACACTTCTTAGCATAACACACTAACTCATTGACCTCAATCATAATCCAAACTATTTTATTTGGAACACCATATATTAAATAAGGCATCACTAGGTTCTTGAGCAAGTTAAAAATTAATTTGTCCCCACTGGGTTAGCTCAAGCTAAACCAATTAATCATCAAGTCAATCAACACTAATTGAAGTCCAAATAAACTATGATCTTTACTAAACTATTCTGAGCACTATTCCTAATGAATTGGACTTGAAGAGTCACCATGGTCTAGATAATAGTTGACTCGGTCGACTGAACCTAATTCAGGTAAACTTAAACCAACTTGGGTATGAATCTTAATTTAGGAAATAGTATTTTGATGATAACACACACTTCTATTTCTTTACGACTACCTTGTCTATTAACATTTCAGGTCTACATGATCAAACTATAAGTTGATCTAACTCAAGATTAGGTAGATTAAAACCGAGTTATTTTGTAATGTATGAAACTGTATCTTTTACCTTTTATTATGTAGATTTTCCCCTCAGACTGAAATCGACCCCAAACCGGTGCAGTAATTCCTTTAAAATAGTTAGGATTAAAAAATGGAGACCATTTATCCATCCCAACAATGTAACCACCCACAAACCACAGGCCACCATTCAAGACTTCCTCCATTGCTTCCACAAATTTAAAGGAGCATAAGATCCAATTTAATCCGATGGACGTCATATGAAATCTTCCAAACTTACTCCATTGCTTCCTCAACTCTATGCTGCACATAGAAAAAGAGACTTTATCTCCTAACACCTTAACAACCAGGGAGTACCTCAGAACTTCCGAGTTTAACATTTCCTTCTCAACATTGAGTTTGACCACCAAACCATCTTCAGGCCTTTCTGATATTATATTGTCATTAGATATCTTGATATGTTGCGTCCTCTTCTAAGCTTCCTTAAAAATTTCCTTCATACCATTCACATCAGATTCCTGTTGAACAGAAGAATCCAAATTCTTGGCCGAACTCAAATCCTTAAGAGTAAAAACATCAACCACTTCCTTTGTAGATTCATCGATCTCGGAAACCAAATCCCATCCAATTGGCTCTTCTTGATTCAAAACAAACTTATTAACTTTCAAGATTGCACCCACCGATGTAGACTCATCTGGAACATTTTAAAGAACATTCTTTCCATTCACTGTAGCATTAAAATCCATTGAATCCCGATCAACCGCAATCTATTTACCTTTACCAATACTCACCTCTGGCCGAACCAGAGGTCTCGCACCTTCTCTAATAACAATTGCACCCCCAACCTTACCAATACCATGATTGGTACCTGCCGGATGATGACTCATCATGATCCAATCCATGAGAAACCGTCGTTCATGGGATCAACAATCATCCAACACCAGTTCTTCCGGTCGCGCAAAGCCTGCGAACAAGAAATTCGAAAAAACAAGACTTTCTCTCTCTAGAAATCTGGGAGCTTCTCTCTATAGAAAATGTCTAGCTTCCTCGACTAGTATGATGTTTGTGTTATTTTTGGTCATAATTGAAATGATATTTTACACCTTATTTTTATTTTTGATAATTTGTAGTCAATATTTTGACATCTCTAAAATCAGTTAAAGGGAGAAACACTGTTGATTGTTTCCCTCCCTCTAACCTCTTTTAGCGGTGTAATTTTCTTTTCTAAATAAAAGTCTATCTCAAATTAACAACTGGACTTTATAACTAAAATCTTTTCTATCTTGCTACAATAATCTATTTTATATATATAATGTTCAAAGTCTTTATATTACTTTCAAATTTTTTGAAATCATGTTGTTGCATTTATCATATGAAAGTGATTCTATTTTGTAATTTATTCTTCCCTTTATTAGAGAGTGAGTTTTTTCTTCTCTAATATATGGAAGATATAGTCACAACTGAAAGTTTTTAAGAGTTTTGAAAAGGGATTTAGCTTGCCAAGAAAAAGGGCATAAAATTAGCCCCAAAAAGAAAAGAAAAGTGAAAAGATGTGCAATGATTACCAAAAAATTGAAGGATACACAAAGTGTATCAAAAATTAAAAAATACGCAAAGTGCGCCAATCAATTGACAAGTGGTATAAAATGAGCACACAAAAAGCAAGCTTCCTTCTCTTTCAAACCATTAAATCTTAGAAGAATTCTTGTGTGATTTGATATTTTCAAAGGCTTGATTTCAAATTTATTGATTGTGACAAATTACTTTGGTATATTATTCTATGAGATATTTTCTTTCTAGAACCAAGTTTTGAATGGATCTTTTTTTCTTATCCAATTGGTTTGTTCTGAGTTAGGACTTTTGTTTTAAAAAGGCAATTTTGCCCTGAGAGAAGTTCGAGCTAGGGTTAACAGAATTGGATATTCTATCATTTTCAGATTTCGATGATGTAAACTCGTTAGTCTTACAAGTCGTTAAATTCAATCACTTGGAGATTTTATTTAAAAGAAGGAAAAAAATAATGAAAAATAAAAATTTTTCTTGTTTTCGTTTTTTTTTGTCTCTTATTTTCTATCTTTTTCATATTTTAACTTTATCTTTTACTGGTGTTTTTATATTTTTTGGGCCTTATCCGATCATCTACATCTACCTCTTGCATTTTATTTATTGGTCCCATCATCCTGGACGATGCATTCAATCCACTCCTAACCTTTCAACTGATGGAAGATATGTTTTCTCTATTTATCATCCTGGATGAAACCTTATCATCCTGGATGATCTGATCATATCCTGCTTTGCTTACTGTGATTGGCCCAAATGATCCTCTTCATCCTAGACGATGTTCTTCAATCTTTGCTAAATTATGGGTAATCAGCCCATACGATCTACTTATTCGTCCTGAATGATACACGTGGCATTATATTTAAACCCTTTAAATTTGAATGGTATGATCAATTATTGATGATCATCTTGGATGATCCACCTGTTCATCCTGGATGATACACGTAGCAATGCTTTAAACATTTTAAATTCAGCCGTATGATCCATTATTGTGCATCGTCCTGGACAATCCACCTCATCGATCAGGATGATTTTCTTTTTCAATGGTCATCCAATTTGACTCCTCAGGATGATCGCCTGTGTCTTATCGTCCCAGATGATATCTGAACATCCTGGATGACTTTACTACCTTTTTGATCAATCATTCCGGATGCAATTATTTCACCTGATCGTCTTAGACGATTCTATGGTCGTCTTGTACAATCTATCTGATTCTTTAAAAATCGAGGCTTCCAAACTTTTTTTCTCACACACCCTCCTTCAATCCGCCTTGCTCTCCCTATTTCCCTATTTTTCTTGGTCATGACTGGTGGCAAAAGATCTTGTATGCCTTCTGGAAGATCCTCGAGGTCAAATTTGGACCCTTGATTCACTAAGGCGGCAGATCAAGCTGCCTATCAGAGGTACAAGATGGATAATTACCCTAATTTGGATAGAAGAATGGGGTTATTAAAAGAATTTTGTAAAGAGAAAGGAATTGATCACAACTTTTCAGCACCTAGGACTCCTCAGCAAAATGGGGCTATTGAAAGAAAGAATAGAACTTAGATAGAAGCCGCTAGAGCCATGTTGGATAAATATTCACTTCTAAAATATTTTTAAGCTAAAGTAGTTAGTAAGGCTTTTTATGTTCTAAATAAGGTAAGTAATAGATCCAAGTTGAACAAGACACCTTATGAACTTTTTAAGGGGAGAACACCTAATCTTTCACATTTATATTTCTTTGGATATAAGGTGTTCATTCATAATAATGGTAAAACTCCTTTAGGAAAATTTGATCCTAAATATGATGAAGGAATTTTTCTAGGATATTATAGTATTGGCAAATCTTTTAGGATTTTTAATAAGAGGACTTTAGTAGTTAAGGTGGCCACACATGTAGTTTTTGATAAATCTGGTATTTTTGAAGAGTCAAGGTTGGATGAAAAAATATATAAGAGATCTCCTTAGGAATTGAAAAGATAAATTTTGAAGAGAATGTTGGAATAAAAAATACATTACCTAGAGAATGAAAATTTTCTAAAAGTCACCCTAAATAATTGATTTTTGGTGAACCAAGTAAAGGTATTAAAATTAGGCATGAACTTAAAAAATAAGTGAACCACTCAGCTTTTATATCAATGATTGATCCCACTAATATAAATCAAACACTTTTTGATGAATTTGCGATTTTGGTCATATGGTAAAATTTAATCAATTTGTTAGAAATGATGTTTAGTAATTACTTGAAAGACCTAAAGATCAAAGTGTTGTTGGAACTATGGGGTGTTCAAAAATAAAAGGAATGATTTAGGTGTATTGGTTAAAAATAAGGCAAGATTGGTGGCAAAGGGGAATAATCAAATAGAAGAAGATAATTATGAAGAAACTTTTACCCCATGGTCAAACTTGAAGCGATAAGGGAGTTACTAGCCTTTGCATGTTTTAAAAGTTTTAAATTATTCCAAATGGATGTTAAGAGTTTCTTTCTTAATAAGGTGATACAAGAGGATGTTTATGTTGAGCAACCTTCAGGTTTTGAAAAATCAAAATTCTTTAATCACTTGTTTAAATTGAAAATGGCATTGTATGAACGAAAATAAACATGTAGGTCTTGGTTTGAGAGGCTAAGCACTTTCCTACTAGAAAAATCATTTGTTAAAGTAAGTGTGGACACCACTCTCTTCTTAAAAAGGGTAGGAGATGGCAAACCTATTTTTCAAATATATTTTGATTATATCTTATTTGGATCCACCAATAAAAATCTTTGTGATGATTTTTTAAAAATAATGAGTAGTGAATTTGAAATGAGTTTGATGGGAGACTTAAGTTACTTTCTTGGTTTTAGCATAAGGTAGAAAGAGGATGGAACAATTCTTAACCAGTCAAAGTATATTAAGGACATCCTCAAGAAATATAAAATGGATAAAGCTAAGCCAGTGAGTACACTAATGTGTTCCTCAATATAATTAGATAAGGACTCTAAAGGAAAATCTATTGATCAAAAGAAATTTAGAGGAATAATTGGATCATTACTCTGCTAATAGACTAGATACAATATTTAGTATTTATTTATGTGTTAGATTTCATGCTGATATAAAGGAATCACATTTGACTACTGTTAAAAGAATTTTGATATATCATTTGAAAACTCAAAACTTAGGGATTTGGTATCCTAAGTATAGTTATTCTTTTGAAATCATTATATATTCTGATTCAAATTTTATAAGATGTAAAGTTGATCAGAAAAGTACTTCTAGAACTTGTCAATTCATACAAAACTCTTTAGTTTCTTAGTCTAGTATAAAATAGAATTCAATAGCCCTTTCTACTATTAAAGCAGAATACATTGCCTTTGATAGTTGTGTAGTACAGGTTCTTTACTTAAAATAATAACTTATTGATTTATGATTTTTTATTGGCACTATTCTAATTTTTTTGTGATAATATAAGTGTTATATGCATGTCAAAGAATCTTATTCAATATTCTAGAATCAAGCATATAGATAGTTCATTTTATACGAATTCTATAATTCATATATGATATTTTTTCCTGAGTTGAGCAGACGAGAATATGACTTTTATATACATATCATACTGTATGATACAACTTTGTACTATACAAATCAATAATTTTGTCTGTATGAATAGGGCATATTTTCTTATGACAGTTATTTTTTACATATCGTACATATAAAATCCCATTTCATATATACGATCCTATTATAAGTTTGCATGTAGACAAACCTATCTTCCATATATAATCTTTATTATTCTAATCATCCCATATGAACACGTGTTCATTTGTATGATCGTACTGGTCAAAAAGCTATATGAAATGACTCCTCGGGAATGGCATTTTACAAAAAATTATTTCATTTTTGGCAGTTTTCATTTGTATGTATGAAATTATTTTGTCATGTATGATATTGAAATAAAACTTATGAAAAAATTTTGTACTGTACAATAGTGCCATTTTTCTTTAAATTTGAAGGTAATCGATGGTTTTTCTTCACAATCTTCTCCAATCTCAAACCATATAATGTCCTAACTCTAGAAATGGCTAGTTGCAGCAAGCGCGCATGATCTTCCAAGGCCTCTTTCTCTTATCCTGGTAAACTTGATGAGAAATTTCTCTCAAAAGATAATGAAGAAGCCTATGGTCATTTCTTTGAGGCTAAGATAACTCCATCTCGTCTCCTGATCTAAACAGACATTACCTTTCCAGTTATTTCTCTTTTTGATTCAACTCAATTCTCTTTTATTCTCACTTTGATTTATGCTTATTATCATGACAAATTATATTTTTTCCTTGTAAACATGAGAATGAATGAAAATCATTCTAGAATGTCTTCATTTATTTTTAAACAACAATTAGATATTACCAAGGAAGATTTAGGCACCTTCCTACATGTTAGAACTGAAGGGGTTAGGGCACACACAATGACTTATAGGTTTGATTTTGACTAGTTTGAAATTAATCAAACTCTTAAAGGTGTTTCTTGAGTCAATCACCTATCCCATGTGTACACCCTGAACCAAAATTTTAGGATTATCTAACATGAATTAAGGACTTATATTATACCAAAAGCTGGTGATCATATCGACCAACTCCTTTATTATTTACAGTCACATACCTCATCATGGAAAACACTCCTATAGATGAAGCCAATTAATTATGGACTATATCTATAAGCTTTCCATAATTAGACTCCATCAAAAAAGGAGAAATAAAAATGTGGCTTTACGACATTTGGTGGTTTATATTGTAGAAAAGAAATACAACATAATTCATCCTGATCCTCCTACTCAGCTTCTTATTTATTTTATCGATGCTTCTTTCTTTTACTTTTTAACCAAGACCAAGGAGATGAGGGAGAAGAATCTAATGAAGAAGGAGCACCTGCTCCTACACCTGCACCTGCTCCTAGACCTGATCAGCCTTTTTATTAAGATGTGGTCCAGCATTTTGATAGACTTAAAACTCATTTTGATCAACGGTTTGATCAAATTGAGACTCACTTAAACTAGTAGGATGCAAGATATAATGAAAACATGAGATGGATTCAAGGATAGTTTGACTCTCTCAACACACAAGTAGCTACCAACAATAGCTACTTTATAATGTCCAAACCTCCTCAGCCACCTCTAGATCAGAGTCCTTCAGATTATTAGTTATTATCTTCTGTTGTACTTGATGTTTGTGTTATCTTCTTTCCATAATCATGTGATAACTTAGAAATGTTGTTTTTCTTTTTTGGTATGATGTATTGGATGTATTTGTTTCATGTGTTTAATGAAATGATGTTTATATTGTGTTGAATTTACTCTTCTTGAATTATTTTAAGTTTTTATAGACTAATAAAATAAGTTGATCTCGAGAATGAAATTTTAAAATACTTTGCTCTACAAATTAATTTCCTTCCAAATTTAATTTCTCAATTTTAAATTAAATTATGGTTAGATGTAGATTAGAAGATCATCTTCATGTTCAAATAGACAAATATTATTTACCTATAATTATTGCAAAAGAAATATCTTATTTTTATCTTAATTCTCTTCCAATGTTTTTTTTTAGTTAATTATTTGAATTTATTTTAAGATTTATTGATATTGGAAAGATTGAAAAAAATAAAAAGATACACAAAGTGTGTCAGGCTTGAAAAGTTGCACAAAATGTGCCACAAATTTAAAAAGATGCTCAATATTTGCCAAAATATAAAGCGGCACAATATTAGCCCAAACTGGAAAGATACACAAAGTGTGCAAAAAATTGAAAAGATGTGCAATGTCACTAATTGAAAGTTTCATACAGTTCTTTCCTTTATCTTTCTATTTCTTACACAAATCAATTTAAGCAACAATAATCTATAGTATTGAATTAGAAACTATTTAATCTTTTTTTCATCATTTTTGTAATAATTATTTTTATTTGATATGCCTAGAATAAATAGTGAACCTGGTTGACTATTCTTATCTTAATTGTTCTTTGATTTAAAATATGAGACTTTCCTTTTTTGCATTAAGACTTTAATCTTATATTTGAAAATAATTTAAAATCTTCTTCATCATAATTTATTAGATTTGTCAATAAATTTTTTTTTTTCAAGAGGTACTTCCCTTTTTTTGCTATTGTCAAAAGGGTAGTAATTGTTTATTGTTTGATTGTATAATTTAATCGTGTGTTTGATTGTTGTGTCTGGTGTGTATGGGTTTTGTGGGTATTGATTGTTGTTTTGTTGTTGTGTTATTTTTGAATTTTTGTTTTGATTTTGATTGAAATCCCTTGTTTCTTAACTGAACATTCATTGAGGGGGAGCTTAGGAGAAAAATAACCTTTAGTGTTAACTAAAAAAATAAATGTTTTTCCATCATAGAAAAGGGAAAGATTGTTACAACTCAGATTTGAAAATTATGCTTTATATAATGTGATTTTTAATGATACCAAAATGTTATTGTTTTTATTACTACTTATCTAACATACATTGGATATATTTTATTTTTATTGTTTGTATGTATTAATATTTCATGGAAATCATTCTCCAAACTATCAAAGACTTGAATGGGGAGCACATAGGGTAGAACACATACACACACTCAGCAGTTATAATTCAGAAAATCTTTAATGGGGAACAATTATAAAATCATTTTAGATCTTTTATTATTTTATTACACTTTATGTTACAATCAACATAAGTAGCAAAACATATAAAAACTCACATTTAAAACCACCCTATGAAATGTTGAGTTTTTCTTGTCAAAATTCTTAGATTTCACTTTTATACAACATATTAATAAACAAAATGAAAACATTTATCAAACTATATTAAATTAAATAAATTGCCATAAAATTTTCACAAATTGTCTAATTTAAAATCAAAAGAAGGGTAATAGATGCCTAGCTTGAGATGAACAACACCTTCAACTTGTCTGATGAAAAAATCTAGCTTCGTGGCCTCAAAACCCTATCTTCCTTTTTTCTATTTCATATTTATCCTCTTCGGCCCCGCTCTAGTCTTTTTTAGTGAATGGGAATAAAAAAAGGTGAATTGGCTAATTCTTTTAGACATTTATATAAAACTATCAAAATAAACTTAGCCCCATGACACTAAACCTCCTAGCACCACCGCACTTCCAAGATAAAATTCCTTATAAATAGAGTCCTAGGTAATAGGTGAAGGGCTATGGAGATTCTTAGTGTGGAGGCTCAAGATCTAGCCTGGGAGGCTAGGGTTGAAGGCTTTTTGAGAAGAGAAGTAGTGTAAATATTTCTCTATTACCTTGGGATGGAGAGAGGCTTCTCCACCTTAATTGGAACAAAAGGAGAGAGTTAGTGTGTCATGCCCTATGATCTAATTTGGAAGAATTACCAATTTAGAATCTTCTAATCATCTAGCAGACCCACTAATAATCATCCATATAAGAAAATAATATGTATCACAAATAATATCTTTCATTTTTCATACTCTTAAAACATGTATATTTCATTTTATCTTCAAAAATCATTTACATTAGCAATGAATATATATTTCTAATCAATCTATCTTACTACATTTATATCTACAAAAATAAACAAAATAAATAAATAAATACCTATCTTTAGAATTTGATCTATCACACTCCACTAGATCCTTATCCTTCCTTGAAATTATGAAATATTACATAATGAGCAGAAGCCTAGTAGGTCACTAAAACCTACCACTCTACCAAAGAATGAAAAGTAGAACAATATCCATGCAATCATTCAAATCATCAACAGAGCAAGGTTATCATGAATTTATGTTTATAAGAACATATCAACAGGAGTAATAATGGTTAGTATGATTAGAATCAATCAATACGACAAAAGTATACAACTATGTAGTAATCATCAACTTAGTTCTATCCAGTATATGGAAATGGCTACTTGAAGGCTATCATGGAATCATTAAAAGCAATGTAATCATATCTTAATTACAATAGTTATCAGTGCAAGTGAACATCATGAATACCCTTTATATTTCTTATCATGCTATTTAAGCAGTATGTACCAATCTCATATACCAAGTGTATCATATATCTGCATCTATATCAATATCATTATGCATCATTTTTATGTATCATATCTTGTATCATTTAGTTATGTATTATATGACATATGCATATTCATATAATCTCTATTTATTTAATGACACACTCACTTTGTGGGCTATAATTGATACCATGCAAGTGCATGTGTTGTGTCTAGTAATATCAAAATGGGTTGTATCATTCCAAAGAGGATTAGAATAATATTAATACCAATTTAGTATTACTTTTACTAGTTGCTAGATGTATAATGTCACATGGATTAAGCAGTTTATGCTTACTAAATTTTAAATTTGTACGTGGCTTATCCACAAATTAAGTGAAGCTTAGAGGAACTAGAAATAACATTAAATAAATGTTTAACATTTAGACCCATTCTATTTAACACACACTTTCTTATCGCATTATAATCCCAAATTGATTTAGCCTAACATTACAATTAATATGAACATGAAAAGCTTCATTGTAAAGACAAAATAAATAAAAGTATTGAGTTGTATGAATAGATAGAACAAAATTTCTCTTGTAATAATAGATATATACACTCCTTAACCTCTAATCCTTCTCTCCTTACATACTCACACTCACACTCCTATTGGGAATAAGTATAAGATAAAATGGCTAGCCTTCTTCAATAATTTAGCAATGTAATTTATATAAAAAAAAATTAATTGATTCTAGCGCCATGGCACTCAAAGTCGTAACATTATAGTACTCTATAAATGAAATAACATTGCAATATTGATGAAGAACTCCACTGTGGTGCTCTTACTTAATTGATTTGTTATTTCTTAGGAGTAATTTAATTAGTTGCTCCAATATGGTGCTCTATCAATTAGGCATTTAGGAATTATAATCAATGATGTGGTGTTGTGGATATATAGCATTGCGATGCTTGGATGGTGATGCAGCACTGAGCACCCTTAAGTTGAGGCACCCTACTCTCTATTCTTGAGATTAGAATTTGGACTTCAATTCCACAATACTCTGAAGTCCAGCACCATAACATTGGGTATTTTTTGAGTTTCCTACATTTTCTTTGAATTTTCCTGTATAAAATCATTACATGAGGCAATTTTAAAGCAAAAACAAAAAAAGGATACCTTAAAATATAACAATTTTAAACTAACAAAATCCTCTAAAATTAAATTATTACTTTTTCGAACGTATCCATATGAACTTTAATTCATAGCTTATTTTACTTGAATGTAAGCTTTTGGATTTTTAAAGTTAAGAAAAAATTAACTTAATGGATTAAATAGTAGCATTCAATGGTTAATAACTCCTTTAATACATCTTATAATTGAAAGTTCATTAGGGATATTAAGCCCTTAAGACTGGCCCAAGGCTAACCAAGAGGGGGGGGGGGGGGGGGGGTGGAATTGGTATTTTTAAAAAAATCTTTCTTATAATCAAAGAACAAAACTTAAACCAAAATCACCACATAAATCAAAGTGCAGAAAAATAAATGCGGAAATAAAAAAAAGAAAGAACACACTAGATTTATAGTGGTTCGATCAACTCGACCGACGTCCACTCCCCGGAGGCGCCCTCCGAGTATTGAACTACAAAAGCGACTCTCCTTTTGCTCCCATAGCAAGGCGGAGAAGCCCTCACAAAAATGCCTTTCAGCCAACCCCAATGAGGCAGAGAACCCAACTCCTTTTGCTTCCTCCTGAAGCCGGTAGAGAACCCAACCCCTTTTACTTCCCCCTGAAGTAGGTAGAGAACCTAACTCCTTTTGCTTCCTCCTGAAGATTGTAGAGAACCTCGACTCCTTTTGCTTCCTTTTGAAGTAGGCAGAGAACCTCGACTCCTGTTGCTTCCTCCTGAAGCAGGCAGAGAACCTCGACCAATTGCTGAAGCTTACCTACCTTGAACCCCCAAGGACGAAGGACAAAGACTGAAGAAGACACCTTGGAACCTTGCTTGGAGAAACCTTTTTGAATACCTCTCATGAATTCCCCCTCATAAGTTCCTCCCTCTCTCTCCCTCTCCTCTTGGCTCTCTCAGGTCAAGACAGCAGCTAAAGGTCTCTTTGCATGAGAAAATTCGGGGTCCTTTAAATAGAATTTCAAGAACCGACATTATCATCCAGGATGATAGGAATATCATCCTGGCCAATCAGTACAAAGTAAGCTTAATCAGTTGAGATAATTTGGGACGATCAGAACAAAATTAGTTACATCGTCCAGGCCGATACAATATTGTCCTGGCTGATTAGTTCAAATTCGAGTACAATCATCCTAAACATCGCTCGAAATAGATTCTGGCTGATGTCAATCATCCTGGACATCATATTTGATCGTATCAATCAGCCTTAATTGCTTTCCATTATTACTAGATTAATTTAGGCATAATTTTACTGCATCGTTCAGGCCGATATTGAGATCATCCTGGCCAATATTGTGATCATCCTAGCCTATATTGAGATCATCCTGGATGATGTACTAAATTAAAGAATAACTAAATTGATCATGGCAGCTGATTCTTTCTAATTTGAGCCTATCGTCCTGGCTGATATAAGGATCGTCCAGGACGATTTGCTTAATGACAGCTGCTTAACCAGGATGTCCTAATTAGGGTTTCTATTTTTAGTTGGATTGTCCTGACAGATATGAACATCGTCCAGACGATGTACTCAAAACAGAAAAACTCAAAAAAACCCTTAAGTGTGTGTGTGTGTAAGGTTACTTAGCATCAGGAACCACTTTTACAAATGACTCAAGAAAAATTACAGTCACAGAGAATCATTATTGTTTGCTATCATAAAAAGTCTATTCCATAAACTTAGATTTGCAATAATAATAACCCAATATTCAATCTCCACTAATATTTCCTCTAAATCCAACTCTTAAATGTGTATGTAAATATTTTGACTATCTTACCTAAGTTTAATTATCTTGAGTTTTAGGAGAACATCATATTTTAGTTAATTTTTTGAGTCATAAGATAAGTTTCCTTATGTACCATAACTCCCACAATTTCCTATATGTTAATTTCTCCTTATACCATTTAGTTGGAGTTAGACTTTCAGTTACAAATTTTTGATGTTTCAAAACAATGTTTCACTTTGGTTTTCTTTTTCTTTTCATGTTTTTCATTTGTTATGTTCTTCTACTTTCTTTTCACTTTTTTTTTCTTTCTTTGAATATTTTTGCTAAGTACTACTTCTTAATGATTTTGAATATCTATTTTTCCCTTCCCGTTATGTGACCTAAGTAATTACTACTTAGGGTTCATCAAAGATCTTATGATTCCATAAGTATGTGCTTACACTAAGGCTTTAAATTATTATAAATAAGTCATTATAACTAAGCATTTAACCAATTAATCCTAAGATAAGTATTCAAGTGCTAAAGTGCTTTTAGTAGTCTTCTTTATTAGGAAGTGCTAGTTTTAATAAAATTAGGTTGATTAGTTTTGTTTTTTCCCACTTTGTGCATTATTAAAATCCTTAAGTTCTTATTTTTCTTATTGTTAAAATTCCAAAATTTATAATCCAAGAAAATATTAGAAATATTTGAAAAGAAATAATAAAATTAACCTTGCAAGATATTACTAAATAGAATTTCTTTGATTTTTCCTCAAACTTATATTTAAATAATAAAAATAAAAATAATAAAGAAAAATACAAAAAAAATAAAAATAAAAATAAAAAGAATCCTTTTTTACTCCACTTCATCTTATGTTTTCTTCTTTTTCTATTACTACTACTACTACTACTACTACTATTAATGTACTAGTCAAGATTCATAGGCTAGGGCTACAAGGAAAAATGTTCTCTTTGGGTCCTAAAATAATTGGCTATTCTTGAATATGCCATCCAATAATAGAAGAATCATATTGGTGATGCTTATGTTGCAGCTCGATGATAGAATTAATCCTGTTTCTCATCCTTTACTATACTACACACTTTCGTCAAGAGAACTTTGGATCCCAACAACTTGATCCTTGGGATTGATAATATGGTTTTATAAGGTATTGGGCTCTAGGTTTAGGTTGTACAAGGTGGTTGGGTTGACTAGAACTCTCACAAAGTTTCCTAGCAGTTATTTGAAAGGATTAGATTTTATTTTTTGTAAGTGTAGTGTTGAACTCATTTTTTCATGAGGTTATCTTGATCTACATCTCCTTGGTTTACATTCAATCACCATCTACAATCAACACTTCAATTAATCTATATCTCAATCAACTCTATAGTCATCCTTCAATGAACTTTAATTATATAGCCAATATTTAGTCAACCTAAAATAATTTAGATTACAATAAGTACATCCATAATTATTAAACCTCAACCACCTGGATAATTACAACCCTACATTAAAATTAGGTAGCTCAATACACTTCTTAGCATAACACACTAACTCATTGACCTCAATCATAATCCAAACTACTTTATTTGGAACACCATATATTCAATAAGGCATCACTGGGTTCTTGAGCAAGTGAATAATTAATTTGTCCCCACTAGGTTAGCTCAAGCTAAACCAATTAATCATCAAGTCAATCAACACTAATTGAACTCAAAATCAACTATGATCATTACTAAAAAATTATGAGTGCTATTCCTAGTGAATTGGACTTAGTGAGTCACCATGGTCTAGATAATAGCTGGCTCGGTCGACTGAACGTAATTCGGGCCAACTTAGACCAACTTGGGTGTGTTGCGAATCTGATTTCAGGAAATAGTATTTTGATGATAGTAAACACTTCTATTTCTCTGTGACTTCCTTGCCTATTAAAATTTCAGGTCCACAAGATCAAATTATAAGTTGAACCAACTCAAGATTGGATAGATTAAGACTGAGTCATTTTGTAATATATGAAACTGTATCTTTTTCCTTTTCATGAGTCCATTGTAATATTGTGGGTCCTGATGCTAAGTAACCTTGCACACACTTGCTTGGGTGAAATTTTCTACAATTTTAAAGTTTTTTATTTTTCCTCACATTATCCGGGATGATCAAAAAATTGGCCTAGATGATCAATTAAAAATAGAAACCCTAATTAGGACTTCTTGGATTAAGAAACCATCATTAAGCGCATCGTCTTGGACGATATTTGTATTGGCTGGGATGATAGGCTCAAATAAGAATGAATCAACCGCCAGATCTATTTAGGTAGCTTTTATTTTTGGACATTGTCCAGGATATTATCCTGGATGATGCAGTATAATTATGCCTAAGTAATCAAGTAATTAAGGAAAGTAATTTAGGTTTGATTGCTCGATCATATCATCTTGGATGATCGCAGGATCGGTCAGGATGACTAATTCAAAAACCTTAGTTATTCCTGGATAATCAAACATCGGTCAACTTCTATTTAGGATAATGCTCTGGATAATATGCATTGAATTGAACTAATCATCCGTGATGATCACGAGATCGGCCTGGACGATCAAGTTAATTTTTTAACATCTAGACATCCATTCTGGGTGATGTTCTGGATGATATTAAATGATTGTACTAATCATATAGGATGATATCCTATCAGCCTGGATGATATGAACAAAAACCTTCTAATCATCCCAAATTGTCCTGGCTGATTAAGATCGTCCTGGATGATAAAGTCAATTTATTGTAATTAAGAGCTATTATGAAGCTCTTCTATATAAGACCTCTTATTCTACCAAAGAGATCATGTGAGGGGAGTTTGCTGTTTTGATCTGAGAGAGCCAAGAGGAGAGGGAGAGCAAGGGAGAGAGAGAGAGAGGATCTTGTGAGGGAGAGTTTGTGAGGGGTTTCAAAAAGGTTGCTCCAAGTAAGAATCCATCGTCATCTTTTTCGATCGTCATCCCTAGTTTCTTGGGGGTTCTAGAGAGGTCTACTTCAATATCTGAACGAGGTTCTCTGCCTGCTTCAGGAGGAAGCAAAAGGAGTTGGGTTCTCTACCTGCTTTTGGAGGAAGCAAAAGGAGTTGGGTTCTCTGCCTCATCGGTGTCGGTGGAAAGGAGGTTTGTAAAGGCTTCTCCTCCTTGCTGTGGGGAAAAAAGGAGAGACACTGTGTTTAGTGCAATACTCGGAGGGTGCCTCCTGGGAGTGGACATAGGTCGAGTTGATCAAACCACTATAAACTTATGTGTTCTTTATTACTGCTTCGGTATTTAATTTTTGCACTTTGAATTCTGTGGTGAACTTTGGTTTTAGTTTGAGTTTTGATTAAAGATTTTTTAAAATACCAATTCACCCACCCTCTTGTTTAGCCTTAGAACTAGTTCATTCGGGCTTAACATCTCTGTCGAACTTTCAAGTGGTATTAGAGCGGGATTCATAAAATTGAGTTTTTGAAAATTTTTTGAATTTTTATCAATGGCTAACTTCGGTAATCATAATACTGCAGAAGGGTATTTTATTACCCGATCACCTTTGTTTGATAATATTCCTTTTAATTTTTGGAAAACTCGTATGTCTACATTTCTACAAATGATTGACTATCGCATGTGGATGCTTATTAAGGATGGTTATACCCCTCATTGTGAAATTAATGACATTAAAACTAAACTTCCTTTTACTGAATGGACTTTTGATGAAAGAGATTTAGTGCAACTTTATGCGAAATGTTTGAACTATTTTTTATGTGCTTTGAAATATGAAGATTATATGCGTGTTTCAACTTGTGTAACTAGTAAAGAAATTTTGGATACATTATGTATTACTTATGAAAATATAAATGAGGTTTAAGCAATCTAGATTGAATATTTTGTTGCATGACTATGAACTTTTTTGTATGAAGCCTACTGAATCAATTTCTGACATGTTTACTAGGTTTACTCAAATTGTCACCTCATTGCATGCTTTAGGAAGAGAGCTAACTAATTATGAAAGAGTCAATATGATTTTGAGATGTTTACCTTCTTCCTTTGATGCTAAGATTACGGTAATTACTGAATCTAAAGATTTAAATACTTATTCTATTGATAACTTACTTGGATCACTCATTGCTTATGAGCAAGGGGCAAATCAAAGAAATCTTGATATAGGTGAGAAAAAGAAGGAGAAAATTATGGCACTGAAGGCCAATAACATGGACACTGATTCTTTCGGGTCTAAAAGCGATGATGTTGCCTTCATCACTAGGCAATTCAAGAGCTTTCTAAGGAAGAATAATAAGTATCATCATAAGTGGAAAAAAGGGTATGGATAGAAAAAACTTTAAAAGTTCTTATGATCTTATTTGTTATAAATGCAAGAAGTCTGGACATGTCAAAGATGATTATCCTATACTTAAGGATCACTCAAGAAAAGAGAAGGGTGAGGAGAAACCCAAATACATAAAGGGCAAGAAGCAGTATCAAAAGGCATTCTGGGTAGATTCTACATCTGACTCATCTGAGACTAAAGCTGAAGAGGAGATAACAAATTTGTGCTTAATGGGTGATCATCTTTGTCAGCCTGATCAAGAAGAGGTATGTGAACCAACCTATAATCAATTACTTGAAATTTGTGAGAAAATTCATGCATCATATGAGAAACTTAAGAAATCGCATGTTAGTTTAAAATTGGAGTTTTTAAATTTTCAAAAAGAGCATGTAATTTAAAGTAAAGATCACACTCAACTTTATAGTAATCACAAGTCATTACTTAATGAACTTGATGAATTGAATAAAAAGCATTCTGAACTGATTGTTGAGCATGATTCTTTGAAAGCATCCTATACTCACTTAAATATTATTTTAAAACTTATATTGAAGAATCTGAGCATAAGGAGCACTATTTAAATGTTGATAATGCTGTTTTAGAAAGTGCTAACTTGAGATTTAAAGCTAAATTGAATACACTTGAGAGAAATTGGAATACATCCAAACTTGATCTAAAGCCAAAACCTAGAAAGAGGAATTATAACCCGAACAGATTAGTAAATCCTTTTCTTAGAGTTAGATATATTTCATGTGGCATGCTAGGACACATTTCACACACTTGTACTGTTCACCATAATACACATTGGGTGTGGAGACCCAAATTATAAGATTCATAGCATAACATACATGCATTACATTCTTCTTTTCATAAGAAGCGACCATAACCTGTTTGGATTCCTAAATCTTCATTTGATAATTTAGTAGATGTGCTCTCACTAAAGACCTTGTGAGATCATGTGGTACTTGGACAACGGAGGCTCGCGGATCTTAATTGCTTAAACTTATTGCTTAATAAATTCTGATTTGCATGTTTACTACTCTATTGATTGTAGTTAGAAACTATTCTTTCCGTTTTACTTTTGAGTTAATTTTTTATTTCTGTTGCTATTTTGTAGTTGTTTCATCTCTATTGTTTTTCTTTTTGTTTATTAGTTTTTATTATATTTGGTCATAATTGAAATGATATTTTATGCTTTATTTTTGTTTTTGATAATATGTAGTCAATATTTTGACATCTCTAAAATTAATTCAAGGAAGAAACACTGTTGATTGTCTCTCTCTCTCTAACCTCTTTTAGCGGTGAAATTTTCTTTTCCAAACAAAATTCTATCTCAAATTAACAACTGAACTTTGTAACTAAAATCTTTCTATCTTGCTACAATAATCTATCTTATATATATAATGTTCAAAGTCTTTATATTACTTCCAATTTCTTTAAAATCTTATTGTTGCATTTATCATATGAAAGTGATTCTATTTTGTAGTTTATTCTCCCCTTTATTAGAGAGTGAGTTTTTCTTCTCCAATATATGAAAGATATACTCACAACGGAGAGTTTTTAAGAGTTTTGAAGAAGGATTTAGCTTGCAAAAAAAAAAAAAAAAAAAACAAGGGCATAAAATTAGCCCCAAAAATAAAAGAAAAGTGAAAAGATGCGCAATGATTGCCAAAAAATTGAAAGATATACAAAGTTTATCAAAAATTAAAAGATGCACAAAGTGCTTCAACCAATTGACAAGTGGTATAAAATAATCCAACTAAAAGCAAGCTTCCCTCCCTTTCAAATCATTAAATCTTAGAAGAATTCAGGTGCCACTTGATATTTTCAAAGGCTTCAGTTGAAATTCTTTTATTTTGACAAATTACTTTGGTATATTATTCTATAAGATATTTTCTTTCTGGAACAAAGTTTTGAATGAATCTCTTTTCTTATCCAATTGGTTTATTCTGAGTTAGGACTTTTGCTTTAAGAAGGCGATTTTGCCCTGAGAGAAGTCTGAGGTAGGGTTAATAGAATCAGATATTCTATCATTTTTGGATTTCGACAATGTTAACTCATTGGTCTTACAAGTCTTTAAATTCAATCACTTGGAGATTTTATCATTTTTGTGCCTTATTTATTTAAAAGAAAGAAAAATATTAGTAATAAAAATTAAAAAATTTTCTTATTTTTGTTTCTTTTTGTCTCTTATTTTCTTGATTTTTCATATTTTAACTTTATCTTTTACTGGTGTTTTTATATTTTTGTTCATCAGCCTGTACGATCCAATTGTTCATCCTGGATGATGCACGTGGCATTACATTTAAACCCTTTAAATTTGAATGGTACGATCAATTATTGATGATAATCTTGGATGATCCACCTGTTCATCCTGGATGATACACTTAGAAATGCTTTAAACATTTTAAATTTGGTCCTATGATCCATTATTGTGCATCATCCTGGATGATCCATCTAATCAGCTAAGATAATTTTCTTTTTCAACGGTCATCTGACTTGACTCTTCAGGATGATCTCTTATGTTTGATCATCTCGGATGATATCTGATCATCCAGGATGATTTTACTGCCTTTTTGACCAATCATCCCGGACACAATTATTACACCCGATCGCCCTGGAAATTTTGCGATCGTCTTAGACGATCTGTCTGATTCTTTAAAAACTAAGGCTTCCAAACATTTTTCTTACGCACCTTCCTTCAATCCATTTTTCCCTCCCTATTTCCCTATTTTCCTTGATCATGATTGGTGGCAAAAGTTCTCTCATGCCTTCTGGGAGCTCCTCGAGTGCAAATTTAGACCCTTGATTCACTAAGGTGGCCGATCAAGCTACCTATCAGAGGTACAAGATGGCCGGGATCACTGTATCCTGAACTTTTAACCCTCACATCCTTTCCTATTCTATTCTTAATTTATTTGCTCACACTACTCTCTCTTTCCTCCTCACTCTTACCGTCTCATTTATTTCAGAGTTACTATTTGAATTTTTCACTAGCCTCCGCATCAATTCCTCTTTTATTTCTCTTCAGTCATATGTGAATAGACGTCATGTCGAAGTCACATATCAAGACTGTAAAGAACTCCTGCAACTGTCCACCATAGGAGATAAACTCCACATCCTGTGTCAAGATCCCGACTATGATTGGGCTCAAGCTGACCACTTTCTAACAAACTTTAATGCTTCCTATCATGTTGGAGAGTCTAGCAGCTTACTCAAAGAAGCTAGGACAATCCAAAATATCCTTCGCACCTCTATTCTTCTAAAAGTTGGCGATCGTATTCATATCACTCCCCTCCTTTCGATCACCACTTTTTATATTATGGCCCATCATGAATTTAATGCCTCTGATCTAATTTTTTGATATATTAAGCACTTGACTAGCATTCAAGATCTAGGACATAGGAGGAAGCCCAATATTGCCTTAGGTCACATCATTACCTATGTCCTAGAAACTAAATACAACCTCCAATATCCTGCCTGACCAAATTTTCAACCTGCTTTCTACTCAAATAACTCCTTCCACATTCTTCACAATACTTGTCTCCACCCGGGGTACGAGTAAGCTAAGAGAGCTGAGGAGGAGGCAACTCCTGCACCTATTCCAGCACCTGCTCTAATCCGCCAGCACTCACAGCTGGATCAGCTGGTAGATCCAAAAATTATCTTGGCAATCAGTTAAAAATAAAAACCCTAATTAGGGCATCCTGGTTTAAACAACCATCATTAAGCGCATTGTCCTGGATGATAATCGTATAGGCCGGACGATAGGCTCAAATAAAAAAGAATTAGCCACTAGATCTATTTAGGTAGATTTTATTTTTGGACATCATCTAGAACATCATCTTAGACAATGTAGTACACTTATGCCTAAATTAATCTGGTAATTAAGGTTTGATTACTAAATTATAGCATCCTGGATGATCACAGGATTGGCCAAGATGATTAGTTCAAAAACCATAATTTTTCCTAGATGATCAAATGTCGGCCAGCTTCTATTTAGGGTGATGCTCTAAATGATATGCACTGAATTGAACTAATCATTCAGGATGATTGCGAGATCGGCTAGGATGATCAGGTTATTTTTTCATCATCTAGATATCCATTTAGGGTGATGTTCTAGATCATATTTAATGACTTGTGCTAATCATACAGGATGATATCCTATAGACCTGAATGATATGAATAAAAACTTTTTGATCATCTAAAATCATCCTGGCTGATTAAGCTAAATTTATACTGATCGTACAATATGAAATTTATATCATCATGGATGATAAAGTCGATTTGTTTCAATTAAGAGATATTCCAAAGCTCTTCTATACAAGACCTCTTATTCTACCCAAGAGATCATCTTTTACTGCTATTCTGACCTAAGAGAGCCAAGAGGAGAGGGAGAGCAAGGGAGAGAGAGAGAGAGAGAGGATCTTGTGAGGGGGAATTTGTGAGGGGTTTTATAAAGGTTTCTCCAAGCAAAAATTAATCATCGTGTTCTCCGATCATCATCCTAAATTCCTTGGGGGTTCTAGAGAGGTCAACTTCAGCATCTGATCGAGGTTCTCTGCCTACTTCAGGAGGAAGCAAAAGGAGTTGGGTTCTCTACCTCCTTCTGGTGGAAGCAAAAGGAGTTGGGTTCTCTGCCTCACTAGGGTCGGTGGAAAGGAGGTTTGTAAAGGCTTCTCCACTTTGCTGTGGGGGCAAAAGGAGAGACACTGTGTTCAGTGCAATACACAAAGGTCGCCTCTAGGGAGTGGACATAGGTCGAGTTGACCAAACCACTATAAATTTTTGTGTTCTTTATTACTGCTTCCGCATTTAATTTTTGCACTTTGATTTCAGTGGTGAACTTTGGTTTTAGTTTGTGTTTTGATTAAATATTTTTTAAAATACCAATTCACCCCTCTCTTGGTTAGCATTGGAACTAGTTCATTAGGGCTTAACATCCCTGTCAAACTTTTAGGTTCAAATCACCACATGCATTTCAATGAAACTCTCATCCAAAACCATTTCATTTTGTGACTCAAAGGCTTTCCAACTCTTCATGAGTAAGTTCATGACTGGTTTGACTTTATCAAGCTTATGAGCATGGTCAATCCTTCACATACAAATTGCACAACATTCAAACTCTCAAACCCTATCTCCAAACCATTCTATTCCACTCCAATACCATAAAAAAATCTTCCTCAAGCTCATTCCAATCAATAAAACTTAGTTGGCTATCAACTCAAGCTAATGAATGACCTCTCTATAATCAACACTCCATTCAAATACTATAAGTTTTGCTCTAAACTCCTTTTTCTTTATTCCAGTATTAGTTAAAACTCATCCTGAATCCAACACAACTCAATTGACTAGTCAAACAATCAACTCAAGCTGATAAACTACCTCAAGCTTGTATTTCTGTCCATACTAAACTTCTCAAGTGGTTTAATCATATTCTAGTGCTTTCCTAAGCTCCCCCTAAACCCAACTCAACTATTGGTTTTGTCTTAAAAAAGCCTGAGCGGTCACCTCCATATGAAACAAATCAAAGTCATTTCACCTACTCCAACCACTCTATTATGTAACAAATTAAAATAGGTGTAAGGCAACCAAGCATTGCATCAAAGGCATCCTAACTGTCCCAACGAACTCCGACAGCTTAATTGTCAAGTCCTCTTAAAACCCTCAATTTTTAGTAATCAAACTCCAACTAGCCTCTTTCCAGATGACCTTTTGTTTCATTTTGCTCCCTTAGAGGTTCTAGTGCATTCCCTTGGCAAATTTCTTATGTTTAGAGGTCACCAACTTTTAGATCGATGAAGAACCAAAAATGCTGTCTTTCCAAATCGATCCAGTTCTTCATATAACCATCCTTAGAGTTTGAACTCATCACCAAAGTTATTGAGGTTATTTTAATAAAGAAAATGAGCTATCATATAACTCATCACATCTGCTATGTGAAGGTATTCTCCTAAGCCTAGTGTTCCAATAGGTTTCTAAATATGTTTTTAAGGTTAACATAAAAAGCTCTATTAACACTTTCCCACTCTTGTTTTAGTGATATATCCTTTATATATCAAATATCATGCCATTTAAACAACTATAGAATAAGTTTAAATAAAATTTTGAAATTTAGGTTTCAGGTTTTTGTTTGGAGAAGAAGATCCTAGAGTCATCCGATCTGTGCAAATCACACTAACGTTGGCGTGTTTAATCCAACAAACCTAAATATTTGAGAAAATAAGATTTTAACTAACTCAACCTTACCCACCTATTTCAAACCATGTTAATCAAATAGCTATTTGCTTTGTCCAACATGGTTAAATATTCAACCACGTGTTGCCGTATGGTTGAATGGGATGTCGCCCCATGTAAAGAGCAGTACACTAACATTGCTGCCATCCTACATGTCCTGATCCCCTTCAGATGCTTGTAAAGAACTGCTGCCAGCATTAATCTAATAAAATTAATTTTAAAAATATATTTTTAAATATGAAAAACTTAAAAAAATTTCTATAAATATAATACTCAACCATTATTTACAAATAACCCCACATTCTGTTTAGAATAAAAGTCATCATCTTTAAAAAATAAAATTAGAGTTTGTTGATGTGTATTTAGGGAATAATTGTAGTTATATACATTTTCAAATTTCCTTAACTATTCCCTAAATAAATATCCAATTAAGCTAAAATTTAAATGTCATAAATTAGATGATATTAAGAGCAACCACTAATTTTCTCAAGGATGTTTAAGGTTAGCCTTATTTATAAATAAATTTATAAGAATCTAGGTCATGGTTTGACCTAAATTTTTGTAAATTTGCTATTAATTCAATAATAATCCATTATATGCATATAATACCTCTATAGAATGTGTAATCAAAGCTCTATCAATAAAAAATGCATTAGTTGAGTTTATTGAGTAGATAAAGAGTAATTAGATTATTATAGTTTTCAAAATTTTTATTATTTGCTCTTTATGTATATAATATCTTGAGATAAATTTTGGGTGAGATAAATTAGGGAATGTTACTTATATTCCTTAATTTCTCTAAGACAATTCAAATTATGTTTAATTGGGTATTGAATTTGTAAGCCATTGGGTCATTATTGAACCCAAATATTTGGAAATTCGTTACCTCTAATATTTTTATATTTAGTTTATTTGATTGTTTTAGTATGATTGTCTGTGTATGTACAAGGGGTAGATACTTTGATTAAAAAAATATTTGAAAATTAGTGACATTTAAGGATAATAATTAATGATAAGGTCTAATTAACTTATAAAATTCTTAGGAAATCATACAAACATCCAATAGCGATGAAACATTAAACTAGTGAACTTAGACATATTTTACACCCTAGGAATTAATTCTACTTTGATTTAACATGAATTGACCTTAAAATAAAATTAATAAAAAATAGCAAATAATTAAGGTCCAAATCTTCCGAAATTCATAAAAGTCAAATAAAATTCATTAAAAAACAAAATGAATTTTTTTAACTTTAATTAAAATCTGCAATTACTTAAAAAAAACATCCATATCCAAACTTGATTAAATTTTAATTCATAATAATTAACTCTGAATTAAATATAAATAAAAAAAATTCATTATGAATTAAATATAAATCAAATTAACTCCAAGTTTTTAAGAAAATGATCTATTTGTTAATATTAATCAATGACATAGATTTCTTAACTATTTGGATTAATTTATTTATAAAATTAAATAATCCAAGCTATGTAAATAATGGACAATTTAATAATTCATTAAATAACCCATTTCATATATAGATAAAAAAGGATAATAAAAATAACTTAAATAGACATGATTAATTAAAAAAAAATTAGAGATTAATAATTTGAATTTTGTAATTCAAAGCCTTCAATGCACATTAAATCACCCAATAATCTCCTTATATGATGCATGACTCCTTTTAGGAAGGCATTCACATACTTTATTAGGAGATTTTAATAAGATTGAATAACCAATTAAGAGTTCCATGCACTATACTAGCCTCCATTTATAAAAGGTATAGTTGTGCAAAATTCATAATCCTTAACAAAAAATGAATAAAATAATTGACTCTTTATCTCATGCTTGACTCCATTTGGAGAGTATGTGCCTTGGATTAATGGTCCCTTTTTAATCCCATAATAAATCAATAATAAATATTTAAAGGTTTTATGTAATCCTAGTTACTATATGGGAATAATTTAGGGGTGTCAAAACTTGACCCAACTCAAAACCCAACCTTGACATGATGTAGAAAATTTTAGTTTTGAGTCAACCCGTTTTCCATATGGGCCAGGTTCGGGTTCGCGATTTTGATCCTTTGGCTAGGATGGGGATCCGTGGGAGGCTCACCAGGATCATGCTAATCTCCTTCCATATTTGGGTGGCTAATTTAGGAAGGATTATATTAGGAAAATTATGTATTATTTTGTAATTATTTATTTCCTTGTTAAGAAATCTTGTATAAATCTATAAATAGGGATAGTTTTGTATAATAAATTAAGTATTTTCCCTTCCTTGAATTTAACACTATCAATATAAAGAAAACAAAAAGTTTGATTTAGATATCATGCTTTTACAATAGAAATACTAGATCCAACACCGTCTAGGGTAATTACATATTTCCCCAAAGAAAAAGTAAGATTTTGTTATTATTTATAGAGAAACACAAGATTGTATAATAAGAAGACATCAAGGAGAATCAAGGGCATGTCATGCTTTAAAAAGAAAAAGTTGTTTGACAATATGAGCTACCCAACAAATATGAAAGACCAAGTGTAAATACAAAGTAAGGTTACTTGTATTACAAAGGAAGGTTGAAATTGAGCAATCAAGTATTACAACATTTTTGTCCATAAGACAGTGTAAGTATCAAGTCATTTTGAGGCATAAACATCAAAATTAAACTATTAAATTAATTAAAAAAAGATGGAATAACAAATAACAAATCAACATCAAATTAAGATATAAAATAAGGTCAGAAAAAGTCAAAGTAAGATCATAACAATAAATCTCTCACACTTTCAATTTAACATAAATAACTTGAGTAGGCCCTTAAGAGTATAATTTATGAATTCAAAAGTCTCCATTTTTTAATCATTTTGTGAATCTTCATTAGAATCTTAATCTAGTAAGTTGCTTTCTTTTCTCCCTCATCCTCAATTGTAATTGCAAGTGCAAGTGTCATCAAGTGCGAGTGCATCATACAACTAGGAGTTGAGGACCCAGGAGCTATTCTAGTTCTCAATTTTATTTGTTTTTGGTTTAGATGCAGAGAAATAGTAAAATATAATTTGTTAAGTATATTAAATTTTTAAATTAAAAATTTTAAATAATTTAAGCCCTTACTTTTGAGCCCTACATCTCTTAAAAATTGCACAAGGTATACCTTGAAGCGCACCTCAAACCCACGGAGGCATAGACCACCTCAAACAATGTAATTCGCATGCCTTATGGTATTTCTTTTTTCAAAATTGTGCTAAGGAAGGTCTTGAGGAAAGCCTTTTATTGCATAATTTTTAAAAAAAGTTACAAAGTACTTATTGAAGAAGTTTTATATAATGAAAGTATTTTTCGTAGTTTTCCCCTAAACGGGGGAGACGCCGGGAGGCTGCCGAAATTTCAGGTGAATGCATGATCACACTCGGACCTGTTTGAACTCAAAAGAATAAAGATGTGGACTCAAATTGAACATTTGAACTGGCGCAAAGATCTAATTTGGACTATAAAGGACTTGTACTCAAACAAGGACAGTGGACTTGGGACCTCAATCAGAATAAAACTCAAGTGACTAATGAAAAGGCCAAATGAAATAAAATCAAAGTTTGGACCAAATTTAAATCAGTTTGAACAAAATTGAACTTGCAAGAACTTCAGAAGACACTGAACCAAGGACTTGAACTTATACTCTTAACTTGGACATTAATGGTTTGAACTATTTGAACTCAAGCAAGTACTTGAGTTGGACAACAAGGGACATAGAAATGATTTTGCACATTGAGTTCATGAACTTGATTTGAATTGGGTATGACAGGGTCCAGACTTGAGTCCAGTTTGAACATCGTCGGCCCCTCACATTCGACACCAATCAAACTACAATGCCTCTCACGGATGTATTCAGTGTAGCACACAACAACTGCAAATGCCCACGAGCTACAATAAAAGGCTCCTGCGCATTCAACCTACGGTCTAAGAAGATGCAATCGTCTAACCACCTGAGATTGGTAAAAGGGTGGATATGATGCAGAAATAATGGGTCTTCTACAAACATTTTTAGGAGGTCGTAGTGGATACAACAGTCCTCTGCCGTCGAGCATGAGCCACCTATGGATAACAACAGTGGATATGTCGTAGGTACAACGAACCACTATGGTCATAAGTATAGACATCCCCCACCTGAGACTGGTGAAAAGTGGATGTGATGCAGATGTAAAGGACTCTCTTACAAATACTCCTAGAAGCTCGTAGTGGATATAACGAGTCCCCGCAAATATGTACAAGTCGCTTGTGGATAACAACAGTGAATATATCATAAGTACAACGAACCACTGTGGACACAAGTATGGATATCACCTACGTTAATGGTGATCAAGATCTACAAGTATGTCGAGTATAAGGGAAACTTGATGTATGAAAAGGAACACCCCCTGACAGAAGGGATGAAATGTTTGAACAAATTAGAACCAAGCTTCCTCGTATTCTAAAGTCTCTTCTTAGTTCTATACTTAAGAAGAAAATAGTTCCAGTGCCCGCAAACACCGGAAGTAACAAATCCATTACACTGATGAACTTAAAAAGAGTTCTATATAAAGCAACAAATTTCAAAGTTCAGAAAGATGTCCCCGATGAATGAGAAAGGGGAATCAACACCAAGACACACGCCACCGGATCTGCAACCTCTCTACAAGTAGACAGAAGGCATCTACAAATATTTTTAAATACCCCTGCATGTGCACTATAATCTGTATACACATAGGTACACTAAAGGGGAAAATACAATCTCAATCCGCATGGGCCCCGGCGAGCGTCTTATTGGTACATACGTGACGTCTAGGGATGCTCCGCGAGTCAATAAGTGAATTGTAGTTCAAGCCTGATCCTTCTATATGGATCAATAGAAGTCGATAGGGTTTGAACCTTCAAACAAATACATGGTTGTGGGGATCGATGTATTTGTTTCAATACATTCATATTAGGCCTTCAAGGCCTACAATCAAAAGAATTCACTAAACAAAAGGCATAAAGCCTATGAAACCCGATCCTCCTAAGCAGGTGAATAGGAGCAGACAGGGTTCAAACTCTCAGATAAATATACGGCCATGAATGTGATCGAAATATTTATTTTAATGCACTTATATTCGGCCTTCAAGGCCTAAGTCAAAAAAAATTCATAAACAAAGGCACAAAGCCTACAAGAAACCTGATCCTCGATCAATAGCTTGGTCATGTTGATAAGGTCCAATCAAGTAAAGAGAAATGACCTTGAACACCTCGATGATGGCCATGTTGAATGCAGATCTCAACCGGAGGGGTTCACAAATACTTTTAAATGTCTCCCAAAAATCCATTCAAAATCCAAGCTCCACCCAAAAAACCAAAAATTTCAAAAATCCCAGATTCTAAATATTTAAAATTGAAATAAATCCATCAAAAACTTAAAGCAAAATCCATCCGCCCTCCGCAACAGTTTGGCGAGGTGGAAAAATTTAATTATAACTTCAGCTCACAAAGGGTGAAATGCCTAGTCGAAAATATCACTAGGATCCATTCTCAAACAATCTCATGCCAGTAAGGACGTGGTACGTGTCTTCTAAACGGTAGTTTTGCCGCCAAATGGCACTGTAGAATAAATGGTTATGACGACCTGGGGACCTTTGAACCGAGTGGTTTTGCCGCCAAATGGCACCACGAAATACCGGTTATGGCCAGCGCCAATATGCTCCTTATTGGCATCAAATCCTTGAGATATGAATCAATATAATATGATCGATAAGGCACAAAGCCCTTGTTAGCTAAGGTGGATTCAAATTTGTCCCCTTAGACAAACATTCACCCCAGGTCTACAAGGTCCCCTTGGACGAAGCAACCCATGGCTACCGACAAGGGTCCTTCTGTCAGGTTGGATCGACTACCTCCTCTGACTAAGTGACCAGGGACCACGATGGCGCGGGACGACGGAACCATGGGCTCTTGATCGGGTCTATCATCCATTCCCCCACCATCCGCTTTAAGTACAAGATGGTGCAATTTCTATTTTGAATATCAAAATCATTCAAACATCCAAATTTTCAAATCCCAAACTCATTGCTACTACTATATGCTAAATAAGACGTTTTCTCTACGTATCTGATTGATGACTAGCCTTAATCGAAAGTTCTCACTCATTACCGGGAGGGGTAATTAACTATAGGGGCTTGCCCCTATAGAAAACCAAAACTCAGATCATAAAGTTCTCACAAAATGAGGGCGAAATCTCTGGGTAGTGCCTTCCAAAATTTACCCCGGAACTTAGTTCGTTAAAACTCCCCCTCGCCAGAAGAAAAAGCAAAAAAGCGAAGCGAGCGGAGGCGGGGGCCAAATTTTCGGAGCATACAGATTTCTGGCGACTCCGCTGGGGAATGGTTTCTCTTTCCATCTCTGGAGAGTCACTAAAAGGCTATAGTAGCAAGCAAATCAAATTTTAAATTTTTTGAAATTGAATCTTTTAAATAAGATCAGTGGAAATTCAATCAGTAGGGTTTTTAATTCTATGCTAATTTTCATGCTTCTACTATATGTTCTATATTATTTCTATTTTATGAGAGAGCGGGGTGATGTATCAATTCTGATTATTAACCACTGCCTTTCATTTTTACAGAATGGAAATGCTGGACACACTGATGACCGTCTAAGTAGGATGAGGAGCCAGGATTCAACTGACAAATGCTGTCATAGAGTCTGGAAATACTGGAGCCACCATCCACTTTGGTGGGATCGAATTCTCAGCAGCTACTGCAAGGGCTGGAGCCGTCCCTGTGTACGGCATCAACTCTGAACAACTTTCTAAAAGGTCCCACTCTACAAGGATTACTGCCAGAGGCGCTGCCCAAGGAAGAGTCTCTTTGTTTGAAAGACTATCCCAGTTTGAGACCCTTACTGCAAAGAGGGTTGTTGATGGAAGAAAAATTTTCATGGTGACTACAAACACTACTACCCTGCCCAGAGAGCCTGTTGCACCTGGGAGGTATGATGTTGAGGCTTCCTCATCTGGAGGAAAGCTCAATAGAAGATAGAGGAGGAAGAGAAATGCAGAGCTACATGCTCAACAACTGTCAATACCAATCCACCCTTCCAATCTGCCAGCACAAGAACTAGAGATCAATATTCCTACCCAGAACAGGTTCGCTAACCTAAAGTGGGTAAAAAGAAATAACTCTTCTGGTGAGCTCAAGAAATCCTTCTGAGAACATCAACCTAAAGTTTCAACCTCTCAGAAGATAAGAGAGCCCGAACATCTGTCTGCCCGGGTACACCGCGTACTAAAGACAGTCAAGGAGAAGGGCTTAATGAAAAAGAAGTTTTAGCGGCCACTGATTGTTGAGGCCCGAAGAACTCCTCCAAGAGATAGAATATCATCTGCTATGATAATTGAAAGAAGAGGTTTTCAACAACAAGCTCCACTCGGTGAGTATCGGGGCGTGACACTTGGACCCCGTGTCCAAGAATCCACTGTCAAAAGGTCCCGGTAGAAAGGCAAACAAATATGGAGGCCAAAGCCTCGAAAAGAAGAGGTGATTGAAGAAAGAATTAGTTCGGGTGTGACATATGGAGCTGTCTTCCGGAGATCCGCCCCTACTAACAGAACTCGTTAGAAATGGGTCCAAAAGAAGGTCCATAATGACAATTATAGTGACGGTCGACATCTTGGAGAGTCTTCCAGGAGATCCCGTCATTCACCCTCTCCAGCAAAGGAAGAAGTTCTATTCGATCGTAGCCCACGGATTGAAGAAGTAATCATTCCAAGCCAAGAATCAGAAATTCAGGGATAAGAAGACGAAGAAGAATCTGGCAATGAAGACACTATGTAGATTGAGGTGGTTCGTATGGTCAGCCACACTGATGTGGAAGATGATGATGGTGATGAAGACGACCAAGAATCATAGCCCCGTACACGCACTTATCATCATCCCCATAGGGCTTGATCTATTACCAGTCGAAGTGCTTGCTCCTCAGAAGAAGGAGAAGAAGAGGAAGAAGTTGGAGAAAATCCTTTCGCTGGTGAAAACATCACACTCGTAGATATACGGTGACAAATGAGGCAACAGATGCGAAAGAAAGATAGAAAAATCTCTCAGATAAATGATAAAATGACTGAGATGATGACTCAGATGATGGCTATGATGGAGATGATGCAGAAGACCACTTCTGTGGGGCCTTCACAGGCTCAACCTATCGATCAAGCTGCTAATACTCAAAATCTCCAAGCGCCTCAAGTCTCAGGAGTGAAAGGTGTACCTAAAGGTGGCGATAGGAATGATGATCTAACCCGCCAGCGCACTCCCCAAAATATGGCGAACGCCTCTAAACCTGTAACTCCATCGCAATTGGAAGGCTTAATCAGTGAAAAGATTAAGGCCATTATAGCTGCTGAACAGGCAGAGAAATTGGTAGGAAAAGGTCGCCCATACCCAACAGAGTACGATCAGGTGCCATATCCAAAGGGATATTCTATACCAAAGTTCAACATCTTCGATGCCAATAAAAATCCAAGACAACACCTGGCGTAGTTCAAAGCAACCTGTAGAAATACAGGAGGCAATGATGCTCTGTTATTTAGGCAATTTGTGAGCAACTTGAGTGGAACTGCTTTCGAATGGTATGCCGAACTACCGAATGATTCACTGAAGACCTTTGTAGAGCTGGAGGCCTTGTTCGTAAAAAGATTCGCCAGTGCAACTGAGAAGACTACTATTGCTGATCTTGCCCTAAAGAAAAGAAGAAAGGAGGAGACAGTGATGAAATATATAACACGCTAGCGCAATCTCAACATGAAGTGCGAGCAGCAACTTGAAGAAGAGCATGCAGTCTAATTGTTGATGGGGAACATTGATGATAAAATGCAACCCTTCCTGTGCATGGCTTCAATCACTACCTTCCAAGATCTATTGGAAAGGATGGAAAAATTTGAAAAGTTGAACTAGTCAAAGTTAGAAAGCCTCCTTGATAAACCCAAAAAGGCTAAAGCTCCTGATGCCAGAAAGAATGAGGTCTACTCCGCATTCCCTCCTAGGCCTGATAAAGGTAAACGGGCAGTATATAATGTGGATAAAGGAAAGCAGCCTTTGTAGTATGAAGAAAAATCAAAACAGGCTTATAATCCAAATCCTCAACCAAAATTAGTTCTTGGAGGAAATACAAACCTCGAGCCTTTCCCGGTGGAGGAGAGCGCCAGCGGCAAACTATGGGAAATGGTTATAGAACGTTCCCTTCCCTCAAAGAGAAAATGAATAAAGAATATTCATTCAAGAGGGAGAGTGCTGCCAAGCTATTCCGACAAGCACTCAGGAATGGTCTGGATTTGCTAGAATGCAAAAGACCTGAAGAGTCCAAACATAGTGGCATCCCAAACTACTGCCCATATCATCGGGTAGTTAGTCATCCAATTGAAGATTACTATGTATTCAAAGATTGGTTGGAAATGATGTATAAAAGGGGA
Source organism: Dendrobium nobile (assembly GCA_022539455.1). Taxonomy (NCBI): domain Eukaryota; kingdom Viridiplantae; phylum Streptophyta; class Magnoliopsida; order Asparagales; family Orchidaceae; genus Dendrobium; species Dendrobium nobile. The sequence continues at coordinate 13,450,619 of CM039725.1, forward strand.
GAATTGACATTATCAGATAGTGTGTTAGTTCGTCCCAGAAAGGAATCCATCCGGGTAGTCACGTCCTCTTCCATACTCCCGTCTAAAGAAATAATAATAAGAGAACATGTTCAAGATAAGAAATGGGAGACTGTGGTCTCCAAGAAGGCAACCAAGATGCTGAAATAGCTGGAAGGAGTTCTGGGTGTCGAGTGGAAGTCTCCTACTGAAGTAGTATTGAATTTAAAGTGGTTGCCTGCATCACAAACATCCGCCTCTACACAACAATCTGGCCAAGCTAGCTCATCAAAGTCTGGAAAGCTAATGTCAAAGTCTTCCAAGAAGAAATCCAAGCTGAGGAAGCCTGTGGTAAAGAAGACTGCAACTCAAAAGGCTATTGATAGTCTAGGTGAATATTACCAAACTACCAGGAGGCCTATTAAGCTCGGTGATTTTATGAAAGAGCTTAAAATAGATGAAAAGGAAGAAGAAGCTGAGGTAGAATCCCTTCCTACAGAGACATGCCGAGTCGTCTTTACGACGTTAAAAATAACAAAAAGGGAGAAATACGTTGAAGAAGCGGCCCCTGAATTCTGTCTGATGGTGTCATTAATGGAATACAGTTCAGAAGAAGATCTATATTTTCTAGAGGATGAAGATTCAGACCCAAGCGTAGCATCGCAAATGAAGCAAGTGAAACTGGAAGACGATTCCGAGTCTATAGGTGAATCTCCAGAAGTGACGATGGCTGACTCTGAAGAGAATGCTTCATCAAACAAGTCTGAATCAGATGAGGTGGCTCAGGTGCAGTTGAGAAGTGGCAAAGTACTACCACCTCCACTAAAGAAAGGGACTCCTAACAAAGATAAAGGAAAAGAGATAGTTATCAATGAAGATATTATCCCCGAAGACTCTAAGAAGAAAGATACTTTATCCAAGGGGATAAAATATAATATCTTATCCCATTTGAGAAAGATCCCAGCGTAACTCAGCATATATGATGCTCTCTTGATGTCTAAAGACCTTCGAGAGACTTTGATTCAAGCTCTCAAGGACCCCGAAAGATATGAGGCATATTTTGCTGAACGTAACTTGACTGAGTTTTTGCAAGCTCAAAATGAGCCCCTCATCACCTTCGCTGAGGATGATATGATGCTTGGAATAGCAGATCACAACCGCCCTCTTTATGTTACAGCAGAGAGTGACAATATGATGATCAGTCAAATTTTGATCGATCCCGGATCTTTCATAAATCTTATGAGCCTTAAGGCACTGAGATCCCTCTGTCTCGATGTGGAACATCTTGGGCAAGACAAGTTGATGGTGCATGGTTTCAATGAGAAAGGGCAGAAAACCCTTGGTTCGTTTATGCTTCTTCTTATATTTAGGGAGCTTCACACAGAAGCTAAATTCCATGTAATTGATGCAGACACTTCATTCAAGGCGTAATTAGGTCGCCCCTGGTTGCACGAATATGGCGCTGTCCCTTCAACATTATACCAGTGTATGAAGTATCTCAGAGAAGGAGAAGAATTTAAAATTTCTGGTGATATTCAACCCTTTGCAGTACATGAAGTAATAATATATGAAGATGCTAGGTACTTCGTGCAAAAGAAGCAAAAGCCTTCGAGTTCTCTTGAGGCTAGGGCATTAAATTCAAAGGCTGTGAAGTGACCTGAACGGGAAGGTGAGAAGAAGCGTGTAAGAAGAAAGAAGGCAACACTGGCTCTTCCCAAATCACCAACTATTCCTAAAGAAAGGAAACATGTGCCTCACCTAGGGAGTGATACAGATGAAGATGATATCGTCCCTACAAAATCTCGAAAAGTATGTCAGTCCATGGACGAATGGGGTAGGGAGGTTGAATTTTCAAATGATGATTATGATTATGACTCAATCTACATGAATACGGTGCAGAATGTGTTCTTTAGAAGAAAAGGCAGCCTGTCAATCTTAAATAGTGTACTCGTAGTCACACGTATTTCCCTATAACACTTCAAAGAAATCATTCCACGCGAGGTGCATAAGATTGAAGAACTCTCCACTCTTTATCTGCCTCCTCTGAAGAAGGGGACTGCACTTGGAAATGTATTGTATTCCAGAGGAGTACGCGAAGAGGAGAATAATGATTGGTGTTATATGCTCCTCGACTCTGAGGAATTATTTCCTACGAGGCTACCCAAGTTTAATACCAAAAATATTCAAAGAATGCTACGAAAGCAAATCAATATTCTTACCACTAAACGACAGCTTCGTACAAGCTTAGGCCTCTGGTATGGAAGAAATCCGTGTCCATTATGACAAAAGGATATAGATGTATATAATAACATCAGATTCATCAAACGAAAATTCCTCCGGAAAGAGACTTGCCGGGCAATCACATGCATGGAAATTGAATCCGAGGATGGCGGTGTTGAAGACACATGCGAAGCTCGTGATTATGATGATCAACCCATAGAGGCTGAGCTTGCAGCAGAAGAACTGGAAGATGGTGGACAGGCTGCTACGATGGATGAGCTAAAAGAAGTCAACTTGGGAACTGAGGAAGACCCTCGCCTAACCTTCATTAGCTCTCTTCTACTAGAAGATCAAGTAAAAGAAATGAAGAAGCTTCTCTATGAATTCAGGGACTGCTTTGCCTGGACATATGCTGAGATGCCTGGCTTATCCCCTGATGTAGCAGTTCACAAATTAGCTATCAAGCCTGATACAACACCTGTCAAGCAAGCTCCAAGGAGAATGAGATTGAAGATTGAAGAACAGGTCATTGTAGAGACGAAGAAGCTCATAGTTGCAGGCTTTATTCGTGAAGAAAGTATGATGACTGGATTGCCAATATCATCCCTGTAAAGAAGAAGAATGGCCAGATTTGTATCTGCATCAATTTCAGGGATCTCAACAAGGCATGTCCAAAAGATGATTTTCCACTCCCTGTATCAGAACTACTAGTAGACAATACTTCCAACTATGACATGTTCTCATTTATAGACGGATCATCAGGCTATAATCAAATCAAAATGGCGCCTGAAAATGAAAATCATACATCGTTCAGAACACCTATAGGCATATTCTACTACACAGTTATGCCATTTGGCCTGAAGAACGCTGGTGCCACTTATCAACGGGCGATGACTCGTATATTTGATGACTTAATACATCAAAAGGTCGAATGCTATGTAGATGACTTGGTCATTAAGAGCATGAACCGAAAAGATTACCTTCATGACTTGAGGATCGTGTTCGAGAAAATCAAAAAATATTATCTGAAGATGAACCCTCTCAAGTGTGCATTCGGGGTCTCCTCCAACAAATTTTTGGGACATGTTGTTCGACATCGAGGCATCGAAGTTGACCCCAACAAGATCAAGGCAATCATGCAGATGCCACCTCCAAAGATCCTTTGGCAACTCCGCTCCTTACAAGGGCAGTTGGCTTTCATTTAATGATTTATATCGAATCTGTCGGGTAGCTGCCAGTCATTTTCAAAGATAATGAAGAAAGATGTCTGTTTTAAATGGGACAAAGAGTGCTAAGAAGCATTTGACAACATTAAAAGATATCTGTTGAATCCTCTTATTCTCGTGACGCGAAACCCGGGAAAGCCTCTTATACTATACACAGCAGCACTAGAAGAGTCCCTCGGAGCACTATTGGCCTAGCATAATGAAGAAGGCAAGGAGAATGCACTCTACTATATCAGCCGAAGGTTGATATGAGCAGAAATCCGCTACTCTCCAATTGAGAAGCATTGCATGGCCCTGATCTTCGTAGTTCAGAAGCTTCGTCATTATATGTTGTCTCACAAAATCACCTTGATATCAAAGATCAATCCGTTGAAGTTCTTGATGACAAGACCAGCGTTGACAGGTCGTTTAGTAAGGTGGGCAGTGATACTTCTACAATTCGATAACACATATGTTCCATAGAAGGCAGTAAAAGGGCAGGTGTTGGCAGATTTTCTAACTGCACACCCTATCCCCGCTGATTCACCGCTCAATGATGATCTACCTGACGAGCAGATCATGAATGTCAAAGAGGAGGAGATGCTACGAGTATGGGAAATGTACTTTGATGGAGTGTCATCAATTAAGCGTGCTCGGCCTCCAAATCTAAAAAAAGCTCAAGCTGGGATTGGACTCATTTTTGGGGCGCCCGAGAGAGGCATAATGAGATTCTCATTCAGCTTGACTGAACCTCGGACCAACAATGAAGCTAAATATGAAGCCCTAATAGCAGGATTGAAGATTGCAATCGATGTCCGAATCCAAAACCTCCAAATTTTTGGTGATTCTCAACTTGTTGTAAATAAAGTATTGGGAGTTTATAAAATCACCAAGTTTGAGTTGGCATGCTATCACTGATGAGTCCTTGAGCATATGAAGCAAATTCCAGTTGTCAAATTAACTCAAGTTCCCCGGGGTCAAAATGGCAAAGCTGATTCCCTTACCAAACTGGTTAAGGAAATGGCAAACATGGATGATGAATGGCCCATCATAATTATGGTGCAAAATCGTCGGATCTTAGAGCCAGCACTATTACAATTCCCGTAGGTAGAGGAAATACCAAATTCAAGCCAGCAGGATGCAACTCCAGTTGATCCTCATCCTCTCCAACTAGTTAATCTCGAAGTTCAACTTGAAGAACATCAAGTTCCTAAGAAAAGACGCAAGGCAAGTCAAGCTTCAGAACTACGGTGGCATTGCCTAGATGTCGAAAAAGATGATGACTGGAGGCAACCTTTCATAGATTATTTCAAAGAAAGTAAGCTACTAATAGACAAATCATTAGCTGCTCAAATCAGAAAGAGAGCACTACGATATGTATTTGTCAACAACACGTTGTATCGGCGTGCTTTCGATCAAATGTGGCTAAGGTGCCTAAGGACTCGAGCAGCTGATAAAGTGTAGCGGAAGTTCATGAAGGACTTTGTGGAGCGCACCAATCAGGTCCTAAGATGGCAATCAAAATCAAAAGAATGGGCTACTATTGGTCGACCATGGTCAGAGATTGTATCGACCATGCTAAAAGGTGCCACGAGATTCAGATTCACGGTGATGTGATACATCACCCGCCAAATCCACTGCACCCTACAATAACATCCTGGCCATTTGAATGTTGGGGTACTGATGTTATTTGGCCGATTGTTCCGCTCTCATCAACAGGACACCGCTTCATCTTGGCAGTAACCGACTACTTCTCAAAGTAGGCAGAAGCAGCTCCATTCAAAGAAGTTACGTCTGAGCACGTGATCAACTTCTTCACCCACAACGTTGTTTACAGATTCGATGTGCCACGCCGCATAATCTCAAACAATGTTACTACATTTAAAAGTACAAAAATTTATAAGTTCGTTGATCGGTAAAAAATTGATTGACGATATTCATCTATATACTATCCAAGAGCAAATGGCCTGGCCAAAGCCTTCAACAAGACACTAGTAAAATTACTAAAGAAAATTCTCACCAAGAATAAAAGAGAATGGCATACGAAAATGAAAGAAGCATTATGGGCGTATCGTACAACTTACAAAACGCCAACCAAAGCTACTCCCTACTCTCTAGTGTTCGGAGTTGAAGCTGTATTGCCCCTAGAAGTTGCACTTCCATCCCTTCGAGTTGCTATCCAGAATGAGATAACTCAGGAACAAAATACTCGGTTAAGAATGGAAGAGCTCGATGCACTCGATGAAATCAGGTTACAAGCCCAACAAAACTTAGAAATTTACCGAGCAAGGATGACAAAATCTTTTGATTGAATGGTGCATCCTCGATCATTTCAAGAAGAGGAATTGGTCCTGGTGTAGAGAAGGCCAATCATCCCACACAAAAAAAATTGGTGGCAAATTTATTTCGAACTGGGAAGGACCTTTCGTCATCGAGAAGGTGTACCAGGGAGGAGCTTATCAACTCATCGATCTGAATGATCAGAGGCCCATGCCGCCAATCAACGGTCGATATCTAAAGAAATACTATGTATGAAATTGCCTAAAGAAATGTTATGTTTGATACGCTATGATTTCACGCATGCCTTTTAACATATATATTTCATATTTTGAAATTTTCCTCTGTTATGAGAATACATTTCAAAATCCCCCATCAGATTGAGGGCATTTTAAATATTTGTTCGGGTCGACATCGCGCTGCATGCCGAGATCCCTTAATAAATATTTAAAATCTCAAAAAAATTCCAATTCTATTCTGCTCTAAAATATCCTTGCAAGACAGGGGCATTTTAAATATTTATTCGGGTCGACATCGCGCTGCATGCCGAGATCCCCGAATAAATATTTAAAATCATCAATTCAAATGTTACTTTGTGCTAAAGAATACAGATGTTTCTCTTTTAAAGCCTATGCAGGTGATCTCTCAAAGATCGAGACAACACCTTCTCCAACAAACTAAGACTCAAAAGTCAAGAAATAGACTTTTATAACTACACACTCCTACAAATTGAGCCGAAAAAGCTTGAAGTCTTTCGACAGCCTGAAGCTTAAGGTTCGAATGGGTGTAAAAGGTCAGATCCAACAAGCCCAAATATTGCTGGATCGCTGGCAGCTCCGTCTACTCAACAAGCCATAAGAAAGGCCGTAGTAGCGGAACCCCCACTTCGTCAACCCGTCAGTAGGGACTGTAGGAAGAATGAAGGCCAATTTGACTCGACAAGTTCAAGTGATCGTAGTCTGCAAAGTTCTCCAAAATGACTAGAGAATCAAAGTTCCAGTAGAAGGATGAGTCTCGAGCAACTATTGAATGTTCGTAGGCTCCAAAATCTAAAACCACGAAGGATGACTCCAAATCTGTCAACTTTAGTAAAACTAGCATTGGGAAGCGCAATTCCCATAGCTCAAGTCTGAAGCTTGAATGGGTGTAAAAGGTTGGATCCAACAAGCCTAAATTTGATCAGATTGCTGGCAGCTCCGTCTACTCAATAAGTCATAAGAAAGTCCGTAGTAGAGGAACCCCCATCTCAGCAACCAGAGGACGAAGAGCTGTCAAATCCCAGCTCTCCCGATCTAATAAACTCAAGTGACTCAGATTAAAGTCTTCCCAAATGGTTAAGGATAAAGATACTACCTACGTTCGGTAATATCAACTGAATCCAAAACCTACAAATCCTTCAGCAAATCCGTAAAGCACAAAGCGAGGATCAAAAGAACTTTTATTCAATAAGTCCGTCAAAGCACAAAGAAAAGGACCGAAGAAAACTATCCCAAAGTTCATGAAAAGTCTATGACCGAACTAAGAGGATTCTCGTCAACAAGTTCGCTATGCACAAAGCTCTGGACCGATGACTTTTCGCCATCGACCTAATACAAACCTAAGGGTTTAGGTCATTGGTATCTACTCCTTCATCAAGCCCGCCAAAGCTAGAAGCAAAGGGCAGAAGGAGTACAAATCATCTGACAATTCAGTGAAGACAAATCAGATAACCCTTCACCAAGTCCGCAGCATAAAGCACAGGACAGAAGGATCAAAATCTCAGGACTCATGTCAAAGCCGCAGAATGATTACCTTGGATGACATCTATAAATGTCCCTAAAGGCTGGGAGCATTTTAAATATTTATTTGGATTGACATCGCGCTATATGCCGAAATCCCCAAATAAATATTTAAAATTTCATCAAGATATCAATCATCTATAAATACATTCAAAGACTATGAAGAAAGAAGATTAGTGTGACATCCAATCAAATTTTTGGAGATCCACTAAAGGAAAATCTCAGTGTGACATCCAAATAACTTTTGGAGATCCACTAAATGAAAACTCTAGTGTGACATCTAGAACAAATATCTAGAGATCCACAGGGTCAATCAACATACAACAAATGTGGCCTGCTCCAGACGCATACCACATTTGTTGGGGGGCATTTGTTGACCCGTAAGTTAAAAAAAATTATAAAATCACTGTACCTGAGTAGTGCACGTCGTCGCCATCCCTCCCATGATTGCGGAACATCGAGCTTTGCACGACCCACGTCGCCCGCACGATCCTCTGGCGTTGTTAAAAGATAGGAGAGAGGAGGCCTTCGGCCTCTCTCTTCTTCTGAACTCACTTTTTTCCCTCCCGTTGCCGCTCGAATTTGCTCCTTCCATGGCTTTCTTCCAGCCAGAATGAAAGTCGACATTTTGATTGGAAGCAATACGGGAGGTCGCTCACTGTAAAGATACCTTGTCCCTTGCGTAACTTCTTCGGCTCCTCGTGGACGCTCAACTTCGCTTCCTTCTCCAGCTTCCCTCTCCGATTGGATTGTGAATTCTGACATTTCAGTCGAACTCAAAGATGGGAGTTCGCTGTAAAGAGAAACTGAGAGAGAGGGAGATAGAGAAAGAGAGTCTTCCCTTTACCCGTAGTAGCCAAAGCCGGCTCTCCTCCGATCAGACCTCGATCTCCTGCAGCCGACCGCAAATCCAACCCCCTCTTTGTTCCGATCTCCCCTAGCCCATTACTCAACCGGCCCTAGTCCGATTCCTGCTTCCATCTGATCCCACTCCTTTGTGGCTGAGCTAATTCGTTGCTTCGATGACTTTCCCTACCTGTCAGGACGGAAGTTACAACATCCTGATCGAAAGCAAAGAATCGCAGCTCACTGACTGTGAAGATAACCCTCTACCTTTTGTGCGATCCCTCTCGCCCCCTCTCCGTCTCCTTCGTGGCTGGTGCGACCTCTGCTCCTTCGACGACTTGCCCTTCCTGTAGGATCGGAAGTAACGACATTTTGTTCGGAGGCAACCACGGGAGCTCACCCGCAAAGAAGGTAACTTGCTCCCTTTCAAGAGCTTCCACGACCAAATCCCACAAATCCACCGGACCGAGAGGTTCCAAAAAGAAAAATTTTATTTATAATTATTTCAATTAATTCTAATTAATTATAATTATGTTTAATTAATTAATTATAATTTAATTATTATTAATTACTATTAGTTAATTATAATTTATTAGAATTAATTAAAATCATTTAGTTATAATTAATTATAACTAATGATTTTAATTATTTATGATAAATTTTAATTAATTATCTTAATTAATTATAATTAATTATAAGTTATTAATTAAAAAATAATTCCTTAATTAATTATAAAATAAATAAATGCTCATGTGCCTCATTTCTCTCGCCTCGACATCCGTGCCCTCCACTAGTCCACCGGCCGCCAAAGGTATAAGTTTTCAAACCTTTGTTCGCTCTCTTACCTCGGCATGCATGTCAAGTCGGTGGTCTGCCTATACACGCTTTTTTCTAGCGTGGTGGGAGGGGCAACCAGCGTGACACCCACGATAAGGTAGGCGAGCGACCCTCGGTTCCAAACCTATTCTCGACGTTTGTGGCGCACCGACAAACTGCCTATACACGCGTTTCTCTAGTGTGGTGGGATAGGAATCCAGTGCGACACCAACGACGAGACTGGGATATTCATAAGTACCCGCTTGCAGGGAAACAACTGCTTTTCTTGCAATAGGTATCGAAGACCCATACACACCTTTCTCTGGCGTGGTGGGGACGAAGACTTTACACAATCGCGGTGTCCTCGTAAGAGAGCACCTACCATACATGCTTTTCTCTAGCGTGGCGGGAGGCCTAGTTTTTCCGTAGTTTTCCCCTAACCAGGGGAGATGCCGGGAGGCTGCCGAAATTTCTGGTGAATGCATGATCACACTCAGACCTGTTTGAACTCAAAAGAACAAAGATGTGGACTCAAATTAAACATTTGAACTGGCACAAAGATCTGATTTGGACTATAAAGGACTTGTACTCAAACAAGGAAAGTGGACTTGGGACCTAAATCAGAACAAAACTCAAGTGACTAATGAAAAGGCCAAATGAAATAAAATCAAAATTTGGACCAAATTCAAATCAGTTTGAACAAAATTGAACTTGCAAGAACTTCAGAAGACACTGAACCAAGGACTTGAACTTGTACTCCTGACTTGGACATTAATGGTTTGAATAATTTGAACTCAAGCAAGTACTTGAGTTGGACTACAAGGGACATAGAAATGATTTTGCACATTGAGTTCATGAACTTGATTTGAACTGGGTATGAAAGGGTCCAGACTTGAGTCCAGTTTGAACATCGTCGGCCCCTCACATTCGACACCAATCAAACTATAATGCCTCTCACGAATGTATTCAGTGTAGCACTCAACAACTGCAAATGCCCACGAGCTACAGTAGAAGGCTCCTGCGCATTCAACCTACGGTCTAAGCAGATGCAATCGTCCAACCACCTGAGATTGGTGAAAGGGTGGATATGATGCAGAAATAATGGGTCTTCTACAAACATTTTCAGGAGGTCGTAGTGGATACAATAGTCCTATACCGTCGAGCACGAGCCACTTGTGGATAATAACAATGGATATGTCGTAGATACAACGAACACTTATGGGCACAAGTATAGACATCCCCCACCTGAGAATGGTGAAAAGTGGATGTAAAGGACTCTCTTATGAATACTCCTAGAAGCTCGTAGTGGATACAACGAGTCCCCGTAAATATATACAAGTCGCTTGTGGATAATAACAGTGAGGATATCGTAAGTACAACGAACCACTATGGACACAAGTATGGATATCACCTATGTTAATGGTGATTAAGATCTACAAGTACGTCGAGTACAAGGGCAACTCGATGTACAAAAAAGAACACCCCCTGACAGAAGGGATGAAATGTTTGAACAAATTAGAACCAAGCTTCCTGGTGTTCCAAAGTCTCTTTTTAGTTATATACTTAAGAAGAAAATAGTTTCGGTGCCCGCAAACACCAGAAGTAACAAATCCATTACACTGGTGAACTTAAAAAGAGTTCTATACAAAGTAACAAATTTCAAAGTTCAGAAAGATGTCCCCGATGAATGAGAAAGGGGAATCAACACCAAGACACACGCCACCGGATCTGCAACCTCTGTACAAGCAGACAGAAGGCATCTATAAATATTTTTAAATACCCTTGCACGTGCACTGTAATATGTATACACATAGGTACACTGAAGGGGAAAATACAATCTTAACTTGCATGGGCCCTGGCGAGCGTGTTATTGGTACACACGTGACGTCTAGGGATGCTGCGCGGGTTAATAAGTGAATTCTAGTTCGAGCCTGATCCTTCTATATGGATCAGTAGAAGTCGATAGGGTTCGAACCTTCAAACAAATACATGGTTGTGGGGATCGATGTATTTGTTTCAATACATTTATATTAGACCTTCAAGGCCTACAATCAAAAGAATTCACTAAACAAAAGGCACAAAGCTTACGAAACTTGATCCTCCTAAGCAGGTGAATAGGAGTAGACAGGGTTCAAACTCTCAGATAAATATACGGCCACGAATGTGATCGGAATATTTATTTTAATGCATTCATATTCGGCCTTCAAGGCCTAAAATCAAGAAAATTCATAAACAATGGCACAAAGCCTATAAGAAACCTGATCCTCGATCAATATCTTGGTCAAGTTGATAAGGTCTAATCAAATAAAGAGAAATGACCTTGAACACCCCGATGATGGCACTGTTGAATGCAGATCTCAACCGGAGGGGTTCACAAATACTTTTAAATGTCTCCCAAAAATCCATTCAAAATTCAGGCTCCACCCAAAAAACCCAAAATTCCAAAAATCCCAGATTTCGAATATTTAAAATTGAAATAAATCCATAAAATACTTAAAGCGCAAAATCCATCTGCCATCCGCAACAGTTTGCCGAGGTGGACAAATTTAATTATAACTTCAGCTCTCAAAGAGCGAAATGCCTAGTCAAAAATATCACTGGGATCCATTCTCAAACAATCTCATGCCAGTAAGGACGTGGTACGTGTGCTCTAACCGGCAGTTTTGCCGCCAAATGGCACCGCAGGATTAACGGTTATGATGACCCAGGGCCCTCTGAACTGAGTAGTTTTGTCGCCAAATGGCACCAGGAAATACCAGTTATGGCCAGCGCCGATACGCTCCTTATTGGCATTAAATCCTTGAGATATGAATCAATAGGATATGATCGATAGGGCACAAAGCCCTCTGTTAGCTAAGGTGGATTCAAATTTGTCCCCTTAGACAAACATTCACCCCAAGTCTATAAGGTCCCCTTGGACGAAGCAACCCATGGTTGCCGATAAGGGTCCTTCTGTCAGGTTGCGTCGACTACCTCCTCTGACTAAATAGAACAGGGACCACGATGGCCCGGGATGACGGAACCATAGGATCTTGATCGGGTCTATCATCCATTCCCCCACCATCCGCTTTAAGTGCAAGATGGTGCAATTTCTATTTAGAATATCAAAATCATTCAAACATCCAAATTTTCAAATCCCAAACCCATTGCTACTACTATATGCCAGATAAGACATATTCTCTACGTATCTGATTGATGACTAGCCTTAATCGAAAGTTCTCTCTTGTTACCAGGAGGGATAATTAACTATAGGGGCTTGCGCCTATAGGAAACCAGAACTCAGATTATAAAGTCCTCGCAAAATGAGGGTGAAATCTCTGGAAAGTGTCTTATCTACAAACCCATCTGCCTTCAAAAATTTACCCCGGAACTTAGTTCGTTAAAACTCCCCCTCGCTAGAAGAAAAAGTAGAAAGCGCAGCGAACGGAGGCCAGGGCCGAATTTTCAGAGCCCACATTATTTTACATCGATAGTGAATGCAATTCTTTTTTTAGTTGGACAACTCTTGAATTATTGGCAGAGAAGAAGCAATGTTCAAGAGTAGACCAATTATCGAAATATGTGTTAAGATTAAGAATATAAGGTAGAGATGGTGAAATGGTTGAGAAGATGGCAACGATAAGGTTTTGATCAACAAAAACCAAAGTTTATGTGGGATGTTGGGTATTAATTGTCTAATATCTGAGAGAAGGTGTTTGGGTGGACAAGTGATTGTACCTTCCAAGTAGCCAACAAAGCCATTAGTAGTGAAGAGTTTAAAGATTTGAGATCTTAATGTGGGATAGTTTTCAGGTAAGAGTTGATTATGAAAAATTCTTGATGTTGGAGACAAAAAAATAATTTAGAGATTGACGAATGGAGATTTTGATGACAATAGCAGGCACAACTAAACTTGGGGGAGGAGTACTCGACACAGAGACAGTTGAATCGCCTATACTAAAGATATTATTAAGCAAGGAGATCTGATACCATGTTGAAATGTTGTTGTGAAGAGGTTAAGAAGCTTAAAGGAAAATATATAGGCAATAAAAAATTTAATCTTACACAAGAAACATAGAAGGTTAATGAAAATTAGTTATCACATTCATTCTTGAATTATGAGAAGCTATTACTAGTGCTCTATATATTTTGGTATGATAAAGATGGAAATACATAATTTCTCTTGGCAGTTACATCTTCAATGGTCTCAATTAAGTGAGCAGATAAGTAGAAAGCATCTATAGGAAGAAGTGGAGACAAGTTTGAGAGCAGAGTCAAATGCTATCTGTTGAAGGAAGTAGAGACATGCTTGAGAAGCAGAGCTATTATACAGAGTTGTGGTGAAGTAAATTCTTTTATCATTATCAATCAATAGATTCAAAAAAGTGAAAGTAGTTTTTGAATGGCCAAGGTTAACTAACATTATAGGGAAATAACATAAAATTCCTTTTCATTAATTTGGAATTATATAAGAATTGATTGACTTCTTAGAGAGAAAAAAATCATGCATCAATTAAGGGTTACATGGTTTCTAAAAAGTTAAGCCCTTGGAAAATCTTGAGGATATTAATTTAGCTACTAATATACAAAATGATCTTATCACATCTATCCTTGATATTTGATATACTAGTATAACTAGTGGTCAAATTCAATTATGCAAGATGGGTTAATAACATAATAAAATCTTCATAAATTATCTTGATGTAGATGTTCTTATAATGAGAAAATAAGGATAATAGCCATCACTTAAGTGAGAAGCATGGTAGAGTTCCAAGAAAAAGTGAATGCCCTTAGTGAGTTATCCTAACAAGAACATTGAATACACTTAGTGAGTGCCTACCTCTTGGCCAATTTGTAGGGATCTTCAGGAGGAGTGGCCATATTAGGAAAATGAGTTTCAAACTATAATTTTTCAAATTCAATATTTTAGTTTTAGAGGTCTAAATGAGATTACCATTCTAGGCTACAAGTCTAGTCTCATGTTTGGGTGAATAAGGGTGGTAGACCACCCATGGCCTTAGACTACCTCTAAGCTTGATCAATTATGAGTGAACTAATTTAGCTCATACTCAACAAGATATAGAACTTAATTTAGACATATAAGTTACTTGATTAACTCAACTTAAATGAATATATTGGTTTATATATGCTATCCTCATATAATCAACCCATCCCAACTTGCTTTACTATAATATAAAAGTTGCTTTAGGTTGAGTCGTGTTGATACCATTCTAAATAATTATAGTAATGAAATCAAAAAGTAATAAAAAAATAAAGTACAAAAAGAAAAGAATTAGATAATAGAAAGATGTTAATTAGGCACTTTTTTTTAGTAATTTTAATATTTAACATATTTATGATAGTTTTAAATATATTTGATAATAATATTTTTGTGGCATTTACATAAATATAATAAAATATTTACATATTTAAATATCTAATACCTAAATTCTTATTTTTATTTATATAACACTCAAATCTTTGAATCATATAAAAATATAAAAAATATTAATTTATTTAGTAGTTGTTTTGCCGGTGGTACAAACCAGACTGAGGAAATTTTTTGCCAATATTTTGTTTTGCTGGTGGTACAAACCAACAGCTTGCTGGTGGTTTGACCTCTGGTAAAAACTGGCGGTCGCCAGTTGTAATTGCGCTAACATTTTTTGGCAGTTTACTTACAATTTTAGGTTAATTAATTTTTTGCTGTTGTATTTGTTGGAACCTTTGGAAAATTATTGTCAGAAATATGCCAAAGGTTTCCCTTTCCTACATTGTTTATTCCATCGATTTTTAAACCGCCAGAAAACTGTAGGAAAATTGAGTTAAACCATAAAAAATTGCCACTGGTAATGGAAAATTTTCATGAAGTGTGTTATTTAATTGCTATTGGTATAATACCCAAAATTTTAAAAAATATACGCATAATTTTTGGCTCAAAATTTTTCCCTTATTATCATCCCTAAAATATCAAATCTATTTACATTAAATTCTATTTTTAATTTTGATCTATTTGATATATAAAAGTATATCTAAAATATCAATGTAAAAGTATATACTTTTACATTATGTATATGCATTCATTTAGTAGTTGTTTAAAATTTAATTAATATTGAATAATAAGCTAATTAAGTTTACTATAGAAAGCATGGTTAATAAACATTTTATTGAATGTTGTACTATAACAGATTATTTTTTTAAGCCTTTTCCAATTACCTACTTGCCATGACCTGATACAATCAACGACTAAGAGTGTATTGGGTTAACTAGAGTGAAAGCCTTTGAAATATCAAATTATTATATAATTAAGAAAAGTAATCCTTAGCCTATTAATCCTTTCCTTGCCATACCATTTTCCCCACCCAATTCTTTCTGGAAGTGAAGCAGTCATGAGAAAGTAGTGAAGCAGTAGGTGAAAGGGCTATGGCTTCTAGGAGTTGAAAATTTCAGTAAACAGAAAAGTAATAAAGGAAAAAGGGAAGAAAAGGAAGTAGGGGAAAGTGGTTAGGAGAGGAAGGGAGGTTGAATTGAATGTCAAATTTATTTGAGATGAAAAATTAGTCTTTTGGTATTATAGCTTGTTATATTTTAAGGAAATGCATTTTTAAAAGGCAAAAATATATGCTTTAGCTTGTTTATAAGATGAAAAGAGGTCAGTGTATTGTAGGAGAACAAACTCATAATGATGTGAGATACTGAATATGTAATAAAGGAAATGAGAGCATTTTAATATTTATGGTAATTATGGTAGCCAATAATTTTATAATAAGCACATTATTTATTTACTGGTTAGTTAACAGTTAAATTGAGTTAATTGATAAACACTAAATATTGAATGTGATACGACAAAATGACATAAATTTTGGTTATGAACATCTAACTATTAATGGAATGGGAAAATGAGAAAAATCATATTATGGGGGATAGACTAGTAAAAGTAAAAGTGAAAGACCCGATGAGGTATGTCTTAGGGATCGTACAGGAGGTATCCAACTCCCTCATTTGTAGAGTCAATTGTCTCATTTGGATCAACCATGAATAAGAGAGCTGCACTCTCACTTTAAATGTTGGGAATTTAGATCCAACCTTGAAGAAGAGCTATAAACGTCTAAAAGTCTATAGTCATCATATAATTTGCCTAAGATATTGGATAGTAAACATAACATGAAATGTGGAATAAATATGCATTTATTTCTTTTATAGCTTATGATTTTTATAGAAATTTTAATATTATTTATAATTCTCAAATTTATTTTTATTAGTTCTTATACTATGGTTATGTAGTTTATTGAGCTTTATCTCATTGGTAGTTATTGTACTTAAGGATAAGGGAAGGAGCCAGTGGAGCACTAGGTAGGAAGTTGATTGTACTTTTTTGTGTACATAAATTTTGGTTCGGCATATAAGTACGAGTAAGAAGCTTTACAATCAAATTTTTGGGAATTTAAATTTTATTTGATATGCTTAGTAAGCTTTGTATTTTATTTGATGAGTTATAAATATTCTTCCAAATATGAGTTGTCTAGAACAATTTTTAAAACTAAAAAATTATTATATTAGGATAATTTTAAAAATCAATTTTGATAGAAGTAATTCAGGATGGTTTTTAATAAGATATATATATCTATTCAAATTCTCCTTATCCGTTATACTCTAGGTTGACTAAAGGGGGTCAAAATGGAGTGTGGCAATTGGTGCCTTCAATTTCTTATTATTTAGTTATGAGAGAAGTGGAAGTGGTTGATAATTCTTATAAAATTTCCCAACCACCACACACACACACACACACACACACACACACATATATATATATATATATATATATATATATATATATATATATATAAAAGCATACAATAACCATTTAATCTATCAAACTTAAACAACATTTAATAATACAACTATAATGAGGACTTGGTAACTTGGTACTAGTACCCTTAATCATACTTTTCATAATAATTTACATAAAAATTTACTTTATAACAATAAAAGAATGGAATGCTAAATTTATTAATGATCAACATATTCCTAAAACTAAAGCAATTATCGAGTTGCCTTCATTGCAAAAATACATTTAGTGGTTATTTGTTAAAACTTTATTTTACATAGAAATTTTAGCTAGATGAATGAAATAAAAAATCTATCTAGACTACTAAAAACCAAGAAAAATTAAAGAGAAATAGAATCAATCGCCTATTGGTAGCACAAATATATGCTAAAAAAATACACAATTAGCAGCAGAACTAAGAAAAAAGAAAGGCAAACTATAGTCTAGCCATAACAACTAGGAAATTAATGGCCCTATCATAAAGAATTGGGCCACATAATTAGAGTATAAGATTAGAGTTATGGACTTGAAGTACAGATAGCACATTCAAATGAAGTAAAGTGTTTCTCTTTACTTCTAAAGCTCTTGAATTGTTGATATTTAAATAAAAGTTGTGATATTATCATGCCTGTGGTAAGAATGAAGCTTCTCAAAAGGCTTGGTTATTATATTCCTAGAAGATTGTGGACAATATATTGGCATAACATGAGTAGATGCTAAGGAGAGTATGAGAAGCACTATGCAATTTAAGGGATTGTATCAAGCTATGTGGGTTGTTTAGGTATTATTTGAGTCGGATCTTAAATAATTAATGCAAATTAAAATAATTTATATCAGCTATTTGCACCATATAAATCTTTTATTAAAAAGTTTGAGTAGTAGATATTCAAGAACTTGAAGCAAAATAGGACTGCTAAGGCATATCATATCATTGCATGGATTTGCTTTAAATACCATGGGATAAAGCAGTAATCCTTTATAAAAAATGTTCTTATATGAAAGTGTAATTTGATTTATTTTCCAATTAATTGTGGTAGGCGCAATGTGCGCTCAGATGAAATGCATTTTTATAACTATAGAAATATGAAATTAAATAAATTACTCTGTGTAATATGGTGTTCCTACTTTCTTCTTTCATTGTGAAACATATTTCACCTTGTAAAAGAACTATTACCAAGTCTTCAATGGTATTTGCTATCATATAAAAAAAAGAGGTGATATAGTTGATGAAAAGATAAATAAGTTTGACTCTAAGTTGGCTAGATACAAAGAGCAAATCGAGAAAACCAAACCAGGTCCTCCTCAAGAAGCTCTTAAAGCTCGTGTAATGAGGGTACTTTAACAAGACATATGTACGCTAACTTTCTCTTATTTTAGTATCTTTACAAATACATATCTGATAGCTCAGCCGATTGCATGTAAAAGTTTTTAAAATTTCTAGGTAAAAATCTCAGTCCTCATTTGTTAGTTAATCTTAATTGGTTTGACATTTATGAATACATGATTTACTTTATTACTTAATAAATTGTACAGTGGTAGTGATGTCCTTTGCAAGTGATATACGCTTGTTAGATTTCTAGCTATTTGACACTATTTAGTTCGTTGTTGCATGTGCTAAGGATTTTTCTCCTGTTCAATGGCATACAAAATTATTGAGCTAGTTTTCCTTTTGGTGTTTAATATTAGCGCAGGATACAATGTTTGTTAGTTTACTTTGTGAGTGTATCACTTATTTTTTTCCTTTTTTTCATATTTTGTTTGGCAGGTTAAGGCTGATATCAAAATTTTTCTTTGATTTTGCTTAATCGTTTATTCACTAATTTGTTGTGTCCTTCCTTTTAATTAATCATAGGGATATATAGGCACTATTACAAAGCACATCTTAGAGTGTTCGTTGACTTATGTATGTGTATAGGTGAGCACGCATGTGCATGTTAGGGGGGGAGGTAATCTTTTAATTCAAATTCATTATTCAGTAATTCCAAAAGAAAATCATTCAACACCCATATTTAAAGGAATATGGTTATAATATAAGACTAAACTAACTTAAATTTAATTATAGATAAATCCTAATAATCATACTAGCTAGATTAAAATAAAGATAATCCTTAGTAAATAAAGATATAAGTTGAAATAAATTGAGAAATAAATATTATAATAATCTCAAATACTAGCTTATATTTGAATTAGTCTAAAATTTTTTTTATTCGTGTTTTTTTCTTTATTAGTTCTCTAGAACATTGATGGAAGAACATTTTTTATGCTTTATTTTTATGGTGTAGGAGGCGAAGTTTCTTTATGAACGTCTTTTGCATTACCATGTGAAATTTAAACATTAGAAGTAGAATTTGAAAGTTTAGGATTCGGATGTCTCCATGTTTTATCCATTTTTTTTCTCAAAATAGTATCATTAGATAGCCCTTAGTAACATGACAATGACATTGAGTAGTAAAATGAACTCAAGCTATGTTTTTACTTAGGAATAATGTAATACTTTTTGGAACATGTGTACCAACTTGCATTGTTATAGAAAAATCATGTCAACAATTCAAGAATACGAGAATATGGGAAACCCTTTTTTCCTTTTCTCGAAAGTAAGAGATATTTCAATCTCAACAATAGGCTCGGGAGATCTTTTATTTAGGCTCAAGAATAGTGTTGAGCATAATCTTAAGATTATATATAAAAAGATGTTTGATTAATGATTGATTATCATCATCTAGTTCATATAAAGAATTTGGTCATCACAATATTAATCTTCATAGACCTATTCATCGCTAAGATTAGGGTTTTGAATTGGAGGTGACAAAAATGCTTTGATTTTTTGATTTGATGCGTGTTTTTATGTTTTTGAGTTTGATAAATTGGTATGTATTATGGTATATCATCGTGATGAGATGGTTTTGGATTGGAATGAACATTACCTTTATAAGCATAACCATCTTAAATTCCATTGTAGAACAATTCATTAGAGTTTCCATTTTGATAAGAATAAGTACCATGATCATATGGATAAATTTGAGTCATATGCGTGATAGTTGTATTATCCCTTAATAGTTTCATCAAATACCTTAAAGTAATATTTTGATCAATCATCATATGACTTACTTATACTGATATGTGCGCTCCAAAAATTTGCGCTCCGGCCTCCCCTCTCTCATGGGAGTTTTAACAGAATAAGTTATAAGGAAAAATTTCAGAAGACAAATTGACTTTGTAGATAAGACACTACCCAAAGATTTCACCCTTATTTTGTGAGGACTTTATGATCTGAGTTCAGGTTTTCTATAGGCACAAGCCCCTATAGTTAATTACCCCTCTCAATAATTAGAGAGAAATTTTGATTAAGACAAGTTGTTAAATAGATACATAGTATTTGACATATAGAAGCAACATAAGCTTAAGTGCTTGAAGAATTTGATATTTAAAATTGGGAAAACACCATCTTAAGCAGATGGTAGCAGATGGTGTGAGAATGGATGATGGACCCAATCAAGATCCCATGGTTCCGTCATCCTTGGTCATTATGGTCCCTGGTCTACTTAGTCAGATGAGGTAGTTGCCCCAACCTAACTAAAGGATCCTTGTCGGTAGCCTTAGGTTGCTTCATCCAAAGGTACCTTGTAGACCTGACATGGATATTTGTCTAAGGGGGCAAATTCGAATCCCCCTTAGCTAACAGAGGGATTTTTTTAACTATGATTATATTATATTGATTCATCTTTCAATGGTTGAACACACGGGCTCTAGCCATGACTGTAATTTAATGGTGCCATTTGGGGGAAAAGCACCCGGTTCATAGGGCCTCAGTCATAATCATTTATTATTGCAATCTAGGATCCCTAGTCTGTGATTTTTATAATATCAAATATTTTTTATTGAATTGTTACTTTTATCATTGAATAACATAATTTTTTTTTATCTGTGAGCACTAAAATTGCATGTAAGATATACACTGCTCAAGTCTACTAAAAGCACAAAAAAGGATAGAATATGAATGTCAAGTAAACAAAGTATGAAATTTTTTTTCTATTTTTTGAGTCTAGCTACATAAGAGTGTAAGCAATTAGGTGATAGTGCAAACACACATAGAGCGAGTGAGATAAATTTTTAAAAGCAAAATTTTTTGTACTAATAGTACTATATGGTTTATAATCATACTGTATGATTAATATAGAAAGAATGGGCTTAACGACCAATTGAATAATTAGTTTCTATGAACTAATCTTTATATACAATTTGAATCATATTATATGATTTATTACGATTTCAAAACCCTAGATGCAGGATAAATTAAGTAAGATATTTAAAATTTAATTTTTTAGCTAATCATACTATACGATCTGATTCATACTGCATGAATATTTGAAACCTTACTTAAATTAACTCCCATAATTAGTCAATCAAATCATGGTCTATTAATGATAACATATCATAATGTTTGATATTGATCGAAGCATATGATATCCATAGACAAAATTATGTCATCCTAAAGATCATACAAAATGAAACCATGATTTTTGAACTAATCAAACTGTATGATATTCATATCATATTTGACAGCATATTTGAAATCAACTAAGCATACTATATGATGAGGACAATACGGGATGACTTACAGAGATAATAATTGTCCCATGAATCATCTGGTATAATATGATAGAAAAGCTAACAGATCATACTGGAGAATCTTTTGATCGTACTATATAATGTGTTCAAAAAGTTGAACAGTTCATCTGAATAACTGTTTACATCGTATTAGATGGGCCTATTTTTTAAATTGATCATACTGTACGAACTCAACTCATATTATACAAAGAGTGGCTACTAACAAGAATTTTTATGGTTTTTTGAAGCCCAATACTTAAGAAAGTTTTTGTGATTATCATTGAAATGAGGAGAGGATTATGTGACTATTGTATGTACTCTGAAAGATAAGCTTTTGAGAAATCTAGGGTTTGAGAGGAAGGAGATGGTGAGGTTAAGCATGAGGGAAAAGGAGTGTGAGGGGATCACACGGTTGCTCCGGGCTTGTTACACCCTTGCTCCTTTTGGGGCCTTAGTGAGTCCTGAAGGCTCTCTTGGGAGGAAAGCTTCTAGGTTAAGTCCTCGAGATACTTTGCCTTCTTTAAGAGGGATAAAAAGTAGCTGAGGTACTCTGCATTCTCCAGGAGGGAGAAAAAGGAGCTGAGGTTCTTTGCCTTCTTGAGGAGGGAGAAAAATGAGTCAAGGTCCACTACTATCATTGAGAGGGTGACATAGAATCTGACACTCCGCCATATTTGGTTTGGTGAAAGTGAGTTTGCAAGGGCTTTTTTGCCTTGCTCTTGGAGCAAAAGGAGAGTCACTTAGTGATAAGTGCAATACTCAGAGCGAAGGACTATAGATTTAGATAAATAAAACCACTATAAAAATCCTTAATGTGTTTTTTCCTTTTTGCACTTTTACTTTTCCTGCATTTTATTTTTGGTATAACTGCTTGGGAAATTCAGTGATTATTACTTCATTTCCTAAATCAGGATATCATCATAGTTAAATAAATATTTTTGATAAATTAGTTTGCTTTCGTAATCAATTAAAATTTGGTATTTTTAATTTCTATAAACTTTTAAAAATTATTATCATCATTATTTTAAAGTTGAAATTTTTTAAAATTACCAATTCACCCCCCTCTTGGTGAGCCTCGGGGTAGTTTCTTAAGGTTTAACAACTTTCACAAACTTTCATTTACCTGTGGTGCCATTTGGTAGAAAAACCAGCAGTTAGATGATACATGCCACATTTTAACTCACAAGAGACTATTTGAGAATGAATCATAGTGATATTCTCAAATAGGCATTCGCTCTTTATGAGATGAAGTTATTTTCAAAATTTCCACCTTGACAAACTATTGCGGAGGATGGATAGATTTTTCTTTAAAAGTTTTTATGATTGATTACAATTTTAAATATTTTGTTTTTGGTATTTTTTAGATTTTTAGATTTTATGGCCCTTTGGGAGGCATTTTAAATATTGGAATTAACCCTCAAGATGAGATTCACATTCACCATGGCCATCATTGGCATGATTTTGAAATCACTTCAGAAGTTCATATTTTTATAAGTTTGGGAGGCATTTAAATATTTAGAATTGATCCCTTCAGTTGAGACCTACGTTCAACATGGCCATCATTGGGGTGATTTCATTTTATTATTTAAAACTTGTCAACTCTATTTGATTGCCAACAAAGGATCGAGTTCAACTCCTAATTTTAGAGTTGTCATATACATATCAAGACTTAGAGCATGTATTTTGATGCATGAATTTTTCATATAAAAGATATTGAAAGCCTAATATGAATATATAAAGCAAAAATAATTTGATTGATTTAACGAGCGACGATCCAGGAGTTTACGTTTTTAGTAGTGAATCTTTCTTGTAATAGATCTTGAAGGCCTATTATGAATGTATAAAATAAAATACTCTATCACTGCTATGACTGTGTATTTGTTCGGTGATTCAAGTTATGTCAACTCCAGTCTATCTAAGGAGGAGGATCCTTAGTTAACGTTTGACCAGCACAACATTCTCAGGCAAGGGTTTAGGAGTGTAACGCACTTGTCGGAGCACATGCTGGTATTTACATTTTAGTTCACATTGTATAATTTTATTTAAGCATGCACATATTAACATTTGGTGTATGCTTATATGCTTTAAAACTCATTACTTTTCAATCTGCATAGCATCCTCAAACGTCATGTGTTTATGTCACGCTCATCAGGGCCTATGCGATAATACATGCTTTTAAGTTCATTTTACATATGAAACATTTGATGTGTATGAAATATTTGTGTATTTGCTTGCTTTATAGTCTGAACAATGCATTTACATAGTGTGAGTGATGGATATGTATAATTTGCACTATGCAGTTATATGACTGTTGTATGATTGACATAATGCATTTGCATGACTGACATAATGCACAATGAGAATTGATATGACATATAGGCATAAATGATGCATAATGTATTTAAATACATATTTGCATATTTTTTACATATGCATTTGTATGTTTGTATGCACACTTATATATTTGGATATGCATTTGCATGTTAAACATGTGTGTAAAATACACTTATATTCGTATAATGTACATTTTACTTAGTACATTTGTGTGACACAATTGCATGAATTTCAATGCACTTACATAATGACTTGATCATTGGTATAGATAAGTAGTGGTTTACATAATCAATGACATGTGTAGTGGTAACTTAGTGCGCTCATATGATTGGAAGTTTTCATGTGTGCCACTCGATGCATCAGTATGTATTTGTTAGATGCGCATTATACAACAGAGGGAAAAAGCTCATAGGTGACACCCTTTGAAGATTTTGGCATGTCATACATACTTTATTGAAGGGTCTTGCAACCTGTGACAAGTAATAATGCACTATCTTATTTTTTTAAGGCAGATGTTTACGGGACATACGAGCCACCTAACTTTAACAACTGGTGTGCAAGCTACTTAAAGCACCTGTGCACTTATGACTTGCAATGTGATTAATGATTCTCACTTTATTATGAAGCATTTAACCATAATATTTATCAGGGATATACTAGAATTCCTACGAGTTAACAATTATTATAAATGCATTTTCATAAGAAAAGGCAAATAATTTTTACTTTTACCCCTCCCCTTTTAAATATAATTTTCACCAATATTCAGGTGTACTTACACTAATATTTCACCCACTATTTTTTTTTTTTTTTGAAGAAATGCAAATAGCATTAAGAGCAAAAAAAAAAAAAAACTATTACAAACTAGAAAGAAAATAAAACTACTAGGCATTCCTTTCTAAACAAAGAGAAAGAAAGCACAACTGACAAACAAACTAAGCATAAGAAAAGTTTATTTGCAAAATAGAAAATATCCCTAATGGAAATGAGATCCACTACTCCTCACTTTGAACCAATTGGGGTCATGGGAACACCAAAAAGTAAACAACCCAATAGGTTGGTTAGTATCCTAGAGTTCCCAATTAAGTAAAAAGTGAAAACTAGTAAGATACCCAAATTGCATTAATCTAATTTCATAATGCAAATAAAAGACAAGGCTAATAACCTCAAAACCTATAGACATAAAAGCTTCAAAAAACTTTAGATCCAAGCACTGTAAAGCAGCCTTCCCCTTAGCTGATAAATCAAAGCTCAAAAAAAGATAAAAATTCTCCAAAAAGACAACAATACTCTAAAAAATAAGTGCTACAACCATATTGAAACACAATAACTTCACAGCTTTTAAAGTTCCTGTGCCAAAAGTATCTCCACTCTTCAAACCTTCAATACACTTTCCTTGAACATCAAAGAACAAATTAGAAGATCCCATAAGCTTTGAAAGAATGGGAGCCATTTTCAAGCCCTCAACAGAACATTTAGGAATTCCCAAAATAACTCCCTTGTACATTTCAATCAAAGGCAGACAAATGACAAATGAAATTTCCAGAAAATTCCAAACGAACAGGATTCTTAAACATGAGAACAACAGAAAGAGCATCAAATCTAACAATCCTAGGAGGAAATTGATCTTCACTCCTTTCTTTAATTTCAAATTTTCCAAACCAAAAAAATGTTGAACCAAAATCAATCCAAATACACCAAGTGGTAACAAAATCAACC
This sequence comes from Dendrobium nobile, assembly GCA_022539455.1. Taxonomy (NCBI): domain Eukaryota; kingdom Viridiplantae; phylum Streptophyta; class Magnoliopsida; order Asparagales; family Orchidaceae; genus Dendrobium; species Dendrobium nobile. The sequence goes on from CM039725.1 coordinate 13,476,223, forward strand.
AGGATCACATCAGCCTTTTCTCCAAGAATCTTGAAGAAATTATAAAAACTGCTCTAGCGATCTCTGTACTGGTTCGGACAAGACCACCAGTAAGAAAATTCATGCAATCCATTCCTCAATTGAAGAGTTCCATTCCTTAATTGAATACGGAGGATCAACATATCCTTCATAGACAAATCTTTAGAATAAAGACATCCACATCTATAAGAAAAATATTTACACCAAATTTTCTTGGAAAACAAATGATTCCACAACAAAAACCTCTTAGTTTCAAACATCAAACCAAAAAATATATCTGCTCCAAGCACCGTTTTAAGAAATTCATAAAATCCAAACAAATCCAAGCATAAATTACCATAAATAATCTCAAGTCTCAAACTAGTAGAACATTCAAACCACAAGAAAACATCAGCCAAACATTTCTCCATCAGAACAAATGGTAAAACCGCTCCACTCTGATTGAGGGAAGAAAATACGATTGGGTTAAGAAAAATACCAAAGCCTAAACCAAATTCCTTTCCAACAGAAATGTCACGCCCCAAGATCTAACTTGGAAAGAATGTCAATCAATTACTCAAACAATTTACCAGAGCTATCTAAAACCTTCAATTAACAATCTATCAAACATCTATAAAATTTAAAACATCAATATACAAGTCGATTCATATCTCAAAAGGTCATGTACAAAACTCAGGAACTACTCTACGATCACCAGTACTGAAATCTATCCTGAGTACAAAAGAATCACTATCAATCAAAAGACAAAAACCTGAAGATCTGAATCAATTCCTATCTTCTGCTCCCTTGCCCTGACCTGAAAATATCAACCACATATAATGAGCTTTACAAAGCCCAGCAGGTCACCTAATACCTATAACTGAAATCAAAGCATGGCAATGCTATCAATATGCATGTCAGTCAATCAAATCTATATCAGTCAATGGTCAATCAATCTATGTAATACGGAAATCCATAGTCAATAAAACCAGTTAATGCAGCAGCAGGCAAATCAATAAACCAAGCTCAATCAATCCACGTCAATCTCGAAGAAATCCGTACACAGAAGAAAATCAATCAATCCGTCAAATCAGTCAATCCGTCCATCAAATCAATCCGTCAAATTAATCAATCAAATCAAATCAAGTCTAATCTATACTATCAAGTCGATAAAATCAATCGATAAAGCAATACGATAAATCTCAATATATCCTATCAATAAATCAAATGCAGCAAGTCAATACAATGCAGGATCAATAGTATCAATGAGTTTATAAGCAATATCAATAAATTTATAATATCCATATCCAGCCATATCCATATCTATACTCAGTAGTATCAATGCTCGGCAATCAATCGATGAAATCAAAGAAATCGTACAATACAGTAAATCCGATCAAATCAATAAAACAGAAATCGATAAAACAGTAAATCCGTATGTCACTACAGTAAACATGCATTTCAATACTATAATACTGGACAAGTACAATCAACTGGCTATGTTGCTGTTGTAGAATCCATATTGCTGTTGTAGATATCCATACGTTGGTTTCAATAAAAAGAGTCGTCACTCTATTGCCCGTCGGCCGCCCGTCGGCATATCTATAAACCCCTTATGACTCCCAATCGTTATATCAATGATCAATGGTTTAAAGGAAAGCCCGTCGGCCCACCATCCTGTACAGGTTAATTCAATCTCCAACCAACGTTCAACCAGGTTCCACTTGTGTTCCAATATCAATAGTCAATTTAAGAATCATTTCAATAATCAATCAATAATCAATTCAATAATCAATATTAAAGCAATCTAGAACAATCATATCAATAGTCATATGCATATCAATTCAATCTATCAATTTCAGACAAATCAGAAATCATACGAAAATCGGGCAGAGTAACGGCAGTCTATCAAATTTACACAAAAAATCCTGCAAAAAGCACAAATTCCAAATTCCTCCAAATTACAATCGAATATACACGACATCAATACAAGACTATTATTCTATAGAATCCAAGTCAAATCACGTCCTGATATTTTTCTATTCAATTAAAATCGCGTAGAATCAATTCCGACCGGTAAAATCGTCGCAGAAAATACTCAAATCATGTACAATAGTCATATCTATAACATACCAAAAGTTGTGCGGTGAAAGTTGTGTCAATACAAAATCAGGTCAAAAGTTTGACTACGAAAACACAAAACAGTGCACAACTCGGTCAAAACTCAATATCTTCAAAAACAGAAATAGGATTCGGAGTCCTTACCACGAGATTTTCACTTTTCCCAACAGCTGCGTCGGACGAAAAGCGCTCCGCGGCCTCCGAAACTCAACCTTTCCCTCTCTTTTCCTCTCTTTCTCTCTCTTCAAAATATCTGATATTTTAAAAATGATTTTCTCTCTCCTCAAAACGAGCTGATTTGCTTATAATTTTAGTCTGATCGTCCTGGCCGATCGCCACATCGTCCTGGCCGATCAGAACAAAATCACATCGGCCTGAACTGCTTTCAGGGCGATTCTCAGGACGATAATTTGAACAGTATATATTGGCCTGGACAATGTCCAAAATCGTCCTGGACGATCCTGGGAGGAAAATCCAAATCAGAGAGAAAAAGTAAGGGAACGAGGTCTCACAATCTCCCCACCTTAGAAAAATGTCGTCCCGGCATTTCCCTACAGGTACGAAGCAAAAACAACGCAAAACAAATCGATTCAAATCCAAATCAAAATCAAAACTCGTCGATATCCATATAATTCACACAATGCAATCAATCAGATGTCAATGCATGATCAAATGTCAATATCAATCGGTTAGTCAAATCAATCTTACCAGTAGAACCTTCTGGTCGTTGTTGATCCTCACGATGCTGTAAACTCTGTAGACTGTAGATGCGTGGCACCACTGGAGGAAGTGCAGGAGGTCGTGGTGCAACTGTCTCCCTCTGATCTCTGACAGCCCTATCATCCATCCGATTCCCTGATCTCTCACTGTAAGCCCTCGAGCCAACAGTCCTCTGTTGTCCTGTACCCGTGCCAGAATTAGTCCTTCCACCCAGTCCTTTCTGAGGATAATCTGCTGCTCTGTGCCCTTGCTGTCCACAGTGAAAACACTGCCCCGTCAACAGGTAGCACCGACCTGCATGTCGTCTACCACAGTTAATGCCCGCTCTAGAACTACCAGACGATACTACCGATGCAGATCGTGATGCAGATCCCGATGCAGATCCCTTCGAGTCCTCGTATTTACTTCTCTTCTCTCTATCTCTGTCTCTACCAGAATCATCTCGTCGTACCTCATCTCTCCTCCTCCTGGTATCCTCGTACCTCGATACCGGTGTCGCTAAATCAATCTCTATCAATCGGGCCCGCTCCACCAGCTTAGAAAACTCATGTATCCGAAAAGGTACTAGTGGGTGCCTCAGCTCTCTGTTCAATCCGTGCAGAAATCTATAACACTTTTCCTCGGCAGTAGGAATCAAATGAGCAACATACCTCGCAAGTGCAGTAAACTCGGCCTCATACTGCATCACTGACTTGCGACCTTGCTCCAATCTCATGAAAGCTTCCTGCATCTGTCGCTGAGCTGACGGTGGTACAAACCACATCCTGAACACTGCAGTGAACTCATCCCAAGTGATCTCAGCATTAGTCTTCCCCTGGAATTTCTCTCTCTGCTGTCCGATCCACCATCTCTCTGCCTCACCCTCAAAAAGAAACACAGCCAAAGGTACCTTTCGATTCCCCGGACACTGCATGTTGTCAAAGATCTTCTCTACCCTCATGATCCAATCCTCAGCAGCCTGGGGTCGCATAGCTCCTTTAAACAATGGAGGTTTTAGCTTATGAAACATCTGCAAGTATCTGTCTGTCTCTTCCTCTTTGATCCCACTCATCTTGCTCTACGCATCACCCATAACATGTGCAATCGCAGTAGCCAACTGCATCATACTCTCTGAAGGTACTGGGGCTGCGCAGTGTTGCTCATTCGGTACACTGGATTCAGCCGGAGGATCCATATCTTTTCACCTGCACAATTCAGAAGAAATGATACACACATGCAATGATGTATGCCAATGATGCTCTTAAAGCTACCCAATCCACCCAACTCTCAATCCAATCCTACAACTCTGGTAACAATCCATTCTTCCAATAACACTGCTCTGATACCAAAAACCTTGTCACGCCCCAAGATCTAACTTGGAAAGAATGTCAATCAATTACTCAAACAATTTACCAGAGCAATCTAAAACCTTCAATTAACAATCTATCAAACATCTATAAAATTTAAAACATCAATATACAAGTCGATTCATATCTCAAAAGGTCATGTATAAAACTCAGGAACTACTCTACGATCACCAGTACTGAAATCTATCCTGAGTACAAAAGAATCACTATCAATCAAAAGACAAAAACCTGAAGATCTGGATCAATTTCTATCTTCTGCTCCCTTGCCCTAACCTGAAAATATCAACCACATATAATGAGCTTTACAAAGCCCAGCAGGTCACCTAATACCTATAACTGAAATCAAAGCACGGTGATGCTATCAATATGCATGTCAGTCAATCAAATCTATATCAGTCAATGGTCAATCAATCTATGCAATACGGAAATCCATAGTCAATAAAACCAGTTAATGCAGCAGCAGGCAAATCAATAAACCAAGCTCAATCAATCCACGTCAATCTCAAAGAAATCCGTACACAGAAGAAAATCAATCAATCCGTCAAATCAGTCAATCCGTCCGTCAAAACAATCCGTCAAATCAATCAATCAAATCAAATCAAGTCTAATCTATACTATCAAGTCGATAAAATCAATCGATAAAGCAATATGATAAATCTCAATCTATCCTATCAATAAATCAAATGCAGCAAGTCAATACAATGCTGGATCAATAGTATCAATGAGTCTATAAGCAATATTAATAAATCTATAATATCCATATCCAGCCATATCCATATCTATGCTTAGTAGTATCAATGCTCGGCAATCAATCGATGAAATCAAAGAAATCGTACAATACAGTAAATCCGATCAAATCAATAAAACAGAAATCGATAAAACAGTAAATCCGTATGTCACTACAGTAAACATGCATTTCAATACTATAATACTGGACAAGTACAATCAACTGGCTATGTTGCTGTTGTAGAATCCATATTACTGTTGTAGATATTCATACGTTGGTTTCAATAAAAAGAGTCGTCACTCTATTGCCCGTCGGCCGCCCGTCGGCATATCTATAAACCCCTTATGACTCCCAATTGTTATATCAATGATCAATGGTTTAAAGGAAAGCCCGTCGGCCCACCATCCTGTACAAGTCAATTCAAACTCCAACCAACGTTCAACCAGGTTCCACTTGTGTTCTAGTATCAATAGTCAATTCAAGAATCATTTCAATAATCAATCAATAATCAATTCAATAATCAATATTGAAGCAATCTAGAACAATCATATCAATAGTCATATGCATATCAATTCAATCTATCAATTTCAGACAAATCAGAAATCATACGAAAATTGGACAGAGTAACGACAGTCTATCAAATTTACACAAAAAAACCTGCAAAAAGCACAAATTCCAAATTCCTCCAAATTACATTCGAATATACACGACATCAATACAAGACTATTATTCTATAGAATCCAAGTCAAATCACGTCATGATATTTTTCTATTCAATTAAAATCGCGTAGAATCAATTCCGACCGGTAAAATCGTCGCAGAAAATACTCAAATCGTGTACAATAGTCATATCTATAACATACCAAAGGTTGTGCGGTGAAAGTTGTGTCAATACAAAACCATGTCAAAAGTTCGACTACGAAAACACAAAACAGTGCACAACTCGGTCAAAACTCAATATCTTCGAAAATAGAAATAGGATTCGGAGTCCTTACCACGAGATCTTCACTTTTCCCAACAGCGGCGTCGGACGAAAAGCGCTCCGCGGCCTCCGAAACTCAACCTTTCCCTCTCTTTTCCTCTCTTTCTCTCTCTTCAAAATATCTGATATTTTAAAAATGATTTTCTCTCTCCTCGAAACGAGCTGATTTGCTTATAATTTTAGTCTGATCGTCCTGGCTGATCGCCACATCGTCCTGGCCGATCAGAATAAAATCACATCGGCCTGAACTGCTTTCAGGGCGATTCTCAGGACGATATTTTGAACAGTACATATCGGCCTGGACGATGTCCAAAATCGTCCTGGACGATCCTGGGAGGAAAATCCAAATCAGAGAGAAAAAGTAAGGGAACGAGGTCTCACAAGAAAGACCTGACCAAGAACCTCCGTCGATCATTCTGGACGGACGGAGAACCTCTGGAAGCCACAGATCCACCAAAATTGCCTTATCGCTCGCTCCGACGGAGAACCACTATTTCACCCACTGTTGAATACTTGAGGAATCTAAAGATGTAGAAATCTTTAATAGGATGGCTAAGTACCCAACTATGTGGCCAATAATTTGGGTCACCGGTATGTTTTGACTCCCCAGTTCTCTTACATTTTGGCAGTTCTAGGCCCGCTTTTAACGCTTATCAAAATAACTTGGAGACACTTTACCTCTTTAATTAATATTATTTATTCATTATATCCTTGAAGAAAAATAATATTCAATCTCCAGTTTTGATTATTTTCCTCAGGCGTTCTTCTCTACCTTGAAAAATTCACGGCTTGTCATTTCCCTCGAGCGTCAGCTTTGGTTGGGGTTGGGGTTATATAAATCTTTTGGCTTATATTCATACTAAATTGGATATTTACCCTCATCTACATTGTAAGCCACTTATTTCCCCTTAGAAGTTCTAGAGAAAAATGAAGAGTCGACCTCACCTCTTTTGGCATCTGAGGCTTTAGCCTTCTTAATCTTATCAGAGTTATTTTCTGATTTTGATAAGTTGAATTTTTTGAACTTTGCCACTATGTTCATCAACTCCTAAAATATGGTTATGTGTCCATGCTTAATAATGGTTATATCTTATCATTTCTCATTTACAATTGCACGTCATGTTCTTCTTAAAATTGTTGCTCATATTTCATGCTTAAATTGCACCAGCAAGTTATATATTTTGTAACTGACTTATTTCTCCTCCATTTATCTAAGGTTAGGTAAGCAATTGTTATCTTTTTGGTTGTGCTGGAAAAGCCCTTCCTAAATATGGATTCTAACAATACAAATGTCCTCATAGAGTCATTCAATCATTCAACATACCATTCAAAAGTAGATGAGGTTAAACTACTGATAAATTATTTGATGAGTAGAGCTTTAACACCTCTTCCATTACCATTGGTGGACTTGAACTGGGCCAAGAATTTTTTGGGGTTACTATTACCACAAAATGTGTTAAACTTTAGGATAGAATACCCCATTGTGTATGACACCTGGTTAAATTCAGCATGATATGGAGAACCTTTGTTCACTAGTTTTTTTGCCTAATTCTAAGATATAATAGACTTAATCTTCTCCTTGATGATTGTATCTAATTATGCCACTATCACAGGCTCAGATGTGCTTGCCACATTTTGAGGAGTAGGTTGAAAAACTAAATGATCATTCTTAATTCCTCCTTCAAGTGAACCTTATACTCCCAACACTTGGGGTATAGGACGAGCTGGCAAATTAGCGAGATCAATTCTTACTGTCTGATGACTAGTTTTTTGAATAGGTGCAAGATTAGCAGTGACATTTCTCTACATTATCTGTATCATCATGTCTTTTTAGAATCATCTCAGTCATTTTGGCATTGAACCGAGCTATTTCTTTATTCTTCACCTCATTTGATTATATATCTACCTTTCTGCTTCTGTTAGTATAGTAACATTAGTAAATTGAGGATTCTCTTCAAATTCCTCATCTTCTTCATTCATTGAGGAGTCAACATATCTATCGGCAATGGATCTAGACCCATATTACCACTGGTATACTCATAAAGGTGGCCGCTCATCTGATGATCCACCATATAAACCACTTAAAATCCCATGGTCTCTTTGTCATCTTTATCATCCTCTCCTCGTGTACAGACCTCTGAGTGGTATCTTTACTGAATCTCTGATCCATTACATAGCATAAAAAACCTTTTCGATCTATGGGCTACAATCAAAGCTGGCTTCTTCTTAGGATGACATTGTTGGATGATGATGAGATCCCTTGGAGGATTACCAAGGTGTCAACTATCAAAAGAATTATCAATTAGGACCTTCTTTAGAAACATTTTTGATGAATTCTATTAGTGGGAAAGGATCTCTGGTAGGGTGCACCAGGTGTCACACCCATACTTATTTGTTAGCCATGTGATCTTCTTACATACAGTCTTGGCTTACAAACTTATTTTCCTTTTCACTGAGCCCTTTTGAGGGCATATTCTTGGACATGTTGTCTAAGTGTCACACCCTGAAGTGCTTACTATGAAGTTGTCTTAAATTTTTCTTGAGCCAACAGAGGTGGAAACTCTGTTGCTGGGGTTCTTCTAGCCTCAGTTACTAATGACCTTTAGTTGTTCTTTTTCATCAACCCCTTCTCTTACACTACTTTTAGGACCCTGTGCACTCTAGAGAATAGAATCTCAGGCTCTTTCTTTTCTGAGGAGTCATGCTTAGGGTTTTTACTCACAGAATGATTAGTTAAGCTCATAAGTATAACTATTCCATTTTACCCATTTCAAATTTGTGAACTTATTTTGAGTAGGAACACTCACTTCTGATTCTTGGGTTGGTAGTATAGATTGGTGGACTTATAACAACTGCTGAGCTCACAACTCAACATTCATCCTTCTCCTCTGCCTTCTTGATCGACTTCCTCTAGATGAGGGGCCTCTACATCATTCAATCTAGGCACAGATAAACCAATAAACATAATGACGGTAGTAGTAGGCATCACAAAAATTTGTTTCGTGACCATGACCCTTCTTATTATTGTGGTTTCAGAATTTGACAGCCTTTTGAAGATTGAGACCCTCTTCTAGGAGAACTCACTGGTAGTACCAACTTGAACTGGCTATGGTTACCGTAGTGGTCGATGCACATGAAGAAGAGCAACATCAATAGCATTAATCCTCATAACAAGTTCTTCAGTATCCATATCACATACTGGAATGGAAATAGCACTCACAATAACTGTTGAGAATGTAGAGAGAGTTGCTATTTGCATGTTTCATATTCTTGCAACTTATATTATTTTGATGATTTCAAATATTATTGTTTTTATATATCTCCTAACACTTTTTGGAAGTTTTATTTTTTGCTCTAGTGTGTACTAACATTTCAGGAAAATCAACTCCAAGCGATAAAGACTTCAAACTATTCATTTGTAAATCATATTTTTTTTACATGAAAGGGAGTGATTGTAATTGAGTGAAAAAATCACAACACACTCTTAGGGGACAATTTTGTGTGAATTGATCGTACGGGATGAACCATGTTCGTACGGGACGATCATGTCAATTAGCCCCTCAGAAGAGCACTGGTTCGAATGGGCAAGGAGAAAATTTTCTAAGTCCTAATCGTCCAGGACGAATTTAATATTTATCCTGGGATGAAACTCTCAGGATTCTCACTTGCAATGTTCGTCCAGATGAAAAATAAGGTTCGTACCGATACGAAACTCTCTGTATGAGTTCGTACAGGATGAAATTAATTTTCGTACCGGGACGAAACTCTCTGTATGAGATCGTACAGGACGAAATTTATTTTCATCCCTGGACGAAACTCTCTATTTACAATAGTCCCAGGACGAAACTTGTTCGTCCCAGGACAAACTGAACCTACTTAAGTCAGTTGGTTACGTCCAGAAAATTTTTTGGAAACTGACCTATGAAATAACCATTTCGTACCGGACGAACATAGTTCGTACGGGACGATGAGCATGTACGAACATAGTTCGTATCAATTTACAATAGGTTCGTTTCCAGCACTTTAAGTAAAATCGTTCAGGACGATCCACGATCGTACGGGACGATCCACTGCATACAGAATTGAAAACTTGTAGTTTTTGGACGGTTTTTCTTATCTTTTATATATATAGTCCAAATTAGACTGTCACCCAATCTTTTTGCCATTTGATCTTCGTGCCTATTGAAAGAAAAGTCAAGGAGAGAGTGTGAGAGAGCATTCAAAGGATGATTCCTACCACTGAATTGTGAAGGCTTCACTTGTTATTTAAAGGTAAGAATCTCTACTTGTGAATTGGGATTACTTCACTCTTTTCTTCCTTCTTTCTAGAATTCTTGTGAGAAGATCTGTCAAGGAGATCCGGTTCTCTGCCGACACTAGGAGAGTGTGAAAGGACGAAGGGTTCTCTGCCCACACTTGGAGAGTGTGAACAGCCAAAGGGTTCTCTAGCCATACTAGGAGAGTGTGAAAGGACGAAGGGTTCTCTGCCCACACTAGGAGAGTGTGAAAGGATGGACGGTTCTCTGCCAACACTGGGGATTGTGTAAAAGGATGACGGTTCTCTGTCGCACTGGGTAGTGGTGAAAAGAATGTTTGTAAAGGCTTCTCCTCCATGCTGTGGGTGCAAAAGGAGAGACACTATTGGTATTAGTGCAATACTCAGAGGGTGCCTCTAGGGAGTGGATGTAGGTCTGGTTTAGACTGAACCACTATAAATCTTGTGTTGTTTACTTTACTGCTTTTTATTTTCCACATTTTTCTTTTGTTTTAAAAAAATTTGTGGTTGAAAAACTTTTCTATAAAAATTTCATTAAAAGTTTAATTTTGGTACAACTAAAATATAAAAAGAGGGTTAAGTTTTAAACTACCAATTCACCCCCCCTCTTGGTAGCCTTGGGACATTAACTTAGGTTTAACAACATATTCACTAGACTCAATAAGTGGTATCAGAGCTTCATTTCAAAATCATAAGTTTAAACTACTTTTTGATTAACGTAGATGGCTAGATTTGGAAACCGAAATACACCTGAGAATTACTCTATTACCAGACCTCCACTATTTGACAATATACCTTTTGATTTTTGGAAAACACGCATGTCTACTTTCTTACAGTCACTTGATTATCGTATGTGGATCCTAGTCCCGGAAGGTTATACAAAACCAACTAGATTAGTTGATGGAGTTAGGGAAGAAACACCTTTTGCAGATTGGACAATAGAAGAACGTGACTTAGCTCAACTAAATGCCAAATATTTAAATAGCTTCTTTTGTGCTTTAAAATTTGAAGACTACATGCGAGTTTCCACTTGCAAAAGTGGAAAGGACATATGGGATAGACTTTGTATAACTTATGAGGGGACAAATGAGGTTAAGCAATCAAGACTTAATATCTTGTTACATGATTATGAGTTGTTTCGCATGAAACCAAATGAATCTATTTCTGACATGTACACAAGATTCACACAAATTGTCACTGTTTTGCATTCACTTGGTAGGGAATTAACTAATGCTGAAATGGTTAATAAGATTCTTCATTGTTTACCTACTGCTTATGATGCTAAAATTATTATAATTATAGAGTCTAAAGATCTAAACATTTATTCTATTGACAATCTTCTTGGTTTACTCATTACTTACGAGCAAGGGGTTAGTCAAAGAAAGATTGATGCAGGTGAACCACGAAAGGAGAAGAATATAGCACTAAAAGTGGAAGAGTTTGAGAGTGAACACTCAGAACCTGAGGATGAAAATGATATTGTACTAATGACTAGACAATTCAGAAGCTTTCTAAAGAGGAAGCAGAAGAGACGCCACCAATTGAACAGAGGTAAGTTTAACAGAAATGGTAAGGTTTCTAATGAAGTAATTTGTTATGAATGCAGGAAACCAGGTCATATCAAGACTGATTGCCCAAAACTCAAAGCCACTCCTAGCAAGGAGAAGGTAGAGGAGAAACCAATTGTAAAGAAGGGCAAGAAGAAGTTTCAAAGAACTTTTCGGGCGGACTCAGCTTCAGATTCATCAGAGACTGAAAAGGAAGAAAAAGTCACCAATCTTTGCTTGATGGCAGATAACGTAGATCAATCAGATCAAGAAGAGGTATGTGACTTAAGTTATGATGAATTATTTGAAGTTTCTGAACACATGCATGATGCATATAGGAAAATGAAAAAGATGCATGCTAGTGTAAGTCTAGAATTGGAAGAACTTAAGAAAGAACATGAAATCCTTAGGAAAGATCATGCTTTAATACATGACAACCAAATGATATTACTTGATGAATATAATGATCTAAATAAAAATCATGAGATTTTAAAATCATTCTATATTGATCTTGAAAAAGATTTTAAAATATTTAAGGATGAATCTGAGAGCAAAACATATCGAATCAATTATACAAATCGAATCTTGGAAGATATGAATTCATTTTATAAATTAAAAATAAGAGCTCTTGAGGATAATAGGATTCCCCCCAAACTATAAGATTTTACAAATCCTAAATATTATCCTAAATATATGAAATCCCTTAGAAGACAAACAAATGGTAGAAAACTTAGGAATACTTTTCCTAATATCAAATGTAATAATTGTGAATTATTTGGACATATAGCTCACACCTGTACTTTGAAGATGAAATCTAAATTAGTGTGGAGATCTAAGATGCATAAACCTAGACATATCATACATGCATCTGATTATAAATTGCTAAAAGGTGAACCCAAACTTATTTGGGTTCCCAGGTCTAACATTTGATATTTTTGCAGGATTGCTCTCACACAAGACCTTGTGGGAGCATATGGTACCTGGACAGCGGATGTTCAAAGCATATGACTGAAGATACTGCTCAATTCATAATGCTGGAAGCCAGGAGTGGAGGCAAGGTTACACTTGGAGATAATACCACAAAGAAAGTGGTTGGATCAGGTATGATTGGAAATTTGAAAAACTTTTTTATAAACAATGTATTATTTGTTGAAGGCTTAAAATATAATTTGTTAAGTATAAGTCAGCTATGTGATAAGGGCTATAGTGTAAAATTTTTACCTACTAGCTGCATATTAAGCCTAAATGGAAAAGATATTTTAAATGGAAAAAGGGTAAATAATATTTATATGCTAGATTTAAATTGTATTCAATCTCCTACTGCTTTTTGTTTGAAAACTGTTTCTGATGAATCATGGCTTTGGCATAGGAGACTTTGTCATTCTAGCATGAAAAACCTTAGGAGAATTATCCAAAAGAACTTAGTGAGAGGTATACCAAAACTAGACTTTACTAAGGATCACCTTTGTGATGCATGTTAATTAGGAAAACAAGTGAAGTCCTCTTTTAAGTCCAATAAGGATCTTAGGACTAGTAAACCATTGGAAATTTTACAAATGGATCTTTTTGGACTAGTAGGAACTGTAAGTTTAGGAGAGAAGGTATACGAATTTGTTATAGTGGATGATTTCTCAAGATTCACTTGGGTTAGATTTCTATTTCATAAGAGTGAATCATTTGAGGAATTTAGAAATTTTTTTACTTGGATTCAAAGGAAATTAGGGTTTGAAATAATTTCTATACAAAGTGATCATGGAGGAGAATTTGAAAATGAAAGATTTAAAAATTTTTGTAAAGAAAAAGAAATTGATCACAATTTTTCTGCACCTAGAACCCCTCAACAAAATGGGGTAGTCGAAAGGAAAAACAGAACATTAATAGAAGCCGCCCGAGCAATGTTGGCAGAATACTCACTTCCTAGATATTTTTGGGCTGAGGCGGTTAGCACTGCATGTTATGTTCTGAATAGTGTGAATGTGAGATCGAATTTAAATAAAATATCCTATGAGTTGCTAAAAGGTAGAACACCTAATTTGTCTCATTTGTATGTTTTTGGTTGCAAGGTGTTCATTCATAATAATGAAAAATCTACCTTAGGAAAATTTGATCCGAAATCAGATGAAGGAATTTTTGTTGGATATTCAAGTGTTGGAAAATCTTATAGGGTATTTAACAAAAGAACTTTGGTCATTGAAGAAACCATACATGTTGTATTTGATGAATCTGGAAATTTGGAAGAGCCAAATGTTATTGAAGATGAGATTGAGGAAAACTCCCAAAAAATTGACAGAATAAATTTGGAAGAAAATGTGGAAGAAAATTTGGAATTAGAAAACCCTTTGCCTAGAGATTTAAGATTTTCTAAAAACCACCCAAGAGAATTGATTATAGGTGAACTTAGTGAGGGTGTTAGAATTAGGCGTGGATTAAACAAAGAAGTCAATCATTCAGCCTTTATTTCAACTATAGAACCCACTAATGTTGATCAAGCACTTTCTGATGAATTTTGGATATTGGCCATGCAAGAAGAGTTGAATCAATTTGTAAGAAATAAAGTTTGGGAATTAACTTCAAGGCCAAAAGATCAAAGTGTTGTTGGAACCAAGTTGGTGTTCAAAAATAAAATGAATGACTCAGGAGTAGTCATTAGAAATAAGGCTAGATTAGTTGCTAAAGGATATAATCAAAATGAAGGAATTGATTTTGAGGAAACTTTTGCCCCTGTAGCTAGATTTGAAGCAATTAGAGTTTTACTAGCCTTTTCCTGTTTTAAAGGATTTAAATTATTTCAAATGGATGTAAAAAGTGCCTTTTTAAATGGGGTAATTGAAGAAGATGTTTTTGTACAACAACCTCTAGGTTTTGAAAATTCTAAATATCCAAATCATGTTTTTAAGTTAAAAAAGACATTATATGGATTGAAACAGGCACCTTGGGCTTGGTATGAGAGGTTGAGCACCTTCCTACTTGAAAGATCTTTTGAAAAAGAAAGTGTAGATACAACTCTTTTTTTAAAGAAATTTGGAAAGGATATACTCATTGTTCAAATTTATGTGGATGATATCATTTTTGGATCTTCAAATAAAAATCTTTATGATGATTTTTCTAAAACAATGAGTAGTGAATTTGAAATTAGTCTAATGGGAGATTTAAATTACTTTCTAGGTTTTAGCATTAAGCAACTTGAGGAAGGTACATTTCTTAGTAAAACTAAATATGTTAAGGACATCCTCAAAAAATTTGAAATGGATAATGCTAAACCTGTTAGTACACCAATGAGTTCCTCAGTTCAGTTGGATAAGGACCTTAAGGGAAAATCTGTTGATCAAAAGAAATATAGAGGGATTATTGTTTCTTTACTTTACTTGACTGCTAGCCGACTAGATATTATGTTCAGTGTTTGCTTAAGTGCTAGATTTCAATCAGATCCAAAAGAATCACATTTGATAGCAGTGAAAAGGATTTTAAGATATTTACTAGGAACTCAGAACTTAGGAATTTGGTATCCTAAGTTTAGCTCTTAATTTGAAATTATTGGTTATTCAGATTCTGACTTTGCAGGCTGTAGGGTGGATAGGAAAAGCACTTCTGGAACATGTCAATTCATTGGAAATTCATTAGTTTCATTGTTTAGTAGAAAACAAAATTCAGTGGCCCTATCTACTGCAGAAGCAGAATACATTGCATTAGGAAGTTGTGTGGCACAAGTACTTTGGTTAAAACAATAGTTAATTGATTTAGAATTAACTATAGGCACTATTCCAATTTATTGTGATAATACTAATGCTATTTGCATTTCCAAAAATCCTATTCAACATTCAAGAACCAAACACATTGACATAAGGCATCATTTCATAAGGGATCATGTATCCAAGGGAGAAATTAAACTTATCATGTTTCAACTGAAAATCAACTTGCAAACATTTTTACAAAACCTTTAGCCTTTGATACTTTTAGTGCATTAAGAACAAGGCTTGGTGTAATTGTTTTAAATGCTTAAATAAAAATGTTTTTGCAACATTGATGTTTTTGTTTTCGTAGTTTATATTTTTATGATTTTGTTTTTGTGATTTTTGTTTGTTTTTGAGTGATTTTTATTTAGAGCCTGAACATTTGTCGTTTTTTAGTGTGTTTTGTGTGTTCATTTAGTTTTCTTTGATAAAAATTCAAAAATAAAAAAAATTGTGTTAATCGTCCGGGACAAAAAATTTTCGTACAGGGCGATGTGTGTAAAATGTCAATCTGCGTGATTTCAAACCATCTTAAGAGTAGTTTTTAATGTAGTTTGTCTGTACGATCCTCACGATAGTCCGGGACGAAATTTTTTTTCCTCAAACGACGGGACGATTGAATACAGCAGTTGAACGGATAAAACAATTTTTATTATGAACTTCGTTCATACGAACCTTTGGTTCATCCAGACGAACAGATGTCGGTTCATAGCGGGGGATGGTTTTCAACTGCCATTAAAATGAATTAACTTTTGATCGTGTGTACGAACACGTGTTCGTCTGTACGATCGTCTTGGTCAGCAGTCTGTACGAAAGGATGCTTCGAAAATTGTGTGATTACGGAAAGCCGTTATATTTTTAACTTACTCGTTTGTCCATACGAAATATTTTCATACGGGAACGAATCGAATTCGTACGGGTCAAACCAAAATTTCATCTGGTACGAATAATCATTTTTCTTTAAATTGATGGCAATTTTTACTGAACAGTCACTCTCACACATCTCTTTCAAAGCTTTCGTCTTTTCAAATCCTTCAATGGCAAGTTCTAGCAAGCGCCAAAAGACTTTGGCTAAGGGCTCTCCTAGGAATACATCCGAAAACTTCCTGTCTAGAGCCAACGAAGAATCTTTTCCTAGGTTTGTCTCTGCAAAAATCACTCCATCTAGAATTTTCCTACAGGATCATTTAACCTTCAAGGTAATGCACTTGTTTGCCCATACTTAATTTGGTTTGATCCTCACTTTAGAACACTTCTACAATAAAGAAACCTTCCATAATTTTCTGGCAAACATTTCATTCAACTCCGACCACTCTGTTATCAGTTCTTTTATTTTCAAAAAGAAAGTTGAAATCACCAAAGATGACTTTGGTATTTTTCTAAACTTAAGAACTGAAGGCTTAAGGGCACACACTTTAACAAACTCAAGTTTTGACTGCACTGTAGTCAATAGGGTGATTAGAGATAGGAGAATTAAAGATCATTTGCCTAAAGTTTCAACCTTAGTGCGTGATGCCCGTATCATTCAGCATGTGTTAAGAACTTCCATTATCCCTAAAGCTGGTGATATAATCAACATCACTCCTCTTCTTTCCACTATTACCTACTTGATTATGACTAGACAACCTATAGATGAGGCTCAACTCTTAATTGACTACATTTATAGTCTCTCTGAAATTGGTCATGTTGATCACAAAAGGAAGAAGAATATAGCCCTAGGACATCTGATTGCTTATATTCTGGAGTAGAAGTATAATTTAACTCATCTTGAACAAGACTTTGAAGAACCGCTCTACTACAATGATGCATCCTTTAGAGCTATCTTCAATAAGGACGAGCCCAGTATAACTCATGTAGTTCTAAGTGAAATAGAAGAAGAAGCTGGACCTTCACATGCTGCTGGACCAAATTATGAGGATTTGGTTCAAAGGTTTGAAAATGTAGAGGCTCATTTTGATCAAAGATTTGATCAAATTGAAACTCATCTGCAGCAGCAAGATTTTCAGCATACTCAGGATATGAGATATATGTGTGAACAAATAAATGCCATTAATACCAACATGTTCACGATCAGTAGTTACTTCAGCTTTTTTGGTGCAGCACCACCTCCTCCTCCAGATCAGGGTCCATCTGAGTGATTTGTTCAGTGTTTGTTCTATGTTTGTTCAGTGTTTACTCTATGTCTGTTCTGTACTTCAGTATTGTTCTTGTGTTAGTGATTTCCTTTTGTGTGTTATCTTTCATGTTTTAGTTGTGTATTATTGATATCATGAGTTTAAATTATAATAGTTTTTATCCGATATTAATATAAGTTTCAATATTTTGTTATTAAATGTTTTAGAAATATGTGTTAGATTTTATGACATTTATTTTATTTTAATTTTAATAGTGCTTTATTTAACTTATAAATTTAAATTAATTTCATTAGAAAATATGATTTTTCAAAATTTAAGACATGCTTATAACTTGATATTCTTAGATTTTTCAATTCCATGTCTCTTATTTAGACTACATTATCTTGGTATTATTATTGCAATTTAGATATTTTCTTATTTTGTATTTCTTTCTTCAATTAGTATTTATGCACTTAGAAAAATTTGAAATTTTAGATTATTAATTTTGAAAAGAATTCAAATACTCTTGAAAAATTGTACAAATGTACAAAAATCAAAAGAAGTGTGCAAAAAATTTTTAATGACAAAAAGAGCCACAAAATAAGCCCAAATCAAAGAGATGCACAAAAATGTGCTAGTATAAAAATAGAAAAAGATGCGCAAAGTGCCACATGTGGTAATTACTTCTTTCCAAACTCTTTTAATCTCTTAATTCAAATTGATCTAATGTTCATTCATATTTTATATTGAAATTTGAAATATAAAATTTTTTATTCATCCTTAGTGCAATGATTCTCTTTATCTTCATGTCTAAATTGGCTCATGCCGTTGAAAAACTTTTTTTATTTGCTAAGTTATATCACTTCTTAAATTATATAAAATTTCATGTCTTTATAATGTTTTTCAATTTTTATTTGCATACATTATTTCAATCACTTTCAAGATTAAAACAACAAATGAATTTCATATTTCTGCTTATTTTTCTAACATTCTTTTCTTCTTCACCTTTTGATGTTGTCAAAAAGGGGGAGAAATTGTTTGTTTGTTGCGTGTTGCGTATGTTTTCGCATTGTTTGATTTTCACAGTGTTTGATTTTGTATGTGTTGTTTTTATGATTTTTGATAGTTTTCCTTATTTTGTCTTCTATGTTATTTTTAGTTTTATAAATTTTTTGAAAAACAAAAATTAATTTTTTTTTTTTCAAATGCCTCCTTATTTTCATTAGTTCATCAATTCAGGGGGAGTTTAGGAGATCTTAGAATTTGAAACCCTACAAACAATAATTATTTTGCCATCATAAAAAAGGGGGAGATTGTAGAGAGAGTTGCTATTTGCATGTTTCATATTCTTGCAACTTATATTATTTTGATGATTTCAAATATTATTGTTTTTATATATCTCCTAACACTTTTTGGAAGTTTTATTTTTTGCTCTAGTGTGTACTAACGTTTCAGGAAAATCAACTCCAAGCGATAAAGACTTCAAACTATTCATTTGTAAATCATATTTTTTTACATGAAAGGGAGTGATTGTAATTGAGTGAAAAAATCACAACACACTCTTAGGGGATAATTTTTTGTGAATTGATCGTACGGGGCGAACCATGTTCGTACGGGATGATCATGTCAATTAGCCCCTCAGAAGAGCACTGGTTCGAACATGCGAGGAGAAAATTTTCTAAGTCCTAATCATCCAGGATGAAACTCTCGGGATTCTCACTCGCAATGTTCGTCCAGACGAAAAATAAGGTTCGTACAGGGACGAAACTCTCTGTATGAGTTCGTACAGGATGAAATTAATTTTTGTACCGGGATGAAACTCTCTGTATGAGATCGTACAAGACAAAATTTATTTTCATCTCTGGACGAAACTCTCTGTTTAAAATCGTCCCAGGACGAAACTTGTTCGTCCCAGGATGAACTTAACCGACTTAAGTCAGTTGGTTACGTCCTAAAATTTTTTTGGAAACCGACCTACGAAATAACCGTTTCGTACCGGACGAACATAGTTCGTACGGGACGATGAGCGTGTACGAACATAGTTCGTACCAATTTATATTAGGTTCATTTCCAGCACTTTAAGTAAAATCGTCTAAGACGAACCACGATCGTACGGGACGATCCACTGCGTACAGAATTGAAAACTTGTAGTTTTTGGGCGGTTTTTCTTGTCTTTTGTATATATAGTCCAAATTAGACTGCCACCCAATCTTTTAGCCATTTGATCTTCGTGCCTATTGAAAGAAAAGTCAAGGAGAGAGTGTGAGAGAGCATTCAAAGGATGATTCCTTCCACTGAAGCGTGAAGGCTTCACTTGTTGTTTAAAGGTAAGAATCTCTACTTGTGAATTGGGATAACTTCACTCTTTTCTTCCTTCTTTCTAGAATTCTTATGAGAAGATCTGTCAAGGAGATCCGGTTCTCTGCTGACACTAGGAGAGTGTGAAAGGATGATGGGTTCTCTGCCCACACTTGGAGAGTGTGAACAGCCGAAGGGTTCTCTGCCCACACTAGGAGAGTGTGAAAGGACGAAGGGTTCTCTGCCCACACTAGGAGAGTGTGAAAGGACAGACAGTTCTCTGCCAACACTAGGGATTGTGTAAAAGGATGACGGTTCTCTGCCGCACCGGGTAGTGGTGAAAAGTGTGTTTGTAAAGGCTTCTCCGCCTTACTGTGGGTGCAAAAGGAGAGACACTATTGGTATTAGTGCAATACTCAGAGGGTGCCTCTGGGGAGTGGATGTAGGTCTGGTTTAGATCGAACCACAATAAATCTTGTGTCGTTTACTTTACTATTTTTTATTTTTCGCATTTTCTTTTATTTTAAAAAAATTTATAGTTGAAAAACTTTTCTATAAAAATTTCATTAAAAGTTTAATTTCGGTACAACTAAAATATAAAAAGAGGGTTAAGTTTTGAACTACCAATTCACCCCCCCTCTTAGTAGCCTTGGGACATTAACTTAGGTTTAACAACCTATTCACTAGACTCAACAAGTGGTATTAGAGCTTCATTTCAAAATCATAAGTTTAAACTACTTTTTGATTAACGTAGATGGCTACATTTGGAAACCGAAATACACCTGAGGGTTACTCTATTACTAGACCTCCACTGTTTGACAATATACCTTTTAATTTTTGGAAAACACGCATGTCTACTTTCTTAGAGTCACTTGATTATCGTATGTGGATCCTAGTCTAGGAAGGTTATACAAAACCAACTAGATTAGTTGATGGAGTTAGGATAGAAACACCTTTTACAGATTGGACTATAGAAGAACGTGACTTAGCTCAACTAAATGCCAAATGTTTAAATAGCTTCTTTTGTGCTTTAAAATCTGAAGACTACATACGGGTTTCCACTTGCAAAAGTGGAAAGGACATATGGGATAGATTTTGTATAACTTATGAGGGGACAAATAAGGTTAAGCAATCAAGACTTAATATCTTGTTACATGATTATGAGTTGTTTCGCATGAAATCAAATGAATCTATTTCTGACATGTACACAAGATTCAAACAAATTGTCACTTCTTTGCATGCACTTGGTAGGGAATTAACTAATGCTGAAATGGTTAATAAGATTCTTCGTTGTTTACCTACTGCTTATGATGCTAAAATTATTGCAATTACAGAGTCTAAAGATCTAAACATTTATTCTATTGACAATCTTCTTGGTTCACTCATTGCTTACGAGCAAGGGGTTAGTCAAAGAAAGATTGATGCAGTTGAACCATTAAAGGAGAAGAATATAGCACTAAAAGTGGAAGAGTCTGAGAGTGAACACTCAGAACCTGAGGATGAAGACGATATTGCACTAATGAATAGACAATTCAGAAGCTTTCTGAAGAGGAAGCATAAGAGACGTCAGCAAAAGGATGACGGTTCTCTGCCGCACGGGGTAGTGGTGAAAAGAGTGTTTGTAAAGGCTTCTCCGCCTTGTTGTGGGTGCAAAAGGAGAGACACTATTGGTATTAGTGCAATACTCAGAGGGTGCCTCTAGGGAGTGGATGTAGGTCTGGTTTAGACCGAACCACTATAAATCTTGTGTCGTTTACTTTACTGCTTTTTATTTTCTGCATTTTTCTTTTGTTTTAAAAAAATTTGTGGTTGAAAAACTTTTCTATAAAAATTTCATTAAAAGTTTAATTTCGGTACAACTAAAATATAAAAAGAGGGTTAAGTTTTAAACTACCAATTCACCCCCCCTCTTGGTAGCCTTGGGACATTAACTTATGTTTAACAACCTATTCACTAGACTCAACAGAGAAGTGTAGCTCACCAAATTGAGAAGTGACGCATAAGTTTCCAATGTTAATTTTAACATTTATTAATTGAATGTTGACATGTTATCCCAGCTGGATAGTGAAAGGAGTGTTCCAGGGGTCCATTCTATACAAAATGAAAGATGAGGGTTATTAATAAGGATTTGATATATTACCCCATACTTTTCAAGCTAAGGGGCTCAACAAAACAAATTAATAAAAATATAATTTTTATAGTTTCAAAATACTATTTAGATAAATTTTAATGAGTTTAATTTTAAAAGAAGACATTTTATGAATGACCTTTAAATCTCAACTCATCAAATTTTGCTGCTACTATAGCTTAAATATATGGCTTGCCAAAGATAGAAAGAGAAACCATCTCCAGAGAAGTCACCATAAATTTTTGGGCTACGAAAAATTTGCGCTCGGGCCTCCCCACTCTCTCAAGAGTTTTAATAGATTAAGTTAGGAGGTAAATTTCTATAACGTAGATTGGATTTGTAATTAAGACACTACCAAGAGATTTCACCCTCATGTTGTCAGGAATTTATGATCTGAGTTTAGGTTTCTTATAGGCGTAAGCCCCTATAGTTAATTATCCCTATTGATAATAAGGGAGAACTTTCAAACAAGCCTAGTCATTAAATAGATATATGGTATCTAGTATATAGCAGCAGTATAGGCTTGAGTTCTTGAAGAATTTGATATTTAAAATTGGAAATACACCATCTTGCACTTAAAGTAGATGGTGGGGGAATGGATGATGGACTCGATCAATATCCCATCATTCCATCATCCTCAGCCCTCATGGTTCCAGGTCAACTTAGTTAAAGAAGGTAGTCATCCAAACCTAATAGAAGGATCCTTGCCTGCAGCCATGGGTTGCTTTATCCAAAGGTACCTTGTAGACCTGATGGATATTTATCTATGGTCACAAATTTTAATCCATCTTAGCTAACATAGGGCTTTAAGCCCTATTGATTATATCATATTGATTTATTGCCTAATGATTTAAAGCCATTAGCAAACATATGGGCTTAGGCCATGACTGTAATTTAGTGGTGCCATTTAGCAGCAAACTATCCGGTTCAGAGGGCCCCAGTTATAACCGTTTACCTGCAGTGCTATTTGGTGGTAAAATTATTATTTAGAGGACATATGCCACATCCTTACTGTCAAGAGACTGTTTGAGAATAAATTCTGGAGATGTTCTTTACTAATCTTTCACACTTTGTAAGCTGGAGTAGTTTTCAAATTATCTACTTCAGCAAACTTTTAAGGAGGATGGATGATTTTTTTTTTAAATATTTTGGTGATTTATTTTAATTTAAAATATTTGATTTTAGAATTATTTTGATTTTTAGAATTTATGGACCTTTGGGAGGAATTTTTGAATGCTGGAATTAAACCCTCATATTGAAATTCACATTTAACTCGACCATCATCGGGGTTATTTTGAAATCACTTAAAATGTTCATATTTTTATAAGTTTGGGAGGCATTTAAACATTTATAATTGATAATTCAGATTGAGATCTATATTCAACTTGTCCATCATCGAGGTGATTGGGTGATTTCATTTTATTATTTGAACCTTGTTAACTCTATTTAACTGGCAAAAGAGGATTAGGTTTAGCTCCTAATTTTAGAGCTGCCATATACATATCTGGACCGAGAGCTTATATTTTGATGAATGGATTTTTCTTATAAAAGACCTTCTAGGCCTAATATGAACATATAAAAATAATACTTTGATTAATTTAATGAGTGATGATATGAGAGCTTATGTTTTTTAGTAATGAATATTTCTTGTAATAAACCTTGAAGGCCTAATATGAATATATAAAATAAACTACTCTGGTTGGATCTACAGTCATGTATTTATTGGGTGGTTCAAGTCATGTCAACTCTGATGCATTTGAGGAGGATGACCAGACTTTATCTTAAGTTCACTTTTGACCTGCGCAGCATTCTCAGGCAAGGGATTAGGAGTGTAACATACTTATTAAAGCACATGTAGGTATTTACATTTTAATGGATCTTGCACTATTACACTTACGTATGTGTAATTATATTAACATTTGGTGAATGTTTATATTCTTTAAAACTCATTACTTTACAATCTGTGTAGCATCCTCAAACGTCAAATGTATATGTCACGCTCATCGGGGCCCTTGCGGTTGTACGTACTTTTAAGTGCATTTTGCATATGAAACATTTGATGTGTATAATGTATCTGCATATTTATATGCTTCATGGTTTGAACAATGCATTTACAAAGTGTGAGTGATATTTATATGTATATGTATATATATACGATTTGCACTATGCAATTATATGATTAACATAATGCATTTGCCTAACTAACATAATGCATAAAGAGAATTGATATGACACATAGGCATAAATGACACATAGTGTATTTGCATTCTTATTTTCATGCTTGTTTACATATGCATTTATATTTTTTATGCAAACCTATTTATTTGGGTATGTATTTTAATGTTAAACATGTGTGTAAAATATACTTGTGTTTGTATTGTACATTCATGTAGTGCACTCATATGTTTTGCTTAGTGAGTTTGTGTGACACACCTGCATGAATTTTGATGCAGTTACATAATGGCATTATCATTACCATACGAAGGTAGTGGTTTGCAAGATCAATGACATGTTTGTTGATTACTTAGTGCGTTCATATGATTGAAAGTATGCATGTGCGCCACTCAATGCATTTGTATGTATTTGGTACATGCGCATTATACAATTGGGGTAAGGGCTCATAGGTGTAGCCTTCAATGATTTTGGCGTGTCATGCACACTTTCATGAAGGGTCGTGCAAACTGTAACATGTAAAAATGCATAATTTTGTTTTATTTTGAAGATTGATGTTCACGGGACATATGAACTGCATAACTTTAATAGCTGGCATGCATGCTACCTAAAGTACTTATGCACCCATGACTTGAAATGTGATGGATGATTCTCACTTTATTTTAAAGCATTTAACTAGAATAATTATCAAGGATATACGAGAATTCCTATGGCTGAACAATTATTGTAAATGCATTTTCAGAGGGAAAGGAAAATTATTTTTATCTTTACCCCTCTCCTTTTTAAGATAATTATCACCTGTATTCAGGTGTATTTATGCCCATATTTTACTCCCTGGTGAATACTAGAGGAATCAAAAGCTATAAACTTGTAAATGCATCTTAACATATCTTAAACATGGATCCTAAGTTAGTAGGGCCCATAGGTGTACCTTCCTTGTATTTGATCAAAAGGATCCTAGGCTGGCAAGGCCCGTAGATGTATCTTCTCTGTCTTTTAGTGAATAGATCATAGGCTAGTGGCACCCATAAATAATTTAACTTTTATGTTATAAATATGAGGAAGGCTCAATTCATTTTTTCGCACTTCATTTATGCAAGAAGTGTTACTAGGGAGCTTAAGTGTGCCCAATTCTAAAGCTAAGAGAAAGAAGTTTGGTTTCTACCTGTTGGTGAACAATTAGTTCCTCTATAAGTTAACCGTAAGTTATATTCTGCTATGGTCTCGATTTTCTTGCATCTTTACTTTTAGTGTTGGGAACCTAGGATGTGGTGTGTTTTTTTTTTGTTGACTTAGAAATTTAAGTAGATTTTAAGTTCTTTAAAATTCTTTAAGTCATGAGCTTTGTTGAAAGTTTTGTCATCCCATCGTAGGGGGATGCATAGGGGTATGTAAAGCTTTCCCGCTTGCCAAACAAGATAGTCACAGTAGGTGTCAAGTAACACCACGACCCTAGTTTTATTTCCAGTTTGCTAATAAAAATGGTTACAAGGTCTTGAAGTACCTATTTAAAACACAGCATTTTTCCTCTCGCTAATAAAAGTGATCAGGGGAACTTATATTTCATGCATAAAAATTTCTCCGCTTGCTAATAAAAGTACTCATAAATACTTATATTTTATGCATGTAATTTTTATATACTAGTGGTTGGTTTATACCTTAGGTGGGTGGTGACCGAGGCAGCAATGAGAGATGATGATGATGATGATTGGAAACTTGAGATGCATAATGTAATATTTTTTTGTTTACATTTATTTCATTTAATTAATGATATATACTTTTATTTTTTTAAGTATGGGCTAGAGAGATAAAAAAGTAGGTGAACTCTCTTTCTAGGGAGAGAAAGAGCGAAAAGAGAGGGCGTTTTGTGGGAGAGATGTAGGATGCGTAGGGGAATGGAGGTTGATGTTTAGAGAAAAAATACTTTTAACTCTCCAATTTTAAAGAGAGAAATAGAGGGAAGAAAATGGTTGTAAAGGAGGGTGTTTAGGATGGAGAGGGAAGTGTTTATGAAGGAAATTTTCTTTCTAGAGAAAGTGGAGGGTTAAAGGAATTTTTCTTTGAGGATGTGTAGGTATGTGGGAGAGTACTTTTTATGAAGGGAGGTTGGTGTTTTGAGGGGTGGATGTAGAGAAATTGAAAAATTAGGGTTAGGGTTTGTTTTAGGTTTGGGAAAAAAAATGGAGGAATAAGAAGAAGATGGAGAAGAGGAAGAAGAAGAGAAGATTGGAAGAGGAGAAGAAGAAATGAATAAGGAAAATGGAGGGAGGAAGAAGAAGAACGAAAAATGGAGAAGGAGAAGAAAAATAAAGAAAGAAGAAGAAGAAGAAAAAAAGGTAGAAGAAAAATGGAGAAGATGATGAAAAATAAGAGGAAGGAGGAGGAGAACTTACCTTGAGCTTGGAGGAAGTAGGGAGCTTGGGGGTCGGTGGCTTTGTGGTCATAAGAGAGTGGATGTGATGTGGGGGGGGGGGGGGGGGGGGGGGGTGGCTGAGTTTGATCACGAGAGTGGTGATTGGGAGAGTATGAAGGATGATATGGCTTAAGTGAGGGGGATTTAGGAATTTTTCTTATTTTAGAAATTTCTCGTTTTTTTTTAAACCTCTCTTTCTCTCCCTCTTTAAATTATTTTTCATAATTCTATGACATGAATTTTTTTTTTGTGCATTGAGTCGGTCGCCACATCATCATTATTTGCACACATCGTCAACTCAATTTATGCTTGCTAAATTTAAATTTTTGTTGATCGATAACCCTAATCAATATGGGCATTAATCTTAGTTGTTTTTTTTTTGCCCCATATGCGTTGGACCTATCCATTTTGCAAATAGAGACCCTTTTAATGATTTTGGTTTCTGGTCGACATGCATTAGGTGATTTATGCTGGGTGTCACGCTCTTTTACTTTTGAAATTCTCCTTGCGCAGTCAACTCGACCGCGCCACTAGTATGGAGATCAACATGATATTACCTAGTATAATTACTTACGTCTAAGGTTTATAATGATGAGGATCATACATTTCACCCAATTCCAGAGCATATCCAATATAATGATGTGTACTTAGATATGATGAAACATGTCAATTAAGTCATAATATTAATTCCATAATGAATAAGATAAATGTTGCAGTTCTATATGTGATTTCTTTTTTTTTTTTTAATATATATCAGGCATAATCTTGGCTTCTTGCTTTAGAATCAAAATATAATTATAATTATAAAATTTAACTCTAAAACCAATTGATGCATAAAGAAGAGGAACTTGTTACCAATTTTGCTGTCTAAAAAATTATTGTCTTCGTGAAATATCATGTCATTTAGGAGAAAGAGATTAAAATGGTTTGGGATGCTCACTAAAGGTGGGAGGAATTGTGAATGCTAATTTCCACTTGGTGAGAGGACCATGAGAAATAATTGATGGAGAGGGAGAAATGATAGATTGGCAAAAAGAGAATATGACGAGAAAGTGTACATTAAGAGAAAGTCGAGGGAGGGACTCTTTTTTTTCCAGTTCTTGCTTCAATAATTCATAATTATTGCCATTCAACCCTTATTTATAGATGTTGTATTTCAAGATTTCAAGATAAGATTAAACTAATTGTATTCAAATGTAAATAAAAACTTAATATTCGTATCATTTAATTAAAAATTAAGATAATACTAATAATTAAATAAAAATAAAACTAAAATAATTTCCAAAATTTTCCAAAATCTAGAATTATTATTTTTTCATATTGTGTGACAAATAATTCAACTCTTCCATCATGATGCACTTTTTGGTCAAGGCTGACTATGAAAGAATGATAATAATATGTAGATAATATTGGTCATTGGATTTATCATAATTTTCTCTTATCATCATCATTAAACTTTGCCTAATTGATTTGAATTCATTTTATGAATCTTCATTATTTGTTCATTCATATTGATTGTTGCATGAAATGTTAAAACCATTTCAGGGAATGTTTGATTGGTGAAAAAGAAATGCAGAGTAAAAGGGAATACATTGCAAAAGGAATGCAATGTATTTGAACTATTTAGAATTATTTGGATGAGTGTAACATAAATGAAGGTGATTATTTTTTTTGTTTGCTTGAAATAAAATAAATATAACAAAACCATAAAATGATAGTGCTAGTGGTCGAAGGTGGTGTTAGAAGTTGGTTGGTGGCAACGATAAGTGGCAAGAATGGATTACAAGGATGTAGGTTAGTCAAGCTGACTCATGACCCAGCTCGAGCTCCGCTTGATTCATGGCTCATGAGCTGAGCTCGATGAGTTAATAATTCATGCTTGAGCGAACCCCAACTCCACTCATTAGCTCATGAGTTGACATGTTTAAAAAATGTTACTATAAAATTTACTCAAATATTAGAATAGTTCAAGTATAAGTAAGTTAAAATATTTAAAAATTATATCTCACTTTCCTATATCAAGTAATTCTTCATTATTTATCTTCAAATTTTTTATTCTTTTACTTATTTTATTATAATAATTACTTGAATCATATCATTTTATCTCTTTGTTATATATGAGTTAACACTTGACCCGGCTTGAAGTCGTAAAATTAATCTTGAGCTCGAGATCTAACTTCATTTATTAGTCAAGCTCCAGCTCATGCTAGGGGCAACCCAAGCTCATCCAGACTTGTTTACATCTCTAGCAAAGTTAGCTGGCAGTGCATTTTGAAATTCAGTTGAAAACATGCAAATTAGAATACATTAAAAATGATCTTTGGAGTGAAAAAATAATTCAACTAAAATTTACTATGCATTCCATATTTTATCAAACCAATACCAAAAATTTTAGATCTCCTATATTTGGGAAACTTTGCATTTATTTTTTAGAAAACTAAATATCCCATCTTCTTACACAACTTCTATTCATGTAACCTTTGGTCTACCCTTGATAATAATTTTACATCCCCATTTTTACCACTTTGTCTACATGTCTAGAATACCTACATTTTAGTTGAGATAATCTCCTATAGTTGAAAGTGAAACTTTAAACTGTTTACTCACTTGTTTTATCCTTTCCTTTAATACATCTATAAAATTTGATTATGGTATTTATGAGTGGGTAGTTAAATGCATTCTAAAGTATAACAACTTTTTATCTAAAATTGAACTTTTTTCTTGATAATCCATTATTCGGAAATTTTAATTAGTTGGTACGCTATCTTAAATAAATCATTTTAGTCACAATAAACCAATTTGTGCAGGTCTCTTTTCAAACTTGTCATTTTCAATATTTTCATTCTATAAAACTTCTTCATTAAGTACCTTGTAACTTTGTTTAAAATTGTGCAATAAAAAGCTACCTCAAGGCCTTCCCTAGCACAATTTTGAAAAAAATAAATACCATTAAGCATACGCCTTACATCGTCTTAGGAGATATATGCCTCAGTGGGTTTAACACCGCCTCAAGGTACACATGCATTTTGTATTTTTTTTTGGGAAACCCTCGGTGGGACCTACACATTAATATGATATAATGGTTACAAGGTCCTTAAAGGAGATCTTCAGCTAGCTAATGCTCGAGAGAGCTACAAGAAAATTCAAAATAAAAACAAAGAGCTAATTGTCCCCAATACTAAAAAATACATAAAATACTAAGGACATGCTCGAGCTACAAGTAAACATCACTCAAAAAAGGAAGATCAGAAAATGAACATTTAGCATGTTCTTCCTGCAAAAATTACTCAACTTGTCCCCAAAAAATTAAGTCTGGAAAACCTGCAAAAAATAAGGACAGTAAAAAAGAAAACAACCATGTAGAACATAGAAATAACAAAAAGGTTTGTAAAAATGTAGGAATTGATTATAGCTAGAATTATATAAAATAAAGGTGAAGTAATCCAATTAGTCACAATGAAAGATATTCTGTTTCTAGCAAACTGTATTCTTACATTAAAAAACTTGCAATCAATTCTCATAATAGTACTATATCCAAGATGGTACCGGGAGCAAAACACTTTAAAGCTTATCCAACTATAGCAACTGTTCATGACCTGAGCCATATTGGGAGAACCATTATGATAATTAGCAAAGTGTAACAGCTAAAAAAAAAATTAAAGAAGTAAGCAAAACATCATCCATTATGAGAGAATTAAGGCTCTCAGACCAACAATTTCATCTATGATGAATGTTACAACAATACTGGTTAGCAACAAGTATATAATATCCAACAAACATAATATTCAATATCTAACCTTAGCAAACCCAACAAAATAATTCTGAGTAAAAAGGGTCCAGAAAAATAAATTAGAAACTAGCTCAGGTGTGTAGTATCGATGAAATCATGAATTTCAGTATCCATCTTCTACTCGATTCCAATCCAACAACCACCCAACATATGGAAAAAATTTGAAAAATGAGGATAAAGCCAGTCAACTAGATGCACCAACAATAAATACCACAAATGAGCAAGACAAAAAAAAACCTAATCCAATGCATCACCAACAACGAACAAATATGAACAAGGAAATAATACCCATTCCTATCAATATTAAGAGAGAACCATCAATTAAAGATATGAAAATTGTTAACCAAGCCACTTAGAAAACCAAATTCCAACTAGCACATATTATAACACCTCTAAGATGGAAAGGACGAGCAACAAACATGAATAGAGACACAGTCCTCGAGAATAACAATCATAGCCAATTAAAAACCCATCATACAAAAAGAAAACCGAGAAAAGCCTAATCAACAAGAATAACCAAGGGACATGACACAATCACTCAATAAATAGATAAAAAAGAAATCCTCCAGCATAAAACCAAAACAAAAAAGTTAGCTGAACCGAACATACGGTAAATTAAAACTATCCAATCTCACCAAACACTTAAGGTTTATAGATAAAGAGGAACCACCATATTCATTAAAATCACTCAAATTGCAACCCATTTTGGTAAGACAGTCCACAACAGCATTATCTTCACGAAGAACATGAGTCATAAAAAAGGAAATGAGGGAAAGTCGCAGCTTAATATCTCTAATCATATAAAGAAATAAAGTGTTGTACATATTAGTATTACCATTAATATAATATGTTGCGGATCTATTTTCATGGTTTATGATTTTGATGATAGCAAACACTCTTATTTCTCTACGACTGCCTTATCTACTGACATTTTAGGTCCACACGATCAGACTGCAATTAGGAACCAGTTCAAGATTGGGTAGACTAGGTCTGAGTCAGTTTGTACCCTTTTTCTTTCTTGAGTCTATTGTATTTAGTGTGGCTCATGATGCTTTGTAACTTGGAAGATTTCTGATTGTTCCCTAAAGATTTCTATTTTTTGGTAATATCGTCCGGGATGATATTTATATCGTCCTGGATGGTCTGTCCGAAACCAAAAACCCTAATTAGGGCATCCTCATTAAGGTAGCCGTCATTATGCAAAAATATCATTCTGGATGATTTTGTATCGGCCAGGATGATAGGCTCAATTTAGAAAGAATCTGCTGCCAAATCTATTTAGAAATTACTTATTTTTAGACATCTTCCGAGTGGATCGTGCTGGACTATAAAATATCATCCCGGACGATCCAGAACAACTTCTAAAATTTCTCTAGAATTTAAGGAAAGCAATTATGACTTGATTGCACGATCAAATCATCCTGGACGATCGCTAGATCATCCTGGCCGATATGCTGGATGATTGGACATCGGACAGCTCTTTCTCAAGGCGATGTTTAGGATGATATTCCACGATTTGTTCTGATGGTCCAAGATGATATATTATCATCCTGGATGATATGAACAAATTTCTTCTGATAGTTTCAAATCATCCTAGCTGATTGGGCTTATTTTGCACTGATTGTACAGGATGATATTAGTATCGTCCTGGACGATAAAGTCGGCAACTTACATTAATGAGCTCGTTTTGAGATATTGTATTTAAGCTTTAGCAAGGCACTTTGTAAGTGTCTTTGGCAGCTATTTTAGCTTTGTTCTTTTGAGGGAAACTTGAAGAGAGAGCTTGAAAGGGAGTGAGGAATGGGTGAAGTCTGAGAGAGGGAGAAGATCCTGTGAGGGGGGACTGAAGGGAGTGTGGAGGGGATTTCACACGGTTTCTCCAACAGGCTTGCACCTTAATACCATCAAATTCAAGGCTTGTCTTGAGGAAAGTTCACCAAAAAAGAAGTTCACTTTGGTGTCAAAGGACCCAGCGACTCCGCTGCACCGGGGATGTTGGAAATGATTTTGTAAGGGCTTCTCCGCCTAGCTGTGGGGGCTAACGGAGAGACACTTAGTTAGTGTAATACTTGGAGGGTGCCTCCAAGGAGTGGACATAGGTCAAGGTTTGACCGAACCACTATAAATCCGGAGTGTTCTTTTCTTATTATTGCTTTCGCATTTAATTTCTGCATTTGGTTTTCAATGTGGTGATATTGGTTTTAGTTTGTGCTTTGCTTAAAGAATCTTCTTTACCAATTCACCTCTCTCTTATTTAGCCTTGGGCCAGTTCATAAGGGCCTAACATCCCTAATGAACTTTTAAGTGGTATCAGAGCAGTGTTCATAAAATCTAGTTTTTAAAAGCTTTTGAATTTTGATCCATAGCTAATTTTTCAAATCATAATATTGCGGAAGGTTATTCAATCACCAAACCACCTTTGTTTGAAAATGTTACATTTGATTTTTGAAAAATTTGTATGTCTATTTTTTTACAATCAATTAATTTTTGCATGTGGCATATACTGGTTATTCATTACCATCATGTATTTTTGATGGAATTAAAACTAACATTCCTTTTAGTCAATGGAATAGAGATGAACAAATTGATGTTCAATTAAATGCAAAATCTTTAAATTATTTTTTCTATGCTTTAAATTCGGAAGTTTTTATGTTAGTATCCACGTGCACTACTGGTAAGGAAATTTGGGATAAACTACAAATCATATATGAAGGCACTAGTGAAATCAAGCAATCTAAGTTGAATATGTTAATGCATGATTATGAACTATTTTCCATGAAACCTTATGAGATGATCTTAGACATGTATACTAGGTTTATTCAAATTGTGAAATCATTGCATGATTTAGGAAAAAAATTTTCAAATTTTGAAAAAGTTAACAAAATTCTTCATTGTCTACTGGATAAGTTTGATTCTAAAGTAGTTGCTATTTGTGAATTAAAAGATTTGAATGAATATTCTATTGATAATTTGATTGGCTCACTCATTACCTACGAGCAAAGTTTGGGTCAAAAACTTTTGGATGTAGGTGAAACGATTGTTCTAAAAGCTGAATATATGGAAAAAGGTAGCTTAGTTGGTGATGAATGCAATAACTTATCAAGAAAATCAAAAAGCTCACTAAAGCATAAGCTTTAACAAAAGTGTAAAAATGGTAAGGATGTTAATATTTCTTCTAACGTTATTTGCTTTCGATATAGGAAGCATGAACATATAAAAAATCAGTGCCCTAATTTAAGAATTATTCCTGTAAAAGAAAAGGGTAAAGCGAAGCAAATTTTAAACTTGGAAAATAATGAAAAGCAAAAAATCTACTAGGCAGACCTGGTTTCTGAAGCATCGGACCAGGAGAAACATAATGGTTAAAAGCCTTCTTTGTGTTTTTGTGTTATGTTTTTTTGTTATTTTCAGTGTTTTTGTTTATTTTATTTTTAGTTTTATTTTGTGTTTTTGTTTTTATTTATTCTTTGATTTTTTTCTTGTTTCGTGGAACTTTTTCTCTCTGATCAACACACACGATTACTTTTCTAAAAAAATGAAAAATCTACTTCCTATTTTTTCTTAAAATCTTTGGTAAGTTGTGATTGACTTCTTTAAAACAGTCAGAGGAAGAAAACTCATGATTTTGTTTCTCTTTCTATCATCTAAAAGAGGTTATTTTACTTTTGATTCAAAATCTTCATCATATTTTAAATTGGATTTTGAAACTGGTTTTTTTTCATCCCCCTATATTTTTTTTATCGCATAGGAATCTTTTACAAGATTGTTGAATCCACCTTAAAATTTTCTTAATCAAGTTATTCGTATTGTCAATAATTTGGGTTTACTTTAGTTTTGAAAATATAAGAAAGAAAGCATATTTTTTAAAAATAATAAAAAAAAGGTGGTCAATGATGCCAAACCAAAAGATGCGCAATGATGCCAAATTAAAAATAATAATAATAATACACAAAGTGTATTAAAAATCAAAAGATGCTCAAAGAGCCATTCAAGTGATAAATGGCATAAAATGAGCCCACAAAAAACAAACATACTTATTTTCTCTTATACTACTAAAAGCCTAAGAAAATCCTTGATATGTTCGAAACTTGTGCTTAAAAATCTTGATTCCTGATTCAGCAATTCGTGTATTGATCTTCTATTAGATATGTTTTATGAAAGGAGTTTTGAAAAATAATGTTTCTTTTTCCCGTTTATTCCTTGATTTGGATATTGGATTAAAAAGTTTTTGAGCCTTTAAAAGAACTTGAGTTGGGATTATCAAACTCTGAATTTCTAACATTTTATGGATTATGTGTTATCAATACAATTCTACTAAGTTTTTTATTAAAACCAAGAGGTAACTTTCTCATTTTAAGAATATTTGTTTTGTTCACTAGATCAGGGATTATTTCTGTCTTTTAATCATTTTATTTTTGTGCCCCTTCTCTTTTTGATAATGTCAAAGGGGGAGAACGTACTATTGTTGAATTTTTGTACTGTTGACAAATTTGTATCGTTTTTTTTCATTCAAAAAAAATAAAAAACAACAAAAATATTTTTATCTCCCCTATTTTTAAAGTGTTATTCTAGTGAGGGGGAGATTAGGAGAAAATATTCCTTTTTGAAAATTTAAATTATAGTGTTTGCCATCATCAAAAAGGGGGAGATTGTTGTGAATCCGTTTTCATGGTTTATGATTTTGATGATAGCAAACACTCTTATTTCTCTACGATTGTCTATTCTACTGACATTTCAGGTCCACATGATCAGACTGCAATTTAGAACCAGCTCAAGATTGGGTAGACTAGGCCTAAGTCAGTTTGTACCCTTTTTTCTTTCTTGAGTCTATTGTATTTGGTGTGGCTCCTGATGCTTTGTAACTTTGAAGATTTTGATTGTTCCCTAAAGTTTTTTATTTTTGGTAACATCGTCCGGGATGATATTTATATCATCCTGGACGATCTGTCCAAAATAAGAAACCCTAATTAGGGCATCCTCATTAAAGCAGGCGTCATTATGAAAAAATATCGTCATGGATGATTTTGTATCGGCCAGGATGATAGGCTCAATTTAGAAAGAATCTGCCACCAAATCTATTTAGAAATTACTTATTTTTAGAAGTCGTCCCGGTGGATCGTCCTTGACTATAAAATATCATCCAGGATGATCCAGAACAATTTTTCCAAAATTTATCTAGAATTTAAGTAAAGCAATTATGACTTGATTGCATGATCAAATTGTCCTGGACGATCGCTAGATCGTCTTGGCCGATATGCTGGACGATTAGACATATGACAGCACTTTTTCAGGGCGATGTTCAGGACGATATTCCACGATTTGTTCTGATCTTCAAGGACGATATATTATCGTCCTAGACGATATGAACAAATTTCTTCTGATCGTCTCAAATCGTCCCGGCGGATTGGTCTTATTATGCACTGATCGTACAGGACGATATTAGAATCGTCATGGATGATAAAGTTGACAACTTGCATTAATGAGCTCATTTTGAGATCTTCTATTTAAGCTTTAGCAAGGCACTTTGTAAGTGTCTTTGGCAGCCATTGTAGCTTCATTCTTTTGAGGGAAACTTGAAGAGAGAGCTTGAAAGGGAGTGAGGAACAGGTGAAGTCTGAGAGAGGGAGAAGATCCTGTGAGGGGGGACTCAAGGGAGGGTGGAGGGGGATTCCACATGGTTTCTCCGACAGGCTTGCACCTTAATACCGTCGAATTCAAGGCTTGTCTCGAGGGAAGTTCACCAAAGAAGAAGTTCACTTTGGTGTCAAAGGATCCGGCGACTCCGCCGCACCGGGGAAGGTGGAAGTGATTTTGTAAGGGCTTCTTTGCCTAGCTGTAGGGGCTAAAGGAGAGACACTTAGTTAGTGCAATACTTGGAGGGTGCCTCCAAGGAGTGGATGTAGGTCGAGGTTTGACCGAACCACTATAAATCCGGTGTGTTCTTTTCTTATTATTGCTTTCGCATTTAATTTCTGCATTTGGTTTTCAATGTGGTGATATTGGTTTTAGTTTGTACTTTGCTTAAATATTCTTCTTTACCAATTCACCTCTCTCTTATTTAGCCTTGGGCCAATTCATAAGGGCCTAGCATCCCTAACAAACTTTCATAATAAAGAAGCAGCTTAGCATTAACTTCATTCCAAACTTTAGTGATACCAAGAGAAATGCAAAAATATAAACCATATTGCAAAGCTTCAAATTTTGCCCTAATCACCATATTAGAGGAACTAGGACCTGCAAAAGCAATGACAACCAAGCCATTAGAATCTCCAATCACCCTACCACATTCAGCCTTAGACTCATTAAGAGAGCCATCAATGTTGAGCTTAAACCAACCATTATCTGGTTTAATCCATCTCAAAATTCTACGAGGACTAACAATGGGATCTAAATGGGAAGAAAAACCAAAATTAGTAGTAGTGTGGTAATAACTAATAAAAGGATTAACTTTAATCAGATTGGCTAAAGACAATTGCAAAATTTTTTCTTTAACTTTACCAACAATGCTCATCGCATTCATACCAATATTTTCATGTTTAGCTTCATTTCCACTCTTCCATAGAAAACAACAAATGATTATAGGCAATATAGTATGAATAAGACCATTAGAAGGAGTAAACCTGGTTTGAAGAATATTCCAAATAGAGCTATAATTCTTGCAGAAATGATCATTAAAAATGTTGTCAAAAAGAAGCCAAACTTTCATAGCTATAGGGCCATTAGCAAACACATGATTAAGGTTCTCAATTTGATAACAACACTGACATTTGGAAATAATACGAAAACCTTTTATCACAAGCCTACAGTTAAGTAGTAAACATTTATGTAGAATCCTCCAAACAAAAATAGATTAAGAAGACGGGATTGCATGGCACCAAATAGCCGAATTAAGTAAAGACTTAGTGTAGGAATATCTAATATAATGCCAAACTTGCTTCAAAGAAAATTTACCATCATTGGCTTTAGTAAACATAATGAAATCCTCATCAAGTTTGGCTCTAACATTCACCCTATTCAACACATAACAAGCTATGTTTACCGCTTTAGCCCAAAAGTATTTTGGAAGTGAATATTCAACAAGCAGGGCTCTAGCGGCCTCAACTAAGGTCCTGTTCTTCTTTTCAGCTATCCTGTTCTACTGAGGGGTCCTAGAAGATGAGAAGGTGTGACTAATCCCTTTATCATTACAAAAGTATCCAAATCTATCATTTTCAAACTCTCCCCCATGGTCACTATAGATGGTCAAGATCTCACAGCCTAACTTTTTCTGAATCCAAGTGGAGAAGGATAAAAACTCATCCAAAGTCTCACTCTTATGTGGCAAAAATTTAATCCAAGTGAACCTTAAGTAGTCATCAATAATCATAAATCCATAAACTTTCTCCCCTAAGCTAGCAGTGATAATGGGTCTAAACAAATTCATGTGAAAGACTTCTAAAGGTCTAGAGGTGCTAATGTCATTAATGGAGTGAAAAGAGGATTAGACTTGCTTCCTTAGTTGGCAGGCATCATAAAAACTACGATACCGGACGGCCAATTGCCAGCCGCCGGTAATGGCATTACACCGTCGGTTTATTACCGGCGGTTACCGACGGCTAACCGGCGGTTCTACAGTGGACAGCCGGTGGTTTAGACCGCCGGCAATACTGACGGTTAGACCGCCGGCTTTCGCCGGTTAATTAACCGGCGGTCTACCGGCGAAGGCCGGCGGTTTTAAAAAAATACGACGGCTAACTAAACTGTCGGCAAACCATCGGTAAACCGACCGCCGGTAGGCCGTCGGTCAAATAGCCGGCGGCGTCACAGCCGGAAAACCGCCGGCATAAAATCCGGCTGAAACCGGCGGTCGGAACCGTCGGAAAACCGCCGGCTTCATAAACTGCCGGTAAAAAACCGCCGGTGATAGTTTCCTACGCGATTTTTTCCGACGGCACAAAACCCGCCGTAAAGCCGCCTGAAGTTAAAAAAACCGCCGGTGAATATATGCTAACCGCCGGAAAAAACCGCCGGATTTCGGCGTTTTTCCTGTAGTGTCTCAAGTGGCTTAATCATATTTTAGGACTTTCCTAAGCTCCCCCTAAACCCAATTCAACCATCGGTTTAGTCCTAAACAAGCCCAAATGGTCACCTCCATATGGAACAAATCCAAGTCATTTCACCTACTCCAACCACCCCCACCATTATGTAATAAATTAGGACAGCTTTATGGCATCCAAGCATTAGATCTGAGGCATACTGACCATCCAAGTGGACACCAACAACTTAATTGGGCAAGTCCTCTTGAAACTCTATAGTGTTAGCAATCAGGCTCTAACTAGCCTCTTTCTAAATGACCTTTATTTCATTTTTCTCCCTGGAGGTTCTAGTTCATTCCCCTGGTGAATTTCTTATGTTTGAAGCTAACCAAATTTGAGATTGATGAAGAACCAAAAGGCTAGCCTTCCAAATTGATCCAGTTCTTCATATAACCATTCCCAGAGTTTGAACTCATCACCAAAGTTGTTGAGGATAATGTAACGAAGAAAATGAGCTATCATACATCCGCTAAGATCAGTTGTCTGAAGGTATTCTCCTATCCCTAGAGTTCAACCTAGGTTTCTAAATAGGTTTTTCATGATAGCATAAAAAGCTCTATAAACACTTTCCCACTCTAGTTTTAGTGACCTATCCTTTATATCTCAAATATCATGCCATTTAAACAACTGTAGAACAAGTTTAAATAAAATAATGAAACCTAGGTATCAGCTATCTGGTTGGAGAAGACGATCTTAGGTTCTTCTAATCTGTGCAAATCACATTGACATTGGCATGTTCATTCCAACCAACCTAAATGGTTGAGAAAAAAAAGATTTCAACCAACTTCATCTTACCCACCTATTTCAAACCATGAGAATCAGACGGCTCTGTACTCTGTCCAATGTGGTTAAATATTCAACCACACGTTGTCGCGTGGTTGAATGGCATGTCGTCGCGTGTAAAGAGCAGTGCACTAACATCGCTACCATCCAAGCTGACTTGATCCCCTTCAGATGCATGTAACGAACCGCTGCCAGCTTTAATATAAGAAAAATAATTTTAAAATATATTTTTAAATATAAAAAACTTTCAAAAAAATTGCTATAAATAAATTCTCAGCCAGTTTTTACAAATAATCCCTCATTCTCTTCAAAATAAAATTCATTATCTTTAAAAAATAAGATTACAGTTTGGTGATTAGTATTTAAGGAATATTTCCAGTTATATACATTTTCAAATTTCCTAAACTATTCAATAAATAAATATCCAATTAGCCAAAATTTAAATGACATAAATTAGATGATATTGGGAGCATCCACTAATTTTCTAAAAGATATTTAAGGTTGGCCTTATTTATAGATGAATTTATAAGAATCTAGGTCATGATTTGACCTAGATCTTTGTAAATTTGATATTAATTCAATAATAATCCATTCTATGCATATAATACCTCTATAGAATGTGTAACCAAAGCTCTATCAATTGAAAATTGCATTACTTGAGTTTATTAAGTAGATAAAGAGTAATTGAATTATTATGATTTTCCAAGTTTTCATCAAATGCACTTTATGTAAATAATATCCTGAGTCAAATTTTGGGTGAGATAAATTAGGGAATGTTACTTATAATCCTTAATTTTTCTAAGAAAATTCAAATTATGTTTCATTGGTTATTGAATTTGTAAGCCATTGGGTCATTATTGAACCCAAAAATTTAGAAATTCATTACCTCTATTTTTTTTTAGATTTAGTTCACTTGATCGTTGTGGTATGATTGTATGTGTATGTACAAGAGGTAGATACTTCGATTACAAATCATTTGAACATTAGTGACAATTAAGGATAATGACTAAAAACTTTAGAAAGTTGCTAGGTTAACGGACAATTTAATAATTCATTAAATAACAGATTTTATATATAGATAAATAAAGATAATAAATATAACTTAGATATACATGATTAATTAAAATAAAAATAAAATAATGTTAGAGATTAATAATTTGAACTTAAATAAATATCATGAATAAAATTTAATAATAATTATTAATAACTAAGTAATAATTAATTAAAATTTCCATAGTTCATTAAAAATTCTAAATAATTTGATAAAATCAGAAAAATTCAACAAAATTTAAAACAGAAAAATAAAATTATTTTAAAAATTTATTTGATTAAAATTTATTTTTTTAATCAAATAAATTTGATAATTTAATATTAATTAAATAGTAAGGCTTTTATGATAAAGTTTAATTCCATTTGGAGGGCATTTTAGCATTAAATTCAAAGCCTTCAATGGACATTAAATCACCCAATATTCTCTTTATATGATGCAAGAATCCTTTTAGAAAGGCAATCACATAATTGATTAGGAGATTTTAATAAGATTTAATAACCAATCAAGAGTTTCATGCACTATGCAAGCCTCCTTTTATAGAAGGTATAATTGTGTAAAATTCGTAACCCTTAACAAAAAACTAATAAATTAATTGACCCTATATTTCATGCTTGACTTCATTTGGAGAGTACGTGTATTGGATTAATGGGTCCCTTTTTTATCCCTTAATAAATCTATAATAAATATTTAAAGTTTTATGTAATCCTCTATCGTATACAAGGGATAATTTAGGGGTGTAAAAACTTTACCCAACTTAAAACCTAACATGGACCTAACGTAGAAAATTTTATGCTTGAGTCAACTCATTTACCACATGGGTCAGGTTTGAGGTTCGAGATTTTGATCCTTTGGCTAGTATGAGGATCTGTGGATCATGATAATCTCCTTCCATATTTGGGTGGCTAATTTAGGAAGGATTATATTAGAAAATTATGTATTATTTTATAATTATTAATTTCTTTATTAAGATATCTTGTATAATTCTATAAATAGGGATAGTTTTGCATGATAAAATTAAGTCTTTTTCCTCTCCAATTCTCTAAATTCAACACTATAAATATAAAAAAAACATACAAGTTTGATTTAACTATCATGCTTTCACAATAGAAATACTATGTCCAATAGCGTTCAGGGTAATTGCATATTCCACCAAAGAAGAAGTTAGATTATGTTATTGTTTGTAGAGCAAAGCAAGATTGTTTAATAATAAGACATCAAGGGGAATCAAGGTCATGTCATGCTTTGACTTTTTGATTAACAAGCAAAAGTTGTTTGACATTACAAGCTGCCCAACACATATACAAGACCAAGTGTAAATACAAAGCAAGGTTACTTGTATTACAAAGCAAGGTTGAAATTGAGCAATCAAGTATCGCAACATTTTTGTCCATAAGATAGTGTAAGTCACAAGTCAGTTTGATGCATGAACATCATAAATAAACTATTAAATTAATTAAAAAATATGGAATAACAAATAACACATTAACATTAAATTAAGATATCCAGGTCACAAAAAGTCAAAGTAAGATCATAACAATAAATCTCTCACACTCTCATTTAACATAATAACTTGTCTAAGTCCTTAAGAGTATAATTTAAGAATTCAAAAGTTTCCCATGTTTTCAACACTTTGTGAATCTTCATTAGAATCTCAATATTGTAAGTTACTTTCTTTTCTCTCTCATCGTTAATTGTAATTGCAAGTGCAAGCAACGTCAAGTGCCAGTGCAATATTTGACTGAGAGTTGAGGACCCATGTGCTATTCTAGCTCTTAATTTTGTTTGCTTTAGGTTTAGATGATGAGAAATAATAAAATATAATTTATTATGTATATTAAATTTATAAATTAAATATTTAAATAATCTAAACCCTAATTTTTGAGATCTATATCTCTTACAAATTGCACAAGATGTACCTTGAGGCGAACCTCAAACCTACTAAGGCATACAACTCCTCAAACATAGTAAGGCGTATGCCTTATGATATTTCTTTTTTTTTTTTGAATTGTGCTATGGAGGGTCTTGAGGAAGGCCTTTTATTGCATAATTTTAAACAAAGTTACAAAGTACTTATTGAAGAAGTTCTATAGAATGAAAGTATTGAAAAATGATAAGTTTGAAAAGAGACCTTCACAAATAAGTTTGTTGTGACTAAAATGATCTATTTGAGATAACATACCTTCAAACTAAAATCTTTAGAATAAAGGATTATCTAGAGGAATGTACAATTTCAAATTAAAAGTTGTTATGCTTTAGAATGCATTCGACTACACACTCATAAATACCGTAATCTTATTTTATAGATGTATTAAAGGAAAGGATAAAACAAGTGACTAAACAGTTTCAAGTTTCACTTTCAACTATAGGAGATTATCTCAACTAAAATGTAGGTATTCTGGACATGTAGAGAAAGTGGTAAAAATGGGGATGTAAAATTAATATCAAGGGTAGACCAAAGGTTACATGAACAGAAGTTGTGTAAAAAGATGGGTTATTTAGTTTGTTGAAAAATAAATGCAAAATATTCCAAATGTTGGATATCTATAAAATTTTGGTTTTTGGTTTGATAAAAAAAGGAATGCATATTAAATTTTAGGTATATTATTTTTTCACTCCATAGTTCATTTTTAATGTATTCTATACTAGCATGCTTTTAATTGAATTCCAAAATACACTGCAAGCTAACTCCACTAGAGATGTAAACAAGTTAGGCCAAGCTCAGGTTACCCCTAGCTTGAGTTTGAGCTTAATTATTTAATAGAGTTGGAGCTCGACAACAAAAACAACAACATCAAGCCTTTATCCCATTACATGGGGTCATCTACATGAATCCTTTTCTCTATTGTGTCATCTTAAGAGTCAAATTTTCATTTAAATCTAATGAAGAAAGATTATTTCTAATATTTCCTAACTATGTCTTTTAGGTCTACCTCTATCTTTTTTAATATGGGCCAATTCTAATACATCTACTCTCCTAACAGGGTCATCGGAAGGCTGCCATTTTACATGACCAAAACATCTAGGGTGGCTATCTTTAATCTTATCTGTCACTGGAGCTATACAAACCGTATCATGGATATGCTCATTTCGTATCTTGT
Organism: Dendrobium nobile; assembly: GCA_022539455.1. Taxonomy (NCBI): domain Eukaryota; kingdom Viridiplantae; phylum Streptophyta; class Magnoliopsida; order Asparagales; family Orchidaceae; genus Dendrobium; species Dendrobium nobile. The sequence continues at coordinate 13,519,591 of CM039725.1, forward strand.
CTCTAAGAGTAAGTCCACTCATTCACCCGAGCATCCTCATCTCAACAATAATTAACTTAATATTATTCTTTTGATTTGCCAAGATTTTGCTCCTTAAAGCATTGCAGACCTCACTACCATCTTATTAAAAATTCCCTTTAGTTTGAGTGGTACTTTTCTATCACACAACAAACCCAAAGCATTCCTCTACTTAAAACATCAAACTTGAATTCTACTAATAATATTTCCATCTATTTCACCATCACTATGAAAAATGGACCCAACATATTTAAAATGAGTACACTTTTTAATGACTTGATTGCTCAAAGTCACAAACCCCCCACTAGATCTATTACTACTAAAATTACACTCCATGTATTCGATTTTAGATCTATTCAAATGAAAATCCTTAGACTCTAAGATTGACCTCCATAATTTAAGTTTTCCTTAAACTCTCTCTCTAGTCATATCAACAAGAAGAATATCATCAGCAAAAAGCATACACCAAGGTACAACTTCTTGCAAATGTCTAGTAAGATCATCCATGACTAGAGAAAAAAGATAAGGGCTTTAGGCTAATCCTTGATGTAATCCAACTGAAATAAAAAAATACTTTGTCAAACCTACTTTTATTTGAACATAAGTAAGAACTCATGCATATATATCTCTAATGACTTAAATATAAGCATTATTAAGCCCTTTCTTTTGTAGAACCCTCCATAGCACTTCTCTTGAAATTTATCACATCCTTTCTCTAAATAAATAAATATCATATATAGATCTCCTTATTCTGTCTAAATTTCTCAACTAGCCTTTTTAATAAATGAATGGTTTCCATAGTAGACCTACTCGGCATGAATTCATGTTGATTTTGAGAAATAATAGAGTAACCTATGCTCCATAATTATCTCCCAAAGTTTTAAAGTATGACACATCAACTTAATACCTCGATAATTCATACAATCTTGTGCATCACCTTTACTCTTAAAAAATAGGAATCAACACACTCATTCTCCACTCAACATCAAATAAGAGCTAGAGCTCATGCTTAATTTTATGACGTTATGCCAAGTCAAAAACATAGGTAAATAATAACAAAAGTGATAAAATGATATGGTTTAAGTAATTAATATAATAAAATAATTAGAAGAATAAGAAATCAGAAGATAAATAATAAAGAATAACTTGATATAAGAATGTGAGATATAATTTTTAAATATTTTTAATAAATTATACTACTATTAAGTTTTAATATTTTAAATGTATTTTATAATAACATTTTTTAAACGAGTCAAATCATGACCTAAAGAGTTAAGTTGAGGTTAGCTCAAGCATGACTCATTGACTCATCGAATTGAGCTCATAAGCCATTAATTAAGCTGAGCTCGAGCTGACAAACGAGTAAGCTTGAGTCACATACACCCTTAAACTCCAATGTCGCCACTAATCGTTTCCACCAACCACCTTATAATACCACTTCCACCCAGTAGCACTATTATTATATAGTTTTATTATATTTATTTTATTTTAAACCAACTAAAAGAAATCACCTACATTTATTTTATACGCATCCAAATAACTCCAAATAGTTCAAATACATTTAATTCCTTTTGCACTTTATTCACAATTTTGCATTTCTTTTTTAGCAATCAAACACTCCCTGAAATGGTTTTAACATTTCATGCAACAATTAATATGAATGAACATATAATCAAGATTCATAAAGTATGTCTAAATCAATTAGGCAAAGCCTAATGATGATGATATGAGGAAATTATGATAAATCCAATGACTAATGTGATCTACATATTATTAACTTTCTTTTCATAACCAGCCTTAACCAAAAAGTTCATCATGATGGAAAGTTGAATTATTTTCCGTACAATACACACAAAAAATAATTCTAAATTTAGGATTATTTTGAAATTTATTTTATTTTTATTTATTTAATTATTAGGATTACCTTAATTTTGAATTAAATGATAGGATTATAAAGTTTTTATTTACTTTTGAATTTAATTAATTTATTCTTATCTTGAATTCTTGAAATACTATATCTATATGGTTGAATGGTAATTATTAAGAATTATTAAAAAAAGAACTAGAATTAAAAGAGTCCCTTCCTTGCTTCTCTCTTAATGTACACTTCCTCATCGTATTCTCCATTTACTAATCTAGCCTTTCCCCCTCCAATTATTTCTCATAGTTCTCTCACAAAGTGGAAATTAGCATTCTCAATTCCTCCCTCCTCTAGTGATCATCCCAAAGCATTTGAATCTCTTTCTCCTAAATGACATGATATTTCACAAAGGAAGTAAATTTTTGAGGCTTCAAAATTGGTAGCAAGTTCCTCTTCTTGATGCTTCAATTTGTTTCAGAGTTAAATTTTATAATGATAATAATATTATAGTTATTTAGTAAGATGTCAAGATTATGCTTGAGATACTTCACAAACATATGAAATTCACATATAGAACTGCAAAATTCACCTTATTCATTACGGAATTAGCATGCTTCATCATATCTAAGTTCGCAACATTGTATTGAATATGCTTTGGATTTGAGTGAAATATATGATTCTCATCATTATAAGCCTTAGACGTAAGTAATTATACTATGTAATATCAGTATAAGTATGTCATATGATGATTGATGAAAATATAAGGTATTGGATGAAACTATTAAGGGATAATACAATTATCTTGCATATGACTGAAATTTATCCATATGATCATGGTTCTTATTCTTATCAAGATGGCACTTCTAATGAATTATATTACAATGAATATTAAGATGGTTATACTTATAAAGATCATGTTAATTCAAATCCAGAACCATCACATCTTGATGATATATTAAAAGTCTTGAAACATGCATCAATTCAAAAAGTTATTGAATTTTTATCACCACCAATTCAAAATCCTAATCTTTGTGATGAATTGGCCTATGAAGATTATTATTGAAATATCTTATGCTATTGAGACAAAGAAAATGGTTGTTTCCCATATTCTTGTAATCTTGCATGATTTTTCTCCAACAATGCAAGTTGGTCCACATGTTCCAAAAAGTATTACATGATTCCTCACTGAAAACATAGCTTAAGTTCATTTTACTTCTTAATGTCATTTCCATGTGATTTTAGGCTCTCTAATGATACTATTTTAAGAAAAATGGATAATACATGGTGACATCTGAATTCTAAACATTCATAAATGTTTAGATTGTGCATGGTAATACAATACATGTTCATAAAAAAATTCATCCCCTCCTCCACCATGAAAGTCAAACTTAAAAAAATGGGCTTCTTCCAAAGTTCCAGAGAACTAATAAAAAGCAAAACACGTAAAAAACCTAGAATAATTTAAATATAGTATAGTATTTAAGTTTATTATAATATTTATTTCACAATTTCTTTCATTTTAATATTTATTTTAAATTAGCAAGTATGATTATTATGATTTATCTATTTTGGAATTTATGTTAGTTTGATCTTATCTTGTATCCATATTCCTCTAAATGTGGGTGTTGAATGATTTTCATTTGGAATTATTGAATTATAAATTACAATTAGAAGATTCCCTCCTTCCCTAACATGCATATGCATGATCACCTATACACATACATAAGTAAATGTACACTCTAAGATGTGCTTTGCAATTGAGTCTATGTATTTCTATGCACAAATAAAAGGAAGGAAACAGCAAATTAGAGAATAAATGTCCAAGAAAAACCAAAGAAAAATTTGTATATTAGCCTTAACCTGCCAATCAAAACAAAAAAAAGGAAAAACCTGTAATACACTCCCAAACTAAACTAAAAAACATTATATCCAGTGCTAATTTTAAACACCAATAACAAAACTAGCTCAGTAATTTAGCATGCATTGAATAAGAGGAAAGTCCTTAGTGCAAGAAATAATTAGCTAAATATTCTAAAATATCTAGAAAAATAAGAAACATATATCATACAAAGACGACATCACTACCTCAAAAAAATTAGTTAAGTAATAAAGAAATTCATGTATTAAGAAACTTCAAATAAATTAAGGATCCAGAATAAAATTAATTGTTAATAACAACACAAGATTCACTAACAATTGAGGTTTGCAGTCCTTACCAAGAAAAATTGTAAAAACTTATACATGCAATCAGCTGAGCTATTAGCTATGTAATTGTAAAGATACTAAAATAAGAGAAAGTTAGCATACATCCATATTTGTTTAAGTACCCTCATTGCACAAGCTTTAAGAGCTTCTTGAGTAGGACATGGTCTGATTTTTTTGATTTGCTCTTTGTATCTAGCCAGCTCAGACTCAAGCTTATTTATCTTTTCATCAACTGCATCACCTCTTTTGTTTATCAGATAACAGTTACATTTGAAGACTAGGTATTAGTTCTTTTACAAGGTGAAATATGCTTGAAAATGAAAGAAGAAAATAGGAACATCACATTACAGAGAATAATTTATTTATTCCATAGTTATACAATTAAAAAAAATGACATTTCATCTGACAACATAATTTTTGGCTCAAAATTTAACCCATTTATCACACCTCCTTCAAATATCAAATTTTTTTCATTAAATTATTTTTTTTATTTTCGATCCATTTGTTATATAGAAGTATATCTAAAATACCAATGTAACAATATATATGTATATGCATTCATTTAATAGTTATTTAAAATTTAATTAATAATTAATTAAAATCTAATTATGTTTAATGTAGCAAGCATGGTTAATGGACATTAAATTAATTGTTGTACTACAATAGATTTTTTTAAAAAAATTTCCTTTTCCACTTACCTACATGCCACAAACTGATGCAATCAACGACTAAGAGTTTATTGGGAAGACAATACATTTTCCCCACCAAATTCTCTCTGGATGTGAAGCAGTCATGAGAAAGCAGTAGGTGGAAGGGCTGTGGTTGCTGGGAGTTGAAAATTTAAGAAAATAGAAAAGTAATAAAGGAATAAGGGAAGAAAAGGAAGTAGGGGAAAGAGGTTAGGAGTGGAAGGCGGTTGAATTGAATGTCAAATTTATTTGAGGTAAAAAATTATAGTCTTTTATTTTTATAGCTTCTTAAATTTTATTCGAATGCATTTTCGAAAGGCAAAAATATATGCTTTAGGTTGTTTGCAAGAGGAAAAGAGGTCAGAGTAATATAGGAGAACAAAATCATACAGAGGTGAGGCACTCAATCTGTGATATAGGAAATTAGAGTATTTTAATATTAATAGTAATTATAGTACCCAATAATTTTATAATAAGAAGGTTATTTATTTTCTAGTTAGTTAACTGGTAAATTGAGTTAATTGATAAACACTAAATATTGAAAGTGATACTACAAAATGACACTACAACTATTGGTTATTAACATCTGAATCTTCATGAAAAGGGAAAATAAAAAAAATCATATTATGTAGGATAGACTAGTACAAGTAAAAGCAAAAGACTCAATGAGGTTGTCGTAGGGATCGTACAGGAGGTATCCGACTCTCTCAATTGTAGTGGTTGGAAATTTTGATATAATAATGAATAAAAGAGTTGCAGTATCACTTCTAAAAGTTTGGAATTTAGATCCAATCTTGAATGAGAGATATAAGTGTTTAAAAGCCTATAGACATTATATGATTTACCTAAGGCATTGGAAAGTAAATAGAACATGAAATGTGGAGTTTTAAATATGCATTTTTTTTTTACCGCTTATGATTCTTATATAAATTTTAATATTATTTATAATTTATAAATTTATTTTTATTACTTCTTATATTATGGTTATGTATTTCAATGAGCTTTATCTCATTGGTAGTTATTGTACTGTAGGATAACAAAAAGAGCCAGTGGAGCCCTATGTAGTAGGTATGTACTTTCTGTGTACATACATTTTGGTTGGGCATATAAGTTGGAGTAGGAAGCTAAACAGTCAGATTCTTTGATGTTTAAAATTTATTTGACATGTTTAGTAAGATCTATATTTTATTTGATGAGTTATAAATATTATTTCAAATATGAGTTATGTAGAACAATTGTTAAAACTAAAAAAATGCATTATGTTAAAATAGTATGAATAGATCTTCTCCTACAAAATCAATTCTAACAGATGTAATTCAAGATGGTTGTTAGTAAGAAAAATATCTGTTTAAATTCTTCTAATCCGTTACAATCCAGGCTGACTGAAGGGAGTCAAAATGGAGTGTGACAATTAGTGCCTTCAATTTCTTATTGTTTGGTTATTAGAGAAGTGGAAGTGGCTGATAATCCTTATAAAATTACCCCCCTCCCCCAACACACACAAATATATAAATATATAATTAGCATACAATATCAATTTTATCTACCAAACTTAAACAACATTTCATGATACAACTATAATTAGGACATGGTACTAGCACCCTTAATTGTACATTCATAATAATTTACATAATATTTAATTTATAACAATAAAAGAATAGAATGCTAAACCTATTAATGATCAACATATTCCTAAAACAAAAACAAATATCGAGTGACCTTCATTACAAAAAAACATTTTAGTGGTTATTTGTTGAAACTTTAATTTATATAAGAATTTTATTTGGATGTGTGAAATAAAACCTTTATCTATACTACTAAAAACCACGAAAATTTAAAGAGAAAAAGAGTCAACCTCCTATTGGTAACACATATATATGATTAAAAAAATACACAATTTGCAGCAAAACTGAGAAAAAAGAAAGGAAAACTATAGTCTAGCCAAAAAAACAAGGATAATAGCATCCCTATCATAAAGAATTTGGCCACATGACCGGAGTAGAAGATTAGAGTTCTGTACTTGAAGTATTGAAGTATAGATAACACATTCAAGTGAAGCAGAGTGTTTCTCTTAGCTTCTAAAGCTCTTGAATTGCTGAAATTTAAATAGAATTTGTGATATTATCATGCCTATTGTAAGAATGAAGCTTGTCAAAAAGCTTGGTTATTATATTCCTAGAAGATTGTGGACAATATATTGACATAACATGAGCAGGTGCAAGGGAGAGTATGAGAAGCAGTATCCAATTTAACGGGGATTTTATCAAGTTATGTGGGTTATTTAGGCATTATTTGAGTAAGATCTTAAATAATTAATGCCAATTAAAACAATTTAAATCAGCTATTTGAACCATATGAATCTTTTATTAAAAAGTTTGAGTAGCAGATATTCAAGAACCTGAAGCTAAAGAGGACTGCTAAGGCATATCATATCATTGCATGGATTTGCTTTAAATACCATGGTATAATGTAGTTATCCTTTACCAGAAATGTTTTAACATGAAGAGGTAATTTGATTTATTTTCCAATTAATTGTAGTAGGTGCAATGTGTGCTCAGATGAAATGCTTTTTTTTTTAACTATAAATATATGGAATTCAATAAATTACTCTATGTAATATGGTGTTCCTACTTTCTTCTTTCATTGTCAAACATATGTCACCTTGTAAAAGAACTATTACCAAGTCTTCAAATGTAATTATTATCAGATAAACAAAAGAGGTGATATAGTTGATGAAAAGATAAATAAGCTTGACTCTGAGCAGGGTAGATACAAAGAGCAAATAAGAAAAACCAGACTAGGTCCTGCTCAAGATTCTCTTAATGCTCGTGTAATGAGGGTACTTAAACAAAGACGGATGTACGCTAAATTTCTCATATTTTATATTAGTTCTCAAAAACTTTAGTAGAAGCCCAATTTTTTAAGTTTGATTTTCATGGTAGAGGAGGTGATGAAGTTGTTTTATGAACATCTTTTACATTACCATGTGCAATCTAAACATTAGAAGTAGAATTTGAAAGTTTAGGATCCAGTTGTCTCCATGTTTTATCCCTTTTTCTTAAAATATTATCACTAGATCCCCTATGGTCACGTGGAAATGACATTAAATAGTAAAATGAACTGAAGCAATTTTTTTAGTGCGGAATCATGTAATACTTTTTGGAACATATGTACCAACTTGCATTATTGGTGAAAAATCATGTCAATAATACAAGAATATGAGAATAAGGGAAACAACTTGTTTCTTTGTCTCAAAATTATAAGATATTTTGATCTCATCAATAGGCTCGGGTGATCTTTGATTTAGGCTCAATAATAGACTTGTGCAAAATCTTAAGATTATACATAGAATGATGCTTGATTAATGATCGATCATCATACACTAGTTCATATAAAGAATTTGATCATCACAATATTAATCTTCATTTTTTTTAATTAAAACTCACAAAGGGGACTACACGTTAATATTTAAAAAACAATTACAAAGTCCTTATAGGAAACCATCGACTCACTAATGCTCTTACGAGCTACAAAACCAATCAAAAGAAAATCTAAGTGCCAATTGTCTCCAGTAATCAAAATTACAAGGGTACCTAGTAACATTCAAATGATGCTGTAGACAAGCATCCAAAAAAGAAAGATAATAATAAAGCAGTAGGGCCCAATCTTTATACCAAAAACTTGATGTGAAACAAAAGCAGCTCCACATGCAAAGAAAAGCTGTTTCAAAAACAAAAGCTACACCATCACAAAAGATAGGTTAAATAATCACAATAGTATAAAAAATAGCTAGCAAAATAGGGGGTGAAATAAAATCTGCGCCAAGTAAAGCCAATCTTGGAATTAAGACTAAAAGAGCTCAGAATAAAATTAATATAATAAGCCTCATTAGGAACATCGACAAGCCACTCAATCCTACCTTCAGGGTCACTAAAATCAACATTGAATAAACCAATCTAGCAAAATAGAGGAACATCAAAAAAATATCACGGTTTAATCAGAATCCCAAAACAAATACCCATGTTAGGCCACCAAAAAGCAAAGAAATGGCAGGTGACACAACTTCCTAGAGATATACAACTACCAACAACCCACCAAGAAAATCCAGCCATAACCACATGATTGCGCCCAACACCCCCTTAACTGAAATAGACAGCACGGGTTATATATAATAACCATACCAGGCCACCCACAATAGAGAAACAACAGGCATAAACGTAACAACCTGCAGAAAAATAACCCAAAAAATAGCCACAACATCATAAGATGAAAGCCCAACCATTTCCCCACGGTTACCCCAAACACCCCAAAAAATGAAGGTAGGAGAGCAACAATGAGACAAACAATTAGCATTATAACCAGTGAAATAATAGCTCAAGTCAAAATTCACAAATATATCAGCTAAACAAGAAAACACAATTTATGCCTGCAGCAGATAATAAGAAATCGTAAAATAAAGTCCCATTTACAAATAACAAGACACACATAACCCAAAGAGTGGAAAAATTCTCACCCAACACCAAAGAATAACCAGTCCCAATGTTTAACTAGCTAGCCATAGGGATAAAACACCACTAGTAAGAAACACAAAGAGACAGCCAGGAACAAAAATAATGATGGAGCACCTCCTCCACAGCACAGATAGACCAGCAATCATAATAAACACTCCAGGAAAAATAATAAACAACACTACAGTAATCCATCAGGTGAAACGAATACTCCCAAATAGACAAAAGTACTAAGTAAAACAAGAACCAGGGAAAGTGAATCAACCAGAGCAACAGCCAAGAAACAAGCCAGCTAAGAAGTAACATAAGTAAAATCACATGCATAAAGATTGAGCAGGCCACAAAGGGGAACATGAATATTGGACCAAATAAAATCAGAGAAAGAATTGAGACCATAACCCCACATAGCTAACCAAGAAGCACAAGCATTACCTTCCTTGCTAATATGGTGAAACGAGAAGTTCAAAAATAGCAACAACTTTTTAATTTCTCTAACTTGATAGAAGATATTCATGGTACAACACAAATCCACATCAGCTTGAAGAGCAAGATAATTAAAACTAGAATTAACTTCAATATACAGGTTAGTTAAGTTAAGAGGGATGCACAATTGAATACCAAAGAAAATTGTCATAGTTATAGCAGTAAAATAGTCACCATTATGAACTGGACCCGTAAAAGCATGAATAAGACAACTATTACTATCCCTAATAACACCACCACAACAAACAAATGCATCAGAAACAACACCATCAACATTTAATTTAAAGAAATTAATAGGGGGCTTGTTCCAATGGATGATATTAACAGAAACAGGAGCACCGTCAAAGCTAAAACCTAAGGCGTTACAAATAAAGCAACAATTTTTAAAATTCTTAATAGAAAGAAAATTGATAGCCATAAGAGCTAAAACCTTATCCTTTACGTTATGATTAACATTATGATGGTTCATCCTCGCATCATTAAAAAAGGGAGTTATTTCTTTCCAACCAAAGAAACCACATAATGAGGGATGGAATAACATTACGAATGTGGCCTTTAGAATTAATAAACCAAAAATTAAGTAAGGATTTAAGGGAAAGGTGGGAGTTAAAGCAATTTAACGGAAATAAATCATCAAAATAAACCCAAGTTCTAACAACCACTAGACTAGATAGATAAATATGATGCATATTCTCCATATAATTACAACATTGACACTTGGAAGCTAAAATAAAGCCTTTTTTGATGTGATTATCCTTCGTAGAATAAATCTATGCAAGATTCTCCAAACAAAAATAGAAACAGTAGAAGGAATGCTCTTATGCCAAATATTAGTGAAAATATTATCAATATTTCCTTTATCTCTATAAGCATGCCAAGCATTCTTTAAGTAAAACCGGCCATCTTTGGATAAATCACATAAAATAATATTTTTAGAGCTAGTATTGCTAGGAAAATTTAAAATACGGTGAAGGATGTAATCAGGAATGATATTAGAAAGCATATCATACTCCCAACAATTATTTTTGATGAAAGATTTAACTTTAACCGAAGCAGTAGAGGTAGAATTCAGGTTGGAGTAAATAGAGTCTTTACCTAACCATTTATCTTGCCAGAAAAAGATATTACCTTCACCAAGCCCCCAAGAAATAAAGGTCTACACCTCCCATTTGACCTTGCACAGCCTTCTCCAATCTTTAGAATCACCTAGCTTAGAAAAAATATTAGTCGAGTGTTTACCAACATAATACTTAGATATCATAAAATTCACCCAAAGGCTCTCTTTAGTGTGTAAGTTATACCATATTTTAAAGGAAAAAGCCTTAGCAAGATCATTTAAATTTTTGCAGCCAAGACCACCTTCAGCCAAAACACTACAACACTTCTCCCAAGCGGCCCAAATAATTTTAGAACTAGAAGAAGTACCTTTTCAAAATAATTTGTTAATAAGCTTATGAACCCTATTACAAACAGCATGAGTCGAAAAAATAGTTTGAAAACTATAAATTGGTAAAGCATAAAGAACACTTTTGATCAGAGTAACTCTACCACCAAAGCTAAGAAATTTGGAATCCCAAGATAAAAGCTAATTCTGAATAGAAGCAATAAGATCATCAAATAAAAAAGGTTTCCTCCTACCTTTAAAAAGAGGAACACCAAGATATTTGATGGGCAAGTGAGAATGGGTAAAAAAGGTAACATCTTTAATAGCCAAAACACGATCACTGGAAATCCTTTTACAAGCAATAAAGAAACTTTTATTTTTGCTAAAAGATAGACCACTCACCATCTCAAATTGATAAAAGAACTCTATAATTTTTTGAACTTTATTAATAGTCGCATCATTAAAAATAATAAATCATCCGCAAAGCATAAATGAGAAATATTGAAACCTCCTAAAGTTCTAAAATAAAGACCAAGATTATTCTCAAATAAATTGGAAAGACACCTATTAAGGAATTCAGCAGCAATAATAAAAAGGGCAGGAGAGATTGGATCACCTTTCGTCAAGCCATGAGAAGACTTGAAAAAACCATGATTATAACCATTGACAATTATAGAGAAATAGACATCTTCAATACAATTTTTAATAAGTTTAATAAATACAGAATTAAAACCAAAAAGCTCAATGGAAAGATAAATAAAGTTCCAATAAAATTTGTCATAAGCCTTGGTAATATCCAATTTTAAAATCAAATTTCCTCCTCTCAACCAAACATCCAAATCTTGAACGAATTCTTAAGACAACAAAATATTATCTGTGATGGCTCTACTTTTCACAAAACCCATCTAAGAAGGGGACATAATTTTAGGTAATAACACAGTAAGATGATTCATAATAATTTTAGAAATCAATTTGTTAAAGAAGGTACAAAGTCTAGTAGGATAAAAATCAATCCACGTGTTAATAGAGTTTTTTTTTCTGAATAAGCACTAACGAAGTACAAGTGAAAAACTTAGGAATAGGGTTACCAGCAAAGAAATCCACAATTATAGCATAGATATCATTATAAATAATATGCCAAGCTTTTTGAAAGAAAAGAGTGCTAAAGTCATCAGGCCCCGCCATAGAATCACTATTCATACCCAAAAGAATCTCTTTAACCTCATCCAAAGGAGGCCTAGATAGAGAAATATTATCGTCAAGGGATATAAGGTTGGGAATAAAAGAGTGATCCATAACTTGAGTAGGATTGAAAACTTTATTGAAATGGGTATGAAAGTGATGGACTGCTAAACAAGCAATCTCTATAGTGTTGTCAGTAAAGGTGTCATCCTTCCTTGGGATTTTATTGATACTATTTTAAACCCTTTTTCTCCTACCTAACGCATGAAAGTACTTATTATTATTATCACCTTCAACCAAGTGTTTAGCAGCAGCTATTTGTTTCCAAAAGACCTCTTCCTAAGCTTGGAAATTAAAAAGATCAACTTTAGACTTCTTTAAAAGAGTAAATTAGCATCAGCAAGGTCATTTTGATACAAGATCTTAGTAGAATTAACAAGTTGTTCAGGTTGAAGAATGTTAGAAAAAAAATTTCTAAAAACATGATGATTCCACCAAATAAGAACTTTTTTCAACCTTTTAAGCTTAAGACAAAGTCTCCTCATGCCAAAGCTAGAATTATCTGGATGTAAAGGCGCTTGTCAATTGTTTTGAACAACCTCAAAAAAAGAGTTATGAAGCAACCACATGATTTGGAATTTGAATTAAGAAGTAGCATTAAATTGTCTATATTTAACGGTAATAAGCAGAGGTGAATGATCAGAAAAGGTTCTACTAAGATGTTGCACATTGGTGGAGTTAATGGAGTTAAGCCAAGAATCATTGTAGAGCACACGGTCAAGCCTTTGCCATAAGTGACCCCTATTCCAAGTAAAGTTATTACCCAAAAAACTAATATCAATCAAATTGCAAGCCAAAATCATATTAGTGATGGCATTAAAATCTCCACCAACAAACCAAGGCAGATTACAAAGACTATGAAAATTAATAAGTAAATCCCAATGCATTTTTCTAATGTACAGGGAAGAGGCAGCATATACAAAAGAAGCACAACAATGGAAATTAAAAGCCTCAACTTTCTAATGGAACACTTGAGTAAAATCACCAATAACATTAATTTTAACCATACTTTTCCAAAAGACCCAAATTTTGTTGGCCACATTTGAGATAGCATGGTTGAAACCCAAAACATGAGAGGTGCATAACAACTCAGAGGAGGAAATAAGAGGTTCAAGCAAAACATGAATTGAAATATTGTGCACATGACATAAATTCTTAACACAAATTCTAGGATAAGAGCAACCAATGCCCCTCACATTCTAAATAATCATACTAAACATAAGGAAAAGCTTAATGAGAAGTATTAGAGAGAGTGTTTCTAGGAGGTTGCAAAGAAATATGCTTTGGCTTCCTCCCTCTTTTACTATTAACTTTAATAAAACTAGTATCATTATTATCCCTGGCAAAACATTTAGCAGCAATATGCATATCCACAGTATCATTAAAAGCATCTCTATTATAATTAGAAGTAGAAGGAGTCTTACTATCATTATGCTGATCCATTAGATTAATAGGAAATTCATCCTCCATAAACATACCATCATCCTCCAAATTATCATTAGTCCTCCTAATAGGATCCTTAATGCATTTAGATAAAGGAGAACAATGATCCATAGAAAAAAATTCACCTTCCTCTAATGGAATGACATTCCTTTCACCTTCTTTAGAGGCCAATTGAATATCAACATTATCTCCCAAAACACAGGCATGTTCATTTAATGGATTAGAAGGCTCATAAAAAAGTATAATATCATTGGAATAAGACATTGTGATTAATAATGCAAGAGAGAGAAGTTCCATCATTAGCATCCTTTTGAGCTTCAATAGTAAGTGACTTATGAGTCACATTCTATTCACAATAAATAATAGGAATATTTTAAGTGTTAATAGAAACTCCCAGATCATGAGTAAAAATGTCAGCATTGGTAACAACATTGTGAATATCTGGACAAGGTTCCTCCTCAATAACCACCAACGGGTCCTCAATATGTTGTGAAGGTTTAGAAGTATTACCCACCAAAGGGATCAGGTTAGACACTTCCTGATCAACCACACCATTCATTTGTTTCAAAGAGTTCTTAGCTGTACAGAGGTGAGGGTGTTTTCAAAAATAAACGTTCATAGCATGCCCATGCATTTTTCAAAAAGAGCAAAATATCAGTAAATTCTCAAATTTAATTTTTTTGAATTAATCGTTGACTTTGAATTTAATCCATATTTCACTAGGATGTTTCTTTTAGACATCCAACTCAACCAACACCCTAGCAACTAACGGCCTTAATAACAAAGCCATAGCTTGGTCAGTTTGTAAGGGATGCCTGAAGATGGAGGCCATACCAAAAAGATTTTGATGGTTAAAAAAGTGCAATCTCAAATTAGAAAAAAAAATCCAAACCAGAGCAATAGGGGATTCCTCCCTAATGTCAAAATCTAGAGTCCATTTCAGAAATTGCATTTGACATGCTTGCATATTATATGACCTTCTAGCAAATATGCGGTTATAATTAAAATCATTTGAAAGTTGGATAGCAACATGTATTTAATCAAGTAAACCAATGTGAAATAATCCAGAGAGCTTTAGTTTAAGAAAAAACTTACGTATAACATCAAGATTCGGTCTCCTCAACACAAATTTACAAACCAAATTTAATGCATAAGGAGCAGCTAACTGCTCAACAACCGAGTCCTCAAAAAGAAGAACATAGCCCTCGAAAGACGAATGAACAAAATTAAATTTTTTGTGAAGAAGATGAAGATCCAACCACTATATCTTTGAAAGATCATAATTTCCCCTCAAAAAGAGAGGAAGAAATCGGGTTTGATGGCGACTGAGTCATCATCACCTAGCACAATAAACCAAAGAAAAACTCAAAATCAATGAACAAAAATGAGAGGAATGAAAAAAGAAACTGAGAAAAGTCGAAAAAGTAGGAAAATCCAAGCCAGGAGGCCAAAATCCACCTCATAAGGAAGAAACCCTATAATTGCCCAAGAATCGCTTTAGTGTGTAGAGAGACGTTTAACTTTGGAGTGTGTTCATTATTTTTACAATATTAATCTTCATAGGCCCATTCATTGATAAGATTAAGGTTTTGAATTGGAGGTGACAAAAATGCCATAATTTTTTAAATTGATTCATGTGTCTAAATTTTTGAGTTTGATAAATTGGAATGTATTATGGTATATAATCATGCTGAGATGGTTTTGGATTGGAATAAACATTACCTTTATAAGCATAACCAATGTAAGATCTATTATAATATAATTTATTAAATTTTACATTGTGATAAGAATAAGAACCATGATCATATGGATAAATTTGAGTCATATGCCAGATAGTTGTATATCCTCTAATAGTTTCATCTAATACCTTAAAGAATTATTTTTCCAATCATCATATGGCATACTTATACTGATATGTGGGCTTAAAAAATTTTCTCCCCGGCCTCCGCTCTCTCGGTGGAGTTTTAATAGATTAATTTTTGAGGAAAATTTTTAGAAGGCAGCTTGGGTTAGTAGATAAGACACTACCTAGAGATTTTACCCTCATTTTATTAGGACTTTATTATATGAGTTCTGGTTTTCTATAGGCACAAGCCCCTATTATTAATTACACCTCTAAATAAAAGAGAGAAATTCTGATTAAGGCTAGTCATTAAATAGCTACATAATATCTGACATATAGCAGTAGCATTGGCTTGAGTCCTTGGAGAATTTAATATTTAAAATTTGAATTGCACCATCTTGCACTTAAAGTATATAGTTGGGGGAATGGATGATGGACGCGATAGAGATCCAATAGTAAAAGTGCTCAGAAGACACTAGAAAGTGCTCTGATACCACTTGAAAGTTCGTTAGGGATGTTAAGCCCTTATGAACTGGCCCAAGGCTAACAAAGAGAGAGGTGAATTGGATAACTTTAAAACCAAAGATAAAACTCAAACCAAAATCACCAAAGAAATCAAAGTGCAAATGAAAATAATGCGGAAGCAATAATAAGAAAGAACACACTAGATTTATAGTGGTTCGATCAAACCTTGACCTACATCCACTCCTTGGAGGCACTCTCCAAGTATTACACTACAAAAGTGTCTCCTTTAGCCCCCACAGCTAGACGAAGAAGCCCTTACAAAATCACTTCCACCTTCCCGGTGCGGCGGAGTAGTCGGGTCCTTTGACACCAAAGTGAACTTCTTCTTTGGTGAATTTCCCTCGAGATAAGCTTTGAATCTGACTGTATTAAGATGAAAGCCTGCTGGAGAAACCGTGTGGAATCCCGTCCACACTCTCTTGAGTCCCCCCTCATAGGATCTTCTCCCTCTCAGACTTCACCCGTTCCTCACTCCCTTTCAAGCTCTCTCTTCAAGTCTCCCCCACAAGAACGAAGCTACAATGGCTGCCAAAGACACTTACAAAGTGCCTTGCCATAGCTTAAATAGAAGATCTCAAAATGAGCTCACTAATGCAAGTTGCCGACTTTATCATCCAGAACGATAGGTATATCGTCCTGTACGATCAGTATAATTTAAGCCCAATCTGCTAGGACGATTTGAGACGATCATAAGAAATTTGTTCATATCATCCAGGATGATAATATATCATCTGAGATGATCAGTACAAATTATGGAATATCATCCTCGACATCGCCCTAAAAAATAGCTATTTGATGACCAATCGTCCAGTATATCGGCCAGGACGATTTGGTGATCGTCTAGGATGATTTGATCGTGAAATCAAGTCATAATTGCTTTCCTTAAATTTTAGAGAAATTTTGGAAAAAATGACCTGGATCGTCCTGGATGATATTTTATAGTCCTAGACGATCCACCTAGACGATGTCCAAAAATAGGTTATTTTTAAATAGATCTGGCGGCAGATTCTTTTTGAATTGAGCCTATCATCCTGGCCGATACAAAATCGAACAGGACGATGTGTTTTGCATAATGACGGTTTCTTTAATGAGGATGCCTTAATTAGGATTTTTGCTTTTGGACAGATCGTCCAGGACGATATAAATATTGTCCCGGACGATGTTACCAAAAATAGAAATCTTTAGAGAGCAACAGAAAATCTTTCAAGTTATAAAATATCAGGAGCCACACCAAATACAATAGACTCAAGAAAGGAAAAAAAGTACAAACTGACTCAGACCTAATCTACCCAATCTTGAGCTTATTCCAAATTGTAGTCCGATCGTGTGAACCTGAAATGTTAGTACATAAGGCAGTCGTAGAGAAATAAGAATGTTTTCTATCATCAAAATCATAAACCATTGATCCGCAATAATCTCCCCCTTTTTGATGATGACAAACAATTCAATTTGAATTTTTTAAAAAAGAACATTTTCTCCTAATCTCCCCCTCACTAGAATAACACTTTAAAATAGGGGAGATAAATTTTTTTTGTTATTTTTAAATTTTTGAACAAAAGATACAAATATGACAATAGTACAAAAATTCAACAATACGTTCTCCCCCTTTGACATTATCAAAAAGAGAGGAGGCACAAACAAAAAACAAAACGACCAAAAGATAAAAATGTTCCTTGATCTAGTGAAAAAATAAATATTCTTAAAATGAAAAAAGTTACCTATTGGTTTTAATCAAAAACTTAGTAGAATTGTATTGACAATGCATAGCCCAAAAAAGGTTAGAAATTCATAATTTGATAATCCAAACTCTAGTTCTTTTTAAAAGGCTCAAAAACTTTTTAATTCAATATCTAAATCATGAAATAAATTAGAGATAGAAACAATCATTTTTCAAAACTCCTTTCATAAAATATATCTAATAGAAGATTAATGCACGAATTGTTGAATCAGGAATCAAGATTTAATAAAACAAGTATAAAAAATATCAAGGTTTTCTTAAGCTTTGAATAAAATAGAAAGAGTAAGCATACTCTTTGTGGGCTCATTTTATGCCTCTTGTTAAGTTTTTGGCGCACTTTGTGCATCTTTTTCTTTTGATACACTTTGTGTATCTTTCTCAATTTGGCGTCATTGCGCATCTTTTGATTTGGCATCATTGGCCACTTTTTTTTTTATTTGGCATCATTGGCCATTTTTTTTTAATGTGCCACCTTTCTAAAATTTTAAAAACAAAAGTAAACCCATTCTATTGACACAACGAACTACTTGATCAGGAAAATTATGAGGTAGATTCAATAATCTTACAAAAGATTCCTAAGCGATAGATAAAATATAGGGAGATGAAAAAATTCAGTTTCAAAATCTAATTTAAAATATGATGAAGATTTTAAATCAAAAGTAGAATAACCTCTTTAAAGAAATAGAGATTGAGAGCCAAAATCATGAGTTTCCTTCCCTTGACTGTTTTTAGAGAAGTCAAACACAATTTTCATAAGAATTCAAGAAAAAAATAAGAGGTAGGTTTTTCATTTTTAG
Source organism: Dendrobium nobile (assembly GCA_022539455.1). NCBI lineage: Eukaryota > Viridiplantae > Streptophyta > Magnoliopsida > Asparagales > Orchidaceae > Dendrobium > Dendrobium nobile. Next base: position 13,538,327 of record CM039725.1, read on the forward strand.
AAAGGTGATGTGTGTGTTAATCAGAGAGAAACTTTCATGAAAATAAAAATTTCAAAGAATAAATAAAACAAAAATATAAAAAAAAAAAATAAATAAAAACATAACACAAAAAACACGAAAGGCTTTCAACCATTATCTCTCTCCTGGTCTGATGCTTCAGAAACCAGATCTGTCCATGTGATTTTTTGCCTTTCATTATTTCCCCAGTTTAAATTTTGCTTCATCTTGTCATTTTCTTTCATAGGAAGAATTTTTAAATTAGGGCACTGAATTTTTATATGTCCAGACTTCCTACATCGAATGCAAATAACGTTAGAAGGAATATAAACATCCTTACCATTTTTACCTTTTTTCCACTTTTGCTTATGTTTTGGTGAGCTTTGTGATTTGCTTGACAAGTCATTGCATTCGTCACCGACCATGCTATCTTCTTCTCTATCTTTCATTTTTAAAACAATCATTTCACCTGTATCCAAAAGTCTTTGACTCAACCCTTGCTCGTAGGCAATGAGTGAGCCAATCAAATTATCAATAGAATATACATTCAAATCTTTAGATTCATAGATAACAATAACTTTAGTATCAAATTTATCTAATAGACAACAAAGAATTTATTTAACTTTTTCAAAATTTGAAAAATTTTTTCCTAAAGCATGCAATGATGTCACAATTTGAATAAACCTAGTATACATGTCTAAGATCATCTCATAAGGTTTCATGAAAAACAGTTCAAAACCATGCATTAACATATTCAACTTGGATTACTTGATTTCACTAGTGCCTTCGTATATGGTTTGTAGTTTATCCCAAACTTTCTTACCAGTAGTGCACGTGGATACTAACATAAAATCTTCAGAATTTAAAGCACAGAAAAAGTAATTTAAAGATTTTTCATTCAATTGAGCATTGATTTGTTCTTCCCTGCTCCATTGATTAAAAGGAATATCAATTTTGACTCCATTAACAATACGTGACGGTGATGAATAATCAGTTAAAATCATATGCCACATGCGAAAATCAATCGATTGCAAGAAAGTAGTCATGCGAATTTTCCAAAAATCAAATGAGATATTTTCAAATAAAGAAGGTCTGGTGATAGAATAACCTTCCGCAATATTATCATTTAAAAAATTAGCCATGGATCAAAATTCAATAACTTTTAAAAACTTATTTTTGAAACCGGCTCTGATACCACTTGAAAGTGCTCAGATGACATTAGAAAGTGGTCTGATACCACTTGAAAGTTTGTTAAGGATGTTAAGCCCTTATGAACTGGCCCAAGGCTAACAAAGAGAGAGGTGAATTGGATAACTTTAAAACCAAAGATAAAACTCAAACCAACATCACCACAGAAATCAAAGTGTGGAAAAAAATAATGCGGAAGCAATAATAATAAAGAACACAGCAAATTTATAGTAGTTTGGTCAAACCTTGACCTATATGCACTCCTTGGAGGCACCCTCCAAGTGTTGCACTACAAAAGTGTCTCCTTTAGCCCCCATAGCTTGGCGGAGAAGCCTTTACAAAATCACTTCCACCTTCCCGGTGCGGCGGAGTCGCCGGGGCCTTTCACAACAAAGTGAACTTCTTTTTTGGTGAACTTCCCTCGAGACAAGCCTTGAATCCGACGGTATTAAGATGAAAGCCTGCCGGAGCAACCGTGTGGAATCCCCTCCACACTCTCTTGAGTCCCCCCTCATAGGATCTTCTCCCTCTTAGACTTCACCCGTTTCTCACTCCCTTTCAAGCTCTCTCTTCAAGTCTCCCCCACAAGAATGAAGCTATAATGGCTGCAAAAGACACTTACAAAGTGCCTTGTCATAGCTTAAATAGAAGATCTCAAAACAAGCTCATTAATGCAAGTTGCCGACATTATCATCCTGGATGATAGGTATATCGTCCTGTACGATCAGTACAATTTAAGCCCAATCAGCTAGGACGATTTGAGACGATCATAAGAAATTTATTCATATCGTCCAGGATGATAATATATCGTCATGGACGATCAGTACAAATTGTGGAATATCATCCTCGACATTGCCCTGAAAAATAGCTATCTGATGACCAAACGTCCAGTATATTGGCCACGATGATTTGGCGATTGTCTAAGATGATTTGATCGTGAAATCAAGTCATAATTGCATTCCTTGAATTTCAGAGAAATTTTGGAAAAAATGACCTGGATCGTCCTAGACGATATTTTATAGTCCTGAACGATCCACCTGGATGTTGTCCAAAAATAGGTTATTTCTAAATAGATATGGCGGCAGATTCTTTCTGAATTGAGCCTGTCGTCCTGGCCGATACAAAATCATTCAGGACGATGTGTTTTGCATAATGATGACTGCTTTAATGAGGATGCCCTAATTAGGGTTTCTGCTTTTGGACAGATCGTCCAGGACGATATAAACATCGTCTCGGTCGATGTTACCAAAAACAGAAATCTTTAGGGAGCAACAAAAAATCTTCCAAGTTATAAAATATCAGAAGCCACACCAAATATAATAGACTCAAGAAAGGAAAAAAAGTACAAATTGACTCAGACCTAATCTACCTAATCTTGAGCTGATTCCAAATTACAGTCCGATCGTGTGAACCTGAAATGTCAGTACATAAGACAGTCGTAGAGAAATAAGAATGTTTGCTATCATCAAAATCATAAACCATTGATCCGCAACAAATATTTCTTTCATCCCGGGGAGTGGACGTAGGTCAAGTTTGACCAAAACCCAATAAAAAACTCTGATGTGATTTTTTTCCATTTCACACTTTTATTTTTACTACATTTTATTTTTAGTATAATTGCTTAAGAAAATTAAATATTATTGCTTCATTTCATAATAAAAATATCATCATAGTTAAATTCAAATTTTTGATAAAATAGTTCACTTCCGCATTCAATTATAATTTGGTATATTCAATTTTTGAAAACTTTTTAAAAAAATTGTCATCATTATTTTGAAGTTGATTTTTTTTTTAATTGCCAATTTACTCCCCTCTTGGTGATTCTCGGGCTAGTTTCTTAAGGTTTAACAAACTTCACAAACTTTTAAGTGGTATCAGAGCGGATTTCAAAAACAAGGTTTTAGAAAACTTTTAAAAAATGATTAATTAGTCAATTTTGTAATCGTAACACTATAAAGGCTTATTCTATAACCCATCTACCACTGTTTGAAAATATTTCTTTTAATTTTCTAAAAATATGCTTGAATACTTTTTTATAATCCATTCACTATAGAATTAGGCATATGATTTAAATTTTCTATTCACTTCCATCACATATAGTTAATGGTGTCAAAATTGATATTTATTTTATTGAATGGAGTTATGGGAATATGGAACTGACATAGTTAAATGCTAAATGTTTGAATTATTTTTTTATACTTTAAAACCCAAAGGCTATATGTGAGTTTGTACATGCACTATGGGGAAGGAGATTTGGGATAGGTTATGCATCACTTATGAGGGAACTAGTGATATTAAGTAGTTTATGCTAAATATTCTATTTCATGACTATGAACTCTTTTGTATGAAACATAGCGAGGCTGTATCTGAAATGTACACCAGGTTTTCCCATATAGTGACATCCTTACATGTTATAGGCAGAGAACTATCAAACTCTGGAAATGTTAATAAGATTATATATTATTTACCTAGCTCTTATGATGCCAAGATAGCTACAATTATTGAATTGAAAGACTTGATCATTTATTCCATTGAGAATTTGCTTGGGTCACTCATTGCTTAGAGCACGGAGTGAGTTAAAGGAAAAGAGATATAGAAGATAAGAAGAAGGATAAAAATGTAGCACTAAATGCAAATAATTTATATATTGATAATTCTACAGTGTAGGAGCATGATGATACCATTTTAATTATATGATAGTTCAAGAGTTTTTCAAAAAATAAAATAGAGGCGTCATCAATACAATTTGAGTAAAGGTAAATCAATAAAAATATTAAAGCTTCTTTTGACTCAATTTGCTTTTAGTGTAGTAAGCCAGGGCACCTGCAACTAGAATGTGCTAACCTGAAGACTCACCTAATCTAGGAGAAGTGTGAAGAGAATCCAATGTTTACGAGGGGAAAGCAAAAGACACAAAGATTTTTGGGCTGACTCTACTCCTGAATCATCAGATGTAAAAATAGAGGAGGAGGTAACAAACTTGTGTCTTATGGCTAATGATAATCTTGATCAATCATATCAAGATGGGTTATGTCATCTCTCTTATGAAGAATTACTAGTTATTTTTGAATAAAATTATGACTCGTATAGGAAGTTAAAGAAGATGCATACTAGTCTTAATATTGAATTCTTTAATTTACAAAAGGAGCATCTAGTTTAACTATAAAGAACTCAACTTTAGATAGTGATCATATGATTTTAATAGATGAATTTGATTTATTAAATAAGAAGAATATTGACCTATCTTATTCACACGATTCTTTGTAATAATCACATATTAAACTAAAGAAAGCATACACGGTATTAGATACATGTGCAACTAAACTTGATGGTAGGGAGCATGCATTAAAAATTAAAATTTCCTTACATGAAAGTGCAAATAAAGTTTTAGAAATAAAACTATATTTACTTGAGAATAACATACCATCACCTACTTTAGAATAATTTCATAAGCCCTCAACACAACATACATCACCAAAACCAAAAAGAAGGCACCATGAACTACATAGGTTAGTATATCCATATCCCGGTGTTAGGTGTTCTTTTGTGGCATGTTAGTTCATATAACTCGCACATGCACAATCCACTATAGGACACATCTAGTATGGAGACCTAAATTGCCTTTATCACAGTATAACATGCATTCCTCTTATTTATTCAAGCATAAGGTGGAATCCAAATTCACTTGGGTTCACAAATCTAACCTTTAAATAATTATGTAGGGCTACTCTCATAAAAGACCTAGTGAGAGCATGTGGCATCTGGACAGTGAATGCTAAAGTTATATGATAGGTGATATAAAATAGTTCAACACACTAGAGGCTAAGTTAGTAAGTAAAGTGACATTAGGGGACAACACCACTAGGAAAGTGGTGGGCTCATATGTAATTGACAACTCTCAAAACTTTATAATTGAAAATATTTTACTAGTTGATGGTTTAAAGTATAATCTATTAATAATTAGTCAATTGTGTGATAAAGGCTTTGATATAATTTTTTTTTAAATATGCATGATTAGATTAAATGAAAAACTTATGCTAGAAGGAAAATGAATGAACAATTTTTACTTATAAGACTTGAATTACATTGAATATTTAAATTACTTGAGCTTAGAAAACTATAATTAATGAATCATAGCCATGTCATAAGAGACTATGTCATGCAAGCATGATGACTCTTAGGAATATCACTTAGAAAAACCTAATTTGAGGCATACCTTAGTTAGACTTCACTAACAATCACCTATGTGATTCATACCAACTAAGAAAACAAATTAAGTCTTAATTTCCTTAAAAAAAGACTTAACACCTCTAAGCCAATAGAAATCATTCATATGGACCTATTTGGACTAGTTAGCACAACTAGCCTAGGATGAAAGACATTTGGGTTTGTAATAGTAGATGACTACTATAGATTTACATGGGTTAGATTCCTAACACATCAGAGTGAGTTATGCGAGGAATTTAGAATTTTCTCCATCTGGATTCAAAGGAAATTAGGATGTAAAATCTTAGTAATTCATAGTAATCATGGTGGAGAGTTTGAAAATAATAAGTTTAAATCCTTATATCTAGAGATAGGAATAGAACATAGCTTCTCTACCCCTACACCCTCCTAGCAAAATAGAATAGCTGAAAGGAAATATAAAACCTTGGTGGAAGTTGCTAGGGCAATGCTAGCTGAGTATTTACACCTTAGGTATTTCTCGGTAGAAGCAGTGAATACTACTTGTTATGTTATAATAGGGAGAGTTTTAAATCCAGGCTTAATAAGACACCCTATGAACTCCTTAAGGGTATGACACCAAACCTTTCTCACTTGTATGCCTTTTATTATAGATATTTCATCTTAATTAATGGAAAATCAGTATTATGAAAATTGTATGCCAGGTTTGAAGAAGGTGTCTTCTTAGAATACTCATATATAGTTAAGGCCAATAGAATCTTCAATAAGAAGACCTTAGTAGTAGAAGAGTATACTATAATGTTATTTGATGAATCATATAGAACCTTTGAATCGAAACCTGAAAAAGAAGAAGAAGTGGAGGTCATTTAAGGGGTAGTAGCCATTGTAATAGGAGATAGAGTAGAACCTTAGGAAACATTTCCTAGAGAATGAAGATATTCATCTAGTCATTCTAAAGAACTCATTTAAGGAGGCTCATCTAAAGGTGTTAGAACTAGGCATGGACTTAGGAAGGAAGTCAGTCATTTAGCTTTTATCTCTACGATAGAACCCACCAATAAAGATCAAGCCCTAATTGATGAATTCTAGATCCTAGTAATACAAGGAGAGCTAAATCAATTTGTTAAAAATTATGTATGGGAACTAGTCAAGAGACTAGAGTGTGGTTGGAGCAAAGTGGGTTTCCATAAATAAGATGAATGAATCTTAAATATCAGTGAAGAATAAGGCTATATTAGTATCTACAGGGTATAACCAGATTGAAGGAATAAATTTTGAGGAAACCTTTGCCCCTATAGCTAGATAAGAAGACATTAAGGTGCTAGTAGCCTTTGCTTGCTTTAATGGTTTTAAACTTTATCAAATGGATGTTAAGAGTACCTTCCTAAATTGGGTGATTCAAGAGGATGTTTATGTTCAGCAACCCCAAGGTTTTAAAAATTCAGAATTCCCAAATCATGTAATCAAACTAAAGAAGGCCTTATACAGGTCATCATTCCAACAAATCTTCTAACCGTTGCGCTCTTCTCTCCCTTGGTGATTCCTGGGAAATTTAGGGTTTACTTTCTAGAGCTTTGAATTCGTTTCCCTGGGGTATTTTGTTTTGATTGTATGTTAATGATTGTAATACTTGGCTTTCATTCGATCTTTTCATGGCTTTCGTTTGAGGTTTTTATTTTATTTTATTTTTGAGAGATGATGACTTCGTCGTCATCTATCCCCTTGATATTTTTGATCCCTGATGGCTGTTCCTGGTCCTTTAAGGATGTTGTCTCTGGTTCTTCCTCTTTTGTGCAAAGTTCTTTCAAGGGTTATCTTGCCTTAATGTTTGATGAGTTAGTGATCTTTAAGTTATATGCCCCATTTGGGCTTATACTTGTTGGTACATTCCTTTTACGTACGCAAAACCTGGATGTCATTCGAAAGTTTTTTGTTAGGTTGAAACTATCGAGTGCCCTTCATGTGGTTTTTTTGGATCCTCATCCTGTTGCAATCCAATTGATGAACAATCTTGATTATAGCCGTATCTTTGCAAGAGGGTCCCATTATATTCAAGCTTATCAAATGTGACTTCTCAAATAGACGTCAAACTTTGATGTGAGGGAAGAATCGCCTATTACTACGGTGTGGATTTCTTTCCCAAACTTAAGACTTAATTTCTTTAATTGGTAAATTTTATTTGGGCTTGCGTCTATTTTTGGGAGACCTTTACAAATGGATCAAGCCATTTCTTCTATCTCTTGGCCCTCTATGGCTCATGTTCTTGTGAAACTTGATGTTTTTAAGAAACACCCGAATGAAGTTTGGATAGGTTCTGAGCTTAATGGCTATTTCCAAAAAGTGGAATTTGAAAATCTTCCTATTTTTTGCTCCCACTGTAAAATGCATGGTCATGATATTAATGAATGTTTTAGGTTACATCGCCAACTTTATAAAGATAATGCTATGTACAAACCATCTCAACAAAATGATGTGCCTCTTCTTGAGAATGTAAATTTGCCTTCTATTGAGAGTGAAGGAAATTCTTCCAAATTGGGTGATGAACCTTTACTTGTGCATATTAACCCTCCCATATGCATATCTCTTCAGACCGTCCCATTGTAGATGCTCCTCACTATGAGAAGGTTAATGCTTTTAGTAACATTACTAGTTGTCCCAATGATTGTGACAACTTGGAGGATCAAGGGCTAACTATTTTTTATCATCTAAATAATGTTATCTCTTAATTTCCAATTATGGACTATTGTTGAATACTAATAAATCATCTAATATTGATGCTTATAAATGTATTGCTCTTGATCAGGGAAATGTATATGAAAATGAATGGAATAGTAGAGACAATAACTTGAGGACTAATGAGAAGGCTTTGGTCAAGAAAGATAATGTTGAATTTCATTTTTATAGTAATGCTAATGAGGATGTAGAATTATTGGAGGAAGGTGAGCTTCCTCAAAAGGGAAAGGAAAAGGATTTGATTATTGATTGTAAGTCTCCCTCTACCTCTCATTATCATAGTGATTATTTTATTGATACAGATGAGTTGGAATTTTTTGCCAAGTGCTTTTCTAAAGATGACAATGATACTAGTTTCATTAAAGCTTAAAATAAGCATGAGTGAAAGAGCAAGAACCATTTTTTATAATTGGCTAGAAATACCCATTCACAAACTAGTCATTAGCATTATTTTTTATGTTTAAGTCTATTATTTGGAATGTTAGGGGTAATGGGTGTTCTTCTTCTCGAATGCATGTGAAGAATTTATGTTATAACCATGATATTTTTATTCTGGTATTACTTGAACCTCTTGTTAATGTTTCTAAATTACTTAGCACTGTTAGATTTTTAGGTTTTAAGCATGCTACTACGAATTGTGCTAATAAGATTTGGTTATTTTGGAAAGATCCAGTTCAGATTGATATCCTTTAAAACCTTACTCAAGTTTTGCATTGTAACATTGAAGTTTTAAATCTAAATTGTTGTGCTTCTTTTGTTTATGCTGCATCTTCTCATGGTATTAGAAAAATTCTTTGGGATCCGTTATTTGACTTTCATAGCATTTGTCAATTGCCTTGGTCTGTTAGTGGTGATTTTAACACCCACTCTAATCCTTCAGAGTGAATATGGGGGTCCTCTCCTATTTTGTATTCTATGGAGGAATTTAATAATATGATTATGGATTGTAATCTCATTGATATTGGCTTTTTCGATAACAAATTTACTTGGAACCGGGGGCAATTATGGAAAAGGTTGGATCATATTTTATTTAATGATAACTGGCTTAACTCTTTTAGTTCTATTTCTATTGAGCATTTTAGTCATACTCTTTCTGATCATTCTCCTTTGCTCCTTTCTCTTAATACTAGACATGTAAGCTCTTTACCTTAATTTTATTTTCAAAATATATGGTTACAATATGACTCTTTTCTGAGTGTTGTTCAGGACAATTGGAATGCCCATTGACATCCTGATAACTCTGTCATTGGCATGAAAAGACTTTGGTTCAAATTGAAAAGACTTAAATAGCTTTTAAATTGGTGGAATCATAATGTCTTTAAAAATATCTTTACTAATATCTTAATTGCTGAAGATGCCGTTAACAATGCTGAGCTTGATTGTCAAATCTCTCCTTCTGATGCTATCTTTGAAATTACATGCTCAAGAGAAAACCTTTTGGAAACCAAAAGCTGCTTCTAAACATCTGGTGGAAGGAGATAATAACACGAAATATTTTTATGCTTTGGTTAAAAGGAAATGTGTTAATAATTCCATTAATAAAATTAAATGTGAGGAAGGTTCTGTTACTGAGAATGCTGATAAGATTGCCCTGTTGGATGTTTGACACTTTCAGGATTGGCTTAACAAGGTCTTTATCCCCCGTAATATTGACAACCCTGTTATTATCCCTAATCTCATCTCACATGAGGATAATGATTTTTTTTAAACCTCTATCTTTAGATGATTTAAAAGATATTGTCTTTAATATGAATGGTGACTTGGTTGCTGTTTCAGATGGGTTCACTATCAATTTTTTTAAAAAAGCTTGGGGTATTATTAAGGATGATATATATGTTGTATTTTTGGAGTTTTTTGCTGGTCATGCTATGCCTAATTTTTTTTCTTTTACTTCTATTATCTTCATCCCTAAGATTAATGATGCTAGCAACTTGAATGACTTTAGACCTATTAGTCTTGCCCTTTCTTTAGTAAGCTAATTTTAAAAATTTTTATGAATTATTAAATTATTGTTCTTCCTAAGATTATTTCTCCTTTATAAATGAGCTTTGTTACAGGTCAAGCAATCTCTGATAATATTTTGTTGGCCCAGGAATTCTTCCATGATTTGGATGTCAAAGTGAGGGATGGTAATATTATCCTCAAGATTGACATCTCTAAAGCTTATGATAACATTAGTTAGCAATTCATTTATAACATCCTGTAGTTATTTGGTTTTGACTTGGTTTTCATTAACCTAATTAGAAATTATATTGATGGTTATTTTTTCTCTATCATTATCAACCGAAAGAGCTCTAGTTTTTTTAAATCTTCTCATAAATTAAGGTAGGGAGATCCTATGTCTCTGGCTCTTTTCATTATTGCAGTTGATTATCTTTCTAGAAGCCTTGCTAACCTTTTTGAAAATCACCCCACATTCTATTTCAAGACTAGGGGGGTTTTCCTATATCTCACTTATGTTTTGTTGATGACTTTATCATCTTCATGAATGCTTATTTTAATAAGATTAATAAGCTTTTTGATTTCTTTTACACTTTCAAAATGTTAGTGGCCTCTCTTTGAACAATTAGAAATATAGCTTCATTGTTTCTAACAAGGTCCCTAATGCTCGTATCATAGCTATTAAGGACCTTATTGGTTTTATGCATGGCCAGTTACCAATCAAGTATCTTGGTATTCCTCTTTCTAAAGTTATAAAGAAATATTTTTTGTTTGATGATTTAATTATCTTAATATAGAATAAACTTTTGTCTTGGGATTCTAATTTGTTGAGCTTTGGGGGTAGACATACTATCATTATAAGTGTTCTTTGCTCCTCCCTATCTATTCTTTCAAAACTTTTCTTCCCACTTAAATGGTGTGTAATAGAAATGATAAAATCCTTAATATTTTTTTTTGGAAAGGTTCTAATAGTAACGCTAAAATTGCTTTGGCTTCCTAGTACAATTGTTATGGGGTTTTGAAGGAAGGGGCCTGGGCTTTAAAAGCAAGGCTGATTTGGCCCATACTTTTTCCTTCAAATTATGGTTTACTTTTCATGCTAAGTTGTCTTTGTGGGCTAAATTTAAGTTTTCCAAATACTGTGTGGGGAAGCATCCTACTACTTGTTCTTTTAACTTGTTCTTTTAACCTTTGTTAAAGTTTGGCAGAGGTTGTGCAAGGTTAAGTGGGATGTGGAGCCTCATCTCTCTTGGGGTCGTAGGGTTGGCAACATTTTATTTTGACAGGATCAATGGTTAGGCAATTAATCCATATACTCCCTTATTAATTCCACTTCTATTATTATGCTTAACATAATTTTTTTCCTTAATGATAATTGTTGGGATTATGATAAACTTACTAATGTGATTCCTGACTTTATTATTCAAAAATTTTTCACTCCTCATTTGAATTTGGAGTTGAAGGATATTTTATTATATAATTTTTCTAATGATGGGGTTTTTAAATTAAAAGATGCTTTGTGTGTGTTTAGAACTAAAAATGTTGCCACTAACATTTTTTCATTGATTTGGCATAAAAGCATCCCTCCTACTATTGCCACTTTTATTTGTAGAATTTTACATAGGTTCATTCCTAAGGATGATAATCTGATCAACAAAGGTTTTGTCCTTCCATCTAAGTGTCAATGTTGCTATTATTTGGAGAGTATGTGTCAGGTTTTTGTCTCGGGTCCTTTAGCTATTAAAATTTGGTGTCATTTTGATGATATCTTCAAATTAAACTTTTTTCAAGCGATTGTATATATTAATGCTTTTCTTAAAGCTTGGTTTGGTAATTATAAAGGCCATTTTAGAAATGTTATCCCTTCTCTTATTTTATGATATCTTTGGATTGAGAGGAATAATTCTCCTTTTAATTGCATTAGAATGGACTCTCGGAGGGTTATTAAGATTGTGAAAGAAAAATTGTTGAGTTTATTTTCTGTGAATTTTCTTTTTACCAAAAGTTTCAAAAATTATTATGATGTTGCTCTTGATTTATGTATTAGGAGGCTCCTTTTCTTTCTTCTCAACCTCATTTTGTCTTTTGGGTTAAACCCTCTTTGGGTTGCTTCAAGCTGAATGTTGGTGTTGCTAATGTGATTAACATCATGGGGTGTGGTGGCATCATTAGGGATAGCCATGGTAATGTTATTCTTGCATTTGTGAGTCCTTTGCTTACTAGTAATTTTCATCCAGTATTTGTTAGTGCGGTTCTTTATGGGTTAATAATTTGTATGTCTTTAGACATTTCTACTATTGGTATTGAGGTTGAGTCTATTCATAATATTTAGAGCATTTTTATGGTGTTTATTCGGTTTATAATTATGAGGTTTTTTTATTGTTAGGGATATTAAATAATTGATGGTTTTTATTAATGATTCTTATTTCACGAGTGCTTAAGGAAGGTAATGCTTGTGCAAATTGGTTTGCTCATTTTGGATCAAGGATTCAATGCCTTATTTATTTCTTGGAAGCCACTGTTCCTACTCCTTTAAAAGGCCTTTTAAGGTTGGAAAAAAAATGTTTACCTTATGTTAGGATTTAATTTGGTTACCTTTTATCTATCTGACTCGTGTGAGGTGCCTTATCCTGATGTTAGTTCTTGGCTTGCTGGGCCTTTTCCAAGGTTTGGGCTATTTATTATGATTTCTCTTGATGGGTGCCATATTTTCTATTATTCTATTATGGAGTTATTTTTCTAGTTTTGTCATGGGCTTATGGGGCTGAGCAATGATTGCAATGGATTTTACTTGATAGGTATCCCTGTTGTTGCTCACCTTCCTCTGGCTTTAACTTTTCCTCATCTCTAGGTGTGGGTTTAGTAGGCTTATTGGTAACTAGATGTGGTGTTCATTTTGTGCTCCTATGTGGCTTTTTGCTAGTTTGCTGGGTTATTCTATTTTTCTGAGGTTGTTTGCATTAGTAATTAGGCTGTTGCTTATTTTCTGGTGGCTGACAAGGCTTTCCTTGGTATGTCATATATATTATGTGGTGGATTTTTGGTGGTTTGTGGTTTTCGTTCTAGGCATCGAGGTGGTGGTTTGCTATTTTGCTGGGGTGTCCTATTATATCGTAGTTGTTAGAGCCTTATTGTTGGGATTCTGCTAGTTTTCTAAAGGCTGGATTGGCTTTCCTTGGTTTGTTATGGTTGCCTCTTGTTATTTTTCATTTCTGGTTTTTCCTGTAGAATTTCACTTGGGGGGGGGGGGGGGGATTTTGGAGGTGGCTAAGGCTTTTTGGTTGGATGGAGCGGCATTGGGATTTTCCTTGTAATGTTTGTGGGAACCGTTCTCTCTTGAGCTCTCTCTACTTGAGCCCCTCTCATCTTTCCTATGGTATTTTTTGTTTGTTGGTTTTCTTTAGTTTTATCCCAATCAGTTTATTTGTGGGATATGCACTATATTTACCTATTGTTCTTGTTGTTTGCTACGTGCTATTGAGGTTATATTGAGGTTTTCTCTTTAAGTTATATCTGGGCTGGTTATATGTATACATATGGTGGTCTTTGTAACATTTTGTTCAATTCTTATTTGTGACATGCTAGTTGGGTTTGTTTTGCTTTTCTGAACTTAGGGTGCTAGAGTTGGCTTTATGTTCATATTACAGGAATCTGGGGTTATCTTGTTGTTCTTTCTAAATGTATTAGTGGATTTCTGTTGCTTCTCCATTTGGGTTATAATGGTTGCTCGGATGCCTATAATGTTCCTGGCTGGACTCTAGTTATCTATCCTTGCTGATTTGCAGCTAGCTGTAATATGTTTTACTGGTGATATTTTCAACCTCTTCCTAGTTTTATTATTTTGGGATACATTTTTATGCCTTGTACTCTTTTTTGTAGGATCCTTTTGTGTAGGTCATTGTGCTGTAGGTTTTTTGGACAGGAAGCTCACTCTTGATGCTAATTTTTGGTGCCTTCCTTCTTTTTTGGTGCTTCTGCTTGTGCACTATAGATTATACCCAGGTATTATTATATTTTTAATTAGTTGGGATCTTGAGCTCATAGGTTTTTTTTTGTTTTACTCTTGTAACTCTTTTGAGCATTAGAGAGCTCAAGGTCCCTTTAAGGACTTTGTACTTTTTTCCTATAATTAATACGTAGGCCCCTCTGTGGGTTTTCCTTAAAAAAGGCATTGTATAGGTTGAACCAAGCACCTAAAGCCTGTTAGAAAAGGCTGAGCACATTCCATTTAAATAGAGGCTTTGTTAAGGGTAGTGTAGACACCACCCTCTTCCTAAATAAATAAGGAAAATACTTACCCATTATCCAAATTTATGTTGATGACATCTAGTTTGGTTCCTCAGATAAAACTTATATGATGAGTTTACAAAAACAATAAATAAAGAAGTTGAGATGAGTATGATGGGAGAGCTAAGCTACTTTCTTAGATTTAGTGAAAAATAGATAGATGATGGAACCTTCCTTAACAAAGATAAATACATCAAGAACATCATATAAAAAGTATGAAATAAATAATGCTAAGGCCATGAACATTTCCATGAGCTCTACTGTTCAATTAGACAAAGACCCAAATAAAAAATCAGTAGATCATACAAAGTATATGGGGATAATTGGACCACTTCTTTATTTGACTTCTAGTAAACTGGACATAATGTTTAGAGTGTGGCTTTGTGCAAGATTTCAGGCATATCCAAAAGAATTGCACATAATAGCTATTAAGAGAATCATTATATACATATTGGGTATTTCAAACGTAGGAATCTAGTATTCTAAACACAACACTTCTTTTAAAATCATAGGATATTTAGATTCTGATTTTGCAAGATGTATTGTAGATAGAAAAAACATTTTTGGAACCTGTCAATTTATAGGATAATCTTTAGCCTCTTGGTCTAATAGAAAAAAAAAGTAGTGTTCTTTTCCATAGCTGAGGAAGAATATATAACAATAGAGAGCTTTGTTGCTTAAGTCTTATGGCTAAAGTAGCAACTCTTAGATCTTGGACAACCTGTAGGAACCATCCCAATTATGTATGACAACACTCATTCTATTTGTGTATAAAAAAATCCAATTCAACACTTCCATATAAAGTATATAGACATTAGGCACCACTTTATAAGAGACCATGTAGCCAAAGAAGATATAAAATTGCATCATATAGCTATAAGAGATCAATTAACATACATCTTCACTAAATCCCTAGCTTTTGACACCTTTATCACCTTGAGGACTAAACTAGGTGTTATAGACATACATGCTTAACTCAAAAAAAAAAAAAAAAAAAAAAACATTTGAAATCAAACATTCATATGTGTTAAATTGTATGTATTAGTTATTGTGCATGTTTTTATATTATTGGTTGTTGTTTATGATTTTAAAAAAAATTAATATAAAAAAATATTTGTTCTAGATATTTTTTGATCATCTCAAACACACACCTCACTGACTAACAAAAACTTTCAACTTTTATTTATATCGAACTGCATGATCCATGTTCATACTATACGATATTCGGAGATGCACATATCATAACCATTAGTTTAATTAACTGTCCAGATTAGATACATGATATGTACACCATACTGTATGAACCTATATTCATACTGTATGATCTATATTTAACTAAACATTGAGGAATTCAATTCTTCTGATATTAAATTGTTGCCAATCGTATGGTACGATACCTTTCTTCATACTGTATAATACACGTATCAAACTAGATTGGGACAAATTCAATTCGGCTAGTATGATAATAATTATGTATTGTATTATACAAAAACCTGTTCATACTATATGATGCCTTTCTTGAAAAGTTGTACCAATGACTCCTTGGGATGAATGTAATTCCTTAAGATTGGCCAATATAATACCCAATCATACTATAGAATTTAACCACTTTTTCTAATAAGTTGTCGAGATAAATTAACTTCCCTGGTCGTACTACATGAACCTTGGTCGCACTATAAGATCTTCCCTAAAAACTATAAATTATAAGGATTTTAACATTTCAATTCACTCAAGCCCCTGTTCTATCAATCTCATACCCTATGAACCTTATATGTTCGATGGTCAGTGGAAGCAAAATGCGGCATAATGACCTAGGAGAGCTCCACCTCCTCTCTCCTTCTCCTCTCATCACTTTGATGATTATTTCCTGTCCGTAAGGGATGAAGATACCTACTATAAGCAAAAGTAGAAAAAAATTACCCCTTCTAAAATGTTAAATCAGCCATTCCTTAACTTTGAGGTGATGAATCTCATTGCCTCTGCCACTCTTTAATTTCTCCTCACACTAGGTTTTCCCTTCAACTTCAAACTACTTTATAAATTCATAGCCAAACTTAGGCTAAATATGGAAACTTCTGTCATGACTTTATATGTTTGCTACCAACCTGTAGAGATAACCAAGGAACACTTGGGGTAACATATCACTCTTTCTACCAAAAGACCTCATCTATAATCCCTTATCTTTATAACTAACTTTGACTAGAGTTCTGTTAACTGGACCATTAAGAGTGTGTCCATAAACCAACATCAACCATTAGTCCACACCTTAAATCAGAATGCGTAGCTTATCCAACATGTCCTTAGAACCTCAATTATTTCCAAAGCTGGGGATCAAGTTAACATAACTCTACTTCCTTTTGTAGTCACCTACATTATAATGTCGAATATTCCATCCATCAATACGTTCAACCACCACCACCACCACTTGATCAGGATCCGCCTTACCTTTAGTATTTGTTTGTTATATTTTACTATTTTATTTATTGTAATTCTAACTTTATTTATTGTTCCTCCACTTTTTTGTGATGTCAAAAGGGAGAGAAATATATATTTGGTTGCTTGTTCTAGTTTAATGTAATCTTATGTTTATGTTACTTTATTTTATGTTATTTTTTCATTTCTATTTCATTAATAAAAATAAAAATAAAAATTTGAAGCCCCTAATTTTTAAAAATATCACTTTATGAGGGGTAGTTTAATAGAGATTTTTTTTTATCTTGCTTATCAACCAACATTATTTTTTGACATAAAAAAGAAGCTGATTGTTGGAATTAAGGATCCCTAGTCTATGATTTTAATGATGACAAACATTATTTATTTAATTGTTACTTTTCCCATTGAATATATATATATATATATATATATATATATATATATATATATATATATATATATATATATATATATATATATATATATATATATATATTGTCTATGAACACTAACATTGTAGGTAAGTCATACAATGCTCAAGGCTATTGAAAACTCAAGAATGGTTAGAATAGGAATGTCAAGTAAATAAAGTATGTAATTTTATTTTTCTATATTTTTTATTTCATGAATCTGGCCACATAAAAAGTGTATGTAATTGTGTGACTGTGCACACACACATAAGGGGAGTGAGATAAATTTTTAAAAGTTAAATTTTTTATACTAATCATAAAGTACATTCAGTAAAAAAAGAATGGGCCTAAGGACTAATTAAATAATTAGTTCTTATGAACAAAGCAAATTGTATGATTCATTATGATTTGAAAATCGTAATTGTTGGATAAATTAAGTAAGATATTTTAAATTTAGTTTTTTAACTAATCATATTATATGATATGATTCATAGTTTATGATTTTTTGAAATATTATTTAAATAAACCCCCATAATTAGTTAACCAAATCATGATGTTATTATTGATAACAGATCATATTGTATGATATCTCGAGACAAAATTTTGTTATCCCAAAGATTGTACCCAATGAAACCATAGTTTTTTTAACTAATCATACTATATGATATTCATATCATACTAAATGGCCTACTTGAAATCAACTAATTGTACTATACAATGAGGACAATACATGATGTATTTTAGAGATGATTTTTAATTATCCCATGAATCATCCTGTATGAACAAGAGAGAAAAATAACATATTGTTCTGGACGATCTTTGGATTTTACTATATGATGTACTGGAAAAAGGTTGAACAGTTCATCTAAAAAACTAATTATATCATACTAAACGGGTCTAGTTTTTGAACTTATCATATTGTACAAAATCAAATATTATTGTATGAATAATGAAGGCTAACTTGAACTTTTAGGGTTACTTGAAGCCCAATACTTGAGCAAGTTTTTGTGATTCTCTTTGAAACGAAGAGAGGATTATATGACTGCTGAAGGTACTCTAAGAGAGAAGCTTTTGAGAAATCCAGGGTTCGAGAGGAAGGAGAAGTTGAGTTTGAGCATGAGGGAGAAGAAGTGTGAAGGGATCACATGGTTACTTTGGGATTGCTACACCCTTACTCCTTCTATGGCCCTAGTGAGTCTTGAAGGCTCTCTTGGGAGAGAGGCGTATAGGTGAAGTCTTATAGGTACTTTACCCTCTTTAGGAGGGAGAAAAAGGAGATGAAGTACTCTGCCTTCTCCAGGAGGGAGAAAAAGGAGCTGAGATTCTCTGCCTTCTCTAGGTGGGAGACAAATGAGTTAAGGTCTACTTCCATCACCGAGAGCATCACATAGCATCTGATACTCCATCGTATTAGGTTTTTTGAATGTCAGTCTGTAAGGGCTTCTCGGCCTAATTATGGGAGCAAAATGAGAGTCACTTAGAGATTATTGCAATTCTCCGAGCGGATGACTATGGGGAGTGGGCGTAGATTAAGGTTGACTAAACCACTATAAAAATTTCTAGTGTGTTTTTTCCTTTTTGTACTTTTATTTTTCCTGCATTTTATTTTTGGTAAAATTATTAGGAAAAATAAAAAATTATTGCTTCATTTCATAAATCAAGATATCAACATAGTTAATTTAATATTTTTGATAAACAAGTTTTCTTCCATAATCAATTACAATTTAGTATTTTGAAATTCTAAAAAGTTATCAAAAATATTATAATTGTTATTTTAAAGTTGAATTTTTTAAAAAATTACCAATTTATCCCACCTCTCTGTGAGCCTCGGGCAAGTTACTTAAGGTTTAATAACCTTCATGAAGTTTCATTTACCTGTGGTGTCATTTGATAGAAAAAACACATGTTAGGGGACATGTGCCACATCCTTACTGTAAGAGACTATTTGAGAATAATTCATAGTGATTTTCTTGACTAGGCATTCAGTAGTTTTTAAATTATCCACCTCGACAAGCTGTTACGGAGGATGGATGGATTTTTCTTTAAATGTTTTGGTGATCAATTTAAAATTTAATTATTTTGATTTTGGTATTTTTTTTTATTTTTTTAGATTTTATAGGTCTTCTGGGAGGCATTTTCAATGTTGGAATTAACCCCTTTGATTAAGATTCACAATCGACATGGCCATCATTTAGGTTATTATGAAATCACTTCAAAAGTTTATATTTTTAGAAGTTTGGGAGGCATTTGAATATTTAGAATTGTCCCCTCCAGTTGAGATCTATGTTCAATAGAGCCATCATTGAGGTGATTAGTTGATTTCATTTTATTATTTGAACCTTCTCAACTCTATTTGACTGCCAATAGAGGATCGAGTTTAGCTCAAAATTTTATAGTTAATGTATACATATCAGGACTTAATGTATATTTTGATGAATGAATTTTCCATATTAATGACCATGATGGTCTAATATGAACGCATTAAAATAAAAATACTTTGATTGATTTAACGAGTGATAATCCTGAGAGTTTATGTTTTTAGTAGTGAACATTTCTTGTAATATACCTAGAAGGCCTAATATGAATGTATAAAATAAAATATTATAATTAGTTCTATGACCATATATTTGTTTAGTGGTTCATGTCTTGTCAACTCTGGTCCATTCAAGGCGGATCAGACTTGATCCTAAGTTCACTTTCAACCCACCTTGCATCTCAGGCAACAGGTTTAGGAGCGTAACACATTTATTGGAGCACATGCTGGTATTTATATTTTATTGCATCTTACATAATTATACTTATGTATGTGTTTTAATATTAACATTTGGTGTACGTTTAAATGGATTAAAACTCATTACTTTTTAAACTGCATAGTACACACATATATTATGTATATGTGTTAATACTTGATAGCTAGACGGGTAATCTAGAGAGAGAAAATCCAGGTTTCCAGAGAGAGAAAATCCAGGTTTCCAGAGAGAGAAAACTTTTAAATTCTATTATGTTTCTGACTTGGCAGCTATTTTGGGGATGTCGGCAGGTGGTATGGCAAACATCTCTAGCAACAAAGCTACTGAGAGGGCTTCGCCATTCGTAATTCATGACCACTTTTGGCTCGTGAGTCTTCCGCGAAGAATGGTACACTGGTGTTTAAAGAGCCTGCCTTTTAAAAACCAAATTCTCCTGTTCATGTGTCGGGCAATGGAAAGGAGATTGTGGATCTTTTGATGGATTCAGGATCGCTTAAAACTGGAATCAAATTTAAGACTAATGAAGGCGAAGCTTCTTCATCATCTGGTATGAAGATTTTTGTCAATCATTTTGGCAATATGAATAAAGAGAACTGCGGTTCTAAGGAGGTCCGTTCAATTCAAAATAATAGAGATAATGCTTTAGCTGTTTGTGGAAATGCCCAAAAGAATTCCTTGTTGGCTAAAGATCAGGAAAGTATAGCAAGCAAAAAAGGTAACATGGAAGCAAATCCAGGGAACAAGCGATCTTTCATCAAGGTTTATAAAACAAAGGTGGAGAATTTTTTAACAGAGGAAGGGAAGGTAGTGAAATTATTTGAGCCTAATGTTAGAAGTAATTTTGATCGTCTATAACTCTCTATTGTTGTAAAGGTGTTTAGAGGAGATGTACCAGTTCAGATGGTTGCTATGGAATTATGGGGCCAATGGAATCAATTTGGTAAATTTCATTTGACGTCCATTGGATTAGGGTGGATATTGTGCTTTTTTTTTTCAAAAGACATAATGGAGAATGTACTTTCTGGAGGGCCTTGGTTCGTTAATGGTCACATAATTGGCATGGATAAATGGAGTTTGGATTTCTATCCTTTATCGTTGAAAGGTTTAAGCTCTCCAATTTGGTTAAGGATGCCTAATCTCCCTCTTTTTTGTTGGGATGAAATTAATGTTGCAAGAATTGCTTCCCTTATTGGCACTCCTCTTCTAATTGATGGGAATATGTTTCAATGGAATAAGAGAGAATTTGCTAGAGTTTGTGTGAGGATGGAGCTTGATAAGCAACTCCCTTTGGGAGTTTTGGGTTGAAGGACCAAATGGAAGGTTCTTTAAAAAAGTTGAGTATGAGAGGATTTCTTCTCTTTATTATAAGTGTGGCATGATTGGGCACTTAGTCAACTCTTGTGAAATAAATAAGTTGAAAGAAGGCAATGAACCAGCTGTGGCACAGGAAGGTAAGGAAGCTAATGATGTAGATTTTGAACCTAAGGGTCCTTTGTATGGACCTTGGATACATGTCAACAATAAAAAGAATAGATGGATTTCTGCAGTGAAAAGGAATAAAGCTTTTATTCCAAAATACATTCTCGTAAACAATAAGCAAAATTCTAAGGAAAAAGAAGTTCAGAAGGATGTGAATTAAGATGGTATTCAAATTTTTAAAGAAATCATTCAGATCGAAAGGGAGGTTATTTCTGCTCCAGTATTGCCAAATAAAGGAGTTTCTATTTCTACAGGGGTGAAATCGGTAAGCAATACTCTCACTGGTTTTTCTATTCCTAGAAAGAATAAATTTGAAGTGCTTGGTGAACTTGAAGATGGAAATGGTGAGAAGAATTATGTAGGGGAAGTTCAAAATGAAGATCCTGGTGTTGAAGAAGGGGTAAATTTAATTTCTGAATATGCTGTAGTATCTGTGGTGGAGAAGGAAAGTTATGAAACTGTATCTGTGATTGACAGTAAAGATTTGGATAGTGTTGGAAAAGCTAAGCTAAAACTTATAAAGGAACTTAGATTATTGGGGCCTTTGAACAATCATCGAGGCTCAAGAAACAAGATGGATTGAATAAAAAGAAGGGTGGGGGTCCTTCCCCCTTGGGGGCCAAATGAGTTCACTTGTTTTTTGGAATTGTAGAGGGGAAAATAAGAGGGAGTCCCCTCTATATTTAAAAGAGGTAGTTAGAGATTGGGATGCTCTTTTTGTTGGTATTATAGAGACAAAAGTTGCTCCTATGGAAAAATGGGAGTTTGGTAATTGTATGGGTAAAGAATGGGATTTCTTTTTATATCCCTCTGATGGGATGTCAGAAGGAATAGTGGTGTTGTGGAAAACCGATTTGGAAAATTTTACCTTGATAAAGGCAACTGAATATTGTGTGATTGGGAAACTTTGTATTGTGAACAAAGGCTCCTGGATTGTTTCTACCAATTATGGTAGTAGAGATGTATACAGTAGAAGAAATCTGTGGGAGTGTTTGGGCTTACACTCCTCATTGGATTTGCCATCTGGGATTTGTGGCGACTTTAACGGTATTCTATCTCAAGAAGAAAAAAGAGGGGTAAAGAAGTTTAAATTCTCTCTTGCTCCTCAAGAGATGAATTCTTTTATGAACCATTTTGATTATCATGATGTGGGAATCATATGTCCTAAATACACATGGTGTAATAACAAAGTGGGAATGCTAGAATATGGGAAAGACTTGATATGTGTCTTCTCAACTCTAAAGCTTTGGAATTAGTTCGTCAAGTAATCAATAAACATGTGGCTTGGGTGGCATCGGACCATTGTCCTGTGGTTTTCAAGATTTTTCATAAAGAAGTTCAGAAATCCAAATTGCTAAGGTTTGAAGATGTAAGGTTGTCTTATCCTGCATCTTTCAATGTGGTGAAGAAAGCTTGGAGTAAGCTAGTTGAAGGTGATCCTATGGAGATATTGAATAAAACGTTTCACAAGGTGTTAAGGGCTCTATTCTTTTGGAGTAGAGCTAAACACCAAAATCTTTTGGAACTTAAAGAAAAGCTCAAGAAAGAGGTGGCTGATTTGGCACTAGTAGAAGTAAATGGTGAAGGAAGTACAGAGCAGACAATATTCTTACTCAAAACTAAGATACATGAGCTGAATATAACTCTTTCACGGTTAAATTTGTGGTGGATACAAAGAGTGAAGGTAAAGTGGTTGCAGGAGAGTGACATCCTTGAGAAAGCAATGACTAAAATAAAAGCTTGGGTAAATAAGTTCTTCTCTCTGCCAGGAAGACTAGTTTTGGTTAAATCAGTAATGCTTGCTATTCCAATTTTTTATGTCTCTCATTCAATGGCTCCCCTTAACATTTTGAAGAGGTTGGAGATAATGTGCAGAGAATTCATTTGGACAAAATCTGATATTGCTCGAGGTATGCATTATTTATCATGGGAAATTCTTTGCAAGCCTTTCGATGAAGGGGGAGCTGGAATTCACTCATCTGCATCTATGGTCAGTCCACTTAGATCTAAGTTTGCTTGGGAATTCATTAATGGATCTAATGCCTTGTTGTATAGAACTTTAAAAGAAAAATATGGGAATAGCATTTGGAATGAAAACTGGAAAGGTAACTCCTAACCCACATGGAAAATTTTGCTGAAAGGAATGCATTCTCTGTGTCCATTGGTTAAATGGAAAATTGCTACAGGCTCCTCCTTTGATACTCTACAAGATGTGTGGCTCCTTAACAGGAGTCTATCTAAGTGGCTGACATTTGTTAATGTTATGGTGGAGGAGTTTCCAAAACTAGAGTTCTTTATTAAATGAAGAGAATGGGATCATATTGAACTCAAAAAGTTTTTCGAAATTAATTTGTTGGAATTGATTTTACAAGTGCAAATTGAAAAAGAGGATGAAGAGGACTCCAGGGAACTTCTGTACAAATTTACTGGTAAATCTTTGGCTTCTATGGCAAGGATGTTGAATGTTCCTGTTTGTACTGATAATGTTTATTGGAAATGGCTGAAGTTAATCAAACTTTAGCCATGGGTTTTTTGTTTCTGGTGGAGGTTGTTAAACAATGGCATTCCTACATTTGATTTTCTAATCTATAGAAGAATTATTCAAAATAACAGCTGCCTGAGGGGGTGCACAGCAGCTAAAACAAATGAATATATTGCAGTTTTCTGTGGAAAGTTAATTCAATTGATTGAATTATTAAGCAATTAGGGATTCAAGTTACAAATCTAAAATTCTTTTATAGATTGTATAAAGAATCTAAAGGTTATTACAAATTCAAATCCTTCTATGGCTAATCTTTATTGTATAGTGGTTTAATTCTCTTGGAAGAGTAGAAATAATGTTACACATGGATGCCAAGTGTTGGGGACAGGATTCATGGCTGCTAGAGCTATTAATATAGCTATATCTTCATAAAATTGTAACATCTTCTCGGACCACTGGGGTGCTAATCAGCTCTCTAAGCTGTCTAATTCCTCTTGGCACCCTTCTTCACCCAAGTGGATTAAAGGCAACTTTGATGCAGCTCTTTTAAATTCAAATGAAGCCGAGATTGCTGGAGTCTTTAGAGATCATAAAGGAATTTTTTTTTTGCCTTTGGTATTAATTGTGTTCATTGGGACATTGGTTTTTTAGAACTTATGTCTCTCCGGGCTTTGGAATTTGTTCATCATAACTGGAATTTTGAAGCTAAAGGGATTATTATTGAAGGAGACAACTATAATGTCATCAAGTATCTTCAAAATTCATTGAATAAAGTTCCTAATAATTAGGAAGCGGTCGAAGACTTATCTTTCTTAAAGGATGTAGGGAATTTTATTTTTCATTATGTTCATAGGGAAAGTAATAAATTAGCCAATTTTTGTGCTAATTTTGCTTTATTAGAAGATTTTTTTTGGGAGGATCTCTGTTGCAATGAGATTCCTCCAAGCTTTCTTATTTTGCTTAAAGAAGAGTGTGATAGTCTTACTATCACAAGCTAGTTTGTAATAGTTTTCTCTAATTTTAATGCTATTGAAAAAAAAAATAATATGTATATGTGTCACTACGATTGGGGCCCATACGGTAGTACGTGCTTTTAAGTGTATTTTACATATGACACATTTGATGTGTATGACATATCTACGTATTTGTGTGCTTCATGGTTTTAACAATGCATTTATATAGCATGAGTGACACTTATATATGATTTTCACTATTGACTTACAAGATTATTGTATGATTGCATAATACATTTACATGACTTACACAATACATTAGGAAAATTAATATGACACATATGCATAATTGATGCATAATGTATTTTCATACATATTTGCATGTTTATTTACATATTCATTTTTTATGTTTGTATGCATAGTTATGCATTTTGATATGCATTTACATGTTAGACATGTGTGTAAAATATATTTGTTTTTGTAAATTACATTCCTGTAGTGCACTCATACATTTTATTTTGTGCATTTGAATGACACAATTGTATGAATTTCAATACACTTGCATGTAGGCAGTCGTTTACATATT
This sequence comes from Dendrobium nobile, assembly GCA_022539455.1. Lineage (NCBI taxonomy): Eukaryota > Viridiplantae > Streptophyta > Magnoliopsida > Asparagales > Orchidaceae > Dendrobium > Dendrobium nobile. The sequence goes on from CM039725.1 coordinate 13,563,751, forward strand.
CAACGACATGTGTGCTGGTTACTTTGTATGTTCATATGATTAGAAGTATGCATTTGTGCCACTCGATGCGTCTGTATATATTTGGTTCATGTGCATTATACAATAGGGTTAAGGGCTCATAAGTGACACCCTTTGATGGTTTTGGAGCATCATGTGCACTTTAATGAAGGGTCATGCAACCCATGATAAGTAATATTGCACTATTTTATTTCTATTTAAAGGTAGATGTTTATGGGACTTACGAGCTGCCTTGCTTTAATAACAAGCGTGCATGCTTCCTAAAGCACTTATGCACCCATGAATTGGAATGTAATGGACGGTTCTCACTTTATCATGAATAATTTAACCAAAATAATTATCAAGAATATATAGGAATTTTAATGGGTTAACAATTAGTGTAAATGCATTTTCACAGGAAAATGAAAATAGTTACTTTTATCCCACTCCTTTTTAAAGATAATTATCGCCTGTATTTAGGCGTATTTAAGCCCATATTTCACCCACTGGTAAATACCCAAAGAATCCAACTCTAGAACCTCAAAGAGGCATCTTAACATATTTTAAACATGGATCCCAATTTGGTGGAAACTGTAGGTGTACTTTATTTTTTAGCAAAGGGATCTTAGGCTAGCGGGGCTCGTAGGTGTACCTTCCTTATCTTTAAGAAAATAGATCCTAGGTTGGTGGGGCCCATAAATAGTTTGACTTTTATGTTATAAATAGGAGCGAGGCTAATTTTAGTCTTCCACACTTAATTTTTCTAGGCGTTTTATTGGGGATCTTAGGTGTGTTCAAGTCAAGAGATAAGAGAAAAATTTTTGTTTCCTACCTATTGGTGAATAATTAGTTCCTCTACAAGTTAACTGTAAGTTATATTCTATTATAGTCTTGATTTTCTTTCATCTTTACTTTTAGTGTTGGGAACCTAGGATGTCGTGTGTTTTATTTTTTTATTGACTTAGAAATTTAGGTAGATTTTAAGTTCTTTAAAATTTTCTAAGTCATGAACTTTGTTAAAAGTTTTGACAGCATCCTAGCATCGTCCGTGTATAGGGGGCTATATCAAGGTGTGTAAAGCCTTCCAGCTTGCCAAAAATGGTAGTCACATTTAGTGTCAAGTAACACCACGATGATAGTTTCATTCCCTGCTCATTAATAAAAGTGATCATGGGGCCTTTAAGTACCTATTTAAAACATAAAATTTCTGTGCTTTTTAATAAAAATTACCATAAGTACTTATATTTCATGCATGAAAATTTTTCTGCTCATTAATAAAAGTGGTCACGGGTACTTATGTTTCCTCACATACTAATAAAAGTAGTCATTAGTATTTTTATTTCATACATCTAAATTTGAAATGCTAGCGTCAGGTTTATACCATAGGTCCAAGGTAATTGAGGTAATAATGGGAGATAATGATGACGATGTAAAACCTCTGATGCACTATGTAAGAATTTTATTGTTATCATTTATGCCATTTAAATAATGATAAATACATTTCTTTTTTAAGTAAAGGATAGGGAGAGAAAGAGAAGGGGTGAACTCTCTTTCTAGATAGGGAAACAAATGGAGAGAAAGGGCTTTTGGTGGGAGAGATGTAGACTGTGTAGGGGATGGAGGGTGACGTTTAGAGAGAAAACCCCTCTCTCTTTAATTTTAGAGAGAGAAAGAGGAAGGGGAATTTTTCCCTCTCTAGAAAGGGAATATGGTGAAATGGTGGCCAAGGAGGGTGTTTGAGATTGAGAGGGAAGTGTTTATGAATATATTCTCTCTTTCTAGATAGAGAAAGTTTTCTCTCTATGCTAGAGAGAAAGTGGAGGATGAAGGGGCTTTTTAGTTGGGGTGTGTAGGATGCATGGGAGAGTACTTTTTATGAAGGGAGCTTTGTGGTTCATGGGGTGGATGTGGAGAAATTGGAAAATTAGGATTTGGATTTATTTAGGTTTGGGAAGAATATGGTGGAGGAAGAAGAAGAAGATGGATGAGAAGAAGAAGAATTGAGTAGATCATGGAGAGAAGAAGAAATGAATGAGGAAAATGGAGGGAGAAAGAAAAAAAAGAAAAATGGAGAAGGAGAAGAAGAATAAAGGAAGAAGAAGAAGAATGAAGAAGGTGATGAAGAAGAAGAGGAAGAAGGAAGAGGAGAACTTACCTTAAGCTTAGAGGAAGGAGGGAGCTTGGGAGGTCGACAACTTTCGAGTTGCAAGAGTACCTAAGGGATGAGAAGGGGGTGCAAGTTTGATCGTGAAAGTGGATGTTGGGAGACTGTGAGGGATTATGAGCATTTAAGTGAGGGTCATTTAGGATTTATTTAAAAAAAAAATGTTTCTCTTTTGTAAACCTTTCTTTCTCTCCCTCTTTAAGTTAGTTTTTATAATTATATGACATGAATTTTTTTTCTACATCGAGTCAGTCACCATGTTGTCATCATTTGCACTTATCATCGCCTCAATTTATGTCCATAAAATTATAAATTTTTGTCGATCGATGACCCCAATCATTAGGGGCATCGATCTTAGCTTTTTCTATTTAGATTTTTAGCCGACACGTACTGGTTGAGTTACGCGGGTGTCACGCTCTTTTCCTTTCAAAATTCACCTTATGCGGTCGACTCGACCTCGACACTATTATGCAAGTTATTAAATGCCCCCCAAAAAAATATGGTGTCCACTTGAAGTGGACTATATTTGTTATAAATAGTTGATAATGTGGATCTCCAAGAATTTTCTTCTCATTTTTTTTTGTGGATGTCAATGTAGAATAAGGGAGAAGTATATAAAGTATTTTATACCCTATCTTCTTGTTTTTTATTATCATGCGTGCTTTTTTATAATTTTATTATCTTTTTTTCAGGAAGATATTCAACTGGAGCATACCGGAGGGGATATAACAAAGTGAGCGTATTGAGGAGATTTTTGGCAATGATTGACATGCATGATCCTCACGGGACTATCGATATGGCTGGTAGGCTAGAGAAACTTGAGGAGAAGCTGAGAGGTTATAACATCTATGCAAAATTATTCATGTACTCATCTTTATTTCCATGCTTTGAGCTCAACCACTCAGTATACAAAGAACCTGCGGAGTTGGTGACCACTATCAGATTAAAGTGTGGGGACTATAATCCCTTGGAGAGTACTGTCACTCAGTGAGCTCTGGCATGTGCAAAATTTAGGATCTAGCTATTGATGTCATTATGCAAGTTGGGAAATCAAGGTTATGGTGTCACTGATAATTATAATCGGTTATGCACGAGTGGCCTAGGGATTCTCCAATGGGTAGCTCTCTAGACCTGTATGTTGGTATATTTCTTGGGTAAGGTATGCCATTAGAGCTCATAAAAGTATTTTGAAAAGAGTAGTTATATATGAAGCTATACATGCTTCAATGTTCTCCTTTGATAATATCCCCCACTTTTGGATAAAGGGGGTGATAGAATTCTAGTATCAAATAATGAATACAGGCTAGATGGGCTCTAAGGAGTTGAAAATGGTGTTATGGAAGCTATATGATGTTTCTGGTTTACTGATCTTTGGATGTTAATATAAAGAATGCATTCCTCCAAATGAGGAGCTAAACTATAGGAGACTTTCCACTGGCTAGAGTAGTAGGGTAGAATTGATTTTTTCAAAAGTCCTTCATGCTATATTGAGCCATTATCGGTGGGTTTTTTAAGAGGCTAGGATATTTAGGAGTTCTCGTGCAACCATACCTTAAGACATTTGGATTCATAGTTTTACTCAGGAGGAAAAATTTAATCAAACCACCATTTTTCTATAAGATCTTTCTGAGCTAGGCATTGAGTACACTAACAATCTATCAGGAGACCTTGTCGAACCATCCATTAATATAGGGTACAAGTCTCTTGCCCTTTCAAGTATGAGTAAAGAGTTATTCCTCATTAGATTTTTAGTTTGCTTGTTATCCACATTTGTCCTCCCTGCTAGGGGGGTGCTACTCAATGTAATGCTATACTAGTAGCCAATCTCTTATTATACTAGCCCCTATAGTTCTTAGTAAAATTTTTAGAATGTTTAGAGCTATCTCAAGAACCATACGCTTGATTATGCTTGGTTTCACATTCACATCCATGGAGCATTTAACTATTTAGAAAATCCCTTCTACATCCCAAATAGAGGATACCCAATCATCATGCAACTTTTGAGGGCTTCATCCATATTGGAGTAGGTGCACATGCGACCGTGTTGCTAACACTTTCCACTTAATGCATCAATCAGAGTTTGGTAGCTTACCAAGTAATTTGATGGGAGTGGATATCATCAAAGACACCAATCGCCATGGTAGATATACCTTAAATTTAAATAATGCTCTTTACAGGTTATTGAGTATTTTAGTAGCATGCGACATATATGGCTTTACTGCCAATATAGAAAATCAGTGATCTTGGAAAGGTATCTACCCAAAAGTGCTACCAAATAATTTGACCTTTCACAAGCTACCGTGTATGAGGGTCTACCACTCCTTCCTGGTTTCATAGATGTAAGTGGGCTTAATACAATACTTATGGAAACTCGCATGTACATTTCCCCACTGATGTGGATTTTTTGCTTAGGCTTAGCATCTGCAGTAGATTTTGTATAACACCCCTCAACAGCCTTACTAGAATCCTATACACTCGATTGACTTGGGTGAATGTTTCATACGCACCCTTTATGAATCACAGAGCCCAAAAATATGAGTGAAGGGTACGATCATTAGGAGTACCTCGGGGTAAAAGGCCTCACGGTGCAAGCGAAAATCAGCAAAGGTATATAATTTTTTTTTATCATTTATGTTCTTTCTCCTTTTTCTAATACACATATTTCCTCCCCTAATTTGAATGCAGGCAGACAAGGCACACACAACTGAGGGGTCAAATCTTCCCCATAATGAGTGTGAGCAAGGGAACCCTCTCTGAGCTATGCCAATGTCCCTTCATACAGATGCCGCCGCATATGTTCTTATCCTTTTAAACTTTCACATACTTAAGCAAATTGAATGGTAAGCCCGTTACCATAACATTTGTTACCCCATAATGAACTACCTTTTAACTCCTACGAAATATTTGTGGATGCCAGGCACGTTCCTTTGAATGATTACGATGGGAGCTATTCACGCATGTCTATACCCTCTCCTATAATTGAAGTGGGGTATTCTTTTATGGAGATGCTCTTTTAAACATATGCCTTTTTATCATATTACCCAGGAGAAACATCTGTAGCAAATGAGTCAACAACTCCTAGAGGGTCTAGTGTGCCATAATATACTTCAGTTTTTTTTTTTGAGTTAGCTCTAGTGGATGAGGGCCCTTTCTTTGACAACCCACTAGTACATTTCATGGAAGTAAGCACATGTATAAGCTCATTTATTTTCTTTTTTTTAATCTCTCGTTTACCCTTTTTGTTTTTCTTTAAAATGTCTCCCTTTTTTATATTCATTTCTTCTATCTTCCTTCTATAGTGCCGAAAGAAGCAAATTACCAATAAAAATATTCCATCATATTCCATGATTTTTTGACACAAGGAATACAACCATGAACAATTAAAGTATGTAGTTCCTATGTGAAGTGATTTCCAAGATGAACCTAAGCTCTCCTAATCAATGGATCAATTTACAAACACGACCAATGCTTCCTTAGGTGTTTTAGCAAAAATTGGATTGGAAGTGGATGATATGATGTGTTGGGAAAGGCTATGCCGTGAGGTTGAGTTTCATGTCTTACAACTAAAGTCTATGCTAATCATATGAACCAGGGTCTTATTACCTGATCTTCATGAGAAGGTTAGAATCTTCCAAGAAGCTACTAATACTACCCATGATAAATTCAAAAAGAATGCTGATGCTTTTAGGCGACATTAGTAGAGAAATTGTAATTCTTTGGCTGAAGTAGACAAATGTTCTTTGAAGATAAAGCATCTCTAGAGGGAGAATTGAGATACAATGTCATAAAAGCTTGACCTTCAAACTGAAGAAGAAGTGAAAGCATGAGTAATCTAGTGGGAGCATAATATTGATTAAATTGGCCACAATACTATGCAAGAAGCTGATGCTGAACTTACTCGGGCTATGGTAGAGTTACATGTTGCTAAGATCGAACATAAGACCCTTGCCGAAATGTTGTCGCAACTTCATGATCTATAGAGTCAATTACTTTTATCATAATTTTATATCATTGTTTGAGATTCTATAACTCTCTTTATGTATTTTTGTTCTTTTTTATGTACTCTCTTCACACATATTTATGAAAATTTATTTATTCCAACAATTTTCTTTTCTTTCTTTCTTTTATTTGGATAATTTTCTTTCTTGGAAGTTTGATAATTGAAGTTATTAATAAACACATATTTGATTCTTTGGCCCAAGAGACAAATTTGCCATAATTTTTGTTCGAGTATAATAGTATGTTGAACAAGTTGGGATTATTATCAGTCTGATGCTTTATGCTAATGGACTTAATGATGAATCCAATTTAATATTAGAGAATTTGGTTCCTTCTATCCCGTGCTTTATGTGGAGGACTTGCTGAAGGATTACCTATTTTTTCTTCATTGACTTGCCAAAAAATTTTCATACCTTCGGTGAGCTTGACCAAGGAGTGCATGCTAATGACCTAGCCCTTGGGGTTTGCATTAGGTCAATTGAAAGAGTCATTAGTACAGAGCTTTATATATGGCAGACTTTTTAAAGATGAAAATCTCATAGTTCATCCTTAAGCTTTGTGTGAACTTTAGGATGATTTCTTCGGTCCTTTTCTCTATGCTTTGGAAAATTTATTGAAGAATTCCTTCAACTCTCGCTTTGTGCTTTATAGATTTGTTGAAGGATTTGTAAGTTTTTGGTTTAGTTGGTAGTAACCAATATAGGTAGTACCTTAAAGTTTAACCAGTTGAGAAGATTTCAATTTGGTTTAATTGAACTTATCAGATTGAGAAAGCTAGAACATGACAACTCTTGTCATCTGACTGCTAAAATCGAGGTTCCTTACTATGACCTTTCTCGTGGCTTATTGAGCAAGTGAAGCTGCCGACGAGTCGACCATAGCTGGGCTTACTAAGTAGACCTTATATTCCCATTAAAACTTTATACTTTAGTTATGGAGATGCCCACTCCTAAAGCTAGATTTCTTGAATTTTACGGATTTGAAGTCATCATTCGTGGTTTAAGATCTCAGATCTTACATTCATTCAATAGTTGTTTACTGAGACTCATTAATCCCCCTATAACTTTAACACTCCGATCAATTAGGATGATTTCATTGATTACTACTACTTATTGTCTATCTAGATAAGCCTACATTTGTTTATAGTCCCAACTAATGGGTTGATGAAATGGGGTTCCTCTACTATGGCGTTTCTTATGGTTTATTGAGTAGACGGAGCTACTAGTGACTTGGTCAATTCTAGGCTTGTTAAAACTGATCTCTTATGCTCATTCAGACTTTAAGCTTCAGGTTTCTAAAAGACTTTATGCTACTCCAGCTTGACTTGTTGGAGTATGCAGTCACAAAAATCTCTTTCATGATATGTGAAATCTTTGTATTTTTGTGAAGGTGGTGTCCTGAACTCATTTAAGATGACATGCATATATATATTGATAGAGGAAATTACTATATCCTCATACACAAAGGAATATTGAAGCTTAATGTTTTTAAATTTTTTTTTTTTTTGAGATTTCAGCATACAGTATGATGTCGACACAAATAAATATTTAAAAATGCCCCTATCTTATAGAAAGGTTTTAGATAGAATAAATTTGGTATTTTTGAGATTTTAAATATTTTTTTTGGGAATCTTGGCACATGGCACAATATCGACCAAAATAAATCTTTAAAAAGCCCCTATTTTAGAGGAAGATTTTAGGTAAATTTTTTACTTTGGGATTTAAAATGTTTCTTTGGTGATCTCAGCACGAAGCTTAAAGTTAATCCGAATAAATATTTAAAATGCCCCTATCTTATGGAAGGATTTTTTGGGCTCTTTAAAATGCATTCTTATAGTATAAGAGAATTTAAAAATGTATAAGTGCATGTGTCAGTGAATATATATAAAGTAAACAACACTTTGAAAACATATTCATCATTATGCTTAATACTTCTTAAGGTATCGACTATAGATAGGTGACATGGGTCTCTGACCCTGACCCTTCATATCGATCAATTGATAAGCTACTCTTTATACACTTTCTCGATGATGATGAAGGGACCCTCCCAGTTGGATATAAATTTGCCACCAATCTATCGGTGTGGGATGATTGACCTTCTTAACATCAGGAACAATTCCCATTCTTTAAATGCCCGATGATGTATACCATCCAATCAAAAGACTTTATCATCCTTACCTGATAGATTTCCAAATTCTTTTAAGCTTGAAACTATTTTCATCGAGTACGTTGAGGTCTTCTATTCTCAGGCGAGCGTTTTATATTTGAGAGATTGTGTTGGGTAATTATCCGAAGCGATGGCAGCTCGATCTCTAATGAAAACACTACTTCAACCTGAACACTAGGGCATAAGTAGTAGCTTTATTCGGCATCTTATAGGTTGTAAGGTAAGCCCACTATACTTCTATCATCTTAGTGTGCCACTCCCTTTTATTGTTTGCGAGGATCTTCTTCAACAGCTTCACCAACATCTTTTTGAAGGCCTTCTCTATGCCATTTGTTCTTGGATTTTATATTGATGAGTATCACCAATAAATTTTATGCCGATCAATGAACTTGTAAATTTTGGCGCTCTTAAATGCTATACCACTGTCTGATATTATACAGCTTGGTACCTCAAATCTATATATAATGTTAAGCATGAAGAAGTTAATCATATGATTGGGCAAAACTTCTTTATATTAGGCAGCTTCTACCCTTTCTAATAGTTTTCTATTGCCGCCAGGATGAAGAGATGTTCGACTGATAATAATGGATCTATAAGTCCAATTATATCAGTGCCACAACATTTAAATAGGTAGGATGCTACCATTAGGTGCAAAGGATTTAACTGTTGCAGTATAACATCACCATGAATTTGACACTCATGGTACCTCTTAGAATTGTCAATGCATTCCCTCACAATTATCACCCAAAAATAACCCATTCTCTTAATTTTAACAACCATTTTGGGACTCGACTGGTGTGCGCCACAAAGTCCATCAGAACTTCTGTTACCACTCTAGTAGCTTTCTTTATCCCTAGACATCTTTTCCACATCTAATCAAAAGCCCATCGATACAATGTGTCATTAACAAAAGTATATCACAATGATCTCTTCTGAATCTATTAGGCCAGGGATTTGTTTGTTGGGAGTTTATTTTCTTTGAAGTAGTCAGTGAATGGTTGTCTTCAATCATATTCTACTTTAACATCTAAGAAATGTAACCATGACTCTGAGCATCTATTGGATTTATATCTTTTGACTATATAGGTTTCTTATAGTTAATTTTCAATAATAAATTTTTGGAGAGATTTAGGATCAATCGGGGCAATGATGACTATGAACCATAATTAATATAGGTTTTTTCTCATCCGTATTTTCCATATCCTTAGCTAAATTGACCAGACAATCTACTTTGGCATTCTAACCACAGGGAACTCGAGCTATCTCAAAATTTGGCATTTGTTTCAGAGGCTTGAGAGCTCACTAGAGGCAATGAGCTAATTCAAGTATGCCAATCTTATGAATGGTTGTGACTTAATTTTTAACAAGTTCAGAGTCACTAAAGATTTTGTAATTTATAATTTTGACATCAATCATAATCTCCAGTCATGTTATTACAGCTTTCTAATTGGATTCATTTTTGGTTTTTGGTTTAGTTAAACTCATTGAAAACCTTATTTTGCCTCCGTCATGCACTATGAAAGCAAGACTGATGCTAGCTTGAGCTCTTGTAAGATTTGGAGGTTGGACATGTTTATTTGACGATGCCATATCAAAGCACATCTCTTAAAATAGAAGTTTGTCATTGTTCTTAACCTGCATAATTTGTTATTAGTTAAATCATTGTTTAACAGTGAATTCGATTGGATAAGATGTGTAGCAAGAAAATCTGTTAAGGCTTATCCTGTACTACCTTTTGTGGTATGTGAAAGATAGCGAACTGTAGTAATATCACTATATAACTGGCTAAGTTTCCTGTCAAAGCTGATCTTTTTATCAAGAAATTAAATAGATCGATTTTTATATCTACTTAATCTTATGATAAAGCATATTATGGCATTTATTTTGATTTGTGAAGATCAGCACCAGATAATTCTTTTAAATTATGAAATAATGTACTTTTGCTCCAATTAGTCTTTAAACAATGTAGCAGAGCATATTTTTCTTTCTTTTTCATTATATTTGGCCAATAATGCTCCGATTGACTCTTCTAGTGCTGTAGTGTATAGGATAAGAGGCTTTCCTAAAATTGGCACTACAAGAATGGGAAGATTTAACAGATATCTCTTGTGCTGTCAAAAGCTTCTTGGCATTCTTGATCCCATTTGAAGTGGACATATTTAATTATTAACTTTGAAAATGACTAGCACCTACCTAGTATATTTGATATGAATCAAAGAATGAAAGCCAGTTGTCCTTGCAATAAGCCATGTTTATAGGGATTCTTTGATGGCGGCATCTTCGTAATCACCTTAATTTTATTGGGGTCAATTTCAATTCCTTAATGTCAGATGACCTACCCCAAAAACTTATTTGAGAAGATAACAAACGTGCATTTTTGATGGTTCATCCTTATATTGAACTTTCTGATCATCTCAAACACAATCTTCAGGTCATTTAAGTGATATTTTTTGTTCATTCTCTTAACAATGAGGTAATCTACATAAAAACTGACCTTTTGATGTATCAACTCTTTAAAAATATGCATCATCACCTACTGATATGTGGCATTAGTATTATTCAGGTGGAAGGGCATGACCATATAGTAAAAAATGCTAATGGGCATTCTGAATGACGTACACTTCTCATCTTTGGGAGCCATTTTGATTTGATTGTAGCAAGATGATCCATCCATAAATAAGAACATGTTATTGTTGGATGTGTTATACATTAGGAGTTCTGATATAAGGAGTAGAAAATTATCTTTTGTACATGCCTTGTTTAGGTTCCTAAAATCAATACATACATGAATCTGACCATTTTTTTTCTTCATATGGATAATATTGGAGATCTAATTGACATATTTTTCTTCATGAAGGAAGCCCACTTATATAAGTTTCTCCATCTCTCTAATCACATGTTCTCCAATTTCCAATGTCATTATTCTTGGAACTTATTTAATAAGTGTCACATCTAGTTTGATTGCTAATCTGTAAACAACTTCATTAGTTGATAATCTAGGCATCTCAGTGTTTGTCTAAGCAAAAGAATTCCTTGAATTCAAATAGCAGTTCTTTTATTTCCTTCGCTTGGTTTTTTAGTAGTAGAGAATTAATAAATGTTGGACGAGGGTCCTCCTCTGTCCCCAAGTTAACCTCCTTTAGCTTGTCCATAGCGGTCGCTTGTCCACCATCTTTAAGCTATTCTGGTGCAGGTTTGGCTTTTATGGGTTGATCATCATAAGTGTCAACTTCATACATTTCTTCATCATAACTATCATCAGAATTGTTTTCCTGCATGTGATTGGTTGGCAAGTCTCCTTTCATGGATATTTTTGCACGATGAATCAGAGACTTCTTTTTGTAAGAATAACCTTTCTTCATAATTAATGATGGTTTCTTTGATACTAAAGGCTCAGGTAGAGATAAAATTATTGTTTGGAGGTATGGATGCTTACATACTTTTATAATATTCTTTGTATATATTTGGTATTATACCTAAGCAACCTCGTAGGTACTAACTCTATAGAATTAAAGTGCTTACAAAACTAATCACAATTTTTTTCTTCTTTACACTCTCCACCTTTATTGAATAAGGTCTATGGCCCACCATGTTTTCTATAAAGAGGAACATTAAATATTATGAGCACTTCGATATTATATACCTCTCCAAAAATAATTTCCTTGAAGTGTTTTAGGGGAATGCACGTAACTTTGAATAAGCTATTCGAGATTGATATGCTGCATATGCTTCTTGAGAATACACACTACACGTTATTAATGTAGGTAGACTCATAGTAGTTATCAGAATATGAATATTCAGCCTTGTTTTTTCCTTTGGCCTTTGACTGACATACTCTCTGTCACTCCCAAGGTGAGTCACATGTTCTATTTCTTTAGTAAGGGTCGCTACTTTGGGAAGAGTTGGAATTGCCTACTTTCTCTTAACCTTCTTCTTTTCACCATCTCGTTTAGGCTGCTTTGCAGTCTTAGGAGTTGATGAATGGGCCTTAAGACAGCTCAATAACTTTAGCTTCTTTTGAATGAATTACTTGGAATCTTCATAGATTGTTGCTTCATGCACTACAAAGGGTTAGATATCACATAAGTTTCTGAACTCTTCTCTCTCCCTAAGATACTTCATGCACCGGTGAAGTGTTGGCAAGACAATGCCATAATCATGTAACTAGGGGTGACGTAGGAGAGCCTTAAAGTAGGTATCTGTATTAATCACATGGAATTTGGCTTATACATGAAGTTCTCCAAATTTGAGGGATAGCATGATTGATCCCATTCTTTTGCCCCTTCTTATTGAAGCCATGTACCTTCAACTTATCTGCCCTGAGTGTTTCACATTTAGGCATAATGATCTCAATGCTTTCAAGCTTATAAGGTTGATGGAGGACCTGAGATTAATCAAAATTTCGCTTATTATCATTCTTTAGCTCTCTACAGTAACATATAGAGAGTAGTTATGATATATTATTTTGATCATCATTTCATCTTTAGTGAAGGTGAAGAATAACTCATTACGCACATGTAGGATCTCAATCATGTTATGCATATCAAAATACATTTTGTATCTTTTGGGATCTTTAAGAGCTTGAATCAAATTCTCTCGAAGGTTCTCAGACATTACTAAAGCATCGTATATGTTGAGCTATGCTGGGATTTTTGGCAAATGAGATAAGACATTATAATATATTCTCTTGGATGAAGTATCTTTCTTCTTGGGGTCTTTGGGGATGATATCTTCATTGATAACTATCTCATTCCCCTAATCTTTATTAGGGATTCCCTTTTTTGGCAGAAGTGGAAATAACTTAATGTTTGTTAATTACACTTGTGCTACCTCATTTGGCATAGACTCGTTTGATGGAGCATCTTCCTCAGAGTCAGCCGTCACAATGTCCAGAGAGACAATTTTGGGTTCAAAACTACCCTCCAGTCTCACATAACCCATATGTAATGTTATATCATGCTTGAACTCATCCTCATTTAGGAAGAACATATCTTCTTCTAAACTATAGTCCATTGATGACACCACCAGAAAAGTTTTAGAAGCTAATTTTTTGAAAAAAAAATTCTTTTGTTGAAGTCACTAGTGTTACCAAAATTACTCAAAAATTTTCACCAGAAGAAAATCTTCACCCACCTCTTCAGCTTTAACCACTTTAAGCTCCGAAATAAAGTTAGCAAGCTTGATGGGATGTCTCATAGTTTCATAATATTCATCCAAACTTTTGATGACCCTTTGAGTTGTTATCTTTTCTCCTTGGGCTTCTTTAGTTTGGTATTTCTCTTGGAAGATTTTACTTTTCAAGATTTTGAGGAATCAGCTTGGTTGCGGTGCTGTTTAGAAGTAGATGCTCATACTGCTGGCATCCACTTCAATTCTAATGCTTGATTAGTAGAAGATTTAACTTCACACATGAAAGTCCTTCGGGCCATTTCAACATCATCACTATCTTTTTGGAGACCACAGTCTCCCACTGCTCATCTTGGGTTGGCTCTTTTTCATTTCTTCAATCTATAGTCAGGGATATAAAGGAGGTCATTACCACATGAGTTGACTCTATTTTAGATTGCGCCAACACATTATCCGATAATGTGAGTTCCCATTCGATATTTCATCTCAAGCCAATCCTTGAAGATGTTCGAATCTTCAATCGGATGGTTGAGTACCTGATTATATGGGTAATAATTTGGGTCACCAGTATGTTTTAACTCCTTGGGCCTCCTGTAGGCTTGTTTTAGCTTACCTTAATACTACATCGACTACTTGCCTATTTCTACATTGTAAGCCACTTGTTTCCCCTTATAAGCTCTAAAGAAAAATATAGAGTCAACCTGACCATTTTTGGCACATGAACTTTAACCTTTTTGTGATTATCATAGTTATTTATTTATTTTGATAAGTTTAATTTTTTAAACTTCACCACTCTATCCAGCATGTCCTAAAATGTGGTGTTGGTGGCCAGGCATAAGAAGGGTTGCATCTTATCATTAATGTTTTCCATTAATAATTGTATGATATGTTCTTCTTCCAATTGCTGCTCATATTTCATGCTTAAATTATGATAGTAAGTTATATATTTTGTTGCTGAATCTTCACTCCTTTGTTTATCTAAGGTGAGGTCAGATATTATTATCTTTTTGGTCATGATAACAAACCTCTTCATGAACGTGGATTCTAACTCTACAAACATCCTCACATGGTCATTCAGCAATTCAATATACCATTCAAAAGTAGACGAGGTTAAACTATTGAGGAATTCTATAAAGAGAATAACTTTAAAACCTCTTGTATTACTATAGGTGGCCTTGAACAAGGTCAACTGTTGTTTGGGGTTATTATTAACATTGAATTTATTAAACTTTGGGACATAATACCCCACTGGGTATAACACCTAGTCAAATTCAGAAAGATAGGATGATCTTTGTTCACTAGTTTTTCTATTTGATTTAAAGCTATGATAGCCTTAATCTTCTTATTGATGATTTTATCCAATTACGGTAGTATCACAGGCTCAAATGTGCTTTCCATATTTTGAGGAGTATGTTGGAAAACCAAACAATCATTCTCAATTCCTCCTTCATGTGAACCTCGTACACATGACACTTGGGGTACAAAATGAGCTAGCAAATTAGCAAGATTGCTACTTCTTGCCTGAAGATTGGTTTATTGAATAGGTGTAGGATTAGCAATGACATTTCTCTGCATCATCTGCATAATCATGGCCTTTGGTGCCACCGTCTTTGTTATTTTAGCATTTAACTTAGTTATTTCTTTATCCATCACCTTGATTTGATGATGCTTCTCCCTTTGTGCTTCTACTAGTGTCAGAGCATCAGTGAATAGAGGATTCTCTTCAAATTCCTCCTCTTCTTCATTCTCTAAGGAGTCAACATCTCTACCTCAAGTGGATCCAACCCCATTTTGCCACTAGTATACTCAGAAAGGTGGCCTCTCATCATCATGATCCACCATATAGAACATTTCAACTCCCATGGTCTCTTCATCATCTTCATTATCCTCTTCTCATGTACAAATCTCTGAGGGGCATCTTCACTGAATCCATGGTTCATTACTTGTCATAAAAATTACTTCAATCTTTGGCCTGCAGTTAAAGCTAGCTTCTTCTTGGGATGTCGTAGTTGGATGATGATGGGATCCCCTAGAGAATTCTCCAAGGTGTTGACCATCAAAAAAATTATCAATTGGAACCATCTTCGGGACACATTTTTTATGACTTCTATTAGTAGGGGTGGATATCTTATAGGCTACACCAGTTGTCATGCTCATACTTAATTTTTATCAAGTGCTCTTCTTTTATGCAATTTTGTCTTCCAAACCTGTTTGTCATTCCATTAATCCCTTTCAATAGTAAATTCTTAGATAAGTGGTCCATGTGTCACACCTCAATGTTCTTCGTGCAATGTTGACTTAAATTTTCCTTGAGTCACTAGATGTGGAAACTCACTTGGTATGGTTCTTTCGACCTCAATCACAAATGGCCTTTACTACTTCTTTTTTATCAACCCCTTTTCTTTCACTATTTTCATGTCCTTCTGCACTCTAACAGACATAGTTCAAGCTCTTTCTTTTATGAGGAGTCAGATCATGGGGTTATTTCTCCCAGAATGAATGTTTAAGCTCACCAGTAGAGTTGTTCTATTTTACCCATTTTAAATTTTTGCTTATTCTTGCAAATCTGTTTTCATGATTTATCATTTTGATGATAGCAAACACTCCTATTTCTCTACGACGGCCTTATTTACTAACATTTCAGGTCCACACGATCAGACTGTAATTTGTAACCAGCTCAAGATTGGGTAGACCAGGTCTGAGTCAGTTTGTACACTTTTTCCTTTCTTGAGTCTATTGTAATCGGTGTGGCTCCTGATGCTTTGTAACTTGGAAGATTTTCTGATTGTTCCCTAGAGTTTATTGTTTTTGGTAACATCATTTGGGATAATATTTATATCAGCCCGGACGATCTGTTCAAAAGCAGAAACCCTAATTAGGGTATCCTCATTAAAGCATCCGTCATTATGCAAAATACATCGTCTTGGACAATTTTGTATCGGTCAGGACAATAGGCTCAAAATAAAAAGAATCTATCGCCACATCTATTTATGAATTACTTATTTTTGGACATCGTTCATGTGGATCGTCCAGGACTATAAAATATCATCCAGGATGATCCAGGATAATTATTCCAAAATTTCTCTGGAATTTAAGGAAAGCAATTATGACTTTATTGCATGATCAAATCATCTTGGATGATCATAAAATCGTCCTGGACAATCATAAAATTGTCCAGGATGATACGCTGAATGATTGTACATCAGATAGTTATTTTTCAGGGCGATGTTGAGGATGATATTCCATGATTTGTTCTGATCGTCCAGGAAGATATATTATCGTCCTGGACGATATGAACAAACATCTTCTGATAGTCTCAAATCGTCCCGGCTGATTGGGCTTATTTTGCACTGATCATACAGGACAATATTAGTATCATCCTGGATGATAAAGTTGGCAACTTGCATTAATGAGCTCGTTTTGAGATCTTCTATTTAAGCTCTGACATGACACTTGGTAAGTATCTTTGGCAGCAATTATAGCTTCATTCTTTTGGGGGAAACTTGAAGAGAGAGCTTGAAAGGGAGTGAGAAAAAAGTGGAGTTTGAGAGAGGGAGAAGATCCTGTGAGGGGGGACTGAAGGAAGTGTGGAGGGAGTTCCACACGATTGCTCCGGCAAGCTCGCACCTGAATACCATCGGATTCAAGGCTTCTCTTGAGGGAAGTTCACCAAAGAAGAAGATCTCTTTGGTGTCAAAGGGCCCGGTGACTCCACCACACTGGGGAAGGTGGAAGTGATTTTGTAAGGGCTTCTTCGCCTAACTGTGGGGGCTAAAGGAGAGACACTTAGTTTAGTGCGATACTTGGAGGGTGCCTCCAAGGAGTGGATGTAGGTCAAGTTGACTGAACCACTATAAATTTGGTGTGTTCTTTCTTTATTACTTCTGTATTTAATTTCCGCATTTGGTTTTTATTGTGGTGATATTGGTTTTGGTTTGTATTTTGATTTAAAGATTCTTCTTTTCCAATTCACCTCTCTCTTTATTAGCCTTGGGCCAGTTCATAAAGGGGCCTAACATCTCTAATGAACTTTCAAGTGGTATCAGAGCCGGTTTCAAAAAAATAAGTTTTTAAAAACTTTTTGAATTTCGATCCATGGCTAATTTTTCAAATCATAATATTGCGGAAGGTTATTCATTGACCAGGCCACCTTTGTTTGAAAATATTAATTTTGATTTTTTGAAAATTCGCATGTTTATTATTTTGCAATCAATTGATTTTTGTATGTGGCATATGATTTTAACTGGTCATTCATTACCGTCACTTATTGTAGATGGAATTAAAACTAACATTCCTTTTAGTCAATGGAATAGAGATGAACAAATTGATGCTCAATTGAATGCAAAATCTTTAAACTACTTTTTCTGTGTTTTATCTGTAGATTTTATGTTAGTATCCACGTGCACTTCTGGTAAGGAAGTTTGGGATAAACTACACACCATATACGAAGGCACTAGTGAAATCAAGCAATCCAAGTTGAATATGTTAATGCATGATTTTGAACTATTTTCCATGAAACCTTATGAGATGATCTTAAACATGTATAATAGGTTTATTCAAATTGTGACATCATTGCATGCTCTATAAAAAGATTTTTCAAATTTTGAAAAAGTTAACAAAATTCTTTATTGTTTACTGGATAAGTTTGATGCTAAAATTGTTGCTATTTGTGAATCAAAAAATTTGAATGATTATTCTATTGATAATTTGATTGGCTCACTCATTGCCTATGAGCAAAGTTTGGGTCAAAGACTTTTGGATGCAGGTGAAACGATTATTCTAAAAACTAAAGAGACAGAAAAAGATGTTGAGTCTAGTAATTAGGTTGTTAAGCCTAAGTTAATGTCCCAAGGCTACCAAGAGGGGGGGTGAATTGGTAGTTTAAAATTTTTAAACCCTCTTTTTAAAATTATGTTGAACCAAAATGAAAATGTTTCTTTTAAGTTTTTGTAGAAAAAGTTTTTCAACCACAGAGTTTTTTAAGACTAAAAATAAAATGCGGAAACGTAAAAATAGTAAAGGAAAGGACACCAGATTTATTGTGGTTCGGTCTAAAACTAGACCTACATCCACTCCCTAGAGGAACCCTCTGAGCATTGCACTAATACCAATAGTGACTCTCCTTTTGCACCCACAGCAAGGCGGAGAAGCCTTTACAACACACTCTTTTCACCACTCCCCGATGCGGCAGAGAACCGTCGTCCTTTACACAATCCCCAGTGTTGGCAGAGAACCGTCATCCTTTCACACTCTCCTAGTGTGGGCAGAGAACCCTTCGGCTATTTACACTCTCCAAGTGTAGGCAGCGAACCCTTCGGCTATTCATACTCTCCAAGTGTAGGCAGCGAACCCTTCAGCTATTCACACTCTCCAAGTGTAGGCAGCGAACCCTTCGGCTATTCACACTCTCCAAGTGTCGGGAGCGAACCAGATCTCCTTGACAGATCTTCTCACAAGAAATCTAGAAGGAAGAAAGAAAAGAGTGAAGTAATCCTAATTCCCGGGTAGAGATTCTTACCTTTGAACTCCAAGTGAAGCCTTCACGCTCCAGTGGTAGGAATCCTCCTTTGAATGCACTCTCACACTCTCTCATTAGCTATTCTCTCAAGAGGCACGAAGATCAAATAACAAAAAGATTGGGTGGAAGTCTAATTTGGACTATTTATACAATAGACAAGAAAAACTGCCCAAAAACGGCAAGTATTCAATTCTGTACGCAGTGGATCGTCCCGTACGATCGTGGATCATCCTGGACGATTTTACTTAAATGCTTTGAAACGACCCTATTTGTATATGTGTACAAAATATTTTCATATAAGCTGATCGTCCCGTACAAACTAAGTTCGTCCGGTACGAACGGTTATTACTAGGTCGGTTTTAGAAACTGCTGAAAATCGTTCTAAGTCGGTTAATCATCTGGACGAAAATTTGTTCGTTTGGACGAAATTTTTACAGAGACCCGATCGTCCTGGATGATAATTAATTTCGTCTGGACGAAAATTTTACAGAGAGCAACTCGTTTTCTAACGATAAATAATTTTGTCTGGATGAAAATTTTAAAGAGACCAGATCGTCCTGGACGATAATTAATTTCATCTAGATGAAAATTTTACAGAGAGCAACTCATTTTTTGACGATAATTAATTTCGTCTGGACGAAAATTTTACAGAGACCAACTCGTCTTGGACGATATTTAAGTTCGTCCCAGACGAATAGGACTTAGAAAAATTTTTCAAGCCAGTTCCTATTCATTCCATGTGCTCAATAGGAGATAACTGTCTGATCGTCCCGTATGATCTGATATCGTCCCGTACGATCAGTATAAATTTTATATGATCTCCTTATGTGTGTGTGTGTATGTTTTTATTCACTCAATTACAATCACTCCCTTTCAAATTTAATTCAAGGAAAAGTACAAGCTTCAAATTTATAAAGTATTTCATGTTGAATTTGATTTGAAGTCTTCGTAGTCTGGAGTTAGATTTTCCTGAAATGTTAGTATACATAAGAGCAAATACAAATCTTCTAAAATTGTTAGGAGATAACTACACATTTGAACAATAATGTTTGGAATCATCAAAACTACATAAGTTGCAAAAATGTAAAGCATTCAAATAACAACTATCTTAACAATCTCCCCCTTTTTGATGATGGCAAAACAATTATTGTTTGTATGATTTCAATTTAAACAAATCTCCTAAACTCCCTCTGAATTGATGAATACATGAAAATAAGGAGGCATTTTGAAGCAAAGAATAATATTTTTATTTTTCAAAAATTTTTTTTTTAACAAAATCACAAAGTCAAACACAAAATCAAAATGCAAACAAAACAATCAAAACAAAACAAAACATACAAACACAATAATAACAAAACATACAAACGCAATAATTTCTCCCCCTTTTTGACAACAACAAAAAGTGAAGAAGAAATAGACAAGAAATGTAAGTAATTATATGAAATTCATTTGAAAATTTAATCTAAATGGTGATTGTCATAAGGTATGCAATCTAAAACTAATAACATTAGGTAAATCATAGAAATTCATAGAATTTAAGAAGTGATATAACATTGTAAGTAAGAAGAATTTATCAAAAACATGATTCAATTTAGACATTGGAATTTAGAAAAACATTACAAGAGAGATGAATAAAAATTCTATATTTCAAAGTTCAATAGAATATAAATGAACATAAGAGCAATTTGAATTAAGAGATTGAAAGAATTTGGAAAGAAGAGAATTACCACAAGTGGCGCTTTGCGCATCTTTTTCAAATTTTTGGCACATTTTTGTGCATTTTTTTTTGACATTGGGCTAATTTTGTGCCTCTTTTTCATATTTGCGAATCTTTGCGCATTCCTTTTGATTTTTGTACTCTTTGTACAATTTTCAAGAGTAATTGAAACCAATTCTTTCCAAGATCAATAATCTAAAATTTCAAATTTTTCTAAGTGCATAAATATCACTTGAGCAAAGAAATACAAAATAAATAAACATCTAAATTGCAATAATAATATTAACGTTTATGTAGTCTAAATGAATAGACATGAATTTAAAAATTCTAATTATAACAAGTTATAAACAAGGTTTAAATTTAGAAAGACTAGATTTTCTAATGTAATTAATCTCAAATCACAATCTAATTTAAGCACAATTAAGATTAAATAAGACTAATGAAATTCATAATAATTAAGCACATTTCAAAAACAAACCAAAATTAAATCAACTACGACATATTTTGATATTAATGAGAAAGATTACATACTCATTTCATAATATCAAAACAACAACAAAAACAACAAACATAAACAAACATAACTAAGACAAATACTAAAATAAACACTAACACAACAAACATTTAAACAAACACAAGTACAACAAACACAAAATCATCTCTCTTTCTCTATTCTTCTGGAGGAGGAGGATGAATGCCACCAAAAAGGTTGAAGTAGAAGGCCATCAACATAACATTAGTATTGATTTCATGTACTTCATTTCTGATACTACCAATATCTTGTTATTGCTACATAAGTTGAGCATCAATTTGATCAAATCTTTGATCAACATGAGTCTCAAGTCTATCAAATTTCTCAATTAGATTCTAATAATCTGATTGAGGTGCAGAAGTTTGCTCTCCTTCTTCTTTTTCTTCAAAAGCACTGGCATGTGCTTTCCCTTTTTCCTCTTTAAAAATTGCTCTGAAGGAAGCATTATTGTAGTATACTGGCTCTTCGTATTCATCATCAGGATGCACTAATTTGTATTTCTTTTCCAAAATATATGTAACTAAGTGTCCTAATGAGATGTTCCTTTTTCTCTTCTATTCTACATGCCCAATTTCGAAAAGTCCATAGAGATGGTCTAGGATAAGTTGGGCTTCGTCGATAGGCTTATAATTCATAATCAAGAAAGGTTAGAATAGAAAGGAGAGGGGAAATATTGATCCTATCACCAGCTTTAGGAATGATTGAAGATCGAAGGATATGTTGGATGATTCGGGCATTTTTGGTCATACCGGGACTCTAGCAACATGATATGTTAGGCCACTTTGTCTAATCACCCTATTGACATCATACCATTTGAAAGTGTCTTCACTAATTAGGGTGTGGGCTCTATAACCTTCAGTTCTTAAGCTTAGAAAGGCACTAATGTCGTGCTTGGTGATTTCAACTTTTTGTTTGAAAACATAAGAACTTATGCAGGTGTGGTCAGAATTAAAACTCATGTTGGCTAGAAAATAGAAAAAGGTTTGTTAATTGTAAAGGTGGACGAGAGAAAGAATGAATCCAAACTTGGGTGGAGGCAAAAAGGTGCATTACCTTGAAATTTATCTCTCTTTGAATCAAAATGCGAGAGGGAGTTATTTTGGCGGAGGCAAAACGAGGAAAAGATTCCTCATTTGCTTTTGACAGGAAGTTTTCAGAGGCATTCCTGTGGGGTTTCTTCACCAACACCTTTTGTCTCTTGCTTGAAGAGGCCATTGTCGAATTGAAGTTAAAAGGGATTGAAAGTGAAGTTTGGAGATGTGATTGTTGAGTTAGAAAGCCTTCATATTTAAAGAAAATGATACGTTCATCCTGGACGAAGACAGTTCATCCTGGTCGAAAATCATCGTTCGTCTGGACGAAAAAATTTCGTACAGACGATCTAATTCGTCCAAAATGTAACGACTTTTCGTAATCAACACAATTTACAATTCATCCCTTCGTACAGGCTTTTTGACTTGACCGATCGTACAGACGAAAAATTTTCATACAGACGATCAAAAATTAATTCATTTTAATGTTAGTTGAAACCGTACCCTACAATCAAACGACGTCTGTTCGTCTGGACAAACATCACATTTAAAACTGCCTTATCCACTCAACCGCTGCATTCTATCGTCCCGACTTTTGAGAAAAGAAAAAAAATATTTCGTCCTGGACGTTCAATTGATCGTACTGACGAACTAAATTAAAAACTGCTCTCAAAACGTTTCATATCACGCAAACTGAATTTTACACACATCATCCAGTACGAAAAATTTCGTCCCGGACGATTTCCACACATTTTGGATATTTTGAATTTTTATCAAACTAAAACAAACTAAACATTCAAAACACAGAAAATAAATACAAAATCACAGACTCTAAAATAAACTCATTCAACACTCTCAAAAATCACAAAATTCAAAATAAAAATCAAAGACAAATAAACTAAGAAAACATAAATATCAATGTTGCAAAAACATTTTTATTTAAGCATTCAAATCAATAACACCAAGCCTTGTTCTTAATGTACTGAAGGTATCAAAGGCTAAAGGTTTTGTAAAAATGTCCGCAAGTTGATTTTCAGTTGAAACATGTGTGAGTTCAATTTCTCCCTTGGATACATGATCCCTTATGAAATGATGCCTTATGTCAATGTGTTTGGTTCTAGAATGTTGAATAGGATTTTTGGAAATGCAAATAGCACTAGTATTGTCACAATAAATTGGAATAGTGCCACACAACTTCCTAATGCAATGTATTCTGCTTCTGCAGTAGATAGGGCTACTGAATTTTGTTTTTTACTGAACCAAGAAACTAATGAATTTCCAATGAATTGACATGTTCCAGAAGTGCTTTTTCTATCCACTCTACATCCTGCAAAGTAAGAATTTGACTAACCAACAATTTCAAATGAAGAGCTAAACTTAGGATACCAAATTCCTATGTTTTGAGTTCCAAGTAAGTATCTTAAAATCCTTTTCACTACTGTTAAATGTGATTCTTTTGGATCTGATTGAAATCTAGCACATAAGCAAACACTGAACATAATATCTGGTCGGCTAGCAGTCAAGTAAAGTAAAGATCCAATAATCCCTCTATATTTCTTTTGATCAATAGATTTTCCCTTAAGGTCCTTATCCAACTGAACTGAGGAACTCATTGGTGTACTAACAGGTTTAGCATTGTCCATTTCATATTTCTTAAGGATGTCCTTAATATATTTAGTTTGGCTAAGAAATATTTCTTCCTCAAGTTGCTTAATGCTAAAACCTAGAAAGTAATTTAGATCTCCCATTAGACTCATTTCAAATTCACTACTCATTGTTTTAGAAAAATCATCACAAAGATTTTTATTTGAAGATCCAAAAATGATATCATCCACATAAATTTGAACAATGAGTATATCCTTTTCAAATTTCTTTAAAAAGAGAGTTGTATCCACACTTCCTTTTTGAAAAGATCTTTCAAGTAGGAAGTTGCTCAACCTCTCATACCAAGCCCTAGGTGCCTGTTTCAATCCATATAATGCCTTTTTTAACTTGAAAACATGATTTAGGTATTTTGAATTTTCAAAGCCTGGAGGTTGTTTTACAAAAACATCTTCTTCAATTACCCCATTTAAAAAGGCACTTTTGACATCCATTTGAAACAATTTAAAACTTTTAAAATAGGCAAAGATAAGTAAAATCCTAATTGCTTCAAGTCTAGCTACAGGGGCAAAAGTCTTCTCAAAATCAATTCCTTCAATTTGATTATACCCCTTAGCAACTAATCTAGCCTTATTTCTAATGACTACTCCTGAGTCATTCATTTTATTTTTGAACACCTACTTGGTTCCAACAACACTTTGATCTTTTGGCCTTGTAGTTAATTCCCAAACTTTATTTCTTACAAATTGATTTAACTCTTCTTGCATGGCCAATATCCAAAATTCATCAGAAAGTGCTTGATCAATATTAGTGGATTCTATTGTTGAAATAAAGGCTGAATGATTGACTTCCTTGTTTAATCCACGCCTAGTTCTAACACCCTCACTAGGTTCACCTATAATCAATTCTCTTGGGTGATTTTTAGAAAATCTCAAATCTCTAGGTAAAGGGTTTTCTCTTTCTAAATTTTCTTCCACATTTTCTTCCAAATTTAATCTATCAATCTTTTGGGAGTTTTCCTCAATCTCTTCTTCAACAACATTTGGCTCTTCCAAATTTCCAGATTCATCAAATACAACATGTGTGGTTTCTTCAATGACTAAAGTTCTTTTATTGAATACCCTATAAGATTTTCCAACACTTGAATATCCAACAAAATTTCCTTCATCTGATTTTGGATCAAATTTTCCTAAGGCAGATTTTTCATTGTTATGAATGAACACCTTGCAACCAAATACATGCAAATGAGACAAGTTAGGTGTTCTACCTTTTAGCAACTCATAGGGTGTTTTATTTAAATTTGATCTCACATTCATCCTATTCAGAACATAGCATGCAGTGCTAACCTCCTCAGCCCAAAAATATCTAGGAAGTAAGTATTCTGCCAATATTGCTCGGGCGGCTTCTATTAATGTTCTATTTTTTCTTTCAACTATCCCGTTTTATTGAGGGGTTCTAGGTGCAGAAAAATTGTGATCAATCCCTTTTTCTTTACAAAAATTTTCAAATCTTTCATTTTCAAATTCTCCTCCATGATCACTTTGTAAAGAAATTATTTCACATCCTAGTTTTCTTTAAATCCAAGTTGAAAAATTTCTGAATTCCTCAAATGATTCACTTTTATGAAAAAAAAATCTAACCCAAGTGAATCTTGAGAAATCATCCACTATAACAAATCCGTATACCTTCCCTCCTAGACTTACAGTTCCTACTGGTCCAAAAAGATCCATGTGAAGAATTTCTAAAGATTTACTAGTTCTAAGATCCTTATTGGACTTAAAAGAGGACTTCACTTGTTTTCCTAATTGACATGCATCACAAAGGTGGTCCTTAGTAAAGTCTAGTTTTGGTATACCTCTCACTAAGTTCTTTTGGGTAATTCTTCTAAGGTTTTTCATACTAGAATGACAAAGTCTCCTATGCCAAAGCCATGATTCATCAGAAACAGTTTTCAAACAAAAAGCAAGAGGAGATTGAATAGAATTCAAATCTAGCATGTAAACATTGTTTACTCTTTTTCCATTTAAAACTTCTTTTCCATTTAGGCTTAATATGCAGCTAGTAGGTAAAAATTTCACATTATAGCCCTTATCACATAGCTGACTTATACTTAACAGATTATGTTTTAAGCCTTCAACCAATAACACATTATCTATGAAAAAGTTTTTGAAATTTCTAATCATACCAGATCCAATCACTTTCTTTGTTGTATTATCTCCAAGTGTAACCTTGCCTCCGCTCCGGGCTTTCAGCGTTACGAATTGAGCAGTATCTCCAGTCATATGCTTTGAACATCCGTTGTCCAAGTACTATATGCTCCCACGAGGTCTTGTGTGAGAGCACTCCTGTAAAACTCTCAAATGTTAGACCTGGGAACCCAAACAAGTTTGGGTTCACCTTTTAGCAATTTATAATCAGATGCATGTATGATATGTCTAGGTTTATGCATCTTAGGTCTCCACACCAAATTAGATTTCATCTTCAAAGTATAGGTGTGAGCTATATGTCCCAAAAATCCATAATTATTACATTTAACATTAGGAAAAATATTCTTAAGTTTTCTTCCATTTGATTGTCTCCTAAGGGATTTCATAAATTTAGGATAATATTTAGGATTTGTAAAATCTTCAAGTTTAGGGGGATTCCTATTATCCTTGAGAGCTCTTATTGTCAATTTAGAAAATGAATTCATATCTTCTAAAATTCGATTTGTATAATTGATTCGATATGTTTTTCTCTCAGATTCATCCTTAAAATTTTTAAAATCTTTTTCAAGTTCAGCATAGGATGATTTTAAATTCTCAAAATTTTTATTCAAGTCATCATATTCATCAAGTAGTTTCATGTGGTTGTCATCTATTAAAGCATGATCTTTCCTAAGGATTTCGTGTTCCTTCTTAAGCTCTTCCAGTTCTAAACTTAAACTAGCATACATCTTTTTCATTTTCCTATATGCATCATGCATGTGTTCAGAAACTTCAAACAATTCATCATAGGTTAAGTCACATACCTCTTCTTGATCTGATTGTTCAACATTATCTGCCATCAAGCAAAGGTTGGTGACTTCTTCTTCTTTTTCAGTCTCAGATGAGTCTGAAGCTGAGTCCGCCCAGAAAGCTCTTTGAAACTTCTTCTTGCCCTTGTTTACCATTGGTTTCTCCTCTACCTTCTCCTTGCTAGGAGTGGCTTTGAGTTTTGGGCAATCAGTCTTTATATGACCCGGTTTCCTACATTCATAACAAATCACTTCATTAGAAACCTTGCCATTTCTGTTAAACTTACCTCTGTTCCATTACTGACGTTTCTTCTGCTCCCTCTTTAAAAAGCTTTTGAATTGTCTAGTCATCAGTGCAATATCATCTTCATCCTTAGGTTGTGAGTGTTCACTCTCTAACTCTTCCACTTTTAATGCAATATTTTTCTCCTTTCGTGGTTCAGCTGCATCAATCTTTCTTTGACTTACTCCTTGCTCATAAGCAATGAGTGAACTAAGAAGATTGTCAATAGAATATATGTTTAGATCTTTAGACTCTATAATTGCAGTAATTTTAGCATCATAAGCAGTAGGTAAACATCGAAGAATTTTATTGACCATTTCAGCATTTGTTAATTCCCTACCAAGTGCATGCAAAGAAGTGACAATTTGTGTGAATCTTGTGTACATGTCAGAAATAGATTCATTAGGTTTCATGCGAAACAATTCATAGTCATGTAACAAGATATTGAGTCTTGATTGCTTAACCTCATTTGTCCCTTCATAAGTTATACAAAGTCTATCCCATATGTCCTTTCCGCTTTTGCAAGTGGAGACCCACATGTAGTCTTCAGATTTTAAAGCACAAAAGAAACTATTTAAACATTTGGCATTTAATTGTGCTAAGTCACGTTCTTCTATAGTCCAATTTGCAAAAGGTGTTTCTATCCTAACTCCATCAACTAATCTAGTTGGTTTTGTATAACCTTCCTGGACTAGCATCCAAATGCGATAATCAAGTGACTGTAAGAAAGTAGACATGCGTGTTTTCCAAAAATCAAAAGGAATATTGTCAAACAGTGGAGGTCTAGTGATAGAGTAACCTTCAGGTGTGTTTCGGTTTCCGAATGTAGCCATCTATGTTAATCAAAAAGTAGTTCAAACTTATGATTTTGAAACGTAGCTCTGATACCACTTGTTGAGTCTAGTAATTAGGTTGTTAAGCCTAAGTTAATGTCCCAAGGCTACCAGGAGGGGGGTGAATTGGTAGTTTAAAAATTTTAAACCCTCTTTTTAAAATTATGTTGAACCGAAATGAAATTGTTTCTTTTAAGTTTTTGTAGAAAAAGTTTTTCAACCACAGAGTTTTTTAAGACTAAAAATAAAATGCGGAAACATAAAAATAGTAAAGTAAATGACACCAGATTTATAGTGGTTCGGTCTAAAACTAGAACTACATCCACTCCCCAGAGGCACCCTCTGAGCATTGCACTAATACCAATAGTGACTCTCCTTTTGCACCCACAGCAAGGCGGAGAAGCCTTTACAACACACTCTTTTCACCACTCCCCGGTGCGGCAGAGAACCGTCATCGTTTTACACAATCCCCAGTGTTGGCAGAGAATCGTCGTCCTTTCACACTCTCCTAGTGTGGGCAGAGAACCTTTCGGCTATTTACACTCTCCAAGTGTAGGCAGCGAACCCTTCGGCTATTTACACTCTCCAAGTGTAGGCAGCAAACCCTTCGGCTATTCACACTCTCCAAGTGTAGGCAGTGAACCCTTCGGCTATTCACACTCTCCAAGTGTCGGAAGCAAACCGGATCTCCTTGACAGATCTTCTCACAAGAAATCTAGAAGTAGGAAAGAAAAGAGTGAAGTAATCCTAATTCACGAGTAGAGATTCTTACCTTTGAACTCCAAGTGAAGCCTTCACGCTCTAGTGATAGGAATCCTCCTTTGAATGCACTCTCACACTCTCTCCTTAGCTATTCTCTCAAGAGGCACGAAGATCAAATGACAAAAAGATTGGGTGGCAGTATAATTTGGTCTATTTATACAAAAGACAAGAAAAACCGCCCAAAAACTGCAAGTATTCAATTCTGTACGTAGTGGATCGTCCCGTACGATCGTGGATCGTCCTGGACGATTTTACTTAAACGCTTTGAAACGACCCTATTTGTATATGTGTACGAAATATTTTCGTACAAGCTGATCGTCCCGTACGAACTAAGTTCGTCCGGTACGAACGGTTATTACTAGGTCGGTTCTAGAAACTGCTGAAAATCGTTCTAAGTCGGTTAATCGTCTGGACGAAAATTTGTTCGTCTGGATGAAATTTTTACAGAGACCCGATCGTCCTGGACGATAATTAATTTCATCTGGACGAAAATTTTACAGAGAGCAACTCGTTTTCTGACGATAATTAATTTCATCTGGACGAAAATTTTACAGAGAGCAACTCGTTTTCTGACGATAATTAATTTCATCTGGACGAAAATTTTATAGAGACCCGATCGTCCTGGACGATAATTAATTTCGTCTGGACGAAAATTTTACAGAGAGCAACTCATTTTCTGATGATAATTAATTTCGTCTGGAGAAAAATTTTACAGAGACCAAGTCATCCTGGACGATATTTAAGTTCGTCCCGGACGAATAGGACTTAGAAAAATTTTTCAAGCTAGTTCTATTCGTTTCATGTGCTCAATAGAAGATAACTGTCTGATCGTCCCGTACGATCTGATATCATCCCGTACGATCAGTATAAATTTTATATGATCTCCTTATGTGTGTGTGTATGTTTTTGTGATTTTTTGTTTTTTTTATTTCTATTTTTCTTACTTTTCTTTTTTCGTTAAATTTTTATATGTCTTTTCTCTGATCAACACACACATCACCTTTCTAAAAATGAAAAACCTACCACTTGTTTTTTCTTGAATTCTTATAAAAATTGTGTTTGACTTCTCTAAAAATAGTCAAAGGAAGGAAACTCATGATTTTGACTCTCAATCTCTGTTTCCTTAAACAGGTTATTCTACTTTTGATTTAAAATATTCATCATATTTTAAATTATATTTTGAAATTGAACTTTTTTCATCTCCCTACATTTTATCAATCGCATAGGAATCTTTTGCAAGATTGTTGAATCTACCTCATAATTTTCCTAATCAAGTAGTTCATTGTGTCAATAGAATGAGTTTACTTTTTTTTTTAAAATTTTAGAGAAGTAGCATATTAAAAAAAATGGCCAATGACGCCAAATCAAAAGATGCGCAATGACGCCAAATCGAGAAAGATATACAAAGTGTATCAAAAGAAAAAGATGCACAAAGTGCGCCAAAAACATGATAAGAGGCATAAAATGAGCCCACAAAGAGTATGCTTACTTTTTCTATTTTATTCAAAGCTTAAGAAAACCCTTGATATTTTTTATACTTGATTTTTATATCTTGATTCCTGATTCAACAATTCGTGCATTAATCTTCTATTAGATATATTTTATGAAAGGAGTTTTGAAAAATTAGTGTTTTTTTTTTCTAATTTATTCCATGATTTAGATATTGAATTAAAAAGTTTTCGAGCCTTTTTAAAGAACTTGAGTTTGGATTATCAAATTCTACATTTCTAACCTTTTTTGGACTATACGTTGTCAATACAATTCTACTAAGTTTTTGATTAAAATCAAGAGGTAACTTTCTCATTTTAAGAATATTTATTTTTCACTAGATCAGGGAATGTTTTTGTCTTTTGGTTGTTTTGTTTTTTGTGCCTCCTCTCATTTTGATAATGTCAAAGGGGGAAAACGTATTGTTGAATTTTTGTACTATTGTCATATTTGTATCTTTTGTTCAAAAATTTAAAAAATAACAAAAATATTTTTATCTCTGCTATTTTTAAGTATTATTCTAGTGAGGGGGAGATTAGGAGAAAATATCCCTTTTTTAAAATTCAAATTAAAATGTTTGCCATCATAAAAAAGGGGGAGATTTTTGCGAATCTGTTTTCATGATTTATGATTTTGATGATAGCAATCTCTCCTATTTCTCTACGACGGCCTTATTTACTAACATTTTAGGTCCACACAATCAGACTGCAATTTGGAACCAGCTCAAGATTGGGTAGACTAGGTCTGAGTCAGTTTGTACATTTTTTCCTTTCTTGATTCTATTATATTTGGTGTGGCTCCTGATGCTTTGTAACTTGGAAGATTTTCTGATTGTTCCCTAGAATTTACTGTTTTTGGTAACATTGTTCGGGACGATATTTATATCGGCCTGGACGATCTGTTCAAAAACAAAAACCCTAATTAGGGCATCCTCATTAAAGCAGCCGTCATTATGCAAAACACAACGTCCTAGACTATTTTGTATCGGCCAGGACGATAGGCTCAAAACAGAAAGAATCTTCCGCCAGATCTATTTATGAATTACTTATTTTTGGACATCGTCTAGGTGGATCGTCGAGGACTATAAAATATCGTCCAGGATAATTTTTCCAAAATTTTTCTGGAATTTAAGGTAAGTAATTATAACTTGATTGCATAATCAAATTGGCCTAGTCGATCGCAAAATCGTCCAGGCCGATACGTTGGACGATTGGACATCAAACAGCTATTTTTCAGGGCAATGTTCAGGATGATATTCCACGATTTGTTTTGATCATCCAGGATGATATATTATCGTCCTGATCGATATGAACAAACTTCTTTTGATCGTCTCAAATCGTCCCGGCTGATTGGGCTTATTTTGCACTGATCTTATAGGACGATATTAGTATCGTCCTGAATGATAAAGTCGGTAAATTGCATTAATGAGCTCATTTTGAGATATTCTATTTAAGATATGACATGACACTTGGTAAGTGTCTTTGGCAGCCATTGTAGCTTCGTTCTTTTGGGGGAAACTTGAAAAGAGAGCTTGAAAGGGAGCGAGGAAAGGGTGGAGTTTGAGAGAGGGAGAAGATCCTGTGAGGGGGGACTCAAGGGAGTGTGGAGGGGGTTCTACAAGGTTGCTCCGGCAAGCTCACACCTGAATACCGTCGGATTCAAGTATTGTCTCGAGGGAAGTTCACCAAAGAAGAAGATCTCTTTGGTGTTAAAGGACCCGGCGACTCCACTGCACCGGGGAAGGTGGATGTGATTTTGTAAGGGCTTCTCCACCTTGCTGTGGGGGCTAAAGGAGAGACACTTAGTTTAGTGCAATACTTGGAGGGTGCCTCTAAGGAGTGGACGTAGGTCAAGTTGACCGAACCACTTTAAATCTGGTGTGTTCTTTCTTTATTACTTCCGCTTTTGGTTTTTATTGTGGTGATATTGGTTTTGGTTTGTGTTTTTAATTATTGATTCTTCTTTTCCAATTCACCTCTCTCTTTATTAGTCTTGGGCCAGTTCATAAGGGGCCTAACATCCCTAACAAACTTTTAAGTGGTATTAGAGCACTTTCTAGTGTCATCTGAGCACTTTCACTTATTTTAGGTAGGAAAACTAGCTTCTGATTCTTGGGATGATAGCGTAAATGGATGGTCTTGTAGAAACTTCTAAGCTCACAGCTCATGTTTTATCCTTCCCATCTACCTTTTTTTTGGCCTTCCTCTAGATGAGAAATCCTCTGCAGTATTCCTTGCAGATATAGATAACCCAATCAGCAGAGTGGTGGTAATTTGTTTTTGGGCCAAGACCCTTCTTATTATTGTGCTTTCAGAATTTGATAGCCTTTTAAAGACTGAGACCCTCTTTTGGGGGAGCTCAATGGTACTAACAACTCAGATTGGTTGCGGTCGACATAGTGGTGGATGCATGTGACGAGAAGCAACATTAATAACATAAATCCTCCTAACAGGCTCTTCAGTATCCATGTCGTATACTAGAACGACAGTAGCACTTATAATAGCTATAGAGAACTGTAGCTCACTAAATTTAATGGCGATGCCTAAGTTTCCAATGTTTTTTTTTTTTTTTGAAGAAGCGAAAACCATTGCATTAAGTAAAATAAAAAACCAAATACAACCTAGGAATTATTCTTAATAAGTTCCTCCTTTAACAAGGAAATAAAAGAAGGAGGAACCTTATTAAAAGTAATATTCTCCCAAAGGAAATCACTAAAAGTTGCATAGTTAGCATACAAGTCCGCTAATTTATTGCAATTTCTTTCTATACAATTGAAAATAACATGATTAAAATCCATAAATCTCTTTCCTCCTTAGATAACAAACAATTGAAATCCCCCTACAACCATAGGCACATGTTTGGAAGAGAAAACTACTAACTCCCTCTAAATCTCCATCCTTTTATACACATCCTTGCTCCCATAAATTGTTGAAACCCTCCATAAACCTTTATTAGTCACATTCAACTCACCAATCACAACTTGGTAAGGAAGCCACTGAAGACTTCAACATCATTAGAATACCTCCAGACAACCCATCTACTGGAACATGATTGTAGTCCCAATCCACACCAATCAAATAATCAACTACCTTATTATCTAAAAAAGATAACTTGGTTTCCAACAAACCAACAAAAAAAACCCTATGCTCCTTAAAATCCTCCTTAAGATAAAGAGAAGCTTGGCTCTTTCTAGATCTATAATTCCAAAGAACAATCAAATCTATTAACTATTAAGAGGGAAAGAATTCACCACCTTATCTTTCATCTCCCCATCCAATGTTCTATTTCTAAGAAAGTACTTTATAGAAATAAGTCCTCTCAATTCTTTCAAAGGCATCTGTTTTACACAAGAAGAATTTTCCTCCTCACATCCAGATTCCACCTTTAGCTCAGCTTTGTAATCCCTAAAAACTACACCAAGTTCTCCTTTATCATTCACAAAACAAGACACTCCATCTACATTCTCCTTGAAGATCTCCCCCTCTTCTCTTACCTCACTTAAAACATTAAACTTATTATTGATAGAAGGAGATTAATGTGGTTTAGAAACCATACCAATATCTGAATCTGAATTGAACACTTGCTTAGAGCAATCTTCATTAGTTGCAGCAACCACTTTAGGAGGAGAAAGTACATCTTACACAACAACGTCCACCACAGGTCTTCCTTTAGCAACATCCACCACAACAATTTCTTTTACAACTCTACCCATATTTTTCTTTAAATTGAGTCTAGCATCACGCACCACGGGTCTTCTTGCTCCAGGATTTCTGAATTTATTTTTCCCATAATTTACATGGACCCAAGGTACATAATCATCTTCACCAACATAAGTTTTACCATACACCTTGTGATTATTAGTTGAGGTTGTACCCATAGGAGGAATTTCATCTACACCAATGATCTTAGGTTGCTTAGAAATGTCTTCCATGTGGTCCATCCTTATCTCTGGACAATTATTTTTCACATGCACTAACCTAACACAGTTGAAACATAAAGCAGAAATCCTTTCATACTCTATATTCAAAATAATTTGCCCGAACACCCCTCTACCCAAACACCAAGGGGAAGCTTATTCTCTAACTTTATACAAACATAAACTCTAGCAAACTCTCTTCTGTTCCATTTAAATGTGCTTCCATCAATCAAATATGGGGAGTTAACCTTAGATGCAATCCTGTACACATTGATTTCATCCCAACACTATAGTGGTAAATTGGGTATTCTAATCCATACTGGAGCTGATAAACCTTTCAAAGAAGAAAGAGAAAACATTGGAGACCATTTTTCCATACCAATGATATGCCCATTAACTTGCCAAGGTCCATTATTATGAATTGAATCCATAGCTTCATCATGATTAAAAACACATAAATTCTATCCATTATTAAGCACAGGAAGACTGAATTTGCCAAACTGTGACTATTGCTTTCTAAGCTCAAGACTAACCACATGAAGAGGAACATTATCCCAAAAGACTTTGATAACCAATGCATTTTGCAATTTTTTTGCATTCTCCATTTTATTCTGCATATGAAGCTTCACCACAGAGACAACATTCGATAAATAAAGCCCATAGTTTAAATCAATTACACAGATATTTTCTTTTTTTCTTCCACATATTATGCAAACCATTACCATGAGATTCTTTGGGTGTTAGTTCAAAAACAACCTTAAAATTACATGAGTCCTGCTCTCTAGATTTACAATGATGAATAGAGAACATGTCAATAGCTACATGATTAATCTTTGAGGAAATGACATCAATATTACTTTCACTCTCTGAGGGAACAACAACATCATTCTCCAAAGGAATGACAACCAGCTTATCAATAATAGCTTTATCCAAAGAAGAATCAATCTTAGAGTTAAAAACATTTCTACAATCAGCCGACGGGATAGTCTTGCCTATGCCATTAACACTTAACTTAGAATTAGAGGAAGATGCTAGAACATTCGCCATTAAATTACCTGATAACTCTTTGGGAATTGGATTTGCCAATTTAAAATTATTTTGAATCAAAACATCCTTTCCTTTTCCAAAAACGGGAATAATTTTATAGAAGTCAAAAGACCACCTTCATTGATTACCAAGGCTTTACCATTCTTCATTTTTAATCTTGCATCTTGAGCATATTGATTTAAAGAAATACCTATCGCTTCATCGTGAAAAGATGACAAAGAACAAGCTAGGACCACCACACCACTAGAAAAGGATGACGATCATCCATAGCACCACCTAGACCATATGTTTGATGAACATTCTCAGCCATCAGAAGTCCTGCCAAAAAGCCCTCAATGGAATTTAAAAAAAAATTCTTTCTCTCTCTAAAATCTCAGACCTTCTCTCTCTTAGTGTACCAATTTTAGAGCTAAAATTTTTCAAAAAATTTATAATGTTAATGATAGCATTTGTCAATTGAATATTGGCACCATGTCTCAGCTGGACAGTGAAAGAAGTGTTCCGGAGGTCCATTTTACATAAAATAAAAGTTGAGGATTAGAAATTAAGATTTGATATATTACCCTGTACTTTCAAAGTGCAGGGACTCAATAGAACAAAATGATAAAAGGATAATTTGTATAATTTTAAAATATTATTTAGATAATTTTTAATTAGTTTAATTTAAAAAGAAGGAATTTTATAAATGACCTTCATATCTTAACTCATCAAATTTTACTACTATTATAGCTTAAATATATGGATAGCCAAAGATGGAAAAAGAAACCATTCCTAGGTCGCTAGAAATTTATAGGCTCCAAAAATTTAGTCCCCAGCCTCCCCTCTCTCGGGGGAGTTTTAACTAATTAATTTCCAAGGTAAAATTTAAGAAGGTAGATTTAGTATGAAAATAAGACACTACTTAGAGATTTCACCCTCATTTTATGAGGACTTAATGATCTAAGTTCAGGTTTCCTATAGGCACAAGCCCCTATTATTAATTACCCCTATTGATAATGAGAGAGAACTTTTGATTTAACACTAATCGTTAAGTAGTTACATAGTATAGAGCATATAGTAGCAATATAAGCATGAGTTTTTTGAGTAATTGATATTTAAAATTTGAAATGCACCATCTTGCACTTAAAGCAGATGGTGGGATAATAGATGATGGACTCGATCAAGATCCCATAGTTCCATCATCCTGGGCTATTATGGTCTTTGGCCTACTTAGTGAGAGGAGGTAGTCAACCCAACTTGATAAAAGGATTCTTATTGTTAGCCATGGGTTGCTTCATGCAATGGTACCTTGTAGACCTGATGAATATTTTACTAAGGAGATAAATTTTAATCCACCCTAGCTAACATAGGGCTTTATGCCCTATGAATTATATCCTATTAATTTATTGCTTAATTATTTAAAACCATTGAGGAACATATGGGCTGTGACCATTACTATAATTTAGTGGGCAATTTTAAAGAAAACCACCTAGTTTAGAGGGCCCCAGTCATAACCATTTAATTGCATTTCCATTTGGAGAAAATACCACCGGTCAGAGGAAAAATGCCATGTCCTTACTAGGAAGAGTTTGCTAGAGAATAAATCTTAGCAACTAGACATTTGCTCTTTGTGAGCTAAAGTAGTTTTTAAATTGTCCTCCTTGGTAAGCTATTGTGAAGAATGGATGGATTTTGCTTTAAATATTTTGATGATTGATTTCATTTTAAATATTTTTTATTTTGTTATTATTTGGATCTTTAGATTTTATGGGCCTCTGAGAGGCATTTTGAATGCTGGAATTATCCTCTCTTACGGAGATTCACATTCAACACGGCCTTCGTCAAGGTGATTTTCAAATCACTTGAAGTGTTCATATTTTTATAAGTTTTGGAGGCATTTGAATATTTAGAATTGACCCCTCCAATTGAAATCTACATTGAATATGACCATCATCAAGGTGATTGGGTGATTTCATTTTATTATTCCAACCTTGCCGACTCTATTTAATTACAAACGAAGGATTAGGTTTAGTTCCTGATTTTAGAGTTGTCATATATATATAAGGATCGAGATCTTGTATTTGATAAATGAATTTTTCTTTTAAAAGACCTTCGAGGCCTTATATGAATGTATAAAATAAAAACTTTGATTAATTTAATGAGTCATGATCATGGGAGCTTATGGTTTTAGTAGTAAATATTTCTTCTGGTAGACCTTGAAGGCCTAATATGAATGTATAAAATTAAATACTCTGGTCGACGCTATGATTGTGTATTTATTTGGTGGTTCAAGTCATGTTAACTCTAGTACATTAAAGGAGGAGGATCAAAATTAATCCTAAGTTCACTTTTGACCCACACGACATTCTCAAGTAGGGGTTTAGGCGCATAATGCACCAATTGATGCATCTGTATGTATTTGGTATATTTGTATTATATAATAGGGGTAAGGACTCATAGGTGACACCCTTCAATGATTTTGGCACGTCATGAGCACTTTAATGAAGGTTCGTGCAACCCGTGACAAGTAACAGTGAACTATTTTATTTCTTTTTGAAGATTGATGTTCACAGGACATACGAGCCTTAACTTTAATAGCTGACAAGCATGTTACCTAAAGCACTTGTGCACCCGTGACTTATAATTTGATGGACAATTCTCACTTTATTATGAAGCTTTTAACCATAATAATTATTGGGGATATACGAGAATTCCTACTTGTTAATGCATTTTCAAAGGGAAAGGAAAATAATTTTTACTTTTATCCCTCCCCTTTTTAAGATAATTATTGCCTATATTCATGTGTATGTATGACCCAATATCGTACTATATAAACAGAGACGACTAAATTGAAAGTTATGATTTTTTTTTAAACCTACTACATAAGAATTCTTATAAAATCATTTTTACAAGAGACTTTGGTTTTTGAAGAAACTCTGAGGGCGATCTTTTCTTGAGAGCTTTAGGGTTAGAGAGAAAGAAGTGGTGAGGTAGTGTGAGAGGGAGAAGTAATGGGAGGTGTTTCAAATGCTTACTCTTGGCCAACCTATATCTAGCTTCCTTCTATGGCCTTGGAGAGTTCTTAAAGATTTTCTTGGGAGAAAAACTTCAAAGTTAAGTGTCTAGGATTCTCTATTTACACCAGGAAGGTGAAAAAGGATTGTTGTTCTCTGCCTTCACCAGAAGGCTGAAAAAGGATTATGGTTCTCTGCCTTCACTAGATGGGTACAAAAGGATTGTGATTCTCTGCCATCACCAGAAGGGTGAAGAAGGATTCTAGGTTCTCTGCCTTCTCCAAGAGGAAGAAAAAGAATTGATGGTTCACTGCTATCACCTGGAGGGTGACAAAGCTTTTAGTGCTCCATCACACTAAGGTTAGTGGAAGGAACTCTTGAAATGGCATCTCCGCCTTGCTGTGGGTAAAAATGGAGAAACTATAGTGATTTGTGTAATATCAGAGAGAAGGATTCTAGGGAGTGGATATAGGTCAAGGTTCACCGAAACACTAAATAATCTAGTGTGCACTTTCTTGTTTTAACTTTTTTGCACTTTTTTATTTTTTTGCAATTTTAGCTTAACGTATGAATCTCATTATATACCATAAATTACAATTAGATTAATTTGTGGTTTTAAAAAGAAAAAAATTGCATATCTTAATTAATGTATTTGTGCTTTAAAATGAAAATTATTTTAAACCTTGATTCACTTCTGAATGTATTAAAATAATTATTTCTTTTAGAATTGTTTTTCAAAATCATTCTCTTGCAAGAATTTTTTATTATTATAGTAATTATTTTTAAAAGTAATAATTCACCCTCTCTTGGTGCACCTCAAGTTAGTTTATCTAAGTATTATGACCTCTCCAAGCTTTTAAGTGATATTAGAGAGGGTCTTGAAATTTTTATTTTAAAATATTCAAGAAAACATAAAATGGTGCAATTTAGAAATAGGAGTATTGTGAAAGGGTTATTCAATAACCTTTCCACCATTATTTGAAAACATTCCTTTCAATTTTTAAAAAATTTGCATGTCTATATTTCTACATTCTATTAACTATAAAATTTGGCATATGATTCAAACAGGTTATTCAATTCTAAAGTAGTTAATGGTGTCAAAATTGATATTCCCTTTACTGGATAAAATCATGAGAACTGAGAATTTTTATAATTAAATGCTAAATGTTTAAATTATTTTTCTATGCTTTATAATATGTAGACTATATAAAAGTATCTAGGGGAAGGAAATAAGGGATAGAGTGTGCATTACATATGAGGCAACAAGTGAAGTTAAATAGTCTAGGTTAAATTTTACTGCATGACTATAAACTATTTTTCATGAAACCTAGGGAGACTATATCTAAAATGTACAGTAGGTTCACCAAGATAGTGACATCCTTGCTTGCACTATATAGGGAACTCCCTAATTTTAAAAAAAGTTAATAAGATTTTATGTTGCCTGCCTAATTGTTTAGATACTAAAGTCATAGCTATTTTTGAACCAAAGAATTTAAATACTTATGCTATAAATAACTTATTTGGGCCACACATTGCCTATGATCAAGGTGTGTCTCAAAGACTGCTTGATGTAGGTAATAAGAACAAGGAGAACTTCGTGGCTCTGAAAGCAAATGACTCGGATAGTTACAGTTCTATAGATAAGGAGGATGATGACAATGTGTTGATGAACCATCAGTTCAAGAGCATAAAAAGGAGGTTAAATCATCATCAATAATAATGGAACAAATTCCAATGCACTAAAAATTTTAAAGCTTCATCTGACACTATATTCTTTGAATATAAAAAATCAAGACATCTCTAAAAAGACTGCCCCATCTTAAAAACTCGCTCGACTAAAAAGACATGTGAAGAAAAGGAGAAATTTAGGAATGGGAAGAACAGGGTATAAAAGATATTTTGGGCTGACTCCACCTTAGAATCATCAGAACAAGAATCAAAGAAGGAGGTAACAAATCTGTATCTCATGAATATTGATATTCATTATCATTTTTATCAAGATGAGGTATGTCAACTATCCTGTGATTAAGAAGATGAGGTATCTTGATTGGTTTGCTCATTATTTCAGGAAAATTCATGATTTGTATAGGAAACTTAAGAAGATGTATGATAGCTTAAACACTAACTTTGTTAATTCACAAAAAAGAACAAACTAGTTGATAATTGGGCATTCTACTTTAGAAAGTGATCACTTGTATTTACTCGATTTATATGGTGCATTAAATAAGAAGCATGTTGACCTAACTAATGCACATTAATCCTTAATGACAAAGCATCTTGAGTTGGAAGAATCATTTAAAGAAATAGAAACACTTGCTAGTGAATTAGATAGTGGTGAGCATGCATTGAAAGTAGAAGTAGCAAATCTTTAAAGTGCAAATGAATTCCTAAAAGTAAATGTAAATGCTCTTCATGATAATAAGCATTCACCTACTTTTGTATAGGGGCATAACTCATGACCATAGCATGTAACATACAACCCTAGGAAGAGGAACCATAACCCACATAGACTAGTGAATCCTCTTTCTAGTGTTTGTTGTCATTCTTATGGCAGGCTAGGTCACATAGATCACACTTGCACTATCCACTATAGGACACATTTATTGTTGAGGCCAAAATAACTTGCACCACAACATAACATGCTCGCGAGTCATTCATGAAAGAATAAGGTGTAACCCAATCTCACTTGGGTTCCCAAATCTAAAGTTTGATTGACTTTGTATGAGTGCCCTCATAAAATACCTAATGAGAGAAGTGATACATGGATAGTGGATGCTCAAGGCACATGATTGAAGATTTGAAGCTATTCCTCACGCTGGAGGCTAAGTAAGCTGGAAAGGACAGACTAGGAGACTACACCACTAAGAAAGTGGTTAGCTCATATATAATTTGTAACTATAAGAATTTTATGATTAAAAATATCTTATTAGTAGATGGTTTAAAGCATAATTTACTTAATATTAGTCAGTTATATGATAAGGGTTTTAATATTAAATTTTTATCTACATAATGCATGATTACCTTAAATGGTAGATTATTCTTAGAAGGGAAAAGAGTAAATAATACTTATATGCTTGATTTGAAATGCATCGAATATTCTAATTCCCTATGTTTAAAAACTATTATTAATGAATCTTAGCTATGGCATATGAAACTATGTAATGTCAGTATGAAGACATTTAGGAATATCACAAAAAAAGACCTTGTTAGAGGTATACCCTAGTCATATTTTATTAAGGACCACCTATGTGATCCATACCAACTAGGAAAATAAGTTAAGTCTTTAATTCATTCAATTAAGAACATAAACACCTCTAGGCCACTAAAAATTCTTCACATGGACCAA
This sequence comes from Dendrobium nobile, assembly GCA_022539455.1. Lineage (NCBI taxonomy): Eukaryota > Viridiplantae > Streptophyta > Magnoliopsida > Asparagales > Orchidaceae > Dendrobium > Dendrobium nobile. Next base: position 13,605,267 of record CM039725.1, read on the forward strand.
TTTGGACATGTTAATACTGATAACCTAGGAGGGAAATCATATGGATTTATAATCATTGAGGACAATTCTAGATTCACATGGGTTAGATTCCTAGAACAAAAGAGAAATTTTTTTGAAAAATTCGTATCCTTCACCCCCAAGATACAAATAAATTAGGATGTGAAATATCAATCATTTATGGTGATCAGGGTGGAGAGTGTGAGAAATTTTTTTTTGAATCCTATTGTCAAGAGATAGAGATAGAGCATAACAAAATGGAATAAATAAAAGGAAAAATAGAACTTTGGTAGAAGTTTCTAGGGCTATGATAGTTGAATATTCTCTCCTTACATACTTTTGGGTAGAAACAATAAATACTGCTTATTTTGTTTTGAATAGGGTGAATGTTAATTCCATGTTAAGTAGGATACCCTATAAATTTCTTAAGGGTAGGACACTCAACCATTCACACTTACATGTCCTTGGGTGTATATATTTTATCCTGATCAATGAAAATTCAACTTTAGAAAAATTTGATCTCAAATATGATGAAAAAGTTTTCTTATGTTATTCATCTTTAGCTAAGGCCTATAAATTTTAAATAAGAGGACCTTGTAGTAGAAGAATTTGCTCATATTATGTTTGATGAATCTGATAAAACCTTTATATATAGACTAGAAAATGAAGATGTAGAGGTCATCTGAGCTGTAGAAGCCATTTACTTAGGGGATAGAGTAGAACCTCAAGAGCCCTTGCTGAGAGAATGGAGATACTCCAACTTTACAGGTTGTAGGTAGATAGGAAAAGCACTTTGGAAACCTATCAATTTATAGGATAAGCATTAGTTTCCTAGTCCAGTAGAAAGTAAAATTCAATAGCCCTATCCATCATTGAGGTAGAATGCATTACTATAGGAAGCTATGTTGCTCAAGTCTAATGGCTAAAGCAATAAATCCAAGATCATGGACTACCTATAGGCACTCTTCCTATCATGTGTGATAATACTAGTGCCATTTTCATATCCAAAAATCTGATTCAACATGCCCGTATAAAGTATATAAACATTAGGTATCATTTTATAAGAGATCATGTAGCTTAAGAAGATATAGAACTGCACTATATAGCTACTAGAGACTAACTGATATACATCTTTACCAAACCGCTAGCCAATGAAACCTTTAGCACCTTGAGAATAAGACTGGGTGTTAAAGACATCCTTGCTTGATTCAGGATGAATATAAATTATTCTATCAATTAAAAACAACCATACTTTTTGTGTGCTTCAAGTTTATGTTATTTTTAATTTATGTGTTGTTTGTGTATATTGTTTAATTTATAATTATTTTTTTATTATTATTTAGTAGGTGCAACCTGATCATCACATACTATTCATTAGCCAAAAACAAAAAAAAAATTAAAAATATTAAAAAATATAAATTTAAAGTTTATTCAATTCATATTATATGATTCTATTTATATTGTACAATCTACACATCTGTATGCAAATCACTGCCCTCGATTACAATTTTTATTTGAGGAATTGCAAATTGCATTAAAATAGGAAGAAAAAACTATTACAAGCTTAAAAAAAAACTAAAAAACTTCCATTTCCAAACAAAGGAAAGGAAACCATAAGGAAAAGCAAATAAAGCATAGAAAAAGTGTATATGCAAAATAAAAAAAAAAAAAGACATAATGGAAATAAGATCCACTAATCCTCACTTTGAACCGTTTGAGGTGTTGGGGACACCAAATTTTTAGAAAAATAAAAAAAGGTTGGTTAGTATCCCAGAGTTTCACAGTAGACAAAAAGTGACAACTAGGTAGAATCTCAACTTCCATTACTCTAAAAGCATAATGCAAAAACACAAAACGGATAAACTTAAAACCAAGAGGCCAAACAGCCACCTCGTCATTGCAGACACCAACCAACAAACTCATCAATGTAGTCAACCCACTGATAGAAAAGAACTCTAAAATCTCCATTCCCTTCAAGTCTTCAACAATCATGACATGATCTTCAAAGATCAAAGCAGCAGCATCCATTGGTTTAGTTGGGATATGATCCAATCTAAAGCTATCACCAATACATCCATCAACAAACACCTTGGAGAAGCGGCAACCTGAGAGCAGAGAATCAGAGATCTAAGAGCTGATAAGCGGAGATCGCAATTTTGGAGATTCTTTGGCGATTGGAGGTGCTCCGTCGACTCGGCGTGGCTGATGGAGTTCCATGGTGGGAAGTTTCTTTTGTGTCAAGATTTTGTTGGGTTAAATTTGATTTTTATGGATCAACTAACTGTAATTCGTATTTGATGAAGCTTTTGTTGTTAGAGGTTCTTCGTTGGTCTAGTAAAGCTGAAGATTACCCTTGGTGTGGATTTTCTTTTGAGTTTTCTTCTGATTTACTTTTGTTTGAAGAGGATTTTAGTGTCGCGACTGATTTGAAGTCTATTATGGCGGAGTCTTTCCTGATATTGGTTCTTTGCTGGCTTGGTTTGGATAAATTTTTTGCTTGTTGTGTGATTCAAACGGTGTTAGATCTGAATTATTCTTGATTGATTTTGGTGATAATACTAGTTTGAAGGTGATTTTGGAGGAGTATATTCGTTGGCTTGACGTAGGCTATAATTATACTTGGAATGAATTTTTTGCTTGGTTAGAATTCATTCTGGATTTGTTCTGGTTTCTTACTTTTCTTGATTCCAATTTTGATTTGATAATGTTCTTGGCATGTAATCTCTTCTTGTTCAAAAGATTGTTGGTGTATGGAGGTTTGGATTGTAGAGGTGGTTCTTTCTATTCTGAAGAACCAGTTTCAGATTTCTTAAATATTTTTGGAAACAATGTGCTGCCTACGGTTGTGGACAGAAGACACAAACTCTATTTTATTATTAAGGGAATAGTTATGTTTCGAGTAGAATTTGGTATGATTGCCACTGGTTATGTAGCTATATGGAAGGCTTTTTATGGTGAAGCCGGAGATATTGCAGCGATTATGTGTGTGGTGATGGTTATCTTTTTGTATGGTTTTAGTAATGTTGAGTATGTTTGGCCTCATGATGTTGGAATCGACGTTATTGCTTCGTCGACTTTATTTGGATCGTCCAAGGCATTTTTTTTATGTATTGGTGATGGCTTAGATGGGATCATATCCCAACTAAATCTATGGATGTTTTTTCTTTGATCTTTGAAGTTCATGTCATGTTGGTTGAAGACTTGAAGGGAATGGAGATGTTCTTTGAAGAACAAGCCTTATTTGTTGAAGACTTTAAGGAATTGAACATTACTAGTTTTTTACTTGCCAGAGTGAGGTGTGTGGTGGTGATTATCAGTTCATATGACTTTGTTTGTGAAGAGTCCGATTCTTGGACTCTTGAAGTGGGAGTCGGTGATATTGTTTCATCGACTTTGTTTTGTTCGTCCATGGTGGTTTTTGTTGGTTGCATTGAGGTTTCAGTGTTTTCTACTCTTGATTGGAGCTTGTTGATCTCTAAGGATGTTGATGGAGGTTCTTTTGATGTTTTGGATTCTATTTTATTTGTTCTTTTTGTACTTCTTGGAGTAGTTTGTCGTTTGTTTGGTTTTCTAGTAGGTTTTTTTTTTTCTTTTTTAAAACTAATGTAATGAAATGTGAAATTTTTACTATGTTTCTTTTTCTAACTTTTGGGAACTATAGGATACAAACCAACCTTTTAGGTTGTTTCAATTTTGGTGTCCCCATCACCCCAATGGATTTAAAATGGAATTTAGTGGATCACATGTCCATTATGATAGTTTTAAAAGGCTTGTTTTCGCTTTCTAGTTTCAAATAGTTGTTTCTTCTTTTTAATGCAATTTGCATTTCTTCAAAAAAAATTTTTTGACAAACACCATGGACGATCCAAACAAAGTCGACGAAGCAATAACACCGACTCAAACATCAAGAGGCCAAGCTATGACCTCAACACTACTAAAATCATACAAAATGATAATCACCACCACACACATAACCCTGGAAGGCAAAAAAAAAATAATATTCAATTCCTTCAAGTCTTCAACGAACAAGAGTTGATCTTCAAAGAACAAAGAAGTAACATTCTTAAGCCTTGATGGGATAAGCTCACACCTAAAGCTAGCTCCAATACGTCTAGGAGGATCCAAGCAAACTTCCATAAAGGAACCAAACAATATTAAATCAATATCTGCAAAAACTCCAGCTTCACCAGACAAAGCCTTCCATATAACGGCATAAAGAACGGCAAACATTCCAAAGTCCGCTTGAAACATAATTGCTCCCTTAATACTAAAAAAGAATTTTAGTCTTTTGTCCACAACCGTAGGTAGAAAAAAAAAATTAATAGAACACTATTATATCCTAGATTCTTCAAGAATCCATATGAAACCAGTTCTTCTAAATAGAATGATCCACCTTTATAATCCAAACACCCATACACCAACAATCTCTTAAACATCAACCAATCACATGCCAAGAACACTATCAAACAAAATCTAGAATTAAGAAAAGAAATAAACCGTAACAACTGCAAATTACAAAAACCACACATAATAATGAAATTTAACCTAGCAAAAAATCATTCCAAGAAATACTATAGGCAACATTAATCCAACGAAAAGCCTCCTCCAAAATTACCTTCAGATTTTTTGGACAACCCTTAGCCAAATCAATCCAACAGAGAACCGCCGTCAGGAAAAGCTTTGCCAAAATCGACTTCAAATTGGTCGCTACAACAAAATCATCTTCAGACAAAATAAAATTAGATATTAACACAATAGAAAATCCACACAAAGAGTATTCAATAGCCCCACCAGGTCAGAGGAGAACCTCTACTAGAAAAAGTTCTCCGCATAAATCATGTTGTCAACCAAAATCTCACCAAGGAACTCCGTCAGCGATGCCAAGCCGATAGAGAACCACTAATCGCCAAAGTTCTAACAAAATCTCTAAGATCACCTTCTCTGCCAAGATCTAAATAATGTCATAAATTTGTTTAATTATTGGTGATCTTACTATACGATACACGTGTCAAAGGTTGTTGGACAATTTCAAGCTGATTAGTATGATAATAATTCCACTTCATATTATACGAACACATGTTCATATTATATGATCCAATTAGTCGAAAAGCATACATATAAATCCTCAGGATGAATAAAATCTCTTAAGATCATCCAGTATGATAATGATCATATTGTATAATTTTACTACCTTTTTCTCATAAGTCGTATGTATAATTTAACTCTTTATAATCGAACTGTACAATCTCAAATCATACTATGTGATTACCTAAACATTATATAAAATGGAGGGATTTTCTTAGTTCAATCTACTCAACCTTTAATTCCTTCTTATTTCAAACCAATACCCTCAAAACTTTAAAGTTCTCAAATGGCTAGATGTAGCAAATGAGTTCGCATGACCCAAGGAGGCTCTTCCTCTCATCACCCAGTTAATGAAAGATTTCAAACCACTAAAGCTGAAGCAGTGCATCACCCCTTGAGAATGCTAAACTAAGATTGACTAAACTTCAAGGTGTTAAACCTTTTTGCTTCCACAACTACTTAATTTCTTCTCACTTTTGCGTTTCCCTTCAACTCTAAAATCCTATATGAACTTGTAACAATCCTTAAGATTTGTACTAAGGCATCCATCATGACTTCCTATGTGTCACCTCCATGTAGAATTCACTAAAAAGGATTTAGGGGAATATATCCGCCTTTCTAAAAAAGGACCTTGTCTCCAATCCATGGCCTCTAGAACTGATTTTGGTTAGAGTGTTTTAAATCTAATTATCCTAAATGTCTCTCTAAATCAACACCAACCTTTAGTCCACTCTTTCAATCAAAATGCCCAAATTATCCTGCATGTTCTTTGAACCTCAATCATACCTAAAGCTAGCAATCTTGTCAACATTACTCCACTCCTTTCCATGGTTACCTATATAAAAATGTCAGATACATAATTTGATGAAGCTCAAATGCTTATCAACAATATCTAATATTTGACTCCCATTTGAATTTTAATAACTAAGAGAATGAAAAAAGTCACCCTTTTCATGTCATTTTTTACATCCTTAATAAGAAATATGAAATTATATACCCTGCTCCTCCTGACAATGTTCTTATATTCTATATTGATGCTTCCTTATGTATTCTATTTCATCATCAATGGGGTAAAGAGCATGAAAAACTTTATTTTGATGAAAAGGGGGAGCTGCTCCTATAGCTGCACTTGCACCAGAACTAGTGCCACCACCTCCACTAGCCTACCACTCTCATCCTCACGAGGATATAATATAGAGGCTTGATCGAGTAAAAACCTGCCGGGACTCACGTATTTAATAGTAATAATAGTAACATAAGGTGGATATGGGGTTGTTCGGGGAGCAAGTTTTCTCAGTCCAAGATTAATTCTCCTTAATCCACAAATATTTTCAACAACAACCACAACAACCACCACCTGATCAGGGATCTTCCTAGTTTTAGTTTTCTTGTGTGATGTATTTCTTATCTTTTTTTTTTTTTTTTGTAGTTCCCTCCTTTTTGGTGATGTCAAAAGGGGGATTAAGTGTTTAGTTGTCTGTATGTTTGAATTTATTAATTAGTCTTTTTTATTATATTCTTTTGATTTTATTATTTTATATTTTTATTTTAATTCATTAAAAATAAAAAATAAAAACTTATTTTTACCTTACCCCTATTTTTAATTCTATCTCCTAATGAGGGGGAGATTAGTAGAAAAGAATATTAATTTTCATTTTAACCAAAAATGTTTTCTACATAAAAAAGGGGGAGATTATTACAATCTAGGTTGCCTAGCTTGTGATTTTGATAATAAACATTATTAATTGAGACTTTATTTCTCCAAGCATATATTGGATATTTCTTTTGTTTATGCACACTAATATTTTTGGTATAACATACATCGATAAAAATTTTTGAAGACTCAAATTTAGGTAGAATAGGATGTCAATAAAAATAGTTTATAATTTTAACTTTTTTAGATTTTCCAATTTTTGAGTTTGGCCATGTAATGGTTCATACAAAATTGGTGACCACGCACACGTAGAAGTAGTGAGTAAAATTTGTAATGTAAAATTTTTGAGCTAATCGTACCATATGATTACAATCAAATTATACAATCAGTTATATGAAGAAGAAGGCTAATGACTAATTAAATCATTAATGTTAATGAGCTAATTGTATTGTATGATTTAGATTATACTTTGCAATTTGTCTTAATATGAGAAATTCTAGCCACTATAAAAATAAAGTAAAAATTTTAAAAAATAAATTTTGAACTAATTGTACTATATGATTACAATCATATTATATGATATTTAAAATCTTACTTTAATTATCCCCTATAATTAGTAAATCAAATCATGGCTAATTAAATGTAGCTAACTGTAATGTATGATTGATAGGGATGAAATCTGGTCGTCCTAGATATCCTACCAGACGAAACCTTAATTTTTAAACTAATCATATAGTACAATATTTATATTATACATTATAAACTATAGGTATTAAACTAACATTACTATATGATGTGAATCATATTGATTGATCGACAAAGATGATTTTTAATCATCACCAAGATCTTTCTGTGTGAACATAGCTAAATTAAACTAATTATACCATATGAACTTATGATCATACTATATGATATATTTGCTAAAATTGAATAGTTTTTTTGAATAATTGTTATTATCTTATTGGATGGGTCATGTTTTGGAATTGATCGCACTGTAAGACCCAAGATCATACTATACAAACAAAGATGGTTAAATTGAAAAATTAGGATTTTTTTTTAAGCCTACTACTTAAGCAATCTTTTGATGTATTTTTTACAAGAAACTTTGGTTGTTAAAGAAACTCTGAGAGAGATCATTTCTTGAGAGCTTTGGGGTTAAAGAGGAAAAGGAAGGTGAGGTTGTGTGTGAGGGAGAAGTAGTGTGAGGGGTTTCACATGATTTCTCCAAATAAGCCTACATCTCGCTTTCTCCTGTGGACTTGGAGAATTCTTGAAGATTCTCTTGGGAGAAAAGCTTCAAATTCAATAGTCTAGGGTTCTCTAACTTCACCAGGAGGGTGAACAAGAATTGTGGTTCTTTGCCTTCACTATAAGGGTGAAAAAGGATTGTGGTTCCCTACCTTCACCAAGTGGGTGAAAAAGGATTGTGGTTCTATATGAACACCAGGAGGGTGAAGAAAGATTCCAAGTTCTCTACATTCTCTAGAAGGTAGAAAAAGGATTAAAGGTCCAATATCATAACTTAGAGTGTGACATATCTTCTAATTCTCCATCACAACATGGTTGGTAAAAGGGAATCTTGTAAGGGCTTCTCTTCCTTGTTATGGGGTGAAAAAAGAGATTGTGTTTATTATTGTAATACTCAGAGAGGAGGACTCCAGAGAGTGGATGTAGTTGGTCAAGATTAATCGAACAACTATAAAATCTGGTGTGCTCTTTCTTATTTTTACTTTTTTGTACTTTTAATTTTCTATAATTTTAGCTTACTACATGAATCTTATTATTTACCATAAACTTCAATTAGATTAGTTTGTGGTTTGAAAAAGATTAAAACATTTCCATATCTTGATTAATATATTTGTGCTTTAAAGTGAAAAATATATTAATCCTTGATTTGCTTCCACGTGTATTAGAATAATTATTTCTTTCAAAATTATTTTTCAAAATCATTCTCTAGCAAGAATTTTTTTATTATAATAATCATTTTTAAAAGTACCAATTCACCCCCTCCTCTTGGTGTACCTCGAGTTAGTTCATTGAGGTCTTACAACCTCCATAAACTTTTAAATATGTCTAACTTCATTAAATATTTTATTATTCATTGAACTATTACTGAACAAAATATTTATTTTCCTTTCTTTTTTTTGGGCTTATATTGAGAATGTCATCTCCTTATTAAAATATTTGTATTGGTTTTATTATATTATTTTTTCTTTAATGCTTATAAAAAATTATTAGAAAAGATTATTATACATAGATTTCAATTTAAATAAAATTATATATAATTAAATTGTTATATTTATTTTCTTAACTCTATAACTTGAATGACAATACAAATAACTTTGGGGTTATACTGAATTTTTTAACTCTTAATATAAAATAACAAAATATGATATCATGAATAAAAATCTTAATTAAAAAATAAGTTATATTTAGAAATTTACAAAAGTTATTAATAATGCCTCTCACATATAAAATAAATTTGTCAAGAAGGAAGAAGTAAAGAATAATCAAATTAATCATCTAAAATATGATACCATGAATGAATTTTTTATTTTGAAAAGAAAATCTTATTTCTAAAATTATAAAGGTCATTAAAAAATTCTCCATCAAGAAGAAAGTAATTCTCAAGAACTTATAACAATATATTACTATTGAGAAAATTCATAATTATGTACAAATGTAGACATTTAAAACAATGATAAAGACAAAATAATAAACTATAAAAATTTGAAGACTCATAATACAGATATAAACTAACAAAAATAATAAAATTGTGCTTGTAACCTTCACGGGAAGAAAAAATAATGTTGAAAGGGTATTATGCTAAATAACTAAGGTTTTTAAAGAGCTTGTGATAGATTGTACTTGTAAGGGAAAATTTCTTGTGGATTATCAACTTCCAATCTGATAGAAGGAGAAGTGATGAAGAATATCTCAACATTATGTGAAGTTGAGAATCAATCAAAACTTTTCTTCATGCAAAGTCATATCGAATTCAGATTTGAAAATTGGAGAAGATGAGAAGAAGCTCTCAACATTCATAAGGGCCATGTGAAGTCAAGAATTATTAAAAATTCTTTTGCACATGAAGCCATATCGGCTTTTGAATAAATAAGAGGAGAAGAGGAGAAGAGGAGAAGAAGTTCTTTTTATCGATTCTTTTGAACAGGAGAAGATCAGATATGAGAAGAAGGCGGATGGAAGAAATAAATGGAGATGATTGAAATTTGTGGAGGCATGAGAAAACAATAGTTATACTGAATATGAAGAGGAAACAAAGGCAACTTGTGGAATAGGAAACGTTGAGGGCTAAAAATGGAAGAATTAAATTAAGAACTCTTAAAGATAATTAACAACTCTAACTTTTTTTTTTCTTAAATGAAATTGATAAATCTAACTTACAAGTGAAATTAAAAATTTTAAAGAATTTAAACTGTAATGCATAACTAAAATTAGGATTAGGAGATGTCGATAAAAAGTTACTTTAGGAAGAAGTGAAATAAAAACTTTTAAATGCTATTAATAATAGTAGCATTCTTTCTTAAATGCAATTGACAGCTCTAATTGAAAAGTAAAATTGAAAATTCCAATGGATGTTTAATAAATATAATGCATTAAATGCTACAATAATTTGATAATCAATAAAGTATATTTTATATTAATAAAATAATTATAATATAATATATGAAATGGAAGGTTGGGATTTGATTTGAATAATTAAAATTAATTAAAATGGATGGCCATGATTTGATATGAAAGGAAACCAAGCGGCTTTTATTGGCACAAAAAGGCACATCATAGAAAAGAAGAATAATTAAATTAATTATTTATTAAACATGATATCATGAATAAAAATCTTATTTGAAAAGAAACAATATTTATAAATTTACCAAAGTTATTAATAATGCCTCTCAAATAGAAAATAAATCTGTAAAGAAGGAAGGAAGTCAAGAAGAATCAAATTAATCATTTAAAATATGATATCATGAATGAAATTCTGATTTTACAAAGAAAATGTCATACCTAAAATTACAAGTGTCATTAACAAAGTCTCCATCAAGAAGGAAGTGAATGTAAAAATGAAGATTCTTGAAACAATGTTAAAATAGTGAAGAACCAGTGAAGAAGCTCTTTTAAGTGTCTCTTTCGGACATGAGAAGGTCAAATAGGAGAAGAAGGCAAATAGAAAAAATAAATGGAGAGCGGTGTTTGTAGAGGCATGAAAAAAAAAATGGTTATGCTGAATAGGAAGAAGAAATACAGGCAACATGATGACTAGGAAAGGTGGAGGACTAAACGGATGAAAAGTTAGTTTAGTTGAAAAATTAAATTAAAAACTCTTAAATATAATTAAAAACTCTAACATTTTTTCTTAAATGCAATTGATAACTATAACTTAAACAGGAAATTTAAAAATGTAAAGAATTTAAACATAATACATAACTCAAATTAGGAATAGGAAATTGAGATGAAAAGTTACTTTAGGAAGAAGTGAAATAAAAACTCTTAAATTGTATTAAAAACTATAAATTTCTTTATTAAATGCTATTGAAAACTTTAATTGAAAAGTGAAATTAAAAAATACAATGGATTTAAAGTAAATGTAATGCATTAAATGCTACAATATTTTGATAATTAATAGAGTATATTTTTCAAAAAATAATAATTATAATTACAATAATTGAAATGAAAGGTTGGGATTTGATTTGAATAATTAAAATTAATTAAAATGGAAGGTGAGGATTTGATATAAAAGGATATTCAAGCGGCTTTTATAATAGTAGTATATATTTATTAGAAAATAAAAATATTAAGATATTTATAGGCAACTAGTCAAATAATGATCATAAAAGGTGAAAAAAGAATATATATCTTTTTTCACCTTTTATGATAATTATTTGACTAATTGCATATAAATATCTTAATTTTTTTTATTTTCTAATATATATATATATATCCTCTGAAATATGTTAGGTATGATAGGAGAAATTTCTTTTCGTGGGGGTGAAGCTAGCAGTGATGAGCTAGTAAGGTGGAGCAAAGGTTAAGTGATGATATATTGTTATCTTCATCAATCATCATATATATTGATGCACGGCATCATAATGCATGTCATGTATATCTCGAGTGATGGACTCGTCAGTCTGTAAAGTTTCTTTGATAAGAAGAGGAATTGGGCAATGTTGTTGGATTTCTTACATAGCTGTTGTAGAAGATTAGTGTGTCTTTTGTTATGGCCTTAGATTTTTCATAAATAGCACCAAGTGTGAATGGCAAGATTTTATTTTGTTTAAGAGAGAGAATTATGTGTGTTTGAAAATTTATGAAAGTTAAGAGAAAATGTTTGGCATCTAAATTTTTTATAAAGATTCAACACATACTAATATAAAGTGGTTGAGTGAGAAATTTCTTGTAGCGTGGCCAAAATTAAATTTTTAAAAAATCTATCATTGTTTTCTTTTAAAATAAAATATTAAATTAAATTTTACATCAATAATTATTTACTGATTTGCATGAAAAATGATTCTTTCTTTTAAAATGAAATTCATAAAAATATTAAAAGAGGATTGTAGCCCAAATTTTAGATATTGGAAAAATAGAGAGAAAGAAAACAAAATTCATTTTCTTTGTTATCCATTTATATCTATATACTCATAGATATTAATAAATAACATAACTACTTTATTTTTATTTTTATTTTCTTAAGGTAAATCACTATATGGACTATATAGAAGAAAATTAGTACATAATGTTAGAATTACTTATAGAGCATTCTACTACACCACTCTAGCACATGAATATGAATATTAACACAATGAAGGGCCAAGGAAAATAAGCATCATTAGCAAATAATGTTACCTTTGTTGGCAAATAAGGCGACATATTGTTGTTGCACCATTTGGCTTTGTTGATTTGAAGGGTAACATTTAGAATAGAAGGAAGGGGTTTTTTAAGGAAAAAAATGAAGAATATGTAGGTGAGCCCGGATTGGAGCTAAGCCATTAGTGAAAATAGGTTTTTAGGGAGGAAAAAAACAAGCGGGTTAAGCTTAAAAGGATATATATATATATATATATATATATATATATATATATATAATATATATATATATAAAAATATATATATATATATATATATATATATATATATATATATATATATATAGTTCTTGTTGAGGTGGACATTTCTAAAAAACATCTGAAGGAAATCTGGGTTGGTTTCAAAGCTCACGGTTATTTGCAAAAGGCTGAGTTTGAAAAAGTTCCTGACTTTTGTTCTCATTGTAAAATCCATGGACATGCTCAAATTGATTGCTTTAAACTTCACCTGGATTTAAAAATATCTAATGTTCTGTCTAGTGGGATGCCTGGATCTGCTGAAAATAACAAAATTTATGTTCCTGTGGTGAATAATAATGAAGTGCCTACAGTTATTCAGGTGGAACCGCATTCGGCTAGCCATAACTTATATTTGGACATTGATAACCCGATTGTTGAAAACTTAGAAAAGGTTGGCCATTTGTTTGGTGAAGAGCAGAAAACTAGTGAGGTTGCTTTAAATGTCAAGGAAGGTATTATTTAAGTTGATAATATTTCTAAAAACTCTACTAACCTGAAGCTTTTATTTGGATTGATTCTATGTTGAATGTATTGATTATGCCAAATGTTACTAATACTGTTGTGATCGATAATGCTATGGATCCAGTTCTGGAGAACAATGAAATGTTGGGTAATTGTTTTGCTTCTAATGATACTTGTGATGAAGGAGAATTTATTCCTCCTTCCACTATTTATGATACTACCGTTATGCATTAAGGTACTTCTTCTTTTTCTAATAATGTTAAAGACTTTCATAAAAATTCGGATGAGGATATGTTTACAAAGGTTGGAAAAAAAAAGAAAAACAAGCTAGGAATACTTGTCCTGGTACTCCTAGATCAACAAGAGCTCAAACTTCATCAAAAGATTGCAATGATTAAAGCTCTCATGTGGATTGTTAGGGGTATAAGTGGTCGAGATTCTAAACTTAGAGTCAAGAACCTTTGTAGAATTCATAATATTCAATTGCTTGTTTTAATTGAACCGCTTATTGCTTCTAATAAAATTACTTATACTGCTAATTTTTTGTGTTTTCCTATGAATTTTGCTAATTGTTCTAATAAAATCTGGATTATGTGGCATAATGCTATCTAGTTAAATATTATTACTGATTGTTAACGAGTTATTCATTGCCATATTAATGTTTTTAATGTGAATTGTCATGCATCCTTTGTGTATGCTGCTTGTACTAGACTTAATCTATCACTCTGTGGGATCAACATATAAACTTCTTTGCTAATATTAATGGTCCTTGGTGCGTGGGAGGTGATTTCAACATTATTTCCAATGCTGCTGAAAGAATTGGGGGTAATCGGCCTAACATTAAAGCCATGGAAGATTTTAATGCTATGATTAATGACTGCAATTTAAATGATATTGGTTTCTTTGGTAGTCCTTTCACCTGGAATAGAACTAATTTGTGGCAACGTCTAGATAGATTTCTTTTCAATAATGAATGGATGGCTCAATTCTCTGTTACTAATGTGGAACATTTAAGTAGAACTCTTTCTGATCATGCTCCTATCCTCCTGAACATTAATGATACTAGTCAGACTGGTTCGTATGCTTTTATATTTCTTAATATGTGGTTACTTCATGCTAATTTTAAAGATGTGCTTGATTCCAATTGGAATGCCCCTGTTTACCCCGACAACAACATCTTTGGTATGTTGAGATTTTGGGCTAAATTGAGTAGACTTAAACAATGTCTTAGATGGTGGAAAAAAATGATTTTAAAATATTTTCTAGAATATTATTGAAGCTGAAAAAAAAGTTTCTGAGTTTGATAGCATTTATTTAGATAATCTGAATGATGATAATCTCTTGATTCTTAATCATGCTAAGGATTTATTATGTCAATTGCAATTTCAAGAAGAATCTTTCTAGAAGCAGAAGTCCAATGCTAAATTTGTTATGGATGGAGATAGGAATACTAAATTTTTTCATGCTTTAGCTAATAAGAATAAGATTAAGAGCAAGATTCATAAAATTTTAAATAATGAGAGCACTTTACTTGAGTCGGATGACTTGATTTGTAAGTCTGGTGTTGATCATTTCATGAAAATTTTTAACGGTCATTCTGCTACTTCTCCTATTACCAATTCTAATATTACTCCTATGCTTATTAATGAAGTTGATAATATTCTGCTTTGTCAAATTCCTTCTGAAATGAAATCTTCAATACTCTTAATGATATGATTGGTGATGCTACTGCGGGCCCGGATGGATTTACCACCAAGTTTTTCCAAAATAGTTGGGAGATTATTAAGCTGGATGTTATTGAAGCGGTGAAAGATTTCTTTGAAGGTAATGCTTATCTGAAATTTTATCTTTTGCTAACATTGCCCTTATCCCTAAAAAAGAGGGGGAAAATACTTGGAATGACTTCAGACCTATTAGTCTATGTACCTTTTTTAATAAACTTAATTCTAAGGTCATTGCTAATAGATTGACTAATATCCTGCCTAGAATTATTTCTTATAATCAAACTGGTTTTCTGAAGGGTAGAAGTATTTTTGATAATGTTTTGCTTGCTCAAAAGCTTACTCATGATATTAATACTAAGGTCACTAGGGGTAACATCATTTTTAAACTGGATATTACTAAATCTTATGATAATCTAGATTAGACCTTTATAAGGTGATGTCTCTTTATGGCTTTAGTGACCAGTTCATTATGCTTATTAAAAATAGTGATGAGAATTGTTATTTTTCTATCAGTATCAATGGTAGGAATCATGGTTATTTCAAATCTTCCAAAGGTCTTTGTCAAGGTGATACTATTTCCCCTACTCTTTCTATCATTACTATGGAATATTTATCGAGGGGATTAGATGATTTATATGCTAAGAACCCGAGTCTTTATTTTTGAACTATAAGAGGTTTTCCTATATCTCATCTTAGTTTTGCTGATGATTTCATTTTATTTTCAAATGTTTCCATTAAGAATGTTAAAACTTTAATGAAATTCCTTGCTAACTTTCATGATTGTAGTGGTTTAGCTATTAGCAAAGACAAAAGAAACTTTATTGTTTGCAACTCGATTAATCAGAATATAGTTCACACTATTCAAAGGGTATGTGGTTTCCAATCAAAAAATTTACTGATAAAATATCTGGGAACGACGATTTACAAGGGGAAAAAGAGAAATTTTCTTTTTGAAGATATTTTTACTATTGTGTAAAAAAAGCTTGCTAATTGGTCATATAACTTTCTATCTTTTGGTGGTAGATTGGTTCTTATAAAATCTGTTCTTAATTCGATTCCTATTTATCTATTTCATACTTTAATGCCCGCTGTTTCTATTTGTACTAGATTAGAGAGAATGATAAACAAATTTTTTTGGGGTTCTAAGCTCAATAACAATGGCATTCGTTGGTATTCTTGGCATAAAAATTATGAGGTTTTGAATAAAGGGGGTTTAGGTTGCAAGAATTTGACTGATACGGCTAAAGCTTTCTCCCATAAATTTTGGTTTTCCTTTAGATCTAATATCAGTTTATGGGCCCGTTATATGAATGCTAAATACTGCAATAATTTGCATCCAAGTCTTTATTTTTACAAAAATGCAGATTCTATGACTTGGAAAAGATTGTGTAACATTAAATGGGAAGTTGAGCATTTCATTCAATGGGGTTTGGGTACTCGTGTTATTTTTTTTGGCAGGATAACTGGTTGGGTAATATGTCGCTTGACTCTTTTTTAAATACACATACTATTGAATCTGTTAAAGTCTCTTCCTTTTTTATGGAAAATAGATGGAACATTTTAAAACTTAGGGAGTTTATTCCTCTATGTTTAGTGGATGTTATTTTGAATATTCCTTTACAAGTTAATTGCAAAGATAAAATTTTATTCTCTCTTTCTTCTAATGGTAAATTTCAGTTGAATAAGATTTGGGATAATATTATAATCAAATTTGACAAATCAACTACTTTTACTGCTATTTGGCGTAGTACCTTTTCAGCTTCTTATTCAACTCTTGTTTGGAGATGTCTCAAAGGGTTTATTTCGGTTGATGATCTCCTTAAAAAAAAAGGCATTACTCTCATTTCTAAATGCTTATGTTCCCCAAATTTGGAGAGTATTGATCATCTCTTTGTTAATGGTGTTATTGCTAAGAAGGTTTGGTTTTATTTCAATAGCATTGCTAACAAAAATTCTACGACCAATCACAGTAGCATTGTTACGATTTTAAAGAGCTGGTTTCATACTTCTAAAGGTCATATTCATAACCTGATTCCTCTCCTTATTCTGTGGTATATTTGGAAAGTGAGAAATGAGGCCAACCACGAGGCAATCAATATGGATGCTTCTATTATTATTTCTAATGTGAAAAGAAAAATTATGCTGCTTTATACTTACAAAGTGATTTCTTTTAAGAACTTCCTTAATTGTAATGATTTGGCTGTTGCTCTTGGTATCAATTTGAGTCCTGTCAGTACAATTATGGTTGATAGAATTATGAATTGGATTAAAACCAAACCTCCTTATATTAAATTGAATTCCGATTGTTCTATTGGCCCGAGATTTACTGGTGAGGGTGGTATCATTCGTGATCATTTGGGTGATGTTTTGGCTGCTTATGCTGGTCCTTTGCAGCTATCTGATGTTGGGACGGCTGAGCTGAATGCTTTGTATTATGGTTTGGATATCTGCATTAAGTTGGGTTTTAACTTTGTCTGGATTGAAGTGGATGCTATGCTTCTTGTTCATATCATTAATGATGTTGTGCCTGGTAATCCTCAAAACTTTTACCTTATTAGGAAAATTAAGACTGCCCTGACTTTGATTAATTATTATATATCTCACATCTACCAGGAGGGGAATGTGTGTGCTGATTGGTTAGACAATAAGGGTTGTTATCTTAATAATTATGAGGAATTTGATATTCAGAACTTAAATCCTATATTGAAGGGTATGATTTTACTGGAAAAAGCTGGATTGCCTTATATTCGTAATGGTTGATGCATTCTGTTATTTGATGTTTCTATTTTCGTCCAGATGTGTGTTGTCTGCCTGTCGTGATCCATTTCTATGGTTAATTTTGAATATCTTTCTTATGGCCTGCTGTATTACTTTTACTTGGTTGCTGGAAGTCAGGGTTATTATTGAGTGTATTGTATGGAGTTACTTTTCTATGTTTATGGATATTCAGAAGGTTGGTATGGCCCGAGATTATACTCTTATCTGGTATGTGGCTTTTGTGGTTGGCCTGCAACCTAGTTCTAAAGCTTATTCTAATGGTGTTGGTTCTTCGCGGGTTGATTTTCTTTATGAGAACTGTGATGTTTTTTTCTGGTCATAGTTGGTATAATGGTATAATTTGGTGTGCTATTATTAGCTTTCTTTTTCTCTGGGCCTGGATCTTGTTCTATAATATCATGATTATGAGGGAGCACGTTATTCAGTCTTTATTTCTGAACAATTGGAGTTTTAGAGATGGTTATATGGTCTTGCAGGGTTTGCTGGATTTTTTTATGCTCTTAGTAACTGTCATTCCCTCAGGCATATTATTACTGGGTATTCTTACTGTGTTATTTATTATCGTTCTAATATGTATTTTTTTGAGAGTATTTTGCAGGGTTAATTTGTAGCTGAAGTCTTTTTCTTCTTGGAGTCTTCGGGGATAATATCTTCATTGATGATTCTATACTTTCCCTTGTCTTTCTTAGGAGCCCCCTTCTTTGGTGGAGGCTGCAGTACCTTGCCACTTCTTAACTGCACCTGGGCCACCTCATCTGATTCAGACTTCTTTGATGAAGCATTCTCCTCGGAGTCTGCCATTGTCGCTTCCGGAGATTCTCCTGTGGACTCAGAATCGTCTCCCAGTTTCACGTGCTTCATTTGCGACGCTATGCTTGGATCTGAATCTTCATCATCTGGAAAACTTGTCTTTTCGATTAGGGAGCTTCAATGATTGTAAGGTACTCTTGGTTTGTAATTTTCTTTGCTATTTCAATTTCCATCAATATTTTTGCAGGAAGATTGTGCTGAACGGGATTAAGATGCTCTTACTTTTTTGGGTGTTGTTTACTCACAGCCCGTGTTTTTTGTTATGCATTTTATGTAAAATTAGAAAAAGGAACCACGGGCTCTTAGGTTTTATTTCTTTTTATCTTGTAGCTCTTTTGAGCAGTAGTGAGCTGGAGGATCCTTCTAAGGATTTTATAATCGAATTTTTAATATTAACGCGTAGGCCCCACAATGGGTTTTAACAAATATATATATATATATATACATATATTAAGAGAGAGAGAGAGAGAGAGAGAGAGAGAGAGAGAGAGAGAGAGAGAGAAGAGAGAGAGAGAGAGAGTGCAGCTGGTGCCCCCCTTACAAATGGAGAAAGAGTTGCTAGAAACACTCATATTGTTATTATGAAAATACAATAAGAGGGAGGTTAAGGGGCTTAACTCTATTAAAATAATTTTATTAGAGCATTCCATAGATTATAAATAATAATCATCTTTATAATTAAGGAAAGGGTTGATACAATATAATAGACATAAGCTATAGAGAATGAATTCCATTGTAGAAATTAGAGGAGTGTTCAGGCATTGGATCTTCCATTAAGATATCATTCATCATATCTTGGGTCTTTCTCCTTTGAGGATAGAAGGTTACAAACAAAAATCGTTAGTCTAAATATTGGCTTTCATCTCGGGAGTCAAATTAGATGTCGATGAGGTGCATCAACCTTATAGCAAATGGTTTTTGTCGATATTTATTGAGATTTTAGAAGTTGAAGTTGATGAGAATTGATGTTGTTTGAGATGGTAGAAGGGAAAGTTTGGAGACATAAATGATGGTGTCGATAATGTGTATTGATCTTATAGGCGATGTTATGCAATAAAGTTGGGGAGTGTCAATGTTGGTGTCAACAACATGCATTGGTATTATAAGCAAGGATGTGCATTGACGTTGGAAGCAAATGTGGATGATAAAATAGATGTGTGTTGATATTAATATCTAAAACAACATTTACCTTATATATGATGATGTTGGTTGACATTAGTGATGATGGCGGGTACTGGTGGGTGTTGGTATTGATTTTCGAGGTGTGCATCAACCTTATTAGTGTGGCATTCGTTCATGTTGGTGGTGGTGAATGGTAATGAAGAAAATGATAGGCATTATACTTAATCTAGGACAAGCACTACTCTCTTGGGGCATTAAGTAGTTAGTAGTCACAAAATGATCTATTGAAGAAAAGTATAAGGCCTTGGTTGTAGTAGTGTCAAACATTATATGGATCTATGTCCTATTGGTTGATTTTCTCATTCTCCTACAATTGCCATGTCAAGCATAAGAACTAATGGAATAATTATTCTTAACTTATTTGACTCATCATTAATATGCAAACCCAAAACCAACTAAGACAACATATTTCAAAAATATAAATAAGTTGAATTTCATCACAAATGTGATGTACAATTATCCAATATAACTTTATCACTATATTAACTACATAAATAAATGATTGGATCATAAAAGAATAAATCTAAAAATACGAACATAATAACAACATGAATGTTTGACCTTATCGGCATTTTGTTCTACTCAGCTAAAAATTTACCATTTTTTGAATTAACATGTAAACATATATTGGATGAGCAAACCACTTACTCAATAGCTACCCAAGCCCTACTAAACAATATTTATAATTAAAATAAATTGCATTAGAATTAAGTAAGATATTTTATTGTTCAAAAAAGGTAATGTGGTAATTATGCATTGTTCTATTCCTAACATGACTTTAGTACAATACATAATTATTAATAGTAGTTACATGTCAATTGTATACATTTATTTAACTTGTAAGTGGCAAAAACATGAACTTGTAAGTAGTAACAACATGATCAGTCCTTGCTTTTGCATATAGAAACAAAATGAGCTTCATTTAAACAAGAACATGATTTTAGGGTAGGTTACATGACTTGTATGTAATTTATGGAAAGCATGATTCACATGCTCATATTTTGATTTCTTCATGAAAATCTGCTTGATCATCTCACATCTATTCAGAATATATTAATGAATTACATATAGCCTATTCCCTTTATACGACTACTTTTACTTAATAATCTCATATTTGATTAAGATAGATGGAGCATATACATGTGTTCAGAGACCCTTACAACTCAACTTGTATTACATAAAATATGAAACAACCACCACTTTTATCACTTTCTTTCTCCATAGATATCCTCCACCATACGAACATGACATATACATTGCATCACATAAACATCAATATATCAATAAATCTAACATATATGAATGACCTTTAACTAAATGCATGAAAGTAGCACATGTACAACAATTCCAATAGTTTACATGGGGTAGAATTTGTGCACACACTCAGAAGTTATAATTCAAAAAACCATTATTGGGGAACATTTATTACATCATTTTAAATCTTTTATTATTTAATGATACTTTATATTATAATCAATTTAAGTAGCAAACATATAAAAATTCACATTTAAAATCACCCTATGAAATGTTTAGTTTTTCTTATAAAAATGCTTAGATTTTTCTATTATACAACAAATTAAAAAAAAAACACAGTGAAAACGTTTCTCAAACTATATTAAATTAAATAAATCACCATAAAATTTGCAAAAATTGTCCAAATTAAAACTAGAGTAGGGTAATAGATGCCAACCTTGAGATGATCAACTTCTTCAATTGGCCCGATGGAAAAATATGTCTTTTTGGCCTCCAAACCCTGTCTTCCTTTCTTCTCTTTTATATTTATCCTCTTCGGCCCCTCTCCGAAATTTTTTAATGAATGAGAATGAAAAAGGTGAATTGGATAATGACTTTAAAGTTTTATATAAATGTCTTAAAATTAACCTAGTGCCACAACACTAACCCACCTAGTGCCACTACACTACTAAGATATTTTTATTTCTAAAAAATTCTTCTTAAATAGAGTCCTCAGTGTTGATGTACTTCTCCATAAGTGTTGTAGTGCTCCTTAATAAATAGAGAAGGCACCACCATAACACCTATATTTACTCAAATGTTGTTCACTCAAGTAAATAGAATCAATTCAGATAATTTTTTTCTTCTTCGAAGTAAAGTTCATGAGTTAAACATTACTCTAAGAAGATTATCAACTTGGTGGAACCAAAGGGCTAAAGTGAGATGGGTTGAAGAAGGATATACAAATTCTTGGTTCTTCCACAATTATGCCTCCGCTAGAAGGAATGGGAATTTTGTGAGACAAATCAAAGATGTGAACAACCATGTGATAAAAGAGATTGAACAAATTGACGAAGTTTTGTTAAAATTCATCAATAACGAGTGGAAAGCAAGAAATTATTTTATTTATAAGTGGCCTTTGCTGTCAGAAAATCAAAAATTAAAATTCAGAGATCTAGAAATGCTCAGGGCTAATTATTGAAGAAGAGTTTAAAAGTGCAGTTTTCTTATAGGGAAATAATAAGTCACTGGGTTATGATGGTGTGACTTCTTCCTTCTTAAAGTTCTATTGGAATATTGTTAAGGAAGTTACTTGGACAGCTGTTAAGGAGTACTTTATGACCGGAGTGATGCATAAGGAATGGAAAGACACTTTAATTATGTTAATTCCAAAGGTAAAGAACCCTATTTTGCCATCCAATCAAAGACCAATAAGTCTATGTCAAACCACATATGAGATAGTTGCAACTATGATGGTTAATAGAATCAAATTCTTCATTTCAAACATCATTTTGGAAGAACAAATGGCATTCAATCCTGGTAGGAGCATGTCGGAACATTACTTATTAGCACAAGAGATATTCAATAAATTTAGAATATCTAAAAACAAGAATGGCTTGATGGCAATCAAATTGGATATGGAACAGGCATATGATAGCATGGGATGGCAAACACTTCAACACATTCTTATATGGTATGGGTTTCCTTCCAGGTTCTCGGACCTGATTATAGAATGTGTAACTAATGCAAGGTTCTCTATTATATTGAATGGAAGGAACACAAGATGGATAAATGTTGAATGTGGGTTTCATCAAGGGTGTCCACTATCACCTTAATTATTTATCATGTGTTCTCAACTCCTATCAAGTGCAATTAAATAAAAAGGAAATGATTTGGGTGTTCTAGTGTCTTCTAGAAGTGAGAAGATTACCCATCTTCTATATGCCAATGACGTGCTACTTTTTTCTCATTGAAAACTCCATTTTACTGGAATAATGAAGACCATCATTGCGGAATTATGTGGTTAGACAGGGCTTTGGGTTAACATCAATAAATCCCAAATTATATTTGGTAAGTTTGTCAAACGTATTGTTAAGCATAAAATTGCTAGAAAACTTTGATATAAAGTAGTGAAGTAAATAAAATACTTGGAAATCAAAATCATTATGAGAAGGTTGGGTATGGATGATTTCAAGATTTGTTGAATCATGTCTTGGATATATTAAATGTGTGGGGAAGCAAATCCTTATCCATGGGAGGTAGAATTATATTGGTAAAGTCATCATTGGTATCATTGCCAAATTATTTGATGACTCATTCTTTAGTTCCAAAAAAGTTACTCCACGAGTTGGAAAAGTTTAGTAAAAATTTCATTTGACACAAACCAAATCGAAGAAGAGGTCTACATTATGTAGCTTGGGAGGAAATCTGTAAACTGAAGAATGTAGGGGGGTTGGGAATTCATTCTGCAATCGAAAGAACAGGTCCACTTAGAGCAAGGTTGGCATGGATAATATTAATAATCTTGATTCTTTATTACATATAAATATGTTCTTGACATCTGGTGTCAGAATTTTGAATGGGGAATGTAAGAAGAATGCTTCCAGTACTTGGTTTATTCTTATAGATGGAGGTAAACATCTTAAGCCAATTATCAAAAGAAAAGTGTGTAATGGAAGGGAGATCAACATTTTGAATGGCATATGGTTACTTGACAAGTGTTAAAATATGTGGCCAACATTTGCTAATTATGAGGAATTTGATGGAATAATGCTCATTCATTTTATAAATCTGGACGGGAGCTAGAATGCAGAGGAATTGAAACAGTTTTTTCATCAGGAAATTATCAATCTAATAATGCATATTCATGTTGACACAAGTTGTGAGGATGATAAATTGGAAGCTATGTTTCAACACTCGAGCAAATCAGTTACTTCTTTGGCATATACAAAAATGATGAAATCTAATATCAAGGATGATGATTTTAGCTTTTCTGAATGAATTAGGAAACTGAAACTTAATCCAAGAGTAGAACTAGTTTGGTGGAGATTGATTAAAAATACAAATCCTACAAATCAATTTCTGAAATATAGAAAACAAAGCAATGATGAGTTATGTGTAAGAGGATGTGAGGAGATTGAAAGCTATTCACATATTGTTGTTCATTGTAAATATCTAAAAGAAGTTATTCTCAAGATTAGAGATTCGGGCTTTCAAATTCGGATGTTTATTTCATTGGAGAAGTATTTTATTGAATTAAAAAGCTTTTCTTGTAAGCATATCAGCGTTACTAAGATGTATTGTACAACGGTCTTTTTATGTTGGAAGAACAGAATTGAGGTAAAAAATGGAAAATCTGCAATTTCTTCTTCAATGACTGTAGCAAATGTTTTGCCATTTGCTATGATCCAATCTAATCCAATTCTAGATAACTTAGGTGCTAATCTCTTAAGGGAGTCCATTGAAATTTGGCACCCTCCACCTGTAGATTGGATAAAAATCAACGTTGATGCTTCAATCTTAAGTTCAAACCAAGCTGGAATTGGAGGCATATTTAGAGATCATAAAGGAAGGCTTATTATTGCGTTCAGGAAGAGTATAGTTCATTGGGATGTGGCATCGTTGGAGATGGAGGCAGTAATAGCAATAAGGGAGTACATACAAAATTGGATGATGGAGAGCAAAGGGGTTATCATTGAAAGTGATACTTAACATCATCAAATTCATTCTTTTTTTTGAGAAGATGCACATAGCAATTTTATTAGAAAAAGAAAGAATTACAAAAGCTAAGTGATAGCTATACTATCACATTCTTCCTTTAATAAAGAAATAAAATTAGGAGGAATACTATAAGAGGCTAAATCATCCCAAAAAAAATCTCTAGATCGAGCAATGTTAGCACAACAATCGGCTAACTTATTGCCATTTCTATTTACACAATGAAATAATATTTGATTAAACTCTTTAAGAAAAGAGAAATCAATACCTTGGACAAGATCCACTTTGAAATCCCCTTTATTCACCGAATTCCGAATGAAATTGATAACATTGTAGTTATCACTTTCAATGATAATGCCTTTAGCTTCAATTATCCATCTTTGTAAGAAATTCTTCAAGGAAAGAATAGAATACAATTCCAATTGAGAAATATCCCAATGTAAGCAAGATGATCCATAAGCACAAAGAAATCTTCCTTTATTATCTCTAATGACTCCTCCAATTCCAGCTTTGTAATTATTAGATAAAGAAGCATCAACATTGAGCTTGATCCATTCGGGAGGTGGAGGATACCAAAAATAAGACAGCTTATTCAGCCGGTTAGTATCCCAGATATTCGAATAAATATCAAGCTTATAGGAAGAAATGGCATAGCAAATAGAGTTAGCAGCAATGGACACAGTTCCATTCTCTTTATTTTCATGAATCAGCCTATTCCTGCTTTTCCAGGTAAAGAAAACAGCAGAGCAATATAAATTTCCCAAAAATGGATTAGAGTTGGCCAACCCGTTCAAATACTTGTAAGTTTCCTCCAGGTTATTTTTAATTGACAGCTGAAATCCCCAAGAGATAAGTAGTTTAACAACTTTAATCAAATAAGAACATGTAGAAATTACATGATCTATATCTTCAATGCACAAACAACCCCTCGGGCACCCATTCCAATCCAAAATTCTTCTGTAACAGAGAAATTCATTAGTCGGAATAGCTTTTAGATTAACCTTCCACCAGAATGATTCAACACGTGGTTGCAGGTGCATCTTTTTGATCCACTGCCAATTCACATCTTCTTCAGAATTAATAAAACTGTTCTTCATTATCATAGCAGATAATGACTTTCCTGAAAGTTTAAACATCAGTTCTAATTGGTCTTCATCATTATTGTCATAAATTGGAATTGTAGTGATAATTTCCAATAACTGCTGGCCAAAAAATTCCTTTAGTTTTTGAACATTCCATCCATCTTCAGAAATAAAGTGATTAAGAGTTATCAAGTTATGGTCCTTACAAGCAATAAAGGTAGGCCAATTTACCAATTTTTTGTCTAATAACCAGACATCTTCATAAATATTAATGCTTGAACCATTAGAGATATTCCATCTCACCACATGTTTAAGAAAGGAAGCCCTATTTAACAAAATTTTCCAAGTTGAAGAAGAAGAGCTATTTGATTCAGATTTCCAAATATCTTTACCATATTTGGCAATTAAGGCTTTATTTAGAAGAGTATTAGGATTTATGATAAAGTTCCATGCAAATTTAGCTCTTAAAGGGCCAATTCTTTGAGCGAAAGAAATAATACCTTGGCCACCATACATTTTGGGCTTACAAATCTTATCCCAAGCTACATAATGAAATTCGAATTCCCCTCCTTGTTTTTTTCATTAAAAATTCCTTCCCATTTTATCAATATCATTTAACACTCTCATGGGAACCGGAGTATGGGAAGAAACAAAACTAGTAAGAGAGAAGTAAACAGATTTATGAAGGGTAAGTTTCTCGACAAAATAAATAAATTTGTTACCCCACGTATTCAGCTTACAAGTAGCTTTTTCCAATAAGTGTTGAAAATCTGTAAAACCCAATCTCCTTAATGCTATCTTGATGCCAAGATAGTTAAATTCATTTACAACTTTAAAATTCAGAAAACCAGAAATAACCTTTTTCCTTCTTCTTCTTATAGCTTTCCCAAATAATAAAGCTGATTTTTGATGGTTAATAGATTGGCCGGACCATCCTTCATAATTTTCTTCACTTTCTTAGCACTTTTCATATTGGCATCTGAAAAAACAATAATGTCGTCTGCATATTGCAAATGATTGATCCTATCAGCATTAGGGGAGATCTTAATGCCAATATTCTTTCCTCTTTGAGAGAAAGCCTCCGAAAGTAATTGAGAGCATAATATAAAAAGATATGGAGACAAGGGACAACCTTGTCTAAATCCACTCTCTCCTTCAATCCAATCTGAATTATAACCATTCACCATAATAAAAAATCTCGGTTTTTGAATACATTGTAAGAGCAAGTTACTAAAGCTAATTGGAAAAACAAAAATAGAAAGAACTTGCTTCAAAGTAGCCCAACTCATGCTATCATAAGCTTGTTCTATGTCAATTTTAATAGCCATCAATCCCTTTTTGGCTTTAGAGAATTTAAATTTATTGAAAATTTCTTGAGCAAGAAGAATATGATTAGACAAGGACCTGCCCTTAATAAATGAAGCTTGTTCTTCTGAGATGATTTTAGGGAAGAAAATTTTCATTCTATTCACCAACAATTTAGCCACAATTTTATAGATTGAAAGACAAAGGCTAATTGGTCTATAATGAGAAGGATAAACCGGATTGTTATTCTTAGGAAGAAGAATAACTAAAGTCTTTTTCCAATCATCACATAAAATTCCAGATTTAAAGAAAAGACTTATGGCATTCCACATATCAGTCATAATAATTTGCCAATAAGATTTAATGAAGTTATAAGAGAAACCATCTATTTCGGGAGAGATGTTGGCTTCCAAATTGTGTATAACAAGATTTAATTCTTCTTTAGTAAAATCTGCTGATAGCAAATCCTTTTCTTCTTGCATCAATACATAAGATGGAATTGGCCACTTGTTAAGATTGCAATGCCTGAATCTCCATTTCTCCTTGAAAAACTGAAAAAAGGTCTGTTCAATCAATTTTTGATCTTCAACTATCAAACCATCCAAATTTTTTATTTGATGAATCCAATTTCCACTTCTTCTAGCAGACGCATAAGCTTGAAAAAACTTTATATTTGAATCTCCTTCCTTTGCCCATTTAACTTTTGCTCTTTGTCTCCACCAAGTATTGAGTCTTCCAAGAGTAGAATTAAATTCAAACACTTTGGATCTCAATAAAGCTAATTTGAAATCTGATAGACCATCGTTAGCTGCTTCTTCATCCTGTAATTCAAAAATATCCTTCTTAAGTTGTTCCTTCAAAGAATTAAGCTCAATGTTCTTGGATTTACTCCAGAAATAAACCGGTCTTAAAGCTCTTTTAAATTTGAGATTGAGGCAATCAAATGCATTCCCTCCGGTCTTCTTATTCCATGAGTTAGCTACAATCCTATAAGCAGCTGGAAATGAAATCCATGTATCTTCATACTTCATGATTTTATTTTTTTACAACTGATTGGAATAAATACAAATTACTATCGGACTATGGTCCGAAGCAATTCTAGCAAGGTGTCGAACCACCAGAATTTGGATCGAATTTAAAGCATTAGAATTCAACAAACAATGGTCCAATCTTTCAAAGATGCGAGCTCCTCCATTCTTGTTATTACACTAAGTATACTTAGGACCCATTGTCCCAACATCATGGAAGCACAAAGATTCATAAAATCACTCATATCTTGTGAACCTTGGTTTGAAACAAACTTTTTACCACCCATTTTGTCATTTTGAGACAAAATACAATTAAAATCCCCTCCTATGATAAAAGGGAGATCTGTTTCAGAAAAAGAAGATAAGTCTTTCCATAATAGCTTCCTCTTGTACATATCATTGCTACCATAAACTGAAGCAATTAACCATTTCTTCTTATTGGAAAGAATCAATTCACCAATCACATATTGAGAAGAATACTTCAATACATTAAAAGAAGCAAATAATGAGTTCCAAAGAATCATCATACCTCCAGAAAGACCAATAAAGGGAACAATAAAAAATTCCCAATTGTTTCCAATCAACTGTCCAACTTCTATTTTAGAAATAGAAGTGATTTTAATTTCTAGTAAACCCACAAAAAGATATCGAAATCTTTAACAATTTCCTTCAAGTAATGGGAGGCTTCCTTTTTCCTAGGCCCCCTGCAGTTCCAAAATGTTACTGAAGTCATTTTGTATTAGAAATGGGATTGCTCCCTTTCCTAATTCTTCTTCTAGACTCCTCTTTAATGTTCTTTTTCAAGAAATTATGATTACCCAAAGATTTCAGCTCCTTTTGAAGTTTTAACTTCAATTTGGAAGAATCACCTTCACTTTCACTTTTGTTTGTATCAATAACTGAAGTTCCGTCGCCTTTATCAGTAATAATTTCGTCCTCTTCCACCTCATTGATGACAGGTAAGTTTGGAGCCGTATTCACAATCAAATCTTCTTCCATGTCTTCAAGAATTCCAAATTTATTAGCCAAAACTGTCCCTTGTACAGCATTAATAGCTATATCCGGACCATAGCAATTTGATTCTAATTGAGAATTAGTTGTTCCAGCAATATTTCCAGATAATGCATTTACATCAATCTACCTGTTGGTAGCCAATCCAGATTCCACTTCTACCATTGCAGCAATGGGATTTTTAATGATTGGCTTAAAAACTTTGACAGTTTTAGCCACCGGTTTATGATTGTTGCCAATTTTTCCACTTTTGTTCTTATAATCAAAGACTTTCTTTTTTTTTTTCAAATTTTCCACTAAAACCCAAGGACCATAAGAGCAGTCTTCAACATTATCTTTATTGCCGCCTGGAATCAGTTCAGGTTGAACCATTTTATCTTGAGGAGGAACATCTTTACCTGAATTCTTATTACCAACCATCTTACACTCATTTTCCGAGTGTCCAATCATCCCGCATTTGAAGCATAAAGTAGAAATCTTCTCATATTCTACTTTTTGAAAAAAAATGTCCTTCAAGACCATCCACCCAAATTCCAAGAGGAAATTTTTTATCAAGAGGCATGCGAACAATAACTCTTGCATATTCCCTCTTATTCCATTGAAACATGTTGCCATCAATCCACAAGGGTGTTCCAATCATTGATGCAATTCTTGCCACATTATCCTCATCCCAACAAAGCAAAGGAAGTTGAGGCATTCTAACCCAAATAGGAGAGGTTAGACCCTTTAACGAAGAAGGAGAAAAAGATGAACTCCATTTATCAATTCCCACTATATGACCATTGACGAACCACGGTCCATCTTCCAGTATTCTATCTATTGCATCAATAGATAGGAATGAGCAAAGAACCCAACCAAGCCCAAGAGAAGTTATATGAAACTTCCCAAATTGTTGCCACTGTCGACAAAGTTCTGCAGCCACCACATAAAAAGGAATCTCTTTTCTGAAAACTTTGACCACCATAGAGAATTGCAGGCTCTCTGAATTTGCTTTAACATTGGCTTCGATTAACTTTACAGCCATTCCATCATCTGAAAGGAGATCATGAAATTTAGCGGGATTGATCTTGATGTTAGGCTTCTTAATCCAAGGATTAAAAATTGGGTTTCCAGCATCCACGGTTTTGTTATTAAGATCCTTGTTTAGACACCCATCTTCAATCACATTTCCACAAACAGTTCCCAGGTTGTCTACCAATCCGTTAGAAACAGATTGATTTAAAGAAGAGATTTTTGGAAGATTATTCACAAATCTGTTGACATAGATTTTCAATCCAGATGTAGACGAAACATCTTTAACAACATTATCCTTCGGAGTTGAAGGATCCAGATCTTCTTCAAAAATTTGTTTTCCCTTACCACTTACAGGGGTAGAGATTTTTATCGGAATATCAGTAGGTTTACAAATCTTCAAAGGATGAAACATCTTCGTATCCGAAATGACCGAATAGCCTGGGTTCCTGTCGATGATTGATCTCCGGCGACCATCAGTAGTCACCGTCGATTCTGCCGGCATCACAGAAATTCCGCAAAACCAGCAAAAAATGGAAATTTGAAAATTTAAAATTTCTTAACTGCCTCCATCATCAAATTCATTCAAGAATCAATGAATAAGTTCAAATGGAAATTAGAAAATTGGGTGGAAAAGGAAATATTTATTCAAAATGACTTCAATAAGGTAATTTTTCATCATGTTAATAGAAGTTGTAATAAAGTAGCAGATCTATGTGATACTCTTGCTTTACAAAATATTTTTATTTTTGATAGCTTTTCCTTTTGCAACATTCCTCCTTTATTGCTTAGATTGTTAAAGAAGGAATGTGACCCCTTTAGTAATTGTACTTAGTTTATATATGATTTAATGCATTTTGCAATTCTAAAAAAAAAGTAAATAGCTTAACATTAAAGTGTTCTCATCCAAGAGTCATAGTAATATAAAAAAATAGTTATAATTTTTTCCACTTAATCATCTTTAAAATGACTCATAAACACTTAAATAATCATATAATTCATACCATGATCTCTTAATGTCATTATAGCTAGACTAGGAACCATATAAAGGGATATTACACGCACTTCTCTATTTTTTGCTAGCATTTATGTAATGACCTTAATTTACAATCTAATATTACATGCATGTACCAAGCATAAACTATTACTTCATTTAAGATTTTTTGTGCTGCAATGAAATCATTTTTCTTCACATTGACTCCAAAGATTAGCCTACCAACATCATTATAACCCCTCTTTCTCCATCTTGATTTTAACGTATGTAAGATAAATTAACTATCCAACCTATGGATACTTAATTAGAGGAGAGATGATAAGCTATATGCTAATAAGAATCACATTGATATGAAAGCATGTATTTTAACTTTTTCCTCCTTATTCCCAATTTCTTATTATATAGAACATTGCCTTTATAGATTTAATCAATACTAGTTATCTACAACGGCTAGTTGCATGTTCTTAATAAAATAGAAACTTCATTTTGTATTAAATTTAGAATTTGTCCTCTATACACATATTAATACTCACTAAGCTGTATTCTGCACTATATAACTTTGTCACTAAGATCAAGAAAGGATGAAGCTTCATCGAGGGTGATCCATACGATAAGGAATAAGAGTCGAGTTATAAAATATGCTTTTTTATTTTTCTTATTTACTGATATTATAGGTAGAAAAAAATTTAAACAACCAACTATAGTGAATGGTGAAAATAATTCTAAAATATTCATTAAAATAGATTTAAAAAATAAAAATTGATCTATACTAAATTGTACTATATTTTCCTTTTCGTAATGTACGATATATACTTCAACCATAAAATTAGATAAGATTAATATATATTTGTTAAAAATTTTATATTTTATATCATGAACTAATTATACTTTATGATATTATTAATAATATGAAATATGTATTAACTTTAAAATAAATTATCATTATAATATTATTTTATGAATTAGATTAATTCAAAATTAAATTAACTGTATTATATGATACATGATACATATTCTGCTATACCATTATCTTTCCAAATTTATCTTACTAAGACAAATAAATTGAGTAATAAATGTGAATTTGGAAGTGTGATGTTTATCATACTATATGGTTAAATAGTGTACATTGATAGCTTTTTTACTATGAAAAATAATCATATTATATAGTGATCAGATCATACTATATAATTATCATATACTTCTCCAAAAAAACCATAAAACTATTGGAGAATGAAGTGTTTTTAGAAGAGAGCATCTACACCCATTATTATTTCCACTTTTATTCGATTTCAACTCCTTCATAATTTTATTATTATTTATAAAGAGTTTTTGTTTCATCAAATTTTGTAATATATTAGCTACATCTCATATATTATGTTACAAGATATTATGGACTATCTGGGCTAGAGTAGTGGTCTTCTAGCTAGAAGTAGAAGGAATAGAGTTTCTCAACTACCCATTGAGGTGAGTGGTCTCTCTTCCATGTGGTGGCTAAAATATGGTGAGGTGAAGGTTGTAATACATGGACATAGGAGCTAACTCCAAACCATATAAAAATTAACTAGTGGCTTTTTTACCATTATTTTCTTTTCATTACTACATGCTTTTTTTGAACTCTTGCACCATCGAAAATATGGTCGATCTATTGAATTGCATGAGATTTTTATAGAGAGAGATTAGAGGGATAGAGAGAGAACATTTGGGAGAGTACAAAATATTTGAATGAGAGATTTACCAAGGTTGTATAACTCAATTTATATTCTTTAATCCTTTAACTTTTATAAAGGATCTTGGGGAAGGGCTACGAAGAATCTTAGTGTGGAGGCACTAGTTTTAGCCTGGGAGGCTAGTGTTTAATGCTTTTTTAGAAGAGAAATATTGTAAAAATCACTCCATTACCTTGTGAAGGGAGAGAGGCTTCTCCACCTCATTTGTAACAAAAGGAGAGAGTTAGTGTGTCACACCCAATTATCTAGTTTAGAAGAATTTCCAATTTAAAATCTTCTAATCCTCTATTAGAGCCACTAATAATTATCCATCTAAAAAAATAAAATGCATAATAGAAGTCAACTTTCATTTTTCATACTCTTAAAACATGTATATTTCATTTCATCTTCAAAAAATCATTTACATTAGCCATGAATATATATTTCCAATCAATCTATCTTACTACATTCATGGCTAAGAAAAAAACAATAAAATAAAATAAATACTTATCTTTAGAATTTGATCTGTCACACTTAGCTAGATCATTATCCTACCATGAAATCATGAAAAATTATATAATGAGTAGAAGCCTAATTGGTCACCAAAACATACCACTATACAAAAAGTAGAAGATTATGCATGTAATCATTCAAATCTTCAATAGAGCATGGTTATCAAGAATTTATGTGCATAAGACCATATCTACATGAAGAATAACAGTTAGTATGAACATAATCAATCAATATGACAAATGTATATAAGTGTGTAGTAATCATCAACATAGTTCTATCCATTATATAGAAAGGGATACTGGAAGGCCATCCTAGAATCATTAAAAGCAATGCAATCTTATCTTAATTCAATAGTTATCAATGCAAGTTAGAGTCATGGATATCCATTTATTTCTTATCATGTTATATATGCAATATTTACCAATCTCATGTATGAAGTGTATCATATATCTATATCTATATCAATGTCATTATGCCTCATGTTTATGTATCATATCATGCAGCATATAGCTCAAGTATTATTTAACTTATGCATATTCATATGATCTCTATTCATTGATTGACACACTTCACCCTATGGCTATAATTCATACTATGCAAGTGCTCACGTTGTGTCAAGTAATATAAAAATGGGTTGTATCATTCCCATGATGATTAGAATAATATTAATGCCAATTTAGTACTACTTTTACATGTTGCTATATTTATCTTATCACAAGTATTAAGAAGTTTGTGCTTACTGAAAGTAAACTGCCACTAATCAACTAGGAAGAAATTCTATGTTCAATTATTTCTAAACTTATGATAGAAAAGAATTTATGTGTACATAGATAGATTAATCTTAATAGGTGTTATGAATCAGAGCATATGTGATTCTTGTACATTATCAAGTTTATCAATCTTTTACAAAGCCTAACTTTACTATAGTTATACTATCTCCTTAATAGTCCCAAAGTCCTACCCAACATAAATTTATGCCTAGACGTTCTTCATTCTAATATCCCTAATTGTTCAACTACTCCTTCATCGATGATCGATATCACACTAAATTTTAAATTTGTGCATGACTTATACAAAAATTAAGTAAATCTTAGTGGAACTAGAAATAACATTAAATAAATGTAAAGCTTTAGACCCATTTTATATAACACATGATTTCATATCATATTATAAGCCCAAAAATTTATTTAGCCTAACATTATAATTAATAAAACAAATTAAAAGCTTCATTGTGAAGATAAAATAAATAAAAGTGTAGTGTTGTACTAATAGATAGAACTAAATTTGTTGTGTAATAACATATACATACACTCCTTATCCTCTTATCCTTCTCTTCTTACTTACTCACACTCACACTCTTATTAGGAAAAGTACAAGAGATAAAAATGGCTAGTCCCTCTTCAATAATTTACCTATGTTATTTATTAAAAAAAATAATAACTAATTCTAGTGCCATGGTACTCAAATTAGTAGCATTGCAACCCTCCATAAATGAACTAACATTGTAGTGTTGATGAAAAACTCCACTATGGTGCTCTAAGTGAATAGATGTGTTATCTCCTAAGAGTATTTGAATTAACTTCTCCAGTATGGTGCTCTGGCAATTTGGCATTATGGAACTCTAATCATCATTGCAGTGTTGTGGCTATATAATGTTGCAATGCTTGGGTGCTGATGCAGCATTGAGCATCCTCTCTGTTCTCTATTCTTGAGAATAGAATTTGGCCTTCAATGTAATAATACTAGAAAGTCCATCACCATTACGTTGGGTATTTTTTAGTTTCATACATTTTCTTAGAATTTTCTTGCATAAAATTATAAAGTGAGGCAATTTTAAAGCAAAAAAAGATAGCTTAAAACATAACAATTTTAAACTAACAAAATACTCTAAAATTAAGTTATAACTTTTCCTCCTGGTATCCATGTGCAATTTATTTCGTAATTAGCTTATTTTTCTCAAATGTAAGCTTTAGGATTTTCAAAGTTAAGAAAATATTAACTTAATGGATTAAATAGTATCAACAATGGTTAATAGCTCCATAAATACATCTTATAATAACACAATATTTCATCTTTACTAATATTCCCTTTAAATCCAACTCCTAAATGTGTTTATAAATAGTTTGACTATCTTACCTAAGTTTAATGATCTTGGGTTAAGGAGAACTTCATATTTATATAATTTTCCAATTATAATATAATTTCCTTATGTACATTAACTCCCACAATTTCCCTTTGGTTATTTCTCCTTAAACCATTTAGTCGGAGTTAGACCTACAGGCACAATTTTTTTTTTTCAATACAACTTTTCACATTATTTTCTTTTTTTTTTCAATTTGTTCATTTTGTTTTTTCTTCTATTTTGATATCTCTTTTTTTTCTTTGTTTTAATATTTTTGCTAAGAACTACATCTTAATAAATTTGAATACACATTTTTCTTTCCCCCTTATGTGACCTAAGTAATTACAACTTAAGGTTCATCCAAGATCTTATGATTCCATAAGTATGTGCTTATACTAAGCCTTTAAATGAATATAAATGGGTCATTATAACTAAGAAATTAACTTATTAATACTAACATAAGTATTTAAGTGCTAAAATGCTTTTTAGGATTATTTTTATTAGGAAGTACTAGTTTTAATGAAATTATTAGTTATTTTACAGGTTGTGTAGTTTTGTTGTTTTCCACTTTATGCGTTGTTAATGACCTTAAGTTATTATATTTCTTATTGATAAAATTCTGAAATTTGTTTTGTTTGGTTTCTTACTGTCCGGGTCTTATGTTGGTTGGTATGGCATTTTGAACTGTTACTTTGCTGAGCTTTTGTGGGTGTTGAATTTACTTTTTTGTCTGCATCTCATAGTTTTCTTCAATGTAACTATTGTTCAGATGGATATAGACTTGAGCTATGATTGAACTGATATTGTTGTTGAGAGTTTTTCCCATTGGTTCTCTCCTTCCTTCAGGGTGTTGCTCTGGATTGCTAAGGGTTTTATAGTCATTTAGATGGGGTTCTGGGTTGTTTTGCCTATGGACTTCATTTAGCTGGGATTTTGGCTTGGATTTTGTATCATGTCAACTGCAGGAGTGTCTTTAGGCTGGTTTTTTGAGATTTTTGGGAGGATTTGAGCCTTATTGTGGGTGACCTTATGTTGTTTTGTTCTAGTTTTTATTATCTGATCTTCTACTGGTGTGCCTATGGGCTATATGATTATGTTAACCTGGAGTTGGTGTGCTGGTGTGATGTTGGTGTTATCCCCTACTTCTCTGGTTATTTAGAAGGATGGATGGTGTTTGCACCTGAGGGTTGGATTGAGTGGCTTGTGGATTACCATGATGAGGCTTCTTATACTTATTTAATCTTGAGCTCTATCAGTCTTTATCCCCATTTTTTTTATTTTAGTGGTGCTTGTCTTTAGATCAATTCTGTTTGAGTGGTTTTTATCATTTTTCTCTTTTTTAGATTAAAGTTTTACAATTTGTATTGGGTTAACTATAAAATTTTATGCTATACTCTTTTGGTCTGCAGCCCTTTCGTTTCGCAGGTGAAGAAGATTCAGGTCATCATCAATAATTTTTGCATAAAGATCTAACTTCCATTGTTTTACTATATCTTTCTTTTTTGGATGCTTCTCTGTAGCATCTGTAGTTTGTTACTAGGTATATTGTATTTTTGATTAGTGGAGATTGTCACCTCCTAGGTTTTTCTTTATTTTATTTTGTAGCTTGTTAAAGTATTAGTGAGCTGATTGTCCCCCTTAAGGACTTTGTAATCATTTTTTTATATTAACGAGTAGGCCCCTACGTGGGTTTTAATTAAAAAAAAAAATCTAAAATTTACAATCCAATTAAATATAAGATATGATAATTAGTATTCAAAACTATTTTAAGAAATATTTGAAAATAAATAATAAAGTTAAGCTTGCTTGATATTAATAAATAGAATTTCTTTGATTTTTCCCTCAAACTTATCATTAAATAATAAAGAAAAATACAAAAACAAAATATAAAACAAAAATAAAAAAATCCTTTTATACTCTTCTTCATCTTTTGCCTCCCCTTCGTCTTCTCATACTACTTCTATATCATACTCCATGTAAGATTCATAGGCTAGGGCTACAAGGAAAAATGTTCTCCTAGGATCCTAAAATAATTGGCCGTTCCTAAACATGCCAATTAAATCCTCTTTAAAAGTAGAAGGGTACTAGTAATGCTTCTATTGCAGGTCTATCACAGAATTCATCCTGGTGCTCTTCTTTTGCTCTTACAACCCACTTTCATCAAGAGAACTTTAGATCCCAACAACCATATCCCTTAGATCGATAATATGACCTTTTATGGTATAGGGGCTATAAATTTAGGCTGTACATGTTGGTTGGGTTGACTAGAACTCTCCCAATGTTTCCTAGCAGTTATTTGAAAGGAGTGGATTTTATTTTTAGTAAGTGTAGTGTTGACCTCATTTTTTGTATGAGGTCATCTTGATTGACATCTCCCTATTTTACAATCAATCACGCTCTACAATCAACACTTCAATCAACCTACATCTCAATCAACTCTACAATCAACTTTCAATGAGCTTTAATCACATAGCCAACATTCAGTCAACCTACAATCATTCAAATTACAATTAGCTGATGCATAATAATTGATTTCAATCACTAAACCTCAACCACTTAGACAACTACAACCATGCACAACAATTAGGTAGCCCAGCACACTACCTTGCATAATGCACTGAATCATTGACCTCAATCATGATCCAAACTACTTCATTAGTAACACCATATATTAAATCATGTATCACTAGGTTCTTAAGCTAGTGATTAATCAATTTGACCCCACTGGGCTAGCTCAAGCTAGCCTAATTGATCATTAAATCAATCAATGATAATTGAACTCCAAATCAACTTAGATCCTTACCAAACTTCTCTAAATATTATTCTAGTGAATTGGACTTGATGAGTCACTCTAGTTTAGTTAGTGGTTGACTTGGTCTATTGAACCTAATTTGGGTCAAATTACACCAACTTGGGTCAACTCACCACATGCACTTCAATTAAATCTCTTATCCAAAACCATTTCATTTTT
This sequence comes from Dendrobium nobile, assembly GCA_022539455.1. Classification (NCBI taxonomy): domain Eukaryota; kingdom Viridiplantae; phylum Streptophyta; class Magnoliopsida; order Asparagales; family Orchidaceae; genus Dendrobium; species Dendrobium nobile. The sequence continues at coordinate 13,643,774 of CM039725.1, forward strand.
TGGTGTTTAGTATTTACAAAATAATTCTAGTTATATACTTTTTTAAATTTCCTTAACTGTTCCCTAAATAATTATCAAATTAAACTAAAAATTGAATGGCATAAATTAGATTATATTAGGAGCATCCACAAATTTACTGAAGGCATTTTGAGGTTGATGTCATTTATAGATGAATTTATAAGAATCTAGGTCGTGATTTTGCCTAGATCTTTGTAAATTTTCTATTAATTCAATAATAACCCACTCTTTGCATATAATACCTGTATAGAACTTTACTTGAGTTTATTAAATAGATAAAGATTAGTTGAATTATTATGGTTTTCCAAAAATTCATCAATTGCTCTTTATGTATGCAATATTTTGAGTCAAATTTTGGGTGAGATAAATTAGGGAATGTTACTTATATTCCTTGATTTTCTATGACAATTCAAATTATGTTTCATTGGTTATTGAATTTGTAAGCCATTGGGCCATTATTGAACCAAAATATTTGGAAATACATTTCCTCTAATTTTTTTTAGATTTAGTTCACTTGATTGATGTGGTATGATTGTTTTTGCATGTACAAGGGTTAGATACTTTGATTACAAATCTTTTGAACATTAGTGACATTTATGGATTATAAGTAAGGATAAGGACTAATTAACTTGAAAAAATCCTGCGAAATCATACGCTCATCCAATAGGGATGAAACTTTAAACTAGTGAACATAGACATACTATACACTCTAGGAATTAATTTCACTTTGATTTGACATTAATTGACCTTAACATAAAATTAATAAAAACATAGCCTTAAATTAAAGGCCAAATCTTCATAAATTCATAATATTTCAAATAAAATTCATAAAAAAACCACTTTTAATTAATATGTGCAATTACTAAAAAATAAAATCCATATTTAAATTTGTTTAAATTTTAATTAAAAATTAAAGAACTCTTAATTAAATTTGAATTAAATTTATTCATAATATAAATCAAATTAACTCCAAATTTTTTAGTGATTAATCTATTGGTCAAAATTAGTCAATGATATCAATTTCATGACTACTTGGATTAATTTAGTTTCAAAATTAAATAACCCAAGCTATGTTAGTAATGGACTATTTAATAATTCATAAAAATCCCATTTCATATATATATATATATATATATAATTTTTTTATTTTTTATTTATTTTCCAATTTCATTATAATTAAAAAAAGATAATAAATATAAATTAAATATAAATTTTTAATTAAAAAAATAAAATAAATTCAAAGTTAAATAATTTGAATTTAAGTAAAATTCTTGAATTCAATTCTATAATATTTCTTTAATAATTAATTAAAAATTCAATAATTCATTCAAAATTCCAAATAATTAAAAAAATTAAAAAAATTCAACAAAAATTTAAAACATATAAAAAAACTAGTTTGATTATTTATTTGAATAAAATTAATTTATTTAATCAAATAAGTTTGATAATTAATATTAAATATATAATATGACTTTTATGATTAATGGATAATTCCATTTAAGAGGTATTTTAACATTAAATTGAAAGCCTTTAATGCACATTAAATCATCTAATAATCTCCTTATGTGATGCATGCCTCCTTTTTGGATGGCATTCACATACTTGATTAGGAGATTTGAATAAGATTTAATAACTAATTAAGTGTTTCATGCACTATGCTTGTCTCCACATATAGATGGTATAGCTGTACAAAATTCCTAACCCTTAACAAAAGATTAATAAATTAATTGCTATACATCATGCTTAACTCAATTTGGAGAGTATGTGTATTGGATTAAAGGGTCTCTTTTTTATCCTTTAATAAATACAAAATAAATCTCGAAAGGCATTATGCAATCCTCTATCATATATGACGAATAATTTAAGGGTGTTAAAACTTGACCCAAACTAAAACCAGACTTAGACTAGAACCAAAAAATTATGGGTTCATGTCAACCCTCTTTCCATATGGGTCAGGTTTGGGTTCAAGATTTTGATCCTTTGGCCAGGAAGGGGATCCACGGGAGGCTTGCCAGTATCATGCCGATCTCCTTCTATATTTGGGTGGCATATTTAGGAAGTATTATATTATGACAATTATGCATTATTCTATATATATTTATTTCTTTATGAAGATATATATATATATATATATTATATATATAGGGATAGTTTTGTGTAATAAAATTAAGTCTTCTTCCCCTCTAATTCTCTGAATTTAATACTATCAATATAAAAAAAAAGTTTTATTTAGTTATCGTGCTTTCACAAAATTAATACTAGATTCAACACCATCCAGGGTAATTGCATACTCCCCCAAAGAAAGTTAGATTTTGTTGTTGTTTGTAGAGCAATACAAGATGGTTTAATAGAAAGACATCAAGGGGAATCAAGGGCGTGTCATGATTTAACTTTCTGATTAAGAAGAAGAAGTGGTTCGACATTACAAACTACCGAAATCATATTCAAGCCCAAGTGTAAATACAAAGCAAGGTTACTTGTATTATAAGCAAGGTTGAAATTTTGCAATCAAGAATTGTGGCCTTTGTCTATAAGACAACGTAAGTCTCGAGCAATTTTGAGGCATAAACATCAAAATTAAACTAGTAAATTAATTAAAAATATGGAATGAAAAATAACACATTAACATCAAATTAATATATCAAAGAAGGTCATAAAAAGTCAAAGTAAGATCATAGTAATTTATCTCTCACACTCTCAATTTAACTTAAATAACTTGTCTAAGTCCTTAAGAGTATAATTTATGCATTCAAAAGTCTCACCTATTTTCATCACTTTGTGAATCTTCATTAAAATCTCAATATATATAGTAAGTTACTTTCTTTTCTCCCTCATCCTCAAATGTAATTGCAAGTGCAAGCGCCACCAAGTGTTAGTGAAGCATGTGACTGGGAGTTGAGTACCTGTGGGTTATTCTAGTTCTCAATTTTTGTTTGTTTTAGGTTAAGATTTAGAGAAAAAATAAAATATAATTTCTTTTGCATATTAAATTTATAAATTAAAATTTTTAGTTAATATAAACCCTAATTTTTGGGAGCTACTTCCCTTACAAATTGAAAAGGGTATACCTTGTGGAGCACCTGAAATCCTCTGAGGCATACACCACCTGAGACAACATAAGGCTTACGCCTTATGGTATTTCTTTTTTCAAATTTGAGCTAAGGAAGGCCTTATGGCAAGATTTTTATTGTACAATTGCAAAAAAAGTTACAAAGTACTTATTGAAGAAGTTTTATAGAATGAAAGTATTGAAAAATGACAAGTGTGAAATGAAACGTACACAAATAAGTTTGTTGTGACTAAAATGATCAATTTGAGATATCATACATTTTAATTAAATATTTTTAGAATAATGTATTATCAAGAATAATTTACAATTTCATATTACAAGTTGTTATGCTTTGGAATGCATTCAACTACCTACTCATAAATATCATAATCTTACATTATAGATGTATTAAAGGCAAGGGTCGAACAAGTGAGTCAATAATTTCAAGTTTCACAATCAACTAGAGGAGATTATGTTAACGAAAATGTAGCTAGTTTGGACATGTAGAGAAAATGGTAAAAATGGGGATGTAAAATTAATATCAATGGTAGACCAAAGGTTGATTAAATAAAAGTTGTGTAAAAGATGGGTTATTTAGTTTGATGAAAAATACATGCAAAATATTCCAAAAGCAAGAGATCATAAAATTTTTGGTTTTTGGTTTCATAAAAATGGAATGAATAGTAAATTTTACATTAATAATTTTTTTCACTCCATAGTTCATTTTTAATGCATTATATACTCACTTGTTTTCAATTGAATTCCAAAATGCAGTGCAAGCTAACTCTATTAGAGATGTAAAAAAGTCGAGCCGAGCTAGCATTACCCCTAGCATGAGCTTGAGCTTGATTAATTAATTGATTTGGCGCTTGACAACAATAATAAAAACATCAAGCCTTTTTCCCACTATGTGGGGTCAGCTATGTGAATCCTTTTTCTCCATTGTGTCCTCTTAAGAGTCAAATTATCATTTAAATCTAATAAAGAAAGTTTATTTATAATAATTTCTAACAAAGCCTTTTAGGTCTATCTCCACCTTTCTCAATATGGGCCAAATCTAACACATCTACTCTCCTAATAGTGTCATCAGAAGGCTGCCATTTTACATGACCAAACCATCTAAGGTAGGGGTGTCAATATTGGACACGACCCGAAATCTGACTCAAACCCGACACGGAAATTTTGGGTTCGGGTTAGAGATTTCAAATCGTTTGTGAAATCGGGTCAGGATCGGGTTGACCCGAAAACCCGGAATCAACTCGGTTTGACCCGGGTTCGTGTCATTCACAACCCATCTGTCGCACTGTCCGTCAGGTGTCGCATTGCTGTGTCGCGTCCGCTGCGTCGCGAATGTCGTGTCCGCATTTTGCCGTCCGCGTCAAGCAGCTCAAGGCTTAAGCGGCCCAAAATGTTTCCGCGTCAAGCGTCAAGGCTCAAGGCTCAAGCGTCTGCGGTTTGCACGCCCGCAAATGGAGTCACCGCATCAAGCTGTCGCGTGCATCCCCAATCCCGTTCGCCAGCTATCTTGGCGAGCTTCTTCAGCCAAATCGCACAAATCCGTGTCGGGTCGGGTTGACCCGAACCTGAAGCGGGCCGGGTTCGGGTCCCAAAAGTGCCGGGTCAATTTTGGGTTCGACCCGAACCCGACCCGTGACCCAAAATTGACACCCCTAATCTAAGGCGACTCTCTCTAATTGTATATGTCATTGAAGCCACTCCAATCTTTTGATGGATATGCTCATTTCATATCTTAAATCTTAGTGTTAATCCACTAATCCCCTTGACCATCCTCATCTCAATAACACTTAACTTAATATTATGCTTCTCTTTTAATGGCCAATATTCTGCACCATAAATCATATCAAGTCTCACCACCATCTTATAAAATGTTCCCTTACGTTTGAGTGGTAATATTCTATCACACAATAAACTAAAAGCATTCCTTCACTTTAAAAATCTAATTTGAACTCTACTAATAATATATCCCCATCTATTTGACCATCACTTTGAACAATATATCGAAGATATCTAAAATGAGTACACTTATTAATGACTTGATCGTTCATAGTCAAAACCCCAATAGATCTATTACTTCTAAAATTACACTCCATGTATTTGGTTTTAGATATACTCAAATGAAAACCTTTAGACTCTAATGTTGACCTCCATAATTTGAGTTTTTCTTCAACTCCCTCTCTAATCTTATCATTAAAAAGAATATCATCTGGAAAAAGCATACACAAGGGTACATCCTCTTACAAATGTCTAGCAAGAACATCCATGACTAGAGAAAAAAGATCAGGGCTTAAGGATGATCCTTGATGTAATCCAACTGCAATAGTAAAATACTTGGTCAAATCACTTTGAGTTTGAACACAAAGAATAAATCCACTGTACATATCCCTAATGACTTGAATATAAGTACTATTACCCCTTTTTTTTTCAAGAACTCTTCATAGCACTTCTCTTGAAACTTTATCATATGCTTTCTCTAAATCTATAAATATCATACGTAAAACCTCCTTATTCTCTCTAAAATTCTCCATCAACCCCCTCAATAAATGAATAACTTTCATAGTAGACCTACTCGACATAAATCCAAGTTGATTTTGAGATAGAGTAGTATCACGTCATAACTTATGCTCCATAACTCACTCCCAAAGTTTTAAAGTATGACACATCAACTTAATTCCTCGATAATTTGGACAATCTTGTGCATTGCTTTTATTCTTAAAAATAGGAATCAATACACTCATTTTCTAGTCATCTAACATCAAATTATAAATCAAGCTCAAGCTAAATTTTACAACGTACTTCAAGCCATGTCAAATGTTAGATCATTTATAACAAAAGACATAAAATGATATGATTCAAGAAGTTATTATAATAAAATAATTCAAAGAATAAGAAATTAGAAGATAAATAATAAAAAATAACTTAATATAGGAAAGTGAGATATAATTTTTAAATATTTTTAAAAACTTATACTTGAACTACTAAGTTCTAATATTTTAAGTGTATTTTATAATAAAGTTTTTTAAATGAGTCAACTCATGAGCTAACAAGTCGAGTTGAGGTTTGCTAAAAAATGATTCTTTTACTCTTCAAGCTCAGCTCATGAGCCATTAATTAAGCCGAGCACAAGCTAACGAGTCAGCTTGACTCACCTACACCAAAAAATTACCATTAATGCCACTGATCATTTCCACCAACCACCTTCTAACACCACCTTCACCCACTAACACTATCATCATATGGTTTTACTATATTTATTTTATTTCAAACAAACTAAAAAAAATAATCACATGCATTTATTTTATACTTATCCAAATAACTCCAAATAGTTCGAATATTTTGCATTCATTTTGTATTGTATTCCCTTTTATTATGCAGTTTTGTCAACAATCAAACATTCCCTGACATGGCTTTAACATTTCATGCAACAACTAATATGAATGAACAAAAAATTAAGATTCATAAAACGAATCCAAATCAATTAGGGAAAGGCTAATGACGATGATAAGAGGAAATTATGAAAAATCCAATTACAAATGTGATCTACATTTTATTATCATTGTTTTCATAGTCAGCCTTAACCAAAAAGTGCATCATGCTGGAAAGTTGAATTATTTGTCGCACAATACACATAAAAAATAATTCTAAATTTTGGTTATTTTGAAATTTATTTTATTTTTATTTATTTATTTATTAGGATTACCTGAATTTTGAATTAAATGATAGGATTATTAAGTTAATTCTAAATGATAGGATTCTAAATTTTGAAGTTTTTTTTTTAACATTTGAATTCAATTAATTTATTCTTATCTTAAAATCTTGTAATACTACATCTATACGTTTGAATGGTAATTATTATGAATTATTGAAGCAAGAACTGGAATTAAAAGAGTCCATCCCTCGCTTTTCTCTTAATGCACACTTCCTCATCATATTCTCCTTTTAGCAATCTATCCTTTCTCCCTTTCCATCATTTATTTCTCACGGTGCTCTCATTAAATGGAAATCAGCATTCACCATTCCACCCTCCTCTAGTGAGCATCCCAAAGCATTTGAATCTCTTTCTCCTAAATGACATGAAATTTCACTAAGATAATAAATTTTTGAGGCATCAATATTGGTAACAAGTTCATGTTCTTTATGCTTCAATTGGTTTTAGAGTTAAATTTTATAATGATAATTGTATTATAACTTTTAAGTAAGATGCCAAGATTATACCTGAGATACATCACAAACATAAGAAAATCACATATAGAACTAAAAAATTCACCTTATTCATTACGGAATTAAAATTATCAATTAATTGACATGCTTCATCATATCTAAGTACTCAATATTATATTAGATAAGCTCTGGATTTGGGTGAAATATATGATCCTCATCATTATAAGTCTTAGACGTAAGTATTTATACTATGTAATATCAATATATGTATTTCTTATGATGATTGGTCAAAATATTACTATAAGGTACTGGATGAAACTACTAAGCGATAATACAACTATCTCATATATGACTGAAATTTATCCATATGATCATGGTTCTTATTCTTATCAAAATGGAAACTCTAATGAAGAATATTACAATGGCTCTTATCACTACAGGAAAACTGCCCATTACCGGCGGAATTTTCCGGCGAATTTCCGGCGGTCTTTCGGGCGCACTTCGGACGGATAAAGATTTAATTTTTCCGAATGATTTTTTCAACAGAATTTCCGACGGATTTTCCGGCGGATTTTTTCCGATGAAATTTCTGGCGGATTAAAAATTTTATGGAAATAAATAATTTGATAAATTATTATAATCAATTTTAATATAATAAATAATTTACTAATAACTTCAATAATTTATTTAAAGTGTTTTAAAATAATATAAAAGTTACTAAATTAATAATTAATTTATTATAAAATTAATAATTTATTTTAATTATGTATTAATTTTATTAATTTATTTAATAATTAACTGAAATATTTTAACTTATTTATTTTTAAATAATTAAATTAAGTTTTCAATTATATATATAAATTTAAAATAGTTTGATTTAAGACATATTTTACTCCTCATCAAACTATTTATTCCACCGTGTGTTCGAGCGCAGGCGGAGGGGGGATGGGCGTGGGTTCGAATCACGAGAGCTCCCACAGCGGGATCGTGCAGCGGGACGGGAGAGGGGTTCGCACGCTGGTTCGCGCGCAGGCGGAGCGGCGATGTGAGCGGTGTTCGTGCGCTGGCGGAGCGGGGCTCGCGGAGCGCGGTTCGCGCGCTGGTTGCACGCGCGCAGGCCGGGCGGCGACAGGAGAGGAGTTCGCGCGCTGCCCGGGGCGCCTGCTGGTTTGACCGCGACAGGCGGCGGAGTTCGCGCGCAGGCAGAGCCGGGACGGGGCCAGGTTTGTCCCGCATAATGCTAATTTTTTTTTCTGGCGGGTTTTTTTCCGCCGGAAAATATTCCCAGCGGACTAATTCTGCCGGGAATAAAATTCCGGCGGATTTATTACGACGGAATAAGTTTCCGACGCTCGATTTTCCGGAAATCCGTCGGAAACTTTTAAAATCCGCCGGAAACTATCAAATATTTCGCCGGAAAATCCGCCGGAAAGAAGAGATTTTCCTTTGGTGTATGATGGTTATGCTTTTATATTTCATATTCATTCCAATCCAAAACCATCCTATCATGATGATATACGATAATACATACCAATTTGTCAAGTTTAAAAGTTTAGAAACACACATCAATTCAAAAAGTAAAGGATTTTTTATCACCTCCAATTGAAAACGCTAATCTTTGAGGTGATATGGTCTATAATATAGGGCTTATGTAGAGCTTACATGATGGGGTAGGAAGGAAGCCTTTACCGGATTGAAGTATAGGAGAGTTGTGCCATTGGTGACATGTACTTGGTTAGAACCTGAGTATGTGGTGGGTTACTGTAGAAGATTTTATTATGGTGTTAGATGTGCAGTGGTTCCACTATCCTTGTACAAAGGAGAAGAAGATGAATAAGCAAGAAAGAGCAATAGTGTTGGAGCTCGAAGAGGGAGAATATTGTAGATTTGTGTGATGCCAATAGTTGAGTGTGGGGTGACCACATTTTCTACGTACTTGGCAGTCACCAGAGTATCAGGATTTGTTATTTCTAAAGTAAACATTTGTAGTGGTAGATATTCCTCGGCCTAGAGTGTATGGGAAGTAACCACAACCATGTTCATAGGTAGAAATAATACTAAACTTTTTTTCAATTGCTGCTATCCGTGATAGTAAGCTCTTTGATAACATCAATAATTTGATTCAATTCCTCACAACACAAAAGGGAATAAATATAATCAAGACTTATGGGGGTGAGTTTGGTTATCATTGTTGCCTTGAAGGCTTGATAATCTGAGGGAAGACCATTCAGGAAGTATAGAATAACATCTTTGGTATCTACTTAACCACTGGCAATAGTTATTATCTATAAAATGTTTTACTGTGGAAAGGTAATCGATCATAGACTTATTTTACATGGATAATGAATGAAATTCATTTTTTATTTGGATATTTCTTAAATGATTGGTAGAGAAGAGGCGGTGTTCAAGAGTAGACAAATTATATAAACATGAGTAAAAATTAAGAATGTAAGGTATTACAGATGGGGAAATGGTTTAGAATATGCTAACAATAAGGTTTTGATCAACTAAAAACAAAAGTTTATATTGGGTGTTAGGTATCAACTGTCCAATATCTGAGAGGTCTTTCGATACACAAGTGATTGTACCTTCCAAATATTTAGCAAAACCAATTGCAGTGAAGAGTTTAAAGATTTGAGATCTTCATGTGGAATAGTTATAGGTAAGAGTTGAATATGAACAATATTCTTAATGTTGGAGACCAAAAATTTTAGAGACGGAACAATGAATATTTTGGTGATAATATTAGATAGAACTTAACTTGGAGGAGTACTGGGTGTAGATGGTTGAATCGCCTACAGTGAAGATGTTGTTAAGCAAGGAGCCCTGATACCATGTAGAAATGCTATTGTGAAGAGGTTAATAAGCTTCAAGGAAAATATGAAGGCAACAATAAAGCTAATTTCATGCAGGAAGTTGAGAAGGTGGATGAAAACTAGTTATCACATTCATTCTTGAATCATTAGAAGCTATTACAGGTGCTCTAAATATTTTGGTATAAAAAAGATGGAAATACATAAATTCGCTTGGCAGTTACTTCTTCATTGGTATAGATTAAATTAGCAGTAAAGTAAAAAGCATATGTAGGAAGAATTGGAGACATGTCTTAGAGCAAAGATAAAAACTATCTGCAGAAGGAAGTGTAGACGTACCTGAGAAAAATTACAGTGAAGTCTTTCTATCATTATCAATTAGTAGATTCAGAAAAGTGAAAGCAATTGTTGAATGATCAAGATTAACTAACATTAGAGGGAAATAACATAACAAAATTCTTTTTCATTAACTGGGAATTATATAAGAATTTATTAACTTCTTAGAGAGAATAAATCATGCATCAATTAGGGGATATTGATTTAGCTAGAAAAATATAAAAATATCTTATCATATCTATCCCCGGTATTTGATCTACATATATAAGCAGTGGTCAAATTCAATTACACAAGATGAGCTAAGAACATAATAAAAAGTACATAAATTATCTTGATGTAGATGTTCTTATAATGAAAAAGCAAGGCTAATTAAGAACTATCAATTAGGTGAGAAGCATGGTACAATTCCAAGAGAAAGTGAGTTCCCTTAGTGAGTTATCCTAACAAGTACATTCAATACGCTTTTTGAGTGCCTACCCGTTGGTCAATTAGTAGGGAACTTCTGGAAGAGTGTCCTTATTAGGAAAATGAGTTTCAAACTATAATAGGAAAATTCAATATTTTAGTTTTAGAGGTCTACACAAGATTTCCATTCTAGTTTACAAGTTGAGCCTCATGTTTAGATGAATAAAGAAGGCAGGCCACCCTTGGCCCTATACTACCTCTAAGTTTGATTCATTATGAGTGAATTAAGTCAGATTAATCTCAACTAGCTAGAGAACCAAATTTAGACATATAAGCTACTTGATTAACTCAACCAAAATGAATATATAGGTATATAGATGTTATCCTTATATGATCCCCCCATCCCAACTTTATTTACTATAATATAAATGCTGTATTAGTTGGAGTCCTGATGATGTCATTCTAAATAATTATAGTAAAGAAATCTAAAAGCAATAAAAAAATAAAGTACAAAAAGACAAGAATTAGATAATAGTAGGATGTTAATTAGGAACTAATTGTTTTAATAATTTTAATATTTAATAGAGTTAGGATAGTTTTAAGTATATTTGACAATAATATTTTTGTGGCATTTACATAGATATTATGAAATTTTTATATATTTATATATCTAATACCTAAATTTTTTATTTTTATTTATATAACACTCAAATATTTAAATCATGAAAAATAATAACTAATATTAATTTATTTAAAATAAAGTACTCCTTTTGTGACATATGCTTTGTTTTAATTCAAATAAATACATAAGTAAAAAAAGCATTATATAGATAAATATATTAAAATCTTGTGATTTCTCTAATATATATTTAAATTCCACATATTTCATGTGGACTTTACATTTTCTTCGTATTCCAAACTTGTCACTATGGATCAAATGCACCTTTGACTCACCAAACATATGCCTTCGTGATTATATTTTGAGTTCTAGGTCAAAAAGATGAGGTATTTCTGCTCGAATTCAGTTCCCCTCACCATCTTCGAATATTTTTCTATCCGTTCAATTGCATTTCACAGTAGCTGAAGCTGTTAGTATGAGAGGATGAGGAGGTTTTTTGGAGTTAAGAAGAATTAGGAAACCCCTACTATCTAGGTTGCCACCGATAGGGTATTTGACTCTTCCCTTAAGAGTTCAATCTTTATTTTGTCATTTAATTTATTGTTCTTTATATGTTGGCATTTAAAATGTTTCCTATTTGGGACCTATCTTGGAACATTTAATATGTTCAAAGAATTTCTTTGGGTTTTTAGTGTATGGGTTGGTCAATCTTTGTTGTATGAACTAGGGATTTGTTGCTCTTTCCTTTAATGGTATGTTCTTTAGGGATACATACAAATATAGGTTAATTTTTCATTTATAAAGTATTATATTTTATCCTTTACATTTAGATCATGATTCTAAAATTAAAAAGCGGGTTTTGTTTTTAAATGGATTTATTGCTCGGGAAGAATAAATAGATGCATGTTGTTGCTTTTTCTTTTATAAGGATGCATATTATGAACAAATGTCTGAGGAATTAGTGTCATGTAGTATGGAATAATCTTTCATTTTATTAAGTTATATAATTGGCAACTAGGCTGATTAGTTAATTTTATCAAGAATAATATTATTTTCATCAGATATTTGCTCGTAATATGCTCATAAAAAAAAGTAGCAACAAGCATCTATTTATGCTTCGCCAATAATAATTCCATTCTAAAAACAAAACCCACTTTTTAATTTTAGAATCATGATCTGAATGTAAAAAGTAAAAACATAATACTTATGAATGGAAAATTAACCAATATTTGTGTCCCTATAGAACATACCATAAAGGAAAGAGCAACAGATCCCTAGTTCAAATAGCACAGATTGACCGACCCGTACACTAAAAACCCAAAGAAATTCTTTTAACATCATAAGTGCTCCTAAATAGGCCCTAAATAGGAAACATTTTAAATGTCAACATATAAACAACGATAAATTAAACAACAAAATAGAGATTGAATGCTTAGGCGAAGAGTCAAATACCCTATCGGTGGCATCCTAGATAGTAGGAGGGGGTTCCTATTTCTTATTTGCTCCAAAAACCCTCCTCATCTTCTCCTACCATCTGCTTCAGCTATTATGAAATGCAATTGAATGGATCAAAAAATAACTCTAGATAGAGATGGGAACTAAATTAGATACGAAATACATCATCTTTTTGGCCAAGAATGTGGAATCTAATCATGGAGGCATAGGTTCAGTGAATCAAAGGTGAGTTTGATCCATGGTGATGAATTTGGAATATGAAGAAAATGTGAAGTTCACAGGAAATATGAGAAATTTAAATATATATTAGAGAAATCACAAAATTTTAATATATTTATCTATATAATGACTTTTTTTACTTATGAATTTTTTTGAATCTGTTGACCCTCATGTTATACCCAAATGAATCAAAATAGGTGAAGAAATGAAAATAGAAATCCTACGCACAAACCTTGCACCCGACGGATCCCAGAATTCTGCCAAAATCCTCCGCAAAACACGCCTGAAATCCCGTCAAAATCCCTGTGCATTCGGTGCCGTTAGCATCTCCTCGCGGGATTCCAGTATGAAGCTCCTCGTTCGTTGTTCTCCGAGGCCTTTAAAAGCAACCGAACCCCTCCTCTTCGGCTGCTCAAAATCTCTGCTTCTCACTCGCCTGCTCCCGTCGCTTCCTCTTCCTCCTCCAAGCCCTGTGCCGGTCTCTTGCACAAGCCGAGAGAGAGAGAGAGAGAGAGAGAGAGAGAGAGAGAGAGAGAGAGAGAGAGAGAGAGAGAGAGAGAGAGAGAGAGAGAGAGAGAGAGAGAGAGAACCTACCTCCACCGAGCCTCCAAGCTCTGTCGTCCCGCTCCCCCTCCGATCCCCTCACGGCTGGTGGGTTTCGCTCCTTCGACGACACTTCCCTTCCTGTGTGGATCGGAAGTTCCGACATTTTGATCTAAAGCAAGAATAGGAGCTCGCTAGCTGGGCAGGTAACCCTCCCTCTCACGCGCTTCTTCGGCCTGATCCCGTGAAAACAGAGAAGAGAGGGGGAGGGATTTGTTTTTATTTATTTATTTATTTATTTATTTTTATTATTTTTATTATAGTTATAGTTATTTATTTATATTTATAATTAATTAGTTTTAATTATAACCTAATGATATTTAATTTAATTTAATTTTTGATTAATTATCTTAATTATAATTAATGATTATTAAACATACTTAACTAAGTTTAATTATGCTTAATTAATTTTAATTAAAATTACTAATTAATTAATTATAAATTAATTTTAATTAATTAAATATAATTATGATTAATTATTGTTAATTATAATTAATTGTTATTAGTTATTAATTAAACATAATTGATTAAATTTAATTATGTTTAATTAATTTTAATATGATTAATTATTAACTAATTTTAAATTAATCATAATTAACTAATTCTAATTGATTATTGTTAATTATAATTAATTATAATCTAATCATAATTAATTTGGTTTAATTATGATTTTATTATAATTAATTATAATTAATTAAATATAGTTATAATTAATTCTAATTAATTACTATTATTAATAAATAATCATAACTTATAATAAATAATAATCCTCTCTTACCTCGAGGTCCGTGCCAGACCGGAAGACCACCTAAGCACGCCTTTGGTGATCGAGGTAGGAGGGAACCGGTGTGACACCTACGACGAGGTAGGCGAGTGACCCCTCGATCCACGTGCCGACCCCCCGGTCGCTAAGGTATAATTTTCTAAACTCAAAACTCTGTTTCAATGTTCGTGGTGAACCGAAAAATCGCCCCAAGCACGCCTTTGGTGCGCGTGGTGGGATGGGACCCCGGTGCGGCACCAACGACGAGGCGGGGTCGCTCATAAGTACCTCTGAGCTGGGGGAAATGTCAAAAATTGTTTATATTTTTTTTTCAAAAAATGCTTTTTAAGATCCAAGCACGCCTTTGGTGCGCGTGGTGGGAGAAAAACAAATACAACCGCCGCGGTGTCTCACAAACACCAACCGTGCACGCCTTTGGTGGCGTGGCGGGTAGGCGGCCTCTTGGTTTTTCACCCAAACAGGGGTGATGCCGGGAGGCTGCCAAAATTTTGTCTGAAATACAGACAAGAACTTGGAGCAATTTGGGACCTGGACTTGATTGCACTCGAATGACATGCAAGAACGACGGATGACTTGTATTTTGACTTTTGAACAAAATCTAAGTGGCTTAATAAACATATGAACCCAAATAAAAAAAATGTGCAAGAAGGCTTAAATTGAACTGAAGTCAAACTTGAATCGAGCTCGAACCACAGTGGGCTTTTGAATTTGAACAAAGACTTGGACAAATTGACAGCGGACTTGTGAACTTGATTGAACCAAATTGACTTAAGCGAACTCAAACTCAAATCATAACTTGAACAATTTGAATATGAAGTTGCACTTGCAAAGACAACAGGGGACATATGACTTGTACTTAGACTTGAGCTTGACACTTTGAACTCAAGCACGGACTTGAAGAACTACATTTGAGCTTGAACTCAGCTTGAAACACAGAAGAACTTGAATGAATCATAAGAAAAAAGCTCAAGAGATCATGCGATGAATAAGTATTTCCACACTTACTCAAATGATGAGATTCATTTGAGGGATAATCAGAATCCCAACGAAATTATCATTCCAATTGGGATGCAAATGAAGGTCTTATGACATAGTTGTGAATGCATACATAAGCATATATAGAGCACACACAAGGAAAGATGTGTCGCACTTACATCAATCTTACAAGTGAGCATAAAGAAATACAATAGTGTCCCTATCATTAGCAACAATTTGATTTCAAAAAAAAAAACACAGTAGAAGGATCTCAAATGTGGGATGACTGAATTGAAGCAACTCGGAACATTCAATCAAATCGATCTGCAAACAATAATGATATGTTCTCTACAAGTGTGACAGGTCCCCTTGAGGCGGTGAATACAGATTCAACATCAGATGGCTCACAGACTAATATATTAACTCGTTTTGTAAGTAGCAATTGCATCACAACATACAATGATTATGGGGATACTCACATAGTCAATGCCAATCAAGTATCCAATGAATACACGAATTTCCTACAATCAAGAGAGTTGACAAGTGACATGTGATGAATCCAAGCATGCAAAGCATACAAGAGGCATAAGAAAATACATCAACCCCTTGCGAGCAGAAGGATTTAACATGGAATAAATGCAAAGTCCCCTGAAGAGTGTAGAAATTTATACGACTTGTTATTCGTATACAAAGACTATATACCTGCTATGTGAACAAAATACCTACACACCTACAAGTTATCATAACAAAAGATGGTGAATGTTACAACACTCCTACGATCAACTACTACTCCAAAAGATCTGCAACATACGATCTCTCTATGAAGACAGATGTATGTACCACATGCCACTGATGGGTAGATGCATAAAGACTTCAATAAGTGCAATATCCGGAAGTCAATTTCAATATATGAAGTACATCTACCTGCCTACCTATAGCAGTAGAAAATATACTATATGAGATCAAATACCACAACAAAATACATGAAGAATACGACAAGTGCAATCTCTTACGACACAAAGCAGGAGACTCATTAGTGCCCTACGATCCACCTGCAGAAAGTAACAAGTAGTGCACGACAGTCTACCTGTACAAAGCAGCAAACAACTGATCCAGAAGCTGCTACTCCACGCCACTGGATCTGCAATCTCCGTACATGCAGACAGAAGGTGTCTATAAATATTTCAAAATACCCTTACACGTGCACTGTAATCTATATATACATAGGTACACTAAAGGGAAAAAATACAATCTCAACCCGCATGGGCCCTGGCGAGCATGTTATTGATACGCACGTGATGTCTAGGGATGCTGCGCGGGTCGACAAGTGAATTCAGGTTCGAAATTGATCCTTCTATACGGGTCAATAGAAGTGGACAGGATTCGAACCAACAAAACAAATATACAGTTGTGGCGACCATTATATTTATCTTAATACATCCATATTAGGCCTTCAAGGCCTATAATAATGAGAATTCACTATCAAAGGGCATAAAGCATACAAAGCCTGATCCTCTGTCGACAGCCCGAAAGAGTTGACAAGGTTCAATCCATAAGGGAATGATCCCGAACACTCCGATGATGGCCGTGTTGACTACACATCTCAACCGGAGGGGTTTCTAAATATTTTTCAAATGCCTCCCAAAAGTCCATTCCAAACATCCAAAAAATCATCAAAGTCCAAAAAAATTTAAAATTGAAATAAATCCATAAAAAATTGAAAGCAAAATCCGTCCACCCTCCGCAATAGTTTGCCGGGGCAGATAAATTAAAGTTTACTTCAATGCCTAGTCAAAAATATCACTAGGATTCATTCTCAATCAATCTCTTGCTAGTAAGGATGTGGTACGTGTCCTCTAACCGGCAGTTTTACCGCCAAATGGCATTGCAGGTAAACGGTTATGACCCGGGGCCCTCTGAACCGAGTGGTTTTGCCGCCAAATGGCACCATGAAATATCGGTTTTGGCCAGCGCCGATACGCTCCTTATGGAATCAAATCCTTGAGATATGAATCAATAGGATATGATTGATAGGGCACAAAGCCCTCTGTTAGCTAAGGTGGATTCAAATTTGTCCCATTAGATTATTGTGTTAGGAAAATACATTAATTTTTAGAAATTAATGATGAATATAATACAGTGATTGCAGAGATACCCTCATAGTCAATGACTAATTAGTGGAGGGAAAATATACAAAACCTTTATATATAGAGGTGGTCAGTAGGCATCAAATGTAAATATTCACAAGCCTCTACAAGAATCTCTGAATACTATGATACCCTTCCAGCCAAAATTAACTAGATAGCATATGAAAGTTGCAGCCCCCTATAAGTTGTAGAAATTAGTGTATGATGAATGTAGTAGTGCTCTTCAGTTGACATCTGAGTAAAGTCAATGATAGTCTTTATAATAGAAATGAAAAAAGAGATAGCAGCCCCCACTACAGTTTTTTATAAGCATTAACGTAAGTTTATATTGAGTACATCAACTAACTTGTAGATAACAATGATAGATAAATTAAGAATTCAATAATCTCTTTATAACCGGCATGAGGTGTCTAGAAGATATAAATGATTATTTCCACAAGAGTTTGAAGATGCGCAAGCTCCTACAGCTTGTCATAGAAGACCTGTCATACGCTCAGCACACTATCCATAAGCAGATGTATTGGCCCTCTACAAGCAAGGATAGATGATCGACAATACATATAAGCTCTCTATGAATACAAAGGTATGCACCACATGCCACTTGTACTATATACAGAGAGACTTCAATAAATATAGTATCATGTAGTAAATTTTTGTCTCTAAAGGAGTACACCTACATGCTTACCTGTAATAGTGGTAGATGCACTGCATGGGCTAAATACTAAAGCAAAATGAATAAAGAATGTGACAAATGAAAGTTCGTACGAGCTTCTATAAAAGACCCTATATACTCTTAACATGTAGTCTACAAAAAGGATACAAGTGAACTCTGTAGATAGCAACATTTACTATTGATAGTGAGAGATTCATTAGTTCACAACAAGCTACCTATAGAAAAATATAAGTAGTGTAGAAAAATATACCTGTATAAAATAGACAAATGCAAAAAGGGCCATGTTAGACACGAACTTCTATGAGGCCCTATAGAAGATGTTGCAATCTATGATCCCTAATCTAGGATTTTGATGATAAAAAATAATATTGATTGAATTACTACATTATTCCTTTAATATTTTAGATGTTAATTTTGTTAGTGAGCATTAACATTTTAGGTAAAATATACATCGCTCAAAATTGTTGAAAACTTAAGACTGGGTAGAATAGGATGTGAAAAAGTCTATAATTTGTATTTTCTTCATTTTCATTTCATGAGCTTGACCACAAAAGAGTATATGTAAATTGGGTGACCATGCACACACATAAAGGGGGAGATTTTTTTAAATTAAATATTTTTAAGACAAATTGTACTATATGATTTTTATTTGTACTATATGATCTGTTATTTGAGATCATGCTTAACGACTAATTAGAAAAAAATTTTCTATGGACTAATCATATTATACAATCTTGATCATACTGTATGATTTGTTTCGATTAAAAAACCAAAGCTGCCAGAATAATTTAAGTAAGATTTTTATATTTGATTTTTAAACTAATTGTACTGTAAAATTCTAATCGTACTGTAAGATCATTTAAAATCTTATTAAAATTAACCCCCATAAATAGGTAATTAAAGTATGGTTAATTAATGATTGATATTCATACTATACGGTTAGTATTGTACCTTACCAAGAGCAGAGATGAAATTTGGTCATCCCATAGATCCTACTAGACAAAACCATGATTTTATGCTAATCAAACAATAAAATATTAATATTGTATTAAACAAACTAATTAAAACTAACTAACCATATTGTACAAAGTATATATTACAAGATAATTAATAGGCATGACTTTCAGTCATCCCAGGATTTGTCCCGTAAGAACAGAGGAAATAAAATAGATTGTACTGGATGATATATAGATTATACTGTACAATGTGTTAAAAATTTGTGAAATGTTCATTCTCCTTCGTATAGGAAGGGACTTATTTTGAACTGATCGTATTGTATGAACTTTGATTGTACTGTATGAACAATGATGGCTAACTTGAATTTTTAAGGTTTCTTTAAGCCTAATATAAAACAACTATGTTTTACTCTTTTTTTTTTAAGAATGAGAAAAGATGAACGTGGCTGAAGAAGGAACTATAATAGGGAACTTTTGAAGAAAACTAGGTTTGGTGAGAGGAAGGAGAAGGTGAGCTTGAGCATGAGGGAGAAGTAGTGTGAGGGGATGACATGGTTATTCTGGGCTAGCTGCAATATTGCTCCTCCTATTGCCTGGGTGAGTCTTTTGGGATGTCTTTAGGGAGAGAAGCTTCTTAGTCAAGTCCTTGAGGTTCTCTACCTTCACCAGGAGGGAGAAAAAGGAGTCATGGTTATTTTCCTTCTTTAGGAGGGAGAAAAAGGAATTAAGGTCCTATGCCTTTGAAAGGAGTTTCGGTCCTCTACCACACTGGGTTGGAGGAAGAGAGTTTGTAAAGGCTTCTTTGCCTTATAGAGGAAGAAAAAAGAGAGTCACTTAGTGTTAGTGCAATACTCAGAGCAGAGGACTCCAGGGAGTGGATGTAGGTTAAGGTTGACCACACCACTTTAAAATTTTTGCATGTGGTTTTTCTACTTTTGAAATTTACTTTTCACATTTAATTTCTCATTATAACTACTTGGTGAAAAAAATAGAAATTAATGTTTTGTAGTGATAATTAGAATTTCTTCATCACTATTTTTCAAAGCATATTTAAATTGTTAGCTTCCAAATTAAAAAATTAAAATTGCTTATTTTTAAGTGTTTTGAAAAATCTACAAAAATTAGTAATCCTATTTAGGATTAATTTTAAAAATACCAATTCACCCCCCTCTTTGTGTATCTTGTACTTTCAAGTGGTATCAGAGAGGGTCTTAAAAATATTGTTTTAGAAAACCTTAAGAAAAATGATCATGGCACACTTTAGAAATTTTAACACTATAGAGGGTTATTCAATAGCCTGTCAACTATTATTTGACAACATACCTTTTAACTTTTGGAAAATTTGCATGTCAACCTTTTAATAGTCTATAGATTATCACATTTGGATGATAGTCTAAGAAGGATACTCTGCACCTTTTCATCTTGTGAATAGCATCAAAATTGAATTATCATTTACTGAATGGAGTAATGAGGATAAGGAACTTGCATAGTTAAATACAAAATGCTTGAATTGCTTCTTTTGTGTGTTAAAATTTGAAGACTACATGCGAATTTCTACATGTACCACAGTTAAAGAGATATGGTATAAGTTATGCATCACATATGAGGAAACCAGTGAATTTAAATAGTCTAGGCTAAACATTTTATTGCATGAATATGAACTTATCCACAAGAAACCTAGTGAAACTGTATCTAAAATGTACACTTGGTTCACCCAAATAGTGACATCCTTGTATGCACTAGGTAGAGATTTATCTAATTTTGAAATGGTCAATAAGATTCTGTTATGTTTACTTAGTTCTTATGATGCAAAAATAAATACTATCATTTAGTCTAAAGATTTAAAAATTTATTCCATTGATAATTTTCTTGGGTCACTCATTTTCTACGAGTAAGGAGTGAGTCAAAGGTAAAGTGAAGCAGGAGAAAAGAAGAAAGAAAGAACTGTGGCTCTAAAAGTGAACAATTTGGACAGTGATAGTTCAACAGTAGAGGATGAGGATGACATCACCTTGATGACTTGTTAGTTCTAAAACTTTCTAAAGAGGAAATAAAGAAATCATCAAAACAATTGGAACAAAGGTAAAAGTAGCAAGAATATTAAAGTTTCTTCTGACACAATCTACTTTGAGTGCAGGAAACCAGGTCACCTTCAAGCTGACTTCCCCAATCTAAAGACTCACCCAATTAAGAAAAGGGTGAAGACAAACCAAAGTATAAGAGGGGTAGGAAAAAGATACAAAAAGCCTTTTGGGCCTGCATCTGAATCATCAAAAGAAGAAGTAGAGGAGGACGTAACAAATTTGTGTATGATGTCTAACAATAATCTTAATCAATTTGATCATGATGAGGAATGTCAACTCTCCTATGATGAATTACTAATTATTTTTGAAAATATTCATGATTCTATATGAAGCTTTGGAAAATGCATGCTAGTATTAATACTAAATTTTCTGCTTTTCAAAAAGGGCATGCTAGTTTAATTATCGAGCAATCTACTTTAGATAACAATCATATGACTTTATTAGATGAGTTTGATTCATTAAGTAAGAAGTATATTGATTTATCTAATGCACACAATATCTTGAAAAAAGCACATATTGAGCTAGAAAAAACATTTAAGGATTTAAAAGAACTTTCATGTCAATTAGATAGCAGTGAGTATGCATTAAAATTGGAAGTGGCAAGCTATAAAAGTTCAAATGAATATTTACAAGAAAAAAGTAATGCACTGGAAAAAAATAAACCACCACTTTCAATAGCTTAGTGGTACAACCCCTTAATACACCTTGCATCACATAAACTTTGGAAGAGGCACCATAACCCACATAGGTTAGTAAACCCATTTTCTAATGTTAGGTGTTACTCTTGTGGCATGTGAGGACACATAATTGGAACTTGCACAATCCACTGTATGACACATCTAATGTGGAGGCCTAAATTATATTCATCACAACATAACATGCATACATCTCATTAATTCATGCATATGGAGGAACCCAAACTCTCTTGGTTTCCAAAACTAACCTTTGAAAGACATTGTTGGGGGTGATTACACAAATGGCCTAGTGAGAGCATGTGGTACCTAGATAGTTGTTGCTCGAGGCAAATGACTTGTGATATGAAGCAACTCATCACACTTGAGGATAAATTAGGAGGCAACGTGACATTAGGAGATAACACCTCTAGAAAAGTGGTGGGATTAGGTACAATTGAAAACTCTAAGAACCTTATGATTGAAAATATTATATTAGTTAATAGTTTAAAGCATAACCTATTAAGCATTAGTCAACTATGCGATAAAGGCTTTGATATAAAATTTCTTTCTACCAAATATATGATTAGTCAAAATGATAAACTTGTGTTAGAAGTAAAATAAATGAACAATATTTACATATTATATTTGAATTTTATTGAATACTCATATTCCTTGTGTTTAAAACTAATAATAGATTATTATTGACTATATCAGAGGAGATTATTCCATGCAAGAATACCTAAGTTGGAAAATCACTTAGAAATGCCTAGTTAGGAAAACCTAAGTTAGACATCACTAAGGAACACCTATGTGACGCGTACAAACTAGGTGAATAAGTAAAATAATCATTTCAATCAATCAAGGATATCAACACCTCTAGGTCACTAAAATTTTTTACATGGACATATTTGGACCAGTTAGTACAGCCAGCCTAGGAGGGAAGACTTCTAGATTTTTGATAGTATATGACTTTTATATATTCACTTTGGTAAGATTTTTAGTACATAAGAGTTTATTTAAGGAATTTAGAACCTTCTACACTTAGGTTTAGAAGAAATTAGGATGTGAAATCTGAATAATCTATATTTATATGGTGGAGAATTTGAAAATGATAGGTTTGAATCCTTTTATCAAGAAATAGGAATATAACATAAATTCTTTGCCCTTAGGACTCCTTAACGTAATGGAATAGCTGAGGGAAGGAATAGAACATTAGTTGAAGCTGTTAGGGCAATGTTATCTGAATACACTCTTCCTAGATATTTTTTGGGCAGAAGCATGTAATATTACTTTTTATGTTTTAAATATGGTGAATGCAAGATCCAAACTTAATAAGACACCCTATGAACTCCTTAAGGGTAGGACACCCAATTTTTCTCACTTATATGTTTTTAGATGTAAATGTTTTATCTTAGTCAATGGTAAGATATCCTTAGGAAAATTTGATCCTAAATCTGATGAATGCATCTTCGTAGGTTATTCATCTCTAGGTAAAGCCTATAGAAACTTCAATAATTGAAACATAATTATAGAAGAGTATACCCATGTGTTAGTTGATGAATCAGATAAGACCTCTAAACCTAAACCTAAAGAAGAAGAAGAAGTTGAGGTCATTCAGGAGTAGAAACTATTTCCATAGAAGATAGAGTAGAACCTCAGGAGTAATTGCCTAGAGATTAAAGATATTATTCTAGTCATCCAAGATATTCATTATTAGGAGACCCATTTGATGGTGCAATAACTAGGCATGGACTTAAGAAGGAGCTTAGTCATTATTCATTATCTTGATGATAGAACCCACCAATATAGATTAAGCCTTAGGAGATGAATTTGGGATCCTATTAATGCAATAAGAGCTAAACAAATTTGGTTGGAATGATGTGTAAGAATTAGTCAAGAGACCTAAGGAGAAAGGTGTGGTTGGAACAAAGTGGTCCTTTAAAAATAAGATGAATGATTCTAGAATAGTAGACCAAAATAAGGTCAGACTATTAGCTAAGGGGTATAACCAAATTGGGGAAATAGACTTTTAGGAATCCTTTTGCCCAAGTAGCTAGACTAGAAGATATAAGAGTGTTGTTATTCATTGCTTACTTCAAGGGTTTTAAATTATATCCAATGGATATTAAGAGTGCCTTCCTAAATGGGGTAATCGATGAGGATGTTTATGTTGAGTAGCTTCACAGATTTTGAGAATTCACAATTTATAAACCATGTGTTTAAATTGAAAATTGCATTTTATGGGTTCAAAGAAAGAACCTAGGGCTTGGTATGAAAGGTTGAGCACCTTTCAAGTAGATAGAGGATTTGTTAAGGGTAGTGTAGAAACCACCCTTTTTTAAAAAATGGTAGGAAGTTAGATACTCATTGTCCAGATTTATGTAGATGATATCTTTTTTGATCTTTAAATAAATCATATGTGAAAAATTCTTAAAAATAATGAGTAATGCATTTGAAATGACCATGATGGGTTAATTTAATTATTTCCTTGGATTTAATGTGAAAAATATGGATGATGGAACATTTCTTGGCCAATCTAAGTACATCAAGGATATTCTAAAAAGAATATGAAAAGGATAATGCTAAAGCTATGAACACTCCCATTGGCTCTACTATTTAATTATATAAAGATCCAAATGAAAACTAAGTAGATTAAAAATATATAGTAGAATAATTGGATCTCTTCTCTATTTAACTACGAGTAGACTGGATGTAATATTTAGTGTATGTCTCTATGCCAGAATTTAGGCTAACCCAAAAGAATATCACTTGACTACTATCAAGAGAATCCTTAGATACATATTAGGAACCCAAAACTTAGAAATATGGTATCCTAGACACAACACTTCTTTTAAAATCATAGGATATTCAAATTCTAATTTTGTAGGATGTAGGGTAGATAGGAAAAGCACTTCTGGAACTTATCAATTCATAAGATAATCCTTAGTTTCTTAGTCTAGTAGAAAAAAAAAAAAAATAGTAGCCCTTACAATAGCTAAAGCAGAATAAAAATCTGAAGGGAGTTGTGTTGCTCAAGTTTTCTAGTTAAAATAATAACTCTTAGATCTTGGAATACCAATAGGAACTATCCAAATTATGTGAGACTATACTAGTATAATTTATGTATGCAAAAATCAATTCAACACTCCCGCACAAAGCATACAGACATTAGGCATCTCTTCATAAGAGATCATGTATCCAAGGGAGATATAGAGTTGCACCATATAGCTAAAGGAGATCAATTGGATGACATATTCACAAAATTACTAGCCCGTGACCCCTTTAGCACCCTTGAGGACAAAACTGACTATTATATACATTCATGCTTATTCAAAGAAATATTTTTAAAAAAGTATACTTCAAAATAATCCTTCATATATGTTTTTAACTTGCATATATTTGTTTGTGTACCCATTTTTATTTTATTTAAAATTTTTTGTTAAATTAAAAAGAAAAAATTATTTTGTTATTTTGTATGTGTTTGTTCTTGTGTATGTTGTTTATTGTTTATGTTAAACATTAAAAAAAATTTTTGGTTTAAGATGTTTCTTGATCATCACACACACATATCACTAAATCACCATAATTTTTAACTTTTCATTCCTATCATACTGCACGATACACATTCTTATTGTACGATCTTCACAAATGCACAGATCACAACCCTTTGTTTAATCATCAGTCAAGATTAGCTCACTAATATACACATCATACTGTATGAATCAATACTCATACTTTATGATCCATGTGTCACTAACTATTGAGGAATTCAAATTGTTTGGTACAAAATTGTTGACATTCTTATTATACGATACCTTAATTAGTACGGTATGATACACATGTCAAACTAGACTAGGATAAATTTAACTAAATTTGATACGATAATAATTGTACTTTTATCCTATAAGAACACCCATTCATACTATACAATACTTTTCATAAAAGGTCATGTCGATGACTCCTCGATATGAATAAAATTCCATAAGGTCGTCCAGTACAATACTGAACGTACTGATTGATTTGACTTCCTTTTCCAATAAGTCATCCTGATGGATTTATTTCTCTAAACATATTATATGAATGTTTATCGTACTGTATGATTGTTTTTAAAATCTATAAATTTGAGGGTTTGAATGGTTCAACTCACTCAAATTTTTATCAAACTCTCATCCTCTCTATCTTTCTATTTAATGGCCTGTGGAAGCAAACGCATCAGATTCATCCCAAGGAGCTCCTCCTTCCCTCATCATTTTGACGATCAATTTCTCTCCGTCGCAGATGAAGAAGCCTACCATAAGTTTAAAGAGGAAAAAATCTCTCCATCTCGCATGTTAAACCAACCAGCCTTAAATTTCATGGTTATGAACATTTTTGCCTCCACCACTCTCCAATTTCTTCTTGCCATGGCCTTCCCCTCTAACTCTGAACTCATATATGAATTCTTAGCAAACCATACAATAAATTTAGAACACACCACCTTGACTTCATCTGTCTACAAATGAAATTTAGAAATAACTAAAGTAGATCTAGCAGAATATATAGGACTCTCTGCCCAAGGACCCTATTCCAAATCTTTGATCTCAAATAAGTTTGATTGGACTTCCATTAATATGCTACTTAGTAATTTGCCCTCAAACCAACATGAACCCCATGTCAAAACTTAATTTAGAATGCCTGTATCATCCAGCATGTCCTTCGAACATCAAATATATCCAAAGCTAGGGATCAAATGAACATAAGCCCACTTCTGTCTGTAGTTTCTTACTTAAGCATGTTAGATACAAATTTGATGAAGCTTAAAAAATTCTAGACTACATCCATAACATTACCAGTATTTGACATCCAAGTGCCAAATGTAAACAAAATATTTCCTTAGGTTATATCATAGGATACATCCTCAACACTCAATACCAACTCACCTTTTCTATTCCACCTGATAATCTTCATATGTTGTATATGGATTCCTCCTTCCATATTATCTTTTATCTAGGGCATGAGCACTTTGAGCTAGATTTTGATGAAGAAGGGGATGTTGCTCCTGCTGGAGGACCACCACCACCAATACCACCACTTCCACTTATCTTATCTATAAACTAACATTATTTGACATCATAAAAAATGGGGAGATTATTGTAATCCAAGATCCCTAGTCCATGATTTTGATGAAGATAAATAATATTGACTAAATTAGTACATTCTTCATTGAATATTTTAGATGTTATTTTTATCTATAAGAAATAACATTTTCAGGTAAAACACATGATGCTCAAGACTTTTGAAGACTCAAGACTGGTAGAATAGGTTGAGAAAGTGTCTATAATTTGTATTTTGTTCATTTTCGTTTCTTGATTCAGCCAAATAAAGTGTATGCAAATTAGGTGGCCATGAACGCACACACAAGTGGAGATTTTTTTTTTAAATTAAAATATTTTAAAATAAATCATATTATACAATTTTCATTCGTAGTGTACGTTCTATTATTTGAGAATAGACTTAACAGCTAATTGAAAAATTAGTTTCTATGAACTAATTGTAATATACAATCTTGATCGTATTAGATTTGAAAACCCTAGCCACCAGGTTCCTCTACTCTTCATACGTGATTATGGATAACTAATAAATTAATGTTGTATTATATAATCATTATCATATCATACGAAGAGCAGAAACAAAATTTGGTTATCCTAGAGATCGTACCAAATGAAATCCCAATTTTGTGCTAATCTTACAATACGATATTAATATCGTACTAGACAAACTACTTAAAATTAACAAATCGTATTGTTTGAAGAATATAGTATGGGATGATTAATAGATATGACTTTTGATCATTCCAGGATTGATCCTGTATGAACAGAGGAAATAAAATAGATCATGTTGGATGATCTCTTGATTGTACTGTAAGATGTGTTGAAAGCTTTGAATTGAACGAGACTAGTTTTGAACTAATCGTATTATATGAACTTTGATTGCACTATATGTACAGTGACGACAAACTTAAATATTTTATATTTCTTAAAGCCTAATCTAAAATACTATGTTTTTTGTTTGTACTACGTGGCTAAAGAAGAAACTCTGAGAGGGAGCTTTTGATGAAAACTAGTGTTGGTGAGAAGAAGGAAAAGGTGAGCTTGAGCATGAGGGAGTAGTATGAGGGGATTACATGGTTTCTCTAGACTAGCTGAACACTTACTCCTCCTATGATCTTGGTGAGTCTTTTGGGAGCTCTCAAGGGAGAGAAGCTTCTTAGTCTAATCCTCGATGTTCTGTGCCTTTTCCAAGAGGGATAAAAAGGATTCATGGTTCTCTATCTTCTTTAGGAGAGAAAAAAAGGAGTCAAGGTCCTCTACATGTGAAAGGAGCTTAGGCCCCTAGCTGTATCGAGTTGGTGGAAGGGTGTTTGTAAAGGCTTATGATATGAATCAATATTTTATAATTGATAGGGAGAAAACCTCTCTATTAGCTAAGGTGGATCTAAATTTGTCCCCTTAGACAAATACTCACCCTAGCTCTACAATGTCCTCTTAGATGAAGCAATCCATGGCTACCGAGAAGGATCCTTCATTCTGGTAGGGTCGACTACCTCCTCCAACTTAGTAGACCAGGGATCATGATGGACCAAGATGATGTAACCATATGATCTTGATCAGGTCTATCATCCATTCCGCCACCATCCACTTTAAGTGCACGATGGTAAAATTTCTAATTTTAAATAACAACCATGCCAAACAATATGTTCATACTTCTACTATATGCCAGATATGTATTGTATATGTATCTGATCAATGACTATCCTTAATAAAATGTTCTCTTTCATTATTGCGAGAACTAACTAACTATAGGGGCTTGCGCTTATAGGAACTAAAACTCAGATCATAAGTCATTGCAAAATGATGGTGCAATATTCGGGTAGATTTTACCTCAGAACTTAATCTGTTAAAACTCCACTGAAAGCAATGGAGAGGCTGGGGCACAAATCTTTGGATCTCACATATCCTTGAGGATTAGTTTTTCTTTCCATAT
The DNA here is from genome assembly GCA_022539455.1 of Dendrobium nobile. Classification (NCBI taxonomy): domain Eukaryota; kingdom Viridiplantae; phylum Streptophyta; class Magnoliopsida; order Asparagales; family Orchidaceae; genus Dendrobium; species Dendrobium nobile. The sequence goes on from CM039725.1 coordinate 13,672,786, forward strand.
TTGGCCTGTCGTCTAAGCATTTTAGTAGCAACTAATTTAATATATACATAAAATTCTGTATTTCTAAAATTATCATTTAACAATTTAAAATTTTAAATATTTTTAGATGATCATTCAATAAATCTATCAAATTTTCATTAAGTAGAGTTTTAAATCTATTTTTAGTTACTTTCTTATGTTATGTACTATTGTCATTTGTTTTGTGCAAGTCTCTACATTTTGAAGGTGTTCTGTAGATAAATTTACATAACAGTTCCTTCACTGTCTAATTGTGATTATGTGTTAGTATCTAATAATTAAATATTATGATTAACACCTAGAATGCTGGAGCTACCATTCAATTCGATGGATTATAATTTTTTGCAGCTACTGTAATGACTGTTTCCATGCCTATATAATATTGAATCTGAAGGGCGTACCATGAGGCCCACTCTACTAAAGCTACTACACATTGTATGCATTTACCAGCGCATCGACCTACAATTCAGGAGCCTTATAGGAGAATTTCTATATTTGATAGCTTTCTCAACAAGAATCTCCGACCACCAAGAGGGTTGTGACTGGTAGAAGAGTCTCTATGGTGACTACAAATACCACGATTGCACCGACCTGGTTATATGCACTTGGGAAGAATGATATTGATGCCTCCTCATCTGGAAAAAGAATTATGAGAAGGTAGAGGAGAAAGAAAAAAAACTTGAACTCATTGCTTAATAATAATTTTCAATCCACATGTTAAACCTATTAGCCCGAGAGCTAGAAGTGATTATTCCTATAGGAATGGGATTACTAGATTGAAATGGGTTAAGAGAAATAACATTACTAGGAGCTGCAAAAATCTTTTTGGGAGCAGTGCCGTAAAGCTCTAGCTCCCTAAAAGAAGAAAGAGTTAGAAACTCTTTCAGGTTAAGTCTATAGGGTTTTAAAGACCATGAAGGAAAAGGAGCTAAAGAAAAAGATGTTCCAATGGCATTAGTTTTCATGGCCAAAAGAACTCCACCAAGAGACCATCTATTATCCATTGTAGTAGATAAAAAAGAAACAAAGCACATTCCATAAAGTGTGCATCAGGGTGTGACACCTGAACTGCATGTCTTGGGATCCATCGATGAAGGGTCTCGATGGAAAGGAAAGAAAGTCTAGAGGCTAAAGCCTCGTAAAGAAGAAAAGGAAGAAAGAAGAGAAAGAATAATCAATTTGGATGTGACATCTAGTATAGCTTCCATGAGAATCGCCCCCACATGTAAATACTGTCAAAAGTTAGTTCCAAAGCATATCCATGATGAAAGTCACCTTGACGGTTGAAACCTTAGGGAATCCTACAAACGGTCCCATCGACCCCAGCCAAGGATTTGAATAATTCGATTTCAGTCCAAGGATTAAAGAAATATTCTTATTCAATAAAGAACTTGAAATCCAATGGAATTACAACTAAAACATTTAAGTACAAGAGGAAGAAGAGGAAGAAATAAATGATGCCATGAATATAAAAGTTGTCTATATGGTAAGGTATGAACATAAAGATTAAGGTGGAGATTAAGGTGATTGACTGTTCAAATGGATTCAATGATGTTGCTATCAGGAAGTGTCCATTGCCAGTAGAAGTGGCCTTTCTTTAGAGGAAGAAGCGGAAGAAGTTAAAGAAAATCCCTTTACTGGCAAGATTTTTAGACTTGCCAATATGAGGTGGAAAATAAAATGTCAAATGAGGTTGAAGGATAGAGAAATCTCTCAGTTGAATGAGAAGATGACTTAGATGATGACCCAAATGGTGACAATGATGTAAACAATATTATCGGTCCCATGCCTAATCCTTATACTGATCCTTAAAACTTCCAAATGCCTCAATTCTTAGGAGTACGGGATGCTCCTAAAGTTGGTCATGAGGCTCATAATGGCATTTGCTAGCTGAATTTATAGAATATTGCAAGTACCTCTTAGCTTGTGACTGCTGCGTAGTTGGAGGGAATAATCACAAAGAAAATCAAGGCTATTATAGTTGCTGATCAAGTAGAAAAATTGGTGGGTTAAGCTCACTTGTATCCTATTCAATATGAATACATGTCATACTTGAATGAGTACTATATGTCAAAGTTCAAAAACTTCAATTGAAATAACAACCCTAGATAGCACTTAGCATGATTTAAGGCCACTGCAAGAATATAAGGTTAAATGATGTCCTAGTCTTTCGACAAATCAGCAGCAGTTTAATAAAAATTTCTTTCGAATGCTATGCAAAACTGCCAAATGACTTTGTGAAGATGTTCGTAGAGTTAAAAAATATGTTAGTGAAGAGGGTTACTAGCGCAACTAAAAAGATAATAATTGCTGACCTCTTCCTTGATAATATAAAAAAGGACAAGTTGGTAACCAAGTACATTAATCATTGGCAAAATTTAAGCATTAAATGTGAGAAGAAATTAGAAGAAGAGCATTTCTTCTCAAAAAAAAAAAAAAAAGAAGAGCAAGCCGTGCAGTTACTAATGTGAAAAATTGATGAAAAGATGCAATCATTCTTATATATGACCAAGATAACCACATTTCAAGACTTAATTTTGAGAAACCAAATTTGTCAAAAATTGAGAGTCACTCTAATAAGACCAAGAAGGCTAAAGCCTTAGGTGCAAGAAGAGGTGAGGCTAACTCTACATTTTCCTCCAAAGCTGATAAAGAAAAATAGGAGTTTACAATGTAGATAAAGGCAAACAACTAATGAAATACGAAGAAAAGCCAAAGCAGGCCTATAAACCTAACCCCAATTGAAGCTGATACTCAGGGGGAATGATAAGCTATGAACCTTTTTGGGGTGGAAGAGAATGACCAAGAATAACAACGAGAACTAGTGATAGAACATTCCCAAAACTTAAGGATAAATGAATAAAGAATACTCATTTAAGAGGGAAAGTGTTACCAAGTTATTTTGATAGGTGTTAAAAGTGGGCCTAGATCTACCGAAGTGTAAGAAACTCGAGGACTCAAAGCATTCTTGGGTCCCAAAATATTTCCCATTCCATCGAGTAATCAACCATCCAATTAAAGATTGCCACATCTTCAAGGACTAGTTAGAATAAAATATTAGAGTCGGGAACTCACATTACCAGACATTATGTTAGCTCATTCAAGAAAAGAATCAGCTTGGGTGGTTACAACCTCTTCCATTCCTCTGATTAAAGAAATAAAAAATGAAAAGAAGTCAGCTCAAGAAGAGCAGTGGGAGACTAATTATGACCTCTAAGAACACTGTGAAAAGTCGTAAAAATATTGAAGGGGCACTAAGTGTGAAGTGAAAATCTCCTACTGTGCCGGTGCTAGATCTTAAGGCATTGGCTATAACTCTAGCATCTACTTCCAAGAGATTCCCCATCCAATCAGGCTCTTCAAAGTCAAAAAAGGTGAATTCTGCCAAGAAGAAAAAAGACAACAACTCAAAGGGATATTGATAATTTAAATGAATATTACCTTACTATGAGGTGACCTATTAAGCTCGTTGACTTCATGTCTAAGCTTTAAATGGATGAAGCCAAAGAAGTTAATGAGGATCCTTTTCCCGTAGAAGCATGTCAGGTCATCTTAGTGGTGCCAAATACATCGATAAAAGAAGAATGCACTGAGGATGCAGCTCCTGAATTTTTTATGACGGTATCACCAATGGATTACAATTCAGAGGAAGATCTATATTTTTTAAATTAAGGTGAATAAGACCTCAACATAGCATCACAAATGGGACATGTAAATTTGGGTAGTAACTTTGAATCGATGGATAAATCTCTAGAAATAATAATGGCTTACTATGAAGAAATTGTGTCCAAAACTTAGTCTAAGCTAGAGGAGATTACTTAGGTACAATTGAGGACTTGAAAGATACTATCATCCCTACCAATGTGGGGCATCTTAAAAAAATATAAGGGGAATGAAATAGTTATTAATGATGATATCATCCCTAAAGACCCCAAGAAGATAGATACTTAAACTAAGGGGACATATTATAATTTCTTATCTAATATGAAGAAAATTTCTTCACAACTTAGTATATACGACACCCTAGTATTTTCTGAAGACCTTCGAGAGACTTTGATTCAGTCTCTCAAGGACCCCAAAAGATACGAGGTATATTTTGCAGAGCATAACATGACTGAGGTCCTGCAAGCCCATAACAAGCTGTTCATAACTATCATTGAGGATGACATTATGCTTGGAATGGTAGATCACTAACATCCTTTATATATTACTACAGAGAGAGATATAATGATAATCAATCAAATTTTAATTGATCTTAGGTCATTCATTAATCTTATACGTTTTAAAGCACTAAAATCACTATGCCTCGACATGGAACACCTCATGCCAGATGAGCTAATGGTACATAAATTTAACAAGAAGGGCCAGAAGACCCTAGGATTATTTAATCCCTCCCTCACATTTATAAAACATCAAGCAGATGTTAAATTCCATATGATTGATATAGATACCACATTTAAGGTTCTTTTAGGTTGTCTATGGTTTCATAAGCACTACATCATCCCGTCAACACTACACCAGTGTATGAAGAACATTAGGGATGAAGAGGAATTCATGATCTCTGGTGACATCTAGCCTTTTATGGTTCATTATGAAATAATTTATTAAGATTCCAAGTACTTCATTTCAAAAAATCCAAAGCCATCGAGCTACCATGAGGCTAAGGCATCAAAATTAAAGACTACAAAGCGACCTAGAAAAAAGGTGAAAAGAAGCAGTTGGGGATAAAAAAAATCATGCAGACTTCTTCCAAAATAGTCACTACTCCCAAGGAATGAAAACTTAATGCTCATCTAGGGAGTGACATAGGTAAAGATAATGTCACCCCAACCAAATCTTGGAGGGTATACTAGTCAACGGCTAAGGGATAAAGGAGGTTGGATATTAAAATTTTAATTATATCTACGACTCTATCTACAAGAACTTGGTAGAGAGTATATTATTCAGAAGAATAGGTAGATTATCAGTCTGATATAGTATACTTGTAGTCACATGAATTCTTCTGCAGCTCTTCATGAAAATTATTCCATGAGAGTTGCATAATATTAAAGGGCTCATAACTCATTATGTGCCTTCTTTTCAAAGGGGACTAGAGATTAATCTATTCAATTGGAGAGTTCAAAGAAGTAGCAAATTATGACTGATTTCGTAGGCTCATTTATTCTGGGAAGTTAATACAATGAGGATGCCTTGTTAAATGCCAAAAATAACCAAAAAAATGTTGTTAAAGGGAGGTAATACTCATTTCTCCAAATAATAAGTTCATTTCTTCCTGAGCCTCTTGTATTCAATAAATCCTCATTCATTATGTAGGAAGGACATTCTTATGAGAAAAGGTCTCAAATTTGTCATACATAAATGCCCTCAAAAAGAGATTTGTAAAGCAATCACATAAAGGGAAGTCAAATCTTATGACAGTGCTAATGAGGATATCCACAAAGTTCGAACTTATGATGATCAACCCATAGAAGTTGAACCTACACCATAAGAGCTCAAAGATGGTGGATAAGTGGCTACTATAAATGAGCTAAAGGAAGTCAACTTAAGGACTGAAGATGACCCTCGCCCAACCTTCATTAACTCCCTTCTACCATAAAATCAGGTAGAGGAAATGAAGGAGCTCCTCTATGAATTAAAGGATTGCTTTTCCTAAATATGAGATATCTACCTTATCCTCTTGTGTAGTAGTTCAGAGATTGGCAATAAAACTAGCTGCAATGCCTGTTAAACAAGATCTAAGGAGAATGAGAATGGAGATTAAAGAATAGGTGATTGTAAATATGAAGAAGCTCATAGATGCGGGATTAATTCAAGAAGAGAAATATTCCAATTGGATTTCCAATATCATCTCGTATAATAAGAATAATGGTTAGATTCATATTTATATCAACTTTTGGGACATCAAAAGGTATGTCCAAAAGATAACTTCCTGCTCTCGGTGTTAGAGCTACTAGGGGATAAAACTTCTAACTATAATATATTCTCATATATGGATAGATCGTTGAGCTATAATCAAATTAAAATGATTCTTGAAGATAAGAAACACACATCATTCAGAACACCCATCAACATATTTTACTACACGCTCAAGCCCTTTGGACTAAAGAAGGCTCGTGTCATATATCAGCAGGCGATGACACATATTTTAGATGAGATGATACATCAAAAAGTTGGGTGTTTTGTAGATGACTTGGTCATTAAGAGCATGAATAGAAGAAATTAGTTAAATGATTTGAGAATCATATTTGAGAGAATCATAAAGTTTGATCTAAAGATGAACCTTCACAAATGTACTTATGGGGTCTCCTCCAATAAATTCTTAGGGTACATTATTTATCACCAAGGAATTGAAATATACCCCAATAAGATCAAGGTGATTATAGAGATTCCACCTCCCAGAAACCTCTACTAACTTCTTTCTTTGGAAGGACAAATAGCTTTTGTTTGACGATTCATATTGAATATATCAGGCAAATTCCAAACATCCTCAAAGCCGATGAAGAAAGATGTCCGGTTTATATGGGTTGCATAGTGTTTAGAATTTTTGATAGTATCGTGAGATACTTATTAAATCTTCCCATTCTTATAGTACAAATATTAGGGAGGCAACTACTACTATACATAGTGGCACTTGAAGAGCCCCTTTGAACATTATTGGTTCTGCACGATGAAGAAGGAAAAGAAAATGCACTCTACTAAGTTATTCGGAGGCTGATTGGAGCATAAATACATTATTCCTCGATTTAAAGAAATATTTAGTGCAAATTTTTACAGTCCAGAAACCCTTCCACTACATAATGTCTAACAAAATCTTGTTGACATGAAATATTGATCTGTTGATGTTCATGATGACAAGACCAGTGTTGATAGGTCACCTAGCCTGGAGGGAAATAATGTTACTATAGTTTTTGATATCACGTATATGCAATAAAAGGTGGTGAAGGGACAAGCCTTGATAGATTTCCTCCTTGTATGCTCTATCCCTATAGAAACCCCACTAAATAATGATTTACCTAATGGAAAAATTATGCAGGTCAAAGAAAATAAGAAACTATTATTTTTGGATATGTATTTCGATGGGGAATCATCAATTAGATATGCCAACCACCAAATATGGAAAAAGATTGATCCAATATTGATCTCATTTTCATATCACCTGAGGGAGGCATAATGAGATTTTTCATTCAATTCAACAAAGCCTCAGACCAATAAAAAAGCTTAATACGATGTTCTAAAAGATGGACTAGAGATTATGAATAATGTTAGAATCATAAATATTTAAATCTTTGGTGATTCTGAACTTGTGATAAATTAAGTTGTCGGCATTTACCGGAATTATAAACTTGAATTGGTCCAATACAATCGACAAACTCTCAAGTTTCAAAAATAAGTGCAAAATATTAAAATATCTTGAGTCTCTTAAGGTTAGAACAACATAATAGATTGTCTTGCCAAATTTGCTAAGGATGTAGTGAATACGCTTGAAGAAGAACCCATACTTACTAAAGTTTACAGCTGTTGGGTCTTACAATCGATAATCTTGTAATTCTTACAAATAAAGGGACTACCAAATTTGAGCCAGAAGGATGCAACTCTAGTTGATCTTCAACCTCCCTACCAGATTATTTTTGAAAATCAAATATATGAATGCCATGTAGTCAAGAGGCATAAAATTAGTAGATGCATGAAATCATGGTTACTTTGCTTAAACATTATCGAAGAAAATGATTAGAGGAAACCATTCATCGACTACTTCAAAGAAAGTAAACTCCTGATCGATAAATCTCTAGCTGCATAACTTTGAAAGAGGGAGTCATGATACACACTTGTCAATGACATGTTGTACCAACGAGATTTTGATCACATATGACTAAGATGCCTTGGGACCAAGGAAGCTGATAGAGTAGTGACAGAAATAAACAAACGACTCTATGTTCCACCCCAGTCAAGTCCTAAGATGGCTACCAAAGTTAAGATGATAGGTTATTATTGGCCAACATTGATAACAAATTGCATTGACCATGCAAATAGGTTCCACAAGTGTTAGATTCATGGTTATGTTATAAATCAGCCTTTAAATCCTTTGCACCTAACGATAGCATCCTGGCCTTTAAAAAGTTAGGGCACTATTATAATTGGACTGATAAATCCATCATCATTAGTCAGACACTACTTTTTCTTGGCAGTAATGGAGAACTTTTTGAAATGGGTTGAAGTGAAGTCACATATGAGCATATGATCAATTTCTTCACCCATAATAATTTCTATGTATTTTGTATACTGCACTGCTTGATCTCAAACAATGGTACAACATTCAAGAGTGCCAAAATCTATAAGTTTATTGAGCGACATAATATTGATTGGTGATACTCATCAATATACAATCCAAGGGAAAATAGCTTGGTGAAGGCCTTCAATAAGAAATTGGTGAAATTACTAAAGAAAATCCTCACCAAGAATAAAAGAGAGTGGCACACAAAGATGGTAAAGGCACTATGAGCATATTATACTACTTACAGGATGTCTAGCAAAGCCACACCCTACACACTGGTGCTTAGGTTTGAAGCCTTATTACCACTAGAGATTGAGCTACCATCACTCCATGTAGCTATCCATCATGGTTTACCTCGGGAGAAAAATGGTCGATTGAAAATAGAAGAGCTCGTTGCACTAGACGAAGTTTGACTACAAGCTTGATAAAACTTAGAAATCTATCAAATAAGTATGAAAAAATTATTTGATTAAATGGAACATTATTAATCATTTTGAGATGGCGAATTAGTCCTGTTAATAAAAAGGCCAATCATCTCGCACTAAAACATTTATGGAAATTTTGAGTCCAACTAAGATGGCCCTTCATCATTAAGAAGGTATAAAAAGGAGGAGCTTATTAGTTGATGAATCTAGACAATTAGAGGCCCTTGACTTTGATCAATGATCGACACCTGAAGAAGTACCACACATAAAATTTATCAAGAAAATATTATATTTAATGCACTATATATTTTATATATGTTCATTACTATATGCACTATATATTTTGAAATTCTCTTACAATACAATGATGCATTTCAAAGAGCCCATAAAAATCTCCACAAAATTAGGGGTATTTTAAATTATTTTTTGAGTCAATCTCGTGCCATGTGCAATATCCCTGAATAAATATTTAATTTCTTGAAATACAAAGCCTACCCAAATTCTCCCTATGATACATGGGGCATTTTAAATATTTATTTTGGTCGATGTCGTTCTATACACCAAGATCCACACATAAATATTTAAAATCTCCAAATTCTAAATTTATTTCATTTTTAAAATATCCCTATGAGATATTGGGAATTTTGAATATTTATTTGGGTCAGCATCATGGTCCCACTGAGATCCCCAAATAAATATTTATAATGATCAAGACAAATATTCTTTCACAAAGAAGGTACAACAATTGCCACTATTAAAGTATATGTAGGTTATCTTCTAAAAGTTTAGGACACCACATTCTCTAACATACCAAGAATTAAAAGTCAGAAAAGAGACTTTCATGACCACACACTCAAACAAATCAAGCTGGAACAACTTTAAATTTTTTAAATGGACTAACGCTTAAAGTTTGAATGGGTGTAAGAGGCCAGATCCAATAAGCCGAAATACAGCTTGATTGCTGACAGCTCTGCCTACTCAATACGTCATAGAAAAGGCCGTAGTAGCAGAACCGCCACTTCGCTAACTCATTAGTAGGGACTATAAGAAGTACAAAGGCTTATTTGACTCAATACGTTCATGTGATCAATTCTCTTAATTTATTGAATCAAAGTTCCGGTGGAAAGGAGGAGTCGTGAGCAACTACAAATTTTTGCTTAGGCTCTAAATCCTTAACTATAAAAGAAGACTCCAAATCTACAAACTTTAGTAGATTCAATATTATGGAGTACATTTTTCATAGTTATGGTCAGAAGCTTGAATTGGTGTAAGTGGCTGGATCCAACAATTTCATATATAATAATATCGCTGGTAGCTATGTCTACTCAATACACCATAAGAAAGGGCGTTGTAGAGGAACACCCAGTTTAGTAACTAAAAAATGAAGAGGTATCAAATATTATCTTACCTAATGTGATGAACAAAAGTGACTTGGAATTAAGTCTCCTCAATTAGTTAAGGATCAAAATACTACCTATATTTGGTACTATCGACTAAATCTAAAACATGCAAATCCTTCAACAAAACCATAAAGCATTAAGAGAGGACTGAAGCAATTCTTCTTCAACAAGACCATGAAAGCACAAAGCAAAGGACCAAAGAAAATATCTTAAAGTTTACATAAAGCTTAAAGCGAAACTAAGAAGATTCTACTATCAATAGGTTTGTTATGCAAAAAGATTTGGACCGATGACTTCTCACCATCGGCCTATTATAAACCTACAGTGTTTAGATCTCCAGTATCTACTCATTCATTAAACCTACCAAAGATGGAAGCATAGGACAAAATATATAAAAAAATCTCCTAATAAATCAATGGTGATGAATCAGGTAATCATGTAACAAAGTCCACAGTAGGAAGCACGAGATTAAAGAAACTAAAGCCTTATAACTTAAAATAAAGTTGTGAAAATAACTGTAAACTCCAACGAGTGTCTAAATCCATAAACACAACAACCACAAAAGTCACAAGAGCAGTAAAAGAAGATCTCATCAACATCTGAATTTATAAAATGAATTTATTTTATTCATTCAAATTATACACACACACACACACATCATCATCATCATCAGGAAAAGGATTACATTGCACTCTACAGAGGACTAAAATATGTCTCCTAAAGCTATGCCTAAAAATGAAATCGATAACCTTATTTTGCTTCTAAAGACCAAGTATTTTATGCTTCTGGGATCTACAAAAGAAATATACACATCTATAGAAAAGGAAAACATATGTAAATAATTGTAAATCTATGAAAAAAAGGTGTACCTGAACTAAATTTTCTTATAGTAGCTCACAAACGGGTGTCTCACTCCTCCTAAAACCTATGTGGGGCAACAAGGGTGTCTGTAAAGAGCTAAAGAAAGAAAAAAAATGCACATACTAACAAAAATATATTTGAGTCGAAAGCAACTATACAGAACTTGAGGCAACAGAGACCTACAAACTGGTGAATAAGAAGCTCAGGTAAATTCTGAATGAAAACCTAAACTTATAAAGTAGAAATATCATATGCATATATGATTGCAATAATGAAAAATATTTAGCTGTTATAAGTATGCAAGAAGTTAAAATGATTATGGTATTAAAATAAAATAAAGAAGCATCCTTTCCATCTATAAGTGTCAGTTTATTAAAAGATTTTTCTAAAGACCTAAGTATGAAGTGTTCTATCACTCTCATATGGGTCCCTACTTGACTAAATGCAATATGTAAATCATATTATTGATTGCAAGTGTATCTAATGATCTATAAAGACACAGAGATAGACTCTTGGAGATCTAGAAAATGAAAATCTCAGTGAGACATCAAAACAAGCTCTTGGAGATCTACAAAATGAGAACCTTAGCGTAACATCCAAACAAGCTTTTGGAGATCTGCAAAATGAAAACCTATATATGACATCCAGAGCAAATATTTTGAGATTAATGAGGTTAAGAAGCATAAAACAAACATGATTTAGTCTAGATGCATACAAAAATTTTTGGGGCGCATTTATTGAGCCCTACGATAAAAAATAAAAGTGGAATAAAAAAATTAATAAAATCATTTCCTATGGGAGCCTATACATAAATCCTACCAAAAACCTATTATTAATGTAGTACTACATCTACAAATGGCACCAAACAGCCCTAATATCCTTCAAAACCATATCTTTTATGAAGTCACCATCATGATTAAAATGCGAGTAAAATCCTTGCTTCTAGTTCTTCTTCCACAACCGAATCCCATTAACCTAGCATTTCACCTCCTCAAAACTACAATCCTCTGCTTCTTCGACAGAACTCCACCTAAATCTTATCAAGCTCCAAGTCCATAACAGCCAACCCTCTACATCCGACCTTAAACCAAGTCTTTGACCTTCACTTCCCATGCCGGATACCATTCGACCCCTTTTCCCCATCTTGTCAAATCTCCACTGCCTCCAACCTCTCCACTATTGTAGAAGACGTACCTGTTTCATCCTTAGTCATACACCATAACACAAGCTCATGACCTCTTCAAGATACAAATCTCCATAGCCATTGAATCCACCTGAGGCCAAACCTCTCTATTCAACCTACCTCTTTACCAGAAGTTATAACCTCTTCTCCATTTATTTAAACCAAACTCTTCTATCCTTGCTATAATACAAGCTGGAGATAGATCTCTTATCTCTTGAACCTCTTGCTTACTCTGGCCCCATCTCCTATATCCTAATCTCCAACTCAATGAAGCTCTTTGACTCCAATCTCATCTATTTGAAGCCCTGCCATTACCTCCTATACCCAAATCCAACTGAAAATTCAAACCCATTAGCCTTGTCAGATTCATTTAATCGACCTCTAGGTATACTTTATTTATATTTTGTCTTTTTTATTATTAGTTATTAATCATAATTATTATAATTATTATACTAATAACTATCATTACTATATATATATATATATATATATATATATAAAATAATAAAAGTCAAATAAAAAAGAAGAGAATTTCAAAATAAAAAAGAACAGAGAAAAAGAGAGAAAAAAGAGAGAGAGAGAGAGTGAGAGATTTAAAAAAAAAATAGAGAGAAATAATTTCCAAAAAAAGAGAAGAAAAAAAATTATTGTGTGCATTTCCATTGTCATCGTCGTCGGTCCACTTGCAAATTAATAATTTCCAAACTCAAACCCTGCATAAGACATTTATGTCAATCTGGAAAACCCCTAAACACACTCTCATAGCATAGTAGGAGGAAACCCTGTGTGACGCATATGAAGAGGTGAGTAAGCCCTATACACACTCTTGTTATGTGGTGGGGACACCTATAAGTACCTATACGTACTCTTATAGCATGGCAGGAACCCCACTTATGCTTTTAAATTGGTAATTTGAATCCTCCACACATGCTCTAGTAGTGTGGTTGGATTGAAGATGTGCAGTATCAATGTCACCCAACACCTACCATACATGCTCTTTTATTATGGTTGGATGGCCCAATTTTCCCATATTTTCTCCTAAATAGGGAAGATTCTGGGAGGCTATCGAAATTCAGCCTAAAGATGTGCAAGACTTATAAAAAATAGAGGATGCTTATTTCATTTGATTTGAGTATTAAAAGGGCTAAATGCAAACTTAAATGATTAAATAAAAGACCAAATTCAAACTTGATTCAAACTTAATTAAAATGAGCTTGAGATTAGACTTTATTTGAACATCAAATAAACATGATTTGGACAATTTGAATATAAGCGAAAGAACTTGAAATTTGACTATAGGGAACTTAATTTGAAATATTTTCAAAAGAATTTTGACCTAAAAGGTCTATGCTTTGACTTGAACTTAACAAGACTACAAGAACTTGAACTTGTATGGACCATAGGAAATTCATTTGAATTGAGCTTGAATTTGAATATGAACAAGGAACTTGATAATACTTATAATGAGATTATAACTTGTAAGATAATATGCTCTAAATTAAATGCAAGTGAACAAGTATGTAACATGTGAATCATGGGGTTTTCAAGTACCACTTACATACAGGTAATGGTGGAATAATAAAGTATATCGTTGAATGACATGATGCTTTCATTATACTGCATAACTTATATATGAATGATGATAATTGGTCCAAAATATATATTTCAAGAATGTGATTGAGTGGCTTAGAAAGATTGTAAAGACTACAAGGATAAGCAATGAATGCTAATAACAAGTACTTATGATATACACAACAGGTCTCCTATGAATGGTATCATCAATAGAAAACACCCATACATATAGAAGGGAGTGCAATGGTTATAATGAACATAGCGATGTATTTATTAATGAAGTATGAAGACTGTGTGATGAACATATAATGAATGTGATGAATTCCCCACAAACATCCATAAAAGAATCATGAAACATGCAACTCATAGCCTACAAGTAATAGAAAACCTTACAATGAAATCTCTTATTAATAAACTCAATGCAGCATGCAATGATTGTAAGGATACTTCTACATACAATAACAATCCTGTGTTAGGAAAATACATTAATTTCCTAAATGCAATGACAAATAGCATACAAAGATTGTATAGATACCCTCACAGTCAACGACTTTTTATTGTAGGGAAAATAAATAAATCCCATGAAAGTGGAGGGAGTGAGTGGGCAATAAATGCAAATATTCACATGCTACTATAAGAGTCTCCGAATACCATAATACACTTCAAGACAACATAAGCTAGTTAGCATATGAAAGTTGCAGTCCCCCTACAAGTAATAGAAATAAGTGTGAAGAACATAGCAGTGCTCTATAGTTGACATCGGAGTAGAGTCAATGATATTTTTTATGATAAACATGCAGGAAGAGATAATAGGCCCCACTATATCCATTTGCAAGCATTGATGAAAGTTTTTAATGAGCACATTATCATACTTATAGATAATAACGATAGCTAAATGTGAAATCAATTATCTCTTTGCAACCAACATTAGTTGTCAAGAAAATATAAATGATAGTTTCCATAAGAATTTGAATATATGAAATCTCCTACAAGTCATCATAGAAGACCTATCATGTGCTTAATATGTTATCAACAAGAAACTGTAGAAGAGTCCTCATTCATATAGTATTCCATTAATGGGTGATAAAGATTAATGTGAAAGGGATGTTAATTCATCCCTACAGTAGATAACTACTCAGCATTAACCAAATATTCAGGCCCTTTATATATAAAAAAGATCTGTAATACTTACAATATTTCTATGAATATAGATATACGTACCACACGCCACCTATAGGTAGATACAGAAAGAATATAGTAAATACAACATCCTATAAATTATTTAAATTTTGTGAAGGAATACATCTTTCTGCCAACCTATGGCAATGGTGGATGTACTGCATGGGCAAAAGACCAATACAAAATGTGTAAAGATGCAACAAAAGCAAGTTCTTATGATCTTTTATAGGAAACTTGCTATACACTTAACATGTCGTCTACAAGAAGGAAGCAAAGGAATTACAGTAGATAGCAACATCGACTAGTAATAGTAGGAGATTCGTTAGTGCACAACAAGTGTTGCAACTCAGGAATCCAAATTGAGAATATGATTTTTGAAGATAGTAAAATATTATTGTTCTGTTAATTTTATTATTTCTCCAAGTATGTATCATTTTTTATTTTTTCTTATGTGTACTAATATTTCAGGGAAATCATACTAAAGATTATTGAAGACTTCAAGACAGAGTAGATTAGAATTTCATGTAATAAAGTCTATAAATCTTTATTTTTTATTTCACGAGTCTGAGAGAGTGTGGTTATAATTAGGTAATCATTCACATACACACACATAGGGGGAGACAATCAAAACTTAAAATTTTAAAACTAACTATATTATACGACTTCTAATCATACTGTATGATTTGTCATGTTTTTCCTCTAAAATCAAGTTAATCAAATTATGGATTGTATTTTTTTATTATTTGTACTATACAAAGTTAGTTTGTATAGATAACTAACAGTATACAAAATCAAGTGCATACCAGTTCAACTCCAACAAATTCATTTGCTTTTGTACTGTTTGTATTGTACAAAGTTAATTCGTATAGACAACTAATAGTGTATGAAATTAGGTTCATCCATGTTCATACAAAATAAAGCATGATTTGTATTAAACATTTATACTGTATGATATTAGTTCATACATACAACTGATAGTGTATGAAATATGGTTTGTACCATCTCGTACCAGACGAACACATTAAGTTTTTAAGTGTTCATATAGTATGATGTTAGTTCATACAAATAATTGATAGTGTATGAAATAATGTTCATACAATATCGTATCCATAGTTCTGAACTATATGAATAGATGATCCATGATTGTATTGTATGATCATAGGTTGGCTCACTTGTAATTTTTAGTTTTTGGATGATTTTTCTTATGTTTTATATATAAGAAATCCTAAGACTATCACTCAATACCTTCGCTGTGATTTTCTCTTGGGAGTGACCATTGAGTGTGAGTGCTTGGGAGAGATTGTGAGAGTGAAGTGTGAGAGATCAAGTGAGGGGGTATTGTGATAGATTCATAAGTTTGCCCAAAGTAAGGATCTCTTTATCTTCTTTAAATTTTTGCCCATCTATTTTGGAGGCTTTTGAGAGAAGATCTTCAACATTTTGTTTTGGTACTCTACCTTCGCTAGGAGGGTGAAAAAGATGAAGGTTATCTACCATCACCAGGAGGGTGAAAAAGGACAAAGGTTATCTTTTAAAACCAGGAAGGTGAAAAAGGATGAAGGTTCTCTGCCATCACCAGGAGGGTAAAAAAGGATGAAGGTATGTTTCCATCACTTGGAGGGTATAAAAGGCATCAGTACTCTGCCTCACTGGATAAGTGAAAGAGAGTTTATAAGGGCTTCTCCTCCTTGATGTGTGGGTAAAAGGAGAGTAACTTTGATTTAGTTCAATACATAGAGAAGGAGTCTCCAGGGAGTGGACGTAAGTCTTGTTTGGACTGATCCACTATAAGATTAGTGTTCTCTATTCACTTTTATATTTTTGTATTTTATTTTTTTGCACTTTAATGTTTTTTTTAAGGTTCAAAAATCTTTTGAGATAATCATATCTAAACAACTGCATACTCAAGGATCATTGCTAAAATTTTCTATAAATAGTTTTAAAAAATATAAGAAAATTTTTAATTTTATAATTACTAATTCATCCTCCTCTTGGTTAGCCTTGGGATAATTCAATAAGGCCTAATATCCTATATGAACTTTCAAGTGTTATCAGATCCTATTTAAAAATTTAATGTTTAGATCTTTTTGAAAAATGATCATGGCTACTTGTAAAAATTGGAACACTCCATAAGGATACTCTATTACTAGACCACCTTTATTCGATAACATCTCTTTTAATTTTTGGAAAACTCACATGTTAACTTTTCTACAATCACTTGACTATCACATGTAGATATTAGTACAAGAAGGTTACACTAGACCCACTAGACTATTTGATGACATCAGAGTTGAAATAACTTCACTTATTAGACATTAGAAGAAAAAGACATAGCATAACTAAATGCAAAATATTTAAATATTTTTTTTTGTGCATTGAAATCAGAAGACTATATACATGTTTCTACATGCAAAACTGGAAAAGAAATTTGGAATAGACTTGCATAACTTATTAAGGGACAAATGAGGTTAAACAATCTAGGTTAAACATTTTATTACATGAATATGAACTATTTCGCATGAAACAGAATGAGTCAATTTCTGATATGTATACATATTTTACATAGATTTTTACCTCATTGCATATTTTAAATAGTGAACTAACAAATTTAGAAAAGGTTAATAAAATTCTTTGTTGCTTACCTACTGCTTGTAATGCAAAGATAACTGCCATAATAGAGTTAAAAGATTTGAATGTATATTCTATTATCAATCTACTTGGATCACTATTTGCCTATGAGCAAAGAGTGAATCAAAGATAGATTGATTTAGGGAACAAGTGGAAAGAGAAGAATATTTTTTTGATAGTGGATGATTTAGAAAGTGATCAATCAATGCCTGTGGATTAAGAAGATATTGCACTCATGACTAGGAAATTCAAAAGTTTCCTTAAATGAAAGCAAAAAAGATGTCAGTATTGGAACAAATATAAGTTCAATAAGAATGCAAAAGTTTCTAATGAAGTCAGTTGTTATGATTGCAAAAAGCCTTGACATATAATGACTGATTGCTCAAATCTCAAAGCAAATCCTAAAAAGGAGAAAGTTGAGGAGAAAACTAATGTTAGGAAGGGTAAGAGATTAATGTAAAGAGGTTTTTAGGCTAACTCAGCTTTAGAATCCTCAAAAATAAAAGCAGAAGAGGAAGTCACAAACTTGTGCTTAATGGCAATCAAACTTGATCATTCAGATCAAGAGGAGGTATGTGACTTGTCCTACAACGAATTATTTGAAGTGTCTAAGAAAAATCATAATGCATATAAGAAGCTTAAATAATAGAATGCTAATCTTAACCTAGAGCATTTGATTTTATAAAATGAATATAAAAATCTTAGGAAACATCATGCATCCAAAGATAGCAACCACATGATTTTGTTGGATGAATTTGATGATTTGAACAAAAAGCATGATTCTTTGAAAACATCCCATGCTAAACTTAAAAATGACTTTATGGTGTTTATTATTGAATCACATCAAAGAAAAAACGAGTTGGAAGTTGAAAAAACTATTTTAGAAAGTGCAAACTCACATCTTAAAGGAAAACTAAAAGCTCTTAAGGAAAATAAGGCAACTCCCACATTTGAATAATTTTATAATGCTAATCAAAAGCATAAAATTTCAAAATCTTAGAAAATACATTATAAGTCACATCGATTGGTAAATTCTTTTCCTAGTTTTAAATGCTTTTCATGTGGAATGATAAGGCATAATTCTCACACTTGCATTATTTAGAGTAGAATATTTTTAGTGTGGAGACCTATGGTGTATAAATCATAGTATATAAAATATGCATCTAGATTATCATTGTCAAGAGGTGAACCCAAATTTATTTGTGTTTCCAAGTCTAATATTTGATAATTTTGTACAAAAGCTCTTAGACAAGCCATCATGAGAGTATTTGGTACCTCGACAGTGAATGTTCGAAACATATGACTAGAGATACAACTCAATTCATATCGTTGGAGGCCAGAGCTAGAGGCAAAGTGACACTGGGAGATAATAACACTAGGAGAGTGGTAGGTATAATTATGATTTGAAAAAAGAATAATTTCTTTATTGAGAATGTTTCATTAGTAGAAGGCTAACAATAGAACTTTTTAAGTATTAGACAGCTTTTTGATAGAGGTTTTAACATTAAATTTTACCTACAAGCTGCATTATAAGTCAAAATAGAGTTGATGTGTTACATGAAAATAGGGTAAATAATGTATGCATACTTGGTTTAAATTAGGTTAAATCTTTTAATACTTTTTGTCTCAAAGCTATCGTTGATGAATCTTGGTTATGGCACAAAAGACTTTGTTATGCAAGCAAGAAAAATCATAGAAAGATTATTTAAAAAGAATTGGTTAGAGGAATACCCAAATTAGACTTCAATAAAGATAACCTATATGATGCATGTCGATTAGGAAAACAAATAAAGTCCTCCTTTCATTCAATTAAAGATCTTAGAACTAGTAAATCATTAGAAGTCATACACATGGACCTTTTTGGACTGGTTAACACTATATGTCTTGGAGAGAAAGTTTTTATATATGCAATTAATGATGATTATTCAAGATTAATTTGGATTAGATTCTTATTACATAAGAGTGAATCATGTGATAATTTTAGAAATATTTTTACTTTGATTCAAAGAAAGCTAAGTTGTGAAATTATTTCTATTCAAAGTGATCTTGGAGGAGAATTTGAAAAAGAAAAAAATTGAAGTTTTCTATGAAGAGCAAGTAATAGATCACATCTTTTAGTGCCTAGAACACCTCGACATAATGGGGTTGTTGAAAGGAAGAATAAAACTTTAATAGAAGCCACTAAAGCCATGTTGGCAGAATATTCACTTCCAAAATATTTTTGGGCTGAAGTAGTTAGTACAGCTTCTAAATATTTAAAATTGAAATAAATTATTAACCACTTAAAGAGAAACCTATCCATCCTTCATAATAGTTTACAGAGGTGGACTAATTCAAATATAACTTCATCTCATAAAGAGTTAATGTCAGGTTGAGAATATCACTAGGATTTATTCTAAAAAATTATCTTTCTCGCAAGGATTTTGGCATGTCCTCTAACTAGTAGTTTCTGCTATCAAATGGCACGGCAGGTAAATGGTTATGATCAAGACTCTCTGAATTAGGTAGTTTTCCACCAAATGGAACCATTCTAACCATACCTTTGCTCGTGAATGAAGCTTAATCAATTAAATCATTTTCCTCCCTTTAGATATGAGTGGTAAATAAATTTGCTCTTTGATTTTTGATTTTAGAGAGAAGTTAGAGAGAGAAGGTCTGAGGAAAAATTGGATTCAGCTAGCCTAGTGGTGTCAAATTGATTAATCACTCATTCAGGAACCCAGTGATGCATCATTTAATATATGGTGTTCTTAATGAAGTAGTTTGGATTATGATTGAAATCAATGAGTCAATGCATTATGCATGGCAATGTGCTAGGCTACCTAATTATTATGCATGGTTGTAATTGTCTAAGTGCTTGAGGTTCATTAATTGAAATCAATTCTTATACATCAGTTGATTGTAATCCAAATTATTGTAGGTTGACTTAATATTGGCTATATGATTAAAGCTCACTGAAGGTTGATTATAAAGTTATTTAAGATGTAGGTTTATTGAAGTGCTGATTGTAGAAGGTGATTGAATGTAAACCAGGGAGATGTATATCAAGATGACCTCATTCAAAAATAAGATCAACACTTCACTTACTAAAAATAAAATCCACTCATTTCAAATAACTTCTAGGAAACATTGGGAGAGTTCTAGTCAACCTAGCCAACCTATACAACCTAAACTTACAACCCCTATACCTTACAAGGTTATATTATCAATCCAAGGGATCTAGCTATTGGGATCTAAAGCTTTCTTGATGAAAGTGGGTAGTAATAGCAACATAAGCATTTTTCTATGAAAAACCTACAACATAAGCATTACTAGTACTCTTCTACTTTTAAATGAAGAATTAATTGGCTTGTTTTGGAACTACCAGTTATTTTAGGACCCTAAGAGAACATTTTTCCTTTTAAATATTAAGTATCATATCTTATATTTGTTTGGAATGTAAATTTTAGAATTTTATCAATAAGAAATATAATAACTTAGGGTCACTAACAATGCATAAAGTGGAAAACAAGAAAACTACGCAACCTATAAAACAACTAATAATTTCATTAAAACTAGCACTTCCTAATAAAGAAAACTCCTAAAAAGCATGTTAGCACTTAAATACTTATTTAGGATTAATTAGTTAATTAATTAGTTATAATGACTTATTTATATTAATAAAGAGGCTTAGTATAAGCATATATTTATGGAATCATAAGATCTTGGATGAACCTTATATAGTAATTACTTAGGTCACATAAGTTGGAAAGAAAATAGGTATTCATAATCATTAAGAAGTAGTAAAAAGTAAAAATAGTAAAAGAAATAAAAAAAAAAGAGAAAAGAAAATAAAAGAACATAAAAAATGAAAATTTTGAAAAGAAAAAGAAAATCAATGCAAAAAGTTGTACTGAGACATAAAAAAATTTGTGCCTGAAAGTCTAACTCCAACTAAATGGTTTAAGGAGAAATAACTAGAGGAAAATTGTGGGAGTTATTATACATAAGGAAACTTTTATTATGATTGGAAAATAAAATAAAAATGAAGTTCTCCTAAACCCAAGATCATTAGACTTAGGTAAGATAGTCAAAATATTTATAAACACATTTAGGAGTAGGATTTAAAGGGAATATTAGTGAAGATGAAATATTGTGTTATTATAAGATGTGTTAAAGGAGCTATTAACCATTATTACTATTATTTAATTCATTAAGTTAATATTTTTTTCTTAACTTTAAAAATCCAAAAGCATACATTTGAGCAAAATAAAATAATTATGAATTAAAGTGCATATAGATACCATGAGGAAACACTACCATTGCCAGGTCCCAAATCTTGGATGAGAAAAAAGTGGAGGGTTGCGTTAGGTAGTCGGCAGCCAGCGTAAAACTTGTCAAATAATTATGACATTAATCCTTTAAAATATTGTGTTAGTGCTATGGTGTCCCCTAGAAGTGACGCGCAGTATGGCTTAAATACGTTGACAAGTGTGCTAGGGCTGCTGCATCGGTGCCCGGGTGCAGTGTTAAATAGGCAAAGGTTCCCACATCAAGGGCGGATGTGGGAAATGAAGCTAGTTCATGAAACAAAAATTTGGATAAGAACTTGGATTATAGGCTCCCTTACAGGAAAATTAATGGAATTAATAGATATTATTATTTATAGGAAGAAAAATATTCTATGCATTCACAAAATTAAATGGGAAGAAAGCTAAGGAAATTAATAGTTTAGGATATAAACTATAGTATTCGGGTAGGAGACATACTAGAAATGGTGTAAGTGTGATTCTAGATAAGAATTTGAAGGATAATGTTATAAAAATTAACAGAATTAGAGATAGAATTATAGCTTTAAAGATTGATCTTGATGCTAAGATTGTTAATATTATAAGTGTTTATGCTCTTCAAGTAGGTTTGGATATGTGTTAAAAATTAAACTTTTGGAATGACTTAGAAGAATTAATACAAAAAATACCTCTTGAAGAAAGAGTTTTATTGGAGGAGAATTAAATGGATATGTTGGTAGAGAGGTAGATGATTTTAAAAGCATCCATGGTTGCCATGGGTTTGGAATGACAAATGATTGTGGTAAGACTATATTAGATTTTTCTTTAGATTATGATTTCTTAATAGCTAACACCTTATTTAAGAAAAGAGACGATGATTTTATCATTTATAAAAATGGATATAGTAAAACGTAGATTGATTATTTTCTTATAAGAAATTTGGAACGTTTAGATTGCAAAGATTGTAAAGTTATTTTGAGTGAAAATTTATGTACCCAACATCAATTATTAGTTTTCAACTTTAAGATTAAGGGGAAAAAAATAAAAAATAAAGTAGAACAATTTTCTAGGATTAGATGGGGGAATTTAAAGAATATTAACAAAAGTGTTTTTGAGAGTAAGATTTTAGATGTTAAGATTCTGTCTGTCCATGATGATGCCAATATTATGTGGGAAAAAGTGACAATTAATTGATATAAATAATATTGTAAAGTATGTGCTTGGAATTTTAAAGGGAAAAGCTCCTAATAGTAAAAATAGTTGGTGATGGAATCCAAATGTACAAGAAAAGATAAAAAATAAGAAGATTTGTTATAAAAATTGGTTTAGATGTAAAAATTCTGATAATTGGGAAAGCTATAAACAGGCTCGTAAGGAATTTAAGAAAGCTATTTGCGATGCAAAGAGCTTAGCTTTTAACGATTTATATAATAGATTAGATACTAAAGAAGGAGAAAGATATATGTATAAGTTAGGCAAACAAAGAAATAGAAGTAGTAAGGATTTAACTCATGTGAAGTGTATTAAGGATGAAGATCAAAAAGTACATTTATTAGAAGATGATATTCATCAAAGGTGGATGAGGTATTTTGCTGAACTTTTTAATAGAATGTGAAAATACGATTTAATTTAGTGACTTTATTACCCTAAATGAAAATAAAGATATATGTTTTAATCGATGTATAAGTAAAACTTAAGTTAGAGAGGCTTTAAAGAAAATGAAGTGTGAAAAAGCTGTTGGACCTGATGATATTCCATTAGAGATGAGGAAATGCCTAGAAGATGAAGGAATTACTTGGCTTACTAAACATTTTAATATTATTTGAAAATTAAAAAGATGTCAGATCAGTTGAGAATAAGTGTGTTAATTCCTATTTTTAAGAATAAAGTGATGCAAATTATATAGGAATTAAGTTAATGTGTCATACTTTAAAACTTTGGGAGTGAGTTATGGAGCGTAGGTTGCGGCGTGATACTAATGTTTCTAAAAATCAATTTGGATTCATGCCGGGTAGATCTATTATGGTATCCATAAACTTATTGAGAGGTTTGATGGAGAAATATAGAGAGAATAAGGAGGAAATACATATGATATTTATTGATTTAGAGAAAGTATATGATAAAGTTCCAAGAGAAGTACTATAGAGAGTTCTTGAAAAGAAAGGAGTTAATAATTCTTATATTCAAATCATTAAAGATATATATGCAGGAGCTATTACTATGTTTAAACACAAGGTGGTTTTTACCAAGTATTTTCTTATTTTAGTTGGATTACACCAAGGATCAGCCTTAAGTCTATATCTTTTTGCCTTAGGCATAGATGTTCTCACTAGACATTTGCAACAGGATGTACCTTGGTGTATGCTTTTTGCTGATGATATTCTTCTTATTGATAAGACTAGAGAGGGAGTTTAAGGAAAACATAAATTATGGATGTCAACTTTAGAGTATAAAGGTTTTCACTTGAGTAGATCTAAAATTGAATATATAGAGTGTAATTTTAGTAGCAATAGACCTAGTGAGGGGATTGTGACATTGGGCGATCAAGTCATTAATAAGAGTACATATTTTAGATATCTTGGATCTATTATTTAGAGTGATGGTGAAATTGATGGGGATATTATCAGCATAATTCAAGTTGGATGGTTGAAGTGAAGGAATGCAATGAGTTTATTGTGCGATAAAAAAGTCCCCCTCAAACTTAAGGGAAAATTCTATAAGATGGTGGCGAGACCTTAATGCTTTATGGTGCTAAATGTTGGCCATTAAAAGAGAAACAAAATACTAAGTTAAGTGTTGCAGAGATGAAGATGCTTAGGTGGATGATTGGCTTGACCCATAGAGATAGGATACGAAATGAGCATATACGTTAGAAGGTTGGAGTTGCTCTAGTGGAAGATAACATCAGAGAGAGTCATTTTAGGTGGTTTGGTCAAATTAAACAGAGGCCTTCCGATGACCCAGTTAGGAAAGTTGAGGTATTAGATTTGACTTATGTTAAGAAAGTTAGAGGTAGACCAAAAAAAACTTGGTTAAAAAATATTAGAAATGATCTTTCTTTATTAGATTTGAAAGAAAATTTGACTTTTAACCGGACACAATGGCTAGTATGGAAGAATGCAGGATATCTGTCTTCCAGCAAGGGAATAATAAGTCTCCCAGACTTGATGGGGTAACTTCCTCCTTTTTTAAATGTTACTGGAATATAGTAGGTGAGACTACTTGGAATGAAATTAAGAAATTTCTTAATGGTGGAGTGATGAATAAAGAATGGAAAGCCACTCTTATTGTCTTGATTCCTAAGATTAAAAATCCATTGGTGCCATCTAGCTTCAGGCCTATCAGCTTGTGTCAAAGTACATATAAAATAGAGTGTGTGGTAAATTCTAGATTTTATATTGTTATGAATGGAAAGTACACAAGATGGATTGATGCTCAAAGTGGATTCATGCAAGGTTGCCCTCTCTCACCATATCTTTTCATTATGTGCTCTCAATTGTTGTCTAGTGTTATTGAGCAAAGAGGTCAGACATTGGGCATTCAAGTGTCATCTAGAGGTTCATGTATGTCACATCTTTTGTATGCAGATGATGTGCTTCTCTTCTCCAGGGTTTCTACTCCCATAGCTCGGTTGATTATTGTATTGTGAAGGATTTCTGTAACTGGACAGGGCAAAGAGTAAATGTTAACAAATCATAAATTGTTTTCGGTAAGATTGTTAAGAGATCTTGCAGGAACAAGGTGGCAAGTATCCTTGGCTTCAAGGTGGTTAAGGCATTACATTATTTAGGAATTAAGATCTCATTGAAAAGGTTGGGTGTTGCTGATTTTCAGGATTTATTAAGCCACGTCACTGATAGGCTTAATGTGTGGGGGAAGAAATCCCTTTCTTTGGGAGGAAAAATTACTCTTATCAAAACTTCTTTGATGTCATTGCCGAGCTTTGCTATAACTCATTCTCTTGTTCATAAGACAGTGATTCAGAAGGTGGAGAAGTTGTGTAGAAGGTTTATTTGGCATAAACAAGATGGGAAGTATGGATTAAATTACGTTTCTTGGGAGGAAATTTGTAATCCACGGAATGTTGGTAGCTTGGGGGTGCAATCTTTCACAACCAAATCTGGAGCTCTCCAGGCTAGATTAAACTGGAACTTTATCCAGAAACCTGAAAATCTTTTGCACAGAACGATTGTGGCCAAGTTCGGTAATAATGTGCTGAACAACAATTGTTTGAACTGCTCATCTAATGTCAACAAAATTTTAAAGGATGGAGGAAAATATTTAAAGAACATTGTTAGATGGAGAGTGGGAAGAGGAGATAAAATTTAGGTTCTTAATGATGTCTAGTTATTAGATAGATGTCTTAATGAGTGGCCTACATTTATTGATTACGGTGCTTTAGAGAATTTGAAAGTTCAACAGCTTATTTCGGATACAGGGAAGTGGGATGAAGGCAAACTACTCAATTTTTTCCATGAAGATCTAGCTAGCCTCATCAGGAATGTGAAAATAGATGTTCAGCAGGAGGATCAGTTGGAGACTGCATGTAAGTTCTCGGGTAAATCCATCTCTACTTTGGCTTATGATAAAGTCTTGAAAGGAAGGGGAATTAGTGATGTTGATGGTTTTTATAATTGGCTTAAGAGTTTAAAGCTTAACTATAAGGTGGAGATTTTTTGGTGGAGGCTTAGCAAATTTGCTGTCCCTACAAACCATTTTCTAAAGTTCTGAAGACTTGCAACTGATGATCATTGTGCTAGAGGTTGTCTGGAAACGAAAAATTATAAGTAAATTATTGTTCAGTGTAAATATCTTCAAGATGTCATTAATAAAATTCGTGAATGGGGGTTTTTCATTCATTAATTTTGATCTTTGGAGGGCTGTTTTGAAGAGATGAAGAGAATTTTTTGCCAGAATTCTGGTATGGTAAGAATTTACTGTGTAGTTGTATTCTTAAAATGGAAAAATTGCAATTCAGTGAAGCATGGTATGGTAGCTTTACCGTGTTCCTCAGTGGCTGCAAATGTGATTTCTCTGGCTGTTTTGATGTCTTCTCCATATCTAGTTAGCTGGGGTGCTAATCTCCCAAGGGAGTTCTTTTCTACTTGGCACCCTCCACCACAAGATTTGATCAAGATCAATGAGGATGCATCTTTGTTGAGCTCAAATAGAGGTGGGATTGGTGGTATCTTTAGAGACCATAAAGGAAGACTTCTTCTTGTTTTTGGAAGAAACTAGATTCATTAGGATATTGCCCAACTAGAGATGGAGGTAATTGTGGATATTAGAGATTTTATACAAAGTTGGATGCTTGAAAGTAAAGGTATTATCATTGAAAGTGATAATACAAATGTGATTACATTCTTACAAGATTCTTTGAAGAAAGTTGATTGGGAGTTGGATAAGTGGCTGGCTAAGGAGTTGTTCTTCTTGAAGGACTTTAATAATGTCATTTTTCATCATGTACATATGAATTGTAATAAAGTAGCTGATTTTTGTGCTACTTTAGCTATAGATGGTAGCTTTGTTTTTGATAGTTTTTCTTTTGGTAGCATTCCAACTCCTTTGATTGATTTAATCAAGGAAGAGATGTTATCAATTTAGTATGTATCTAGGATTGTTTCTTTCTTTCCTCTTTTAATAGCATTGTTCTTGCTTGGTTTCAAAAAAAAAAACCAGACACAATGGTGAAAAAGGATTCATGTAGCCGACCCCACCTAGTGGGAAAAAGGCTTATAGTAGTAGTAGTTGTTGTTATGTATACCATGAGGAAAAGTAATAATTTAATTTTAGAGCATTTGTTAATTTAAAATTATTGTGTTTTAAGCTATCTATTTTTGCTTTAAAATTGCCTCACTTTATGAATTTATGCAAGAAAATTCTAAGAAAATGTAGGAAACTAAAAAAAAAATACCCAATGTAATGGTGTTGGACTTTAAAGTATTATTGCATTGAAGGGCAAATTCTAATCTCAAGAATATTGAACAGGGTGGGTGCTCAGCGCTACATCAGCATCCAAGCATTGCAACATTATATAGCTATAACACTGCAAAGTTGATTAGATCTCCACAATGCCAAATTACCAAAGCTCCATGCTAGAGAAGTTAATTCAACTACTCTTAGTAGACAACCCATCTATTTAGTCAGAGCACCACAATGGAGTTTTTCATCAACACTACTATGTTAGTTCATTTATGGAGCGTTGTAATGCTACTACTTTGAGTTATTATTTTTTATAATAAATAACATCGCTAAATTATTGGAGAGGGTTAGCCATTTTTATCTCTTGTACTTTTTCCCAATAAGAGTGTGAGTGTGATTAAGTAAGCAGAGAAGGATCAAACGATAAGGAGTGCATGTATATGTTATTACACAAGAAATTTTGTTCTATCTATTAGTACAACTTGGGCATTAGAGATTTCACCCTGGAGCATTAGTCAATTAGGATAAGGAGTGCCAATTGGGTGGAGGAGGATGCCAAGCATTAGACAATCTTAATGACTGATTAACATCCCAAAAGCCCAAATTATATTGACTAATGTTCTGAGAAATAGAAGCTTGACAAATAGCATTTGAAGCTATTAAACTAGAATTATCTTCAACACCTTCATGA
The DNA here is from genome assembly GCA_022539455.1 of Dendrobium nobile. Lineage (NCBI taxonomy): Eukaryota > Viridiplantae > Streptophyta > Magnoliopsida > Asparagales > Orchidaceae > Dendrobium > Dendrobium nobile. The sequence goes on from CM039725.1 coordinate 13,701,205, forward strand.
ATCATCTTGTTTCTACTCTTCCAAGATAGGAAAACTATATTGCAATACAGATTAACCATCATACCTTTCTTCATAATATTAGTTTCAAGACAATTGATACAATGCTCACTTTTATCAAACATAGGATTTTCAAACCCCCAAGGGTTTAAATGTTGAATTACCTCTCTAAGTTTCCAGCATCCACACATGATATGCTCCACGTCTTCTATTGAATCACATCCCCTAGGAAAATTAGCATACTGGATCAATCTTTTATAGCATAAAAATTGAAGCGAGGGAATAACATTTCTATTCAATCTCCACAATAAAACCTCCACCCGAGCATTCAACTTAGCCTTCCTGATCCAATTCCAGTTTTGATCATTCTCAGTCCCATATGCAGTAGTTTTATTGATTAGTCCCGAAATTGTCATTCCAGATTTTTGATTTATCAGCTCCATGAGATCCTCTTTTTTCTCCTGAGTTATTTTAATTTACATGTTCAAATTGATAAGCTCCCTACCAAAGTATTTTCTCAGCTCTTGTTCATTCCATTGGCCATCCAGAATGAACTCTTTCATACGAATAGAGCTGTCTTCAATTGGGATGACGAACGTAGGCCACCTATCTATACGTTTGTCCAGAATCTAGTTATCTTAAAGTTCATTAACTGAATCTCCATTTACTATCTTCCATCTTACTATTGACTTAAGCATTTTATAACCTTCTCTTAGTAATTTAAATGCTGAAGAACAACATCCTCTGCTATTATTTTTCTCCAGTCTTTCACTATATTTTGATTCCATTACCATGTGTAAGAGTGATTGATTATCATGTACGAATCTCCAAGCTAATCTAGCTCTTAAAGCAAGAGTTTTTGTAATATTTGAATGCAAACCCCGGCCCCCACTTCCAATAGGCTTACACATTTCAGTCCAACTGACATAATGCATCCCCATTGAGCCATTATTCTTATTCCAAATAAAATTTCTGCATAATTTATCCAGTTCTTGTAGCACCCTCTTAGGTACTAGTGAGTCAGCTGCATGAAAGGTAGGAAGAGCTAGCAGAACTGACTTCTGAAAAATCAGTTTACCCGCCAGTGATAAGCATTTGCTACCCCATTAATTAAGCTTCCTCAATGCGTTATCAATGATGAATTGAAAATCTTCACTCCTGAGTCTTCTATGCTATCTTCAATCCAAGATAGTATATTTTGTCAAACCTATTCAAAACTATCAACCTAGGATCAATGGTTGGGTCCATTGAGTTCAAATTTATCATATGAACTCAATGGAAGTGGTCCCAAGTCAAGGGGAGCTCATTTGATTTGAAATGGGTGTTTAAACCCTTAAGGGCTACTTTGGTCAATAATAGTTGATTTGGTCAACCATGTTAAACCAAAGGATGAGTTTAGGTCTAATGTGTTTCTAATTATAATTAAGATCCATTTATATAGGTTTTGAAGTTTGATATTGGCTGGCCATGTTTTGTTTTGGGGAAAAGACAAAAAATCCCTTTGAAGGTCATTTTGGACATTTTAAACTAATCAATATTGGGTAAAATGAGGTCCAACAAAATGTAGGTTATTGGTCAATAAGTCAATAAGTCAAGATGTGATTAAAATGTTTGGAAAGAGTTCCAAGATAAAATTCTACTGAATGTCAAGTCTAGTGGCACAGGCTATAAATATTTGATTGTTTTGTAGCATTTGAAAATTAGTTTAGTTTATTGGGATAGGGGCCTTAGAATGAGCTAAAATTTGGTTGGTTGATTAAAGAGACATATCTAAACAATGTTCACTTTATATATCCCAAATTATAGGTCATTTGATAGAGTTTCAAGGTGATAGAAAAATCACCTAAAAAGGATTTAAGGACTTGGGACCTTAACCTTGGGATTTGATTTGGAAATTTGGACATGGATTCAATTTTTTTACTTGAATGGTTAAGTTTGAGTTATCCATCATAATGACAGCCAAATGAGCAGTTGAGATTGATTGGATATGATTTAAAGGTTTATTAAAGGTTAAACTTGAGATTGGAAAGCAGAATTGAATTTGATTCGGATTGGATTTGATTTTGATTGGGACCTATATGATTGAAAAGTGGTCACCTTCTAATCATTGGGTCACTAGAAAGAATCCTAGGTAGGTCATAAAAGTTTGTGAAGGTTGTTAGACCTTAAAGAACTAGACGAGGCTCACCTAGAAGGGGTGAATCGATAATTTAAATATTTTTCTTAACTTAAAATAATAATAAAAATATTTTTGAAACATTTCAAAATAAAAAATATCATATTTTAATTACTTGCAAAAAAATGATTTTAATAAAAATTTTGATTTAACTATGATGATATCTTGATTTATGAAACTAAATAATAATCACCAATTTTGCTAAGTAGTTATAATGAAAATAAAATTCAAAAGAAAGTAAAAATTAGAATGAGCACACTAGATTTATAGTGGTTTGGCCAAACCATAACCTACATCCACTCCCCGGAGTCCTCCTCTCCAAGAATTCTTTGAAATTCTTTAGTGACTCTTCTTTAGTCCAGACAGCTTGGCGGAGAAGCCCTTACAAACTCTCTTCTACCAACCGCTATGGAAGAGGGTCGTACTCCTTTCACAAGCAGAGAACTTTGACTCCTTTTCACCCTCCTGGCGAGGAAGAGAACATGGACTCCTTATCACCCTCCTGGTGTGGTAGAGAACCTTGAATCACTTTCACCTTCCACGGTGCGGTGAAGTAGCAAGGTCTTTTGACACAAAAGTGGTATTCTTCCAAAAGCTTCCCTCAAGACAAACCTTGACTCTTGGAGGAACTCATTTGCTTATTTGCCAAAGCAACAGTGTGAAAACCCCTTCTCACACTCCCTTGAAGCCCACAAGGATCTTCTCCCTCTCTTACAAACTCCATCCTTTCTCTCCCTAGCCCAAAGATCTCTCTTCAAGATTTCTCCAAAATAAAACAACTCAATGAATTTTCAAAAGACTATTATAAAGTCTTATGAGAAAGCCTAAATAATGGGCTTAAAAAAACCCAAAAGATTTAATTCAACCGTCAAAGTTCATATAGTATGTTCACAGTATCATCTAGTGCAATGTGCAAAAAATTAACATGTTAGTATTGCACGATCATCAATTAATACAATATGGTTAGTTAAAATTTCTTGTTAGTATTGTACGATCATCAGTTTGAATGACCAATCATACAGTACGATTAGTTCAACAAAAATACAATTCATCAAGATGAATCATTAGAACACAAAATATCAGCTATATTGATCATACAGTACGATCCAGTTTATATGATACGATTAAAACATTAAAATTAAGCAGATTTGATTGATTAATCATTATATTAAATTATGTACTTTTTTAAACATCGTACATTATGATTAGGTTCATATATTACAAATAGAACAACTTTTCAAATTCAAGCTTTTACCTAATTTAATGAATGGCGGGGCTTCCAATTATAACAGATTTTCTAGTATGATGTAGTATTTGTACTGTATAAATAGTTATATTTTAAAATTATTTTTTTCAAAAATAAAATATTTTAAATAATTTTGGTAACACTAGATTGTACAATGTAATCCATATCATATAGTATGATGTATAAAATAATTAAAATATTTAAAATTATTTTTGCTCCCCTTGTGTGTGTGCGCACAATCACCAGGCTAGCATACACCCTTAGAAGACTTAACTCAATAAATTAAAATTAAATAGCTAAAATTATAGACACTTTCAGCATAACGTATTCTATCCCATCTTGAGCCCTAAATTTTCAAATAATCATACATGTTGTACATGAAATATTAGTTAACACAGAAATAAATATATGTTAACCTCATTTTTGTGTGAGGTCACTAGGGCTATTCCTAGATTACAGATCAATCTTTACCTCATACCCGTTTAGCCTCCAGACCACTCTAGACTTTAGGATCCTTTTAAACTTTAGACCCTAGAATCTATCCAGACATTAGGATTTTTCAAGAGCCTATGATTCTTGTAGAATCCCGACCCTAGGATCTATCTAGACCCTAGGATTTCTCCAGACGAATCTAGAACTTAGGACCTATCTTGGTCCTAGGATTCTTCTAGACCCTATACCCTAAAACTTCTTAGACTCTAGAGTTCTCTTAGATTCTAGATCCTAGGATTTTTCTAGACTCTAGACCCTAAGATTAATTCAAATCTTATATCATTCCATACTTTAGGTTAGTCCACACCATAGGATCATCTTATCTTAGGTCAACCTATATCCTATATCAATCCTGAATTTTGATTAATCTAGATTCAAATCAAACCAAGAATTAAAACCTTTCTAGATATCAATTCTATTCAAACCTCAAACCAACCCAGACTTCAAACCCACTCAAGCTTCAAACTTTTCTAGACTCCTAGGCGATTCAATCTCAAGATCAAACTCTAGTTAATCCTACCTAAGATCAAACTTCAATCCTATCCAATCATTCATAATCACCCATTTAGTTATGAGAGATGAGGGTAATTTAAATTCAACCAATCAAATCTAGAATCCAGCTCAAATATAGAAATCCAAACCAAAATCATAAATACAAAGGCCTAATTCAAGAGGCCCTTTTTAGGGATTTTTCAAACACTTCAAACCTAAGTCAAATGACCTGAAATTTTGAATATATCAATTTCATATTTATAAGTTATGTCTCTAGAGGCAACCCTCCAAATTTGAGCCCATTCTGAGTTCTCTAATACCAAATATTTAATTGATTTCCAAATGCTATAAAACCTTTAAATATTTACGGCCTACGCCACTATACCTACCATCTAATAGATTTTGACATTGGAGCGTTCTCCAAAGCCTCCAATCACTACTAGACCCTTGATTATGACTCATTGAACATTAAAATATATTTTGGTGAACTCACTTTGACCCCCAGTTGACCTAAGTTCAAAATGACCAAAAATTCCACTTAAGGGGAATTTTGAAGTGTTCTCTAAACTTTAACATGCCCTTTTCAAAATCAAACTCTAAAACTCCTTCCAGTGAATCCTAATAATCATTAGGAGTGTAATGGACCTAGACTCAAACCCTAGTCAAACTTTATTGACTTGGTCAACACCTTTTGTCTAAAATGCTCCTTATGGATCGAAATGGTAATTTTTACCAAATGTCCCCGAAAACCCTAAGACCACCTCCAACAATCTCAGAATATCATTTCAAACTTGTTGAGCCCAACCTAGCTTCTGGGTCAACCTAGTTGACCAAGTCAACTTAAGTTGACCAAGTCAACTTAGGTTGACCCAATAGTCTTTTATAACTTTAAATTGGTCATTTCAAACCATTTAACCAAATCAAACCTTTTAAACTATCAAACCCCTTTCAAGGCATGTTTCAAATACATTCAAATTTATTTGGAGTTAAATCATATTAAGTTTGACTTTTTAAAAACTTAATCATGATTAAACCTTAAGCTATGGTCAAGCCTTTATCAAATCAAACTCTAAAGCAACTCCAATCCATGAGCTCAACAAATCTCAATCACTGGTAAATCAATATCAACTTAAGTTGACAAATTCAACATAATAAGATTTAGTCAAACCACTTGAAATTCCCTTTTAAACATTCAAGCTTTAATCTCCAACCATTAAGCCTTTCTCTAATACATTACTCTAATAGCTCAATACCTCTCATTTCGACCTTAGCAGTCCACATGGCAAGCGGACTGGTCAAAGGGTCAAGCCAAGGCTTTAGGGAGGTCAAAGTCCTCAAAATGCCTCTTAAGCTTAATCCCTTCTTTCATAAACCTCTCCAGCTACTTAATCAGACTCTAGAATATTCTTAGAGTCTATCCTAATCCTTGGAACATGATTAAATGGTCCAAAACACTCCCACATGCTCATATGGGGACAAAGGACACTTTCCACCTAGGATGTCCTCTTGTCTTTGATGAAAGTTCATTAGGGATGTTAAGCCCTTATGAACTTGTCCCAAGGTTAACCAGGGGGGTAAATTGGTATTTAAAATTTTTTTTAAACAAAATAACAAACACAACCAAATAATAAATATAGAAATTAAAGTGTGAAAATTAAATGTGAAAGCACAATAAGAAAGAACACACCAGATTTTATAGTGGTTTGGTCAACTTGTCCTACATCCACTCCTCAAAGTTGCTCATCTAGATATTGCACTAAACATAGTGTCTCTCCTTTTGCCTCACAGCAAGGTGGAGAAGCCCTTACAAAAGCGCCTTTCCACTAACCCCAGTGAGGTAGAGAACCCAACTCTTTTTGCTTCCTCCTAAAAAAGGAAGAGAACCCAACTCCTTTTGCATCATCCTGAAGTAGGCAGAGAAGCTCAATTAGTTGCTAAAGTAGACCTATCATAAACCTTAAGGAATTAGGGATGACGACCGGAGAAGATGACATGGATACTTGCTTGGATCAACCTTTATGAAACCCCTCACAAACTCCCCCTCACAAGATCCTCTCTTTCTTTCTCTTTCTCTCTGTCTCCTCTTAGCTCTCTCAGGCCAGGACAACAACAAAAGATTTTCTCTTGAGATAACAAGAGAGCTTCTAAACAAGGGCTCCAAATTTGCCCTAATTAGCAACTAATCATCAAATATTATCCAGGACAATCGAACGTACGATCAGTTCGTTTAACACAATTAGCTAGGAAGTTTTTGGAGAGTATGGATGATTGGAAGGTTCTTTTGTTCAGATAATCTAGGATGATAGTATATCATCCTGTACGATTAGTTTAAGTCGACGAATATCATCCAAACCATCACCCTAGATGGATGTCTGGATGATGAAAAAGTAACTTAATCATCTAGGATGATCTTCATGATCGTTCGGGCTGATTAGTACAAAATGTCACATATCATCTAAAATGTTGCTCTGGATGGATGTCTGGCCGATGAAAAAAAAATATGATCGTGCAAGTCGATCTCCTAATCATCCAGGATGATTAATACAAAACATCACATATCGGCCAAAACATCACCCTGAATGGAGCCATGCCGATTATTGATTGCCCAAGTAGAAAAAAAGGTTTGTTTAACTGATCGTCCTGGACGATCTTGCGATCGTCCAAGACAAAATAATTTAGCAATCAAACCTTAATTGTTTTACATATTTACCAAACTAATTTAGGCATAATTGTAGTACATCATCCAAGATGATGTCCTGGACAATAACCAAAAGTAAAACATACCTAAATAGATCTAGTGGTTGAATTTTTCTAATTTGAGCCTATCGTCCGAGATAATGAGAATATTATCCAGGCCGATTTTCTTAGTTGTGGTTGCCTTAACTAAGATGCCCTAATTAGGGTTTCTATTTTTAATTGATAATCTAGCATGATTTTTTAGATCATCCCTAATGATGTGATAAAAATTGAAAATACTAACAATCAGACAAAAATTTTCTCCCAAATGTGTGTGTGCAAGGTTACTTAGCATCAGGACCCACACTATTACAATGGACTCAAGAAAAAGAAAAAGACACTTGATGTATATTACAAGCTAATATAGTCCTACTCTACCCAATCTTGAGCTGGTTCGATTTGCAATTTATTCTTGTGGACCTAAAATGTTAGTAGGCAAGGCAATCGTAGAAAAATATAAGTAACAAAAATATTTGTTATCATCAAAAATATAATTTCTAAAACCAAGTTTGCAATAATCTCCCCTTTTTTTATGATGGAAAATATTCAAACCTAACTAAAAGACAAACAGAAGTAAAATAATATGATAAAAATAACTCAAACACTATCAAACACTACTCCTCCTTTTGACATCACAAAAAGGAGGAGAAAAACCAGAAAAGAAAAGTAGAACTGAAGATGAAAAAGAAGAATGAAAGCATTTTTTTATCAAAGCATGAATATGATAAAATCTCCATATGATTAAATTTAAAAATTTGTAAGAATAATGAGTTAACATCATCAAAATAAAAAAAATGATATAATAGCTGATCCTAATAGCCTTTGCTTGGACTTCTCTCTGGACAAAATCACCTTTTTAAACAGAAGACCTAATGTTGTAACTGAAGCATATGAGTTTATATTTTTTATGATAACAAATATTATGGCTCACTTTCTATTTTCTACATGTATTTGCAATGCATGTTTATTTGTGTGTATATTAACTTTTCAAGAATACCATGCACTATCCAATAGAGATTCAAGGCTCAAGATTGGATATAATAGATTATATTGTAACAATTTTTATAATATTCATTGATATATTTTTTGATTTCTTGAGTCAAGACCTGTAAGGGTGTATACTTGCTTCATGACCATCCACACACACACTCAGGAGGAGTGAGATTAAGTCTAAAGTAGAAGTTTAAGTTTTAAACTAATCATACTGGATTATTTATATTATTCCGGACGATCAGCTCATTGAACTAATCGTACTAGACGAATTTGAATCATCCAGGATGGTCCTTTATAATATTTGAAAATAGCCGCCAATGATAACTTAGTCAAGGTTTTATGATTCAATTATTATTCTAATCATCCCAGACGATCTATATCATCTTGGACAATTAATACAAATTATGACTAAATTAATTTCGTGAATAGGGGATTAATTATGGTTAAATTTTTCAATCAGTTCGTCCTTCTTGATCTGTATATCAGACCCAATGATGTTTGCTGACATACTTGATTTTCCTAATTTTTCCAAGATGAAAAACCATAATTCTCTTCTAGTCATCCAGGACGATCCATAATATCATCTTGATGATATGTATAAATTTGTACTGATCATCCAGGACTATCTGGTCAAATTCTACACATCGTGCTGGATGATCCTACGATAGTCTGTAATGATATTTTGCACCATAATTGAATTTTTGGGTTTTCTGGAGACCTCTTTTTAAGCACATTATACAAGAACAATCCTGCAATCGTCCTGGATAATTTTTGTCACCATGATTAATTTTTAGGGTTTTTTCAAAGCCCTCTATTTAAGCTTTGTCAAGACACTTGATAAGTGTCTTTAGCAGCTATTGAAGCTTCATTCTTCTGGAGGAAAGAGAGAACTTGAAAGGGAGAGAGGAAAGGGTGGAATTTGAGAGAGGGAGAAGATCCTTGCTGGGGGTTTCAAGGGAGTGTGGAGGGGGTTTCATATGATTGCTCCGACAAGCTCACACCTTAGTACCATCAGATTTAAGGGTTATCTTAAGGGAAGTTTTGGGAAGAAGAAGACATCTTTGGTGTTAAAGGATCCGGCTACTCTGCCGCACCAAAGAATGTGGAAGTGATTTTGTAAGGGCTTCTCTGTCTAGTTGTGGGGGCTAAAGGAGAGACACTGAGTTTAGTGCAATATCCAGAGGGTGCCTTTAAGGAGTGGACATAGGTGAAGGTTTGACAGAACCACTATAAATCTGGTGTCTTCTTTCCTTTATTATTTCCACACTTTAATTTTTTTGTGATTAATTGCTTGGGTGAAATCTCTAATTGATCTTTTTATTATTAATTCAATTTATTTTTGTTGTAAGATATAAAAAGATTTCTTTTTATTTAAATAAGATTTAAATACTAATTCACCCTCCCTCTTGGTTAGCCTCAGGACTAGTTCATAAGGGCTTAACATTCTTGATAAACTTTCAAGTAGTATCAGAGCACTTCAACTGGTATTAGAGCGGGATTCATAAAATTTAGTTTTTGAAAACTTTTGAATTTTGATCCATAGCAAATTTTTGTAATCATAATATTCCAGAACAATATTCAATCACCTGACCACCTTTATTTAAAAATATTAATTTTGATTTTTGAAAAACTTGCATGTCTACTTTCTTGCAATCAATTGATTAGTAATTGTGGCAAATAATTTTGACTGGTTATTCAATGTCATCACATGTTATAGATTAAATTAAAACTGATATTCTTTTTAATCAGTGGACTAGAGAAGAACAAATCAATGCTTAATTGAATGCTAAATCGTTAAATTGTTTTTTTAATGCTTTAATTTTTTAAGATTGTATGTTTGTGTCCATGTGCACTACTGAGAAGGAAATTTATGATAAATTGATGGCATTAGTGAAATCAAGCAATCCAGAATGAATACTTTAATGCATGGTTATGAACTATTTTGTATGAATTCTTATGAGATAATCTTAGACATTATATTAGGTTTATTCAAATTGTGACATCATTACATGCTTTAGGTAAAGATTTTTCAAACTTTAAAAAAGTAAATAATGTTCTACGTTGTCTACTTGATAAGTTTGATGCAAAAGTTATTGTTCTTTGTAAATCAAAAAATTTAAATGAATATTTTATTAATAATTTGATTGGCTTACTCATTGCCTACGATCAAAGTTTGGCCGAAGACTTTTGGATGCAAGTGAAGCAATAGTGCTGAACGCTGAAAACACGAAGAAAAGTGGCTTAGTTGGTGAAAAAAGTGATCTCTTATCAAGCAAATTGAAAACTTAATAAAGCATAATTAAAGTAGAATAAAGGTAAAAATGATAAGAATGTTAAGATTTCTTCTAACGTTATTTTCTTAGGATGTAGAAAACCTGTACTCATGAAAAATCAATGCCCTAATTTGAAAACTCTTCTTGTAAAACAAAAGCGTAAAGCTAAGAAAATTGTAAAAAGGGAAAATAATAAAAATTAAAAATCTCCTGGGAAGACCTTCCTTCTGAATCATCAGACTAGGAGTAAGATGATGTTTAAACCATTTTTTGTGTGTTAATTTGTTTGTGTATACATATTTTTGTTCATTATATTTTTGTTTATTTTCTGTATTTTATTTACGTTTATTTATTTATTTCTTTATTTTTTGTTCTTTTTCTTTTGCATTATAATTTTAAATTTGTCTTTACTTTTTCTTTTTGTGAAGTTCTCTCTGTTCAACACATACATTTTACCTTTCTAAAAAAAGAAAAACCTATCTCTTATTTTTCTTAAATTCTTATGTAAGTTGTGGTTGATTTCTCTAAAAATAGTCAAATGAAAGAAAATCATGATTTTGTCTCTCTATCCCTTTTCTTAAAGAGATTATTTAGTTTTTATTCAAAATCTTCATTATATTATAAATCTGAGTTTAAAACTGATCTTTTTCATCTCCCTACATTTTATCTATCGCATAGGGATCTTTTACAAGTTGTTGAATCTACCTAATAATTTTCTTAATCAAGTAGTTCATTTTTTTAATAAAATGGGTTTATATTTGTTTTTAAGATTTCAGAAAGGTAGCATATTTAAAAAAAAAGTGGCCATTGATGCCAAATCAAAGATGTGTAATGACGCCAAATTTAGAAAGATGCACAAAGTGTATCAAAAGTTAAAAGATACGTGAAGTGCGTAAAACAACTGATAAGAGGTATAAAATGAGCCCAAAAAAAGTAATGCTTACCTTTCTTGTACTTCTTAAAGCTTAAGAAACCGCATGATATTTTTGATACTTGAGATTGAAAATCATAATTCCTGATTCACCAATTTTTGCATTAATCTTCTATTAGATATTTTTTATGAAAGGAGTTTTTAAAAATATTAGTGTTTCTTTTTCTAATTTGTTCCTTGATTTAGATATTTGATTAAAAAGACTTAGAGCCTTTAAAAAACTTGAGAATGGATTAATAATTTCTAAATTTCCAACCTTTCTAGTTTATGATTTGTCAATATATTTCTTACTAAGTTTTTGAATAAAATAAATAGGTAACTTTCTAATTTTAAGATTTTTTTTCACTAGATTAGAGATCATTTTGTTTTTTAAATTTTTTTATTATTCTGATTGTTTGTGACCCTCCTCTTTTTGATAATGGCAAAGGGGGAGAACATATTATTGTATTTGTAACTATTTTTTAAAATAAAAAATAAAAAACAAAAAAAAATTAGTTTTCCTCTAATTTAAAATTTTTATTCTAGTGAGGGAGAAATTAGGAGAAAATGTTTTCAATTATGCAAATTCAACCAGTAATATTTTCCATCATAAAAAAGGGGAGATTGTTGCAACTCGATCATAAGAGTTTACTTTTTTAATGATAATAAATATTGTGACTCACTTTCTATTATCTACCTGTATTTGTAATATATTTTTGTTGTTTGTATACTAACTTTTCAGGAATAACATGCACCATTCAAAGAGATTCAAAGCTCAAGATTGGATAGAATAGATTATGTTGTAATAATTTTTATAATATTCATTGATGTATTTTTTGATTTCTTAAGTCAAGTCCTGTAAGGGTGTATACTTACTTGGTGACCATCTACATACACACTAAGGCGTAGTGAGATTGAGTCAAAAGTAGAAGTTCAAGTTCTGAACTCGTCGTACTGGATGATTTATATCATCAAGGATGATCAGCTCATTGAACTAATCGTACTAGACAATTTTGAATCATCCAAGATGATCCTTTATGATCTTAGAAAATAGCCGCCAATGATAATTTAGGCAAGGTTTTACAATTCAAATTTTGTTCTATTCATTATGGATGATCTATATTGTCCTGAACAATCAATATAAATCATGCCTAAATTAATCACGTGATTAGAGGATTAATTATGATTAAAATTTTCAATCAGATCATCCTGGATGATCTATATTTTATACCGGACGATGTTTGCCGACGTACTTAGTTTTCTTAAATTGTCATAGATGAAATACCATAATTTCTCTTCTAATTCTGAATGACGATCCATAATACTTTCCAAGATGATCTGTACAAATTTATACTGATCGTTCAGGACTATCCAAATATCGTCTAGGACTATCAAGTCAAATTCTGCATATTTTACTGGATGATCATTTGATTGTCTAGGATGATATTTGGAGCCGAAATTGTGTTTTTAGGGTTTTCTGTAGCCCTCTTTTTAAGTACATCTATGATCATCCTAAATAATTTTTATTGCCAAGATTATTTTTTAAGGTTTTTTAAAGCCCTCTATTTAAGCTTTGTCAAGGCACTTGATAATTATCTTTGGTAGCCATTGAAGCTTTGTTCTTCTGGAGGAAACTTGAAGAGAGAACTCGAAAGGGAGAGATGAAAGGGTGGAGTTTGAGAGAGGGAGAAGATCCTTGGAGAGGGTTTCAAGGGAGTATGGAGGGCGTTTCACATGGTTGCTCCGACAAGCTCTCACCTTAGTACAACCAGATTTAAGGGTCATCTTGAGGAAAGTTTTGGAAGAAGAATACGTCTTTAGTATCAAAGGACTCCGCTACTCCACCACACCAGGGAAGTTGGAAGTGATTTTGTATGAACTTCTCCGCCAAGTTGTAGGGGCTAAAGGAGAGACACAGAGTTTATTGCAATACTCGGAGGGTACCTCCGAGGAGTGGACGTAGGTCAACGTTTGACTGAACCACTATTAATCTTGTGTATTCTTTCCTTTATTATTTCCACACTTGAATTTTATGGTGACTAACTGCTTGGGTGTAATCTTTGATTGATCTTTTTATTATTGATTCAATTCGTTTCTACTGCAAGATAAAAAGTTTTCTCTTTTATTTAAAGAATATTTAAATATCAATTTACCCTCCCTCTTGGTTAGCCTCGGGACTAGTTCATAAGGACTTAACATCCCTGACAAACTTTCAAGTGGTATCAGAGCACTTTCATGTGGTATCAGAGCGAGATTCATAAAATCTAGTTTTTGAAAATTTGGATCCATGGTTAATTTTTGTAATCGTAATATTGCAGAAGGATATTCAATCACCCGACCACCTTTATTTGAAAATATTACTTTTAATTTTTGGAAAATTTGTAGGTCTACTTTTATACAATCAATTAATTATCGACTGTGGCAAATGATTTTGATTGGTTATTCTTTGCCATCACTTGTTATAGATAGAATTAAAACTGATATTCCTTTTAATTAATGGGGTATGGAAGAACAAATCAATGCTCAATTGAATGCTAAATCGTTAAACTATTTTCTCTATGCTTTAAATTTTGAAGATTGTATGTTTGCATTCACGTGCACAACTGGCAAGAAAATTTGGGATAAATTATACACTCTATACGAAGGCACTAGTGAAATCAAGCAATACAGGTTGAATACTTTAATTCATGATTAAGGTTTTTTTTTGTATGAAACCTTATGAGATGATATTAGACATGCATACTAGGTTTATTCAAATTATGACATCATTATATACATTAGGTAAAGATGTTTCAAACTTTTAAAAAGTTAATAAAATTCTATATTGTCTACTTGATAAGTTTAATGCCAAAGTTTTTGTTATTTTTGTTTAGAGAATGCATAAATTGCATTAAAATGAAGATGAAGAAAACCTAATACAAACTAGGAAGAAGAAGCTAATGATTCCTTTTTTTTTTAACAAGAAAAAAGGAACTTATTAAAAATAAATTTGTTAATTTAAACTTCTTATAAATGTAATGAAATCCACTATCTCCCATTTTGAAACTGTTGAGATGCAGGGGATAGCAAAGATTAAGACAACCCGAGGGTTGATTAGTATCCCAGAGTTCCCATCCAGTTAGAGAATAAGAATTAGTAAAGATCTCATTAACAATTAGGCAAAGTTTAAAATAACAAATTAAATTAAGGAAATGGAAGTGAAAGCTAAAAATAAAATTACATTTCAATAATAAATTCCAAAAGTTTGGTAAAACTATGCCAAACTTTATGATTAATTGCTCTATCTTCAAAAAAATCTCTGTTTTATTGCTATCCACGGGTTTATCCTTCTTCATATTAGTGAGATAAAAAGGAAGAAGAAACTTTCAAACCATTCTTCTCTTTGTGTTTAGCCATCTTCCTTCTAGGTAGTTCTTTCAATGGTCCCAATGCTTGAAGTTTTTTGAATAAGAAATGCTTTGAACCGGAGGAAACATTTTTCTTAAAAAAGTTTTTTTTTTTTTTTTTTAAGAATAGTTTTTTTTGAAATTCAAACTAATAGCCGATGGAGGAGAAGAATTATCATGGATTGTAGTATTACCATTTGCATTATCATCAGCCGCCAAATTTGTTCATGATTCTGTTATGTGAGTCCCCAAAACTTCAGCATTATTAAAATGAGTAGTAGCCATCAAAGTTTTTAAGGGAGAAATTTCAGCTCCTTGAGTAGTCAAAACCGGCCCAGCCTCCTTTTCCTCCTCCAAAGTTTGTGGAATTTTGAAATTGATTGCTGAGAGTGTTGGAGAGAAAGCCGGAGCTAGAGTCTCAACCACCTTTGGATCAATAAAAGTATCATTTGTAATTTGAATAGAATTTGAGAACATCGAAATTCCTGGTTGATACAGATTTTTTGAACTTTCAAAATCTGAAAATTGAAAGTCCAGATTTTCAGAAAATACATTTTTTATTTTATTGGTTTCATTTAACACATCAGCCATCACCTTATCCACATCAGCTAATGCATTAAATGAATTAGATACACCAACTGAATTCAGAGAAGTTTGCTGGTCAAATTTGAAATTCAAATCCTAGTTAACCGCCCGTTCATCTCCTTACTTGAGTCCAGCCGTTTCTTCAAGTTGGCTTTTGGAACTTGTAACTACCATTGAATCAGACATAGAATTGAGCTTGTTTCCATCTGCCATTGTTTGTACTTTAGCCTAAGCCAGAATTTTAGTCGTTCCTAATTTTTCTGCTGCTGAAAAAACCTTGGCTTTCAATAGATTACTTGCCTATTTCTTCTTGTTTTTGAACTTAATTTGCATCCAAGGACCATAAGGATTTTCAGTATGATTTGAGATGAAAGGGATATCTTCAACATTGGGACAAACTGATTCAATATGTCCTATCCTCCCACATTTGAAACAAAGTGATGAAAGATTTTTGTATTCGAACTTTTGAAAAAATCTTACATGCAACCCTTCAACCCATATTCCAGTGGGGAGTTTTGAGTTAAAATTAACTCGAATACATGCTCTAGCAAATTCTCTCCTTCCCCACCTAAACATATTACCATTTTAAAGTAATGGAGTCCCAATTCTAGACACAATTCTAGTGATATTGGACTTATCCCAACAGTGTAGTCGGAGGTGAGGAAGACGAATCCAGATTGGAGCTGAAACACCTTCTAATGAATTAGGAGAGAAGTTAGGAGACCATTTGTCTAACCCAACTGCAAAACCCCCTACAAACCATGGACCTCCATTAATAACTGCTTCCATGCCTTCATGAGATTGAAAAGAACAAAGAAGCCAATCTAAGCCAAGAATGGTTAGATGGAATCCTCCAAATTTCTTCCATTGTTTTCTTAACTCAATGGCACATTTTGAGAAAGATAAATTTTTCCCAGGAATTTTAACCACCAAAGATTTACTCAAAACTTGAATATTGGATATTTCATTATCCTTATCTAGTTTGACAATGTTTAAATCTTCATCCTCCTCAATATTTTTATCCCAATTAATTTTAATGTGTGGTTTTTTAGTCCACACGTTAGAATTATGAACATTTGAAGAATTAATAGGATTATTAAAATTATCTTTGTTAGTCTTCAAAATATCAGCAAAACTTCTCCTTGGAGAAGAAGCTTCTTTGTTATTAGCTTGTCCAACAATAGAAACCAAGAGGGAGAATTAGGCAGATTGTTAGAAATCACAATTACCTCTTTACCTTTACTAGAGTCCGTCAATGTCTTTTGTTTAGCCAAAAGACCTCCCTCTTTGATAACAAGAGGAGTTTCTAAAACTCGAAGATTGTGCGGGGAGAAGCATTTGAAGGAGAACCACCTTTTGAATCCAACATAATTGGAATCGCGGTAGATGAAATGGATTTTGTGTTCCGGTCATCCAAAGATGACCGGCCACCTTCTTCCATCTCCAATTTGCACCCAAAATCTTCAAACTCTCTTTCCAAAATCCTTCCTTGATTTGTGGAGCTTCTCTCACTTCCATCTCCAAAGTTGTTGTTATTTGTGAATCAAAAAATTTAAATGAATATTTTATTGATAATTCGATTGGCTCACTCATTGCCTATGATCAAATTTTGGGCCAAAGACTTTTGGATACAGGTGAAACGAAAGTGTTGAACGCTGAAAACACAAAAAAAGTGGCTTAGTTGGTGACAAAAATGATGACTTATCAAGCAAATTGAAAAGCTCACTAAAGCATAAACAAAAGTAGAATAAAGGTAAAAATGTTAAGAATGTTAAGATTTCTTTTAACATTGTTTTTTTTTTTTTTTGATGTAGGAAATTTGGACATATGAAAAATTAGTGCCCTAATTTGAGAACTCTTCTTGCAAAAGAAAAGGGTAAAGCTAAGCAAATTTTAAAAAGGGCAAATAATGAAAAGCAAAAAATCTCCTAGGCAGACCTTGCTTTTGAGTCATCATACCGAGAGCAAGATGATGTTTAAACCCTTGTTTGTGTGTTTATTTGTTTGTGTATGCATATTTTTTTTCGTTATATTTTTGTTTATTTTCTCTGTTTTCTTTTGATTTATTTATTTAATTGTTTATTTTTCATTCTTTTTCTTTTACGTTATAATTATAAATTTGTCTTTAATTTTTCTTTTAGTGAAGTTCTCTCTGATCAACACACACATTTCACCTTTCTAAAATGAAAAACTTACATCCTATTTTTCTTTAATTCTTCTGTAAGTTGTGGTTGATTTATCTAAAAACAGTCAAAGAAAGGAAAATCATGATTTTGTCTCCCTATCTCTTTTCTTAAAGAGATTATTTTACATTTGATTCAAAATCTTCATCATATTACAAATTGAATTTTGAAACTGATCTTTTTCATCTCCCTACATTTTATCTATCGCATAGGGATCTTTTACAAGTTATTGAATTTACCTCATAGTTTACTTAATCAAGTAGTTCATTTTGTCAATATAATGAGTTTACTTTTGTTTTTAAGGTTTTAGAAAGGTAGCATACTTAAAAAAAAAAGTGGTCAATGTTGCCAAATCATAAGATGCGCAATGACGCCAGATTGAGAAAGATATACAAAGTGTATCAAAAATTAAAAGATGCGCAAAGTACGCCAACAACCTGATAAGAGGCATAAAATGAGCCCATAAAAAGTAATGCTTGAATTTATTGTATTTTTTAAAGCTTAAGAAAACTTGATATTTTTGATATATGAGTATGAAAATCATGATTCCTGGTTCACCAATTTTTGCATTAATCTTATATTACATATGTTTTATGAATATAGTTCTGAAAAAATTAGAGTTTCTTTTTCTAATTTGTTTCTTGATTTAGATATTTCATTAAAAAATATTTGAGCCTTTAAAAAAAATTGAGCTTGAATTAATAATTTTTCAATTTCTAAACTTTCTGGGTTATGCATTGTCAATATATTTCTTATTAGGTTTTTGAATAAAATTAAGAGGTAACTTTTTAATTTTAGAAAATTTTTTCACTAGATTAGAGATCATTTTGTTTTTTTTAATCTTTTTTATTATTCAGATTGTTTGTGCCCATCCTCTTTTTGATAATGGCAAAGGGGGAGAATATATTATTGTATTTATAAATATTTTTTTAAAATAAAAAATAATAAATAATAAAAACTTAGTTTTCCTCTAATTTTAAATATTTATTCTAGTGAGGGAGAGATTAGGAGAATTTCTTTTAAAATTTATAAATTCAACCTATAATATTTTTCATCATCAAAATGGGGGAGATTTATGCAACTCGAGCTTATAAGTTTATGTTTTTGATGATAACAAATATTATGGCTCACTTTCTATTGTCTACCTTTATTTGCAATATATGTTTGTTTATGTGTATACTATCTTTTCAAGAATACCACGTACCATCCAATAGAGAGTCAAGGCTCAAGATTGGATTGAAAAGATTATGTTGAAATAATTTTTATGATATTCATTGATGTATTTTTTGATTTCTTGAGTTAAGTCCTGTAAGGGTGTATACTTGCTTGGTGACCATCCACACACACACTCAGGGGGGAGTGAGATTGAGTCAAAACTAAAAGTTCAAGTTTTGAACATATTGTACTGGATGATTTATATCATCCAGTACGATTAACTCATTGAACTAATCGTACTAAATGATTTTGAATCATCCAAGATGATTATTATCATTTTGAATGATTAGTTCAATGATAATTTTGGCAAGGTTTTACGATTCAATTTTTTTTCTAATCATCCTGGATAATCTATATCGTTCTTGATGATTAATACAAATCATGCCTAAACTGATCACAAGATTAGAGGATTAATTATGGTTAAATTTTTCAATCAGATGGTCTTGGACGATCTGTATATCGTATCAGATGTTGTTTGCCCACATATTTGATTTTCCTAAATTGTCCAAGATGAAATACTATAATTTCTCTTCTAGTCGTCGACAATCAATAATATCATCTTGGATGATCTGTATAAATTTGTACTGATCATCGAGGTCTATCCAGATATCATCCAGGACTATCAGGTCAAATTTTGTATATCATACTGGATGGTCCTGCAATCAACCAGGATAATATTTGGTGCTAAAATTAAGTTTTTAGGGTTTTTTGGAGCCCTCTTTTTAAGTACATCGTATAGAACAATCCTACGATCATCCTAGACATTTTTTATTGCCAAGATTATTTTTTAGGGTTTTTTCAAATCCCTCTATTTAAGCTTTATCAAAGAACTTGATAAGTATCTTTGGCAGCCATTGAAGCTTCATTCTTCTAGAGGAAACTTGAAGAGAAAACCTAAAAGGGAGAGATGAAAAGGTGGAGTTTGAGAGAGGGAGAAGATCCTTTGAGGGGGTTTCAAGGGAGTGTGGATGGGGTTTCACACGGTTGCACCGACAAGCTTGCACCTTAGTATCATCAGATTTAAGGGTCGTCTTGTGGAAAGTTTTAGGAAGAAGAAGATATCTTTGGTGTCAAAGGACCTGGCTCTGCTGCACCAGAGAAGGTGGAAGTAATTTTGTAAGGTCTTCTCTGCCAAGCTGTGGGTGATAAAAGAGAGACATTGAGTTTAATGAAATACTCGAAGGGTGCCTCCGAGGAGTAGACGTAGGTCAACATTTGATCGAATCACTATAAATTTGGTGTGTTCTTTCCTTTATTATTTCTACACTTTAATTTTTTTGTGATTAACTACTTGGGTGAAATCTCTTATTGATCTTTTTATTATTAATTCAATTCATTTTTGCTACAAGACATAAAAAGATTTCTCTTTTATTTAAAGAAAATTTAAATATCAATTCACCCTCCCTTTTGGTTAGCCTTGGGACTAGGTCATAAGGGCATAACATCTCTAACAAACTTTTAAGTGGTATCAAAGCACTTTCACCTAACTCAGAAAAACCAATAATTTAAAACAAAGAGTTCTGTTCAAAACTTTGTTTCAGAACAATAACTTATATAATAATATACCAACGTAAATTATCACAATTACAAAATGCAAAATCAAGTCTTTGAAAATATCAAGTGACACATGAATTCTTCTAAGATTTAAATGTTTGAAAGAAAAGGAAGCATGCCATTTGTGAGCAAATTTTATGCCTCTTGTCAATTAATTGGTTCACTTTTACATTTTTTAATTTTTGATCCACTTTGTGTATCTTTTATTTATTTTTTCTGTAGTCATTGTGCATCTTTTTAGTTTATCTTTTTTTTGGGGCTCATTTTATGCCCTTGTCATTTTTGCAAGCTAGATCCCTTTTCAAACTCTTAAAAACTCTCATTTATGACTATATCTTCCAGATATTAGAGAAGAAAAACTCACTCTTTAATATAAAAAAGAATAAACCACAAAATAGAATCAAATTCATATGATAATAACAACGATAAGATTATGAAAAATTTGAAAGTCATATAAAGACTTTAAAGATTTAAAATATAAAATAGATTACAATAGTAAGGTAGAAAAGATCACAATCACAAAGTTCATTTGTTAATTTGAGATAGAATTTTATTTAGAAAAGAAAATTACCCCACTAAAGAAAGTTAAAGGAAGGAAAATAATCAACGGTCATGGGAGTCTTTATTGGCTTGGATTTATCCATTTCATATTTCTTTAAGATATCCTTAATGTACTTTGATTGATTTAGAAATGTTCCATCATCCAATTGTTATATGTTAAGCCCCAAAAAGTAGGAAAACTCTCCCATCGTACCAATCTCAAACTCCTTACTAATTGTTTCAGAAAAATATCACATATCTTTTATCAGAGGATCCAAAAAGTATATCATCAATATAGATCTGAATAATGAGTATCTCATATCCTACTTTCATTAGAAAAAGAGTGGTGTCTACGCTCTCCTTAACAAACTCCCTCTAAAGTAAGAATGTGCTAAGCGTCTCATACTAAGCTCTGGATAACTGTTTTAATCCATTAAGGGTCTTTTTTAATTTGAAAACATTATTTGGAAATTAGGAACTCTCAAAATATGGGGGTTGTTCTACAAACACGTCTTTCTATATTACTGCATTTAAAAAGGCACTCTTGACGTCTATTTGGAAAAACTTAAATCTCATATAACAGGCAAAGGCTAGTAGCACTCAAATGGCTTCCAAATTAGCTATAGGGGCAATGGTTTCCTCAAAATTAATCCATTCTATTTGATTATACCACTTATCCACCAATATGGCCTTATTCCTAACCACCACACTAGAAGACCCATTTGATTCCAACTACATTTTGTCCCTTTGGTCTTTCTACAAGCTCCCAAACATCATTCCTAACAAATTAGTTTAATTTCTCTTGTATGGCTAAGATCCAAAACTCATCGGATAAGTTTTGATTGATATTGGTAGGTTCAATCATTGAGATAAAGGCAAAGTGGTTCACTTCCTTTCTAAGTCCATGCCTAGTTCTAACTCTTTCAGAAGGGTCTCCTAAGATTAATTCTACAGGATGACTCAAAGAATATTTCCAATCCCTAGGCAATGTGTATGTAGGTTCTACCCTTTCCTCTAGATTTGCATTTTCTACTCCTTGGGTAATCTCACTTAGTCCTTCAGTGTTTTGGAGCTCTATACTCTTCTCCAAATTTTTAACTCCTTGGGTATTCACTCCAACATCATCTTCATCCTCTACTCTAGACTTCTTAGGATCAAATTCATCAAACACTACATGAGTAATCTCCTCCACCACCAAAGTCCTCTTATTAAACACCCTAAAGGATTCCCCATATTTGATTATCCAAAGAACACTCCTCCATCAAATTTTAGGTTGAATTTTTCTAAGTGTGACTTCCCATTATTAAGAATGAAAATATTACAACCAAAGACATGGAGGTGGAAAAGGTTGTGTGTCCTACCCTTATGGATTTAATAGGGTATCTTATAAAAATTGGCTCTAATATTCCCCCTATTCAACACATGACAAGCTGTGTTTACTGCCTCAGCCCAAAAGAATTTTGGAAGTGAATATTTAGCAAGCATGGCTCTAGTTGTTTCTACTAAGGTATGGTACTTCCTTTCAACTACCCCGTTCTATTGAGGGGTCCTATGAGCTGAGAAGTTGTGGCTAATTCCCTTATCCTCACAAAAATCTCCAAATCTCTCATTTTCAAACTCTCCCCCATGGTCACTATGGATGGTCAAGATCTCACAACCTAACGTTTTTTTAATCCAAGTGGAGAAGGATCTAAACTCATCAAAAGACTCACTCTTATGTGACAAAAATTTAATCTAAATAAACCTTGAGAAGTCATTGACAATCACAAATCCATAAGACTTTTCCCCCTAAGTTGGCAGTGCTAATGGGTCCAAACAAATCCATGTGAAGGAATTCTAAAGGTTTAGAGGTACTAATGTCGTTAATGGAATGGAAAGAGGATTAGACGTGCTTCACTAGTTGGTAGGCATCACACAAATGGTCTTTGGTGAACTTAAGCTTAGAAACACCTCTAACTAGGTCTTTTAGGTCACTCTTCTAAGGGTTTTTGTATTGGCAAGACAAAATCTCTTATGCCACAACCAAGAATAATCAAAAATAGTTTTTAAACAAAATGATGTAGCACATTCAATATTACTTAAATCAAGCATGTAAACATTATTGATCCACTTTCCCTGCAAAACAGTGTTGTTATTCAAGCTAATAATGCAAGTATTTTCCAAAAAATTTATGATGAAGCCCTTATTGCATAGCTAACTAATGCTTAGCAAGTTGTGTATCAGTCAATCTACAATTAAAACATTTTCAATCAAAAGGTTCTTGGAGTTTTTGATTATACATGCACCCACTACTTTCCTAGTGGTGTTGTCTCCAAGAGTAACCTTGCCTCTAGCCCTGGCCTCCTGCAAAATGAATTGGTTTGCATCTCCAATCATGTGTCTTGAGCATCCACTATCTAGGTACTACATGCTCTCCCAATGCCTCTTGTGAGAGTAAGCCTACAAAATCATCAAATGTCATGTTTAGGAACTAAAATAGGTTTGGGTCCCTTCTTGTGGAATGAAGAATGCAATGCATGTTTATTATGCCATGGATTATGCAATTTGGGTTTTCACACCCAATGTGTACTATGGTGAATAATGCAAGTGTGCAAGATGTGTCCTAGCATGCCACATGAAAATTATCTAACTCCAAGAAAAGGATTTATTAATCTATTCAGGTTATAATTTCTTTTCTTTGGTTTAAAAATTTTTGGTTTTGGATAATGATTGCAAAACTATTCAGGTGTGGGTGTATTCTTATTCTTCTTAAGTGCATTCAATTTAGCTTTAAACCTCAAGTTAGCACTTTTTAAAATAGTGTTATCAACTCTCAAATAATGCTCCCTATACTTAGATTCATCAATATATGTTTTAATATCAGTCTCAAGTGAGGTGTAGGATACTTTCAATGAATCATACTCAATAACAAACTCAGAATGCTTTTTATTTAACTCATCAAACTCATCAAGTAATGACATATGACTGCTATCAATTTAGGCGTGATCTTTAAATTAAACATCATACTCTTTTTGCAAATTTAAAAACTCCAATTTTAAATTAGCATGCAATTTCTTAAGTTGCCTATATGATATATAATTTTTCTTACATACTTCAAGTAATTGATCATAGCTTAGTTCATATACATCTTCTTAGTCAGACTGATCAAGATGATAACCGATCATTAAGCACAAGTTTGTTGTCTCCTGCTCAGCTTTAGTCTCAGAGGAGTCCGATGTGGAATCTGCCTAGAATGCCTTTTGTCCTTCTTGAACTTGGATTTCTCTTCACCCTTCTCATTGATTTAGTGATCCTTAAGTGTAGGACAGTCAGCTTTGACATGTCCAGGCTTCCTACATTCAAAATAAACAATATTAGAAGAACTTTTAAAATTTTTGCTACCCTTACCTTTGTTCCATTTCTGATAGTGCTTGTGATTATTCCTGAGAAAGCTTTGAATTGCCTAGTGATTAAGGCAAGGTCATCACTTTCATACCCAAAAGAATTTGTATCCGAATCATTAGCCTTCAGCACCATAATTTTCTCCTTCTTTTGCTCTACCGCATCAAGTTATCATTGGTTTACCCCTTGCTTGTAAGCAATGAGTGATCCAAGTAAGTTATCAATAGTCAAATCCTTAGTTTCAGTGATTGCAGTAATCTTAGCATCAAAGAAAGAAGACAAGCATCTTAAAATTTTATTAACTTTTTCATAGTTAGTAAGCTCTCTTCCTAAGGCATGCAATGAGGTGACAATTTAAGTAAACCTGGTATGGATGTCAGAAATTGATTCAGTAGGTTTCATACAAAAAAATTCATAGTCATGCTATTCAATCTAGATTACTTAATGTCATTTGTTCCAACAAAAATGATACACAATCTATCCTAAATTTCTTTACCAGTAGAACAAGTTGAAACACGTATTTAATCCTATGATTTCAAAGCACAGAAAAGCAATTCAAGCATTTTGCATTTAGTTGAGCTAAATCCCTATCGTCAAAAGTCCATTCAATAAAAGGGTGTTTAATTTTAATGATATTAATTTTGTATGATGGAGGTGAACATCCATCCTTAATAAGCATCTACATGTGATAGTCAATCCATTATAAAAATGTAGACATATGAGTTTTCCAATAATCAAAAGAAATACTGTAAAACAATAGTGGACAAATAATATAATACCCTTCCGTAGTATTATGATTACTAAAGTTAGCCATTGATAAAAATTTAAAAGTTTTCAAATACATGATTTTATGAATCTGGCTTTGATACCACTCAAAAGTTCGTCACGGATGCTAAGCCCTTATAAACTAGTCTTGAGGCTAACAAAGGGGGGGGGGGGCTGAATTGGTATTTAAATATTTCTTCAAATAAAATCACAAACACAACCAAACAATCACCACAGAAATTAAAGTATATAAATTAAATATGAAAGTACAATAAGAAAGAGCACACAAGATTTTATGGTGGTTCGATCAACTTGACCTACGTCCACTCCCCGGAGTCTCTCCTCCAAGTATTGCACTAAACACATTGTCTCTCCTTTTGCCCCTATAGCAAGGTGGAGAAGCCCATACAAAAACTCCTTTCCACCACCCTAGTGAGGAAAAGAACCCAACTCCATTTTCTTCCTCCTGAAGCAGGCAGAGAACCTCAATCAATTGTTGAATTATACCTCTCTCAAACCTCCAAACAAACTAGGGACGACCACTAGAGAAGATGACATAGATCATTTCTTGAAGTAGGTAGAGAACCTCAATCAGTTAATTAATTAAATATTTATTATTTTTCAAAAAACATTAAGAACCTATTTTAAAATACTTTAATAATTAAATAAAAAATTTAAAAATATTTTAATTCGAAATTTAATCAATTTAAGATATATATTTAAATATTAATTGATATTTAATTGAAATTAAATTCAAATAATTTTTAACTTCAAATAATGTCATTTTAAATAATTTAAAAAACCAAAATATTTAAAATTTAATCAAATATAATTTAAGAATTTTTTAAATTTTAATTTATTTTAATTTATTTTAAATTCATTTAATTGATTTAAAATTTTAAAATTTCAAATTAAATTCATCTTAAATAAAACAAATTAAATGATATATCAAAAATTTTAAAATTCCAAATAATTTAATTTAAAATTAATTTTATGATTTAAATTTTAATTTAATTTGAATTATTTTGATATTATAAAATTTAATTTATATATTAAATATTTTAAAATTTAAAAAAATTTATTTGTAAATTAAAAAAAATCACAGGATCTCTCAAGTCATTAAAAACTAATATTTTTAAAAATATTTTTTTAAATTTTTATTTTTAAAACTTATATTTTATATATATAGGTTTATATATATGTATATTTTAAAATCCTAATTTAAAATTATATTTATATATTAAATCTTTAATATTTGAGAGATCTATTGAAATTTTAAACCTAGATTAAACTTACTTGAATAGAATTGGTTGGGAATTGTGATTAATCAATGGGCAATTACTTTAATAATTTTTTATTGATTAATCCTTTAATTAATTAAGCTATATTTTATTCTTTGCATGCCTAGGGTGAATGTTATATGTGCATTTAGGTGTATGTCAAGGGTTAGAATAACATTGATATTAAACCTACAACCTATTCTCATTAAGAATAATAATTAAGGACCTATTTGGAGAACTAAGATAAATTTTGACTTGAAACTTTGAACACTTAAACTTAGTGACATCTCTAGCCCATAGAAAATTTTTTAGCAATTTTGAAAATCATTAAACCCCTAAATTAATTAACTTAAGTTTAAACCCTTAGTTAAGATTTGAAAACTTCAAAAAATTACAATAAATCAAATTCAAATTTTAAAATTATAAATAATAGATCAAACTCTCAAGAATTCAAACCTTAACTTAAGAAAAAGAAAACACCTTTAATTTGATTCTAGATTTAAGTTTAAATTTAATTTTCATTAAAATAAATATTTAATTAACCTAGTATCCAGCTAGTTTACTTTTCTGTAATTCTAGGTTGTAATATAAAAGGTATTTTCCTATAAACATTAAATTTTAATTTATTTGTTTATTAATATTGATTGTTTGATGTTAATTGCTATTCAAGATTGCTTACTTTTAGTAGTTTGTTGTTGATTCTTGCATGCTAATTTTGATTTAGCCTGGAATCAGATCGGAGGCTCATGAGGGTATGAATAAACTTCTTATACTTAAAAAAATTAAAAAATTTTTAAGATAAAATAGCAATTCTAATGTTTTAAGAAGTAAGGTCGGGACTGCCGGGAGTTCTCATATACATAATCGTTGCATCTTCTTTCCTTTTGTTAGGTACCTCCCCGCCAGCAGGTTTTTGAAGACCATATGGCTTATGAGGGTCTAGATCTGTCATGGCGAATCTGTGCATTCTTATAGGATAAAATCTTATTTTAAGCTTTTTTAAAATTGCTTCATTTTGATTTTAAGCATTTAATTGAGTCAACTAGCATGCACCGCATTAGAAACAAATTTAAATGAGTTTAAAACATTAATAGCATTTTAGCTTAAGCATTAAATACCAAACATAAGTTAAATGAGCCAATTAGGAATCTGTTTTAGATGTTGGCCTCAACTCCTTAAACTCAATCTAATTAATGTCCCTACCACTATATAATAGATCGGACTCATGGTTTTGAAGCGCTTGAATGGTTTAGCTGGCTCCTCAATTTAGGCTTGGGTAAGTTTAGATCTTGCATTATATTAGTTAGGTTCGGGTTATTGATTTTTAGTACCCAATTTAGACTTAGGTTCTAAGATAAGCTCAAACTATAAGCCCTCAACCTCCAGGAATCTAGTCCCAACTTTCTAATAAATTAAACACTCAAACTTAAATCTCTTTTAATCAAATTCATGTCCAATAATTAGGATAGGCTGGGGCACTTCTGAATTATTTCAAAATCCCAATTTCCTCCTACCCTTCCACATTTAAATCTTGAAATAAGTGTTCTAATTTGATCTAGTCTTGATTGAAAATTTCAATCTGTACCTCCTTGACATCAATCTTTGAAAATCTTAAATAAAACTTATATCGCTATTTTAATCGAGAGTATTCTTAGTAGACTTAGGTTTCCCTATGATGTAATTAACTAAGTGTCTTGCACTCATAGGAGATTTAGAAATTCAGATCTAATTTTTCAGAAATCAAATTTTCAAAACTTCAATTAATTCTCTTTAGAAAAATCAAATACAATGATCATTATCATCATATTCAATTAATTGGTCGTAGATGATATTCTCTTACCTTTGGAAGATATATCATTATACTATTATAATTTTGATTAGGAAATTAATGGTCCCTTTGTCCAGATTAATATAGTAAAGAACTTGATTAAATTCCATCTTGTCCCTCTGAGATCATATGTGATTTGGCTTTGATAATCAGGATGAATTCAAAGTTTTTATAATTTGATCCCATTAGGGATGATATATTCTTCTTTGAGGTAATATATCATTTATAATGACGCGTTCATTTTAAAAACTATAATTCCAAAAATTTAATCTTTTCCCAAAGAAAATTAATCTTATTTCAAAACCACACATTTTCAAATCAAACAATATACACTGCAAAATCTAAAAGAAATAAAGAGGTAATCAATAATATTTATTATCATGAAAATCATAAACTTGAGAGCCTGAGTTGCAATAAGCCTAGTGACCTCATACAAAACTAATGTCAATAAATATACCCTAAATATATGTACTAAAATGAAGTTCTAGTGCACATATTGGCATTGACCGAATGGAAGGGTGAAATATTAGATTTTTATTCTAAGGGAGGAAGGACCAAACCTTAGTAAATCAAAGTTGAATTAGTATTAAGATAGTTTCCTCCACTAATAAGTGATAATGTGGTGGGGTTGAAATCTGCCCATCATAGGGTATCGAGGCTGGATAATCTTATGATTCAGTTGGAAATACCCATCAAAGAGGATCGAAGTTGGGAGATCATATAATGGGGTAGGAATATGCCCATCATAGAAGATTGATACGTGGATATTTTATGATGGGGTAGGAATATGCCCATCATAGAGGATCCAAATTGGGCAGTCGTATGATGGGTATGAATATGCTCATCACATAGGATCTAGACTGGGAGATTATATGGTAGGGTAGGAATATGCCCATCACAGATGATAGAAGATTAAAGAATGGCAGCACCTAACCTTGAGAAAAAATAGGAAATGTTTGATTGATTTTTTATTGAATTTTTTTTAAATCTCCATGAATGTGAGAACAAAATTGACCAAAGTTTATTGAGGATATCAAAAAAAAATTTTAATTGAAAATTTGAGTTATATTATGTATAGTATTTCTTAATGAAATTCCCATTGATATGTAACATTGGGTGATTTCCCTTACAATCTACTAGTTGAAATAAGCTCCCTTTGTAGATAGTCTTTAAATGAAGGGTCCTTCCCAGATTAGTTCAAACTTCCCACTGATCTTTAAGTCAGCTAAGATAGGCCTCTAAAGAACCAAAACCAAGTATCTAACTTAAAAGGTTCTAGGTTGCACTAACTTGTCATGAGCTTGAACCATTTAGGTTTTATACACCTCTAGACCATGCTGAGCTTAGAGATAATGCTCCTTAAGGCCTTTGAGCTCTTCTATCTAGAGTTTTATAATTTTTTCTTTTGTAATTTGATTTTGGACCTCAACTCTAAGTAACAAAGTCTATACTTTTAGAGGGAGTACAGCCTTAGACTCTTACACTAGTAACAAATAGAGTGAATTTGATTAGGGTTTTATAAGTGATTTGATAGGCCCATAAAGCTTCCCTCAACCTCTCAACATGTTAAAGTTTATTATCTTTGAGGGTCTTCATAATAATTTGAAAGTTCGTTAGGGATGTTAAGCCCTTATGAACTGGCCCAAGGCTAATAAAAGAGAGGTGAATTAGATAAGTTTAAAACCAAAGATAAAACTCAAACCAAAATCACCGCATAAATCAAAGTGCGGAAACATAAATGTGGAAGCAATAATAAGAAAAGAACACACTGGATTTATAGTGGTTCGGTCAAACCTTGACCTACGTCCACTGCTTGGAGGCACCCTCTAAGTATTTCACTAAACTATGTGTCTCTCCTTTAGCCCCCATAGCTAGGCGGAGAAGCCCTTACAAAATCACTTCCACCTTCCCCGGTGTGGCGGGGTCGCCGGGTTCTTTGACACCAAAGAGATCTTCTTCTTTGGTGAACTTCCCTCAAGACAAGCCTTGAATCCAATAGTGTTAAGGTGCAAGCCTGCCGGAGCAACCGTGTGGAATCCCCCTCCACACTCCCTTGAGTCCACCCTCACAGGATCTTCTCCCTCTCATACTTCATTCGTTCCTCACTCTCTTTCAAGCTCTCTCTTCAAGTTCCCCCCAAAAGAATGATGCTATAATGGATGCCAAAGACACTTACAAAGTGTCATGTCATAGCTTAAATAGAAGATCTCAAAACGAGCTCATTAATGCAAGTTGCCGACATTATCGTCCAGGATAATACTAATATCGTCCTGTATGATCAGTGCAATTTAAGCCCAATCAGTCGGGACAATTTGAGATGATCATAAAAAGTTTGTTCATATCATCCAGGATGATAATATATCATCCTGGACGATCAGAATAAATTGTGGAATATCGTCCTGAACATCACTCTAAAAAATAGCTGTCTGATGTCTAATCGTCCAGCTTATCAGCCTGGATGATTTTACGATTGTCCAGGATGATTTGATCATGCAATCAAGTCATAATTGCTCTCCTTAAATTCTAGAGAAATTTTAGAAAAATTGTCCTGAATCATCTTGGACGATATTTTATAGTCTTAGATGATCCACTTGGATGATGTCCAAAAATAAGTAATTCCAAAATATATATGGCGGAAGATTCTTTCTTTTTGATCCTATCATCCTGGCTGATACAAAAACATCCAGGATGATATGTTTTTGCATAATGATGGTTGCTTTAATGAGGATGCCTTAATTAGGGTTTCTTGTTTTGAACTTATCATCCCGAATGATATAAAATCGTCCCGGATGATGTTACCAAAAATAGTAAACTCTAGGGAACATTCAAAATTCTTCCAAGTTACAAAGCATCAGGAGCCACACCAAATACAATAGACTCAAGAAAGGAAAAAGTGTACAAACTGACTCAGACCTAGTCTACCCAATCTTGAGTTAGTTCCAAATTGCAATCTGATCGTGTGGACCTGAAATGTTAGTAAATAAGGTCGTCGTAGAGAAATAGAAATGTTTGCTATCCTCAAAATCATAAATCATGAAAACATATCCACAACATAATTTGCACCAGAGTTTGGTTGAAGGTCTCAACCAACCCATTAGCCTGAGGGTAATAGATTATTGAGTATGTCTTGTAAATGTTATGACATCTTACAAAATTATTGATTTTGGTAGACTTAAATGCAGACCCATTATCAAATATAATTATGCAGGGTATGCCAAATTGATATACAATATAGTTATAAAAGAATTTCAAGATGTGGCATGATATTACATTGCGTAAGGGAATTATTTTTTCCCACTTTGAGAAGTAGTCAATTATAGTTAATATGAAATGATAACTCTTTGAAGAAGGAGGGTCAATTATTTCGATAATATCCATGCCCTAACTTTTGAATAACTATGAAGTTATCATTGGATGCAACACATTAGGTGACTGTTGTTAAACCACACCATGGACCTTACATTGATAATAACATCTTATAACAATAACATAATCATCAATTATCGTAGGTTTTATGCTAGTCCTTCGATTTTCAACTTCACTTATGGAGCCAATTTATGAGCACCTCTTAGTCAAAAATGGGCCTCGTTAATGATCTTTAAGGCCTCTCATGTTGCAAATCTATATTTTCATGGCTTGTGTTTTGATGATTGACAAACACTACTTCTCTTGGACTACTTGTTGCTTCTAACTTTTCAGGAATCGAAGACCGGACGATCATGAAGAAGCCAAGTTCAGAATTGCGTAGGTTTAGGGTTGAGTCAGTCTGTACTTTTGTTTTTCTCTTTTTGAGTCTACTTGTAATGGTCAAAGAGACTAATGCTAAGTAACCCTACACACACACACTTGAGAGACTTAGAATTTCTGTTTTTGCCCACATCGGCCCGGCCGATATTTATATCGTCCGGGACGATCATCTTAAAATAGAAAGTCTAATTAAGGATTCTTAATTAAGGCAGCCGACATTAACATATCGTCCTGGACGATACGTGTATTGGCCAGGACGATAAGCTCAAAACAGAAAGAAGTAGCCGCCTTAGACATTTAAGGTATACTGTATTTTTAAATTATCGGCCAGGACGATCCCCGTATCGGCCTGGACAAAATTACCAAATTATGCCTTAATTGATCAGGAAATTAAGGGAGTAATTAAGGATGATTGATACGATCATATCGTCCTGGACGATCGCAGGATCGGCCAGGACGATACATTCAAAATCCTTGAGTTGCTTCAGGACGATAAATATCGGCCAGGTCATAAACAAGGCGATGCTCAGGACGATTTGCGTCTGATTTGAACTAATCGTCCAGGACGATTGTATGATCGGCCTGGACGATCAAGCCAAATTTCAATCGTCCAGGACTGTTCCCAGGGCGATGCTCTGGCCGATCTTCTTTGATTTGTACTGATCCGCCAGGCCGATGTCCAGATCAATCGGGACGATAAAGTCGGCTACTTGCAATTAATGAGCTCCTTGAGATCTCTTCTATTTAAGAGCTCTTGTTCAAATGTTTTAGAAAACCTTTGGCTGCTGCCTTGACCTGAGAAGACCTTGAGGAGAGGGAGAGAGAGAGGATCTTGTGAGGGTGAGCTTGTGAGGGGGATTCACAAGGGTTGCTTCAAGGATCGCTCTGCTTGTCTTTCGTCTGGAGTTTCTTGTCCGTGGAAGGTTCGGTAGAGGTAAGGAGTTTGCCTTTGGTTGTGGTTCTCTGCCAGCTTCAGGAGGAAGCAAAAGGAGGTAGGTTCTCTGCCTTGCCGGGGTGGCAAAAAGGAGGTTCTTGTAAGGGCTTCTCCGCCTAGCCGTGGGGGCTAAAGGAGAGTCACGTTTTGTAGTGCAATACTTGGAGGGTGCCTCCAAGGAGTGGACGTAGGTCGAGTCGACCGAACCACTATAAATCTTGTGTTCTTAATTTTGCTTCCGCACTTTTTTATTCCGCATTAATTTCTTGTGGTTTGATTTGGTTTGTGTTTTTATTTCTTTGTCTTAAAAGTTTTTTTTTTAAATACCAATTCACCCCCCTCCTCTTGGTTAGCTTGGGACTAAGTTCATAAGGCTTAACATCCCGAACGAACTTTCAAGTGGTATCAGAGCGGGATTCAAAAATTTAAGTTTGAAAACTTTTTGAATTTGATCCATGGCTAACATTGGGAATCGTAACACTACGGAAGGGTATTCCATTACCCGACCTCCCCTGTTCGATAACCTACCTTTTGATTTTTGGAAAACCCGCATGTCAACGTTTTTACAATCTACTGATTATCACATATGGATGCTTATTCAAGAAGGTTATTCTCCACCTTCTCGTGAAATTAATGGAATTAAAACTAAAGTTGCTTTTACTGAATGGACTTTCGATGAACGTGATTTGGCTCAATTAAATGCAAAGTGTTTGAACTATTTTTTCTGTGCTTTGAAATCTGAGGATTACATGCGAGTTTCAACTTGCAAAACTGGTAAAGAGATTTGGGATAAATTATGCATCACCTATGAAGGTACTAATGAAGTTAAGCAATCCCGTTTAAACATTCTCTTGCATGACTACGAACTTTTTCGTATGAAACCTCATGAATCGATTTCTGACATGTACACTAGGTTTACTCAGATTGTTACTTCATTGCATGCACTAGGAAAAGAGCTTTCCAATTATGAAAAAGTTAACAAGATTTTAAGATGCTTGCCTTCGTCTTATGATGCAAAAATTACTGTCATTTCTGAATCCAAAGATTTGAACACCTATTCTATTGATAACTTACTTGGCTCACTCATTGCTTACGAGCAAGGGGTGAATCAAAGAAGTCTTGATGCAGGTGAGAAGAAAAAGGAGAAAACAATCGCACTGAAGGCGCACAAATCAGATTCTGGATCTTCCGGGTCTGAAAGCGATGAAATTGCCTTCATCACAAGGCAATTCAAAAGCTTTCTAAGGAAGAAACAAAAGCATCATCAAAGTTGGAGGAAAGGTAAGGATCATAAACATATTAAAGAATCTTCTGATGTTGTTTGTTTTGAATGCAGGAAGCTTGGACATATGAGAACTGACTAGGAAGAACAATAAGAAAAAGTGAGGAGAAAGCTAAGCCTAGGAAGAACAATAAGAAAAACCAAAGGAGCTTTTGGGCAGAATCTGGTACTGACTCCTCTGAGACTGAACCAGAGGAAGAAACTACAAACTTGTGTTTCATGGGAAAAGATCAAAGTGATCAAGAAGAGGTATGTGAACTTTCCTACGATCAACTTCTTGAAATCTCAGAGAAAATTCATGCATCATATAGGAAATTAAAGAAAACTCATGCTAGCTTAAAAATAGAATTTTTAAATCTACAAAAAGAGCATGAAATTTTAATTAAAGACCATCAAACAATTGATTCAAATCACATGACTTTACTTGATGAATTTGACGAGTTAAATAAAAATCATGATGAGTTAGTTGAAGAGCTTGATGCATTAAAAATA
Organism: Dendrobium nobile; assembly: GCA_022539455.1. Classification (NCBI taxonomy): domain Eukaryota; kingdom Viridiplantae; phylum Streptophyta; class Magnoliopsida; order Asparagales; family Orchidaceae; genus Dendrobium; species Dendrobium nobile. The sequence continues at coordinate 13,735,692 of CM039725.1, forward strand.
ACACACACATCACTTGAATCAGATTTTAAGAAGTCTAAAGAGATAGAGAAAAATTTGAGAATTGAAAATGAAGTTTTAAAAAGCACAAATTTGAAGATTCAAAATGATTTAGAAGCATGTAAGAAAACTAGGATGACATCTACTGTTGATCAATTGCCAAAACCTAGGAAGAGGCATTATAACTCAAATCACTTAAGAAATCCCTTTCCTGGAGTTAGATGTTTTTCATGTGGCATGCTAGGACACATCTCACACACTTGCACGATTCACCATAGTACACATTGGGTGTGGAGACCTAAGGTGCATGATCCACAGCATACCACACACGCATTGCATTCTTCCCTTCATAAGAAGGAACCCAAACCTGCTTGGGTTCCTAAATCTAACATTTGATAATTTTGTAGGAGGGCTCTCACAAAAGACCTCGTGAGAGTATGTGGTATCTGGATAGTGGATGCTCTCGACATATGACTGGTGATGCTAGCCAGTTTGTTGTACTAGAGTCCAGGACTGGAGGCAAGGTTACTCTTGGAGACAACACCACCAGGAAGGTGGTAGGAGTAGGCATAATTGGTAATTCCAAGAACCTTATGATTGAAAATGTTTTGCTTGTAGATGGATTGAAGCACAACTTGCTCAGCATCAGTCAATTCTGTGATAAAGGCTTCATCGTGCAGTTCTTTACGGATTCATGCATTGTAAGTTTAAGTAACAACACTATTTTGCAGGGAAAGAGGATCAACAACGTCTACATGCTTGATTTAAATAACATTGAATGTGCTGCTTCTTTTTGCTTAAAAACTGTAATTGATGATTCTTGGTTGTGGCACAGGAGGCTTTGTCATGCAAGTATGAAAACCCTTAGGAAAGTGACCCAAAAAGATCTAGTTAGAGGTGTCCCCAAACTTAAGTTTACAAAAGACCACCTTTGTGATGCCTGTCAACTAGGAAAGCAAGTCCACTCCACTTTTCACCCCATCAAGGACATTAGCACCTCTAGACCTTTAGAAGTCCTTCACATGGATTTGTTTGGACCCGTTAGCACGGCTAGTTTGGGAGGGAAAGTCTATGGCTTTGTGATTGTTGATGACTACTCGAGGTTCACTTGGACTAGATTTCTTTCACATAAAAATGAGTCTTTTGAGGAGTTTAAAACTTTTTCTACTTGGATTCAGAAGAAGCTAGGTTGTGAGATTTTGACCATCCATAGTGATCTTGGAGGAGAATTTGAAAATGAAAGATTTGGAGATTTTTGTGAGGACAAGGGGATTAGTCACAATTTTTCAGCCTCTAGGACCCCTCAGCAGAATGGGGTAGCTGAAAGGAAGAACTGGACCTTGGTGGAAGCCGCTAGAGCCATGCTTGCTGAGTATTCACTTCCAAAATACTTTTGGGCTGAAGCGGTTAACACAGCTTGTTATGTGTTGAATAGGGTAAATGTTAGAGCTAAATTAGAGAAGACACCCTATGAGATCCTTAAGGGTAGGACACCCAATCTTTCCCACCTTCATGTCTTTGGTTGTAAGGTTTTCATTCACAACAATGGGAAATCTCACTTGGGAAAATTTGATCCTAAATCTGATGAGGGAGTATTCTTGGGATATTCTAGTGTTGGGAAGTCTTTTAGGGTGTTTAACAAGAGAACTTTAAAGGTGGAAGAGACAACTCATGTAGTTTTTGATGAGTCTGAGCCTAAGAAACATGGAGTAGAAGATGATGATATTGGAGAGATTACTAGTGGAGTAGAGAATTTGGGGAAGGGGTGTGAGCACCTAAGTAATGAAGGAGTAGAAGGTGTCACCCAAGGAGTAGAGAACTTTGTTGAAAGGGGAGAAACTTCACACACTTTGCCTAGAGATTGGAGATACTCTACAAGTCACCCCAAGGATTTGATCTTAGGAGACCCTTCTAGTGGAGTTAAGACTAGACATGGACTTAGGAAGGAGGTGAACCACTCTGCCTTTATTTCTATGACTGAACCCACCACCATTAACCAAGCCCTTTCTGATGAGTTTTGGATTTTAGCAATGCAAGAAGAGTTGAATCAATTTGTTAGGAATGATGTTTGGGAACTTGTGGAAAGACCTAAAGGACAAAGTGTAGTTGGAACAAAGTGGGTCTGTAAGAACAAAGTGAATGATTCAAGAGTGGTGGTAAGGAATAAAGCAAGATTGGTGGCTAAGGGGTACAATCAAATAGAAGGGATAGACTTTGAGGAGACTTTTGCACCGGTAGCTAGATTGGAAGCCATTAGAGTGCTAGTAGCCTTTGCCTGTTATAAAGGATTTAAGCTTTTTCAAATGGATGTCAAGAGTGCCTTTTTAAATGGGGAGATAAAAGAAGATGTGTTTGTAGAACAACCCCCAGGTTTTGAGAGCTCCCAATTTCCAAATCATGTGTTTAAATTGAAAAAGGCATTGTATGGTTTAAAGCAGGCTCCAAGAGCTTGGTATGAGAGGCTTAGCACATTCTTACTAGAAAGGGAGTTTGTCAAGGGAAGTGTAGACACCACCCTTTTTCTTAGGAGAGTTGGAGATGATTTACTCATTGTTCAGATTTATGTGGATGACATACTCTTTGGATCTTCTAATAAAATTTTGTGTGATGATTTTTCTAAAACAATGAGTAGAGAGTTTGAGATGAGTTTGATGGGAGAATTGTCCAACTTTTTGGGGTTTAGCATAAAGCAATTGGAGGATGGAATTTTTCTAAATCAAACAAAATACATTAAGGACATTTTGAAGAAATATGAGATGGACAAAGCCAAGCCAATTAACACTCCCATGACTTCTAGTGCTCCATTAGACAAGGACCCAAGTGGTAAGTCTGTTGATCAGAAGAAGTATAGAGGCATGATTGGATCCTTACTTTACTTGACTGCGAGCCGACCTGACATCATGTTTAGTGTTTGCCTTTGTGCTAGGTTTCAGGCTGACCCTAAGGAATCCCACATGACTGCTGTTAAAAGGATTTTTAGATATCTTTTGGGGACACAAGGATTAGGGATTTGGTACCCTAGACATAGCTCTTCTTTTGAGATTATTGGTTTTTCTGACTCTGATTTTGCAGGATGCAAGGTGGATAGAAAGAGCACTTTTGGAACTTGTCAATTCATTGGACAATCTTTGGTCTCTTGGTCTAGTAGGAAGCAAACTCTGTTGCTCTTTCCACTGCTGAAGCTGAATACATTGCTCTTGGAAGTTGTGTGGCCCAAGTCTTTTGGTTAAAACAACTAGTATTGGATTTAGGATTACATGTAAGTACCATCTCAATCTTTTGTGACAATACTAGTGCCATATGCATCTCTAATAATCCTATCCAACATTCAAGGACTAAACACATTGACATTAGGCATCACTTCATTAGAGATCATGTGACTAAGGGAAACATTGAGTTACACCATGTGACAACTGAAAATCAACTGGCAGACATCTTCACTTAACCACTGGCCTTCGATACTTTCAGCTCTTTAAGGACCAGGTTGGGTGTGATTGACATAAATGCATAAAAACTTTTTATTTTCTTTTGTTTTTTCTTTTGCTTTTTATTTTCATTTACTTTTGTTTCCTTTTTGTTGTTTTAGTTTTTTTTTGTGAGTTTTACTTTTTTTTTTCTCTTTACTTAGTTTTCATAACCATTGCTAATATGGTATTATATTCCTTGTCCTTGTCGTTAGAAATTTGTAGTCAATATGTTTTTATCTACTTAATCTCTTAAGTGGTAAGAATATTTTGTGATTGTGTCTCTTTCTCTAACCTATTTTAGTGGCATAGTTTTCTTCTCTAATCAAAAATCTATCTCAAGCTAAAGATTGGTTATGGAATTGCGATCTTGTCTTAAGCTTGCTTAAGCAAATCTATCTTATACTTATAATGTTTAAAGTCTTTTTATCACATCAAAATTTCTCGTTACTCTTGTCCTTGATTATTAATTCTGCTTGTGATAACTCTTCCTTTTGTTAGAGAGAGTGCTCCTATTCTCTAATATATGAGAAGATATATTCACAACTTTGTCTTTAAAAGATTATAAAAGAGAATATAGCTTGCAAAAAGAAAAAAATTGGCCAATGATGCCAACAAAAGATGCGCAAAGACGCCAAAAATTGAACAAAAAAAAAAATTGCGCAAAGCGCCACGATATTGACAAGAGGCATAAAATGAGCCCACTCCAAAGCAAGCTACTCTCTCTTTTTAAATCTTTTAGAACTTAGAAGTATTGGTTATCAAAGACTTGACTTCGATTAACTTGCGATTGTGATAAATTTACTTTACCTCATTATTGTATGAAGATTTTTTTTTTAAGCCAAGTGATAGGTGGATTCCTTTTTCTCATAAACCCTTAAGTTAGGTCATTGATTTCAAAAGACGATTCTACCCTAAAAAAAGTATGAGCTAAGGGTAGTCATGATCGGATATTCTACTATTCTATAGATTGATGAGCTTATTAACACAATAACACACAAATTTTCTTTTGATTCAATCACATGGAATACTATATCATGTTCATGTCTTGGTTAAAAAAAAAAAGGAGGATCTCTTTTTCTTTGCTTTCTTGTACCCTTCTTTTTGATATGTCAAAAGGGGGAGAAGTGTATGGGATTCCTCTTTTCATCAATCCTGAAATTTTTTGCTTTTTTTTTTGTAATGTTTTGCCATCATCAAAAAGGGGGAGATTGTTGCAAATCTGTATTTTCATGGCTTGTGTTTTGATGATTGACAAACACTACTTCTCTTGGACTATTTGTTGCTTCTAACTTTTCAGGAATCGAAGACCGGACGATCATGAAGAAGCCAAGTTCAGAATTGTATAGGTTTAGGGTTGAGTCAGTTTGTACTTTTGCTTTTCTCTTTTTGAGTCTACTTATAATGGTCAAAGAGACTGATGCTAAGTAACCCTACACACACACACTTGAGAGACTTAAAATTTCTGTTTTTACCCACATCGGCCCGGCTGATATTTATATCGTCCAGGACGATCAGCTTAAAATAGAAAGTCTAATTAAGGATTCTTAATTAAGGCAGCTGACATTAACATATCAGCCTGGACGATACGTGTATCGGCCAGGACGATAAGCTCAAAACAGAAAGAAGTAGCTTCCTTAGATAGTTAAGGTATACTGTATTTTTAAATTATCGGCCAGGACGATCCTCGTATCGGCCTGGAAGAAATTACCAAATTATGCCTTAATTGATCAGGAAATCAAGGGAGTAATTAAGGATGATTGATACGATCATATCGTCCTGGACGATCGCAGGATCGGCCAGGACGATACATTCAAAATCCTTGAGTTGCTTCAGGACGATAAATATCGGCCAGGTCATAAACAGGGCGATGCTCAGGACGATTTGCGTCTGATTTGAACTAATCGTCCAGGACGATTGTATGATCGGCCTGGATGATCAAGCCAAATTTCAATCGTCCAGGACTGTTCCCAGGGCGATGCTCTGGCCGATCTTCTTTGATTTGTACTGATCGGCTAGGCCGATGTCCAGATCGGCCGGGACGATAAAGTCGGCTACTTGCAATTAATGAGCTCCTTGAGAGCTCTTCTATTTAAGAGCTCTTGTTCAAACGTTTTAGAAAACCTTTGGCTGCTGCCTTGACCTGAGAAGACCTTGAGGAGAGAAAGAGAGAGAGGGAGAGAGAGACGATCTTGTGAGGGGGAGCTTGTGAGGGGGATTCACAAGGGTTGCTTCAAGGATCGCTCTGCTTGTGTTTTGTCTCGAGTTTCTCATCCGTGGAAGGGTCGGTAGAGGTAAGGAGTTTGCCTTTGGTTGTGGTTCTCTGCCAGCTTCAGGAGGAAGCAAAAGGAGGTAGGTTTTCTGCCTTGCCGGGGTGGCAAAAGGAGGTTCTTGTAAGGGCTTCTCCGCCTAGCCGTGGGGGCTAAAGGAGAGTCACGTTTTGTAGTGCAATACTTGGAGGGTGCCTCCAAGGAGTGGACGTAGGTCGAGTCGACCGAACCACTATAAATCTTGTGTTCTTATTTTTGCTTCCGCACTTTTTTATTCCGCATTAATTTCTTGTGGTGTGATTTGGTTTGTGTTTTTATTTCTTTGTCTTAAAAGTTTTTTTTAAAATACCAATTCACCCCCCCCCCCCCCCCTCTTGGTTAGCTTGGGACTAAGTTCATAGGGCTTAACATCCCGAACGAACTTTCATCTCATTTATCTAAATAGTGTAGCTATATTTAATCAAATGATTGGTGGCACAACATATCATTGACTAGTGTATCCAATAGAGCATGTTTCTCGGTATGGTTGTCGATGGAATTATCCAGGGGAAGTTTTCCCTCTTGAAGGTATTTGATTAACGGTCATCTCCAGCTCCCTTGTTCATCAATTTTTGAAGAGGCAGAAAGGATCTGGGGAGATAACTTGTTGATGTATTCAAAATTCACAAGAGATAAGACTTGACGACCCTGAATCTTTGTAGGAATGGAAACCTCTTCTTGGAATGTAAATTCCTTTGCAAGCTTAGCAAGGGAATTGATGACAAAATTACTCCCATGAGGAATCCTATAAATACAATAGAGATTTGCTCATGAAGGTGACTAGTGTACTCATGATACTTTAGGAGTTTAAGATTCAAAACATTATAGGTTCCTATAATTTAGTTTATTACCAATTAAGAATCACCAAAGATTTTAATCTCTTTAATCTACATCAGTATTGCAAGTTTCAAACCAGTTATTAAAGTTTCATATTCAACTACATAAATCATGCAAGGCTCCGATAAGTGGTAGGAAAAGTACATCATCACATTTTCTGGTGTTATGAAAATTAGGTCAATTGTTTTTCTGGGTATTATAGATTTATGGGTTTTTCCCCATTGAGAGGATGCCACATAATCAAAATATAGTTTTCAGTCAAGAATATTGGATTCCTTTAAACTCATTATTTGTTTATTGGGTATATGATCATTTAAAGGAGAATTCGCCAGTAGTAGGTACGATGCAAGGAAGTCGGCAACAACCTATCCTTTCATAGCACGTACGGGAATTAAAGTGACTTCAAGCTGAAGAAATATCATACAACACCACACTAAATATTCTAATAATATAGATTGTGTCAAACAGTATTGCAAGGTATTGACTCTAGAAATCAAATTAATTGAATGAGAAAGCATGTCGTGTGTTGGTTTTTAGGCTGCTAAAACTAAAGCAAGACAGTGCTTCTCAATTTAAGGGTACTAGATTTTCATAGGTAGAAGTCTTCATCTTAGGTAATAGAAAGCATTTTTTTACCTCATCATTGACTTGAGCTAGAAGAGCTCCAAGTGACTCATTGAGGGAAGCAGTATAAAGAATATGAGGTTTTCCCTAAACAGGGGCTGCCAAGACTAACGAATTAGTAAGATATTCCTTGACGCTTTCAAAAGAATTCTATCATTTTTCATCCTAAATGAATTTGTCGTCTTTTTTTGCTAGGATAGAGAAGGGTTGACATCTTTCAAAAAAATTGGATATGAACCTCCTTATGTATGCTAGACTACCTTAGAGAGATCTTACTTGTTAAGGCTCTTAGAAGGTGGCATATTTAAGATAGCTTAAATCTTGGAGGGATCAATTTAAATTCAATGTTGCCTCACTACTATTCCTAAGAATTCCCTGAGCTGACATCGTAAGTACACTATAAGGGATTCATTTTGAGGTCGTAGTGGCACAACTACTCAAAAAATGACTCTTATGTCACATACGTAAGCCTCTTTAACTTTGCTCTAGACATCCAGGTTATTAATATAGCACTCATCTTGATTATGGATTAGGTTATCAAAGATTTGGATCATGAACCACTAGTAGGTGGAACCAACATTTTAAGGCAAAAGGGCATCACATTAAAATAAAAGATTCCTATAGGGGTCCTGAAAGTTGTGTTTTTCTCATCTTTTAGGGCCATTCTTATAAAAAGGATATAATAATATGTGAAGAGGCAAAGTCAACTATAAGCTCAAGTATAGGTAAAGGAAATTCATCCTTGGGATACGCCTTATTTAGATTCCTATAGTAAACACAGATCTGGGTATGACCATTTTACTTTCGAATTGGTGTGACGTTGGTTACCCAATAGGGGTATTACTCTTGGGTAAATCGAGCCTCGACCAATTTCTTGATTTCAAGTAGGACTTACTGCTCAATTTCTAAATACATGTAATGAGGAGGTTATATAATAGGAGTGGCATCGTCCTGGACTCTAAGTTTATGAACTACTACATCAACAGATAGGCCTAACATTTCATCATATGTCTAGGAAAAGTAGTCCCTAAAATCAAAAAGGAGTTCAATAAAATACTTAGACTCATCACCACTCAACATGTTACTTATGAAAGTATGGCAAGGGTTATCATTGGTTCTTAGGTTAACTTCTCTTAACTTATTGACTATCAATTTAATCTATTCCTCAAATTCAAGTGTTACATGCCAAACTTGAAGTTCATTGGGATCTTCTAAATCTCAAAATAAAATTTATCGAGAATATCAATGATTTAGTAGGGATATTTTGAGATTTAGGATGATAAGTTATCATTAAGTAGTATTCGGCATCATTAAGTAAACTAATGGTACCAAAATTAATACAACTTGTCAAAATATTCTTGATTTTTGTCTGCCAAAATGTTTTCATGGTACCTAGTTTGACCCTTAGTTCATTACCTAGTTTGACCCTTAGTTCATTGATACAGTACAACAAAATTTGAGAAAGAATTCCTCACACATACAAGAAAGTAGCCAAAAGTTAATTCAATTAGTTCGTTGAAATCTTTCTCCTCAAGGGTTAAATCACTTTCATCCCTTGTGGAGAAAGAACCTTGGAAAAATTTTTGGACATTCATTAGGTAAAGGCCACTTTAATCTCTAACCTTATAACCCTGTCAACTGACAGTGGGATCAAGGATAGGGCTTCAATTCTCCTATTAAGTTTTTCATATATGATCAATTTAGGCTTGTCGCTTTGAACTATTAGCATCCATCTTAGGTTCACTATCCTAATCTAAAGTGAAAACAAACTTTGGAGTAGGATTGATTTTCTGGTAATCATAAGTAATGGAAACACCCTATTTTTCTAGTTCTTCATCAAAACTTTATTCAAGATTAATATATATCGAGGTTCTTCTTTTTTCAAATGAAGCACAACATTAACCCATGCCATGATGTCAAACTCATCTGTACTATCTAATTCTTTTTCATTTTCTTCTTCTTTTCATTATGATCCTTTTGATCTTCAATATTTACTAGAGCATTGCTCACTTGTTATACCCTCAATTTTGTTCTTAAATTTAAAATGGGAAGAGGACCCTGTTAGTATAAAATATGTTGCATCCTCCTTGATCCCGATATCTTGAATTGAGAATGGGTGTAAATCAAACTTAATCATATATTCGGTGTAATCTCATTGGTACTTGATACAATGACACATCGTAAAAGGAAATATCCTAAATTTATGGATGGGCCTACCTAAAAGTGCATTGAAGGACGTAGCTAAATTAACAATATAAAATTTTAATTCAATTTTGAGTTCCCCAATTTCTAATAGATGGGTGATAAAACCCAAAGCCCTCTTGCCTTTTTCATTAAAGCGACATAGTGCCAATTTGTCTATGGTGATCTTACTAATATCAACTTTAAGATAGGCTAAGGTCTTTATATTCATCATGTTGATAGATGCACCAAGATCAATAAGGACTCCTCATTAATTGAACTTCCCTATATTTATGATAGTATAAAGAGGGCAATTTTTAGCGGCAGTACCTAGAAGTATGTCTTCATCCAAAATGGTTAATCCTATGATTTCTTTGAAATTATGGGCTTCATGTTTTGAGGTTGAAGCTAGTTGAACGAGGCAAATCTCTAGATCGAGAAGTTCTAAATGTTGCAGTCTGCCTTGGGTACATTAGAATCAGGATCTAGTGGAGTGGAAGGAAGATTGATTTATTGAGTGGAGACTTGGATCAGATCTTCAAAGACAACTTGTTTACCTTTATTCTGAGGTACCACCCTAGAGGGTAAAACTTTATCTTCACAAAGTCGCACATGCTTGACATTCTTGATAAAGGTAAATATTCTCATTAAAAGTTAGATAATAGGAGCGAGGATGGAGTTTTTATGTTATAATACACTTCCACTTTATAAAAACATAATTCTTTTCTTTTTCATTTATTACAGTAGTTCTTGTTGAAATCCAAAGTCTCTAGTCTGTGATTTTGATAATGAAAAACATTATAAATAGAATTGTTACTTTTCTCATAAATATTTTAGTTATTTCTTTTATCAGTGAGCACTAATATTGAAAGTAAGACATGCATTGCTTAAGACTACTGAAAGCTTAAGAATGGGTAGAATAATAATGTCAAGTAAATAAAGTCTGTAATTTTACTTTTCTTTATTTTCTATTTCTTGAGTTTGGCTACATAAGAGTGGACAAAAATTGGGTGACTGTGCACAAACATATAGAGGGAGTGAGAGAAATTTTAAAAATTAAAATTTCTATAGTAATCATACTGTATGACTTATAATCATACTATACAATCATTATAAAAAGAATAAGGATTAATAGTTAATTAAAAAAATATTTTTTGTGAACTAATCGTACTGTATAATCTTGATCATCTTGTATGATTCATTATAAACTTAAAATCCTAGCCGCCAGATTGATTTAAGTAAGATTTTGAAATTTGATTTTTGAAGTAATCGTATTATACAATTAATATCGTACAATACAAATATTTAAAATATTTCTAAAATTAATCACCATAATTATTCAATTAAATTATGATTTAACTAATGATAGCCAATTATATTGTATGATATTGATCGTACCAAATACTTAGTAGATATAAAATTTTGTCATCCCAATGATCATACCAAACTAAACAATCATTTTTCGAACTAATCATATCATACAATATTCATATGATAATGGATAACCTATTTTAAATAAACTAACAATATTGTATGCTGAGAGTAGTGTGGGACAATTAGCACTAAAGATTTTTAGTCATCCAAGGAATTGTCATGTGTGAATAGTGGAAATCAAACAAATCGTACATGATAATCTCTAGATCATATTGTACGATGTGTTCAAATTAATTAAATAGTTCATTTGAATGACAATTTTATATCATACTGGTTGACACTTATTTAGAACTATTTGTATTGTATGAACAAGAATTGTAATGTAGGAACAGTGATGGGTTACTTGATTTTTAAGGGTTTCTTGAAGCCCAATTCTAAAACAAGTTTTAATGATTATCTTTCTAATGGTGAGAGGATTGTGTTACTATTGAAGGTACTCTGAGATAAAAGCTTTTAAGAAATTTAGGGTTTGAGAGGAAGGAGAAGGTGAGGTTGAGAATGAGGGAGAAGGAGTGTGAGGGGACCACATGATTGCTCCAGGCTAGCTACACCCTAGCTCCTCCTGTGGCCTTGGTGAGTCTTTGGAAGCTCTCTAGAGAGAGGGGCTTTAAGGTCAAGTCCTTAAGGCACTATGCCTTCTCTACGAGGCAGAAAAATGAGCTAAGGTTCTCTTCTCCATAAGGGAGAAAAATTAGTCATGGTTTGATGAAAGTGAGTCTATAAGGGCTTCCTCCACCTTGATGTGGGAACAAAAGGATTATTAGTGCAATACCCGAAGTAGAGGACTTCGGGATGTGGACGTAGGTCAAGATTAAACAAATCACTATGAAATCTCTTGTGTGTTTTTTTCCTTTTTACACTTTTATTTTTCTTGCATTTTATTTCTGTTATAACTGCTTGGGAAATTGGTGATTATTGCTTAGTTTATAAATCAAGATATTATCATAGTTAAATCAATATTTTTGATAAACATGTTCATTTCTATAATTAATTAAAATTTGGTTATTTCAATTTCTAAAACTTTTTTAAAAATATTATCATCCTTATTTTTAATTTGGGAAAATTTTTTAAAATTAGCAATTAAACCCCACCCCACCCCCTCTCTTGGTGAATCTCTGGCTAGTTCTTTAAGGTTTAATGACCTTCACAAACTTTCATGAGGTTTCAGAGTAGGTTTCAAAAGTATGGTTTTAGAAAACTTTTGAAGAATGACCAATAGATCATTTTGGTAATTGTAATGCCGTGGAGGGTTATTCTATAACCTATCCACTATTGTTTGAAAATATTCCTTTTAATTTTTGAAAAATACACATATCTATTTTTTTATAATCCACTTACTATAAAATTTAGCATATGATTCAAACTAGTTGTTTACTTCCATCTCATGTAATTAATGATGTCAAAAATGATATTCCATTTAATAAATGGAGCTATAAGAATAGAGAACTCACCCGGTTAAATGCTAAATGTTTGAATTGATTCTTTTATGCTTTAAAATTTGATAATTATATGCAAGTTTCTACATTCACTACAGGAAAGGAGATTCGGGATAGGTTGTGTATCACTTATGAGGGAACTAGTGAATTTAAATAGTCTTGGTTAAATATTTTACTGCATAACTATGAACGCTTTTGCATGAAATCTAGTTAAGCTATCTGAAATGTACACAAGGTTCACCCAAATAGTGACATCCTTACAAGTACTAAGTAGAGAACTATCAAACTCTGAAAAACTTTATAAGATTTTATTTTGTTTGCCTAGTTCTTATAATGCGAAGATAACTTTAGTTATTGAATCTAAATACTTGAATGTTTATTCCATTGACAATTTTCTTGCATCACTAATTGCTTGTGAGCCTAGTTCTTATAAGTCAAAGGCAAAGTGATGCAAGAGAGAAGAAAAAGGAGAGAACTTCAGCACTGAAATCAAATAATTTATACAGTGATAGTTCTGTAGTGTAGGAGGATGATGACATTGCCACAATAACTTGACAAATTAAGAGTTTCCTAAAAAGAAAATAGAGACATCACAAGCACAATTGGAGCAATGGTAAAAGAAACAAAAATATTAAAGCTACTTCTGACACAATTTGCTTCAAGTGTAGGAAATCAAGCCACCTCTGAGCTAACTGCCTGAACCTGAAGACTCACCAAATCAACGAGAAGGGTAAAGAGAGACCAAAGTTTAAGAGGGGAAACAAAAAATATAGAAAGCTTTTTGAGCCGACTCGGCTTCAAAATCATCAGAAGCAGAAGCAGAGAGGGTAAAAAACTTATTTCTTATGGCTAATGATAATCTTGATCAGTCATATCAAGATAATGTATGTCTACATTCCTATAATGAATTACTCATTATTTCTAAAAATCATCATGATTCATATAGGAAGATGAAAAGATGCATGCAAGTCTCAAAACTAAATTCTTTAATTTACAAAAGAAGCATGCTAGTTTAATTATCGAGCACTCTACTTTAGATAGTAGTTATATGATTTTATTAGATGAATTTAATGCATTAAATAAGAAGTATGATGGCATATCTAATATACCAGATTCCTTGAAAATATCACTTATTGAACTAGAAAACTCATTTAAGGAATTAGAAAAACTTGCATGGCAACTAGATAGTTGTGACCAAGCATAAAACTGGAAGTGGCAAGCTATGAAAATGGTATTGAATTTTTTAGATTAAAAGTCATTGCACATAAGGACAATAAAACCACACTAGCTCAATGGTGTAACCCCTAAACCTAGCATGCATCACCTAAACCTAGGATAAGGCACGATAACCCACATAAGTTAGTAAACCTATTTCCTGGTGTTAGGTGTTACTCTTGTGGCATGTTAGGACACATAGCCCACACTAGCATAATCCACTCTAGGACACATCTAGTTTGGAGGCCTAAATTTTATTCTTCATAACATAGCATGCATTCATCTCATTCAATTAAGCATAAGATGAAAAGAAAACTCACTTGGGTTACCAAATCTAAACTCTAAATAACTATATAGGGGTGCTCACATAAAAGGCTTAGAAAGAGCATGTGTTACCTGGATCGTGGATGCTCGAGGCACTAAAATGGTGATATGAAGAAATTCATCACACTAGAGGCCAGGTCAGGAGGCAATGTGAAATTAGTAGACAACACCACTAGGAAAGTGGTGAGCTTAAGTATATATTGCAACTCTAAAAACTTAATGATTAAAAAAATTTTATTATTTGATGGTTTAAATCATAATTTATTAAGCATTAGTCAACTGTGCAATAAAGGATTTGATATAAAATTTATTTCTAACAAATGTATGATTAGTTTAGTTAAAAAAACTTGTGTTATAAGGAAAATGAATGAACAATATTTACATGTTAGACTTGAACTGCATTAAATATTCAAATTCGTTATGCTTAAAAACTATAATTGATGAATATTGGCTATGGCATAGGTGATTATGTTATGTGAGTATGAAGACTCTTAGAAATATCAACCAGAAAAATCAAGTTAGTGGCATACTAAAGTTAGACTTTACTAAGGACCACTTATGTTGTGATGCCTGCCAACTAAGAAAATAAATATGGTCTTCATTTCATTCAATTAAAGACATTGACACCTCTAAGCCACTAGAAATCCTTCACATTGACCTATTTAGACTTATTACTATAGCTTGCCTAGGAGGGAAGACATATGGATTTGTAATAGTGGAAGACTACTCTAGATTTACTTGGGTTAGATTTGTTGTATATAAAAGTGAGTCATTTAAGGAATTTAGAACTTTCTCCATCAAGATTTACAGAAAATTAGGATGTGAAATCTTAAAAATTCATAGTGATTATGGTGGAGAGTTTGAAAATTATAAGTTTAAATCCTTTTGTCAGAGATAGGAATAGAACATAACTTATCTTTCCCTAAAAGCAGAATGGAATAGATGAAAGGAAAAATATTACCTTGGTGGAAAGTTTCTAAGGAAATGGTAATTAAGTATTCACTCCCTAGGTATTTTTGGGTAGAAGTAGTGAATATTACTTTTTATATTTTAAAATGGGTGAAAGTTAGTTCCAAGCTTAATAACACATCTTATGAACTTCTTAAGGGTAGGGCACCCTACCTCTCTCACTTAAATGTCTTTGGTTGTAGATACTTCACCTTAATCAATTAAAAAAAACCCTTAAAATTTTTTATCTCAAGTATGATGAAGGTGTCTTGTAGGTTACTCATTTATAGGTAAGGTCTATATAATCATCAATAAGTGGACCCTAGTTGTAGAATAGTCTACCCATGTGGTATTTGAAAAATTAGATAGGACCTCTAAATTTAAACCAGAAGAAGAAGTGGTGGCATTAAAGGGGTAGAAGCAATTGCTATAGGAGACAAAGTATTCCCTCAAGAAAAAATTCCAAAAGAGTGAAGATATTCTTCTAGTCATCCTAAAGAACTTATTTTAGGAGACCCTTCAAAAGGTGTTTAAACAAGGCATGGACTTAGGAATGAAGTCAGTCATTCAAATTATATCTACGTGATAGAACTCATCAACATAGATCAAGCCCTAGCTAATGAATTTTTAATCCTAGTAATGATAGAAGAGTTAAACCAATTTGTTAGAAATGATGTTTGGGAAGTAGTCATGAGACCTAAGGACAAGAGTGTGGTTTGAACATAGTGGTTTTTAAAATATATGATGAATGACTCTAGAATAGTAGGAATAAGGCCAGATTAGTATCTAAGGGGTATAACCAGATTAAAGGAATATACTTTGAGTAAACCTTTGACCCTGTAGCTATACTAGAAGCCATTAGGGTGTTGTTAGCCTTTGCTTGCTTTAAAGATTTTAACTATATAAAATGAATGTTAAGAGTGCCTTCCTAAATGAGATGATTCAAGAGAATGTTTATGTTGAGCAACTCCATGATTTTACAAATTCATAATTCCTAAATCATGTCTTAAATCTAAAGAAGGCCTCGTAGGGTTAAAGCAAGCACATAGAGTCTGGTATATAAGGCCGAGCACATTCCTTCTAGATAGAGGCTTTATTAAGGGTAGTGTAGATACAAGCGTATTTTTTAAGAAAGAAGGATAAGTCTTACTCATTATCAAAATTTATGTTGATGACATCCTGTTTGGATCTTCAAATTAAAACCTAGGTCAGGAATTAAAAAAAAAAAGAGTAGAGAATTTGAGATGTGTATGATGGGAGAGCTACGCTAATTTCTTTGATTTAGTGTAAAGCAGATGGATAATGGAATATTGTTTAACCTATTTAAATATATTAAGAACATCTTCAAAAAGTATGTAGATGATAATGCTAAGGCCATAAACGCTCCCATAATCTCTTCTATTCATTAGACAATGACCTAAATGGAAAATCTATAGATCTAAAAAAGTATAGGGGAATAATTGGATCATTTCGTTACTTAATTGCTAGATGACCGGATATTATGTTTAGTGTTTTCTTTGGTGCTAGATTTCAAGCGGATACTAAAGAATCTCATATGAATGTTGTTAAGAGAATCCTTACATGCATGTTAGGCTCTCCAAACCTAGAAATCTGATATCCTAGACACAACACTTCTTTTAAAATCATAGGATACTCGAATTCTTATTTTATAGGATGTAGCATACATAGAAAAAACACCTATGGAAGCTTGCATTTCATAAGACAATCTTTAGTTTCTTAGTCTAGTAGAAAATAAAAATCAGTAGACCTTTCCATGTATAAGGTATAATATATAACAATAAGGAGCTGTGTTGTTTAAGCTTTATTGCTAAAGCAACAACTCATAGATCTTGGAATTCTTATAGGAACCATTATAATTATGTGTGACAATACTAGTACTATTTTCATATCCAAAAATCTAATTCAACATTCATACATAAAACATATAGACATTATGCATCACTTTATAAGAGATCTTGTAGCCAAGGGAACATATAAAATTACAACATATATCTACAAGAGTTTAATTAGTAGACATCTTCATAAAACCCCTAGCCTATGAAGCCTATTGCACCTTGAGGATAAAATTAGATGTTATAGACATTCATGCTTAATTAAAGATAACTCAAAATTTTATATTTAAAATATTCATTAACATGTGTTACCATGTATGTGTTTGTCCTTATTTATGTTTATGTGTTATTATTTATTGTTTCTGATTAAAGAAAAAATTATTTTAGATGTTTCTTGCTTACAACACACACACCTCGTTGACTCACAATATCTTTCAAATTCTATTCTTATCATATTATACGATCCATATTCGTACTATAAGATATACACAGAAGCTTCGATCACAACCCTTTATTTAATTAACAATCCATATTAGATCAATGATATGTATATCATACTATACAAACCTATACTCATATTGTACGATCTAAGTTTGATTAACTATTTTGGATTTTAATTTGTTTGGTATGAAACTATTGCCAATTGTATGGTGTGATACCTCTCCTTGTACTATATAATACACGTATCAAATTGGATCGGGATCAAATTGGATCGGGATATTCAATTCAATCGATATGATAATTATTGCATTATGTACTGTACAAACACCTATTCATATTGTATGATACTTTTTTTCAAATTTTGTACTGGTGACTCCTTGGGATGATCATAATTCCTTAAGATCTTCTTGTACGATCCTGATCAAACTGTACGATTTGACCACTTTATCTGATAAGTCATTCAGATGAATTAACGACTTTGATCGTGTTGCAAATTCATGTCTATGAACTATGTTTTGATGATTGGCAAACACTCTTACTTATCTTGGACTGTCTTTTACTACTGACTTTTCAAGAATCAAAGATCGGACGAAAAAATAGAGCTAGCTCAAGAATGGGTAGATTAGGGTTGAGTCAGTCTATAATTTTATTTTTCCCTTCTTGAGTCAATTGTAATCTTTGGTGTGACTGATACAAAGTAACCCTACACACACATTTGAGAGACTTAGAATTCCTGTCTTTACTCATATCAATCCTTGACGATAATTACATCATCCTTGACGATCTGGCTTAAAACCAAAAATCTAATCAAAGGTTCTTAATTAAGGCAGCCGTCATTAGCAAATTGTCCTGGATGATACTTATATCGGCTAGAACGATAGGCTCAAAACAGAAAGAAATTTCCACCATAAACAATTAAGGTATTATGTACTTTTGATAATCTGCCAGGACGATCTCTGATCGGCCTTGACAATATTCACAATTATGTCTTAATTGATCAGACATTCAAGGAGGTAATTAAGGATGATTGATACAATCATATCATCCTGGACGATCGTAAGATTGGCCAGGATGATCTATTCTAAAATCCTTAGTTGCTCTTGGACGATAAATAACGGCCAGCACAAATCCAGGGCAATGTGCTGGACGATCTGGATCGAACAGCTTAAATTCAGGGCGATGCTCTGGACGATTTTCCTCTGATTTGAACTGATCGGCCGGGATGATCGTTAGATCGTCTTGGATGATCAAGCCAATTTTCAATCATCTAGTTTGCATTCAGGGCGATGCTCTGGCCGATCTCATGGGATTTATACTGATCGGCCAGGACAATTTCTATATCGTCCTGGACGATATAGTCGGCAACTTGCAATTAATGAGCTCCTTTGAAGCTCTTTTATTTAAGAGCTCTTGTTCAACATTTTTGAACATCCTTGCCTGCTGTCTTGACCTAAGAAAACCTAAAGGAGAGAGAGAGAGATGGAGGGAGAGAGAGAGGATCTTGTGAGGGGATTCACAAGGGTTGCTCCAAGCATTATTCCACTTCTTTTTTCCTAGAATATCTTATCCTTGGAAGGGTTGGGATAGGTAGGTTTTAGCAAGTGATCGAGATTCTCTGCATGCTTCAAAAGGAAGCAAAAGGAGGAAGGTTCTCTGCCCTGCCAGTTTGGCAAAAAGAGGTGTTTTTAAAGGCTTCTCCTCCTAGCTGTGTGGGCTAAAGGAGAGTAACATTTGTAGTGCAATAGTCAGAGGGAGCCTCCAGGGAGTGGACGTAGGTCGAGTTGACCGAACCACTATAAACCCTTGTGTTGTTGTTTTTTACTACTTCCTCGTTTATTTTCTTCTGCACTTATTTTTGTGGTGATTTGGTTTGTATTTGTGCTTTGCTTAAAGAAATTTTTTAAATACTAATTCACCCCCCCTCTTAGTTAGCCTTGGGCCAGTTCTATAGGGCTTAACATCACTAACGAACTTTCAAGGGGTATTAGAGCGGGATTCATAAAAACTAAGTTTGAAAACTTTTTGAATTTTGATCCATGGCTAACTTTGGGAATCGTAATACACTGGAAGGGTACTCTATTACCCGACCACCTCTATTTGATAATATCCCATTTGATTTTTAAAAACTCGCATATCTACGTTTTTACAATCTACTGATTATCGCATGTGGATACTTGTTACGGATGGTTACACACCTCCAACTGGTAAACTTAACGGCATTAATGTTCCACTTCCTTTTACGGAATGGATTTTAGATGATAGGGATTTGGCTCAATTGAATGCAAAATTTCTTAATTTCTTTTTCTGTGCTTTAAAATCAGAAGACTATATGCATGTTTCCACTTGCAAAACTGGTAAATAAATTTGGGATAAATTGTGTATCACTTATGAAGGCACTAATGAAGTTAAACAATCCTGTTTGAACATTCTCTTGCATGACTACAAACCTTTTTGTATGAAATCTCATGAATCAATTTCTGAAATGTATATGAGATTTACTCAGATTGTTACTTCTTTGCATGCCTTAGGAAGAGAATGTAAGTTCGTTCGGGATGTTAAGCCCTATGAACTTAGTCCCAAGCTAACCAAGAGGGGGGGGGGGTGAATTGGTATTTAAAAAATTCTTAAGACAAAGAAAGAAAATCACAAACCAAATCACACCACAAGAAATTAATGCGGAATTAAAAAGTGCGGAAGCAAAAATAAGAACACAAGATTTATAGTGGTTCGGTCGACTCGACCTATGTCCACTCCTTGGAGGCACCCTCCAAGTATTGCACTACAAAACGTGACTCTCCTTTAGCCTCCACGGCTAGGCGGAGAAGCCCTTACAAGAACCTCCTTTTGCTTCCTCCTGAAGCTGGCAGAGAACCACAAACAAAAGCAAACTCCTTACCTCTACCGACCCTTCCACGGATGAGAAACTCCAGACGAAAGACAAGCAGAGCGATCCTTGAAGCAACCCTTGTGAATCCCCCTCACAAGCTCCCCCTCACAAGATCCTCTCTCTCTCTCCCTCTCTCTCTTTCTCTCCTCAAGGTCTTCTCAGGTCAAGGCAGCAGCCAAAGGTCTTCTAAAATGTTGAAGAAGAGCTCTTTAAATAGAAGTGCTCAAGAGGAGCTCATTAATTGCAAGTAGTCGACTTTATCGTCCCGATCGATCTGGACATCGGCCAGGCCGATCAGTACAAATCAAAGAAGATCGGTCAGAGCATCGCCCTGGGAACAGTCTTGGATGATTGAAATTTAGCTTGAATGTCCAGGCCGATTAGTTCAAATCAGAGGCAAATCGTCCTGAGCATCGCCCTGTTTATGTCCTGGCCGATATTTATCATCCTGAAGTAATTCAAGGATTTTGAATGTATCATCCTGGCCGATCCTGAGATCGTCCAGGACGATATGATCGTATCAATCACCCTTAATTACTCCTTTGATTTCCTGATCAATTAAGGCATAATTTGGTAATTTCATCCAGGCCGATATGGGGATCGGCCCGGCCGATAATTTAAAAATACAGTATACCTTAACTGTCTAAGGCGGCTACTTCTTTCTGTTTTGAGCGTATCGTCCTGGCCGATACACGTATCGTCCAGGCTGATATGTTAATATCGGCTGCCTTAGTTAAGAATCCTTAATTAGACTTTCTATTTTAAGCTGATCGTCCCGGACGATATAAATATCGGCCAGGCCGATGTGGTCAAAAACAGAAATTTTAAGCCTCTCAAGTGTGTGTGTGAAGGGTTACTTAGCATCAGTCTTTTTGACCATTACAAGTAGACTTAAAAGGTGAAAAATAAAATTACAGACTGACTCAACCCTAAACCTACGCAATCTTGAACTTGGCTTCTTCATGATCGTCTGGTCTTCGATTCCTGAAAAGTTAGAAGCAACAAGTAGTCCAAGAGAAGTAGTGTTTGTCAATCATCAAAACATAAGCCATGAAAAAATAGATTTGCAACAATCTCCCCCTTTTTGATGATGGCAAACACAAGTAGGAAAATTTCATTAAAACAGCAAGGTTACAAAACCCAAGACCAAACAGCTTTTTCCTACACCCTACTCCCCCTTTTGTCATCACAAAAAGAGGGTCTAGAAACACAAAAAAAACATCACAAAAGATTAATCAAGCAAACTAAAAAAGAACACGAAACAAAAGACACACAGTACAGACTAAAAAAGCGAGGGATCCAGATCATCTGATGGAGGTGGTGGAGGTGGCTGCTGAAAGTAGGTGGCAAGTGTGGTGAACTGAGCATTGAACCTGGTGATGTCCTGGTCATGCTGTTGCTGCTGCTGAGTAACGAAACTGTCAAAACGAGCTAAATCCTCAGTGCGGTGCTGCTCGTAACGGGTAATATCCTCAAAGTGTTGCTGCTCCTGTGCAGCCACGTAAGCGTCAAACCGAGTCTCCCAACGATCAAACCTCTCAATCAACTGATCAAACGGTGAGTGCTGGTGGAGAGGGACAGGATCAGGAATGGGAGCAGGAGCGGGAGCCTCCTCCTCTCTAGCCCCCCAACCTTCCCCATCTCCTGGGTGGAGACGAGTACTATAAAGAGCAGTGAAGGAATTGTTTGAGTAGTAGGCAGGGTGACGGTCAGGATGATTAGGGTATTGGAGATTGTATTTGGCTTCAAGGGTATAGGTTATGATGTGTCCTAAGGCTAGATTGGGCTTTCTCTTATGGCCTGGGTCGCAAATTGTGGTTAAGTGATCGATGTAGCGAAAAAGTAGATCAGCGGCATTGAATTCTCTTTGGGCCATAATGTAAAAAGTAGTGAGGGATAGTAGAGGGGTGATGTGAACTCGGTCCCCGGCTTTTGGGATAATGGAGGTGCGAAGGACATGTTGGATTGTCCTAGCATCTTTGACCAAAGAGCTAGTCTCTCCAACATGGAAAGGTGTATTGGTCTGACGAAGGAAGTGATTCGCCGTGGACCAGTCAAAATCAGGATCAGAGGCTATTGGGTGCAGCTTATCCCCAGTGGTGGATAGCTGTAATAGATCAACACAATCTTGATATGTGATTTCGATAGGGCATCGATTCATATAGGAGGTCATGACTGTGAAGGTGTGGTTAATGCGCAGGCTAGCAAAAAATTCAGTGAGAAGTTCGGAAGAGAAAGGGACGGCGAGAGTGAGTATAAAACAAAGAGAGGTGTGGGAAAAAAGGTCCATTACCGGGTATGAGAGATATGCAGGATTAATTATCCGGGAAAGGGTGATGCCACTCTCCTTGTAGCGATGATAGGCAGCCTGATCTTCTGCCTCCCTGAATCGAGGATCCAAAGTCAACCTCGAAGAACTTCCAGACGCCTGGCGAACACGCTTCCCACCAGCCATTTGAGAGAGGTAGTAAGAAAACACACAAGAGATGAAGGTAAAGGATGAGAAAGCATGGCTGGAATTGGCCTGAATTTAAAGAAACGGCCATATCGGCTAGGCCGATCGCAGAATCGTCCAGATCGATATGGTTCAATAATTACGTACAGGCCGATTAGTCAAAAAGGCGGTCTGATCGTCCGGGCCGATCAGATATCGGCCAGACCGATTAGACACAGGTGATCGGCCCGAGGAGTCTGGCCGAACGACCGTTGAAAAAGCAGATCGTCCGGGCTGATTAGGTGTATCGTCCCGGACGATGCACAATAATTGATCATACTGGCCGAAGTTAAAACGTTTAAAATGCTTGCCACGAGTATCGTCCAGGATGAACAGTGGATCGGCCGAGAAAATTGTCCAATAATGGATCATCCGGGGCCGAATTTAAAGATCCAAACATGCTGACACGTGGATCGTCCAGGACGATCCAGTGTATCGGCCCGGACGATCCAGTGTACCGGCCAGGACGATGCACATAAAATGCATCTGCCAGACGAAATATACTATCAGCCAAGACTATCTCCAAGAGTTCGATCAAATCGTCCAGGACGATATAGGATCGTCCGGGACAATGAGTTATAGCAAGCACAGAAATAGGTCAGCAGATGGATTTTGAACAAAATTTGTCATATCGGCTAGGACGATAAGGGTATCGGCCAGGACGATGTGACTAGGAAATGAATTCAAGGAAAAGATGGTGATGATCAAGACCCTCAAAAATAAAACAAAAGAAACAATAGTCAAAACACACCAAAAGAAAAAACGAGGAGGAAAAATGAATATTTTTGAATTTTAATCTTTCTAAATTTTTTTTTTTATGGAGGCATCATATGAGAATTCTTTTCAAAAAATTAAACTTTTAAGGTTCCAAGTGATCAAGAAGTTTATCAAATCTCAATCAGAAGAAGGTAGAATATCTGATTTTGTTAACCCTTGATCAGACATCCTTCAGGGTACAAAATTCTTTTTGAAACCAAAAATCCAACTTAGAATAACTAATAGGGATAATAAGATCCATTCAAGACTTGTTTACAAAGAAAATATCTCATATTTAATAACCCAAAGTAATTTTTCTCAATCATGGAAATTGAAATCAAGTCTTTGAAAACATCACATAATTAATGAGTTTTCTAAGTTTTAAGAGTTTTACCAAAGAGAGGATAGCTTGCATTTAGTGGGCTCATTTTATGCCTCTTGTCATTTTGATTTGCTCTTTTGAGCATCTTTTGATTCTTTGATACACTTTTGTGTATATAGCATTGTTTTCAATGTTGGCTTCATTGGCCTCTTTCCTTTTTTTTTTAACTTTTGCAAGCTAGAAACTCTTTAATATACCCTTAAAAAAAACTTAGTTGTGAGTATATCCTCCAAATATTAGAGAATAGGAGCTCTCTCTCTAACATAGGGAAGAACAATCCACAACACAAAATCAAAATCATGTGATAAATGCAATGGCAAGATTTCAAAAAGCTTGAATGATATCTAAGAACTTTGGCTATTATGCATAAGATAAATTAATGTAGCAAGATAAGAAAAAGATATTAAATAACAGGACATTGGTTAAACTGAGTTTAGACTTTTGTTTTAGAGAAGAAAATCATACCACTAAACAAAGTTAGAAGGAGGGAATACATCAACAATATTACTCCCTTTAACCAATTTAGAAAAGCTAAACCCTATCTCCAAAAACTCCAAAATCTAAAAGTTTGAAAGGATTAATCATACGGAATGCCATATTTAAAGAGCAACGTGTAGACAAAACAAAACAAAACAAAAACAATGAAAATAAAGCAAACTAAAATCAATACAAAGTGAGCACAAGAAACTAGCAAAGAGAAAAGAATAAAAAAATAGAATAAAAAAAGAAAACACTCAAAAAAAAAACTAAAATTTCAAGCAAGAGATAAAGTAGCGAGTTTAAGCAATTTTGAGCTGCAAGCCTCCTTATGTCCAGTTATACTATGCTCCCACGAGGTCTTTGGTGAGAGCACACCTGCAAAACTCAACAACAGTCAGATTTAGGAACCCAAACAGGTTTGGGATCCTTCTTAAGAAAAGTAGAATGCAATGCAGGTATGGTATGCTGTGAATTCTGCATCTTAGGTTTCCATACATAATGTGTACTACAGTGAATGGTGCAAGTGTGTGAGATGTGTCCTAGCATGCCACAAGAAAAACATCTAACTCCAGGAAAAGGGTTTCTTAAATGATTTGAATTATAATGCATCTTCCTAGGTTCTAGCTTAAGATCAACATTGGAAGCCATCCGATTTTTCTTACATATATCAAAATCATTTTGAATCCTCAAATTTGTTCTCTTTAATGCATCAATCTCAATCCTCAAATTTTTCTCAATATCTTTAGATTTCTTAAGATCAAAACTAAGTGAGGTGTGTGAAACTTTTAATGCATTATGTTCATCAATTAATTCCAAATGGTTTTTGTTCAACTCATCAAACTCATCAAGAAGAGCCATGTGATTAGAATCAATTGTTGCATGATCTTTAAGAATGACTTCATGCTCTTTTTGTAGATTTGAATGTTCTAATTTTAAGCTAGTATGTTTCTTCTTAAGTTTTTTGTATGATGCATGGATTTTTTCACAAATTTCAAATAATTCATCATAGGTTGGTTTACATACCTCTTCATCATCACTTTGATTTTCTCCCATGAAACACAAGTTTGTAGTCTCTTCCTCTGGTTCAGTCTCAGAGGAATCAGTACCAGATTCTGCCCAAAAACCTCTTTGGATTTTCTTCTTGTCCTTCCTTGACTTGGCTTTCTCCTCACCTTTTTCCTTATCTTTGCTTGAATGATTTTGAAGTGTAGGGGAATCGGCTTTCACATGTCCAGGTTTCCTGCATTCAAAACAAACAACATCAGAAGATCCCTTAACATATTTGTGATCCTTACCTTTCCTCCAATTTTGATGATGCTTTTGTTTCTTCCTTAGAAATCTTTTGAATTGCCTTGTGATGAAGGCAATTTCATAGCTTTCAGACCCGGAAGATTCGAAATCCGATTTATGCGCCTTTAGTGCGATTGTTTTCTCCTTTTTCTTCTCACCTGTATCAAGATTTCTTTGATTCACCCCTTGCTCGTAAGCAATGAGTGAGCCAAGTAAGTTATCAATAGAATAGGTGTTCAAATCTTTGGATTCAGTAATGGCAGTAATTTTTGCATCATAAGACGAAGGCAAGCATCTCAAAATCTTGTTAACTTTTTCATAATTTGAAAGCTCTTTTCCTAGTGCATGCAATGAAGTAACAATCTGAGTAAACCTAGTGTACATGTCAGAAATCGATTCATGAGGTTTCATACGAAAAAGTTCGTAGTCATGCAAGAGAAAGTTCAAACGGGATTGCTTAACTTCATTAGTACCTTCATAGGTGATGCATAATTTATCCCAAATCTCTTTACCAGTTTTGCAATAGTCAGAGGGCACCTCCGGGGAGTGAACATAGGTCGAGTTGACCGAACCACTATAAACCCTTGTGTTGTTATTTTTTACTACTTCCTCGTTTATTTTCTTCTGCACTTATTTTTGTGGTGATTTGGTTTGTATTTGTGCTTTGCTTAAAGAAATTTTTTAAATACCAATTCACCCCCCCTCTTAGTTAGCCTTGGGCAAGTTCTATAGGGCTTAACATCACTAACGAACTTTCAAGTGGTATCAGAGCGGGATTCATAAAAACTAAGTTTGAAAACTTTTTGAATTTTGATCCATGGCTAACTTTGGGAATCGTAATACACTGGAAGGGTACTCTATTACCCGACCACCTCTATTTGATAATATCCCATTTGATTTTTGAAAAACTCGCATATCTACGTTTTTACAATCTACTGATTATCGCATGTGGATGCTTGTTACGGATGGTTACACACCTCCAACTGGTAAACTTAACGGCATTAATGTTTCATTTCCTTTTACAGAATGGACTTTAAATGATAGGGATTTGGCTCAATTGAATGCAAAATTTCTTAATTGCTTTTTCTATGCTTTAAAATCAGAAGACTATATGCGTGTATCCACTTGCAAAACTGGTAAAGAAATTTGGGGTAAATTGTGTATCACTTATGAAGGCACTAATGAAGTTAAACAATCCTGTTTGAACATTCTCTTGCATGACTACAAACCTTTTCGTATGAAATCTCATGAATCAATTTCTGAAATGTATATGAGATTTACTCAGATTGTTACTTCTTTGCATGCCTTAGGAAGAGAATGTAAGTTCGTTCGGGATGTTAAGCCCTATGAACTTAGTCCCAAGCTAACCAAGATGGGGGGGGGGGTGAATTGGTATTTAAAAAATTCTTAAGACAGAAAGAAAATCACAAACCAAATCACACCACAAGAAATTAATGCGGAATTAAAAAGTGCGGAAGCAAAAATAAGAACACAAGATTTATAGTGGTTCGGTCGACTCGACCTACGTCCACTCCTTGGAGGCACCCTCCAAGTATTGCACTACAAAACGTAACTCTCCTTTAGCCCCCACGGCTAGGCGGAGAAGCCCTTACAAGAACCTCCTTTTGCTTCCTCCTGAAGCTGGCAGAGAACCACAACCAAAAGCAAACTCCTTACCTCTACCGACCCTTCCACGGACGAGAAACTCCAGACGAAAGACAAGCAGAGCGATCCTTGAAGCAACCCTAGTGAATCCCCCTCACAAGCTCCCCCTCACAAGATCCTCTCTCTCTCCCTCTCTCTTTCTCTCATCAAGGTCTTCTCAGGTCAAGGCAGCAGCCAAAGGTCTTCTAAAATGTTGAAGAAGAGCTCTTTAAATAGAAGAGCTCAAGAGGAGCTCATTAATTGCAAGTAGCCGACTTTATCGTCCCGGCCGATCTGGACATCGGCCTGGCCAATCAGTACAAATCAAAGAAGATCGGCCAGAGCATCGCCCTGGGAACAGTCCTGGACGATTGAAATTTGGCTTGATCATCCAGGCCGATAATAATATCGTCCTGGCCGATTAGTTCAAATTAGAGGCAAATCGTCCTGAGCATCGCCCTATTTATGTCCTGGCTGATATTTATTATCCTGAAGTAATTCAAGGATTTTGAATGTATCGTCTTGACCGATCCTGAGATCGTCCAGTACGATATGATCGTATCAATCACCCTTAATTACTCCCTTGATTTCCTGATCAATTAAGGCATAATTTGGTAATTTCGTCCAGGCCGATATGGGGATCGGCCCGGCCGATAATTTAAAAATACAGTATACCTTAACTGTCTAAGGCGGCTACTTCTTTCTATTTTGAGCGTATCGTCCTGGCCAATACACGTATCGTCCAGGCCGATATGTTAATGTCGGCTGCCTTAATTAAGAATCCTTAATTAGACTTTCTGTTTTATGCTGATCGTCCCGGACGATATAAATATCGGCCGGGCCGATGTGGGCAAAAACAGAAATTCTAAGCCTCTCAAGTGTGTGTATGAAGGCTTACTTAGCATCAGTCTTTTTGACCATTACAAGTAGACTCAAAAGGTGAAAAATAAAATTACAGACTGACTCAACCCTAAACCTACGCAATCTTGAACTTGGCTTCTTCATGATCGTCCGGTCTTCGATTCCTAAAAAGTTAGAAGCAACAAGTAGTCCAAGAGAAGTAGTGTTTGTCAATCATCAAAACATAAGCCATGAAAAAATAGATTTGCAACAGAGAACTTTCGAACTTTAAAAAAGTAAACAAGATTTTACAATGCTTGCCTTCCTCTTTTGATGCTAAAATCACTGCTATAATTGAATCTAAGGATTTGAACACATATTCGATTGACAACTTACTTGGCTCACTCATTGCTTACGAATAAGGGGTGAATCAAAGAAATCTTGATGCAGGTGAGAAAAAGAAAGAGAAAATGGTGGCACTGAAGGCACACAAATCTGACTATGATTCTTTCGGGTCTAAGAGCGATGAAGTTGCCTTCATCTCAAGGAAATTCTGAAACTTTCTAAGGAAGAAGCAAAAGCATCATTGGAGAAAAGTTAAGAATAACAAATATTCTAAAGGATCTTCTGATGTTGTCTGTTATGAATGCAAAAAACCGAGACATGTGAGAGCTGATTGTCCTACACTTGAAGATCATTCAAGCAAAGGAAAGGGTGAGGAGAAACCCAAGTTCAAGAAGGACAAGAAAAGACTCCAAAAGGCATTTTAGGACGATTCTGCATCGGATTCATCGGAGATGAAACCAGAAGATGAGACAATAAAATTGTGCTTGATGGCAGACGATCATCTTGATCAAGAAGATATATGTGAACTTTCCTATGAACAACTTCTTGAAATTTTTGAAAAAATTCATGCATCATATAGGAAACTCAAGATAACACATGCAAGCTTAAAATTGGAATTTTTTGAGTTACAAAAAGAGCATGCAATTATGACTAAAGATCACTCAACAATTGATTCAAATCATATGACTCTATTTGCTGAATTTGATAAGTTAAACAAAAAGCATTGTGAATTAATTGAACAGCATGAGTCACTAAAAGTCACACACACCTCACTTGAATCGGATTTTAAAAAGTCTAAAGAGATGGAGAAAAATTTGAGGATTGATAATAATGCCCTAAAATTTACTAACTTGAGGATTCAAAATGAACTGGATACATTTAAGAGGACTAGGATGACACCAAAACTTTATCAAAAGTTAAAACCTAGGAAGAGGCATTATAACTCAAACCATTTAAGAAATCCTTTTCCAGGTGTTAGATGTTTTTCATGTGGCATGCTTGGACACATCTCACACACTTGCACTTTTCACCATAGTACACATTGGGTGTGGAGACTCAAGGAGCATGATTCACAGCATACCACACATGCATTGCATTCTACTTTTCATAAGAAGGAAACCAAACCTGCTTGGGTTCCTAAATCTAACATTTGATAATTTTGTAGGTGGGCTCTCATAAAAGGCCTCGTGAGAGTATGTAGTACTTGGACAGCGGTTGCTCTCGATATATGATTGGTGATGACAATCAATTTGTTTCACTGGAGTCCATGACTGGGGGCAAGGTTACTCTTGGAGACAACACCACCAAGAAGGTGGTAGGCGTATGTATAATTGGTAATTTCGAGAACCTTATGATTGAAAATGTTTTGCTTGTAGATGGATTGAAGCACAACCTGCTCAGCATCAATCAACTCTGTGACAAAGGCTTAATCTTGCAATTCTTTACAAATTCATACATTGTTAGTTTAAGTAACAACACTATTTTGCAGGGAAAAAGGATCAACAACGTCTACATGCTTGATTTAAATAACATTGAATGTGCTGCTTCATTTTACTTAAAAATAGTGTTTGATGATTCATAGTTGTGGCACCGGAGACTATGTCATGCAAATATGAAAACCCTTAGGAAAGTGACCCAAAAAGACCTAGTTAGAGGTGTCCCCAAACTCAAGTTTTCAAAAGACCACCTTTGTGATGCCTGTCAACTAGGAAAGCAAGTCCACTCCACCTTTCATCCCATTAAAGAAATTAGCACATCTAGACCTTTAGAATTCCTTCACATGGATTTGTTTGGATCCTTTAGCAGTGCCAGCTTGGGAGGGAAAGTCTATGGATTTGTGATTGTTGATGACTACTCAAGGTTCACTTGGACTAGATTTCTTACACATAAAAATGAGTCTTTTGAGGAGTTTAAAACATTTTTTACTTGGATTCAGAAAAAGCTTGGTTATGAGATCTTGACCATCCATAGTGATCATGGGGGAGAGTTTGAGAATGAAAGATTTGAAGATTTTTATGAGGGCAAGGGGATTAGCCACAATTTCTTAGCTCCTAGGACCCCTTAGTAGAACGGGATAGCTGAAAGGAAGAATCGGACCTTGGTGGAAGCCGCTAGAGCCATGCTTGCTGAGTATTCACTTCCAAAATACTTTTGGGCTGAAGCGGTTAACATAGCTTGTTATGTGTTGAATAGGGTGAACGTTAGAGCCAAATTAGAGAAGACACCCTATGAGATCCTTAAGGGTAGGACACCCAATCTTTCCCATCTTCATGTCTTTGGTTGTAAGGTTTTCATTTACAACAATGGGAAGTCTCACTGGGGAAAATTTGATCCTAAATCTGATGGAGTGTTCTTGGGATATTCTAGTATTGGGAAGTCTTTTAGGGTGTTCAACAAGAGAACTTTAGTGGTGGAAGAGACTACCCATGTAGTATTTGATGAGCCTGATCCTAAATAGCATGGAGTTGAGGATGATGATGATATTGGAGAGATTACTAGTGGAGTAGAAAATTTGGAGAAGGAAGTTGGTCACCAAAACATAGGAGTAGGAGATGTCACCCAAGGAGTAGAAAATTTAGATCTGGAGCAATGGGTTGGACCTTCTCAAACCTTACCTAGAGATTGGAGATACTCTACAAGTCACCCCAAGGATTTTATCTTAGGAGACCCTTCTAATGGAGTTAAGACTAGACATGAACTTAGGAAGGAAATGAACCACTCTGCCTTTATCTCATTGACTAAACCCACCAACATAAATCAAGACCTTACTGATGAGTTTTGGATTTTAGCCATGCAGGAGGAGTTGAACCAATTTGTTAGGAATGAAGTTTGGGAGCTTGTAGAAAGACCTAAGGGACAAAGTGTAGTTGGGACAAAGTGGGTCTTTAAGAACAAGGTGAATGATTCAGGAGTGGTGGTTAGGAATAAAGCAAGATTGGTGGCTAAGGGGTATAACCAAATAGAAGGGATAGATTTTGAGGAGACATTTTCCCCTGTAGCTAGATTGGAAGCCATTAGAGTACTATTAGCCTTTGCATGTTATAAAGGATTTAAGCTTTATCAAATGGATGTAAAGAGTGCCTTTTTGAATGGGGAAATAAAAGAGGATGTGTTTGTAGAACAACCCCAAGGTTTTGAGGGTTCCCAATTTCCAAATCATATTTTTAAATTAAAAAAGGCTTTGTATGGTTTAAACCAGGCACCAAGAGCATGGTATGAGAGGCTTAGCACATTTTTACTAGAAAGGGAGTTTGTTAAGGGGAGCATATACACCACCCTTTTTCTTAGAAAAATTGCAGAAAATTTGCTCATTGTTCAGATTTATGTGGATGATATACTCTTTAGATCTCCTAATAAAAAACTTTGTTATGAGTTCTCTAAGACAATGAGTAGAGAGTTTGAGATGAGTATGATGAGAGAGTTGTCCTATTTTTTGGGGTTTAGCATAAAACGATTGGATGATGGAACCTTTCTTAATCAAACAAAATACATAAAGGACATTTTGAAGAAGTATGAGATGGATAAATCTAAGCCAATTAATACTCCCATGAATTCTAGTGTTCCATTGGATAAGGACCCAAGTGGTAAGTCTGTTGATCAGAAGAAGTACAGAGGCATGATTAGATCTTTACTCTACTTGATTGCGAGCCGACTCGACATAATGTTTAGTGTTTGCCTTTGTGCTAGAATTCAAGTTGACCCTAAGGAATCCCACCTGACTGCTGTTAAAAGAATTTTTAGATATCTTTTGGGGACCCAAAGCTTAGGAATTTGGTATCCTAGACACAACACTTCTTTTGAGATTATTGGATTTTCTGACTCTGATTTTGCAGGATGCAAGGTGGATAGAAAAAGTACATCAGGTACTTATCAATTCATAGGACAATCTTTGGTCTCATGGTCTAGTAGGAAGCAAAATTCTGTTGCACTTTCCACTGCTGAAGTTGAGTACATTGATCTTGGAAGTTGTGTGGCCCAAGTCCTTTGGTTGAAACAACAGGTATTGGATTTAGGATTACCTGTAGGCACCATCTCAATCTTTTGTGATAACACTAGTGTCATATGCATCTCTAAAAATCCTATCCATTATTAAAGGACTAAGCACATTGATATTAGGCATCACTTCATTTGGATACCATGTTACTAAGGGAGACATTGAGTTACATCATGTGACAACTGAAAATCAACTAGCTGACATCTTTACTAAACCACTGGACTTTGACACTTTTAGCTCGTTAAGGACCAGATTGGGTGTGATTGACAAAACTGCATAAACTTGATCTTCTATTTGCTTTATTTGGTCTTTGTTCTTTTTCTTTTAGATGCTTTTCCTTTTTGCTTTTTGTTTTCTTTTCTTTTTTTTGTTTTTTGTTTGATTTGGCTTACTTTCTTTTTTGTTGCTTTTCTTAATTTTTTAGCTTTAAAAAATCATCACTAATATGATATCGTATGCCTTGTCCTTGCTTTTGAGAATTTGTAGTCAATGTTTTACATCTCTGAATCTATAGATGGTAAAAATATTTCGTTGATTGTGTCTCCTTCTCTAACCTATTTTAGTTGAATAGTTTTCTTTTCTAATCAAAAATATATTTCAAATTAAAAATTGTGTATGAAATTAAGATCTTTTCTAAACATGCTTAAGCAATTCTATCTTGTATTTATAATGCTTAAAGTCTTTTTGTCACATCAAGATTCCTCGTTACTCTTGTCATTGGTTATTGATTCTATTTTGTGGATAGTTCTTCCCTATGTTAGAGAGAGAGCTCCTATTCTCTAATATCAAGAAGATATACTCACAACTAAGAAGTCTTTTTTAAGAGATTGAAAAAGAGAATTTAGCTTGCAAAAAAAAAAAATGGCCAATGACGCCAAATTGAAAAGAAAAATATATACACGAAAGTGTATCAAAAATCAAGATGCAAAAAGAGCCAATCAAAGTGACAAGAGGCATAAAATGAGCTCGCTAAAAGGCAAGCTATTCTCTCTTCTCAAATCTTTTAAAACTTAGAAGTTTTCATGTATCAAAGACTTGATTTCGATTGTTTTGCGATTGTGACAAATTTACTGTGGTTCATTATTCTATAAGATATTTTTTTTTTCTTAAACCAAGTGATGAATGGATTCTTTTTCTCATATCCAATTGATTTTTTGAGTTGGGTCATTGATTTCAAAAGAAGATTCTACCTTAAGAGAAAGTTCGAGCTAAGGGTAATCATGACCGGATATTCTACTATTCTTTGGATTGTTAATGTTGTTAACTCATTAACTCACAAGTTTTTAAAATCAATCACATGGAATACTACATCATCTTCATGCCTTGGTAAAAAAAAAAGAAAAAAAAGGTGTCTTGTGGTTTGCTTTTGTTCTTGATTCCCTCCTTTTTGAGATGTCAAAAGGGGAGTAGTTTTAGGATGTTTCTTGCACTTTCGATTCCATATGTTACACTGCTGTTTTTTAAATATTTGTCATAGTATTTTGCCATCATAAAAAAGGGAGAGATTATTGCAAATTCAG
This sequence comes from Dendrobium nobile, assembly GCA_022539455.1. Lineage (NCBI taxonomy): Eukaryota > Viridiplantae > Streptophyta > Magnoliopsida > Asparagales > Orchidaceae > Dendrobium > Dendrobium nobile. Next base: position 13,769,387 of record CM039725.1, read on the forward strand.
GTCTATGAACTATGTTTTGATGATTGGCAAACACTCCTACTTGTCTTAGAGTGTCTTTTACTACAGACTTTTCAGGAATCAAAGATTGGACGGAAAAATGGAGCCAGCTCAAGAATGGGTAGACTAGGGTTGAGTCAGTCTGTAATTTTATTTTTCCCTTCTTGAGTCAATTGTAATGTTTGGTGTTACTAATGCAAAGTAACCCTACACACACACTTGAGATACTTAAAATTCCTATCTTTACTCATATCGGCCCGGATGATATTTACATCATCCTGGATGATCTAGATTAAAATAAAAAATCTAATCAGTGGTTCTTAATTAAGGAAGCCGTCATTAGCAAATCGGCCTGGACGATACTTATATCGGCCAGGACGATAGGCTCAAAATAGAAAGAAATTGACACCATAAACAATTAAGGTATTCTGCACTTTTGGTAATCGGCCTGGATGATATTCACAATTATGCCATAATTGATCAGACAATCAAGGAGGTAATTAAGGATAATTGATATGATCATATTGTCCTGGACGATCGTAAGATCGGTCGGGACGATCTATTCTAAAATCCTTAGGTTCTCCTAAACGATAAATATCATCCAGCACAAAGTCAGGGCGATGTGCTGGACGATCTGGATCGGACAGCATGAATTCAGGGCGATGCTCTGGACGATTTTTCTCTTATTCGAACTGATCGGCCGAGATGATCGTTAGATAGTCCTGAACGATCAAGCCAATTTTCAATCGTCCAGTTTGCATTCAGGGCAATGCTCTGGTAGATCTCATGGGATTTGTACTGATCGGCCAAGACGATTTCTATATCATCCTGGACGATATAGTCGGCAACTTATTTTTAATGAGCTCCTTTGAAGCTCTTCTATTTAAAAGCTCTTGTTCAACATTTTTGAACATCCTTGGCTACTGTCTAGACCTGAGAAAACCTAGAGGAGAGAGAGAGAGGTTCTTGTGAGGGGGAGCTTGTGAGGGGATTCATAAGGGTTGCTCCAAGCATTATTCCACTTCTTCTTTGCTAGAGTCTCTTATCCTTGGAAGGGTTGGGAGAGGTAAGTTTCAGCAAGTGATAGAGGTTCTCTGCCTGCTTCAGATGGATGCAAAAGGAGGAAGGTTCTCTGTGAAAGTGCTCTGATACCACTTGAAAGTTTGTTAGGAATGTTAGGCCCTATTGAACTAGTCCCAAAGCTAATTAAAGAGAGTGGTGAATTGATTAAAGAAGAAACTTTAAGCAAAGTACAAACCAAAAACACCACAAATAAAAACCAATGCGGAAATTAAAATACGAAAGCAATAATAAGAAAAGAACACACCGGATTTATAGTGGTTCGGTCTAACCTTGACCTACGTCCACTCCTTGGAGGCACCCTCCAAGTATTGCACTAAAATAAGTGTCTCTCCTTTAGCCCCCACAGCTAGGCGGAGAAGCCCTTACAAAATCACTTCCACCTTCCCCGGTGCGGCAGAGTCGCCAGGTCCTTTGACACCAAAGGGATCTTCTTCTTTGGTGAACTTACCTTGAGACAAGCCTTAAATCTGATGGTACTAAGGTGTGAGTTCGCCAAAGCAACCGTGTGGAATCCCCTCCATACTCCCTTGAGTTCCCCCCCTCACAGGATCTTTTCCCTCTCAAACTCCACCCCTTTCCTCTCTCCCTTTCAAGCTCTCTATTCAAGTTTCTCCCAAAGAAACGATGCTACAATGGCTGCCAAAGACACTTACAAAAGTTGCCATGCCATAGCTTAAATAGAAGCTCTCAAAACAAGCTCATTAATGCAAGTTGCCGACATTATCGTCCAGGACGATAGGCATATCGTCCTGGCCGATTAGTTCAAATATGAAAAAAATCATCCTGAATATCGCCCTGAAATGAAGATGGACGATGTCAATCGTCTAGCACATCAGCCTGGACGATTTTGCAATCGTCCAGGACTAATTGCTTTACTTAAATTCCAGAGAAATTATGGAAAATTTATCCTGGATCGGCCGGGACGATATTTTATAGTCCAGGCCGATCCTATAGATGATGTCCAAAAATAAGTTCTTTCTAAATAGATTTGGCGGCAGATTCTTGCTGAATTGAGCCTATCGTCTTGGCCAATATAAAATTGTCCAGGACGATGTGTTTTGCACAATGACAGCTGCTTTAATGAGGATGCCCTAGTTAGGGTTTTTACTTTTGGACAGATCATCCAGGGCGATAAAAATATCGTCCGGGACGATATTACCAAAAATAAAAAACTTTAGGGTCCCGTTAGAAACTCTTCCAAGTTACAAAGTATCAGGACCCACACCAAATATAATAAACTCAAGAAAGAAAAAAGTGTACAAACTGACTCAGACCTAGTCTACCCAATCTTGAGCTGGTTCCAAATTGCAGTCCGATCGTGTGAACCTGGAATGTCAGTATATAAGACAGTCATTGAAAAAATGTTTGCTATCATCAAAATCATAAACAATTGATCCGCAACAATCTCCCCCTTTTTGATGATGGGAAACAATTCAATTTGAATTTTCAAAAAAAATAATTTCTCCTAATCTCCCCCTCACTAGAATAAACCTTTAAAAATAGGGGAGATGATTTTTTTTTCTTTTTTTTTTGAAAAAAAAAGGATACAAAAAATATACAAATTCAGCAATATGTTCTCCCCCTTTGACATTATCAAAAAGAGAGGAGGCACAAAAAATAAAATGATCAAAAGAAAAAAAAAACGTTCCTTGATCTAGTGAAAAAGCAAATATTCTTAAAAATGAGAAAGTTACCTCTTAATTTTAATCAAAAACTTAGTAGAATTGTATTGACAACGCATAGCCCATAAAAGGTTAGAAATTCAAAGTTTGATAATACCAACTCAAGTTCTTTTAAAGGCTCAAAAACTTTTTAATCCAATATCCAAATCAAGGAATAAATGAGAAAAAGAAACAATAATTTTTCAAAACTTCTTTCATAAAACATATCTAATAGAAGATCAATGCACGAATTGCTGAATCCGGAACCAAGATTTTCAAGCACAAGTTTCGAACATATCAAGGATTTTCTTAGGCTTTTAGTAGTATAAAAAAAATAAGCATATTTTTTTTTGTGGGCTCATTTTCTGCCCTTTATCACTTGAATGGCTCTTTGAGTATCTTTTGATTTTTAATACACTTTGTGTATTAATTTTTTTTTTCAATTTGGCATCATTGCGCATCTTTTGGTTTTCCATCATTGGCCACTTTTTTTTTATTATTTTCAAAAATATATTTTCTTTCTTATATTTTCAAAACGAAAGTAAACCCAAATTATTGACAACACAAACAACTTGATTAAGAAAATTTTAAGGTGGATTCAACAATGTTGCAAAAGATTTCTATGCGATAGAGAAAATGTTGGGAGATGAAAAAAATCAGTTTCAAAATCCAATTTAATATATGATGATGATTTTAAATCAAAAGTAGAATATCCTCTTTTAGGAAATAGAGATTGAGAGTAAAAAACATGAGTTTCCTTCCTTTGACTGTTTTAGAGAAGTCAAACACAACTTACCAAAGATTTAAAAAAAAATCAGGAAGTAGATTTTTCATTTTTAGAAAAGTGAATATATGTGTTGATCAGAGAAAAACTTTCATGAAAATAAAAATTTTAAAGAATAAACAAAACAAAAACATAAAATAAAAATGAAAAACATAAAAACAAAAACATAAAACAAAAATAAGAAAAGCTTTTAACCATTATTTCTCTCCTGGTCCGATGCTTCAGAAACCAGATCTGCCCATGAGATTTTTTGCCTTTCATTATTTCCCCAGTTTAAATTTTGCTTCGCCTTGCCCTTTTCTTTCATAGGAAGAATTCTTAAACTAGGGCACTGATTTTTCATATGTCCAGGCTTCCTACATCTAAAGCAAATAACGTTAGAAGAAATATGGACATCTTTACCACTTTTACCTTTTTTCCACTTTTGCTTATGCTTTGGTGAGCTTTGTGATTTGCTTGACAAATCATTGCATTCGTCACCAACTAAGCAATCTTTCTCCGTATCTTCAATTTTTAGAATAATCATTTCACCTGCATCCAAAAGTCTTTGACCCAAACCTTGCTCGTAGGCAATGAGTGAGCCAATCAAATTATCAATAGAATAATCATTCAAATCTTTTGATTCACAAATAGAAACAACTTTGGCATCAAAATTTTCAAGTAAACAACGAAGAATTTTATTGACTTTTTCAAAATTTGAAAACTCTTTTCCTAAGGCATGCAATGATTTTACAATTTGAATGAACCTATTATACATCTCTAAGATCGTCTCATAAGGTTTCATGGAAAATAGTTCAAAATCATGCATTAACAAATTCAACTTGGATTGCTTAATTTCACTAGTGCCTTCGTATATGATGTGTAGTTTATCCCAAACTTCCTTACCAGTAGTGCACGAGGATACTAACATAAAATCATCAAAATTTAAAGCACAGAAAAAGCAATTTAAAGATTTTGCATTCAATTGAGCATTTACTTATTCTTCCCTATTCCATTGATTAAAAGGAATATCAGTTTTAACTCCATTAGTAATACGTAATGGTGATGAATAACAAGTTAAAATCATATGCCACATGCGAAAATCAATCGATTGTAAGAAAATAGACATGCGAGTTTTCCAAAAATCAAAAGACATATTTTTAAATAAAGGAGTTCTGGTGATTGAATAACCTTCCGCAACATTACGATTAGCCATGGATCAAAAAATTCAAAATCTTTTCAAAACTTATTTTATGAATAAAGCTCTGATACCACTTGAAAGTGCTCTGATACCACTTGAAAGTTCTTTAGGGATAATAGGCCCTATTAAACTAGTCCTAAAGCTAATTAAAGAGAGTGGTGAATTGGTTAAAGAAAAAACTTTAAGTAAAGTACAAATCAAAAACACCACAAATAAAAACCAATGCGGAAATTAAAATGCGGAAGCAATAATAAAAAAAGAACACACCAGATTTATAGTGGTTCGGTCAAACCTTGACCTACGTCCACTCCTTGGAGGCACCCTCCAAGTATTGCACTAAAACAAGTGTCTCTCCTTTAGCCCCCACAGCTAGGCGGAGAAGCCCTTACAAAATCACTTCCACCTTCCCCGGTGCGGCGAAGTCGCCGGGTCCTTTGACATCAAAGGGATCTTCTTCTTTGGTGAACTTACCTTGAGTCAAGCCTTGAATCAGATGGTACTAAGGTGTGAGTTCGCCGGAGCAACCGTGTGGAATCCCCTCCACACTCCCTTGAGTCCCCTCCACTCACAGGATCTTCTCCCTCTCAAACTCCACCCTTTCCTCTCTCCCTTTCAAGCTCTCTCTTCAAGTTTCCCCCACAAGAACGAAGCTACAATGGCTGCCAAAGACACTTACAAAAGTTGCAATGCCATAGCTTAAATAGAAGCTCTCAAAACAAGCTCATTAATGCAAGTTGCCGACATTATCATCCAGGATGATAGGCATATCGTCCTGGCCGATTAGTTCAAATATGAGGAAAATCGTCCTGAACATCGCCCTGAAATGAAGTTAGACGATGTCAATTGTCCAGCACATCGGCTTGGACGATTTTTCGATCGTCCAGGGCTAATTGCTTTCCTTAAATTCCAGAGAAATTATGGAAAATTTGTCCTGGATCGGCCGGGATGATATTTATAGTCCAGGCCGATCCTCTGGACGATGTCCAAAAATAGGTTCTTTCTAAATAGATTTGGAGCAGATTCTTGCTGAATTGAGCCTATCATCCTGGCCGATATAAAATCGTCCAGGATGATGTGTTCTGAACAATGACGGCTTCTTTAATGAGGATGCTCTAATTAGGGTTTCTGCTTTTGGACAGGTTGTCCAGGCCGATATAAATATCGCCCGGGATGATATTACCAAAAATAAAAAAACTTTAGGGTCCCGTTAGAAACTCTTCCAAGTTACAAAGTATCAGGACCCACACCAAATACAATAAACTTAAGAAAGAAAAAAGTGTACAAACTAACTCAGACCTAGTCTTCCCAATCTTGAGCTGGCTCCAAATTGCAGTCCGATCGTGTGAACCTGGAATATCAGTACATAAAACAGTCGTAGAAAAAATGTTTGCTATCATCAAAATCATAAAACATTGATCCGCATCACTCTGCCTTGCCGGGTGTGGAAAAAAGACGTGTTTGTAAAGGCTTCTCCGCCTAGCTGTGGGGGCTAAAGGAGAGTCACATTTTTAGTGCAATACTCGGAGGGCGCCTCCGGGGAGTGGACGTAGGTCGAGTTAACCGAACCACTATAAACCCTTGTGTTCTTGTTTTTTACTGCTTCCACTTTTATTTTCTTCCGCACTTATTTTTGTGGTGATTTGGTTTGTATTCGGGCTTTGCTTAAAGAAAATTTTTAAATACCAATTCACCCGCCTCTTGGTTTGCCTTGGGCCAGTTCTATAGGGCTTAACATGCTTAACAAACTTTCAGATCGTACTATATAAATATCTATCGTACTATACGATTTACCTGAAATTTATAAATTTTAAGTATTTGAACATTTCAATTCACTCAACTTACTACTCCTTCAAACATAGACACTTTAAACAATGGCTGCTGGAAGCAAACATGGCAGAGTAACTAAGGGGAGCTCCTCCTCCTCTCATCATTTTCACTATCATTTACTGTCTACAAGGGATTAAGATTCATATTACAATTAAATTGATACAAAAATTACACCTCAAATGTTAAATCAAATAGACCTAAACTTCGAGGTAATGAACCTCTTTGCCTCCACTATTAAATTTCTTCTCATACTAGCTATTTCCTACAATTATGAACTTTTTTATGAATTCTTAGCCAACCATAGGCTAAATCTAGAAACCTCTACAATGAATTCCTTTGTTTGTTGACAACACATAGTAATCACCAAGGCTAATCTAGTAGAACATATTAGTATTTCTATTGAAGGACCTCGTCCACAATCTCTTATCTCAAAAGACTTTGACTAGACTTCTATCAACTTGATCTTTATGAATGTGCCCATAAACCAACATTAATTACTAGTCCACACTTTAAATTAGAATTCTTGCGTTATCTAGTATATCCTTAGAACCTCAATTATAACCAAAGTTGGGGATCAAGTTAACATAACCCCACTTCTTTTTATCGTTACCTACCTCATAATGTCAAATACCCTATTTGATGAAGACAAAATAATTCTCAATTATATCTAAAATATGACTCATATTTGACATCAAAGTACCTGAAGAAAATAAATTTTGCCTTTGGACACATCATAGGATATATTCCAGACAACAAAATACCAAATTAATTATCCTACTCAACTCGATAATGTTCATATTTTTTATACGGATGCCTCCTTCCATATCCATTTCCATAAGAGGAAAGAGAACACAGAGATAGAATTTGATGAAGAAGGGGCAGCTTCACTCATAGGTGGACCTCCACCGCCACCAATACCACATGCACCTACCTACCTTGCATACCCTCATTATGATATAATCCAACAGCGTGAGTGATTAGAAACCAGGATGGATTATCACAATCAATTATAATAATAGCAATACAAGGATGATATGAGATGGTTTAATGAATGGTTTTCCTCGATTGACAAATAATCTTACTCCATCCATCAATACTTTCAAACAACACCACCACCTGATCAAGATCCAACTTACCTACAGTGTTTATTTATTTTGTCTTACTAGTTTTTCTTGTACTATTCTCTTTGTTTGATTGTTCCTACTGGTGACATCAGAAAGGGGAGAAAATATAAATTTTATTATATTTAAGCTTAATAGAATCTTGTGTTTGTGTTACTTTGTTTTTTTTTTATTTATTGTTGTCTTTCATTAAAAAAAGGGGGAAATTAAGAGAAAAGTACTTTTATCTTTCCTATCAACTAATATTGTTTGACATCATTAAAAAGGGGATATTGTTGCAATCTAGCACCCAAGTCTATTATTTTGGTGATTATAAATATTATTATTTAAATTTTAACTTTTCTCATTAAATATTTTAGATATTTCTTCTATTGGTAAGCACTAACATTGAAGGAAAGACATACACCACTCAAGGGTACTAAAAGATCAAGAATAGGTAGAATTGGAATGTTAAGTAAACAAAGTATATAATTTTACTTTCTTTATTTTCTATTTCTTGAGACTGGCTACATAAGAGAGTATATAAATTGGGTAACCGTTCAAATACACACAGGTGGAGTGAGTTAAATTTTAAAAATTAAAATTTCTACAGTAAACATAATGTATGACTTATCATCATACTGTACAAAAAGTTTAGAAAGAATAGGACTTAAGAGTTAATTAAAATTTTAATTTTTTTGAACTTATCATACTATACAATCTGGATCATCTTATATGATACGTTATGATCTGAAACCCCTAACTGCCAGATTAATTTAAGTAAGATTTTGAAATTTAATTTTTGAGCTAATTATATTATAAATGTTAATTATACTGTATGAATATTTATATATTACTTAAGTAAACCCCAATAATTAGTCAATTAAGTCATGGTTTAATTAATGATAGTGGATAGCATTATATGATATTCATCGTACTAAATGATTAACATAGATGAAATTTGGTCATTCCAAAGATCATACCAAATGAAATAAGGATTTTTTTTTTAAGTAATCGTATCTACAATATTAATATTGTACTGGACGACCTACTTGAAATCAACTAACCATATTATACAATAATAATAATACATAACAATTAATAGAGATGCTTTTCAGTCATCCTAGGATTCATCATGTATAAATAGTGGAAATCAAAGAGATTGTACAAGATGATCTATGGATCATAATATATGATGTGTTCAAATTAATTGAATAGTTTATTCGGATGAGTGTTTTACATTATACTAGATGTGACAAGTTTTGAATTTATTCTACTGTATGAACATGAATCGTACTATACGAACGGTGATGGCTTACTTATTCTAGAGTGTGGCAAAAACTTTGCAAGGTTAAATGGGAGGTTGAGCCCTACATTTCTTGGGGTCTTGGTGAAGGTAATGTTTTCTTTTGGCAAGATCGTTGGTTAGGTAAACACTTTATTGATTATGTTTTGAATTCTTCCTCCATTGCTTCGATTAAGGTTAATTCTTTCTTTAATGATAATTGTTGGGATTATGAGTAACTTACAAACATTACTCCTAATTTTATTATTCATCAAATTCTTAATTTGCATATCGATACTGATTACAAGGATATTATCTTATGTGATTTATCTAATGATGGTGGTTTTCACTTAAAGAAGGCTTGGCATATTTTTAGAGCTAGGAGAAATAGTGATAATATTTACTCTTTAATTAGGCATAGGAGCATCCCTATTACTGTATCTGTCTTTGTTTGGAGAATTCTTCATAAATTTATTCCCATTGATTATTATCCTCATCAAAAAATGTTTTATGTAGCCTTCAAAGTGTCAATGTTGTTACCACATAGAGAATATGCATCATGATTATATTTTTGGCCCAGTTACTATTAAACTTAGGTTTATTTTGATGATTTATTTTAGTTAAACTTCTTTAATGTTTATTAGTCTCTTAAATCTATGCTTAATGCTTGGTTCGTCAATTCTAAAGGACACATCCGTACTATTATTCCTTCTGTCAAACTTTGGTTCCTATGGTTGGAGAGGAATAATTCTCTTTTTAATGATGTTCGGATGAATCATCATAAGGTTATTTAAAAGTTAAATGATAAGGTTTGGTCTCTTTTTGATGTTAATCTGCTCTCTTTGAAGAACTTTAAGAACTACTATTTTGTTGGGACCGCTTTAGGCCTTAATTTGGAGGGTTTTCCTACTGCTTTAAAGGATAATATAATTTATTGGTTCAAACCCCCTATTAATTTTTTTAAATTAAATGTGGCGGGTGCTAGAAGTGGCTCTTTAGTGGGCTATGGTTGAGCTATCAGAGACAGTAATGGTAGTCTCAATGTGGCTTTTGCTGGTCCTATCCTGAATGGTAATAATTTTCCTGCTACCACCATAGCTACTCTTTATAGTCTTAAGGTCTACATCTCTCTTAATTTAACTAACATTCTTATTGAGATGAACTCTATAAAAGTTTGAAAGGGATGTTAAGCCTTATGAACTAGTCCCGAGGCAAACCAAGAGGGAGGGTGTTTTGATATTTAAATCTCCTTTAAATAAAAGAGAAATCTTTTTATATCTTACAACGAAAATGAATTAAATTAATGATAAAAAGATCAATCAGAGATTTCACCCAAGCAATTAATCACAACAAAATTAAAGTGTAAAAATAATAATAGAAAGAGCACACCAGATTTATAGTGGTTCGGTCAAACCTTGACCTACATCAACTCCTCGGAGGCACCCTCCGAGTATTGCACTAAACTCAATGTCTCTCCTTTAGCCCCCATAGCTAGGCATAGAAGCCCTTACAAAATCTCTTCCACCTTCCCCAGTGCGACAGAGTAGTTGGGTCCTTTCACACCAAAGAGATCTTCTTCTTCCCAAAACATCCCTCAAGACGACCCTTGAATCCGATGGTACTAAGGTGCGGGCTTGCCGGAGAAAGCGTGTGAAACCCCCTCCACACTCCCTTAAAACCCCCTCTAAGGATCTTCTCCCTCCCTCAAGATGACCCTTGAATCTGCTGGTATTTCTATCATTCTGTACAATAAGTATAATTTTAGCTCAATCAGCCAGACTGATTTGGGATGAAAATAAGGAAATTTTTTCATATCATCCAGGATGATAGTATGTCATCCTATACGATTTGTTCAATTCATATAATATCATCAAGTACATTACCCTGGATGGAAGTCTAGATGAAGAAAAATTGACTTAATCATCCAGGCTGATCTCGCATTCATCTTGGCCGATTAGTTCAAAACATCACAGATTGTCCATATAATCCCCCTGAATGGAAGCAGGATGATACTTTATCATCCAGGAATAACTAAGGTTTTTTGAACTGATCATCCCGGCCAATCCTGAGTTCGTTCAGGATGATCTGATTGAGAAATCAAATGTTAATTGCTTTTCTTAATTATCAAATCAATTTAGGCAAAATTCTATAGTATCATCTAGGCTGATGTCCTGGATGATAATTAAAAATAAAATTACCTAAGCAGATCTGGCAGTTGATTCTTTCTGATTTGAGTCTATCATCCCGGCCAATACGAATATCGTTTAAGACGATGTGCTTAATATCGGCAGCCATAACCAGGATATCCTAATTAGGGTTTCTATTCTTTGACTGATCATCTAAGATGATTTATGGAACATCCTGGATGATGTGACCAAAAGCAAAAAAAATCTAAAAAAAGATAGAAGAAAAATCCCCCAAGTTTGTTTGTGCAAAGTTACAAAGCAAGCTTACACCCTTACAGGACAAGACTCAAGAAATCAAAAAATACATCAAGGAAAATTATAGAAAAAATAGTTCTACTAAATCATGAGCTCGAGTTGCAATAATCTCCCCCTTTTTTATGATGACAAATATTTACTGGTTGAATTTGTAAAAATTGAAAACATTTTCTCCTAATCTCCCCCTCACTCGAATAGCCATGTAAAAAAAAAATTTTTTTTTTATTATTATTATTACTATTTAAAAGGAGGATACAAATATAACAATACTGATATAAATACAATAGTACATTCTCCCCATTTGACATATCAAAAAGAGGTGTGGCATGAACAATCAGGACAATAAAAAAATGATTAAAAGAAAAAAAAATGATCGCTGATTAAGTGAAGAAAAAAAAAATAAATTTTCTTAAAATGAGAAGTTACCTCTTGATTTTGTTCAAAAACTCAGAAAGGAATGTATTGACAATGCACAACCCAGAAATGTTAGAAATTCAAAAAATGTTAATCCAAGCTCAAGTCCTTTTAAAGGCTCAAAAACTTTTTAATCCAATATCTATATCAGTGAACAAATTAAAAAAAGAAACACTTATTTTTTTTTTCAAAACTCCTTCTATAAAATCATCTAATAAAAGATTAATGCAAGAATTGGTGAATCAGAAATCATAATTTTCAAGCTCAAGTATCAATAGTATCAAGGGTTTTATTAAGCTTTAAGAAGTACAAGAATGGTAAGCATTATATTTTATGGGCTCTTTTATACCTCATGTCAATTAGTTAGTGCGCTGCACATCTTTTGATTTTTGATATACTTTGTGTATCCCTATTTTTTTAGTTTTGGCATCATTGGCTAATTTTTTTTTAAATATGCTACCTTTCTAAAATCTTAAAAAAAAAAATTTAAACTCATCCTATTGACAAAATGAACTACTTGATTAAGTAAATTATGAGGTAGGCTCAACAACTTGTAAAAGATTTCTATAAAATAAATAAAAAGTATGGAGATGAAAAAGATCAATTTCAAAATCCAATTTATAATATGATGAAGATTTTGAATCAAAAGTAAAATAACCTCTTAAAAGAAAGACAGAAAGAAAAAATCATGAGTTTCCTACCTTCACTATTTTTAGAGAAGTCAATCATAACTTACGTAAGAATTCAAGAAAAATAGGAGGTAGGTTTTTCATTTTAGAAAGATGAAAAGTATGTGTTGATCAGAGAAAACTTCACAAAAAGACAAATTTTGAAAAATAATCATGTAAAAGAAAAAGAACAAAAGATAAACAAATAAATAAATAAACTTAAAGAAAACACAAAAAACAAACAAAAAAACAACAAACAAAAATACGCATATACAAACAAAAAACACACAAACAAGGGTTTAACAGTCATTTTGCTCCTAGTCTGATGATTCAAAAGCTAGCTCTACCCAGGAGATTTTTTGCTTTTCATTGCTTGCCCTTTTTTCAATTTATTTAGCTTTACCCTTTTCTGTAGTAGAAAGAGAGGGGAACTGCTAGATTTTAGAGAGAGAAACTACCGTTAGAGAGAGAAATTATCGGATTTCAAATTTTTGATTTCATAGTTTTTCTATAACCCTCATCGCTGGCTCTTAGTGAAGACGGCGGAAGGCTGCCGACCACCGGTCGGCACACTTAATAGAAATGGAAGATCAAATGGAAAATTAGAGAAGAAGGTAATCGTCTCCAGACGTTTCTATATTCAGAAGCAAATAACGTGCATGCTAAAATGTCTGCAAGACCTCTAGTTATTAGAGATGTAAGTGAAACACCTATGAAGAATAATGTCGATGCTGTGGAAGGTAAAGGTAAGAATATTTTGATTACCTCTAATTGCATTACTCTGCAACTTCAGAAATCTGGTGCAAATTTGAATCAGAAATCTAACGATATGGAAGTTTCTCATAAAAAATGAAGATTTATGATAATAAATTCGGTTGTTCAAATGCCATCTCTGACCTATGGCCAGCGATAAATGCGAATATCGAAGGATGTTAAGAATAAATCTTATCCTGATGATAAGCAACCTTCTGTTCTTTGCACTGAATTACCTGTTAAGTCTTTCATGCAATCCGAGAATATTGAGAAGAATAGCTGTGATGCTACAGCAAAGGATACTATAAATTATCCTAAGGAAAGCTTTCTTAATGCCTGGAAGAAGACTCAGCACATCAAGCATAACTATAATATGAAATCAACTCCTGTTTCTGATGATTGAATTGTAGTGGTTATGAATTCAGAATGTGAAAAAGCTAATTCACACATTTTGAGAAATTCATTGGTTATTAAAGTCTTGGGTAGCAACACCCCTTTCCAAGTCTGCAGCAGAGAACTTCGGAGGCAATGGTCAAGATTTGCGAATTTCCATCTCACAACTTTGGGCCCTAATTAGATCCTCTGTTCCATTACCAAGCCTGAAGCTGTTCAAGAAATCTTAGAAGGAGAACCATGGTTTATTGGAGAAAATATTATTGGCTGGGACAAATTGTCCCCTTCATTTTCCCCTGAATCTCTTAAAGGACTTACATCACCTATTTGGATTCGTATGCCATGTTTACCTTTACACTGTTGGGATGAACAAAATATTTCTAAAATTTCATCTATGATAGGAGTTCCTTTATATCTTGATGGCAATTCATTTAAATGGGGAAAGAGGGAGTAAGCCAGAGTTTGTGTTCGTATTGATCTAGATAAAAATTTACCTAAAGGTGTTAGGATTGAATGAATGCATGGTAGATCATTCCAAAAGGTAGAATATGAGAAGATCTCATCTCTGTGCTATCACTATGGTAAAATTGGCCATCTAAAGAACACATGCCCACTTACCAATAACACTTCTACAAAAACATTTGTTTCTGTTTCTAATGTAAGGGAAGAAGGGGTGAGTCATGAAGGAGGGAACTCAAATGAGCATGATGAATTAGGACCTTGGATACAGGTCAAATTCAGGAATAATAAAGGGTTCAGAAAAATTGGAGGTATATCGAATCAGAAAACAAAAATTAAGAAGGATCCACCTACTCAGACTGATTCCATCATAGAAGAAGGTGAGATCATTGAACCACAAAGCAATGTTGTTGTTAAGAGTAAAGAATCTGATGCTAAGTGTAACTCACTTGAATTAATGAATACTAACAACTTAAGTTTGAAGAACAATTTCAGCATCCTGGAAGAAACTATACAAGATACAAGCATGGGAGATACTATGGAGACTGGTGGTACTACAGAGCAGGTTGAAAGAGAGAATCTGCCTCAAGTTTTTAATATTATTATATGCACTTCTCCTGATAATCCAATGAAGCAAAATGTGTTAATAACAAATGATGTTATTACATGTGATAATGTAATCAAAACAGCATCAGGAAAATTAAAGTTAGCTAAAGAGGTCAGAGATTTGGGCCCTATGGATACAATTAGTAAGAATAGAAGAGGAAGTAATAAAAAAAAAAAAAGAAAGGTGGGGATTCTTCCCCTCCTAGAAATTAATGGCTTCCCTTATTTTCTGGAACTGTAGGGGGGGCCAAAAAGAAGGAGGCTTTTCTCTATCTCAATGAGATAGTGAAAGATTATGAAGGTTGTTTTATTGGTCTTGTAGAGACTAAAATCTCAAGCTTTGTTAGACTTGATGTTGACAAAGTTATTGGAAGGGAGTGGGATTTCTTCCACCATCCTGCTGAAGGTACTTTAGGTGGAATCATTATTTTATAGAACAGAAATAATGTTTCCTTTGAAGTTATGGATCATTCTTCTCAAACTGTTATTGGAATGCTTAAATCTCCTTTGTTTGGATCTTGGATGGTGGGAACCATGTATGCTAACAAGGATTATCATATAAGGAGAAGTTTATGGGAGATGCTTGAAAAAGCTACTAAGGAAGACATTCCTTCAATTTTTGGAGGAGATTTCAATTGCTCATTATCTAATGATGATAAGAGAGGTGGCAAGAGGGATGAAATTGTTTATGACTAACAATGATTTTCATGATGTAGGTACTGTTGGTCTTAAATACACTTGGTGCAATAGCAAGGAAGGAAATATGAGAATTTGGGAAAGACTTGATAGATTCCTTCTCAATGCGGTTGCTCCTCAAAAAGTTCCCTTGTCTCGTGTTAGACAGTTAGCAAGGATTGTTAAGAGTTGCTAATTGCATGTTTTACATTCTTGCAACTTGTATAGTTTTGATGATTCCAAATATTATTGTTTTAATTTTTGTTATCTCCTAACACTTTTTGGAAGATTTGTTTTTGCTCTTGTGTGTACTAATATTTTAGGAAATTTGACCTCCAAACTAATGAATTCTTTAAATCCAATTCAGCATGAGATAGTTTATAAATTGAAGCTTGTATTTTTCTTTGAATTCAGTTTGAGAGGGGGTGATTATAATTGTGTAAATAAACACACACACACTTAAGAAGATCTTTAAAAATTATACTGATCGTAATGGACGAACACAATTCGTACGGGATGATCAAGTCAATTATCTCCTCGAAAGAGGAATGGAACGAACAAGAAGCGAAGAAAATTTTTCTAAGTCCTGATCGACCAGGATGAATTTCCTATTCATCCCAGTACGAAATGGGCTCTGGAAAATTTTTTTTCAGACGAAATTCATATTTGTGCCAAGACGAAATGCTCTCTGGAAAGTTTCATCTAGACGAACTCCAATACATCCCAAGATGAAATATCCTCTAGAAAATTTTTGTTCAAACAAAATCAATATTCGTGCTAGGAAGAAATGTCCTCTATAAAAATTTTGTCTGGACGAACTCATATTCTTCCCAGGATGAAGCGCACAGACTCTTAAAAATTTGGCAACTTCCTGCAGTTTTCGGATTCATACTGGACGAACCTTGTTCGTACGGGATGATTAATGTGTATGAAGTCAGTTCGTACCAATATACATTGGGTTCGTTTCCAATTAAATTAAGTATTATCGTCCAGGATGATCCAGGATTGCACGGGACGATCCACTGCTAACAGACTTAAATTTTAGCACTGTTTGGACGGTTTTTTATTTCTTTCCTTTATAAAGTCCTGTATAAATTGCCACTTAATCTTTTTGCATACTGATCTTCATGCCTACTGAAAGGAAAGTCAATGAGAGAGTGCGAGAGAGTGTTTGAAGGAGGATTCTTACTACTGGAGCGTGAAGGTTTCACTTGGTACTCAAAGGTAAGAGTCTCAACTTGTGATTTTTTATTACTTCACTCTTTTCTCTCATCCTTCTAGATTTCTTATGAAGAAGATCTATCAAAGAGATCCAGTTTTCAGCCGACACTTAAGGAGTATGAACAAACGAAGGATTCTCTGCCCACACTAGGTAAGTGTGAAAGTATGAAGGGTTCTCTGCCCACACTAGGAAAGTTTAAAAGGATGAAGGGTACTCTGCCCACACTAGGAGAGTGTAAAGGATGAAGGGTTCTCTACCCACACTAGGAGAGTGTGAAAGGATGAAGCGTTCTCTGCCCAGACTAGGAGAGTGTGAAAGGATGAAGGGTTCTCTAACTATACTGGGAGAGTGTGAAAGGACAGACGGTTCTCTGCCAACACTAAGAAGAGTGTAAAAGGATGACGGTTCTCTACCGCACTGGGTAGTGGTGGAAGAGAGTTTTGTAAAGGCTTCTCCACCTTGCTGTGGGTGCAAAATGAGAGTCACTAGTGGTATTAGTGCAATACTCGAAGGGTGCCTCCGGGGAGTGGATGTAGGTCGTGTTTGACCGAACCGCTATAAATCTCGTGTCTTTTATTTTTCCGCTACACTTATTTTTGTTTTACTATTTCTAACTTGTGGTTGAAAAATCTTTTTCTATAAACTTCACTAAAGTTAAAATTCTCAGTTTTAAAGTTTAAGAGATGGTAAAATTTTTAATTACCAATTCATCCCCCCTCTTAGTTAGCCGCTGGGACATAAGCTTAGGTTTAACAACCTAATTCATATTGAACAAGTTTTAACAAGTGGTATTAGAGCTTTATTTCTAAATCATAAGTTTAGACTACTTTTTGAGTAACGTAGATGGCTACATTTAGAAAGCAAAATACACTTGAGAGTTATTCTATAACACGACCTCCATTGTTCGGTAATATTCCTTTTGATTTTTAGAAAACCCGCATGTCTACATTTTTACAGTCACTTGATTACTGTATGTTGATCTTAGTTCAAGAAGGGTATAAAAAACCAACTAGACTAGTTGACGGAGTTAGAGTTGAAACACCTTTTGTGGACTGGATAGTAAAAGCACGTGACTTAGCATAATTAAACATTAAATGCTTGAATAGTTTCTTTTGTGCACTTAAATCAGAAGATTACATGCAGGTTTCTAGAATTATTGGTAAAATTTTAAAAGTTAAGGTATTTCATTATAATGCCTTCCTAATGGTTGGCACTAGAGAGAGAAGCTAGAGAGAGAAGCTGTGCGGCAGTTAAGAAATTTTAAATTTTCAAATTTCCGATTTTTGCTGGTTTGGCGAAATTTCCGTGATGCCGGCAGAATCGACGGCGACTACTGATGGTCGCCGGAGATCAATCATCAACAAGAACTCAGGCTATTCGGTCATTTCGGATACGAAGATGTTTCGTCCTTTGAAGATCTGTGAACCTACTGATATTTCGATAAAAATCTCTGCTCCTGTAAGTGGTAAGGGAAAACAAATTTTGGAAGAAGATCTGGATCCTTCAACTCCGAAGGATAATGTTGTTAAAGATGTTTCGTCTACATCTGGATTGAAAATCTATGTCAACAGATTTGTGAATAATCTTCCGAAAATCTCTACTTTAAATCAATCTGTTTCTAACGGATTGGAAGACAACCTGGGAACTGTTTGTGGAAATGTGATTGAAGAAGGGTGTCTAAACAAGGATCTTAATAACAAAACTATGGATGCTGGAAACCCAATTTTTAATCCTTGGATTAAGAAGCCTAACATCAAGATCAATCCCGCTAATTTTCATGATTTCCTTTCAGATGGTGGAATGGCTGTAAAGTTAATCGAAGCCAATGTTAAAGCAAATGCAGAGATTCTGAAATTCTCTGTGGTGGTAAAAGTTTTTAGAAAAGAGATTCCTTTTTATGTGGTGGCTGCAGAACTTCGTCGACAGTGGCAACAATTTCGGAAGTTTCATAAAACTTCTCTTGGCCTTGGGTGGGTTCTTTGCTCATTCCTATCTTTTGATGCAATAGATAGAATACTGGAAGGTGGACCGTGGTTCGTCAATGGTCATATTGTGGGAATTGATAAATGGAGTTCATCTTTTTCTCCTTCTTCGTTAAAGGGTCTAACCTCTCCTATTTGGGTTAGAATGCCTCAACTTCCTTTACTTTGTTGGGATGAGGATAATGTGGCAAGAATTGCATCAATGATTGGAACACCCTTGTGGATTGATGGCAACATGTTTCAATGGAATAAGAGAGAATATGCAAGAGTTTGTGTTCGCATGCCTCTTGATAAAAAATTTCCTCTTGGAATTTGGGTGGATGGTCTTGAAGGTCGTTTTTTTCAAAAAGTAGAATATGAGAAGATTTCTACTTTATGCTTCAAATGCGGGATGATTGGACACTCGGAAAATGAGTGTAAGATGGTTGGTAATAAGAATTCAGCTAAAGATGTTCTTCCTCAAGATAAATTGGTTCAACCTGAATTGATTCCAGGCGGCAATAAAGATAATGTTGAAAACTGCTCTTATGGTCCTTGGGTTTTAGTGGAAAATTTGAAAAAAAAAGAAAGTCTTTGATTATAAGAACAAAAGTGGCAAAATTGGCAACAATCATAAATCGGTGGCTAAAACTGTCAAAGTTTTTAAGCCTATCATTAAAAATCCCATTGCTGCAATGGTAGAAATGGAATCTGGATTGGCGACCAACAGGGAGATTGATGTAAATGCATTATCTGGAAATATTGCTGGAATAACTAATTCTCAATTAGAATCAAATTGCTCTGGTCCGGATATAGCTGTTAATGCTGTACAAGGGACAGTTTTGGCTAATAAATTTGGAATTCTTGAAGACATGGAAGAAGACTTGATTGTGAATATATCTCCAAATTTACCTGTCATCAATGAGGTGGAAGAGGGCGAAATTATTACTGATAAAGGCAACGGAACTTCAGTTATTGATACAAACAAAAGTGAAAGTAGGGGTGATTCTTCCAAATTGAAGTTTAAACTTCAAAAGGAGCTGAAATCTTTGGGTAATCATAATTTCTTGAAAAACAACATTAAAGAGGAGTCTAGCAGAAGAATTAGGAAAGGGAGCAATCCCATTTCTAATACAAAATGATTTCATTAACATTTTGGAACTGCAGGGGGGCCAGGAAAAAGGAAGCCTCCCATTACTTGAAGGAAATTGTTAAAGATTTCGATATCTTTTTTGTGGGTTACTAGAAATTAAAACCACTTCTATTTCTAAAATAGAAGTTGGATAGTTGATTGGAAGCAATTGGGAATTTTTTATTGTTCCCTCTATTGGTCTTTCTGGAGGTATGATGATTCTTTGGAACTCATTATTTGTTTCTTTTAATGTATTGAAGTATTCTTCTCAATATGTGATTGGTGAATTGATTCTTTCCAATAAGAAGAAATGGTTAGTTGCTTCAGTTTATGGTAGCAATGATATGTACAAGAGGAAGCTATTATGGAAAGACTTATCTTCTTTTCCTGAAATAGATCTCCCTTTTAACATAGGCGGGGATTTTAATTGTATTTTGTCTCAAAATGACAAAATGGGTGGTAAAAAGTTTGTTTCAAACCAAGGTTCACAAGATATGAGTGATTTTATGAATCTTTGTGATTTCCATGATGTTGGGACAATGGGTCCTAAGTTTACTTGGTGTAATAATAAGAATGGAGGAGCTCGCATCTTTGAAAGATTGGACCATTGTTTGTTGAATTCTAATGCTTTAAATTCGATTCAAATTCCGGTGGTTCGACACCTTGCTAGAATTGCTTCGGACCATAGTCCGATAGTAATTTGTATTTATTCCAATCAGATGAAAAAAAATAAAATAATGAAGTTTGAAGATACATGGATTTCATTTCCAGCTGCTTACAGGATTGTAGCTAATTCATGGAATAAGAAGACCGGAGGGAATGCATTTGATTGCCTCAATCTCAAATTTAAAAGAGCTTTAAGAGCGGTTTATTTCTGGAGTAAATCCAAGAACATTTAGCTTAATTCTTTGAAGGAACAACGTAAGAAGGATATTTCTGAATTACAGGATGAAGAAGCAGCTAACGGTGGTCTATCAGATTTCAAATTAGCTTTATTGAGATCCAAAGTGTTTGAATTTAATTCTACTCTTGGAAGACTCAATACTTGGTGGAGACAAAGAGCAAAAGTTAAATGGGCAAAGGAAGGAGATTCAAATACAAAGTTTTTTCAAGCCTATGCGTCTGCTAGAAGAAGTGGAAATTGGATTCATCAAATCAAAAACTTGGATGGTTTGTTAGTTGAAGATCAAAAATTGATTGAACAGACCTTTTTTCAGTTTTTCAAGGAGAAATGGAGATTCAGGCATTGCAATCTAAACAAGTAGCTAATTCCGTCTTATGTATTGATGCAAGAAGAAAAGGATATGCTATCAGCGGATTTTACTAAAGAAGAATTAAATCTTGTTATACACAATTTGGAAGCCAACATCTCTCCCGGAATAGATGGTATCTCTTATACCTTCATTAAATCTTATTGGCAAATTATTATGATTGATATGTGGAATGCCATTAGTCTTTTCTTTAAATCTAGAATTTTATGTGATGATTGGAAAAAACTTTAGTTATTCTTCTTCATAAGAATAACAATCCGGTTTATCCTTCTCATTATAGACCAATTAGCCTTTGTCTTTCAATCTATAAAATTGTGGCTAAATTGTTAGTGAATAGAATGAAAATTTTCCTCCCTAAAATCATCTCAGAAGAACAAGCTTCATTTATTAAGGGCAGGTCCTTATCTAATCATATTCTTCTTGCTCAAGAAATTTTCAATAAATTTAAATTCTCTAAAGCTAAAAAGGGATTGATGGCTATTAAAATAGACATGGAACAAGCTTATGATAGCATGAGTTGGGCTACTTTGAAGCAAGTTCTTTCTATTTTTGGTTTTCCAATTGGCTTTAGTAACCTGCTCTTACAATGCATTCAAAAACCGAGATTTTCTATTACGGTGAATGGTTATAATTCAGATTGGATTGAAGGAGAGAGTGGATTTAGACAAGTTGTCCCTTGTCTCCATATCTTTTTATATTATGCTCTCAATTACTTTCGGAGGCTTTCTCTCAAAGAGGAAAGAATATTGGCATTAAGATCTCCCCTAATGCTGATAGGATCAATCATTTGCAATATGCAGACGACATTATTGTTTTTTCAGATGCCAATATGAAAAGTGCTAAGAAAGTGAAGAAAATTCTGAAAAATTATGAAGGATGGTCCGGCCAATCTATTAACCATCAAAAATCAGCTTTATTATTTGGGAAAGCTGTAAGAAGAAGAAGGAAAAAGGTTATTTCTGGTTTTCTGAATTTTAAAGTTGTAAATGAAATTAACTATCTTGGCATCAAGATAGCCTTAAGGAGATTGGGTTTTACAGATTTTCAACACTTATTGGAAAAAGCTTCTTGTAAGCTGGATATGTGGGGTAACAAATTTATTTCTTTTGCCGGGAAACTTACCCTTCTTAAATCTGTTTACTTCTCTCTTACTAATTTTGTTTCTTCCCATTCTCCGATTCCCATGAGAGTGTTAAATGATATTGATAAAATGGGAAGGAATTTTTTATGGCAAAAATAAGGAGGGGAATTCGGACTTCATTAAGTAGCTTGGGATAAGATTTGTAAGCCCAAAATGTATGGTGGCCAAGGTATTACTTCTTCTGCTCAAAGAATTGGCCCTTTAAGAGCTAAATTTGCATGGAACTTTATCATAATCCTAATACTCTTCTAAATAAAGCCTTAATTGCCAAATATGGTAAAGATATTTTGAAATCTGAATCAAATAGCTTTTCTTCTTCAACTTGGAAAATTTTGTTAAATGGGGCTTCCTTTCTTAAACATGTGGTGAGATGGAATATCTCTAATGGTTCAAGCATTAATATATATGAAGATGTCTGGTTGTTAGACAAAAAATTGGTAAATTGGCCTACCTTTATTGCTTGTATGGACCATAACTTCATAACTCTTAATCACTTCATTTCTGAAGATGGATGGAATGTTCAAAAACTGAAGGAATTTTTTGGCCAACAGTTATTGGAAATTATCACTACAATTCCAATTTATGCCAATAATGATGAAGACCAATTAGAACTGATGTTTAAACTTTCAGGAAAGTCATTATCTGCTATGATAATGAAGAATAGTTTTATTAATTCTGAAGAAGATGAGAATTGGAAGTGGATCAAAAAATTGCACCTGCAACCACGAGTTGAAACATTCTGGTGGAAGGTAAATCTAAAAGCTATTCCGACTAATGAATTTCTCTGTTACAGAAGAATTTCGGATTGGAATGGGTGCCCGAGGGGTTGTTTATGCATTGAACATATGGATCATGTAATTTCTACATGTTCTTATTTGATTAAAGTTGTTAAAAATACTTATCTCTTGGGGTTTTCAGCTGTCTATTAATAATAACCTGGAGGAAACTTACAAGTATTTGAACGGGTTGGCCAACTCTAATCCATTTTTGGGAAATTTATATTGCTCTATTGTTTTCTTCACCTGGAAAAGCAGGAATAGGCTGATTCATGAAAATAAAGAGAATGGAACTGTGTCCATTGCTGCTAACTCTATTTGCTATGCCATTTCTTCCTATAAGCTTGGTATTTATTCGGATATTTGGGATACTAACCGGCTGAATAAGCTGTCTTATTTTTGTTATCCTCCACCTCCCGAATGGATCAAGCTCAATGTTGATGCTTCCTTATCTAGTAATTACAAAGCTGGAATTGGAGGAGTCATTAGAGATAATAAAGGAAGATTTCTTTGTGCTTATGGATCATCTTGCTTACATTGGGATATTTCTCAATTGGAATTGTATTCTATTCTTTCCTTGAAGAATTTCTTACAAAGATGGATGCTTGAAGCTAAAGGAATTATCATTGAAAGTGATAACTACAATGTTATCAATTTCATTCGGAATTCGGTGAATAAAGGGGATTTCAAAGTGGATCTTGGCCAAGGTATTGATTTCTCTTTTCTTAAAGAGTTTAATCAAATATTATTTCATTGTGTAAATAGAAATGGCAATAAGTTAGCCGATTGTTGTGCTAACATTGCTCGATCTAGAGTTTTTTTTGGGATGATTTAGCCTCTGATAGTATTCCTACTAATTTTATTTCTTTATTAAAGGAGGAAAGTGATAGTATAGCTATCACTTAGCTTTTGTATTTATTTCTTTTTCTAATAAAAATGCTGTGCATCTCCTCAAAAAAAAATAAATAAATAAAGGTATTTCTTTATTTTCTAAAATTATCGAATTAAGGGGATTTTTAGATTTTGATCCAAGTAAGTTCTAAACCTTCTGGAATCACTCCCAAAGGTCTAGAATTACATGAAGGGATATTCCAAGTATTTAGGGATTTTTTGGAATTTTTAAATATTTTTAGTTAATTAATTTAATTAATTGTCAATATTTCTTTAAATTAAATTAATGTCAAATTAGAGGTATAATTATATGGATTTTATTTTTTATAGAATAAGGGTTATGTTATGAGCAATTGAAGGGCTTATTTGATTTTTTAGATTTATTAGGAATTAATTATGATTTGATTAATTTTCCATGCCAAATCTAAGGAGGTATTTTGGGGTTCTTAGTAGCTGAACAAAATAAATTCCATTTCCTCTAAAAATTAGGCTCAAAGATCACCTAATCTCAAGGTCTAATCCCTCTACATTTGGGTGCATGTGGAACTCTCTAAGGTGGTTAATCAAACCACCAAAGGCAACCTCTAGCTCACCTTCAAAAAATTCTAAGTTACTATCGTAGGCTTGGAGAGAGATGAAATCAATGGATATAAACTCCCTATTTGGAGCATAATTAACAAAAAAAACATTCATATCCTGATTCCCATAAGAAAGATCATAAAGTCAATTAGAAACTACGGTTCAAACTATGGTTAATAATCCCAAATAAAGTCAAAGGTATCCTTAAACACTTCAAAAAAAGGAAAGGAAATTTCAACATGTTAGAGACGTGCCCAAGTTTAATTTCCCAATGTCTCAAGCTATGGTGATTTTAATATAAATAGAATTACCTAAAATACCTCTAGGATAGTTAATGAAATTCACTAAGTTTCATGTAGAATCTGAGCTAGAGACCATGAGGTTTTTAAAGAACTCCTCAAGATCTTTTCAATGAGCCTAAGAACACTTAACTTTGCCAAGTGTGTGAGGAGATTTTATTTTTTTTTTTAAGTTTCTTGTAATTTTTGAATTAATTAAATCAAGATTTACACAATCGAATTGCACTTTTATATGTGACACAATCTAATTGGCTGGGCAATGAACTGGGCAAGATTGGCTGCTAATTATGTAAATATGGGATTGATTATAGCCATTAGATTGTTGATTGACTAGCCATAACAAAATAGGATCTAAAATTGTGGGATAAAATTTGAACTATTGATTTAAATATATGTCACATGAACCCGAAGCCATAAACATTCTTCAATGTGATCTAAGAGATCCCTCCAGTGAACTCCTTTAAAATTTCGTAGTAAGGATCGGGACGGAAAGGACATTCAATCCAATGGTGGAAGTCTATTGGATTGGAAGTTCTCTTCACACTTGACCAGATTACCAAGCTAGGGAGCTTGGGAAAGGGTTTTCACAATGTAGAAAGCCGCAACAATTGGGGTTTTCTATCAAAAAACTTGAGAAGATCAAGGAAAATGTTTCTTTTTTAAACACTAAGATAAAAGGAAGGCTAGACATTGGACTTCAAATGAGATGCATATGAGTTTCATTAGAGATAGATCAAACCACTAGTTTGAAAGGGCTGGGAAGTTGGGGATTGAGAGGAAAATGTTCAGGGAGCTCTAGGGAGTGCTTTCAAAATGTTGGAATTAAATAAGGGGTCTAGGTGCGGGTGCCCTACTCAAGTGTTAACTATGAGCTTTGATAGCTGGGATTAATTTGGGTAGTGACTAGATAGCCTAGGTGGAATGGGATATCATCCTAAAGTATCGTAAGCTCAAGCCTAGCAAAACTAGGCTCCAGAAACCTTTGGGTAAAGCTCAAGGATGGGGGACCACTAAAATCATTTTCTCATTCATTTCAGTCACTTCCAGCCAGGGTTTGGGTCATCTCAAGTTAGAAAGGATACTGGGTATTAGGTGAACTTATCCTTGAGCTCAATTGGGTAGGAGGAAGCCCAATTGCTAGAATAATCTTGAATCAAACCAAACATGTATAGTTTGGGTCAACTTGGGTGTGACCTGAGTCAAATCAGTTGGTGGGATTGAGGTGAAAGGTGCATTAAATCAGGGGATATCCAATGCAAGTGCCAATTCGATCTAATTTGGTCTACATTGGGCTAGCCTAAGGGTTTACATAAGTCAACCCAAGGGTCAGGCCGACTAGGGTAGGTATGTTGGACCGAGGGCCACCTAATTGAGGTGTTTGTTTAGCTAACCCAAGTGGGCCTAAGTAATTGGTTCTTAAGATGGGTCTCCTAAGAACCTAATGCTTCACCCAATGGGTTTGGGTATGCTTGATAAAGCCTTGGTTGAAGGGTTTTAATGGAGGGGGAGGGGGGGGGACACATGTGTTTTTGTTAAAACATGTTTGAATTGGTCAACCAAGTTGACCTAGGGTCAAGGGTTGGGTCAATTGAATTAAAATTGATCATATGAACTCAATGGAAGAGGTCCCAAGTCAAGGGGAGCTCATTATAATGGGTATTTAAACCCTTAAGGGACACTTTGGTTAACCATAGTTGACTTGGTCAACTAGGTCAAATTAAAGGGTGGATTTGGGTCAGTATGTTCCTAATGATATTTATGTTCTATTGGGCTGCAGGGCCTTAAAATGAGCTCAAATTTAGTAGGTTGATATTATAGTCATATATAAATAACATGCTCTTAATAGACCACAAATCAGAGGTCATTTATCTGGGTTTTAAGGAGACAAAAAAAATCACCTAGAAAGGGTTTCAATACTTTGGTCCTTAACCTTAGAATTTGGTTTGGAAACTTGGATTTGAAATGGATTTTGGACTTGAATGGTTGATTTTGAGTTTTCCATCTTAATGACAGCTAAATGAGTGGATGAGATTGATTGGATATGATTTAAAGGTTGGTTTAAGGTTAAACTGGAGATTAGAAAGAAGAATTGAATTTTAATTCAATTAGAATTGATTTTTTTTTTGAAGAAAGCATAAAATGCATTATCAATAAAGGAAAAACCTAGAGATAGCATCCTTCTGATTCCTCCTTTATAATTTTAAGAAATGTAGGACGAATCTTATTCATGGTTACATCTTCCCAAACAAAAGAAGAAAGAATAGCATAGTTAGCACAAAAGTCCGCTAACTTATCACTATCTCGTCTAATCCAATTACAAATGACATAATTGAAGTTTTTTTGTAAAAGATAATTCTTCCATACCTTGCTTTCCTATTTTGATCTCCTTATAGATGAATTTAATGATGTTGACATTGTCTCCTTCGAAGATAATACCTTTATACTCAAGCATCCAATCTTTGATTACTTCATTAATTGTTTTAATAGCTAATAACTCCAAATGAGCTATGTCCCAATGAACACAAGATTTTCCAAAAGCCAACAACAATCTGCCTTTGTGATCATGGCATACTCCTCCTATGCCTCCATTGTATGAGTAAAGAAATGAAGCATCAAGATTGAATTTTATCTAATTAGGTGGAGGAGGATGCCAAGAGTTATCCAACAATACTTGTTTATTGACAACCAAATAGCCAAATATCTGAGGAATACAACTTATAGAAGCGGCAGCATACCCAATTGCTTCGGTTGCTATAAACATAGAGCTTTTCTCTATTTTTCCATAAACCAGCCCACACCTATCCTTCCAAAAGAAATATACTGTGTTATAGAAAAGATTGATCATAAATAAATTCTATTTCTCCAGCCAATTACATCTTTCTTAAAATGATTGACAGCTCTTAATTTCAAATCCCCAATTGTTTAATTGATAGAACACTTCATTGATCTTAATGCAGCTGTTAGAGATATGATGTAAATCTTCAATTTCATTACAACCTCTAGGACAGAGATTTTTATCTTGTAAATCTTCTATAGGAAAGAAATTGGAATGTTGGTATAGAGTTGTTAAGCATTCTCAACCAGAAGTTTTCAACTCTACCATTGAGTTTAGCTTTGCTAATCCACTTCCAGTGAACTTGATTAGGGATAGAGTCTTCCATTGCCAAAGTAGCCAAGGTTGATATGGATTTCCCAGAAGAAGTTTTAATTAGCTCTATCTAAACTTCTGTAAGCTCAAAAAAGATTTTAATGTTACAAATAAACTCCACAAGGTCTTTGCGCATCTTCTTTCCAGTTCATGAATATTCCATCTACCTTCAGTGATGAGCTTGTTAACTATTGCAGTTTCTTCATCAATTCCTTTTGGAACTATAAAAGTTGGCCACTTATTAATATTTTATTCTGGTATACAGATATCTTCAAAGATATCAATAGATTCCCCTCTTGCAATGATCCACTTGACAGCAGGTTTAAGAGCTTTCCATCCATCCAAAATCAATTTCCAAGCTACAGAGTTATTTTTCCTTCCACCATTAAGGTTCCAAATGTAACCATATTTCAAATAAAGAGTTTTATGAAGCAAAGAATCTTTATCTTGAATGTAATTCCAAGCTAATTTAGCTCTTAGTGGACTAATCCTTTTTGAACATGACTGTAAGCCACGACCACCCATATCTATCGGCTGACACAATGTGTTCCAATCCACCTAATTAAGACCTTAGCCTCCATCACTTTTATTCCATATAAAGCTTCTACAATGCTTCTCTATCTCATATAATAAACTCTTTGGAATTAAAGAAAGAGTAGAATGGAAAGTCGGGTAAGAGAGCAGTACCGATTTAACAAGTGTAATTCCATGATACGACGCCACCATTTTTGTTGTTACACCAAGTATACCTTGGTCCAACAAAACCAACTTCATAAAGATCATTGCAAGCTAAGAACTACTTCATCTCTTTAGAGCCCAAAGAGAGATAAAATCTTCTTCCTCCCCTCTTATCATCTTTTAAGAGTAAACAATTGAATTCTCCTCCCAATACCAAAGGCACATTAGTTCTGGAATATTTTTCCAGATTTTCCCATAAATTTCTTCTTTTGTAAGCATCTGTGCTCTCATAAATAGTGGCCACCCTCCATTTCCCTTTATTAGGGACTTCTAATTCACCAATTTTAAACTGAGAAGAGAATTCCAGCATCTTGAAGGAAGCAATATTCTTCTTCCAGATAACTACTATACCACCTAAGAGACCAATGGAAGGGACATGCAGAAAATCCCACCCATTGCTAATTAAAGAAATAACATCCCTATTATCAAAGGATTCCAACTTTGTTTCTAATAATCCCACAAAAAAAACATCATAATCCCTTACCAACTCCTTTAGATATAGAGAAGCCTTTCTCTTCCTAGTTCCTCTACAATTCCAAAAAATTAAGGAATCCATTTAATGGTTAAGAGGGGAAGAGTTCCCCACTTTGACCCATAGTTCACCTACCAATTTTCTAGTTCTAGTAGCCAATTTAATAGGCCCTAAACTTTTCAATTGTTTAGCACCTTTTGATCTTTTTTACTAGTAGAGGAGCATCCATCCAAGTTACTGTCATTCAAAACTTCAGCAGTTTCTGTTCCAGCATTTGAATCTAATAATTCATTGCCATTATTCTTGTCTGCAACAAAAATCACCCCTTCTTCCACAGAATATTTTAGAATATCAGATCTATTTTTGTTAATAATAGAATTGGTAGAATTTAGATCCATATCAGCAATGGGATCTAAACTCATTTTATTGGACAGTTTTATAGCTCCATCTGTGACTTTCTTATCAACAGATTTCTTAATACAAATCTCCTCATTCTTGGCCATGCCGTCAGAACCTCCATTTAACTGTATAACTTGGCTCTCAATATCAACTTTCAAAATCCCATCATCAGATATTTCCTTCCCAGAGAACTTCTGATTCTCTATTTTGGATTCAGAATTAACAACATCATTTAATTCTTTGATGGCATCATCTTTTGAGACAACTTCTAACTCCCTGCTTGCATTGTTACTATGCGTTTGTTGGTTCACCAGCCTTGGTTTTACATTTCTAAAAGTTTTTTTTACATATCTGACATGTATCCAAGGCCTGTATTTGTTTTAAATTTTGCTGCAAAATCTTCCATCTCTTCATTAACAGCTACATATTTCACTGCCTTAGGTTGATCTCCATTAATTACAACCAGCTTATTGATATTTCTATCACCTTTGGAGCAATTCATTTCCAAGTGTCCAATCTTCCCACAGCTAAAACAAAATGTCGGTAGTCTCTCATATTCAATAGTCAGATAGAATTTGCCTAGGTTGCCTTTAACCCATACACCCAGTGGAAGCTTTTCATCAAGTTTGACACGTACACAAACTCTTGCAAATTTTCTCCTTCCCCATTGGAACATATTTCCATCAACCAAATAAGGTTTTCCTACCATGGAGGCTATTCTGCAAACATTAATTTCATCCCAGCATTGTAATGGGAGATTAGGAAAACGGATCCACATTGGAGCAGTGAGACCCTTGAATGATTCAGGTGAGAAAGCTGGAGACCATTTGTCCATACCTAAAATGTTTCCCTTGACATACCATGGTCCCGTAGTTAAAACTTGTTTCACTCTTTCAGGTTCTTCAAAAGCACAAAGAACCCATCCCATTCTTAGCATAGTTAAATGGAATTTTTTGAAAGCTCCCCATTGCTTCCTCAGTTCTATGCTTATGATGTGGAATGGGATGTTGTCTCCAAATATCTTCAGCACTAGAGATTTTTGCAGTTTGTTAGAATTTTCCAATTCTTTACCAATATGAAGCTTGACAACAGAGCCACCGTTTATAAAATCCTTGCCATATTCCAGTTTAGAAACTTTGATGTTGGACTTCATATTCCATGCACTATTAGCAACTTTGATTGTATCCAACATCTGAGATTCTAAATTTGTTTTTTGGATTGAGTAGTTACCAATATCTCGTTCTTCACAAACATGAACCTTATGCAAATCCGAATCGATTTGATTAAAGTCAATACTTTAAACAGCCAAATTTCCCTCCAAAGCTTCAAACTTGTTCTTGTTGATGTACTCCTATCCATGAATGGGAGCCTTCACTTGAAAAGTTTCCAAGTTTTCCAAATCACCAGTTTTACAGCCAATGTATCCATTTGTTGCCTTCAATTCAGAATTTTCAATCATAATGCCCTTGCCTTTGACGACCACTTCAGGTAGCTTTTTAGGGATTCAGAGGTTCCCCTCAATAACAAGTGGATTATTGAATCTCGATTTGAATTCCTATTCAGAATCTCCAAATGCAGGAGGTGAAAATCCGGCATCTAATCAGGAGACGTTTCTTGACATCAGAGGTTATACTTGATCAACGTTGAAGGAACCACTATCTATAGGTGGCCGGTGTCCCTCGGACGTCTTTTGGCCGGAGCAAAAATTGCACGAACGGGGAATTCAAAAATTGCCTTCAGCGGGATGGACGGAGCAGTCTTTTTCCCGATTAGATTTGATTTTGACTGGGACTTAAATGATTAAAAAGTGGACACCTTCTAATCTTTGGGTCACCAAAAAGATTCTTAGCTGAAAGAATACTAGGTTGGTCCTAGTGACCTCATAGAGAAGTGTGGTCAACAGAGAATTTTTTGGCAAAAGTTTGTTCAACTTTAAAACGAGAGTCAAAAACTTTATTTTGGCAAAAAAAAAATTTGAATGATTTTATTGTCTACCTATTTTTAGCATATAATCTAATAAAAGTTTTTGGGAGGAAAATAGGGCTTTCTCCATGTAAGATCTAGCTCTTTAAAAACTAGTATCTATAAGCTCTAGCTCCTATGGCTGCTAATCACGTACACCTGCATACAAGTAAATAAAAGTCTATACATGGTGTTAAAAAAATGGTACTAAAGTAAACTTATTTTAAGATAAACTGGTACTAAAAAGAATTGTTACTGAAAGATGAAAAAATTAGTGTTGAAAGAAAACTAGTAGTAATAGCTAACACTATAAGTAAAACTACTATTGCACGTATGAGTATTGCTGAAACAAAGAAGTAAATCTACTACTGTGAGTCAATAGCTAATGTTGTAAACATGAAACTGATGCTGGTATCAGGGTATTTAAGTGTGCTAAGCTATATTTTTTCTACTAAAACATAACTAAACCAAATCATTACTAACCCAGGTTTAACGGGCTTGTTCTAATAGAGGTCATAAGTACAACATTAATTCGAGTATTAGAGAAAAATTTCTTAGAAAAAATAACACATCCATGATAACCATGACATCCTCTAATAGAGAACTTAAGACCTATTGAATGATCTGCTTTTAATAGAATGTAGTAAGATCCACACATTAGGGAAATAATCTAGGTTAAAATAACATAACCCTAATTCTCTACTATGGGATACATCTAAGCAAAGTAGTAAGACCCATGTACTAGGGAAAATTCAAAGTAAACAACCATAAACCCAATCCTATAGGCTACTTCTAAGTGAAGCCATAAGACCTGCTATACGGGATACTTTCAAAAAAAGTAGTAAGACCCAACCTTCTAAACTATGCAGGCTACTTCTAATAAAAGCAATATGACCCAACTTCCCAAACAAATGGGATACTTCCAATGGAAGCTATAAGCCCCATTTTAAAACTAAACTTGCTGTCTACTTGTAATATAAAAGCTGTAAGATTAACCTAAATAAATAAAATCTACTTCTAACAACTTTAATTCACTTAGAATCCCTTAGAGGAGACAACCCTTGGCCACTAATCAGATTATAGAGACATTCCAATCGACATTCGCTAGTGTTGGTAAATTGAGCCCTACTGTATATCAGAGAATACGAAACTATTGGATCTTGATCAGATCTATCGCTATCCTCCACACCTAAAATTTAAATTGTTGCACATTTAAACATCGAATCATCCTTAAAGAGAGTTCTGAAGTACACCCTAGAAAGGGTTATTGACTATAGGGTTTGCACTCATTGGTAGTGGAAGTTCAATACTAAATAAAGCATGACAAATAATATGAAAAAATAGGGTTAATTTAAATTAATCTAGCTTGGGAAAAGTGGATCCTATATCTTATGAAAGCGGGGTTTGTGCCGTGGCTTGATCTTTTCCTGAGTGAATAGATTTATGTGACTCCACTAGGGATATATATATATATATATGATGGCCATTAAGACATTTAGTTTCAAGGACAAAATTTTAATAAGGGGCAGATTTTAAAATCAACAATTTCAAAATATAAGCATAATGTTTAGCTCAAAATTCCCCACTTTATCACACCTACCTAAAACATCAAACCTATTTTGATTAAGTTCTATGTTCAATTTCGATCCATTTGAGATATATATAAGTATATCTAATATATTAGTGTAATAATATATATATATATATATATAAGTTTATTATAGCAGGCATGGTTAATGAACATTTAATATAATGTTGTACTATAGTAGAATTGTTTTTAAATAAGCCTTTTCAAGTTACTTTTGCATGCCACAACCTAATGCAATCATCAGCTGAGTGTGTATTGGGAAGACAATAGTGAGAAAAGCATTTCAGATAATATATTATTATAAAATTAAATAATGTAAACATTAGCCTTTTAAGCTTTTCCTTCCCATGCCATCTTCCCCACCCGATTCTCTTTGAATGTGAAGAAATTCTAAGTAAGCAGTGAAGCAGGACGTAAAAGGGTTGCAACTGTTGGGAGAGGAAATATTTAGAAAAGGAAAGGTAATAAAGGAAAAGAAGAAAAAGAAAGGAAGTAAGGGAGAGACGTTAGGAGAGGAAGGGAGGTTGAATTGAATGTCAAATTAATTTGAGGTAAAATTTTACATCCTTTTGGGTATTATAACCTATTTTATTCTATAGGAATGCATTTTACAAAAACCAAAATATATTATTTACATAAAGAGGTCCAAGTATTATAGGAGAAGAAACTTATAATGAGGTGAAACACCTATTATGTAGTATAAGAAATGAGAGCATTTTATATACTTATGTTAATTATGGTAGTCAATAATTTTATAATAAGTAGGTTGATTATTTATCGAATTGTTAACTATTAAATTATGTTATTTAATAAACACTAAATATTGAATGTGATGCTATAATATGACACTACAACTATTAGTTATGAACATCTAAATGTTAATGAAAGGTGAAAATGAGAATAATATTCTTTGTAGGGATAGACTAGTATAAGTAAAAGGCGAAAGACCTAACTTGGTAAGCCTTAGGGATCGTACAAGAGGTATCCGACTCTCTAAATTCTAGACGTTGGAAATTTGGATTCAATCTTGAGTAAGAGAGCTGCACTCTTACTTCAGAAAGTTAAGAATTTTGATCCAAATTTGAATGAGAGATGTAAGTGCATAAAAACATATATTCATCATATGAATTTCCTAAGGTACAAGATAGTAAATATAACATGAAATGTGGAATGTTAAATATGAATTAATCTCTTTTACAGCTTATGAATCTTATAGAAATTTCAATGTTATTTACAATTTGCAAATTTTATTTTTATTGCTTCTTAAACTATGGTTACGTATTTCATTGAGCTTTATCTAATTAGCACTTATTGTATTGTAGGATATGGGAAGGAGCTAGTGGTGCTCTAGGTAGGAGGTTGATTGTACTTTTTTTACATACATTTTGGTTGGACATAGAAGTCAGAGTAGGAAGCTATAAAGTCCAATTTTTTAAAAATTTAAATTTTATTTGATATGTTTAGTAAGCTTTGTATTTTATTTGAAGGGTTATAGATATAATTTTAAATATGAATTGTGTAGAACAATTGTTAAACTAAAAATTGTATTGTATTAGGATAGTCTAAATAGATCATCTCCTACTAAATCAATTTTGATAGAAGTAATTCATGATGGTTGTTAGTAAGAGACATATTTGTTAAAATTCTCCTTATATGTTACACTCCAAGTTGATCAAAGGGGGTCAAAATGGAGTGTGAAAATTGGTACTTTAATTTCTAATTTTTTGGTCATGAGAGAAGTGAGTGGCTAAAAATCCATATAAAATTATCCATATATATATATATATATATATATATATATATATATATATATATATATATATATATATATATATATATATATATATATATATATATATATATATATATATATATATATATAATAAGCCAACAATAACCATTTAATATATCAAACTTAAACATTATTTCATAATACAACTATAATGAGGACTTGCCACAAGCAGCCTTAATCCTACTTTTCTTAAAAATTTAAATAAATATGTACTTTATAATAATAAAAGAATGGAATGCTAAACTTATTAATGATCAACATATTCCTAAAAATTTTCAAAAAATATCAAGTGGCCTTCATTACACAAATACATTTTAGTGGTTAATTTGTTGATATTTTTTTATATAGGAATTTTAGCTAGCTGTGTGAAATAAAACCTTTATTTAGACTAGTAAAAACCAATACAATTTAAAGAGAAATAGAGGTCAATCACCTGCAGGGGTTACACATATATGATAAAAAATACACAATTAGTATAAGAATTGCATAATTAATAAAAACGAAGGGTAAACCTTAGTCTAGCCATTACAACAAGCAAAATAGTGGCTCTATCATAAAGAATCTGATCACATGACTGGAGTATAAAAATATAGTTATGTACTTGAAATACTGAAGTCCATATAGCACTTTTAAATGAAGTAGAGTGTTTCTTTTAACTTTTAGTGCTCTTGAATTGCTGATACTTAAATAGAATTTGTAATATTATAATGCCTCTAGTAAAATTAAAGTTAATTGAAATGATTAGTTATTATATTCCTAAATGATTATGGACAATATGTTGGCATAATCTTTTGCCAAGTTTTCAAATGTAATTTTTATCCGATAAACAAAAGAGGTGATATAGTTGATGAAAAGATAAATAAGATACACGGGTCCCAAATACATAACAGCTCAAGATATCATGTCACCACCTTCTGTAAAAATAGTTGAGGCACTAGAAAGTTAGGGAATCTCATAATTGCAATTTCTAATTCAATAATTCCAAATGAAAATCAATCAACACCCATATTTAGAGGAATATGATTATACGATAAGACTAAACTAACTTAAATTCAAATATAGATGAATCCTACTAATTATAGTTGCTAATTTAAAATAAAGATAATCCTAAGTAAATAATGATAAAG
This sequence comes from Dendrobium nobile, assembly GCA_022539455.1. NCBI lineage: Eukaryota > Viridiplantae > Streptophyta > Magnoliopsida > Asparagales > Orchidaceae > Dendrobium > Dendrobium nobile. The sequence goes on from CM039725.1 coordinate 13,805,211, forward strand.
TTGAAATAAATCATTAAATAAATATTATAACCATCTTAAATACTAGATTATATTTGAATTAGTTTAGGTTTTTTATGTGTGCTTTTTATTCTTTATTAGTTCTTGAGAACTTTAGTGGAAGCCCAATTTTTGAGGTTTGATTTTCATGGTGGAGGAGGTGGTGAAGTTGCTTTATGAACATATTTTGTTTTACCATGTGTAATCTAAACATTAGAAGTAGAATTCAAAAGTTTAGGATCTTGATGTCTCCATGTTTTATCCATTTTTCTTAAAATAGTATCATTAAAGATCCCATTGTCACATGGCAATGACATTAAGTAGTAAATTGAACTCAAGCTATGGTTTCAACGACGAATCATGGAATACTTTTTAGAACATCTGTACCAACTTGCATTATTTGAAGAAAAATCATGCAATAAAGGAAGAATATGAAAAAAAAAACCTATTTTTTGTCTCAAAAGTATAAGATATTCCAATATCAGCAATAGGATCGAGGGATATTTTTATTTAGGCTCAAGAATAGACTTCAGCATAATCTTAAGATTATACATAAAAAGATGCTTGATTTATAATAGATCGTCATCATATAGTTCATATGAAGAATTTGGTCATCAAAATTATAATCTTCATTTCTTTTATTGAAAACCACCTGCGTGGCCTATGTTAATAAGAAAAAGGGGTACAATGTCCTTAGAGGACCTCCAGCTCGCTACTGCTTAGAAGAGCTATAAGAAAAGTTAAAAAATGAAAACATAAGAGCTGGATATCTCCACTAAGCATGATTACAAGGATGCCTAATAACATTCAAAAACCCAACTAGAAAGTGAGAAATTGTAACCATACAATTTAAACTTTCCAACAAAAAATGGACCCTACACAAAATGAGAATAAGTTTCCAAAAACATGTAAATAAGGCTGACAAGGACACTGAATAAAAAAATTAAAATAAGCAAAAAGGAAATAACATAAGCAGTAAAATCATTAAGCAAATAAAATAACCAACAGATTAATAAAGTGTTATGTAAATTAACATTCTGAAAAGATATAACAATATTAAGGATAACTCTACACTTATCAAAATTGTTAATGAAAAATAGCAACAATAAAGTTAAAAGACTGTCAAAGATCAGACCACTAAATCTACAGCAAAACTTCCCAAAATCACAATCAATACCTACAAAATAGTAGTGCCAAATATAATACATAATAAAAAAAGTTAAGAAAGCAATTAATAGAGAAATAATTTTGATCCATTATAGCTGATATCCAATAGTAGCTGGAAAGCCCAACATAGCACTGCATATAATATATTTCCTAAAGTGCATAACAATAAGATCTCAAAATCCTAGTACAGCCAACTAACAAAAGCTCACCCAAACCAGTATAGTATAACAACACTAATATGAAAACTCTGAAACAAAATATAGCACCCCTGGGGCAGCCATAGAGAAACCCCAAACATGAAGTACTAATCATAAAATTCTAGTAATGATGATTATTGTAGTAACCACTATTAAAGATAACACTAGATAGATGCACCAGGTAACCAATAATAACAAAAAAACATGGTTCCATAGAGCAGAAGTAGTAGTAATATCATGCCAATTAGAATAGTAAATTTTGGAGTCCTCCAAAACCATAAAGTAGCTTATGCAAACACCACCACAAATTAAGAAATTAGAAAATCCAATGAAAAATTACTTCCAAGCCATAAAAAATATAGTTAGAAATCCACAATAGGGAAACCAAAAAAGGAGACAGGCTAATAGAGCCAAAGAAGAGAAAACTGAAGCAGTCATCAATTTGATAACCCCAATGTTGCTAAGTCCTACACTTAGAAACTCTTAGACACATGAAAATGCAAAGTGCAAGAATAAAAGAAAAGAAGTACAAAAAATAAAGCCATACATCTGTAAAGCCACTGATAGATGAATTTCAAACACAAGCACCACCCTAGCAAAATGATGAAATTATAGCCCATAATAGCATCCAAAGCCATTAATAGACCCCCCAAAATTGTTAAAAATCCTTGCTAACAAATAGTTCCAGAATGCACAGAATACGAGAGAACCTCCATATGCCAAAAGTCTCAAACATTAGAGAAGAGCAAAAGTTAGGGAAAAACTCCAGTAACAATTATTGATTTCATATAGGTTGTTAAGCTTACACAAATTGTCCCAACGCTAACCAAGAGGGGGTGAATTGGAAAGTTAAAAACATCTTGAAATTTTTATAGAAAATCAATTTTAGTTTTTTTCAAAAAATAATTGTTTTCATCCACAAATACCAAAGTGCAGAAAATAAAAATGTGGAAATAAAAAAGACAAAAGGTTTGTATTGGTTAGGTAAAAAATGACCTACATCCACTCCCTAAAGACTTCTTCAGGTATTGCACTATTACCAAAGTGACTCTCCTTTCTCCCCTACAGCAAGGCAGAGAAGCCTTTATAATTCCTCTCTTCCAACAATTCCCGGTGCTGCAGAATACCGTCATCCTTTCACACCCTCCAAGTGTCGGCAGAGTACCACCTTCTTTTCACACCCTCCAAGTGTCGGTAGAGTATCATCATCCTTTCGCACCCTCCAAGTATTGGTAGAGTACTGTCATCCTTTCACACTCTCCTCCAAGTGTCGATAGAGTACCGTCATCCTTTCACACCCTCCAAGTGTTGGTAGAGTATCATCGTCCTTTCACACCTTCCAAGTGTCAGTAGAGCATTGTCATCTTTTCACACCCACCAAGTGTCGGTAGAGTACCATCGTCTATTCATACCCTCCAAGTCTCAATAAAGTACAAAATCTTCTCTAAATATCTTCTCTCGAGCAACTAGAAATAAGTAAGGAAGAGTAATAACCAAAAAACTTAAAGAGATCCTTTCCTTTGAGTAACTTAATAACCAAAAAACATTAAGAGTAATATATAGAAGCTTTTCAGAAGTTCAGGTGTTCGAGATTATCTAAGGGTTTGGTTTCATTCAAAGTAGATTTGGAACAAGCCTATGATAGCATGAGTTGGAACAGTCTTAAAAGTGTTTTGGAATACTTTGGTTTTCTGGATAAATTCTCCATGTGGATCATGGATTGTGTGGAAGGTCTGAGCTTTTTTTTTATCATTAATGGAAAGATCTCAAGCTGAATTCATGCGGAGAGTGGCTTTTGACAAGGGTTTCCTCTTTCATCCTATTTATTCATTCTTTGTGCTTAGTTGTTGACAAATATATTCAAGTAAAATAAGGTAGCAAAGGGAATCATAATTGGTAGAAATTTGCCTAAGATTTCACATCTTTTATATGCAGATGACATTGTCATCTTCTCTCATGCTAATGTCAAGGAAGTGAGAGAAATCAAATCAGCAATTATGGAGTTCTGCAGTTGGACAGGGAAGAAGGCTAACTTTAAGAAATCTGTTATGTTGTTTGGAAAGCATGTAAAGAAAAGGAAGAGAAAGGCTATGGAAAGAATTATGGCTTCTAAAGCAGTTAAAGAATTCATGTACCTTGGAGTTAAAATGGCTTTGAGGAGACTAAGAGCTAAAGATTTCATCACTGATAACGCTATGAAGCTAACGGTGGTTTGGGGCAGTAAGCAATTATCTCTAGCTAGAAATATTCTTCTGATCAAAACAATTCTGGTATCTATTCTAAACTTCTATTGTTCTTATTCTTTAGTTCCAAAAAGTATTCTTAAAGATATAGAGAAACATTGTCATGATTTTATTTGGAATAAATAAGATGGAAGCTCGGGTTTGCACTTTGTTAGTTGGAATAAAATGTGTAAACCAAGAGAACAAGGTGGCAGAGGAATCAGAACTTGCATTGAAACAATGGATGCTTTAAGAGCCAAATTGGCTTGGAATGTAATTCAAGGGAAGGACTTTTTGTTGTATCAAATGTTAAATCCAAAGTATGGGCAATGGATGGAGGACTCAATGAATGGTGGAAGGTCGTCGACAACATGTAAAATCTTATCTAGTGGTAAGAAAGCTCTAAAAATAGTGGTAAAATGGGAAGTAGCAAATGGCGGTTCTATCAGCATTATGGAAGACATTTGGATATTAGACACGAAATTGAGCTTATGGCCTACATTTGTATCTATACAAGAAGCAGGGGATAATAAACTGGATAGTTTAATTTCTAATGGTGAATGAAACATGCTCAAGCTTAAACAGATGTTTGGAGATGATCTTATAAAGATTATCCTGTTGATGGATATTCATATAGATATAGTCTTTGATTTTTTTAAACTATTCTATCAGAACTTTAGAGCCACAATTTCTGCTCTTGTATGCAGTGTTGCAAATTCAGGTCTATGAACTATGTTTTGATGATTGGTAAACACTCTTACTTGTCTTGGACTATCTTTTACTATTGACGTTTTAGGAATCAAAGATCAGACGGAAAAAATGGAGCCAGCTCAAGAATGGGTAGATTAGGGTTAAGTCAGTCTATAATCTTCTTTTTTCCTTTTTTTGAGTCAATTATAAATGTTTGAAGTGACTGATGTTAAGTAACCCTACACACACACTTGAGAGATTTAGAATCTCTATTTTTACTCACATCGGCTAGGACGACATCATTATCGGCCTGGACGATCGAGTTTAAAATAGAAGTTATAAACAGGATTTCTTGTTAAGGTAGTCGTAATTAACTGATCGCTCTTGACGATACTTGTATCGGCCAGGACGATAGGCTCAAAACAAAAAGAAATTATTGACATCAATAATTAAGGTATTATGTACTTTTGGTAATCAGTCAGGACGATCTCTGATCAGCCTAAACAATATTCACAATTATACCTTAATTGATCAAACAATCAAGGAGGTAATTAAGGATGACTGATATGATCTATTCTAAAATCCTTAGTGTCTCCTGGATGATAAATATCGGCCAGTACAAATTCAGGGCGATGTGCTAAACGATCTGGATCAGACAACTTAAATTCAGGGCGATGCTCTGGACGACTTTCCTCTGATTTGAACTGATTGGTCGGGACAATCATGAGATTATCCTGGACGATCTAGCCAATTTTCAATCATCCAGTTTGCAGTCAGGGCGATCCTCTGGCCGATCTCATGGGATTTGTACTGATCAGCCAGGACAATTTCCATATCGTCCTAGACGATATAGTCGGCAACTTGCAATTAATGAGCTCCTTTGAAGCTCTTCTACTTAAGAGCTCTTGTTTAACTTTTTTGAATATCCTTGGCTGCTGTCTTGACCTGAGAAAACCTAAAGGGGGGAGAGAGAGAGAGAGAGGATCTTGTGAGGGGGAGCTTGTGAGGGGATTCACAAGGGTTGCTCCAAGCATTGTTCCACTTATTCTTCCCTAGAGTCTCTTATCCTTGGAAGGGTTGGGAGAGGTAAGTTCCAGCAAGCGATCGAGGTTCTCTGCCTGCTTCAGGAGGAAGTAAAAGGAGGAAGGTTCTCTGCCTTGCCGGGTGTGGCAAAAATAGGTGTTTATAAAGGCTTCTCTGCCTAGCTGTTGGGGCTAAAGGAGATTCACGATTGTAGTGCAATACTTGGAGGGCGCCTCTGGGGAGTGGACATAGGTCAAGTTGACCGAACCACTATAAACCCTTGTGTTCTTGTTTTTTACAGCTTCCACATTTATTATCTTTTGCACTTATTTTTTTGTGATGATTTGGCTTGTTTTCGTGCTTTGCTTAGAAAATTTTTTTAAATACCAATTCACCCCTCGCCCCCCCCCCCTCCTCTTGGTTAGCCTTGGGCCAGTTCTATAGGCCTTAACATCCCTAACAAACTTTCAAGTGGTATTAGAGCGGGATTCATAAAAACTAAGTTTGAAAACTTTTTGAATTTTAATCCATGGCTAACTTTGTGAATCATAATACACTGGAAGGGCACTCTGTTACCCGACCACCTCTATTTTATAATATCCCATTTGATTTTTGGAAAACTCGCATGTCTACATTTTTACAATCTACTAATTATCGCATGTGGATGCTTGTTACAGATGGTTATACACCTCCAACTGGTTTAATTAACGGCATTACTATTCCACTACTGAATGGACTTTAGATGATAGGGATTTGGCTCAATTAAATGCAAAATGTCTTAATTGTTTTTTCTGTGCTTTAAAATCAGAAGACTACATGCGTGTTTCCACTTGTAAAACTGGTAAAAAAATTTGAGATAAATTGTGTATCACTTATGAAGGCACTAAAGAAGTTAAACAATCCCGTTTGAACATTCTCTTGCATGACTATGAACTTTTTTGTATGAAACCTCATGAATCTATTTCTGAAATGTATACGAGATTTACTCAGATTGTTACTTCTTTGCATGCCTTAGGAAGAGAACTTTCGAACTTCAAAAAAGTAAACAAGATTTTATGATGCTTGCCTTCGTCTTTTGATGCTAAAATCACTGCGATAACTGAATCTAAGGATTTGAATACTTATTAGATTGACAACTTACTTGGCTCACTCATTGCTTATGAGCAAGGGGTGAATCAAAGAAAGCTTGATGCAGGTGAGAAAAAGAAAGAGGAAATGGTAGCACTGAAGGCACACATATCTGACTCTGATTCTTTCGGGTCTGAAAGCGATGAAGTTGCCTTCATCTCAAGGCAATTCAGAAACTTTCTAAGGAAGAAGCAAAAGCATCATTGGAGAAAAGTTAAGGATAACAAATATTCTAAAGGATCTTCTGATGTTGTTTGTTATGAATGCAGGAAGCCTGGACATGTGAAAGCCGATTGTAGTACACTTCAAGATCACTCAAGCAAAGGAAAGGGTAAGGAGAAACCCAAGTTTAGGAAGGACAAGAAAAGACTCCAAAATGTATTTTGGGCGGATTCTGCATCAGATTCATCGGAGACAGAACCAAAAGATGAGACAACAAAACTGTGCTTGATGGCAGACGATCATCTTGATCAAGAAGAGGTATGTGAACTTTCCTACGATCAACTTCTTGAAATTTCTGAAAAAATTCATGCATCATATAGGAAACTCAAGAAAACGCATGCAAGCTTAAAATTGGAATTTTTGGAGTTACAAAAAGAGCATGCAATTATGAATAAAGATCACTCAATAATTTATTCAAATCATATGGCTCTACTTGATGAATTTGATGAGTTAAATAAAAAGCATTGTGAATTAATTGAAGAGCATGAGTCACTAAAAGTCACACACACCTCACTTGAATCTGATTTTAAAAAGCCTAAAGAGATGGAGAAAAATTTGAGGATTGATAATGATGCCCTAAAATTTACTAACTTGAGGATTCAAAATGAATTGGATACATTTAAGAAAACTAGGATGACACCAACACTTGATTAAAAGCTAAAACCTAGTAAGAGGCATTATAACTCAAACCATTTAAGAAATCCTTTTCCAGGTGTTACATGTTTTTCATGTGGCATGCTAGGACACATCTCACACACTTGCACTGTTCACCATAGTACACAATGGATGTGGAGACCCAAGGTGCATGATTCACAGCATACCACAGAAGCATTGCATTCTACTTTTCATAAGAAGGAACCCAAACCTGCTTGGGTTCCTAAATCTAACATTTGATAATTTTGTAGGTGGGCTCTCACAAAAGGCCTCGTGAGAGTATGTGGTACTTGGACAGCGATTACTCTCGACATATGACTGGTGATGCCAATCAATTTGTTTTGCTGGAGTCCAAGATTGGAGGCAAGGTTACTCTTGGAGACAACACCACCAAGAAGGTGGTAGGCACAGGTATAATTGGTAATTCCAAGAACCTTATTATTGAAAATGTTTTGCTTGTAGATGGATTGAAGCACAACCTGCTCAACATCAGTCAACACTGTGACAAAGGCTTCATCGTGCAATTCTTTGCAAATTCATGCATTATAAGTTTAAGTAACAATACTATTTTGCAGGAAAAGAGGGTCAACAACGTCTACATGCTTGATTTAAATAACATTGAATGTGCTGCTTCATTTTACTTAGAAATAGTGATTGATGATTCATGGTTGTGGCACTGGAGACTATGTACTGCAAGTATGATAACCCTTAGGAAAGTGACCCAAAAAGACCTAGTTAGAGGTGTTCCCAAACTCAAGTTTTCAAAAGACCACCTTTGTGATGCCTGTCAATTAGGAAAGCAAGTCCACTCCACCTTTCACCCCACTAAGAAAATTAGAACCACTAGACCTTTAGAAGTACTTCACATAGATTTGTTTGGACCCATTAGCACTGCCAGCTTGGGAGGGAAAGTCTATGGTTTTGTGATTGTTGATGACTACTCAAGGTTCACTTGGACTAGATTTCTTACACATAAAAATGAGTCTTTTGAAGAGTTTAAAACATTTTCTACTTGGATTCAGAAAAAGCTAGGTTGTGAGATCTTAACCATCCATAGTGATCATGGGGGACAGTTTGAGAGTGAAAGATTTGGAGATTTTTGTGAGGACAAGGAGATTAGCCATAAATTTCTCAGCTCCTAGGACCCCTCAATAGAACGGGGTAGCTGAAAGGAAGAACCGGACCTTGGTGGATGCCGCTAGAGCCATGCTTGCTGAGTATTCACTTCCAAAATACTTTTGGGATGAACCGGTTAACACAGCTTGTTATGTGTTGAATAGGGTGAACGTTGGAGCCAAATTAGAAAAGACACCCTATGAGATCCTTAAGGGTAGGACACCCAATCTTTCCTACCTTCATGTCTTTGGTTGTAAGATTTTCATTCACAATAATGGGAAGTCTCACTTGAGAAAATTTGATCCTAAATCTGATGGAGTGTTCTTGGGATATTCTAATGTTGGGAAGTCTTTTAGGGTGTTTAACAAGAGAACTTTAGTGGTGGAAGAGACTACCCATGTAGTATTTGATGATTCTGATCCTAAAAGCATGGAGTTGAGGATGATGATGATATTGGAGAGATTACTAGTGGAGTAGAAAATTTGGAGAAGGAAATAGGTCACCAAAACATAGAAGGAGTAGGAGATGTCACCCAAGGAGTAGAAAATTTAGATCTGGAGGAAAGGGCTGGACCTTCTCAGACCTTACCTAGAGATTGAAGATACTCTACAAGTCACCCCAAGGATTTGATCTTAGAAGACCCTTCTAATGGAGTTAAGACTAGACATGGACTTAGGAAGGAGGTGAACCACTCTGCCTTTATCTCAATGACTGAACCCACCAACATAAACCAAGCCCTTACTGATGAGTTTTGGATTTTAGCCATGCAAGAGGAGTTCAACTAATTTGTTAGGAATGAAGTTTGGGAGCTTATAGAGAGACCTATGGGACAAAGTGTAGTTGGGACAAAGTGGGTCTTTAAGAACAAGGTGAATAATTTAGGAGTGGTGTTTAGGAATAAAGCAAGATTTGTGGCTAAGGGGTATAACCAAATAGAAGGGATAAATTTTGAGAATACATTTGCCCTTATAGCTAGATTGGAAGCCATTAGAGTGCTATTAGCCTTTGCATGTTATAAAGGATTTAAGCTTTATCAAATGGATATCAAGAGTGCCTTTTTGAATGGGGAAATAAAAGAGGATGTGTTTGTAGAACAACCCCAAGGTTTTGAGAGTTCCCAATTTTCAAATCATATTTTTAAATTAAAAAAGGCTTTGTATGGTTTAAAGCAGGCACCAAGAGCATGGTATGAGAGGCTTAGCACATTTTTACTAGAAAGGGAGTTTGTTAAAGGGAGCGTAGACTCCACTCTTTTTCTTAGAAAAATTGTAGATGATTTACTCATTGTTCTGATTTATGTAGATGATATACTCTTTGGATCTCCTAATAAAAAACTTTGTGATGAGTTCTCTAAAACAGTGAGTAGAGAGTTTGAGATGAGTATGATGGGAGAGTTGTCCTATTTTTTTGGGTTTAGCATAAAACAATTGGATGATGGAACCTTTCTTAATCAAACAAAATACATAAAGGACATTTTGAAGAAGTATGAGATGGATAAATCTAAGCCAATTAATACTCCCATCACTTCTAGTGTTCCATTGGATAAGACCTAAGTGGTAAGTCTGTTGATCAGAAGAAGTGCAGAGGCATGATTGGATCTTTACTCTACTTGACTGCGAGCCGACCCGACATAATGTTTAGTGTTTACCTCTATGCTAGATTTCAAGCCGACCCTAAGGAATATAACCTGGCTGTTGTTAAGAGAATTTTTAGATATCTTTTAGGGACCTAAAGCTTAGGGATTTTGTATCCTAGACACAGCACTTCTTTTGAGATTATTGGATTTTCTGACTCTGATTTAGCAGGTTGCAAGGTGGATAGAAAAAGTACTTCAGGGACTTGTCAATTGATAGGACAATCTTTGGTCTCATGGTCTAGTAGGAAGAAAAATTCTCTTGTACTTTCCACTGTTGAAGCTGAGTACATTGCTCTTGGAAGTTGTGTAGCCCAAGTCCTTTGGTTGAAACAACAGGTATTGGATTTAAGATTACCTGTAGGCACCATCTCAATCTTTTATGACAACACTAGTGTCATATGCATCTCTAAGAATCCTATCCAACATTCAAGGACTAAGCACATTGACATTAGGCATCAGTTCATTACAGACCATGTGACTAAGGGAGACATTGAGTTACACCATGTGACAACTGAAAATCAACTGGCTGACATCTTTACTAAACCACTGGCTTTCGACACTTTCAGCTCTTTAAGGACCAGATTCGGTGTGATTGACATAATTGCATAAACTTGATCTTCTATTTGCTTTACTTGGTTTTTGTTCTTTTTCTTTTAATTGTTTTTTTCCTTTTTGCTCTTTATTTTCTTTTCTTTTTTAATTTTTTTTTAATTTTTTTTTATTTAGCTTGCTTTCTTGTTGCTTTTCTTAGTTTTTTAGCTTTCAAAAATCATCGCTGAAATGATATTGTTTGCCTTGTCTTTGCTTTTTAGAATTTGTAGTCAATGATTAACATCTCTTAATCTATTAGATGGTAAAAATATTTTGTAGATTGTGTCTCCTTCTCTAACCTATTTTAGTGGCATAATTTTCTTTTCTAATCAAAAATATAATTCAAATTAAAGATTGTGTACGAAATTAAGATCTTTTCTAAACTTGCTTAAGTAAATTTATCTTGTATTAATAATTTTTAAAGTTTTTTTGTCACATCAGGATTCCTCGTTACTCTTGTCATTGGTTATTGATTTTGTTTTGTGGATAGTTCTTCTCTATGTTAGAGAGAGAGCTCCTATTCTCTAATATCTAGAAGATATACTCACAAATAAGAAGTCTTTTTTAAGAGATTGAAAAAGAAAATTTATCTTGCTAAAATAAAAAAAAAGGCCAATGACACCAAATTGAAAAGAAAAAGTATATACACAAAAGTGTATCAAAAATCAAGATGCTCAAAGAGCCAATCAAAGTGATAAGAGGCATAAAATGAGCCCACTAAAAGGCAAGCTATTCTCTCTTTTCAAATCTTTTAAAATATAGAAACTTTCATGTATCAAAGACTTGATTTTGATTGTTTTGCGATTGTGACAAATTTACCGTGGTTCATTATTCTACAAGATATTTTTTTCTTAACCAAGTGATGAATGGATTCCTTTTTTTTTTCATATCCAATTGATTTTTTGAGTTAGGTCATTGATTTCAAAAGATGATTCTACCCTAAGAGAAAGTCTGAGCTAAAGATAATCATGATCGAATATTCTACAGTTCTTTGGATTATTGATGTTGTTAACTCATTAACTCACAAGTTTTTAAAATCAATCACATGGAATTCTACATCATCTTCATGCCTTGGTAAAAAAAAAAGGAGGATGTCTTGTGGTTTCCTTTTGTTCTTGATTCCCTCCTTTTTGAGATGTCAAAAGGGGGAGTAGTTTTAGGATGGTTCTTGCACTTTCGATTCCGTGTGTTACACTAGTGTTTTTTTAATATTTGTCGTAGTGTTTTGCCATCATCAAAAAGGGGGAGATTGTTGCAAATTCAGGTTTATGAACTATGTTTTTATGATTGGCAAACATTCTTACTTGTCTTGGACTGTCTTTTACTACTGACGTTTCAGAAAATAAAGATCGGACGAAAAAAATGGAGCCAGCTCAAGAATGGGTAGATTAGGGTTGAGTCAATCTGTAATCTTCTTTTTTCCTTTTCTTGAGTCAATTATAAATGTTTGAAGTGACTGATGTTAAGTAACCCTGCACACACACACTTGAGAGATTTAGATTCTTTGTTTTTACTCACATCAGCCAGGACGACATCATTATCGGCCTAGACGATCGAGTTTAAAATAGAAGCTCTAAACAGGATTTCTTGTTAAGGCAGCCATAATTAACTGATCGACCTGGACGATACTTGTATCGGCCAAGACAATAGGCTCAAAATAGAAAGAAATTGCCGCCATAAACAATTAAGGTATTCTGTACTTTTGGTAATCAGCCAGGACGATCTATGATCGGCTTGGATGATATTCACAATTATGACATAATTGATCAGACAATCAAAGAGCTAATTAAGGATGATTGATACGATCATATCGTCCTGGACGATCTCAACTTTTGCCGAGATGATCTATTTTAAAATCCTTAGTTACTCTTGGACGATAAATATCAGCCAGTACAAATTCAGGGCAATGTACTGGACGATCTGGATCGGACAGCTTGAATTCAGGGCGATGCTTTGGATGATTTTTCTCTGATTTGAACTGATCTGCCGGGATGATCGTGAGATCGTCTTGGACGATCAAGCCAATTTTCAATCGTTCAGTTTGCATTCAGGGCGATGCTCTAGCTGATCTCATGGGATTTGTACTAACCGGCCAGGACGATTTCCATATCATCCTGGACGATATGGTCGGCAACTTGCAATTAATGAGCTCCTTTGAAGCTCTTCTATTTAAGAGCTCTTGTTCAACATTTTTTAACATCCTTGGCTGCTGTCTTGATCTGAGAAAACCTAAAAGAGAGAGAGAGAGAGAGAGAGAGAGAGAGAGAGAGAAAGGATCTTGTGAGGGGGAGCTTGTGAGGGGATTCACAAGGGTTACTCTAAGCATTGTTCCACTTCTTCTTCCCTAGAGTCTCTTGTATTTGGAAGGGTTGGGAGAGGTAAGTTCCAGCAAGCAATCGAGATTCTCTGCCTGCTTCAGGAGGAAGCAAAAGGAGGAATGTTCTTTGCCTTGCCGGGTGTGGCAAAAAGAGGTGTTTGTAAAGGCTTCTCCGCCTAGCTGTGGGGGCTAAAGGAGAGTCACGATTGTAGTGCAATACTCATAGGGCACCTCCTGGGAGTGGACATAGGTCGAGTTGACCGAACCACTATAAACCCTTGTGTTCTTATTTTTTACTGCTTCCGCATTTATTATCTTCCGCACTTATTTTTTTGTGGTGATTTGGTTTGTATTCGTGCTTTGCTTAGAAAAAAATTTTAAAAACCAATTCACCCCCCCCCCCCCTCTTAGTTAACGTTGGGCCAGTTTTATATGGCTTAACATCCCTGATGAACTTTCATGCAGGAGGTCAAGTATGCAGGAGCAATATTGTTTCCTCTGGAAATGATTGAAGAGGAGTAAATTAAATTCACTGGTTGAAGTCTTTTGGTGGAGATTGTTCAACAATGCTATACCTACATATAATTTCTTATTCTAGAGGAGATTACAAGAGAATTACACCTATCCTAGAGGTTTTGGCCAACAAGAAAGCATGGAGCATATCATGGTGAACTACAGTAAGTTGAAGGAAGTGATTTCCTATTTGAACAAATGCGGCTTTTAGTTCTAGATTTTTTATTCATTTCAGTCATGCTGGGAATGGATGGAAGGAAGTTATACTTCTCAAGGTTTCATGGTGAACACTTATTGCAATGTTGTATATCTCACATGGAAATCCAAGAACAAGTTGGTTCATGGAAAAAAAGAGGATGGTTCGGTCTTCTTAGCTTCTTATGTCGTAAGCTTGGCTTCTATATCATTCATGGCTGAAAGAAAGATGGGAAACTGGGGTATGAATTAGTTTTTAAGAATGTCAAATTGTTGGTGCCCTCCTCCTCCCAATTGGATAAAGATTAATGTTGATGCATTATTATTAAAATCACATAAAGCGGGTATTGGTGGTGTTATTCGAGATAGAAAAAGTAGAATGCCTTTGGTTACGGTCACTCATGTATTCAATGGGATATTGCAAGGCTTGAGCTAGTTTTGGTATAGTTCATAAAGGAGATAAAGAGGGATTGGATGCAAGATTACCAAGGTATAATCATAGAGGGAGATAATCTTAATGTTATCAAGTTTTTGCAAAATTTGGAAGGTAAGTGGAAAGATGAGTTGTTGCTTTTAAAAGAACATAAGTTCATTATATTCAATTGGGTTAATAGGAGAGGTAATAAGCTAGCAAATCTATGTGGTAGCTATGCCATTTGCACCGAATTTTGTTGGTAAGGCTTATCTTCTAATAAGATTCCTTCCTTAGCGATTTGCTAAAGGAGGAATCTAGTGGAGTGACTAGTTTGTAATTAGTTTTCTTTGATTAATAATATTTTAGCCTTGTGCTTCTTCAAAAAAAACGAAAGGGTAACTTTATAAACCTTTCAAACTCCACTTGCAAGAACACTCTCTCAAACACACTCCCAAATGCACTCTATCACTTGCTCTTGTTTTTTTTTTTTTTTTTTTTTTTTGAAACCGTGCAAAAGCAATGCATTTATAAAAGAAATGAAAGGAAAACAAACCTAGATACAAACTAAAGTGGTAACATCTCTTCCTTGATTAAATCAATCAAGGGAACCGAAAAGCTACCAAATGAAAGCTATCAAAAATAAAGCTACCATCTAAAGCTAGAGTAGCACAAAAATCAGCTACTTTATTACATTCTCTATTAACATGATGAAAAATGACTTTATTGAAATCATTCAAGAAGTAAAGTTCTTTGGCCGGCCAATTGTCCAAATTCCAATCAACTTTCTTCAAAGAATTTTGTAAGAATGTAATCACATTAGTATTATCACTTTTAATGATAATACCTTTACTTTGTAGCATCAAACTTTGTATAAAATCTCTAATATCCACAATTACCTCCATCTCAAGCTGAGCAATATCCCATGAATCTTATTTCTTCCAAAAGCAAGAAGAAGTCTCCCTTTATGGTCTCTAAAGATACCACCAATACCACCTCTATTTGTGTTCAACAATGATGCATCAACATTGATCTTGATCCAATCTAGTGGTGGAGGGCGCTAAGTAAAAAAGAACTCCCTTGGCAGATTAGCACCCTAGTTAACTAGATATGGAGAAGACTTCAAAATGGATAGAGAAAGCACATTAGCAGCTACTAAAGAACAAGGCATAGCTTCCTTACCATGCTTAACTAAGTTCCGATTTTTCCAATTCAAAAACATAACAACACAATAAATTCTAGCCATACCAGAATTATGGCTAGATCTCCTTCTCAGCTCTTCAAAACAGTCCTCCAAAGATTGGAACGTGGGAATATAAAGCCCCCATTCACAAATTTTATTAATCACATCATGAAGATACTTACAATGAACAATAATGTGATCATAGTTTTCCACATCCATGCATCCTCTAGTGCAAAGATCATCAGCTGCAAGTCTTCGGAACTTAAGAAAATGGTTTGTAGGAATAGCAAATTTACTAAGTCTCCACCAAAAAATTTCTACATTATAGTTAAGCTTTAAAATTTTAAGCCAACTATAAAAACCGTCATCATCACTAGCACCTCTCCCTTTCA
This sequence comes from Dendrobium nobile, assembly GCA_022539455.1. Taxonomy (NCBI): domain Eukaryota; kingdom Viridiplantae; phylum Streptophyta; class Magnoliopsida; order Asparagales; family Orchidaceae; genus Dendrobium; species Dendrobium nobile. Next base: position 13,820,866 of record CM039725.1, read on the forward strand.
TGACTTTATCATAAGCCAATGCAGAAATGGACTTCCTCGAGTACTTACATATAGTCTCCAGCTGATCCTCCCATTGAACATCTAGTTGCACATTCCTGATAAGGCTGACAAGATCCTTATGAAAAAAATTGAGAAGTTTACTTTCATCCCACTTCCCTGTATCAGAAATAAGCTACTGAACTTTCAGATTTTCCAAAGCACCACAATCAATAAAGGTTGGCCAATCATTGAGACATCTATCCAACAACCAAATGTCATTTAGAACCTAAATTTTATCTCCTCTTCCAACTCTCCATCTAGCAATTGGCTTTAAATGTTTACTACCATCCTTTAAAATTTTCCAAACATTTGAAGAGCAATTAAAACAATTGTCATTCAGCACATTATCACGAAATTTAGCCTTAATCATTCGGTGCAGCAAACTTTCTGATTTATGGATATTATTCCAGGCTAATCTAGCCCGTAGAGTTCCAGATTTGGTTGTCAAAGATTGAACTCCTTAGCCACCAGCATTCCTTGGATTACATATTTCCTCCCATGAAACATGATGTAATCGTTGCTTCCCAACTTGCTTATGCCAAATAAACCTCATGCATAATTTCTCCACCTGCTGAATTACTCTCTTAGGAACCAGAGAATGAGTTATAGTAAAGCTCAGTAATGAAAGAAAGGAGGTTTTGATAAGTGTAATTTTACCTCCCAAAGAAAGGGATTTCTTCCCCCAAACATTAAGCCTATCAGTAACATGGCTTAATAAATCCTGAAAATCAACCACACCTAACATTTACAAGGATATCTTAATTCCCAAGTAATGCAATTCCTTAACCACCTTGAAACCAAGTATTCTGGCCACCTTTTTCCTGCAAGATCTCTTAACAATCTAACCAAAGATAATTTGTGACTTATTAACATTTACTCTTTCCCCGTCAAATTACAAAAATCCTTCACAATGCAACTTAATTGACATGCCAACGGAGTGGTAGCCTTGGAGAAAAGTAATACGTCATTAGCATACAAAAGATGCGATATCCTTGGACCTCTAGGAGATACTTGAATGCCCAATGTCTGACCCCTTTGATCAATTCCACTAGACAACAGTTGAGAGCACATAATGAATAAGTATGGTGATAAAGGGCAACCTTGCCTGAATCCACAATGAGCATCAATCCACTTTGTGTACTTTCCATTCATAATAATAGAAAACCTTGAATTTACCACAAATTCCATTAGTAGTTTAGAAAAGGCAGCGGGGAAGCCATACCAGTGGAGAATTTGATTCAATGTTGGCCAACCCATACTTTCATATGCCTGCTCCATGTCAAGTTTCATAGCCATCAAACATTATTTATTTTTTGAAACTTTGAATTTATTAAAAATCTCTTGTGCCAACAAACAATGCTCAAACATTGATCTTCCTGGAATGAAGGCTACCTGCTCCTCAGAAATCATCCTTGGCATACAAGTCTTCAACTTGTTAACCAACATTGTGGCTACAATCTTATAGGTACTTTGACAAAGGCTGATAGGTCTGTAACAAGATGGCACCACTGTAATCTTATTCTTAGGAATTAAGACAACAAGCATGTCTTTCCATTACTTATGCATCACTCCAAAATTTAGAAATTTCTTCATAGCATTCCAAGTAGTATCACCTACTAATTTCCAATAGCACTTGAAAAAGGAGGAAGTCACACCATTAAGTCCGATAGACTTGTTATTCCCTTGCTGGAATATAGAAATCCTGCATTCCTTCATAGTAAAACCTGTATCTAGCATAGCAGCACATAAGACATTCAACTTCTGTTTTTCTGCTGGATATGGCCACCCTGTCAAATCACAATTTCTATGCGCCCATTTCTTCTCAAAGACCTGTATGAAGACTTGCACATTTTGATCATCCTCCTCCACCAGATTGTTATTATCATCCTTTATTTGCCTTATCCATTTTGCATTCCTACATGCTGAAGCAAAATTATGGAGAAACTTTGAATTAGTGTCTCCTTCCTCATGCCATCTATCTTTAGCTCTTTGGTTCCACCAAATAGAAAGTCTTCTAAGAGTTACATTCAAAGATTAAACAAAACATCACTAGAAAAGTCAGAACCCGTAGCTTCCTTAACTTGCAAATCAAGGATATCCCTTTTTAAATCCTCCTTCAGCTTACATAGATCACGGCATTTACCCTTATTCCAGAAAAATAAAGCTCTCAGAGTCCTCCTAAGCTTTCTATGCAGCACCTCCTCCTCTTCACCAAAATCTGCCTTCCTCCAGAAATTTTGGACAATGCTCCAAGCAGCCGGGTATGACCTCCAAGTATCTTCAAATCTAATAACCTTGCTCCTGTTAACCATCTTCACATTGAAATTGAACACAATTGGGCTGTAATCAGAAGCCACCCGAGCAAGATGCTTAACCTTCCCAGATGGCACCAAATACAAAGCAGAGGAATTGAGCAAGCACTTATCAAGTCTTTCCCAAATCCTAGAGGATCCCTCCTTATTGTTACACCAAGTAAAGCTCGGTCCAACAAACCCTGCAACCTTAAAATCAACTTTAGTCATAAATTCTTTCATCAAGTATTCCACAAAACCAGAATGCCACCAGTAGTCCCCACAGTTGGGAAATGAAAATATTCCCAATCCTTCCCAATAAGGAAATCAACTTCAGTTCTACCAATACTTGATAACTTGGTTTCCATCAACCCAACAAAGCAAACACCATGATCCCTAACTATCTCCTTGAGATACAAGGAGGCCTCCTTTTTCTGGCCCCCTGCAATTCCAGAAAACTAATGAATTCATCTATTAACCATCGGGGAGCCATCCCCTTCTAGAAAACTTCCTTTAGCCTCCTTTCTCTTTTTCCTATGATCTGGCTCTAATGGGCCCAGCAATTTAAATTCCTTCGCTAGCTTTACCTTCATCAAACTGTTATTTTGAGGAACAGCTATCTCAACTTTCTCAGGCAACTTAACAGCAACATCCACCTCCTATTGTTGATTCTCACTAGGATGATCCGTCACTTACCCTTCTTCAATTTCTTCAAACAAAGCATCAAATTTATTGTAGACTAAAACCCCCATTGCACACTACTTATTACTTTCTTTTTTACTAACATTATTAATTGTATCCACATCATTCTGATCAATCTAGTATTTTATTTCCACCTCTGCTTTTTTGAGTATAATCTTATTTTCACCTGCATCAGATTGAGGAACACGATCCTGAACCTTAATTCCAGAAGAATTTCTCCCAAGTCTATCTACTGCCTTTATATTACCATTCCTAGGCCTCCTGTTTTTAAACTTCACATGTATCCATGGCCCGTATTCACTTTCAGAACCTTTCATATCCATCAACACATCCAAATCCTTCTTAGCATCAACTTTCCTTCCCAGCTGCTGACCAGGATCCTTCATCACACCGGCAGAACAAACCTTGCTATCATGACCAACCTTACCACACTAATAACATATCAAGTCAATCTTCTCATACTCTATCTTTTGGAAAAAAACAACCAGCAATTCCATCAACCCAAACACCATTTGGGAGACTGTTTTCCAAATTCAATCTAATACATACTCTAGCAAATTTACGTTTCCCCCATTTAAAAGAATTACCATCCAAAAGCATAAGAGCCTCTATTCTTGAAGCAATCCTAGTGATGTTCTCCTCATCCCAGCAATACAGCGGTAAGTATGGGAAATGACTCCAAACCGGTGCAGTAATTCCCTTGAAGGAATTAGGATTAAAAAGAGGAGACCATTTATCCATCCCAACAATGTGGCCTCCCATGAACCAAGGGCCACCATTGATAACTTCCTCCATTGCCTCCACTGACTTGATTGAGCATATGATTCAATTCAAACCTTTGGACATCATATGAAAATTCCCAAAATTGTTCCACTGCCTCCTCAATTCCAGGCTGCACAAAGGAAAGGAAACTTTGTCTCCTAACACCTTAACAACTAGAGAATGCCTCAAAATTTCCGAATTTAAAATTTCCTTCTCAACATTAAGCTTGACAGCCATCCCACCTTTAGACATTTCAGTTGTCATCTTATCAGTAGAGATCTTTAGATGTTGCATCTTTTTCCAAGCTTCCTTAAAATTCTCCTTCATATTGTGCACAGCAGAATCTCGCATAACAGAAGAATCCTGTTTCTTATCCAAAACCAATTTCTTCAGAGGAAAATCCTCAACCACCTCCCTAACTGAATCGTCGATCTCAGAAACTAAATCACGGCCAACTAAAACATCATGGTTTAACACAAACTTATTAACTTTCAAGATCGAACCAGCAGAAGTAGACGCATCAGGAAAATTATCAAGAATAGCCATGGCATTTGTAGATTCATTGATAACTTCAAAATTCCGCTCAACCTGAATCTTCTTACCTTTACCTTCAACCACTTCATGGCGAACCAGACATTTTGCACCTTCCCATATTACAATTCCACTGCCAACCTTACCAATTCCACGATTGGCACTTAAGGAATGCAAATTTGTCATGATCCAAACGGGGGAGAATCGCAGATCATCCAACCGGCGATCAGCCGGCAGCCAAAAACTTTCGCCCGTGCAAAGCCCGCGAACAAAGAAATTCTAAAAAATAAGATTTTCTCTCTCTAGAAAAAATGGGAGCTTCTCTCTCTCCTTGGTTATTTTGTTCAAATCCTATCACATACTCTTAAAAAATCATGAATAAGCCTCTTTTTCACGTCAGTTTTTAAGAACCTTTTATATGAAAGATATGAAAAAAAAAGTCCTAAAAATTGAAATTTTCCATTTTGAGCATGTACAGTCAAACTGTATGATCATATTTTCATACCTACAAATAATTAAAAAACTATTCCATATGAACCTTTTGTGAATCTGTACAAAATAATTTCGTACATAATAGTTGTCAGGTACAAATCAAGTTAGTGCGGTATAAATAGTTTGAAAATTTTTCAACTTTGTCAGGAAAAAAAGGCATCACTTATTTTCGTACTCTAGATGTTGTATGTAAGAACGAAAAATCATTTAGTATGATCTGTTCAAAAAAATTTTGCGTTCATCGGGATGAAAAGGCACCCTACATTTTTGTACTATGGACGTCATCTGTATGAACAGGATATCATATAGTAAACTTTGTCATTTGTTGGGACCAAAAAGGACATGTCTAATTCATACTCTAGACGTCATCTATACGAACAAGATATCATATAGTAAGAACAGTTCATAAAACTTTATCATTTATCGGGATGAAAAGGGACCTATCAAATTCGTATTCTAGACATCGTCTATATGAATAGGATATCGTACAGTACGATCAGTTTAGAAAAAGCTTTGAATTGGTTGGGATGAAAAGAGACCCGTCCAATTCATACTCTGAACATCATACGTACAAAGAAGACTTTATACAGTATGATTAGTACTTAGAAATAATTTCTATCTGTTGTTCGTTTATCTGCTTGTAGGAAAAAATAACTAACCAAATCATTCCATATGAAATGACTTTGTACAGTATAATTAGTTTAAAATTTTACAAAATTTAAATTCCCCCGGTGTGTATGTGCACAGTTACTCAATTACAATCACACTCTCTCTGACTCAATAAAATGAAAAATACATATTCTATTTACAATGAACCCTAATCTAATCTAATTTGGAGTCTTCAACAGTATAATTTTCCTGAAATGTTAGTACACACAAACAACAAAAACAATACATCCAAAATATGTTGGGAGAAATTGTAATTAAAATAATAATATTTGGAATCATCAAAAACATAAGAATATTAACGATCGAAAAACTAAGTTGCAATAATATCAATAATCTCCATCTTTTTTTATGATGGCCAAATAATTATTATTTGAGTTAACATGTATACCCTAAATTTCTCCTTAGCACCCCCTAAAAGTATGACATGTGAATATTGAAAGTTTCCATGAAGATCACACCCAAAAAAAAATTATTTTTAAAGCATATAAAACACAAACAACAAAATCCAAAAACACAAACACAAGAAACACAAAACCAAAACAGTATTACTTCCCCTTTTGACAACAACAAAAAGGGAAAAGAAAGTTGAAATGAAAGATGTCAAATGAGAAACCATAATAATTAATCTTGGAAGAGATTGAAATATAATTGCAATAACAAAGTTTGTGCATCTTTTGTACAAAAATTTTAAATTAAAGAACAACTTAGATAAAAAAATTTATCAAGGTCATGAAGCATTTTAGAAAATTAGATAAGGAGAATTATTATAAAAGTGATGAAATGAAAATTTGTTAATTTCAATTTTCAAAATAGGATATAAATGAAAATTAGATTGATTTGAAATAAAGATTAAATGATAAAAGAAAAAATATATTCAATTGGCAACATTGCACATCTTTTTAAACAGTTTGGCACACTTTGTGCATCTTTTTTATTTAGACTAATTTTGTACCTCTTTTCATTTTACGAAACATTACGCATTCTTTTAATTTTTGTACACACAGTATATTTCTTTTTGATATACACCATTTTTTTATTTGTTCTTTCCAAAATCAACAATCTAGATATCAAATTTCTTTAATTACAACAATAATTATATTAAAAAAAAAGAAATAAAAATAATAAGACATCAAAATTGTAATAATAATATACATATTATTTTTGCCTAAAAAGAATATGAGATTGATATGCTTAACTTGATGGAGTTATAAGTTAACTTAAATTTTTCAAAAATTAAATTTCATAATGAAATTTATTTTGTAGTGCAAGTGAATTTATATTACTATTTAGATCAATTAAAATAGGCTTTTCATATAGTCAAACTCACATTTCAAACAGAAAATAAAAGCAACTAAGCAAAACATGACATTTTTATTGATATCAAAAAGATCGGATGCATCAAAGCCATTGATATCAATAAACATAACACTAAAAATCATACCATCAACATAAACCTAAACAAAAAATACTACAGAAAGAAATAAACAAAGACATCATCATATTATTAGGAAAAGGCTGGAAAAAGCAACTACAAAATAGTATATCTAAAACTCTTAAGGATCCTGATGTAGAGGAGGAGGCTGGTTGAAGACTAAGAAATAGCTATTCATCTTTGCTACATTCGTGTTCACCGAGTCAAACTGACGTCTGATCCACCCAATATCTTGTTGGTACTGTGCATCCTACTGGTTTAGATGAGTTTGAATTTGATAAAAACATAGATCAAAATGACTCTCAATCCGATGAAATTGCTGGACCATCTCCTTAAAGTAATTCTGATCAGGTCCTTAAGCAAGTGCAGGTGCTCCCCCTTTTCCCTTAGTATCATCACTTGAACTCTCATTCCTCCCAAACAGAGACAAAAAAGAAGCATCAGTGAAGAAGATTGGCAATTCAGTAGGAGGATCAGGATGAATAATGTTGTACTTCATTTCCAAAATGTAGGTCACTAAGTGTCCTAGAGCAATAATTTTCTCCCTCTTATGATGAGGAAGCCCAATTTTAGAAAGGTTATGAATGTAATCCAATGTCAGTTGGGCCTCATAATAGGTTGTACAGTTAGAATCAAATAGGTTATGGTTGATAGAAGGAGAGTCATATTTATATGATCACCAGCCTTATGAATGATTGAGGTTTTTAAGACATGCTGGATAATACTAGCATTTTGTTTCAAAGAATAGACCCTCGCTAAGTGACAAACTTGAGTCACACCTTTAAGAATTTTATTTATCTCATACTAGTCATAATCAGATTTGGAGGTTAAGGTGTGGGCTCTAATACCATTATTCGTTAAGTGAACGAAGGTTCCTAAATCTTCCTTTGTGATTTCCACATACTACTTTTTAAAAAAATGATGTTATCCTTCTCTCATCTTCACTGAACCTCATTTTTGCAAGAAAATAGTGACAGGTCTCTTTGTGGTATGTATAGATCAAAGTTAAAATAAAGGAGAACTAAATTGAAGCTAATAGAAGCATGACAGAAAAATGGATTTGATCTTTAATCAGTAGTCTTGAAGGAGTGATTTTGGCTACAATATACCTATAGAAAGAATCATCATTAGCTCTAGAAAAGAAGTTGTTGTCTCCACCCCTGGATTACAAACCCTTAGTAACCCTAGAGTGCTTACTAGTACTTATCATTCCTAGGTTGGAGTCTCTAAAGGGATTCTAGAATGGTTTGGAAGTGAATGAAAATGATTTCAATAGCACTCATATTTAAAGAAAAATGACACTTCGTATAGTACCAAAATGGATTTGTATGTATAATCTTGAGATCGTACGAACTAAAAAACTTTTTTATGGACGAACGATAACATCCAAAATGAAATGACTTTTTATAAACACACAATTTACGAGGCATCCTTTCGTATAGGCTTTTTGACTATATGATCATACAGACGTACAGGTGTTCATATGGGAAATCAATTTATTAAGATCATTTTAATGATGAATAGGTTCATCCCCCACAAAAAATGACACGTGGATTATATAGTCAAAATTTGATTTTACCCAAATAATTGATTTTACCCAAATAACCATCTACATGCACACAAACAAATGTATACATATCGTACGGGATGATGCATTGATCGTACAATACAATTTATAAAATAATAAAGTTTTACCCATTCAATTCCAAAATAATCATAGCCATGCTACATAATTCACACAATACAAAATTAATTTTGTATATTATGAATAAAACAATTCAAAAATGAAATCCTTAAATTCAATCAACTTTATGCAAGTGACAAATATCTATAATGAAAAACTCTTAAAATAAAAATCAAAATAAAATCACTTACAACAAAAATAAAAAATAAAAAAATAAAATAAATAAAAAATAAACACACATAAAATCGTATCAAGTTTGCAAAAGATTTGACCTAAACATTAAGATCAATCACACGTAACCTTGTTCTTAAGGTGTTAAAAGTATCAAAGGCTAGTGCTTTTGTAAAAATATATATAAGTTAATTTTCCATAGAAACATGATTCAATTCAATTTCTCTTTTGGATGCATGATCTCTAATGAAATGATGTCTTATGTCTATATGTTTGGTTCTAGAATGTTGAAAAGGATTTTTTGAAATACAAATGGCACTAATGTTATCACAATAAATTGGGATTGTGCCTATTATAAATCCTAAATAAATCAACTATTATTTTAACCAAAGAACTTGTTCCACACTACTTCCTAAGGCAATATATTCAGCTTTAGCAATAGAGAGGGTTACGGAATTATATTTTCTATTGGACCAAGAAACTAAAGAATTTCTTATAAATTATTAAGTTCCAGACGTACTCTTTTGATTAACCCTATAACATGTAAAGTCTTAATTAGAATATTCAACTATTTCAAATGAAGAGCTATACTTAGGATACCAAATTCCTAAGTTCTTAATTCCTAACAGATACATCAAAATCCTTTTTACTACTGTCAAATGCAATTTTTTTTTATCTGATTGAAGTTTAGCATAAAAATAAACACTAAACATAATATCTGGTCTACTAGCTATCAAATAAAGCAAAGATCACATAATTCCTTTAAATTTCTTTTGATCAATAGATTCCCTTTGGGTCCTTATCCAACTTAATTGAAAAACTCATTGGTGTACTTTTTGGTTTAGCATTGTCCATTACATATTTCTTGAGGATATCCTTAAGATACTTTGACTAACTAATAAATATTCCCTCCTCAATTTGCTTAATGCTAAAAACAAGAAAATCACTTAGATCTCTCATTATGCTCATCTCAAATTCTCTACTTATCATTTTAGAAAAACCATCACAAAGATTTTTATTTATAGATCCAAAAATGATATCATTAATATATATCTGAATAATAAGTATATCATCTCCTAATTTCTTTACAAAGAGAGTGGTATCCACACTTCCTTTTATAAAAGATCTCTAATAGAAAAGTGACTAACCTCTCATACCAATCCCTAGGTGCTTATTTTAATTCATATAATGCCTTTTTCAATTTATACACATAATTAAGGAATTTAGAACTTTCAAAACTAGGAGGTTATTTAATATAAACATTTTTTTGTATCACCCCATTAAAAAAAATAGTTTTAACATCCATTTGAAATAATTTAAATCCTCTAAAATAGGAAAAGGCTAACAAAATTCTAATTGCTTCAAGTATCGCTACAGGTGCAAAAGTCTCCTCAAAATCAATCCTTTCAATTTAATTATACCCCTTAGCCACCAATCTAGCCTTATTTCTAACAGTAACTCCTGAGTCATTCATTTTTTTTTTAAATACTCACTTAGTTCCAATAACACTTTGATTCTTTGGCCTTTCAATTAATTCCCAAACATCATTTCTTATAAATTGATTCAATGCTTCTTGTATAACCAATATACAAAATTCATCCAAAAGTGCTTGATTAATATTTATGATTTTTATCATTAAAATAAAGGCAGAATAGTTAACCTACTTGCTAAGACCATTCCTATTCCAAATACCATCACTCGGTTATCCTAGAATCAATTCCTTAGGGTCTTTTTTAGAAAATTTCAATTTTCTAGGCATAGAGTTTTTTCTCTAAATTTTCATCCAAGTTTATCTTTTTAATCCTTTGGAAGTAAATATTATGCCAACATGGCTCTAGTAGCTTCAATTAATATTCTGTTCTTTCTTTCGACTATCCCATTCTGCTGAAGGGTCATAGGTGCAAAAATTTATGATAAAGTCCTTTTTCCTCACAAAAATCTTTAAAATTAACATTTTCAAATTCACCTCCATGATCACTTTAAATTGTCAAAATTTCACAATTTATTTTTCTTTGAATCAAAGTCAAAAAGCTTCTAAATTCCTCAAATGATTTACTCTTATTAAATAAAAATTTAACCCATGTGAATCTTGAAAAATCATCAACTATTACAAATTCGTATACCTTCCCTCCTAGATTTACAATACTAACCGGTCTAAAAAAATCCATATGAATGATCTCTAATTATTTACTATTTTTAAGATCTTTATTGGAATGAAATGAGGACTTCACATGTTTTCCTAGTTGGCATGCCTCACAAAGATGATCCTTAGTAAAGTCTAGTTTTGGTATACCTTTAACCAGTTCCTCTTGGATAATTTTTCTAAGATTTTTCATACTAGCGTGATAAAGTCTCCTATGTCATAACCGAGATTCATCAGAAATTATTTTTAAACAACAGTATTGGTATTCTTAATACAGTTTAAATCTAGTATATAAATATTGTTTATCCTGGTTCCATATAACAAATCATTTTCATTTAGGCTTAACATGTAACTAGTGAAAAAAGATTTAACACTATAACCCTTATCACATAGCTACCTAATACTTAATAAATTATGCTTTAATCCTTTAACAAGTAAAACATTTTCAATGAAGAAATTATTCAAGTTTCAAATCATACTTGAACCAACCACTTTCCTGGTGGGATTATCTCATAGTGTAACCTTGCCTCCACTCTTGGCTTCCAACGATATGAATTATGTAGTGTCTCTTGCCATATGCTTTGAGTAACTACTGTTCAGATATCAAATACTCTCATGAGATCTTGTATGAGAGCATTCCTATAAAATAATCAAATGTTAGACTACAAAATCCAAACAAGTTTGGGTTCTCCACTTTACAAAATTAAACTAGATGCATATATAATCTGACTTATTTTATGCATCTTAGGTCTCCACACTTAATGAGTTTTTCTATGTAAAGTACAACTTTTTGATATATGTCAAATCATCCCACAAGTATAACACTTAACTCCAGGAAAAGGGTTTTTTAAATCTTTGATAATAAATATGTCTCTTTCTATGTTTTAAAATTTCTGACTTTAAAATAGGATTAGTAAAATATTTAAGTTTGGAGGGTATCCTATTTTCCTAGAGAACTTGCACTTTTAATTTTAGAAATGTGTTTAAATCTTCTAACACATTAATATCATATTTTAGATAGTGCTCCTTATTTTTAGATTCATCATTAAAAGATTTAAATTCTTTTTCTAGTTTAGTGTAGGATGACTTTAGAAGATCATTTTATTATTAAAATCATCAAATTCATCTAGCAAGCTCATGTGGTTATTATTAATTAGTGCATGATCTTTCCTAAGGTTTAATGCTCTTTTTATAACACTTGCAGTTTTAAGTTCATTCTAGCATTCATTTTCTTGAGTTTCCTATATGAAGTATAAATTCTTTTAGAAACTTAAAGCAATTCATCTTAAGTTAAGTCACATATCTCTTCTTGATATGACTAATCAAGATTACCATCCATTAAGCAAAATTTATTGACTTCTTTTTTTTCTATTTCTAATGAATCCGAAGCTGAGTTCGCCTAGAATACTCTCTTTAACCCCTTCTTGCCCTTCTTCACATTGCTTTCTCTTCTACCTTCTCCTTGCTAGGAGTGGATTTAAGATTAGGGTGTTACGGATCTATGGTTCATGATTTTGATGATAGCAAACATTTCCTTTTTTATACGATTGCCTTATGTACTAACGTTTCAGGACCACACGATCAAGACTGCAATTCAGAACCAGCTCAAGATTGGGTAGACTAGGTCTGTGTCAGTTTGTAATCTTTTCCTTTCTTGAGTCAATTGTATTGGGTGTGGGACCTGTTGCTTTGTAACATAGAAGTTTTCATGATGCTCCCATTAGGATTTCTGGTTTTGGTAACATCGGCCTGGACGATAGTCCTATCGGCCTGGCCGATCGGTCTAACACCAGAAACCCTAATTTAGGGCATCCTCATTAAGGCAGCCGTCACTGGTCGGCCTGGACGATACTTGTATCGGCCAGGACGATATGCTCAATTCAGAAAAAAATCAGCCGCCATAATCAGTTTAGGTATTCTTTATTTTAGAAAATCGGCCAGGACGATAATCCTATCGTCCGGGACGATAATCCTATCGTCCGGGACGATAATCCTATCGTCCGGGACGATCTAACTCAATCATGCCTAAATTGATCTGGTTTTATTTGGAAGGAATTAAATGCTGATTGATACGATCATATCGCCCAGGACGATCGTGAGATCGGCCTGGATGATCAAGACCAAATTTCAATCGGCCAGGACTGTTCCCAGGGCTGTGATCAGGATGATAGAGTTGGTTTTAAACTAATCGGCCCGGACGATCGTGAGATCGGCCAGGACGATATAACCAATTTCCTTCTGATTGTCCCAGATCGTCCCGGGCTAATGAGCTGAAATTGAACCAATCGGCCAGGACGATATGCCTATCGGCCTGGACGATAATGTCGGCAACTTGCATTAATGAGCTCGTTTTGAGAGCTTCTATTTAAGCTATGGCATGGCACTTTGTAAGTGTCTTTGGCAGCCATTGTAGCTTCGTTCTTGTGGGGGAAACTTGAAGAGAGAGCTTGAAAGGGAGAGAGGAAAGGATGGAGTTTGAGAGGGAGAAGATCCTGTGAGGGGGAGGAACTCAAGGGAGTGTGGTGGGGGATCCACACGGTTGCTCCGGCGAACTCGCACCTTAGTACCATCGGATTCAAGGCTTGTCTCGAGGTAAGTTCACCAAAGAAGAAGATCTCTTTGGTGTCAAAGGACCCGGCGACTCCGCCGCACCGGGGAAGGTGGAAGTGATTTTGTAAGGGCTTCTCCGCCTAGCTGTGGGAGCTAAAGGAGAGACACTTGTGTTAGTGCAATACTTGGAGGGTGCCTCCAAGGAGTGGACGTAGGTCAAGGTTTGACCGAACCACTATAAATCCGGTGTGTTCTTTTCTTTTTATTGCTTCCGCATTATTTTCTTCCGCATTGGTTTTCGTTGTGGTGAATATTGGTTTTGGATTGTGTTTGTTTTAAAGTACCTACTCACCTCTCTATTAATTAGCTTTGGGACTAAGTTCAAGAGGGCTTAACATCCCTAACGTACTTTCATAGGGCACTCCATTTTTATATATCCAGGTTTCCTACATTCATAACAAATCACATCATTAGAAACCTTAACATTTTTTCAAAACTTACCTTTGTTCCACTACTGGCGTATCATTTGCTTCCTTTTAAGAAAACTCCTAAATTGCCTTATCATCAAGACAATGTCATCCTTATCCTCAAGTTGTGATTGATCACTCTCCAAATCATTAACTTTTTATGCTATGTTTTTCTCCTTTTGTTTTTCTCCTGCATCAATCTTCCTTTGAGTCACTCCTTGCTCATAAGAAATTAGTGATTCAAGAAGAATATCAATAGAATAAATATTTAAGTCCTTAGATTTTGTATTTGTAGTTATTTTAGCATCATAAGTAGTAGAGAAATAATAAAGAATTTTATTAACCATTTTAGCATTCATTAGTTCCCTACCTAATGCATGCAAAGAAATGACTATTTGAGTAAATCTTGTGTACATAGTAGAAATGAGTTCGTTGGGTTTCATGCGAAACAATTCATAGTCATGTAACAAGATATTTAATCTAGATTGCTTTAATTTAATAGTCCCTTCATTTGTAATACAATGTCTATCCCTAATGTCCTTTCCACTTTTGAAAGTAGAAACCTATAATCTTCAAACTTAAGTGCATAAAAGAAACTATTTAAACATTTGCATTTTATTGTGTTAAGTCTTATTCTTTTGCAGTCTAGTCAGCAAAAGATGTTTCAACTCTAATATCATCTATAAGTCTAGTTGGCCTAGTATACCCTTCCTGAATTAAAATCCATATGCGATACTCAAGCAATTAAAGAAAAGTATACATATGTGTTTTCAAAAATCAAAATGGATATTATCAAATAATAGAGGTCTAGTGATCGAATACCCTTCAGGTGTGTTTCAATTTTCAAAAGTAGCCATTATCATTTTCAAAAAGTAGCTTAAACTTATAGTTTTGAAATAAAGCTCTAATACAACTTTTTTATTTTGTATTGGTTGTTAAGTCTACGCAACTTATCCCAAGGCTAGCCAAGAGGGGAGTGAATTGATAATTTAACAAACCTCTTGAAATTGTTATAGAAAACTTATTTTAGTATTTTTGGAAAATTAATTTTTTTAACCATAAATACCAAAGTGTAGAAAATAAAAATATGAAAATTAGAAAGACACAAAAGATTTATAGTTGTTTAGTCAAACACGACCTACATCCACTCCCTGAAGACTCCTTCTTCAGGTATTGCACTATTACTAAAGTGACTCTCCTTTTTCCCCCATAGTAAGGAAGAGAAGCCTTTATAATTCCTCTCTTCCACTAATCCCCGATGTGGAAGAGAACCTTCATCATTTCACACTCTCCCAAGTGTCAGTAGAGTACTATGGTCCTTTCACACCCACCAAATGTCGGTAGAGTTCCATCATCCTTTCACACCTTCTATGTGTCGATAGAGTACTGTCATCATTTGACACCCTCCAAGTGTCGGTCATGTATCATCTTCTTTTCACACCCTCTAAGTATCGGCAGAGTACCTCGTTCTTTCACACCCTCCAAGTGTTAATAGAGTACCATTATCCTTTCATACCCTCCAAGTGTTGGAAGAGTACCCTCGTCCTTTCACACCCTCCATGTATCAGCAGAGTATCAGATCTTCTCCAAAAATCTTCTCTCGAGAAACTAGAAAAAAGAAAGGAAGAGTAATAACAATATATATATATATATATATAAAGATCCTTACCTTTGAGTAACTTTATGAACCTTTCACACACCACTTGCAAGAACACTCTCTCAAACACTCTCCCAAATGCACTCTTTCACTTGATCTTGAAAAATCATGAAGAAACCTCTTTTTCATGTTAGTTTTAAAGGACCTTTTACATGAAAGATATGAAAAATCATCCTAAAAATTGAAATTTTCTATTTTGAGTGTATGCGATCGTACAGTATGATCGTATTTTTATACATATGAACATTTCAAAAAATTTTGCGTATAAACCTTTTGTGAATCTGTATGAAATAATTTCATACACGATAATCATCCAGTCTGAATTGAGTTCATATGGTATGAACTGTTAGAAAATTTTTCAACTTCATCGGGATGAAAGGCACCTCATATTTTTGTACTCTTAACATTGTCTATAAAAATAATAAATTGTATAATATGATCCATTCAAAAAAAATTTGTGTTCATCGGGACAAAAAGGCACCCCACATTTTTGTACTCTAGACATCGTCTGTAAAAATAGGATATCGTACAGTACAAATAGTTCCAAAAACTTTGCCATTCATTGGGATGAAAAGGGACCTATCCAATTTGTACTTTGGACATCGTCTATACGAACAGGATATCATATAATATGAACAGTTCAAAAAACTGTATCATTCATTAGGATGAAAAGGGACCCGTCCAATTCATACTCTTGACGTCATCTATGCAAACAAGATATCGTACAATATGATCAATTTAGAAAAATCTTTGAATTTGTCAGGACAAAAAGGGACTCATCTAACTCATACTCTGGACGTCGTACATATGAAGAAGACTTTATATAATATGATCAGTACATAAAAAAAAATTCTATCTATTATTCTTTTATCTACTCGTAGAGGAAAATAACTTACTAAATCGAGTATGAAATGACTTTATACAATATGATTAGTTTAAACACTCCCCAGTCTGTGTGTGTGCACAGTTACTCAGTTACAATCACACTCTCTCAGACTAAATAAAAAGAAAAATACATATTCCATTTACAATGAACCCTAATCTAATCTAATTTGATGGCTTAAATAGTATGATTTCTCTGAAATGTTAGTACTCACAAACAACAAAAATAATAAATCTGAAATATGTTAGGATAAATTATAATTAAAATAATAATATTTAGAATCATCAAAAATATATTAATATTAATGATCAAAAACTAATTTGCAACAATCTCAATAACTAGTAATCCCAAAGATAGGACATACCCAACACCACAATAAAACCAAAAAGTTGAATGTCATTAAAGCCCCTATGAGGCCTGCAGACTTAGCCATCAAACAGCAATAGGACACACTACACCTCCTGGGAGTAGAAGAGCAAAAAATAGGGATAATATCATGATAAAAAATTTTTAATCACAGCTTAAGACCATCACCACAACACAAACAAAAGTGTTGGGATGAAATAAAGAACTAAAGAAATTAGTGGCCAGCTCCAGAAAAACTAAAAATTGAAAGTTAAAAGTAAAAAACATACCCAAAACCACTATCAACAGTGAAGGACTCATAGAAACAAACAATATCTGCTAAAACAACACCCAGCCAAATCGAAGCAGACCAAAGATAGGCTAAATTCTGACATACAGTAATCCCATTTTATCCAACCAAATCATGCATTTAAGTAACATAGGTGAATTAGAATTAAAAAAATAGTAAGATAATCCAACTTATAACCCAAATTAACTAACCAGTTAGCACAAGCATTACCTTCCCCGTGAACATGAGAAATAAAAAAGTTAACAAACATAAAAAACTGATTGATTTCTCTAATAATATAGATAAGATGGGATATCAAAACTCTATTCATCAAATGCATATAGCAATGAATAGTAGAAGTGGCATCCACCTCAATCCAAATATTGGTAATAGCAAGTGAAAAATGTAATTTCAAACTATTAAGAATAGTATAGAGCTCAACCATCACCACATAAAACATCTGCAAAGGGACAACAAAAGCCATGATCATAATCTTCATAGACCAGTTCATCACAAAGATTAGTGTTTTGAATTGAAAGTGACAAAAAATTGCCTTAATTTTTAAAATTGATGCATGTTTCTAAACTTTTGAGTTTGATAAATTGGTATGTATTATGGTATATCATCATGAAGAGATGGTTTTGAATTGGAATGAACATGAACTTTAAAAG
The DNA here is from genome assembly GCA_022539455.1 of Dendrobium nobile. Classification (NCBI taxonomy): domain Eukaryota; kingdom Viridiplantae; phylum Streptophyta; class Magnoliopsida; order Asparagales; family Orchidaceae; genus Dendrobium; species Dendrobium nobile. The sequence continues at coordinate 13,838,644 of CM039725.1, forward strand.
CATAACCATCTTATGATCTGTTGTAATATGATTCATTAGTTTTTTTCTGTTTTGATCAAAACAAGAACCATGATCATGTGGATAAATTTGAGTCATATATGAGATAGTTGTATTATCCCTTAGTAGTTTCATCCAATACATTAAAGTAATATTTTGACCAATCATCATATGATATACTTATACTTATATTACCTAGTTTAATTACTTATGTCTAAGGCTTGTAATGATGAGGCTCATATATTTCACCCAAATCTAGGTCATATCAAATACAATGTTGTGTACTTAGATATGATGAAACTTTTCAAGTAATTCGAAATGTTAATTCCATAATGAATAAGATGAATATTGAAGTTCTATATATGATTTCTTATGTTTGTAATGTATCTTAGGCATAATCTTGGCACCTTTCTTTAGATTTATAATATAATTATCACTATAAAATTTAAGTATAAAACCAATTGATGCATCAAGAAACTAAATAACCCATCTTCTTACAAAACTTCTATTCATGTAACCTTTGATCTACCCTTGATATTAATTTTACATCCCCATTTTTACCACTTTCTCAGTATGTACAAAATACCAACATTTTAGTTGGCATAATCTCTTCTAGTTGAAAGTGAAACTTGAAATTGATTACTCATTTGTTTTAACCCTACCTTTAATTATTCTAAATATTTTAATTAAAAGGTATACTATCTCAAATAGTTCATTTTAGTCACAACAAACTTAATTGTGTAGGTATCTTTTCACACTTATCATTTTTTAGTTTTTTCATTCTATAAATGTCATCATTAAGTAATTTGTAACTTTGTTTAAAATTGCACAATAAAAGGCTTGGCTCAAGGCCTTCCTTGGTTGAATTTTGAAAAAAACAAATTCCAAAAGTCATATGCCTTATGTTGTTTGAGGAGGTGTACGCCTAAGTGGATTTGAGGTGCATCTTATGCAATTTGTAAGAGAAGTAGGTTTCAAAAACTAAGGTTTAGATTAATTAAAAATTTAATTTATAAATTTATTATAAAAAATTATATTTTTTTTATTTCTCTACATCTAAACCTAAAAAGAAAAATTGAGAACGATAATAGCACGCAGGTCCTCAACTCCCAGTCACATGCTGCGCTCGCACTTGACGGCGCTTGCACTTGCAATTGTAATTGTGGATGAGGGAGAAAAGAAAGTAACTTACATTGTCTTATGGGAAAAAATGTCGTAATACTTGATTGCTCAATTTAAACTTTTGCTTTGTGATACAAGTAGCCTTGCTTTGTATTTACACGTGGGCTTGCATATGAGTTGAGCAGCTTGTAATGTCAATCCACTTATGTTTGTTAATCAGAAAGTTAAAGCATGACACTTCTTGATTCACCTTGTTGTCTTCTTATCAAACCATCTTGTGTTGCTCTACAAAAAAACAACAAAATCTTATTTTTCTTTGGGGGAATATGCAATTACATTGGACGGTGTTGGATCTAGTATTACTTGTGTAAAAGCATGATAGCTAAATAAAACTTGTTTGTTTTCTTTATATTGATAGTGTTAAAATTAGAGAATTAGAAAGGGAAAAGACTTAACTTTATTATACAAAGCTATCCATATTTATAGATCTATATAATATATCTTGATAAAGAAAAAAATAATTACAGAATAATGCATATTTGTCCTAATATAATCCTTCCTAAATTAACACTCAAATATGGAAGGAGGATAGCATGATCAAGGTGAGCCTCCCACGGAATCCCATCTTGGCCATAGGATTAAGAGTTAAGAGACTGCTAGGATGGCTGAGACGGTATTTAACATTGAAAGTTTGTGAGGGGTGTTAAACCCTAAAGAATAGTCCCGAGAATAACCAAGATGGGATTGAATTGCATATTAAATAAACTTCCTTTCTATGAAAACAAAAATCACCTTCTTAAAACTTATTCAACGTCTAAAAATAGATAATCAATGCATTATAATATCAATCACAAATTTTTAACCAAGTTATGTCCAAAAATAAATGTAAAAAATAAAGTGTGGTGAAAATAATAAAATCAGAAAGAACACACCAGATTTATAGTGATATGGTCCAACTTGACCTATGCCCTTTCCTCGGAGGCACCCTCTGAGTATCTCACAAAACCTTTAGTGACTATCCTTTAGCCCCCACAACTAAATGGAGAAGCCCTTACAAAATCACTTCCACCTTCTCTAGTGCGGTGGAGTAGTTAGGTCCTTTGACAATAAAGAGATCTTCTTCTTCCCAAAACTTCCCTCAAGATGAACCTTGAATCTAATGGTACTAAGGTACAAGCTTGTTAGAGCAACCATATGAAACTCCCTCCATACTCTCTTTAAATCCCCTCCAAGAATATTCTAACTCTCAAACATCAACCTTTCCTCTCTATCTTTCAAGTTCTATCATCATGTTTTCTCGAGAAGAATGAAGACACAGTGGCTGCAAAAGATATTTACCAAGTGCCTTAACAAAGCTTAAATAAAGGGCTTTAAAAAACCATAAAAATTAATTCTGGTGGCAAAGATCATCCAGTGCAATCGCATGATTGTCCAGTACGGTGTGCTTAAATATAGGGCTTAAGAAATCCCTAAAAACTTAATTATGATGCCAAATAACATCCTGGATGATCACAGGATCATCCAGTATAAAGAACAAAAATTAACCTTATAGTCTTGGACGATCTTAGGATAATCCAGTACAATCAGTTCAAATTTGTACAGATCTTTTAGTAGATATTGGGGTTTGTCATAAATGACTAAAAGAAAAATTATGGCATTTCATCTGGTATGATTGATGGTTATCCCATGGAATATCAAAGATAATCCAGTATGATCTTAACATCATCCTTTATGATCTTAAGATCATCTTGTATGATCGGATCGAGCAAATTAAATATAATTAGTCCCCTAATCATAGCATTAATTTAGGCATAATTACCATATATCACCCAATATGATTTAAATCATCCTGGATGATTATAACAAAAAATGAAATTCAAAATATACTACAAAAAAGTGGTTAATAGCAGCCAAAAAATAAAGACAAAAAGAAAATGGTCACTAAAAATACCCTTTTAGTTACCAAAAATAAGTAACGCCTCTAAATTATAAGGAATATGTATATTAGCTACCAAAGAGAAAAATTGGCAGCTAATTTTTTCTATTAGCGATGACCTCCAACTGTTAATCACGACTCCACCTCTCTCTCCACCTCTCTCCCTTCGTGCAACTATTAAAGAAATCGTTTTGCTACAATATTATATGACATTTTTAATTATATATCATAAAAGATATCTATTAGACATAACTTCTTGCTTTCGTTGGCTAGGTGCACGCACGATTTCTTCCTCCAGAGAGATCACGCTCGGTGAGGATTTATTCCTCTTCCTCCTGATTGAATGCATCGATATGCCTGCACTTGGCTCACGACATCATTACTCTTCCATCAGATCGAATGCCTGTGCTTGGCTTGCGATTTCTTACTAGCATGCAGTTTCTTCCTCTCGACACCATCATATGGCTTGCAGTTTCTTCCTCCAATTGATTGCTTAGGTATGCCGCATCTCCCTCCTGAAAGCCTGCTTCCTTTCAAAGATGTATTGCTCCACTGATTCTTTGTGATTTTCCTGGTCTACCATCGCTTGCAAAGATGATCAGTTTGACTAGTAGGTTGTTTCTTGCGAACTCTTGAATTTCTCCTATTTGACCTAAATTTAGGGTTTTGAAAGTTGATTTTGTTTATGTTGAAGATCTGCAAGTTGACCAGTAAAATTGTCAAAATATTCCTCTGCTTATTAATCAAAAACATATAAATAATAAAATGAAATAAAATTGTTTTATGAAATGTCCTACCTTTATAAGAAATGCGAAGAAGATAAAATGTATAAAGGCATGCTATTTGATCAAATAGACTATTAGCTTTTAAGAATGTCTAACATTGTAGCCTTCATAATATCTAATTTTTAGGTTATTTACTATGCAATACCCATGGAATATTTGACCAATGAAGCTTGATGAGAAGAACTTGGCTTTTTTTAATTGAAGTAGCTTTAAATTTCTACATTCTATTCTGTCCACACATAAGGAAGGATGTTTTTGTTCCTTTATCAAAGCTTGTGGGTTGCGTATCAAAATCTAAATAGATTCTTGATTAATCACCGTTGTTGTGGTATGCTATTTAGTAAGGGAAACTTTGATAATTAAAAAATTATTGATCCTGTAGTTGCATTTTTAATTCATAACAAGCCTGAAAGACATTTTTGCTAGTTGCACTAAACTATGTTGTGCTTTTTTTTTGTATTGAAATCCTTTATCAGCATGCAAATTATGCTTAATGCAGCATAGTAATTGTGCATGCTAGAGATGGGAATTTTCATACTCTTGTCTTATTTACCCATAGCAAGAGGACTAGAAATGAGAAGCAGTAAGGCTAAAATAATTTTGTGGTTCACACGGCATTGTCAATGGATGGTACATGCTACATGTTTAGAGATATAAGAAGTATCATCCCCATGCTAACCATAAACACATTCACAGTAAAACTAATAAGAAGATGGATATATTATTATTGATACATCTTATAAATTTTGAAGAAGAACATGCATAGGAGAGCATGGTTTTAGCACTAGTAAAATAAAATTGTGTTTTCTCCAAATGTAGCTTTAATTCTGAAACTCGCTTTTATTTTATAGTTGGTAATTTTTAGCATTTTTTTACAACTTTAAGGCTTTCATTCTTATGGTTCCCTTGTTGTAGCCATTGCTTATACTTCTCACCAAACTCTACTTTTCTATTACTCTATTATCTTATCTTAACCACTTTTATATTAAATCTTGAATTACATAAAAATAAATTGCTGTTGGATTTTAAGTAGTCTCTTCTATTTCATTTTCAAATTATGTTATGTTGTAGTTGATGTCAATATATAATTCAGTTTTATAGTTTTTATTTTATACATGTAGGTGTTGTATACCGACTTATCACTCCGGGAATTATTAAAGAAAGAATGTAGTTGATAAAGAAAAAGATGACTTTAGAGCACTATTATGCATATATCAAGGTTTCTTCTCTTGCAAGCTTGATTACCATTGGTTTTGAGCTATATACTATGTTAACTCTTTGTACATAATTAATTTCTAATAATTATTTTTAGGTTGCTTTTGGCTGGTGGTATAGCTGCAATGATGCTCATATTTCACTTTCAAGCAGCCAATAGGTTTTGTCAGAAAATGTATACATTATGTTTTATTTGCATTGCAATCAGCATCAGAAGTCTACTAAAGTTTGTTCACCTTGCAATGGAGTTAAGCCCACAGTTTTCAATCGATATGATTAAAGTAACACATCGACATGCCATAACTCTACTGAAACTTCAAAATCATTAGTAGCATTCAATGTTTTATCTGTGCCTAAGAATGGTAAAATTTCTACTAATCGCCAAGTCAGAGCCATTACTTCAAATATTTTTGGAACTTGTAGTTGATCTCAAATAGTGATGAAAAGCTTGAGATATGTACTGATAGAAAAAAATAATCATGCCAAACAATTTCCTGCCATAGAAAAGACTGTCCTACAATCTAAAGTCCCTTTGGAGGTGCCAAGGAGTACATATAATATTGATTATTCGTATGTGGCTAGTAAGTGATCTATGAAAAATCATGGTACAAAGAGTTTATCAAATAGAAATTTAAGATGCAAATCACCATTAAATAATCCACACGAGGACAATTCTAATTCTAATCCGATGATAGGCAGAAAAGATCCTAGATTTGATCGCTTATTTGATACCATGCTTGTTAGAAGATGGAACTAGATGTTATAGATAGCCGATTATTTTGTAAACATTATGATTTTTTGTTGATGATTTCAGAGATCATATTTTTTATTTTAATTAATGGATGTAGTTTTAAAAGTATATGAATGAATATAATTTTTATTTTCTTCAAACAAATTCTTATTAATTATATTAATTAATGAAAATTTTTTATTCAATACTATTTATTTTTGTTATATCAAGGTAATAAAATTAGTGTCATTTCTTTACTATGAATTTAATTTGTGTATGTATTAAAAAATAATTTGATGAGATAATATCAACGAGTGATTGATTGATCTTAAATGTTATAGTTAAGACATAATAATTAGATAAGTAATAAATTTTTTTTAAATATCACCAAATTTTTTATCCATTAATATATGTCAAAAATTCATGAAATTAAATTACCATGTGATTTATTTGGTTGATCATTTTGTAACTAACTTTTTTTTTTGACGCCATAGAAAAATATAATAAATAAAATTATTAATTAAAATTACTAAACAGAAACCAAATAAATAATCATCAGCGTAAAAAAAAAGTCACTAAAATGTACAATTTTAGCGACCAATGCTAATTAGTAGTCACTAATTTAGGAACCAAATAAAATTTTTGGCCACTAAAAGTCTCAGCGACGAGGCTACTATGACAAACCAGCGACCCAAATATTTTTTTTCTCTATTCAATTTAGTAACCAAATTATCATTTTTAGCGGCCAATTTTAATGGCTGCTAATAACCTTTTTTCTTGTAGTGATCTTGCCCAAATTATGATTGGCACTTTTTTCATGATCATAGCTAATCATCCTAGATGATCTAAATTATCCAGTATGATTAGTTGGATGAGTTGATCATACAGTACGATATAAATCATACAGTACGATATAAATCATACAGTACGATTAGTTTAACAATTGAACTTCTAGTTTTGACTCAATCTCACTCCCACTGAGTATATGTGTTCATGGTCACCAAGAAAGCATACACCCTTTCAGGACTTGACTAAAGAAATAAAAAATATATCAATGAATATTAAAAAATTCTTATAACATACCATATTCTACCTAATCTTAAGCCTTGAATCTTCTTTTGAATGTGCATGGTGTTCTTGAAAAGTTAGTACACAAACAAACAAAAATAAATTGCAAACATAGGTAGACAATAGGATGTGATCCCCGATGTTTGTTATCATCAAAAATATAAACTAGTGAGCTCGAGTAGTAATAATCTCCCCCTTTTTTATGATGGTAAACCTTACTGATTGAATTTACAAATTTAAAAATATTTCTTCTAATTTTCTTTTCACTAAGATAATTATATTAAAAGAAGGGGAAATCCAAAAAGTTTCTTTTTTTCATTTTTTTAAACATAGAAATAAACAAAAAATAAAAAAATAAACTTTTAGAAACTAAATAATAGAAAAACTAAAGCAAATACAAGATGAACAAATGCAACCAGACAATTACATTCTCCACTTTTGACATTATCAAAAAGAAGTGAAATACACAAAAAACAAAATAGAATACACATAACAAACTCTAATCATGTGGAGGTGGTGCTGATATTTCATGAAGAATTAATTAATTTCAGTATATTTTCTTAAAATAATAAAGTTATCTCTTGATTTTATTCAAAAATATATAAGAAATGAATTGACCGCCGCATTAAGATCTAGAAAGGTTGGAAATTTAAATCATCAACCCTAGCTTAGGCTCCTTATAGGTTAAAGTCCTTTTTTTTAAAAAAAATCTTATTTAGACTAGAAATCTAATAAGAAAAGTGATATGTTCATACTTCATTTCAAAAAAAATATCTGATAGAATAATATTATAAAGTAATCTATCAAATTTATGATTTTTAAAAATCAAGTGTTTGAAGATATCAAATAGCAGATGAATTCTTTTAAGATTGAAAGATTTGAAAGAGAAGGAAGCATTTCTTTTTGCTCATTTTGTGTATCTTGTTAGTTGTTTAGTTCACTTTGTGTATCTTTTGACTTTTTTATACACTTTGTATATCTTTTAATTATTTGGCGATCTTTGTGCATCTTTTTAATTTTATTTTGGGCTCATTTGGTACCTCTTATTATTTTTGCGAGCTAGCTCTCTTTCAAAACCTTTAAAAACTCTTAGTAGTGAGAATATCTTCCAAATATAAGAGAACAAAAACTCATTATCAAATATAATGAGATGGCAGATAGCAAATGGGGAGTCAATTGTTATCTTTAACGATATATGGATCATGGTAAAGAGCTTAAAGATGTGGCCAACATTTATAGTGAACAAAGATTGCAATATAGAAAATATGAAGCTAAGTGATTTAATTTTGGAGGAAGATGGAATGCTGCTGAAGTGAAGAAATTTTTTGGAGGCGAGCTAGTGGAATGGATTTGTAATGTTCCAATTTTTTCAAATAAGAAAGACAAGCTGGAGCTCATACAAGGATTATCTGGGAAATCAATTTTAGCAATGGCTGGTTTGGCGGCAAAACAGAAATTTGAAGAGTATAAGTATTGGAGGTGTTTGAAGAAAGCAACATTAAATGTAAAGGGTGTAGATATTCTGGTGGAGGTTATTGAATAACTCTTTACCAACATTCCATTTCTTATCTTATAGAAGATTGCAGCCAAAAAGCTTGTGTCCTAGAGGATGTAATGAAGTTGAAGATACAAAGCATTTGACAGTGAGCTGTAAGAAACTGAAGGACATTATCATTCTTCTAAATAAATGGGGATTCATGATACCAGTTGTCTCTTGTTTTGAAGATCACTGGAATTGGATGAGGAAACTAAATCCTTTTATACTGAATCTTTTCTGTAATATTGTTTATTTTATTTGGAAGGGAAGGAATGAGTTGGTCCATGGGAAAGTTGAAAGAACGACAATCTTTATAGCAACCAAATCTATCAACTATGCGGCTGTGCACAAAGCTATGAATGGGAACACTTTGGGATGGTTGGATGCCAATCAGCTATTGCTGTTGGATAAAGCTTGGCACCCTCCTCCACACGATTGGATCAAGGTGAATGTAGATGCAGCATTGTTACCTTCCTACAAAGGTGGAATTGGCGGTGTATTCAGAGATCACAAAGGGAGGTTCCTTTTGGCTTTTGGTAAATGATGATAACATTGGGATATAGCTTACATGGAGCTTCTAGATATGAAGACAATTAAAGAGATGATAAAAGATTGGATGATGGAATATAAAGGAATCATTATTGAAGGAGACAATGCCAATGTTATCAAGTTCCTTCATGATTCATACAAAAGAAATGGGCAAGAGCTTGAAGAAATTTTTTTTACCAAAGATTTTAGTTATGTGATTTTTAATTGTATAGAAAGGACTGATAATAAGTTAGCGGACTTATGTTCTAACTATGTTATTTTTTATTCTTTTTGTTGGGATAATATAGTGTTCAATAAGGTTCCTCCTTCCTTTATAGAATTATTAAAGGAGGAATCAGTAGGTAACATTGTGTAGTTGGTTCTTCTTTTTTTTTTAAATGCATTTATTGCTTCTTCAAAAAAAAATATATGGAAGAATAAACCACATATCAAAATCATATTCATATGATAAATGCAACAACTTGATCTAGAAAATTTGAAAGAGATTTAATAACTTTGAGCATTATTCATATGAGATAGATTACTGTAAGAAGATATAATATATCTTAATTTAAAAGTCTAACTTTAAATTTGAAATAGATGTAAGAAGATATAATATATCTAAATTTTAAAGTCCAACTTTAAATTTGAAATAGTTTTGCTCCAAAAAAAGAAAATACCCTACTAAAGGAGTTAGAGGAATAGAGACAATCATCAATGTTTCTTCCATTAACTTATTTAGAGAACTCAATCACTGCTTACTAATTTTTTTTAAGTAAAAAGGAGGTAAAATTTTTACTTAAAAAATTAAGCAAAGAGAATTGATTTTCTTATGCAAATACAAGGTAAAAGTGATTTTTGTGTATAGATACAAGATAAATCACAAAAATATTCAAGAAAAATAAAATAAATGATTGTAAATAAAAAACATAAAAAATAGCACAGAAAATATTTATAATGAATAAAATACTATAAAAAACATATATGCTTGCATTAACTAAAATACATAAACACACAAACAAAACTTGATACCTCATTACCTTGATCCTGGTCTGATGATTCAAAAACTAAGTTTCCCAAGGAGATTTTTTACTTTTATTATTTGCCCTTATTACATTGTTTTTATTTTTACAATTTTTCTTTGCTAGAGAGTTATTACATTAGGACATTGATTTTTCATATATTTTGATTTCCTACACCCGAAACAAATAACATAAAAGGAAATCTTAACATTCCTACCATTTTTATTTTTGTTCCACTTTTATTGATGTTGATGCTTATACTTTAGTATATTTTTAAATTTTCTTGTAATTGAAGCTATCTCTTTAATCTCAATATCTACTAAGTCACATTCATCCATGTCTTCAGCTTTTAGCACTATAGTTTCTCCTGCATCCAAAAGATTTTAGCTCAAACTTTGCTCGTAGGCAAAGAGCTAGCCAATCAGATTATCAATAGAATATTCATTTAAATTTTTTTATTTATAAATAACAATGACTTTGGTATCAAACTTATCATGTAGACAACATAAAATTGTATTGACTTTTTCAAAGTTTAAAAGTTCTTTACCTAAGGCAAGTAATGATGTTACTATTTTATTATATCTATTATAAATGTCTAAAATTATCTCATAATGTTTCATACAAAATAATTCATAATCATGCATTATAATATTCAACCTAGATTGCTTGACTTCACTAGTCCCTTCATATGTATTATGTAATTTATCCTAAATTTTTTTGCAGTATTTCATGTGGATATCAACATATAATCTTTAAAATTTAATGCAAAAAAAAAACAACTTAATTATTTAGCATTTAATTGAGCATTAATTTGATCTATTTTACTCCATTCAATAGAAGGAATAGCAATTTTGACTCCATCTATAATACATGATGGTACAAAATAACCAGTTTGAATCATATGCTACAGTCGATAATCAATTGATTGCAAGAAGTAGACATTCCTATTTTCCAAAAATCAAAAGAAATATTTTTAAATAAAGGTGGTCGCATGATTGAATAGCCTTCCACCATGTTACAATTTCTAAAGTTTGTCATTGATCCTTTTTCAAAAGTTTTCTAAAACATTATTTAGAAATTTGATTTTGATACCAATTGAAAATTTGTGAGGGGTGTTAAACCCTAAAGAATTAGATTTGAGGCTAACCAAGAGGCAGGTGAATTAGATATTAAAAAACTTTCTTTCTATAAAAAAATCCCCTTCTTAAAACTTTTTCAACATCTAAAAATAGATAATCAATGCATTCTAATATCAATCATAAATTTTCAACTAAGAAGTTATATCAAAAAATAAATGTAGAAAATAAAGTGCAGCAAAAATAATAAAATTAGAAAGAACACATAAGATTTATAGTGGTTCAGTCCAACCTGACGTACATCCACTCCTCGGGGGCACCCTCTGAGCATTACTCTAAATTGTTAGTGACTCTCCTTTAGACCCCAAATCTAGGTGGAGAAGCCCTTAAAAAATCACTTCCACCTTCCCCATGGTGAAGGAGCTGGGTCCTTTGACACCAAAGAGATCTTCTTCTTCCCAAAATTTCCCTTAAGAAAAGCTTGAATTTGATGGTACTAACGTGCAAGCTTACCGAAGAAACCATATGAAAGGCCCTCCACACTCCCTTGAAAACCCCTTCAATGATCTTCTCCCTCTCAAACTCCACCATTTCCTCTCTCCCTTTCAAGTTCTCTCTTCAAGTTTTCTCTAGCAGAACAAAGATAGAATGGCTGCCAAAGAAACTTACCAAGTGCCTTGATAAAGCTTAAATAGAGGGTTCCTAAAAATTAATTATTGCGACAAAGATCATCCAATATGATTACATGATCGTCCAGTATGATGTACTTAAATAGAGGGATTCAAAAAACCTTAAAAACTCTATTTTGGCTGTAAATATCATCCTGTACTATGTGATAAATTTGACATAAAAGTCTTGGATGATCTCAGGATAGTCAAGCATAATCAGCTAAAATTTATACATATTCTCCATTACGGTATTCAGGATCATCCTGGATCATTAGAAGAAAAATTATGGTATTTCATTTGTTGATATTATTGTAACTTAGTTCTTCGATTGTTGAGATTATTACAACATCTGTATTTTTTATGATTCTAAATATTATTGTTTTAATTAATATTTCTCCTAACATATATAAGATATATTGCTTTTTATTATTTATGTGTACTAACATTTCAGTGAAATCAAAACTCCGGACTATTAAAGACCTCAAGTTAGATTTGCAAAGGGTTCATTATAATTAGATTCTATATTTTTACATTTTTATTAAGTTTGTGAGAGTGATTATAATTGAGTAACTGTGCACAGAAACATTGGGGGAGTGTTAAAAAAATTAAACAAATTGTATTATATGATTTTTGTTTGTATGAGATAAATTATTTAATTATTTCCTACAACAAGAAGTTAATCAAAACTTGGACATAAATTTTTTTTTAAGTACCATTTGTAGTGTACGAAGTTGGCTTTGTGATGTCTAGAGTACAAAAATATAAGGAATATTATGAACATGTTAAATTTTTAAATTGTTCATCCGGGATGATTTGGACTTCATATAGATGACATCTAGAGTACACAAATTATTAAGAATCTGATTTTAAGGAATATAATTTTGATGATAGCAAACACTTTTATTTCTCTATAACTATCTTGCCTACTAACTTTTTAGGTCCACAAGATCAAAACTATAAATTGAACCAGCTTAAGATGGGGTAGATTAGGATTGAGTCAGTTTGTAAATCTTTTCCTTTTCTTGAGTCAATTATAAAAAATGTGATTCGTGATGCTAAGTAACCTTGCACACACACACTTGAGGGACAATTTTTGACTATTTTTGGAGTTTACTATTTTTGGTCACATCAACCGGGATGATTCATAAATTGTCTTGAATGATATGTTCAATAATAGAAACCCTTATTAGGGCATCCTAGTTAAGGTAGCCGTCATTAATACATCATCTTGGATGATATTCATATCGACTTAGATGATAGGCTTAGATAAGAAAGAATTAGACGCTAGATTTATTTAGGTCTTTATTTTTTAATCATCATCCAAGACATCTCATCCTAGATGATGTTATTCGAGTATACCTAAATAATCTAGTAATTAAGGAAAATAATTAAGGTTTGATTGCAAGATCATATCATCCTGGATGATCTCAGGATCGGTCGAGATGATTAGTTTAAAACATTAGTTATTCCTTGACGATAAAATATCAGTAAGCTTTTATTCACGGCGATGCTCTGGATGATATGTACTGAATTGAACTAATCATTTAGGATAATCGTGAGATTGGCTTGGATGATCAAGTTTTTTTTTCTTCATCTAGACACCCATTCAGGGTGATGTTTCAGATGATATTCATGATTTATACTAATCATACTGGACAATATACTATCATCCTAGATGATATAAATAAAAACCTTCTGATCGTCCCAAATCGTCCGAGCTGATTGAGCAAAATTTGTGCTTATCGTACAGGATGATATCATCCTCGATGATAATATTGGTTTGTTGTAATTAAGAACTATTCCGAAGCTCTTCTATATAAGACCACTTGTTATACTCAAAAGTGTATCTTTTACTATTATCTTAATCTGAGAGAGCCTAGAGGAGAGGAAGAGAAAGGGAGAGAGAGAGAGAGAGAGAGGGAGAGAGAGGATATTATGAGGGGGAGTTTATGAGGGGTTTCACAAAGAATGCTCCAAACAATGATCCAAGTCATCTTCTCCAATCGTCATCCCTTGTTTGTAGAGGTTCGAGAGAGGTCCACTTCAGCAATCGATTAAGATACTCTGCCTGCTTCCTTCAGGAGGAAGCAAAAAAAGTTTGGTTCTCTGCCTCACCGATGTTAGTGGAAGGGAGGTTTTGAGAAGGCTTCACTGCCTTGTTGTGGGAGCAAAAGGAGAGTCACTGAGTTTAGTGCAACACTCAGAGGGTGCCTCCTAGGAGTGGACGTAGGTCAAGCTAACCGAACCACTATAAATTTTTGTGTTCTTTATTACTGATTTTTCAGCATTTAATTTTTGCACTTTAAATTTCTTTGTCGTGAATTTTGGTTTGGTTTGACTTTTTATTTTTTATGAAAGATTTTTTTTAAAATATCAAATCCGCCCCCTCCCCCCTCTTGGTTAACCATTGTCTAGTTCATAAATTATGAAAAGGTTAATATAATTTTAAGATGATTGCCCTCTTTTTTTATGCTAAAATTACTACAATTTCTGAATCTAAAAATTTGAATACCTATTCAATTAATAACTCACTTGGATCACTCATTGCTTATGAGTAAGGGGTGAATCAAAGAAATTTTGATGCAGGTGAGGAAAAGAGGAATAAAAGTATGGTGCTAAAGGACAATGACACAGACACTGACTCTTCCGAGTCTAAAAGTGATGATGTCACCTTAATCACGATGCAATTCAAAAGCATTCTAAGGAAGAAGCATAAGAACCATCAGAAGTGGAATAAAGGTAAGGGTAACAAAAATTTTAAGAATTCTAATGATATGATCTATTTTAAATACAGTAAGCCGGGACACATCAAAGCTGATTGTCTATACTTAAAGCTCACTCAAGAAAGGAGAAGGGGGAGGAGAAACCCAAGTTTAAAAAGGACAAAAAGAGGTTCCAAAAGGCATTCTGGGCAGATTCTGCAATAAACTCCTCTGAGATTGAAGCTGAAGAGGAGACAACAAACTTGTGCTTGATGGCTGACGATTATCTTAGTCAAAGTTGCCAAGAAGATGGATCTGAACTAACCTACAAGCAACTACTTGAAGTTTCTGAACAAATTCATGCAACATATAGGAAACTTAAGAAAACACATGCTAGTTTGAAATTGGAGCTTTTAAATTTGCAAAAAGTGCATGAAATTTTACTTAAAGATCACTCTATGATCGATAGCAATCACATGTCACTACTTGATGAGTTTGATGCATTAAATAAAAAGCATATTGAATATATGATGCACATGATTCCTTGAAGTTATCTCATGCTGAGTTAAAATAAGAGTTTAAGAAATTACAGAATCTCAAAGCTTTGAAAATATTAAATCAATATTGCATGCATTATATAACTTTAAAAGGAAGCATCACCAATCGAGTAGATTAGTAAATTCTTTTTCAAGTGTGATACTTTTCATGTAGCATGTTAGGACATATTTCACACACTTACACTATTCACCGTAGTACACATTGGGTGTGGAGACCTAAATTGCATAATTCATAGCAAATCATATATGCATTGCATTCTTCAATCCATAAGAAAGGACCCAAACATATTTGGATTCCTAAATCTGATGGTTAATGATTTTATAGGCTTGCTCTCACAAAATGCCTCATTGGAGCATGTGGTACATGGATAACAGATGCTCATGACACATGACTGGAGATGCTAGCCAATTCGTTTTGCTGGAGGATAGGGATGGAGGCAAGGTTACTCTTGGAGACAACACCACCGAGAAAGTGGTGGGCGTAGGTATAATCGAAAACTCAAAGAACCTTTTAATTGAAAATGTTTTGCTTGTAGATGGACTAAAACACAACTTGCTCAACATAAGTCAGCTTTGTGATAAGGGCTTCATCATAAAATTCTTAGCAAATACATGAATTATAAGCTTAAATAATAACATTGTTTTATAGGGAAAGCCGATCAAAAATGTTTACATGCTTGACTTATATGATATTGAATGTGCTACTTCATTTTGCTTAAAATCTACTGCTGATTATTCATGATTGTAGCACAGGAGATTATGTCATGCCAGTATAAAAACCCTTAGGAGACTGACCCAAAAAGACCTAGTTAAAGGTGTCCCCAGGTATAAATTCTCCAAAGACCACCTTTGTGATGCCTGCCAACTAGGGAAGCAAGTCCAATCCTCTTTTCACTCCATTAAGGACATTAGCACCTCTAAACCTTTAGAAGTCCTTCACATGGATTTATTTAGACCCATTAGCACTGCCAGCTTAGAGGAAAAAATCTATGGATTTGTGATTATTGATGACTACTCGAGGTTTACTTGTATTAGATTTCTGTCACATAAGAATGAGTCTTTTGATATGTTTAGATCCTTCTTCACCTAGATTCTGAAAAAGTTAAGTTATGAGATTTTGACCATCCATAGTGACCATGGTGGAGAGTTTGAAAATGAGAGGTTTGGAGACTTCTGTGAGGATAAGGGGATTATTCACAACTTCTCAACTACTAGGATCCCTTAGCAGAATGGGGTAGTTGAAAGAAAGAATCGAACCTTAGTTGAAGCTGCTAGACCCATGCTTGCTGAGTATTCATTTCCAAAGTATTTTTAGGCTGAAGCGATAAATATAGCTTGTTATGTGTTGAATAGGGTGAATGTTAAAACCAAACTTGATAAGACACCCTATGAGAACCTTAAGGGTAGGACACCCAACCTTTTCCCACCACCTCCATGTCTTTAGTTGTATGGTTTTCATTCTTAATAATGGAAGTCACACTTAGGAAAGTTTGACCCAAAATATGCTGAAGGAGTGCTCTTAGGATATTCAAGTGTGGGAAAATCCTTTAGAGTGTTTAATAATATGACTTTAGTGGTGTGGAGAAGACTACTCATGTTGTATTTGATGAATCTAATCCTAAGAAATCTAGAGTTGACGATAAAGATGAAGTTGGAGAGAATACCATAGAGAGTTGAAAATTTATATAAAAAAAAAAAATATAGAGACCCAAAACACTGAAGGAGTAGGTAAGATTACCCGAGTAGAAAATACAAATTTGGAGGAAAGGGTTGAACCTACACACACCTTACCTAGAGATTGGAGATATTCTTTAAGTCATCCTAAAGAACTAATCATAGGAGACAATTCTGAAGGTGTTTGGACTAGGCATGGACATAGGAACGAAGTGAACCACTCTGCCTTTATCTCAATGACTGAACCCACCAACATCAATCAAGCCCATTCTGATGAGTTTTGAATCTTAGCCATACAAGAGATATTAAACCAATTTGTTAGGAATGATATTTGGGAGCATGTAGAAAGACCAAAGGGATAAAGTGTAGTTGGAACCAAATGGGTTTTTAAGAATAAAACAAATGATTCTGGTGTGGTGATTAGGAATAAGGAAAGATTGGAAGCTAAGGGGTACAACCAAATAGAAGGGATTGATTTTGAGGAGACCTTCACCCCTATAGCTAGAATAGATTCCATTAGAGTGCTACTAGCCTTTGCCTATTATAAGGGATTTAAACTTTTGGAAATGGAAATTAAGAGTGCCTTTTTAAAAGGGGTAATAAAAGATGATGTGTTTGTAGAGCAACCCCTAGGTTTTGAGAGTTTTCAATTTCCAAATCATATTTTCAATTTAAAAAAAGGCCTTATATGGATTAAGGCAGTCACCCAGAGCTTTGTATGAGAGGCTTAGCACATTCTTACTAGAGAGGGAGTTTGTTAATGGGAGTGTAGACACCACCCTTTTTCTGAGGAAAGTAGGAGATAAATTACTCATTATTCAGATCTATGTCGCTGATATACTTTTTGGATCTTCTGATAAAATGTTATGTGATGATTTTTCTAAAACAATGAGTAGGGAATTTGAGATGAGTATGATTGGAAAGTTGTTCTACTTTTTTGGATTTAGTATAAGATGACTAGATGATGGAACATTTTTAAGTCAATCAAAGTACATAAAGGATATCTTGAAGAAATATGAAATGGATAAAGTTAAGCTAATTAATACTTCCATGACCTCCCGTGTTCAGTTGGACAAGGACCCAAATGGAAAATCAGTTAATCAAAAGAAGTACAGATGGATGATTGGATCTTTACTTTACCTTACTGTTAGCTGACCGGATATAATGTTTATTTTTTTGTCTCTGTGCTAGATTTCAAGCTGATCCTAAAGAATCCCACATGACTGTTGTTAAGAGAATTCTTAGATATCTCTTATGGACCCAAAACTTAGGAATCTGGTATCCTAGGCACAATACTTCTTTTGAGATTATTGGATATTCTGATTTTGATTATTCAGGATGTAAGGTAGATAAAAAGAGAACTTATATGAATTTCCCATTTATAGGGCAATATTTAGTCTCCTAGTCTAGTAGAAAGCAAAACTATGTTGCACTTTCTACTACTAAAGCTAAGAACATTGCTTTAAGGAGTTGTGTGGCCCAAGTCCTTTGGTTGAAGCAGCATGTTCTGGATTTAGTATTACTTGTAGGTACAATTTCAATCCTTTGTGACAACACTAATGCCATTTATATTTCTAAAAATCCTATCCATTATTCAAGTACCAAGAACATAGATATAAGGCATCAATTTATTGGAGATAATGTGATCAAAGGAGATATTGAGTTACACCATGTGGCACTGAGAATCCACTGGCTGACATCTTTATTAAACCACTAGCCATTGATACTTTTAAAACTTTAAGGACTAGATTGGGTATGATTGACATAAATGCATGAACTAGATTCTTACAATTTTCTGATCTTTTTATTTGTTGTTTCTTTTGTAGTTTTTCCTTGATTATTTTTATTATACTTTTTATCTATTTCATTATTATTGATTTGATTTTCTTTGTTGCTTTATTTTTCTTTTAATCACTACTGAATTGATATCTTATGCCGTGTTTTTGTTTTTGAAAATTTGTAGTCAATGTTTGACATCTCTAAATCAATTAAAGGGGGAAACACTGTTGATTGTTTCCCTCTCTCAAACTTCTTTTAGTGGTATAATTTTCTTTTCTAAACAAAATTCAATCTCAAATTAACAACTGGACTTTGAAATTGAGATCTCTTCAATCTTGCTACATTAATCTATCTTATGTATAATAATCAAAGTTTTTATTTTACCTTCAAATTTTTGTAATCTTGTCGTTGAATTTATCATATAATTTTTATTCTGCTTTGTGATTCATTTTTTCTTATATTAGAGAGTAATTTTTCCTTCTCTAATATCTGGAAGATATAATCACAACTGAGAATATTTAAGAATTTTGAAAAAGGGATCTAGCTTGTAAAAATAAATATAAAAAAGTGGCCAATGATGCCAAAATCAAAAGATGTGCAATGACACCAAATTGAATATATATATATATATATATATATATATATATATATATATATATATATATAAGATCAAAAGATGCGCAAAGAGCTCCAATCAAATTGACAAGAGGCATAAAATGAGCTCACTAAATGCAAGCTTCTTCTCTTTAAAAATTTTTAAATTTTATTAGAATTCATGTGTCACTTGATATTTTTTTCAAAGGCTTGATTTTGAAATTCATGATCGTAACTAATTACTTTAATAAATTATTCTATAAAATATTTTTTTGAAACCAAGTCATGAACGGATCTCTTTTTCATATTCAATCGATTTTTTTAATTTAGATCCTTGTTTTCAAAAGACAGTTTCCCCTAGGAGAAGTCTGAGTTAGGGCTAATAGGATTCGTTGTTATACCGTTCTTGTAGATTTTGATAATGTTAACTCATTAACTCTAACAAATTTTTTAATTCAATTATATGGATAATTTATCATATTCAAGCTTTGATTAAGAAAAAACTTTTGTTTTTTTTTTTTATGTTCTTGTCTTTTTCATATTTTATTTTAGTTAATTTTCATGTTTTTGGGCATTCTCTGATCATCTCCATCAATCCTCCAATTTAAAACTTTTTCTCACATCATCCCGAACAAATTTCATATCGTCCTGGATGATCTATACAATTCACTCTTTAAATTCCATCTATTGACTGTTTTGACTCTTCTGCTTCTAATTGTCCTGGATGATTCCTTATCATCCTAGATGATCTGATGGCCTTCTTCTTCAATTATTTATGATTATCCTAGATGATCCTCCTTGTCCTAGATAATCTTCACTTTTTTGCATAATTATTAGTAATCGGCCCGTACGATTCACCTATTCATCCTGGACAATACATATGGCAATGTGTTTAAACCCTTCAAATTTGGCCGGTACGATTAATTATTGGTGATCAGCCCGAACGATCAACCTGTTCATCCTACACAATACACATGGCAATGCTTTAAATTTTTTTAAATTCAATCTGTACGATCCATTATTGTGTATCATCCTGGATGATCCACCTAATCATCTAGGACAATCTTCCTTTCAACGGTCATTCGGCTTGATTCCTCGGGACAATCGCCGGTCTCTTATCATCCTGAATGATATCTGATCATCCTGGACAATTTTATCACCTTTTTGACCAATCTTCCCTGACACAATTATTGCACTCGATCATCCTGGATGATTTTATGATCATCCTAGATGATTGGATCATTTCTTTAAAAATTGAGGCATTCAATCAGTTCATCTCACACAATCCTTCTCATACCCTCTTTTGCTCTTACTCATGTTCTTTGTTTTCATGATTATGGCTGGTGGAAAGAGGTCATGCGTACCTTCTAGAAGCTCCTCGAGGGCAAATTTGGATCCTCGATTTACTGAGGCGGTCGATCAAGCCGCCTATCAGAGGTACAAGATGGTCGAGATCACTATATCGAGATCCAGGACATAGGAGGAAGCTCAATCTTGCCCTAGGACATATGATTGCCTATGACCTAGAATCTAAATACAACCTCCAATATCCTGCCCCACTAAACTATCAACCTACCTTCTACTCAAATAATTCTTTCCACGTTCTTCACAGTACTCATCTCAACCTGAGGGACAAGGAAGCTAAGGGAGCTGAGAAGGAGGCATCTCCTGCACCTATTCCTATACCTGCTTTGCTTTGCCAACACTCATAGCTGGATCAGCTGGTAGAGCGATTCGATAAGTGAGAGACATGGTTCCAAACTTAAATTGCTATGTAGGAGCAGCAACATGTTGATGATGTTGCTTACTTTAATGCTTACGTGGCTCACCAGCAGCACCAATATGACCAGAATATGGCCTGACTCAGTGAGGAGTTTTCCACTCTTTCCAGTTACTTTCAACAGTCACCACCACCTCTTCCTCCTTCGGATGATCAGGGGCCATCCTTCTTTTAGTTTGATTTTTATGTGTTATTTCTATTTTTCTTATTATATTTTGATTTTATTTGGTAGTCTCTACTTTGTTTCTTTTCTCGGTGCCCTCCTCCTTTTTGTGATGTCAAAAGGGGGAGTGGTTGTACTATTTGTGCTATTGTGTTTTATAATTGAATGTTTATTTCTTCACTGTTTTCATTAATTTGCTTAAAACTACTTTAATTATTTTTTTGTTTGTCATCATCAAAAAGGGGGAGATTATTATGAATTTGATTTCAAGTAATATAATTTTCATGATAGCAAAGACTTCTATTTTTCTACGATTGCCTTGCCTACTAACTTTTTAGGTCTACAAGATCAAAACTACAAATTGAACCAGCTCAAGATGGTAGACTAGGTCTGAGTCAGTTTGTAAATCTTTTCCTTTTCTTGAGTGAATTGTAAAAAATGTGATTCCTGATGCTAACTAACTTTGCACACACACACACTTGGGGGAAAATTTCTGATTATTTTTATAGTTTACTATTTTTTGTTACATCATCCAGGATGATTCGTAAATCATGCTGGATGGTCTATTCAAATATAGAACCCTAATTATGGCATTCTAGTTAAGGTAGTTGTAATTAAGCACGTCGTCTTGGATGATTTTCATATTGTCCAAGTTGATAGGCTCAAATTAGAAAGAATAAGCTTCCAGATCTATTTATGTATATTTATTTTATAATCATCATCCAAAAAATCATCCTAGATGACGCTGTTCAATTATACCTAAATTAATTTGGTAATTAAGTAAAGCAATTAAGGCTTGATTACTCGATCATATCATCCTGGAAGATCTCAAGATTGGTCGGGACGATCTGTTAAATAATCTTTGTTGTTCTTAGATGATAAAACATTGACCAGCTTCTATTCAGAGCGATGCTCTAGACGATATGTACTGAATTGAATTAATCATCCAGGACGATCGTTGGATCGGCCTGGAAGATAAAGTTATTTTTCCATCATCCAGACACCCATTTAGGGAAATGTTTTGGATGATATTCTATGATTTGTACTGATTATACAAGATGATATACTATCATCCTGGATGATATAAAAAAAAATCTTTTGATCATCCCAAACCATCTGGGCTGATTGAGCAAAATTTGCGCTGATCATATAGGATGATATTTATATCATCCTTGATGATAATGCAGTTTGTTGCCACTAAGAGTTATTCCAAAGCTCTTCTATATAATACAACTTATTATACTTAAAAGTGTATCTTTTGCTACTATCTTGACTTGAGAGAGCCTAGAGGAGAGGGAAAGAAAGGGGGAGAGAGAGAGAGAGAGAGAGAGAGAGAGAGAGAGAGATGATCTTGTGATGGGGAGTTTGTGAGGGGTTTCACTAAGGTTGCTCCAAGCAAGGATCCAAGTCATCTTCTCCAATCATCATACCTTGTTCTTATAGGTTCGAGAGAGGTCCACTTCAGCAATTGATCAAGGTTATCTCCCTGCTTCAGGAGGAAGCAAAAAGATTCGGGTTCTCTTCCTCACCGGTGTCGGTGGAAAGGAGGTTTTGTGAACGCTTCTCTGCCTTACTGTGGGAGCAAAAGGAGAGTCATTGAGTTTAGTGTAATACTTAGACGGCATCTCTGGGGAGTGGACATAGGTCGAGTTGACCAAACTACTACAAATTTTTGTGTTCTTTATTACTACTTTTTTTGCGCTTAATTTTTGCACCTTAAATTTCTTTGTGGCGAATTTTGGTTTGGTTTAAGTTTTTGTTTTGATTGAAAGATTTTTTTAAAAATACCAATTCAGCCCACCTCTTGGTTAGCCTTAGGCTAGTTCATAAGGGCTTAACATCCTTAACAAACATTCAAAAATGTGGGGATTGTTTTCATCTAGATGAACATGTGAACTTTTTGAACAATTCATCTTGGACATTTTGGATTTCATTTAGACGACGTCCAGAGTATGAAATTATTGGAAACTTTTTCATCCAAATGAATAGTATTTTTTTTAACTTTTCATATGAGATGATATACATATCATAATGTACGATAGGCTTGTATGAAAATATTTTGTATATGATCATGCAAGTAAATTTTGAAATTTTTATCCGAGATGAATATCTGTTGTACTGTACAATCATGTACGCTCAAAATTAAATTTTTCAATTTTCTGGATGATTTTTTATGTTTTTATATAAATAGTCCTTAGAAACTGACTTGAGAAGACTTATTCTTTGTGATTTCTTTGAGAGCAAGTGAAAGAGTATTTTGGGAGATTATTTGAGAGAGAAGTTCTTGCAAGTGGAGTATGAAGGGTTCACAAAGTTACTCAAGATAACTCTTTTATATTTTGTTACTTCTCTTCCTTTTTTCTTTTAGTTGCTCTAGAGAAGATCTTTGAAGAAGATATGGTACTTTGTTGACACTTGGAGCAGGTAAAAGGATGACAGTACTCTACTGACACTTGGAGGGTGAGAAAGAATAATGGTACTCTACCGACACTTGGAGGGTGTGAAATGACGATGATTCTTTACCTACACTTAGACGGTGTGCATGGATGATGGTACTCTGCCGCACTTGGGATTGGTGGAAGGAGGAAAATTGAAAAGGCTTCTTCTCCTTATTATAGGGGCAAAAGGAGAGTCACTTTGGTAATAATGTAATACCTGAAGAGGGAGTCTTCAGGGAGTGGATGTAGGTCTTGTTGGACCAACCACTATAAATCTTTTGTTTATTTTTATTTTCACACTTTTATTTTTCATCATTTTATGTTTATGGTTAAAAAATTATTTTTTACAAAATATAAAATAAATAGTTTTCTTTAATTTCCAATATAATTTTTTAAAAAATATCAATTCAACACCCACCCACCCCCCCCCCCCCCCCCCCTTCTTGGTTAGCCTTGGGTCATTTGCATATGTTTAACAACCTATACAAACTTTATAAGTGGTATTAGAGCTTTATTTCAAAACAAAAAGTTTAGACTACTTTTTAAAAGTGATAATGGCTACTTTTGGAAATCGTAACACACTTGAAGGGTATTCGATCACTAGACCTTCATTATTTGACAATTTCCCTTTCAATTTTTGGAAAACATGTATATCTACTTTTCTTTAATCGCTTAACTATCGCATGTGGATTTTAGTTTAGGATGGGTATACTAGGCTAACTAGACTTGTAGATGGCATTAGATTTGAAACACCATTTTCTTATTAGACTGTAGAAGAACAAGACTTAGCATAATCAAATGCAAAATGTTAGAATAGTTTCTTTTATGCACTTAAATCAAAAGATTACATTCAAGTTTCTACTTCCAAAAGTGGAAAAGAAATATGAGATAGACTCTATATCACATATGAAGGAACTTTTATTACATCCAGTAAACGTACGCTCTTCTACGTTCGGTTTTAGGCCAAAAATGCGCAATACCGAGTACCGAATACCGAGTACCGAGTTGTATCGAGTTTTTTCAAAAAACTCGGTATTGCGCTGTTTTGGTCTAAAACCGAACGTAGAGGAGCGTACGTTCACCAGATAAAATAAAAGTTCCATATGATGGAACTAACAAAGTAAAACAATCAAGATTAAGCATCTTATTACATGATTATAAATTATTTTACATGAAACAAAATGAATCTATACCTGACATGTACACACGTTTCATTGAGATAGTCACTTCTTTTCATGTATTAGGTAGGGAACTAATGAATACTGTAAAAGTTAATAAAATATTTTATTGTTTGCTTACGGCTTATAATGCTATAATAACTGCTATTACAGAGTCTAAGGATTTAAATGTATATTCTATTAACAATCTTTTGGATTACTAATTATGTGCAAGCAAGGAGTGACTCAAAGACATATTAATGTAGGAGAAAAGTGAAAGGAGAAGAATATAGCTTTGAATGTGGATGACTCGGAGAGTGATCAGTCACAACCTGAGGATAAGGATGATATTGCATTGATGACCAGACAATTTAGGAGTTTTCTAAAGAGGAAGTAAAGGAGATGCTAATAGTGGAATAAATGTAAGTTCCATAAGAATGTTAAGCTTTCTAATGATGTTATTTGCTATGAATATAGGAAACTTGGACATGTCAAATCAGATTGCCCTAATCTTAAGGCCACTCCTAGCAAGGAGAAAGTGGAGGAGAAAATAAATGTAAGGAAGGTCAAGAAGAAATTTCAACAAGCATTTTAGGTGGACTCAGCTTCGGATTCATCAAAAATAGAAAAGGAAGAAGAAGTCACCAATCTGTACTTAATGGATAATAATCTTGAGCAGTCAGATCAAGAAGATGTATGTGACTAAAGTAATAATAAATTACTAGAAGTTTCTAAAAGAATTCATACAGCATATAGAAAACTCAAGAAAATGCATGCTAGGTTGAATTTAGATTTCCTAGAGTTACAGAAAGAGCATGAAATCCTTAGAAAAAATCAGGCACATATCAATAACAACCACATGACTTTATTGGATGAATTTGACTATTTGAACAAACAAAATGAATTATTAAAATTGTCCTACACTTAATTGGAAAAAGAATTTAAAACTTTTAAGGATGAATATAAAAATAGAGAGCACTATTCGAAATTTGATAATACTATGTTAGAAATTGCAAACACATTTCTTAGAGTGAAAGTGAAAGCTCTTGAGAAAAATAGGACCCCCCCTAAACTTGAAGATTTTAATTATCATATTTTAAAATAAAAAATCTTAAAACTTAGGAAGAGACAATTTTATTATCGGAGATTGAAAAATCCTTTTCCTAGAGTTAAGTATTTTTCTTGTGAATGATTCGGCATATTTCACACACTTGTATTATTCATAGCAAAACTCATTTAGTGTGGAGACTTAAAATGCATAAAATAAGTCATATCATATATGCATCTAGTTTAATTTTGCCAAAAGGAGAACCCAATCTTATGTGGGTTCTCAAGACTAATGTTTGATCATTTTGTAGAAACGCTCTCATATAAGACCTCATGAGAGTATGTGGTACCTAGAAAGCAATTGCTCAAAGCATATGACTAAAGACACTACATAATTCATATTGCTAGAAGCTAGGAATGGAGGTAAGGTTACACTGGGAGATAATACCACTAGGAAAGTGGTAGGCATAGGTATGATTGGAAACTTGAATAATTTTTTCATTGAAAATGTATTACTTCTAGAAGTTTTAAAGCATAATCTCTTAAGCAATAGTCAGCTATGTAATAAAGGGTATCATGTTAAAATTTTTTCCACTAGCTATATATTAAGCCTAAATGGAATTGATGTATTATATGAAAATAGGGTAAACAATGGGGATATGCTAGATTTAAATTATATTAAATCTCTTAATAGTTTTTTGTTTAAAAATAATTTTTGATGAATCATGATTATGGCAAAGGATGCTTTATCATGCTAGCATGAAAAACCTTAGAAAATTTATCCAAAAATAACTTGTTAGAGGTAACCAAAACTACACTTTATTAAGGATGACCTTTATGATGCATGCCAATTAGGAAAATATGTGAAATCCTCATTTCATTCTACTAAGGATCTTAGGATTAGCAAACCATTGGAGACTATTTATATGGATCTTTTGGGCCGATTAGCACTGTAAGTTTATGAGGAAGCTCTATAGTTTTGTGATGGTCGATGACTTATCAAGATTCACTGGATTAAATTTTTATTTCATAAGAGTGAATCATTTGAGGAATTTAGAAACTTTTTGACTTGGATTCAAAGCAAACTAGGATGTGAAATTTTAACATTTCAAAGTGAGGGGAATTTAAAAATGAAAATTTTGAGGAATTTTAAAAGAAAAAGGAATTGATCATAATTTTTATGCACCTAGGACCGCTCAGCATAATGGGGTAGTCAAAAGAAAGAACAGAACATTAATTGAAGCCATTAGAGCCATATTGGCAGAATATTCACTTCTAAAATATTTTTAGGCTGAAGCAGTTAGTACAGCATGTTATGTTCTGAATAGGATAAACATTAGATCAAAATTGAATAAAACACCATATAAGCCTCTTATGGGGAGAACACCTAATTTATCACATTTGCATTTTTTTGGATGTGAAGTCTTCATATATAATAACAGAAATTCTCCTCTTGGAAAATTTGATCCAAAATCAAATAAAGTAATTTTTCTTGGGTACTCATGTATTAGAAAATCATATAGAGTGTTTAATAAAAGAAATTTGGTAGTTGAGGAGATCACACATGTTTTATTTGATGAATCTAGGATTTTGAAAGAGCGAAATTTAGAATAAGATCATATAGAAAATAACTCCCAAGGGATTGAAAAGTTAAATTTGGAAGAAAATGTGGAAAAAGAAAACCTTTTTGCCTATAGAATTTAAATTTTTTAAAAATCACCCTAAGAAATAAATTTTAGGTGAACCTAGTGAGAGTATTAAGGCTAGGTGTGGACTTAGCAAGGAGGTTAACCATTCTACCTTTAATTTAATAATTGATACCAAAAATGTTAATCAAACACTTTTGAATGAATTTTGGATATTGGCCATGCAAGAGGAGCTGAATCAATATGTAAGGAATGATGTTTGGGAATTAAATGAAATGTAAATGGATCAAAGTGTAATTAGAACTAAGTGGGTAGTCAAAAACAAAATGAATGATTAAGGAGTTGTGATTAGAAATAAGACTAAACTAGTGGCTTAGAGGAATAATCAAATTAAAGGCATTGATTTTGAAAAGACTTTTGCCCCTGTAATAAGACTTGAAGCAATTGGGGTTTTGTTAGCCTTTGCTTATTTTAGAGGACTTAAATTATTCCAAATGAATATTAAGAGTGCCTTTTTGATACAAGAGGATGTTTATATATAGCAACCTCCAAGTTTTAAAAATTCTAAATTCCCTAATCATGTATATAAATTGAAAAAGGTATTATATGGATTGAAACAGGAATCTAGGGCTTTCTATAAGAGGTTAAGAACTTTTATATTACACAGATCATTTGTAAAAGGAAGTGTGGACACTACTATATTTTTGAATAAATTAGGAGATGATATACTCATTGTTTAGATATATGCTGATGATATCAATTTTGGATTTATATATAAAAATCTTTAAGTTGATTTTTCTAAAATAATAAATAGTGAATTTAATATGAGTTTAATGGGAGATCTAAGTTATTTTCTTAGTTTTAGCAGTAAGAAAAATGAGGGAACATTTTTTCGTTAGTCAAAGTATATTAAGGTTATCCTCAAGAAGTATGAAATGGACAATGCTTAACTAGTAACTACACTAATGAGTTCCTCAGTTTAGTTGGATAAAGATCCAAAGGGAAAATCTATTTATCAAAAGAAATTTAGAGGTATAATTGTATCATTACTTTATTTGACTTCTAGCATACCAGAAATAATGTTTAGTGTTTATTTTTCTGCTAGATTTCAATATGATCTAAAAGAATTACATTTTATTGTAGTAAAAAGAATTTTAAGATATATTTTAGGAACTCAAAACTTAGAAATTTGGCATCCTAAGTTCAACACTTCATTTGAAATTATCTTATATTCTGATTTGGACTTTACATGTTGTAACGTTGATCAAAAGAGTACATATGGAACTTACAAATTTATAGAAAATTCCTTAGTTTCTTAGTCTAGTAGGAAACAGAATTTTATAGCCTTGTCTACTGTTGATACTGAATACATTGCCTTAGGAAGTTGTACAGCTCAAATACTTTGGTTGAAATAACAGCTGGTTGATTTAGGATTTATAATAGGCACAATTCCAGTTCATTATAATAACACTATTATTTTTTGCATTTCAAATAATCTTATCTAACATTTTAGAACAAAACATATAGATATAAGGCATTATTTCATTAGGGATCATCTAGCCAAAGGAGAAATTAAATTGAATCATGTTTCCACTGAAAATCAACATGCAGATATTTTTACAGAACTTCTAGCCATTGAAACATTTAGCACCTTAAGGACAAGGTTAGGTGTGATTGATCTTAACGTTTAAAATTAAAATGTTCTGCAAATTTGATATGTTTTATGTTTATTTCTGTTTTAATATGTTTTTTGGTTTTTTATTTTGATGTTTATGTGAGATTTTTGTTTTTCTTAATTTTGAGTTTTTTATATATTTTTTATTTGTTATGTGTGTTAAAACAGAAAGCATGTCACTTGATTCTGAAAAGTTTGTTTGATTTTCATGTATTATTTTTTATGTTTTATTTGTATTGAATGAATATATATTCATCGTGTACAAATTCTATAGCGTATACATGATTGTTATGGGAATTAAAAATGTGAAACCTTGATTTTTAAAAGGTTTCATATTGTACGATGTCATCATCATTCAGTATGATTAATATGGGTTCATCTGTTTGAATGGGGATAGTTTTACTGGTTAGGTTCAATTATTTATTGGTGATCATATGTACAAAAATATCTTCATCTATATAATCTAGGTGTCAGTTTCTATAGGGGATGAACCTAACCTTCTTTAAAATGATCTAAAACTTCTAATCATCCAGGATGAACTCTTATTTGTCTATACGATCGTCTGGTCGAAAATCCTGCATGAAAGGATGCCTTGGAAATAACATTTTATGAAAAGCTATTTCATTTTTGACAATTTTATTTGATTCTAAATCTGAAAGTTCGTTAGGGATATTAGGCCCTATGAACTAGTCCCGAGGCTAACCAAGAGGGGGGGGGGGTGAATTGGTATTTTAAAAAATCTTAAACAAAAAGAACAATTATCATAAGCCAAAACCACCCCAGAAAAAGAATGTGGAAACTTAAATTGCAGAAGCAGTAAAAAGAACACAAGGATTTATAGTGTTTCAGTGAACTTGACCTACGTCCACTCCCCAGTGGCGCCCTCCGAGTATTGCACTACCAACGTGACTCTCCTTTAGCCCCCACAGCTAGGCGGAGAATCCCTTACAAAAACACCTCCTTTTAGCCGCCCCTGGCAAGGCAGAGTACCCCACTCCTTTTGCTTCCTCCTGAAGCAGGCAGAGAACCACGATCAATCGCTGAAGCTTATCTCTCTCAACCATTCCAAGGATAAGAGACTCTAGGGAAGAAGAAGTGGAATAATTCTTGCAGCAACCCTTGTGTACCTCCTCACAAGCTCCCCCACAAGATCCACTCTCTCTCTCTCCCTCTCTCTCTCTCTCCTTTTGGTTTTCTCAGGTCAAGACAGCAGCCAAGGATGTTCAAAAATGTTGAACAAGAGATCTTAAATAGAAGAGCTTCAAAGGAGCTCAATAATTGTAAGTTACCGACTTTATGATCTAGGACGATAATAACATCATCCTGTACGATCAAATCAAATCATAGAATACCGTTCTAAAAATGAACTAGACGATTGAAAATTGGCTTGATCGTCCAGGCCGATCTGACGATCGTCCTAGATGATTAGTTCAAATCAGATGAAAATCGTCCAGAGCATCACCCTGAATTCGAGCTATCCAATTTTGATCGGCCAGAACATCGCCCTGAATTTATGTTGGCTGATATTTATAATCCAGGAGCAACTAAGGGTTTTTGAATATATCATCCTGGCCGATCCTGCGATTGTCCAGGATGATGTGATTGTATTAATCATCCTTAATTGCCAGATCAATTTAGGCATAATTGTGCCATATCGTCCAGGCCGATCTCAC
The DNA here is from genome assembly GCA_022539455.1 of Dendrobium nobile. Taxonomy (NCBI): domain Eukaryota; kingdom Viridiplantae; phylum Streptophyta; class Magnoliopsida; order Asparagales; family Orchidaceae; genus Dendrobium; species Dendrobium nobile. The sequence continues at coordinate 13,869,213 of CM039725.1, forward strand.
ATCGTCCTGGCCGATTTCCAAAAATACAGAATACCTAAATTGATCACGGCGGCTATTTCTTTCTGTATTGAGTATATCGTCCTAGCTGATACAAGTATCATCTAGGTCGATATGTTAATTACGGCTACCTTAACTAAGAAATCCTGATTAGAACTTCTATTTTGAACTCAATCATCCAGGATGATAATAATATCGTCCGGGATGATGTGAGTAAAAATAGAAATTCTAAATCTCTCAGGTGTTTGTGTAAGGTTGCTTAACATCAGTCATTTCAAACATTTATAATTAACTCAAGAAAGGAAAAAAAGAAAATTACAGACTGACTCAACTCTAATCTACCCAGTCTTGAGCTGATTTCAATTTCCGTCCGATCTTTGAGTCCTAAAAAGTCAGTAGAGAAAAGGCAGTCGTATTGTTTGCTATCATCAAAACCATAATTCATGAAATCAAATTTGCAACAATCCCCCCCTTTTTGATGATGGCAAATACTCCGATGATTATTTCAAAAACAGCAGCATAAAATAAAAATTTAGAATAAAAGTTCAAACATACAACCCAACTAACATGCAACCCTACTACTCTCCCTTTTGACATCTCAAAAAGGAGGAGGAAAGCAGAAACAAAGTAATTTTTCTTTTAACCAAGGCATGAACAAGATGAAGTTTTCCTTGTGATTGATTTTAAAAATTTGTGAGCTAATGAATAAACATTAAAATAAAAATCCACAAAACAATATAATATCCGATCATGGTTACCCTTAGCTCAGATTTTCTTTTAGGGTAGAATCGTTTTTGAAAATCAATGACCTAACTCAAAAATTCAATTGGGTATGAGAAAAAAAGGATCCAATCATCAATTGGATTCATAAAAAATATCTTATAAAATAATGTACCAAAGTAAATTTGTCACAATCGTAAAACAATCAAAATCAAGCCTCTGATACATGAAATCTTCTAAGTTTTAAAAGATTTGAAATGAGACGAGAGCTTGCTTTTATTGGGCTCATTTTATGCCTCTTGTCAATTGAATGGTGCTTTGCGCATCTTTTGATTTTTGATACACTTTGTGTATTTTTTTTAATTTGGCGTCATTGCGCATCTTTTGTTGGCATCATTGGCCAATTTTTTTTTTTAATTTTTGCAAGCTCCATTCTCTTTCCAAAGCTTTTAAAAACAACCTTAGTTGTGAGTATATCTTCTAGGTATTAGAGAATACGAGCTCTCTCTCTAACATAGGGAAGAATAATCCACAAAATAGAATCAATAACCAACGACAAGGGTAACGAGGAATCTTGATGTGACAAAAAGATTTTGATCATTATAAATACAAGATAGATTTGTTGTAGTAAGGCTAGAAAGGATCTTAATTTCATACTCCATTCGTTAATTTAAAATAGAATTTTGATTAGAAAAGAAAATCGTGCCACTAAAATAGGCTAGAGAAAGGGACACAATCAACGGTATATTTTTACCATTTAATAGATTAAGAGATCTAAAATATTGACTACAAATTTTCAAAAGTAAGGATAAGACTTACGATATCATTTCAGCAATGATTCTGAAAAAAAAATTTAAAGAAAGTAAAATAATCCAAACAAAAACTAAAAGTAAAGCAAAAAGAAGAAAATTAAATAAAGAGCAAAAAAGGAAAAGCAAATAAAAGAAATGAAAAAGTACAAAAGTAAAAGATCAAGTTCATGCATTTATGTCAATCACACCGAATATGGCCCTTAAAGAGCTAAAAGTATCGAAGGACAGTGGTTTAGTAAAGATGTCAACCAGTTGATTTTCAGTTGTCACATGGTGTAACTCAATGTCTCCCTTAGTCACAAGATCTCTAATAAAGTGATGCCTAATATCAATGTGTTTAGTCCTTGAATGTTTGATAGGATTCTTAGAGATGCATATGACACTAGTGTCGTCACAAAAGATTGAGATGGTGCCTACAGGTAATCCTAAATCCAATACCTGTTGTTTCAACCAAAGGACTTAGGCCACACAACTTCCAAGAGCAATGTACTCAGCTTTAGTAGTGCAAAGTGCAACAGAGTTTTGCTTTCTACTAGACCATGAGACCAAAGATTGTCCTATGAATTGACAAGTTCCTGAAGTGCTTTTTTTATCCACCTTGTATCCTGCAAAATCAGAGTAAAAAAATTCAATAATCTCAAAAGAAGTGTTATGCCTCGGATACCAAATCCCTAAGCTTTGGGTCCCCAAAAGGTATCTAAAAATTCTTTTAATTGTAGTCAGGTGGGACTCCTTGGGTTCAGCTTGAAACCTAGCACAAAGGCAAACATTAAACATAATATCAGGTCGGCTAGCAGTCAGGTAAAGTAAGGATCCAATCATGCCTCTGTACTTCTTCTGATCAACAGACTTACCACTTAGGTCCTTATCCAACGGAACACTAGAAGTCATGGGAGTATTAATTGGCTTAGCTTTATCCATCTCATACTTCTTCAAAATGTCCTTAATGTATTTTATTTGATTTAGAAAGGTTCCATCATCCAATTGTTTTGCTAAACCCCAAAAAGTAGGACAACTCTCCCATCATACTCATCTCAAACTCTCTACTCATTGTTTTAGAGAACTCATCACAAAGTTTTTTATTAGAAGATTAAAAGAGTATATCATCCACATAAATCTGAACAATGAGCAAATTATCTCCAATTTTTCTAAGAAAAAGGGTGGTGTCTACTCTCCCCTTAGCAAACTTCCTTTCTAGTAAGAATGTGCTAAGCCTTTCATACCAAGCTCTTGGTGCCTGCTTTAAACCATACAAAGCCTTTTTCAATTTAAAAACATGATTTGAAAATTGGGAACTCTCAAAACCTTGGGGTTGTTCTACAAACACATCCTCTTTTATTTCCCCATTTAAAAAGGCACTCTTGACATCCATTTGATAAAGTTTAAATCCTTTATAATAGGCAAAGGCTAATAGCACTCTAATGGCTTTTAATCTAGCTACAGGGGTAAATGCCTCCTCAAAAATTTATCCCTTCCATTTGGTTATACCCCTTAGCCACCAATCTTGCTTCATTCCAAACCACCACTCCTGAATCATTCATCTTGTTCTTAAAGACCCACTTTGTTCCAACTACACTTTGTCCCTTAGGTCTTTCTACAAGCTCCCAAACTTCATTCCTAACAAATTGGTTCAATTCCTCCTGCATGGCTAAAATCCAAAACTCATCAGTAAGGGCTTGGTTTATGTTGGTGGGTTCAGTCATTGAGATAAAGGCAGAGTGGTTCACCTCCTTCCTAAGTCCATGTCTAGTCTTAACTCCATTAGAAGGGTCTCCTAAGATCAAATCCTTGGGGTGACTTGTAGAGTATCTCCAATCTCTAGGCAAGTTGTGAGAAGGTCCAACCCTTTCCTCCAAATTTATATTTTCTACTCCTTGGGTGACATCTCCTACTCCTTCAATGTTTTGGTGACCTACCCCTCTTCTCCAAATTTTCTAATCCAGTGGTAATCTCTCTAACATCATCATCATCTTCAACTTCAGGCTTTTTAGGATCAGACTCATCAAATACTACATGGGTAGTTTCTTCCACCATCAAAGTTCTCTTGTTAAACACCCTAAAAGACTTTCCAACACTAGAATATCCCAAGAACACTCCTTCATCAGATTTAGGATCAACTTTTCCCAAGTGAGACTTCCCATTGTTGTGAATGAAAACCTTACAACCAAAGACAAGAAGGTGGGAAAGATTGGGTGTCCTACCCTTAAGGATCTCATAGGGTGTCTTATCTAATTTGGCTCTAACATTCACCCTATTCAATACATAACAAGCTGTGTTAACTGCTTCAGCCCAAAAGTATTTTGGAAGTGAATACTCAGCAAGCATGGCTCTAGCGGCTTCCACCAAGGTCCGGTTTTTCCTTTCAGCTACCCCGTTCTACATAGGGGTCCTAGGAGCTGAGAAGTTGTGACTAATCCCCTTGCTTCACAAAAATCTCTAAATATTTCATTCTCAAACTCTCCCCCATGGTCACTATGGATGGTCAAGATCTCACAACCTATCTTTTTCTAAATCCAAGTAGAAAATGTTCTACACTCCTCAAAAAACTTATGTTTATGTGAAAGAAATCTAGTCCAGTGAACCTCGAGTAGTCATCAATAATCACCAAACCATAGATTTTCCCTCTCAAGCTGGCAGTACTAATGGGTCCAAACAAATCCATGTGAAGGACTTCTAAAGGTCTAGAGGTGCTAATGTCCTAAATGGGGTGAAAGGTGGAGTGGACTTGCTTTCCTAGTTGGCAGGCATCACAAAGGTGGTCTTTTAAAAACTTGAGTTTGGGGACACCTTTAAATAGGTCTTTTTGGGTCACTTTCCTAAAGGTTTTCATACTTGTATGACATAATCTCCGGTGCCACAACCATGAATCATCAACAACTATTTCTAAGAAAAATGAAGCAGCGCATTCAATGTTATTTAAATCAAGCAAGTAGACATTGTTGATCCTCTTTTCCTGTGAAATAGTATTGTTACTTAAACTTACAATGCATGAATTTGCAAAGAATTGCACGATGAAGCCCTTGTCACAAAGTTAAATGATGCTGAGCAGGTTGTGCTTTAATCCATCTACAAGAAAAATATTTTCAATCATAAGGTTCTTAGAATTACCAATTATACTTGAGCCTACCACCTTCCTGGTGATGTTGTCTCCAAGAGTAACCTTGCCTCCAGTCTTGGACTCCAGCAAAATAAATTGATTGGCATCACCAGTCATATGTCGAGAGCATCTGCTGTTCCGGTGCCACATACTCTCATGAGGCCTTTTGTGAGAGCCCACCTACAAAATTATCAAATGTCAGATATAGGAACCCAAACAATTTTGGTTCCCTTCTTATGAAAAGTAGAATGCAATGCATGTGTAGTATGTTGTAAATCATGCACCTTTGGTCTCCATAGCTAATGTGTACTATGGTGAACAGTGCAAGTGTGTGAGATGTGTCCTAGCATGCCACATGAAAAGCATCTAACACCTGGAAAAGAATTCCTTAAATGGCTTGAGTTATAATGCCTCTTCCTAGGTTTAGGCTTTTGATCAAGTATTGGTGTCATCCTAGTTTTCTTAAATGTATCCAATTCATTTTGAATCCTCAAGTTAGTACTTTTTAAGGCATCATTATCAATCCTCAAATTTTTTTCCATCTTTTTAGAATTCTTAAAATCAGATTCAAGTGAGGTGTGTGTGACTTTTAGTGACTCATGCTCTTCAATTAATTCACAATGCTTTTTGTTTAACTCATCATATTCATCAAGTAGAGTCATGTGATTTAAATCAATCATAGAATGATCTTTGAGAATAACTTCATGCTCTTTTTGTAAATTCAAAAATTCCAATTTCAAGCTATCATGTGTTTTCTTAAGTTTCCTACATTATGCATAATTTTTTTTAAAAACTGCAAGAAGTTTATCGTAGGAAAGTTCACATACCTCTTCTTGATCAAGATTATTGTTTGCCATTAAGCACAAGTTTGTTGTCTCATCTTCTGGTTCTGCCTCCGATGAATCCGATGCAGAATCCATCCAAAATGCCTTTTAGAGTCTCTTTTTATCTTTTCTATTCCTGGATTTCTCCTCACTCTTTTCCTTGCTTGTGTGCGTCTTGAGTGTAGGGCAATCTGCTTTCACATGTCCTAGCTTCCAGCATTCATAACAAACCACATCAGACGATCCTTTAGGATATTTATTATCCTTACATTTTCTCCAACTTTGATGATGCTTGTGTTTTTTCCTTAGAAAGTTTTTGAATTGCCTTGTGATTAAGGCAAAGTCATCGCTTTCAGACCCGGAAGAGTCAGTCTGATTTGTGCGCATTCAGTTCCACTAATTTCTCTTTCTTTTTCTCACCTTCATCAAGATTTCTTTGATTCACCCCTTGCTCGTAAGCAATGAGTGAGCCAAGTAAGTTATCAATCGAATAGGTGTTTAAATCCTTAGATTCAGTTATAGCAGTGATTTTAGCATCAAAAGAGGAAGACAAGCATCTTAAGATTTTGTTCACTTTTTCATAGTTTGAAAGTTCTCTTCCTAAGGCATGCAAAGAAGTTATAATTTGAGTAAACCATATATACATATCAGAAATTGATTCAGAAGATTTCATATGAAAAAGTTTGTTGTCATGCAATAGAATATTTAAGCGAGATTATTTCACTTCATTGGTTCCTTCATAAGTAATGCACAACTTATTCCATATCTCTTTTTTAGTAGAGTAAGTAGAAACGCTTGTAATCCTCAGATTTTAAAGCACAGAAAAAACAATTCAAACACTTTGCATTAAGTTGAGCTAAATCCCTTTCATCAAAAGTCCATTCAGTAAAAGCAACTTTAGTTTTAATTCTGTTAATTTCACGAGAAGGTGGAGAATATCCTTCTTTAATAAGCATCCACATGCGGTAGTCAGTTGATTGCAAAAAATTAGACATGCGAGTTTTCCAAAAATCAAAAAGAACGTTGTCAAACAAAGGAGGTCGTGTAATAGAATATCCTTCAGTCGTATTACGATTCCCAAAGTTAGCCATAGATCAAATTCAAAAAGGTTTCAAACTCAATTTTTATGAATCCTGCTCTGATACCACTTGAAAGTTTGTTAGGGATGTTAGGCCCTATGAACTAGTCCCGAGGCTTACCAAGAGGGGGGGTGAATTGGTATTTTAAAAAAAACTAAACAAAAAGAACAATTATCATAAGCCAAAATCACCACAGAAAAAGAATGTGAAAACTTAAATTGTGGAATCAGTAAACAAGGATTTATAGTGGTTCGGTCAACTTGACCTACGTCCACTCCCCGGAGGCGCCCACCAAGTATTGCACTACCAACGTGATTCTCCTTTAGCTCCCACAGCTAGGCGGAGAAGCCCTTACAAAAACACCTCCTTTTAGCCACCCCCGACAAGGTAGAGAACCCCACTCCTTTTGCTTCATCCTGAAGCAGGCAAAGAACTACGATCAATCGCTGAAGCTTACCTCTCTCAACCCTTCCAAGGACTAGAGACTCTAGGAAAGAAGAAGTGGAATAATGCTTGGAGCAACTCTTGTGAACCTCCTCACAAGCTCCCCCTCACAAGATCCTCTCTCTCTCTCTCTCCTTTAGGTTTTCTCAGGTCAGGACAGCAACCAAGGATATTCAAAAATATTGAACAAGAGCTCTTAAATAGAAGAGCTTCAAAGGAGCTCAATAATTGCAAGTTGCTGACTTTATCGTCCAGGATGATAATAATATCGTCCTGTACGATCAGTTCAAATCAAAGAAGATCAGCCAGAACACCATTTTGAAAATGAACTAGATGATTGAAAATTGGCTTGATCGTCCAGGCCGATCTCATGATCATCCCGGACGATTAGTTCAAATCAGAGGAAAATCATCTAGAGCATCGCCCTAAATTCGAGCTGTCCGATCCTGATCGGACAGAACATCACTCTGAATTTGTGCTGGCCGATATTTTTCCAGGAGCAACTAAGGGTTTTTTGAATATATCGACCTGGTCGATGTTGCGATCGTCTAGGATGATGTAATCGTATCAATCATCTTTAATTGCTTCCTTCATTGCCGGATCAATTTAGGCATAATTATGCCATATCGTCCAGGCCGATCTCACACCATCCTGGCCGATTTCCAAAAATATAGATTACCTAAATTGATCATGGCAGCTATTTCTTTCTGTATTGAGCATATCGTCCTGGCCAATACAAGTATCATCTAGGCTGATAAGTTAATTATAGTTGTCTTAACTAAGAAATCCTGATTAGAACTTCTATTTTGAACTCGATCATCCAGAACGATAATAATATCATTCGGGAAGATGTGTGAAAAAATAGAAATTATAAATCTCTCAAGTGTGTGTGTGTAGGGTTACTTAACATCAGTCACTTCAAACATTTATGATTGACTCAAGAAAGGAAAAAAAGAAAATTACAGACTGACTCAACCCAAATCTACCCAGTCTTGAGCTGATTCTGATTTCTGTCCGATCTTTGAGACTTAAAAAGTCAGTAGAGAAAAAGCAGTCGTATTGTTTGCTATCATAAAAATCATAATTCAAGAAACCAAATCTGCAACAACTTCTTATCAAAGATGTTTGAATAAACATTCTTTAGGTTCACTACTGCGAAGATCACTCCATCTCGACTGCTAATCCATAATGATCTCTATTTTTCTATAATGTCTATGTTTGCCAACACTCAACTATCCTTTATTCTGACTCTTATCTATGCATATCATAAAGACACCTTTTATTACTTCTTGGCCAAATGCGAGTCAACGAAGATAATTCTTGGATAAGTTCTTTCGTCCAAAAATGACTCGTAGAGATTACCAAAGAAGATTTAAGTAACTATCCTCATTTAAAAACCCAAGGGATTATAGAAAACACTATGACCTATAGATTTGACTTTGATTAGACTAAAATTAATAAAGTTCTTAGAAATGTTTCTCAAATCAATCATTTAGCCTGAGTCTATACCTTGAATCAAAATGTCTGGATCATCCAACACATTTAAGAACTTTTGTTATTCCTAAACCTAGTGATTGAGCGAATTTGATTTCACTCCTATCCACTATCGCATATCTTATCTTGACTGAAAAACTCATTGATGAATCCCAACTTGTTATGGATTATCTGCTAAACATTTCTGAGATTTGTCATCCTCATCAAAAGAGAAAAATAATATGGCCTAAGGACATCTTGTTGCTTATATCCTTAAAAAGAAGTACAACCTGATTCATCCTTATCCTCCCATTAAACTCCCAATTTATTTTACTGATGCTTCTTTTCAATCACTGTCTGGGAGAGATCAGAGTTTGGGTGATGACACTGAGGGAGATGGGGCAACTCTTGCACCTGCATAAAGACCTGACCAAAATTACTTTCAAGAGATGGTTCAGCGATTTGATCAATTAGAGACTCACTTTTATCAATGTTTTGATTAAATTGAGCCTCATTTAAATCAGTAGGATGCGAGATACCAAGAAGATATGAGGTGGATTCCAGGTCAGCTTGACTCGATAAACACAAATGTAGCTATGATGAATAGCTATTTTTTAGTGTTCAACTAACCACCTCCTCTAATCCAGGGCCCCTATGACTTTTAGATGTACTTCTCTATTGATGCTTCTTCCAGTCCTTTGTCTGTGTTGTGATGATGTTTGTATTTCTTGTTTGTTGTATTTTCTTCATGTTGTCATTAGTTGTTTTTATTTTTAGTTGTTGAGATGTCTAGGTAATGATGTTATGTTGTTTTTATATTGATATAAATGTTTTGAATGTATCTGATATTTTTGACATCAATAAAAAATGTCTTGTTTTGTGAACTCATTTTTATTTCTTATTTTGAAATGTTAGTATGCATATACAAAAAGCCTTTTGTAATTGATCTAAAAATATGCTAAATTAACTTGCATTACAAAATTTAATTTTTTTTAAATTTTAAATTAAATTATAACTGGATTTAGTTAAGAAGATTAATTTCATGTTTTTTTGGGCAAAAATAATTTGAATATCATTATTGCAATATTGATGTCTTATTATTTTTTATTTCTTTTTCAATAAGATTATTTTTATTATTAAAGAAGTTTGATTTTAGATTATTAATTTTTGAAAGACTTAAAAAGTATATCAAAAGAAATGCATATTGTGCACAAAAAATTAAAATAAAATTGTGCAATGGTTCCCAAACTGAAAAGAAGCACAAAATTAGTTCAAATCGAAAAATATGCACAAAGTGTGCCACAAATATTTGAAAAGTAGCGCAATATTACCAACTAAAATTGTTATCTTTATTATATTCTTTTCACTATTAATTAATCTTTGATTCGAATCATTCTAATTTTTAATTATACTCTATATTGAAAATTGATGTTAAGTAATCTTCATTTCATCATTTTTAGTAATAATCATGTTTATTTAATTTGTCTATATTTCACCATTATCTTGATTAATTTTTCTTATCTTAATTATTTTTTTATTTAAAATTATGAATATTTCTTTTTAGTATTATGAAATTGATATTGTTATTGCAATTATTTCAATAAAATTTTTAAGATCAATTATTTTAGTATATTATTTGACATCCTTCATTTAAATTTCTTCTTCCTTTTTTGTTATTGTCAAAAGGGAGAGTAATAATATTATTTGTTGTTTATGTCTATTGTCTGTATTTCTATTTTGTGATTGTTTTTATGTTTCTTATGTATTATGTGTTTTGCGTGTTTTTGTGTTTCTTGTGTATTATGTGTTTTTGTTTAGTGTGATTTGTTTTAAAAAAAATTTTGAGTTCTGATCTTCTTTGAAAATCCCTCAAAATAGAATTTTTTAGTTTTATGGATGATTTTTTGTATCATTTATATAAATAGTCCTTAGAAACTGGCTTGAGAAAAGTAGGTCTTCATGATTTCTTTGAGAGCAAGTGAAAGAGTGTTTGAGAGAGAGTTCTTGCAAGTGTAGTGTGAAGGGTTCATAAGGTTACTCAAAGGTAATAATATCTTTTGTATTTTCATTACTTATCTTCCTTTCTTCTTTCTAATTGCTCGAGAGAAGATTTTACTATTATTAATATTGGCAGCTCGTTTTGATGAACATAATTGACCGTTCTAGACAATCTAAATTATCTAGTATGAATAGTTTAGATAAGCTGATCATACAATATGATATAAATCATACATTATGATTAGTTTAATTATTGAAGTTCTGGTTTTGACTCAATCTCACTCCCCTTGAGTATATGTGTGCATGGTCACAAGCAAGCATACACCCTTACAAAACATGACTCAAGAAACCAAAAATACATTAATGAATAATAAAAAAAATCATTATGGCATACCATATTATACCTAATCTTGAGCCTTGAATCTTTGTTGGATGGTGCATGGTGTTCCTGAAAAGTTAGTAAACACACAAATAAAAATATATTACAAATATAAGTACACAACATGACGTGATCCACAATATTTGTTATCATCAAAAATATAAACTTGTGAGCTTGAGTTGTAACAGACAATCGCCTAAAGCTAAGGAATACAAATTTATTATTCCTTGCTTGGTAATTAGTCCCAAAAGTTAGATTTATTAAGTCATTCAGTGTTCTATAGAGTCCTCAATTTGGTCATAAATTTGGGAGGAATTATCTTCTGACAATGCAATGGTAATTGATTGTGATGAAGGCTATATCAATCAAGACTGCAAGGTGCAGGGAAGCAATGAAAGATGCATTGAACAGTAGCCCTCAAGATATCATTAATGGAAATAAAGGATGATGGTCTGACAATAGGTAATGTGGAATAATTATTCTTTAGGTTTGTCTCCTTCTTAGTTCTCAAGCGAAGGCCAATAATGAAGACACAACAGTAGAAGTTAAGACTTCACTTTGTTCCACCCAAGGCACAAGCATAAAATCTTCTAGCTGTAAACCTCTCTTATCATATTTGGTCACACACATGCAACAGAGCATTAGACGTTCTTCTCTCACGATCAACTACAAAGACTACGAGGTTCTCATTTGACTTCTCCATATGAGATGCACGATACTTTCATCTCTCTCAATTGAACATAAAGATAGAGATATGAAACACTCTCCCTCCTCTCAATTGGATGTATGTAAGAATGAATATGCTGAGAATCACCTCACTTTCATTTCTTGAGGGAAGGTCAGGCCATCCATTTTGAAAGCCCAATAGTAAAAAAAACACTCTGAATTCTAACCAATGGTAATGAAGGTTTTGATTCCATATTTAATTCAAAGAATTTGAGAGGGAAAAGATTTAATTTTATTATATCAAACTAACCCTATTTATAGATTTATTCAACATATCTTAATTAATAAAAAAATAAAAAATTTAGAATAATGCATAATTGTCCTAATAAAATCCTTTCAAAATTATCCATCCATATATGGAAGGTGATCGGCATGATACATGCTAGCCTCCCATGGATCCCAATTCTGGCCAAAGTATTAAGAGCCAAGGGATGGCTAGTATGTTTGGGATGATATTTGACAAATAGAATTAATGATTACAGCAAATATGGGTTCCTTTCATCTATCAGATCATATTAATGTTTTTTAGAAATTTGATACGCAAAATTTAGATATTTCATTGGTGCTGATTTTATAAACACTCTTCTGGCCTATCCATTAGATGTTATATTATTGAGGGAACCCATTAAAGCCTTGGATTTTCTTGAGGTTTTGTTCCACCCATTAAAACCTACTATTATGCATTTAAGTAGCCCAATTCAACTCACCAGATTTAGAAATATTTTAAGCCTTTGACTATTTATATGTTCCACTATTTCAACACTTGTCTTGATACTCCATGGTTTTATATCTCTAGTTCAACTTGAAGTGAAAGATGGGGGAAATATGTATTTTCAAAATTCTATTTCTTTCAAATATTAGAAACTTTTTTTTGGCAAGAATCTAGAAATTTTAGATTAATTTTCTATACATTCTAGTATAACTACATATTTTCTAGTTATTTTGGCACATATATTTGATTTGACTTGACACATCTTGAGTACATGATGAAAGAGGGAAAGATTGAAATATCTTTTTGGTGCACTCTTATATGAGTATTATGTGTTAACATTCTCTTAAATGGTAGGGACCTCTTTGACCTATCCCTTATATATTTTTTTTTCTTGGATTGGAATGTGTCAATTTTCCCTTGTTATTTGGCAAGTCATATGAATCAATAATACACTTTATTTGGTTTCATAATTTTTAACTTGCTTCGTTTTTTGGAGGAATTTTTTTTGTTGATGCAGAAGCCCTTTAACTTGTGTAGTTTTTTTTAATTTTGCTTTTCAATTTAGTAGTTCTTGAAATGTATTTATTAAAGTCATGTAGAGGTTTTGGTTTATTTGGTGATAAATGTTTTTTGTAAGGAGTTTATCAACAACCTTTCAATGAATAGTTGATCACACCACTTGTTTAGATTTCAACTTTCTATTTTATATTTAATGAAATCTCATTCCTCCTTTTTTTCATAATGCAATTTATGATTATTATCATTTTGGAGTAATTTTTAAATAATTTATGGAACATCATTCCAAGCACTATGATTATTTTAACAAAGTTATCAGGTAATTTAGTGTACCACTTGAAAATAATATTAGCTAGCTTGTAGAAAAACTAACGTAATAAGTAGTTACCATTTTCTCTAGTGTTGTGATAATAAATTTGGTTAAACTCTATCTGGTATTTTGTTATGTAGAGCAAGTGTTGAATTTTGGCACAACATACCACGTTGGGTATTGTACTTAATCATATTTGGTTGGATATATTCATCATTTAACCATTAGAGCTTTAGTGGTCACAGCCGTGATCACCTTTCAATCTTTTGATTGAGTACATCTTTATGTTATGTTTATGTGACCACCTCGACATTCTATTGAGTGGCTAATGGCACCTCTTACAAATAATATTGACCACTTCTTGAATTGGAACTCAAAGGAGTAATTTTAGTTCTAGTTGCTTTGAATGTTGGATGTCGGTCTCGAGGGACTTTTCCAGTGGAGCAATTATTTGTTGGCATCTAACTACCCCTATTGTACTAAGCTAACCAAAGAGGTCTTACATTATGATGCTTATGTTATTTATGTAAGCAAGTAACTAATTGATCTCCTGGTATATAACATGTAGTTGATATTTCCATTTTTGTTTCCATCGTTTTACACCTTTAGAAGGATCTTTAAATTCACTAAATCCCTATTATTCTTGCAAGGGTTCATTTTTCTAGCAGCAATTGATCTTAAAGTTTATCCCTTCACTTGTGAGGTCGAGGCCATTTTTTCGGTCATAAAGCCTTTAAACTTCAGGTAGGTTGATAATGTGTATGCTCATTCATGCAAACAATCTCAACCACCAACTGATCTATGTTTTTGGTAGTCTCCATCATTTTTAATATAGTAATCTTCATCATTGTATGAAGAATCTTCTCATCTAAATGGCCTTATTGCGTGTACCTTTAGCATCAACTCCTTTTCAGGTAAAGAGTGGTTTTTTCTAGTGATTATAGGGGAAGAAGGTTCTTCTTCGAGAACATAAACTTCCTCTTTAGTATATTGTAGTGTTTTCTTATGTTATATTGTTGTTTATAGGATGGTCTCTATTCATTATTTTGAGATTGCCACTTTGGCACTTTCTATCTAGGCAAGTTGTAGTAGGATTTTAAAGCTTTGGCTACATTGAAAGCTAAATTTGTCAAGATTTTTTAGTTGCTAGTCTCTAAAATTTAACTTGCATTTAACATATGAATGCTCCTCATGTGACACTAAATTTGTTTGATGAGGCTTTTGCCTATATGATATGATTATCATGACCTTCTAGCAACGGATCTGTGGGGATTATTATGACAAGGTGTTGAACTCTAGTGCTTATTGAGCAATTTTCTTATATTAGTTGGCATTATGTTTAGTTTGGATAATATTTTTTCAGCATTTAGATGTTAAAGAATCCATTTTAAATTTTGTAGTGGTGTACTTGTAAGTATTTGTTCTCCCCGCAGTGGGTAATTTATGTTATGGCCTCAATTACGAAGTTCTTGAGTTTTATATATTAGTCTTTCTTTTACTATGATGAGGATTTTATAAGTGTGAATTAAATGGGTTCGTGCCTCTTTTACAATGCCTTTATAGATTTGTTAGATTCACTCAACAACCATGATGATTATTATTCAATAGCAATTCAAGCCTCCATTTTTATCTCCATATGCACATATACATATTGATAAATGGCACAACTTTTTTTTTCTTTAAGGTAAAGCACGATATAGAATGTAGAGAATTGAGTCATTATAGAATGCTAGAATTACTTATAGAGCTTTCTACTACACCATTCTGGTGCATGAATATAAATATTAACACAAAGAAGGGTTAAGCAAAATAAGCTTCATTGTCAAATGAGGGGAGGTAGGGGAGGAGAAAAAATGCTACATTTATTGGCGAATGAGGTGACAAATGATTGTGTACCTTTCAGGTTTGTTGATTTGACAGGCAATGTTGAAGGGAAGAAAGAAGGGATTTTTTAGGAAAAAATGAAAAAAAAAATGTAGGTGAGCACGGAATGGAGCTAAGACTTTAGGGCAAGCAGGTTTTTTAAGGGGAAAAAATGCGAGTGGATTAAGCTCAAAAGGAGGTTATATATATATATATATATATTAAGGGGGAGCGGGGACTGGTCCCCCCCCCCCCCAATCACTCATATTGTTATGAGGAAAATCTAAAAAGGGGAAAACTAAGGGACTTGACTCTATTAAAATAATTTTATTAGAGCATGCCTTAGATTATAAATAATACTCATCTCCTTAATTAAAGAAAGCGATTATACAATATTAGTAGACAAAAACTATAGAGAATGAATCCTTGAGTCATTGGATCTACCATTAAGATATCATTCATGGTATTTTGAGTCATTCTCCTTTAGTGATAAAAAGTTACAAACAAAAAATGTCTAGTCAAATTATTGGTCTTTATCTAGGGAGTCAAAAAAGATATAGATGATGCGTATCAACTTTATGGCCAATGGTTTGTGTCGATGTTAGTGGGTATGTCAAAAGTAGAAGTCGTTGAGAATCGATGTTGTTTGGGATGAAAAAGGCAAAGTTGGCTGGCATAAATGATGGTGTTGATGATTTGTTTTGACCTTATAGTTGATGATATGCAATAAAGTTGGGGAGCATCGATGTTTGTGTCAAAAATGTGCATTGGTTTTATAGGCAAGGATGTTTATTAACATTGGAAGCAAATGTGAACAATAAAGTAGATGTGTGTCGATATTAATATCAAAGATTGTATTGACCTTATAGGTGACGATGTTTGTTGATATTGAAGATGATGGTGGGTGTTGATGTTTGTGGTATGCATCAACCTTATAGGTGTGGCATTCGTTAATGTTGGTGGTGATGATGGGTAATGAACACAATGATAGATATTATACTTAACCTAAGACAAGCACTACTCTCATGGGGCATTAAATTGTCAATAGTTACAAAATCATCTATTGAAGCAAAGTATAGGGCCTTGGTTGTAGTAGTCTCAAACATTATAAGGCTCTATTTCCTATTAATTGATTTTCTCATTCCTCCTACAATTGCCATGTCACATCCAAGAACTAATAGAAGGATTGTTCTTAACTTATTTCACTCATCATTAATGAGTGATCCCAAAACTAATTAAGACATCATATTATAGAAATATAAACAACTAGCATTTCATCACAAAAAATATGTACAATAATCTAACATAGCTTTTTCAACATATCAACTACATAAATGAATGAATAGATCACAAAAGAATAACTATAAAAATAAGAACATAGTAACAACCTAAACTTTGACCTTATCAACATTTCGCTCTTCTCAATTGAGGCTTTAGGCTTTTCTTATTTAACATGTAAACATATATAGGATGAGCAAACCACTTACTCAGTAGGCTACCCGAGAACTACTTAAGAATTCAACATTTATAATTAGAATCAAATATGATATTTTTATAGTTCAATAAAAGAAATGTGGTAATTTTGTAATGTTCTATTCCTAACATGATTTTAGAAGTATACTTGATTATTAATAGTAGTTATGTGTCAAT
Source organism: Dendrobium nobile (assembly GCA_022539455.1). Taxonomy (NCBI): domain Eukaryota; kingdom Viridiplantae; phylum Streptophyta; class Magnoliopsida; order Asparagales; family Orchidaceae; genus Dendrobium; species Dendrobium nobile. The sequence continues at coordinate 13,885,813 of CM039725.1, forward strand.
GGTATAGGTTTATTGAACTTGTAGGTGGCAACAACCTGAACTTATGAGTAGCAACAACATGATCAGTCCTTGGTTTTGTACATACCAAAAACATGAGCTTCATTTAAACTAGAACTTAAGTTAAGGGTAGCTTACATCACTTGTATGTATTTTATCCAAAGCATGATTCACATGCTCAAGTTCTAATTTCTCATATAACTCTGCTTGATCTTCTCATATTTATTCAAGTTATACGAAGGAATTAAATATAGCCTTATTTCCCTTATGCCTCTACCTCTACTTAACCATCACACATTTGTTCAAGATTGATGTAACATATAAATGTGTATGGAGACCCTTATAACTCTACTTGTATTACATAAAATATAAAAAAACCTCAATTTTTTTATCTTTTTTTCCCCCTAGATATCCTTCATCATAAGAACATGACATATACATTTCATTACATAAACATAAAAATATCAATATATTTAACATATATGAATGACCTTTAACATGATGCATGAATGCATGAAAGTAGTACATGTACAACAATTCCAATGATATATAAGGGGTAGAACTTGTATACACAATCAACAATTATAATTCAGAAAACCATTAATGGGGAACATTTATAACATCACTTCAGGGCTTTTATTATTTTATGACACTTTATGTTACAATCAAAATAAGTATCAAAACATATAAAAACTTGCAATTTAAATCACCCTCTAAAATGTTGATTGTTTCTTATCAAAATGCTTTGATTTCTCTATTATACAACATATTAAAAAAATAGTAAAAAAATTTCTCAAACTATATTAAATTAATAAATAAACATAAATTCTTCACAAATCATCCAAATTAAAAACTAAAGTAAGGTAATAGATGCCTACCTTGAGAAGAACAACTTCTTCAACATGCCCAATGGAAAATTCTAGCTTCATGGCCTCCAAACCCTATCTTCCTTTCTCCTCTTTCATATTTATCCTTTTCAGCCCATCTCTGGACATTTTTAATGAATGGGAATGAAAAAAGGTGAATGGGCTAATGATTTAGATATTTATATAAAAATCTTAAAATTAACGTAGAGCCATAACACTAACCATCCTAACACTGCTGTTCTTCCATGATATTTTTATTTCTAAAAAATTCCTAAAATTAGAGTCCTCAATGTTGAAGTGCTACTTCATAAGCATAGTAGTTCTCCTTAATAAATAGAAAAGGCAATGCCACAATGCTCATAATGAGTCAACTATTGTTCACCTAAGCAAAGAGCTTAGCATTGTAGTGTTCTCATTCAAGCATCATATTATATTCAAAAAATATATTTAAATTTTTTCCTAATTAATCATCTTCAGAATGACCCATAAACACTTAAATAATCATATAATTTATACCATGAACTTATAGGTCTTTATAGGTGGCCTAGGTACTATATCAAGGGATATTACATGCACTCCTCTATATTTTGCTAGCATTTCATTAATGGACTTGGTATGCAATCTAATATATCATGTATGTACCAAGAATAAACTATCACTTCATTTCCAATTATATATGCTCTAATGAAATCATCATTCTTCAGTTTGATTCCCAAGATTAGCTGCCAACATCATTATAAACCCTCTTTCTCTATCTTGATCTCAGCATATGTAAGATAAATTAACTATCCAACCTAAGGATACTTATTTATTGGAGCAATGACAAAATAAATTCTATTAAGCACCACATTGATATACAAGCAGGCATTATAACTTTTTCCTCCATATTCCCAGTATCTTATTATATAGAACAATTCTTGATAGATTTCGTCAATACTAGTGATCTACAACAGCTAGCTGCATGTTTACTATTAAATAGAAATTTACTTCAATATAAATTTAGATATTCATAGAATAGAATCAGTTTTTTCCTTTATACACATATAAATATTCACCGAGATGTATTATACATCAAATAACTTTGTCACTATTTTGTAATACTTTTGCCAATTTTCATAGTATTTTGCTCTTTATTTTACTCTTTTTTTAGCTACAAGTGTTAACTTCTTTATAATGATTTCCTAACAACAATAATTAGGTTTAAGTGACAAGAAGATGGTGGTTCAGTGGTAATTTGTTGGTGATGATTAAGTGGCGATAGCGCAATAGTAATTGTTATGCATCGGTCGTCTGATGATGATGATTGGATGAATGTGGCAATATGTTAATGTACAAAAATAGTGGTCTATTAACAAAGGTTGGGTTGTGGGTACTTTTCGATGAAGTTTGTGCAGTCTTTTTTTTTCTTTTCTTGTTAGCAATGGTTGGGTAGTGATGGTACAAAAAATGATGTTTGGGTGGCAATGATCCAATGGTTTGTAAAGCCCTAGGATTTTTTTAGACCTATGAGCCTTCTATAGTCTCAAATCTTAATTCAACCCATTTTCATGTAGAGAGTTAGAAACTATTTATAATTTTGAGTGTGACACTCTTCGTAAAAATAATAACAACGACAAGCCTTTTCATGTAAATATAGCCTAAATTAATTTATTTGATTAGTAGTCCTTGAATGATCCCCTTGATTAAAAATTATTTTTTTTTTGAAGGACCTAATGATGTTTAAATCATGCAATCATAGGCACATTGAATTTTTCTTATCAAGATATTTGATTTCACTATAAGCATGCAAGATTTAGAGATTATTAGTCATTTAACTAGTGTCCCAAGGTTTTAAATTATGCTTCCAATGCTTTAATTGGGATCATTTATAGTCAAATTAGATCACTTCTTTGTTTTCCCCCCATGAGTTCTATGTCATTTAATATGCTTTGTTTTAATCATTAATGAATTATTTTCTAAATTAATGCATTTACCACACTAATTATAACTAATAAGTATGTACGTAAGGCCTAAATTCAAATGGAGTGCTAAAATACATAACCAAGATGACTTACACCAAAATGTGGATCAAAACCCCCAGGATAATATTAAGAAGTCAAAATCAAAGGATTAAGTTTCACCTAAAGTAATCCAAACTATAAGTCATGAGAGTCGAGTTATAAATTATGCTTTTTTATTTTTTTTATTTACTGATATTCCAAGTAAAAATAATTTAAACAACTGACACACTTACACTATAATGAGTGGTAAAAATAATTCTAAAATATTCTTTATAAATCATAAAAAAATATATAAGTTGATCTATACTAAATCATACTATATGATCCTTATAGTATTGTATGATGTATACTTGAACGATAAAATTAGATAAGATCAATATATATTAGTTAAAAATATTATAATTTATAACATGAACTAATTATATTGTATGATACTATTAATATTGTAAGAAAAGCATTAACAACAACAAACAATAACATCAAGACTTTGTCCCACTACATGGGGTCGACTACATGAATCCTTTTTTGGTATTATGTCCTGTTAAAATTCAAATTCTCATTTAAATCTAGTAACGAAAGATCATTTCTAATATTTTTGAACCAAGTATTTTTAGGTCTACCTCTAACTTTCTTAATATAAGAAAAATCTAAGACCTCAACTTTCCTAACCAAGTCATCGAAAGCCCTTTGTTTAATGTGACCAAACCATCTAAGGTGACTCTTTCTAATCTTATATTTCCCTAGAACTACTCCAACATTTTCATGTATATGCTCATTTTCTATCCCATCTCTAAGGGTAAATCCACTCATTCACCTAAGCATCCACATCTCTCAACACTTAGCATAGTACTATGCTTCTCTTTTAATGGCCAACATTAGGCACAATAAAGCATTGCAGGTCTCACCACCATCTTAAAGAATTTTTCGTTAAGTTTGAGGGGGATATTTCTATCACACAACAAGCCCAATGCATTCCTTCACTTTAACCATCCAACTTAAATTAATATTTAAAATAAAATAACATTACAATATTATTTTGTTATTTAGAACTATTTAAATTAACCATATTATATGATACATATTCTACTATACAATTATCTTCCCAAATTAATCTTATTAAGCAAATTAAATTAAGTGAGCAATAAATGTGATTTTGGCATAACTATGTTAATCATACAATATGGTTTTTTTTTTAAATGCAAATTGCATTGATGAACATAAAACCTAGTACAAACTAGAAGCAAATAAAACTAATAGTTCCTGAACCAAATTGGAAAGGAACCTTATTAAGAGCCTATTTGTTATAATAAAATTATCATAATTAGAATGAAATGTACTATTTCCCATTTTAAAACCCTTGGGGTGGAGGGGATACCAAAGATTAAACAACCTAAAAGGTTGGTTAGTATCCCAGAATTCCCAACTGGTTAAAAAATAAGAACTAGTAACAATCTCATAACTAATTATAATAATCTTATAAAACAAATATATAACTAAAATAAAGAAAATGCGATTACAAAATAGAATTAGAAAAATAAAATTCCATAAGAAGCCTAAAAGGTCTTCAAATAGTCTTCTCTAGAACGAACTATTGCCATCCATTGCATCCTTTTGAATAATAATCTCATCCTTTGAAATAGAGATAAACCAATTACTGTTGATAAGGACAATGCTCCTATTAAGGGAACAGAAATATTTTCTGAACATAAGCTCATTCATCAAGTTCCATAAAGAAATAACCAACACGCTTCTTTCCAACTTATCAATATAATAGTAACCAGTCATATTAACGGGTTGTAGGGGAAAAATTGTGGGCTTCGAAAATTCGGCCCCGGCCTCCGCCCGCTTTTGTTTTTTATTCGGAAAGGGATTTTTAACTGATAAATTCTGAGGTAAATTTTGGAAGGCAGATGGGTTTGTAAATAAGACACTACCCAGAGATTTTGCCCACATTTGGCGAGGACTTTATGATCTGAGTTCTTGTTTCCTATTGGCGCAAGCCCCTATAGTTAATTACCCCTCTCGATAATGAGAGAGAACTTTTGATTAAGGGTAGTTGTCAATAAGATATGTATAAATATGTATTATCTGGCATATAGTAAAATAAATGGATTTAGGTATTTTAAATATTTGGAAGTTTGGGAATTTGGGCATATTTGATATTTAAAATAGGAAATTTCACCATCTTGCACTTAAAGCGGATGGTGGGGGAATAGATGATGGACCGGATCAAGATCCCATGGTTCCGTCGTCCCGAACCATCATGGCCCCTGGTCTACTAAGTCAGAGGAGGTAGTCGACCCAACCTGATAGAAAGATCCTTGTCGGCAGCCATGGGTTGCTTCGTCGAAGGGAACCTTGTAGTCTTGGGGTGAATGTTTGTCTAAGAGGACAAATCTGAATTTACCTTAGCTAAAGAGGGCTTTATCCCCTATCAATTATATCCTATTGATTCATATCTCAAGGATTTGATGCCAATAAGGAACGTATTGTCTCTGGCTATAGTCGGTATTTCATGGTGTCATTTGGAGGCAAAACCACTCGGTTCAGAGGGCCCCGGGTCATAACTGTTTATCCTACAGTGCCATTTGGCGGCGAACCGCCGATTAGAGGACACGTACCACGTCCTTAATGGCAGAAGACTGTTTGAGAATGGATCCTAATGATATTTTCGACTAGGCATTTAATTCTTTGTGAGCTGAAGTAAATTTTAATTTGTCCACCTCGGTAAACGGTTGCGGAGGGTGGATGAATTTTTCTTTAAGTATAGATTATAAGATTTCAAATTTTAAATATTTAGATTTTTGGGATTTTTAGATTTTGTGGGTATTTTAGGTGTCATTTGAAAATATTTATGAACCCCTCTAGTTGAGATAAGCAATTAACATTGCCATCATCGGGGTGGTCATGGTCATTTCTCTTTTGTTGATTGAATCTTGTCAACTCTATCGAATTATCGATAGAGGATCGAATTTTATAGGCTTTATACCATTGATAGTGAATTCTCATTATTATAAGCCTTGAAGGCCTAATATGAATGTATTAAGACAAATATGATGATCGCCATAACCGTATATTTGTTTGTTGGTTTGAACCCTATCGACTTATATTGACCCGTATAGAAGGATCGGTTTCGAACTTGAATTCACTTGTCAACCCGCGCAGCATCCCTAGACGTCACGTGTGTACCAATAACACGCTCGCCGGGGCCCATGCGGGTGTTTGGGGGCATTTTATTATTGAACCCTATCTACTCCTTTATACCTGCTTAGGAGGATCGGGTTCAAATTTAATAACCCGCGCAGCATCCCTAGACGTCACGTGTGTACTAATAACACACTCGTCGGGGCCCATGCGGGTTGAGATTGTACTTTCTCCTTTAATGTACCTATGTGTATACAATTTATAATGCACGTGCAGAGGTATTTTGAAAGTATTTGTAGATGCCTTCTATTCACTTGCAAGGACGTTGCGGATCCAGTGGCGGGGCGTAACACTTTCTGAATAGACTTGTTCACTACTTTGTACAAGTAGACTGTCGTACACTACTCATTGCCTTCTACTAGTGGATCGTAGTGCACTAACAAGTCTCCTTCTTTAAATTGTGTATGCTTGTATCTATTGTAACTCCTTTATAACTTTCTTGTGGATGACATGTTAGGTGTACAATAGGTGGTTACAGTCACTGGCCTTTTCAGTACGTTCGTTATTGTTGCTCATATACAGGTAGATGTATTCATTTATAGGCTGAAATTGACTTCAGGATACTGCATTTACTGAACTCCTTCTGCATCTACCCATAAGTGGCATATTATACATACATCCATATTTGTAAAGAGAATGTATGTATTGTAGATCTTCTGGCACTGCTTGCATTTATTTATACTTATTATGTTCCGTATGTGTTTTGCTCACTTTGCCACTTCTCTTGCTTGTGTGTAAGTCATAACGAACATTACAAATCATTCATCCTCCTTAGAAATAACTTGTAGCATGCATAGTGAACTTTCATTATCAATACTTTCCTGCCATCAACTATATATACTTTTCAATTTCCATTACCTGTAAGTACGTCGTCACCTTTCTCATGATTTCTATTGATTGTTGCTTGTGGGTGAGATATGAAAATCTCAATCATCATAAGTTATTGTTCACAGGGAATTGTTGTACACCATTTAAATGTGCTTGTAGCATGTTTTCCACATCACTTATTCATAAGTGACACCTCACATCCTTCACTAGTTCCGATTGAAGAACTATCACATCCATTTGTACACCAATCTCTATCGTCCATAAAAGATTCATCCACTATGAAGTACTACTATTACTGTTGTTTGTATGTAGATTTAGCTCATTCACTTTGTGTGCTAACATGTTGGATGATTGCGCTCATTTGTAAGCATGATTTGAGATGGATGTTGTAAATCAAATATCATCATACAAAAATTCCATGTCAAGTTTGAAATGAATTTGTGCATGAATCTTCACTTGTTTGCATGGCATTTAAATGAGTACTTTACCCTTAAATTAAAGTGACAACTCCTTATCATTCCATTGGAGATTTGATGTCATCATTCAAATCAAGTTCTACTTGATTTTGAGTCAAATGAGACTCAAGATACAAGTTCAAGTTTGAGTCAAAACTGTTCAATCAAGTTCATTGTTCAATTTAATTTGTTGCTTATTCCATGTCGAATTCAATGTGCAAGTTCAATCCAAGTCCAACTTCAAATTGATTTCTTTATGGTTCAAAAGTCCACAAGCTTGGTTGCAAATTCAAGTCTAACTCCCCTGCTGTCCATGTGTGTTCAATTGAGTCCAAGTTCATTTTGTGTTCAAGTCTTTTGAGTTCAAGTTCAAGTGGCAAGTCGAAGTTCTATGTCCCCAGTGGTCCAACTCAAGCACTTGCTTGAGTTCAAATGTCCAAAATCATATTATTCTTCTTTTTTTTTTAGACTTGAGTTCATATTTATTTAGATCAATTGAATTAGGTCCACAAGTCTAATTTTGCTCCAAGTCCTTGTCTATATTTCAGACAAAATTTCGGCAGCCTCCCGGCGACCTCTCTATTTAGGGGAAAAAACCAAGAGGCAGCCTACCCGCCACGTCAACAAAGACGTGCACAGTTGGTGTTGGTGAGACACCATGGCGGTTGTATTTTGTTTTCTCCCACCATGCCACCAAAGGCGTGCATGAGGTTTTAAAAAGCATTTTTGAAAAGCAATTTTGACTTCCCCCGCTCGGAGGTACTTATGAGCGACCTTGCCTCGCCGTAGATGTCGCACGGGGTCCCATTCCACCACGCGCACCAAAGGCGTGCTTGGGGCAGTTTTTCGGTTTGCCACAAACATTGAAGCAGAGTTTTGAGTTTAGAAGAATTCATACCTTCGCAGGGTTGTCGATGTTGGCACGTGGATCGAGGGGTCACTCCCCTATCTCATTGTAGATGTCACACCGGGGTCCCATCCCACCACGCGCACCAAAGACGTGCTTAGGGCAATTTTTCAGCCCGATACAAACATCGAGGTAAGAGAGGGAGGGGGAGTACTTTCTTTTCTCTCTCTCTTTTTTTTTTAATTAATTATAAGCTTTTTATAATTAATTATAAACAATTTTAATTAATTATAAACAATTAATTACTAATTAATTTTAAGTTTAAAATATAATAATTAATTATGATTAACTGATATTAACTTCAATTAAAATTAATTATAATTAGTTAAATTTAATTATAATTAATTACTTAGAATTAATTATAATTAATCATAATAATTATAATAAATTTAATAATTGCAGTTAATTAAAATTAATCATAAATAATTAAACTAATTTTAATTAAAACTAATTAAAATTACTTAATTAACATTGATTTTTTTATTAAAATTAATTGACATTAATTTTAATCAAAATCATGTTAACCTTCTCCCTTTCTTCTCTATAGTTAGGCGAGTTCACTAGATTCGGCCGAAGATCGCACGTGAAAGGGAGATAGTTACCTTCAAGCCAACGAGCTCCTGTGTTGCTTCCGATAAAAATGTTGTAACTTCCGGACTGAAAGATAGGGAAAGTCGGAGAGAAGTCGGACAGGGGTGGCGGGTCTCAGCTCCAGAGGTAGGGAGAAGAAGATCCCTCTCTCTCTCTCCCTCTCTTTCTCATCTTGTGCAAGAGATCGACATCGGCAATGGTTCAGAATAGAGGGAGATTGGGTCGACCACGTGAGAGGAAAATCGAGTGGAGAGGAATCGGGCTCGGGCTTAGATGTCAGAGATCTTTCGTGAGTTTGGAAGCAACAATGGAAGAGGTAGGAGCTTCATCGGCTAGGGAAGAGAAGGGGCTTTGACGGGAGAGCAGAGAGGGGGTCGCTCGTGGGAGGGAGAGCGAATGGAAGAAGTTCCAGCCCCAAATGCTTTGTTTGGCTTGGTATTTAACGATGCTGAAGAGATGCTATCGAGGCCCTGCAGAGTCATGGGATACCTGGGAAGCGATCGCGAACGGCGCCGAAATTGTGTAAATCTCGGCAGAATTCGAGGATCTAACGGGTAAGAAGCTTGTATGCATGATTTATACTTTCAGTTTCTTCCCCTTTTGTTCCTTTGGGCGTTACATGAGGATCAACAAAAAACCCTTTTATGATTCTTAAATTTAGAATCAGTAGTTCTTCTCCTAGTTGTATTTTCCAACGGCCCCAAGGTTTGAAGCTCTTTAAACAGCTTGTGTTTAGGGTTAGAGTAAAAGATATTTTTAATAAATTAGATACAGTAAAAGCTTGTTTTATTATTAACAACCAAAGATTTTTTGAATTTCATGTTGATATCAGATAATGGAGTAACCTCCTCCTGTTTCTGAGCAGAAGAAACTCCATTTATCCCTTCAAAAAATTTGAATTTATCAATGGAAATAGCCATGCCAGCATAACTGATTTTACCCTTTTTTTTTAGAGAGAGAATGCAAAATTGCATTAATAAGAAAGTAATAACAACCTAATACAAACTAGGAAGTAAGAACTAATAGATCCTTTTATAAGAGAAAAAGGATCCTTATTGAAAGCAATTTTGTTAATATTAAACCTATTATTTTTTAAATGAAATCCACTGTTTCCTATTTTGAAACAGTTGAGATGCAGAGGATACCAATGTTTTAAACAACCCGAGGGTTGGTTAGTATCCCATAGTTCCCATCCGGTTAGAGAATATGATCTAGTAACGATCCCATAAGCAAATATAATAAGTTTAAAAAACAAAAAAGCCAAAATAAAAAGGAAGCTATAAAAGATAAACCAAATAAAATTACAAAGATAACAAGACAATCTTAAAATACCTATGAAAAATAATAATAGGTATTTTAGATGTCTTTTCCAATAACCAATGAAGAGGTACCAAGTAAAATATATGGAAAATTCTTTGATCAGAATTTCCAACCTTAAAGGATCAACCATTTTTCCATCATTCTCGGTTCTGGAAACAACTGTTGTTGTAACTTCAGCCACCTTATTTGCATTATCCCGAGAAATAGATTCCACTCCCAAGTCCTGATTACATTCCTTCAATAATTCAAATTTTGAAATTTGAATCATACCTGCTTCATCTTCTTCATCCAGAATTTTAGCATTTTCAAATTTTGAATTTTCTCCTCCAACCAGGTCCCGTGCAACAATTTATGAATTAACATAATTAGGAATTGGAATGGCTTGATCAGCAATTGATTCATTAGTAACATCTCGGCAACATTCAATAGGTTTATTATCCTAAATTTGAACCTTTAGATCTGATGAGATTGTAGCCGGTGCATCAAGATCAGCAATTTCTTTATCTTCAACATTAATCCCATCTGAACTAGGATTATTATTAGAGCGAATTTTCTTCCTTCTTTTGTTCTTGAACTTAACATGCATCCAATGACCATAAGAACTATCTTGAGAAGAACTTTTACGGACTTCTTTAATAGCCATATTCATAGATTGAGAAACGTTTGGACATACAGAGCCTTTATGTCCAATTCTCCCACATTTAAAACAAAGAGACGAAAGATTTTCATATTCAAATTTCTGAAAAAATCTTCCATTTAGACCTTCAACCCAAATACCACAAGGGAGCTTAGAATTCAATTTAACTCGAATGCAAGCTCTAGCAAACTCCCTTCTTCCCCATCTAAACATGTTGTCATCTAATAATAAAGGAGTCCCAATTCTAGAAACAATTCTAGTAATGTTGGTTTCATCCCAACAATGAAGAGGCAAATGAGGAAGACGGACCCAAATGGGAGAAGAAATCCTGTTCATAGAGATTGGAGAGAAATTAGGTGACCATCTATCTATGCCAATAACAAATCCCCCAACATACCAAGGCCCTCCATTAAGCACTTCTTCTGTTGCTTCAAATGATTGAAACAAACATAGAAGCCAATCCAATCCGAGGATGTTAAATGAACTCATCCAAATTTAGACCATTTCCTCCTCAATTCATTAGAACAAATTGAAAATGGCAAATTCTTACTTAGAATCTTCACCACCTATGAATTTCTCAACACTTCAACATTGGCTTTTTCCTTCTCCATATCAAGTTTAACTATATTTACATCCTCATTCCCATTCAAAACTTCATTAAAATTTAATTTAATATGTGGTTTTTTAATCCACACATTAAAATTGTCCATTCCATATGAAGAGACTGAAATTTTAATACTAACATCATCCTGAATGTTATTGGAAACATCAAAATCTTTCTTCAACAGATTAATGTCTTTACTACTCGAAGAAGAAGCTTCCTTATCATTTAATTTAGGGATAAAAAATGGACTTGGAGAGAATGACTTACTGTTTAAGTAAAAAATTATTCCTTTTCCTTTCCCTAAATCTGATAAAGACTTCTTCTTGGAAAATAAATCTCCCTCTCTGATTATAAGAGGAGAATTCATGAACTTATGAGAAAAGTTGCGATTAAACAAAAATCTACCTTTTGAATCCAATAGAGTTGTACTTGCGGCAGATATTAAGGAAGAGGTATTCCGATCATCATAAGATGACTGGCCACCCTTTTCCATCTTCAACAATGGCAGTCGAAAATCCCAAATCCTACGTAGAATTGTGAATGTTCTCTCTCTTCACTAGTGGACGTTCTCTCTATTCAAAAACTGATGAGGCTAAGTAGATAAGATAAAAATTAGGTTGAGAAAGAAGATGAATAATAACTATATGGTTAAATAGTGTACATTCATAACATTTTTATTATGTAAAATAATTATATTATATAGTTATCATATTGTATTATATAATCAGCTTATACATCTCCAAAAAACCCTAAGACGATTGTAGGATGTAAAGTTTGTAGAAGAGTTCTTTGAGTGAAAAATCCCTTGAGAGAATGTGCACCCACTGTTATTTCCACTTTTATACAATCTCAAATTCTTCATAATTATATTCTTGTTTATGAAGAGTTCTTATTTCATCAAAGTTTTTTATATATTAGAGAGATCTCAAGCTCTATGTTACAAGATGTTATGGATTATCAAGGCTAGAGTTCTGATCTTCTCACTTGAAGTAGTAGAAGGAGTAGAGTTTCTCAACTACTCATTAAGGTTAGGGGTTTCTCTATCATGTGATGGCTGGGAGAGATATAGGTGAAGGTATTAATACATGAACATAGAAGCTAATGCCAAACCATTTACAAATTAATTAGTGGCCTTTTTTCTCATTATTTTCTCATCATTACTATAACCTTTGTTTGAACTCTTGCACTATCGGCAATATGGTTGATCAATTAAATTACATGAGGTGATTTTTAGTGAGATATTAGAGATAAATATAGAAAAATCATTTGGGAGAGTCCAAAAGATTTGAATGAGAGATTTACTAAGGTTTTATATCTCAATCGATATTCTTTAATCCTCTAAATTTTGTAAAGGCTCTTGGGGAAGGGCTATGGAGATTCTTAGTGTGGAGACTCTAGATCTAACCTGGGAGGCTAAGGTTGGAGGCTTAGTTATGAGAAGAGAAGTAGTGAAAATATTTCTCCATTACGCTGGGAAGGAGAGAGGCTTCTCCACCTTATTTGGAACAAAAGGAGAGAGTTGGTGTGTTACGCCCTATGATCTAACTGGGTAGAATTTATAATTTAAAATCTTTTAATCATCTACCAGAGCCACTAATAATCATCTGTATAAAAAATTATGCAAAACAAAAGCTATCTTTCATTTTTGATACTCTTAAAACATGTATATTTCATTTCATCTTCAAAAAATCATTTACATTAGCTAAGAATATATCTTTCTAATCAATCTATCTTAATACATTCATGGCCACAAAAAATAAACAAAAACTTAAAGAAATACCTATCTTTAGAATTTGATCTTCCATGCGCCACTGGCTCCTTATCCTTCAATGAAATCATGAAAAATTACATAATGAGCAGAAGCCTTTGTATTTCTTAGGCCACCAAATCCTACCAATCTACCAAGGAGTAAAAAGTAAAACAATATGAAATTAATCATTCAAATCATCAATAGAGCTTGTTTATGATAATTTTGTGTGAATAAGAGCATATCAGCATGAATAATAATATTTAACATGGATAGAGTCAATAAATATGACAACAATATACAAGTGTGTAGTAATCATTGTGTCATGACCCGATCCGGCTAGCCCGAGTTAACGGGGTGGGAGCAAAAAGGTCGTACTGAAAACAATATTTATTATAAACAGTTCTAATAAAAAAAATTTAAATATCCAAAATTTCAAACATTGTCCATAATTGAAAGAGCCACTAACAACAATAAACTCAGATAGTTCTAACCAGTTCAATTGTCTCAAGACCAATAAAAACTTTTAACACATCATTACATAAACTCCACTTACTGTTCAAACTCAGATACAAACTCAAACTTAGACTATCTCATCTATTCAACTGCATCATTCATTCGTCCCACCAATTAAAAAACAAATCATCCCGTACGATCATATCGATCATCCAGACAAAGTGACCATTAAACACTTAAAACTGCATGCAAACAGTTTAAAATCTGACACTTTGACACATTACACAAATCGTCCCGTACAAAAATTTTTCGTCCCAGACGATTGTCACTTAAAAAAAATTTGATTTTGCACACAAATTAAACTAAAATTCAAAAACACATCAAAATCACCATGTACAACAATTTTTAGAAACTAATCTAATGAATTTCCAATGAACTGACATGTTCTAGAAGTGCTTTTTCTATCCACTCTACAACCTGCAAAGTTAGAATCTGAATAACCAATAATTTCAAATGATGATCTAATTTTAGGATACCAAATTCTTAAGTTATGAGTTCCTAACAGATATCTTAAAATCCTTTTCACTGTTGTCAAATGTGATTCTTTTGGATCTAATTGAAATCTACCACACAAGCAAACACTAAATAAGATATCGGGTCGGCTAGCAGTCAAGTAAAGTAAAGATCCAATTATCCCTCTAAATTTCTTTTGATCAATAGATTTTTTCTTAGGGTCCTTATCCAACTGAACTGAGGAACTCATTGGTGTAATAATAGGTTTAGCATTGTCCATTTCATACTTTTTGAGGATATCCTTAACATACTTTGATTGACTAAAAAATGTACCTTCCTCAATTTGCTTAATGCTAAATCCTAGAAAGTAACTCAAATCTCCCATTAGACTCATCTCAAATTCACAACTCATTATTTTAGAAAAATCATCATAAAGATTTTTATTTGAAGATCAAAAAATGATATCATCCACATAAATTTGAACAATGAGTATATCCTTTCCACATCTCTTCAAAAAGAGAGTTGTATCCACACTTTCTTTTTCAAATGATCTTTAAAATAGGAAGGTGCTTAACCTCTCATACCAAACCCTAGGTGCCTGTTTTAATCCATATAATACCTTTTTCAACTTAAACACATGATTTGGGTATTTAGAATTTTCAAAACCTGGAGGTTGTTCTACAAAAACAACCTCTTCAATTACACCATTTAAAAAGGCACTTTTGACATCCATTTGATACAATTTAAATCCTCTAAAACAGGCAAAGGCTAGCAAAACCCTAATTGCTTCAAGTCTAGCTACAAGGGCAAAAGTTTTCTCAAAATCAATTCCTTCAATCTAATTATACCCCTTAACTACTAACCTAGCCTTATTTCTAATGACTACTCCTGAGTCATTCATTTTGTTTTTGAATATCCACTTAGTTCTAACTACACTTTGATCCTTTGGCCTTATAGTTAATTCCCAAACTTTATTTCTAACAAATTGATTCAACTCTTCTTGCATAGCCAAAATCCAAAATTCATCAGAAAGTGCTTGATCAATATTAGTGGGTTCTACTGTTGAAATAAAAGTTGAATGATTGACTTCTTTGTTTAATCCACACCTAGTCCTTACACCCTCACTTGGTTCACCTATAATCAATTCCCTTGGGTGATTTTTAGAAAATCTCAAATTTCTAGGCAAAGGGTTTTCTATTTCCAAATTTTCTTCCAAATTTTCTTCCAAATTCATCTTATCAATCTTCTGGGAGTTAATCTCAATTTCATCTTATCAATCTTCTGGGAGTTAATCTCAATTTCATCTTCTTCAATATTTGGCTCATTCATATTTTCAGATTCATCAAATACAACATGTGTGGTCTCCTCAATTACCAAAGTTCTTTTATTGAATACCCTATAAGATTTTCCAACATTTGAGTATCCAACAAAAATTCTTTCATCTAATTTTGGATCAAATTTTCCTAAGACAGATTTTCCATTGTTATGAATGAACACCTTGCATCCAAAAATATGTAAATGAGATAAATTAGGTGTTCTTCCTTTTAGCAACTCATAGGGTCTTTTATTTAATTTAGATCTTATATTCACCCTATTCAGAACATAACATGCAGTGCTAACCACCTAAGCCCAAAAATATTTAGGAAGTGAGTATTCTGCCAATATTGCTCGGGCGGCATCTATTAATGTTCTGTTTTTCTTTTTGACTACCCCATTCTGCTGAGGGGTTCTAGGTGCAGAAAAGTTGTGATCAATTCCTTTTTCCTTACAAAAATCCTCAAATTTTTCATTTTCAAATTCTTCTCCATGATCACTTTGTATAGTCATGATTTTATACCTAAGTTTTCTTTGAATCCAAGTCATAAAATTTCTAAATTCTTCAAATGATTCACTCTTATGAAATAGAAGTCTAACACATGTGAATCTTGAGTAATCATCCACAATCACAAATCCGTATACCTTCCCTCCTTGACTCACAGTTCGAACTGGTCCAAAAAGATCCATATGCAAAATTTCTAATGATTTACTAGTTCTAAGATCTTTATTGGACTGAAAAGAGGACTTCACTTACTTTCCTAGTTGACATGCATTACAAAGGTGGTCCTTAGTAAAGTCTAGATTAGGTATATCTCTCACTAAGTTCTTTTGGGTAATCCTCCTAAGGTTTTTCATGCTAGAATGACAAAGTCTCATATGTAAAAGCCATGACTCATCAGATACAATTTTCAAACAAAAGTAGTAGGAGCTTGAATGCAATTCAAATCTAGCATATAAATATTGTTTACCCTTTTTCATTCAAAACATCTTTTCATTTAGGCTTAATATGCAGCTAGTAGGAAAAAATTTTACACAATAACCTTTATCACAAACCTGACTTATACTTAACAAATTATTCTTTAAGCCTTCAACCAATAATACATTTCTATAAAAAAGTTCTTAAGATTTCCAATCATACCTGATCCAACCTTCTTTGTGGTATTATCTCCAAGTGTAACCTTGCCTCCACTTCTGGCTTCCAGCATTATGAATTGAGTAGTATCTCTAGTCATATGCTTTGAACATCCGCTGTCCAGGTACCATATGCTCTCATGAGGTCTTGTGTGAGAGCGACCTTGCAAAATTATTAAACGTTAGAACTGGGTTTGGGTTCACCTTTTAGTAATTTATAATTAGATGCATGTATGATATGTCTAAGTTTATGTATCTTAGGTCTCCACACCAAATTAATTTTTATCTTCAAAGTACAGGTGTGAGCTATATGCCCAAACAATCCAAAATTATTACATTTTACTTTTGGAAATGATTTCCTAAGTCTTCTAACATTCATCTGTCTATTCAGGGATTGGATAAATTTAGGATACATAATAGGATTAGTAAAATATTCAAGTTTAGGAGGTATCCTATTATCCTCGAGAGCTTTTATTGTTAATTTGTAAAATGAATTCATATCTTTCAAAATTTGATTTAAATAATTGATTTTATATAATTTGCTCTCTAATTCATCCTTAAAGTTTTTAAAATCTTTCTCGAATTCTACATAGGATGATTTTAAATTCTCATGATTTTTATTCAAGTCATCAAACTTGTCAAGTAAATTCATGTGGTTGTTGTCAATTAAGGCATGATCTTTCCTAAGGATTTCATGTTCCTTTTGAAGTTCTTCAAATTTCAAACTTAGACTAGCATGCATTTTCTTAATTTTATTCATTTTCTCATATGCATCATGCATGTGTCAGAAACTTCAAATAATTCATCATAAGTTAAGTCACATACCTCTTCTTAATCTAACTGATCAAGACTATCGGCCATTAAGCAAAGATTAATGACTTCTTCTTCCTTTTCAGCCTCTAATGAATCTGAAGCTGAGTCCACCCAGAAAGCTCTTTGAAACTTCTTCTTGCCCTTCTTTACAATTGGTTTCTCCTCTACCTTCTCCTTGCTAGGAGTGGCTTTGAGTTTTGGGTCAATCAGTCTTGATATGACCAGGTTTCCTGCACTCATAGCAAATCACATTATTTGAAACCTTGCCATTTCTATTAAATTTACCTCTATTCCATTGATGGCGTCTCTTCTACTTCCTCTTCAGAAAGCTTCTGAACTATCTAGTCATCAATGCGATGTCGTCTTCATCCTCAGGTTGTGAGTGTTCACTCTCAGACTCTTCCACTTTTAGTGCTATGTTCTTCTCCCTTCGTGGTTCACCTGCACTAATCTTTCTTTGGCTAACTCCTTGCTCGTAAGCAATTAGCAAACAAAGAAGATTGTCAATAAAGTAAGTGTTTAAATCTTTAGACTCTATAATTGCAATAATTTTAGCTTCATATATAGTAGGCAAACAATGAAGAATCTTATTAACCATTTCAGCATTCGTTAGTTCCCTACCCAGTGCATGCAAAGAGGTAATTATTTGTGTGAATCTTGTATACATATCAGAAATGGATTCATCAGGTTTCATGCGAAACAATTCATAATCACGTAACAAGATATAAAGTCTAGATTGCTTAACCTCATTAGTCCCCTCATATGTTATACAAAGTCTATCCCATATATCCTTTCAACTTTTGCAACTGGAAACCCACATGTAGTCTTCTGATTTTAAAGCACAAAAGAAACTATTTAAGCATTTGGCGTTTAGTTGTGCTAAGTCACGTTCTTCTACTGTTCAGTTTGCAAAAGGTGTTTCAAATCTAACTCTATCAACTAATCTAGTTATACTAAGATCCACATACGATAATCAAGTGACTGTAAAAAAGTAGACAAGCGAGTTTTCCAAAAATCAAAAGGTATATTATCAAACAGTGGAGGTCTATTTATAGAGTAACCCTCAGATGTGTTTTGGTTTCCAAATGTAGCCATCTACATTAATCAAAAAGTAGTCTAAACTTATAATTTTGAAACAAAGCTCTAATACCACTTGTTGGAACTCGTTTACTATGAATTAGGTTGTTAAGCCTAAGCTTATGTCCCACGGCTAACCAAGAGGGGGGTGAATTGGTATATTAAAAATTAATCCCACTTTTGATTATTTTAAATTGAAATTAAACTTTAATGAATTTTGTAGAAATAGTTTTTCAACCACAGTTTTAAAACAGTAAATCACAAAAATAAAAAAAGTAGCAGAAAAATAATGACACTAGATTTATAGTGGTTCGATCAAACCTAGACCTACATCCACTCCTTGGAGGCACCCTCCGAGTATTGCACTAATACCAATAGTGTCTCTCCTTTTGCACCCACAGTAAAGCGGAGAAGCATTTACAACAAACTCTTTCCACCACTACCCGATGCGGCAGAGAACCGTCATCCTTTTACACTATCCCTATTATTGGCAGAGAACTATTCATCCTTTTACACTCTCCTAGTATGGGAAGAGAACCCTCCGGCTGTTCACACTCTCCTAGTGTGGGCAGAGAACCCTCTGGCTTTTCACACTCTCCTAGTGTGGGCAGAGAACCCTCCGGCTGTTCACACTCTCCTACTGTGGGCAGAGAACCCTTCATCTATTCACACTCTCCAAGTGTCAGCAGAGAACCGGATCTTTTTGATAGATCTCCTCACAAAAAATCTAGAAGGAAGAAAGAAAATAGTGAAGGAATCACAATTCAAAAGCAAAGACTCTTACCTTTAAACTCCAAGTGAAGCCTTCAAGCTCCAGTAGCAAGAATCCTTCTTCAAATATTCTCTCACACTCTCTCCTTGACTCTTCTTTCAATAGGCACAAAGATCAATGAGCAAAAAGATTTGGTGGCAGTCTAAATTGGATTATATATAGAAGAGACAAGAAAAACCGTCTGGAAACTGTAAATTTTCAAGTCAACACGAAATGGATCGTCCCGTACGATCGTGGATCATCCTAGACAATTTTACTTAAAGTCTAGGAATGGTCCCAATGAATATGGTATGAACTATGTTCATACACGATTATTATCTCGTACGAACTAAGTTCGTCCGGACGAACAGTTATTTCATAGGTCGGTTCCCAAATAACTACAGGATGTAACCAACTTTCTCAAGTCCGTTTCCATCATCCTGGGATGAACAAGATTTCATCTGGATGAAATTTTTACAGAGAGTAACTCGTCTAGGAACTCATCCAGGCACGATTATAAATGTCGTCTGGAAGAAAATTTTACAGAGCCCAACTCGTCCGGGGACGATTATAATTTCGTGTGGACAAAAATTTTACATAGCCCAACTCGTCCTGGCACGATTATAATTTTGTCTGGAAGAAAATTTTACAGAGCCTAGCTCGTCCTGGGATGAAAATAATTTCGTCCTGGACGATTAGGACTTAGAAAAAATTTTCTCCAAAAACTGTTCGTTCCATTGCTCTTATAAGGAGATAACTGACCTGATCGTCCCGTATGAATTATATTCATCCCGTACGATCAGTACAAAATTTTTAAGGTCTCCTCAAGTGTGTTTGTGTTTATTCACTAAATTATAATCACTCCCTCTCAAACTTAATTCATACAAAAATTACAAGCTTCAAAATACAAGATTTCTCATGTTGAATTTGATTTGAAGTCTTCAGTAGTTTGGAGTTCGATTTTTCTAAAATGTTAGTACACACAAAAGCAAAAACAAATCTTTCAAAAAGTGTTAGGAGATAACTACACATAAAACAATAATATTTAGAATCATCAAAACTATACAAGTTGCAAGAATGTAAAACATGCAAATAGCAACTCTCTTAACAGGAATCACGATGCAGATGGGGCTTTAGAATTCTAGACATATTTTGGACTATAATGGATTTTACATGGGCATACTCATGCTATGTGTCCTATCATGCCATAAGAGGAACACTCTACCCCTATTAATGCATGAGGCTTCCTAACAGGTTGCTTTTTAGTTTGAAATAGATGAACCAAGTGCAAATGGTTTATGTTCTATAACTTCATTTCTAAGGTACTAATTTACACATGACACTATGTCTAACATAACATATGTAGCATGCTCACTTTCTTATAAATTTATAAAATCTTCTTCTAATATTTTGTACGCACTTTCTATGACAATATGCATGTGTTTTTAATAATTTAATTCACTTTTTAGGGCCACAATTTTAATTCAAAATAGCATGGTTATCTTTAAATGAAATGTGCTCATTTTTCAAGCATGTAAATTTGTTAATCAGATAAGAATGCTAATCAGCACGTGTAGTGTAAGATTATTGAATCCACCATTAGCCGTTAGAGAGACAAACAGCTGTTAGAGAGAGAAATAGCCATTAGAGAGAGAAATAGCAAGTTTTTTTTTGAATTTCCAATTCCCAATTTTTCTGCTTCCTCCACCGCCGGCACTTGGCAATGATGGAGGAGGACCACCATCATTGGTCGGCGAGTTTATCATTACTGAATGTTTGGAGGAAAAAATCAAGTTAGTTGATGATTCGATCCCAAAGTTGGTTGAAGATTTCGTCCATATCAAAAATTCTGTAAGACCTCTGATTATCATAGAGGTAAGCGAATCTCCTGTGAAGAAGAATGCTGAATTTGTGGTAGGCAAAGGAAAAGGTATTTTGAATCTTTCTGCTGACAGTACTCCGAGCCTTATGAAATCTAAAGAAGATTTGAATCAGAATTTTAACGATGTGGAAGCTTCATCATCAAATGTGAAGATCTTTGTTAATAAATTTAGTTGTTCAAATGCAATCTCTGACCTGTGGCAAGAGATAAATGAGAATAACCAAAATACTATTAACAATTCTTCTCATTCTAATAATAAGCATCCTTCTGATCTCTGCTCTGATTTGCCGGTTAAGAGTTTTATGCAAGCAGTAGTTGGTGATAAGGTTTCCTGTAAAGATGTGACAAAAAATTCAGATTATGACACTACAGGCAGAGTTTCTAAAGCTTGGATGAAGACACGGCACATCAAACTCAATTACGATTTCAGTTCTACTCCTGTTATTGATGACAAGATTGCGGTTATTATGGATCCAGATCTTAAAAATGCTAATTCACATGTTTTGAGAAACTCATTGGTTATCAAAGTCCTGGGAAGCAATATTCCATTCTCAGTCTGCAGTAGAGAGCTCAGGAAGCAATGGTCTAGATTTGGGAAATTTCATCTTACTACCTTGGGTCTTTATAGGATTTTATGCTCTTTTACCAATCCAGATGCTGTGGATGAAGTACTTGAAGGAGGTCCTTGGTTCATTGGAGGAAACATCATTGGTTTGGATAGATGGTCCCCCCATTTCTCCCCTGGATGTCTTAAAGGTCTTACAACACCTATTTGGATTCGTATGCCGTGTCTACCTCTACACTGCTGGGATGAACAAAATATTTGTAGAATTTCATCTATGATAGGAGCTCCTTTATATCTAGATGGCAATTCTTTTAAATGGGGAAAGAGGGAATATGCTCGTGTATGTGTTCGCATTAATCTTGACAAAAAATTACCAAGTGGTGTTTGGATTGAAGGTAAGCATGGTAGATCCTTCCAAAGAGTAAAATATGAGAAGATTTCTTCTCTTTGCTTTCAATGTGGTAAAATTGGCCGTTTGAAGAACAAATGTCCTTCTACAAAAGCATTTGTTCCAAAGACAAGTGTTGTTGGAAAAAATCTGAACCATGAAGAAGGATATTCCAACGGACAAGATGAATTAGGTCCTTGGATTTAGGTTAAATTCAAGAAGAATAAAGCCTTTGGGAAGAATCCTCCTAAACATAAAACAGCTCTTCGAAAAGATCCTCCAACTGTGTTGCAATCCATTATAGAAGAAGGCAAAATAATTGAATCACATAGTAATGCTGAAATTCAAAATTCTGTAACTGCTGTGAAGAACAACTTCAATATTCTGGATAGTCTTCAGGATGGCTACTTGGAGAAGAATAATTCTTCTTCTATTTCAAATACTACAGAGGGGACGGGTTTCTTGCGAACTCAACTAATTCCAAACAGATTTTTTGCGAACTCAGGTATTCCCTTTCATAAGTCTGGTCTTATAACTCAAACAGAAAAGGTTAAACTGAATTCAATCAGCAATTCTGCTGACTTGGTAACAGAAGAAATAATTAACATTGAAACTCATGAAGTTATTGAGAAAGATAACATGTTCTCCTTACTGCAACATGTGAATGAAGAGGGAAATGTGATTTCTACCAAAGCAAAGTCTTTAATTGTTGAGGAAGACGATCAGCTGGAATTGAAAATTATAACTGATGATACAGGAATTAAGTCTACTGAGATTCCTGATTCATTCAATATTATGAATACCACCAATCATTCTGTTGTTTGTAATAAATACATGGATGATAAACTTGATAAATTTAAAGAGAATATTGAAGATGGCAAAGAGGTATCTTCTACTCCAGCCATAGCAAGGATTCCAGCTCATAGCAAATTCAAGCTTCAAAAGGAATTGAAGTCTTTGGGTAATGTTAGCTTACCTTCTAAACTCAGGAAAGGAGAGTTGATCAAAAGGAAGGTAGTGGGTCTTTTCCCACTTCTATTCCAAAATGAGCTCTTTTATATTCTGGAATTGTAGGGGGGCTAGAAAAGCTGGGGCCTCACGATATTTGAAGGAGATTATAAAGGATAATGATGCAATGTTTGTGGGCCTTATTGAGACTAAAATTTCTTCTATTGAATCTTTGGAATTCAAAAGATTTATAGGAGATTTATGGGATTTCTACTTATTTCTAGCTAGAGGTTTATTTGGTGGCATTATGGTTTGTTGGAGGTCGGATTTGACCAGGTTTTCAATTATGGATTCTAATAATCAGCTAGTAGTGGGAGAGCTAAACATCGCAAATAAAACTTCTTGGATTATAGCCACAATCTTTGACAGCACAGATATTGGTGAGAGAAGAATCCTTTGGAACAGTCTGGAGAAATTTAAAGCATTTAAACTTCCTATGATCATGGGAGGAGACTTCAATTGCATCTTATGTCAAGATGATAAAAAAGGAGGGAAAAATTTTTCTTTGACACAAGAAACTCAAGATATGCTTTCTTTTTTGAGAGATTGTGATTTTCATGACACTAAATTTATTGGTCCCAATTTCACATGGTGTAACAATAAATCAGGTAAGGCCCGGATCTTAGAAAGATTAAATCGATGCATTCTTAACTGCACAGCATTAAATCACTTGAAAATTGCGGTGGTTAAACATCTAGCCCATATTGCATATGATCATTGTCCAGTGATGTTAAGGATTTCTTCTACTGATGTTCATAAAAACTACAATCTGAGATTTGAAGATTCTTGGCTATCTTATCCTGCTTCTCACTCGGTGGTCTGGTATGCTTGGAATAAACCTTCAGGAGGCAATGCAGATTCTATTTTGAATAATAAATTTAGACGTTCCTTAAAAGCTCTGTTTTTTTTTTTTTTTTTTGAACAAAGCCAAGCATAAAAGCTTAACTGAATTGAAAAATAGCTTAAAGAATGAAATTTTGGAGCTACAAGAAGAAGAGTCATCAGCTAGAATTATCTCTGTTCTGAAAATTGATCTTTTGAGGTCCAAAGTTCGGGAATTGAATGTTACGCTTGGACAGTTATGCACATGGTGGAGGCAAAGACCCAAAACTCATTGGCTCAAAGATGGTGATTGTAATTCAAAATTTTTTCATGTTTCAGCTATAGTAAGGAGAAATTTTAATTGGATCAAACATATTAATAATGAAGCAGGTTTGTTAATTGAAAATCAGGAGGGAATTACAGAAGTGTTTTTGAATTTCTTTAATAATAAATGGAGGAGTAGAGTTTACTCATTGAATAATTGGCCTCCTTATTCTAAAGCAATTGAAGCTGCAGATGCTATAATGCTTGATAAAGACTTTTCTAGAGAAGAATTGGAAGCGGTTGTCAAGAAATTGGGTTCGAATAAAGAACCGGGAAGAGATGGAATTACTTATTCCTTTATCGAACCTTATTGGCATATTATACGCAATGATATGTGGAATGCTGTTAATATGTTCTTCAAGACAGGTTCTATATGCTCGGATTGGAAAGATACTAATGTGGTGCTCATTCTAAAGGTTAACAATCCGGTATTACCATCCAATTTTAGACCCATTAGTCTGTGTAATATAATCTACAAAATTGTGGCTAGCATGCTATTAAATAGAATGAGTAATATTTTTCCAAAGATTATTTCTGAAGTCCAATATACTTTTGTAAAAGGGAGGCTTACGTCGGATCAAATTCTTCTAGCACAAGAACTATTTCATAAATTTAGATTTTCTAAATCTAAAAAGGGATTTGTTTCTATTAAAGTTGATATGGAGCAAGCATAAGATAGCATGAGTTGGTCTACTCTCAATCAAGTGCTTCATTGATTTGGTTTTCCATCTAAATTCTCATTGCTTATTATGGAATGCGTGATGAATCCAAAATTTTCTATATTGATTAATGGAAAATACTCAAATTGGATTAAGTCTAAATGTGGATTTAGACAAGGATGTCCACTTTCTCCTTACCTCTTCATCATGTGCTACCATCTTTTATCAGAAGAATTTTCAAGGATAGGTGGTAATATTGGGATGAGAATTTCTCCTAATGCTCCTTTGGTCTCTCATCTTATGTATGCAGATGATATAATCATCTTTTCAGAGGCTAAAAAGAAGAGCTTAAAGACTATTTCAGTAATGTTAAAGATTTACTGTAGGTGGACAGGGCAAGCAGTGAATTCAGACAAGTCTTCTTTGTTTTTTAGCAAATCCATTTCTAGAAGTTCAACTAGAACTCTTTCTAAAATATTGAACTTTAAAGTTAAGAAAGAGTTGAATTTTCTTGGTACTAATATTGTATTAAGAAGATTAGTCAAATCAAACTTCAATTATTTAATTGAAAAAGCTGTGGCCAAAATTAATATGTGGGGAAACAAGTTCATTTCATTAGCTAGGAGAATTGTGCTGCTGAATGCTTCGTTCCTTTCCATGCCAATTTTTATATCTACTCTATCTTTTATTCCTTTGAGTATTCTGAAAGAGATAGATAAGATGTGCATAAATTTTTTATGGAATAAAAGAGATGGAAGTTTTAGTATTCATTTTGTAGCTTGGAATCTTATATGCAAACTGAAATGCAAAGGTGGTAGAGGTGTGCAATCGGTGCTGGATAGAATTGGACCTTTAAGAGCTAAATTGGCTCTCAATTTTATTTCAAATCCCTCTTCCTTATTGAATAAGATGCTGTCTGCCAAATACGAGAATGACATATGGGAAGGTGGAAATAGATGTTATTCCTCTTCTACATGGAAAATTATTTTGAATGGAGCTAAATACTTATACCCTCTCTTAAGATGGAAGATTTGTAATGGACAATATGCGAATACTATGAATGATGTTTGGATTATGGATAGATGCTTAAATAAGTGGCCTACTTTCACATCCATAATAGATCAACAGGGCCATAATATTTCTGAACTCATTAGAAATGGTGAATGGAATGTAGAATATTTAAAGAACATTTTTGGCTTGCAGCTGGTTTCTTTGATCTGTCAAGTACCCATCTTCTCAAATACAGATAGTGATTGTCTGGTATTTATTTCCAAATGTTTGGGTAAATCAGTTACTGCTTTGGCTTATGAAAAAACAAGAGAACTGGACACAGATTATTTGAACTGGAGTTGGACTAAAAATCTCAAACTAAGACCTCAAGTTGAATTATTTTGGTGGCGTCTTTGTATTAATGCTTTACCTTCTAAAAGCTTTCTTCATCATAGAGGTATTATTGAAGATAATGAATGTCCAAGACTTTGTAAAAGCATGGAAGATTCAGAACATATAGCTATTAAATGTGGTATTATCAAAATTGTTTGTGACAAATTGAGTTCAATTGCCTGCTTTTAATTCTTTGGAAGATTGCCTGAAGGAGTTAATGAAGCTCTCGGTTCAGAATCCTATTATTGGAAATTTATATTGTTCGGTAATCTTTTGTTGTTGGAAAAACAGAAACAAATTAATACATGGTGGCAATGAAGACAGCTCTTACTTTTTAGCAGCTAATGCATTAGAATATGCATTTTTGTTCATTCCGTAACAATCCGGTCTGGAATTACTGGGAAGCTAATCAGCACTTTGTGCTAGGTTTTAAAGCTTGGCTTCCTCCCCCTCCAGGTTGGACTAAATGCAATGTTGATGCTTCGCTAACCAGTAACAATTTAGCTGGAATAGGAGGTGTTTTCAGAGATGACAAAGGAAGATTTTATGGAGCATTTGGTTTCAGCATTAATCACTGGGATATTGCTCAAGCTGAAATACTTTCTATTCTTTCCTTAAGAAAGTACGTTCAAGACTGGATGTTTGACACTAAAGGCTTTATGATTGAAGGTGATAATCACAACGTTATTCTTCTCTTTCAAAGAGCTCTTCAAAATAATTCCATTTCAGAATAATATCTAAATCCTAAGGATTTAGATTTTCTTAAAGATTTTAAGCAAGTTATTTTTTCTTATGTTAATAGAGAATGTAATAAGTTGGCTGACATGTGTGCCAACCATGCTCTTTGTTCAGATTTTTTTTTGGAAAGATCTGAATGAGAATAGTATCCCTCCTTCTTTTCTTCATCTGTTGAAGAAGGAGTTTATTTGTAATTAGTTGCTTTAATAAAAATTTATGCTCTTTGTATTTTCTCAAAAAAAAAAAATCAACAAGTGTAGTGTGCTCCTTATTTAAGACAAGAAAATTTCCTTTTAATTTTTCTGTATATATTATGCATTTGCTTTGAAAATAAAAGTACCTCTTTATAAGTAAAATAACATACCTAATAATTGATTGCATCCCCTAAACTATCTTTAGTCTTTTTTTTTTTTTTGAAGAAGCAAGACTGCTATATTAAAGAAAAAAAATCGAAAGCAAATTACAAGATTCTAATATCCGATTCCTCCTGTAACAGGTTGATAAAGGAAGGAGGGATATAGTTCCAATTATTTTCATCCCAAAAAAAAAGATCTAACACAAGCGTAATTACTACAAATATCAGCAAGCTTATTTCTCTTCCTTCCAACACAAGAAAAGATAACATGATTGAAATTATTAATAAAAGAGAGATCAATAGCACTAATGTTACATGTATCCTTTTCTTTCTTGATGAGATTGATAACATTTTTGTTATCCCCTTCAATAATCAACCCTTTATAGTCCAACATCTAGTCTTTGAATATGTGCTTTAAATAATTGATGGCATGAAGTTCTAAAGCACCTGAATCCCAATGAATAAGACTACAACCGAAAGCTAAAAGTAGTCTGCCTTGATGATCTCTAAAAACTCCTCCTATACCCGCCTTTTAGGAATTATGAAGAGTTGCGTCTATGTTGACCTTTATCAAATCAGGTGGAGGAGGGTGCCAAGAATTGGACAACCTAGATGGTTGATTAACACCCTCGAAGCCTGAGTTGTTTGAACATAAATGATTCCTAAAAGTAACTGTGTAGCAAACAGCTTCTGAAGTTGTAAACAATGGAGACGGAGCCTTCCTCTGATGAACAAACTGATTTCTTGCTCTCCATGATAGATAAATTGTATTATAGAAAAGATTTATCATCCAAATGCATTGCTTATCAAGCCAACTATAACAATTTTCCACAGAATCAAAGGTAGGGAAACCAAATCCTCAATGGTTTAGTATATCAAATACTTCATATAATTTTCTGCACCCACAAACAATGTGGTTTAGATCTTCTACCTCCTCACAACCTCTAGGACATTTATAAAATCCTATTAATCTTCTATAGTAAAGAGAATTGTTCGTTGGGATTACATTATTGAAGATTCTCCACCATAATAGTTTTACTTTAGGATTAAGTTTGGCTTTGCTAAACCAAACCATAGAATTAATAACAGAATTACCATTTTACATAGCTTCAGAAGCAAAGCCAGTTATAGTTTTCCCAGAGAATTTGTGAGCTAGCTCCGTTCTGTCTTCTTCAAATTCAGAGTTAATCTGCAAATTAGAAATGAGAATTACCAGATCTTCCCCAAAGGCTTTCTTCAGTTCTGAGATGTTCCAAGTTTCGTTGGATATGAATTTATCTACTGTGGTATCTTGTTCAATAAGAGGATTTATGTAGGCCATTTTAACAGACATTTATCTAAAATCCAAGTGTCATGTAACACATTGATAGATTTGCCATTGCTAATATTTTTCTGGTAATTGAATTCAAAATTTCCCACCGTTACAAATCAATTTCCAAGAGCTAGAACCTCTGTTTCTAGCTGATATCTCATTCGGAATAGGACCATATTTAGGATAAAGAATCCTGTGCATGAAAGACTCTTTCTCTTGAATATAACTCCAAGCTAATTTGGACCTAAGAGGACCAACCTTCTTGCTACAGGAGTTGATACCAAGTCCTCCTAGATTTCTTGGTTTGCACATCAGATCCCAGCTAGCATAATGAAGACCAGCTGAACCGTCCCCTTTTTTCCAAATAAAATTCCTGCATATTTTTTCAATTTCCTGCAGCACCTTCTTAGGAATTAAGGAAAGCGTAGAATGATAAGTAGGATAAGAAAGTAAAATAGATTTTACTAATGCAACTCTTCCAGCTAATGAGATAAGCTTTCCACCCCAAACATTCAACACGCTGAAAGCTTTATCAATAATAAATTGAAAATCTGATTTATTCAATCTTCTCAAGGCTACTTTAGTTCCCAAGTAAGAGAAATCTTGAACTTCTTTGAATTGCATTATCTTACAAATCTTCCTTCTTCTTCTAGTTTTCACTGATTTCCTGAAAAGGATCCCAGATTTTTGCAAGTTTATACTCTATCCCGTCCATCCACTATAATTCGTGAGAATACCTTTGACTTTCTTAACAGATTTAAGGTTGGCTTCAGAAAAAATCAAAATATCATCGGCATATAAAAGATAGAAAACCTTTGGGCTAATAGAAGAAATACCAATTCCAATCTTATTACCCTTCTGAAGAAAGGCATTAGAAAGTAACTGAGCACACATAACAAACAGAAATGGAGAAAGGGGGCAACCTTGACGAAAACCACAATGAGCTTCTATCCATTTAGAATAGGAACCATTAATAAGAAGAGAAAATTTTGGAGCAGTAACACATTCCACAATAAGATTGGCATAAGTAATAGGGAATTTAAAGTAATCCAAGATACATCTCAAAGTAGGCCAACCCATGGAATCATAAGCTTGTTCCATGTCAATTTTGAAGGAAACTAACCCCTTGGATGTTTTGGAGTGCCTAATTTGATAAAGGTTGATCTTTGACCATATGCATCTCAAGCCTCTCCCATAAGATCCTTCTTTTATAGTCGTCTTTGTTGTCGTAAACTGTAGCAATTCTCTAAGTCCCTTTATTGATTATTTGAAGATCTCCAATAATCAATTGTGCCGAAGCCTCCAACAAATTGAAAGAAGCCAATTTATGTTTCCACAATACCATAATGCCACCTGAGAGACCATCAGAGGGATAAAGAAAAAAATCCCAACCTTCTCCTACCATCTGATTGATGAGTTTATTATCCACCTCAGTTATCTTAAACTATCTTTAGTCATTAAGCATAAATTGGTCATTTTTCCTCTACTTACATATTGGATGATTAAATTTTTGAGTTCACCTAGAAGGCTCTTTGTTTCTTGCTCTTATTTTTATTATAATCTTCTCTTTCCTCAGCCTTTCAATATGTGGTTGACTTTTCAGATTGGGGCAATCTAACTTTATGTTTTATAGCTTTTTGCACTCAAAACAAATAAGGTTAGTTGAAACTTTTTTTTTAACTTTTATCTTTGCTCTTCTTTTTTGGCATGCCTCCTTTGCTTCTTCCACAAAAGTTTCTTGAATAGTCTAGTCATGATGGCTATATCATTATCTTTGCCTCATTTGGATTTACTATTTTTGAATCATCAGCCTTCAAAGAAATTATCTTCTCCTATTTTTCATCCCATAAATATACAATCCATTCACAAATTTATTTTTCATATGTAATTAATGATCCCAAAAGATTATCAATAGAATAAGAAGCCAAATTTGATAATGCAAAAATCACCATCACATTTGCATCCCAAGGCGCAGGCAGGAATCTCATAATCATATTCACCTTTTTAACATTATTTTTTTTTATCTAAAGCATTCAAAGAAGTAATATTTTTATAAATCTAATATACATATATGATAAGGATTTATGAGGTTGCATGTGAAAGAGATCATAGCAATTAAGTAAAATGTTTAATCTTAATTTCTTAACTTCATTATAAATTCATATATAATACATGGTGTATCCCAAATCTCCTTTCTTTTTTTTTTTTTTTTGAAGAAATGCAATTTTGCATTAAAATAAAGAAAGAACACCCTAATACAAACTAGAACCAAAATAAAAACTAAGAGTTCCTTGATCCAACAGGAAAAGAAACCTTATTGAAAGCATATTTGTTAAACTAAACTTATCATAACTGAAATGAGACCCACTGTTTCCCAATTTAAAACCCTTGGGGTGGAGGGGATACCAAATTTTATTCAATCTGTATGGTTGGTTAGCATCTCAGAGTTCCCAACCGGTTAAAAAATAAGACCTAGTACCGATCCCATAAGCAATTAGAATAAATTTAGAAACCAAATATAAGGCTAAAAGAAAGCAAACGAAAATAAATAAAAATTTTAGAAAGTAAATACAAGTATTCACCAACATTCAAGAAACACCTAAGAAAACTTACAATAGGTTTCTCAGATGCCACTTCCAAATTTTGAGGTTGTAATCCAAAGGTAGTAATCTGAGATACTCATTGATCAGGTGCTCCATCATCAAGTATCTAATAAGAAATTCCAAGTTGTTATTTCCAATGTAAAAATAATAAAGCATATCAAAGAGCTACAGGGGAAGAACCCCTCATAAATTTCTTTGAACTGAGATCTGCCATCCTTCTTTTAGGTAAGTCTTCCACTGGTCCCAAAGTTTGTAGTTCTTTGAACAGTTTATGTTTAGACCCGGAAGAATAACCCATCTTAATAGTTCCCGCTTTTCCCTTCACTAACACAGCCTTTTTAAAATTCAAATTTACCTCAAAAAGAGGAGTAACTAATTCTGGTACAACAGCAAGAATAGTTCCACTTACTAGTCCCATTCTGCTAAAGGAGCTTCCATTCCATCATATCACACGGTATTAACTGAAGGAGAAACTTCTTACGGCTCAACAACAAACTTTGACTCAGCAAAAGTGATGGCTTCCTCTTCTCCTTCCTGAATTTGTGCCTATTTGAATTCAATTTTTGAATTATGAACAGATTCAGGAATATGGTTAGCTTGATCAGCAGTCAAATCAACAGAATTATCCCGACGATTGACTTCTAAAGAACAATCATTCAGAGCTTTATCCAGAATTTGAACATTCTGAAAATCAGCATCCTCAATTAAACTTTTATCAAAGTCTTCTTTGTCAACAACTTCAACGTTGTTATCATAAGAAATATCAGCATCCATATTATGTTTTTCTTCAAGAGATAACACACTATATTTATTAGAGTTTTCAAGATCTGATATGATTTTATCATATACAGCATTAACAAACTATTCCTTATTTACAACAGGATTCTGTTAGACCGGTCCAGTGGACCGGTCCATCCGGTCCAGGCGGGACCGGCTCGCGGGCGGGAATCGCAAACAGGCGGAGTTTCCGCCAGAACGAGCGGCCGATCGCTCATATAGAGCATTTTAGGAAGGATTTTTGGGGGGTTTCAGAGAGAAATTTGAATGTAGGGACTGTTTAGGGAATTCCTTTTGATTTGTATGCATTAAATATATGTTTTTCCTAGGGTTTGGGCATCTTGAATTTTGGCTGAAATTTGAGATCTCTTAGATTTAGGTTTTTTTGGGCTCTAGCGGCGTCTAGAGATTTGGGAGAGATCGATCCTCCTCTCGAATTGAGGATCAATTGTATTTTTGCTGTTTCCTTGATTTTCTAGTGAAATACAAGCTTCTACTTGTGTTTTTCTCTACGTTTTCCCTGTTTCCTGCTGTTTGGCTGCGGTTAACTGCTGTGGACAGCAGTTTACTGCTGAAATTTTACTGATTTTGGTGAGAAACACTTGGAAATCCAAGTGTTTCCTATCAAATTGGTATCAGAGCGTCGTTTTTGGGACCTTAGGCGGCCGAAATTCTAATTTTTCAGCGAGCTTTCGGCTTCCGGAAGTGAAATTGTTGAGATCTGTTGGGAAGAAAGATGGCCGGAAAGAAGGTGGAAGTATTGGAAGGCGAGTTCGGACAACTAAAGACAGATCTGAAGGGAAAGTTCCTAGAAATCTCTACCAACAATGACAGGTTGGAAGGGAGGTTCGCGGCGATGGAAGAAATGATGAAGAAACTATTAGAAATGAAGACCCATCCGGCGGCATCGGAAGTAAGAGAGACCACCGACCGCAAGGTCGTAGGAGGAAATCCAAACCCGGCCCGGGGAGGAGGAATCCGGAGGTGGAGATTCTTGAGGGGGAAGACGATATGCCTCCTCTAGAACCGCTTTCTAGAGAGGAGATGAGTCGGGGGTACGATCGAAGAGGTGCTGATTTTGGCAGTAGAAGAGAGGAATTCCAGCGTCGAGGTGCTGAATTTCAGCGTCGAGGTGCGGAATTTGAAGGCAGGAGAGGGGAATATGAGGGAAGTGCATATTTTGGCAGTAGAAGAGAGGAATTCCAGCGTCGAGGTGCGGAATTTGAAGGCAGGAGAGGGGAATATGAGGGAAGTGCATATTTTGGCGAAAGAAGAGAAGAATATCAGCGTCGAGGTGCTGAATTTCAGCGTCGAGGTGCTGATTTTGAAAGGGAAAGAGGGGAATATGATGACGAATTCGGATACCAACGCCGGAGGGATGACCGGGACACTTGGGGAGCACCTCATCTTCGTGGAATGGGAGGTTATGGAGAGTACCAGGGTAACGGAAGGGATCCGAAGGTGAGGAAGTTGAAGATGCCCATCTTTGAGGGCGAAGATGGCCATGGTTGGATCTATAAAGTGGAGCGTTACTTCGCTGTCAACGGGTTGACAGATGATGAGAAGCTAACGGCGGCAGGATTGTGTCTGGAAGGGAAGGCGCTGGCATGGTATCAGTGGCGAGACAGGAGGGAGCCTATCCGGAGCTGGAGAGAGTTTAAGGATTGTTTATTAGAGCGTTTTCGAGCCGATGGGGGAGGAGACTTCTATGAACAATTCTTTGCTCTGACGCAGGAGGGGACTGTGGCCGATTACCGGGACAGATTTGAGTACTTGGCTAGCAGATTGGATCACATTTCAGAGTCAGCCTTAGAAGGGAACTTCATGAAGGGGCTGAAACCTGAGATCCGAACAGCAATCAGGGTAATGGAGCCGAGGAACCTGGGAAAGGCTATGGAGCTGGCGCAGTTGGTAGAAGATCAGAAGAAGGCAGAAAGAGGGGCTCGAGGAAACAACTCTGGAGGCTCTAACAGGACGACGACCACTCTTCCAGCACCTAAGGGGCCTACATCAGGCAACAGTAATGAGACCACCCGGGAGAAGCCAGTAGGAGGGAGTGGGGAAAATTTCAAGAGGTTGACAGAGGAGGAGGTGCAGGATAAGAGGACAAAGGGGTTGTGCTTCAGATGTGATGAGAAGTACATGCCAGGGCATAGGTGCAAGGACCGAACTCTTCATGTTCTCCTTGTCTGTGAAGATGAGGAAGACGAGGAGGGAGGAGGCAGCAGATCTGATGATGAGGAGGAGAAGCTGCACCTGGATGTGGCAGAAGTCTCCCTCAACTCTGTAGTGGGATTCACCCCGAGTCACACTATGAAGGTGAGAGGAGAGATAGCTGACCGCGAGGTGGTTGTGTTGATTGACAGTGGGGCAACCCATAATTTTATTTCCAACCAGATAGTGGAGTCATTGGGGATGGAGTTAGTGGATACCGGAGGCTATGGAGTGATGATGGGCACGGGGAAGGTGGAGATGGGTAGAGGAGTCTGTCGAGGAGTAGTTCTGAAGATTCAAGGGATCCATGTAAAGGAAGACTTCCTTTCTTTGGAATTGGGGAGTACGGATGTCATCCTGGGGATGAAATGGTTGCAGACCTTGGGGGAAACCAAGGACAATTGGGGAGCACTCACGATGGAATTAATGGTGGATGGGAGAAAGATGGTTATAAGGGGAGATGCAGGGCTATCCAAAGCCACGAAATCACTTAAGACCATGGTTAGGGATATACAAGAGGTGGGGGAAGATTATCTGGTGGGACTACACAAGCTGGATTTGATCAGGATGGAGGAGGAAGGGGATGTTTCTCTTTCCATGCAGCCCTTGGTTCAGCAATACAGTGAGGATTTTCAGTCACCTCAAGGATGGCCACCTCCGCGGGAACACGAGTATATTTCCACCTTGAGGACAAGGTGGATCTTTGGGAGGGGAGTATTGTTAGACCGGTCCAGTGGACCGGTCCATCCGGTCCAGGCGGGACCGGCTCGCGGGCGGGAATCGCAAACAGGCGGAGTTTCCGCCAGAACGAGCGGCCGATCGCTCATATAGAGCATTTTAGGAAGGATTTTTGGGGGGTTTCAGAGAGAAATTTGAATGTAGGGACTGTTTAGGGAATTCCTTTTGATTTGTATGCATTAAATATATGTTTTTCCTAGGGTTTGGGCATCTTGAATTTTGGCTGAAATTTGAGATCTCTTAGATTTAGGTTTTTTTGGGCTCTAGCGGCGTCTAGAGATTTGGGAGAGATCGATCCTCCTCTCGAATTGAGGATCAATTGTATTTTTGCTGTTTCCTTGATTTTCTAGTGAAATACAAGCTTCTACTTGTGTTTTTCTCTACGTTTTCCCTGTTTCCTGCTGTTTGGCTGCGGTTAACTGCTGTGGACAGCAGTTTACTGCTGAAATTTTACTGATTTTGGTGAGAAACACTTGGAAATCCAAGTGTTTCCTATCAAATTAATTCTGGACCGGCTGGACCGGTCCACTGGACCGGTCTAACAGATTCATACCCGAATCCATCTTAACAGGATTTTCCCTAATGAAAAAATCTGATTTCTTCTTATCAATTAAAACTTTTTGCCTTTTTTTGTTCTTGAACTTTACATGCATCTGTGGCCCATAAGAATTGTCATCAACTTGAATTGAACTTTTAGGAACTTCTTTATCAACCAAATTCAGAGTATGAGAGACAATTGGACATACAAAATCATTAAGTCAAATTCTTCCACATTTGAAACAAAGAGACGAAAGATTTTCATATTCAAAATTTTTCAAAAATCTTCAATTTAACCCTTCAACCCATATACCACAAGGGAGCATAGAATTCAAATTAATCTGAATGCAAGCTCTAGTGAATTCCGTTCTTCTCCATCTAAACATGTTGTCACCTAATAATAAAATGGTCCCAATTCTAAAAACAACTTAAGTAATGTTGGTTTCATGCCAACAATGAAGAGGCAAATGAAGTAGACGAACCCAAATGGGAGAAGAAATCCCATCCATGGAGATAGGAGAGAAGTTAGGAGACCATCTGTCTAAACCAATGATGAAGCCCCCGACATACCAACGACTTCCATTAAGAACTTCCTTCATTGCTTCATATGACTGAAACGAACACAAAAGCTAATCTAATCCAAGTGAGGTTATATGAAACCCTCCAAATTTAGTCCATTGTCTCCTTAATTCAAGAGAATAGTTTGAAAAAAGCAAATTCTTGCATAAAATTTTTACCACCACGGAATTTCTCAAAACACGAATATTGGCTTTTTCATTCTCCATATCAAGCTTGCCAACATTTTCATCCTCATTTCCATCAAAAACTCCATTTAAATTTATTTTAATATGTGGTTTTTTAATCCCCACATTAGAATTATCCAATCCAAAGGAAGAAACTGAAATTTTAATATTCATATCACCAAGAATGATATTATTAACACCATAACCTTTCTTCAATAGATTATTATCTTTGCAACCCAAAAAAGAGGCCTCCATATCATTTGATTTAGGGATAAGCACTGAACTAGGTGAAAATGACTTACTGTTCAAATCAAAAATAACTTCTTTTCCTTTCCCTATCTCCGGCAAAGTCTTTTGCTTATAGACCAAACCTCCCTCTCTGATTACTAGAGGAGAGTTCATGAAATAGGAATTGCGAGAGAAGCTACGGTTGAACAAAAATCTACCTTTTGAGTCCAACGGAGTAAGATGCATGGCATATATTAAGGATGAGGTGTTCCAGCCATCCGAGGATGACCGGTCACTCTCTTCCATCTTCAACGTTGACAGCCAAAATTAACAAAATTCTTCCTTTTTTGTGTACGTTCTCTCTCTTCTTTCACAAAATCCTTCCTGACAAATCTCCTTTCTAGTGGTACAACTATACACTATTATATAATCTTCATATTTAAGTGCACAAAAAAAAGTTTAACCTTTCATTATTTAATTATATAGATTCATCTTCATCAAAATTAAAATCAGCAGAAGGTAGCTAAATTGTAAATCTATTTCCTATTTTATATGGGGGTGTGTACCATACTTGAATTAAGTTCCACATGTAATAATCGATAGATTGAATAAATAATGACATGGGAATTTTTCAAACATCAGAAGGGAAATTATCAAAAAGTGATGGGTGGAAAATATAATACCCTGTCAACATGTTTAGATTCCCAATTTGTCCCATACCGGAATCTACTTAAAGTGTTGAAACCAAAAAATAAAGTACCCCTCTCTAATACTAATTGGAAGTTACAAGGCATAACCAAAAGGGGCAAGGGTGAATTGACTTTTCTTAGGAACTTCTTTCAAGAATGTTAACAACAATTACTATATAAAAAAACTAATTCATATCAAAATTTATTTCAAATGTTTATTTTAAAACAATTTTGATAGTAATAAAGTTGAACATAAAAAATCTTTTATAGAAAAATTAGGATTAGGATTAAGCACACAAAAAAGAATTAATTAATTTAATTTATTTTAGAAATCTAATTCACTTGCAATAATAGTTGTTCTAACAAATAAAAAATATATATAAGAAATAAAGTAAAAAGAAAAAAAAAAGAATGCAACTTGAATTTTTATAGTAGTTTGGTCAACGTGACCTATGTCCACTCCCCAGTCATCTCCTTGGAAATTTCACTAACTACTCCTACTCCCAGTAAGGCGAAGAAGCCTTTCTTCATCATAGCAATATGGATAACACCCTTATACACCACTTCTCTCTCTTGAGAAGTCTTCCTCCTTCTGTACCCAACAAAGTAGAGATGCCTCACCAGTAACTTCCCAATTAGGCCAAGAGTTTTCTTACCACTTCTCTTTAGATCTCTTACACCCAATAAAAATCTAAAAATCCTAAAGAAAAAATTTCATGAAAGTTGAAAAAAATTCTTTATGCAACCTGATGTCTTTGAAACCCTTCCAAGAGATCCCTCACAATCTCTCCAAACTCTCACACCTTTTTATCTTAAAAAGTTGAATGAGCCTCCCTAAGAAATCTCTCGCTCTCTCTCTCTCTCTCTCTCTCTCTCTCTCTCTCTCCCTCTCCCTCTCTCAACCCTCTCAGATCTCCCAACACTAGTATATTGTTGATAGTTGAAGACTTTATAATGTAAGAGATGTCTAAAGACTTAGTTTAAATTCTTTAAAAGGATTAATTATATTAAAGATTTAATCAAACCATTATAATCTTGATTTGGTTAATTTCACAAGTAGATCATACAGTATGATCCATGGATTGAGCAATATGATCTGAATAAAGTTGTCAGCTCATATAACATGATAACTTATGTAACAAAATCATTCTATACGTATGAGGTTCATCCAAATAATCTCTCTATTTTCTTGTACCATACGTTATGATCGTACAACTAGATCTTCACAAGGTCAATGACCTAGAGCATTAGCTCAGCTTGCTCAAATTAATATTGGCTAAAAGAGCTCTATATTTATTTTTATAGAATGATTAGGATCATATGATATGATATTAACTCTTATTTGACTCCTTGATTTTAGGTTCCAGACTAGTTAGATACTTATACATGAAATAAAGTTTTCTACTATAAGAATAAATTCATCCAATACAAATAGCTAAAATTTTGAATTAACTTATTTTTGAAATGTTAGAATTTTAATGTTTTTAATTTGAATAGTTAAATATCTAGTAAGATCTATATTGTCTGATATGCACTATAGGAAATTTGTTGTTTACCGATGGTAATACCGGCAGTTAGACTGCCAGTTTTTACCGACAATTAAGCATGCAGTTTTTAATAATACACGTTCAAAAATTCTAAAGGTATAATGACCTCCGAATATACCACTAGTAATTTTTTAGGCATCGAGTATTACAAGTGATTTTGTCGCTGATATTAAATGATTTTTTTTTCAGTGACATAAACTGCCAAAAAAATGCCAATAATTGACCTAAAATTGGCTACCCCAGCCTTTCCTCCTCATTTTTTCATATTATTAATTTTTCTCCAGACGCAACTCTCACCCTCACCTCCGACCTGCATCTATAGGACTCTGGTCGCCGACACCCGAACTCTGGTCGCCGATAAAAACTATTCAAAACTGGTTTGAACCTTATTTAAAATTATTCAAATCTTGTTTAAACATCCATGAACCTAATTTTGTATTAAACATAAGTAGAAAGAGTGAATCAAGCATAATTTGATTTAGGTTGAAGGAGGTATGAGGCATATTTAAACCTTTATGGAACCTTATTCAATCTTGTTTTAACCTAGTTCTACATTAAAAATATGTTTAAAAGAGTCAAACTAGTTTAAACCATGTTTGACGCTATCTTGAATCTTGTTCCAACCTTATTTGTTAAGGCTTGAGCCTATTTTAAGTATTTCTATCATCTTTTTTGAACAAAATTGAACAAGGTATATACCTTGTTGAACTATATTTGATAAGGTCAAAACTTGGACAAATGTTGGTGGAACTCTTTTAATCTTATTTTAAACTTGTTGGAACTATGTTTAAACATAAAAGAATTAGGTTTGAACCATGTTAAAATAAGATTTTGATCTCTCTAAAACATTATTGAAAAAGGTTCTAATTAGGTTGAACTAGATTTAAGTTAAGTTAGTAATGGTTCTTCTTGTTGACCTTATTTTTGGATGAAGTCAATCCTCACTTATATGATATACTTATCACTTAGGATCTCCACTTTGTTTAGATGTTATCTCTCGAACCCTTCTTGGGTGATAACCAAGGACTTAATATTGAATAGCCCTTCGAAGCCAACGAGCATCTTAGGAAAAGTTCTAATGAGCTTAGGTAGGTAAGGACCCACCAAACTAAATTTTAGGTTAACCCTAAATTAAACTTAAATTTTTCTAATTCAAAAAATACCCTAAACCACAAATTGCATACTAGATAATAGTGAATTTAGGATTCAGCCTATAAATCAATGACCCATCTCATGGGTTAAGGAGTGTTGGTTAACCCCTTGACCCTCAACAAAAGGTAATTTAACCAAGGATAAATCTTCAACCCTAAAAATATCTAAAAATTCAAAAATAATCATTTTTCCTAGGTGTGTAAGCCCCTCTGTGGGTTTCAATTAAAAATAATAATAATCATTTGACCTGGGAATGGGGTCCAAAAACTTTTAATCCATCTGAGAAATTATTTGGCCCAAGGATAACCCATGGTTAACCCTAATAATCTTAAAATTAAATTTAAAAACCCAAAATATTGTTATTTTCCCTTGGGCTTGATTTAAAAATATTTTTATTTTGTATTTGAGTTATTTGAAATATTTTTGCTTAACTCATTTGTCCAAAAGTGAAAAAATTAACAAAATAATCCAAGGCACCTTTTATTCATCTGAGCTCAAAACTGTAAACCAATCCTTAGCATTGGATCCAAATGATCCTAACCCATGTTAAAATCATTTGAAATCATGTTTAACCCTAGCTCAACCCATTTAACCATAAAAGTTCAAAGAAAAAGTCAAAATGTACCTAAGATTTACTGTTGGGTCATTTATGGTTATATTCAGTAATTTAACCTTGAAGGGTCAACTAAGCTTACACCCAACCCATGGTCAACACCTATTAGCCATATTTAACCCTAAATTTAACAAAAGGCCCTTAAACCATCACCTGTAACATTATTAGTTAAAACTCATACATTTGACCTAGGAATTAAGTTAAGGTGATTGAAGATAATTCAAGGGACACATATACTAACGCCTAAACCATGGTGAATTCCTTTTGACAATGTTTAGGTGGAAAAGACCAAACACCCTAAGGACCCTATCCTATGGATCTTAAGCAAACTTCTTCCAATTGGATTTAGGATTGCATCTAAGTGTTTTAGAACCATTCAAGGATCATCCTAGCATGCTTTTAACTTATGTTCAAGCCTAGTTAGCCATGGTTAAGTCAAAATACCCAATAC
This sequence comes from Dendrobium nobile, assembly GCA_022539455.1. Classification (NCBI taxonomy): domain Eukaryota; kingdom Viridiplantae; phylum Streptophyta; class Magnoliopsida; order Asparagales; family Orchidaceae; genus Dendrobium; species Dendrobium nobile. Next base: position 13,926,755 of record CM039725.1, read on the forward strand.
CCTAAAGAGGGAAAACCTAATTTTCCTTGGTTTAAACTAAAACCTAATCTAAGCTTCACTAAATCTTCGCCAAATGACCATAAGTCCTTGACCAAGCTCCACTAGGAGACCCAACCCACCTAGGCTAGCCCATATGGGTTAATTAGGCTAACCAAGCCCCATTTAAAACCCCAAAAAAGAATTTAGCTCATCCAAAGCCAAACCAATATAATTCAAAGGCTCCGCTAGCCTTTTAGAACTTTTTGGGGCCCTTGCTAACTTAATAAAATAGCTAACTTGGCCTTAGGGGCTAGTTCAAGCCATAGCATGTGCACTTAGCCCTTAGAATGCAAAAGCCAACTTGCCTTAAGCCTTAGAATTACTCAGGATAATTGTAGGCACCCTATTAGCCAAATCCTAAGTTCTTTTGCCAACTAGGGTGGCCGATGATGGTAAAAAAACCATCAAAATCCTAATGAAAACTTGATAGTAACAATACTATTTTTAATAAATTAATTTAAAAATGCTAAGTTTTATATTTGTATATAATATTTACTAATTTTATATATTATTAGTGTTTTATTACATTTTGATTAAATACTAGGAAAAATATATTAAGGTTAGAAAGGTCTTTAGGAGTGTTATAACACAATCTTAATATTATTGTAGTGTTGCACTCTCAAAAATGGGTGCTACATCACTTGAAACTGAATGCTACAGCATAGAGTGCCAGGATGGGGTTTTGTGGTGCTAGTTAGGGGCACTATAGAGCATGATATCTAAATTTTTCTCTTGGAAAGACTAAGATAATGGGAAAGGTAATGCGCGGTACTAGATTTATAAATGTCATAAAACACATCAAAAAAATTATTTCTTTTTTCATTTTGAAGTAGTTGAATAGAGAGAGATTGAGTGAGAATTTTTTAGAGAGTTTGAATTTTTTACATAGAGTAAGATTTGGAGGTCATAGAGCCAATTGGGTATGATTGGCTAGTTGAAAATGTTATCTAGCTCAAGGAGGTTACCATTACCCTACTTCAATTTTCAATTTTCAATTTGGATCAATAGTGTGAGTTTTTATGGTAAATTATCTAGTTAAATTTTATATAACCTCAAATATATGAAGATCACAAAATTTTTTATAGTGTACATTTGATATATTATATAATAGAATATTTTGGTCATGTTAACAAAAAAGCTCATATTTAACCCTATTTTTTTAGTTTTATGAATTTTAAGTATTTTAGTGAGTATAATGACAATGATAGAATTTATTTCATAACAATAAAAACTTCAAAATGACATTATGAATATTGTTCATAAAGGGTTTTATGACTTGTAAATGATGAATGATTATATAACTGTTTCCCTGAAAACACTACTATGCTTGTTATATAAGTGAAATTTTATACATTCCTATATCATGTTAGATGTTGTACATACTTTTAATATATGTAAAATGTATTGATATTTATATGCTTATGTGACAAAAAATGTGTAATAATTAGTATGGAGATATAAAGGCCTGAGTAACCAAACAAATGAATTATGTTATAAATAGTATGCCATGTGGGCCTGCTACTACACATTATAACATTAGAAGGTACAAGGTCTTGATACTATACATGTGAATACTTAAGAGGCATTAGGGCCTCATACAATATATGTGTAGTGCTTAGTAGGTATAAGGGCTTAAGACGACTAATGTGATGTGATGATGAAAATGTGAAGAACTTGAGAGGTATAAGGGGTTGAGGGGAATAATTATGTGATATGTGGTGAAGTGATGCTTATTTGAATTATTTTGATTTTGCAATCTAACACCAATCTTTCTACTGAATTTATATTGACATTTAATTCAATATAATAAAATGATTATTCTATTAAAACATTGTCTTTAGTATCAATATTATAAGTTATACTATAAAAGTTTATATATTTATAACATGTATAATTATTTTTGATGTAATCATAAAATATTGTATTTATTTATTACATTTGGTTATATTGAGAATTGGGGTAGGTGTCAAAAAACCTACTAAGAAAGTGCTCTTCATTTTTACTTATCTAAATGTATAAATTTAACGTTAAGGAATAGAGAAAGAACAAGTTGAGTATATATAGAAGTGACACATACTTGTTATAGATGTCATGCCCTGAAATCTATAGTGAAATAATTATTTTTCTTTTCTTTTTGTTATCCTAGTCAACTTATCAATAACAGCTAATAGTCATTTACAACCAAATCAATATGACATCCAAAGTTGATTAATTGCATTAAAGATATATAAGGAGCAAAAAATATAATTCAAATTACAATAATTAATATTCACATACTATATTTAGAGTCGAAAATAATATATACAATAATCTTCATATTCTTCAAAAACATGCATAAACCAGAGGAACTTAAAGAAAACTAAACTAGAAATACTAAAAGAAAACTATGCATGCTAACTAATGCCTCATACTACAAGGTCCTCACCCTTTTCTATAAATATGTAAAAACCATATAATGAGAAAATAACCCAGCAAGTAACTAAAATGTTATAGCTAAAATCAATGAAATGTAAAAGAGAAATTGTATGTTATAAAACATGTAAGAAAATTGATGAATCAATATATATTTTCTATATCGGTCAGCTGTATCACTTAATCATTATTTATTTATCATTCAATCATTCTAATCAGTTTATAAATTATATAATTATATGCCAGTATTCATATTCAGTAACAGAAAGCAATAACTAAAATTAATGCCCGTAAGGTTTATATCCATGTAGTATTAGTAATAATAATCAGTATAAGGTAGTAATTAGCTTCAGTAATATGTACTCAATCAACTATTCAAAAGATGTTATCTTGAATCTTGCTTTTATACCTATGCCTCCCAATCAACTACCCCTTATGACTCTCAATTACTATACTTTTTATAACTTACCTTGAATCACGTGGATCAGTCACCCCGACTCCTTATAACTCCCAATTAGTCTCTAATGCCTTATAACTCCCATCATTGAATTAGTGAATCTAAAGGTTATTAAATGAGGTTATCATTTCATATATTTGATATCACTCAGTACATCATTTTATTAAAACAAATAGTATTCATTCAGTACATCATTCAATATATTTCAGCCATATAAATCATGTTAGCCCAATCATATTATAATATTATCATGTCAAATCACAGAACATTCCTTCAATTGAATATGCAATTTTCATACTCATTTCACATAGTCATGTTGAAACAAACATTATTGTATGATAGAGACTCAAATGTCATAGTAGTAATTTTTGGTGCTGTTATGCTCTTGAACTTAGGGTCACGACACTTATAAGGACAGCATTGAAGTGCTCTAGTTCAAAATAAAATAAAATTTTCTTAACAATTTTAATATTTTTTAGTTATTATAATAGGTATATCTTTAATTAGTAGTCATTATTTTGAAACTATGGGGATTTAGATGTTGCTGCTTAGAAATAAATGTATGGTGATGATTATAAAGGAATATTTTCACTATATAGATATGTGATGTAAGGAAGTTTATATTGAATATCTTATTATATTTTAATGATGTTAGTGGCTTTATATACATATCATATGAATACACATAAATGACAAATAAAGAGAGGTAATAAATTTCATCTAATTAGATATCGGGTATTACATATGTGCATCCCCAACATGATATGACATGCCTGATGTAAGGGTCATCTTGTGTTTGGTTTTGACATAAATAAACATTTGAAATTCCACAAATAGACCCCTTAGGCTTAAAATTCACTTTTGAAAACACTTGGGTTATCTCATTCATTGTGATTGTAAGTGATCATATCCCTCTCCCACTTTAAAACTATAGTTTATAAGCACAAAAATTGAGTTCTAATGAGTTGTGCACTATCAGAACTCAAAATATGATCTAGAGGTTCTTAGTCTTTAACTCCATCAGTAAACTTATACATGGCGGTCCAACAAACTTGGAGCAAGCATCAGTTGCCTTTAAAGGCTGGAAGATCCAAGCATGACACATTTCATATTAATAGATTTTCATGGTTACACACATTGTGAAACCAACAATAGTTTCCCATTAGATTGCAATTGTATCTCCATCATCATAACATATTAATTTGATTAGGATTTATGGATGAAATGCCCATATCAGAGATATAATATTGAAGGGATATTTATTCATGATAGGAGAAAGAAGATGATACAATCACCTTCCATTTTATATAAAATAAAATGGTTGTTGATGATCTTATTGGATGGGTTTTTATCATATGTCTCGTGGTTTGAGTAGATTAATCAAAATTGTCTGATCTAAATTTGAATGGTTAAGGTGAATATCATGTGGTCATCTAGATCTCGCAACATTCAATAGAGGTCAAACTGAATGCGTCTCATCTAAATTACTCCACTAACTTTGGTTAGTTTAAGTAAATCCATTTTCTATATTTAATTAAATCCAAAAATTATCATAACTTCTGAAATTCATAGAGAATTCATTTTAAATGTAAAAAATACAAATAAAACCTTTATGAATTCAAATGAAAGATTAAAATATATTAAAAAAATAAATTCCAAGGTTTCTAATTAATCCTATGCATTATTTATTTAGTAGATATATATAGGGTTAATCATATGTTTAACCCTCCTAACAACTTAAAAAATAAAGAAAATAAAAATAAAAAATAAATAAAAAACCCTCCTAACAAGTTATATTAGGCATCAAATTAACTAGAAAATATCATGGATATGTTATCTAAAACACTAATTTTTCTCATGGTAAGGTGAGACCTACTTAAACCATAAATGAATTTTGAAAATCTTAAGTCCTAAATTTTAAATTTTATTTTAATTTTTCTATAATTTAAGATGGCATGAAACCTAAGTGTTAGGTAACATGGAATTTGAAAAATCAAATAACATTTATCTCATGGAAAAAAAAAAGACTTGAAAATTTTATGAGATGATCTTATAGACATCATTAACCTCTAAATTTAAATTCATAAGAATTTAAATCCATCTACCTAGAAAATTTAAAACCCCTAGTTCAACATCAATTTAGGTGAACCTATAGACATAGGGATAATCTGCTCATTCACTATATTTGTCAAAAAAAACTTATGGACATAGGGATATCTTAACTTTTATGTACTTGATTTGAAGTATTATATGCTTATATTTATAAAAATAAAATAAAAAAATACTTTTAAAAACTTATAAACATAGGGATTTCCATAATGCATAAAAACTTTATTAAAATAATAAAAATGCCAAATAAATTTTAAAAGAGCATAAACATATGATATAATATCAATAAAAAGAATTCAAATTATTGTTATTAGTAATATTATATATATATATATATATATATATATATATATATATATATATATATATATATATATATATATATATATATATAGTGAGTTGAAAAGAATTTTAACAAATCATAAAAAATCCAAATCAATTTCAAATGGGCAAAGTTTTTTTTTTTTTTCTTTTTTTTTTCTTTTTTAACTATTAGTCCTTAGGTTAGTAATACCTTGTGGCCCAAATTTCATAAAAATTGGAGTTCATTTGATGGGTTAAATATGAAACCGTAATTTCAGTTCCAAGCTTTCAGAAATCATAGCTAAAAAAATAATAATAATAACATAGCTAAAATAAAATAAAATAAAAAATCATAGCTAACATAAAATAAAAATCTTTTGGCCATCCTTCGTGATCTGGCGACTCACAGGTGATTTCTAGGGTTTGCATTGGAAGCTTGATTTTCACTAGATCGCGACTGTTTTTCTTTTGTAGTTTGTTTGGGCATTGCTTTTCTGATTTTCTGACTTGTTCTACTTTTATCTTTCTTGTTTTTTTGTTTATATCTCTGTTGTTGTCGTTATTTGATGACGACTTCGTCGTCATCGAACCCATGGTTAGCTTGTAAGCCGATAGTTTTGAGCAAGTCTTCTGTCTTATTTGGAACATAAGATAATGGTAACTCTTGATCCTTTAAGGATGTTGTTGCGAGGTCTTCCTCTGCTTCAACTCCTAAGTTTGATGTTTAGCATACCTCTTCTAAATGTATCCCTGCTTTGATGTTTGACAAAAAGTTATAGATCATTTAACTGCTCCCTTCGAATTCACTTTGGTAAGGAAGTTTGTTCTGCATTGACCTAACCTTGACATTATCCATCCTTTCTTTACTAATCTTAGACACTCTGGAACATTTTCAATTGGCTTGATGGATCAATGTCATATTGTCATTCAACTGAACAATGATTTTGATTACACTCGCATGTTTTCTTGTAGAGTTTACTATATCAATTCTTATCAAATGCGGTTGCTGAAGTGGACACCTTTCTTTGACATTAAAGAAGAATCTCCTATTGCTCCCACTTGGGTGTCGTTTCCTAATCTGAGATCTCACATGTTTAATACACACATTTTCTTTGCTCTAGCTTTGATCTTTGGCAGGCCTCTCCAAACTGACCAATCCATGGCATTACTTTCTCTACCATTTATGGATAGGATCTTAGACAAAATGGACGTGTCCAAGAAGCATCCAAAGGAGACATGGCTTGGTCCTGAAATTGGTGCTTATCTTCAAAATGTAGATTTTGAGAATTTACCAATTTTCTGTAATCATTGTCATATGCATGGGCATAGTATTTTAGAATGTTTTATATTACACCCTATTTTGTGCAAGAAAAAATAATATCCAAAAGAAGTGAAAGAATGTGATTTAATTGTTTCTCCTTTACCTAGTAATGATAATAAGATTTTGCAGGAAAATATTTCAAATAGGCATTTCCCGTAAGCTAAAAGCAAGGCACAAGTTCATCAGTCTATTTTGATAAACGTGAATGAATGTGAGGGGAACTATTAAATTGGTTTAAGAGGGATCTATAGAAAAGGAAGTTATTAATGCATTGGAGGAAGGCAATGAACTAGAATTTGGGAGTAGTGAAGTGGAGCAATTGGTCGTGCTTTATTATGAGCATTATAATAATTTACATTCAAATTTAGTGGACTTTGAATCTATTGATTCTAATCCCTAGGGTGTGAACCATGTTAATATTAAGATCTCTTCTAATGAACAGGATGATATGGAAGAGGGTGAATTAACTTCATCATATAGAGGAGGGAGAACTCCTACGAGATACTGTGGAGGAAAGAGAACTTGAGTTATTGAATAATGACAATGACAATAGTAATGGCAGTAAGAATGCTGCAACTTTTACTAATAGTGTTGATTATGGCAATGATTAAGCTCATGATTCTAGTAAGGATTATTTTTATATGAAAAATAAGAAAAAACAAGAAGCTAAAATGATGTGGAATTTACATTCACCTAGATCTACCCGATCTCAAAATTTTAACAAATAAAATTTTTATGATTAACTCCATAATTTGGAATCTTAGGGTCATTGGTTACTCTTCTTCTAGAACTAGGTTTAAGAATTTATACCGTATTCATAATGTGGTGCATTCAGTTTTACTTGAACCTCTTATTTCTCCAGCTAAGTTGGATGCTACCTCTCATTATTTAGGATTTAATCATAGTTTAGTGAATGTTTCTAACAAAATTTGAGTTTTCTGGAAAAATCGTGTTGTTATTGATATTATTGTTGATTTTTCCCAAGTTCTGCATTGCAATATTCAATTTATGCATTTTAATTGTTGTGCTTCTTTTCTCTATGCTTCTCCTTCTCAAGGTATTAGAAAAGAACTGTTGGATCAACTTACTACCTTTCACCAAATAGTTAACATGTCTTATATTGTCCTCCACCTATTACTCCCAACAGCCACCCCCTTCCCTCTTTCCCAAGCCGTCGACCAACCCTCCTCCTAATTATCTACCAAATAACCCCCCCCCCCCCCCCCCCCCCCCCCCCCCCCCCTCCTCTCCTCTTTTCTTAATCACCAGCCATGCCCTACCATCTTTTTTTTCGGACAACCCTTCCTCCCCATGACCCCCAATGTATCAACCTCCTCTAATTTTTGGAAGGTTTAAATACAGATTTCAAATCATTCTAAAATATGAAAATCCCCTTCCTTAAATAAGGGGATTTAATTTAGGAAAGTGTCACGATTCAAGTTGATTTGAATTTTGAAATTTCTTTCTATTTGCTAGATGAATTAATTTTGGAAATTTTCCTTATTCAATCAATATTAACTTTGAATTAGAAAGGTGTGATTTGTTCCTAGTGAGAACATCCATTATCTTCCATCATCTCTTTCCTAATCAATCCATTTTCTTATTCAATCAATTTCCTTATTCAGTCAACATTTATCTTCCACCATCTCTTTGCTAATCAAGTATTCAAAGATTGGAAACCCCTTTAATCCCAAATCAATTACCACTTTTAGTGCCTAGTGAGAACATCCATTATAAAAGAAAAAAGCATACACTAAGATTCATTCTCTTGAAAATCTACAGTGAGAATACTCATACGAAAGCCAAAAGGTATACACCAAGATACATTCTCTTGCAAATTTCTAGTTAGAACATCCAAACTTAAGGTAATGAGATAAATAATACCTTCTTTTATCGGTGGCATTCGAGGTAGCTTTTGGGAAAAGTCGGAGAGGGTTTGATCGCCGCAGCTCTAGAATGCCAAGAACGATGGTCAGGGAAGCCCTTGGTGCAAGCACAAAGAGAGGGAAAGAAATGGTCGGCATCGGTGCAGATGTCAGACGGTGAGCAAAGTGGGTTTGGCCGGGGAATATATATGACGTGGAAGAGGGAAAGAAAGAGAATGAGTTCAAACTGAGAACTCAGATGGCAGATGAGTCAATAATAGGGCCTATACCAGCATCTTTCCACTAGATTATCTGTCGGTTGGGTTTCCTGTGGATAATGCGCTAATAATGTTTCATTGAGTTTAAGTACGCCGGTGCAATATTTTCCAGTAATTCCGCTGGTAATTACCTGCGGAACAATGCACCGAAAACCTTTAAAATACAGGCAAATATCTGGTGGAATTTGCGTCAATAATTCAAAGACATAAATTGTATCGGATTTTTCACTGTTAAGTTTCCATTGGATATTCCGCCGATAAAACTGCAAGTTTTACTAACGTAACTATTTCTGCTGGAATGTTAAATGGTAATGACCCATTTACCTATAGAGTATCCTAAATGGTTTAAAATTATTCCTTTCTCTTGGTATTAGTAACATTTTGATTGAGGTTGATGCTATATATTTTCTCCACTATTTGAAAGACAATGATGAAAAAATCTGTAATCCTGTGGTGTTTTATCTTATTAGGAAAATCAAGCAATTGTTGATCTTTTTCAATGCTGATGTTTCTCACATATATAGAGAAGGGAATGCCTATGCTGACTAGTTAGCTAACTACTGTTGTAATCTGCAGTATCTTATTGATTTATCCTACTCGACTTTGCTGACCAATTTAAAAGGTCATATCAGATTAAATAAAATTGGTTTTCCTTTTGTTAGAAATTATTTATCATTACTTATGGTTTTCTACCATGTTATGGTTTTGGTTCTCTTCTTTGAATGATTCTCTACTCTTGGAAGCTTATTTTTTGTCTGTTAAAATCGGTTGCAATTGTTATAAATTTTGTGGTATTTGGGAGGTGGCTTTGTCTAGCAGTAATTGAACTTGTATTCATTATAGCCATTTTATTAACTACTGATCATATTATTCTTTTACTTGCTGGAGTGGGAGGGGTGGATATCAGTTGTTATGGAGTTTGGTCTGGTTGTATCTTTATGGATATCTGTTATTATGGAGTTTGGTATGGATGATCAGTGTTTGGATTTTTTATCATTCTGTGTATATCTGGTGCCGCAATTTTATTCTTCATAGATTGGTTTGGGTATGGGGGGTATTGGTAAAATGATTTTTAGTTTATATTTGTGTGCTAAAACAGTTATATGAATTGTTATTTCAATAATTGGTCTAACTTTAATTCCATTCTGGGTTGGAATTGGATCAGATTTGAGTGGCACACCAGAACTGGATGTTTTCTCCCTACTCTCTTACTTACCCTGGAATTTAGTTTTGCTCTTCTTTATATGGTGTTTGCTAGTGCAGCTTCAATAATGTTATTTTTGATACCGCTGGGAAGGTTTCAATTTTATTTGTTTGTTCTAGTATTTGTAGTTCTATATGTTTGGGATTTTCTAGGCATGATCATCTCCTGGACTTGTAATTCATTATTATGTCATCGTTTTTATGGATCTTCTCTTCTAATTATTATTGTACTGGGTGGGTTTTTCCTTGATGAACATGCTACTGGCCATGCATCTGCACACTATTTAACTTGATTATTTTCATGGCTGTGTTGTTTGATAGATTTAATAATTGTAGGTGGATTTTATTATCACCTTCCTGTAACCTCATCTTGATTGTTGTTTCCCTGCTGTTGCTTTGGCTTGTTCTTTGGCTAGGGGTGTTTGACAGTGCAAATGAGGGGTTTTTTATTTGGTACTCTACCATTTCTTATAATGATGGCATTTGGTTTGTTTTGTATTGCTTGTTCTAGAAGAAATTTTCTAATTCTCATACTCTTAAGAAGTACTATAAAGCACCTTTTGATTATTTTGATAAGTCCAGTCTTGATGATGGTTGGTTGTTGGGTTTTATCATTAATTATTTATGGGAAGGTGGCTTTTGCTCTTTATGTTTCTTTTGATCTTTCAGTTGGCCTTGGCTAAATTTAATGATTTTCAGGTTCATTTTGGATAACTTTATTAAGGAGAATATTGTTATAGTTTTTTTGGTGGTTATTTTCTTTCAGAATGCTTATAGTGCAGGTTTTTTGGCGTTAGAATTTTTTGTAAAGAAGATGGGGGCAAATGACATTCATTTGATCTTCTCAAATTTTTGGTTGTTGGTTACTCACCACTTTAGAATGTCCTAGGAAATTTTGTACTTGTGCTTAGTAGGGACCATGAGCACTTAGGGTTTTTTTTTTAGCTCCATGGAGTAGTTGGGAGCTTGAGATCTCTTTAAGAACTTTATACCCTTTATTTTAATCAACACATAGGCCCACTATGAGTTTCTTATAAAAAAACAAATAAATAAAAAAGAAAAAATAAAAAAATCATTGCTGAAGTGACAGCTGCAATGGCTTTGCAGAGTGAATGCGAGAATTTCTCTACATCATAAAACTTGCTAAACATGAGATGGTGTATGCAATGAGGAAGGTGGCAAAGCTGGATGTGGAGCTCATGGTGGAAGAGCAGAATCTGTTTTCAGTTGGATACAAGAACGTGATCGGGGCGAGGAGGGCCACGTGGAGGATTTTGCCTTCGATTGAGCAGGAGGAGGGGGCGAAGGGGAATGCCTGCACGTGAAGCGGATCAGGAAATATCAGCAGAAGGTGGAGTTGGAGCTTTCCAATATCATCAATGACGTTATGGCTGTTATTGATGAGCATCTTATTACTTCCACCACTGCTGGAGAGTCATCTGTTTTCTACTACAAAATGAAAGGAGATTATTATCGTTATCTGGAAGAGTTTAAGGTTTTGTTTGGGATGACTTTTTTACTGTTTCTTAAAGAAATTTTTTAATACAATTTTTTATATTTTTTAACTAGAAAGCTTCTTTAAGAAGCAGCAAGAAAGCTGTTCCAAACTAAGCCTAAGTCTGGGAATGATAGAAAGGAAGCTGCTGAACAATCTCTTAAGGCGTACCAGGTGGCTTCAAGCACTGCTGAGGCAGATCAATCTCCTACACATCCTATTCGGCTAGGCTTGGCACTAAAATTTTTAGTCTTTTATTATGAGATTATGAACTCACCTTGTTATATCATCAAAAAATTATCTTGATCGGTCACGAACCTTGATGCAAAATCAAGTCAAAAATTTCAAAAATTAATTCTGGGATCATATGTACTTTAATTTTAGCAATCTTATAGTCGAACTGATCATCTCGTAAATACAAACCCAACGACACCATATTCAACTTAATCCGAGCCCAAATGGGTCCGAATCGAAGACCCGAAGCACTGTTGGAAAGTTTGAACCACAATTTGGGTTTTCCAATGGCTTTCAAATATGACATGCTTATATACAAATTGAGCAGCTCGACGAGACGAATCCAACGAGCCCAAGATCGCCAAATTCTGATATCATTAAGACCTTTAAATGTCTGACGAATGGTCCACGATCAAGGGATTCAATATCGGTCGTACATTCAAACCACTCTACAATTGCCTTTGTTCCTCCTCCTATTTACATGCCATGCCACTCCAAAAATCTATAAATGGACCCCTCATTTCTCTTGAGGGGAGAGACCCAAGCAAAAAGAAGAAGCAAGAGGAGAACAAAAGAGAAGAAGGATAGGACAGAATAAACTCCTCCTCAGCCATCGCCGGAGTTCTGCCAGACTACCACGGGACTCCGAAATTCTGTTCGACTTCCACAGGACACTGGAATTCTGTCCGACTTCCAAGTGAAGTCAGAATTCCTCCCGAACTCCATGTGACACTGGAATTCCACCCGACCTCCAAGTGACGCTAGAATTCCGCCTGAACTCTAAGTGACGCCGTAATTCCACCCGTCCTTCAAATGACACCGGAATTCCGCATGAACTCCAAGTGACGTCAAAGTTCTGTCCAGTTTCCAAGTGAATCTGGAGTTTTTCCCAAAAAGCATCCAACACAAGAGTTCTCCTTGGCCTCCAACTAACATCGAACTTCTACACTACGCCAGAACTCTGCTCGTCGCCAATTTTTACTCTACGCCGGACTTCTAGCTGTTGTCAGACTTTCAACAGACATCTATCTGATGCTGGATTTTTGTCCGTTGATGGACTTCTACCTAATGCCATCTTTCTGACCTCTGTTGTCAGATAATGGTCCTTCTTATTAACATCGCCTGCCGACTACAGTCCTTCTGGCCTCCGTCGCCCGCCGACAATGGTCCTTCTGACTAATGTCACCCGCTGACTACAGTCCTTCTAGCCTCCATCGCCTTCCGACAACGGTCCATCCGACTTATGTTGCCCGCTGACTACAGTCCTTTCGACATCCGTCGCTCGTCGACTACGGTCTTTCTGACTTATGTCGCCCACCAACTATAGCCCTTTAGGCCAAACAAACACATCATTGATAATTCTTTGTATTCTCACCATGTAATGTACTCTATAAGATGTACATCTAGCTAAGGCCTTCCACTAAGGACGAGCCTCATTTGTAATCAACTACAATACTACTGGATTCATTCATACTGGGCCAGGCCCCGTGGGTTTTTCCCTTTTCAGGGGTTTTCCACATAAAAATATTATTGTCTCTAGTAAATGACGCACCTCCTCTCTTATCTGATTACGTGCCAGATTTTTATACTTTGTTAAGACGTTAAACTTTATATTCTTCTACCTCCGTGAATACTCCAGAACGTAACAGTTTGGCGACGTTTGTGGAAACGTGATTCCTTACTGGGGGCAAATTTTGCTCCAACCTCAGAAAGTCATTCATGCCAACTTCCTGACATCAATCATTGTTGCATTAATTTTTATAAAAATTAGATGCATACTGGGGGGAAACTTTGACTTCAATGTTGGTTAAAAAGATCCTCCAATGCTTTCAATATCAAGATGATATTTTAAAAAAATCCCAGCAAATGCAAGGATACTTCTAATCAATTGCAAGCTTTATACAATCTCTTGCTAGACTTCTACTCCTTGGGCAAGGTCTTAATCACGACCTCAAAAATGCAGTAATGGTCCAAAGATAAACCCTTCTTTACCTTTGATTTGAGATACATGCGGCATTCGCACCCTCCCAATCAAGGCAAAATCGATCCCAGGGGGATTCGATTTGACCTCTTCCACACAGGTTAACGTCATCGAGAAAAGTGCTCTGACATGTAACCTCGGATAGGTCCTACAACCTTAATGGATTCTCTGGACCTCTTCCACATAGGTTAACGTCATCGAGCAAAGTGCTCTGACATATAACCTCGGATATGTCATATATCCTTGGTGGATTCTCATGACCACTTCCACACAGGTTAATGTCATTGAGCTGGGCTCTGACATACAACCTCGAAAAGGTCTCTCATCCTTGTTGGATTCTCTCGACCTCTTCCATACAGGTTAACATCATCGAGTTGGGCTCTGACATACAATCTCAGAAAGGTCTTATATTCTTGGTGGATTCTCTCGACTTCTTCCATATAGGTTAATGTCATCGAGCAAAAGCTCTGACATACAACCTCGAAAGGGTCTCACATCCTTGGTAGGTTCTCTCGACCTCTTCCATATAGGTTAACGTCATTGAGCAAAAGCTCTGACATACAACCTTTCTCACATCCTTGTTGGATTTTTTTAACCTCTTCTGTTTAGGTTAATGTCATTGAGCAGGGATCTGATATACAATCTCGAAAATGTCTTACATCCTTGCTGAATTCTTTTGACCTCTTCCATATAGGTTAACATCATCGAGCAAGGCTCTGACATACAACCTTGGATAGGTCCTACATCCTTCTTAGATTTTCTCAACCTCTCCCACACAAGTTAATATCATCGAGCAGTGCTCTGACATACAATCTCATATAAGTCATACATCCTTAGTGGATTCTCGCAACCTCTTCTAACAAAGGTTAGCATCATCAAGCAATATTTTAAGTGAATATTCTCTTTAAAGAATTTCTCATGAAAATAAGTGATAGATAAAATCATCACTAATATAAAGACCTTAGTAGTTTAACAGTGCCTCTAAAAATATGGGGGCCAATACATAAAAGCATGTCTCAAAGATGCAATAAAAATTCAACTTAATCCAAGGGATAAGTTCTTAACTTCATACACAATATCAATGGAGTTGTACAAATGCATATTCAGATGTACATTTCTTCTCACTCAAATTTTAAATTAAAAAGTACAATGACATTATTCGTACTAGCTACTATCATCAAGTAATAAGCAACTACAAAATAGTTAAATTTCTTGGTGTATTTAAGAGACTTATTCTATACTGCACACAAGCAACACCTACAACTTCTTCTTCAAAGAAAGATTATAATTTGGTCTTCATTAGGCCTCAACTCATTAGACATTATACGTGTGTTGCCAGAATGTCAGCATAGCACACTATTCTGGCCTCTTATTTAGGAATATATGATATCGGTACACTTCAGTATGGAGGCATATTAGCTTTGCAAAATGCCACTGGACACCCACCATCATCGGGCCTTCGTCAATTTTTTATCGATAGTCCTTCACTTCATATCAGCCATCATCGACTTCTTGCTCGACTGCTACATGCAGTGCATCCTCGAACTCTCTCCTTTAGCTCTGCACTCAGTCATTGACTGTTAATAGCTTCAACTCGATCGCCCATCGCTGACAGACTTCTGCTCAAATGGTGTTGAAATTCTCCCCGTCTACTCGTCACTTCTAGTTCTCTTCCCGGACACTATTGCTGCCAGATCTTCTCAAATCACCCTCACATACAAGAAGCAATTATCTAGTTATGTCAAGGATCATCTTTTAAGAAGATAGCTTCACATTGCTACTCCTTCTATACAAGAGAGGGGCACTAGAGCTTGATAGGGGGATGCTGCCTATCTATGATATTGGAATGCCTCCAATGTAAGAAGAAGTTCGAAAGTGAAGACCAAGGAGAAAAAAACATCTCTTTCTACATAAGAGAGGGGCACTGAAGCTTGATAGAAGAATATTGCCCATCAGCAATAATGGAATGCCTCCAATGTGAGAAGAAGACACAATGAAATGAAAATGAATGGCTTCAAAAATTCTAAACTTCTACACACAGAGAGGGGCCCTGATTTTTAGTAGGGGATGACACTTACAAAAAAATAGGGAAATTTCTCAACTGTTAGAAAATTAGAACTAGGAAGGAGAAAGAAAAGAAATGAGTGCAAAAAACTTCAACTTCTACACAAGAAGAGGGGCGCTAAGGTTAAGTAGGGAAAGTCACCTACATAAAATAACAGAATGCCTTGACTGTAAGAAGATTGATAGAGAAGAAGAAAGTGGAAGGACAAATAATTTTTCTTTCCACACTAAATAGGGGCACTGAATTAAGTAGGGAAAGTCACCTACGAAAAACAACGGAAAGCTTCTAAAGCACAAACAAAAAAGGGGGAAAAGAAGGGAAAATTCCAACTTCTGTACAAGTGGAGGGGTGCAGAATTAAGTAGGAAAAGCTACCTACTCAAAAACAACGAAAAGCCTCAACTGTCAGAGAGTTAAAAGGAGAAAAGAAGAAGACACAAGTTTCCCCTGGCCCTAGGGGGCTATTTATAATAATTTTTGGGAAGAAAAGAACATTACAGAGTTTTTTTTGGAATTTTATGGAATTTTTGTAAATTTTTCAAAAAATTTTGGAATTTTTCAATTTTTTTGGAACTTTTTGGGAATTTTTTAAATTAAAGAAATACTATGGACCAACATCTAAAAAAAGTAAAAGTAACCGCGCGACGCACGAGCCACCGCCGGTGGCGGCAGCAAGCGGTCGCCAGCTGGTTCAGCCGCCTATCTTGTCTGGGCCCTATTTTTGTCCCGAACGGTCCAAATTTGACTTTTTTGGGATCTCACGATACATTTTTTAACATTTCGGACTCAATTTTAATACTTTTGGAGCTCAACGAGGCCTCTATGATCAAATTTGAGAAAGTTCTTAATTTTTGATCGAAATACAATTTTTCACAATTCGTCCAATGCAAATTATTGACGCATATATTTTAAGACTTCTGCAGCTTTGACGTCTGAAAATAGGGGGGGCAAACTATTATATCATCAAAAAGTTATCTTAACCGGGCACGAATCTTGATGCAAAATCAAGTTAGAAACTTCAAAAATTAATTATGGGATCATCTGTACTCTGATTTTACCAATCTTTTAGTCAAACTGATAGTCTCAAAAATACGAAACCAACGACACCAAATTCAACTCAATCCGAGCCCAAATGGGTCCGACTCGAAGACCCAAAGCATTGTTGGAAAGTTCGAACCACAATTTGGGTTACCTAATGACATTCAAATATGACATGCTTATAGTCAAATCGAGCGGCTCGACTAGAAGAATCTAATGAGACCAAGATCTCCGAATTCAGATATAATTAAGATCTTTAAATATCTGACAAACAGTCCACGATCAAGGGATTCAATATCGATCGTCCATTCAAACCACTCTATAATTGGATTTTTTTGAAAGCAATGTACTAGTTTAGATGTTATTGTTGATTTTCCTTAAACTGTGCATACTAACACCAATTGTCTTCAGTTTGGTTGCTATGATTCTTTTGTATCCTGCTCTAAATTAGATTGAAAAACATTGTGGAAACAGCTTTATGATTTCTCTTCTACTTTTATTGCTCCTTGGATGGTGGGCAGGGATTTTAATGCTATTACTAATACTTCTAAAAGAATTGGAGGTAAGCCTCATAATTTTCACTCCATGTAAGATTTTAATGATTTGATATTAAACAATAATTTACATGATATTTATTTTTCTGGAAATGCTTTTACTTGGAATAAGGCTACTATATGGCAAAGACTTGGTCAAATAATATTTAACGGCTCTTGAATTTCTTCTTTTCAAATGACTCATGTTGATTATCTCACCAGAATTACTTCTGATCATTCTTTGTTTCTTTTAAGTATTTCTTTGCATAGTAGGAATAGTTTCCAGCCTTTTAGATTTCAAAATATGTGGCTTCTTGATGAGTCTTTTTCAATATTTTTTAAAGCAATTGGCTTACCCCTCTTTTTCTCTATGATCATAAAGGCAATATTTTCAGATTATGGATAAAACTTAGGAGACTGAAATAAAAGTTGGCTTCATGGAACAAGTACATTTTTAAAAATATGTTCTCTAACATCATGGATGTTGGGAATTTAATTGATAGTGCTCATAATCACTATATAAATGATGCTTCTATAGAGAATTTAAGATCCCTTAATAATGCTAATCCCTCTTTATTGGCTCAAGAAAAATGGCACGAATGCATGAATCCCAATAGAATTCCATTTCCTTTAAGTCAGATTGAAATTAACCAGATTTCCTCTGAGGAAAATGTCAGGGTTTAAAGATTTAGGGTCCTTACTTCCTATGAGCACAAGCACTCATAGTTAATTACCCCTCTTACTGCGTAAGAAAGAACTCTCAATTAAGGATGAATAAATTTTAGATAATTTTTAGGTAATTTTAGTCTCAAAAGTGGGAGAAATGGAGGTAAACTCGATCAAGATCCTATAGTTCCGTCATCCCGGGTATACCATAGTTCTAGTCTACCAACACTAACAATCATTGACTGTAGTGTCCAGGGAATCTGATTAGCAGCCATGGGTTGCCTCCTCTCAACGATCCTGA
Source organism: Dendrobium nobile (assembly GCA_022539455.1). Taxonomy (NCBI): domain Eukaryota; kingdom Viridiplantae; phylum Streptophyta; class Magnoliopsida; order Asparagales; family Orchidaceae; genus Dendrobium; species Dendrobium nobile. The sequence continues at coordinate 13,945,054 of CM039725.1, forward strand.
GTAGACTGAAGTGATTTGGTGTAGGTTTTAGTTTGACTTAATTTGGGCTGGGGTTTATGGCTTCTGTAGAAGTTGCCAGTTAATTTATTTAGTTTGGGGCTTACGACCTAGCCATAGAAGCCAAGCGGCTTTAAGGGTGGGTCTTACAACTTAACCCTTATAGACATGGATGCCCGTAGGGATTTGAGTTTGAATTTGGTTAGGTGTTTTGGGGTTTACATCTATTAGAATACCCAGAGATTTATTTAGTTTGGGATTTATGACTTCGTTTAGAAGTAACCCAATAGTTTGGTTTAAAATGGTACTTACGACGTCTTTAAGAAGTAGCCCTGATATTTAGATTTTGAATGGGTCTTACTTCTTTATTTATGAGTTTCCTAAAGATGGGTCTTATAACTTAACTCTACAGCAAGGCTTCTCGGGGGTTTTATTTGGATTTGGAGTAGGTCTTATTATTTCCCTTAAAAAATTGCCTACAATTGAGTCTTACAACTTAATGCTATAGACTAAGATGCCCATAGGTTTAAATTTGATTATTTGGGTTTCATGGTCATTACAATTTATTTAGTAATTTTCCTAAAACATGAGTCTTACAACTTCACTTAGAAGATGCCCATTAGTCGGTCTTACAACCTAACTCTATAGTCTGGGATGCCCAAAAGAGGGGTCTAGGATTATGTTATCACCTAAATATTTTCCTCAAAGGTCAAACTTACAACTTCTACTAGAAGTGGCCAGTATTTTAATTAGGGGTTAAAGGTTAGGTCAATTTATTACCTAAAACTTTTCCCTAAGGTCGGGCTTACGTCTTTCCTTTAAAAGTTGCCGGGTAGTGGGACTTACAACCAAGTTCCTATAAAAAAGGCAGCCCATGCATTTAAATTTGATTGTTTGGAGATTTGTTTTGAACTTGTTCGAGTTGGTTGAGTTTGTGATTTTGATACTTCAAAGTTTTGACACTGGTGTTAGTGTTTTAATTGTTTTGTTCTGTGCTCGCAGTCTTTTTTCTATTACAGTAGTCTACTACTCTACTAGCTTTTTACATAATTAGCTTTCCTTTGCTTTTCAGTACTTTATTCTACATGCAGTAGCTTAAATTTATTGGCATTCATTCAATCTATTTATGATGTACTGACTCTTTATTTGTTCGTTTGTAGGTGTTTGTAGCCAGTGGTTGCAGTAGTTGAGGCTTACAGTTGTAGAGGATAGGATCCACAAGTAGCTGTAGGAGCTTGTACAGGGGAGCCTTGAAGAGCATATAAACAAGTTCGAAGATTTTTGAGTTGTCTGGAGAGTTTGTACAGTTTCTGAGAGCTTTTGTTTGAGAGTTAGAGAGTTTGTGAGGATTGTATTGAGAGCTTGTATATATTTGATTAGTGAAAACATTATTTTTCTTCATGCATTTTCTTTTTCACTTAACTTAATTAATCAATTAATTTGAATTTTTTAAAATTCTCATATTTAAAATTTTTGGGTTTCAAAATGCTCTCGAATTTTGAAATGCTCTTGAATTTCAAAGGCTCCTAAAAAGAAATATTTAGATTAGAGGGACATGACGAGAATAAGTGCTTGTACGTTCTCCGCTCTCACACATTTGACGATATAGAAGACGTTGAAGATCTAAATTAATCAAATATTTTGATTAATCTTAAACAGATTAATTTTTATTAAACCTTAATTTAATTTAGTTAATTAATCTTTAAAAGTCAATTTTAACATTTTTATTGAATCAATATTCAAATATAATTTTTTTTTGAATTTTAAGAAAATTTCAGCAGTCTCCCGGCGTCACCTTCCCACTGAGGGAGAAATTGGGAAGCCTTTGCCAAAATTTCTTCCTACCCGGATCTAAGGTTGATGGCATAGGGACTTTGATTTTACACCATCCCACTGGGATCTAAGATCGACTGCGTAAGATCTTCAAATTTAAAACCATCTCGGTTGAACCTAAGGTCAACGATATGAGGTCTTCAGATTCAAAACCATCTGCCCGGATTAAAAATCAACGGCACAGGTTTTCGAATTTTAAAACCATCCGTTCAGATCTAAGATCGTTGGCGCGGGTCTTCCACACTTGTTTGAAAGTTTTATCCTCTCATCTCTCACTTTATATATATTTTTAATATTATATTATATATCATTTATAATATAAGAGAGGAGAAATGTAGGAAACAAGAGAAGCCCGATCGGGTATGGAGGAGGACTCGGTCACGCACGGGTCGGAGCTCACAGGCGTTGGAGTCGGGGTAGGATGCGGGAGGTAATGTCGAACAGTGACAGGAGTCGAAGAAGCTACCAGTGCAATCTACACACCGCCCACGAAGGAACGAAGTCGGACTGCCACGAGGGAAGGGGGTCGGCATGTGCGGCCTTTGCGAACCGAAGCCGAACAGCGACGATGGAGCAGAAGGAGCGGCGCGTGCAATCTCTTCGCGTCCTGTGAAGAATCAAAGCCGAACAACAACGACCTAAAGAGAAGTTGAAAGGCGACCCGCCTCTGTGAAGCAACGAAGTCGAACAACGATGTTGGAGTCGAATGAGCAAGAGAGAAAGTGTAAGTGTTTTCGTTCCTTTCTCCTACCCTTTTTATCGAACGAACTGTCAAGTGGGAGTTATGGTTCCCAAGAGGTGCGTCATTTGGCGAGGTGGGGTCGGCGAAAGCAGTTGTCTTTTCATCAATTATATTTAAGTCAACACTTTGTTAAAACTTCATAACAAAGAAGACGCTTTCTGGAGATAGAAAGTGGCTTTTAAATTTTTTATCGAAGGAGATAGGAATACTGAAGTCTTCCATAACATTACCAATCACAAAATGGTGATTAGTCACATTCACAAAATATCTTTACCTGATGGTTCTATTTTGGAGGATCTTGCTTTGATTTATGATTTTAGTGTTGACTATTTTAACAATGCTTTTAATAAAAGTTTTTGTCATGACTTGAATCTTGACTACTCTTTTATTCATACTTTGATCTTTGAGAAGGATAATAATTTTCTTACTAAGATGCTTTCTGAAGATGAAATTTAGTTTTTTTTTTTTTGAAAGAAGCATAAAGCTATATTGAAAAGAACAATAAAAGGATTACAAACTACCCAAGAGAAGCATCCGATTCCTCCTTTAAAATTTTAACAAAAGTAGGAGGAATCTTATTCAAAGAGATGTCTTCCCAAATAATTTATGGTAAGACTTTCTTTTTTGTTACATAAATTGATCTCTCTTGAGCGAATTGGTTTTGTGAAAGGTCATTCTATATTTGACAATGTTCTTCTTGCTCAAGAATTAGTTCATGATTTGGAAGCTAAAATTTTTGGTGGGAATATTATTTTTAAATTTGATAAAAGCTTATAATAATTTGAATACGGATTTTCTTTACACTATTTTAAAGTTGTTTATTTTCAACATGAAATTTATTAAACTTATAAGAAATAGTAATAAAAATTGTTATTTCTCTATCATTATTAATGGTAAATCGCATGGTAATTTCAAATCATCTCTTGGTCTTTTGCAAGGGGATACTTTATCCCCTGGATTTTTTTTTTTTGCTATGGATTATCTTTTTAGTGGCCTTAATGAGTTGTTTAGAACTCATCCTAATTTACAATTCCATATAGTTGGTGGTTTATCGATTACTTATCTTAGATTTGCGAATGATTTCAATATTTTAAATAATTATTATATTAAGATAATTTACATCCTATCTATGATGTACCGATGCGGACATGGCGACATAGACACGACACGCCACGGATATGGGATACAACATTTTTTAAAATATAGGACATGGGGTGCAGCATGGATACGGTATAATAATTTTTTAATATAATATATAAAAATTAAGATAACATTATATTAAAAATGACAATCAATAATAAATCAAAGTCATGATAACTTGTTTAGCTTATAACATAAAGATGTTTAGTACAAAATGTCTAGTACAACCACAAAAATATATGTAAAAAACTATTTAGTACAACATGAAGGTTCAACTACTAAATAGAGGGAATGATAGAATTAGATTCAGAGGTTATTCTTTGGCCTTCAATATCATCATCATTGAATATCATTTCTTCCAACTGTATTTCATCTAGAGAAAGATTTGCAACTTCCAATAATCCCATATAATTAAGGTTCTCGAACCCATCTCCAGCAACATCCCACATCTTGTTATCACCTATTACATAAAGTGGGTTTTCCATGATAGAAGACAAAGATTTATATGCACATAAACTAAATCTTCAGCCCATTGTGGAGTTATTTTATTTGTCTTTTTTGATTGAATAAATGAGTATGTGCTTCAATTTCTCTTACAACAGAAAGAGGATGATACTTGACCAAAAATATTTATTGCTATGGTTTGAAGAAGCAGTGCTTAAGCTCCATGAATCAACCACCACATTTTTAAATCTATCCTCCATCCATCAACCAAAGATTGTTAATCACCAAAATACTCTAGATATCTAAAGAATTTTGCAAATTCTATATTAAATTTTCTTCTCTCCTCATTTTGGAAATATCATTTCAAGTATATCTTTCTTATATTTGACACTTCTAAATCTTTTAGTGATGAGACATGTTGAGGATCTTCTTGAAGTCATTCTTTACTTGAATACTTTCAAATAATATAAGCATATAAAATTATTTATTCATTTATCAAGAAATTTAAAATTAATTTAAAGGATGAATACAAATATATCTTGAATTTAATGAATGGGCTAAACAATGCAGAGGTGTGTTGCTTTTAATCCATCTATCCTTAAGAATGGTATTGACAAATGCTCCAAAAATTTGAGTCTTCATTATGTGCCTTTCTTTCATGCATGTATATAATTTCTTTCACTTTTGTTAACATAGAGTCCCACATCTCATAAATTAAATATAGGCATGATTTATCTGTGTCAGTCTCTCTCAACATGTCATAAATTGGTTCAGTGAAAGCCAAAATGTAATCTACATCATCCCACCACAAATCATCTAAGACCTTTTCTTTCACATACTTTGTCTTTCCAACATCATCTTCTCAATAGGAAGACCACTTTTCACTAATCACTATAGATTGAAGAGCATTTTTTATTTGTTTGAATCTTCTCAACATGATTATTACAGAAGCAAAATGAATTTCAGCAACAGCTAACATTCTCAAATGTGAGAAATCATTAAACATTAAAAGTATCATTAAGTGGTTCATAATAAATTTTTTGATCAAAACAGTATCATCTGCAATCACTGTTATTCAATGACATTCAATATATATGATTTCATTTGCCTCTGTATTCTTTGTTGCACAAATATTTTTTAGAGCAAGATTTAAAGTGTGCACAATACATGGAGTCCAGAATATATGAGGATAAGTTTGCTACACTAACAATCCTGCAGCTCTATACATCGTTGCATTATCTGTTATAACCTGCACAACATTTGAAGGCCAATAATGGCTATCACCTCTTTAATCAAATTGGCAATGAAATATTTATCCTTGTATTCTCCTTCATTCTTTATAACGACCATGAAATTAATGAGTGGTCTTCGTTGAGGATCAGTCTAACCATCAGACATCAATGTGACTCATTTTTCTTTCCACACCTTTTGTTGGTTCAAGCAATGTTTCAATATGTGCTCTTTCACTTTCCAATAATTTTGATCTCAATGCGTTGTAGCCAGGTGGAACATAACCTACAATGTTGTTATTATATGTAAAAGTGAATGCATTTTTGTAATGAGGATTTGTTGTAAGGTTGAAAGGAATTCCAGCTGAAAAAAATATCCTTGCAATTTCACCATCCAATTCCTCTCGCTGTTGCATGTTAAAAGCTTTTTGTAAAGCACTACTGGCAACTCCTTTTCTTTTCTTTGAATCATATCCTTCACTTCTATATGATAATGAATGATCAACTCTAACATATGAGGAAGAAGTGTGGGATAAATCATGGGTATATGACAAAGATATCTCTTTAGGAAGTGCCTTTTTGATCCTAGATTCAGCTTCATCAACTTGTCTGTTCAATTCAATCAACTGTGACATAGTAATCTTAGAACACATTTTAATTCCATGGCCAAAAATCTTAAGTAGATGTGCTTTCACCCTAGAATAAGATCCTTTGTAAGTATCACCACAATAATTGTATTTGAATGACACATTCCCTCCTCCTTCCTTCAAAAGTTTTCCTAACTTTGTAACATGAATCCATAATGATTTATCAATTTTTACATATGGCTCTTTTGAACCACTCCCACCAACACTAAAGCTCATTTTTCTTTTAAGTTCACTGGTGAAGTAGAAGAAATAAAGGCTTAATAAATTGGGTGGCATATTGTAAAACAATTAAAAATTACCAAACAAAGTTAAGAAATAATTAAAGAACAATTAAAATTTGTAGCTATGCCGGGGGTTTAAGAGAGCGTTGCCCCCTGGCGGGGTTCGACCTGCCCGGTCAAATTTTTATTGTAAGTGTGAAAGCACAGCAAAATCGCAAAAAAAGTGCAATGAAAGTGCAATCAAACCTTAACAAAAGTGTAGTGAAAGTGCATTAAATAAATAAATTTTTGTTTAAGAATAATTTTAATTCAAAAGAAATAAAATACTTTTTAAAAAATATGCTCTTCTAATCAGAAATCTACATAATCATTGATAAATGAAGTGAAATGGTGAATTGAGAAAAAATGTCGAAATCAACTTACAAGTTTGAAAAATTTTCTGTGGTTTGACGTCGACTTCCCTCGGCTGCACACAGAAACTAAAGAGGATGTCTTGTTGTTTACCACCAGAAGGGAAGACTAAGGGTGCGTTCTCCAGTCGATCGCTGCTCGCCTCAATCGCTCGAGAAGACAACGAATACAAATAGAAATATGGGATTAAGGCGAAGATGAAGACTTGGGCGTGAACCAACTAATATGAAATAGCGGGATTAGGTTTTTTTTTATTTATTTAATTATACAATGGCCAGACACGCGTGTCCGATTTAATTTTTTTGTTTTTTAAATTGGACACATTAATGACGTGTCCTCACCGTGTCGGACGTGTGTCCATGTCTGACATGTGTCTGACACTGCATACTCTCTTAAAACAAAGTGTCAGTGCATCAGAGCATCTTATTTAGATTTCTTAATAATTTTCAGCATGCTATTGGTTTTTTTTTTAATTCTTCTAAGAGCTGTTTTATTTCTACAAGTCTATAAATCTTATGAGATTGAATGATATTCTCAAAATAAATTTGGGGTTTCTCATAAAAGGTTACCTGTGAAATATTTAGGTACCCCTCTTTATAGAAGTAAGAAGCACTCTCATTTGTTTGACGATATTTTTAATGTCATTAAAAATAAATGTTCTACTTGGGCTTTCAACTTTCTGTCTTTTGGGGGTGTCTGGTGCTTATTAAACATGTTCTTTGCTCTATTCCTATTTATTTCACTCTTTATGTCCCATTTTAATTGTTTGTAGTAGTTTGGAAAGGATATTCAATAAATCTTTTTGGGGTTCTAAGGAGTGTAAATTGACTATTCGGTTGGCCTCTTGGTCTAATTATGCTAGGGTGATTGATGAACGTACGTTTGGGTTAAGAGTTTGAAGGAAATGTCTCATGCTTTTTCTTACGAACTTTGGTATGCTCTTAGATGTTAAAAGAGTCTTTGGCCTAAATTTATGACTACTAAATATTGTGCTGGCAAGCATCCTCTTAATTATTTTTTCACATAAGGGGACTCATTTGTTTGGAGAAGGTTTTATTCTATTAAATGTGATGTTGAGCAACTTATTTAATGGGGTGTTGGGGTTGGCAATATTTTCTTTTGGTAGGATAAATGTTTAAGGAATTTGTCCATTAATAATTTATTAAATATCCATTCTACTTCTTCTTAAAAAGTTAATTATTTTCTTCAAGATGGTATTTGGAATGTGAATTTATCGAATGATCATGTTCCTGATTTTATTGTTATTCTAATTATTAATATTCCAATTCATCTGGATAGTAATGATTGTATTTTATTTAATTTGTATAATGATGGAGTTTTCTTTTAAGCAAGTTTGGAATGTTTTTAGGAGACCTCATACTAAATATTTGCTATATTCTATTATTTGGCAATGGAATATTCCTACCTCGTATTCTATTCTAATGTGGAAGATCTTACATAATTATTTTTCTGTTGACTTTACTTTACTTAAGAAAGGTTTTTATGTAGTTTTTAAATGCCAATGTTGTTTCCATAGTGAAAATATGATCCATGTTTTTAGTAAAAGGCCTTTTGTCATGCAAGTTTATTATATTTTCATAATTTGTTCAAGGTTCAATCTAATGTCAATTATCACACTGTTACTAATATTTTAAATGACTGGTTTATTCCTACTAAAGGCCATATTCGTAATGTTTTACCTGTCATTATATGTCGGTATCTTTGGAACAGTAGAAATGAGTATAAATATGAGGCATTAAGATTAATGCCATGAATATCATTGCTAAAAGTCAAGGATAAAATTATGCACCTTTTTGTGGCTAATCTTATTTAAGTCAATTCTTTTAAAGGTTTTTATCATATATTTTCTGAGTTTGGTATATCTTATCAAATAAATCCTTATATTAATAAAGATAGGATTGTTAGATGGTTGAAACCTACTCTTGGTAGGTTTAAACTTAACATTGATGGCTCGGTCAATAACCATAATGCTGGCTATAGTGGTATTATTCGTATCTCTACTGGTCATGTTGTTGTTGCCTTCGTGGGCCCTAGCACTGCTAATAATGCTTTAACTGCTAAGATTCAAGCCCTTCATTAAGGGATTCAGTTAAGTATTTCTTTAGGGGTCACTAATGTGTGGATTGAAGTTTATGCTATTCTTCTGATTCAGTACATTGAGAATATCAACATTACTAATCCCTCTAATTTTTATATGATTAAAGATATAAAATAATGGATTTCTCTTATCTCCTATTCTATTACTCATATTTTATGGGAAGGAAACTCTGTGGCTGATTACTTAGCTAAGTTTGGTTGTGCTTTATATGGGTTTACTGAGTTTGTGGAGTAATCTCTTCCTAAAATTACCATAGGCCTCATTTGGTTGGATCGATCAGGTCTTCCTTACATTAATTAGAACCTCTTAATTCTGTTTGTGTTATAGTTTTGTGGTACTTTTTTTTTGTCGGTGTCTGCTTTTCCTTTAAGTGCTTTTTTATTGATGTATCTGTTCAATTTATTTATTATAGATCTTTGAGGTGTTATGCAGGGTTTGTCACTGGTTGGTCGTTCTTCTATTACTCTCTCAAATCTGTTTTGCTATTGATTCTGGTGATGACAAAAGTGTTAAAAGTAAGGTCAGTTGTTTCGTTTTTTGGTTTTCTTTGTGGTGTTTCTCCTCTACTCAGCATTTTTGTATTTGTTATGGTATCAGTAATGTTTTGCATTTTGAGTCTTCGGGTTGTTATTTGGTTGCTGCTTTTCTCATGTTAATTTCCCTATTGGTTCACCTTAGTTGATCATCTTCTCCTTCTCTGTTCTGTAGAGGGCTGAGTGGTTGTGTGGTTGGGTTGAGAGATATGTTTCATGATGATTGTAGTCTTTGTTGGCTGGCTACCTCCTTTCCATGGATTTTTAGTGTTATTTTTGTCCTATTTTTGTCTCCTTTAATGATCCTTTGTTATTTGATCATGTCTATTGCTTTCTTAGTGCTGATGGTCCTGTATATTTGGATCATTGTTTCTTCTCTGTTGGATTGGCTGGGTTCGATTGTCAGCTTTCTTCTTTTCATATATACTGCATACCGGCTATGGTTTTTCCCCTTTTGGTTTGGGACTGGTTTAGATTTGAGCTGCAGGCGAATATTTCTATCGTGATACTTATGGTACTATAATTTTTAGCCTTAATATTAGTACTACTATTTGGATTTGGTTTCATATTAATTGTCATTTATGGGTGCTGTCTTATTTTATGCTTCACGTTAACTGGTTAAGGAATTTTTGGTGCCTATCTGTCAGTGCTATTGGTGGATTACTCACAATGGTTGTTATAATAAGCTTCATTTCGTATCTTATTTTGGTATTCATCCTATGATGATAGTCTACCTTTTGTGGCTTTGTCTGTACTGTTGCTCTGATATTTGTATTAATGTGTGGTTGCTGGATGTGCCTAATAATCATGTTGAGTCTTACATGGATGATAAATGGGTTTCTCTTGTCTTACATTCTAGCTATCTTTATTTAATTTTTATCTTAACAGTAGCAGATGGTTTGCTTAGCAATTATGATAATTACTATGTCAGAATTTTTCTTTAGTGCAAGAGCTTCTTTTGTCTTTAACTGTTTTTTGCAGATTTCATTTTATATTGATATTTGGGCTTCAGATTTTTTGGTGGAAAGATGAAGCACAAAGCTATTCAAATGCTCTTTCATTTTTTCGATGTTGGCAGCTTGCCCCTCTAAAATGTTATTAGGTGATTTTATAATTTTTCTTAGTTGGAATCTTGGGCTCTTATGATCTTTTTTGGATTTTCATTTTGTAGCTCTCTTAAGTAGTAGTGAGCTCAAGGGCCATTTTAAGGACCTTTTACTTATTCCTTTAATTAATGTGTAGACCACTCTGTAGGTTTTATTTAAGAAAATCATAGCAAAAATGAGTATTTTTTTCTCCTCTACCTTATGTTTATTTGTATTACTGGGCCGGATTTAAGCCATGATTATAAATTATATTATCTGAATTAAACCCAATTTGTTTCTCATCTATTCCCAGTTTTGTTTCGTGTGGGTGCCTCTTTGGTGGTTTGGATGGTATTTTTAGTGGCAGGGCTGCTTGGCTTAGTTGGTTGTTCAGGTTTTTTTTATCATATGATGAGGATTTGTTATTTTCCTACATATTGAGATTATCAATTTAGGTTGCCCAATCTTTTGAGTTGGTGGTGTGGAATATTGGTTATGTTGTTCTATTATATAACCCGTTCGAGCGTTTCTCTGTCTACTTCCCTCATTTTCTTTACTTGGGTGATTTAGGAGTAGATTTGAGTGGCTTCTGGGTTTATTTCTTAATGGCAATTCTGATGCTATATTCCTGAGCTTTACCTGCCTTACCCATTTCAGTTCAATTATTTCCTTGCTATTGGTCTATTTTAATCCCCTTGTTTCTAATGGTGCTTGGATTTTGTCGGTCAACTTTTTCAGGTGGGTTTCATGTTGGTAGATCTTGTAGTGGCATTGCTTTTTTGCCTTACTTATCAGCTATTTTATGTGGTACTAGTGGGGTTATGATCTGTAAGAGGTGGAGTTGGAATCGTTGTACAACTTTTCTTATCCAGATACAACTTTTAGGCTTCGTTTAGGACGGCTTTTTTATTACTTTCTAAAACGGAGTTTTAGTACAAAAATAAAAAAATTTATACTAAAACTTCGTTTTAGAAAGCTGTAAAAAAGCGGTCTCAAACGAAGCCTTAGTCTAATTTCTTCATTGTGGCCCTTTATTGTTATGTTTGGTATTATCTTCCTTAGATACAATCTCTTTATTACCATCACTTTGGTCCTCATGTTCAAGGTCCTCCAGAAGACCATGCAGGTTAACTTTTATTTCTCATTACTATTCAGGGGCTATTGTTCGGTGTGGTTTACTATTTATGGTTTGTAGCTCTTTTAAACAGTAGTGAGTTAAAGGTCCCTCTTAAGGACTCGTAATGTTTATTTTAATCAACGCATAAGCCTGTTAGTAGGTTTTGATCAAAAAGAAAAAATTGATCTAAGAACATTGAAAAATTCTAAATAAATTATAAATAAAAAATACAAAATAAAACCATTGAAATCATAGAAAACAAAAAATTTGGAGAAAAAAATAGTCTTAATATAATTTTAAAGTAGGGAAATTGATTAACTAAATACTAAAGCCTAAGCCTATTAAAAACTACTAAATCATTAAAAATTAAAAAATAATTAAAATGGCTTCAAACTTTAAAAAAATCATCTTTGGGTGATTCTTGACCCACAAAAGTAGTTTCCTTGGAGTTTAAATTCATTGGGTACATAAAATTTAAACCTTAATTTCGTAATTCATTTGGACACCAAATGACCTAGAATTTGGAAAATACACTACAAATTCCAATTAAATTTTATTAAAGTTTAGATGATCATTATAACTAGTTAAAATCAAAATTCAAGAGAATAAAATTATAAATTATGCTTAAGTAGTTTTCTAAATAAAATGCATTAATAAATAAAATAAATCATTATAAATTAAATAAAAAATAAATTGGCTCAACTTTTTTCAAGAAACCTTCATGAGGTTCTTCTTAACCTCTGTAAGAAGTTTCATTAAATTTAGAGTCATTTTAACAAAGAAATAAAAATAGAATTATTAGATTAATTATAAAATTAATAAAATTTAGAAAAAATGTAAATGGATTCAAGTTTATTTGAGAGCCCCTTGAGATTATTTCAAACCTTAGAGATTTTTTTTTTTCATTAGTTTTAGAGATCATTTTGAATTTCTTTCAATAAAATAATTCAAAATAATTCAAAATTCATTAAAATTTTAAATAGTACAAAATTTTTATGTAATATTTCTAGATTCATCTTTGATCTCAAATAATTATTTTATAAATTTTGTTGTTATTTAAATCTAAGACAAAATTAAATAACTCTTAAAGTAATTTAACAAATAAATAAATATCCTAATAATTTTGAAAATTTAATAATAACTATAAAAAAAAAGTCATCAAATAAATTTCTTTAACCTTAAAAGTAGGAAGAAAATTAAACTAAATAAATCGAAATAATATTTAATAAAAAATGAAATTCTCTTTCTTTTTAAATTCATTATGAAAATAATTTATTATTGAATAAAAGCTATAAACTTTTAAAAACTTAAATTGAATTCATTCTTGAATAAAACAAAATAAAATTTAGAACTAAAAACAAAACAAATAAACCAATAATGGAGTGACACCCTCACAATCTAGCACACACTAGGGTGTTTACTTTTTCATTTAACGATTAAGTTTTTTATAGTCAAAATCATTTCAATGAAACAAAATAACGAAATGAAAACATCTTGGAATCAAAATAAACAAAATAAAAAAGCCACTAAAGATAAAATAAAATTTTGTATTAGCAAGGAGCATATACATACCTCTCATACTCGAGCAGCTTAGTCTAGTTTCTAAGCTATAAGTCCAAATTCCTAAATTTACAATAGTTTTGCTTATGCTTATTTTTGCACTACAAATAAAAATTTTGATTGCAATCCTCTCTAGGTAGAATTGTATGCCCAAAAGAGTCGAGTTTTCTTAAACTCTTAGCGGGTGAAAATTAGAAGTCCTATTGCATTCCTTTAGGCATAAGTTTGAGTTACTACTCCAAAATGCTTGCTTTAGTTTTATGGTATGAGGTTGATTTTCGATATTATAACCCCTCATATCCTAGGCATTTTTTCAATCTTTTGTTGAGGAAATATAAGCCCCAAATTTCTATTGAAATGAACAACTCAAATAATAAATTCTAATTTCAAGTAATTTTTTGAGCTTATCAAAATTCGGCACATCCTACCGTTTTTTCTTATCACTTTTAAAAACAACTGCTCCACTTCAAGCCAAGTCCATTTGAAATTCTAAATGAACATCATTGTCATAAACTTTAAAATTTTAAAAAATTTTATACTACTTTTAATCGAGAGTGTTCTTAGGAGACTCACCTCTCTTGAGATATAATTAACTATAAGGGCTTCCCTTTATGAGAAAATTATACCACAAAATGAATAAACCCTATCTTATTTATATAATGTAAGGGTAGTCACTAGGAATATAAACTTTTTTTTTTGTCAAAATCCTATTTTTATTTTTTTTAATATACTATATAATATCATTTCTATCTTTCAAGATGGTATGTTATTCTTAATGATTTATTTGATTACGAAAATAGCAATTTTAGGATCAGTGGTTTATTTTTTCATACTTATTCACGTTACACTTTGGTCAAAATCCTATTTTTATTTTTTTAATATACTATATAATATCATTTCTATCTTTCAAGATGGTATGTTATTCTTAATGATTTATTTAATTACGAAAATAGCAATTTTAGAATCAATGGTTTATTTTTTCATACTTATTCATGTTACACGTAGAATATATGTACGTTTAAGTACATTATCATCAAAAATGAACTTGGGGGATATTTCTCTAGATAAAGTTATATGGGACTTAATCATCCATATATATATATATATATATATATATATATATATATATATATATATATATATATTCTTATTTATAGGAAAATTTGAGTTTTGGGGGTTCCCTATTTTCCTCGAGAGCTTTTTCTTTCAACTTTAAATAAATGTTCAAATCTTTTAGGACATGCTTATCAAAATTCAAGTAATGCTCTCTACTCTCAGAATCAACCTTAAATTTCTTAAATTATTTTTCCAATTCTGCATAGGATGATTTTAACATATTATTTTCCTTATTCAAGTTATCGAATTCATCAAGTAAGCTCATGTAATTGCTATCAATTAAAGCATGATCTTTTCTAAGGATCTCTTGTTCTGTTTGCAATTATTGTAGTTCTAGATTAAGACTAGCATGCATTTTCTTTAGCTTCCTATATGCATCATGTATTTTTTCAGAGATTTCAAAGAGTTAAGCATAAGTTAAGTCACATACCTCTTCTTGATCGATTTGATCAAGATTATCAGCCATCAAGCACAGATTGGTGATTTCCTCTTCTTTTTCAGTCTCTGACAGTTTGAAGTTAAGTCCGCCCAGAATGCTCTTTAGAATTTCTTCTTGCCCTTTTTCACAATTCATTTTGCCTATACTTTTTTCTTGCTAGGAGTGGCTTTGAGTTTTGGGCACTCTGACTTCACATGTCCAGGTTTTCTGCACTCATAACAAATCACATCATTAGAAACCTTAACATTTCTATTGAACTTACCTCTATTCCATTGTTGGTATCTCTTCTGCTTTCTCTATAGAAAGCTCCTAAATTGCCTAGTCATTAAGGCAATGTCATCCTCATTCTCATGTACAGATAGATCACTCTCCGACTCCTCCACCTTCAGTGTAATGTTCTACTCCTTCCGAGGCTCTCCTACATAAATCTTTCGTTGACTTACTCCTTGCTCATAAGCAATTAGTGAACCAAAAAGATTGTCAATAGAATATATATTTAATTCTTTAGACTCTGTAATTGTAGTTATCTTAACATCATATATAGTATGCAAACAATGAAGTATCTTATTTACCATTTCAACGTTTGTTAATTATCTACCCAATACATGTAAAGAGGTGACTATTTATGTGAATTTTGTGTACATGTCAGAAATATATTCATCAGGTTTCATGCGAAATAATTCGTAGTCAAGCAAAAAGATATTAAGTCTGAATTATTTAACTTCATTAGTCCCTTCATAGGTTATATAAAATATATCTCATATGTCATTTCCACTTTTGTAAGTGGAAACCCGCATGTAATCTTTAGATTTAAGTGCACAAAAGAAACTGTTCAAATATTTAACATTAAGTTATGCTAGTTCATGTTGTTCTATAATCCAGTATGCAAAAGGAATTTCAACTCTAACTATGTCAACTAATCTAATTGGTTTTGTATACGCTTCTTGAACTAAAATTCACATACGATAGTCTAGTTACTGTAAAAATATTGACATGCATGTTTTCCAAAAATCGAAAGGAATATTGTCAAATAAGGGAGGTCTAGTTATAGAGTAACCTTCTGGTGTGTTTTGATTTCCAAATGTAGCCATGGTCGTTAATCAAAAAGCATTCTAAACTTATAGTTTTGAAACAAAGCTCTGATATCACTTATTGAAGCTTGTTGAATATTAGTTAGGTTGTTAGACCTAATCTTATGTCCCAAAGGCTAATCAATAGGGGGGATAAATTGGTACTTTTTAAAAATTTACCTCTTATTGGAATTTAAAAATATAAAACCATTTTAATAAACTGAGCAGGTTATTTTTAGAAATTTTAAAAATAATTTTCAACCACAGAAAAATAAAATGACAGAAATTAAAGCAGCAAAAATAAAAAGACATAAAGATTTATAGTGGTTCGGTCAAACATGACCTACATCCACTCCCTGAAGTCTCACACTTCAGGTATTGCACTATTACCACTAGTTTCTCTTCTTTTTCATCCACAACAGGGCGGAGAAGCCTTCACAAAACTCTCTTCTACCACTACCCGGTGCGATAGAGTACCGTCGTCCCTCCTTTCACACCCTCCAACTATAGGCAGAGAACCTTATGCTATTCACACTCCTCAAGTGTAGGCAGAGAACCTTCGACTATTCATACTCCTCGAGTATCGGTAAAGAACCTTTGGCTATTCACACTCCTCGAGTGTCGGTAGAGAACTGGACCTTTTTGAAAGATCTTCACACTAGATAACTTGAAGGACAATAGAATAGAGTGAAATAAACATTAAGTACACGCAGAGATTCTTACCCTTGAGTAACCAAGTGAACCCTTTAGGCTCCAATGGGAAGAAATCTCTATCAAACACTCTCTCTTACTCTCTCCTTCATTTTCACTTTACCATTCACGAAGACCAAGTGAAAAAAAGATTAAATGACAGTCTTAAGTTGACCTTCTATAAAAACGACATGAAAAACCATCCAGAAAACTATAATTTTTCAAATTTGACCTTCCACGATCATCCCGTTCTATTGGATTTTCATACATACGAACAGTTCAATAACTATTGCGTATGAACTTATTGTGAGTTGGTAAGAACTATATTCGTACTCGATCATCATCTATACGAAATATGTTCGTCTGGTATGAATAGAAATTTTTAAAGCACGTACGTACGAATGTCTGGATGAAAACACAACAGTGCCCATTATCCAGGTATGATTAAAAAATATAATCTTGACGAACAGTGTATTTGCTAAATCCAGAGAAGATCATCCTAGGACAAATGAGACATATCGTCTGGTCGAACAGTTCATTTGGCAAATCCAGAGAAGATCATCCCGGGATGAACGTAAAATATCGTCCGTACGAACTTCGCATTTGGCAAAAATAGAGAAGATCGTCCCGGTACTAATGTAAAATATTGTCTGTACGATCTTCACATTTGGCAAAAATAGAGAAGATCATCCCGATACAAACATAAAATATCGTCCGTATGATCTATACTTAGAAATTTTTTTTCCATTTTATGTTCATTCCATTGCTCATTGAGGAAAATAACTGATCAGATTATCCTGTATGAATTGGTATCGTATAGTAAGATCAATTTAAAAAAAATGTGAATTTTAAAACACTCCCCTGGTGTTAGTGTGCTTAGTTACTCAATTACAATCACACTCTCTCAGACTCAATAAAATGAAAAATACATACTTCAATTTATAAAACATTCTAAGCTGATCTTAATTTGAAGTTTTCAACAATCTAGAGTATGATCTCCTTGAAATTTTAGTACACAAGAGCAAAATAATTCTTCAAAAAAGTGTTAGGAGAAAATAATCAAAAACAATAATATTTAGAATCATAAAAAACATACAAGTTGCAAGAATGTAAAAACATGCAAATATAAGTAGCAACTCTCTCAACATACTCTTATCCCAAACTAATATCAGAAATATCATATAACCCTTCTTCCCTAATCTATCTTCTTTTACAGTAAAAATCAGACAAGCTAGAACTCTTTGAACACCTTGAAATACATAACTCTCACTGCCCAAAAATAATATAGCTCGCTTCTTCAAGCAATCCGTTTGAGCCTCTTACCATATACCCAAAATAACATCAAATGCATAAAGTGATAATAAAACCAAACTGGATCTTCACTTTTTATTAGAAATCTCAATATCGCAAAACCAGACCCTACTTTCTATAATACCATCTTTAGCTAATAAAATAATAGACAAGAAAGCAGGCAGTAAAATAGAAGAGAAGAACAGTAAATTAATAAAATGTTGGGAAATAAATGAATGACTAGCTCCAAAATTAAATATTATACAAAATAGTTGATCAAAAATATAATTCATACCTGTCACAACATCTGGAGCATTATGAGCATCCTACTAAGTCAAAATATACACACGTGACATAACAAGTTGGAGCAACAGAACTATCATACTATCTCTAACAATTGCCTAATAGTCTACAGGCGATCGGACTAGAACTACTACCTCTATCAAAAGGTCCCTTAAAAAATGTATGGAGTGAAACTTCTTTTTATCTCTCTGCCAGTCTAATATAACTCTCATATTTGGTCTCAAATTATTGGTCAAAACCTGTATATGGACACTCTATCATCATGTGTCTAGCCTCCGCATCTGAAGTACTGGCCAGTCACTCTGTAGTATTAACCTAAGTGACATCTACAATAACTCTAGCTCACATATTCCCCATTAACAAAACTCCTAAAACTAGTAATATTGCACCTACTCAAACCTGCCAAAGGTACAAACTGTCCTCCTTTTCTAAACTCTCCAGGTATAAATATGTTCTTCTTAGAAACGTCACTACTAAAAATCTCACCACTAAACCTCTTCCTACTAGCAATCCACCACGGTTGTGTTGCCATCAAATTGTTCTCTATCAATCAAGCTCTCTCCACAAGCTCAGAAAAGAAAAAAATTGTGAAATGACACCAATGGTTGTCTCAAATATCTTGAAGTCCTCTTAGAAATATGTAGCACTTCTCCACAGGAGTGCTAACTAGATGCGGAGCATATCTAACTAAAGAAATATACTCTATCTCATATTAATCAATGTGATAGTAGCTAATCAATGAGTTCAATCTCCTTTGAATTTTATTCTCATGTTGGCCCATCCACATGCATTATGCCTCGCCAGCTAACAAAAAGATTATTAAGGGAACAAATATCTTCTCTGTCCTCCTCAACATGTGCTCCACTATTGTGTGCTCAACAGCACCCTTAAACCTCAAAGGCTTCAATCTCAAAGATGTCTGTAGATGTCAATCTACCTCATCAGAACTAATAGCAAGAACTCCTTTGTGCCTCACCCATCATCTAGGTTATTAGACTAGAATATTCTGAAACTATGTCAAAATAGAGTTTTGGAGCAATATTATATACAGGAGTGGTTGATAAGCACCCTGCCCATCTATCATATATAGGTTTAGCAGATCCACACTTATACATAATATATAACTGAACATATATACATATGAAACAAATTATAATAAACACTTAGAAAGACTCAAAACTATCTCACTACACTAACATATATATTATTATAGGTCTGTCTTACGATCCATTCTAAAACTATTTCTTTGATACCATAAAAGTTTGTCACAATCCAACCCGACCAAGATATGTCCTATTGTGCTGAGTTGTGACATACAAATCCCAAAATTTAGTTTTGGAATGTTCCAGATTATATTTTGATATTCATTTTAAATAAACTACATACTATATAACTACTAAAAATCAAAGTACTAAAAATAAGTTATCCACAAAATTTCTTTCATTTCATCAAAATATATAAACTATATTATATGACCATAAACAGAAGCTACAAAACAGAATCATAAACTAGCCATGATTGTATAAAACTCAAAATATAGAAGTACTTTTAAACTCATATCATTCTTGAAATTGTTAATCAACCATCTTTTTCTCTTTCTTAGATCTTAAAAACCAAAATAGAACCATAATAATCTAAAATTTTAAATTCCTTTATGAATCATTTTTTAGAGTATTTTAATGTAATTAAATGCAATTTAATAAATTATTGTACTGAGAAAGATAATAAGAGTATAGAAGTTATTCAATTATTTAATAATAATATTGAGTAGACAAATAAATTGAAATTAATATTATAGAGCAATTCACATAAAAAGTAGTTCATGCCATATATTTTTGGTCCTAAACAAAATTTTAAAGGATTATGGCTCCTTATTACTTCTTTTTGCGCTTATAGCATCAAAACATGCTCGTATCCACCATAACATACCTTATAAACATTAAAGTTTTCCTTGACATAAATAGAATCTCAAAGGACTATGACCCTTTTATATCTTCTAGCTTGCACCACATAACAATTAAAGCGTAATTAAGCTCATGTCAGATCTTCATAGTTATTTTATAATGGTAGATAATGGAATACTATTGAGAAATTTTTTTTCATAATATAACCAAATTATTAGAGATTGTGTAAAATATTATTTTAAAATACTATTTGTACTATAATACTATTATTTAAAGCTTAGGTTATTTTCTATTTGATACAAACTGCACAATTTTTGAAATACCGATAAAAATTATTAAAAAAATATTCAGAATGTTAATAATCTCAATCACTATAAAATATAAATAGTTACACTGTAAAAAAATTTTAGTGCAAATTTATTCTCATTTTTTGGTACCATGTAAATTTAATCAAATTTTTTTGAATTACTTCATATTTTTTAAAACTAAGATAGGCATAATGTGACATACCTTGATTCGAACAACTTTTCTAAGTGAACTGATGACTAATAACAATCCAAAGAAGCTCAAAATGCACTTTTTCCTCCCAAATATGTTTCCTCTCTCCAATATCGGCACCGATCAACAGCCTTTTTTATGTAGGCGAACTTTCGGGACCACCCCCTTGGCCTCTGTTTGATGCTTCAGATTCTCTCCCTGTCGATGTTATAGTTTTCCACCCCTTTGGCCACCGTAAGATGCTCCAGTTTTGCCATTTTGTAACTACCCTTTCGGTCCTTATTTTTTATTTTTTAAGGAGTTCCTATTGGTTAAATGTATGGTGCCTTAATTTTTTGCATTTATTACTCTCCTTTATTTTCCTATATATAGTGGTTATTTTCCTGCTGGAAAAAGAAATTTTTGAATGATAATTTATGGAATATAAAACCTACAGGTTTTCTCTAGCTTGTAAGCTAGCCTCCTTTTACCTTCCCCTATATTGTTTCATCTCAGCTTTTTATCTCGTATCTGTCCACGGTTTCCTCCCCATATTTATCTTTATTCTCAAAAATTTTGTAAGTTGAAGGTTGTAGTCACATTGATGTGTCAAGTTTGGTATTTATCTATAAAAAGAGTCATTTAAACCGTGATATTGCGTTCATATTCATGTTTAAAAAAAAGATATTATTCTTTGCAATATTTAATTTTGGATACAACAATTTCTTATTAGAGCCTTAGGTTTTTGCGATTCTTCCTTTTTTCTTTTAAAAAAATGGATATTCATTAATAACACAAGGTCCCAAATTAAGATGAAATAGAATTTATAGTTGGTGAAAATCAGCCAACTAATCTAGAAGAGATGATTCCAACAACCAGATGGGTCTCATCATGAGGAAGTTCTTCTGATCTAATCTAGATTGAACTTTAAGCCTAGTTTAATCAAAAGAACAAATGATCCAAAGAAAGTATATTGCATTAATAGAAGAATTAGATATGACTCAATCATCACAAAATGGAATTTTATAAGATATCTCATATGGGATGAGATCTCTCCACCGGAGGAGACTTGATGTAGACAAAGTTTTGAGTCCCACCCCCCGTTGATCGTCATTTGATGATTCAAATTCTCCCCCTGTTGATGCTTCAGTTTTTCCCACCTTTGGCCTTCGTGTGATACTTCTATTTTCCCCTTTTTCAACTGCCCTTTTGATCGCTATTTTCATTTTTTTAGGAGTTCTTATTCGTTAAATGTATAGTGCCTTAATTTCTTGCATTTTTTACTCTTCTTTATTTTCCTATATATAGTGGTTTTTTTCTTGCCGTAAAAAAATTTTTTGGGTGATAATTTGTGGAATATAAAACCTGCGAGATTTTTCAAATGTATGGTGGCTCGTTTAATCTTCTTTTTCCCTTCCCCTCAATTAGTTTATCTCGTTCTTCTATCTCTTCTTCTCTATCCACTGTTCTCACCCCATTTATATCTTTCTTCTAAAAAATTTTGTAAGTTGAAGGGTGTAGTCGCGTCGTTGTGTCATGTTTTGTGTTTATTTATAGAAAATGTCTCTTAAACTGTGATCTTGCATTTATATTTATGTTTATAAAAAGAAAGTTCTGATTCTTTGCAATCTTTAATTTTGGTTGCATCAATTTAGTATCAAAGCCTGAAGTTTTTGAAAGTCTTCCTTCTTTCTTTAAAAAAATGGACTTTCATGAACAAGTCAAGGTCCCAAATTAAGATGGAATAGAATCTACAATTGATGAAAATCAGTCAACTAATATAAAAAAGATTATTCCAACAACCAGATGGGTTTCATCACTAGAAAGTTCTTCATATCTAATTTAAAAAAAGCTTTACAAAATTCAGAAAGAATGAATTTGTGTGTAGAAAGATTTGCGATGAAAATTTGTCTACTTCAAGTCTAGTTTAATCATGAAAAAAGTTTTTCCAAAGGAAGTATATTGCATTAATAGAGCAATTCGATATGGCTCAATTAACTCAAAATGACTATTCTGAAGCTATTTCATCAGGGGAGAATTGATGTAGACAAAGTTTCGTATACCCCCCCCCCCCCCCCCCCCCCCCCCCACGCGTGGCCGCAGTTTAATGCTTCAAATTCTCCCCCTATTGATGCTTCAATATTCTTCCTATTTAAAATCTGTGTGATGCTTCAGTTTCCCCCTTTTTCAACTTCCCTTTAGACCTATTTTCCTTTTTTAAGGGGTTTCTATTGGTTAAATGTATGGTGCCTTAATTTCATGCATTTATTACTCTTCTCCTTTATTTTTCTATATGTAGTGATTGTTTTCCTACTGGTAAAAGAAATTTTTTAGTGATCATTTGTTGAATGTAAAACCTACGGGTTTTCTGTATCTTGCTAGCTAGCCACTTTTTCCCTTCCCCTCTATTATTTCGTCTCGATCTTATTTCTCTTCTTCTCTATCCATGATTCCTGCCGCATCTGTATCTTTCTTCTTAAAAATTTTGTAAGTTGAACGATTTAGTCATGCAAGTGTATCATGTTTGGTGTTTATCTATAAAAAGTGTGTTATAAGTAGTGATCTTGTGTTTATATTTATGTTTTAAGAAAGAAAGATTTGATTCTTTGCAATCTTTATTTTGGTTGCATTAATTTATTATTAGTGCCTTAGTTTTTTGCAAGTTTTCCTTCTTTTTTTTAAAATTAAATGAATAATCAATAAGAGGCCGATGTCCCAAATTAAGATGAAATACAATCTATATTTGGTGAAAATCAGACAACTATTCTAGAAGAGATAATACAACAACCAGATGGGTCTTGTCACAATGAAGTTCTACCGATCTAATCCATAACAAACTTTACAAAATTTAGGAAAAAATGAATGTTTGCATAAATATATGAAAAGAAAAAAAGTCTATTTTAAGCCCAATTTTATCAAGAAAAAAAGTGATTCAAAGAAAGTATGATGCATTAAAAGAGGAATTAGACATGTCTCTATCAGCTTAAAATGGAAGTTTTGAATCTATCTCATCAAGGTATCAGATCTTTCCACTCGTGGAGAACTGATGTAGACAAAGTTTCGGGTCCCCCTAGCCATCGTTTGATGCTTCACATTCTCCCCTTGTTAATGTTTCGATTTTCCCCCTTTTGGGCTCCATGTGATGCTTCTGTTTCATCCTATATCAACTACCCTTTTGGTCCATGTTTTTAGTTTTTTTAAGGAGTTCCTATTAGTTAAATGTATGGTGCCATAATTTTCTATATTTATTACTCTTCTCCTTTAATTTCTTATATATAGAGGTTATTTTCTTGCTATAAAAAGAAGAGTTTGGGTGATAATTTGTGGAATGTAAAACCTGTAGGTTTTCTTTAGATTGCGAACTAGCATCCTTTTCTCATCCCCTCTATTCTTTTGTCTCGGTCTTCTATCTCCTCTTCTTTATCCACGGTTCCAGCTCCATCTATATTTTTCTTCTAAAAATTTTTGTAAGTAGTGTCTTTTAACTTATAATCTTGCGTTTGTATTTATCTTTTAATTTTTGTTTCATCAATTTAGTATTAGAGCCTTAGGTTTTTTTGAGCATTTCTTTTTTCTTTTAAAATAAATGAATTTTCATCAACAAGCTAAGGTCCTAAATTAAGATGAAATATAATATATAGTTGGTGAAAATCATCAACTAATCTAAAAGAGATAATTCCAACAACTAGATGGGTCTTGTCATAAGAAAGTTCTACTGATCAAATCCAGAATGATTTTTTAAAAATTTAGAAAAAAAATGAATGTGTGCAGAAAAAAATGACAAGAAAAAAAGTCTACTTCAAACCCAGTTTAATCAAGAAAAAAATGATCTAAATAAATATATTGTATAAAAAGAGGAATTAGATATCGTTTAATCAGCTATAAATGGAAGTTGTAAAGGTATCTCATCAAGGGATGAGATCTCTCCACTAGAGGAGAATTGATGTAGACAAAGTTTCGGGTCTCCCCTGGTTGCCGATTGATGATTCGGATTCTATCCCTGTTAATGCTTCAGTTTCCACCATCCCCCCCCCCCCTTTGGCCTCTATGTCATGCTTCAGTTTCCCCCTATTCCTACTGCCCTTTTGGGTAATTTTTTAAATTTTTTAAGGAGTTCTTATTAGTTAAGTGTTTGGTGCCTTAATTTCTTATATTTATTACTCTTCTCCTTTATTTTCTTAAATATAATGGCTATTTTCCTACTGGAAAAAGAAGTTTTTGGGTCATATTTTGTGGAATGTAAAACATACCGGTTTTCTCTAGCTTACTAGCCTCATTTTACCTTCCCCTTTATTATTTCATCTCGGTATTCTATATCTTCTTATCTATCCATAGTTTCTTCCCTATGTGTATCTTTCTTCTCAAAAATTTTAAAAGTTCAAGGGTGTAGTTGTGCCGATGTGTCGTGTTTGGTGTTTATCTATAAAAAAAGTCTTTTAAGCTGTGATATTGCGTTCATATTTATGTTTTAAAAATAAATATCAGATTCTTTGCAATCTTTAATTTTGGTTGCAACAATTTAGTATCAAAGTTTTAGATTTTTACGAGTCTTCCTTCTTTCTTTTTTAAAAAATGGGCATTCATCTACAAACTGAGATCCCATATTCAAATGGAATAGAATCTATAGTTAGTGAAAATTAACCATCTAATCTAGAAGAGATAATTCAAACAACCAGATGGGTCCCGTCACAAGGAAATTCTATTGATCGAATCTATAACAAACTTTATAAAATTCAAGAAAAAATGAATTTACGTGTATAAAGTATAAGAAGAAAAAAAAGTCTAATTCAAGCCCAATTTAATCAAGATAAAAAAGAGATAAAAAGAAAGTATATTACATTAATTGAGGAATTAGATATGACTCAATCAGCTATAATTGGAAGTTTTGAAGCTATCTTATCAAGGTATGAAATCTCTCCATCGGAGGAGAACTTATGTAGACAAAGTTTCGGGTTCCCCACCCCTCCCTCCCTTAGGCGCCATTTGATGCTTCAGATTCTCTCCCTATTGATGCTTCAGTTTTCCCCCCTTTGGCCTCAGTGTGATGCTTCTATTTTTCCCTTATATATTGCCCTTTCAATCCTTGTTTTCAATTTTTTTTAAAGAGTTTTAATGGTTAAATGTATAGTGCAATAATTT
Source organism: Dendrobium nobile (assembly GCA_022539455.1). Taxonomy (NCBI): domain Eukaryota; kingdom Viridiplantae; phylum Streptophyta; class Magnoliopsida; order Asparagales; family Orchidaceae; genus Dendrobium; species Dendrobium nobile. Next base: position 13,970,560 of record CM039725.1, read on the forward strand.
CCTGCATGTATAACTCTTATCCTTTATTTTCTTATATATAGTGGTTGTTTTAATGCTGGAAAAAGAAGTTTTAAGTAATAATTTTTGGAGTGTAAAACCTGTGGGCTTTCTCTAGGTGGTTAGCTAGCTTCCTTTTATCTTCCCCTCTATTATCTTATCTCGGCCTTTTATCTCTTCTCTATCCACGGTTCCCACCAAATATGAATATTTATCCTCAAAATTTTTGTAAGTTTAAAGGTTAATCAAGTCATTGTGTCATATTTGGTGTTTATTTATAAAAAAGGTCTTTTAAGCTGTGATATTGCGTTCATATTTTTATTTTAAAAAAGAAAGAATTGATTCTTTATAATCTTTAATTTTAGTTGAATCAATTTAGATAAGACCTTAGGTAATTGTTAGTATTCCTTCTTTCTTTTAAAAAAATTGGATATTCATCAATAAGATGAGATCCTAAATTATGATGAAATAAAATCTATAGCTGGTGAAAATCAACCAACTAATCTAGAAGAGATAATTCCAACAACCAGGTGGGTCTCGTCATAAGGAAGCTCTACTAATCTAATCCATAATAAACTTTACAAAATCATGACAAAATGAATGTTTGCCGAAAGATATGAAACGAAAAAAAGTCTACTTCAAGCCTAATTTAATAAAGAAAAAAATGATCTGAAAAAAGTGTGCTGCATTAATGGAGGAGTTAGATATGGCTCAATCTACTCAAAAAGGATGTATAGAAACTATCTCATCAAGGTATCAATTCTCTCCACTAATGCAGAACTGGTATAGACAAAGTTTCGGGTTGCCCCCCCCCCAGGGCACCTTTTGATGCTTCAGATTCTCCCCTTATTGATGCTTCGGTTTTTCCCCTTTTGTGATGCTTTAGTTTCCTCCTTTTGTAATTGCCCTTCTGGTCCATGTTTTCAATTTTTTTAAGGAGTTCGTAATAGTTAAATGTATGGTGCCATAATTTTATGTATTTATTACTCTTCTCCATTTTTTCTCTTATATAGTGGTTTTTTCCTGCTGGAAAAAGATGTTTTGGGGTGATAATTTGTTGAATATAAAACCTGCGGGTTTTCTCTAACTTGTGAGCTAGCCTCCTTTTCCCTTCCCATGTATTATTTCATCTCAGTCATCTATCTCTTCTTCTCTATCCATGGTTTCTGCCCCATGTGTATCTTTCTTCTAAAAAAATTTTTTAAGTTGAAGGGTGTAGTCGTGTTGATGTGTTATGTTTGATGTTTATCTATAAAAATAGTCAAAAAGCTGTGAGATTACTTTCATATTTATATTTTAAAAAAGAAATATATGATTCTTTGAAATGCTTCGGATTCTCCCCGTGTTGATGCTTTGGTTTTCAACCCTTTGGCCTCCATATAATTATTCGGTTTCCTCCTTTTGAAATTGCCATTTTAGTTCATGTTTTTAGTTTTTTAAGGTGTTCTTATTGGTTAAATGTATGCTGCCTTAATTTCCTGTATTTATTACTCTTCTCCTTTATTTTCTTATATATAGTGGTTGTTTTTCTACTTTTTTTTTTTTTGAAATTTGCAAATAGCAATAAGAAAAACAAACTAGTTACAAGCTAAAGCAAAGGCTCACATTCTTTCTTCAATAAACAACTAAGCGAAGAAGGGTTGTTAACAAAAGAGGAACTATCAAAACAGAAATTATTCTCTAAAGCCAAAGTAGCACAAAGGTCGGCTACCTTATTACGATCTCTATGAACATGGTTAAAAATTACCTTATTGAAGTCGACCAAGAATAGAAGATCTTCATCTATTCAGTTGTAGCTTCGCCACATAGCCTTATTTAAAGAATTTTGAATAAACTTGATAATGTTGAGATTATCACCTTCAATTATTACTCTTTTGCTATCAAGTATCCAAGGTTGAATGAACTTTCTAATTGACATCACAGCATCCATCTCAAGTTGTGCTATATCCCAATGAATTCGTCTCTCCCTAAAGGAAAGTAATAATCTTCCTTTGTAATCTCTAAAGATGCCTCCAATTCCAGCACTATTTGAAGTTATAAGAGATGCATCAACATTAACTTTAAACCAATCTAGCAGTGGAGGGTGCCAAGTATTTTGAAACTCCCTAAGGAGATTAGTACCCCAACTATCTAGAAATGGATTAGAATTGCTAAATGATGAAGATAGAACATTTGCTGCAATAACAGAGCTCGAACTGGCCTTCTTCCCATTGACAATTTCATTTCTATTCTTCCAACATAAATACACCGCCGTGCAATATAATTTGACCGAATTATGAGCAACAGCAGTGAGAGTTTTTAGCTCTTTCAAACATTCATCCAAAGAGTAAAAGTAGGAATATAAAGTCCCCACTCTTGGATTTTCCGTAAAACATCCAACAGATGCTTACACGGAATAGCAACATGTTCAAAATTTTCCACATCCTGACAACCTCTTGCACATAAGTCATGATTTGTAAGCTTCATATACTTAAAAAATTCATTTGTAGGAATAGCAAATTTGCTCATCCTCCACCAAAACAGATTCACCCAAGGGCCAAGCTTCATTTTTAACCAATTTGATAATCCAAAATCTTCCTCTTTAATGTCACGGTACATGTTGGATTCATATGCTCTAGCAGTAATAGTTTGGCCAGAAAGATGGCAATTCTCTTCCAAATAATCATCAGTAGCATCACTATAAATTGAGATTTGCAAGATTAAAGAGATAAAATCCTTACGAAAGAAGCAATGTAACTCCTCCACCTTCCAGGTTCCATTCAAATTAATGAAGTGATTGAGCATTACATCTTCCAGACTTAAGCAATCAGCAGTTGTTGGCCAATAATTCAGACATTTGTCCAACATCCAGATGTCATTAAGAACATTTATCTTCCTTCCATTGATCACTCACCACCTTAATAAAGGTTTTAAGTATCTAGGACCCTCTGTTAAAATTTTTCAAGCAATAGATGATTCTTTTATGCAATCATCTTTCCACATATTATCACCATATTTAGCAATAATATTTTGATGAAGTAATAACCCTGGATTTTGTAGCAGCCGCCAAGACAACCTTGATTTAAGAGGTCCAGCTCTACTAACAGCTAAATGAAAATTCAACCCACCAGCTACTTTTGGCTTACAAAGATCTTCCCGAGATATGTAATGCATACTTCTTTTACCATTTCTTTTATGCCAAATGAATTCTCTACAACATTTGTCAACTTCATGTAGCACTTTCTTTGGGACCAAAGTATATGTATATATGAAATTAGGGAGAGATAGTAGAGAAGATTTAGTAAGAATAATCATACCATCCATGGAAAGACATTTACTCCACCAAGTATTCAACTTTTGTAGAATGTTATCCAGTAAATAAAAAAAATCAGATTTCACTGCTCTTATCTGCATCATTTTAACGCCTAAATACTGCATCTCCTTGATGATTTTGAACTTCAGAGTCTGTTTAGCCCGCTGAATATTGGATCTGCTAGTTCCCTTGTTGAAAAAAATCTGAGATTTTGAATTGTTCACCTTCAGCCCCGTCCAGGAGCAGAAATCTGAAACAATGCTCTTCAAAATATTAGCCAGCTTTTTAGATGCTTGAGAAAAATTAGAACATCATCGGCATATAGAAGATGAATAATCCTTTGAGCTCTAGGTGAGATTTGAATTCCCAAATCTTGTCCTCTTTGTGTCATAACAAGTGAAACAAATTGAGAGCAAATAATAAAAGGATAAGGAGATAGAGGACATCTTTGACGAAACCCATTCTATGCCTTAATCCAGTTAGAAACTTTCCCATTTAAAATAAAGGAGAATATAGCATTTTTAACACATTCCATAATAAACATAGAAATTTTCAAAGGAAATCCAAACACCTTTAAGACTTGATACAAAGTCTACCAACTCATGCTATCATAAGCTTTCTCCGTATCAAGCTTAACCGCCATCATGCCTTTTTTGCTTTTTAAAAATCTGAACTTGTGGAAAATCTAATGAGCTAAAAAGCAATGATCAGACATTGATCTTCCAGGAAGGAAAGCAACCTATTCTTCAGTGATACACTTTGTAATACAATCTTTTATTCTTTTCAAAATCATAGTTACCACAAGCTTATAAGTAGTTTGACACAAACTTATAGCCTGAAATTAGACGAAACAATCGGATTTCTTATTTTAGGAATTAATACAATCAATGTATCTTTCCAATTAGCATGCATGAATCCAGTTTTGAAAAAACTATAAATTGCATTCCACATTTCACCTTTCACAATTTTCCAATAAAATTTAAGAAAAGATGTAGTAATACCGTCTAAACCCGGAGACTTGTTGTTACCTTGATGAAAAATAGCATGAATAAGCTCATCTTTAGTGAAATCAGCGCTCAACATATCAGTATCATCTTTAGAAATCTTCAGATTTTCAGGAATTAAAGGCTAGCCCGTCAACTTGCATTCCCTAGCAGTCCACTTTTTCTGAAAAAAAATATAAATGACTGCTTCAATGTGTTCAAAGTCCTCCAAAAGATTATTATCATCATCTTTGATTTGCCTAATAAGATTTTCATTCTTCTTAGCATATACAAAGTTATGAAAAAATCTGGAATTTACATCACCTTCCTCATGCCATCTGACTTTAGCTCTTTGGTTCCACCAAGTGGATAATCTTCCCAAAGTAACATTCAGATCGTGAACCTTACATCTCAAAAGCTTCAACTTATCCACTGTGAACCCATCTCCCATTGATTCCACAATCTGCAGGTGTAAAATATCCCTCTTCAGCTCACTCTTTAGTAAATTCAGTTCTCTGCGTTTGTTTTTATTCTAAAAATATAGTGCTTTCAAAGTTCTTCTAAGATATCTTTGTAAAATTTCAGCATGATTACCAAAATCAGATTTTCTCCAAGCCTTCAAAGCAATGTTCCAAGTTGCAGAATATGACTTTCAAGTATCTTCAAATGTTATAATTTTAGATTTCTAATTTTGAGGCTCAACCACATTGAAGGAAATAGGACCATGGTCTGATGTTACCCTTGGTAAATGCTGAACCTTTGCCATACGAATTTTATGCAAAGCAGCAGAATTTAATACACATATATCTAGTCTCTCCCAAATTCTTGAAGCACCTTCCTTATTATTACACCAAGTGAAACATGGCCCAACAAATCCAATATCATGGAAGTCATTATTTGTTAAAAACATCATCATCTCCTTAGGTCCATTGGAAAAATGGAACCTCTTCTCACCCCTCTTGTCCTCCTTAGAAAGAATGCAATTAAAATCACCTCCTATAATAGAAGGTGAATCACAAGGCATATAATTTTCAAGAGTTTGCCATAAGCTTCTACGGGTTTGCACATCCTTCCCTCCATAAACAGTAGCTACATTCCAAGTGCCCAAAACATTGTTGTTGAGAACCCATATACTCACTTGAGAGGAATGTTCAATGGCTTCAAAAGAAACCACATTCTTCTTCCATAAAACCAGAATTCCACCCGATGTTCCATCAGCAGGATGGTGAAAAAAATCTCAATCGCTTCCAATAAGCAAATTTACATCATTCCTATCCAAACAAGACATCTTAGCCTTAGAAAGACCAACAAAAAACCCCTCATTATCATTCACTATCTCCCTAAGAAATAAGGAGGCCTCCCTCTTGTTAACCCCCCTAAAATTCCAAAAGATAAACGAAGCCATTAAAAAACGACAAGGGAAAAATCCCCCATCATCTTGCTACTTTTGTTTTCCCCTGTTCTCTTCCTATGTGTTGCTTCCACAGGTCCTAATGACTTTAATTCCTTAGACAATTTCATTTTACCTGAAGTTGTCAAAGACACCTCTTGATCTCCTCTGCTCTGTAACTCATTAGAAGTTACAACTTGAATTTTTTTTGGAGCTAGACCAACTTCAGCAAAGTCTTCAGAGGGATCCTTAGTCTTGTTTAGAACTTTTGTATCAGCCACTTCAAAAACTTCTCCTTCCTCAAGATCATCTTCTAGAATTTGAAATTTGTTATTGAAACAAATATCAGCTGGAACCTCCTGGCATCGGACCTGATCAGCAAAAACGCTGTCCTCACAGAGATTTGGAATTGCTGAATTTCTCTGCAATTTTATTGATGTATCTGGATCACCCTGCACCAATCCATCATGAGCTTGGACCAGATAACTAATAAGTTTATACATTTGCTTATGTTGCACCATTGAGCCAGCATTCCTCACATTCCTGAATCTTCTACTTCTAAAATGCACAAATTTATGTAATGTAAAACTTGCGGTGAAAATTACAATAGGTTGTGATAATTAAAATAGCATTCCTCCTCTCATTCAGAAGTTACAACAGGTTGTTTTTCTACTAGAAAGAGAAGTTTTTGGGTGATAATTTGTGTAATGTAAAACTTGCGGGTTTTCTCTAACTTGCGAGCTAGCCTCCTTTTCCCTTCCCCTATATTATTTCGTCTAGATTTGTCTTCCATCTCATCTTCTCTATCCCTGGTTTATGCCCATTTGTATCTTTCTTCTCAAAAATTTTGTATGTTCAATGCTGTAGTCGCGTCGATGTGCATATTTGATGTTTATCTATAAATGTGTCCATTAAGCTGTGATATTATGTTTATATTTATGTTTTAAAAAAGAAAGATCTGATTCTTTGCAATCTTTAAATTTCCTTGCATCAATTTAGAATTAGAGCCTTAGGTTTTTGCGAGTATTTCTTATTTCTTTTAAAAAAATGGACATTCATCAACAAGCCTAGGTCCCAAATTATGATAAAATAGAATTTATAATTATTGAAAATCAACAAAATAATCTTAAAAAGATAATTCCAACAACTAGATGGATCTCCTCACAAGTATGTTCTACTTACCTAATCCAGAATGAGCTTTAAAAATTCAGGAAAAAAATGAATTTTAGTGCAGAAAGTTATGAGATGAAAAAAAAGTCTACTTCAAGCCCAGTTTAATCAAGAAAAAGAATTATCCAAAGTAAGTATATTGTATTAATAGAGGAATTAGATATGGCTCAATAAGCTCTAAATGGAAGTTCTAATGCTATCTCATCAAGGAATGAGATCACTCCACTGGAGGATAATTAATGTAGATAATGTTTTGGGTCCCCCCTCCCCCTTTGGCTTTAGTGTGATGCTTTTTTAACTACCCTTTTGGTCCATGTTATTAGATTTTTTTAAGGAATTCCTATTGGTTAAATGTATGATGTCTTAATTTCTTGCATTTATTATTATTATCCTTTATTTTCCAATATATAGTGGCTGTTATCCTGCTAGGAAAAAAGTTTTTGGGTGATAATTTATAGAATGTAAAACCTATAAGTTTTCTCTAGCTTGCGAGCTAGCCTATTTTTCTCTTCTCTTTTATTATTTTGTCTCAGTCTTCTATCTCTTCTTCTCTATCCATGGTTCCCCTCCCATCTTTCTTCTAAACAATATTGTTAGTTGAAAGGTGTGGTCGCATCGATGTGTCATGTTTGGTGTTTATCTACAAAAAATATCTTTTAAGCTGTGATCTTGCTTTAATATATTTATTTTAAAAAAGAATATCTATTTGTTTGCAATCTTTAATTTTGGTTGCATCAATTTGGTATTAAAGCTTTAGATTTTTTTGAGTCTTTCTTCTTTCTTTAAAAAAAATGGACATTCATCAGCAAGCTGAGGTCCCAAATTAAGATGAAATAAAATATATAGTTGGGGAAAATTAGCTAACTAATCGAGAAGAGATAATTCCAACAAGTAGATGGGTTTCGTCACAAGAAAGTTCTACTGATCTATTCCATAATGAACTTTACAAAATTTAGGAAAAAAATATATTGTGTGTAGAATGATATGAGAATAAAAAAAGTCTACTTCAAGCCTAGTTTAATCATGAAAAAAAAATAATCCAAAGAAAGTATTTTGCATTAATAGAAGATTTAAATATGGCTCAATCTGGTTAAAATGGAAGTTCTGAATCTATCTCATCAAGGGATGAGATCTCTCCACTGAAGGAGAATTAATATAGACAAAGTTTTCGATCCCTCCTTGGCCTCCATTTGATGCTTCAGATTCTCCCTCTATTCTTATATCGATTTTCCCCCCTTTGGCCTCTGTGTGATGCTTCCATTTCCCCCTTTTGATACTACTCTTTCGGTTTCTATTTTCAGTTTTTTTAAAGAGTTCTTATTGGTTAAATGTATGATGCATTATTTTCCTGCATCTATTACTCTTCTCCTTTATTTTTTTAAATGGTGAATTTATTGAGTGATAATTTGTGGAAAGTGAAACCTATGGGTTTTCTCTAACTTGCAAGCTAGCCTCCTTTTACCTTCCCTTCTATTATTTCATCTCGGCCTTTTATCTCTTCTCTATCCATGATTCTCGCTACATCTATATCTTTCTTCTGGAAAATTTTTACAGTACAGGGTGTAGTCACATCGATGTATCATATTTGGTGTTTATCTATAAATAGTTACTTTTATGCTATGTTCTTGCATTTATATTTTTGTTTTAAAAAAGAAAGATATGATTTTTTGCAATCCTTAATTTTGGTTGCATCAATTTAATTTAAGAGCCTTAGGTTTTTGCTAATCTTCCTTCTTTCTTTAAAAAAATTCACATTCGTCAACAAGCTGTGGTCCCAAATTAAGATGAAATAGAATTTATAATTCATGAAAATCAGCCAACTACTCTAGAAGATATAACTCTAACAACTAGATGGGTCTAGTCACAAGAAAGTTCTACTGATCTAATCTAGAATAAACTTTAGAAATTTAGTTAAAAATGAATTTGTGGGCAGAAAGATATGAAAAGAAAAAGAAGTCTACTTCAAGACCAGTTTAATCAAGAAAAAAATGTTCCAAAGAAAGTATATTGTACTAATAGATGAATTAGACATGACTCAATTAGTTCTAAATTGAAGTTTTGAAGCAATCTCATCTGAGGATAAGATTACTCTACTGGAGGAGAATTGATGTAGACAATGTTTCATGTTCCGATTTTCCTCCATTTGATGCTTCGGATTCTCCCTTTGTTGATGCTTCGGTGCCCACCCCCCCCCCCCCCCGTCCTTTGGCCTATGAGCGATGCTTTGGTTTCCCATTTTGCAACTCTTCTTTTGGTTCCTATTTTCTATTTTTTTAAGAACATCCTATTGGTTAAATGTATGGTGCCTTAATTTCCTATATTTATTACTTTTCTCATATATTCTTATATATACTTGTTGTTTTCCAGTTAGAAAAAGAGGTTTTTGGGTGATAATTTGTTGAATATAAAACCTACTAGTTTTCTCCTCAATTATTTTATTTCGGTCTTCTATCTCTTCTTCTATATCCTTGGTTCCTACCTCATCTGTATATTTATTCTCAAAAATTTTGTAAGTTGAAGGGTGTAGTCGTGCCGATGTGTCATGTTTGGTGTTTATCTATAAAAAGTATCTTTTAAGCTGTAATCTTGCATTTATATATTTGTTTTAAAAAAAGAAAATCTAAATATTTGAATTCTTTAATTTTAGTTGCATCAATTTGGTATCAGAGCCTTATATTTTTGCAAGTCTTTCTTCTTTCTTTAAAAAAATGGATATTCTTCAAGAAGCTGAGGTCCCAAATTAAGATGAAATAGAATATATAGTTGGTGAAAATCAGTCAACTAATCTAGAAGAGATAATTCAAAAAATCAGATGGGTTTCCTCACAAGGAAGTTCTACTGATCTAATCTATATTGAACTTTACAAAATTTAGAAAAAAATGAATTTGTGTGAAAAAATATATGAGAAGAAAAATGTATAACTAGTTTAATCAAGAAAAAAATGATCTAAAGAAAGTATGCTGCATTAATAAAGGAATTAGATATGGCTCAGTAAGCCCAAAATGGATGTTTTAAAGCTATCTCATCAAGTTCTCAGATATCTCCATCGGTGAAGAATAGATGTAGACAAATTATTTGGTTAGCTCCCCATCAACCACCGTTTGATGCTTCGGATTCTTCCCCTATTAATGCTTATGTACCCCCTTTGGCCTTCGTGTGATACTTCAGTTTCCCCCTTTTGCTGCTGCCCTTTCAGTACCTATTTTCAATTTTTTAAGGAGTTCTTATTTGTTAAATGTATGTTTCCTTAATTTCATGCGTTTATTACTCTTCTTCTTTATTTTCCTATATATAGTGGTTGTTTTGTTATTGAAAAAAGATGTTTTTGAGTAATAATTTGTGGAATGTAAAACCTGCAGGTTTTCTCTAACTTGCGAGCTAGCCTCCTTTTACCTTCCCTTCTTATTTTTCATCTCGACCTTTTATCTCTTCTCTACCCATGGTTCCCGCTCCATCTGTATTTTCCTTCCAAAAAATTTTATAAGTACAAGGGTGCCGTCTCATCGATGCGTCATATTTGGTGTTTATTTATAAATAGTGTCTTTTAAGCTATGATCTTAAGTTTATATTTATGTTTTAAAAAAGAAAGATTTTATTATTTACTATCTTTAGTTTTGGTTGCATCAATTTAGTATCAGAGCCTTAAGTTTTCGCGAGTCTTCCTTTTTTCTTTAAAAAAATGGACATTCATCAACAAGCAGAGGTCCCAAATTAAGATGGAATAGAATCTATAGTTCGTGAAAATCAGCCAATTAATCTTAAAGAGATAATTCCAACAACTAAATGGGTCTCATCACAAGGATGTTTTACTGATCTAATTCAGAATGAACTCTATAAAATTCTGGAAAATTGATTTTTTTGTAGAAAGATATGAGAAGAAAAAAAATCTACTTCAAGCCCAAATTAATCAAGAAAAAATGATCCAAAGAAAGTATATTATATTTATAATTGAATTAGATATAGCTCAATCTACTCTAAATGGAAGTTTTAAAGCTATCTCATCAAGGGATGAGATCTCTCCACTGGAAGAGAATTGATGTAGACAAAATTTTGGGTCCCCCGCCAACCCCCCCCCCCCCCCCCCCCCCCCCCCCCCTCCCTTGTATGTTATTTGATGCTTCAGTTTTTACCAACCCCCCTTTGGCCTCCATGTGATGCTTCAATTTCACCGTTTTGCAATTGCCCTTTTGGTCCCTCTTTTTAGTTTTTTTTAAGAAGTTCCTATTGGTTAAATGTATGGTACCTTAACTTCTTGTATTTATTGCTCTTCTCGTTTTTTTTTCTTATATATAGTGGTTGTTTTTCTGCTAGAAAAAGAAGTTTTTGGGTGAAAATTTGTGAAATGTAAAACCTAAAGGTTTTCTCTAGCTTGCGTGCTAGCCTCCTTTTTTCTTCCCCTATATTATTTAATCTCGATCTTCTATCTTTTTTTCTCGATCCACGATTCCCCCCTCATCTGTATCTTTCTTCTAAAAAATTTTATACGTTGAAGGGTGTAGTCACGTCGACGTGATATGTTTGGTGTTTATTTATAAAAAGTGTCTTTTCAACTGTGATCTTGTGTCTATATATTTGTTTTAAAATAGGAAGCTCTGATTTTTTGCAATCTTTAATTTTGTTTGCATTAATTTGGTATCATAGCCTTAAATTTTTGCGAGCCTTCCTTCTTTCTTTTAAAAAAATTGGACATTCATCAAAAAGCCGAGGTTCTTAATTAAGATGAAATAGAACCTATAGTTGGTGATAATTAGCCAACTAATGTAGAAAAAATAATTCCAATAACTAGATGAGTTTTATTACAAGAAAGTTATACTAATCTAATCTAGAACCAACATTACAAAATTTAGGAAAAAATGAATTTGTGTGCAGAAAGATATGAGAAGGAAAAAAGTCTACTTCAAGCGTAGTTTAATCAAGAAAAAAAATTGATCCAAATCGAGTATGCCTGCATTAATAGAAGAATTAGATATGGCTTAATCAGCTTTAAATGAAAGTGTTGAAGCTATCTCATCAGGGGATGCGATCTATCCACAGGAGGGGATTAACATAGACAAAGTTTTCAGGCTCCCCCCCCGTTGGTCATTGTTTAATGCTTCATATTCTCCCCTCTATGTGATGCTTCAGTTTCCCCTACTTGCTACTGCCATTTCTATCTTTATTTTAAATATTTTTAAGTAGTTCTTATTAGTTAAATGTATGGTGCCTTAATCTCCTGCATTTATTGCTCTTCTCCTTTATTTTCTTATATATAGAGGCTATTTTCCTCCTAGAAATAGAAGTTTTTGAGTGATAATTTATGAAATGTAAAACTTGCGAGTTTTCTCTAACTTGCGAACGAACCTCCTTTTCCCTTTCCCTCTATTATTTCATCTCAATCTTTTATCTCTTCCTCTCTATCCAAGGTTCCCGCCCCATCTGTATCTTTCCTCTCAAAATTTTTGTAAGTTGAAGGGTGTAGTCGCGTCGATGTGTCAAGTTTGGTCTTTATCTATAAAAAATATCTTTTAAGGGGTGATCTTGTGTTTATATATATATATATGTTTTTAAAAAAGGAAGATTTAATTATTTTTAATCTTTAATTTTTGTAGCAATAATTTAGTATCAGAGCCTTAGGTTTTTATGAGTCTTCCTTCTTTCTTTAAATAAATAGCCATTCAACAATAAGCCGAGGTTCCAAACTAAGATAAAATACAAAATATAGTATGTGAAAATCTAATAAATAATCTAGAACAGATAATTCCAACAACTAGATGGGTCTCATTAAAGAAAGTTCTATTGATCAAATCTTGAATTAACTTTACAAAATTCAAGAAAAAATGAATTTGTGAGCAGAAAGATATGAGAAGAAAAAAAATAGAATACTTCAAGCCCAGTTTAATTATGAAAAAATGATCCACATAAAGTATACTATATTACTATATTAATAGAGGAATTTGATATCTCAATCAGCTCTAAATAAAAGTTCTGAAGTTATCTCATCAAGGAATAAGATATTTCCACTGGAGGAGAATTGATGTAGAACAAGTTTCAGGCTCCCCCTCTCCCTTTACTGATGTTTGATGCTTCAAATTCTCCCCCTGTAGATGCTTCGGTTTCCACCTTCCCCTCCCCATTGGCTTCTATGTGGTGCTTCAGTTCTCCCCTTTTGCAAATTCCCTTTTGATCCCTATTTTTAATTATTTAAGGTGTTCCTAATTGTTAAGTGTATGTTGCTTTAATTTCCTGTAATTTTTACTCTTCTCCTTTATTTTCTTGTATATAGTGGTTATTTTCTTGTTGGAAAAGAAGATTTTGGATGATAATTTGTGGAATATAAAACCTGCAGGTTCTCTAGCTTTTGAGCTAGCCTCCTTCTCCCTTTCCCTCTTTCATTTCATCTCGGCCTTCTATCTCTTCTTCTTTATCCACGGTTCCCGCCCCATTTATGTCTTTCTTTCCAAAAATTTTGTATGTTGAAGGGTATGATCACGTTGATGTGTCATATCGAAGCCTTATGTTGGAGAATTTTTGTCCTCAAATAGATTGTATACTTTATGATTAAGTACGACATAAGAATGATTATATATTATCCCGAAGGGAAAAAAAATAATTTCCTTATGGACTCAATGATAAAATTTATAATTTTAAACAGAGATTCCTCCATTCAATGTTTGGTTGAATGGGGTTTATTTATTTCAGGGGTACAGACGTCCCATAGGGGTAAGACCCTATGGTTTATTACATCTCAAGCTTTAAAGCTTGAGAACTGTTTTGATTAAAATAGTGGTTCTCTTCATTTTGAGAGTCATTTTAGACATTGGCTAAATTTTATCTTTGAATCCATAAAATTATTATTTAAATATTTTAGCCTTTAGGAATTTCAAGGATGAAAGGTACTAACTTATGATTATATTTCTTAGAATTAGGGTTAAAGGGAAGAAATGTAAGAGTACTTGATTCTGAGGGAAACTCAGAGGTACCCAAACTAGCCTATGTTGGGCTTTGAATTTTAGAAATCTATTTTTGTTTGAGTTGATCATTTTATTAGAAGTTTGGGGATTACATTCCAACAACACATGTTGGAGAAATTGCCCAGAATGTGAGGACTTGTTTGGCGGTTGAAATTAGCCATTGCCTCAGATCCTAAAACTATGGTGAGGACTACCGAAAGGTAGTGCCTCAAACCTAAATCTAATGGAATGCAAAAGGGACTTATAAGCTACACCTTACACAAGGCATAACCTACCCGACCTCTAGATTTATTATCCTGCCTGGAAAGGACTACTAGCTAGACCCACCTAATCTATTTTAAAACTATGTTTTCCTGTCTCAATGCTAACATGGAGTAGGGATGCTCTCTTGTTTAAGAAGGTAGGACTTACAACTTGGCTTTGAGGCCAAGATGCCTTTGTATGCAGGTATGCATATGCTACCTTATAAAAAAATTGATTTTTTCCATTCATGATCATTTTCAGTTTTGAAAACTTCCCCCCCTGAATGGAGCCATGCAATTTTTTTTATTAGGAAATCATGGAGCCTAATTTTATTTTTTAGGTTGTTTACATGTTAAGAGGTAGAAACTTAGTTTTATCTTAAGAGCCTACCAAATAAAAAAGTCTTAGCCACACACAAGCAGAAGCAAGGAAAGGAACCTAGAAAAAAAAACATGCATTTCTATTATGCAATTAGGTAAACAATCAAAACATGCTTGTATATATATTTAATGCAAGGAATGTAAATAGAGACCAAGTTATTACAAATAGGTTTGACAGCTGAGTTGCCTTCCATTATATAACCTAGTTAAATTATTACAGACTCTGCTTTTGGGGGGTATTCAAGCTTCTGACTTCTGAATGGATATAAGGCTTCACCTTTCGCAGGTACATCCTTCTAGTCCACTTCTTTCTTTTGCTCGAAACCCACACAAGTTTGATATAATTCTTACTTCTATTAAATACATTTAGAAAATGTAAAAGACTTAAACATGCAATGGATTAGAAGTAGTTTATATAATAAAGCATTATATCTAAACTTTTTTTTAGCACTTAGAGTGTCAAATACCTGCTTCTACTCTATTGGTCACATCCTTTGGGGGGTTTTAAGCAGCACTTGCAAACAAATAGTATTATAAAAATCATGATTTATTTTACCCCCTCTTGGACATGTCCACCTGCATAAAAAAGCATGTATATATTTCTATACTAACCACTTAAGGGCAAGTGCCCACAATGTAGACAATCCAAAAGGGCATTCACACTAAATCATCAATTACATGCACACACAAAGAAAAATCCTAATCCTAGCATGCTTAAGGGGCTGTGAACCTAAGTGTGTGAGGCCTGTGTGGTATGTCACACTAAGGGTACTTCACTTAAAATTTGAGTCTAAAGAAGAGGTGTCCAACATATAGCTTTTGAGCTAAATGTTAGAGGAATTCCCCCTAGCTTTTGGAGCTAGAAGAAGAATGGGTACTTCTTTTAGCTTTGAGTCTAAAGAAGGGGGGGAAAGGGAGTCCAACACATAGCTTTTGGGCTACATGTTGAAGAATTCTTCTTAGCTTTTGGAGCTAAGAAGAGAAAGTAGGAATCTAACATTTAGCTTTAGGGCTAAATGTTGAAGAACTCTCTCCAGCTTTTGGAGCTAAAATAAGAATAGGAATCTCCTACAACCCTGTAGTGGGAAGGGAAGGATGGATCACCTATTGATTTTGGTGCAATATGTGAGAAAGACTTGTAACTTTTGGGTTACAAATCAAGAGCGATTATCATTAAACTTTTATGTTTAATGATGGATATTTAGTTTGTTAATTTTAGATTAAACAAACATAAGAGAGTGATGTGCAGATTTGAGCTACACATCATGGATTCCTTGGACTTTTGGGTATCCAAAGAGAGGAACTTATTCACCTAGTTTGAGTTAGGAGAATGAAAGTTCATACAACTTTTAGGTTGTGTACAGATGGAAAATTCTCTACAATTTTGGTTTGTAAAGAAGAAAATGGGAGATGCAATTTAGAGATTGCAAATCAATGAAAGTTCTTTGAACATTTGTGGTTAAAAGAGGGAAATGCACTCTACTAGTTTGGGTTTAGGAGAATCATGGGATTTTATTCAACCTTTGAGTTGTAGAAATGATGGAAGGAACATGAAACTTATGAGTTGTGAATCCATGAATGTTCCTTGAATATTTGATGTTCAAAGATAGAGTTGCACCCTTGCAACTTGAGTTGGAAGGATGGAGGGAGATAGGACTTTGAATCCTATGTTTGGGATGAAGCTATTTGTTACTTTTGGTTCAACAAAATAGGTTGGTTTGGACCAAAATTTAATCACTCAACATGGATTGAGTGAATGAGAGTTTCATATAACTTTTGAGTTATAGAAAGGAGAAAAGAAGATGAAACTTTGGGTTGCAAGCTTCTGAAACCTAAAGAGAGGGGGTGGACACTCTCCTAATTTTGGTTTAGGAGATTAATGAGATTTCCTACAACTTTTGAGTTGTAGAAACAAGAAAAAGAACATGCAACTTGTGGGTTGAAAATCTATGAATGTTCTTTGAGTATTTGTTGTTCAAAGAGAAATATTCATTTGCCTAATTTGAAGCTAGGAAAATGGAGGGGAATTTAGAGATTTCCTACAATTTAGGCTGTAGGAAAAGAAGAAGCCCAAAGTGCAACTTAGGGATTACAAATCAGAGGAGTTTCTTTGAACTCTTAGTGTCCAAAGAGGAGTTTCTTTGAACTTTGAAGCAAGCAAACGGCGTTCAAACACTCCAACAATGCTTTGCTTCAACTCCTTCCCATTTGTTGAACCTAGAATCACATGCAAATAGAGTCGAATGGCTCTGCTCTTCCCACCATCTCTCAGCTAGGTTGAACAAACATGGAGAAAAGAGGTGGAGCTAAAAAGCAAGTGGTTGATCTCCCTCCCTTTTGGTATTTGCTGGGTTGGACGCAATAACAGGAGCAGACAAAGTCCTCCACTCCACTCCCTCACTTTCACCTGGTTTGGATGGGCAAACAAAGAAGGAGAGCTGAATGCTCCCTCCCCCTTCTCCACTATCTAGGATAGACAAACAAAGGGAAGAGTCGAACGGCTCTTCTGGTTGGAAAGACCATACGTGGGGGGCCTCTGTATCCCCCCTCCTGCTCTGTTTGGGATGCCCGTAAGCAAGAGCGGAATGGATCTTGCCCTCTCCCGCTCTTATGGTCTTTGTCCTCATTCAGGACAAACAACTCGTGGGGAACCGAATGGCTCTCCGTCTCCTTTCGTTTCCTTTGAGGCACACACATAGATCCAGCCACCAAAGTGAACTAATGCCCTTCCCCCTTCTATAAAATGAGGAATTTAGGGCTGAATTTCAATTGAAATTTGAGCCCTATATTTGTGAATTTTATTTAGAAAGTTAATTTAGCCCCAATTGATAAATTTGGGCTAAAAATTGAGCCCAAATTGGACTTGAATCAAAATGATTTGGGTCGGTTTGAGTCAAATTGGGTCTGCTCAAGTTAATTTCATGAAATTGAACTCGAATCGGTGCCAAATTATGTTGAATTGGGCTTGACGACACTCGACTAGGCCCAATGAGGTTTGATTTGAATTAGTTTAAATTTAAGTAAATTAAATTGGATTTAATTTAATTAAATCGAGGTTAATTTGATGAAATTAATATTTAATATAAAAAAATTGTGGTCCGATTTTGCCTCGACGATATTCGATCGAATCGATCGATTACTGGGCTCGATCGGGGTTAGGTCAACACGAAAATGTTTGTCAAAAACTTAGGTTTTTGTGAGTCTTCCTTCTTTCTTTTTTAAAAAAATGGACTTTCATCAACAAGTCAATGCCCCAAATTAGAATGGAATAGAATCTATAGTTGATGAAAATTAGTAAACTAATCTATAAGTGATAATTCAAACAACTAGAAGAGTTTCTTCACAAGAAACTACTATTGATCTAATCCAAAACGAGCTTTACAAAATTTTGAAAAAAATGAATTTGTATACAAAAAGATATGAGAAGGAAAAAAGTCTATTTCAAGCCCTGTTTAGTAAAGAAAAAGAAATGATACAAAGAAAGTATGTTGCATTAACAGAAGAATTAGATATGGCTCAATTAGCTTAAAATGGAAGTTGTGAAAGTATCTCATCAGGGGATGAGAGATCTCTCTCCACTGGAGGAGAATTAATGTAGACAAAGTTTAAAGATTCCGGTCAACCCCCCCCCCCATTTGGCCTCCTTTTGATGCTTCGGATTCTCTCCCTATTGATGATTTGAATTTCACCCACTTTGGCCTCTATGTGAAGCTTAGGTTTCCCCATTTTGCTATTGCCCTTTTGATTTCTATTTTCAATTTTTTAAGGATTTTTTATTGGTTAAAGGTATTGTTCTTTAATTTCCTACATTTATTACTCTTCTCCTTTATTTTCCTATATATAGTGGTTCTTTTCCTGCTGGAAAAAAGTTTTTGAGTGATAATTTGTTGAATGTAAAACCTTCGGGTTTTCTCTAGCTTGTGAGCTTGCCTCATTTTACCTTCCTCTCTATTATTTCATCTCAGCCTTTTATCTCTTCTCCATCCACGATTCCCGCCCCATTTGTATCTTTATTTTAAAAAATTTTGTAAGTTGAAGGGTGTAGTCGAGTCGGTGTGTCATATTTAGTGTTTAAATATAAAAGGTGTCTTTTAAGCTATGATTTTTCTTTTATATTTATGTTTTAAAAAAGAAAGATCTAATTTTTTGCCATCTTTAATTTTTGTTGCATCAATTTAGTATTAATGCCTTAGATTTTTGTGAGTCTTCCATCTTTCTTTTAAAAAAATGGATATTCATCAACAAGCTGAGGTCCCAAACTAAGATGAAATAGAATATATTGTTTGTGAAAATCTACCAACTAATCTAGAAGAGATAATTCCAACAATCAGATGGGTCTCATCACATGGAAGTTCTACTGATCTAATCCATAATTAATTTTAAAAAATTCAAAAATAATAAATTTTTGTCCAGAAAGATATGAGAAGAAAAAAATTTCTACTTCAAGCTCAATTTAATCAAGAAAAAAAAGATCTAAAGAAAGTATGGTGTATTAATAAAGGAATTAGATGTAGCTCAACCAGGTTTAAATGGAAGTTTTGAAGCTATTTCATCGGGGGAAAAGATCTCTCCCATAGAAGAGAATTGATGTATACAAAATATTGGGTTCTCTCCACTTGAATGTCATTTAATGCTTCAATTTTTCCACTTGTTGATGGTTCGGTGCCCCCCCCCCCCCCCCCTTTGGCCTCTATATGATGCTTTAGTTTCCCTCTTTTGCAAGTACCCTTTTGGTCCCTATTTTCAGTTTTTTAAGGAGTTCATATTGGTTATGATGAAATCTTATTGATTCTAGAATAGGTGGATAAACCTTAGCTAAGTCCCAAGGCTATCCAAGAAGTGGGTGAATTGTAATTTAAAATTTTTCCCTTTTCTTGGATTTCAAAACATGAAACCGATTAATAAAATTGAGCAAATTATTTTTAGATTCTTTTCTAAAGAGATTTTTCAAACCATAGAAAAATTTAAAAACTTACTGAAAAATAAAAATGGAGTGGAAATAAAAAGACACAAAGGTTTATATTGGTCGGTCGAACTCGACCCACGTCCACTCCCAAAAGCCTCCAACTTTAGGTATTACTATACCAAAGTGACTCTTATTTGCCCCTACAGCAAGGTGGAGAAGCCTTCACAAAACTCTCTTCCACCAATCCCCGGTGCGACATAGAACCATCATCCTTTCACACCCTCCATGTGTTGGCAGAGAACCGTCATCCTTTCACACCCTTCAAGTGTCGGCAGAGAACCGTCATCCTCATTGAGGGTGTTGCTACTTAGCTTTGCATGTTTTACACTCTTGCAACTTGTATGTTTTTGATAATTCCAAATATTATTGTTATGATTATTATTTTCTCCAAACACATTTTAGAATATTTGTATTTGCTCTTATGTGTATTAATATTTCAGGGAAATCATACTCCAGATTATTGAAGACTTCAATTCAAGATCTACTTAGAATGTTTTGTAACATTGGAGTTTGTATTTTCTCATTTTATTTAAATTCTGAGAGAGTGTGATTGTAATTGAGTAACTTAGCACACACAAATCGGGGGAGAGCTTTAAAAATCACAATTTTTAAAATTGATCGTACAATACGAACCATGTTCGTATGAGACGATCTGGTCAATTATACTCCAGAACAAGCAATATAACAAATAGAGAGGGCAAAAAATTTTTTTAAGTATAGTTCGTCCAGATGATATTTATCGTTCGTTCCAAGATGATGCTCTTTGGACGTTGTTCATCCAAACGATATTTATCGTTTGTCCGAGGACGATGCTCTTTGGATGCTATTCATCCAGATGATTTTTATCGTTCGTCCCAGGACTATGCTCTCTGGATGCAATTCATATAGATGATATTTATCATTCATCCCAGGACGTTGCTCTCTAGATTTTCCAAAATGAACTATTCGTCCAGATAATATTTATGGTTCATCCCAAGCTGATCTTCTCTATTCTAAAAACTAAAAATTCATCCTATTTTTTTGTACCAACGAACTTTGAGAATAACTTTTCATGCCGGATGAACAATGTTTGTACATATGATGATCGGGTACTAAGGCAGTTCGTACTAGTTCACATTAAGTTCGTATGCAACATTTTTTACATTGTTCGTATGTACGTAATTGGATTGTACAAGATGATCGTGGACGGTGACAAATTGAAAAATGCTATTTTTGGATGGTTTTTCATGTCTTTTCTATAAAAGGTTCATTTTAGACTATCTTAAAATCTTTTTTCATTTGGTCTTCGTGTATACTAAAGTGAGATTGAGAGAGAGTGTGTTTGAAAGAGATTTCTTTCTATAGGAGCATAAAGGGTTCACTTAGTTACTTAAAGGTAAGGATCTCAGTTTATCATTTATGATTACTTCATTCTTTTCTCTTATACTACTAGATTTTTCAAGAGAAGATCTTTCAAGAAGATCTGGTTCTCTGCCGACACATGGAGAGCGTGAACAACGGGAGATTCTCTGAAAAGGATGATGGTTATCTGCCACGTCGGGTAGTGGTGGAAGAGAGTTTTGTGAAGGCTTATCCGCCTTGCTGTGGGAGCAAAAGGAGAGACACTAGTAAAAATAGTGCAATACCTTAATTGGGAGACTTCAGGGAGTGGATGTATGTCATGTTTGACCGAACCACTATAAATCTTGTGTCTTTTTATTTTCCGCTGCATTTTATTTTTCTATTTTGTTATTATATGTGGTTAAAAAATTATTTTTAAAATTAAAAAAATTCATCAATTTTAAACACTTAAAATTCCAGTAAATAAGAAGTAAAATTTTTAAATTACCAGTTCACCCACCCCCCCCCCATTTCTTGGTTAGCCATTGGGACATAAGCTTAGGTCTAACAACCTAACTCATATTTAACTTATTTCAATAAGTGGTATCATAGCTTAGTTTCAAAATCATAATTTTAGACTACTTTTTGATTAACGACCACGGCTACTTCGGAAACCAAAACACACCTAAAGGGTATTCGATCACTAGACCTCCCTTATTTGACAATATTCCTTTTAATTTTTGGAAAACATGCATGTTAACATTTTTACAGTCACTAGACTATCGTATGTGGATCTTAGTTTAAGAAAATTATACTAAAGCAACTAGATTAGTTGACGAAGTTAGAGTAGAAATTCCCTTTATAGACTGGACTGTAGAACAATGTGAACCAGCATAACTTAATGATAAATGTTTGAACAGTTTCTTTTGTGCTCTTAAATTTGAAGATTACATGCAATTTTTCACTTCCAAAAGTGGAAAGGACATATGGGATAGACTTTACATAACATATGAAGGTACTAATGAAGTTAAATAATCCTGACTTAATATCTTTTTGCATGACTATGAACTATTTCGCATGAAACTTAATAAATCCATTTTCAGACATGTATACAATATTCACATAAATAGTCACCTCTTTACATGCATTGGGTAAGGAACTAACGAATGCTGAAATGGTTAATAAGATACTTCGTTGTTTTTCCTACTACTTGTGATGCTAAAATAACTATGATTATAGAGTCTAAAGACTTAAATGTTTACTCTATTGATAATCTTTTTGGATCACTAATTACTTATGAGCAAGGAGTGAGTCAACGAAAGATTAATGCAGAAGATCAATGAAAGGAGAAGAATATTGCACTGAAGGTGGAGGAGTCGGAGAGTGATCTATCTGAACCTGAGGATGAGGATGACATTACTTTGATGACTAGACAAATCAAAAGTTTTCTTAAGTGGAAGCAAAAGAGACACCAGCAATGGAATTGAAGTATGTTTAATAGGAATGTCAAGGTTTCTAATGATGTAATTTGCTACGAGTGCAGGAAACCTGGATATATTAAGTCAGACTGCCCAAAACTCAAAGCCACTCCTAGCAAGGAGAAGGTAGAGTAGAAACCAATTGTGAAGAAGGGCAAAAAAAAAATTTCAAAGAGCTTTCTGGGCTAACTCAGCTTCGAACTCATCAAAAATTGAAAAGGAAGAGGAAGTCACCAATCTGTGCTTGATGGAAGATAACCTTGATCATTCAGATCAAGAAGAGGTATGTGACTTGACTTACAATGAACTTTTAGAAGTCTCTAAATGTATACATGATACATATAGGAAGTTAAAGAAAATGCATGCTGGCTTGAACTTAGATTTATAAGAACTGCAAAGAGAACATGAAATACTTAGGAAAGATCATGCATTAATTGATAATAACCACATGAAATTACTTGATGAGTTCGATGATTTGAATTAGTCTAATGACAATTTAAAATCATCCTATACAAAATTAGAAAAAGAATATAAAGATTTTAAGGATGAATCAGAAAGCAATAAAATTGGATGAATAATACAAATCACATATTGGAAGGTATGAATATTTTTCTCAAATTGAAAATAAAAGCGCTTGAGGAAAATAGAATACCCCCAACACTTGAAGATTTTATAAATCCTATTTTAGATCCAAAACTTTTAAAACTAATCAGGAGATAGAATAATTATAGAATATTAAGAAATCCATTTTCTAGAGTTAAATGTTTTAATTGTAGCATGTTTAGACACATAGCACACACCTGTACTTTGGATAAAAAAACTCATTTAGTATGGAAGCCTAAGATGCATAAAAATAGACATATCATACATGCATCTATTTATAAGTTGCCAAAAGGAGAACCCAAACTTGTTTGGGTTCCTAGGTCTAACGTTTGATGATTTTGCAGGTATGCTCTCACACAAGACCTCATGAGAGCATATGGTATCTACATAGTGGTAGTTCAAGGCATATGACTCGAGAAACTAAGCAATTTATATCACTAGAAGCCAGAAGTGAAGGCAGGGTTACACTTGGAGATAACACCACAAGAAAGGTGGTTAGTGTTGCAAATTTGTTTTCATGGCTTATGTTTAGATGATTGGCAAACACTTGGACTGCCTGTTACTTCTAACTTTTCAGGAAACGAAGATCGGACCAACAAATGGAGCTAGTTCAAGATTGCATAGGTTTAGGGTTGAGTCAGTCTGTACTTTGTTTTTTTCTCTTCTTGAGTCTACTTGTAATGATCAAAGAGACTGATACTAAGTAACCCTACACACACACACTTGAGAGACTTAGAATTTCTGTTTTTACTCATATCGGCCAGGACGATATTTACATCTTCCTAGACGATTAGGCTTAAAACAAAAAGTATAATTAAGGATTCTAAATTAAGGAAGCCGTCATTAACAGATCGTCCTAGACGATACGTGTATCGGCCAGGACGATAAGCTCAAAACAGAAAGAAGTTGCCGCCATAGACAATTAAGGTATATTGTATTTTTAAATAATCGGCTAGGACGATCATTGATCGGCCTGGACGATATTCTCAAATTATGCCTTAATTGATCAGGAAATCAAGGGAGTAATTAAGGATGATTGATACGATCATATCGTCCTGGATAATCGCAGGATCGTCCAGGACAATCTATTCAAAAACCTTAGTTACTTCAGGATGATAAATATCGGCCAGCTCAAATTCAAGGCGATGCTCTAAACAATTTTCCTCTAATTTGAACTGATCGGCCAGGACGATCGTGAGATCGGTCTGGACGATCAAGCCAATTTTAAATTGTCCAGTTTGCATTCAGGGCGATGCTCTAACTGATCTTCTGAGATTTGTACTGATCGGCTAGGTCGATGTCCATATTGGCCTGGACGATATTGTCGGCAACTTGTAATTAATGAGCTCCTTTGAAGCTCTTCTATTTAAGAGCTCTTGTTTAACATTTTGAACAACCTTTGTGCTGCTGCCTTGACCTGAGAAGGCCTTGAGGAGAGAAAGAGAGAGAGAGGGAGAGAGAGAGGATCTTGTGAGGGGGAGCTTGTGAGGGGATTCACAAGGGTTGCTTCAAGGATCGCTCTGCTTGTTCTTCATCTAGAGTTTCTCATCCGTGGAAGGGTCGGTAGAGGTAAGGAGTCAGCATCTGGTTATGGTTCTTTGCCAGCTTCAAGAGGAAGCAAAAGGAGAAAGGTTCTCTGCCTTGCCGGGGTGGAAAAAAAGAGGTTCGTTGTAAAGGCTTCTCCACCTAGCTTTGGGGGCTAAAGGAGAGTCATGATTGTAGTGCAATACTCGGAGGGCGCCTCCGGGGAGTGGACGTAGGTCAAGTTGACCGAACCACTATAAATTTTTGTGTTCTTATTTCTTGCTTCCGCACTTTTAATTTCCACATTTATTTTTCTCGTGGTGTGATTTTGGTTTATGTGATTTTTGTTCTTTGTGAAAAGAAATTTTTTAAAATACCAATTCACCCCCCCCCCTCTTGGTTAGCTTGGGCCAGTTCTATAGGGCTTAACATCCCTAACGAACTTTCAAGTGGTATCAGAGCACTTCCTAGTGTCATCTGAGCACTTTCAGTTAGATCAGGTATGATTAGAAAATATTAAAAACTTTTTTATTGAGAATGTACTTGTAGAAAGCTTAAAGCATAATCTGTTAAGTATTAGCTAGCTATATAACAAAGGATACAGTGTCAATTTTTTTTTTACTAGCTGTATATTAAGCCTAGATGGTATTGATATTTTTCTTGATTTAAGGGTAAATAATGTATATATGCTAGATTTAAATTGTATCAAAACTTCTACTACTTTTTATTTGAAATAATTTTTGATGAATATTGGCTTTGGCATAGGAGACTTTATAATTCTAGCATGAAAAACCTTAGAAGGATTTCCCAAAGGAATTTAGTGAGAGGTATACCAAAACTAGACTTCAATAAGGGCCACCTTTGTGATGCTTATCAATTAGGAAAATAGGTAAAGTCATCTTTTCAGTCCAGTAAGGATCTTAGAACTAGAAACCTATTGAAAATTTTGCGTATGGATCTTTTTGGACCTGTAGGAACTGCATGTCAATGAGGGAAGGTATATGGATTTGTGATTATTGATGATTTCTCAAGATTCACATGGGTTAAATTTTTAAATCATAAGAGTGAATCATTTGAGGAATTTAGAGATTTCTGGACTTGGATTTAGAGAAAACTAGGATGTGAAATTTTGTCAATTCAAAGTGATCATGGAGAAGAATTTGAAAATAAAAAATTTGAGGATTTTTGTAAGGAGAAAGAAATTGATCACAATTTTTCTGCACCTAGAACCCCTCAGCAGAATGGGATAGTCAAAAGGAAAAATAGAACATTAATAGAAGCAGCTCGAGCCATATTTATAGAATATTCACTTCCTAAATATTTTTGGACTGAAGCGATTAGCACTGCATATTATGTTCTAAATAGAGTGAACATTAGAAAGATTCTAAATAAAACACCCTATGAGTTACTTAAAGGGAGAATACCTAATTTGTCACATTTGCATGTCTTTGGATGTAAGGTGTTCAAACAAAATAATGAAAAATCTGTCTTAGAAAAATTTGATCCAAAACTAGAAGAAGAAATTTTTCTAGGATACTCTAGTGTTGGAAAATATTATAGGATATTCAATAAAAGAACTTAGGTTGTTGAGGAGTCCACACGAGTTGAATTTGATAAATTTGGTATTTTGGAAGAGCATATTGTTGAAGAAGATGAAATAGGAATTGAATGCCAAAAGATTAAGAAAATAAATTTAGATAAAATTTTAAAATTTAAAACCCGTTGCTTAGAAATTTGAGATTTTCTAAATACCACCCAAAAGAATTTATTATCGGTGAACCTAATGAGGGTGTTAGGACTAGACATGGACTGAGTAAAGAAGTCAATCATTCAACTTTTATTTCTACCATAGAACCCACAAATATTGATCAAGAACTTTCAGATGAATTTTGGATTTTGGCAATGCAAGAAGAATTAAATTAATTTGTAAGAAATGAAGTATGAAAATTAATTGTAAGGCTAAATGATCAAGGTGTAGTTGGGACTAAGTAAATTTTCAAGAACAAAATGAATGACTCAATAGTAGTTATTAGAAATAAGGCTAGATTGATGGCTAAGGGGTATAATCAGATTGAAGAGATTGATTTTGAGGAGACTTTTGCCCCTGTAGCTAGACTTGAAGAAATTAAGGTTTTATTAGCCTTTGTCTATTTTAGAGTTTTCAAGTTATATCAAATAGATGTTAAAAGTGTCTTTTTAAATGGGTTAATATAAGAAGATGTTTTTGTAGAACAACCTCCAAGCTTTGAAAATTCAAAATATCCTAATCATGTGTTTAAATTGAAAAAGACATTGTACGGATTGAAACGGGCACCGAGGGCTTGGTATGAGCGGTTAAGCACTTTCCTACTTGAGAGATCTTTTAAAAAAGGAAGTGTTGATACAACTCTCTTTTTAAGGAAATTGGGAGAAGATATACTCATAATATAAATTTAAGTTGATGATATCATCTTTGAATCTACTGATAAAAAACTTTGTGATGAATTCTCTAAAATAATGAGTTGTAAATTTGAATGAGCCTAATGGGAGATTTGAGTTACTTTCTAAGCTTTAGCATTAAGCAAATTGAGGAAGGTACATTTCTTAGCCAGTCAAAATATGTTAAGGACATCCTCAAAAAGTATGAAATGGACAATGCTACACATATTAGTATACCTATGAGTTCCTCAATTTTGTTGGATAAGGACCCTAAGGGAAAATCTGTTGATCAAAAGAAATTTAGGGAAATTATTGGATATTTTCTTTACTTGATAGCTAGCAGACTTGATATTATGTTTAGTATTTATTTTTGTGCTAGATTTCAATCAGATCTAAAAGAATCACATTTGATAGCAGTGAAAAGGATTTTGAGATATCTCTTTGAACTCAGAACTTAGAGATTTGGTATCTTAAGTTTAGCTCTTCATTTGAAATAATTGGATATTCAGATTCTGACTTTGCAGGTTATAGCATTGATAGAAAGAGTACTTATAGAACATGTCAATTTATTAGAAATTCTTTAGTATCATGGTCCAGTATAAAATAGAATTCCGTAGCCCTATCTACTGCTGAAGCTGAATACATTGCCTTAGGAAGTTATAAGGCACAAGTACTTTGGTTGAAATAATATTTGATTGATTTAGGATTAAAAATAGGCACAATTTCCATTTATTATGATAACACTAGTGCCATTTGTATTTCTAAAAATTCTATTCAACATTCAAGTACCAAACATATAGACATCATGCATCATTTCATAAGGGATTATGTATCAAAAGGAGAAATTGAACTCAATCATGTTTTAATAGAAATCAACTTGCAGACATTTTTACAAAATCAATAGCCTTTGATACTTTCAGCATATTAAGAACAAGACTTTGTGTGATTGATTTAAATGCTTAATTAAATATTTTTGTAAACTTGATATGTGTTTTTGTAAGTGTGCTTTTAGCTTTATAAGTTTACTTGTGTGTTTTTCTATTTTCATGCTTGTTTGTTTTTATGCTTTTTATCTTTTTTTTGTTTTTGTTTTTGTTTTTTTTTGTGTGTTCTTAAAACATTTTCACATTCAAATTCATTTTTTTTAAAGCAATCATACAAAATTTCTAAGTGTGCAATTCATCTGTACGAAATTAATTTTGTGCTGGACGAATCCTATAGCATATCGATCCATTTGATAGAATAGAATGCGTACAATTTTTTAGTTTTTAATGCAATTCATATGTACGACCATGACAATCATCTAGACGATGTGTATTCAATCATATGTATGCATCTGGACGGTTATACAGACAAGCTCAGTTATTATTCTTAATCGTACATACAAACATGTAGTTCGTACATACAAACCATGTGTCATTCTGAATAGGGGGCGATTCAAACCGTCATAAAAATGATCTTAAATAGCCGATCTTCCTGGACGAATACGTGTTAGTCTGTACGATTGTTTAGTCAAAAAAGTCTGTATGAAAGGATGCCTCGTAACTCTTATGATTACGAAAAGTCATTTTATTTTAACCATATTCGTTCGTACATACAAAATATTTCTTTGTACATACGAACCCATGCATCGTACGAGATGAACCCAATTTTGTTTGTATGAAATATCATTTTTTTCTTTAAATTGAAAGGCTATAGAACTCAAACTTCATTCACTTCCAAATTCTTTTCAATCTTCTATTCCCTTTGATCTTTTCTATGACGAGTTCAAGCAAGAGGATTAGGTACACTAAGGAACTGACTAGAGGACCTTCCTCTAAGAATAGCCATGAGAACTTCTTGTCTAAACCAAATGAGGAATCCTTTCCTAGGTTTGTATCTGTGAAAATGACCCCTTCTAGAGTTTTGATTCAGGATAATACAATGTATCAGATACTACCACTCTTTGCTTCTACTCAATTTGAGTTTACCCTTACTTTGATTTACTCCTTCAACATATCTATATTTCATTATTTCCTAGCAAACATGACCTTTAACTCTAACCAAGAATGGATTAGATCCTATATTTTAGGGAAAAATGTAGAAATAACCAAGGAGGATCTAGGAGTTTTCTTAAACTTAAGAACTGAAGGAATACGAGCCCACACTTTGACTTCTACTTCAAATTTTAATTGGACTAAGATTAACTGGGTACTTAGAGGGATTACACAAGAACGCCATTTGCCCAAGGTAAACACTCTACATCAAGATGCTAGAATCATCCAGCATGTACTTAGAACTTCTATGATTACAAAAGCTGGTGATAGAATTAATATCACTCCTTTTCTTTCCATTGTCACTTATTTAATCATTATTGGTCAACCCATTGATGAAGCTCAACTCATCTTTACTACCTTTATGAGTTTTCTGAAATTGGTCATGTATCCCATAAGAGAAAGAAGAACATTGCTCTAGGACACCTTGTGGCTTATATTATTGAGAAGAATAATGAATTAGTTCATCCTGATGTGTCTTATCTTGAAGAGCCTTTGTACTACAAAGATGGTTCATTCTGATCTATCTTTATAGAACATGATGAAGATGCTGACACTGAGGGAGAGGAGAGAGGACCTGCACCTGCACCTGCTGGTGGACCAAATCTTCAAGAGTTGGTTCATCGCTTTGATCATCTCGAGAGTCACTTTGATCAAAGCGTCGATCAAAGTGACTCTCGAGATGAGTTGCTATTTGAATTTCTTCAACCAGCCACCTCCTCCAGATCAGGGCCCCTCTGAGTGATGACTTTACTTCTTCTATGTTTTTCTTTCTCTGTGCTAATGATGTGATGTGATGTGATGTGTTTATATTTAGAATTTTTATAACTGTCTTTGGTATGTGTTTTTATGTTTGTTGTTCTTATTTTAGTTGTTCTAAATTGATATCAATCGTGCTGAATTGTAATATCATTTACTTTGATATTAAAAAAAAAACCATCTTGTCTTATTTTAGTTATTTTTTGTATTGTTTAGAAACGTTTGATAGCATATATGATTATCTTCATATAAGTGATCTAAAAAGTGGTATATTTTGAAAAACAATGCAAAACTTCATATCATTAGAAAATATAATTTTTTTCATAAATTTAAATTATCTTATAACTTAATCAAGTTAAGGATATCATTCTTATATTCTTTTTATGCATACAAAATTATAGTTTTATTATTGCAATCTTGAAGTCTTATTATTATTTATTTCTTTTTTCAATAAAATTATCTTTGTACTTAGAAAAATTTGAGCTTTTAGATTATTAATTTTTGAAAGAACAACTTGAAAAGTTTAAAATAATTCAAACGTAAAAAATTTGAAAGAATGCGCAATGGTTCACAAATTGAAAAAGAAGCATAAAATTAGACCAAATGTTCTTTGTGCCACAAATACTAAAAAGATGTGCAATGTCATCATAAATATATGTTCTTTCCTGTATCTTTTAATTTTTAATTTCAAATAAATCTAATGTTTAATTATAATTAATATTGGTACTTGACGTACAGTAATTTTTATTTTATCAACTTTGCAATAATTCTCCTTATCGAATTGTTTATACTGATTCAAGATTTTTATATATTTCTCTTGTTTTTGTTACATATTAATTTAAATGATATGAATTTTTATTTTTTTAATGAACCTTACTTTATCATTGCTATTATACCTTCATCTCTTTCAGGATCAATTATCAAAGATTTCTCATATGACTTCTTACATTTTCGTTGTTTGTTTCTTTCTCTCTTTTTGCTATTGTCAAAAAGGAGGAGAAATATTGTTTGTCTTGTTTTATTCTTGTCTTGTTCGTATTGTTCATGTTGTCTCTTGTGTATTTCTTGTTTAAGGTTTTTTGTTTTCATTTCAGTGTTGTTTTTTATGTGTTCATCATTTTGTGTGAATAACTTTAAAATAAAAAAAATAAATTTGTTCATAATACATACCCCTTATACTTACATGTTTTTTATTCATTCATTCAGGGGGAGTTTAGGAGAAACTTACGATTTTGAAATTTACACAAACAATAATTATTTTGTCATCATCCAAAAGGGGGAGATTGTTGAGGGAGTTATGTTTTACACTCTTGCAATTTATAAATTTTTTATGATTCCAAATATTATTTTTTTATTATTATTTTCTCCTAACATATTTTGGAATATTTGTATTTGCTCTTGTGTGTAATAACATTTTAGGGAAATCATACTCCAGATTATTAAAGACTTCAATTCAAGATCTTCTTAGAATGTTTTGTAGTATTGGAATCTATATTTTCTCATTTTATTTAAAGTCTGAGAGTGTGTGATTGTAATTGAGTAATTTAACACATACACATCGGGGGAGAGCTTTAAAAATAACAATTTTTTAAACTGACCATACAGTACAAACCATATTCGTATGGGACGATCTGGTCAGTTATACTCCCGAATGAGCAATGGAACAAACAGAGAGGGAAAAAATTATTTCTAAGTATAGTTCGTCCATATGATATTTATCATTCATCCCAAGATGATGCTTTGTAGATGTTGTTCATCTAGACGATATTTATCATTCTTCCCAGGACGATGCTCTCTGGATGATGTTCATCCAGATGATATTTATCATTCATCCTAGGATGATGCACTTTGGATGCTATTCATCCAGATGATATTTATCATTCATCCCAGGATGATGGGCTTTAGATTTGCCAAAATGAACTATACGTCCAGACGATATTTATCTTTCATCCCAGGATGAACTTCTCTATTCTGGAAACTTAAAATTCATCCTACATTTTTATACCAGCAAACTTACAGAATAACTGTTTGTACCAGACAAACCATGTTCGTGCAGGACAACGATCGGGTATGAAAGCAGTTCATACCAGTTTATATTAAGTTCATACTCAATAATTTTTATACTATTTGTACTTATGAAATTGGATCGTATAGGACGATCGAGCATGGTCAGAAATTGAAAATTGCAATTTTTAGATGGTTTTTCATGTCTTTTCTGTAAAAGTTCTATTTTAGACTATCTTAAAATCTTTTTGTCATTTGATCTTCGTGCATACTAAAGTGAGATTGAGAGAGAGAATAAGAGAGAGTGTTTGAGAGAGATTTCTTGCTATAGGAGCGTGAAGGGTTCACTTAGTTACTCAAAGGTAAGGGTATCAGTTTGTACTTTATGATTACTTCACTCTTTTCTCTTATCCTACTAGATTTCTCGTGAGAAGTTCTTTCAAGAAGATCCGGTTCTCTACCGACACGTGGAGAGTGTGAACAACGGGAGGTTCTCTGCCTATACTTGGAAGGTGTAAAAGGATAGCAGTTCTCTGCCGCATCGGGTAGTGGTGGAAGAGAGCTTTTATGAAGGCTTCTCTACCTTGCTGTGGAAGTAAAAGGAGAGAAACTAGTGGTAATAGTGCAATACATTAAGTGGGAGACTTCAAGGAGTGGATATAGGCCGTGTTTGACCGAACCACTATAAATCTTATGTCTTTTTTTTTTATGCTCCATTTTATTTTTCTGTTTTATTATTATTTATGGTAGAAAAAACATTTTTAAAATTAAAAAAAAATTCATCGGTTTTAAACACTTAAAATTCCAGTAAACAAGAGGTAAAATTTTTAAATTATAAATTCACCCCCCTTCTTGGTTAGCCATTGGGACATAAGCTTACGTCTAACAACCTAACTCATATTTAACTAATTTCAACAGTCATTTCACACCCTTCAAGTGTCAATAGAGAATTATTATCCTTTAATACCCTCCAAGTATAGGCAGAGAACCTTCAGCTGTTCTCACTCTCCATGTGGAGGTAGAGAACCTTCGGCTGTTCACACTCTCCAAGTGTAGGCAGAAAACTTTCAGTTATTCACACTTCTCCAAGTGTAGGCAGAGAACCTTCGTCTATTCACACTTCTCAAGTGCCAGCAGAGAACCAGATCCATCCTTGAAAGATGTTTACATGAGCAAATAAGAAAGGTAAGAGAAAAGAGTGAAGTAGAAACACAAATCATAATTACAAAACCTTACCCTTGAATAACCAAGTGAACCCTTCATGCTCCAATAGGTAGAAATCTCTTTCAAACACACTCTTACACTCTCTCCTTCAATTGCACTTTACCATTCATGAACACCAAAAGACAAAAGGATTAAATGATAGTCTTAAGTGGACCTTTTATAGAAAAGACACGAAAAATCATCCAGAAAACTACATTTTTCAAATTTGACCGTCCACAATCGTCCCGTACATTCATATTTTGTACGTACGAATAGTATAGAAATTGTTGCGTATGAACTCAATGTGAATCGATATAAACTGCCTTCGTACCCGATGATCATCCCATACGAACTAGGTTTGTCCGATACGAACAGTTATTTTTCAAAGTTCATTGGTATGAAAAGACAGGACGAACTACAAGAATACAGAACAAAGCCCTTCATCCTGGTAAGATTGAAAATTATCATCTATACGAACTGTGTATTTGGCAAAACCAGGGAAGATCATCCTGGGACGAATGAAAAATATTGTACATACGATCTTCACTTTTGGCGAATCAAGAGAAGATCATTTTAGGATGAATGGAAAATATCATCCGTATGATCTTCATATTTGGAAAATCCATAGATGATCATCTTGGGATGAATGAGAAATATCATCCTTATGATTTTCATATTTGGAAAATCAAATGAAGATCATCTTGGGACGAATGGGAAATATCGTCCGTACGATCTTCACATTTGGAAAATTCAAAGAAAATTGTCCTAGGATGATAGAAAATATTTTCCATACGATCTTTACTTAAAAAAAAATTTTCCCTCTCTATTCATTCCATTGCTCATTAGGGAATATAACTGACCAGATCGTCCTGTATAAACATGGTTCATACTGTACGATTAGTATATAAAAAAATTAAGAATTTTAGAACTCTCCTAGTGTGTGTGTGTTTAGTTACTCAATTATCACAATTTAGAACTCTCTCCCAGTGTGTATGTGCTTAGTTACTCAATTACAATCACACTAACTCAGACTCAATAAAAATAAAAATATAGACTTCAATATATAATACACTCTGAACTGAATTTAATTTGAAGTCTTCAATTATCCGGAGTATGATTTCCCTGAAATGTTAGTAAACACAAGAGCAAAATAAACAATTTTTTACAAAAAGGGTTTGGAGAAAATAATCAAAATAATAATATTTGGAATCATAAAAAACATACAAGTTGCAAGAATGTCAAACATGCAAAGCTAATTGCAACTATCTCAATAGGTTAAATGTATGGTGCCCTAACTTCCTGTATTTATTACTCTTTTCCTTTATTTTCTTATATATAGTGGTTGTTTTCCTATTGGAAAAGGAAGTTTTTGGGTGATAATTTTTGGAATATAAAACCATTGGGTTTTCTCTATCTTGTGAGCTAGCCTCCTTATCCCTTCCCCTTTATTATTTCATGTCAGTCTTCTATCTCTTCTTCTACATCCACGGTTCCCGCCCCATCTGTATTTTCTTCTCAAAATTTTATAAGTTGAGGGATGTAGTATGATCGATGTGTCATATTTTTTGTGTTTATTTATAAAAAAGTGACTTTTAAGTTGTGATCTTGTGTTTATATATATATATATATATATATATATATATATATATATATATATATATATATAAAGGAAGATCTGATTATTTGCAATCTTTAATTTTAGTTGAATCAAGATGGTATCAGAGCTTTAGGTTTTTGCTAGTCTTCCTTCTTTCTTTTTTAAAAAATAAAGATTTATCTAGAGGAGATAATTCCTACAACTTGATGGATTTCATCCAAAAAAAAGTTCTATTTATCTAATATAAAATGAACATTACATTATTTTGGAAAAAATGAATTTATTTGTAGAAAGATATGAGAAGAAAAAAATTCTACTTCAAGCCTAGTTTAATCCGGAAAATGAAGTGATCTAAAGAAAGTATACTGCATTAATAGAAGAATTAGATATGACTCAATCAGCTTAAAATGGAAGTTCTGAAGTTGTCTCATCAGGGGATGAGATCTCTCCACCAGAGGTGAATTAATTTAAAAATTGTTTTTGGTCCCCCCCCCCCCCTTTGGGCACCATTTCATGCTTCATATTCTCTCCCTATTCATGCTTCAATTACCCCCCCTCGCTTTGGCATTTGTGTGATGCTTCGGTTTCCCCCTCTTGTTACTGCCCTTTCGGTCTCTATTTTCAATTTTTTAAGGAGTTCCCTATTAGTTAAATGTATGGTGCCTTAATCTCTTATATTTATAACTCTTCTCCTTTATTTTCTTATTTATAGTGGCTATTTTCCTCCTGGAAAATGAAGTTTTTGAGTGATAATTTGTGAAATGTAAAACTTGCAGGTTTTCTCTAACTTGCGAGCTAACCTCTTTTTCCCTTATCCTCTATAATTTCATCTCGATCTTTTATCTCTTCTTCTCTATCCATGGTTCCCGCCCCATGTGTATCTTTCTTCTCCAAAATTTTGTAAGTTGAAGGGAGTAGTCGCATTGATGTGTCATGTTTGGTGTTTATCTATAAAAAGTGTCTTTTAAGGTGTTATCTTGCATTTATATATATGTTTTAAAAAAGATAGTTCTGATTATTTGTATCAGAGCTGTCGATTTTTTCGCATCTTCCTGCTTTCTCTTAAAGAAATTGACATTAATCAATAAGCCGAGGCCCTGGATTAAGATGAAATACAATCTATAGTTGGTGAAAATCTTCCAACTAATCTAGAAAAGATATTTCCAATAAACAAATGGGTCTTGGCACATGGAAGTTCTACTGATCTAATCTAGAACAAACTTTATAAAATTCAGGAAAAAAATAGTTTGTGTGTAGAAGATATGAGAAGAAAAAAAAGACTACTTCAAGCCCAGTTTAATCAAGAAAAAAATGATCCAAATAAAGTAAACAAC
This sequence comes from Dendrobium nobile, assembly GCA_022539455.1. Taxonomy (NCBI): domain Eukaryota; kingdom Viridiplantae; phylum Streptophyta; class Magnoliopsida; order Asparagales; family Orchidaceae; genus Dendrobium; species Dendrobium nobile. The sequence continues at coordinate 14,006,204 of CM039725.1, forward strand.
ATTAATAGAGGAATTTGATATGTCTCAATCAGCTCTAAATGGAAGTTCTGAAGCTATGTCTTCAAGGGATGAGATATCTCCACTGGACGAGAACTGATGCAGACCAAGTTTCACCCCCCACCCCCCCTGGCCGACTTTTGATGCTTTAGATTCTCCCCCTGTTGATGCTTCAGTTTCCCCCCTCCCCCCACCCCCACCAATTAGACCTCCGTGTGATGCTTTGGTTTCCTTGTTGTCCCTATTTTCAATTTTCTTAAAGAGTTCCTATTAGTTAAATGTATAGTGCTTTAATATCCTATATTTTCTACTCTTCTCATTTATTTTCTTATATATAGTGGTTGTTCTCTTGCTTGAAAAAGAAGTTTTTTTGTGATAATTTGTGGAATGTAAAACCTACAGGTTTTCTCTAACTTACGAGCTAGCCTTTTTTTCCCTTCCCCTCTATTATTTAATCTCAATCTTCTACCTCTTATTCTCTTTCTTATAAAAAATTTTATAAGTTGAAGGGAGTACGTCGATATGTCATATTTGGCATTTATTTTTAAAAGTATCTTTTAAGCTGTCATCTTGCGTTTATATTTATGTTTTAAAAAAGGAAGATCTAAATATTTGCAATCTTTAATTTTGGTTGTATCTATTTGGTATCAGAGCCTTAGGTTTTGCGAGTCTTCCTTCTTTCTTTTAAAAAAATGGTCATTCTTCAACAAGTTGAGATTCCAAATTAAGATGAAATAGAATATATAATTGGTGAAAATCAGCCAACTAATCTAGAAGAGATAATATCAACAACCAAATAGGTCTCATCTCAAGGAAGTTCTAGTGATCTAGTCCAGAATGAATTTTAAAAATTTTAGGAAAAAATGAATTTCTGTGTAGAAAGATATGAGAAGGAAAAAAGTCTACTTTAAACCTAGTTTAATCAAGAAAAAAAATGATCCAAAGAATGTATACTACACTAATAAAAGAATTAGATATAGCTCAATCAGCTTAAGTTAGAAGTTTTGAAGCTGTCTGATCAGGGGATGAGATCTCTCCATTGAAGGAGAATTAATGTAGATAAAGTTTCTTGTTCCCCCAAATTCACCGAAGCCTTAAGTTTTTGCAAGTCTTCCTTTTTTCTTTAAAAAAAATGGATATTCATCAACAAGCAGAGGTCCCAAATTAAGATGGAATAGAATCTATAGTTGGTGAAAAGGAACCAACAAATATAGAAGAGATAATTCCAACAACTAGATGTGTCTCTTCATAAGAAAGTTCTACTGATCTAATCCGTAATGAACTCTACAAAATTCAGGAAAATTTAATTTATGTACAGAAAGATATGAGAAGCAGAGGTCCCCCCCCCCTATATATATATATATATATATATATATATATATATATATATAAGGAGTTCTTATTGGTTAAATGTATGGATCCTTAACTTCTTATATTTATTGCTCTTCTCATTTAATTTCTTATATATATATATATATATATTTATATATATATATATATATTTATATGATTATTTTTGCAAGAAAAGGATGTTTTTGGGTGATAATTTGTGAAATGTAAAACCTAAATGTTTTCTCTAGCTTGCGAGCTAGCCTTCTTTTCCATTCTCTCTATTATTTCATCTTGATCTTCTATCTTTTCTTATCTATCCATGATTCCCACCTCATCTATATCTTTCTTCTGGAAATTTTGTAAGTTGAAGGGTGTAATCACATCGATGTGTCATGTTTGGCGTTTATCTATAAAAAGTGTCTTTTAAACTTTGATATTGCAGTTATATATTTGTTTTAAAAAAGGAAGATTTGATTATTTGCAATCTTCAATTTTGGTTGCATCAATTTGGTATCAGAGCCTTAGGTTTTTAAAAGCCTTCCTTCTTTCTTTAAAAAAAAATGGACATTTGTCAACAAGCTGAGGTCATAAATAAAGATGAAATAGATTCTATAGTTAGTGATAATTAGCCAAAAAATCTAGAAAAGATAATTCTAACAACTAGATGAGTTTCATCACAACAAAATTATACTAATCTAATCCATAACTAACTTTACAAAATTTAGGAAAAAATAAATTTGTGTGCAGAAAGATATGAGAAGGAAAAAATCTACTTCAACCCTATTTTAATGAAAAAAAAAAAGAAATGATCCAAAAAAGTATGCCTGCATTTATAGAAAAATTATATATGGCTTAATCAACTTTAAATGAATGTTCTGAAGCTATCTCATCAGGGGATGAGAACTTTCCATCGGAGGAGAATTAATTTAGACAAAATTTTCAGGCTCCCCCCCTCGACCGCCATTTGATTATTTGAATTCTCCCCCTGTTGATGCTTTGGTTTCCCCCAACCCCGCCTCCCTGGCCTCCATGTGATGTTTCAGGTTCCCTCTTTTGCAACAGCCCTTTTGGTCCCTATTTTAAGTTTTTTTAAAGATTTCCAATTTGTTAAATGTATGGTGGACTAATTCCCTATATGTATTACTCTTATCCTTTATTTTCTTATATATAGTAGTTATTTTCTTTCTGGAAAAAAAGTTTTTGGGTGATAATTTATGGAATTTCAAATCATCTGGTTTTCTCTAGCTTGTGAGCTAGCCTCCTTTTCCCTTACCCTCTATTAGTTCATTTCAGTCTTCTATCTCTTCTTCTCTATCCATGATTCCTGCCCCATTTATATATTTTTCTCAAAGTTTTATAAGTTGAAGGTTGTAGTCATATCGATGTGTCATGTTTGATGTTTATATATAAAAAGTGTCTTTTTAAACTATGATCTTGTATTTATATATTTCTTTTAAAAAATGAACATCTGATTATTTTTAATCTTTAATTTTGGTTGTAACAATTTGGTATCAGAGCCTTAGCTTTTTATGAGTCTTCCTTCTTTCCTTTAAAAAAAATGGACATTCATCAACAAGATGTGGTCCCAAATTAAGATGAAATATAATCTATAGTTTGTTAAAATTACCCAACTAATATAAAAGAGATAATTCCTACAAATAGATAGGTTTCATCACAAGAAAGTTCTACTGATCTAATCCAGAATGAACTTTATAATTCAGGAAAAATAAAATTGTCTTCAGAAAGATATGAGAAAAATAGTCTACTTCAAGCCTACTTTAATCAAGAAAAAGAAATTATACAAAGAAAGTATGATGCATTAATAGAAGAATTAGATCTGGCTCAATCACCTTAAAATGGAAGTTCTAAAGCTATCTAATCAGGGGTTGAGAACTTTTCACCAAAGGGGAATTAATGTAGACAAAGCTTCCAATCCACCCCCCCCCCCCCCCCCCCCCCACCCCTCCTTAGCCGCCGTTTAATGCTTCTGATTACCCCCCTGTTGATGCTTTCATTTCCCACCCCCCCACCCCGTTTATGCCTTTTTGTGATGCTTTAATTTCCACCTTTTGCAACAACCCTTTTGATCTCTATTTTCAATATTTTTAAGTTCTTATTGATTAATTGTATGGTGCCTCAATTTCCTCCATTTATTACTCTTCTTATTTATTTTCCTATATATTGTGGCTATTTTTTTGCGGGAAAAAGAAGTTTTTGAGTGATATTTTGTGGAATGTAAAACCTGTGGGTTTTCTCTAACTTACGAACTAGCATCCTTTTACCTTCCCCTCTATTATTTCATCTCAGCTTTTTATCTCTCTCGATCCACGATTCCTGCTCCATCTATATCTTTCTTCTAGAAAATTTTTTAAGCACAAGGGTGTAGTCACGTCTATGTGTCATATTTGGTGTTTATATATAAATAGTGTATTTTATGCTATGATTTTGCATTTATTTTTATGTTTGTAAAAGAAACATCTGATTCTTTACAATGTTTAATTTTAGTTGCAACAATTTAGTATTAGAGCCTTAGGTTTCTATGAGTTCCTACTTTCTTTTAAAAAAAAGGACATTCATCAATAAGTCGAGGTCCCAAATTAAGATGAAATACAATTTATATTTGGTGAAAATCAGCCAACTACTCTAGAAAATATAACTCTAACAACCAAATGGGTCTAGTTACAAGGAAGTTCTACTGATCTAATCTAGAACAAACTATGGAAAATTTAGTTAAAAATGAATTTGTGTGCAGAAAGATATGAGAAGAAAAAAAGTTTACTTCATGCTTAGTTTATTCAAGAAAAAAAAATGATCCACAGAAAGTATACTCTATCAATATAGGAATTAGATATGACTCAATTAGCTCTAAATGGAAGTTCTAAAGCTATCTCATTAGGGGATGAGATCTCTTCATGCCCATTTTAATCAAGACAATGTTTCAAAATCCCCCCCTCCCCCCTGCCACCGTTTGATTCTTCAGATTCTTCCACTGTTAATGCTCCCCCCCTTGGTTTTCGTATGATGCTTTGGTTTCCCCCTCTTGCTACTTCCCTTTCAGTCTCTATTTTCAATTTTTTAAGGAGTTCTTATTAGTTAAATGTATGGTGCCTTAATCTACTTTATTTATTACTCTTCTCATTTATTTTCTTATATATAGTGTCTATTTTTCCCCTTAAAAAAGATGTTTTTGAGTGATAATTTGTGAAATGTAAAACCTGGGGTTTTATTTAACTTACGAGCTAACCTCCTTTTCCCTTATCCTCTATTATTTCATCTCAATCTTTTATCTCTTTTTCTCTATCCACGATTCCTGCCCCATGTGTATCTTTCTTTTCAAAAATTTTGTATGTTGAAGGGTGTAGTCTTGTCGATGTGTCTTATTTGGTATTTGTTGCATCCTGGAGTATTCATGGCGGTAGAGAAATATATAGTTTAACATCTTAGCATTGTATGAAGATCCAGCGCACAAGTAGATGAGAGAGAATGTGTAGCATTCATAAGAGACACTAGAGTTTTTTATGAGGAAACCCCTAAAAAGGGGGAAAAACCATAAGGCCTGGCCTAGTTGAATGAATCTACTAGTATTTGTAGCCAATTACAAATGAGGCCCTTTCTTGGGAGAAGGCCTTGACTTGATGTCATAAATGTACATCATATAGAGTGCATTACATGGTGGGAATTACAATAGATGTGTTTGTTTTATCGGCACGACATAGTCGATAGGATGGAGGTTCAAAAGACCATTGTCTGGTGAATGGAGTCAAAAGGACCATAGTAGGCGATGGGGGTCAAAAGGACCATAGTCGGCAGAAGACCGAGGTCAAAAAGACTGTTGTCTATTGATGGAGGTTGGAAGGAACACAGTAGGCGATGGACGTCAGAAGGAGTGTAGTCGGCAAGAGACCAGGGTCAGAAAGAACATTGTTTATTGATGGAGGTCGGAAGGACCATAGTAGGCGACAGAGGTCAAAAGGAATGTAGTTAGCAAAAGATCAGAGTTTGAAAGACCGTTGTAATTGTGTGGTACCCTGGTAGAACTTTGGGCGTCAAGTGGTGGCCCAGTAGAAGTCTGGGCCTTAGGTGGTGTCCTTGTGGAGCATAGGGCCTCAAATGGTGGTTTGACGGAGGTGAGGGCCTCAAGTGGTGGTTCAGCGGAGCAACGGCATCAGGCGATGGTTCAGTGGAGGAGAGGGCCTCAATTGGTGGTCCGGCGGAGCAACGATGTCAAGTAATGGTCCAGCAGAGGTGAAGGCCATAAGTGGTGATCCGGCAGAGAAATGGCATTAGGCGATGCTCTGGCAAAGGTGAGGGCCCCGAGTGGTGGTTCGGCTGAGCAACGACATTAGGCGGTGGTTCGGTGGAGGAGAAGGCCTCAATTGGTGGTCCAGTGGAGCAAAAATTGTCAAGTAATGGTCCAGCAGAGGTGAAGGCCATAAGTGGTGATCCAGCGAAGCAACGGAATTAGGAGATGCTCCGACAGAGGTGAGGGCCTCAAGTGGTGGTCTGGCAAAGGTGAGGGCCTCAAGTGGTGGTCCAGTGGAGCAATGACGTCAAGCGGTGGTCCGGCCGAGATGAGGGCCTCAAGTAGTGGTCCGATGGAGCAACGATGTCAAGCGATGGTCCAGCAGAAATGAAGACCTAAAGTGGTGGTTCGGTATAGCAAGAGCATCAGACGATGGTTTGACGGAGGTGAGGACCTCAAGTGGTGGTCCAACGAAGCAACGACATCAGACGGTGGTCTGACGGAGGTGAAGGCGTCAAGTGGAGGTCGAGCAGAGCAATGATGTAAGGCAATATTGCAGTAGAGGTGAGGGCCTCAAGTGGTGGTCGTATGGAGGTGAGGGCCTCAAGTAGTGGTCTAATGGAGATATGGGCCTCAAGTGGTGGTTTGGCAGAGGTGAGGGTCTCAAGTGGTGGTCCAGTGGAGCAACGACGTCAAGCGGTGGTCCGGTGGAGGTCAGGGCCTCAAGTGTTGGTTCGGCGGTGGTCGAGGAGTAACTTCTTCCTTCTCTTCCTACTTCTCTTCTTGCTTCAATCCCCCTCTTAAGAGAAATAAGGGGTCTATTTATAGATATTTTGAAGTGGCATAGATTGTAAATAGTTGAGAGATTAGGGGTAAATATGGAGTGGTCAGATGGACGGCTGATAATGAATCCCTTGATTATGCACCGTTTGTTAGACATTTAAAGGTTCTAATAATGTCAGAATTTGGAAATCTTGGGCTTGTTTGATTCTTCTTGTTGTGCCGCTAGATTCGATTATAAGCATGTCATGGATGAAAATCATTTGGTAACCCAAATTGTGGTTAGAATCTTCCAACAACTCTTTGGGTCCTTAATTTAGACTCATTTGGGCTCAAATTGAGTTGAATTTGTTATCATTGGGTTTGTATTTCCGAGACTTTCAGTTTGACTGAAAGTTTGCTGAAATCGGAGTTCGTATGGTCCCAATTTGAATTTTGGAAGTTTCCAACTTAATTTTGCATCGAGATTCATGCCCAATCAAGATAATATTTTGAGGACGTGTCAGTTGCCCCCATATTTTCGGACATCAAAACTTGTAGAGTCAAAAAATATATAATGCAATACTTTCAATTGATCGAATTACAAAAAGTATCAGGAAATTCCTTTATCAAAAATATAAATTTACTGAAACGCAGTCATAGAGGTCTCGTTGAGCTCCAAAAGTGTCAAAATTTGATCCGGAACGCCGAAAATCCTTTTTAGGGACCCCAAAAACCTCCAATTTGGACCGTCCGGGGTTAAAATTTGGGTCTGGACACATTTATGCGATCGAACTGGCTATATTGCCAGCCAACCGCCAGCGACGAGACATCACTCCCCTTGGGTTGCTTGGATAGCTGAAGCAGCCGTTGGCTGCTTTAAAAAGAAAAAAAATTTCTTACGCTTGCTACAGTAATCGCCCGTGCAACAGTTATCGCTACAGTACCAAACTACTACAGTACCGTACTGCTACAATAATTTCATCAAAATGATTTTTTTTTTTGGAATAACTTCCCTAACTCCCTTTCTTCCCTATAAATACCCCCCTTGGGGTTAAAAAATTCGTGCACCTTCTCCTTTCCTCCTCTCTTTCAACTGATGCATTCCCCCAGGCCCTATTTAGGCAGCTTCCCCTATCAAGGCCCGGGTCCCCACTTTGCAAGAAAAAGACTTCTCTGTCTTTCTTTTTCTTCTTTCATTTGAAGCCTTCCCCCGGGCCCTGCACAAGCGGCATCCCCTATCCAAGCCTGGGGCCCCTCTTTGCAAGGAGACTTCTCCCCCTTTTGCCCTTATCCCCTTCTTCCCTCTTCCTATATGGGAGGTTTTCCCCTATTTTTGGATAGGTGCATCCCTTATCTGACTACAGGGTCCCTCCTATGGCATATCGGGCGGCCATTCTTCTTCAAAAGATTTCACGACCGAGAGGGATTCACATCTGCAGTTGGTTGGCGATGGAGGTCGAATCGACGTTATAAGGAGGGAGGTTGAAATTACTATTGATGGGCCAAAATTTGGCATTGGGTAGAAATATGATGTTGGGTTGGAGTCTGACGATGGACAGAAGTCCAACAAAGGGTGAAAATTTGGCATCGAGTAGAAGTCCGATAATGGGAGTAAATTCAATGTCTGATAGAGTTCTGACGTCGGAGAGAAGTATGGCGACAGATACAAATTCAATGTCGGGTAGAAGCCCAACGAAAGTCCATCAGAGGGCAGAAGTCCGACGACATGCAGAAGTCCAACGACAGGTAGAAGAACTGCATCGAGTAGAAGACAGATGAAGGTCAATTGACGGGCAGAAGTCCGATGACTAGTAGAAGTATGACAACAGGCAGAAGTCTGACATCGAGTAGATGTAAAGCATCAGAAAGAAAACCAATGAAAGTCCATCGATGGGTAGATGTTCGACAACAGGTAGTAGTCTGGCAGCAGGCAAAAGTCCGACGTCGAGTAGAAATAAAGCATCAGGTAGAAGACCGACGAAAGACCATCAACGGGCAGAAGTCCGATGATGGGTACTAGTCCGATGGCAGGTAGAAGTCTGACATCCGGTAAAAATACTTCGTCGGGCAGAAGACTAATCAAAGTTCATCGATGGGTAGAAGTTCAAAGACTAGTAGAAGTCTGACGACACGCAGAAGTCCGACGTCGAGTAGAAGTAAAGCATCGGGTAAAAAACTGATGAAAGTCCATTAATGGGCAGAAGTTCGATAAGGGGTAGTAGTCCGACGGCAGGCAGAATTCCAACATCGAGTAGAAGTAAAGCATCGCGTAGAAGATCGATGAAAGCCCATCGACGGGCAGAAGTCCGACGACGGGTAGTAGTCTAATGACAGGCAGAAGTCCGACATTGAGTAGAAGTCTAATGAAAGTTTTGCGGGGTAGAATTCCTATATGAAAGAGGTTAAAATAATCCACCAATAATGTATGACCTATCCGAGGTTGCATGTCAGAGCCTTTGCTTGATGACATTAATCTGTGTGGAAAAGGTCGAGAGAATCCACCAAGGATGTGTGACCCATCCGAGGATATATGTCAAAGGTTTTGCTCAATGATATTAACCTGTATGAAAGAGGTTGAGAGAAAGTGTAGCGTTCATAAGAGACACTAGAGTTTTTATGTGGAAACCCCTAAGAAGGGGGAAAAACCATGGGGCTTGGCCCAGTTTGAATGAATCCACTAGTATTTGCATCCGGTTACAAATGAGGCCCTTCCTTGGGATAAGGCCTTGACTTAATGTCACAAATATACATCACATAGAGTGCATTACATAGTGGGAATTACAATAGATGTATTTGTTTTATCGACATGACCATAGTCAATAGAATGGAGGTCAGAAAGACCGTTGTCTGGTGTTGAGGTCAGAAGGACCAAAATAGGTGATGGGGGTCAGAAGGACCGTAGTTGGCAGAAGACCAAGGTCAGAAAGACCATTGTCTGTTGATGGAGGTGGAAGGACCATAGTAGGCGACGGAGGTCAGAAGGAGCATAGTCGGTAGGAGACCAGGGTTAAAAAGACAATTATCTGTTGATGGAGGTCGGAAGGACCATAGTAGGTGATGGAGGTCAGAAGGATCGTAGTTAGCATGAGACTGGGGTCTGAAAGACTGTTGTAGTAGTGTAGTATTTTGGTAGAACTCTTGGCATCATGTGGTGGCCCAGTAGAAGTTCGGGCCTCAGGTGGTGTCCTGGTGGAGCACAAGGCCTCAAGTGGTAGTTCGGCAGAGGTGTGGGCCTTAAGTGATGGTTTGATTGAGCAACAGCACCAGGCGGTGGTATGGCAGAGGTGAGGGCCTCAAGTGGTGGTCCGGTGGAGCAATGACGTCAAGCGATGGTCCAGCTGAGGTGAAGGCCTCAAGTGGTGGTCCAGTAGAGCAGCGACGATGGTCCAGTGGAGGTGAGGGCCTCAAGTGGTGGTCTGGAGGAGCAGCGATTTCAGGCGGTGGTCTGGCGGAGGTGAGGTCCTCAAGTGGTGGTCCGATAGAGCAACGGCATTAGGCGATGGTCCGACGGAGGTGAGGGCCTCAAGTGGTGGTCCGGCGGAGGTGAGGGCCTCAAGTGGTGGTTCAGTGGAGCAACGATGTCAGACGGTGGTCTGGTGGAGGTGAGAGCCTCAAGTGGTGGTCCGACGGAGGTGAGGGTCTCAATTGGTGGTCCGGCGGAGCAACGGCGTCAGGCAGTGGTCCGACGGAGGTGAGGGCCTCAAGTGGTGGTCCGGTAGTGTCGAGGAGGAACTTCTTCCTTCTCTTCCTTCACTTCTTCCTTCTTCTCTTCATGCTTTAGTCCCCCTCTCAAGAGAAATGAGGGGTCTATCTATAGATATTCGTGAGTGGCATAGCTTGTAAATAGGTGAGAGATCAGGGGTAAATAGGGAGTGGTCGGATGGATGGCTGATACTGAATCCCTTGATTGTGCATCGTTCATCAGACAATTGAAGGTTCAAATGATGTCAGAATTTGGTGATCTTGGGCTCATTGGATTTGATTATAAGCACGTCATGTTTGAAAACCATTTTCTAACCCAAATTGTGGTTCAAACCTTCCAACAATGCTGTGGATCCTTGATTTAGACTCATTTAGACTCGGATTGAGTCGAATTTGGTGTCATTGTGTTTGAATTTCCAAGACGTTCAGTTTGACTGTAAGTTTACTGAAATCAGAGTTTGGATGGTCCCAATTTTAGTTTTGGAAGTTTCCAACTTGATTTTGCATCGAGATTCATGCCCGATCAAGATAATTTTTTGAGGATGTATCAGTATTTATTTGTAAAAGAGGTCTTTTATGGTGCGATCTTTTGGTTATATATATGTTTTAAAAAAGAAAGTTCTGATTATTTGTAATCTTTAATGGTTGCAACAATTTACTATCAAAGCCTTAGGTTTTTGTGAGTATTGTTTCTTTCATTAAAAAAATAGTCATTCATCAACAATTCAAGGTCCTAGATTAAGATGAAATATAATATAAGTTGGTGAAAATCTGCCAACTAATCTAGAAGAGATAATTCCAACAACTAGGTGGGTCTCCTCACAAGAGTGTTCTATTGATCTAATTTAGAACAAACTTTATAAAATTTAAGAAAAGATGAATTTGTGAGCATAAAGATATGAGAACAAGAAAAAAAGAATACTTCAAGCCCAGTTTAATCATGAAAAAATGATCCAAAGAAAGTATGTTGTATTAATAAAGGAATTAGATTTAGCTCAATCAGCGTTAAATGGAAGGTTCCCCCCTTCTTCAACTTCCCTTTTTGTCCTTCTTTTCTATTTTGTTTAAGGAGTTCCTATTGGTTAAATGTATGGTGCCTTACTTTTTTATATTTCTTACTCTTCTCATTTATTTTCTTATATATATTGGTTATTTTTTTGTTGAAAAAAGAAGTTTTTGGTTGATAATTTGTGGAATGTAAAACCTGCGGGTTTTCTCTGGCTTGCGAGCTTGCCTCCTTATCCCTTCCCCTTTATTATTTTGTCCCGATCTTTTATCTCTTCTTTTTATCCATGGTTCCTTCCCCATATGTGTCTTTCTTCTCAAAAATTTTGTTTGTTGAAGAGTGTGGTCACGTCGATGTGTCAAGTTTAATGTTTATCTATACAAGTGTCATTTAAGCAATGATCTTGCATTTATATTTTTGTTTTAAAAAAGAATGATCTAATTTTTTGCAATCTTTAATTTAGGTTACATCAATTTAATATTGGAGCCTTCCTTCTTTCTTTTTTTAGAAAATTGGACTTTCATCAGCCAGTCAAGGTCCCAAAATAAGATGGAATAGAATCTACAGTTGATGAAAATCTGTAAACAAAGCTATAAGTGATAATTCCAATAACCATACGAGTTTCATCACAAGAAAGTTCTATTGATCTAATACAAAATGAGCTATACAAAATTTAGGAAAAAATGAATTTATATGCAAAAAGATATGAGAAAGAAAAAAGTCTACTTGAAGCTCAGTTTAGTATAGAAAAAGAAATGATCCAAATAAAGTATGCTGCATCAATAGAAGAATTAGATATTGCTCAATCAAATTAAAATGAAAGTTATGAAACTATCTCTTCAGGGGATGAGGGATCTCTCCATCGGAGTAGAATTAATATAAACAAAGTTTTCAATCCCACTAGCTGTCGTTTGATGTTTCATATTCTCCCCCTATTTATTATTTGATTTTTTCCCTCTTAGGCCTCTATGTGATGCTTCGGTTTCCCCATTTTGCTACTGCCCTTTTGATCACTATTTTTAGTTTTTTTAAAGATTTCTTATTGGATAAAAGTACGGCGCCTTAATTTCCTACAATTAGTACTCTTCTCCTTTATTTTCCTATATGTAGTGTTTTTTTTCCTGTTAGAAAAAATTTTTTGAGTGATAATTTGTTGAATGTAAAACCTTCAGATTTTCTCTTAGCTTGTAAGCTAGCCCCTTTTACCTTCCCCTCTATTATTTCATCTCGGCCTTTTATCTCTTCTCCATCCACGATTCCTACCCCATCTATATCTTTCTTCTCAAAAATTTTGTAAGTTGAAAGGTGTAGTCATGTCGATGTGTCATATTTAGTGTTTATATATAAAAAGTGTCTTTTGAGCTATGATTTTGCTTTTATATTTATGTTTTAAAAAAGAAAGATCTATTTTTTTCCATCTTTAATTTTTGTTGCATCAATTTTGTATGAGTGCCTTAGATTTTTGCGAGTCTTCCTTCTTTCAGTTAATAAAAATGGATATTCATAAACAAGCTGAGGTCCCAAACTAAGATGAAATAGAATCTATAGTTTGTGAAAATCAACCAACTAATCTAGAAGACATAATTCCAACAATCAAATGGGTCTCGTCATAAGAAAGTTCTACTGATCTAATCCATAACTAATTTCAAAAAATTCAGGAAAACAATGAATTTGTGTCCACAAAGATATGAGAAGAAAAGAAAATCTACTTCAAGCTCAATTTAATCAAGAAAAAAATGATCCAAAGAAAGCATGGTGTATTAATGAGGAATTAGATATAAGCTCAACCAGGTTTAAATGGAAGTTCTGAAGCTATCTCATCAAAGGATGAGATATCTCCACTGGAGGAGAATTGATGCATACAAAGTTTTGGGTTCCTCCACTTGGCCGCCATTTGATGCTTTAGTTTTTCCCCCTCTTGATAATTCGGTCCCCCCCCCCCCCCCTCTCCCCGGCCTCCGTGTGATGCTTCAGTTTCCCCCTTTTGCAACTACCCTTTTGGTCCCTGTTTTCGATTTTCTTATGTAGTTCCTATTGGATAAATGTATGGTGCCTAACTTCTTATATTTATTACACTTTTCATTTATTTTCTTATATATTGCGGTTATTTTTGAAAGTTTGTTAGGGATGTTAAGCCCTATAGAACTGGCCCAAGCTAACCAAGAGGGGGGGGGGGGGTGAATTGGTATTTTAAAATTTCTTTTCACAAAGAATAAAAATTACATAAACCAAAATCACACCACAAAAATAAATGCGGAATTAAAAGTGCGGAAGCAAGAAATAGAAACACAGAAATTTATAGTGGTTCGGTCAACTCGACCTACGTCCACTTCTTGGAGGCACCCTCCAAGTATTGCACTACAAAACATGACTCTCCTTTAGCCCCCACGGCTAGGCGAAGAAGCCCTTACAAGAACCTCCTTTTTGCCACCCCGACAAGGAAGAGAACCTACCTCCTTTTGCTTCCTCCTGAAGCTGGCAGAGAACCACAACCAAAATCTAACTCCTTACCTCTACCGACCCTTCCATGGACGAGAAACTCTAGACGAAGAAGAAGCAGAGCGATCCTTGAAGCAACCCTTGTGAATCCCCTCACAAGCTCCCCCTCACAAGATCCTCTCTCTCTCTCTCTCTCTCTCTCTCTCTCTCTCTCTCTCTCTCTCTCTTTCTCTCCTCAAGGCCTTCTCAGGTCAAGGCAGCAGCCAAAGGTCTTTAAAACGTTGAACATGAGCTCTTAAATAGAAGAGCTTCAAAGGAGCTCATTAATTATAAGTTGCCGACTTTATCGTCCAGGCCGATATGGACATCGGCCTGGCCGATCAGTACAAAACTCAGAAGATCAGCCAGAGCATCACCCTGAATACACTCCTGGACGATTGAAATTTGAATTGATCGTCCAGGCCGATCTCACGATCATCCTGGCCGATCAGTTCAAATCAGAGGAAAATCGTCCTGAGAATAGCCTTGGATACGAGCTGCCCGATATTTATCGTCCTGAAGTAACTTAAGGTTTTTGACTGGATCGTCCTGGCCGATCCTGTGATCATCCAGAATGATATGATCATATCAATCATCCTTAATTACTCCCTTGATTTTCTGATCAATTAAGGCATAATTTGTGAATATCGTCCAGGCCGATCAATGATCGTCCTGGCCGATAATTTAATAATACAGTATACCTTAATTGTCTATGGCGGCTACTTCTTTCTGTTTTGAGCTTATCGTCCTGACTGATACACGTATCATCCAGGCTGATATGTTAATGACGGCTGCCTTAATTAAGAATTCTTATTTAGCCTTTCTATTTTAAGCCTGATCGTCCAGGACGATGTAAAATATCGTCCTGGCCGATATGAGCAAAAACAGAAATTCTAAATCTCTCAAGTGTGTGTGTGTAGGGTTACTTAGCATCAGTCTCTTTGACCATTACAAGTAGACTCAAGAATAGAAAAAACAAAAGTACAGACTGACTCAACTCTAAACCTACGCAATCCTGAATTGGCTTCGTCTTGTTCGTCCGATCTTCGATTCCTGAAACATTAGAAGCAACAAGCAGTACAAGAGAAATAGTGTTTATCAATCATCAAAACATAAGCCATGAAAATAGATGTGCAACAATCTCCCCCTTTTTTATGATGGCAAACCACTACGAAAACAATTAGTAGTAAGAGTTCAAGATCGACAAAAAGGAACCTCACAAACCTCTCCCCCTTTTGACATATCAAAAAGGAGGGAATAAAAGACAAATAGCAAATGAATTTTTTTTTTTAAACCAAGGCATGAAAATGATATAGTATTCCATGTGATTGATTTAAAAAACTTGTGAGTTAATGAGTTAATAATCTCATTAATCCATAGAATAGTAGAATATCCGTTCATGGTTTACCCTTAGCTCAAACGTTTTCTTAGGGTAGAATCGTCTTTTGAAATCAATGACCTAACTCAAATAATTGATTGGATATGAGAAAAAGAATCCACCCATCACTTGTCTTAAGAAAAAAAATCTTTATAAAATAATGAAGTAAAGTAAATTTGTCACGATCGCAAGATAATCGAAATCAAGCCTTTGAGAACCAAAACTTCTAAGTTCTAAAAGATTTAAAAAGGGAGAATAGCTTGCTTTTGAGTGGGCTCATTTTATGCCTCTTGTCAATTTAGTGGCGCTTTGCGCATCTTTTTATAGATTTTTCAATTTTTGGCGTCTTTGCGCTTCTTTTGTTGGCATCATTGGCCAAATTTTGTTATTTTTTTTGCAAGCTAAATTCTCTTTTATAATCCTTTAAAAAATCTTAGTTGTGAATATATCTTCTCAGATATTAGAGAATAGGAGCTCTCTCTCTAACATAAGGAAGAATTACCACAAGCAGAATTAATAATCAAAGACAAGAGTAACGAGGGATCTTGATGTGACAAAAAGACTTTAATCATTATAAATACAAAATAGATTTGCTTAAGCAAGCTTAAGAAAAGATCTCAATTTCATAAACAATCTTTAATTTGAGATAGACTTTTGATTAGAAAAGAAAACTATGCCACTAAAATAGGTTAGAGAAAGAGACACAATCACAAAATATTCCTACAATCTAAGAGATTAAGTAGATGAAAACACATTGACTACAAATTTTCAAAAAACAAGGACAAGGAATATAATACCATATCAACGATGATTTTGAAAACTAAGTAAAAAGAGACAAAAGAAAAATAAAACACACTAAAAAGTCAAAACAACAAAAAAGCAAAAGAAAATAGCTAAAAGTTTCATGCTATCATTGAGTCCTTATCTAATGGAGCACTAGAAGTCATGGGAGTGTTAATTGGCTTAGCTTTGTCCATCTCATATTTCTTCAAAATGTCCTTTATGTATTTTGTTCGATTTAAAAAGTTCCATCCTCCAATTGTTTTATGCTAAACCCCAAAAAGTAGGACAACTCTCCCATCAAACTCATCTCAAACTCTCTACTCATTGTTTTAGAGAAATCATCACATAATTTTTTATTAGAAGATCCAAAGAGTATATCATCCACATAAATTTGAACAATGAGTAAATCATCTCCAACTCTCCGAAGAAAAAGGGTGGTGTCTACGCTCCCTTTGACAAACTCTCTCTCTAGTAAGAATGTGCTAAGCCTCTCATACCAAGCTCTTGGTGCCTGCTTTAAACCATACAAAGCCTTTTTTAATTTAAACACATAAATTGGAAATTGGGAGCTCTCAAAACCTGGAGGTTGTTCTACAAAAACATCTTCTTTTATTTTCCCATTTAAAAAGGCACTCTTGACATCCATTTGAAAAAGCTTAAATCCTTTCTAACAGGCAAAGGCTAATAGCACTCTGATGGCTTCCAATCTAGCTACAGGGGCAAAGGTCTCCTCAAAGTCTATCCCTTCTATTTGATTGTACCCCTTAGCCACCAATCTTGCTTTATTCCTCACCACCACTCCTGGATCATTCACCTTGTTCTTAAAGACCCACTTTGTCCCAACTACACTTTGTCCCAACTACACTTTGTCCCTTAGATCTTTCCATAAGCTCCCAAACATCATTCATAATAAATTGATTCAATTCTTCTTGCATTGCTAAAATCCAAAACTCATTAGAAAGGGCTTGGTTAATGGTGGTGGGTTCAGTCATAGAGATAAAGGCAGAGTGGTTCACCTCCTTCCTAAGTCCATGTCTAGTCTTAACTCCATTAGAAGGGTCTCCTAAGATCAAATCCTTGGGGTGACTAGTAGAGTATCTTCAATCTCTAGGCAAAGTGTGTGAAGGTTCTCCCCTTTCATCAAAATTTTCTACTCCTCGGGTGACTTTTTCTACTCCTTCATTACTTAGGTGCTCAATCCCCTTCCCCAAATTTTCTACTCCACTTGCAATCTCTCCAACATCATCATCTTCTACTCCATGTTTCTTAGGATCAGACTCATCAAAAACTACATGGGTTGTCTCTTCCACCATCAAAGTTTTTTTGTTAAACACCCTAAAAAACTTCCCAACACTAGAATATCCCAAGAATACTCCTTCATCAGATTTAGGATGAAATTTTCCCAAGTGAGACTTCCCATTGTTGTGTATGAAAACCTTACAACCAAAGACGTGAAGGTGGGAAAATTGGGTGTCCTACCCTTAAGGATCTCATAGGGTGTCTTCTCTAATTTGGCTCTAACATTCATCCTATTCAACACATAACAAGCTGTGTTAGCCACTTCAGCCCAAAAGTATTTTGGAAGTGAATACTCAGCAAGCATGGCTCTAGCGGCTTCCACCAAGGTCCGGTTCTTCCTTTCAGCTACCCCGTTCTGCTAAGGGGTCCTAGGGGCTAAAAAATTATGGCTAATCCCCTTGTCCTCACAAAGATCTCCAAATCTTTCATTTTTAAACTCTCCCCCATGATCACTATGGATGGTCAAAATCTCACAACCTAGCTTTTTCTGAATCCAAGTAGAAAATATTTTAAACTCCTCAAAAGACTCATTTTTATGTGAAAGAAATCTAGTCCAAGTGAACCTCGAGTAGTCATCAACAATCACAAAACCATAGACTTTCCCTCCCAAGCTGGCAGTGCTAATGGGTCAAAACAAATCCATGTGAAGGACTTCTAAAGGTCTAGAGGTGCTAATGTACTTAATGGGGTGAAAGGTGGAGTGGACTTGCTTTCCTAATTGACAGGCATCACAAAGGTGGTCTTTTGAAAACTTAAGTTTGGGGACACCTCTAACTAGGTCCTTTTGGGTCACTTTCCTAAGGGTTTTCATACTTGCATGAAAAAGCCTCCAGTGCCACAACCAAGAATCATTAATCACAGTTTTTAAGCAAAAATAAGCAGCACATTCAATGTTATTTAAATCAAGCATGTAGACGTTGTTGATCCTCTTTCCCTGCAAAATAGTGTTGTTACTTAAACATATAATGCATGAATTTGCAAAGAATTGCACGATGAAGCCTTTATCACAGAATTGACTGATGCTGAGCAAGTTGTGCTTCAATCTATCTACAAGCAAAACATTTTCAATTATAAGGTTCTTGGAATTACCAATTATACCTACTCCTACCACCTTCTTGGTGGTGTTTTCTCCAAGAGTAACCTTGCCTCCAGTATTGGACTCTAGTACAACAAACTGGCTGGCATCACCAGTCATATGTCGAGAGCATCCACTATCTAGGTACCATAAACTCTCACGAGGTCTTTTGTGAGAGCTCTGATACCAAGGTTTGTGAGGTTCCTTTTTGTCGATCCTGAACTCTTACTACTAATTATTTTCGTAGTGGTTTGCCATCATCAAAAAGGGGGAGATTGTTGCAAATCTAATTTCATGGCTTATGTTTTGATGATTGACAAACACTATTTCTCTTGTACTGCTTGTTGCTTCTAATGTTTCAGGAATCGAAGATCGGACGAACAAGATGAAGCCAATTCAGGATTGCGTAGGTTTAGGGTTGAGTCAGTCTGTACTTTTATTTTTCTATTCTTGAGTCTACTTGTAATGGTCAAAGAGACTGATGCAAAGTAACCCTACACACACACACACTTGAGAGATTTAGAATTTCTATTTTTGCTCATATCGGCCAGGACGATAATTTACATCGTCTTGGACGATCAGGCTTAAAACAGAAAGGCTAAATAAGGATTCTTAATTAGGGCAGCCGTCATTAATATATCGGCCTGGACGATACGTGTATCGGCCAGGACGATAAGCTCAAAACAGAAAGAAGTAGCCGCCATAAATAATTAAGGTATACTGTATTTTTAAATTATCGGCCAGGACCATCATTGATCGGCCTGGACGATATTCACAAATTATGCCTTAATTGATCAGGAAATCAAGGGTGTAATTAAGGATGATTGATACGATCATATCGTCCTGGACGATCGCAGGATCGGCCAGGACGATCCAGTCAAAAACCTTAACTTACTTCATGACGATAAATATCGGCCAGCTCGTATCCAGGGATATTCTCAGGATGATTTTCCTCTGATTTGAACTGATGGGTCAGGACGATCGTGAGATCGGCTTGGACGATCAAGCTAGATTTCAATCATCCAGGAGTGTATTCAGGGTGATGCTCTGGTCGATCTTCTGAGTTTTGTACTTATCGGCCAGGCCGATGTCCATATCGGCCTGGACGATAAAGTCAGCAACTTACAATTAATGAGCTCCTTTGAAGCTCTTCTATTTAAGAGCTCATGTTCAACATTTTAAAGACCTTTGGCTG
This sequence comes from Dendrobium nobile, assembly GCA_022539455.1. Taxonomy (NCBI): domain Eukaryota; kingdom Viridiplantae; phylum Streptophyta; class Magnoliopsida; order Asparagales; family Orchidaceae; genus Dendrobium; species Dendrobium nobile. Next base: position 14,025,454 of record CM039725.1, read on the forward strand.
CTATCTTGACCTGAGAAGGCCTTGAGGAGAGAGAGAGAGAGAGAGAGAGAGAGAGAGAGAGAGAGAGAGAGAGAGAGAGAGAGGATCTTGTGAGGGGGAGCTTGTGAGGGGATTCACAAGGGTTGCTTCAAGGATCGCTCTGCTTCTTCTTCGTCTAGAGTTTCTCGTCAGTGGAAGGGTCGGTAGAGGTAAGGAGTTAGCTTTTGGTTGTGGTTCTCTGCCAGCTTCAGGAGGAAGCAAAAGGAGGTAGGTTCTCTTCCTTGTCGGGGTGGCAAAAAGGAGGTTCTTGTAAGGGCTTCTTCGCCTAGCCGTGGGGGCTAAATGAGAGTCATGTTTTGTAGTGCAATACTTGGAGGGTGCCTCCAAGGAGTGGACGTAGGTCGAGTTGACCGAACCACTATAAATTTCTGTGCTTCTATTTCTTGCTTCCGCACTTTTAATTCCGCATTTATTTTTGTGGTGTGATTTTGGTTTATGTAATTTTTATTCTTTGTGAAAAGAAATTTTAAAATACCAATTCACCCCCCCTCTTGGTTAGCTTGGGCTAGTTCTATAGGGCTTATGTTTTGATCATTGACAAACACTATTTCTTTTGTATACTTGTTGCTTCTAATGTTTCATGAATCGAAGATCGGACGAACAAGACGAAGCCAATTCAGGAATGCGTAGGTTTAGAGTTGAGTCAGTCTGTACTTTTGTTTTTCTATTCTTGAGTCTACTTGTAATGGTCAAAGAGACTGATGCTAAGTAACCCTACACACACACACTTGAGAGATTTAGAATTTCTGTTTTTGCTCATATCGGCCAGGACGATATTTTACATCGTCCTGGACGATCAGGCTTAAAATAGAAAGGCTAAATAAGAATTCTTAATTAAGGCAGCCGTCATTAACATATCAGCCTGGACGATACGTGTATCAGCCAGGACGATAAGCTCAAAACAGAAAGAAGTAGCCGCCATAGACAATTAAGGTATACTGTATTATTAAATTATCGGCCAGGACGATCATTGATCGGCCTGGACTATATTCACAAATTATGCCTTAATTGATATGGAAATTAAGGGAGTAATTAAGGATGATTGATACGATCATATCGTTCTGGATGATCACAGGATCGGCCAGGACAATCCAGTCAAAAACCTTAAGTTACTTCAGGACGATAAATATCGAGCAGCTCGTATCCAAGGCTATTCTCAGGACGATTTTCCTCTGATTTGAACTGATCGGCCAGGATGATCGTGAGATCGGCCTAGACGATCAATTCAAATTTCAATCATCCAGGAGTGTATTCAGGGTGATGCTCTGGCCGATCTTCTGAGTTTTGTACTGATCGGCCAGGCCGATGTCCATATCGGCCTGGATGATAAAGTCGGCAACTTACAATTAATGAGCTCCTTTGAAGCTCTTCTATTTAAGAGCTCATGTTCAAGGTTTTAAAGACCTTTGGCTGCTGCCTTGACCTGAGAAGGCCTTGAGAGAGAGAGAGAGAGAGAGAGAGAGAGAGAGAGAGAGAGAGAGAGAGAGAGAGAGAGAGAGAGAGAGAGAGAGAGAGAGAGGATCTTCTGAGGGGGAGCTTGTGAGGGGATTCACAAGGGTTGCTTCAAGGATCGCTCTGCTTCTTCTTCGTCTAGAGTTTCTCGTCCGTGGAAGGGTCGGTAGAGGTAAGGAGTTAGCTTTTGGTTGTGGTTCTCTGCCAGCTGCAGGAGGAAGCAAAAGGAGGTAGGTTCTCTGCCTTGCTGGGGTGGCAAAAAGGAGGTTCTTGTAAGGGTTCTCCACCAAGCCATGGGGGCTAAAGGAGAGTCACGTTTTGTAGTGCAATACTTGGAGGGTGCCTCCAAGGAGTGGACATAGGTCGAGTTGACCGAACCACTATAAATTTCTGTGTTTATATTTCTTGCTTCCGCACTTTTAATTCTGCATTTATTTTTGTGGTGTGATTTTGGTTTATGCAATTTTTATTCTTTGTGAAAAGAAATTTTAAAATACCAATTCACCCCCCCTCTTGGTTAGCTTGGGCTATTGAGTCTAGTAAATAGGTTGTTAGACCTAAGTTAATGTCCCAAGGCTACCAAAAGGGGGGGGGGGGGGGTGAATTGGTATTTTAAAAATTTAAGCCCTCTTTGAAAATGTGTTGAACCGAAATGAAAACTTTAATTAAGTTTTTATAGAAAACGTTTTTCAACCACAGAGTTTTTAAACAAAAGAAAAATGCTGAAAATAAAAAGCAGTAAAGTAAATGACACAAGATTTAAAGTGGTTCGTTCTAAACCTGACCTACATCCACTCCCTAGAGGCACCCTCTGAGTATTGCACTAATACCAATAGTGACTCTCCTTTTGCACCCACAGCAAGGCGGAGAAGCCTTTACAAACACACTTTTCACCACTACTCGGTGCGGTAGAGAACTGTTATCCTTTTACACAATCCACAGTATTGGCAGAGAACCGTCCGTCCTTTCACACTCTCTTAGTGTGGGCAGAGAACCCTTCGTCCTTTCACACTCTCCTAGTGTGGGCAGAGAACCCTTCGGCTGTTCACACTCTCCAAGTGTCGGCAGCGAACCCTTCGACTGTTCACACTCTCCAAGTGTCGGTAGCGAACCCTTCAGCTGTTCACACTCTCCAAGTGTCGGCAGTGAACCGGATCTCCTTGATAGATCTTCTCACAAGAAATCTAGAAGGAAGAAAGAAAAGAGTGAAGTAATCCAAATTCACAAGTAGAGATTCTTACCTTTAAACACCAAGTGAAGCCTTCACGCTCCAGTGGTAGGAATCCTCCTTTGAATGCTCTCTCACACTCTCTCCTTTACTTTTCTCTCAATAGCCACGAAGATCAAATGACAAAAAGATTGGGTAGTAGTCTAATTTGGACTATTTATACAAAAGATAAGAAAAACCACCCAAAAACTGCAAGTTTTCAATTCTGTACGTAGTGGATCGTCCCGTACGATCGTGGATCGTCCTGGACGATATTACTTAAAAAGCCTTGAAATGAACCTGTTTGAATATGTGTACGAAATGTTTTTGTACAAGCTGATCGTCCCGTACGAACCAAGTTCATCCGGTACGAACGGTTATTACAATGTCGGTTCCAAAAACTACAGAAAAACCGTCCTAAGTCGGTTGTATCGTCTGGACGAAAAATTATTCGTCTGGACGAAAATTTATTCGTCCGGACGAAAATCTTACAGAAACCAAATCATCCTGGACGATATTTAATTTCGTCTAGAAGAAATTCTTACAGAGAGCAAATCATTTTCTGATGATAATTAATTTCGTTTGGACGAAATTCTTACAGAGAGCAAATCGTCCCGGACGATATTTAATTTTGTCCCGGATGAATGGGACTTAGAAAAATTTTTCTTGCCAGTTCCTATTCGTTCCATGTGATCTTCATAGGAGATAACTGTCAGATCATCCCGTACAAACTTATATCGTCCCGTACGATCAGTTTAAATTTTATATGATCTTCTTATGTGTATGTGTGTATGTTTTTATTCACTCAATTACAATCACTCCCTCTCAATTAAAAAGATAATTTTAAGCTTCAAAAACCAAAGGTATTTCTTGCTGAATTTGATTTGAAGACTTTATATTTGAGAGTATGATTCACCTGAAATGTTAGTATACACAAGAGAAAATACAAATCTTCTAAAATTGTTAGGAGATAACTACACATTTGAACAATAATGTTTGGAATCATCAAAACTATACAAGTTACAAAAATATAAAACATGCAAATAGCAACTATCTTAACAATCTCCCCCTTTTTGATGATGGAAAAATAATTATTATTTGTATGATTTTAATTTACAAAAATCTCCTAAACTCCCCCTGAAATGATGTATACATGAAAATAAGGAGGCATTTTGAACTAAAGAATACAATTTTTGTTTTTAAAATTTTTTTTTTTGACAAAAAATAAAAAATACAAGACAATACTAATAACAAAAGCCAAATGATTTTTTTTTAACAAAAAATAAAAAATACAAGACAATACTAATAACAAAAGCCAAATGACACAACATCAAAATACAAACATACAAACTCAATAATTTCTTCCCCTTTTTGACAACAACAAAAAGTTAAGAAGAAATAAAAAAGAAATGTATGTAATTATATGAAATCCATTTGAAAATTTAATCTAAAGAGTGATTGACATGAGGTATGCAATCTAAAATTAATAACATTAGGTAAATCATAGAAATTCATAGAATTTAAGAAGTGATATAACATTGTAAGTAAGAAGAATTTATCAAAGACATGATTCAATTTAAACATTTGAGATAAAAAAAATCATTACAAGAGAGATAAATAAAAATTCTATATTTCAAAGTTCAATAGAAATATAAATGAACATAAGATCAATTTAAATTAAGAGATTGAAAGAATCTGGAAAGAAGAGAATTACCACATGTGGCGCTTTGCGCATCTTTTTCAATTATTTGGCACATTTTTGTGCATCTTTTTACATTGGGCTTATTTTATACATCTTTTTCACATTTGCGAACCTTTGCGATTCCTTTTGATTTTTGTACTTTTTGTATAATTTTCAAGAGTAATTGATATCAATTCTTTCCAAGATCAATAATCTAAATTTCAAATTTTTCTAAGTGCATAAATATCACTTGAACAAAGAAATACAAAATAAGAAAACATCTTAATTACAATAAAAATATTAAATTTAATGTAGTCTAAATGAATAGACATGAAATTAAAAAATTCTAATTATAACAAGTTATAAACAAATTTTAAATGTAGAAAAACTAAATTTTCTAATGAAATTAATCTCAAATTACAATCTAATTTAAGCACAATTAAGATTAAAAAGACTAATGAAATTCATAAAAACTAAACACATTTCAAAAATAATCCAAATTTAAAGCAAATACAACATATATTGATATTAATGAAAAAGATTACAAAATCACTTCATAATATCAATACTAAAATAAAAAGGAAAAAAACACTGAGCTTTTAACACAGCTAAAACAAACTAAAAACAAACACTAATACAACAAACATCTAGAAAATCATCACTCAAATTTCTATTTTTCTTCTGGAGGAGGAGGAATGCCACCAAATAAGTTGAAGTAGGAAGTCATCAACATTACATTGGTATTAATTTCATGAACTTCATTTCTTATACTACCAATGTCCTGTTGCTGCTGCTGAAGTTGACCATCAATTTGATCAAATCGTTGATCAAAATGAGTCTCAAGTCTATCAAATTTCTCAATCAAATTTTTATAATTTGATTGAGGTGCAGATGTTTGTTCTCCTTCTTCTTCTTCTTCTTCAAAAGCACTGGCAGGTGCTTTCTCTTTTTGCTCCTTGAAGATTGCTCTAAAAGAAGCATCATTGTAGTAGACCGGCTCCTCATATTCTTCATCAGTGTGCACTAAATTGTATTTCTTTTCCAAAATAAATGTAATCAAGTGACCCAATGAAATATTCCTTTTTCTTTTCTGATCAGCATGTCCAATTTCAGAAAGTCCATAAAGATGGTCTAAGATAAGTAGGGCTTCATCAATAGGACTATTATTCATAATCAAAAAAGTCACAACATAAAGGAGTGTAGTAAAGTTGATCATATCACCAGCTTTTGGAATAATAGAAGATCTAAGAATGTAATAGATGATTCGAGCATTTTTGGTCATTCTAGAAACTCTAGCAATATGATAATCTAGGCTATTTCCTATAATCACCCTATTGATTTGAAACCACTTGAAGGTGTTATCGTTCATAAGAGTGTGGGCTCTAGAACCTTCAGTTCTTAAGTTAAGAAAAACACCTAAGTCATGCTTAGTGATTTCAACTTTTTGTTTAAACACATAAGAACTGACATAAGAGTGATCGGAGTTGAAACTCATATTGACTAGGAAGTAAAGGAAGGTTTGTTTGTTGTAGAGGTGGATGAGACTTAGGATAAATCCAAACTGAGTGGAAGCGAAAAGGTGCATTACCTGAAGTTTATTTCACTCTGGATCAGAATGTGAGAAGGAGTGATTTTCGCAGAGGAAAATCGAGAAAAGGATTCCTCATTTGCTTTTGAAAGAAAGTTGTCGGAAGAATTCATATGGGGTTTTTTTACTAACACCTTTTGTCTCTTGCTAGAGGAGGCCATTGTTGATCGAAAGAGATTGAAAGAGATGTTTGGAAATGTGATTGTTGAGTTAGAAAACCATCTCATTTAAAGAAAACGATACGTTCGTCCTGGATGAAAAATGTTCGTCCTGGACGAAAATTATCATTCGTCTGGACGAAACAATTTCGTACAGACAATTAAATTCGTCCAAAATGTAACGGCTTTTCGTAATCAACACAATTTACGATACGTCCTTTCATACAGACTTTTTGACTTGACCGATCGTACAGATGAAAAAATATCATACAGACGATCAAAAGTTAATTCGTTTTAATGTCAGTTGAAAACCGTCCCCTGCTATGAATCGACGTCTGTTCGTCTGGATGAACCAAAAGTTCGTACGGACGAAGTTCACAATTTAAATTGCCTTATCCATTCAACTGCTGCATTCAATCGTCCTGACGTTTGAGAGAAAAAAAATTTCGTCCTGGATGATCATTCAGATCGTACAGACGAACTACATTAAAAACTGCTCTCAAGACGGTTAGAATTCTCACAAACTGAATTTTACACACATCGTCCCGTACAAAAAATTTCGTCCCGGACAATTTCCACATTTTTGGATTTTTTTAATTTTTATTAAAGAAAATCAAACAAAACACAAATCACAATACACTATGACAAATGCACAGACTCTAAAAATAAAATCACTCAAAACACAAAACAAAAAAAAATCACAAAAAACAAAAATCATAAAAACATAAACTATGAAAACATAAATATCAATGTTGCAAAAACATTTTTATTTAAACATTCAAATCAATTACACCAAGCCTTGTTCTTAATGTACTGAAAGTATCAAAGGCTAAAGGTTTTGTAAAAATGTCTGCAAGTTGATTTTTAGTTGAAACATGAGTAAGTTCAATTTCTCCCTTGGATACATGATCCCTTATGAAATGATGCCTTATGTCAATGTATTTGGTTCTAGAATGTTGAATAGGATTTTTGGAAATGCAAATAGCACTAGTATTATCACAATAAATTGGAATAGTGCCTATAGTTAATCATAAATCAATCAACTGTTGTTTTAACCAAAGTACTTGTGCCACACAACTTCCTAATGCAATGTATTCTACTTCTGCAGTAGATAGGGCCACTGAATTTTGTTTTCTACTAGACCATGAAACTAATGAATTTCCAATGAATTGACATGTTCCAGAAGTGCTTTTCCTATCCACTCTACAGCCTGCAAAGTCAAAATCTGAATAACCAATAATTTTAAATGAAGAGCTAAACTTAGGATACCAAATTCCTAAGTTCTGAGTTCCTAGTAAGTATCTTAATATCCTTTTCACTGTTGTCAAAAGTGATTCTTTTGGATCTGATTGAAATCTAGCACATAAGCAAACACTGAACATAATATCTGGTCGGCTAGCAGTCAAATAATGTAAAGATCCAATAATCCCTCTAAATTTCTTTTGATCAACAGATTTTCCCTTAATGTCCTTATCCAACTGAACTGAGGAACTCATTGGTGTACTAACAGGTTTAGCATTGTCCATTTCATATTTTTTGAGGATGTTCTTTACATATTTAGTTTGACTAAGAAATGTACTTTCCTCAAGTTGCTTAATGCTAAAACCTAGAAAGTAATTTAAATCTCCCATTAGACTCATTTCAAATTCACTACTCATTATTTTAGAAAAATCATCATAAAGATTTTTATTTGAAGATCCAAAAATGATATCATCTACATAAATTTGAACAATGAGTATATTCTTTCCAGATTTCTTTAAAAAAAGAGTTGTATCCACACTTCCTTTTTCAAAAGATCTTTCAAGTAGGAAGGTGCTCAACCTCTCATACCAAGCCCTAGGTGCCTGTTTCAATCCATATAATACCTTTTTTAATTTGAAAACATGATTTGAGTATTTAGAATTTTCAAAACCTGGAGGTTGTTCTACAAAAATATCTTCTTCAATTACCCGATTTAAAAAGGCACGTTTGACGTCCATTTGAAACAATTTAAATCCTTTAAAACAGGCAAACGCAATTAAAACCCTAATTGCTCCAAGTCTAGCTACAAGGGCAAAAGTCTCCTCAAAATCAATTCCTTCAATTTGATTATACCCCTTAGCAACTAATCTAGCCTTATTTTTAATGACTACTCCTGAGTCATTCATTTTATTTTTGAACACCCACTTGGTTCCAACAACACTTTGATCTTTTGGCCTTGAAGTTAATTCCCAAACTTTATTTCTTACAAATTAATTCAACTCTTCTTGCATGGCCAATATCCAAAATTCATCAGAAAGTGCTTGATCAACATTAGTGGGTTCTATAGTTGAAATAAAGGCTGAATGATTGACTTTCTTGTTTAATCCACGCCTAGTTCTAACACCCTCACTAGGTTCACCTATAATCAATTCCCTTGGGTGGTTTTTAGAAAATCTCAAATCTCTAGGCAAAGGGTTTTCTGTTTCCAAATTCTCTTCCACATTTTCTTCCAAATTTATTTTATCAATCTTTTGAGAGTTTTTCTCAATCTCATCTTCAACAACATCTAGCTCTTCCAAATTTCCAGATTCATCAAATACAACATGTGTGGTTTCTTCAATGACCAAAGTTCTTTTGTTGAATATCCTATAAGATTTTCCAACACTTGAATATCAACAAAAATTCCTTCATCTGATTTTGGATCAAATTTTCCTAAGGCAGATTTTCCATTATTATGAATGAACACCTTGCAACCAAAAACATGCAAATGAGATAAATTTGGTGTTCTACCTTTTAGCAACTCATAGGGTGTTTTATTTAAATTCGATCTCACATTCACCCTATTCAGAACATAACATGCAATGCTAACTGCCTCAGCCCAAAAATATCTAGAAAGTGAGTATTCTGCCAACATTGCTCGGGCGGCTTCTATTAAAGTTCTGTTTTTCCTTTCAACTACCCCATTTTGTTGAGGGGTTCTAAGTGCAGAAAAATTGTGATCAATCTCTTTTTCTTTACAAAAATTTTCAAATCTTTCATTTTCAAATTCTCCTCCATGATCACTTTGTATATAAATGATTTCACACACTAATTTTCTTTGAATCCAAGTCGAAAAATTTCTAAATTCCTCAAACAATTCATTCTTATGAAAAGAAATCTAACCCAAGTGAATCTTGAGAAATCATCCACTATAACAAATCTGTATACCTTCCCTTCTAGACTTACAGTTCCTACTGGTCCAAAAAGATTCATGTGAAGAATTTCTAATAGTTTACTAGTCCTAAGATCCTTATTAGACTTAAAAGAGGATTTTACTTGTTTTCCTAATTGACATGCATCACAAAGGTGGTCCTTAGTAAAGTCTAGTTTTGGTATACCTCTCACTAAGTTCTTTTGGGTAATTCTCCTAAGGTTTTTCATACTAGAATGACAAAGTCTCCTATGCCAAAGCCATGATTCATCAGAAACAATTTTCAAACAAAAAGCAGTAGGAGATTGAATACAATTTAAATCTAGCATGTAAACATTGTTTACCCTTTTTCCATTTAAAACTTCTTTCCCATTTAGGCTTAATATGCAGCTAGTAGGTAAAAATTTTACATTATAGCCCTTATTACATAGCTGACTTATACTTAGCAAATTATGTTTTAAGCCTTCAACTAATAACACATTGTCTATGAAAAAGTTTTTAAAATTTCCAATCATACCTGATCCAACCACTTTCTTTGTGGTATTTTCTCCAAGTGTAACCTTGCCTCCACTCTTGGCTTCCAGCGTTATAAATTGAGCAGTATCTCCAGTCATATGCTTTGAACATCCGCTGTCCAGGTACCATATGCTCCCACGAGGTCTTGTGTGAGATCAACCCTCTTCTTGATCTGATTGATCAACATTATCTACCATCAAGTAAAGATTGGTGACTTCTTCTTCTTTTTCAGTCTCAGATGAGTCTGAAGCTGAGTCCGCCCAGAAAGCTCTTTGAAACTTCTTCTTGCCCTTCTTTACAATTGGTTTCTCCTCTACCTTCTCCTTGCTAGGAGTGGCTTTGAGTTTTGGGTAATCAGTCTTGATATGACCTGGTTTCCTGCATTCATAAAAAATCACTTCATTAGAAACATTGCCATTTTTGTTAAACTTATCTCTATTCCATTGCTGGCTTCTCTTTTACTTCCTCTTTAAAAACTTCTGAATTTTCTAGTCATTAATGCAATATCATCTTCATCCTCAAGTTATGAGTGTTCACTCTCTAACTCTTCCACTTTTAGTGTAATATTCTTCTCCTTTCGTGATTCACCTGCATCAATCTTTCTTTGACTTACTCCTTGCTCATAAGCAATGAGTGAACCAAGAAGATTGTCAATAGAATAAATGTTTAGATCTTTAGACTCTGTAATTGTAATAATTTTAGCATCATAAGCAGTAGGTAAACAACGAAGAATCTTATTAACCATTTCAGCATTAGTTAATTCCCTACCAAGTGCATGCAAAGAAGTGACAATTTGTGTGAATCTTGTGTACATGTCAGAAATAGATTCATTAGGTTTCATGCTAAACAACTCATAGTCATGTAACAAGATATTGAGTCTTGATTGTTTAACCTCATTAGTCCCTTCATAAGTTATACAAAGTCTATCACATATGTCCTTTCCACTTTTGCAAGTGGAAACCCGCATGTAGTCTTCAGATTTTAAAGCACAAAAGAAGCTATTTAAACATTTGGCATTTAGTTATGCTAAGTCACGTTCTTCTATAGTCCAATCTGTAAAAGGTGTTTCTACCCTAACTCCATCAACTAATCTAGTTGGTTTTGTGTAACCTTCTTGGACTAAAATCCACATATGATAATCAAGTGACTGTAAGAAAGTGGACATGCGTGTTTTCCAAAAATCAAAAGGTATATTGTCAAACAGTGGAGGTCTACTAATAGAGTAACCCTTAGGTGTATTTCAGTTTCTGAATGTAGCCATCTATGTTAATCAAAAAGTAGTTTAAACTTATGATTTTGAAATAAAGCTTTGATACCACTTGTTGAGTCTAGTAAATAGGTTGTTAGACCTAAGTTAATGTCCCAAGGCTACCAAGAGAGGGGGGGGTGAATTGGTATTTTAAAAATTTAAGCCCTCTTTGAAAATGTATTGAACCAAAATAAAAACTTTAATTAAGTTTTTATAGAAAATGTTTTTCAACCACAGAGTTTTTAAACAAAAAAAAATGCAAAAAATAAAAAGCAATAAAGTAAATGACACAAGATTTATAGTGGTTCGGTCTAAACTAGACCTACATCCACTCCCTAGAGCCACCCTCTGAGTATTGCACTAATACCAATAGTGACTCTCCTTTTGCACCCACAACAAGGTGGAGAAGCCTTTACAAACACTCTTTTCACCACTACCCGGTGCGGCAGAGAACCGTCGTCCTTTTACACAATCCACAGTGTTGGCAGAGATTCGTCCGTCCTTTCACACTCTCCAAGTGTGGGCAGAGAACCCTTCGTCCTTTCACACTCTCCTAGTGTGGGCAGAGAACCCTTCGGCTGTTCACACTCTCCAAGTGTCGGCAGCGAACCCTTCGGCTATTCACACTCTCCAAGTGTCGGCAGCAAACCGGATCTCCTTGACAGATCTTCTCACAAGAAATCTAGAAGGAAGAAAGAAAAGAGTGAAGTAATCCAAATTCACAACTACATATTCTTACCTTTAAACACCAAGTGAAGCCTTCACGCTCCAGTGGTAGGAATCCTCCTTTGAATGCTCTCTCACACTCTCTCCTTTACTTTTCTCTCAATAGGCATGAAGATCAAATGACAAAAAGATTGGGTGGCAGTCTAATTTGGACTATTTATACAAAAGACAAGAAAAACTGCCCAAAAACTGTAAGTTTTCAATTCTGTATGCAGTGGATCGTCCCGTACGATCGTGGATCATCCTGGACGATATTACTTAAAAAGCCTTGAAACAAACCTGTTTGTTTATGTGTACGAAATATTTTCGTAGAAGCTGATCGTCCCGTACAAACCAAGTTCATCCGATACGAATGGTTATTACAAGGTCGGTTCCAAAAACTGCAGAAAAACCGTCCTAAGTCGGTTGTATCGTCTGGACGAAAATTTGTTCGTCCGAATGAAAATCTTACAGAGACCAAATTATCCTGGACAATATTTAATTTCGTCTGGACGAAATTCGTACAGAGAGAAAATCATTTTCTGACGATAATTAATTTCATCTGGACGAAATTCTTACAGAGAGCAAATCGTCTCGGACGATATTTAATTTCGTCCCGGACAAATAGGACTTAGAAAAATTTTTCTTGCCAGTTCCTATTCGTTCCATGTGATCTTCATAGGAGATAACTGTCAGATCATCCCGTACGAACTTATATCGTCCCGTACAATCAGTATAAATTTTATATGATCTCCTTATGTGTATGTGTGTATGTTTTTATTCACTCATTACAATCACTCCCTCTCAATTAAAAAGATAATTTTAAGCTTCAAAAACCAAAGGTATTTCTTGCTGAATTTGATTTGAAGACTTTGTGTTTGAGAATATGATTCACCTGAAATATTAGTATACACAAGAGCAAATACAAATCTTCTAAAATTGTTAGGAGATAACTACACATTTGAACAATAATGTTTGGAATCATCAAAACTATACAAGTTGCAAAAATGTAAAACATGCAAATAGCAACTATCTTAACATGGGCCAGTTCTATAGGGCTTAACATCCCTAACAAACTTTCAAGTCTTTTGATTCTTTGATACACTTTTGTGTATATAGCTTTCTTTTCAATTTGGCTTCATTGGCCTCTTTCCTTTTTAACTCTTGCAAGCTAGAAACTCTTTAATATACCCTTAAAAAAACATAGTTGTGAGTATACCCTCCAAATATTAGAGAATAGGAGTTTTCTCTCTAACATAGGGAAGAACAATCCACAACACAAAATCAAAATCATGTGATAAATGCAATGGCAAGATTTCAAAAAACTTGAAAGATATATAAGAACTTTGGCTATTATGTATAAGATAAATTAATGTAGCAAGATAAGAAAAGGATCTTAATTAAAAAAACCATTGGTTAAACTGAGTTTAGACTTTTGTTTAGAGAAGAAAATCATACCACTAAACAAGGTCAGAAGAAGGGAAAACATCAACAATATTTCTCCCTTTAACCAATTTAGAAAAGCTAAACACTATCTCCAAAACTCTAAAATCTAAAAACTTGACAAGATTTACCATATGTGACACCAAACAAAAAAAACAAAAAAAAATGAAAACAAAGCAAACTAGAACAGCACAAAACTAGCACAAAAAAATAACACAAAAACTAAAAATTTCAAGCAAGTGATAAGGCAGCGAGTTTAAGCAATTTTGAGCTGCCAGCCTCCTTATGTCCAGTTATCCTATGCTCCCACGAGGTCTTTGGTGAGAGCACACTTGTAAGGCTCAGCAACAGTCAGATTTTGGAACCCAAACAGGTTTGGGCCCCTTCTTAGGAAAAGTAAAGTGCAATGCATATATGGTATGCTGTGAATCATGCATCTTAGGTCTCCACACCCAATGTGTACTACGGTGAATAATGCAAGTGTGTGAGATGTGTCCTAGCATGCCACATGAGAAACATCTAACTCTAGGAAAAGGGTTTCTTAAATGATTTGAGTTATAATGCCTCTTCCTAGATTTTGGTTTAGGATCAAAAGTAGATGTCATCCAATTTTTCTTACATGTATCCAAATTATTTTGAATCCTCAAGTTAGTTTTCTTTAATGCATCATTCTCAATCCTCAAATTTTTCTCAATCTCTTTAGATTTCTTAAGATCAAAATTAAGTGAGGTGTGTGAAACCTTTAATGCCTTATGTTCATCAATTAATTCTGAATGCTTTTTGTTCAGCTCATCAAATTCATCAAGAAGTGCCATGTGATTAGAATCAATCGTTGAATGATCTTTAAGAATGACTTCATACTCTTTCTGCACATTTACAAGTTCCACTTTTAAGCTAGCATGTGTCTTCTTAAGTTTTTTGTATGATGCATGAATTTTTTCACAAATTTCAAATAATTCATCATAGGTTGGTTTACATACCTCTTCCTCATCACTTTGCTCAAGATGATCTTCCCCTATTAAGCATAGGTTTGTAGTCTCTTCCTCTGGTTCAGTCTCAGAGGAATCAATACCAGATTCTGCCCAGAATGCCTTTTGGATTCTCTTCTTCTCCTTCTTAAACTTAGATTTTTCCTCAATCTTTTCCTTGCTTGTGTTATCTTGAAGTGTTGGGCAATTGGCTCTTACATGTCCAGGCTTCCTGCATTCAAAACAAACAATATCAGAAGATCCTTTAACATGTTTATGATCTTTATCTTTTCTCCAACTTTGATGATGCTTTTTAGAAAGCTTTTGAATTGCCTTGTGATGAAGGCAACTTCATCGCTTTCAGACCCGAAAGATTTTGAATCTGATTTGTGCGCTTTCAGTGTAATTGTTTTCTCCTTTTTCTTCTCACCTGCATCAAGATTTCTTTGATTCACCCCTTGCTCGTAAGCAATGAGTGAGCCAAGTAAGTTATCAATAGAATAGGTGTTCAAATCCTTATATTCAGTGATTGCAATGATTTTTGCATCATAAGACGAAGGCAAGCATCTCAAAATCTTATTAACTTTTTCATAGTTTGAAAGTTCTTTTCCTAGTGCATGTAGTGAAGTAACTATCTGAGTAAATCTTGTGTACATGTCAGAAATCGATTCTTGAGGTTTCATACGAAAAAGTTCATAGTCATGCAAGAGAATGTTCAAACGGGATTGTTTAACTTCATTAGTACCTTCATAGGTGATGCACAATTTATCCCAAATCTCTTTACCAGTTTTGCAAGTTGAGACACGCATGTAATCCTTAGATTTTAAAGCACAGAAAAAGCAGTTCAAACATTTTGCATTTAATTGAGCTAAATCTCGTTCATCAAAAGTCCATTCAGTAAAAGCAACTTCAATTTTAACACCGTTAATTTCACGAGAAGGTGGAGAATAACCTTCTTGAATAAGCATCCACATGCTATAATCAGTAGATTGTAAAAACGTTGACATGCGGGTTTTCCAAAAATTAAAAGGTAGGTTATCGAACAAAGGAGGTTGGGTAATAGAATACCCTTCCGTAGTGTTGCAATTCCCAAGGTTAGCCATGGATCAAATTAAAAAAGTTTTCAAACTTAAATTTCCAAATCTCGCTCTGATACCACTTGAAAGTTCGTTAGGGATGTTAAGCCCTATAGAACTGGCCCAAGCTAACCAAGAGGGGGGGTGAATTGGTATTTTAAATTTTCTTTTCACAAAGAATAAAAATTACATAAACTAAAATCACACCACAAAAATAAATGCGGAATTAAAAGTGCGGAAGCAAGAAATAGAAACACAGAAATTTATAGTGGTTCGGTCAACTCGACCTACGTCCACTCCTTGGAGGCACCCTCCAAGTATTGCACTACAAAATTGTGACTCTCCTTTAGCCCCCACGGCTAGGCGGAGAAGCCCTTACAAGAACCTCCTTTTTGCCACCCCGGCAAGGCAGAGAACCTACCTCCTTTTACTTCCTCCTAAAGCTGGCAGAGAACCGCAACCAAAAGCTAACTCCTTACCTCTACCGACCCTTCCACGGACGAGAAACTCTAGATGAAGAAGAAGCAGAGCGATCCTTGAAGCAACACTTGTGAATCCCCTCACAAGCTCCCCCTCACAAGATCCTCTCTCTCTCTCTCTCTCTCTCTCTCTCTCTCTCTCTCTCTCTCTCTCTCTCTCTCTTTCTCTCCTCAAGGCCTTCTCAGGTCAAGGCAGCAGCCAAAGGTCTTTAAAATGTTGAACATGAGCTCTTAAATAGAAGAGCTTCAAAGGAGCTCATTAATTGTAAGTTGCCGACTTTATCGTTCAGGCCGATATGGACATCGGCCTAGCCGATCAGTACAAAACTCAGAAGATCGGCTAGAGCATCGTCCTGAATACACTCCTGGATGATTGAAATTTGGCTTGATCGTCCTGGCCAATCTCACGATCATCCTGGACGATCAGTTCAAATCAGAGGAAAATTATCCTGAGAATAGCCCTAGATATGAGCTGGCCGATATTTATCGTGCTGAAGTAACTTAAGGTTTTTGACTGGATCGTCCTGGCAGATCCTGCGATCGTCCAAGATGATATGATCGTATCAATCATCCTTAATTACTCCCTTGATTTTCTGATCAATTAAGGCATAATTTGTGAATATCGTCCAGGCGGATCAATGATCATCCTGGCCGATAATTTAAAAATACAGTATACCTTAATTATCTATGGCGGCTACTTCTTTCTGTTTTGAGCTTATCGTTCTGGCTGATACACGTATCGTCCAGGCCGATATGTTAATGACGGCTGCCTTAATTAAGAATCCTTATTTAGTCTTTTTGTTTTAAGCCTGATCGTCCAGGACGATGTAAAATATCGTCCTGGCCGATATGAGCAAAAACAGAAATTCTAAATCTCTCAAGTGTGTGTGTGTCTAGGATTACTTAGCTTCAATCTCTTTGACCATTACAAGTAGACTCAAGAATAGAAAAACAAAAGTACAGACTGACTCAACCCTAAACCTACGCAATCCTGAATTGGCTTCGTCTTGTTCGTCCGATCTTCAATTCCTGAAACGTTAGAAGCAACAAGCAGTACAAGAGAAATAGTGTTTGTCAATCATCAAAACATAAGCCATGAAAATAGATTTGCAGCAGTTTTCTTATAGGAAAAATAAGTTTTTGGGTGATAATTTGGGGAATATAAAACCATCATATTTTCTCTAGCTTGCGAGCTAGCCTTCTTATCCCTTCTCCTCTATTATTTCATCTCAGTCCTCTATATTTTCTTCTCTATCCACAGTTCCTGCCTCATCTGTATCTTTCTTCACAAAAATTTTGTAAGTTGAGGGGTGTACTATGATCGATGTGTCGTGTTTTTTGTGTTTATCTATAAAAAATATCTTTTGAGGTGTGATCTTGCATTTATATATATGTTTTAAAAAAGACAGATCTGATTATTCGTAATCTTTAAATTTGGTTGCAGTAATTTAGTATCAGAGCTTTAGGTTTTTGCGAGTCTTCCTTCTTTCTTTTTAAAAAATATATATTTCTTAACAAGCAGTGGTCCCAAATTAAGATGAAATAAAATTTATATTTGGTGAAAATCAGCCAATTATTTTAGAAGAGATAATTCAAACAATTAGATGGATTTCATCACAAAAAAAGTTATAGTGATCTAATACAGAATGACATTACAAAATTTTGGAAAAACTGAATTTGTTTGCAAAAAGATATGAGAAAAAAGAAATCTACTTCAAGCCTAGTTTAATCATGAAAAAAAAATGATCCAAAGAAAGTATATTGCATTAATAGAAGAATTAGATATGGCTCAATTAGCTTAAAATGGAAGTTTTGAAACTACCATATCAAAGGATGAGATTTCTCCACAGGGGGTGAATTAAATTAAATAAAGTTTTCGGTCCCCCCCCCCCCTGGCCGCCATTTGATGCTTCAGATTCTCTCCACGTTGATGCTTCAGATCCCCCCCCCCACAACCTTTGGCATCTGTGTGATGCTTCGATTTCCCCCTCTTGTTACTATTTTTTTGGTCAATATTTTTATTTTTTTAAGAAGTTCTTATTGGTTAAATATATGGTGCCTTAATCTCCTACATTTATTACTCTAATCCTTTATTTTCTTATATATAGTGGCTATTTCCATCATGGAAAAAATGTTTTTGAGTGATAATTTGTGAAATGTAAAACACGTGGGTTTTCTCTAACTTGCAAGATAACCTCCTTTTCCCTTCCCCTTAATTATTTTGTCTCAGACTTTTATCTCTTCTTTTTTATCCACGGTTCCCACCCTATGTATATCTTTCTTCTCAAAAATTTTGTAAGTTGAAGGGTGTAATAGCATCGATGTGTCATGTTTGGTGTTTATCTATAAAATGTTTCTTTTAAGGTGTGATCATGCATATATATATATTAAAAAGATAGATCTGATTATCTGTAATCTTTAATTTTGGTTGCAGCAATTTAGTATCAGAGCCTTAGATTTTTTCGAGTCTTCCTGCTTTCTTTTAAAAAAAAATAGACATTAATCAACAAGCCGAAGCCCTGGATTAAGATGAAATACAATCTATAGTTGGTGAAAATCTGCCAACTAATCTAGAAGAGATAATTCCAACAACGAAATGGGCCTCATCACAAGGAAGTTATACTGATCTAACCTAGAATGAACACTATAAAATTCAAGAAATAATGAGTTTGTATGCAGAAATATAAGAGAAGAAAAAAATACTTCAAGCCTAGTTTAATCAAGAGAAAAAATGATCCAAATAAAGTATATTGTATTAATAGAGGAATTAGATATTGTTCAATCAGCTCTAAATGGATGTTCTAAAGCTATCTCTTCAGGAGATGAGATATCTCCACTGGAAGTGAATTAATGTAGACCAAGTTTCAGGCCCCCCCCCCCCCCGGCCACTTTTGATGCTTCGTTTCCCCCCCCCCCCCAATTGGCCTTCTTGTTATGCTTCAATTTCCTTGTGCCCCAATTTTTAGTTTTTTTTAAGGAGTTTATATTGGTTAAACGTATGGTGCCTTAATTTCCTGTATTTTTTACTCATCTCATTTTTTTTCCTATATATAGGTTGTTTTTTGCTGGAAAAAGAAGTTTTTTGGTGATAATTTATGGAATATAAAACCTGCGAGTTTTCTCTAGTTTGTGAGATAGCCTCCTTTTCCCTTCCCCTTTATTATTTCGTATCAGCCTTCTATCTCTTCTTCTTTATCCATGGTTCTCACCCCATTTATATCTTTCCTCTAAAAAATTTTATAAGTTGAAGGGTGTATTCATGTCGATGTGTCATATTAGGTGTTTATTTTTAAAAGTATCTTTTAAGCTAAGATCTTACGTTTACAATCTTTAATTTTTTGTTGTATCAATTTGGTATCAGAGCCTTAGGTTTTGCGAGTCTTTCATCTTTCTTTAAAAAAATGGACATTCTTCAACAAGCTGAGATCCCAAATTAAGATGAAATAGAATCTATAGTTAGTGAAAATCAACCAACTAATCTAGAAGAGATAATTCCAACATCCAGATAGGTCTCATCACAAGGAAGTTCTACTGATCTAGTCCATAATGAATTTTATATAATTTTGGAAAAAATATTTAATTGCAGAAAAATTCTTGAAAATGATCAACCTAGACTTCTCAGGGAATTCACCAACCATTTGGCTAAAGGTATTCATCAATGTATAAACAAACCTTCCATTCAAGCCAATAATTTTGAATTAAAACCTCTCATAATTCAAATGATGTAAAACTCTCAATTGGAAAAACACCTTTAAAAGATCCTAATTTGCATATAGCTAGTTTTCTTGAGATTTGTGTAACCATTAATTATAATGGTGTTAGTAATGATGTTATTTCACTGAGGTTGTTTTCATTTTCTCTTGGAGATAAAATGTAAAATTTGGTTAAATTTATTGCCTCTAAGCTCAATAACAACTTGGAATAAACTTGCCCAAAAAGTTTTAGCTAAATATTTTTCATCGTCTAAAACTGTTAAGCTTAGAAATGACATCACATCTTAATTATGAATCATGGGAGAGATATAAAGAACTCTTTAGGACATATTCTAATCATTCCATTCTTAATTCATTAATCATTCAAACCTTTTATAATGGCCTTATAAGATCCCTTAGATAAATCATTGGTACCACTAGTGGTGGTTCTCTGATGTCAAAATTCTTTAATGGGGCAAATGTTTTGATTAAGGAGATGGCAACAAACAATTTTCAATGGCCACCTGAAAGAACTAATCCTATAAAGGTAGACATTTATGAATCCAATGCCTTATCAATTTTAACTTCTCAAGTAGCTTTCATTTCAAAAAAATAATGTTTAAATTAATTCACCTTAAAATTCACTTGTCAATTTTGAAGAAAATATTTTTGGAGCCGTTAGTGATCCTAATATTTTTGGAGTAGGATCAATTAATGTAAAAAATAATAGAACCAATAACCCCTACTCAAATACATATACTCCTGACTTGAGAAGATTATGTTTGTATAGTCATGGCTAGTGATTTTATTTCATTTTATCATAATTTATAAACCATAGTGTTTGAGTATAAAAAAAAAGTTACATAATTGATTCATAAACTAGTCATGACTGTACAAATAATAAAAATAGCAAAAAAATATATAAACTTAGATCAATATTGAAACTGCTAATCAAACAACTCATTTCCTTTCCCAGATCTTAAAACCATATGTAAAATCATAATGAGGTACACATTTTTATATCATTTGACCAATCTTTTACTATTAGCTCTGATGAGCCCTTTTACCATTTGGCTCAGTCGAGCCCCTTTACTATTTGGGCAATCCACATCAACATGGATAGTTTCATATCTATTTTTCAGTCAATCATATGCTTAAAGAAAAATAATCATGATTCAGCTATCATTTACTTAAAACATGAAAACATGAATTTAAATCATAATATGAAAGCTCACTAACATCATGAACTAAAAAGTCTTTAACATGTTATTTGCACAAATAAAATTCGTAAATCACATAACTTGAAAATTCTAAATATTAGATTTGAATAAAAAGAACAAAGCATAAATATGAAATTTTTACAATATATATGATTACCTACCTTAGAATAAGCACAGTACTTCTTTTGTGTCGCTTTGACACACTTAACTCCCTTTAATTATCACAACCTAATAATCATATAAAATTAAGTATCAACTAAAATTCTTCCTTAAAACTTTAATCAAATTCCCCAAATTCACAATTGTCTAAATCCTTCGTTTCTCATTATTCGATCCTTACAACTATTAATAAAATTTACATAATTTAAATTGAATTTTTTATTTATCAAAATCTCTAATTTTTAGAATCCCTAAATCATCAATTTCATCAAATCATTAAGCCAAATATTCTTCTAAACATATTTTAATAATTAACTTAATTATTTTTGGATTTAATTAATTAAAAAAATTATGAAAATGTAATTTATTAAGAAATTAAAAATTTTGATTTAGAAACATTCCTAAGTCTCATAGAAATCATTTTTGTAAAAGCACCTTAAGAAATTGCAATTTGAGGTAAAACCCCTAATTTTCAATTCTCAATAATTTTTGAATAAAACTTTGTTTCTACTATTAAAACACCTCGCTAAACATTCTATATCAATTTCGTAAAGAAAACTTGGAAGAAAAACACATTTTTGGAAAAACCTTAATTTTTTCCTTTCCAAAAATCTTGAAAATGAGAGGGTTTTGCTTCAAATAAAACATACATTGTTCATTTATTCCTCTCTCAACATTCCTCTTTTTTATTTCCACTAAATTTTCGCCGAAAAATCATCTTCGGAGCCACTATTATCCTTACCCTATGCGACCACCCGTCCATCCGCTCCCTCCTCTCGATTTTAGTGAATGAAATGTGAGGGAGGGTTTCAATTTTCTCTTCTTAAGGAGATAGGAATTTCCAAAAGGCCATTATACCCTAACTTAAATAACATTTGTTTTAGAAAGGAATAGGGGTAGTTTTGGTATTATGAGGTTTTTGATAAATTTTAACTCCAAAAATTAAGCAAAATTAACTATATGTTCTTTATACTAAATTGTTCAAAATTTTATATAGAATTTTATAAAATTATTTTTGTCGAAATCCATTAACTTTGAATCTTTCACTTAAATCTCATCACGACACATCAAAATGCATGTGACGCCGATGACCATAAAATTTCAAGTTTTACAATTCTCCCCTCTTAATAAAAATTTTGTCCTCGAAATTTAAAAGCAATTTCATAAATTAAAGTCATACCATAGCTAAATAAATGAGGGTGGTTCTCCCTCATTTCTGACTCTTTCTCCCAAGTTATATCTTTCTCAGAAGCGTGCCTTCATAAGACCTTAACTAAAGGGATTTCTCTGTTTGTCAACTGCTTAACATCATAATTAATGATTCTCTCATGTTCTTCCATAAAAGTCAAGTCTGGTTGAATATCCACCACTTAAGTACTAATCTTCTGAGCTTCATCTGAAATAATTTCCTTAAAGAAGAAATATGAAACATATTATGCACTCCGGTCAAGTGTGCTGGTAGAATCAACTTATAGGCCACTCTTTAAATTCTTTCTGAAATTTCAAAAGGACCTGCTTATCTTGGGCTTAGTTTTCCTACTTTGCAAAACCTCTTCAATCCCTTTATCGAACTGACCTTAAGAAAAATTAACTCTCCCACCTTAAATTCAATTGGTCGGTGTTTGGCATCATAGTATTTCTTCTCTCTATCCTATATTGCCATTAATCTATGATGGACTAATATAGTCTTTTTTGTAGTATCATCTACCAAATCAGTGCCAATAATCTTCCTTTCCCCTATTTCAGCCCAACATAAAGGTGTCTATACCTTCTCCCATACAAAGCCTCATAAAGAGCCATACCAATACTTGCTTGAAAACTGTTGTAGTCAAACTCAATCAGCAATATATATATCTCCCACTTACCACCAAAATCCAAAATACATAACCTGAGCAAATCTTTTAAAGTCTAGATGGTTCTTTATGACTTCTCATCTGTTTGAGGGTGGAAAGCTGTAGTAAAAGTAAGCATGGTACCCATAGCTTCCTGAACTTTCTTCCATAATTTGGAGGTGAATCTTCCATCTCGATCTGGCACTATAGATTTTGGTACCCCATGCAATTTGACAATCTCACTAATATACAGGCTTGCCAATTTCTCAACTGTATCATATTATTTGAAAGGTAAAAAGTGTGCATACTTAGTTAACCTATCAATTATCGCCCATAAAGCATCACATCCTCTTCTGGATCTAGGTAAACCAACCACAAAATCCATAGCAATGTCTTCCCATTTCCACTCAAGTATAGGTAAAGGCTGTAGAAATCCTCTTGGTTTCTTATGTTCCACTTTCACCATCTGACAAGAAGTACACTTTGATACAATATCTACCACACTTTTCTTCATTCCAGGCCACCAAAACACTTCCTTTAAGTCCTGATACATTTTGTTACTGCCAGGATGAATAGTGTAACTAGAATAATGAGCTTTTTAAAGGATTTCTTTTCTTAAGTCACCAACATCTAGAATACATAATCGGCCTCTATAACATAGTTATCCTTCACCATTAAGCTTAATATCTTCACTCTTTTTCCACACTAATCATATCCAGTATATTCTTAAAGTCTGATTAAATAATAGTTTGATTCAATAACATAATTTCTATATCATTGGGCTGAACCACTAAAATTCTAACTTCTCCAATTTGTTTATCAATTCCTGTTATTGTATAATTACCTAGTTTCGACTACCAGAATTCTTTCTGCTCAAAGCATCTGCAATCATATTTGCTTTACCTGGATGATACTAAATGTCTAACTCATAATCCTTAATGAGTTCTAGCCATCTTCTATGCTTTAAATTCAGCTCATTTATGTGAAGATATATATCAAACTCTGATGGTCATTGAGAACTTTGTATCTTACCCCATATAAGTAATGCCTCCAAATCTTTAAGATAAAAACTACTGTAGCTAACTCCAGATTATGGGTCGAATAAATCCTTTCATGATTTTTCAATTGCCTAAAAGCATAGACAATGGCTCTTTCATTCTGTATCATCACATAACCCAACACTTTATATGAGGTATCACTATAGAGCTGAAATTCATTTGACCCTGAATAAATAGTCAACACTGGAGTAGTTATTAAATACTACTTTAACCTCTAAAAATCTTCTTCACACTAAGCTGTTCATTCAAACTTTACTGATTTCTAAGTTAATCTGGATAGTAGCATAGCAATCTGTGAAAACCCCTCAATAAACCTTCTTTAGTAGCCTGCCAATCCCAAAAAGCTCCTAACCTCAATCACTAAAGCCAGTCTTAACCAATCTGCTATTGCTTACACCTTATGTTGATCCATAAATATCTTCCCAGTAGTGATTACATGTCCCAAAAATTTTATACTGCTTAACCAAAACACATATTTAGATAGCTTAGCATACAGTTCATTCCCCTTAGAAGTTTGCAATATTGTCCTTAAATGATTTGCATGAAGTTTTTCATATGAGGAATATATAAGTATATCATTTATGAATAGGATCATGAATATATCTAAAAATGGCTTAAAGATTCTATTCATGAGATCCATAAATACTGCAGAAGCATTTGTCAAACCAAAAAGCATCACTACACACACATAATGCCCATATTTAGTATTGAAGGTTGTCTTTGCAATCTCATCCTCTTTAATCTTGAGCTGATGATGTCATGACCCAGCCCAGTAAGCTCACATAGGTGAGGCGGGAACGGAGGTCGGACGGTAGACTAAACTAACCATTCTCTAAAACTATCACCTTAACATTTGAAAGAGACACTAAAATAATAAAATTTAAAGCACATAAATATAACCTCAAACATATTCATATAATTACCTTTCTTCTGGAGTGGCTCTCCTACGGTATACGATTTCACCCCTTCTACTCATTTTTCTTTAAAGTAATTACTCCTGAAAAATGTTAACAACTAACAAAAAACCAAAGCTCAGTAAGTAAAACATGAATCTAAACTATAATAATTTAAGGCAAAATGAGTAATATGTTAGATACCACCATAACATATCATAAATTTCTTTCTATAAACATAACATTAAACATACATATAAATCATAAATCCATATCCTTTCATAATCATTTTTCATATTCATTTCAATATTTGTAACTTTATCATTTAGTATATAGTACAACCATTACAGGAGCCACAGTTTAGTATCACAGAGGTACTCTACTATTTTCTTTTTTAATAACATTTTCCATTTTAACGTGCATAAGTATAACATCCCCAGCTAGTACCATAAGGAGGTGACCTCCATTTATTCATCATGTATATACAATCACTTAATATAACAATCATATCATCTTATATATCAATAATATACAGTCTTATCATATACCTTATACAGTAATATGGTGAATCAATTAATATATAAAATATGAAATATAGAATCAATTGAAATGTAATAAAATAAACTAATTTGCAATAATAATTCAATAAAAATGAAAATGACATAATTTCCATAATAAAGAAAACATGTTTACTCACCTGAATGTTGCCAAGCTTTAATATTTTTTCAAAAATTCATGCTTTGTTGTAGATCCCAATACTCGTCTCAACTTCCACTGTTCAAATAACATTAATAAAATCTTAAACCTTCAACTTAGAGTTCTTAATCCTAAAGCAATATCAATGGGTTCTATTTTTTTCTTATGTTCTAATATACTTCCAAAATTTCTAAAGAGAGTGCATTAATAATCCTAACATAAAAGAGTCTTTATACATTCCAAAATTCCCCTTATCCAACATTAACCTTATTTCATAATCATTGATATAAAAAAACCATTAACATAAATAAATGTCTAATCTAAATTCTTTTCATTAAGTGACATGAATATCATTACCATAAATTAATGTCATTAATATAAACGAATGTCATTAATATAAATCCTTAATCTATTAAGAAGCTAAATTTTTAATAGACATTAATGTAACTATTTTTAGATTTATTAATTTTAAAAATTAGGAAAATGTCAGTTTATGAGAAAAATCCAATTTATACCCTTAGAAACCCTCTTAGGACCCTTAGGAACTATATTTGTAAAAGCACTTTCAAAATTTCAAACATTAGGGAAAAACCCTATTTTTTCCAACTCAATACTTTTTAAGAAAAACCTCATTTCCCGGTATAAATTTATCTTCTAATCATTTCCTATACATTAACTAAAGAAAAGAGGAGTTTTTGCCAAACCTTAAATTCTTCATCTCAAAAATCCAAGGGAAAGATAGAGATTTCTAAGTTTAGAAATATACCGTAGTGCTCCTTAGGCTTTCCTTTAAAATCTCTTTCCAATAACATCCCGGAGAACTGCCTTACCACCGTCACCAAAGCCTCCCTATCGCGCCTTCTACGCGCCTCATCTCCTTGCTTCCGCTTAGTTTGGGTTTCGGCCGGAAGAAACAGGTGGGGACCGAATAAGTTTCGGTCCCCTTATGAGTAGGTGGGTAAAGAGAAAAGAAAAAAGACCAATTTGCCTTGCCATTTGTCTTTCTTTTAGAAAATATTATAAGTTGAAGGGTGTAGTCATGTCGATCTGTATGTTTGCTATTTATCTATAAAATGTGTCTTTTAAGAAATAATCTTGCATTTATATTTATGTTTATAAAAAGATCTAATTCTTTGTAATCTTTAATTTTGGTTGCATCAATATGGTATCTGAGCCTTAGATTTTTGTGAGTCTTCTTTCTTTTAAAAAAATGGACATTCATAAATAAGTCGATGTCCCAAATTTGGATGAAATAGAATCTATTGTTTATGAAAATCAACCAATGAATCTAGAAGAGATAATTCCAACAACCATATGAGTTTCCTCACAAATTGATGAGCCATAGGTTTTTTCAAGTCTTCCTTCATTAAAAAAAAAAATTGAACATTTATCGACAAGCTGAGGTCCCAAAATAAGATGAAATAGAATCTATAGTTAGTGAAAATTAGTCAACTAATCTAGAAGAGATAATTCAAATAAAAATATGAATTTCAACATAAGGAAGTTCTAATGATCTAATCTGGAATGAACTTTACAAAATTCAGGAAAATATGAATGTGTGCACAAGATATGAGAAGGAAAAAAATCTACTTTAAGCCCAATTTAATCAAGAGAAAAACTGATCCAAAGAAAATATGCTGCATTAATAAAGGAATTACATATGGCCCAATAAGATCAAAATCAAAGTTCTCAAGCTATCTCATTAGGGGATGAGATCTCTCCACCAGAGGAGAATTGATGTATACAAACTTTCGGGTTCTAATAAGGAAGTTCTATTGATCCATCCAGAACAAACTTTTATAGAATTTGGAAAAAAATGAATTTGTGTGCAGAAAGACATGAGAAGAAAAAAAAGTCTACTTTAAGGCCGTTTAATCAAGAAAAAGAAATTATCCAAAGAAAGTATGCTGCTTTAACAGAGGAATTAGATAAGACTCAATCAGCTAAAAATGAAAGTTTTGAAGCTATCTCATCAAGGGATGAGATCTCTCCTCTGGAGGAGAAGTAATGCAGAAAAAGTTTTGTGTCCCCCCATTTGGCCGTCATTTGATGCTTCGGGTTCTCCCCCTATTGATACTTCAGTTTCCCCCCTCCTTTGGCCTTCGTGTGATGCTTTAGTTTCCCCCTTTTATTACTGTACTGACGGCCTCTATTTTCATTTTTCTAAGTTCTTATTTGTTAAATGTATGGTGCCTTAATTTTCTACATTTATTAATCTTGTCTTTTATTTTACTATATATAGTGGTTGTTTTCTAGCTGGAAAAAGAAGTTTTTGAGTGATAATTTATGGAATGTAAAACCTGCAGGTTTTCTCTAACTTGCGAGCTAGCCTCTTTTTCCCTTCCCCTCTATCATTTCTTATCGATCTTTTATCTCTTCTTCTCTATCCACAATTTTGGCCCAATTTGTATCTTTCTTCTTAAAAATTGTATAAGTTTAAGGGTGTACTCAAGTCGATCTGTCATATTATGTGTTTATCATTAAAAAGTCTCTTTTATGTCGTGATATTGCATTTATATTTATGTCTTAAAAAAGAAAGATCTAATTCTTTGCAATTTTTAATTTTGTTTGCATCAATTTGATATCAAATCCTTCGATTTTTATGAGTCTTCCATCTTAAAAAAAGTACATTCACCAAGAGCCCAAAGGTCCAAATTAAAATGAAATATAAATAAAATTTGGTGAATTTTAACCAACTAATCAAGAAGAGATAATTCCAATAATCAGATGGGTTTCTTCACAAGAAAGTTCTACTGATCTAATCTAGAACAAACTTTATAAATTTCAAGAAAAATTAATTTGTGTGTAGAAAGATATGAGAAGAAAAAAGTCTACTTCAAGCCTAGTTTAATCAAGAAAAAGAAATGGTCAAAAGAAAGTATTCTGCATTAATACTGGAATTAGATATGGCTCAATTAGCTCAAAATGGATGTTCTAAAGCTATCTCATCAGGGGATAAGATCTCTCCACCAGAGAAGAATTGATGTAGACAAATATTTGAGTCCCTCCCATGACCGCCATTTGATACTTTGGATTGTCCCCCAATTAATGTTTCAGTTTCCCCCCTTTGGCCTCCGCGTGAAGCTTTTGTTTCCCCCTTTTGCTACTGCACTTTCGGTCCCTACTTTCAGTTTTTTTAAGGAGTTCTTATTGGTTAAATGTATGGTGCCTTAATTTCAAGCATTTATTACTCTTCTCCTATATTTTCCTATATATAATGATTATTTTCTTGCTGGAAAAAGAAGTTTTTGAGTGATAATTTTATGGTTCCTTAATTTCATGCATTTATTACTCTTCTCTAGCTTACAAGCTAGCCTCTTTTTACCTTCCCCTTTATTATTTCTTCTTGGCATTTTATCTATTCTCTATCCACGGTTCCCACCCCATTTGTATCTTTTTTCTCAAAATTTTTTTAAGTTGAATGGTGTAGTCGTACAGATGTGTTATATTTTGTTTTTGCCTATAAAAAGTTACTTTTAAGCTATAATCTTATACTTATATTTATGTTTTAAAAAAGAATGATCTGATTCTTTGTAATTTTTAATTTTGGTTTTATCAATTTAGTATCAGAGCCTTAGGTTTTTGCGATTCTTCCTTTTTATAAAAAGGGACATTCATCAACAAGTCAAGGTCCCAAATTATGATGAAAAAGAATCTATAGTTAGTGAAAATCAACCGACTAACCCAGAAGAGATAATTCCAACAACCAGATGGGTTTCATCACAAGTTCTAATAATCTAATCAAAAACAAACTTTACAAAATTCAAGAAAAAATGAACTTGTGTGCAAAAAGATATGGGAAAAAAAAGTCTACTTCAAGCCCAGTTTAATCTTGAAAAGAATGATCCAACGAAAGTATGTTGCATTAATAGAGAAAATAGATATGGCTCAATCAGCTTAAAATGGAAGTTCAGGAGCTATCTTATCAGGGCATGAGATCTCTCCACCGGAGGAGAATTGATGTAGAAAAAGTTTCAGTTCACCCCCTGGCCACTATATGATGCTTCAGATTCTCCCCCTGTTGATGCTTCTGTTTCCCCCTAGCCTCTGTGTGATTCTTTAGTTTCCCCCTTTTGCAATTGCCCTTTTCGTCACTATTTCCAATCTTTTAAGGAGTTCTTATTAGTTAAATGTATGATGCCTTAATTTCTTCTAATTATTATTATTATTATTTATTTTCCTATATATAGTGAATGTTTTCGTGCTAGTAAAAGAACTTTTTGGGTGATCATTTGTTGAATATAAACATGCGGGTTTTTTGTAGCTTGTGAGCTAGTCTCCTTTTCCCTTCTTTATTATTTCGTCTCGATTTATATTTTTGTTTTCCTATCAACAATTTCCACCCCATTTATGTCTTTCTTCTTAAATATTTTGTAAGATGAACAGTTTTGTCACGTGAGTGTGTCATGCTTGGTGTTTATCTATAAAAAGTGTCTTTTAAACTGTGATCATGTGTTTATATTTATATTTTAAAAAAGAAATATCTGATTATTTACTATCTTTAATTTTTGTTGCATCAATTTAGTATTAGAGCCTTAGGTTTTTGTGATTCTTCCTTTTAAAAAAAAATGGTCATTCATCAACAAGTCGAGGTCCCAAATTACGATGAAAAAGAATATATAATTAGTGAAAATCAGTCAACTAATCCAGAAGAGATAATTCCAACAACCAGATGGGTTTTATCACAAATTCTAATAATCTAATCAAAAATGAACTTTACAAAATTCAAGAAAGAATTTGTGTGCACAAAGATTTGAGAAGAAAAAAAGTCTACTTCAAGCCCAGTTTAATCAATAATAAAAATGATCCAATGAAAGTATGCTGCATTCATAGAGTAATTAGATATGGCTCAATCAGCTTAAAATGGAAGTTCTGAAGCTATCTAATCAGGGGATGAGATCTCTCCCCTGAGAAGAATTGATGTACACAAGGTTTTGGGTTCACCCCCTTGGCCTTCATTTGATGCTTTGGATTTTCCCCCTATTGATGCTTTAGCTCCCCCGGGCCTCTATGTGATGCTATAGTTTCCCTCTTTTGAAACTGCCCTTTTGGTCACTGTTTTCAGTTTTTTTAAGGAGTTCTTACTAGTTAAATGTATGGTGCCTTAATTTGCTATAATTATTATTACTCTCATTTATTTTCCTATATATAGTGGATATTTTCCTGTTGATAAAAGAATTTTTGAGTGATCATTTGTTGAATGTAAAACCTATGGGTTTTCTTTAGCTTGCGAGCTAGCCTCTATTTCCATTCACTTTATTATATCGTCTCCGTGTTGACGTGCATTTATTCTCCTGATATCCTATATGCTGCCATTTTTTGTTTGGGAGTCACTATCCCATTCAAGTCGTTGATTTTGTTCATTTGTTTAGGAGCCACTTTTCCATTCAAGTCATTGATTTTGCTCACTTATTTAAGAGCCGCTATTCCATTCAAGTTATTAATTTTGCTCACTTGCTTGGGAGCCACAATCCCATTCAAGTTGTTGGTTTTACTCACTTGCTTGAGAGCCACTATCTCATTCAAGTTGTTCATTTGTTCACTTATTTTGGAGCCACTATCCCATTCAAGTTTTTGATTTGTTCACTTATTTAGGAGCCATTATCCCATTCAAGTTGTTGTTTTTTTTACTTGCTTGAGAGCCACTCTCTCATTCAAGTTATTGGTTTTACTCACTTATTTGAGAGTCACTCTCCTATTCAAGTTGTTGACTTTATTCACTTATTTGAGAGTCACTCCCTCATTCAAGTTGTTGAGTTTGCTCACTTGTTTGGAAGCCACTCTCCCATTCAAGTTGTTAATTTTGCTCATTTGCTGGGAGCCACTATCCCATTCAAGTTGTTGATTTATTCACTTATTTGGGATCTATTATCCCATTCAAGTTATTGATTTATTAACTTGTTTAGGAGCTACTATCTCATTCAAGTTATTGGTTTTGCTCACTTGCTTGGGAGCCACTATCTCATTCAACTTGTTGATTTGTTCATTTATTTGGGAGTTATTATCCTATTCAAGTTGTTAATTTATTCACTTGTTTGGGAGACATAATCCCATTCAAGTTGTTAATTTTTTTCACTTATTTGGGAGCCATTATCCCAATCAGGTTGTTGATTTGTTCACTTGCTTGTGAGTCACTTCCTCATTGAAGTTGTTGGTTTTGTCTACTTGTTAGGGAGTCACTATCCCATTCAAGTCATTGATTTTATTCACTTGTTTGGGAGCCACTTTCCCATTCAAGTTGTTGATTTTATTCACTTGTTTAAGAGACACTTTCCCATTTGAGTTGCTTATTTTGTCCACTTGTTTGAGAGTCACTGTCCCATTCAAGTCGTTAAGTTTGTTCACTTGTTTGTGAGCCACTCTCCTATTCAATTTGTTGATTTTTTTCACTTGTTTGGGAGCCACTCTCCCATTCAAGTTATTATTTTATTCACTTGTTTGGGAACCACTATCCCATTCAAGCAATTCATTTTGTTTACGCCATTATTCCATTCATGTTATTGATTTTGCCCGGTTGTTTGGGAGTCACTCTCCCGTTCAAGTCATGATTCCATTTTTCACTTGGGTTCATTCCCTTAGATCTTTCTATATGTGATTGTTATGTTATGTTCTTTTTTAGATTGATGTCATGATAGCTTTGCCTTGATTTTGCATGAGAGTATTCATCTTCATTAAATGTCGTTGCTCCTCCACAGACAAACCCATAGGAGAGATTTTTCATGTGATATTTATATTGGATTCCTATGTTTAGGAGGTCTCTTTTGCCACTCCCTTTCTCTTTACTCTTTATTTTGCCATTTTTGATATGGTCAGGTAAATATTGGGTCGTCCTCATTCATTGTTGCGAATATGATCAGGTAAATATTAGACTTTTCTTTTTTCTTTTGCTCTGCTATTGCGAATATGGTCAGGTAGACATTAGACTTTTGGGCTAAGATCTTTATTCGCTATTGCGAATATGATAAGGAGGATATTGAGCTATTTTTATTCATTATTGTGAATATGATCAGGTAGATACTAAACCCCCTTTCTCTTTTCACTCTTTGTCTCGCTATTATGAATATGGTCAGACGAATATTGAGTTGTCCTCATTTAATGTTATGAATAAGGTCATGTAATTGTCGGACTCTTTTTTTTTTTTTTTGCTCTATTGTTGTGAATATGGTTTGGCAGGCTTTAGACTTTTGGGAAGTTCTTTATTCACTATTGCGAGTATGATCAGGTGGATACTAAGATGTTCTCATTTGTCATTACGAATATGATCAGACCAGTGTTGAACTCACCCCCTTTCTTTAACCCTTTGTCTCGCTATTGCGAATATGGTCAGGTAGACATTAGGTGGTCCTCATTCAATATTGCGAATATGGTTAAGTAAATATTAGACTTTCTTCTTTTGTCCCACCATTATGAATATGGTCAGGTTGACATTAGACTTTAGGAGGGTTCTTTATTCGCTATTGAGAATATGTTCAGGTGGGTAATGAGTCATTCTCATTTGCCATTACGAATATGGCCAGACGAATATCGAACTCCCCTTTCTAGTTGGGTGCCCGACTGATTCCCTAGGAGGTATACTTTACCACGTCTTCATTCCCCATATTTTTATTTCTTATTTGGGGGTTATTGAGTTTTCTAGTGACTCTTTGTTTCACCGTTTCAAATAAGGTTAAGCAAACATTGAGTCATCCTCATTCACTATTTCGAATATGGTTAGATGAATATTGGACTTTCTCTTTTGGCCCGCTATTGTGAATATGGTCAGACGAACATTAGACTTTTAGGAAGCTCTTTATTCGCCATTGTGAATATGGTCAGGTGGAAATTGAGCTATTGTTATTCGTTATTGTGAATATGGTCTGACGAATGTTGAACTCCCCTTTTCTTTGACCCTTTGTTTAGCTGTTGCGATTATGGTCAGGTAAACATTAGGTCATTCTCATCTACCATTTTTAATATAAATTTGATTTGGATTTTAGATTTGATTTCTTGAATTTGAATTATCCACATTACTCACAATTAATTGGATAATTATAAATGGATGGATAGGATTAAAGCTTGATAGGACGCCGAAATGACTATCTAGGTTGATTGAAGATCATAATTGATTTGAAGCTTGAATATGTTTGAAATCCAGGTGGATTTGTGATCTGCATTAACTTGAAGTTAGGGTTTAATTTGAAACTTGAATTGATTTGAGATATGGATCTATCTAGGGTCTACGTAAATCTTGGGGCCTGGATTGATCTAGGGCCTTGATTGGTTCTAGTGACCTCATATAAAAATGAAGTCAACACTCATAACTATTAGTATATTATCTGAGATCAACAGGCTGCCTATTCTTCTAGAGAATACACCCTACACTGTGTTCATGTAGATAGAGTCATAGTCATAATCTTTATTTGAATATTCAATCTCTCTACTCCATTTGGTCGTTGACTAGTATACCCTCTGGGATTTCGTAGTGGTGACATCATCTTCATCTGTGTCACTCCCATGGTGAGGTACGTGTTTTCATTCTTTAGGAATGAGTGGTGCCTTGGGAAGGGTCGGCATTGCCTTCTTTATCCACACCTATGCTTTCTTGCTTTTTTATTTAGGTTGCTTTGTAGTATTTGAGGTTGATGCATTAGCCTCCAGAGAGCTCGATGACTTCAGCTCTTTTGGAATGAAATACTTCGCATCTTTATATATCTTCTCTACGAGGCTTTGACCTCCATATTTGCTTTCTTTTCCACCAGGACCTTTCGGTGGCTAATCCATGAACTTGTGTTTTAAGTGTCACGCCCTGATATTCACCACGTGGGACTTGTTGTCATTTTTTTCTTCATTCAGCTATCAAATTAGATAATAGCCTTTCCCTCAGAGGGGTTCTTCTGGCCTCTAAAATTTCTTCTTCTTCAGGTCTATCTCTTTCAACCCTATAAACTAGGGTAGACACAATTTCTGGTTCTTTCTTCTTTGGAGGGATCAGGACTTTGAGCTGGTGATCCAAGAAAGACCTCTTCAGCTCGCCAAACGACCTATTTCTTTTCACCCACTTTAAGTCAATGAACTTGTTTCAAATGGGAACATTGGCTTTAGGCTCTAGAGCAGGCAGGCTCGATGGGTGGACATGTTGGATGACTATGGCACCCCAAGAGGGGGGGGGGGGAGGGTGAATTGGGGTTCTTAAAATTTTAATTAAAAGAAGAAAATTAAAATGATTTTAAAGCAATTATTAAAAGAGTAAGTAGTCACACAAAATGAAAATGACAAAGAAAAATAAATGCAAGAACTAAAAATAAGAGGCACAATATTTTTACGTGGTTCGGCCC
This sequence comes from Dendrobium nobile, assembly GCA_022539455.1. Lineage (NCBI taxonomy): Eukaryota > Viridiplantae > Streptophyta > Magnoliopsida > Asparagales > Orchidaceae > Dendrobium > Dendrobium nobile. The sequence goes on from CM039725.1 coordinate 14,060,030, forward strand.
GGATTCCAATCCTCACTTCTTTAAACCAAAGAAGTTCTTTACAACCTAAGTACTCTCCTATACGGGCGAGTACAACCCAATCTAATTACAGTTAAAACTTCTCTAAGCCAAATGACTTAGATAAAGAAAATGAAAATACAATTTGAAATAAAACAAGCTCAAATAATCTTGCAATAAAATATCCACAATATTTGAGATGATCTTACAAATTAACTTTAATCACCTCACTACTTGCAAATGGAATATTAAACTTGCTCACTTTAAGATAGATTTATATTTTGTTTAAAATAAGAATAATATTTTAAATAAAAATATAATATAGCTGATTTAAACTTTAACTTTTCCAATAAAGTAAAATGAACTTGATAATAGATGTAAATCTATGTCACCTTAAAGAAGTAAAATATTTCCTTTGCTAAACTTTACGGATTTGAAACATGTGATAAAAAAAAAACTTTAAAATAAAATTTCCAATAAGTATTTCACCATAAAAAAAACATTTTCAAGAAAGAAATATATGGTGAAAGCTAAAAGAACAGCAAGTAAAGATTTAGAGATGGAAAGCAAACTCAAGAACTCAAGAGAGCTTCCTCGGTTTTGTGTGTTGATGCTTTCCAACAATGATTTCGATCTCACAAATGAAAAGAGCTCTTGGAATAAAATCAAGGCTTCTCCTCTCAAGATTTAGCATGTAAAGAGGAAAGGAAGAATGAGAAAATTGCTGGAGATTTTCTTGTTTGATCAGCCCTTTCATGAAGAAGATGAGAGTATTTAAAGGGAAAGGGTAAGTAAAGGCATATTTGAATAAAAATATTATTCTAATATGTTTCTATCAACTAATAATATTATATTCCATTAAGAATTCATTTATATTAATTATATATGAGATTAAAACGGCTAGAAAACGGCTAGCCACATGGGAAGGTCAAAAAGTCATCATATGCATCCAAAATAGGGCTAAAACGACTAGTAGCAGCGTTTATTTAAATCAGATAATGTTTGGAAATTCATTATAAATTCGAATGAAATCCAAATTAGTCTTATAATATATCAATTTATATCTATAGAATCCAAACAATCTAACGCAATAAAAATTTGACCATGTTTCGGACATCATATGATCATATTGAGTACAATAAAAAACTCATGCATAATTTTAAATATTTAAGTATATATTGAATATTAATATAATAATATTAAGTAATATATATAAAATTAATCATACATTAATTAATATATATGAAATAAGTCAGTTTAAAATAACTACATAATAAAAGTTTTGTCATATAAACTTATTATCTTTAATTCCCTAATTATATAACTTTTTATATTTGATAATAATTTATCAATCGATGTTGATTATAAAATTTATTTATTAAATAAATCTTATAGATTTTTATATCAAGATTAATATAAAATCAAAAGATATTTAGATTGTGAGCAAATCAAAATATGCAAGTAATATTGGTGGACCATTAACAAATTCCTACGATAATGTAAAAGGCTTCAAATTATGCATCTTGGTCCATCTTAATCTCAACATTTGATTGATCTTGAGTTGTGCAATGTAAATCCCATAAGCAATTACAATGCACATAATTACACCTGAAATACTTAGCACACAAATTAGAGCATCCAAGCATATATTTGTTATCATCAAAATCTCTTAAATAGGTAATGAGGTAGATAATATAAACAATCTCCCCCTTTTTGATGATGACAAATTTATGTTGGGTATAGTTATAACAAAGGTGCAAATTGACCTTTTATCATAACTTTTGAGCATTCAAAAAATATAAACAAGTAATTCTCCCCCTAAATATATGCATGTAAAATGAATTATGACTAACATATATAGTTCTTCTCCCCCTTTGACAACATCAAAAAGAATAAATAAACATATAAAAGAAATTTAAATGTTAGGATCTAACATTCCAAGCATACGTCTTAACATGCAAAATCTCTCTTCAGCTAAAGGTTTTGTAAAGATATCAGCTATTTGAGAATCTGTGTTTACAAAATCTATATTCACATAACCTTTATTAACATGATCTCTAATAAAATGGTGTCTAATCTCTATGTGTTTAGTTCGTGAATGTTATATAGGATTTTTTGTTAAACTTATAGCACTTGTATTATCACATTTAATAGGGATATTCTTAAGCTTAATTCCAAAATCCTCTATTTGTTGCTTTAGCCATAAAACTTGAGCAACACAACTACCTGCGGCTATGTACTCTGCTTCAGCAGTGGATAAAGCAACTGAATTTTATTTTCTAGAAGACCAAGAAATAAGTGATGATCCAAAAAATTGACAAGTTCCATATGTGTTTTTTCTATCAACCTTACAACCAGCATAGTCTGCATCAGAATATGCAACTAAATGACATGATAATAAATTTTTGGGATACCATAAGCCTAACTTATGAGTTCCAATCAAATAGCGAAATATTCTCTTAACTGCTATTAAGTGTGATTCCTTAGGATTAGCTTGAAATCTTGCACATAAACATACGGTAAACATAATATTAGGCCGACTAGCAGTAAGATACAAAAGTGAACCTATCATACTCCTATAAAGTTTTTGATCTATTGGTTTTCCTGATTCATCTAAATCAAGTATAGTTGATGGGCTTATAGGAGTTTTACTCAATTTGAATCTTTTCATATCAAACTTTTCTAATTATTCATTTATGTATTTGGTTTGACAATTGAATGTGCCAGACTCAAATTATTTTACTTGAAATCCTAAGAAAAAAGTGAGTTCTCCCATCATACTCATTTCAAATTCTTTTGACATTAATGAGGAAAACTCATGACATAAACTTTCATTTGTACTTCCAAATAATATATCATCAACATAAATCTGTATAATAATCAAATCATCTCCAATATTTTTGATAAAAAGAGTTGTATCTACCTTACCTTTTCTAAAACTATGTTCAATTAAAAAGTTACTTAACCTATCATACCAAGCACATGGAGCCTGCTTTAAACCATATAATGCTTTCTTTAATTTATATACTTGATTAGGAAAATTAATACTTTCAAAACCTGGTGGTTGTTCTACAAAAACATCTTGATCAATATATCCATTCAAAAATGCGCTTTTGACATCCATTTGAAAAAGTTTGAAGTCCTTAAAACAAGCGAAGGCAAGGAGTAATCTAATAGCTTCTAGTCTTGCTACGGGTGCAAAAGATTCTTCAAAGTGTATTCCTTCTATTTGTGTGTACCCTTGTGCAACTAATCTAGCTTTATTTCTAATAATACTTCCTGAGTCATCTAGCTTATTTTTATAAACCCATTTAGTTCCAATTATATTTTGATCATGAGGTCTTGTGACTAACTCCCAAACATCATTTCTTATAAATTGGTTAAGTTCCTCTTCTATAGTAATTTTCCAAAAATTATCTTGTAAAGCTTCATCTATATTTTTAGGTTCAATTTCCGATAGAAATGTAGAATGTTCTACCTCATTGCTAAGGTTTCTCCTAGTCTTCACACCTTGGGAAGGATCACCAATTATTAACTCTTTTGGATGATTTCTATTATATCTCCATTCTTTATGTAATGAATCACCCTCTTTTTCTTCCAAATTTATTTTCTTTATATTTTCAATATCATCATCATTCAAATAATTTCTTATTAAATCTATAGGATTTTCATCAAAAATTACATGAACAGATTCTTCAACAATTAAATTTCTCTTATTAAAAACTCTAAAAGATTTTCCAAAAATTAAATATCCTAATAAATATACCATCATCAGACTTACTATCAAATTTACCTAAAGGATCCTTATCATTATTTAAAATAAAACACTTACATCCAAAAACATGTAAATGACTAATCTTAGATTTCTTTCCAAAAAATATTTCATAAGGGGTCTTTTTAAGAATTGGTCTTAAATAAACTCTATTTGTAACATAACATGCGGTGTTTATTGCTTCTGCTCAAAAATACTTTGGAAGTTTATATTCATCTAACATTGATCTTGCTAATTCTACCAAAGTGCGATTCTTTCTTTCAACAACACCATTTTGTTGAGGAGTCCTAGGAGCTGAAAAATTATGTCTAATTCCATTTTCATCACAATAATTTTCAAATGATTTATTTTTAAATTCTCCACCATGATCCGTTTGAATTCTATGAATCAAATAACCTTGTTCTCTTTGAATATACTTAGCAAATATTCTAAAATCATCAAATGCATTATTTTTATTAGCTAAGAATATTACCCAAGTATATCTTGAATAATCATCTACAATAACAAATCCATAATTTTTACCACCTAAACTAGTTGTGTTAATTGGCCCAAATAAGTCCATGTGTAATAATTCTAAAGGTCTACTAGTAGAAACTATATTTTTACTCTTGAATGAACTTTTCATATGTTTATCATGAATGCATGCATCACATATAGAATCAAAATGAAAACTAATTTTTGGTAAGCCAACAACTAAATTAAGTTTAAAAATTTTATTTAAAGTGTGGATATTGGCATGACATAGCCTTCTATGCCATAACAAAGCATCATCATTTGTAGATTTCATGCAAAGTAAATTCAAATTAACATCATTTCTATTCTCTAAATCAATTAAATAAATATTTTTATATCTATTTCCTATAAGTAAAATAGATTCATTATTTCGAATAATGCAATGTGAAGCATAAAAGGAAATATTTAAATCTTTATCACATAATTGACTAATTAATATTAAATTATGTTTTAAACCAGAAACAAATAAGACTTTTTCTAAAGTAATAGAGTTCTTACATATAGATCCAATGCCAATAATCTTTAGCTTTGCATTATCTCCATATGTGACATATCCTCCATCGCTTGGTTCTAATGTAGAGAATTTTGCTTTATCACCCGTCATATGTCTTGAACATCCACTATCCAAGTACCACATGCCTTCATTTATTTTACTTTGAAGGCATTCCTACAAAAGAAAATCAAATGTTAACTTTTGGAACCCAAATATTTTTGGATCCACATTCCAAATGAGTAGTATGATATCTATTATATATGGTAGTGGAAGTGCTTGTATTTTTTGGAACCCATACAAAAGATGATTGTTTAGCATTTTGTGATCTACGAACATAGCAATCAAATGAGATGTCCTTTTCTACCACAATAATTACACCAAATATTAGTGTTTGCATATGGCTTTACATGATGTCCATATGACATATAAGAAGAATTTTTATTTGATGTTGAATTTGTTGGAGCTTTATAATAAACATGTGATCTCATGCATAAATCTAATCTTGCTTTTAATAGAATATTTTCTCTTTCAAGTTTACAAACAAGTAAATAATGATCTAATAAAGAACTATTTTTCTTTTTTAAATCATCACATTCATTTTTTAAATCATTAAAATGTATATCTAAATTTTTATGCTCTTTTTCTAAAACATTATATTTTCTTTTTAATTTTTTATATTCAATAACTAATTCATTAAAAGCATCATCTAATTCTTCATAAGAAATATCATTACATACCTCTTGAGAATCATGATCTGATTCTTCTCCCGCCATAAGGCAAATGTTCACCTCTTCATCTGATGAACTTGATTCATCTGAATCTGGGTTGGCCCATAGTGCCTTCTTTTTCTTCTTGAAATACTTCTTTTCTTTCTTGTCACTCTTTCTCTCTACATCCATCTTTTTCTTCTTTGAATCATTAAGATCTGGACAATCTCCTCTTATGTGTCCAGGCTTCTTGCAATGGTAACAAATAATCCCCTCTGTTGTAGGAAATTTTTTAGTTTGAAATTTATAATTTTTGGATTTCTTATACCTTTGATTTTTCTTCCTTAGTAAGCTTCCAAGTCTTCTTGAAAGCATGTCCACCTCATCGCTATCTTCATTAGAGCTTGATGAACTAGGTTCATTATTATCATCAACTTACAAGGCAATAGTTTTACATTTCTCTTTCTCTTTCTTTGAAGATCCATCCAATTTATCCCTTTGAGCTATAACCTGTTCATGTGCTATCAAAGAACTCAAAAGCTGATCAAGTGGATAAGTAGATAAATCTTTAGCCTCACTAATTGCAGTTATTTTAGCATCCCATTCTTTGGGAAGGCATCTAAGAATCTTATAGATTAAGTCTTGATTCTTATATATTCTTCCAAGAGAATGTAGCGTATTAATTATTTTCATAAACCTTGTATACATATCAAAAATAGATTCAGAAGGAGACATACGAAATAATTCATATTCACGAACAAGTCTATTTATGTGAGCATCTCTAACCTCATTAGTACCTTCATAAGTTATAACTAATGTCCCAAATTTCTTTTGCTAAATTTAACATAGAAATTTTCATGTAATCATCTGCAAGAAGTGCACAATGCAAAGTGTTACATGCCCTAGCATTTAATTCATCTAATTCCCTCTCTAATGCAGTCCATTCATCAAAAGGTTTTTCAATTTTAATACCATTAATTTCTTTAGTGGGTGTATGATATTGGTGTGTAAGCATGTGCCACATACGAGAGTCTTGCCCACTTAAGAATGTACTAATTCTATTTTTCCAATAATCAAAAGGAACATTATCTAACAATGGAGGACGATGAGTAGATTGTCCTTCGGGAAGTGAACCCTTAGGAAAACCTTGTGCCATAGTTTAAAAGTGGATCTACTCTAGGATGTTAAGCCAAAATAAATAGAGCCAAGGCTCTGATACCAATTGTTGGATGACTATGGCACCCCAAGAGGGGGGGGGGGGGTGAATTGGGGTTCTTAAAAATTTAATTAAAAGAAGAAAATTAAAATGATTTTAAAGCAATTATTAAAAGAGTAAGTAGTCACACAAAATGAAAATGACAAAGAAAAATAAATGCAAGAACAAAAAATAAGAGACAATATTTTTACGTAGTTTGGCCCGGATTCCAATCCGACCTACGTCCACACTAGCCTACTCTCGGGCTAGAATTCACTAATCCCAGGTTTGCTTTGCAAACCTCACTTCTTTAAACCAAAGAAGTTCTTTACAACCTAAGTACTCTCCTATACGGGCGAGTACAACCCAATCTAATTACAATTAAAACTTCTCTAAGCCAAATGATTTAGATAAAGAAAATGAAAATACAATTTGAAGTAAATAAAACAAGCTCAAATAATCTTGCAATAAAATATCCACAATATTTGAGATGATCTTACAAATTAACTTTAATCACCTCACTACTTGCAAATGGAATATTAAACTTGCTCACTTTAAGATAGATTTATATTTTGTTTAAAATAAGAATAATATTTTAAATAAAAATATAATATAGCTGATTTAAACTTTAACTTTTCCAATAAAGTAAAATGAACTTGATAATAGATGTAAATCTATGTCACCTTAAAGAAGTAAAATATTTCCTTTGCTAAACTTTATGGATTTGAAACATGTGATAAAAAAAAACTTTAAAATAAAATTTCCAATAAGTATTTCACCATAAAAAAATATTTTCAATAAAGAAATATATGGTGAAAGCTAAAAGAACAGCAAGTAAAGATTTAGAGATGGAAAGCAAACTCAAGAACTCAAGAGAGCTTCCTCGGTTTTGTGTGTTGATGCTTTCCAACAATGATTTCAATCTCACAAATGAAAAGAGCTATTGGAATAAAATCAAGGCTTCTCCTCTCAAGATTTAGCATGTAAAGAGGAAAGGAAGAATGAGAAAATTGCTGGAGATTTTCTTGTTTGATCAGCCCTTTCATGAAGAAGACAAGAGTATTTAAAGGGAAAGGGTAAGTAAAGGCATATTTGAATAAAAATATTATTTTAATATGTTTCTATCAACTAATAATATTATATTTCATTAAGAATTCATTTATATTAATTATATATGAGATTAAAATGGCTAGAAAATGGCTAGCCACATGGGAAGGTCAAAAAGTCATCATATGCATCCAAAATAGGGCTAAAACGACTAATACCAGCTTTTATTTAAATCAGATAATGTTTGGAAATTCATTATAAATTCGAATGAAATCTAAATTAGTTTTATAATATATCAATTTACATCTACAGAATCCAAGCAATCTAATGCAATAAAAATTTGACCATGTTTCGGACATCATATGATCATATTTAGTACAATAAAAAACTCATGCATAATTTTAAATATTTAAGTATATATTGAATATTAATATAATAATATTATGTAATATATATAAAATTAATCATACATTAATTAATATATATGAAATAAGTCAGTTTAAAATAACTACATAATAAAAGTTTTGTCATATAAACTTATTATCTTTAATTCCCTAATTATATAACTTTCTATATTTGATAATAATTTATCAATCAATGTTGATTATAAAATTTATTTATTAAATAAATCTTATAGATTTTTATATCAAGATTAATATAAAATCAAAAGATATTTAGATTGTGAGCAAATCAAAATATGCAAGTAATATTGGTGGACCATTAACAAATTCCTACGATAATGTAAAAGGCTTCAAATTATGCATCTTGGTCCATCTTAATCTCAACATTTGATTGATCTTGAGTTGTGCAATGTAAATCCCATAAGCAATTACAATGCACATAATTACATCTGAAATACTTAGCACACAAATTAGAGCATCCAAGCATATATTTGTTATCATCAAAATCTCTTAAATAGGTAATGAGGTAGATAATATAAACAGGACAGACACTAGTTATTGCTGAGCTCAGAGTTCAGTATTCATCATCCTTTGTATCCTTATTAGCTTTCCTCCATATGGGGAAGCTTCAATATTATTCCTCTCGAGTATAGGTATCCCAATTGTCAGAGAAATGGCATTGGTAGATACCACTGTAATTCTTCATCCGACTACGTTCCTCTTGGTAGTCAGGGCTTGAGGTTGCAATAGCCTCTAGAACACATAAATCCTCTTATGAGACTCCCTAGTAGTAGGTCATGGCACTAGCATATGAGTACGATGCGTAGCAGCTTGAATAGAGTGGGGCCTCCTACCAGGATCTTCATATTCCATGTTGTTCATAGGAACGACAACAATCCTTGAAGTAACTGCAGAGAAGTTGAGACTACCAAACTAGATAGTAGCTCCAGCATTTCCAGTTCAATAATGACATTTGCCAGTTGGATTCTTGCTCCTCGTCCTTGTTGGATGGTCATTGGAGTGTTCTATAGATCCATTTATATGAATGAAAGGTAAGAGTTAGTAATAAGAATCTGATACGTGTCCCTACACTTTTAAAATGCAACGACTTGCACAGAATAGACAATAAAAGCAGATAGTATTATCAAGCAATTTAAATAATACAATTTTAAAATTTTGCTAAATGTGTTATCTTAATGAATTGGTTGAATGATTATTTTAGAAACTTCAGGATTTTTATTTACTAAATGATCATTTATGAGAAAATTTAAGATCATTGCGCCCATTATAATTTAGTTACTATTATAGTGCTTAGACGACTAGCTAGAGTTAGAAAGAGAAAACAATCTTTAGTGGAGTCGCCAAAAATTTATGGGCTCTAAAAATTCAAACCTGGCCTCCCCCTCTATTTTTTTGAGGGAGTTTTAATGAAATTAAGGTCCGGGGTAAATTTTTGGAAGGTAGATAAGTTTGTGAATAAGACACTACCTAGATATTTCATCCTCATTTTGTGTGAATTTTTTTATCAGAGTTTTGGTTTTATATAAGTGAAAGCCCCTATAATTAATTACCCCTCTTGATAACTAGAGAGAACTTTTGATTAAGGCTAGTCATCAATTAGATATGTAGAGATACGTGTTATCTTGTATATAGAAGTAGCATGGACTTGGATTTGGGAATTTGAAAAGTCTGATATTTAAAATTGGAAATTTTGTCATCTTATATTTGAAGCGGATGGTGGGGGAATATATGATGGATCCGATCAATATCTCATGGTTCCGACGTCCCTGGCCATTGTGGTCCTTGGTCTACTTAGTCAGAGGAGGTAGTCGACACACCCTGACAGAAGGATCATTGTTGGCAGCTATAGGTTGCTTCGTCTAAGGGCACCTTATAGACTTGGGGTGGATGTTTGCCTAAGGGAAAAAATTTGAATCCACTTTAGCGAACAGAGGGCTTTGTGCCCTATCAATTATATCATATTGATTCATATTTTAATGATCTGATGTCACTAAGGAACAAATTGACTCTGATCATAGCTATTCTCTCGTTGTGCCATTTGGCGACTGAACCACTCAGTTTAGAGGGTCCCGGGTCATAAATGTTTATTCTGCTGTGCCATTTGGTGGCAAACCTGTTGGTTAGAAGACATGTACCATATTCTTACTGGCAAGAGATTATTTTAGAATGGATCCTAATGATATTTTTGACTAGGAATTATCTCTATATAAGCTAAAGTAAATTTTAATTTATCTACCCGAAAAATTGTTATGGAGGGTGGATAGATTTTTCTTTAAGTGTTTGATGAGTTTATTTCAACTTCAAATACTTCAATCTTAGTATTTTGGGATTTTATTAGTTTTGAGATTTTGGGTTTTGAGCTTTAAAAACTTTTGGAATTTTGAATTTTATGTGCCTCTAGAAGGTATTTTGAATATTTTAAATTAACTTCATCAGTTGAGATCTACGTTCAATGAGGCCATCATCGGGGTGTTAATGTGCAATTAAGAATTTTACAGATTGGACCTTGTTGACTCTGTCGACTTGCCGACATAGGATCGAGTTTTGTAGGCTCTATATTTTGCTAATTAATTTCTCTATTCATAAGCCTTAAAGGCTTTATATGAATGTATAAAATATATATTCCAGTTGACACCATGATCGTATCTCTGTTTAATAGTTTGAGCCATATTGACTCCTATCCAACCATATAGAAGGATCGAGCTTGAACTACGTTCATTTATTGTTCTACATAGTATCCCTAGATGTTACGTGTATACCCAAAACACTCTCGTTGGGGGCCCATGCGGGTATTTGATTGCATATGCATTTTTTATGTGTTTGTGTATATACAAATTGTTGTACGGGTATATACATTTGGACATTTTGGACATTTTGCTGTCCTTGAGATGTTTGGATTAGTATGTGAATTTTATATTTGTAATTGTGAGTTTAGGCTACCAAGCTCTGCATTAATGTTTAACATCTCATTTGTTAAACATCCTTCGGTAGGCACAATACAGTGTATTGACGTTCACTTGAATGCATACTGATGTATGATATTGTTATCTCTATTGTATGTCAAATCCTTCAAGTTGTACTGATATTTTAATTGTCGAATGGGTATCCTGTAGTGTTATTAGACCTTCCTACTTGATTTGTTCTTCCTTGGAGTTGAATTGTGGTTGATGGTAGAGATGCTATTGTGTTCCTTCATCCCTGCCATTTAACCAATTTGTCATTTGCAAGTTGTAATTGCAAAAGTTTGGCATGTCGACTTGCAGGTTCGCATTCAAAGGCTTGTCCATTACAAGTTCTATGATATTTTGTCCACCTTCTTGCATTTGAGAATGAGCGGTGCTTGCAAGTTCCTCATTTACCACAAGTTCTGTATTCATTTGCATTTGATTCATACATGTTTGAACATTTGAGTTTAATTCCCTGCTTGTCATTTAAGTTTGACATTAGATTGACATCGTTCAATGTCGAGTCTCCTGTGTCCAATCAAGTTCAAATCAATTTTAAGTTTTTGTTAAATTCGATTCATGTTCAAATTCTCTATCATCATGAGTTTGGTTCTCTACAACTTGCTCATTCAAGTCCAAGTTCAGGAGCCCTCGTACATTCCATTGTCATTTGATTTCCAAGCTCAAGCTCTTTATGCTTGCTCAATAACCCAAAATTTTAATTGACATTTGCATTTTTATGTTTGGTTGAGCATTTAATAATTCAAAATTTAGTTTTTTGTTGAGATTGTTCAAGTTCAAATTTACTTCGTCTAATGTCAAGTGTAAGCTCATCGTGATTTTGTTGAGTTCAAGTTCTTTGTGGTCAAACTAAAGTTTTTGCTTGAGTTCAAATTTCCAAGTTCTTGTTCCTCTCATTTGATGTTCAAATCAAATGCAAATTCAAGTCTCCTGTAAAGCGTTCATTCAACTTTGGATACAATGTTTGTAAGTTCGATTATAATTTTAATTGAGTTAAAGTTCTTTGCATTTGCTCAAATTTGAGCTTAAGTCAAAGTTCTCTATTCTCCAAATTTGTAAAAGTTAGGTCCCCTTTCCATTGCAAAATCTGGTAGCCTCCTGGTGTCTCCCCAGTTTAATGAAAACTTTAGGAGCTAGAGTCTCCCGCCACACTAGAGAAAAACATGTACGGTAGAAATCGGATGACACCATGGCCAAAAAATCTTCAATCCCACCACACCAAAAAATGGCGTGTATGAGTCTTTTAGCACCTATCTGTATTCTTTTCAGAGGTCAACAAAATTTAATGCACCTTAGGAATTAATTCCTTTTAATAACTTCTAATATATATATATATATATATATATATATATATATATTTGCTGGTAAGTTAATTCTCTATCATATTAGAAGCATAAAACAGCAATAAAGATTTGAACTAGAAAGTTTAAAATATGAATAACAAAATAGCTATGCTCAATAGGTACCTTCAAGTTCGTCAACTCCTAAAAATTTTTGAAATTTGTGAGTATATCGATACTTCTTTTCTGGATTTTTACACCAATATTCATTTAAATATGGAATCTTCTAATTTGATATGTTGCAATTAAAATCTGAAAGAAGAAATTGTGTATGTTTCCTTATGATTCTTCCCATAACTTTTGTGCTACAATTAATATAAATTTATTTCCCTCATGATTTTCTTTTCCATTTCATCAAAGTAATTCAATTAACCAGGCAGAATCCATGTGTTGTGTTATTTGGTATTTGTAATTAAATTATATATATATAGATAAGCCAAAATTTTAATTTTTGTTATAATTAATAATGGTAAATTAAGATTCTCTATGCTCATAGTTGTGTGGCATTTCAACAGGTAAGACATTTCCTGTACATCTTTTTCATGAGCTTTTTGGATTGTTTTGTTTCAACCTAACTGTTTAGAAAATTATAGATGTAAATAATGTTTTGGAATAATCATTTAGGATATCACTATTTGGTGTTTAGGATCTTCTGATGAATCAATGAGGAATACAAAGCTTAGGGCCAACGGGAAAGCCAGTTGCATTATCTGGTAATTGATATCGGTGGTACGTTAATTGCATCTTTCACAAATATGATGAACATGCTATCTACATGCACATGTATATGTTTTAGACTTTTCCTAACATAATAAAGTCAATTTGTTTGTCTTTTCAGCAGTTTTCAGTATTGACCCAAGTAGAATAAGCATGATGAAGGAGACAAAAAAAAAAGGTCTAGAAAGAAGAGAGCTTCAGGTACACATGCTTTGACACCACAAATCACTTTAACATCAAAGGACATTGCATTCAAATGCATTGATATTGTTGTGTTAAAGATAGAGGCACTTTTATTTCAGGAGTGTCTTAATATTTGTTATCATGCATATTCTTTGTTATTAGTTTAAATATGAATTTTATATGTGATGTATTAGATTCAAATTTATTGGTTGAGAATTGATTGAATGTTGTTTTGAACTACATGACAAACAAAGATAGAGAAGGTAAAAAAATAGATGGATGAAATTTCTATATTTTCAAGGGAGTCATTATAAGAGCTTGATTGGGCTAATGATTTATTTTGTGTATCCTCTTTAGATGTATATGAGAAGATCATTAGTTCATATTTTTATATGATCAAATATCATTTAGATAAGATTTTTAATACGATAAAGAATTTTTGAAGTTAAATGATTTTGGGAAGTCAATTTAATCGTTCTTCTATTAGGATGGGTGAATGAGTGACCTTGAAGATGAATTTTGAATGCTGTTGCATGCTTGTTTTTTTATACAACATTGTACATGCTATTAGATTTGACTTATGTTAAGAAAGGTAGAGGTAGACCTAAAAAGAGTTGGTTAGAAAATATTAGAAATGATCTTTCTTTATTAGATTTAAATGAAAATTTAATTTTTAATCAGACACAATGGCGAAAAAGGATTCATGTAGCCGACCCCACGTAGTGGGACAAAGGCTTGTTGTTGTTGTTGTTGTTGTATTGTTCATGCTATTGCCACCTTTCTATTAAGAACAAACATTTTCCAACTGTTTTGAGTTCGTTGATGATTTTTATACTTCGACTCATCTAGGAATATCACATGCTTACCTGAATGTTGCATTATATATCACATGTATTAGATTCAACTTTATTTGGTGAGAATTGATTGAATTCTACTTTGAACTAGATGGCAAACAAAGATAGAGCATAAAAAATATATATATGGATAAAATTTATATATTTCCAATTGAGTCATTAGAAGAGCTCGATTGGATTGTTGATTATCATTTTGTGTATCCTTTTTAGATGTATATGAGATGATGATTACTTTATATTTTACATAATCAAATATCATTCAGATAAGATTTTTTTATGAGATAAATAATGTTAGAAGTAGAATAATTTTGGACAGTCAATTTAGTCGTTCTTTTTTTAGGATGGGTGAATAAGTGATTGAGAAGATGAAGTTATAGGCTATGCTAGGGTGTTGGACCACTTGAACCTGATAAGGTTATAAGTATTTTGATGATTATAAGTATTATTGGCTGTGATTGAGTTGATAAATTTGTGTGCAAGCCATTTTGTTTTAAGCTAATAATTTTGTTATATATTTTTATTTTTTAAAATTTTATTCACGTGGACGTATATTTATACTAGTTAAAAGAAATAGCACATAATCATTTTCTATTTTTTTTCTCTCCTATTTTTAATCCCCAATCAGAGGACAGATGATTGTATAGCACATTTCAAATCTTCATGCTTTATTAGGGAATTTTTTGAACAACAACAAAAACCTTCTAAAGGAAAAAAATCTCTAATAATAGACATTTTAATTAGTACTTTCTGATTAATTTACCGTCTACATAGTACCATTACAAAGTGAACTGAAACTTTCTAGTTTACAACTGAACTTTATATTGCTCTAGAAGCTACAAGGCAAAGGGCAGATTTCTTGTGAACAGTGATACCTGGAACTTCATCCATGTCCATCTCTTCTTTCTTCATTCCATCAGGCAATCTCCAATCAAAGTAATAAAGTAAATTCGCAAGAGCAAGTTCCACTGTTGCCATCCCAAAGTTCTTACCTGGACAATTTCTACGACCCGACCCAAATGGTATGAACTCAAAGTCATGACCAATGTAATCTATTGAGCTATCAATGAACCTCTCTGGTAAAAACTCCTCAGGATTCTCCCAAGTTTTGGGATCTCTTGCAATGCCCCAAGCATTGATGTAAACCCGAGTATTTGGTTCTATATCATAGCCACTGATCTTGCAATGCCTAATTGCCTCTCGCGGAAGCAATAATGGAACTGGCAAGTGTAGCCTCAAAGTTTCTTTTACCACTGAGTTGAGGTATTGAAGCGAATGGAGACTGTTTTTTGTGAGATGAGCGGAGCTTCTTACTTCCTCTTGTACTTTTTGCATAATCCTTGAATTCCTCACTAACTCTGCCATTGCCCAAATTATAATGGCAGAAGATGTTCCAATTCCAGCGATGAAAATGTCCTAAGACAATTAAAAAAAAATATCAACCAGTAATTTCATGAAGAATGCAGAACAGAACGTAGAGAGTAATTACCTTTAGAATAGCTTTAATGTTAGCGTTGGTGATAGAAGATGAATTCTTCTGTTGATGAAGCAACACATCAACTATGTCTTCCTGTTCAAGGTTTGTCCTCTTCTTATCAATGCGCTCCTCAATTATTTCATTATAGAAAGAATCAAACTTGTTGAAGGTCCTCTCCAATCTTTGTTGTAGCCCTGTAAGCTTGTCAATCCAACCCAATGATGGGAAACAATCTGAAACAAAAAAGGTGCCGAACAACGTCTCGGTTTCTTGAACAAGTGCGTGGAAGTGTTCCTTCTCAAGATCTTCTTGATCATACTTCTTGCTCAGTGCAACACGGCAAATTATGTTGCTTATGAGAGTCGACACAAGCTTCGTTAGATTAATCGGTTTTGATAAGGAATTAGAGATCGAATCAATAAGGATAGCGACCTCTTCTTCTCTTACAGAATGGAATGTATTAACCCTCTTTGTGCTAAAGAGTTGAAGAATACAAATCTTTCTCATCTCTCTCCAGTACTCACCATAGGCAGCAAAGCTGATGTCCTTGCAATCATAAGAGAATTTATTGCTGGAGGTGAGCCCAGGACGAGAGCAGAAGCCAAAATCATTGGTTTTAAGGATTTCTCTTGCCATGTCTGCTGAGGAGACCACAAGGATTGGCACTTTGCCAATCTTGAGATGCATCAAAGGGCCATATTTTTGTGACAGAAGCCACAAGGGCCGATGAGTTAAACCACCAACTTGATGTAGATTTCCGATTATGGGGAGCTTTCTTGGTCCTGGAGGGAGTTTAGGACTCAACTCTCTTCTCTTGATTCTCCTAAAAATAATAAAATGTAAAAAGAAAGCAAGTGCTATAGTAAAGAGCCATGCTAAGAGGAATGCAAAACCCATAAATGACTTGCAGGCAGGTTGGAGAAACTCTGGCTCTTTATATGGATGATTTTTGAGATGTTGTGATCTGGATCATATCTTGACAGCCCTAAGATAGCTTGTCTAAACTCGAAAGCAAATTTCTCAACTTCATATTTTAGTCAAGTGAATAATGCAACTTGTTTCATTTATGTAAAATTTCTAAAATACTTTTTAAATCAGTAATCGTATTAGATTTATTTTTCTGGGAGTGAATTATTAGCAGCTCTACTGCAGGAAACAAGCCAACGTGACCAACGTCCCATCAGCTCAAAATGCTCCCAGTAAGTTTGCATCAGACAAAAACTGTGACGCAACTGCTGGCTAAAATTATCATATTATAAGAGAAAAATGAACGGCCACTGGATGCTTTTTTCTAGTTGTTGGCATCAGCCCTGCCGTCCACTGAATACCAATAATTTCGTCACATTGCTCCAGGACAAGATTTCTGAGGCATTGTTCTTTGTGTTCCTGATCAAAATCATATACTTGTATATGTTTTTTTTTTTTTGGAAATTTTTAGGACAGCTGATAAAAAAAAGTTATAAATGAGTAAAATGTAAAAGAAAAATTATATTCCTGAATCTCAACAACAAAAGAGAAGCCAAGGACTGAAAATAAGGACAAAAACCCATTGAAAATAAAGCTTGAAGGAAATAAACTATGAAGGATTCGGGTAGCTCATGGTGAAAAACATGAATGTGACCAAAATTTGCATGAGAGGGACTACACCAGAGCGAAGCCCCTGGTTGTCAAAAAGACCGTCTGAGGGGCAATTGGGATTAGCAGCAATCATTATTGTCCTTCCAAAAATAACTCCAAGGCCACAGAAAGCAGTAACTAAAGATTGAAGAAGTAGGAACAACAATCACAAAGCATTCCTAAAGTCTCTCCAATTAGTGGTCTTTCGAATAATAGCTTTTTTAATTTTAGCAATCACCGTGGCTTGATAGTCAAGAATGCCACCCAAAATTCTATCATTTCTAGCCCTACAGATATAGTATATGTTTGCATAGGAAGCAAGAAGGAAGTAACTGATATGTTTTCCAGAAAACCTCTGATCCATAACACTATCAAAGGCCTAATTCAAGTTCGGCCTCATAAGAAGGTTACCAAACCAGGGGAGGAAATGCTTGATGATACTAAATGTTAATTTACATTCAAAGTAAATATGAGAGATGGTTTCTTATTCTTTATGACAGAAACAACAATTGTTAAAGGTAAGAATCCCACGAGAGGCTAAACATATGCATTTTTTAAACCTCCTTTGAAAGCCATCCATGCATAAGATGAAAAACGTAATTCTGCTTTCTTGTGCCAAACCAACTTGTGCCAAGAAACAATCTCCATAGAAGAGTAAAAGAGATAACTAAAGGTTTTAAAATTGGGATTTTGGGTGCCCAGCCAGTAATGCTTCTCCAAATTACTGTCTATGTGGATGGCTTGAATATTAGAAACAATCGAGGCATCAAAACAGTGAGGTAGACCAACTATTCCCTATAATAAACTTAGATATTGTCCAGTCAAAGGAGGAATACCCATTAAGAGCCTGCATCTCATTCAACATATCCATAATAGAGGTGTCATTGCACCAAGGGTCCCATAATAAAGATAGATTGCTACTCGAGTGGACATACAAAGAAATACAGTGCTTAATAGTATTAGGCGTCTTGCATAAAACTTCCAGTAGGGTGAGCTTTTGACAATCATTGGATTCCACAAAGAATGATACTTTGAATGCCACCAATTAAAGAGTGAATTGCTAGAGTTTAAAAATCTCCATATTATTGAACAGGAAAACTATTGTATAGAGAGTCGATGGAAGGGATACCCAGGCTACCATTAAATTTGGGAATACAAGTATCTTTCCAAGATATAGTTTGCAGTTTTCTCAGGACTATATTGCCAAAATAAAGGAATCTAGAGCACATCTTGTTAATAAGTTTATAACAACCTTTGGGAAGGATAGAGCCATGAATCCAATAGGCCAAAGTGTTGCTAATGGGATTTTTGCTCCCCAACCATCAAGAGATGAAGAAATTCTTTGAAGTAAATGTTAGAAGTCGATAGCCTTCAATTTTTTGTAGTGAATAGGCAACCCAAGATAGTTGATGTGAGTGGAGGATTGGTTTATTTGAAGGATTGCAAAAATTTGGGAAGTCTTGAGAACTTGTCTTTCAAGAGAGCTCGTAGGAGGACTCATATGAGCAATCTAAAGAGAATTATGTTGGATCTTTATACCTGCCTATAAAAGCGAAAATGAAAAATCATGATTTAGAAAATTAAATTGAAATGTTCTTAATTTTAATTTTCTTAATAAATAACTATTCTTAAAATATGTAATGAAAAACTTATCGAAATATTGATTGTGCATGTAAATCTTCTTCTTTGAAGTGTTGATTGAGACGTAAGCCTTATTCTTCTAATCACTTCATTAAATATATTTTAGTGAGTGAACACATTTAATCAATTATTGATGAATACTCTTTTGTTTTAATGCAATTTGTATTCTCAATACAATTTTATCCTTCAAAAAGAAGACTAAGAGATTAATTTTTCTCATTTATCATCTTCCATTCATTTATGTAGAACTTATTCATTATTTATAAGAAAACTTCACATCTTTTTAATTTGAACACATCTTTTTAGAAGAACTTTTTTATAATTCATAAAACATCTTTTTTTATTAAATTGATAATTATCAGGACACGTCATCATCTCTATCTTTTAATGACACGTCATTATTTTTTTAAATATTAAAAGATATTTATTATGACACATCATTATATGATTAAGTTTTTTATACAATATAAAAAAATATTCTTTTAACATAAATGTGATACTAATATAATCATAATTTAACATTTATATTATATTACATTTTTAATAATAATGTTAAATTAATATATAATAGTTCTAAGGTGATGAAGAAGGGGCCTATATACTTATAATTTAAGATCCAAAAAATTTGATCATTAATTTAGCTCTTAAATTAATAAATTAAAATTATTAATTTCAATATTATTCCACTACAATATCAAGCCTTTATCCCACTACGTGGGTTATACAATTAAAAAAAATATATTCTTTTAACATAAATGTGATACTAATGTAATCATAATTTAACATTTATATTATATTATATTTTTAATAATAATAATGTTCAATTAATATATAATAGTTCTAAGATGATGAAGAAGGGTTTATAGACTTATAATTTAAGCTTCAATAAATTTGACCATTGATTTAACTCTTAAATTAATAAATTAAAACTATTAATTTCAATAGTATTCCACTATAATATCAAGCCTTTGTCCCACTACATGGGGTTGGCTATATGAAATTGCACTCTTAAATTTAAAGTATAAATTTCTCAATTTAAAAGATTGAAGTGTCAATTTATTTAATATTTAAATATAAAATATTCATCCATAAAAAGTTCATAATTAGAACAAGGTAATTTTGTCACTTCATTAATTGCATCTTAATCCTTAAATTCCAATTAATTTACTATTGAATAATAAACTTTGTGGCCTTATCACAAAATTTGAGCACTCAATTGTCCAAGTTTTGAATTAATTATTCAAGGGAATTATTTTTCTAACTTCTAAGAATAAAATGTATAAATTTCATATCTCTATATTAATATTTCCAATCAGTTATTTCATTTTATTTCTAAGATGTAAGGATTGAGTTTGTCTTCCAAATTATTTTTGAGTAAGTCAAAAAATCAAATGCCACAAATAAGAGTTTATTAATTATTGAGGATTAAGATTGATTTATATATATTCATCTTGATGATTAATTTTAAACTTTCCTTGTTAAAACAGAATTTATTAGATAATTCAAAATTTATCTATTCAAGTTCTACATAATCATATTATATCAAATACCTCCATCTTACTATCTCTATATTGAATAATCCAGATAAAACTATTCCATTCTTAATATTGATGGATAAATCTAATAATATTTAATTATAGATTCTAAGTATAATTCAAATTTATGAACTTATTTAGATTATTATCTATAATTCAATCATCTTGTAGATAATTATATACTGAATTATAATTACATAAATAATCATGGAATAAATATAATAATAAAATATTTTATCAAATGATAATATTCATACATGCTAAATTTATCTTTAAATATTTATTTTAATAGAAAATATATTACAATAATATTTTTTTAATACACACTCTCTAACAAACTCCCACTTGCCCTAAAGAAAATGAGGCATCTGTCTTAATCCCATTTCTTGTACATATTATGAAAAAGTTCTTTTAGGCAGCATCTTGATAAATGGATCATCAATATTCTCTGGTGATGTTATCTTATATACTGATATCTTACCCTCTTTGTCAATCTCTCTTATTAAATAAATTTTTTTTCAATATGCTTTGTTTTTTTTTTATAATTTTTACTTTTTTTGTATTTGATATAGCTGTATTATTGTCACAAAATAATATTAGACATTTTTTTAAAATTTTGGATAACTTTTCTTTTTTGCGAATCTAATTTCGGGGAATATATTTTTAATTATAGCAAACATCTCTATTTTTCTACAACTTTCTTACTTACTAACATTTTAGGTCCACAAGATAAATATGCAAATCGAACTAGCTTAAAATTGGGTAGATTATGACTGAGTCAGCTTGTAATGTATGTAACTGTCTTTTACCTTTTCTTGAGTCCATTATAATATTGTGGGTCTTAATGCTAAGTAACCTTGCACACACATGGGAAAAAAATTCTATCTGTTTATTATTGTTTTCTATTTTGATCACATCATCTGAGATGATTCAAAAATTATCCTGGATGATCAGTTAAAAATAGAAAACTTAATTAGGGCATTCTGGTTAAGACAGCCACAATTAAGCAAATCATCTTAGACGATAGACTCAAATCCAAAAGAATCAGCCACCAGATCTAATTAGACATGTTTTATTTTTGGACATTTTCCAAAGCATCGTCATAGATGATATAGTATAATTATGCCTAAATTAATTTGGTAATTAAGAAAAATAATTAATATTTGATTGCTCGATCATATCATTCTGTACGATCGAAGGATCGTCCAGGATAATCAGTTAACAAACCTTAGTTTCTTCTGGGTGGTTCATAATCAGAATGGCTCTATTCAGGGCGATGTTTTGGCCGATATATGATATTTTGAACTAATCATCCTGGATGATCGTGAGATCTGCCTAGACGATCAAGTTAATTTTACATCGTCCAGACTTCTATTCAGAGCGATATTCTTAATGATTTGTGACATTTTGTACTAATTGGCCCAGACAATCATGAAATCGTCCTAGACGATCAAGTTTCTTTTTCATCTATCAGACATCCATCCAGGGCAATGGTCTGGATGATATTCATCAATATGAACTAATTGAACAAGATGATATACTTTCGTCATGGATGATCTGAATAAAGGAGCCTGCTAATTGTCTAGACTCGCCCTAATCGACCTAGCTGATTGAGCTAAAATTGAACTAATCGTACATGATGATTGGTCAATCGTTGTGGACAATATTTGACGATTAGTTACTAATTAGGGCAGATTTTGGAGCCCTTGTTTAAAAGATCTCTTATTTTTTCAAGAGAAGATCTTTTGTTGTTATCCTGACATGAGAGAGCCAAAAGGAGAGGGAGAGTAAGGGGAGAGAGAGGATCTTGTGATGGGGAATTTGTGAGGGGTTTCATAAATATTGCTTCATGCAAGGATTCGAGTAGTCTTCTCTAGTTTTCATCCCTGATTCCTTGAAGGTTTGAGAGAGGTCTACTTCAACAACTGATTAAGATTCTCTGCCTACTTTTGGAGGAAGCAAAAGAAGTTGGGTTCTCTGTCTACTTCTAGAGGAAGTAAAAGGAGTTGGGTTCTCTGCCTCACGGGGGTCAAGGGAAAGGAATTTTTGTATGGGTTTCTCTGCCTTATTGTGGGGCCAAAAGGAGAGACACTAAGTTTAGTGCAATACCTGGAGGAAAGGCTTAGGGGAGTGGACATTGGTCAAGTTGATCGAACTATTATAAAATCTATTGTGTTCTTTCTTATTATTCTTCCACATTTAATTTTTACACTCCATTTCTTCTGTGATAAATCTTAGTTTGATTTAAGATTATATTTTTTTGGGAGAAATTTTTAGATACCAATTCACTCCTCCTCTTGGTTAGCATCGGGACTAGTTCATAAGGGCTTAACATCCCTGACAAACTTTCAAGTGGTAACAGAGCGGGATTCATAAAAATGAGTGATTGAAAACTTTTAAATTTTGATCAATGGATAACTTTGGTAATCTTAATATTGCAGAAGGGTATTCAATTATCCGACTATCTTTGTTTGACAATATTCCTTTTGATTTTTGAAAAATCGCATGTTTACAATTTTACAATCGATTGACTATCGCATGTGAATTCTTGTTAAGGATGGTTATTTACCTCCGTCTCGTGATAAATGGCATTAAAATTAAACTTCCTTTTACTAAATGAACTTTTGATGATAGGAATTTAGCGCAACTGAATGTAAAATATTTAAACTATTTCTTTTATGCTTTTAAATCAAAAGATTATATCTTTGTTTCAAATTATGTTATTGGTAAAGAAATTTGGGATAAATTATGTATCACTTATGAAGGAACAAATAAAATTAAGCAATTTAGGTTGAATATTTTATTCCATGACTATGAACTTTTTTATATAAAACCTACTCAATCAATTTCTGATATGTATATTAAGTTTACTCAAATTGTCACTTCATTACATGCCTTAGAAGGAGAGCTAACTAATTATTAAAGAGTGAATAAAATTTTGAGATGCTTGCCTTCTTTTTTTGATGCTAAGATTACTATAATTACTGAATCTAAGGATTTGAATACTTATTCTGTTGACAACTTACTTGAATCACTCATTTCTTACAAGCAAGGAGTGAACCAAAGACAACTTGATGCAGGTGAGAAGAATAAGGAGAAAACTATGATGTTGAAGGCTAATGATACATATACAAATTCTTTTGGGTCTAAAAGTGATGATGTTTCTTTAATCACTTGGCAATTCAAAAACTTTCTAAGGAAGAATAACAAACATCATTAGAAGTTGAAAAAAAGGTAAAAATAGCAAAAAATTTAAAAGTCTTCTGATGTTATTTATTTTTAATGCAGGAAGCCTTAATATGTTAAAACTTATTGTCCTATACTTAAAGATCACTCAAGCAAGGAGAAATGTGAGGAGAAACCCAAGTACATGAAGGACAAGAAACAATTCCAAAAGGTGTTCTTGGCAGATTCTACATCTGACTCTGAGACTAAAGCTGAGGAAGAGACAACAAACTTGTGCTTGATGGCTGGTGATCATCTTGGTCAGTCTAACCAAGAAGAGATATGCAAACTAAATAAAGAGTTACTTGAAGTTTGTGAGAAAATACATGCATCATATAAGAAACTTAAAAATCGCATGTTAGTTTAAAATAAGAGTTTTTAAATTTGCAAAACGAGCATGAAGTTTTATTTAAAGATCACTCCCAAATTGATAGCAATCAGATATCATTACTTGATGAGTTTGATGAATTGAATAAAAAATGAGTTGGTCATTGAGCATGATATATTGAAAGCATTTTACACCTCACTTGAAATATATTTTAAAATATATATTGATGAATCTGAGCATAGGGAGCACTATTTGAGAGTTGATAATATTATTTTAGAAAGTACTAACTTGAGGTTTAAAGTTGAATTGAATGCACTTGAGGAAAATAGGACTACACCCATACCTGATCCAAAGCCAAAACCTCAAAAGAGGTACCATAACCCGAACTAATTAGTAAACCCTTCTCCTAGTGTGTTAGATGTTTTTCATGTAGCATGCTAGGGCACATTTCACACACTTGGACTATTCACCATAGTACATATTAGGTGTGGAGACCAAATTGCATGATTCACAACATAACACATATGCATTGCATTCTTCTTTCTATAAGAAGTGACTCAAACATGTTTGGATTCCTAAATCTGATGTTTGATAATTTTGTAGGCTTGCTCACAAAAGACCTCATGAGAGTATGTGGTACTTGGATAGCAAAGGACCATGATTCGTAATTGCATAAATTTGTTGCTTAATAAATTCTAATTTGCATGTTTTCTGGTCTATAGTGTGTTATTATTTTATGTTCTTTATTTTTAGTTATGAGTGTTGATTTTTTATTTGCTATTAATTTATAGTATTTTTCATCTTTGATGTTCTCATGTTATTTCTCTTTTGGTCATAGCTGAAATGATATTTTATATCTTATTTTTATTTTTAAAAATTTGTAGTCAATGTTTGACATCCCTAAATAAATTAAAGGAAGAAACACCATTGAGTGATTCCCTCTCTCTAACCTCTTTTAATGGTATATTTTTTTTATAAACAAAAGTCTATCTCAAATTAATAACTGGACTTTATAATTGAGATCTTTTCTATCTTGCTACGGTAATATATCTTATATACATAATGCTCAAAGTCTTTACATTACTTTCAAATTCTTTGAAATCTTGTTGTTGCATTTATCATATAAATTTGATTCTGTTTTGTAGTTTATTCTTCCTTATATTAAAAGTAACTTTTCTTCTCTAATATCTAGAAGATATACTCATAACTGAGAGTATTTAAGAGTTTCTAAATGGATCTTACTTGCAAAAATGTCAAGAGCATAAAATGAGCCTCAAAAAGAAGAAAAACTGAAAGATGCACAATGACCATAGAAAAATGAAAGATACACAAAGTATATCAAAAATTAAAAGATGCGTAAAGTAGGTTAATCAATTGAAAAGAGCATAAAATGAGCCCACAAAGGCAAGCTTCCTTCTCTTACAAACATTTAAATCTTAGAAGAATTCATGTGTCGCTTGATATTTTCAAAGGCTTGATTTCGAATTTTGTGATTGTGACAAATTACTTTGGTATATTATTATATAAGATATTTTTTTGAAACCAAATTTTAAATGGATCTTCTTTTCTTATCCAATTAGTTTTTCTGAGTTAAGTCTTTATTTTTAAAAGACAATTTTGCCCTGAGAGAAGTCTGAGTAATGGCTAACAGGATCGGCTATTCTATCATTTTTTGGATTTTGAAGATGTTAACTTAGTGTTCTTATAAATCTTTTAATTCAATCACATTGAGACTTTATTATATTCATGCTTTAATAAAAAAAAAACTTGCTTTTATTCTTTTTTGTCTTCTATTTTGCTTTTTCTTTTCTAGTTTTCCTCTCCTTTTTGTGATGTCAAAAGGGGGAGTAGTGGGTAGTGGTTGTGTTATTTTGTTGTACTATTTTATGTTGTATTATGCTTTGTTTTTTTTTATGTTGATTAGTTGTACTATGTTCGTCCTTTAATAAAATTTGAACTTCTTGATTCACATTATTTTTATTGAACTGCTTTAATTATTTTTGTTTGTTATCATAAAAAATGGGGAGATTATTATGAATCTTATTTTAGGGAATATAATTTTGATGATAGTAAACATCTCTATTTTTCTACGACTGCCTTGCCTACTAACATTTCAGGTCCATGATCAAATTGTAAATTGAACCAGCTCATGATTGGGTAGATTAGGACTGAGTCAGCTTGTAATGTATGTCAAGTGTCTTTTACCTTTTGTTGAATCTATTATAATATTTTGGGTCCTGATACTAAGTAACCTTATACAAACACACTTGGGGGAAAAATTTTATCTGTTTGTTTGTGTTTTTTATTTTGATCACATCGTCTAGGACGATCCAAAAATCATCATGAACAATTAGTTAAAAATAGAAAACTTAATTAGAGCATCCTAGTTAAGACAACCATAATTAAGCGAATTGTCATGGATGATATTATTATTGTCGGAATGATAGACTCAAATCAGAAATAATCAGCTGCCAGATCTATTTAGGCATGTTTTATTTTTGAACATTATCTTGGATGATGCAGTATAATTATGCCATAAATTAATCTGATAATTAAGAAAAGCAATTAAGGTTTAATTACTCGATTATATCATCCTAGATGATCAGAGGATCATCCGGGATGATCAGTTAACAAAGCTTAGTTCCTCCTGGATGGTTCATAATCAACCTAACTCTATTTAGGGTGATGTTTTGGCCAATTTTGATATTTCGAACTAATCCTCCCGGATAATCATGAGATTGGCCTAGACGATCAAGTTAATTTTACATTGTCCAGACATCCATTCAGGCGGTGCTCTTAACAATTTGTGACATTTTGTACTAATTAGCCTGGATGATCCTGAGATCATCCTAGACGATCAAGTTTCTTTTTCATCATCCAGACATCCATCCAGGGTGATGGTCTGGATGATATTCATCAAATTGAACTAATCGTGCAGGATGATATACTATCATGTTGGATAATTTGAATAAAGGAACCTTCTAGTTCTCCAGACTCTCCATAATTGTCTTTGATGATATTCATCAAATTGAACAAATTGTATAGGATGATCGTCATGGATGATATTTGATGATTAGTTACTAATTAGGGCAAATTTTAGAGCCCTTGTTCAAAAGATATCTTATTTTCTCAAGAGAAGATCTTTTGCAACAGTCCTGACCTGAGAGAGCCAAGAGGAGAGGGAGAGCAAGGGTGTGAGAGAGAGGATCATGTGAGGAGGAGTTTGTGAGGGGTTTCACAAAAGTTGCTCCAAATAAGGATCCAAGTTATCTTCTCCGGTCGTCGTCCCTGGTTCCTTGAAGGTTTGAGAGAGGTCTACTTCAGCAACTGATCAAAGTTCTCTGCCTGCTTCTAGAGTAAGCAAAAGAAGTTGGGTTCTTTGCCTATTTTTAGATGAAGCAAAAGGAGTTGGGTTCTGTGTCTCACCGGGGTTGGTGGAAAGGAGTTTTAGTTTGGGCTTCTCTACCTTGTTGTGGGGGCAAAAGGAGATATATTAAGTTTAGTGCAATACCTGAAGGAGAGACTTCAGGGAGTTAATATAGGTCAAGTTGATCGAACCACTATAAAATATGGCGTGTTCTTTCTTATTATTCTTCTTCTTTTAATTTATGCATTTTATTTCTCTTTTGGTGAATCTTGGTTTGATTTAAGATTGTGTTTTTGTCTAAAGAAATTTTTAAATACCAATTCACACCCCCCCCCTCCCCCGCGCACCCTCTTGGTTAGCCTTAAGACTAGTTCATAAGGGCTTAATATCCCTGACAAAATTTCACTAATTCTATTAAAAAATTATGGTGCCAAACTGTCTCTTTAGCTGCTTCTATAACAGCTACATGTTCAGCTTCCTTAGTTGAGTTAAAAATACATGATTGCTTTATATTTCTTCAAACTATGGCTCCTCTTAAAATAAATATTGAGCTAGCTGTGGATTTTCTTTCATCTCTATCTGATTGAAAGTCAGCCTCATTGTATCATTTAGGGATCAAATCACTTCCAAAATACACACGCATATATTCTTTGATTATTTTGAGATTTGTAAGTATATATTTAATCATCACCCAAAGAAACCTTCTTGGTTAGATTTATATCTATTGACAATGCCTCTAACATATAAAATTTTAGGTCTTATACAAATTATTGCATACATTAGACTACCAACTATTTATGCATTAGGTATCTATAACATATAATCTTTCTCTTATTGTGATTGAGCACACAACTTTTTAAAATGATAAACTTCATGATGTGAAGGTATATATATTTCCTTTCTTGGAGTTTTGCATCCTAAATCTTATAACGATCTTCTCTATATAGGACATTTGAGACATTGCTAATATTTTATTTTTTTTGATATCTTATTAATTTTTTTCCTAAGTATAAATCCTACCTCTCTCAAATCTTTCATTTGAAATTATTTAGCTAGCCATTTTTTAACATCAAATAATAATTCAGTATTATTCTCAATAAATAGAATATCATGTACATAAATAATTAAGAATATCTCTATCTTATTTTTGAAATAGTTGTAAACAAAATGTTTATTTATGCTTTAATCAAATCTATAAGATTTAATTGCTTCATCAAATCTTTTATTCTATGACCTTAAAGCTTGCTTAAGTCCATATATTGATCTTTGTAATTTGTAAACTTTTTACTCTTAACCTTTTATTATGAAACCCTCTGGTTGTTTCATATAATTCTTTCTTCAAGTAGCTATTCAAAAAAGCCATTTTTACATCCATTTGTGAAATCGCATGATCATAAAATATAGCATTCGATAAAATTATATGTATGGATTTAAATCCATCATAATAAATCCCTCCTTTTAAGAGTATCCCTTTGCCACTAGCATGGTTTTGTAAATCTTAACTTTTTCATTAGCACATATTTTTCTCTTATAGATCCATTTACAATATACAGGTCTTACCTTGCTAGGATGGTCCACAAGTTCCCAAACGGAATTGAATTATATTGAATCTATTTCAAGTTTCATGGTTTCTAACCGTCTATCTCTCCTTACCAGGATACTCTAATGCTTATTTTTATATCAATGGATCATCATTATCATCATTAGATGCAATAATATATGCTTCTCCATCAATTTTATATCGAGAGGGTAATTTAATAACTCTCCCACTATGACGAGGCATTAAAGGTTCCTAATTTAGAGTAATATTTTCTTTTGTTGACTTTCAACAATAGTTTTTATTTCTTTTGTGATTTGCTCATTTAATGATTCTTTAAGTAACATCTTACTTCGAGGTTCAAAATCTTTCATGTATTCATGATTAAGAAAAGTAGCATTTTTCAATACAAATACTTTTTTTTCTTGAAGACTATAAAACAAACCTCCTCTTGTACCTTTAGAATATCTAATAAATATGCATATTTCTATACATGATTCGAACTTATATGTTTTTTTCCTTCAATACATATATTATACATCCCCATATATGGATGTGTCCTAAAATAGGTTTATGCCCATTCCATAACTCTAAAGGTGTCTTACATACTGATTTTGAAGGTACAAGGTTCAAAATATACATTGAAGTTTGTATCACATGTACTAAAAATAAATTTGGCAAGGGTAGTAACGTAACATAGACCTAATCATATCGAGCAACATTCGATTTCTTCTTTTAGCAACAACATTTTATTGTGGAGTTACAAGTGTAGTGAATTGTGATATAATTCCATTCTCAATTAAATAATCTTTGAATTTTGTTTCTAAATACACACCCCCACGATTTGATCGTAGTATTTTTAATGACTTGCTTAATTGATTTTTAACTATAGTACGAAATTTCTTAAACCTTTTAAAAGTTTCACATTTTCTTTTCATTAAATAAACATAATCATATCTTGAATAATTATTAATGAAAAAAAAACAAAATATTCATATCCATGTCTTGCTTGTGTATCAAACAGACCACAAACATCCGAATGTACAAGATTTATAGACAGGTAGAGTTCTGACTATCATTTATCTTAAAGAACCATTTTTACTAGTCTTTCAATTCTATTTAATTTAATATGACTAAGTCTAAGGCGTCATAGAGATGTATTATCTTCATATAAAATCTTTTGTCATTTTTGTTTAGGTTTTTCAATATGAACATTTTAGTGTTAAATAGTGTGTTTATAGTGGATTTTAACAAAAAACATCTATTTTTCATTATTATAAAATAAATATTCAAACTATTCTTAGAAATAATTATCTCATTATTATAAAAAATAGTCTAAAATATTGCTTAAACAACTTAAAAATAAATATAATATTTCTAAAAAACCTTGGAATAAAATAAATATTAAATTCAAGCCTAATGGCTCCCATTACTTGAGCTAATATTGTACTTCCTATCCCCACTCTTATAACATGTTCCCCTTTAGCAAGCCTTTGCTCCTTTTAGGAACTTTATATTTTTATCTTTCATTTTTTTCTTATTATTCTTATAACACAAAGAAGGATAAACTTTAGCTTAATTTTTATTTTGGCTCTTTTTCTTTTTAAATTAATTCAAAAGTTTGAAGCTCATTTAGCAATTTAATAAGATTATATTTTAGATGGTTCATAAAATAATTATTCTTGAATTATACGAATTGTGAGAAAAGAGTTTCTAAAATCATTCACACTTGAGTTCCCTCGTTAATGATTTCTCTCATAAATGATTGCTTCATTAATCTTATCTTCAAAAATATAATTTATCATTTTGAGAACATGTTCTTAAACTGAGATATTTGCCTTCATTTTGGAATTCATAATTGCTTTAATAGCCTCATGACGAGCTTGTTCAGAGGGTTGTTCAAATATGGATTGTAGAGATTCCATAATCTCATTTGCAGTCATCATGTTTTCATGTTACAATCTTAGCATGTCAGACATGCTAAAAAGGAGATAATACATTGCTTTATTGTTTAATTCAATCCATTTATCATAGGCATTTCTTACAGTACGAGAAGTACTAATAGTAGGAGGTGGAGGACATTCCTCAATCAAAACAAAGTTTTTATTTTCACAAATGAGTATAATGTTCATATTGCTTCTTAATTTCACAAAATTTTCCCCTGTTAACTTTTTATTTGATAAGATTGTGAATGAGATTTGTCATGATAACTATGGGCTCCAAAAATTCAACCCCAGCCTCCCCCATTTCTTTTTTGGGGGGGTTTTAATGGATTTAGTTATGGGGTATATGATTGATGTATGCATTATACCTCATATGTCATCATTTATATGCAATTTGCAACATTGTTATTACTTAGGAACTCTTTATATCTGGTTTTCAAACAAATTATATATTCCCTCCTATTAATTGCAAGGTCAAATGCGCCTGCTTATGTTTTGATATCGACTGCAAGGCATTATCATATTCATAGCATGCCTCTCATGTTCAATGCACATTAATTTTCAATATCTATAGGAGGTGGCAGTAGCCTTTATTTGCTAATTGATCAGATCCACTTGCGAGGATGTTGTAGCATTCACTGTATAATTCTTGGGTTCATTTGTATATTGGCAAGCACATTGTATTCACTTGTATGCATCTTGTTGTTATTCCCAAAGGGTCCACAAGTCTCTTGTAACTGCTCATGGATGAACTGTTGTGTATGTAATATGCTCTCACAATTGCTTATGGGTACTCCTATAATTATTCGTGGGTACTCATATTTGATGTACTCACTTTGTATTCTGCTTGTGGACAATTGATTGGATGTACAACAAGTCTTCTATTGCAGCCTGTGGACACTTGCATTTGTTGAGTTAAGGCCAAGTTATTTATTATTATGAGTTCAATTTCATATATTACAAGTTTAGCTACTTGTTCAATTGGTTCGAGTCACATTTGGTTTGAACCGTTTATATTCAAGTTTAATCACTTAAATTTGCTTGTATTTTATTAAAATTCAAGCTTAATTCATTTAGCTTCAA
Source organism: Dendrobium nobile (assembly GCA_022539455.1). Taxonomy (NCBI): domain Eukaryota; kingdom Viridiplantae; phylum Streptophyta; class Magnoliopsida; order Asparagales; family Orchidaceae; genus Dendrobium; species Dendrobium nobile. The sequence goes on from CM039725.1 coordinate 14,091,986, forward strand.
ATTTTTTGTTAGCCATTTGAGTTTTAATAGGTTCCCTGTGAAAGTTCGTTTGGGATATTAAGCCCTATAGAACTGGCCCAAGACTAACCAAGAGGGAGGGTAAATTGGTATTTTAAAAACTTTAAGCAAAGCTCAACAAATTTCACAAACCAAAACACCACAAAACAAACAATGCGGAAATTTAAGTGTGGAAGCAGTAAAAATAAGAACACAAAGGTTTATAGTGGTTCGATCAACTCGACCTACGTCCACTCCCCAGAGGCGCCCTCCAAGTATTGCACTACAATCGTGACTCTCCTTTAGCCCCCACAACTAGGCGGTGAAGCCTTTACAAACACCTCTTTTTGCCACACCCAGAAAGGCAGAGAACCTTCCTCCTTTTGCTTCCGCCTGAAGCAGGCAGAGAACCTCGATCACTTGCTGAAACTTACCTCTCCCAACCCTTCCAAGGACAAGAGACTCTAGGGAAAAAGAAATGGAACAATGCTTGGAGCAACCCCTTGTGAATCCCCTCACAAGATCCTCTCTCTCTCTCTCTCTCTCCCTCTCTCTCTCTCTCTCTCCTTTAGGTTTTCTCAGGTCAAGACAACAGCCAAGGATATTCAAAAATGTTGAACTAAAGTTCTTAAATAGAAGAGCTTCAAAGGAGCTCATTAATTGCAAGTTGCCGACTATATCGTCCAGGACGATATGGACATCTTCCTGGCCAATCAGTACAAATCTCAGAAGATCGGCCAGAGCATCGCCTTGAATGTAAACTGGATGATTGAAAAATTGGCTTGATTATTCAAGACGATCTCGCGATCGTCTCAGCCGATCAGTTCAAATCAGAGGAAAATCGTCTAGAGCATCGCCCTGAATTCAAGTTGTCTGATCTAGATCGTCCAGGAGTAACTAAGGGTTTTTAAATAGATCGTCCAGGCCGATCCTGCGATCGTCTAGGACAATGTGATCTATCAATCATCCTTAATTACTTGATTTTCTGATCAATTAAGGCATAATTGTGAATATTGTCCAGACCGATCCAAGATCATTCTGGCCGATTACCAAAAATACAGAATACCTTAATTGTTTATGGCGGTAATCTCTTTCTATTTTGAGCCTATCATCCCGGCCGATACAACTATCATCCAGTCCGATTGGCTAATGATGGCTGCCTTAATTAAGAACCCCTGATTAGATTTTTTGTTTTAAGCCCGATCGTCCAGGACGATATAAATATCGTCCTGGATGATATGAGTAAAAATAGAAATTCTAAGTCTCTCAAGTGTGTGTGTGTGTGTGTGTGTAGGGGTACTTTGCATCAGTCACACCAAAGATTACAATTGACTCAAGAAGGGAAAAATAGAATTACAGACTGACTCAACCATAGTCTACCCATTCTTGAGCTGGCTCCATTTTTCTGTCTGAACTTTGATTCCTGAGAAGCCAGTAGTAAAAGGCAGTCCAAGACAAATAAGAGTGTTTGCCAATCATCAAAACAGAGTTCATGGACCTGAATTTTCAACACCCTGTTGTCTAACTAAATTCCTTTATTGTGTTCAAGTCCTTTTCATTTTAAGACAAAATTCTGGAAGCCTCCTGGTATCTCCTTCGCTTAAGGGAAACTACATGAAACTAGGCCTTCCCACCACGCTAAGACAAGTGTGTATAGTAGGCTTCCTTCGATACCGCGGCCGTAATCTGCATCCTCCATACGAAGAAAGGTGAATATGAATCTTCTATAACACCTCTTTAAAAATAGAGTTGTTTCCCTGCGTACAGGTATTTATAAGTATCCCTACATCGCCATAAGCATCACACTGGGTTCCTATCCCACCATGTTAAGAAAAACTTTATAGGTGGTTTTCCAATGCATTGCAAATACCAAAAATATGGCTTTTGATGATTACCTGCTTCATCGTAGGCGCTGTATCGAGTTCCCTTCCCACCATGCTAACCAAAGCGTGTATATGTAATTTTTCGATGCGCCATGAATCTTGAAAGTGAAAACCTTTGAGTTTTGGAAAATATACCTACGCGTAGGGGATGAGGATGGTGTTGAGGCATGCAAATTGAAACAATATTTCTCTTTTTTACTCCTTTTTTATTTTTTATTTCTCCTTTTGTTTTGTTCCTTTTGTATATATATATATATATATATATATATATATATATATATATATATATATATATATATATATATATATATATATATATATATATATATATATATATATATATATATATATAGATATATAGATATCATATATTAATAATAGTTAAAATAATAACAATAATTATAAAACTAATAATATTTAGTTATAATTAATAATTAAATAAATTAAGAAACCACCTAATATTAATAACAATTAATAACTATAATAATAAGGCTAAACATTATTAATATAAAATATGAGAGAGGGAGAGATAGTTACCCTTTGTTGGATAGAATGAGCTAGTGGAATAGTTATTGTGTTAAGTGGGTAGATTCAGGTTTAATATGTAGAGAAGGGATTTTAAGTTTGAATGCGCTCTGATGGGTGTGGAGGATGAAATCGAATACCTCAGCTGGGCTTACAGTTTGCTTTCGTACAGGAGGTTGGTCGGGCTTAGAGATCGGAAGAGGTAGCGGAGGTCTTCAGCCGACTGGAAGGTGGAGATTTGGTTCACCAATAGAAGAGGAGGGCAACAAATTGAGTGGGGTTTAGCACTGGTTCAGATGAATGTGGATGGGGTCGGTGGTGAGGTATGGATTTCAGCTGCTTCTGTCTATGGAGGTTGGCACATGTATGAGAAATGGGTCAGTGGCCTCGACAGTAGGTTTATGGGTTCGGTCGAGTAGAGAAACCGGAGGGAGGATATGGGGTCAGAAAAAGAAGCGTTATATATTCAGACAAGAGTTAGACTAGGGCAGAGGTGGCATTTGACTGCTCTGTTGGAGTTCGACGAGTAGAGGTGGCTTCGGATCGAAGATAAGAGCAAAATAAAGAGCTCAAAATTGGGAGGGGATGAATTCTGAGTGGTAAGGGTCAAGTCTTGCTTGCGATAGAGAGGATATGTAAGTGTCGTGGGAGGGAATTTTTATTAGGTCTGGTGTCCTGATGTAGCTCTACATAAGGACACTAGTTAGCTGGCGCCACGTAGCAGTCCCATTATCGTGGACCCAGCCCAGCGAAGATTGGGTTTATAGCACATGCGTATTTTGAATGATGATGGCCTGACCACCCGACCCAAAAATAATGAACATTTTTCAAATAAAGAACAGCGGATATTCACTTCAGTTTACCATTTTCAAAGACAAGCGTTTAATCTGCATTCATAAGCATCTTTCGGCATCATTTTGAAGCAAGTTTTTGGTTGATTAACTTTAGATAAATAATGCTTCAGGTTAGTTTATTTTTTCTAAAGCAAATATTTTTCTCATATACTATTTATGGTAAAAAAATTAGAAATAAAACGTTTAGGGTTAGGGTTTACTTACAAACTGTAATGGCTACTGTAAAACTTTGAATATCTCTTGCAAAAATATCTCTAATCAATCAAAGCTTCGTGGTCGGTATAGCTCGATACTACCCAGTACTGATTGGTATTTCTTGTTATTGATTGGCATTGATTTCTACTAATCGGTAAAGCCCGGTTTGAACATGAAGAGATTTTTTAAATAGTGAATATTGTTGGAAAAGTATATGTAATTTTTTTTTGCATTTTAAAATATGTTTTTTAGAATAGTCATTATTCGGTTTATATGATTGGTACTGCTCGGTACATCTCAGTACTGCTCAGTATTTACAGATAAAACTCGGTATAAGCTTAAATAAATCTTCCAAATAATATTTATCTTTGTTATATAATATATTATAAAGTTTGTACTGAGTGAAATATTTTGAAAAGGTTTGATATGAATCAGATAGAAAGATATATAATATTGCTCAGTACTCCTCGGTATTGAAAGTTAACACTTAGTATAAGCTTAGGTAAAACTTCCCAAATATTGTTTGCTGGTCTTATATAATATATTATATATTTAGTACTGATTGAAAATTTTTGAAAAGATTTTATATGAATCGGATTTAAAGCTCTGTAATATTGCTTAGTACTGCTCGGTTTTGAAATTTATTACTCGGTATAAGCTTAGATATATCTTCCAAATATTATTTATCATTGTTATATAATATATTATATATTTAGTACTGAGTGAAAATTTTTGAAAGGTTGTATATGAATCGGATTTAAAGCTTTGTAATATTGCTCGGTATTGAAAATTATTACTCGATATAAGCTTAGATATATCTTTCAAATATTATTTATTGTTGTTATATACTATATTATATATTTAGTACCAAGTGAAATTTTTTGAAAAGGTTGGATATGAATCGGATTTAAAGCTCCGTAATATTGCTCGATGCCGCTCGGTAATGAAAATTATTACTCGATATAAGCTTAGATATATCTTCCAAATATTATTTATCATTATTATATAATATATTATATATTTAGTACTGAGTGAAAATTTTTGAAAAGGTTGGATATGAATCGGATTTAAGGCTTTGTAATATTACTCGGTACTACTCGATATTGAAAATTATTACTCGTTATAAGCTTAAATATATCCTCCAAATATTGTTTATCATTATTATATAACATATTATGTAATTGATATTCAATGAAAGTTTTTCTAAGGTTTGGTATTAATCTGTATGAATGCTCTGTTTTATTACTCGATACTACACGTTACCTAATGTTGTTAATGTTGCAAATTCAGGTCCATGAACAATGTTTTGATGATTGACAAAGACTCTTACTTATCTTGGACTGCCTTTTACTACTGACTTTTCAGGAATCAAAGTTCGGACGGAAAAATGGAGCCAGCTCAAGAATGGGTAGACTAGAGTTGAGTCAGTCTGTAATTCTATTTTTCCCTTCTTGAGTCAATTGTAATCTTTGGTGTGACTGACGCAAAGTAACCCTACACACACACACTTGAGAGACTTAGAATTTATGTTTTTGCTCATATCGGCCAGGACGATATTTACATCGTCCTGGACGACCGGGCTTAAAAAAGAAAATCTAATCAAGGGTTCTTAATTAAGGCAACCGTCATTAGCTAATCGGCCTGGACAATACTTGTATCATCTGGGATGATAGGCTCAAAACAGACAGATATTACCGCCATAAACAATTAAGGTATTCTGTATTTTTGGTAATCGGCCAGGACGATCTTGGATCATCCTGGACGATATTCATTATTATGCCTTAATTGATCAGACAATCAAGGAAGTAATTAAGGATGATTGATACGATCACATCATCCTGGATGATCTCATGATCGGCCAGGACGATCTATTCAAAAACCCTTAGTTACTCTTGGACGATAAATATCGACCAGCTTGAATTCAGGGTGATGCTCAGGACAATTTTCCTCTAATTTGAACTAATCGGCCTGGACGATCATGATATCGTCCTGGACGATCAAGCTAATTTTTCAATCGTCCAGTTTACATTCAGGGCGATGCTCTGGCCGATCTTCTAAGATTTGTAATGATCGGCCAGGACAATGTCCATATCGTCCTGGACGATATAGTTGGCAACTTGCAATTAATGAGCTCCATTGAAACTCTTTTATTTAAGAGCTTTAGTTCAATGTTTTGGAACATCCTTGGCTGCTGTCTTGACCTGAGAAAACCTAAAGGAGAGAGAGAGAGAGAGGGAGGGAGAGAGAGAGAGAGAGAGGATCTTGTGAGGGGGAGCTTGTGAGGGGATTCACAAGGGGTTGCTCCAAGCATTATTCCACTTTTTCTTCCCTAGAGTCTCTTGTCCTTGGAAGGGTTGGGAGAGGTAAGTTTCAGCAAGTGATCGAGGTTCTCTGTTTGCTTCAGGAGGAAGCAAAAGGACGAAGGTTCTCTGCCTTGCCGGGTGTGGCAAAAAGAGGTGTTTGTAAAGGCTTCTCCGCCTAGCTGTGGGGGCTAAAGGAGAGTCATGATTGTAGTGCAATACTCGAAGGGCGCCTCCTGGGAGTGGACGTAGGTCGAGTTGACCGAACCACTGAAAATCCTTGTGCTCTTGTTTTTACTGCTTCTGCATTTATTTTCTTCCGCACTTATTTTTGTGGTGTTTTGGTTCGTGAAATCTGTTGAGCTTTGCTTAAAGTTTTTAAATACCAATTCACCCCCCGCTCTTGGTTAGCCTCGGGCCAGTTCTTTAAGGCTTAACATCCCTAACAAACTTTCAGTTAATACTCAGGAAAAACTTTGGATATTATTTTTTAATTTTTTGTTATGCAGAGAAATTCTCCAAAGATTTATTTCAGATGTCGAACTTCAACTTTTAGAGAAGTTTGTAATCAATTAGTTCGAAAATTCATAGATCAGTTTGTTGAAAGACTGCGTCAGCTATAAATCAATCAGTTCCTGATTCTGCTGCAATCCCTCAGAATGCTCCACTTGTGTATATGATGTTATCGAAGTAGAATTTAAAGACAGAGTGTTTTTTTATTAATTGACAAAAAATATATTTTATATCTAATGAGGTTGCCCTGATCATAGGGTTTGCCTATAGAGGTATTAAATTTGAGGTAGGCAATGTTAGAGTAAGTGGAAAAATGGCTAATGACATCCGGCATGACATTGAAAAAATGGATGTGTCAACTCCAATAGAAGAATTAGTGAAAGAATTCATCCTTTACTTATTATCCAACCTATTTTTTCCCTTGGCTAACTTCCGTATACCCTCTACAATCCTGGATGTTGCAGAGAATGTTGATAACTTTAGTACATACAATTGGCCAAAATCCATTAGGAAATTCCATGTGAATGAATTCAATTCAATTCAATTCAATTGCAAATAAACAATCCAAAGGTTATTCACTAGGATACCTCAATAGATTTGTCATGATTGTAATTGTGAGTACATACTTATATTTTTTGTTCACTTTAACTAATGGTTCATATGATTAAACAGATTTATATGGTCTTATTTTTTGCAGATATGGTTTCTTGAACATACAACAATCCATGCCGTAGAGGATGAACTATCTCGACCCCATTTTACTTGATGGAATGGAAAGTTTATGTATAGTGAGAAAGACGTTAACAATATCTTTGCAGACCTTGAGGATCATGAGGTAGCACAACTACATGTATTCATTTAAATGTATGATTAAATTATTTTTTTATCATATGTTTATGTAAAATTTTTATTCAAATTATCATACATTTATAAGGAATTATAGGCAATGAGAAGACTTTATTTGATAGTTCTTGAAATTATCCACTAGAAGAATATCTCCAAATTGCACTAAACCCCCAGACAACCACAAATATCTCTTCTAAGCCCCCCACTCCATCTCCACCTACTCCAGCCAGTCTAACAATGATGCCAAGCCCAATTGAAATTCCGACCCAATCACCAATCAGTAGGACTTGCTCACAGAAAGAATCAACCACAAGTCCTGATCCATCTCCACCTAATCCAGCCAGTCCAATAAAGATGCCAAGTCCACTTGAAATTTTGAACCAACCACCAAGCAGTAGGACCTGCATAAAGAAAGAATAAAGCAGTGCTCCTAATCCAACTTTTCCTATTACAGAAGAATCAAACTTGAAGATCCTCAACCAAGCCATATACAAACTTTTTACCCATAACAACTTATTGATCAAGAAGCTATCATCGGTCGAAGTGTCAAATAATATACAAGAAAGACGTGTTGCGGTCTGGAACAAGCAGTATTTGATCTAAAAGATGAGAGGAAATTGAAATTTGTTGTTATAGAGAACTTTTTGAATGATCACTTTCCTGCCTCTTTTAAATCTTACCAGAGTAAAAGTCTGTGAAATTCTTATTCAAAAACTATTTCTAACAATAACAATTTGACCCAATCTGCCAAATTTGTTGACCAAATTATTGAGGAAATTACAAATGAAATAGTGGTGGAAGGGCTGGATGAGCTTGTTACCCAATCAGCCCCATCTACACCATCACATGAAGTGGAATGTACACACACAAAAAAATTGGATGCCTAGGTAGATGAAGCCTTAGAAGAGAAGGATATTAACCAATCTGAAGATGATGAATTTTCTTCATTTATTTGGGGAGGCATTGCTAGAAATGTACAATGGAGGAATGACAGGAAAAGGAAAGTGGTTCGAACTCCATTCATAGCAGGTGATAGGAAGAATAAGAAAGAAGAATTGTCACCATAGAAGAAGAGAATTGAGAGTACTTATGTTTCTATTCTTTCTCCTATTGTTCAAAAAACTAATAATAAGGAAACTGCACGTAGATCAACAAAGACAGCCCTTCCTGCTTCTAGAAAAATTAAGATAAAGGCTACTGCTGCTGCTCCTACTGCTATTCCTGCTCCTACTACTAATATAGTTCTTGACATTGATGAATCAAAAATAATTGAATGGCCAGCACCATAAATGTTAGAGTACCCAGCCAAATTATTAATAAATGAAGAAAAATGGATTTGCATCGATAATTTTTTGAAGAAGTTCAAGGATAAGTAAGTATTGATGAGTACCGAGCCATGTAATTCATTTATTAAGTTATTATACCAAATAGTACCGATGAGTACAATGATAATAAACTTATTGTACCGAGTAGAACATATGAATACTGAGCAGTACTGAGTAAAAAATAAACTCGGTATTGCTTGATATTATTAAGTTTGAAATAATTATTATACGATACTTTATAATGTACTGAGTATTACAACTTTTTATTGATAAGTACCTAGTATGAACACCAAATACCGAGCAATACCGATCGATCATAAACTTATTGTTCCGAGTAGATATTATCAATACCAACAAGTACTGAGTAGAAAAATACACAGTATTGCTCGATATTGATATGCGTATTATTTTTTTGTAATGAACATTACTTGAATTATGTAGGGGTGATGTTATTATCTCCTGAGGAAATGCAATGATCTACAAAAGTTAATTGGATGAACTGTTACTATCAGATGAGCTTAATAACAATGATGTTGATGCTTTGGTATGTTATTAGCCGAAAAGAATGAACTTAGCCCAGAAGTCAACCAACCTTTTATCTTTATTTCTAGTTTCTATTGGGTGAGTTACCATTTGTAATTCCTAATTATTCTTTTAATGAATTCTCAACTTAACTCATATTTATTATAGGGTTATTACCATCACAGAAATCAGAAGGACACAACTAATTTCATTGCGCATATCACCAGATCTTCTATTATGGATGTTAATCTGATCCTTATTCCCATCATAAATAAAAAACGGTGGACACTCCTGGTCTGCAATCTAAGGAACAAAACACGGGAATTTTTGGATTCATTACCCAAAGCCACCTACAAGGCTATAACTCCTGAAGTTGTAAGTGCTACTCAGATTTGCTTTTTATATGAGGAGTTATGATATTGAATATTAAATATTAAATTTCATTACCTTTTCAGATATCTCATTTATATGTTGAAACACAAAATGATTTTAATGATGATATATGGAAGTGGTCGATCCTAGCAATTCCAAACTTGCCAACACAAGAGACTAGCGTCGACTATGGAGTGTTTGTTTGTAAATATATGGAAACAATGATCCAAGAAGAACTTATTCAATGGGATGTACATAAAAACTGGCAAGCAAATATGCCAATATTTAGGGCTAATTTTGCATATGCCATTTTATGTACTAATATGAAATAAAAATATGAATTTGCATATGCCCTTTTCTGTCCTTTTTTTCCTGCTTTACTTGAAAAAAAATACAATGCTTGGAATAATACTGATTTATACAATGAGCAATAATTTAACTTTATAGCATAATATTTATCATTTAAGAAAACAAAAAAAAAAGTTAATATCGAGCAATACTTTAGAATACCGAGTTATACCAAGTAATTTAAAATTTCTCAGAAGTTACATACACCATGCGCAATTCAACAATCATTTGTCAATCAAGAAAAAAAAAATTAATAACGAGTAAAACTGTCTAATTCCGATTATCTTCAATCATTAATAAATTTGTATAAACTATCCACATTGTAACATTTTATTTTATTTTATAGCATAAGATATTTCTCAATCAAGAAAAAAAAGAATTAATACCGAGTTATACTTAGTAGTTACATAAAAGATGATTGACTCCCTATTTTGTTAGGTGTAAACTATATGCTTGTAGGAGGATTTCTCTCTGTGGATTTCAATTTTTTTGTCTTCCTTTTCTCCCACTGATCCTTTATTATTGCATTAGAGATGCCCTTTGGTCGGCACTTTGTAGGATCTTTAATAGTTTTATTGGCGGCCCCAGATATACATTTATTTATTTTAGCATCCATGATGAATTGAACTTTACCATCCATTGTACTCATCTCATCGATCATACACTTTTTAGCCTCCTTATTACCCTGTGCTTCTATGCTAATTTGATATGCAAATCAGCAAATCTAATTTCTGAACATCATGTTACTGGACCATAGTTGGCATGCATTGTTTCCTATACATGAGATCTTCCCTCCAGAATATAAATCTTTTTGAGCTCTACTGACCATATTGGGAGTAAATATTTTACAGGGATATTAACAATATCTAACTGCCTCATAACTCTCAAGCAATGAGTACATAATATACCCATCATCTCAAACGTTGTACAGCTGCATTGTATAGTTCCTTTTGAAGAATTAAAAGTAACAATCCACTTGTGTGACTCAAATGAGTTGTCTAATTTCTTCACAGAAAATGCAGATGAATCCAGCAAAGAATGTTCAATGCACAGTCAATCTAGTCCATATAAGAAATCCTCTTCAAAAAATGAGTACAACTTTCTCGAATAAAATTGGATAGCTTGCTTTAATATTGAGCTACTTTTCATATAAGATTGTATATCTGTTTGACTACATCTAAAATCTTCATCTTGTTCATTCCCACATCATGTCTTCATCATCTTTTCCAATCCTAGGAAACACTCAGTGACAGTACTTGTTGGCTTAGAAAATCCATGGCATAAATGATTAATGGACTCACTATGTTGTGTAGATAAAATGCCAAGGTTAAAATAATTTTTGTTGAATGTTGTAGACCACTTCTCCCTGATTTTGTACAGATCCTTCAACCATTGATGAATTTGGAGGTTGCCTTCTGAGATCATTTCATTCCACTTTCTCTCAAACTCCTCCACAGAATCACACTTATTGAAATAATAATAAAATAGATATTTCACTTTGTTGTTACTGTTAAAGCATCAGACTTTGGATGGAGTCTTCTTGTACATATGCCATTGGCAAAACCCTATGTCGTGTATTAGGTAATGCAATTTCTATTGCCCAAGCCATTGTTTGGTCCTGATTGGTAAATATAATTATGGTTATTTGATTATCCATAATTCTTAAAAATGTTTTAAATAGCTAGGTAAAAGACTCAATTGTCTCCTCAAATAAAAAGACACACCTAATAAAATATTTTGCTAGTGATTATTCACTCCAACAATAGAGGCACAGAGTAAATTATATTTATTTAGATGATAGCTTGTATAAAAAATAATCACATCCCCAAAGCAGTCATAATCAATTCTCCCCATCCCATCAACCAAAAAAAAAATTCAACAACCTATCATCTTCATCAGTTTGCACATCCCATGCAAACATGTTGTCAGTAGCTACCCATTTTTCAAATAATTGTATTAGTGAATTGATGTCCCCATTCTTAATCTTGGCTTTTCTTTCCTTTTGAATGTAGTTGTATGCATCCCTCTTTGTGAACCTCATATTACCTACACCTCCCACTTCATCGGATAGGTATGTAAATGCATTAACTGTTCTTATCCCATCTTCTAATATAGATTTTAGAATAGAAACATTCTCATCACTATTGTTCCTAGATGACCTGAGCAAATATTGATCATCCCTCCTAGCCAATTTGTGATTGTGACTCTCTATGGATTTATTCACCATTCAAATCCTTTCTTCACTAACCAAAATCTAACCATAGCTGAACATCTGGTTCTTGTGCATGATTTTTTATATTTAACCTTTGTATTCTTATAAAGCTCCTTCTTAAATCCTGCTTTGAAACACATAAAATCCTTTGATTTTATTTTCCTTGAATTTGGCCAGAACAAGTGATGTTCTTTTCGAACACTAAATTTATGAGAATGCGTGTAATGACAATATTTATCATATGCTTCCTTCTCAAAGTTGTAAACATCCTATGAAAAAAAATTCACGTTCTTATAAATTCATCATGTCAGTTTACCATTACATCTATAAATCAATACCGAGTTTATACCGAGCAGGTACAATGATCAGTACTAGGAAGTATGATCTTGGATTTGCTCGGTATATGGTACAATGAGTTTATACCGAGCGATACCTATCAGTACTGAGTAGTACAAATAAGTTGATATATCTGATATTCTCTCTACTAAGGTCGGTACTACATATAAAGATGTTTGATTTACTCGGTACTTTTGTGCAATGAGTTCATACCGAGCAATACCTATAAGTATCAATCTGTACCAAGTTGTGTGAAAATGTTAATCTCGATACATAAATCATTACTCATAAATATGCTCGGTATAGGGTAGACCATAATCGAGGTATTGCTCGGTTAGGATATTATTAGACGTCATATACATCGATACCAAGATATATCCATAATGAAACAGCAAAAAATAAGTGCATCTTAAATTCTAAAACCTCCTCCTAGATAAGAAATTACTTGTAATAAATCATAAAAATCTTCATAAACATTATACGTCCTTATAGTTTCCTCAAAATCTTAAAAGTTTTCCAAAGAGAAATCCATTTTCGTATCTTCCATCTCCTCAAACCCTTCACGAAATCTTTCTCTACGATATAAAAACCCTAAAAATTGTATAACATCTTCGGAATAATATGCCAAATGATTATTAAAATTGTAAAAAAGGCATGTGATTTTAACTTTTTGAGCCCAATTCATCTTCGTCTCCCTCAGTCCTACCTGAAATAATTTAAAACATGTGCATAATCTCCAAAATCAAATGGAATTGTGTCAGGTTAATGGGATTGCTACGTGGCGCCAGCTACATAGGACACCGGACCCAATAAAAAATTCTGTGGTAGGAGGTGGCGATGACATTTCTATATGAAAAGAGAAGTTGAGAGGCTACATCCCCATCCCCCTTTTAATAAGGCGAGCAAGAGTGGGGTTTGAGTGGACTGAACAGGTGAAAAAAACCCAACGGTGCCATTTTGCAGAACTGTGATAGGATTTCGTCAGATACGGGATGGGCTAACGCTTCTACAAGTAATTTTATAATTTTCTTATAATGTTTAGGTCAATAATAACTAAAATAAAAAAATAAATGTATTTAAAAAAAAAAAAAATTAGTCTGACCTATCATTTATATTTGGCGTGTATCAACATGATTCATAAGTAAATGATTAATGCCACCAACAAATTATGAAATAATTTGTTAATGCCATGATTATACTAATTTTATATATAATATGCTATCACAGAGTAAGTCACATTATTATAAATATAAATTGACACTTTATCAAGTAATAAATAAAAACATAAATATCTAATATTATATTTACTTATTAATATTTATTTATTTGGATAAGATATAATTAAAACATTTAATATATATTTTTATGAGTGTGACCCATTAATTTTTGAAAATTAAAATTAAAATTGTCGTCATAGGGCAGATCAATTTTAAAATATACATTCAAAAATTTATCTATATATAAGAAATCAATCTTGTTATTGAACTAAATGGACACTTTTCGTAGTGGAATAAAATCTATGCGTTACTAGGTACAACTTAAAACTTACGGTGTTGAATTACGAATGAAGATCAAAGGTTTTATGATCATAATACTCACTCCCACTCATTATTTATCTTATCTCATAAAATATAAAATAAATTTTCATTCCTAATAATGATATCATGAAAATTTTTAATTAAATAATAAATATCTAATTATTATTTTATTTATAAGATAAAATAATTATGATTGAAAAGAGTAAATTATATTTTTTTTACTAAAGTAAATTCAAAATCTACTTCATATTTTCTTGGCTTATAGAAAATATTATTCATGAACTCTTTTCAAATATCTTTTATATAAACATTTCTTGTATTTTATTTGAACTATCTTTTGAGAAATACTCTATTTCAAAATTTTTAATTTATGATTTACTACAACAATTATATGACTATTATATATATAACATTTAATCATTTTTCATTATATCAATAAAATGATTACTATGTTGACTTAATTTAATCATATAAAATAAGAATTTTAATAAATCATAAAATTCAAATCAGTATATAAAATTAAACTTTATCTTTGATATCAATTTTTGTATCTTTATATCCATTAAAAAAATAAATTGACACTCTTAGAATTTTAATTTTCTTAATAAATAATTATTCTTAAAATTTGAAATGAATAAAATTTATCGAAATATTGATTGAGATCGTAAATCTTGTTCTTTGAAACGTTAATTGAAACTTTAAGTCTTCTTCTTCTTCTATTCACCCAACTAAATATATTTTAGCGATTAGACACCTTAAATCAATTATTGATGGACACTCTTTTATTTGAACGCAATTTGTGTTCTCAACACAATTTCATCCTAAAAAAAGAAAAGACTAAGAGACTATTTTTTATTTATTTATTATGTTATATCCATTTATGTAGAACTTGATTCTTTCTTTTCTAATAAAACTTCATATCTTTCAATTTGGACATCTATTCAATTTGGACATCTCTTTTGATAAGCATATTTTTGTAATTTATGAAGCATTTTTTTATAATATAATGATAATTATCATGAAATAAATAAGATTTTATTAATAATCGAGGATTAAGATTACTTTATCTATGATCATCTTGATGATTAATTTTAAAATCTCTTTAATTAAAATAAAATTTATTAAAGAATTCAAAATTTATTTGGTCAAGTCTAATATAATCATATTATATCAAGAAACTCCATCCTTAATATCTCCATATCGAATAATACATATATGATTATTCCATTCTTAATATTGATGGAGCATACTAATAATATTTAATTATAAATTTTAGCTATAATTAATAATTATGAACTTGTTTAGACTATTATTCATAATACATTCCTCTTGTATAGAATTATATAATGAATTATAGTTACATAAATAATCATGGAATTAATATAATAATAAAATATTATATCAAATGATAATATTAGTACATGCTAAACTTATCTTTAAGTATTTATTTCAACAGAAAATATATTACTTTAGGGCACACGCCCTAACAAGTTGTTCGCCTGATAGGGGGATACTTAGAGATTCCTCATCAAACAAATAGCTAAGCGTCGACCATGTGCCTAAACTCTACTAGTAGTCACTGGCTCTCTCCTAAGTAACCATCCCTCCATCCAAACTCAACTATTGGAAAGAACCTACTAAGGGCCCTTAATTCATCCTATCCACATCAATTATAACTAGTTCTCTTAGTTAACTTAGCTCACTCGTAGTTCCCTCATGGCAACTCGAGGGTCAATATTTGACTTTAGCCTATTACTTTCAACCAACGTCAACTCATGGAGTTACTCATGATTGACATTATTCCACTGATAAGTGTAAATAATATTATATTTTATGTATTAATTTGTTAGTAATAAAAAAACATGTTATTTTAATTATATTTATGTAAAAAATATAAGAAAGCACATCTGCGTCAAACATAACACAACCGTGATGCCATCTTTAACACCACCAGAGCTCTCAAATATGGACATGGCGACGCCTAGTCTCTATTTGACAACACCACAACATCAGAGTCAACACCGTACTGTCCAAAAAACTATCATAGCACCGCAGCATCAAAGGAGTTAGTGCTGCAAAATCCAATTTTTGTTTGTACAACATCGCGGCATCAAATTTCTGTGCCGCTAAGTTAGAGGAATTGCCACATAGACTTCATAGTGCTCAAAAGTTAGAGAGTGCCGCAACGCTATAATTGTAACCGTTTAAGCCATGCTCTGTCAGCAAAGCAACACAATGATTCATTAAATAGTGGGTGCATGTCAACAAGCGCCACAATCGAGAAAACCTTTCAAAGCTGTGGCGTTAGTTCATTTTATGGGTGCCACAACGTAACTGTCTCAAGCGCCGCAACACCATTATTCTTTTTTTTATATTTTTTTAATAAATAGCCTGTTTGTTATGTTAGTAAGGGAATTTAGTCACTTAGTAAAATTCAGATTTCAGATCATCTCTCTGAAACTTTTTTTAGAGTGACAGCTAAGGGAATTTATGGAGCACTAGAACCACTTCTTTAGAGTATTTGCTTAGTGTTTATGGAAGCAATTCTATAAGTTCAACGAAGAGTGTAAAGGAGAACGTTGAGCCATATGGTGATATTTTTTTTCTTTACTCTCTTTCTTGAATGTTATTAATGAAAATGAATTTGCTTCAATTGTTATTACTGGCTCACTAATTCTCAAAATTTTGGATTGATGGTGTAAATTCAATATGGAATACTAATGATCTCTCTTAATCTTTAAATTAAAGATATGATATTTTCAATCTACCAGGTCTTATTTTTATGCATATAATGACCATATATGTAGTTAATATCAAGTATAATGTAGAGACCAAGAATAAGAAAATAGACACAACCAGGTTTGTTAAATTTTTATGATACAAATATAGGCATAGTGCTTGTCATCTATCAAATTTATAGAGATGGGTTTTCATGAGGGGGTGATTAATAATACATGCTTTACTTACTCTTTTAAGATTTTTATAGGGTGACAAATTATGAGAGTTTAGAGTGGCATTGATAATGGAATGCATTAAACCCGTCCTTTGTCTCTTTGTGCTTGATTTAGCAGTCGATGATACTTATTATCTGAATAACATCACATTATTAAGAGAATCAATAGGAGACATGTTAATTTGATATTTCACCAATTCAAAATATTTTATTCATATAAATGTTTTAATTACTTTGTTATTTATTTTAGCAAAATAATTGAATCTCCACCAAATCTTATTTTTATTGAATGGGATAATTATTATAGTTGAAGTAAACAACACTAGTATTTACAAGTAAACATTCTTCCTCGTGTGATCGATATTATACTCTATCACTATATTACTTGATTTGGCACATATACTTGTGTATATTAGGTGGATTTTTTTATTTTTATATCAAATAAAAGCTAAGCATTGTTTAGTGGATTCATAAAGCCCTAAATAATATTCACAATTCTCTAGGTTACTCCACCTCCTCCATCAACTGCAAACTCACCATGGTAAAATGGACTTGGCCCCTATTAAACTTGTCTAATGCATACTCAACACCATCAAAGTCACCTAGAGATAAATCATTAGCTTCATCAGCCTCACCTCCTCATCAACTAATCAAGGGGTAACACCTATTTAGGGCGGTGCATAGTGTTGTATATACAATTTTGTATAACATTGTATTATTTTTTTAATTTTTTATATACAGCCTTTTTTATAGCTCTCAAATCCTTATAAGCTAAAGGTGGATGAGAATAGTTTCATGAATTTTACTTTGACGCTCTTGGTTGATACAGTGCAAACTCTATAAGTTTTAGAGATCTAGTTTTTTATGAGCATTTTTCTATATTCTCTCTATTTCTCACCATCTATACTCTATAGTCTTCATTCTCACAAAAGTTCTACCTGTTTGTTCACCTAGTGTACCTATTAGTAAAGTTGAGTGTAATCCAACAATAAATTTGAATCCAATAGAAACTATATCATCTACTAAGTAGTAGTCAAGTTAAACGCCATTCCCATTTTTAAATTTGTCTCTTTTTCTTAAGATCTTGTTCTTTTTTTTAAGGAATGCAAATTACATTAATACTAAAGAAAGGAAAGATACAAAGAAGCCTATGTAATAGAAATCCTATCACAGTCCTTTCTAGTCAAATCAACAAACCTTGAAGGAAGTTCACTAAAACAAAAGAATCCCAATAAACATCTCCTAACAGGGTATAATGAGAACAAGCATTTGCCACTCCATTACCTTCTCTAGAAACAAAATAAAAAATTACATTATTAAAATCATCTAGAAAAGAAAAATCCAATCTTTGAATCTTTTTGTTCCAATTATTTGTCCTTACCAAAGCATTTTGCAACAGTTTGATAAAATTAAAGTTATCACCTTCTGTAAAGATTCCTTGCTTATTCCTCTTCCAATCTTGTATAACATTCTTGAAATCAAAGATAGCTAGCAATTCCATTAATGAAATATCCCAATGTTTCAAATTCTTTCCTTATGCAAGTAAGAAATGGCCTTCATGATCCCTCAATACTCCAGCTACACTTGCCAAATTGAAACTCAACAACGAAGCATCAACGTTCAACTTAATATAATTTATAGGTGGTGGATACCAAATTTTAGACAGCATTAAATGTTGGTTAGCTTCCTAGTTATGAAGAATTGGAAAAGATTGAGGTTGAATTGAATAAAAAAGAACATAAGCAGCTATCATTGCCGAAGTAGGAACATTTATTCCATGCTTAGAACAATTTCTAGCTTTCCAATTATGAAAAATAAAGGATAAATAAACTCTTTCTATACCCAAGTAAGATGATGCCTCTTTAAAACCAAGTTATTCCATGTGCCATTAGTATCTAAGATATATGAAACTGATTTGTTTTGAAGCTCACTACTATTGCACATAGTTGGCCAATTATTTAAGCATCTATCCAGAATTCAAATGTTGCTTAAAATACTAATCCTGTTTTCCATTTGGAATTTGCCATCTGATTATTGGTTTTAGGTACTTCACACCATCATTAATAATTCACCATGCCGAAGAAGGGCTTATTCTAATGTCTTCATTCCAAATGACCATCCTATATTTTGCCATAATAATTTTTTCAAGAATAGAATTTTGATTTTGAATGAAATTCCACGTGATGCGAGCTCTTAACAGATCTTGTCTTTTAGTAGCTCCTTAAATGCAAAACCACCTTGATTAATTGAAGTACAAAGAATACTCCAACAGATATTATGTAACCCATGTCTTCCTTGTTCCTTATGCCACTAGAAATTCCAATAAAACCCATAAGTATCGTATAAAATACTCGCTGGCACCAAAGAGTGGGGGATAATGAAAGAATAAATAGAAGAATATATAGTTTTTATCAGCATAATTTTTCCATCCAACGATAATGAATGAGATCTCCACATGTTAAGCTTCTCCATTGCCTTTTTCAGTACATTTTGAAAATCTACTTCTTTGAACCTCTTTGGGGCTATCTTTACACCAAGGTAAGTGATTTCAGCGACTTGACGGTAGGAAAGAATTTTGTTTAACTTTCTTTTCCTTCTTCTCAAAATAGACTTACCACATAACACCATAGATTTCTTAACATTGATATTCTGGCATGTCCAATTACAATAATCTGTCAAGAGTTTAATAATGAGCTTTATATTTCTTTTGAGAAGCTTCAGCTACTAATAAAACATCATCAACATACAACATAGGAGAAACTTTTGTAGTATTTGGAGCAATTCAAATCCTAAGATTATCGCCTCTATCATGTATAACTTTTGATAGCAGCTCAAAACAAAGAATAAAGAGAAAAGGAGATAATGGGCATCCTTGTCTAAACCCACATTCAGCTTTTATCCAATTACTCTTCTTCCATTGATAACAATAAAGAATTTAGGAAAACTTATACATTGGATAATTAAGTTAATCATCTTTTTCGAAAATCCCATAACAAATAAAATATATTTTGAAGTTTCCCAAGACATACTATCATATGCGTGTTCCATATCTAATTTAAGTAACATATACCCCGGATAAGGTTTGAAAAATTTGAATTTATTAACAACCTCTTGAGCCAAAAGACAATTATCAGAAATAGATCTTCCTAGAACAAACACTCCTTGCTGTTCAGAGATAATCCTAGGAAGCCACTTCTTCACTCTATTCAAAATCATACCTGCCACCATTTTATAGATTCTTTGACATAAGCTTATGAGTCTAAACATAGTCACATTGGAAGCATTAGGAACTTTAGGAATCAACACCACTAAAGCTTCTTTCTATCAATCAGACATAATGTAGGAGTTAAAAAGTTCTCAATACCATTCCACAGTTCAATATTAACAATACTCAAAAAAAATTAAAGAAGTAATCATTAACTCTGTCATTACCTGGAGATTGATTATTGCCCATCTTCATCACAGCAGAAAAGAGTTCTTATTTCTAAAAATCTGAAACTAACATATGCTGCTAATCTTTATTATTATTATTATTATTATTATTATTATTATTGCTGCTAATGTTTATAAAGTTGATGTTCTTCTTTAAATAATGGCCAATTGCTAAGAGAACAATGTCTCTTTTTCCATTTATCTAAAAAAAGATTTACAAAAGCTGCATGAATTTTCTCCAAATATGTCTAAATTTTATCATTAGAAATAGTAATTTGATTGATCACATTACCATTCCTTGTAACAGTAGAAAATGCATGAAATAACTGTGAGTTATGATCACCTTCTTCTAGCCATTGGGATTTAGAGCGTTGTCTCCACCATGTAGCAAGTCTAGCATGAGTAGAATTTAACTCATGTATTTTCCTGTTTAGCACAAGCAGCTTTTCCAAACTCAGACCACGTAAGCTTTCCTCTTCTTGTGAAGCACTAATTTCATTTTGCAACTCACACTTTAATGTATTAAACTCTTTCAATTTGTTCTTTCTCTAAAAGAACAAATTTTTAAGAGACCTACTCACTTTCCTTTGTAGAATATGAGACCATTTCCAAAGTCTTTTTTCCTCCAAGAATTCAAAACCACACCTTTAGAAGCTTCATAAGAACATCATACATTCTCTAATCTGATAGATTTCTGATTATAGATTACTAAATTGAACAATTAATTAGAAGAGGATAATGATCCGAAGAAACTCTAGGTAAGTGTTTGATAACCGCAAAAAGGAATATGTCATAAAACTATAGAATTTAGACGAATCGAGTAATCATTCTGAAGAGCATTTTTAGACCTACTCTGCTCAGATTTATTAGCTGCATTCATAGAATCCTTGATAGGAAAAGTTCAATGTATGCAATCATTTCTTACGAGGTCAATCCTTCCACAGTCATAGCAAAACATTGAGATCTTCTCATACTCAATTCTTTGGAAAACATGCCTAGACAATCCTTCAACCCAAACTCCTAAAGGAAGTTGGTTATCCAACCCAACCCGAATACATACTCTTGCAAATTCTCTCCTCCCATTGAAACATATTCCCATCTAACATTAATGATTTTCACACTTTAGAAGAGATTCTTGTCACATTTACCTCATCCCAACATTACAAGGATAAGTGAGGCATTCTAATCCACGCCGGAGATGATTGCCCTTCATGGAAGAAAGAGAAAAACTAGGTGAACATTTATTAAGTCCAATAATATGCCCATTCACATACAATGGACCTCCTCTAAGAACTGATTCCATAGCTTCAGATGATTGGAACGAACACAAAACCCATCCTATCCCAAGAATAGTAAGATGAAATTAACCAATCTGAGCCCATTGACGTCTCAATTTAGCTGCAATAATATGAATAGGAATTTCCTTAGCAAACACCTTAGCTACAAAAATAAATTGTAACTTGTTAGCATTAGCCATTTCATTAGGAGTATGTAACTTAACAGTAGCACCATCATCTGTTAGCAATGAATCCCCCTCTTTAAAAATAATCTTTATGTAAGGACGTTTTGACCAGTGTTTCACATCACCATAATTCTTCTCTTTATCAGCAACATATTCTCTTACCACATTCAAACCTTCATAAAAATCGTTCCTGTTATTATGAATATTCATAGCCGCATAATCCATTACCGAAGATATCTTATTCTGTCCAAGCTCCAAAATCAACTCAGTATTAGAGTTAAAATTGCTAAATCTATTCACAAAAATCTTCATGCCTGAAGAAGAGGCCTCATGATCTTTGGACCTCGTAAGAGATTTTGACGGCGACTCAGACGGATTAGGAGTTTTAAAAACCAAATCATGAACAACATATTTCCCTTTTCCATCCACAGGAGGATTTTTCTTTACCAGATTAGCCAAATTTTCTTTAATCACCAAAGGGCCTTCCTTCAATGATCTTTTGAATCCAACTTTTCAACATTAGAGCGAATACGATTTACTTCACTTTGAGCAATGTTAAATCCATGGGGATGAACCATCGGTATCGATGCCACAGATGGGCGGGGACCATCTGTCATCATACCTGAACATTCCGCTGGAAGAGCAGAATTCAAAAAAATAAATTTCGAAATGGGACTTTCTCTGACTAAACGGGACATTAAGAACTTGTTCGTTGGTTATTATAAAAATGCATTTTTCTATTAATTATTATTATATTTTTTTTCTTTTGTTAAAAACATCCCAATAGAGTTCAATTGGAGATTTCCTTCTTTTGAGTTAACAAAGAAAAATAATAAGATGAAGTCTTAAGCGTTTTTTTTAATTGTTTTTGAACTTCTGTTGTTTATTTTTCTGCTTGTTTTCAGACAATTAATTGCCTTAATAGAGCCTCATTTATCATCATCTTTTACTTAAAGAAAACGATAACAATGCTCGTTTCTTTTCTTCATGAAGTAAATAGAACAAGTCTTATTAAAGATAAATAAAAAAACATTGTCCATATATATATATATATATATATATATATATATATATATATATATATATATATATATCGGATTGGAAATAGAACCATAAAAGAAAGAGTTTCAATGGTAAATGATTAAATAATGATATAATAATTATGAAATAATATAATTTTGAGTCTAATAAACAAATAAATTTATACATAAATAGTATATTTTATAATTTAAATTTAAATATAAATAAGTATTAATTTATGTTATACATTTAAATATAAATAAATTGCTAATTTTAAATTTAAATGTAAATATCCGAATCATTGATTTTAATTCACATTTGATAAAAATTTAGTTCATATATAAATTTAATATAAATAATTGATGATTTATATTATATATTTAGATATAATTTTCAACTATAATTTATTTATAAAATTTACATTATAAAATTATATTTATGAATTCATATAACATTATTTATAATTAAAAAATAGATAAAAGTTTAGTTTTTATATTATATAATAAGTAACTAAATAAATAAATTTTAATATTATTACTAAAAAATAAATATTATTTATGTTTTAAAAGTTAATTAAATGTTATGTTTAAAAATATATAGTTTATGTAATTAATATGAGAAATTCATTTTAATTTTTTAGTCTCATATCATCTATCACTTTAGGTTAATTTTGTTTGTATCTTTTTGTGAATAGAATAAGTAAAGAAGTAACATGGATGGTAATATCATCCGAGTAAGCTTTGTTGGATTTTTTTTTTTAAAATGTATTATTTTAACAACTTTAGAGCTATTTCAAATATAAATTTAATAATTTTTTTTATTTTTAAATTATATAAAATAAATAGTTATTGAACCAACCAGCTTTTAAAAACTGGGCCTGCTTCACCAATTTAGCGCTTGAACCGCCGACTCAAATTGGTTTTAGTCGATTCATTGCAAAGCCGGTTTTAGAAAAAATTTAGACCTGCTAGCTTACCTATTCTATGTTTGAACTAGTTTTTTTTTTTTTTTTAAGTTGAAACCCACAAAGGGGCCTACGCGTTGATAACAAAAAACGGTTACAGAGTCCTTAGAAGGATCCTCCAGCTCTCTACCGCTCGAAAGAGCTACAAAATAAAATAAAACAAAAAAACCTACGAGCCGGTGGATCCTTTTCCTACTGATACAAAAATAATATAAAATAAACGTCGGGCTGTGAGTCAACAGCACCCAAAAAAGGAGAAGCCAGATATTCTTTAAACCTTTCAGCACAGCTCTCCTGCAAAAATTGACAAAATAATGCAAAAAGGAACGCAAAAGCACAAAACCACATACCTTGCAAACCAAGTTATTCCATTTGTTGAAAAACCTACAGGTTCCTCAATAGAAATATCAGAAACACATAATTACCAAAAACCGAAAACGATAATAATAACCTTTTAGCCAACCTAACATGCCAAGAAAAGCCACAAAATGAAACAGACCAATCATCCCTTGGTAATAAAAGCACCAATTGCCAACAACCTTCACACCAGTACCATCAGTCCCAAGCCAAACCATCATAGAAAGACCAACAATCTTACCAACCCTCCCAGGCATCCAAAATCGAACAAAAACAAAAACACTTCCTCCCCAGTAACCCCCAACCACCCAGCAATAAATACAGAAACTAAAATAGAACCTAATGAAACAGTTCTGCAGCAACAAACCACCACCACTAAGCAGATCCAGAAATCTCAAAATAAGCAGAAACCAGAAAAGAACCAGAACCAGAACCAAAAATAGCCACCAATCACCCATGTCTAATATAAGCCAAAGAAGCCTTATCCATTAACAACATACCTCTGAAAGAGAGGTCTAAATTTAAAATATCAATTTCCTCATAACCAACAAGGTGAGAGCCCTTATTAGCTAACCAATCAGCACAGACATTAACTTCCCTAAAGATATGAGAAATTTTAAAATTCATCAAACTCCGTAAGTTCCTAATCTTTCTCATAATAAAGAAATTCTGGGCATTACCATTACAATTCTCTCTAATACTATTGACAATAAGCATAGAATCCACTTCAATCCAAACACAACTAAAACCCCATTTTAAACAAAGCTCAAGACCTAACAACAGAGCATTTAATTCATCCCAAAAAACATCCAATTGCTGCACAGGCGCAGCAAAAGCAGTTAAAATTTCCCCATGAGAGTCACGGATCAGCCCACCCGCACTAGCATTCAACAAGCCAACCGACCCATCAGTGTTTAACTTAACAAAAGGCTAATGCGGCTTAATCCAATAAACAACAGAGTCAATAGAAAAAGAATTATCTAATTCCAACTATATGCCCACATTCACGGCAATATCTCTACATTTAGAAAAAGATTTACAAGTAATAACCTTACAGGTATAGAGATGCAAAATTTTTCTTTTGACATTATCTATAGTACGAAACGCATCCATCTTAATATTGTCATGTTTAGCCTCATTACGGGCTTTCCAAATATACCATAAAATAAGAATCAGAATAAGGTTGAAAATGTGACCTTTCGTAGGTATAAACCAACTATCCAGCATAGATAACAAATTATCAGGAGTAGAAACCACATTTTTACCAGTCATTTGATTAAAATAAAACCACACTTTCTTCGCAATCTGGCCATTAATAAGAATATGATTAATATCTTCAACATCAGAACAACATAAGCATTTAGATGCTAAAAAGAAACCTTTCTTTTGCAAAAGATTATCCACAGGTAAAAATCCTTTAAGGCACTCCACACAAAAGTAGAGTAAGTAATAGGAAAAGAACTATGCCAAATGGCCGCAAATCTAGAAGATTTCTCCATAGGATAGCGAAACTTCTCCCAAATCTTACGCATTTGAAATTTACCATTAGAAGAAGCCGAGCAAAGAATTTTATCACTACATTTAACATTAAGGGGAATACTCATAATGATATCAACTAAACAATTAGGCAAAAGATTTCTTAAACTATCCATATTCCAACTATTGTTAATAATAAATTTAGAAACTTTAACAGGTTCCATAGTATGCGTATTCAAAAAAGAATCTATAGAGAAATCACCCAACCAGTTATCCTGCCAAAAGTAAATGTCACCCCTACCTGAAAGTTCGTTCGGGATGTTAAGCCCTATGAACTTAGTCCCAAGCTAACCAAGAGGGGGGGTGAATTGGTATTTTAAAAATTCTTGAGACAAAGAAATAAATTCACAAACCAAATCACACCACCAAACCAAATGCGGAATTTAAAAGTGCGGAAGCAAAAATAAGAACACAAGATTTATAGTGGTTCGGTCGACTAGACCTACGTCCACTCCTTGGAGGCACCCTCCAAGTATTGCACTACAAAACGTGACTCTCCTTTAGCCCCCACAGCTAGGCGGAGAAGCCCTCACAAGAAACTCCTTTTTGCCACCCCGGTAAGGCAGAGAACCTACCTCCTTTTGCTTCCTCCTGAAGCTGGCAGAGAACCACAACCAAAAGCAAAACTCCTTACCTCTACCGACCCTTCCACGGACGAGAAACTCCAGACGAAAGACAAGCAGAGCGATCCTTGAGCAACCCTTGTGAATCCCCTCACAAGCTCCCCCTCACAAGATCCTCTCTCTCTCCCTCTCTCTCTTTCTCTCCTCAAGGTCTTCTCAGGTCAAGGCAGCAGCCAAAGGTCTCTCAAAAACGTTGAAGAAGAGCTCTTTAAATAGAAGACCTCAAGAGGAGCTCATTAATTGCAAGTAGCTGACTTTATCGTCCAGGCCGATATGGACATCGGCCTGGCCGATTAGTACAAATCAAGGAAGATCGGCCAGAGCACAGCCCTGGGAACAGTCCTGGACGATTGAAATTTGGCTTGATCGTCAAGGCCGATCTCACGATCGTCCTGGCCGATTAGTTCAAATCAGAGGTAAATCGTCCTGAGCACAACCCTGGGAACAGTCCTGGCCGATTGAAATTTGGCTTGATCGTCCAGGCCGATCTCACGATCGTCCTGTCCGTTATGATCGTATCAATCATCCTTAATTACTCCCTTGATTTCCTGATCAATTAAGGCATAATTTGGTAATTTCGTCCAGGCCGATCCTGGAATCGTCCTGGCCGATAATTTAAAATTCAGTATGCCTAAACTGTCTAAGGCGGCTATCTCTTTCTATTTTGAGCTTATCGTCATGGCCGATACACGTATCGTCCAAGCCGATATGTTAATGTCGGCTGCCTTAATTAAGAATCCTTAATTAGACTTTTTGTTTTAAGCTGATCGTCCCGGACGATATAAATATCGGCCGGGCCGATGTGGGCAAAAACAGAATTTCTAAGCCTCTCAAGTGTGTGTGTGAAGGGTTACTTAGCATCAGTCTTTTTGATTATTACAAGTAGACTAAAAAGGTGAAAAATAAAATTACAGACTGACTCAACCCTAAACCTACGCGATCCTGGACTTGGCTTCCTCTTGATCGTCCGATCTTCGATTCCTGAAAAGTTAGAAGCAACAAGTAGTCCAAGAGAGATAGTGTTTGTCAATCATCAAAACATAAGCTATGAAAAAGTAGATTTGCAACAATCTCCCCCTTTTTGATGATGGCAAACACAAGTAGAAAAATTTCATTAAAACATCGCAAGGTTACAAAATCTAAGACCAAACAGTTTTTTCCTACACCCTACCCTACTCCCCCTTTTGTCATCACAAAAAGAGGGTCTAGAAACACAAGAAAAAGACTATCAAGCACATAAAAAAGACATGAAACAAACAACACAAAATACAGACTAAAATAATGAGGGATCCAGATCATCAGATGGAGGTGGTGGAGGTGGCTGCTGAAAGTAGGTGGCAAGTGTGGTGAACTGAGCATTGAACCAGGTGATGTCCTGGTCATGCTGCTATTGCTGCTGAGTAACGAAACTGTCAAATCGGGCTAAATCCTCAGCGCTGTGTTGCTCGTAGCGGGTAATGTCCTCTGAGTGTTGCTGCTCCTAAGCAACAACGTAGGCGTCAAACCGAGTCTCCCAACGATCAAATCTCTCAATCAACTGAGCAAAGGGTGAGTGCTGGTGGAGAGGGACAGTATCTGGAATGGGAGCGGGAGCGGGAGCCTCCTCCTCTCTAGCCCCCCGACTTTCCCCATCTCCTGGGTGAAGACGAGTACTATGAAGTGCAGTGAAGGAATTGTTTGAGTAGTAGGTAGGGTGAAGGTCAGGATGATTAGGGTATTGAAGATTGTATTTGGTTTCAAGGACATAGGCAATGATGTGTCCTAAGGCTAGATTGGGCTTTCTCTTATGGCCTGGGTCGCGAATTGTAGTTAGGTGATTGATGTAGCGAAAGAGTAGATTAGCAGCATTGAATTCTCTTTGGGCCATAATGTAGAAAGTAGTGAGGGACAGTAGAGGGGTGATGTGAATCCGGTCCCCGGCTTTTGGGATTATGGATGTGCGAAGGACATGTTGGATTGTCCTAGCATCTTTGACCAAAGAGCTAGTCTCTCCAACATGGAAATGTGTATTGGTCTGACGAATGAAGTGATTCGTCGTAGACCAGTCAAAATCAGGATCAGTGGCTATTTGGTGCAGCTTATCCCCAGTGGTGGATAGCTGTAGAAGATCAACACAGTCCTGATATGTGATTTTGACAGGGCGTCGATTCACATAGGAGGTCATGACTGTGAAGGTGTGGTTAATGCGCAGGTTAGCAAAAAATTCAGCGAGAAGTTCAGAAGAGAAAGGGAAGGCGAGAGTGAGTATAAAACAAAGAGAGGTGTGGGCAAAAAGGTCCATTACCGGGTATGAGAGATATGCTGGATTGATTATCCGGGACAGGGTGATGCCACTTTCCTTGTAGCGATGATAGGCAGCCTGATCTTCTGCCTCCCTGAATCGAGGGTCTAGAGTCGCCCTCGAAGAACTCCCGAATGCCTGACGAATACGTTTCCCACCAGCCATCTGAGAGAGGTAGCAGGAAAACACAAAAGAGTTGAAGGAAGAGGGTGAGAAAAATGGCTGGAATTGGCCTGAATTTAAAGAAACGGCCCTATCGTCCTGGCAAATCGCAGAATCGTCCAGGCCGATAGGGTACAATAATTGCGTACAGGCCGATTGGTCAAAAAAGCGGTCCGATCGGCCGGGCCGATCAGATATCGGCCAGGCCGAATAGACACAGGCGATCGGCCCGAGGAGTCAGGCTGAACGACCGTTGAAAAAGCAGATCGTCCGGGCCGATTAGGTGTATCGTCCGGGACGATGCACAATAATTAATCGTACCGGCCGAAGTTAAAACGTTTAAAATGCTTGCCACGTGTATCGTCCAGGACGAACAGTGGATCGGCCCGGCCGATTGTCCAATAATGGATCGTCCGGGGCCGAATTTAAAGATCAAAATGTACTGACACGTGGATCGTCCAGGACGATCCAGTGTATCGGCTAGGACGATGCACATAAAATGCATCGGCCAGACAAAATACTATCAGTCAGGACCAAGAGTTCGATCAAATCATCCAGGACGATGTGGGATCGTCTTGGACGATGAGTTAGGGTTTTCAAACGAAAAGGTCAGCAGATGGATTTTGAACAGAATTTGTCATATCGTCCAGGACGATAAGGGGATCGGCCAGGACGATGTAACTAGGATTTGAATTTAAAGAAAAAATGGTGATGATCAGGACCCTCAAAAAATAAAGAAACAGTCAAAACACAGACAAATAAATAAAAAAAAATAAGGAACACATGAAAACAAATATTTTTGAACTTGTAATATTTCTAATTTTTTTTTATTTTTTTATTTTTTTTATTTTTTTCTATTTTATTTATGGAGACATCATATGAGAATTCTTTTCAAAAGTTAAGCCTTTTAAAGTTCCAAGAGATCAATAAGTTTAACAAATCTCAATTAGAAGAAGGTAGAATATCTGATTTTGTTAACCCTTGATCAGACATCCTTCAGGGTACAAAAATTCTTTTGGAAACCAAAAATCCAGCTTAGAATAACTAATAGGGATAATAAGATCCATTCAAAGCTTGTTTACAAAGAAAATATCTCATATTTAATAAACCAAAGTAATTTTTCTCAATCATGGAAATTAAAATCAAGTCTTTGAAAACATCACATAATTAATGAGTTTTCTAAGTTTTAAGAGTTTTACCAAAGAGAGAATAGCTTGCATTTAGTGGGCTCATTTTATGCCTCTTGTCTTTTGATTTGCTCTTTTGAGCATTTTTTGATTCTTTGATACACTTTTGTGTATATAGCATTCTTTTCAATTTTGGCTTCATTGGCCTCTTTCCTTTTTAACTTTTGCAAGCTAGAAATTCTTTAATATACTCTTAAAAAGAAACTTAGTTGTGAGTATATCCTCCAAATATTAGAGAATAGGGGCTCTCTCTCTAACATAGGGAAGAACAATCCACAACACAAAATTAAAATCATGTGAAAAAAAATGCAATGGCAAGATTTCAAAAGCTTGAATGATAACTAAAAACTTTGGCTATTATGCATAAGATAAATTATTGTAGCACGATAAGAAAAAGATCTTAATTAACAGGCTATTGGTTAAACCGAGTTTAGACTTTTGTTTTAGAGAAGAAAAATCATACCACTAAATAAAGTCTGAAGGAGGGAAAACATCAACAGAAAACTCTCTTTAACTAATTTTGAAAAGCTAAATCATTATCTCAAAAAAAAAAACTCCAAAATCTAAAAGTTTGAAAGGACTAATCATATGAGGGTCAAAATTAAAAAGCAACGTGTAAACAAAACAAAATAAAACAAAATAAATGAAAAATAAAGCAAACTAAAATCAATACAAAGTGAGCACAAAAACTAAAAAAAATTAAAAAGACACACAAAACTAATGTTTCAAGCACGTGATAAAGCAGCGAGTTTAAGTAATTTTTGAGCTGCAAGCCTCCTTATGTCCAGTTATCCTATGCTCCCATGAGGGCTTTGGTGAGAGCACACCTGTAAAACTCAACAACAGTCAGATTTAGGAACCCAAACAGGTTTGGGATCCTTCTTAGAAAAAATAGAATGTAATGCAGGTAAGGTATACTGTGAATCATGCATTTTAGGTCTCCACACCCAATGAGTACTACGATGAACGGTGCAAGTGTGTGAGATGTGTCCTAGCATGCCACATGAGAAACATCTAATTCCAGGAAAGGGATTTCTTAGATGATTTGAGTTATAATGCCTCTTCCTAGGTTTTGGCTTAAGATCAACAGTGGAAGTCATCCGATCATTTTGAATCCTCAAATTTGTTCTCTTTAAGGCATCAATCTCAATCCTCAAATTTTTCTCAAGATCTTTAGATTTCTTAAGATCAAAACTAAGTGAGGTGTGAAACTTTTAATGCATTATGTTCATCAATTAATTCTAAATGTTTTTTGTTCAACTCATCAAATTCATTAAGAAGAGCCATGTGATTTGAATCAATCGTTGCATGGTCTTTGAGAAACACTTCATGCTCTTTTTGTAGATTTGAATGTTCTAATTTTAGGCTAGTATGAGTTTTCTTAAGTTTTTTGTATGATGCATGAATTTTTTCACAAATTTCAAACAATTCATCATAGGTTGGTTTACATACCTCTTCTTCATCACTTTGATTTTCTCCCATGAAACACAAATTCGTAGTCTCTTCCTCTGGTTCAGTCTCAGAGGAATCAGTACCAGATTCTACCCAAAATTCTCTTTGGATTTTCTTCTTGTCCTTCCTTGACTTGGCTTTCTCCTCACCTTTTTCCTTTTCTTTGCTTGATTGATCTTGAAGTGTAGGGCAATCGGCTCTCACATGTCCAGGTTTCCTGCATTCAAAACAAACAACATCAGAAGATCCTTTAACATATTTGTGATCCTTACCTTTCCTCCAATTTTGATGATGCATATGTTTCTTCCTTAGAAAGTTTTTGAATTGCCTTATGATGAAGGCAACTTCATCGCTCTCAGACCCGGAAGATTCAGAATCCGATTTGTGCGCCTTCAGTGCGATTGTTTTCTCCTTTTTCTTCTCACCTGCATCAAGATTTCTTTGATTCACACCTTGCTCGTAAGCAATGAGTTAGCCAAGTAAGTTATCAATGGAATAAGTATTCAAATCTTTTGATTCAGTGATTACAGTTATTTTTGCATCATAAGACGAAGGCAAGCGTCTCAAAATCTTGTTAACTTTTTCATAATTTGAAAGCTCCTTTCCTAGTGCATGCAATGAAGTAACAATCTGAGTAAACCTAGTGTACATGTCAGAAATCGATTCATGAGGTTTCATACGAAAAAGTTCGTAGTCATGCAAGAGAAAGTTCAAACGGGTTTGCTTAACTTCATTAGTACCTTCATAGGTGATGCATAATTTATTCCAAATCTCTTTACCAGTTTTGCAAGTTGAAACACGCATGTAATCTTCAGATTTCAAAGCACACAGAAAAAATAGTTCAAACATTTTGCATTTAACTGAGCCAAATCACGTTCATCGAAAGTCCATTCAGTAAAAGCAACTTCAGTTTTAATACCATTAATTTCACGAGAAGGTGGAGAATAACCTTCTTGAATAAGCATCCACATGCGATAATCAGTAGATTGTAAAAACGTTGACATGCGGGTTTTCCAAAAATCAAAAGGTAAGTTGTCAAATAGAGGAGGTCGTGTAATCGAATAACCTTCAGTAGTGTTTCTATTTCCTATGTTAGCCATGGATCAAATTCAAAAAGTTTTCAAACTTAATTTTTTGAATCCCGCTCTGATACCACTTGAAAGTTCGTTCGGGATGTTAAGCCCTATGAACTTAGTCCCAAGCTAACCAAGAGGGGGGGTGAATTGGTATTTTAAAAATTCTTGAGACAAAGAAATAAATTCACAAACCAAATCACACCACCAAACCAAATGCGGAATTTAAAAGTGCGGAAGCAAAAATAAGAACACAAGATTTATAGTGGTTCGGTCGACTAGACCTACGTCCACTCCTTGGAGGCACCCTCCAAGTATTGCACTACAAAACGTGACTCTCCTTTAGCCCCCACAGCTAGGCGGAGAAGCCCTCACAAGAAACTCCTTTTTGCCACCCCGGCAAGGCAGAGAACCTACCTCCTTTTACTTCCTCCTGAAGCTGGCAGAGAACCACAACCAAAAGCAAAACTCCTTACCTCTACCGACCCTTCCACGGACGAGAAACTCCAGACGAAAGACAAGCAGAGCGATCCTTGAGCAACCCTTGTGAATCCCCTTACAAGCTCCCCCTCACAAGATCCTCTCTCTCTCCCTCTCTCTCTTTCTCTCCTCAAGGTCTTCTCAGGTCAAGGCAGCAGCCAAAGGTCCCTCAAAAACGTTGAAGAAGAGCTCTTTAAATAGAAGAGCTCAAGAGGAGCTCATTAATTGCAAGTAACCGACTTTATCGTCCAGGCCGATATGGACATCGGCCTGGCCGATTAGTACAAATCAAGGAAGATCGGCCAGAGCACAGCCCTGGGAACAGTCCTGGACGAGTGAAATTTGGCTTGATCGTCCAGGCCGATCTCACGATCGTCCTGGCCGATTAGTTCAAATCAGAGGTAAATCATCCTGAGCACAGCCCTGGGAACAGTCCTGGCCGATTGAAATTTGGCTTGATCATCCAGGCCGATCTCACGATCGTCCTGTCCGTTATGATCGTATCAATCATCCTTAATTACTCCCTTGATTTCCTGATCAATTAAGGCATAATTTGGTAATTTCGTCCAGGCCGATCCTTGAATCGTCCTGGCCGATAATTTAAAATTCAGTATGCCTAAACTGTCTAAGGCGGCTATCTCTTTCTATTTTGAGCTTATCGTCCTGGCCGATACACGTATCATCCAGGCCGATATGTTAATGTCGGCTGCCTTAATTAAGAATCCTTAATTAGACATTCTGTTTTAAGCTGATCGTCCCGGACGATATAAATATCGGCCGGGCCGATGTGGGCAAAAATAGAATTTCTAAGCCTCTCAAGTGTGTGTGTGAAGGGTTACTAAGCATCAGTCTTTTTGATTATTACAAGTAGACTAAAAAGGTGAAAAATAAAATTACAGACTGACTCAACCCTAAACCTACGCGATCCTGGACTTGGCTTCCTCTTGATCGTCCGATCTTCGATTCCTGAAAAGTTAGAAGCAACAAGTAGTCCAAGAGAGATAGTGTTTGTCAATCATCAAAATATAAGCTATGAAAAAGTAGATTTGCAACACTACCAAGCCCCCATTGGATAAACTTTTCAGCTTCCCACTTAATGTTACACAACCTTTTCCAAGTAGTAGAATCAGTATTTTTGAAAGAGCACAGAGCCGGATGCCTATTAAAATAATATTTAACATTCATGAAGCGAGCCCATAAACTACTGTTAGATCTAAACGAAAACCAAAGTTTATGAGAGAAATCAACAGCAGTATCATACAAATTCTTACAACCCAGCCCTCCTTCATCAAGAACACCACAATTTTTATGCCAAGCGGCCCAATGAATAGCTTTGGAATTACTTTTAGAACTCCAAAAAAATTTGTTAATCATTCTCTCAAGTCTGTTACACAAGGTCACTGAAGGCATTAAAGTGTGAAACAAATAAATAGGAATCGAATTGAGCACAGCTTTCACAAGCACCAAACGACCACCAAAAGAGAGAAAACAAGTAGACCAATTAGCCAATTTCTTTTGAATTATAGTGAAAATATCTTCAAAGAGAAAATTCTTCTTTTTACCTTTGTAAATAGGAGTACCCAAATACTTTATAGGTAAATTTTTTGATTGAAAACCACAAACCCTTTGAATAGCCAGGATACTATTATGATTGATGGACTTGCCCACAAAAAAGTTACTCTTCTCTTTACTAACATTAAGACCACTACATTTTTGAAATTTGGAAAGGAGTTTCATCAAAATTTTGATATTCTTAATAGAACCATTAGCAAAAAGAATGAAATCATCAACAAAACTCAAATGAGATATAGGAAAACCTTTTATATTCCGAAAATTAAGGCTAATATTCTTAGCAAAAAGGTCATTTAAACCTCTAGATAAATATTCTATAGCTATAATAAAAAGAGCAGGAGAAATCGTATCACCTTGTCTAAGACCTTTAAAAGATTTGAAGAAACCATGATTTCTACCATTTATAATAACAGAGAAAAAATAGTTATCCACACTATTTTTAATCAATAATATGAAGTCTTGACTAAAACCAAATAAAGAAAGAACCTTATAAAGGAAGTTCCAATCCAAATTATCGTAATCTTTGGTAATATCCAACTTAAAAATAATATTACCCCCCGAAACCTTAGTGTTAATATCATTGACAAGCTCTTGAGCAAGTAAACTGTTATCACTAATACTTCTCCCCTTCACAAAACCGGTTTGATTTAAAGAAATAATTCTCGGTAAAATAATGGCCAATCTACTAGCAATAATCTTAGAATTTAATTTATTAAAGAAAGTGCACAGACTAATAGGCCTAAACTCAGTCCACCTTTTAGCTCCCACAATTTTCGGGATAAGAACAATGTTAGAAGATGAAAAAAACTTAGGATAAGGGTTACCTCTAAAGAAATCTTGCACAGCATAAATAACATCCTCTTTCACAATATCCCAAGAATTTTGAAAGTACTTAGTAGTAAAACCATCAGGACCAGCAGTAGCATCTCCATTCATATCCCTAAGAACATTAAAAATTTCAGTTTCCGCAGGTAATTGACAAAGCATAACATTATCTTCATCCAAAATACATTTAGGAATAAGCTCAGGATTAGACATAGGAAGAATATTTTCATTACAGATAAACATATTCATAAAGAAATCCACACCCGACTTACAAATTAACTCATCTGTCTCAAGAGTAATACCTTCATTGTTAATAATTTTGTGAATTTTGTTTTTAGTCTTATTCTTATTAGCCAAAGCATGAAAAAATTTGGTATTTCTATCTCCCTCTATAACAAATTTAGCATTAGATTTTTGTTGCCGGAAAGCTTCTTCTTGAGATTGCAACTTACAAAGATCATTCTTGACCATATTTAATCTAACACTATTTTCCTCTAAAGGATTCTCAAAATAAATACCCTCCCACTCAATAACTCTAGCCTCCGCTTCCATAATATTAGAAAAAACATTTTTGAAAGTATTTTTGTTCCAATACCTCAGACATTGTTTCAGCCTAGACAATTTAGCCCAGAGCCTCAACATACCAGAAATATTATTATCAAGAAACATAGGAGCTTTCCAGTTATTCTCCAGAACCACTTTAAAATTATCATGAAGTAACCACATATTAAGAAATTGAAAAGCAAAATTACCAGTCTGATTGATAACATTGATATTTAAAAGCAGCGGAACATGATCAGAGAGAGTTCTACTTAAATGCTACACATTAGTGGCCGAAAAATTAGCCAACCACTCATTATTAAAAAGGAATCTATCAAGCCTTTGGAACAAGTTAGCCCTATTCCAAGTGAAAGGAGTACCACTGAAACCAATATCATTCAAGTTACAATCATTAATCATCTCATTAAACTCTTCCATCGCTCTAGGATTAGGACGGTTACCTCCCCTTCTCTCGCTAGCATTCGCAATAATGTTAAAATCCCCACCCACACACCACGGGCCATTGATATTAGCAGAAAAATTGACTAGTTGGTCCCAAAGATTAATCCGGTTAATTCTAGTACACGCAGCATAAACAAATGAAGCATAACAGTTCACATTACCAATCTTAATTTGACAATGAACAACTTGATGAAAATCCACAACAATGTCAACCTCAATGTTGCTATTCCACATAATCCATATTTTATTCGAGCAATTTGCAAAATGCAAAGAAAAACCCAAAAATTTAACAGTATTAGCAATTTTATCAGCATTAATAAGAGGTTCGCTTAAAATAAGCAGTTGAATATTGTAAATTCTACAAAGATTTTTAACTCTAGTTTTAGAATCCTTACCACCAATACCCCTCACATTCCACATAAGAGCTTTAATCATTACCTTCTTTATAAGAATTATGCGCTCTGGTAGATCTCGGAGTAGCCTGGCAGTTATTTTTAACTTGTTTTCCTTTTTTCTTACCACCTTTAGAAACCATATCCTCCTCCAAAACATTTTGACCCTTCAAATTAGGAGAGGAAGAAGATGTACCTTGATTAGTAAGAGAGGGTGTATCAACCTTTGATGAAGGAATAACTTCCCCTTCCTCATACGAATCGAGGTTAGTATCCGCATCGAAATCCCCCAAATCATTATTATCCTATTTAGAAATCAAAGCATTCTCAATGGCCACAGAATTATAATTGATGGGCATATCATTTAACATATCATCAATTAAAATAAAAAGCTTAGGATCAGATTCAATATCATTCCCCTTATAATTCAAAACAGAATTACCAATAGTATTTAAAATCACCTCTGAATTTTCCGGGACCATCTCCTTACCAGGTTCCTTATAATCCAGAACATTTCTTTCACCAGCATCCAAAGAAGGGATGTGCATAGCAGAGGATGGTTCCACCTGAATAACATTTTCTTCCAAATTATTATTCACAATAGGCACATACACTTTGTTATTCACAGTAGAACCAGGTCCTCCGCTTGGTTGCACAACACTTTTCTTCAAATCTGGATTAAGTTTAAAACATTCAGAGACAGCATGACCATGAATTTTACAGTGATTACAGAAGTCCAGGATTTTCTCAAATTCAGCTTTTTGCATATATCCATAAGCTTTAGAACCAACCCAAACTTCCTTCGGGTGTTTTTTCAAAATATCCACCTCCACAAGAACTTTAGCTACAGAGGGATGAGTTCTCGATGTCGTAGCCTGGTCAGTTTGGAGAGGTCTCCCGAAGATAGAACCCAACGCATGCAACACTTTAGCATTAAAAAAAAATGCAATCGCAAGTTCGGAAAAGAAATCCAAATCGGAACAATCGGGGATTCTTCCTTTATATCAAAGAACGGAGTCCATTTCAAAACACGCATTTGACAGTTATGAATGAAATAAGAACGTCTAGCAAAAACTCTACTATAGTCTAAATCATTCGATAATTGAATCGCAACATGCATAGCATCCAAAAACCCGACAGAATAAAAACCCGACAGAATAAAAACCCGTAAGCTTCAAAGACAAAAAGAAATTACGTATTGCATCCAGATTAGGACGTCTCAATCCAAATTTACCCATCAAAGTATACTGAAAGGGGGAAGCTAACTTAAGCACTTCCTCATCCGACAATAAGACCGCCGGGACACCATTAAACACATCTTGCTTAATATTAGGAAAAATATCACCTGAAGAAGAAGCACCAGCTAACACTTCTTTAAAGGATCTGGATCTAGAAGGAGAAGAAGATCCCTCAGCATCAAGATTAAAAAAGCCTTTTTTCGAAGAGACAGTCGGATCTGAAGCTTTCCCCCACGGGTTCGCCACAAGAGCAGCCGCCATCGTAAAACAGCCCCCAAAGGGCAGGATCACTCCAAAGGAACACCAAACCAGCCAGATCTAACAAAAACAAAGCGGAAAACCAGAGAAGAGAGCAGCGTGACAACAGAGGAAGCGATCGCGCGGAGGATGCCCTAAATCGCAAGAGCGGCGCGATAAGGCAGGAGAGAGAATGTTGTATGTTTGAACTAGTTATATACATATAATGTTTCACTAGAGCTTCATTTGGACTGGCTTTCTTATTGCTTCGCTTTTTAGAAAGTAACAACAATTTTTTTTCGATCAATGCTTTTTAATTATTTACAAGAAATTTTTGGATAAAGTTGTTTTCGACAAAAAACTTCTAAAAAAAAAATTATTTTCTCCATAACTTCACATCCACCATTAGAAAAAACTACCATCGTCCCAAAACGGACCCTAAATTATCCTATAACTTGTCAATTTTAATTAGTCTAATGCGTTGTGTATATTTGTCATTAGTTCCATTCTCCATGGTTTATTGGTAGATTATCCAACCAACATCAAACAGCAACACGAGGAAAAAAAGTACTAACGCAAAGCATTTTAATTATTTAGAACATAAAATTACAAAGCTATCAGAAACTTCTCAGTTTAAAATGGTTATTTATATGTATTTAGATGCTACAAGGCAAAGGGCACTCCTCTTGTGCACTGTAATGCCTGGAACTTCATCCATATTCATCTCTTCTTTACTCATTCCTTCAGGCAATTTCCAATCGAAGTAATAAAGCAAATTAGCAAGAGCCAGTTCCACCATTGCCATCCCTAAGTTCATACCTGGGCAACTTCTTCGGCCTGATCCAAATGGTATGAGCTCAAAGTTATGACCTATTATATCGATTGATTTACCAATGAACCTCTCTGGTAAGAACTCCTCGGGATTATCCCATGTTTTGGGATCTCTTGCAATGCCCCAAGCATTGATAAAAACCCGAGTATCTTGTTCTATATCATAGCCACTAATCTTGCAATGCCTAATTGCCTCTCGAGGAAGCAATAATGGAACAGGCAAGTGTAGCCTCAAAGTTTCTTTTACCACTGAGTTCAGGTACTGAAGATTATGGAGACTGCTTTCTGAGATATGAGTGGAGCTTCTTACTTCCTCTTGTACTTTTTCCATAATCCTTGAATTCCTCACCAACTCCGCCATTGCCCATATTATAGTGGCAGAAGATGTTCCAATTCCAGCAATGAAAATGTCCTAAGATAATTAAATTAAAAAATCAACAATAATGTCATGAAGAATGCAAACTAATACGTAGGATTAATTACCATTAGAATAGCCTTAATGTTATTAATGGTGATATAAGGTGAATTCTTCTGTTGATGAAGCAGCACATCAACTATGTCTTCTTCCTCTAGGTTTTCCCTCTTCTGATCAATGTGCTCCTCAATTATTTCACTATAGAAAGAATCAAACTTGTTGAAGGCCCTCTCCAGTCTTTGTTGTAGCCCTGTAAGCTTATCAATCCAACCCAATGATGGGAAGCAGTCTGAAATAAAGAAGGTGCCGAACAACGTCTCAGTTTCTTGAACAAGTGCGTGGAAGTGTTCCTTCTCAAGATCTTCTTGATCATACTTCTTGTTCAGTGCAACACGGCAAATTATATTGCTTATGAGAGTCGACACAAGCTTTGTTAGATTAATCGGTTTCGATAGGGATTTGGAGATCGAATCAATAACGATAGCGACCTCTTATTCTCTTACAGAATGGAATGTACTAACCCTCTTTGTGCTAAAGAGTTGAAGAATGGAAATCTTTCTCATCTCTCTCCAGTACTCACCATAGGGAGCAAAGCTGATATCCTTGCAATCATAAGAGAATTTGTTGCTGGAGGTGAGCTTAGGCCGAGAGCAGAAGCGAAAATCATTGGTTTTAAGGATTTCTCTTGCCGTGTCTGCTGAGGAGACCACAAGGATTGGTACTTTGCCAATCTTGAGATGCATCAAAGGGCCATATTTTTGTGACAGATGCCATAAGTGGCGATGAGTTAAACCACCAACTTGATGTAGATTTCCGATTATGGGGAGCTTTCTTGGTCCTGGAGGAAGTTTAAGACTCAACTCTCTTCTCTTGATTCTCCTAAAAATAATAACATGTAGAAAGAATGCAAGTGCAATAGTAAAGAGCCATGCTAAGAAGACAACAAAATCCATAAATGTCTTGCAAGCTAATAGGCTGGTTGCAGAAACTGTCTCTTTATATGGATGATTTTATGAGATGTTGTGATATCGGCCTTATCTAGACAACGCTAAAACAGCTTGTCTAAACTCGAAAGCAAAATTTTCTATTTCGGTTCAAGCATATTTTAGTCAATTTGAATAATGAGAGTTGAGTTTGATATATGTAAAATTTCTAAAATATTTTTTTAATCAGTAATCATATAAGATTCTTGTAAAAATATTCACACCGTCATATAGACATAAATGTATAATTATTAATTTATGTATTAATATATATGATTTATTATATTAATTATTACGTTTAAAGATGGTTATTTTAGCTATGCTGTTTCTTGGAATGAATTATTAGTAGAACGTGGCTCATTTTGATTTTTTAATTAAATTTTTTTATTATCAATTAAGAGTCATAAATTTGAAGCTTTTATATATATATATATATATATATATATATATATATATAAAGAGCATCAGACAAAAACTGTGACGCAATTGCTGACTAAATTATGGATTTTATAAGAGAAAAATGAACAGTAACTGGATTTCTTTTTGTAATTGTTGGCAGCAGCCCTGCTGTCCACTGAATCCCAATAATTCATCATCAAGATATCTGAACACCTGGCGTTGATTTTTTTTTTTTTGTTTAAAATTATCCATTTTCATTGCTTAAGAACAATTATATAAAAAATCAGTATGTACATATCCAATGATCAAAATTTACAGCAAAGCTGCATCAAAAAAGGATACATTTTGTATCCATTTTTAGCATTATCGATCCTCTAAGTTTTCTTGAAACCTTAATTGCTTAAGTCCTTTTCTCAAATTCTCTTAGTTCTTTATATTTTCAAACTTACTCAATGTTCTGAAGTTCTCATTTGAGATATTGCCTATTATTAATTCCAGATATCATCTAAAGAAAAAATTTTAAGTCAACAGAACTATTCATCAGCATTAACTAAAAAGATAATCCTTATCTGCTGCGCTGTAGCCTCCCGGTGTTGATAAGAACGCCCCTGAGGCATATTTCCTGGTGGCCAAATTTTTAAAATGAGCATGAATTAAGTCTGATTTAGCTGAAGAAGCTCAATCGGCAGAAAATTTGGTAAGGAGCATATGCATCATTATTTTTGGCGCATTCAAAAAATGCGATTCTTTGAATGCGCCTAATCGAACAGCGCATTCTTGCTAAACCTGTATGCGCATTCTCCAGATTTCGCCAAATTGCTCAGCGCATTTCATTTGCACCGCTGCTGCCTCGCTAGCTGCAAATCTCAAAATCTGGAATTCCTTGTCCGTAGCGGAGACCACATCTGTTTTTTCCACGGACTGGCGTGGAAATAATTGCATGCGTTTAATTCGGTGGTCGGAGGTTTGATAGCAGAGGGAGATGGTGGTTGCTCTTTTGATTATAAATAAGAGGAGATTTGAGAAGCCTCCCATAGCAAGTTTCATTTCTTCAGAATCCCCCCACATCCTCCGATTCGGGATCTGAGAACAGAAGGTAAGTATTTTTTTTTTTAATCTGCTTAATGTTTTGATGTTTTAATTTTAAAGTTTTGTGATTTAGTTTTTAGTATGCTAGTTAAAGTGATATTGTATTTTGAAGTGTATGATTTGTGTGTAGTTTCTTGTCACAATTTTTTTTTGATTTTATGTTTGAATGTAGGATTTATTTATAAGCTAATATCTTGTTCGAGTGCAAATAATTATGGGCATGTGTAAGATCTTTATCATAATAAGCATGTTTTAAACAAAATAAACTTTTTTAAAAAAATAATAACATAATTCAATCATTTAATTTGTTGAAACAAAATGCTAATGTACTGTAAACACCATTCATCAACACATTTATATTCCAACTCAAGTTTATTTATGTATTATTTATGTGATTTGACTTCATTCTTAAGTTACAAGAAAAATTAAAGTTTCTACATTCAAACTGAAGTTTGTTTATGTATAATTTAGACCAATTAAAGCAACTAACGTTGTATGGCCCAAAGCTAGAGAAATGCTTTTTGATTAAGTTTAATTTTTTTTTTGAAGACTAATATTATTCTTATAAGAGAATAGGAAGTTCTTTTTATGTAAACTTAGGAAAGAGAGGCTTCTTATGAAATTTTCCTTTTCTCAAATATTTCCACTAGCCAAGAGACAAAAAATGAATTTTCAAATTCATTCACGCCAAGGTCGGTAAAAGTCTAAGCAACTATTTTTTTTTTTATCACAATATTAATCAAAGAA
This sequence comes from Dendrobium nobile, assembly GCA_022539455.1. Lineage (NCBI taxonomy): Eukaryota > Viridiplantae > Streptophyta > Magnoliopsida > Asparagales > Orchidaceae > Dendrobium > Dendrobium nobile. Next base: position 14,134,464 of record CM039725.1, read on the forward strand.
TGGTTCTTCGTTGCAATATCAAACCATACCAATTATAGTCATTCTTCACAATCAAATCTTATCATATTACTTACTGTTGGTGTCTACATTTATATAAATCATATAAGCAAATTAAGAGCTCTCTTAGTATATATATCATGGAATCCCCCAATAAGTTCACAAGTAGTACTCAATTTTTTCTATTTTTTATTAATAAAGAACATTGGATAAATTAAAATTATATTTGCAATATAGAAGCAAAGAAGCAAGAATAGTGTTTTATAAAAAGTATTATGCTTCAGTTGTGAGAAATTTTTAGACTGATTTATAATTGGAAAGTTTAAATTTAATAAATTATACTAAAAATTTACTTTATAGTAAATAAAAAAACTTTGCCAGAAAAATATTTTTAAATGTTTTTTTACATTAATTTCTTAGTATATAATTTTTTAATAATTTAAAAATAGTAACAATTCTTTATTAATATTACTAATAATTATATTAAATAAATTTTTTATAAAAATAAATCTAATTTCTATACTAATAGATGCTAGCTGAAATTAGAATTAATAATTTAATATAAATAATACTAATAATTAAACAAATTAATATATTTAAATTCGGACAATTGAAAGAAAAAAATTTCAATATATTTTTCCAAAAAATAGAAATAGGAAGTTGTTAAATTTCTCTAATTATAAGTATTCTAAGATATATAAAATCAAATTTCTCTTAGATGTGAACTTAAATAATTATGTTACTACATACGTAACTTGAAAATTTTTAAAAATGTGTGAAACATATTAGTATTATATTTATCTTTAATAAATCACATAAATATTCATATATTTATATATTTAAATTTAGATAGAGTTAATTAAAATATTTAATAAATCTTTATAATTTTTTTATCAAACTAAAATTAGTTGTACAAATGAACCAAAGTGAATAATGGCCGAGTTTGCTTGCCCAAATCTTCTTATAGTTTGAGCTTTATTCAAGTATTAAGTAAATTTTGTAAAACATAAGTATTTAAATAATTGTAAGTTAACTTCATTTAATTTAAAGTTCAAAAATTGTAAACGAACATGGTTAGGATTATCCTAATTTAAGTACTATAGCTAAGTTAAGTTATTTTAAATATTGTTTAAAAACATGTAAATATAAAGAACTTATAATTTAGATAATGTTAATTAAACTATAAGTTATTTTACAATGAGGACATGTGTTTCGACATAGTTTATTGTGAAAAGAAATGTTAGCTAATAGTTTTACTTATAAGTTAAATAAGTAAATGTTATTTAATCTAAGTAAATGTTATTTTATAGTTTCAAGAAAAAAATATAATATAATAAAAGAAAATTTTGAATTAAATTAAGTATGGATTAATTATAATGTTTGTAAATATTTTAAGATTTTAACCATGAAAATTAAGTAACATAATGTTTGATTAATATGAATAGTTAGTAATTGTATGTTATCTTATAATTATAAGATTAGTATTAATTTCAAAAACAAAATTCCTTTAATTTGTTAAATATGTACTAAAAAATATAAAAAAATTGTTATTTGAGCATTTTTATAATTACTTTATGTAATTATTAAATAAATTTATGTTTATAGTTCGAATGAGAATTTTTAAAATTATCTATTAATCATATTGTATATAAAAATAAATAACATTAAAATGAGTTTGTATTAAAATAAATTAAATATAAAGTTATGAACAATTTTTTTTGTAAATTTATGTTAATATTACATAAACAAAATAGTATTAAAAAATATAAATTATTTATAAATCATATATTATTTTAAAATTTTAAAAATAAAAATAGAATTAGTTTGTAACCAATCATAGAATGAATAACATTTATATAATTATTTATTATTATTAGCAAAACAAATCAATCAATAACTATTTAGTTGAAAGAATAAGGTTAGAAAATATTTAACATTCGAAATTCATGTAGGTAAATTGAGAAAGTTTTCACATAGAACTTATTTGTAAATGCCTTTAATGTTGACTACATAAAAGAAAAAATTAGAGTAGATAAAATCCGATTCTTTAGTATGGCTATATTTTTAGTCCCATCCCAATCTATGCAGAAACTTACATTTAAGGCTAAAAAGTTTAATCTGAATCTTTAGTAAGGCTATATTTTAGTCCCTTCGCAATCCATGCGGAAACTTGCATTTAAGGCTAGAAAGGTAACGCAAAAAATCGAGCTCGATAACAAAACAATAATCAAGTGAGTACATCGTAATAATCAAATTCAACAATTCATTAGCTTCACTACATCGGAAGGGAGGGAGATATGAGATATTGTTTATTCAAATGCAATTACATTCGTTACATTACATGCACTATGTTTAATAAAGAACTCAGAAATATATGATATTCTTGGCATTGACCATCTACTATCTTTTAATTAGGATAACATGTCACGATTAATGCTATATTTTGGTGGAGAACTGCGTATTGAGGATGAGTTCACACCAACTTATATTTGTGGACAAAATCAGCCACTCATCGTCAATAAGAACATATCACTTACAATGTTAAAAGAAAGAATTATGCGTGTACTTAGGATAAATACTACACATGTCATCGATGATGAGGTTTGCGAGTTCATGTTATTGGAAGGTAGAAGTCATATTATCGTTGTCTACGTCAAGGCAGAACAAATAAATTATGGTGATATTGTTGGTCCGTCAACGAAAGTATATATTTGAGTATTTAGAACTTTATTATATGATGCTTAGATGGTTAAATTCTTAATTAAAATTTGTTGCATAATTAAATCTATTTTAATCAGTCCGAACTTATGGTATGGTGGAGGAGTAAATACGATATACATGCAAAGTAACTTTCATGGCCTACTTAGTTTATCAGAGTGACTAAATTTCGTGCAACAATAGGTTGCTCCACATTCCTGTGTGACCGATTGTCCAAGTTGGATTAGAGCAAGTAATAATAGATGTGAAGAAAATCAAGCATCTGCGTCATACATTCCGCAATCAAACCAAAATGAAACTATACTGTCAGATGGAGATGAGATGGATAACGACGATGTAGATTCATATACAACTATGGATAGTGGTAGCACTAATTCATAAGGTATTGGTAATCAGCCTGAAACAGACATACATGAATCAATGATAAATTATAGGAACGATGATAATATTGGTGTTGAGTTTTCTAAAGATCATGCAAGATGAAATGTAACTGGATTAGAATCGATAGATGCAAACAATAATTTCACAGAAATCATTCAAACAACCCAACAATGGGATGGTGATGATCAATGTGATCCTCCAGTCATCAATATTGTTTGTTCAACTGAAGTAAATATTCCTTTGAAATTGTATGAAAGTCAAATATTTCATAGCAAAGAAGACCTATAGACTGCAATAAATTGTTGATCAATTACACAAAATATTTAGTACATAAATTTGACTTCCAACAAAAGTCGTCTCACTATTTTTTGTACCTAACATAATAATATGCATGTTGTTCCCCCAAAGGACGTTTGGCCAAATTTTAACTAGGTTGAATGAATCATTCTTTTGCTTGCACTAGCTTTCAGGAGGCGTGCAGGTAGACCGAGAACAAATAGATTTTGTAATACAATGGATGAGGCTCACTCAACCTCAAATAAAAGGTGTGTACATTACAAGAGAAATGGTCACAATAGAACTACGTGTCCGTATAACCTGACATCATCGAGGTAATAAAGAAAATAATATTATATATTTAAAATTAAATATATTTGGATTGTTATAATTTTTTATACTGAGTGCACTCATCAATTTTTTTATGAATTGATGATATGGCCGATAGATCAAGGCATAGTTATTCCGGGCGTGGTTAAGGACTTATAATCCAAAACATGTAAAATGTCGATAGCTCGAGGCATTATCGCATTGCCGGTGGAATAAATCATAAATAATGTTTATGTTACTGTTTAAAATATCAATGTTGTAAGATGTGTTGATTTATTGAATGCTAGTTGAAGCTGATCTTAATTTCAACGCTGTGTTATTTATTTATTAATTTACTTCTCATAACTGAACTAATAGACATCACCTTTATATTCATGTATGCAGCTACTTCCCTACATTCAACAATTCTTTTAGATAATATCCTCTACTTTATATGAGACTGGGGCAGGGCCATCCACATAAGATTGGAGCTCATTTGATGTACATGAAAGTGGTGCACAAAAAATATATTATAGTACACCATCTTAACATCCCACAATGCATTTATTTTTTCCCCATTACTATACTAGAGTGGATGTCAAGTGTTAGGTTACTGACCTCCACCTCACAGTAAGATATACTATTGATGGGAGGACAACTATCACAATAATACACTGATGTAACGCAACATCAACCAAAATTTCTAGAACAAGAAGAGGAATTTATTGAAGAGCAACAACTACAATGACGAAGAAGTAGGGCCTCAGATAGATATACTTTAGATAGTAAGGCTCTTCCGCATCATCAATAGATGACTATGATGAAAGATCATTAGGGATGTTAAGCCCTTATGAACTGGTCCAAGGCTAACAAAGAGAGAGGTGAATTGGATAAATTTAAAACCAAAGATAAAACTCAAACTAAAATCACCACAGAAATCAAGTGCGGAAGAAAATAATGCGGAAGCAATAATAAGAAAGAACACACCAGATTTATAGTGATTTGGTCAAACCTTGACCTATGTCCACTCCTTGGAGGCACCCTCCAAGTATTGCACTAAACTAAGTGTCTCTCCTTTAGCCCCCATAGCTAGGCGGAGAAGCCCTTACAAAATCACTTTCACCTTCCCCGGTGCGGCGGAGTCGCCGGGTCCTTTGACACCAAAGAGATCTTCTTCTTTGGTGAACTTCCCTTGAGACAAGCCTTAAATCTGATGGTATTCAAGTGCGAGCTTGCCGGAGCAACCGTGTAGAACCCCCTCCACACTCCCTTGAGTCCCCCCTCACAAGATCTTCTCCCTCTCTCAAACTCCACCCTTTCCTCACTCCTTTTCAAGCTCTCTCTTCAAGTTTTTCCCAAAAGAATGAAGCTATAATGGCTGCCAAAGATACTTACAAAGTGTCATGTCATAACTTAAATAGAAGATCTCAAAACAAGCTCATTAATGCAAGTTACCGATATTATCGTTCATGACGATAGACATATCGTCCTGTACGATCAGTACAATTTAAGCCCAATCAGTCGGGACGATTTGAGACGATCATAAGAAATTTATTCATATCGTCCAGGAGAATATATCATCCTGGATGATCAGTACAAATTGTAGAATATCGTCCTCGACATTGCCCTGAAAAATAGCTATTCGATGAACAATCATCCAGCATATCGGCCAGGACGATCTGGTGATCGTCCAGCCTGATTTGATCGTGAAATCAAGTCATAATTGCTTTCCTTAAATTTCACAGAAATTTTGGAAAAATTGACCTGGATCGTCCTAGACGATCCACCTGGACGATGTCCAAAAATAGGCTATTTCTAAATAGATCTGGCAGCAGATTCTTTCTGAATTGAGCCTATCATCCTGGCCGATACAAAATCATCCAGGATGATGTATTTTGCATAATGACGGCTGATTTAATGAGGATGCCCTAATTAGGGTTTCTACTTTTGGACAGATTGTCCAGGACGATATAAATATCGGCCCGGATGATATTACTAAAACTAAAACTCTTTTAGGGAACAATAGTGAATCTACCAAGTTACAAATCATCTAGTGCCACACCATATATAATAGACTCAAGAAAGGAAAATTGTTTACAAACTGACTCAGACCTAGTCTACCCAATCTTGAGATGGTTCTAATTTGCAGTCTGATCGTGTGGACCTAAATATCTGTAGATAAGATAGTCGCTGAGAAATAAGAGTGTTTGATATCATCAAAATCATAAACCATGAAAACAGATTTGCAACAATCTCCCACTTTTTTATAATGGCAAAACACTACGACAATTCAATTTGAATTTTCAAAAATGTAAATACTCTTCCTTATCTCCCCCTCACTAGAATAATACTTTTAAAATAGGGGAGATAAAAATATTTTTATTGTTTATTTTTAAAAAAAAAAAAAGATACAAATTTGATAACAGTACAAAAATTCAATAATACGTTCTCCCCATTTGACATTATCAAAAAGAGAAGTGGCACAAATAAAACCAAAATAAACAAAAGACAAAAATGTTTCCTAATCTAGTGAAAAAAAAATAAATATTCTTAAAATGAGAAAGTTATCTCTTAGTTTTAATAAAAAACTTAGTAGAATTGGCTTGATAAAGGATAGCCCAGAAAAGGTTAGAAATTCAGAATTTGATAATCCAAACTCAAGTTTCTTAAAAAGGCTCAAAAACTTTTAAATTCAATATCTAAATTAAGGAATAAATTAGAGAAAGAAACAATCATTTTTTAAAAACTCCTTCCATAAAATATATCTAATAGAAGATCAATGCATGAATTGTTGAATCAAGAATCAAGATTTTCAAAATCAAGTATCAAAAGTATCAAGAGTTTTCTTAAGCTTTTAAGAAGTATAAGAATGGTAAGCATTAAATTTTGTGGGCTTATTTTATGCCTCTTGACAATTGGTTGGCGCACTATGCATCTTTTGATACACTTTGTGCATTCTATTTTTCAATTTGGCGTCTTTGCGCATCTTTTATTTTTGGCATCATTGGCCAATTTTTTTTTTAAATATGCTACCTTTCTTAAATATTAAAAAACAAAAGTAAACCCATCCTATTGACAAAGCGAATTTCTTGATTAAGAAAATTATGAGTTAGATTCAACAACTTGCAAAAAATTCCTATGCGATAAATAAAATATAAGGAGATAAAAAATTTAATTTCAAAAACCAATTTAAAAGATGAAAAAAATTTTAAATCAAAAGTAGAATAACCTATTTTAGAAAATAGAGATTGAGAGTAAAAAAAAATGAGTTTCCTTCCTTTGACTGTTTTAGAGAAGTCAAACACAACTTATCAAAGATTTCGAGAAAAAATAGGAAGTAGATTTTTCATTTTTAGAAAAGTGAATGTGTGCGTTGATCAGATAAAAACTTTCACGAAAATAAAATTTTTAAAGAATAAACAAAACAAAAACACAAAATAAAAATGAAAAATATAATAACAAAAATACAACACAAAAACACGAAAGGCTTTTAACCATTATCTCTCTCCTGGTCTGATGCTTCAGAAACCAGATCTGCTCATGAGATTTTTTGCCTTTCATTATTTCCCCAGTTTAAATTTTGCTCCGCCTTGCCCTTTTCTTTCGTAGGAAGAATTTTTAAATTAGGGCACTGATTTTTCATATGTTCAGGCTTCCTACATCGAAAGCAAATAACGTTAGAAGGAATATAAACATCCTTACCATTTTTATCTTTTTTCCACTTTTGCTTATACTTTGGTGAACTTTGTGATTTACTTGACAAGTCATTGCATTCGTCATCAACTAAGTTATCTCTTTCTGTATCTATAGCTTTTAAAATAATCGTTTCACCTGCATCCAAAAGTCTTTAACCCAAATCTTGCTCGTAGGCAATGAGTGAGCCAATCAAATTATCAATAGAATATTCATTCAAATATTTTGATTCACAAATAGCAATTACTTTAGTATTGAACTTATCCAGTAAACAACGAAGAATTTTATTAGCTTTTTCAAAATTTGAAATTTTTTTTCCTAAAGCATGCAATGATGTCACAATTTGAATAAATATAGTATATATGTCTAGGATAGTTTCAAAATGTTTCATGAAAAATAATTCAAAATCATGCATTAACATATTCAACTTGGATTGCTTGATTTCACTAGTGCCTTCGTATATGGTGTGTAGTTTATCCCAAACTTCCTTACCAGTAGTGCACGTGGAGATTAACATAAAATCTTCAGAATTTAAGGCACATAAAAAATAATTTAATGATTTTACATTCAATTGAGCATTGATTTGTTCTTCCTTACTCTATTGATTAAAAGGAATATCAGTTTTAATTCCATCTAAAATATATGACGGTGATGAATAACCAGTTAAAATCATATGCCACATGCAAAAATCAATCGGTTGCAAGAAAATAGACATGCGAATTTTTCAAAAATCAAATGACATATTTTCAAATAAAGGTGGTCTGGTGATTGAATAACCTTCTGTAATATAACAATTCTCAAAATTAGCAATGGATCAAAATTCAAAAAGTTTTCAACCATTGTTTTTATGAATCCCGCTCTGATACCACTTGAAAGTTCGTTAGGGATGTTAAGCCCTTATGAACTAGCCCAAGGCTAACAAAGAGAGGTGAATTGGATAAATTTAAAACCAAAGATAAAACTCAAATCAAAATCACCACAGAAATCAAGTGCGGAAGAAAATAATGTGGAAGCAATGATAAGCAATAACACACCGGATTTATAGTGGTTCGGTCAAATCTTGTCCTACGTCCACTCCTTAGAGGCACCCTCCAAGTATTGCTCTAAACTAAGTGTCTCTCCTTTAGGCCTCACAGCTAGGTAGAGAAGCCCTTACAAAATCACTTCCATCTTCCCTGGTGCGGCGGAGTCGCCGGGTCCTTTGAAACCAAAGAGATCTTCTTCTTTGGTAAACTTCCCTCGAGACAAGCCTTGAATCCGATGATATTCATGTGCGAGCTTGCTGGAGCAACCGTGTGGAACCCCCTCCACACTCCCTTGAGTCCCCCCTCACAGGATCTTCTCCCTCTCTCAAACTCCACCATTTTCTCACTCCCTTTCAAGCTCTCTATTCAAGTTTCCTCTAAAAGAACAAAGCTATAATGACTGTCAAAGATACTTACAAAGTGTCATGTCATAGCTTAAATAGAAGATCTCAAAACAAGCTCATTAATGCAAGTTGCCAACATTATCGTCCAGGACGATAGACATATCATCTTGTACGATCAGTACAATTTAAGCCCAATCAGCCGGGACGATTTGAGACGATCATAAGAAATTTATTCATATCGTCCAGGACGATAATATATCGTCCTGGACGATCAATACAAATTGTGGAATATCGTCCTCAACATCGCCCTGAAAAATAGCTCTCTGATGACCAATCGTTCAACATATCGGCCAGGACGATCTGGCGATCGTCTAGGCTGATTTGATCGTGAAATCAAGTCATAATTGATTTTCCTTAAATTTCAGAAAAATTTTGGAAAATTGACCAGGATCGTCCTGGACGATATTTTATAGTCCTAGACGATCCACTTGGACGATGTCTAAAAATAGGCTATTTCTAAATAGATCTGGCGGCAGATTCTTTCTGAATTGAGCTTATCGTCCTGGCTGATACAAAATCATTCAGGACGATGTATTTTGCATAATGACTACTGCTTTAATGAGGATGCCCTAATTAGGGTTTTTACTTTTGGACAGATTATCTAGGACGATATAAATATCGGCCTGGACGATATTACTAAAACTAGAACTTTTTTAGGGAACAATAGTGAATCTACCAAGTTACAAATCATCAGGTGCCACACCAAATACAATAGACTCAAGAAAGGAAAATTGTTTACAAACTGACTCAGACCTAGTCTACCTAATCTTGAGCTGGTTCCAATTTACAGTCTGATCATGTAGACTTGAAATGTCAGTAGATAAGGCAGTCGTAGAGAAATAAGAGTGTTTGCTATCATCAAAATCATAAATCATGAAAATAGATCCGCAACATATGATAATGTATTTTCTAAATTATGCTATATATTTCATCTTTATATGAATTTATAATGGATAGATGTTATAAAATATGTAAATTAATTTATTGTTTATTTATGCTGCTCTTACTTTCAATGCTAACATGAGCTTAGATTGTAAGACACTATAAATAATATTATAACTAATAACAATTTAAAATAACATAATATTAACTTTAGAAATTCTGTTATATTTCAGAATATGATGTCAAGTGATTAATAAATAGTATAATAGTACTCTAACATAACGATTAAAGCTTAATAATAAAGTAACATAAATTATTATATTACTCTTTTACTATAAAACAAACTTAATATCTTTTATATTTTACTTAATCTTATTTTAATTTATAAGATCCCAAATTTTTTTGGTCCTTTAATATCATCTTTTTTTTCCATGCTACATAGGTCTACACTTGATAAGGAAGAAGAACTACATTATTACAAAATGTACCTATGCAACAACTGATTGAAGAATGAAGTAGTCATTTACATGAAAGTTTGGCTTATATTACAGATGCGGTCCTAGAAGCAAAGACAACATCGAATGAAATTTTTAGATTTATTTTGCATACTTGGGGGGAAGACGAGGATGTCATCCTATGGTAAGAAAATCATGATGTTATGAAATTAAGGCAATATAGGTCTGACTTTGAACTTTGAGATGTTGGTTGGAAATAGATACAAGATAGATTTTGCAATATGGGGGGCCACCTCGTATCATTAAATTTCCTAAAAGGGTGTATTCAAGAACTTGGTTATAATAAAGAAGGTATAGTTGAGTCGGGGATAGGAAGGTCATTGCTTGATATAGATCACTCTATTCTATATCATTATTGGTGTCCTAAAGAAGATAAATGGCTTTAAAAAGCTATAAAATGCTTTTGCAATATTCTCAAGATGGAAATTACAAAGATTTTTTAGATGACAAAGATAGGAATCATCTTCAACACGAATTTATATTCCACTTCAAATATTGCCCAACACAAACACAACTTCAAGCTCGTGTACGATAGGTGCTTAGGATATGACAAGGGTGTGTATTGATATGTATGACAAGGGTATATAATTATATGTATGATTATGCTTCTATTTATCTTAGAAAAACTATATGTCTGTCTTATTATATTTCACCTACTAAATTAATTATTTCTAGCATTTCATAAAATTTAAATAAATAAAGGGTACAAAATTAATAAATAAAAGCTACTGAATTAAATTATTTAAGGAAATTTTTATATTACATAATACCTACTAAATTAATTATTTCTAATATTTAATAATTTTTAAAACTAATTTTTTTATTACTAATATTTCTTTATCATTTTTAATACTATATTCTTTAATTATGCAAATTTTATTTATATCAAAGCATATACTTTAATTCCTCTAGTTTTAGAGCCTCAACCGTGTTTGTTAACATAAAAAAATAACACGTTGTAAAGCTTTCAACCCTCCCTGAATACGAGGTTGCTCCTAAACATGATGAAACAAATTACAGTACAAAAAAATAACTCATTACTGGCGGTTTTTTCCGGTTGTTAACATTAGTTTTCTGGAGGTAATGAAAAACATCGGTGACTTGTCGGCGGTTCAAAAATTGCTGTTAAAAATGGCATCGGAAACCTTTTTGGTAGTATTTTTCCGGCGGTGTTTTTCACCGACGATTTTTTAGCGGTGTATATCGTTGGTTAGGTTCCAGCGGATAAAGCACTGGTGATCGCTGGTTTTGTACCGAGGGTTCACCGGCCATTTAACTGTTGGTAAAGTAGTGTCGTTATCACAACGTTGATCGCCGCTAAACCGTTGGTGATTTAAGGACGGCTTACCGGCAGTTCAAGTTGAAGGAAGTGTTGTCGGTGAGACCGTCGGCGTGTCGCCGGTGAACCGCCAGGCACCATCGGCATATCACCAGTATTTATCGACAATTTTTGTAGTTTTTCAACAGCTTTAATTTGCTGTCCGGTATCAAAGTTTCCGGCGGCCAAACCATCGGTTAGCCGCCAAAAACTTTTAGCATCCGAAAAAAATTTATAGCCTCCCCTCTGTTTGAGAGATTTTCATCCTAAACTCTAAACCTGCACAGAAAATACAATAATTTCCATAATTTTGGTCAACATGCCACTATATTCAATCACAACAATTATCACAAATATATTCAGTAAAATAAATCAATAAGTGAAACCAAATAAGTTCATAAATTTAACCAAATAAGTTCATAATTATGTTCAATAATTGAAACCAAATAAGTTCATAACTAAATAAGTTTACAAGAAGTTCATCATAAGTTCATCGAATAAAAAAGAGTACTAATTCTCCTCCATATCCTCGCTGTCTGGTGATGTATGTGGTTTCTCTTGCTCTTACTCTTTCTTCTTTTGACTGTCATCTCTATAGGATCGCAGCTCTGCCTGCATCTCATTTTGAACCTTTCTCATCTCTTCTATCTCTCTCATCAGCGCTGCAACCCTCTGGCTTACACTTTCTTTAGCTCCACTAGGATCATAAAATGTTGAGGTGGATGAACTACCCTCATAAGCATAGCATTACAAACCCAAGCCATATACCCTCCCCCTCTGTCTTCCTTCGACAACATCTGACTATGTATGATACTCAGAAATCTTGGTCGATCCTGAAGATGATCCCTCACTAGTGGATTGACGGCTTTCACGAGCTCGTACAAAATCATCCTACGAGAATAAATCCAAAAAATATATTTATATTAAAATTAGTTTTATTATAATAAATTTATATTCTCAAACTCCAAAAAATTATACTAACATGAGCCTTTTTAGCCTTTTCAGCAACCCACTGATGGTCAGCTTGAGGTTGATGAGTTCTCGTATACAACTCCAACGGTGTTGGCTACCGACCAAGAAACTCCTTTTGAAAATAGAAGATACAGTTATAATAAAATAAATATATTTAATAAACTAATTTAAAGCTTTTACCAGTCGTCGTTTATGTTCCGTATAAGGAACAGATTCACTAGTATAAAGAGAGCTTCCTAAACCCCTATAATTAGATACTCTATTATGCTTATTCTGCTCTCTTATTTTTGTGAACTCAGGAGTCGCCCAAGCTCTACTCAGATCTGCCCATATGCCCTCTCTAATCCATATTGGGCGCTGCCCAGACTTTCTAATATCTGTAAATATATCCCTGAGACAGGTTGCTCAACTCCTCTCAAAATTTATTCTGATCCTCGTGTTATACTCAGGCAACCACCTAAATTCCTTTTGTAAAATAATATAGGCCTAATAAAAAATATTAATTCAAATATTTGAATACATGATAAAAAAGTATACCTGAAATTCTCCAAACCACATATCCCTAATTTTCTTTGGGATCTTCTTCCATGATAAGTAAGGAGCATCATATTTGTTCTTTATAATATCCTGAATCTTGTGAGTAGGTGGCCTTAAAGGATTGAAACTATAGGTTAATTTTTTTGTCAATAACATATAATATATCCAAATACAAGAAACTTAATAACATAAGCTAAACTTACTTATTGCCCTTAGGCTCAATGTATTGACGCTTATCTGCTGCAGCTATATGATCCCCAACACCAATATCTGGTTGTCTAGATGATCCACCTTATTATGGCTACACCAGATATGGGTAATAATATGGGTGGGGGTAAGGAGGGTAAGGACCGGTGGATGGACCTACAACTTATGATGATGGTGGGGGATAATATGGATAGAATGGAGCTGCATGTGCCTGATCTAGAGAGGGAAAGTGAGGACTCATTGAAGGAGGAGGGAAGTACCCAGAAAAGGGTGGTGATATAATAGTAGGTGGATCTAACTGACCCTAACCCTACTTACTAGGGGACTGTTGCTGACTCCTGGGTGGTGGTGGTAAAGGTATAACTAGTGGATCTGATCTCTATCCCTCACTTTTATCAGGTTATCTAGGCTTGTTAGGATTAATACTTTTTTTAATCTAATTATGTTGAACACCATATCCTGAATATTTAGACTCTGATAACATTAGAAATTTAATAATTATCAAAAAGTTAGAAAGTCTCTGTAGTACATCATCATCACTTAATCTGGGTGGAGGAGGCGACCTCTCAACTCTATTTTTAACGAATGCTTCCTTATTCCTCCAAAACTAATGATCAGCATGTAAGAACATACGATGACAATCAAACCAAGTTTTTTTCTCTCCATATTTTAGTGTGAAAGCTTTAGTATTCTCTATGCAATAAGGACAAGCTAATTTTTCTGCTGTGCTCCAACCAGACAACATACCATAAGTTGGAAAACTGTCAATGGTCCAAAGTAATGCAGCTCGAAGGAGAAAATTTTGTTTTGTTGATATGTCATATGTGAGAACTCATTCCCATAATAACTTGAGATCATCAATTAATGGTTGCAAAAAAATATCAATTTTTTCTTTTGAATTATATGGTCCAGGTATTATAAGTGTTAAGAACATGTATGGAGTAGTCATATATATCTCCAGTGAAAGGTTGTATTGTTTTAGTATAATTGGCCAATAAGAGTACGGTGCAGTTGCTTGACTATATGGGGTAAAATCATCAGCACATAATCTCAATCTTATATTACGGGGTTCAGCAACAAATGAAGCATGTACTCGATCAAAATATTTCCACGCTTCAACATCTAATAGATGAGAAAGAACACCACTTTTTGCTAATTTTCTCTTATGCCAACTTATATGGCCGGCTGAACTCATTGATGCATAGAGTTGCTGAAGTCTTGGAATGATCGATAAATAAAATAAACGGAAACATGGAACATCTTTCTTTTGACGACGTTGTTATCCCGAGTTTGGCTTAAACCAAATAGCATTGCAGGTGTGAAAATAAACTTCTGTTGCATTATCCTTATAATATAACATACATCCATTGATACAACAATCAATTTTTGTAGCAGCGAGACCTAACTTGGATATTAATTTCTTTATTTGGTACAAATATGAGGGAATTAATTTGTCCGTTGGATTAGTTTCCTTGAGAAGACCAATGAAGTCATTGAAACAATCACGAGGAATATTATACTCAATTTTAATACTTAGCATCCTCACTGCAATAGATAATTCTGAATGAGAATTACAATCATCCCAAATTAGTTTTTGAGCTGCATATAGTAACTTAAAGAATTTTTGGGTTTCTGCATTTGGTGGCTCTTCCACACTAGCCCTTAAATTAAGACCCTACTACATCAAATATAAGTTCTTCATACGGTCTACTCATTTGATCTTCATCAAATATTTCATAAGCTGTGGATGGACTGGCATGAGTATCTCTGTGTGGCTCATACTCGCCATGTGATGTTCAAATCCAATAGTCTGGAAAAATCTATTACGATTTAAATCAAGATTCACATCATCGGGCTTGAGGAATGCTTGATTTTTATGCTTTGAACATGGACATTTAAACATTTTATCGAACTTAAAAGAAGGCAGTTGAGATGCAACTTGAATGAAAGTCTCAACTCCCTGTATAAATTCATCTGTCAATCCTTTTCAACCCGATAATAATCTGTTATACATCTAATATCTCTCTTCTTGGATAGTCATTTGGACGTTGAAACAAACATCCCCCTACATAGTTATGAAATAATTATTAGAAGATGTGTACGTGCTGTACTTTTGAACAAGTGTACTTAACTTGAATTGGAATGCATTGTAGGTCTCACAACCATCTCATATAATATTTATTGATTTAAAGAAAGCATATGATAAAGTTCCAAGAGAAGTACTATGAAGAGTTCTTGAATAGAAAAGAGTTGATAATGCTTATATTGAGAAGCATAATACTGAGTTAAGTGTTGCATAGATGGGGATGCTTAGGTATAATTCTACCTTTCTTAACATAAGTCAAATCTAATACCTCAACTTTCCTTATCGGGTCACCAGAAGGCCTTCGCTATTTTCCGGCGGCATTAATTTACATAACGACTGGTTAGATCGCTGATAAAATTCGGCGGTCACACCGCCGGTTAAGCCGCCGTTAATATCGGCAGCATGAGAACTGCCGGTGATTGATAAATTTCCTGTAGTGTTACATGTGCGGGAAGAATGTGCCGAACGACTTATTTAAAAACAAGAGTACTAATAATAAGAGTACTAATGAAAACTCTTTTCCTTTAATCTTTGAAATTATATTTTTAGTGAACACTTTATAAATAAATAATACTTGTTTAAAGTTTAATTTGTGTAATTCTCTTAATAACAAGAGTAATAATAATATTTAATATCTTAAATATATTTAAATTTTTAAAAATATATTTAAAAATATATTTTTAATATTTTAAATAAATATCTTTATTCTCAACTCATAATAGATATTATTATTTTTAAAATATTACATCTAATCTTATTTAAAAATACAAATTAAATATTTATAAGGTCCAAGCTGGGAAAGAGATAAAATTAATTAGAAATTTAACAGAAAAGTAGAAAAGTGTACTTCAAAAGCATTTATACATCGCTAAGATTAACTCCCCAAATCATTCCTTATCTTAAACTTTGGTATAATCCTATCCCTTTTAACCAATTTACAATTTTATATTTTTCTCTATTACAATTTTATATAAATAAATTTCTCATTTATAATTTTATACATTTCGTTCATTTATTCATATTTAAACAAGATGGAACATAGACGGTGGGACTTAGATCAACAGTTTAATTGCCTTCATATGAAAGCACAATGCTAGACAGAGGTAAAAGAAACTATACTATAAGCTTTGACAAACCTCTACATAAATCCTCCTGAGAAAGCTAGCACATTTTATTGCCTCCTCTAGTTCCCAAGAAGTTGAGGCTACTGAATCCGTGAAAAATATATTACGCAGGAAAGAATACGCCGAACTACTTCGTGATTTAAAGGAATGCGCCTAATCATCAGGCGCATTCCAGTGCTTTTAATAGATTTAAATCCTACGATTGCTCGAAAATGAAGAATGCGCCATGTTGTTTTGCGCATTCAAGGAATGCACCAATTTGTTGGGTGCAGTCTTTGAATGCGCCATTCCTGATGGCACGTATGGTCCTCCTAAAATTCTTTAAAATTCCTGTTTTTTCTCCTAAATGATACTGCTGACAAGCTAGTTTAAAAAACTTGGCCTAGTCAAAATCTACGTTTCTACTGCCCTATGGTAGATCTCGGAAGGCAAACACCGAACCTCTGAAACTGACTGTAATTTCACCTTTCATACTTGGCCACGTTTTGCTCAACAATCCAATGTTATACTTGAAATCCTCTACATTAAATAAAAGATGGGAAAGCATACAATGTAAAAAGAACGTACAATAGAGGTGAATTGAAGATTTTCCCTTTTTAGTTAGCAAGAAGACAAGAAGAAAAAAAAGAATAAAAGGGAATGTGGTCTACTGGTTAATAAAGATAATAGTATCTCAAGATCATGAGTTTGAACAATATATTTTATGATTTATAATTTAAACTTTAAAAGATAGAAGAAAAATATAAATTATCCTCATTTTTACGTGCTACTACAATATATAATAAATATAATAAAAAAAGTATTGAAAATGCACTACTAAAAACATATGTTTTTCGTAGCATTTATTAGCAGCAAATTAAATATTGCTGCTATAGACAGGAAATCACAACGGTCTTAAACTGCTTCTTTTATGTTATTAATTCGCACACAAATGAAAATTAAGGCACTAAATCGAAAGTAATCCTTGATTGGGAAATAAGCCCTAGCCTCCAAGCGCATTCCATACCTCATCCCGACCTCTCTCTCAAGCGATCTCCTCCAAGCGTGACCTCTCTCAAGTGATCTCCTCTGAGTGCGAGCGATTCGCCTCCTACGAGCACGATCTCCGTCGATGACAGCGACACTGACGCTGAAGCCGACGCTGATGTTGAAGCCGACGCTAAAGTCCTAGCTCATTCTTTATGTCGTATGGACCTCTCGTGATCTCCTCCGCTAGTGATCTCCATTCTCCGTAGCCGCCTCCTCCCCAACCATCGATGACACCAAGGTTGACACTAAATTCGACACTGACGATGAAGCCGACGGCGACACCGACACCAACGCCGATGCATCTGCTTCCCCTCTAACAATAACTTCGCCATTCTGTCATTCGCCGCTATCTTCTTTTCCTTTTACTTCTTGAATCATACCTAAAATTAAGCAAACATTGGGTAAGATTTATATTAGTTTTATATTTTATTTTGTTTGCTAATATTCTTGTTATTTTTTTTTCCTGTAATAACTTGCATTTTTAGTTCTTCTTGTTGTTTTATTTTTACTTGGTGATTTGAATTTGGTCTTACCTAATTCCAAACGTTAAGGAGAGGGGGAAGTTATTGGATGATTAGTTTAGTTTTAAAACTTGAATGAGAGGATATTAGGAAGATTTATTAAGCAACTAATGGTATTGTTGTGCCTTTGTTGTCTATGAGAGGATATTAGGTTTATTTTGTGTGATGATCTTATTTTACTAGGCAAACAATTTGGGCACCAAAAAATTCCACCCCACCTGCAAGCTTAGATCTACACACAAAAACAAATAGTGAACCTATTTGAAGCTTAATTCTAAAGTAGGCATGCAGAGATAAGTGTGGTGCAATTTTTGTCACATAAAGAAGAAAAAAAATTCCTTTGGATGAACATATATATTGTCTTTGTATTAAAGAAATTATGTTTGATTTTAATTGTTGACTTATATTTGACACTTGCAGTTACTATTTAAGTATCCAATTATTTGGTCTTTATAGGCTTTTGTTATTTGGTCAAGCAAAAATCACATGCACCTGTTGAGTGTTGTAAATTCAAGATTGCTATTAGTAGCATTTAGTTGTTAAAATTTAACTTGATATGATGACTTATATTTATTGTCGATGGTTAAAAATTGCAGTTCAATTTTAAAATCAATAAAAGCTGGATAACCAAGTCAAGATGGAGTGGTCAATACAACAAAGGAGTTGAAGATTTTTTAGATTTTGCTTGTCATAGAATGAATATATCAGGAAAGATATTATACCAATGTAAATTATGCATCGACAGATACTTTTATTCAGTACAAGATGTTAAGGAACACATTATCACCAATGGATAGGATATACTGTTTGGAATCGACATGGGGAGGATCATCAAATTGTTGTTAGTGGTACAAAAAATGAAGATGTTGTTAGTATGTTTGATTTTGAATCACAAACTACTCAAATTGAGCAACCATATATTGATGATATTGAAGGATTGTTGAGGGATACATTTGCTCCAATCAATGAATCGATTAACTTAGTTGATCAGCATGAATATTTTACTCAAGATTCAAATAAACAAGATGATAAACAATTAAAGTTATTAGAAGATGTGTGGGCAGAATTATATCCAGGATGTAAGAAATTTTCTAAGCTGTCGTTCATATTACATTTATTTTGTTTGAAATGTCTAAACTCTTGGACTACAAGATCTTTCGATATATTATTAGAGCTACTTATTAAAGCATTTTCTGAAGGGACTTCATTACCCAAAACTACATATGAAGTTAAAAAAATTAATGAAGGCTTTTGATCTCGGTTATACTAAGATACACGCATGCCCTAATAATTGCACATTAATTTGGGGAGATAAGTCTAATGAGAATGTATGTGATGTCTGTGGAGCATCAAGATGGGTTCATAATCAAAAGAGCAATATTGCACAAGACAAAAAAGTTCAAATGAAACCTGCTAAAATTCTTCGATATTCAATGGACATTCTTGATTTTGATATCATTAGTGCCACTTATGGAGTTATTCTATAAATGTAGGTTGTTTACCAAGTAACCATCCTCCTAGTTCTTAACATAGGTTGAAAGGGTCTTCTTATTAAAATGATGTGTCTTTTGCTAGGTAAGTGCAGATACTGATTCAAGCTTTTAATGTTTTTCAAATTGTATGAGCAATTTGTTCCTTCTTTCATCTGTAAATATGAGATGCCAGTTTTCAAAACCATTAAAAATTTTATTTCCTATATGAATCCATATTTTTTTCAAATAGTTGCCAATTTTCTAATTACAATGAAAATATTCTATTTGAAGACTTAGAATTGGTTAAGAGAACAAGTGAATTGAAGAAACCAGTTCAGTTTTGAAATGGATAATTCATCTACTAAAATAAAACTTGAAGCCATGGATTACATGGGTAAGAAAGGTTTTCAGCTCAACTCTTCTAATTACTTCTTCTTTCGGCTCTCTCTTTATGATTTTCTAAGTCAATTAGTAAGGTATTCATCAACGATATCAATATTTTAGTATGAATTCCGGTATTTAGTCTTCCTTTTCCCTTAAAGTCCAATCTAAGTTGAACTCTTTCTTTGTTGATTAGTATGAGAGTTCAAATAGAATGTTAGGATTTTGTTCAAGATTCCCATTCTTTTGAGGGAGATCCTTCTGCTTGGAGCTCAAATCAGTAAGAAAAAGGAAAACAAAAAGAGCTTTGCTTTTTTTTTTTTCTTTTCTTTTATTCCAATAGATCTAAATCTGAGCTCTTTTTTCTCTTAATAAAATATGATTTTCTGAAGCGCAATATCTTACAAAAGATTTTGTTAAACTTGAAAACCATTTGATTGCAAGTAGAATTTTGCATAAATTGGGAATTTTTTTAGGGGGGATTTATGTCATTTCTAATCCATTAATGTGGGAAAATGTTTGTTTTAATCATGAAATTTATTTGATTGTTTTTGGCAATTCTCTGATGTTTTGTAGCTTGCTGTTATCAGTGGTCATGCCATCTTTAAGTTTCTTGAAATGTATTTTCCCATTAAATAGGTGTCATGATGTGCGATCAAAGTTTATGGCTGAAGAAAAATACTGTGTATGAAACGTTTGTTTTAGTTATCTTGTAGTAAGAAAAGTTTATAATGGCTTGATTTAGTGCTAAGTTTTTTCCATAGATGTTTATTTAGAGAATATGTGGTACATATTGTGTTCTCAATGAGCATCAACTGCTATATTTAACAGCCGAATTTGTTGAAGCTAAGCAAGTTAAATGGAAATAACATGCTTAATCATGTTGGGAGCATTGTATCAAGCAATGACTTGAGCAAAGTTTATTTGATTCCTTTAGTTGATCTAATTTATGTTATATTAGTATTTTTTATACGTATTATGATGGCTTTTAGAAAGGAATATGTTTTCTATTTCTTAGTGATGGCTAGTTTATATGGTTTGGCATGGGATTTGGTTGATTAGTTTAATTCAATTTCAGATGTTGTTGTCCCATATGTATTCATTATTTTTAGTCGTTTCCTATATTGCTGCTGGAGATCGTCCTTTGTGGTATTATTAACCTTTTATTCTTCCACATTTGTGGTTTCCTTTAGCCTTTTGCGTCATTATTGTGTTGAAATACTATAAATTTACTTTTATTTACTATTGTGCCATAATGTTGAAGTTGGGCTGGCTGTTTAGGAAGTAGATCGGGGCAAGTTGACTATTATAAAATCAATATCGTGGATTTCATCTTAGGCCAGGGAATGTCTGAACTATAATTTTACTCATTTCCTTAAAGTTTTTCTGGTCTTTGATGCAATTTCCCCTCGAAATTTGTTTTTTGGTTCTAAAAGAAAAGTTTGTTTTTTTGTTTCTGGAACATTTGATTACTACTTTGTTTCCCATCTTTATCAGAATTTCCAACTTCTTCCTCAAGCTGTTCGCTTCCTTCCAAGCTGTGAAATGCTTCCTATTCAGAAAATTCCACAACCTGACGTGCTAGAAGCTCTTGAACATGGCTGTAAAAAAGTGAGTTTGGATCATGAACAAGCTATAGAAACAACTCCTTGTTTGAGTTCAGTATCTCCAATGCATCCAGAAAATCCTGGGCGTGTATAACCCCATTTCTAACTAGCTGCTTGGTGTCATCAATCATCCGACTTAGGAAGGCTTCAGCTTCAATAACCAGTGCCTCCCGAAGCAAGCCTGGAATCATATTCATCAAGACTAGCATGCTTTTTATGGCCACTAGAACATGGTTTGTGATCCAGACTTCATCTGATAATTTCATTATAATTGCTAATGATTGTGTCTTATCTTCAATTATTGTATTGTTTGACTGACAATTATATAAATATATATATTTGGGAATATTGCAAAGTAATATAGATTTCTATGTTTAGAAAGTGGTTGGACTCCCTCTGACTTAGTATTATGCATTCACACTATTGGTCGTGAAGATTTTTAAGGTCGTTGTGATTGCCGGTGACTTTTAAACCCCCACCAGCCGATATCTGTGACTTGCCACACTAATAATTTCAAACAATTTTTCTCGCCCTACAAGTCCTTAAGGTAGGTTTCTTTGAATGTTCCCTGATTTTGATTTCATAAATGGATGTATGTTTTTTTTTTTCTTCGTTTGTTTTCTCATAATGTTTTAATCTGAATATATGCTACGCGTTTGTTTTGCCTGTTTAAAAACTCAAGGCTTATGTAATAGAACATAAGTGGTCTCGATCTATTTTTGTTCAGAACAGAATTTAAAGCATCTACTCCTTTTATGTGTAGATAGGCAGTGTTCCATGTATTTATTTAATAAGAAAAAAATATATATTTTTTAATTTTAATTTTTTTTATTTAGTCTTACCCTTTAGCAGCGGTTTTAACCCCTGCTAAAAACAATGCTAAAATTGTAATTAGAAAATAAATTTTGTTGCAATTTTATTTTATTTTAAATAAGTCCTACCCTATATGCTAAAGATGTGTTGACCTCTGTATAAAGCACAAAAGAAACAAAAAAAATCAGACTAACCTCGTATCCATCGAGAAGCCGTCGAATCCAGCAAATCCCGCGCGTCTCAGTCCATAAATCCTGCAAAATTTCTGTAGCACGGCGCTGTTCCGGGAAATCATGCGTAAATCCTGTGACATCGCCTCGATCGGACCTCACGCGCGTCGTTAAATACCAAGGCCGTGGAAGCCTTCGGGATTGCTCTTCTCCCGAATCCTTCTTCCTCTCCGACCAAATCCACGATCGCTACAGCTCTTCCTCCCGATCTCCCTTACCATCTCCGATCCAAACCGAGCTCTTCCTCCGATTCCCCCATCCCGTCGTTCCCCTTTGCTCCTTCCGATCACTTCGGTCGAGAGAGAGAGAGAGAGAGAGAGAGAGAGAGAGCCCTACCCGATCTCCCCCTGCACCGACCTCTCCACGCCTAAGCCGAGCCCCTCTCCGCCTCCTTCGACGCCTATTCCTGTAGGTTTGGAAGTTACGACATTTTGATCGAAAGCAAATAAGGGGAGCTCACTCACTGTGAAGTTAACTCTCTCCCTCACACACCCATTCGGCCAAATCCCGTGAAGAAGCTGAACCCGTGGGCAGGTAGAGGAAGAGATTTAGTTTTATTTTATTATTATTAAAATTAATTTTATTTTAATTATAATTAAGTAATGTTAATAATAATTAATTATATTTAATTATGATTAATTATAATTTAATATTCTAATTATATTTAATTATTATTAATGATAATTAATTTCAGTTAAAATAAATTATGATTAATTTATTATAATTATGGTTAATTATTATCTTTAATAATTAACTATAATTTTTTTTAGATTAATTATAATTATTTATTTTAATTCAAATTAATTATTATTAATCATAATTAATTATGATTAATTATTATAATTATGATTAATTATTTTTATATTATAACTAATTATTATTTATGTATTTAATTATAATTAAATAGTTAATTATAATAATAATTAATTATAAAAATGCTTCCCCCCACTCTCTTACCTCAACATTCGTGTCGGACCGGCAAACCACCTAAGCACGTCTTTAGTGGCCGTGGTAGGAGGGAACCCGGTGCGACACCTACGACGAGGTAGGTGAGTGACCCCTCGATCCACGTGTCAACCACTACAACCTCACAGAGGTATGAACTTTTCTAAACTCAAAACCCTACTTCAATGTTCGTGGCAAACTGGAGAACTGTCCTAAGCACGCCTTTTTTGGCCGTGGTAGGATGGAACCCGGTGCGGTACGTACGGCGAAGCGGGGTCGTTCTTAAGTACCCCCGGGCGGGGGGAAATCAAAATTTTGCTTTTCGAAAAAAATGATTTTTAAAAAAACCCCAAGCACGCCTTTAGTGTGCGTGGTGGGAGAAAAAACACATATACAACCGCCGTGGTGTCTCACCAACACCAACCGTGCACGTCTTTATTGACGTGGCGGGTAGGCGGCCTCTTAGTTTTTCCCCTAAACGGGGAGACGCTGGGAGGCTGCCGAAATTTTGTCTGAAAAAGACAAGGACTTGGACATTATTTGGACATCTGTGGACTCATTTTGGACTCAAATGGACTTTAATATAATAACATTAAACATATGACCTATGAATTTGAGCATAAATAAGTAATCAATAAAAATTTTGAATTTAAATGAGTTAAGTGCAAAGCACTTTGACATGAATGAATGCAGAGGACTCCTTTTGGACTAGAACTTGAACTCATGTTGGGCTTGAGCACGAACAAATTTTAATGATAAATCCTGGACTTGATTTGAACAAGATTTGAACAATTGGAACTTGGATTACTCGGACTCATATTCAAGAAAATGCAAAGGAGATTGTCATAATTTGAATCCAAGTGAACAAATGCAAAGAGACTTAATGTGGACTTCAATGAGTCATAAAGAATCCGACTTGAATGAATTATAAGAAACAAACTCAAGATTAAGGTGAAAGACCTATCCAAATCTCATCCAAACAAAGGATTCGTGCACAAATTCACTACAAGCTTTGGCATGAGTTTTATTTGGGCAAACATATTCAACCCATAATAAATGTGAGTGAAGAGATTGGTATTAAACTCATCATGTATCCTGTGAACTATCTTTGAAGACAAAAGTTTACAAGTAGGTTTGAACTACATTTGAAGACAAAGGATTTGCATATAGAATTTGCGCACAAACAACAAAAGACAGTGGGAGGAGATGTGATAGCCTACCTTTAAGTCATCATGCAAGATTTAAATGAAGATGTCAAAAGTTGTGATCATTCAAGTACAAGCAAATACACTTCCCCACACATAAAAGACAATAATCAACATGAATGAAGAAGTAGATGGTGAGAAATATGACTCAATCAATGATCATAATAATCAAAGATGTCACGGAGAACAAATACATTGAATTTCTATAAACAAGAGGAATCGACGTACAGTTAATACATGAGCTACATGCTGACGGTGACACTCTTTGCAATCATATGTAAGAAAGTTGAAATAGAGATGCACAGAAAAAACATGATGAAATGTGCATAGGTGTTTCATACACCTGATGGTATAGTAGGGATACTGTAGCCATCCGGTATCAACATACAATGAACTAACAATAAAGAGGTATTTGAGGATTTGAAGTAAATACCAACTTCACACAATCAATTGTAGGGGGAATATACCATTCTCCTATAAGTAAAAATGTACGACATGTAGTAGATGCAAGTACCCACGGGCCTTTGTAGGAGACCGGTTGTGTACATGAAGTATCGTGGACCGAATGCCAAAGACTACAACAAATGCAAGCTCATACGAGTCATTCTGGGAAATTCGTTGTACACAGTACATTATCTATAAACAAATGCCAAAGAACTAAAACAAGTGCAAGCTCTTATGATCCGAGGCAAGAGGCTCGTTAGTGCACTATGACCCGCCTACAAAAATCAACAAATAGTGCACGATAGTCTACATGTACGAAGCAGTGAATAATTCTATCCAGAAGCTGCTACGCCACCGGATCTGCAATCCTTATACAAGCAGACAGAAGGCGTTAACAAAGTCTAAAATAAATACCCCTGCACGTGCACTATAAATTGTATACACATAGGTACACTAAAGGGGAAAGTACAATCTCAACCCGCATGGGCCCCGGCGAGCGTGTTATTGGTACACACGTGACGTCTAGGGATGCTGCACGGGTTGACAAGTGAATTCTAGTTTGAACCCGATCCTTCTATATGGTTCAATAGAAATCGACAGGGTTCGAACCAACAAACAAATATACGGTTGTGGCGACCGTTATATTTGTCTAAATACATTCATATTAGGCCTTCAATGCCTATAATAATGAGAATTCACTATCAAGGGCATAAAGCCTACGAAATCCGATCCTCTATCGACAGCCCGACAGAGTGACAAGGTTCAGTCCATAAAGAAAAATGACCCCGAACACCCCGATGATGGCCGTATTGACTAGTTATCTCAACCGGAGGGGTTCATAAACATTTTCAAATGCCTCCCACAACTCCACTCAAATTCCAAGCTCCACCCAAAAAGACCAAAATCCCAAATTCCAAGATATTTAAAATTGAAATTAAACCATCAAACACTTAAAATAAAAATCCATCCGCCCTCCGCAACAGTTTGTCGAGGCGGACAAATCAAAAACTACTTCAGCTCACAAAAGAGCCAAATGCCTGGTCGAGAATATCACTAGGATCCATTCTCAAAATAGTCTCCTGCCAATAAGGACGTGATACGTGTCCTCTAACCGGCGGTTTGCCGCCAAATGGCACCGCAGGATAAACGGTTATGACCCGGGGCCCTCTGAATCGAGTGGTTTTGCCACCAAATGGCACCACGAAATACCAGTTATGGCCAGCGCCGTTACATTCCTTATTGGCATCAAATCCTTGAGATATGAATCAATAGGATATGATTGATAGGGCACAAAGCCCTCTGTCAGCTAAGGTGGATTCAAATTTATTCTCTTAGACAAACATTCACCCCAGGTCTATAAGGTCCCCTTGGACGAAGCAACCCATGGCTGCCGACAAGGATCCTTCTGTCAGGTTGGGTTGACTACCTCCTCTGACTAAGTAGACCAAGGTCCACGATGGCCCGGGACGACGGAACCATGGGATCTTGATCGGGCCCATCATCCATTCCCCCACCATCTGCTTTAAGTGAAAGGTGGTGAAATCTCTATTTTAAATATCAAAACCTTCAAATTTCCAAATATCAATCATTCAAATACCCAAATCCAAACCAAATTTCCAACTTCCAAATCCCAAATACATTGCTGCTACTATATGCCAGATAACACGTATTTTTTACGTATCTGATCGACGACTAGCCTTAATCGAAAGTTCTCTCTCGTGATCGGGAGGGGTAATTAACTATAGGGGCTTGCGCCTATAGGAAACCAGAACTCAGATCATAAAGTCCTCGCAAAATGAGGGCGAAATCTCTGGGTAGTGTCTTATCTACAAACCCATCTGCCTTCCAAAATTTACCTCGGAACTTAGTTTGTTAAAACTCCCTCGCCGAATAAGAACAGCGAGCGGAGGCCGGGGCCGAATTTTCGGAGCCCACAAGATGTCCTATAGTAGCGGTTACTTAACCACCGCTAAAGCCTTTCCAACAAACGTAGGTGTAGCAGTTTTTAAACTGCTGCAAAAATTCATAGGTGTTTAAACCGTTGCTGCAGGGTAGAAAAAGCACTGCGAAAGCCTAATTTTTTGGTAGCGATGCATTAACTTTTCAAACATATAGTAGACATATTATAAATTTAAAATGCTGAATTGAGGTACTTTATAATATATATCTTATTTGTTATCATAGAAATTATATACTCGTATATATCTTATCAAGTATTCAGCTTGTGGCTAGTGGGTCATATTAGAGGAACTCAACCTTCAAGAGGGTCTATTTAAGGAACTCGCCTGAGCAATCTAAGGGGAGTTCTACTGGTATAGATTATAGGGATTTGAGAACCCCATACTAAAATATACCTTGTTTTAGTCATATAAAATAAGGGAAAAATCTTTGGGAATGCATATGTCTTTAAAACTTCATTTCTAATTTTAAATATACTTGTAGGATGTTATTATTGTCTTTTTAGATAATATAATATCCTGCTTGTTATATTCCACTTTAGAAATGATGAATTTTAGAAAATCCATTCTTTCTTTTAGATGTCCTGAAAAATGTTATGTTCGTCTTTCGAGATGATATAATATTCTCCTTGTTATATCCAAATAAAAGAATTGATAAACTTTTTAAAAAATTTATTTCTATTTTTAAACACATTCTTTAGAATTTCTTGTCCATCTTTTGAGATGATATGTTATTCTTTGAACTGTGTTTGATTATAGAAATACCATTTTTCAGAACCCTATTTTGATATTGAATCCTTTGTAAAATATTGTGTCAATCTCTCGAGATTGTACTTTACTCTCAAAGCAATATTTGTTTAAAATAGAAGAAATCAAAATCTGCGTGGAGATACATTTTTTTTTCCCACCAAGGTTTTCTGGAGACTCTACTGGGGAACAATCCTCTCTCAATCTTTAGCAGTGTTTTATACCCTTTCATCGATAGTATACTTGTGCTTGCCATAGGTTGTAATTACCCTTCTTCCGCCGGTTATATTATTCATTTCATTCTTGGATAATCTGATCGTCATCTCTGAAATTTATGAAATGAGGTCTTCTAGAACCCCCATTAATTGTTGACAGGATGTTTTCTTTAAGCCTCTACATACAACTTTTAAAAAAAATCTCCTTACCCAGTCATTAGTAGTATGTAAAGTTACTTCTTTTAGCAGCTCAACGTATTATTTTGATTGGGTCCAAAAAAAAAATTTAAATCTTAAAAATTTTAAACTTCTACATGTTCCAGTTAACATGTTTCAGTTATAAATATATTTTTTATAACTCGTTATATGGCAGGACAAATCTTAAAGAAATTGGAGCGTCTAAATCAAAGTATTCTCCCTATCTAAACCAACATGTTGCAGTTATATATTTTTATAACTTAATATGTGTGGTAGGACAGGGTCCAAAACCTCAAACCTTCAAATTAAAATTTTCTACTTGTCCTAATAACATATTGTAGTTACATATCCTTTGTAGCTTGATATGTTTGCTAGGACAGAGTCCATAATCTGATCTATGCAAGATTTTTAAAATTAAAATCGATTTAATTTGAGAAAAGTTTGAAGGTTCAAATACAAGTAATGCTTATAAAAATAATTTTTGTTAGAGAAAATAGCATGTTGAATTCTCTTAAAAGAAAATTTACCTCTATTTTCTTTAATTTGTAATAAAAAGTTCATTGTGGTTGACTCCTCTAAATATTTAAAGAATAAGACCTATGGCTATAAATGCTAGAAAGAAAAGTGTGTTCCCTCCCTCCCTCCACTCTAGTGAATTGAAGCCTTAGATGAAGATATATATATAATATCATTTTTTTTAATCATCAAAGCATAAAAGTTCAGATAATTTTGCTAGGTTCCTAATAATCGTCTGAATTAAATTCAAATATATTTTCAAATCTTCTATTCAACCATATTATGAATTTTCTAATCTTAGGAATGTATAATTTTTGGTTGATATATTAAAGTTTGAAAATCATTCTAAAGTCCCTCACCTTTAAACCTTCTTGTAGGTTAAAGTTTAATATGCCTATAAATCATATTTCTTAAGAGTACTACATGGATATGATGATTTGTCCTCTTCCATGTGGTTTAACTTTGATAGAAAATGGATCTTAAGGTATGCGATGAAGGTAAATAGACAAGTTATATTAAAGCTTTTGTTCATCATATGCTATTTTCTCTTATGGTGATGTTTTATAAATTAAATCTTAGCTAAGTTTATTTTTGTCTTTATCACTCCATTTGAGAAACTCTTAAGCAATTCTAATTAAAATTGATCATATTAAATTTTCATTTGAATCGAAGACTTAGGAGAATTCATGATTTTTTTTTGTTAAGGTTAACCCATGATATGATTAACATTCTCTCTATCAGGCGGCTTTCCCTCAAAATAACACATCTTGAATTGATACTAAGTTAGTCGATTTCATAACATCTTTGATAGTTTCCTTCTTCAGTAGTGAAAAAAAAAATATCATTATTTTTGGGTTAACCTATTATGATATTCATATATACTTTCTTTTAAATTAAGGTTTATGTCAAATTGAAATTGGAGGAAGTGGAATTCTTGTTCATTTCCTTTTTATTATACATCTCATAGGCATCTTTCAAGTCGATGAACTTGTTTCATAACTATCTCATTTAAGTTGTTTATTCATACTATAAGATTGGGTCTGATAGATCCATCTTTCTTGTATAATAGGATTTATTTTCTACTTTTATACTTGGAAGATGATTTTACAACTGGAATAATCATTTAAGATTTGAGTAAAGGAAGCCTTAAATTAAAAAAAATAATAAAAAAAAATAAAAAAAGAAGAAAAAAAAGAGACACATTCATTAAATATGTAGCAAAAAAAAAAAGAAGATTTCTTTTCTTTCTAAATCTTAATATCAGAGGACCTATTCATCCTTTAGTATTTTTAACACTTGATTTTGAGAATTTAAAATTTTGGTTCATCATCAAGCATTGATGTTCTATTAGATGTAAAATATATATATCATCTAAAAGATTTGAAAATGTTGAATTTCTACCTCCAATTTAATTCTCTTTTGATATTATTCTCAATTCAATAAGAAGGAAAATATATAAAAAGGAAACCCCAATTTTTCTTGTAGGGAGATTTGATCTGGGTTAACAAAATCTAAGTCTCGAAACCTCTCTAGTTAGAAACTTTAGTAGGTCAGTTCATATCTTCAAATCATTATTAAGAAAATCATATAGATGATAAATCTAACTAGAATTATAATGGCGTTGGTTGTGCATTATTGGGTTTCACATAGGTAACCTAATTGAGATGCATAAACAAATCATTACTCGAATATCTTGAACTCTCTTATGAATATCTTCCAGTTTGAACGAGATTTTAGACAGGGTCCTGATGTTTGATGACCTATAGTGATATTTACGAATATAAAAATCACTTTCTTTATATTCAAAATTTGAAACTAAACTAAGGGGCATCCTTTAGTTTATTTTGAGATAATTGTATAATGTTCTCATTCACTATTGAGTAGATATCATACAAATTTAAATCTATCATTGATTGAACTAGGATGTTAGAACATGAGGGGTTCTATCCTTAGTGATGTCGACGATATCTTTATTTGAATCTTTGTCAAACTTCAAACCAAATCAAGCAACAATTTGACCCAGTACATTATTGACTAATCTTTGATGTTAGAATTAGAAGGATTCTATTCCCAATAAAATCCATGATGACTTTGTCAAATAAGACATAAAATTCAATTCAAGGTATATCTTCATCATAAACTAGAATCGGATGTTAGAGTCTAAACAACTTTATCCCCGTTAAATAATCTTTTTGTAGCATTGAAATTCAAAATATTTGAAACTACAATTTCTTTGAAAGAAAGTTGTTAAGTTTTGGCTATTTGATTAAAGCTCATTTTGGTCATATTCAAACTATATAATTTAGGAGGAGTCAACCCATCCTTCGTTAAGTTTTTGAATCTTTTCTCATGTCATTTTCATTGGGTTAAGATGATTAAAACTTAAGTTATCACTTTCAAATATTATATAAAAAAAGTATAGAATAATAAAAAAAACAAAGCTTTCACTCTTTGATGAAAATCAAACTTTTCTCAATCATTTTGAGTATTTGATATTCCTTAGTATTTTCAATATAAAGGATGCTCAAATAATCTCCTTGTTCTTCAACAACTCATGCAATAATTAAAATGTTTCAGAGAAAATTTTATCATGTAGCATTTAGTTCTCTTAGAACACGCAAATGAGAACTCTAGAAAATTTATATTATTTTCTTTGAGTTACTCGAAACAAATTCAATTATAGAATGAATATTTAATCAAGATCTTGCATTCATCCTCTGGTGGTCGAGAAGCTTTGATAAATATTTACTTATCAAATATAATCAAACTACTCCCCTTTTGTTTTCCTCACA
The DNA here is from genome assembly GCA_022539455.1 of Dendrobium nobile. Lineage (NCBI taxonomy): Eukaryota > Viridiplantae > Streptophyta > Magnoliopsida > Asparagales > Orchidaceae > Dendrobium > Dendrobium nobile. The sequence continues at coordinate 14,165,981 of CM039725.1, forward strand.
TATGATGATCTGATATAAAAATATAATCCCCAGTGGATTATTTGTAAGTTATGAAGATCATTTATATTGGAGGAGAAAATAAAGTTTCAATCCAAAGATTTTCAAGTCTATCATTCTTCCAAATGTTTTTCATTACCTTCTAGAAAATGGCATATAGAAAAGTTTTTGATCTTTTGTAGAACATTTGTAAGTTGTTAATGTCATTTGTGATGAAGGAAAAGATCTATAGATTTAATGAAATCAAATATACATTAAAATTTCACAACCCTTAAATCCATCTTTAGGTCTAAGTCCGCTTTTACGACATCCTATTGACTTATGGCTTAAGTCCGCTTTTATGGAAGCCATCATGTTTAAATCCATTTTTAGGTCTAAGTCGGCTTTTACGGCATCCTATTGACTTATGGCTTAAGTCTGCTTTTATGGAAGCCATCCAGTTTAAATCCATCTTTAGATTTAAGTCTGCTTTTACGACATCCTATTGACTTCTAGCTTAAGTCCGCTTTTACTGCAGCCATCTAGTTTAAATCAGCCTTTAGGCCTAAGTCCACTTTTAATGCAACCTATTGACTTCTGTCTTAATTCCACTTTTACGGAAGCCATTCAGTTTAAATTTCTCTTTAGGTCTAAGTCTTCTTTTATAGCATCCTATTGACTTCTGGCTTAAGTTCGCTTTTATGACAGCCATCTAGTTTAAATCCGTCTTTAGGTCTAAGTCTGCTTTTACGACATCCTATTGACTTTTGGCTTAAGTCCTCTTTTACCGCAGCCATCCAGTTTAAATCTATCTTTAGGTCTAAGTCCGCTTTTACGACATCCTATTGACTTCTGGCTTAAGTCCGCTTTTACAACAGCCATCCAGTTTAAATCCGTCTTTAGGTCTAGGTCTTCTTTCATGACATCCTATTGACTTTTGTCTTATGTCCAGTTTTACGACAACCATCCAGTTTAAATCCGTCTTTAGGTCTAAGTCCTCTTTTACGACATTCTATTGATTTCTAGATTAAGTCCACTTTTACGGCAGCCATCCAATTTAAATTCATCTTTAGGTATAAGTCTTCTTTTACGACATCCTATTAACTTCTGGCTTAAGTTTGCTTTTATGGCAGCCATCTTGATTAAATATGTCTTTTGGTCTAAGTTTGCTTTTACGGCATCCTATTGACATCCTTGAAGTTAGGTGTAAGCATCCCTTGTGGCATCTTAATCTTTGTCCCGAAGAGAAGTATAAGCATCCCTAGCGGCATCTTCTCTTTATTAAATTTTAAATCTTAAATCTGTCTTTAGGTCTAAGTACTCCTACGACATTCTATTGACATTCTTGAAGTTAGGTGTAAGCATCCCTAGTGGCATACTAATCTTCATCCCAAAGTGAAGTATAAGCATCCCTGGCGGCATCTTCTCTACATCAATTTTTTTTTAAAGATCAAACCTTCTAAGTTTAGTGGTAGACCTTCGCGTAGGTTTACTCTTCCTTAGAAAATGCCCTCTAGTTTGTTGAGTTAGGTGTAAGTACCCACTTGGTGGCATCTTTCCTCTTGAACTAGAAAGAAGACTTTAGTCTTATCAAAATCATATTCAAATCAAAATCACATTCAAGCTCCTAATTTCATATCAAATTCCTTTCAAATCACTATACTCATTTTTTCATACCTTGACTTTACTAAATGTTACTAATCTCATTAGTTATCCTTTTACTGAAGCCATCAGTAATGACATCAAACTTCAAATCAATTCACAACCTCAAACTCTATCAACTTTTATCCTTATTCTCTATCAAACCTCAAAATCCCTTCATTTTATATACTCAAATGCTAAATTTTAATTTTGAATCTAGTTGATCATTTTGGCCAACACCAATACGCACGATAAACTTTAGCAAGTTTATCATACCTATTGAGGGTCCATTTGTTAACCTCGTTATTTGAGGTCAATTTTCTTGGAATTAACTCTAGCACCTAGGTCTTCATATCCTAGTGTAGACGTCATCCTTAAGATCCCCTTAGGTGGATACCTAATGACGTAGCATTAACTCAACTATCTAATTCAACTCAAATTGAATCAACTCATTTAAATTTAATTAACATTAAATTCAATCAAGTTTAACATTAATCAAACCTACCTTTATAAACCTCCTAAATTCATCCATTTAATATAAACCTTTAATTTTAAAATAATGAGAAAGGGTAGGATAATAACCTTGCTAAATAGAAGCATTAGGGTCTAAGAGGTAGTTTGGGCTAAACTTGAAGTGCAGTTTGAATGAACCGATATAACAAACCCGCACAATCTCCCCCACTTCTAGTTCACAAAAAACCGAAGGCTTCCTCTCTCTGGCAGTTCGCAATTCCCTTTCCCATTCTCTTGGTTCGCAAGAATCCCAAGCAGAGCCCTCCCTCTCTGTCGCTCTCATGAAATCAAAGTCCAGGAGAGTCCGTCTCTCCCTTCAGTTTGGAAAACCCCTGCCTATCACCCCTTTTGTTCACAAGAAGCCTCAGGTTCGCATGCCTCCAGCCTCCCTTATCGCCTCTCTGTTTCGTACAAAGCCAAGACCGGACACCCCATTGTCCACAAGCACTGGGTCTCCTCCTCCTGCATGTTGGTAAAACCTTCTTCTTATTTATTGCTAAAAAAAGGGGCATCAATCCTTTCTTCTCTTAAGATGAAAATGGCTTGAGATTTCTTGTCAATTTTAAGAGATTGAATGAATAAAATTTTAATTGGTTTGTTTATTTGGAAGAGATCAAAGGGCTGTAATTCTATTTTCCTTTCGTTCTTGAAATTGAGAAGTTATTCTCCTTCTTTTTCCTCTCCCAAATGGTTGCATTTTTCTCTTCTTTCATTCTTAATTGAGATGAAGATCTTGAGTGCATGCTAGTCTTTCTTATCATTGGAAATCTGAGAATAACAAGGGATATCATGAACAATTAGTGGATTGATAGGAAATACTTGAGTTCGCAAGTAACCCCAAGGGAATACTTGACTTCGCAAGCAAACCTATCACTAATTGGAGACAAAACAATGAGAATTCAACCAAAATCTAGGCGAAATCAGCCCCAAATCACTAAATTGCAATAAGGGAAACAAAGCAAAAGCAATACGAAATCAAGATACAAGTGATCCTCAATTCGAGAGGAGGATCGTCTCTCCCAAATCTATAGACGAGAAAGTTTAGAACCCAAGACACCCAAGAAACTCCATGAAGAAAACAATTCTTGCATGCCTCTCCCTTCCTCTTACCTCTCCTATTTAAAGACTTTTTCCACCTCCTCAAATCTTTTCTAAAAATAATTTTCAAATAAATTCAAATCCCGTGGACCCCACCCTTAGGCGGTAATTCAATTTGGGCAAGAAAGGAGGAGAAATTGCCTCCTTTGATAAACCATGGCCGGCCCTTCCCTTTTGGGCTGAGGTGGTTCAGGAGGAACCGCCGTAACAATACCGCCCTCCCAAAGAATCACCTTGTCCTCAAGGTGAAAACTAGGAAACTGTTGCTTCACCCTTTCATACGGCTCGCATGTGGCATCGTAGTCTGGAAGATTCTTCCACTTGATCAGTACTTCTTTTGCCCCTTCTCCTTTCTGACGAACCCCCATCAACTCTAAGGGTTCCATAATCACGTCTAAATCTTCTGTGAGTGTTACTGGTAACTCTGAGCTAGCTGCATAATCTCCAATAGTTCTTCTCAGCTGTGACACATGAAAAATGGGATGAATAGTTGCTGTGAGTGGTAGTTTTAGCCGATATGCCACTGCTCCGATTTTCTCCAATATTTCATAAGGTCCAAAGTATCTTGGGGTGAGCTTTTCATTTCTTCTATTGGCCACCATCTTCTGCCGGTAGGGTCGGAGTTTTAAGAACACTTTCTCTCCCGCTTCGAACTGGATGTCCTTCCTATGCCCATCGGCCTGTTTCTTCATAATCTGTTGAGCTCTCAGTAGATGTTTCTTTAATTCCTCTAATACTCGATCCCTTTCTTCTAAGTACTCTTCTACAGAAGAGACTGGAGTACTGCTACTCCCAAAGTGTACTAAGTGAGGGGGGTCCCTTCCGTATAGCACCTTGAATGGAGTCATTTGTGAAGCTGAGTGAAAAGAGGTGTTGTACCAGTACTCTGCCCATGACAACCATTTGGCCCAAAGTTTGGGTGTCTCCGACACAAAACATCTCAAATGAAGGGTAAAGTGTTTTGTGTGTAAGTAAGGAAATGAAAAGTGTGTATAGTTTGAGAAGTGAACTTGTGTGTTTTGAAAGGTGAAAAGTGAAATGTGTTGTTTTGAAAAGTAAGTGTTTTGAAGAGCGTGTGTTTAAAAAGTAAAAAATGTATCACTTTTGGGAAGTTTTGGAAAATGAAAGTGTGTTTGTGTTAAAAAAAATGAAATCTGTAAATATGGAGATTTAGTGGAGTTTGTGTATGATTTGGAAGAGGGAATTGTGGAGATTTGAAAGGAAAAGTGTGTAGGGTTTGAAAATTAAATTTTGAGTTTTTAGAAAGTGGAAAGTATGATTTAAAAAAATGGGAAAAGGTGAGTTTTGAAAAAAAAAGTATGATTTGAAGAGTGGAAAAGTGTATATTTTTGAAAAGTATATAAGAATGATTTTGGAAGGTGAGATGTGAGAATTTTGGGAAAATAAAATGTGTTGGGAGGTAAAGCGTATGTATTTTGAAAGTGCATATGTTTGTTTTGAAAAGTGTTCTTTGTGTGTAATTTAAGAAGTGACTTCTGTATTCTTGAAAGCTGATTGTGTGAAAGGTGTATGCTTTAAAATGAAAAATGTGTAAATGTGTAATAGTGAAGTGTTTAAAGTTTATAAAATGTAAGTATGCATTGGTAAGTGTATCATGTATTAAAAAGTGAAATTAATTGTATGAAAAGTATGTATACTTTGGAAAAGAAAAATAAAGTGTGTTGGTAAAGTGTTGTGTGTAGGTATAAAATGTTTAAAGAGTAAATTGTGTTGTTGTGTTGAAAAGTGAAAATTATGTGTGAAATTGTGTATGTGTATAAAGTAAGGTGTGTGCAAATCTTTTGGAAGATGAAAACATATGTGTTCATGGGAAGTAACTTGTGTGTGTGTTTTTGAAGGGTGACATCTCTATGTTTGGAAGAGTAAAATGTTTGTTTTTGTGGAAAATGTGTGTGTTGAAAAGTGGAACTTGAGGTGTATTGGAAAAGGGAGAGGTGTATGTTTGAAAATTGAAGATGTATGGTTTTGAGAAGTGAGAGTGTTTGTGTTAGAAAATGTTTGTTTTGGGTGAATAGTGAATAAAGTATAAGTTATCTTTCTCTCTTTACTTTTCTTTTCTTTTACTCCCCCTTTCTTGTGCGTTGGGATAAATGTTGGAAAAGTATAAAATGTGCATTCAAAAAGGAAAAGTTTAAAAGGCAAGCAACAAACTAGTGACCAAGCCCGAAGAAAGGTATGTTTTTGTTTTTTAGTAAATTTTAATTATTTCGTTATTAATTAATAAATATGCTTCTAATCCATGTTTTCTTTTCTTTACTTGCATGAATAGGGAGGAATGGTACCAGTCGAGAAAAACAAAAGGATAAGGGATTAAAGGTGTCAGTCGGCTCCATCCAACTAGGTGGAGGTGCTACAGGCAGAACCACCGCGTCATAGCTCTCGGTGACTGTAAGTATTCTAAAACTTAGGTCCCTATAGTAACTTCAATTTTATTAGGATCATTTTTTTTATTTTTTTGTTTTATTTTAGATCCTTAAACATCTTTACACGTGTGCAATGTCCTAAGGGTTAATAATAATAAACTTTTTCATTCCATATAACATTAGTGACATTTAAGAATAAAAATTAAGGATTGAGTCTTAGAAAACTTAGACTTAGGATGCTTGCACACTTTAGGGTAGAAACATAGAACATAAAATATTTAGTGACAAATTGTTTTAGGATTAGTGAATACCCTTAAACTAAATGAATTCAACTCAAAATAATAATAATAAATCATTAAAATTATTCTCTCTTAAGAATTAAACAATAATTTAGACCAATATAAACCAAACTTAAAAAAATAATATATAAGATATATTTATTTAATAAAAGTAAATCAACCCTAAAACTGAAAATAAAATACATATATCATTTAATATTGAAATCACAAATAGAATTAGCATAATTTGATAAAAATTAAATTCATAAACTTATAAACAAAGTAATCTTAATTAATTTTTAATAAATGTTTAATAAATTTTGATAAATTAAATAATATGAATATTAAAAAATGACATGTAATCTAAAAATTTAATAAATCACTAACAATTTAATAAATCAATTAAGGATTCAATAAATTATTCAAAATTAATAAATCATCCAAAATTTAATAAATCATTAAAAACTCAGTAAATCATTAAATTAAACAATATAATGATTAAAATTGATTAATTAAAATACACTAGAGAACTAATTTTATTAATCAATCTTAAAAATTAAAATTCAACATAAAATGAACTCAAAAAATATTAAAGATATTAAAACTTATACGTGAACATAAAATTCCCTTTGACGTTTCAACAAACTAAATTCAATCACTTAGAAAACTTCAACCAATAACTAACTTAGGATATATCCAAACTATACAACCTTCTGCACACACTTAGATTTGTTTGTTAAGGCAACTAACTCTAGCTTTAGGTTAGGATGGTGTTTACTTTCCTACTGTTGTATGATAGGCTTTCTCAGTTTTCACTACAAGCTATTTGTGATTGATGTGTGTGTTTATTTACTTTTACTGCTCTTTGTGATGTGATTTGAATGACAATTAGATTACCCATAGGTTAGGAGAGATCTGGTTGTTCACAAAATGTTTTGCAGGTGGTCACTCGTGTAGGGCAATAAAAGGGGTCTAATTAATTAATAATTATATAAATATAATGGTTGCTTCTACTGCTTAGCCCCCAAATAAAAAAGAGAGTGGCTAGGTATGACTGGTGAAATTTAATTTAAATGCAAATGCATAACTGCTTGTGAATGATTTTATTATAAAATGCTTAAGATAACCTTGCTGGTGATCTAGATTTTCTTTTTTTTTCTAGGATGTAAATGAAATATAAATGTAATTTGTTAAAGTTAAATATTGTGAAAGTGATTTAGAAGTGGGATATCACATCCAACCTTGAATCTATAAAAAAGAGAACAACCCTTAGTGGAGTGTGCCCTTTTATTTGGAAAGCTAGGTTAGGATGATTCTAATATCCAAAGGGAAAAGAAAATACATCTGCGGGGATGAGTTTCTTTTCATTTGGATATCTAGGCATGATTGATCCAAAAAGCTCATAGAAGAAGAAAAGGTGAAATAAGGAGATAAAAGGAAGAAGACAAAGAAATGAAGATACAAGAAAAAAATATATCCCAGCTTAAAATCACTTGCGTCAGTCTTAGGATTAGAATCCGAGTTTATTGTAAGTGGTGCCTGACCACTTTACTTTTTCAGTAAGTTTTGTGTGTAAATAAAATGTCACTTGCCATATGGACATTGGACATTAAATTTTGGATAATTTATTTTGATTGTTTACATTATTTGCGTACTAGAATTGCCTATTTTTCTAGGTTTTCTTGCATGCCATATTTTGTTTTAGCCTGGATATGATTAGAGTTTTTGGTGAGGGTATGATAAAATTTTAATACTTAAAATCCTAATAAAAATTTTAAGCTCACATAGTAACTCTAATGATCAAAGAAGTAAGCTCGAGACTGCCAAGACTCAGCATAAGAATATTATTACCTTCTCTTTCTTATTAGGCAACTCCCTGCCTACAAGTTCTGGTAGACCACCTGACCTATAAGGGTGCAGTTCTGTCAAGGGGACGCTGTGTAATCTCTAGAAAAAAATCTATTTTAGACTGAGGTTTCCTCTGAGCTTCTCAGAGTCTGGCACCTCCTACTTTTCCACCTTTAACTCACTAAGAACTTTTCAATATCAAGGTTTCTCCTTGGAAAATTCTTACTTATGTTCCTTGTTTTTTACTTTGTAGTCAAAGGGTATGAAATTAATTCTTTAATCGAGAGTTTTCATAGGAGCATTCCTCTTAAGATGTAATTAACTGTAGGGGCTTGCCCCTATAAGGATTTGAGAACCCCTGAATGAAATAAACCTTATTTTAGTCATATAAAATAAGGAAAAATATTTGGGAATGCATATGTGTTTAAATATTCATTTCTAATTTTAAATATACTTGTAGGATGCTCTTATTTAACTTTTCAGACAATATAATATCCTGCTTGTTATATTCAACTTTAGAAATGATGAATTTTATAAAACTCATTCTTTCTTTTGGTTGTCTTGAAGAATGTTATATTCGTCTTTTAAGATGATATAATATTCCCCTTGTTATATACAAATAAAATAATGGATAACTTTTCAAAAAACTTATTTTTATTTTTAAAAACATTCTCTAGAATTTCATGTATACCTTTTGAGATGATATGTTATTCTTTGAACTATGTTTGATCATAGAAATATCATTTTTCAAAACCCTATCTTGAAGTTGAATCTATTATAGAATATTGTGTCAATCTCTTAATATTTTACCTTATTCTCAAAGAAGTATTCGATTACAAAATAGGAGAAATCAAAATCTATGTGGCGATACATTTTTTTCCCACCAAGTCGATTCACTTATAATTTTCTATTTTTCAGATGGATTTTTATGTTTTCTATATAAGATGTCTTAAAATTTTTAGTCAAGACATGTGCTGTGATTTTTTCTTAAGAGTGACCACTGAGTGTGAGTGTTTGGGAGGGATTATGAGAGTGAAGTGTGAGAGATCAAGTGAGGGGGAGTTGTGAGAAAATCATAAGGTTGCCCAAAGCAATGATATATTTGTCTTCTTCAATATTTTATCTATCTCCTCTAGAGGCTTAAGAAGATATTTAATATTATATTGATATACTTTTTCTTCACTAGGAGTGTGGAAAAGGATGAAGGTATCCTGCCGTCACTAGGAGGATGAGAAAGAACCATGGTTATCTGCCTTCACTAAGAGGGTGAAAAAGAATGTCGGTACTTTACCACACCTGATTGGTTGAAGAGAGTTTGTAAGGAATTATCCGCCTTGCTGTGGGAGCAAAAGGAGTTTCACTTTGATTTAGTACAATACCTAGAGGAGTCTCCAGGGAATGGACATAAGTCTAGTTTGGACTGAACCACTATAAATTTGTTGTTCTTTTTTTATTATTTTTTTTATATTTTATTTTTCTGCACTTTACAGTTTTTGTGGTTAAATTTTTTTAAGATAATCATATCTAAAATAACTGCATACTCAAGAATAATTGCTAAAATTTTATATAAACAAAATTTGGTGTCTAAGAAATTTTTTTAATTATCAATTCACCCCTTCTTGGTTAGCCTTGGGATAATTTTGATAAGGTCTAACAACCTACTCAAACTTTTAAGTTGTATCAAAGCCTATTTCAAAAATTAAGGTTTAGATAACTTTTCGAAAAAAAATGATCATGGTTATTTTTGGAAACCGAAACACTCCTAAAGGACACTATATCACTAGACCACCTTTATTCGATAACATCCATTTTGACTTTTAAAAAACTCATATGTCTACTTTTATGCAATCACTTGACCATCACATGTGGATATTAGTACAGGAAGGTTACACTAGACCCACTTGACTTGTTGATGACATTAGAGTTGAAACATCCTTTGCTAATTGAACATTAGAAGAAAAAGACTTAGCATAACTAAATGCAAAAAGTTTATATAGTTCTTCTTTGTACATTGAAATCAGAAGATTATATGCGTGTTTTTACTAGTAAATCTAGAAAAGAAATTTGGGATAGACTTTGTATAATTTAAGAAGGGACAAATAAGGTTAAATAATCCAGGTTAAACATTTTATTACACGACTACAAACTACTTTGCCTAAAACCGAATAACTTAATTTCTGATATGTATACATATTTTACTCATATTGTTACCTTATTGCTTGCTATAGATTGAGAACTAACTAATTCAAAAAAGGTTAACAAAATCCTACATTATTTACTTACTGCTTATGATGCAAAGATAACTGCCCAAAAATAGTTAAAATATTTGAATGTATGTTTAATTGACAATCTGCTTGGATCACTGATTGCTTATGAGCAATGAGTGAATCAAAGATAGATTGATGAAGGTGACAAGCAAAAATAAAAGAATATTACTTTGAAAGTAGATGATTCAGAAAGTGATCAATTATTTCTTAAGGATAAAGAAGATATTGCACTCATGACTAGATAGTTCAAAAGTTTTCTTAGAAGAAAGCAACAGAGAGGATAGTATTGAAACAAAGGTAAGTTCAATAAGAATGCAAAAGTTTATAATAAAGTATTTTGTTATAAATGCTGGAAGCCTTGATGTATAAAATAGATTGCCCAATTCTCAAAGCTAATCCTAGCAAGGAGAAAGTTGATGAGAAAACTAATAGTAGGAAGGGTAAGAGAAGAGTGCAAAGAGCTTTTTGGGCTAACTCAACTTTTGACTCCTCATAAATAGAAGCAGAGAGTGAATCAAAGATAGATTGATGAAGGTGACAAGCAAAAATAAAAGAATATTACTTTGAAAGTAGATGATTCAGAAAGTGATCAATTATTTCTTAAGGATAAAGAAGATATTGCACTCATGACTAGATAGTTCAAAAGTTTTCTTAGAAGAAAGCAACATAGAGGATAGTATTGAAACAAAGGTAAGTTCAATAAGAATGCAAAAGTTTATAATAAAGTATTTTGTTATAAATGCTGGAAGCCTTGATGTATAAAATAGATTGCCCAATTCTCAAAGCTAATCCTAGCAAGGAGAAAGTTGATGAGAAAACTAATAGTAGGAAGGGTAAGAGAAGAGTGCAAAGAGCTTTTTGGGCTAACTCAACTTTTGACTCATAAATAGAAGCAGAAAAGAAAGTTGCAAACTTATGTTCAATGGAAGATAAACTTGATCATTTAGATCAAAAGATGGTATGTGACTTGTCCTATGATGAAATTTTCAAAGTTTCTGAGAAAATTCATAATGCATATAAGGAGCTTAAAAAATTGCATGCTAATCTTAACTTTGAGAATTTGAATTTATAAAAAGAATATAAAAATCTTAGGAAAGATCATACATCCATAGATAGTAACCACATGGCCTTGTTGGATGAATTTGATGATTTGATTAAGAAACATGATGATTTGAAAACATCATATACTGATCTTGAGAATAAGTTTAAGGTGTTTAAAGCTGAAGCAGATAAAAGAGAATATGAGTTGAAAGTTGATAGTTTAATTTTAGAAAGTGCAAACTCATATCTTAAAGTAAAATTAAAAGCTTTTAAGGAAAATAAGACACCTCTTACACTTGAATAATTTTATAATCCTAATAAAAAAATATAATTTCAAAATCTAGGAAAAGATATTAACTCACATAGATTGGTAAATTTTTTTCCTGGTGTTAAATGCTTTTCATATAGAATGATAGGACGTATTTTCCACACTTACACAATTCATAGCAGAACACATCTGGTGTGGAGACCTAAGTTGCATAAATCACATCATATAAAATATGCATCTAGATTTTCATTGTCAAGATGTGAACCCAAATTTATTTAGATTCCTAAGTCTAGCATTTGATAATTTTATAAAAACACTCTCATATAAGCCCTCGTGAGAGCATTTGGAACCTGGATAATGGATCTTCAAAATATATGACTTGAGATACAACTCAATTTATATCTCTAGAGGCCAGGGCTGCAGGTAAAGTGATACTAGGAAATAATACAACTAGGAGAGTGGTAGGTATAAATATGATTAATAATAAGAATAATTTCTTTATTGAAAATATTTTATTGGATAAATTCTTAAAATATAACTTATTAAGTATTAGTCAACTTTGTGATAGAGGTATTAATATTAAATTTTAACCTACAAGTTTCATTATAAGCCAAAATGGAATTAATATGTTACATGGAAATATGATGAATAATGTATATATGCTTGATTTAAATTATGTTAAATCTTTTAATATTTTTTGTCTTAAAACTATCACTAATTAATCTTGGTTATTACCTAAAATGAATTGATTAGAAAAATACTCAAATTAGACTTCACTAAAGATCACCTGTGTGATGCATGTCAATTGGAAAAATAACTTAAGTCCTTCTTTCATTCAAATAAAAATCTTAGAACTAGAAAATCAGTAGAAGTCATACACAGGGATCTTTTAGGATCAATTAGTATTGTAAGTATAGGAGAGAAGGTTTTTTGGGTATGTAATTATTGATAATTATTCATGATTCACTTAGATTAGATTCTTATCACATAAGAGTGAATCATTTGATGAATTTAGAAATTTTCTACTTGGATTCAGAGGAACCTAGGTTATGAAATTCTTTCAATTCAAAGTAATCATGGAGTAGAATTTGAAAATGAAAAATTTAAAGTTTTCTATAAAGAGAAAGGAATAGATCATAACTTTTTAGCTCCAAGGATCCCTCAACATAATGTGGTTGTTGAAAGAAAGAACAAAACTTTGATAGAAGCTACTAGAGCCATGTTGGCTGAATATTCACTTCCAAAATATTTTTGGTCTGAAGTGATTAATACAGTTTGTTATATTTTAAATATGGAAAATATTAGATCTAAGGTGAATAAGACACTCTATGAACTTCTTAAGGGAAGAATACCCAACCTTTAATATCTACATGTCCTTTAATGTAAGGTGTTTATTTATAATAATGATAAAACTCTTTTATGAAAATTTGATCTTAAGTCTGAAGAGGGAATTTTTCTGGGATATTCAAGTGTTGGAAAATCCTATAAATTTTTTAACAAAATAACTTTGGTAGTTGAGGAGACCACTCATGTAGTTTTTGATAAATCTATTATTTCTAGAAAGTCTAAGTTAGAAGATGAAGATGTTGAATCAATAACCCAAGGAATTGAAAATACAAATCTTAAAAAAAAGGTTGAAACAGATAATGCATTGCCTAGAAAATGGAAATATCCTAAGAGTCATCCTAAAGAACTAATTTTAGGAGACCTGAGTGAAGGTGTTAAGACTAGGCATGGACTTAGCAAAGAAGTGAACCACGCAGCCTTTATTTAAACGATCGAAACCACTAATGTAAATCAATCACTTTTTAATGAATTTTGGATTTTGGCCATGCAGAAAGAATTGAATCAATTTGTTAGAAATAATATTTGGGAGTAAATTGAAAGACCTAAAAATCAAAGTGTTGTTGGGACTAAGTGGGTTTTCAAAAAAAAGATGAATGATTCAAGTGTAGTGTATAGAAATAAAGCAAGATTGGTAGCCAAAGGGTATAATCAAATAGAAGAAATTATTTTTGATGAAACGTTTGCCCCTATACCCAGACTTGAAGCGATAAGGGTGATTAAATATAATAAGTCTCTTTCAGTGGCCCATAGGCTTTTACACTTATTGTTGCTATATTGCATTTTTGCTTGTGGATGATACATTAGATATACAATGGGTCTCCTACGGCAACTTATATGAGCTCGTATATGCTGTAGTTCTCTTCTTTATTTTCCTTGTAGATGACATATCGAGTGCATAAGGATCTTCTATAGTTACTTATAGATATTTATATTTGCTGCATATCATCTGCTTCTACTTATGGGAACTCACTTTCAATCAAGTGGTATTGATTGTATAAAGGTATCATTTTCTTTGGACCTTTTAAATACATCCTCATCATTAGTTCATTGTATGTTGATACTGGGTGCTTGGTATTACAACATTTTTTCCTATGTTTGCGACACCTTGTAGGCATTTATATTCATTATAATCATCTAGCATTTTGCTTGAAGATAGCATCTTGGGTGTATATCTGCATTAATAAAACACATCACACCCTTTCATCGATATCTGAAAGAAGTATTTCACATTCATCATATTTCGATTATTATTAGTTACAGGGGTATGATGTACTTGTTTACAAATTTATTGACATCGATGAAAAAGAAATTAAAATCTTTATAACTTCCTAGCTTTGCTAACAACATTATGTATGAATATTAACTGTTAGGTGAGCTGCATTCGCCGTTAATTTCCCCACATATGTTGTTAGCAACCTACTACACCAACTATATATTGAATTTCAATGTTCACTGAGGCTCTGTCATGCTTGTTACACATCTACCACCTATGCTTTTTGGTATTCTTAAGGAATATTATTGTTCACAGGAAATCAACATATTTGATTAACACTGGACTGTTGTTGATTTTATGAGTGTTGTAGCAGTCATTACTTATCTACCATCATCATTTGCAAGTGCATAATGTGCTTGCCAGTTTCCTATAATTCTTGTAAGAGGGCTAATATGTTTATCAATCTCTGCTTATAAAAGGAAAATATGTTCACTTATATAATTGATGTAAATATCCCTTGCGCTTACTTGCAAACTAATTTGACTGAATGCTCCAAGTTATTCAATTTCATCATTCCTCCTCTGTATGCTTTTAAGATCCTTTTCCCGATATATTTTTGTGGAGTAGAATCGTTACTAGAGATAGGGACAGTAGTAAGTAATGACTGCTACAAATATAATAAGGCCATTCATTCTTCTTCTTAAACAATCATGTGGAACATTATCAATACTTGCAATTATAAATTACTTATTCAATGTAATCAATCATCAATATAAAAATATTTCTTCAAAGTGAAGCTAGAAGATAATCTCACATAATGAGAATTAATTGGTAGGCAAATGTAAGCTAGGCTTATAATCTCCAAACAAAGATTTGATTCAATCACCTTTAGTTTTGTATTTCAAGTTCTTGTAACTGAGGAGTTTTGATAGTTTACAAAAAATTATAGTTTGATTAGTTCATTAGCGATAGATAAAGAACTATAAACTCAATTTAATGGGAAAGATAAATCAATACAGTTAATATTTTCTCTTATAAGACAAAAGAGCTAGATAATAGAAGATGAAAGAAGATAACATCATATGGTTTTGCTAAATATAATTAAATTAACTTTTAAAAAATAAGTAAAAGAATAGTATCGTCCATTGCCTCTTTATAAGAAGCACCTTTTGGAAAAAATTGATTGCATTATTAGAAACTTATCAAAAACTAAATTAGTTATTCTGTGACTGTGGTGGAAGCTTGGTCTAAACACTCTCTTCAATGCTTTCCTTTAGCCTTGTGAAATTATGAAAATTTTATTTGATGAAAGAGATTAAAAATTACAATTAAAATTTAATTGATCAAATAAAAGTTATTTGATGAAAGATCTTTACATGATAAGTTAGTTTTGGTCAAACTGATGTGTATAGTTCATCAAACACCCTCTAATTGCATTCATAAATTAACATTCTAAAATGCATCTTATCTTTTTGTATGACATTTGCTCTTTTCTAATTGCTTAGCGCTTTCAAGAAAATATAATTTCCTTGGGATTTTATAGTGAAATTATAATCCTAAAATTTAGTGGATAATTCAATTTTAATTTTGATGTCTCATTTCATGTTCATAATTGTATTGTGAATATAAACACGATGCACTAAGTTAGATTTATTTATTAAAAAATATTTTAGGTTTGTAACTCATAATAGGGTATAATGTGCTTTATTTAAGATAAGATATTTAACTTTTCTTGATTTATCTTAGTCATAATTGCCTAACATTCACTTTTCCTTTGCTATATTAACGTTGGAAATGGATAATAGTTGGATGTATTGTTGCAGAAGTAAGAAACTTTTTAATGAATGGGTTAAAGAATTTATAAATTTTGCATTTAGTAATGAAAATACAAGCGAAATGATATTATGCCCCAGTAGAGATTGTGGGAATGGTATTTGTAGGATAAGAGAAAATGTTTAAAGGATGGCCGACAACCAGAATTGGCACTCAACATTGCCAAAATGACGTCTGATTGTAGAACGGCCTTCGCCCATTATGTCCGGAATGTCGTCGACATTTGAAATATGCATCTTATTTGATTAGTTTGGATTGACCTTGGTGATGGCATGAATCCCGAGGTGGTAATGCATAAATAGATGATTTTAGTGCTTGACATTCAAAAATTACAATTTTCTTGTTTAATTAGGTCATCTTGCGTGGTGGCATGCATCCCAAGGTAAGAGCACGCATATTAAGGAAAAGAGGCATTGACATTGACCAAATAAAGTTCGATTGATGAACGCACTTCGCCATTGTGTTTAGAATGTCCTCAATACCCAAAGGTGATAGTCAATTTAGTTAAATTAAAGATGTACGAGGAGGTCAACATGCATCCAGAGGCGAAGCACAAATTTTGAAGAAAAAGATGCATGACGGTATCCAAATGATATCCGATTGACAAACAAACTTCACAGCTATGTTCAGAACATTGCCAATACTTTAAATGCACTACTAATTTTTTCAATTAAAATCTCACATGCAAATGGAGGTGTTTTCTATGACACAATGAGTAAATCGAGAAAAATTACAAGCGACATTGAGTAAATGACACCCGATTACAAAATAAACTTCGTCGGTTCAATCAGAACATCGATAATACCTAAGATGCTCTATTAATTTTAGAATGATGATTTTATGGTGAAATCGATACACAAAATGGGGCAGTCAACATGCAAATCGACAAAATGTGAAAATCACTTAAAATTGGATCCAAATAGGGAAACGCTGAAAGGCTGTTGTATTTTCCAATGGATAAGGGACCTGAATTTGAGCTAAATGCACAAGACTTGGACAATTACTTGAGACTTGATTTGGACAGTAGGGAACATGAATTGAACATTAAATAAATTCATATTTGAATGATTGAATAAAAAGCTTAATTCAAACATAATTCAAATTCAATCAAAATGGATCCAAATATGGACAAGTCTATGATGATATGAATTCAATTTGAACTTGAGCATAATTAAGAGTGTTGATCTACAACAAAATTGAAGTTGGAGCGAGCAATAACTTATGACATTAAATCTAAGTTGAAGATGGATCTAAATAAACTATGTGATCAATCAAAAACTTCATTTTGAGTGATAACTCAAGGAACTTAGGTGAATGAAGTTCAAGATATCATATGATGAAGTGGTATTTAGTTTGACATGAATTCAAATGAACATTAATAGATGAGATATGAAGAATTTGATTTGATGGATAATTAACATTTCAATGGAATTAACATTTCAATTGGACTGCAAAGGCTAATTAAGAAGGGTGATCCATCTGAATCCCATCAAAGCAAGCAAGGACTCACACATAAATTAATTATAAGCTTTGGCATAAAGTTTATTTGAGCAATCATAATCAACATATAATGATCATCTCAATTGGAATAAAGAGATTGATATCAAGCTTATCATGTATCTTATAAACAATCTTTGAGAACAAAGAGTCTATAAGTAGATTTAAACTATCTTTGAGGATAAAGGGTTTGCAAATAGAATTTGTGTGCAAACAACGAGAAAATAATGGGAGATGTGGTAACTTACCTACAAGCTATAATGCAAAACCTCAAATGGATATATTATAACTTGTTCATGTTGACCTCTACGTCAGGAAAAAAATACAGGGAATAAAAAAATTGTTATAAATGATTACCTATGCATGAAGCCCATCCCAAATTCATGGTATAAATCATGCTACAATGCCCCATCACCTGCAAGTGGTGATGAATCATCCTATCTTGCATCTTCTCACAGAAATTATGCTCAAATTATGTAGCCTTAATGTTGTCTGAGGCACCTATTCATTCTATAAGAGAAAGAGTGGTGGAAGTTTTTACTCTGTAATGCCAAAACCCCCGCAAGCATCCCATCGCTTGGTTTCATCTTCTTCTCCCATTTGCACCACTTTCTCAAGCAATAACCCAACACCTCTCTCTTCTTCCTCCGACTGAGCTCTATACTTCTGAAACCACTAGTTGAAGACCTACGATCTCCTCTCACACCTACACCTAATCTGCATATGTGACCTAGTCCTCCACCAAGGCAAATTATTGGGTCAGGTGATCGGACGCGGAGATAGGTCCGAATATTAATAAAATATTATTTTAAATTAAGCGCAGGTAAAGCGCAAGTAAAGCACAAGTAAAGCGCAGGTAAAGTGCAAGTAAAGCGGAACTAAAAGTGCAAGTCAAAAAGCGCTACTAAAGCACAGGTAAAGCTCAAGTAAAGCGCAAGTCAAAAGCGCAGGTGACGCGGCAAATTTTTATTGGATGTCCGAACTTATTTTTCGCGTCCGGTCACCTAACCCAATAATTTGCCCTATCTCAAAGCTAACCCTAATCTTCAGCCCCAACTAACGACCCCATCCAACTACTGCCCTCGACGAATCATTTTCTTCCTCCAACCTCCAAGCTACAACCGACCGACTCTATCACTCTCCATGCAGTAGCCAACCCGACATCCCTTCTGCCTTAACCTTCTTCGACAATGCTCCCTTCTATTCAGATAGGAAGCTATGCCATTTTTATCACAAGCAACGACGGGAGTTTGCTTCCTGTGAAGGTAACTTCTCGCTCTCGTGTGCTTCTTCGACTAAATATTGTAAACCTGCCAAACTCCAAACAAAAAGAGGGAAACAGAAGATTTGTTTTGCTGTCAGATTTACGTGTTGATCAAATTTCATTTGGTAGGATTTAGCATAAATCCTTGTCAAATTCGGCATAAATCCTATTGCTAAATAGCACTTGAATCCTTTTTAATTCCTGCATTTTTTTAAAAAGTTAATTATAATCAATTAATTTTGATTATAATTTTTTAAATTATAATTAATTATTATTAATAGTAATTTAGTAATAATTAATTAGATGTAAGCATGATTAAATATGATTACGTATAATTAGTAATTATTAAGCATAATTAATTAAATTTAATTAGGCTTTATTAGTTTTAATTATAATTAATGATGAGATAATCATAGAATAATTTTAATTTATTAAATATAATTATGATGAATTATTTTTAGTTTTAATTAATTATTATTAATCATTAATTATGTTTAGTTATGTTTAATTATTCTTAATATAATTAATTATAGTTAATTAAATCTAATTATAAATAAATTTTTTTTAATTTTAATTAATTATTATTAATCATGATTAATTAAGATTAATTATGATTAATTATTTTTTATTAAAATTTATTATTAATTATAATTGATTAAATTGAATTATAATTAATTTTCATTAATTATTATTAATGATAGTTAATTATAATGAATTATTTTAATTATAATTAATTTTATAAAAATGAGAACCTCTCTTGTAACTCAATTTGTGTGCCACGAGCCAACACCGTTACCTCGCCAAACACCAAGGTATATCCTCCTTAACTTAAACCCCGCTCTCAACGCTTGTAGAGCAGACAAACCTCCCTATGCACTCTTGTAGCACCAGGGGAGGGGAACTAGTTTAACGCTTGCGATGAGGTGGGTAGTACCTATAGCGATACAAAATTAGTACCCTTACGTGGGGAAACCACTATGGTTTTTTTAAATAGGTGCCAGAGACCCTTAAAAACTCATGTAGCATAGTAGGGATTAAAGATATTATAGCCACATTGTCACCCAATACCTATCTAAAGCACTCAAGTAACATGGAGGGGAAGTGTGTCTCTTGGTGTTTCCCCTAAATGGGAGAGACGTTAAGAGGTTGACAAATTTTTTAGTTAAAATAAGGGACTTAGCATCAAATGAATAAAGACTTTGGATGGGACTTGAACTGAACTTAAATTCAAAATGAACAGAGTGGACATAAACTTGACTTGAACAATCAATAGTGAACTACACTTAAACTTGAACAAAATGCAGAGGCTCTGTATTCAAAAGGGCCATAGGGAGGTTGATGCAAGAGAACTTGAACTCAGCAAACTACTAGGAAAAAAATTCAAATTCAAATAATAAGTGAACATTAAATCAAGAAATGCAACATCATAACAAAAATACAAGCACTAAATGATGAATCAAAGTCATCCAGATAAGCATCAAATAATAAAATAAGGGGCTTGTGCTGAAGTTTAAGATGAATATTTACAAACAAGGTCAACAGATGAGTGATGATTCAAAACTTTCAAATGGACACTAACATTCAGTGCAAGCAAAGAACTTGTTGCAAAAGATCTTCAAACAATAGTAATATGCAAGTAAACATGTCAGTTCCTTGAATGTATTGAAAACCAATGAGAATGAGTGGACATATAACTCATGATCGACAAAGGGCTTCTAGGCAAGTATAAGACTTGTAACAGACATGACTTCAAGCTAATACAATTCACACTCAAGCAATAGATTTGTGGAGAAAATGAACATGAACGACATGCTATAAATATGATAATGCCTTACACTCAACATCATGTTGTTTGCAAATGAACACAACCATCTGTCAGTCAAAGTGCATAAAGAGAATATGCAATGAATGCAATTCGTTTTGAAGTCAACATCAGTGCGCAGATGGGAACACCAATTCCTCTGCAAATGATAAAGCCAAATGTGTAAAGTTTAGCATAAGATAAATGCAAGTATCATGAAACAAACATGATGACATCTCTATAATAAATACCAAGAACACAAACAGATGCATTCAAACCCATAAGCAATGAAGTTGAAACTGATGACAATCTTCATACTAGTCAAGAAAAAGATACGGTGGTCCCTGCCATATACATCCGCAAGCACTGATAAAGGTTATGGATGGTAAAAGACACTACAACATGTTCATGACTAGCTGTATAAGGGTTCATTATGTGTATAGTAGACCAATTATGGGGGATAATGAAAGACATGTACTAGACTAGATTATTCCTATAGCTAACAATAAATAAGTATCTAGAAAATATGCTAATCACTAACAAGAAAAGATGGATGATATGCAATAAGAACATGTACCAGCAAATAACAAAGAATGGTGTAATACACAATAAGCATGAAAGACATGCGTTCAATACAATAATTTACCCACGATCATGTATAACAAATGCATCACATCCGTAAACAAAGAAAGAACTTTGTAAAGAAAATAATCTCCCTTCTATTGATGCCAGTCAACTTGTAGATGAAATACATTAAATCACTTAGAAATGATGGTGATGGTCATGCAATGGTTGCAAAATGTCACCACAATAAACACCAAATTCCAAACAAATATACTTAAGTAGTATGCAGTGAAGGTTGTGATATCCCTATAGTCGATGTCAGTTCACTTCTAGACAAATACAACCATTCCCTATGAGCCACGACGACTAATGGAATCACTTACAGATAACAACAGTGGGTATTTATTAAGTACGATAAATATCCTATGTCTTAAGTACATATATTTTTTTTAGTAAGCAGGCATAAAAGGATACATCAAATACAAATGCCTACTAGTGATAGAAAAGAATGTTATGACATTCTTTCAGTCAATGATCAATCAATGGTGAGGAAATACACTAATCTATTGTAAGGTAGAGGACATGCAGCAAAAGTAGGCACCTACGAGCTACTATAGGAGACCCATCACGCGCACGACATGTGTTGTAAAAGACCCGTCATGAGCTCAATACACCACCTACAAGCAAAATTTAGAAGACCATCAACGAATACACAACTCACATACAACACATCTACAATCAAACCATAATTCAAGAGCAAACAAATATGTTGATTCATTGTAAATAGTGGGAGACAATATGCAGCAGATGTAATCTCTCACAAGTTGCTATAAAGGACCCGTAATACACTCGTTTATGTCCATAAGAAAAATACAAAGTGACGATATTAAGTGCAAGTTCCTACAAGTTAATGTGGGAAACTCATCATGCATACAATAGTCCATATACGAGCATCTAAAAACATAGAAGAAGATCCATCAGTTCACAATAAACTAACTAAAGAAAGTAATAAGTAATGCACGATAGTCTACCTGTACAAAGAAGCAAACAACTCTATCCACCAACTACTATGCCATGCCACCATATTTGAATCATCCTTACAAGTGGCACTACAGGAAATTCATTGATTATCGATGGCCTGGATCGGCGGTTGTCCAGCCACCAGTAGTAATGGCAGCTTAACCGACGGTCTGACCGCTGGTTATTACCGGCGGCCCAACCGACCGTTATGCAAGTTTATGTTGCCAAAAATAGTGGTGGTCACGAAACCACTGGGTAAACCACCGGCTTAAATTTTATCGGCGCTATACTTGCGGTTCAAACCTCTGGTGTTAAGTAATTTAGTTACCAATGGTTTTAGCCACCGGAACGCCACCGGTAAAAGCCCTAAAATTAACCATCTCGACCCTCACATTTCATTTCATCTTGCGCTCTCTCTCTCTTCAGCAACGCTCGCCCCCTCTCCTCCGCTCGTGACTGAGATCATTTAGGTCACCGACGAGCTGTCTTTGACCGCCGACGAGGTCCCTCTGACCGCCAACGATGTTCCTCCGGCTGATCGAGATCATTTAGTCCTCCGTCCGCCAACTCCAGTGCGCGACGCCGCCTCTGAGGTGAGCGTTTGTAATTTTTTTTTTATATTTTTTGTTATTACAGTTGGTTTAAATCAAGGAACAGGTCTAAGCCCATATCTTTTTTGCTTTAGTCATGGATGTTCTCACTAAACATTTGCGAGAGGATGTACCTTGTTGTATGCTTTTTGTGGATGATATTTTACTTATTGATTTTTGTTATTTAGGTTAATTTACATCAAGGATCAGTCTTAAGTCAATATCTTTTTCCTTTAGTCATGAATGTTCTCATTAGACATTTGCGAGAGAATATAGCCAATATTTTTTTTGCTTTAGCCATGGAATTTCTAAGTAGACCATTGCAAGAGGATGTACCTAGTTGTATGCTTTTTGTTGATGATATTTTACATGTTGATAAGACTAGAGAGGGAGTTGAAGGTAAACTCGAATTATGGAGGTCAATTATAGAGTCTAAAGGTTTTTGCTTGAGTAGATCTAAAACTGAATATATGGGGTGTAATTTTAGTAGCAATAGACCTAGTGAGCGATTTGTGACTTTGGGTGATCAAGTAATTAATAAAAGTACACATTTTATATATCTTGGATCTTTTGTTTAGAGTGATGGTGAAATAGAAGGGGATATTATCAGGACAATTCAAGTTGGATGGTTGAAATAGAGGAATGAATTGGGCTTGTTGTGTGATAAAAAAGCCCCCCTCAAACTTTAGGGAAAATTCTATAAGATGGTGGTGAGATCTACAATGCTTTCTGGTGTCGAATCTTGGTCAATAAAAGAGAAGCATAATACTAAGTTAAGTGTTGCAGAGATGAGGGTGCCTAGGTGGATGAGTGACTTCAACCATCCAAAAACGACAGCCTTCAGATGACCCGGTTAGGAAAGTAGACGTATTAGTCATGAATATTCTCACTAAACATTTGTAAGAGGATGTACCTTGGTGTATGCTTTTTGTTGATGAAATTCTACATATTGATAAGAATAGAGAGGGAGTTGAAGGTAAACTCGAATTATGGAGATCAATTTTAGAGTCTAAAGGTTTTTTCTGGAGTAGATCTAAAACTGAATATATAGAGTATAATTTTAGTAGCAATAGACCTAGTGAGGGGATTGTGACTTTGGGTGATTAAGTAATTAATAAAAGTACACATTTTAGATATCTTGGATCTTTTGTTCAGAGTGATGGTGAAATAGAAGGGGATATTATCAGCATAATTCAAGTTGGATGGTTGAAATGGAGGAATGAATTGGGCTTGTTATTGTGTGATAGAAAAGTCCCACTCAAACTTTAGTGAAAATTCTATAAGATGGTGGTGAGATCTACAATACTTTATGGTGCCGAATCTCAACATAAGTATTATTAACTCCTTTTTTTCAAGAACTCTCCATAACATTATTCTTGGAATTTTATCATATGCTTTCTCTAAATCAATCAATATCATATGAGATGGTTGACCTACAATGCATTCTAATTCAAGTAAAGTATACTTGTTCGAAAGTATAGCACATACACTTGTTAAGATTGACACATGTGTTCTAATAAATGTTTTCATAACTATGTAGGAGACGTTTGCTTCAATGTCCAAATGACTATCCAAGAAGAGAGATATTGGATGTATAATAAATTGTTACTAGGTTGAAAAGGATTGACAAATGAATTTATACAGAGAGTTGAAACTTTCATTCAAGTTGCATCTCAACTACCTTCCTTTAAGTTTGATAAAATGTTTAGATGTTCATGTTTGAAGCATAAAAATCAAGCATTCCTTAAGCCCAATGATGTGAAGCTTGATTTATATCGTAGGAGATTTTTTTCAGACTACTGGATTTGGACATCACATGGTGAGTACGAGCCACACAGAGATGCTCATGCCTGTTCATCCATAACTTATGAAATATTTTATGAAGATCAAATGAGTAGACCATATGAAGAACTTATTTTTGACGTAGCAGGTCCTAATTTAAGGGCTAGTGTGGAAGAGCCACCAAATGCAAAAACCCAAAAATTCTTTGAGTTACTACATGCAGCTGAAAAACCAATTTGGGATGGTTGCACTACCCATTCAAAATTATCCATTGTAGTGAGGCTGCTAAGTATGAAAATTGAGTGCAATATTCCTCGTGATTATTTCAATGACTTTTATTGGACTTCTCAAGGAAACTAATCCAACAGACAATTTAATTCCCTCAGACTTGTACCGAATGAAGAAATTAGTTTCCAAGTTGGGTCTCGCTGTTATAAAAATTGATTGTTGTATCAATAGAGGTATGTTATATTATAAGGATGATGCAACCGAAGTTTATTGGCGCACCTGCAATGCTCCTCGGTTTAAGCCAACTCACGAAAATAACGTCATCAAAAGAAAGATGTGAAGTAACTAGATTGACAAGAGGGGGGTGAATTGTGAAAACTTTGTAGCAATAGTTAAAAACCTAAGCAACAGTTCTAATTTTTTTTAGTGTTTTTAAATTTTTAACATGAAAATTTAAGCTACTATGAAGAAAAATAATTGAACTCAACATGCAACAATAGAATCCTTTTTCTTTCACAAATTTACACCAAGCAAAAATTATGAAAATAAAAATGCACAAAAGAATAAAAAGCGATAAGGAAAAAGCACACCAGAATTTCATAGTGGTTCGGTCAAACCAAGACATACGTCCACTCCCTAGAGTCCTCTGCTCTAGGAATTTTACTACAAACTATAGCTCTCCTTTTGACCCCCTTGGCAAGGCGAAGAAGCCCTTACAATACTCCCTTTCACCAACCCGACGTGGCGGAGTGCCAAGCGCTGTTTTCACCCTTCTAGCGAAGGCAGATATTCCCTCCTAGAGAAGGCAGAGTACCTTCGAGGTCACATATGTAGAAGAGTCTCCCCCTTAGAGAGCCTCCCACAAGTTCTTCCTGGGCCACAGGAGGAGCAAGATGTAGCAAGAACGGAGCAACCATGTGATCTCCCTCACACCTCTTCTCCCTCACCAAGCTCACCTTCTCCTTCCTATCTCAAACCCTAAGAACTTCTCAAGAGCTCTCTCCCAAGGATTCCCTCTCTAATCACGTTTCCCACTTTCTGTATCTCTCAAGAAGATTACTAATTTGATACTTAAAAAAGGCTCCAAAAGCCCTTAATTATTCAAAGTAGTCGTTACAATCGTACAGTACAATTTCTAATCGTACAACAAGAATGTAAAACATGCAAATTCCAACTCTCTTAAGAATCTCAAATACTCAAAAATCCAAAAATTTTGAAATCATCAAAATGCAAAATATTTCAAATGAAATAACTCATCACATAACTTAAAGTAAAATCCATCCCCATCCATAACAGTTTATAGAGGTGAACAAATTAAAAGCTACTTCAACTCACAAAGAGCTAATGCCTAGGTTAAAATATCATTAGGATCCATTCTCAAATAATCTCCTATCAATAAGGACATGGTGCATGCCCTCTTACCGGCAATTTTGCTACCAAATGGGATCGCATGAAAATGGTTATGACTCGGGGCCCTTTGAACCAAGTGGTTTTGCTACCAAATGACACCACAAGATAATAATTATGACTTGAGCCAATACATTCCTTAGTGGCATCAAATCATTGAGATATGAATAAATAGGGCCCAAAGCCCTGTATTAGCTAAGGTGGATTTAAATTTTCCCCTTAGAAAAATACCCGTCATAGGTCTACAAGGTACCCTTGTACGAAGCAACCCATGGTTGCCTCCAAGGATCCTTTTATTAGGGTGGGTTGACTACCTCCTTTGACTAAGTAGATTAGGGACCATGATGGCCCGGGACAATAGAATCATGGGATCTTGATCGAATCCTTCATCCATTGCCCCAATAATCATTTTAAGTATGAGATGCTAAAATTTTTTATTTTAAATATCAAATTCTTTAATACCACAAACCATTGATATTGTTGTTATATTTTAGATAACATGTACTTCTACTTATCTGATCGATGACTAGCCTTAATCAAAAGTTCTCTCTCATTATCAGGAGGGGTAATTAATTGTAGAGGATTATGCCTATAGGAAATTAGAACTCAAATCATAATTCCTTGCAAAACGAGGGCAAAATCTCTAGGTAGTGTCTTATCTACAATCCCAATCTGCCTTCCCAAAATTTACCCCATAACTTAATTCGTTAAAACTTTTTTGAAAAGTAATGTGGTAGGCTGAGTTTGAATTTTTAAAGCCCATAAATTTCTGGCTACTCCACTAGGGTTTAGTTTCTCTTTCCATCTTTGGCTAGTAGTCTAAGTGCTATAGTAGTAGCTAGACCAATTTGGTCTCAATATTTTAAATTTCTCAAAATGATCATTCAATAAATTTAAATTGCTTGCTAATGATTATCTATTTTTATTTTATATTCTAAGTAAGTATTCATATTTTTAAAGTGTGAGATGATGTATCAGATGCTGCTTACTAACCCTTGCCTTTCATTTATACTTATAGATCTACATAACACCACGATGACCATCCAACTGGGACAAGGAGCCAGGATTTAACTGATAAATATTGTCATTGAAACAAAAAATACTAGAGCAACCATCCAATTTGGTTGTTTTTAACTTCTTTGCAGTTTCTGTAGTGACTGCCATCATTCATGTTAATGGAATGGATACTAAAATGCATACAAGAAGACTCCATCATATTAGAACACCTACCCACCGTATGCATCTCCCAGTGCAACATTTCACCATCAAAGTTGCTACATGTCGGATGTATCTTCTAGCATCAGGGCTATTGATATCAAAAATACTCGAGCAACCATCAAATTTGGTTTTCTTGACTCCTTTTATAGTTACTAAAGGGACTGTCATCGTTCCTGTGAATGGCATGCATATTAAAATACATGCAAGAAGACTCCATCCTTTCGAAATGCCTACTCATCATGCATATATGTTAGAATAATGACTCACCATCGAAGTCGCTACACGCCAGATGCATCTGCCAGCATCACGGGCTATTGATGTTGCTGAAAATCCTTGTATGAGGATTTCTATATTTAAACGAATTTCAAAATAGGAGGCCCTAGCCGCCAAAATAATTATGGCAGGCGAAAGGATTTTTATGGTGACTGCAAACACCACCACTTTCCCAACCGGATTATCTACACCTAGGGAGAGCACTACTGAAGCTTCCTCATCTACGGTAAAGATGATAAGAAGATAGAGAAGGAAGATGAATACTGAGCTCCAAGCTCAATAACAACTAGTGCATGTCCACCATTAAACCTACTTATTCAAGAGCTTGAAGTCTACGTTCCCACTTGGAACAAGTTCCCCAACTTAAAGTGGGTGAAAAAAAATAACTTGTCTAGAGAGCTGAAGAGGACTAAATGGGATCATTAGGTCAAAGTCCTGATCCCTCCAAAGAAGAAAGAGCCTGAAACCCTATCCTCTTGAGTTTTCAAGGTCCTGAAGACAGTAAAGGAGAGGGGATGAAGAAAAAGAAGTTCCAATGACCTTTAGTAATTGAGGCAAGAAGAACTTCATTGAGAGAGTGCCTATCCATTGTCATGGAAAGGAAAGAAAGAAAGTAAGTTCAACTCGATGAGCATTAAGGTGCGACACCTAAACTGCATTTTTTAGGATCCACTGCTAAAAGTTCCCAATGGAAAGGAAAAAAAATTTAAAGGTCAAAGCCTCGTAGAGAAGATAGAAGAACTGATTTAGGTGTGACATCTGGCGGAGCTTCCAGGAGATCGACCGCCATCTATAAACAAAATCAGAAATAGGTTCTAAAGAAGTCCCAAAATTTTTATTTTTAGAGAGAGAGAGAGAGAGGAGTAGAGAGAGAAGTAGTGAACATTAAATGCACTTAAAGTAGTGAGAGAAGGTCTGGGTTTTTAGTGAGAGAATTTTTTTTTCAAATTTTTGTTTGGCACTATTCAGCAGTTTTCCAATGGTCGAGAGTCGTCGAACTCCATTTGCCAATGTTCTAGTCAATGCTGATCAATCTAGAGGTTTGACATTCCCTGTTCGATCATTTTTTACTTCTTATCTAGCTTTTAGAGAAAGAAATATGACCAAGAATTTATTTGTTGTGGAAGCAAGCTTGAAGGTAAGGAATGATAAACCATTGATCATTAGTGAAGGTAGTTTCATTTCCTCAAAGAAATTTATTCCAGATATTGGAAAAGGTAAATGTGTTTTATTTGAGAGCAAATTCAAAGTTCCAAATGTTTTTGTTTTTACTCAGGAGTTCTGTGAGGTATCTTGAAATGCAGATGCTGCTTCATCCTCTAGTTTAATTTTGAAGGATAGTGATAAAGGTGATTATGTTTCTCTTGCTAGGAGAAGTTTTGCAATAAACGATAATGCAATCATTATGGATGTGAATGATTATGGTATTGAGGATGTTGTGAGTAAGGTTGTGATGTATTAAGTTGAGGTTTCTCCTTCAACTAAGAATGATTCTAGAGTTTTGGCAAATGATATGAATAAGGTCCAGCACTATGAGTATAGTGAATTAAATATTTCAAATCCTGTGATTTCTAATGTAACAATTCCCAAAGATTCTAGAGGGAATGGTTCGCAAAATGCTTAAACCAAAAAAACTTATATGTGAATTTTTGATATGGATTATGGTGATTTCTTGATAGATGATGGAGTTGTAGTGAAACTACATATGCAAAATGAAATTGATCATTCTAAGAAGTATCATAATGCATTGGTAGCGAAGGTCTTTACTGATAATATTTATCTTAATGTGATCAACATGGAGTTAAGGAAGCAATGATCATAATTTGGTAAGTTTCATCTAACGATGCTTATTATGGGGTGGACTTTATGTGCTTTCTATAATGAAGAGGCTGTGGATTTTGTCCTTTCAATTGGACCTTAGTATGATAATGGAAATATCATTAGTATTGAAAAGTGGTCTCCATCATTTTGTCCTTCTTCATTAAAGGGTTTATCTGCTCCAGTGTGGATTAGAATGTCAAATCTTTCTTTACAATGTTGGTTTAAGGTTAATGTTTACAGGATTGCTTCCAAAGTTGGTTCTCCTTATTTAATCAATGGGAATGTGTTTCAATGGGGTAGGAGAGAGTTTACGAGGATCTGTGTCCGTATCCTTGGTAAAGGAGTAATTGTTCGATGCTTTTGGTTGATGTTGTGCAGGTTAGTTCTAAACAACGTGAAATCATTGGTAAAGGAGATGCTAACTCCAGGATGTATTCTATTAAAGTTTCTACTGGTATGAATTTGTCTGGCAAGGAAGAATTATTTGAAGACATGTATGGGCCTTAGATTTAAAAGTTTGTCAGGGATGTTAAGCTCTTATGAACTACTCCCGAGGCTAACCAAGAGGGAAGGGGTGAATTGGTATTTTAAAAATTTTCCAAACAGAAACACAAACACAACCAAAACAAGATTCACCACAAGAGAAATAAAGTGCGGAAATTAAATGAGGAAGCAATAATAAGAAAGAACACACTAGATTTTATTGTGGTTCGGTTAAGTTGACCTACGTCCACTCCCTGGAGGCACCCTCTGAGTATTGCACTAAACTTAGTATCTCTCCTTTTGCCCCCACAACAAGGTGGAGAAGCTCGTACAAAAATTCCTTTTCCCTAACCCCGGTGAGGCAGAGAACCCAACTCCTTTTACTCTTGAAGAAGACAGAGAACCAAAATTCTTTTGCTTCCTCTAAAAGTAGGCAGAGAACCAAAGTCCTTTTAGTTCCTCCATAAGCAGGCATAGAACCTTGATCAATTGCTGAAGTCAACCTCTTTCGAACATCTAAGGAATCAGGGAGGATAACTAAAAGTGCTCAGATGATAGTAGAAAGTGCTCTGATACCACTTGAAAGTGTATTAGGGATGTTAGGCCCTTATGAAGTGGCCCAAGGCTAAAAAGAGAGAGATCAATTGGTTGTTAAAGATCTTTTAAAATAAAACTACAAACCAAAATCACCACGAAGAAATCAATAATGCAGAAATGAAATGCATAAGTAATAAAGGAAAGAACACACCAGATTTATAGTGGTTTGGTCAAACCTTGACCTACGTCCACTCCTTAGAGACACTCTCCAAGTATTGCACTAAACTAAGTGTCTCTCCTTTAGCCCTCACAGTTAGGCGGAGAAGCCCTTACAAAATCACTTCCACCTTCCCCGGTGCGGCGGAGTCGCCGGGTCCTTTAACACCAAAGAGATCTTCTTCTTTGGTGAACTTCCCTCGAGACAAGCCTTGAATCCGCCGGTATTCAGGTGCGAGCTTGCCGGAGCAACCGTGTGGAACCCCCTCACACTCCCTTGAGTCCCCACTCACAGGATCTTCTCCCTCTCTCAAACTCCACCCTTTCCTCACTCCCTTTCAAGCTCTCTCTTCAAGTTTCCCCCAAAATAATGAAGCTACAATGGCTTCCAAAGACACTTACAAAGTATCATGTCATAGCTTAAATAGAAGATCTCAAAACGAGCTCATTAATGCAAGTTTCTGACATTATCGTCCAAGCCGATAGGTATATCATCCTGGCCGATTAGTTCAAATATGAGGAAAATCATTCTGAACATAGCCCTGAAATGAAGCTGGAAGATGTCCAATCAGTCCGTACGATCTTGTGATTGGCCTGACCGATGTGATCATGCAAATCACCATTAATTGCTTTCCTTAATCGCCAGATTTATTTAAGAAAAATTACTTTGGATCGTCCAGGCCGATCCTGATAGGCCAGGCTGATCCACTGGGATGACGTCCAAAAATAAGTATTTCCTAAGTAGATCTGATGGCAGATTCTTTCAAAATTGAGCCTATCATCCTTGCCAATACAAAATCATCCAGGATGATGTGTTTTGCATAATGATAACTGTTTTAATGGGGATGCCCTAATTAGGATTTCTGCTTTTGAACCGATCGTCCAGGATGATATAAAATTGTTCCGGACGATGTTACCAAAAATAGTAAACTATAAGGAACAGTTAGAAAATTTTCCAAGTTACAAAGCATCAGGAGCCTCACCAAATATAATAGACTCAAGAAAGGAAAAAGTGTACAAACTGACTCAGACCCAGTCTAGCTAATCTTGAGTTGATTCCAAATTACAGTCCAATCGTGTGAACCTGAAATGTTAGTAGATAAGGTAATTGTAGAGAAAAAAGAATGTTTGCTATCATCCAAATCATAAGCCATAGATCTGCAACAATCTCCCCCTTTTTGATGATGACAAACCTTTCAATTTGAATTTGCAAAAAGGATCATTTTCTCCTAATCTCCCCCTCACTAGAATAACACTTTAAAAAATAGGAGAGATAAAAATATTTTTATTGTTTTAATTTTTTTAAAAGAAAAAAAAGGATACAAATTCAACAGTACGTTCTTCCCCT
Source organism: Dendrobium nobile (assembly GCA_022539455.1). Classification (NCBI taxonomy): domain Eukaryota; kingdom Viridiplantae; phylum Streptophyta; class Magnoliopsida; order Asparagales; family Orchidaceae; genus Dendrobium; species Dendrobium nobile. Next base: position 14,197,737 of record CM039725.1, read on the forward strand.
TTGAAATTATCAAAAAGAGAGGAGGCACAAATAAAAAACAAAACGAACAAAAGACAAAAACATTCCCTGATCTAGTAAAAAAACAAATATTTTTAAAATGAGAAAGTTACCTCTTGATTTTAATCAAAAACTTAGTAGAATTGGATTGACAACGCATAGCACAGAAAAGGTTAGAAATTCATAATTTGATAATCCAAACTCTAGTTCTTTTTAAAAGGCTAAAAAACTTTTTAATTCAATATCTAAATCATGAAATAAATTAGAGATAGAAACAATCATTTTTAAAAACTCCTTTCATAAAACATATCTAATAGAAGATTAATGCACGAATTATTGAATTAGGAATCAAGATTTAAAAATCAAGTATCAAAAATATCAATAGTTTTCTTAAGCTTTGAATAAAACAGAAAGAGTAAGAATACTCTTAGTGGGCACATTTTATGCCTCTTGTCAAGTTTTTGACGCACTTTGCGCATCTTTTTCTTTTGATACACTTTGTGTATCTTTCTCAATTTGGCGTCATTGCGCATCTTTTGATTTGGCATCATTGGCCACTTTTTTTTTTAATTTGGCGTCATTTGCCATTTTTTTTAATATGCCACCTTTCTGAAATTTTAAAAATAAAAGTAAACCCATTCTATTGACACAACGAACTACTTGATTAGGAAAATTATGAGGTAGATTCAACAATCTTGCAAAAGATTTCTATGCAAAAGATAAAATATAGGGAGATGAAAAAAGTTCAGTTTCAAAATCTAATTTAAATATGATGAAGATTTTAAACCAAAAGTAGAATAACCTCTTAAAGAAAATAGAGATTGAGAGTCAAAATCATGAGTTTCCTTCCTTTAACTATTTTTAGAGAAGTCAAGCACAATTTTCATAAGAATTCAAGAAAAAATAAGAGGTAGGTTTTTTATTTTTAGAAAGATGATGTGTGTGTTGATCAGAGAAAAGACACATAAAAATTTAACAAAAAAAGAAAAATAGAATAAAAAAACTAAAAATCACAAAAACAAAAGGACAAACAAATCATGTAAACATAAAAACAAACAAAGGTTTAAGCACCATCTTTCTCCTGGTCCGATGCTTCAGAGACCAGGCCTGCCCAAGAGATTCTTTTCCTTTCATTATTTTCCCAGTTTAAAATTTGCTTTGCTTTACCCTTTTCTTTCGCAGGAAGAATTTTTAAATTAGGTCACTGATTTTTTATATGTCCAAGCTTCCTACATTAAAAGCAAATAACGTCAGAAGAAATATTAACATCCTTACAATTTTTACCTTTCTTCCATTTTTGTTGATGCTTAGGCTTTGAGGAGCTTTTTAATTTGCCTGTCAAGTCATTGCTTTTGTCACCAACTAAGCTATCTTTTTCCGTATCTTCAGCTTTTAGAACAATCGTTTCACCTGCATCCAAAAGTCTTTGACCCAAACTTTGCTCGTAGGCAATGAGTGAGCCAAATAAATTATCAATAGAATAATCATTCAAATTTTTTGATTCACAAATAGCAACAATTTTAGCATCAAACTTATCCAGTAGACAACGAAGAATTTTTTTAACTTTTTTAAAAATTGAAAATTCTTTTCCTAAAGCATGCAATGATGTCACAATTTGAATAAACCTAGTATACATGTCTAAGATCGTCTCATAAGGTTTCATAGAAAATAGTTCAAAATCATGCATTAACATATTCAACTTGGATTGCTTGATTTCACCAGTGCCTTCGTATATGGTCTGTAGTTTATCCCAAACTTCCTTACGAGTAGTGCACGTGGATACTAACATAAAATCTTCAGAATCTAATGCACAAAAAAAAAAAAACAGTTTAAAGATTTTGCATTTAATTAAGCATTGAGTTGTTCTTCCTTGTTCCATTGATTAAAAGGAATATCAATTTCAACTCCATTAATAATACGTGACGGTGATGAATAACCAGTTAAAATCATATGCCACATGCGAAAAGCAATCGATTGCAAAAATATAAACATGCGAGTTTTCCAAAAATCAAAAGTAATATTTTCAAACAAAGGTGGTATGGTGATCGAATAACCTTCCATAATATTATGATTTGAAAAATTAGCCATGGATCAAAATTCAAAAACTTTTAAAAACTAAATTTTATGAATACTGCTCTGATACCACTTGAAAGTACTCAGATGACACTAGAAAGTGCTCTGATACCAATTGAAAGTTCGTTAGGGATGTTAGGCCCTTACAAACTGGCCCAAGGCTAAAAAGAGAGAGATGAATTGGTTGTTAAAGATCTTTTAAAATAAAACTACAAACCAAAATCACCACGAAGAAATCAACGATGCACAAATTAAATGCGGAAGTAATAAAGGAAAGAACACACCAGATTTATAGTGGTTCGGTCAAACTTTGACCTACGTCCACTCCTTGGAGGCACCCTCCAAGTATTGTACTAAACTAAGTGTATCTCCTTTAGCCCCCACAGCTAGGCAGAGAAGCCCTTACAAAATAACTTCCACCTTCCCCGGTGCGGCGAAGTCGCCGGGTCCTTTAACACCAAAGAGATCTTCTTCTTTGGTGAACTTCCCTCGAGACAAGCCTTGAATTCGACGGTATTCAGGTGCGAGCTTGCCAGAGTAATCGTGTGGAACTCCCTCCACACTCCCTTGAGTCCCCCCTCACAGGATCTTCTCCCTCTCTTAAACTCCACCCTTTCCTCACTCCCTTTCAAGCTCTCGCTTCAAGTTTCCCCCAAAAGAACGAAGCTACAATGGCTGCCAAAGACACTTAAAACGTATCATGTCATAACTTAAATAGAAGATCTCAAAACGAGGTCATTAATATAAGTTGCCGACATTATCGTCTAGGCCGATAGGTATATCATCCTGACCAATTAGTTTAAATATGAGGAAAATCGTCCTGAACATAGCCCTGTAATGAAGACGGACGATGTCCAATCGGCCCGGACAATCTTGCGATCGGCCCGGCCGATATGATCATGCAAATCACCATTAATTTCTTTCCTTAATTGCCAGATTTATTTAAGAAAAATTACTCTGGATTGGGCCAATCCATCGGGATGATGTCCAAAAATATGTATTTCCTAAATAGATCTGGTGGAAGATTCTTTCTGAATTGAGACTATCGTCCTGGCCGATTCAAAATCATCCAGGATGAAGTGTTTTGCATAATAACGACTACTTTAATGAGGATGCCCTAATTAGGGTTTCTGCTTTTTAACCGATCATCCAGGATGATATAAAATCGTCTCGGACGATGTTACCAAAAATAGTAAACTCTAGGGAACAGTCAGAAAATCTTCTAAGTTACAAAACATCAGGAGCCACACCAAATACAATAGACTCAAGAAAGGAAAAAGTGTACAAACTGACTCAAACCTAGTTTACCCAATCTTGAGTTGATTCCAAATTGCAGTCCGATCGTGTGAACTTGAAATGTCAGTAGATAAGACAGTTGTAGAGAAAAAAGAATATTTGCTATCATCAAAATCATAAGCCATAGATCCGCAACAACGACTGGAGAAGAATACTCGGATCCTTGCTTGGAGCAACCATTGTGAATCCGCTCATAAACTCCCCCTTACAAGATCCTCTCTCTCTCTCTCTCCCTTACTCTACCTCTCCTCTTGGCTCTCTTAGGTTAGGATAGCATCAAAAGATCTCTCTTGAGAAAAATAAGAATTTTTTTAAACAAGGGCTCCAAATTAGCCCTAATTAGCAACTAATTGTCAAATATCGTTCATGATAATCGATTGATCATCCTGTATTATCAGTTCAAATTAAGCTCAATCAGTCATGATGATTTGGAAGAATCTAGATGATTAGAATGTTACTTTATTCAGATTGTCCAAGATGATAGGATATCATTCTGTAAGATTATTACAAGTCATCGAATATAATCCAGACCATCGCCTTAGATGGATGTCTGGATATTAGAAAAATAACTAGATCGTCTAGGACGATCTCACGATCATCTGGGCCGATTAGTACAAAATGACAAATATCATCCAGAACATCGCCTTGAATAGATATCTAGATGATGCAAAAGAACTTGATCATCAAGGCTAATTTAACGATCATCCTAGATGATTAGTTCAATATAGTAAATATTATCCAGAGCAGTGCCTTGAATGGAACCAGGCTGATGTTTGATCATCTGGGAAAAACTAAGGTTTATTAACTGATCAACCCGAATGATCCTGCAATTATCCAGGATGATATGGTCGAGCAATCAAGCCTTAATTTCTTTTCTTAATTGCAAGATTAATTTATGTATAATTATGTTATATCGTCCAAAAATAAAAGATACCTAAATATATATAGAAGCTGATTCTTTCTGATTTGAGTCTATTGTCCTGAACGATGAGAATATCATACAGGATGATGCACTTAATTGTGGATGCCTTAACCAGGATACCCTAATTAGGGTTTTTATTTTTTTTAATCGTCCAGGATGATGTTTAGAATATCTCAGATGATGTGAACAAAAATAGAAAACTCTAAAACAATCAAAAATTTTCCCCCAAGTGTGTGTGCAAGGTTACTTAGCATCAAGATCCAAAACGTTTACAATTGACTCAAAAAAGGGTAAAAGACACATGACGTACATTACAAGCTAACTCAGTCCTAATCTACCCAATTTTGAGCTGGCTCGATTTACAATTTAAACTTGTGGACCTAAAATGTTAGTCGGCAAGGCACTCGTAGAAAAACAGAAATGTTTGCTATCATCAAAATCATATTCCCTGAAATCAAATTCGCAAAAATCTCCCCCTTTTTGATAATGGAAAACACAAAAACAATTAAACTAGTTCAATAGAAACTAAGGGACGAAAATAGTACAACTAATCAACATAAAAAAAAAACAAACACAATACAACATAAATTAGATAATATAAACACATGACAACTACTCCCCCTTTTGACATCACAAAAAGGAAGAGGAAAAAACTAGAAAAGAAAATAGAATAGAAGATGAAAAAGAAGAACAAAAGCAAAGAGAGTTTTTTTAACTAATCAAAGTACGAAAATGATAAATTTTCTATGGGATTGAATTTAAAAAAAAAATAAGAACAATGAGTTAACATCGTCAAAAATAGAAAAATGGTAGAATAGTCGATCTAGTTAGCCCTTACTCAGACTTCTCTCAGGGTCGAATCGTCTTTTGAAAACAAAAGACCTAACTTAGATAAATTAGTTGGATAAAAAAAGAGATTCGTTCAAACTTTGTTTCAGAAAAACTATATTATAGAATAATATACCAAAGTAATTTGTCACAATTGTGAAATTCAAAATCAAGCCTTTGAAAATATCAACTGACACATGAATTCTTCTAAGATTTAAGGGTTTGAAAGAGAAGAAAGCTTTCTTTTGGTGTGCTGATTTTATGCCTCCTGTCAATTGATTGGCACACTGGGCATCTTTTGATTTTTGATACACTTTGTGTATCTTTCAATTTTTTGGCAGTCATTGCGCATCTTCTCATTTTTCTTTTCTTTTTTGGGCTCATTTTATGCCCATGACATTTCTGCAAGCAAGATCCCTTTCGAAACTCTTAAATACTCTTAGTTGCGAGTATATCTTCCAAATATTAGGAGAAGAAAAACTCATTATCTAATATAGGGAAGAACAAACCACAAAACATAATCAAATTCATATGATAAATGCAACAACAAGATTTCAAAGAATTTGAAAGTAATATAAATACTTTGAATATTATAAATATAAGATAGATTACTATAGCTAGATAAAAAAGATCTCAATCGCAAACTCCAGTAGTTAAGTTGAGATATACTTTTATTTAGAAAATAAAATTACACCACTAAAGGAGGTTAGAGGAAGGGAAATAATCAACGATGTTTCTCCCTTTAATTGATTTAGAGATGTAAAATATTGACTATTAAATTAAAAAAAAAGGGCATAAAATATCATTTCAATAGTGATAACAAAGAATAGAAGAAAAACTAAAATAACTGAAATAAAACACAAAGAATAAAAGCAAGTAAAAAGTGAAACAACCAAAAGTGAAACAAACAAATGGAAAAAAAAACAACAACAAACAACAAAATATAAAATTCATAAATCAATAAACATCAAATTTAAGCATTTATTTTAATCACACCCAATTTGGTCCTTAAGATGCTGAATGTATCAAAAGCCAGTAGTTTAGTAAAGATGTCAGCCAATTCATTCTCAGTTGTTACATGGTGTAACTCAATATCTCCTTTGGTCACATAGTCTCTAATAAAGTGATTCCTTATGTCAATGTGTTTGGTCATTGAATGTTGGATAGGATTCTTAGAGATGCAGATGGCACTAGTGTTGTCACAAAGGATTAAAATTGTGTTTATAGGTAATCGTAAATCTAGAATTTATTGCTTCAACCAAAGGACTTGGGCCACACAACTCCCTAAGGTAATGTACTCAGCTTCAGCAATAGAAAGTGCAACAGAGTTTTGTTTTCTACTAGACCAACAAACTAAAGACTATCCTATGAATTGGTAAGTCCCAGAAGTGCTTTTTCTATCCACCCTATATCATGCAATATCAAAATCAGAATATCCAATAATCTCAAAAGAAGTGTTATGCCTAAGATACCATATTCCTAAGTTTTGGTCCCCAAAAAATATTTAAGAATTCTCTTAACTACAATCAGATGGAATTCTTTAGGATCAGCTTGATCTAGCATAAAGATAAACACTAAATATTATATCAGGTGGGCTAGCAGTAAAGTAAAGTAAAGATCCAATCATCCATCTATACTTCTTTTGATTGATAAATTTTCCATTTGAGTCCTTATCTAACTAAGCATTGGAGATCATGGGAGTTTTTTTTGGCTTGATTTTATCTATTTCATATTTCTTCAAGATGTCCTTTATGTACTTTGATTGATTTAGAAAGGTCCTATCATCTAATTGTCTTATGCTAAATCCCAAAACATAGGACAAATCTCCAAACATACTCAACTCAAACTCCTTACTCATTATTTTAGAATAATCATCACATAGATTTTTATCAGAAGATCGAAAAAGTATATCATCAATATAGATCTGAATAACGAGTAACTTATCCCCTACTTTGCTCAGAAAAAAGGTGGTGTCTACGCTCCCCTTAACAAACTCCCTCTTTAGTAAAAATATGCTAAGCCTCTCATACAAAGCTCTTGGTACCTGTTTTAATTCATATAAGGCTATTTTTAATTTGAAAACATGATTTAGAAATTGGGAACTCTCAAAACCTGGGGTTGCTCTACAAACACATCCTCTTTTATCACCCCATTTAAAAAGGCACTCTTAATGTCCATTTGGTAAAGCTTAAATCCCTTATAAAAGGCAAAGGCTAGTAGTACTCTAATGGCTTCAAAGCAATCTACATGAGCAAAGGTTTCCTCAAAATTAATCCCTTCTATTTGGTTGTACCCCTTAGCCACGAATCTCGCCTTATTTCTAATTACAAAACCAGAATCATTCATTCTATTATTAAAGACCCATTTGGTTCCATCCACACTTTGTCCCATTGATCTTTCTACAAGCTCCCAAACATCATTCCTAACAAATTGGTTTAATTCCTCTAACATGGCTAAGATACAAAACTCATCAGACAAGGCTTGATTAATGTTGGTGGGTTCAATCATTGAGATAAAGGAAGAGTGGTTCACTTTCTTCCTAAGTACATGCCTAGTTCTAACACCTTTAGAAGGGTCTCCTAAGATCAGTTCTTTAGGGTGACTCAAAAAATATCTCCAATCCCTAAGCAAAGTGTGTGTAGGTTCAACCCTTTCCTCTATATGTGCATTCTCTATTACTTGGGTAATCTCTCCTATCCCTTCAGTGTTTTTGGACTCTACCCTCTTCTCTACATTTTCAACTCCTTTATAAATCTCTTCAACACCATCTTCATCCTCAACTCTAAACTTTAGATTTATCAAACACTACATGAGTAGTCTCCTCCACCACCAATGTACTCTTATTAAACACCCTAAAGGATTTTCCAACACTTGAGTATCCTAAGAACAATCCATCAAATTTTGGGTCAAATTTTCCTTAGTGTGACTTCCCATTTTTAAGAATGAAAATCTTACAACCAAAGATATGGAGGTGGGAAAGGGTGGGTTCTACCCTTAAGGATCTCATAGTATGTCTTATAAAGTTTGGCTCTAATATTCACCCTATTCAACACATAATAAGCTATATTAATTGCTTCAGCCCAAAAGTATTTTAGAAGTGAATACTCAACAAGCATGGCTCTATCATCTTCTAGTAAGGTCCGATTCTTCCTTTCAACTACCCCATTCTATTGAGTGGTCCTAGGAGCTAAGAAGTTGTAGCTAATCCCCTTATCCTCACAAAAGTCTCCAAATCTCTCATTTTTAAACTCTCCCCATAGTCACTATGGATGGTCACGATCTCACAACTTAACTTTTTTTTAAATCCAAGTGAAGAAAGATCTAAACTCATCAAAAGACTCATTCTTATGCGATAGAAATTTAATCCAAGTAAACGTCGAGTAGTCATCGACAATCACATAACAATAAACTTTTCCCCCTAAGCTGGTAGTGCTAATGGGTCCAAACAAATCCATGTGAAGGACTTCTAAAGGTCCAGAGGTGCTAATGTCCTTAATGGAATGGAAAGAGGATTGAACTTGCTTCCCTAGTTGGCAAGCATCACACAGGTGGTCTTTGGTGAACTTAAGCTTGGGGACACCTCTAACTATGTCCTTTTGGGTCAATCTTATAAGGATTTTCATATTGGCATGACATAACCTCTTGTGCCAAAAGCAAGATTCATAGCCATAGTTTTTAAATAAAATGAAGAAACACATTCAATATTATTTAAATCAAGCATGTAAGTACTGTTGATCCGCTCTCCCTATAAAATAGTGTTGTTATTCAAGCTAAAAATGCATGTATTTGTCAAAAAATTTATGATGAAGCCCTTATCGCATAGCTGACTGATGCTTATCAAGTTATGTTTCAGTCCATCTGCAAGAAAAACATTTTCAATCAAAAAGTTCTTGGAGTTTCCGATTATACCTGCGCCTACCACTTTCATAGTGGTGTTGTCTCCAATAGTGACCATGCCTCCAACTCTAGCCACCAGCGAAATGAATTGGTTGGCATCTCCAGTCATATGTCATGAGCTTCTGGTATCTTGGTACCACATGCTCTCATGAGGCTTTTTGTGAGAGAAAGCCTACAAATAAATTAAACATTAGATTTAGAAACCCAAAAAGGTTTGGGTCCCTTCTTATGAAGAGAAGAATGTAATTCATATATATTATACTGTGAATCATGCAATTTGAGACTCCACACCCAATGTGTACTATGGTAAATAGTGCAAGTGAGAGAGATTTGCTCGATTATGCCCCATAAAAAACATCTAACACCAGGAAAAGGATTTACTAATATATTCAGGTTATAATGCCTCTTCCTAGGTTTTGGCTTTAGATCAAGTGTAGGTGTAGTCCTATTTTCCTCAAGTGTTTTCAAATGAGTTTTAAACCTCAAGTTAGCACTTTTTAAAACAACATTACCAACTCACAAATAGTGCTCCCTATGTTCAAATTCATCAACATATTGTTGACCTCATTTTTGTATGAGGTCACTTGGACTACTCTTGGCCCTAAATTAATTTAATTTCCAAATTAATTTAAATTCTAGGATCCTCCTAGAATTCTGACCTTAGGATCTATGCTAGGATTCTTCTAGAGCTTAGACCTCAGGAGCTACTCTAGATCCTAAACTCCTTCTAGACTCCAAGTTCTAGGAATTTCTTAGGCTCTAGGATCCTTCTAAATTCCTAACTTTAAGATATATTCAGACCTTAGGATCTACCTGGATTTTAGGTCAATCAAGCCAAATCCAAGGTCCAAAGGTTTTGTCCTAAAGGCCTTTTCCATTGAAATTTCAAACACTTTGAAACCTAGTTAAATGACCTCTGATTCAAAGTATGTCAGTTGCATACTGATGGGACATGTCTCTGGAGGCAACCCTCCAAATTTGAGCCCATTCTGAGGTCTCTAACCTCAGAAACTTAATTAAAATCCATAGGCTGTAAAACTTTTAAATATTTACAGCCTATGCCACTAGACCTGTCACTTTGGAGATTCTGACCTTAAAGCCTTCACCAAAGCCTCTAGTCACTTCTAGACCTTTAATCTTGATATGTTGAACTTTAAACTATATTTTTCTGGACCCACTTTGATCCCCAGTTGATCAGGGGTCAAAATGACCAAAATACCCCTATAGGGCTTAAATGGTGATTTCAAACCAAATGAACTCTGAATTGAATGCAACCACTTCCAACAAGTTTCAAATATCAAATCAAATCTGCTCGACCCAAACCCAGACCCTGGGTCAACCTAGGTTGACCAAAAAAGCCCTTAAGGGTCAAAACAGGCATTTTGATCAAATTGACCTCTCCAGACCTTGGGACCACCTCCAATGGTCTCCAAATATCATTTTAAACCTGTCTAGCCCAGATCCACACTTTGGGCCAACCTGGTTGACCCAGTCAACCCAATCGACCCAATGACCCCTAAGGGCTTAAATAGTCACTTTGATCATTTAAACCCTTTTGACCCTCAGATCACCTCTATTAAGCATCAAATATCAATATCAAACCCATTCAAGCTCTTCTGATCATATTCCATAATGGTTTGGATTTGATTGTACTCTTGACTCGTTTAGTTATTGACTTGGTCAACTAAGCTTAAACTTGACCCATTTGAGCCTATTCATTACATTCATTCAAAACCTTAATTTGACCCCTCAAATCCATTCCATTTGATGCATGGAATATTTTCAAATTCACTTTGAGTCAAACCTTAGCCTATTAGATCAAGTTAGCTTATATGCTTGGTCAAATACCTATGGCTTTGGTTGAACCTTCATATATCCTCAATCAATGCTTTCAAGACTTAGTCCAAGTAGCACTCAACACTCTCATATGCCACCTTGGCAGCCAAGTTGACTGTTGACCAGTCAAACTAGTCAACAAGGCATTAAAACCTCTTTAAGTGGTTAGATCATCCCATAGGGGCAAATCCACTCCATTCAAAATCCTTCCAGCAAATCAAGACATCTCCACATGCCAACTCACAAGCCCATGTGGCATATTGACCAGTCAAACTGTCAAATCAAGGTTTGGGAGTGGTCAAAGATGGTCAAAACCCATCTTTAGTTAATCCTCTCCATCCCTAAACCATTCCAGCCACCTTAATCAATTTCTAGAACCTTCCTAGATGCACTTCCAACCTTTGGATTGAAATCAAATGGCCCTCATTGCTCTTATGCTCAAATGGGGACCAAAACCACTTTCCCCTGGCTTGTACGTTTGGTCCTTTGATTCTCCTGATCCTAACTACTCCAGGGACAGGTGTCTTGATCTTAGCAACACTCTAAGTCAATCAGGGCCATTCAAACCAGCTGGGATCATTTGAATAGGGCAAAACCTCCTTTGGAGCCCTCATTCTAACATCTCCTATCTCTCTCTATCCCGGCCATCCCAGACCTCAAAAAACATTTCGTTTGAGCTCCCCAGGAATCCCTCTTCATTTCCCCACGTCAAAACCCGGCGGTTGGAGGCTGCCGCCGGCGAGCTTCCCGGCGAACCTAGTTCAAATCCGTCCAAGAAGCTATAACGTTCGATCCAGGCATTTTCACCTCAAAGGTTCTTCTAGTGGACTAAACTTGGACAGACTACAAGTTCAGAGAGCTCGAGTTCATCCAAATCCATTGATTATAAGAGTTATAAACTGAAACCCTAGATATAGGAACACTAGATTAAATAGCATCCTTTAAAGCGCATTTCAAGTTTAAAAAACACATCCCCATTATTTCTGTTCATCTAGGGCATTTGGATTTAAAATATTAAGTGATTTGGTTAACCGGGTCAGGAGAACGAGCCAAAAAATGAGTCTCGGGTCATCCCGTTATCATGGCTCAGGGGAACGTTTTCTGAGCCGTTGATCGGCTGATCAACGGTTGTGATTGCGTGATCCCTCAGACGTTCGACCATGTATTTCATTTTGGCGCTCGCTTAACGGTCCGACGTCATCTGGACCCTTCATTCCAAACCGCGGGATGAAATCCAGTCCTTCTGATCTCGTCCCGTTGAGATCGAATGAGGGTTTCGATCTCGGCCGTCCGATCAAACCCGCGGAAGATCCAACGGTGGGAACCCACGGCTGACGTGGTTAAGTGGAAACTGCGTGGCAATGATTGCCCGCCGCCACGCATTTTCGTCCCCGCCAATGAGAAGTCGCCGCGTGGCCACTCAGCCGCCGAATTTGATTTAAAATTAATTTAATTTCTTAAAAAAAAAATAGTTTAATTAACATAACTTCAAAAAAAAAAAATTTAAAAATCGAATACTTATCTAATAATTGAGTATAATATATCAAACTGCTCAGTTTCTCAAGGCCTTTAATTTAAAAATAAAATTGATTTAAAATATTCTATATATTTTAAATAATTTTAAATATTAAATATTTGGTTATTTTAATTATTATTTAATTAAAATAAAACCAAATATTCAAAAATTTTATTTTCAAATTATTTTAGATAATCAGAAGATCTCTCAAAGATATTTTTAAAATATTTTGATATTATATATATATTATATATATATATAATATATATATATATATATATATATATATATATATATATATATATATATATATATATTAAAGTTTATTTTAAATTTATATCTATTTAAATCTTTAAATTTTGAAAGATCTCCCTTAAGATTTTAAACATGGATTGAGCTCGAATGAATAGCTTTGATGGGGATGATTGATGGATAATTACCTTAATTATTCACTAATTAAATGGTTGATTATTGAAGTTTATTTTGTCTCTTGCATGTGTAGGGAACACAGACTTGCACCTAGTCTTAGGGCTCTCCTAGATCTAGGATTTGATTGTGAATGTGATGCTTTCATCTATGTACGTTAGTCTAAGGGTTAGAGAGATCAATTGATTTAAACCTAGCAAACCTAATGACATTAAGGACAACAATTAAGGACTTATGTGTAGAGAACTTAGAGAAATTATAACAATTAGGATACACATCATTTTAACTTGAAACTTTAAACACTTGAACTTAGTGACATGTAGAGCCACTAGAAAAATTTTCACTGGTTTTAGGAGTCATTAATCTCCCCAATTGATTTTCCTAAGTTTAAGCCTTAATTAAGCCATTAAAACTTCCAAAAAATGTAATAAATCAATTTTAAATCCAAAAAACATAAAAAAGAACTCTAACTGACCAGATTTGAACCCTTAACCAGTGAAAATCAAAAGCCCCTTGATTTGATAGCAATTATGTAATTAATTTTAATTTTAATTGAAAACTCATATTTAATTAAAATAATTAATTAGTAATAATTAAAAAAAATTCCAAAAGTGTCCCAAACACTTGGGAATCTTTCTTTAGGTCATTCTTGACCTTTGGAACTGATTTCAAGGAGTTGGGATCTCATTTGGAGCAAAATCCCAAAAGGCCCTTTAATTAAGTGATTTTAAAAATTCATTAAATACCTAAAACTTCAAATATTCATAACTAATTCAAGAAAAATCCAAATTGAATAAACTCACTTGCATTTAACTCATAATAATGCCTAATATTTATGAAAAATATAAAATTCCAGAAATCTATAATATTTCAAAAAATCAACAAATTGGTCAAACCGTAGTTCAAATCTAGTTCAAAACTTCAAACCTTCGTAATAAAATGTAAAAAAATCAGATTTCAACGTACTTACCTTTTAACTGATTGTAATAAGGTCTAGTATTTTAATAAAATATAAACATTCCAGAAGTTGAGCTTAATTAAAAAGTCATTTTTTTAACCCTTTAATTAAGTGATTAAAATATTCATAAAAATTCATAAAAACTCAAATTTGCTTTAAAACTCCAGAAAATGTTAGCTTAATGCTTAAACCATTCAACAAACCTTTTAAAACACAAAAACCATGCTAAGATGAAGTTTATTGGCTGGACTACTCCGGGCTGCGGGGCTAAGTATCCTAAGGAGGCTGGTTCCTCGAGCCTGATGGCACAACGCCACGAATGGATTCTAAGGGGTGTTAAACCTTAAAATAGATTAATCATTAATTATTTAACCTTTTAAAATATTTAATTCAACTACATTAATTTGGTTTATCAGCTGGACTACTCCGGGCTGCGGGGCTAAATGTCCTAAGGAGGCTGGTTCCTCGAGCCTGGTGGCACAATGCCACGAATCAATTAATGGCAAACTTAAATTAATCAACTTTAAAAATCAGCAATCAAACACTCTTTTTTTAATAAAATACATTAACTTTCCAACCTTTAAAATCAACAATCAAACCTTAAGCATTTTCAATCAAATATCCCATTCAGGGCATATCAAAACCGCACGACCTACCTCACACACTTTAGATGGTTTGCTAGGACAACCAACTCTAGTTCTAGACTAGGCCGGTGTTTACTTTTCCGCTGTGTGTCGGGTTTTCGAGTTTTCACTGCATGCTGTTTGCTATTTTAGAATTGATTGATTGTTTGTTTATTTACTGCGCTCTGTTGAGCATTTAAATTTCAAATATATCAACTGCCTGAGATCAAATATTAACTGCTTGAGATCAAATGTTAACTGCTTGGGAATATATACAACTGTTGATTATTAGGATAACCTTACAGGATCGAGTCTAGATTTTTCAATTTTTATTAATGTAAATTTCATTTGATATGGTTGTAATTTATTTGAAATGATTTGAGATTTGGATACTTAATCCAATTTGAATTCCAAAGAGGTGAAGACATCCCTAAAGGGGAGAGTCTTCTTCCATTTGAAAGTCAAATTAGGATACTTTGCAAATATCCAAAGAGGAAAGATAACACCCCGTTCAAGGGGGAGTTTCTTTCCATTTGGATATCTAAAACTGACGAATCAAGATGTTCGTGAGAAGATGAAGGATTGGACGACGAGAAGAATCCCAAATCTCAAAGTCATTTAATTTAGGATTAGAAATCAGGGTTGTTGTCAGTGGTGCCCGGCCACTTTAATTTTCAGCAAAATTCTGTGATGTAATAATAAGGGCACTTGCCTATGGACTTTCAATTTGAATAATTACTTTAGTTGATTTTTTTAATTGATTGCGCATTAGAACTGTATGCTTTTCTAGTCTTTTTACCTGCAGGTCGATTTTGATTTGACCTGGAGTTTGATCGTAGGCTCTTAAGGACTTAATAAAAATTTTTCTACTTAAATCAAATTAAAAACTTTAAGCTCACATAGAAACTCTAACATTTTAAGAAATAATCACGGAACCGCAGGGAGTTTTCATTTCATAGCATTCATTCAAATTCAATCTTTTAATCGAGTCGATTAGCATGCATCATATTAGCAACTAATTTAAAAACCTTTAAACCCTTAATTGCATTTGCTTAAGCATCAAACCCAACATAAGTTTAAGGGACCATTTAGGATCCGCCCTAGATGTCGGTCTCGTTCTCAAATACCTTTCTTAAATAACGTCCCGACCACTCTACATAAATTGACCGGACTCATAATTTTAAATCGTTTAGGTGGTTTAGTTGGCTCCCCAATCCAAGCTGGGGTAAGACCAGATTCACATTGCACTAGCTAGGTTCGGGTCACTTTTTCAGTACCCAATTTAGACTTAGGTTCTGAGGCAAGCTCGGGCTATAAGACCTCAACCTCCGGGAATCGAATCCCAAATTTCTAATAAAATTGATCACTTAAACATTAAATCACTTTCAATCAAATTTAAGCCCAACATTTAGGATAGGCTGGAGTGTTTCTGAAGTGATTCATAATCTCAAAACACTCCCTACTCCTCTCCCTTTGACTCTGAAAATAAGTGTTCAGACTTGATCCAATCCCATTTGAAAATTCCTACCATTTCTTCCCTTTGATATCAAGTCTTGAAAATCTTAAATAAAATTTCTACCGCTATTTTAATCGAGAGTTTTCGTAGGAAATTCCGATTTTCAATGATGTAATTAACTACGAGGGCTTGCGCTCGTAGGAGATTTAGAAACCTAGAATTGATTTTCAAAACCAATTTTTTTAAAAACACTAGTTAATTCTCTTTGGGAAATTTAAATTCAACAATCATTTTCATCATTTTCAAACGATCAATAGTGATTGATAATTTCTTTCCTCAGATTGATATATCAATTACTATCATGATTTTAATTATGAAAGTAATGATCTTTTATCCAAATTAGCGTAGTCAAATAATTGATTAAATTCCATTTTGATCCTCCGGGGTCAAATGTGATTCTCCCTTTGAGTTTGACTATGATAATCCGGATAAATTTGAGATTATGAAATTTGAACCAATTAGGGAACGATATGATCATCTCCCGAGGTGATATAGTGTTCATAATGACGCGTTCAATTTTAAAATTCAAAATTAAAAATATTCCCAAAGAAAATTAACATATTTTCAAAACAATATATATATTTAAAAATATATTTTTTTAATCAAAACAAAAAAAAATGGTGACTCCGCTGGGGAAAATCTCTCTCTCCATCTTTAATAGCGGTTTGAATTTTATTGAATTGGTAGTCTTAACTACCTTTCTCTCCGTTGGTCCCTCTACCCATTTCTCCCTTGGGTGAGTGTGACCAACTCAATTAAGGCATGTGAAACGAGAGGTGAGTGTAGGAAACCTCCCTTTAAGTCGGGCTTTGACATTTTGCCTCTAACTTGATTGGTAGAGCGAAAGAGTCAAGCCAAAATCTTTCTGTATATGTTGCAAACTCGCGTGCGAATAAATATTTAGCATGCTAAGTTTCACAATTTACAGAAAATACTTCAACTTCAAAATCATAGATTTCAATCCTTTAAGCAAAATTCAATCACTTTCAAATCTCAATCAATCTATACATTCTATCATTACATATGAAATTATAACTCCTATAATTTGATATGTGTGATAGAATACAAACTTCAAGTTCAAATTTGATTCTAGAGTTTGAGTCTTTTTGGCAAAGTCAAGCTTTGACATTTCACTCTCGAAAAGTTTGTCGAGGTGAAAGAGTTGGGTTGACTTTTAAGAATCTCCCCCTCTCCAAATTTTTGTTAACCTTTATGTTGAACTCGAGTTCAATATATTGAGTTTCTAAATAAAGAGGGATGATACCAGATTTTCAAGATTTCAAATTCTTTCTAGGATCGTCTAACTTCAACCTTCGTTGCCATATGTTTTATACAATACCCTTTGTAGTTTAACATAGGCAACACAAATTCAAACCCTTGATCAAACTCAGATTTTGACATTTCACTCTAAGCTAGTCAGTGCAGTGAAAGAGTCAAGTCCAGGCTTCTTGATTTTCTCTTAATTTTTGTTAACCATTTTGTTGAAAATAAAAAAAAAATCAACATTTTGAGTTTCAAAAACTGAAGGAAAATCATTCAAACCAATTTCAATCGTCAGTGCTATGTGTCTTCTATAACATTTTGTTGCAGTTGAACACATGCAATATAATTCTAAAGTTCTTAAGTCAATTTTAGGCTTTGACATTTCATCCCAAGTCGATTGGTGAAATAAAAGAGTCAAGATCAACTCGTCAATTTTATGAACCACCGTGTTTGGTGTGAACTAAACACGATTGAGTTATAAAATTTTGAATAAAATCAATCAAACTTAAAATTTAAATTCAGTTTCGAAAACACTAATTCAAATCATTTTCTTAATTCCAGGAAATTGAACACTCAAATGGCTGGGAAACTCATCTTCTCGCTGAATAGAGATGTGCCTGTAGAAGAAATTCTCAATGGCAATTTAATTCAGTATGAGATGGAATTTCAGAACCTCAAGATTTCAGTTAATGGAGAAAGAATCTTAGATCTGTCTGCCGACACTCAAAAGGATGTCCCTTTTGTAGAGATTAGTTTAGGGTCAGGAGTTGACTCCCCCATCTCTAGGATGGAGGTCGTTGTCACCCCTATACCCACTGTACTCTCTACTCAGGAGGATCAAAATCAGAAGTCAATAATGACAAAAGAGCTACCATCTCAGTCTGAGATAGGGTCAAATTCTAACACTCCTTTCATCGGCAAGAACCAAATGAAGAATTACCTTCGAAGAGCCAGAAAAAGGAATCTTAAGGCTAGAATGATCGTTGAATCGGAAGCCTTAGAGAGGACCGACTTCGAGGCTAATTAAGAGTTTGTTGCTCCTTCTACGTACCCTCTCCTTCCATAAAGGAGGGAGGTTGTAGAGATGAGAGCACGATCTTCAATCCACCTGCTTGATTACTACACAGAAAGACTCAAGAAAGAAAGGATTGAGCGATCACCAGCATTAGGCTATAGGCCCCCAACTGAAGGTTTTGATCCATCCACTCCAGGAGGAGTAGAAACCACTCAGGGTGCCACTCACTTAACTACCAGTCTAGTGGTAATTTGAGAGGGGAGATAATCTAAGATTGTATCAGATAGTGATACCGTCGAAATTTAAATTTTAACAGGGTCCTATCATGATTAATCTTTTGATTACAATCATGTCGTGCTTTTTAGGGACGTTGCAGACCCTATAATAGCCTTTCCCTTCAAAGAGATTGTAGGAATTCAATTCTATGTTGACAAGGGTCTTGCCACATATACTTGCAACCATTAAGGAAAGCTTTCAATTTCTCAAGCGTATTAGATCTAGATTGTCAAGACAAGTTGATTCCTCTTTTTAATGAAAATTGACCTCTACCTTAAGTCTTAAGCTGGAGAGAGTTGTAGTTGACTCCATCAAATGTTAGAATACCCCTCCCTCCCACCGCTCTCGTGGGTTGAATTAACTTTTGAGTTAAAATTTATATCAAGATTAAGTTGACCTTAGAAATGAAAATTTTCTCAATCTTCTAGCAATCTTCTATCTTAATAGGTTATTCTCGCATGTCTAAAATCTGTTCAATGATTTTCAAAAGTCAAGTTGATACTCTTTTCAAAAAGTTTGAGTGTGCTTTGAGGATTATTCTTCCTAGTATAAGGGAATGAATTTTCTTCTCTAATACTTGAGATATAATCCCAACATTCAAAATAAAAAGATTAATTAATTTAAGGTATTTGAAGAAGGTGGAGCCTCTTCTCGAATTCAATTAAAATCAAAAGATGCACGAATGCGCCAAAAATCAAGAAGTGCACGAAGTGTACCAAAAGTCAAAATATACGCAGACTGCGTCACCAGAAAAGAAAAAGAAGAAGAGTAAGATGGCTTTCTTCCTCTAAATCCTTGAATCTCAAAATAACTCGAACACCTTCAAGTACTTGACTTTGAAAATCCTGAATTTAGATTCTTCAACATGCATGAATTTTCTATTAGATAGAAGGACATGTGCAAGAAAATTGAAAATATCAAATTTCTCTCTTCAACTTAAACCTTTTTGAAGTTAATTTAAATTCAAAATTTATTTAAGGGAGACCCCAGTCCAGTTTCTACGAAACTTGGTCTGAGTCAACAAAATTGAAATCCTTCCAAATTGGTTGGAGTCAACACTACTTCTCACTGCACTTCTAAATTTGTTCCCACATGTCGTTCCGACAGGGTCCAAATAGTTAGAGGAGATTTCTTAATAGAAAGATCGAATCTTCTACTCCTGATAAAAATTAAATCATGTCCTTGAGAAAAATGTGTAAGTTTTTACGTGTAGGCATCTCTTCCTTTAAGGCCTTTTCAAAAAAATTACACTCTATACTGGGTCCAAGATCAACCCTACTAGAGGAGTATTTTGTAATGCTAGAAATTGCCGTTTAAAATCAATCCACGACTGAGCAGAGTGCCCGACTCCAATTTGAGGAGCTCAAGGCCTTGTAGAGCTTTATCTTTAAAGCTCAATAAAGCTCAGAATCGTACAAAGCCTGATTGGTTAAAGCTCGTGATAAGATAGAGCAACTTAGAACCTTCCAAGGAGGAGACTTGGTCCAGGTTCTTTGGATGCATATCTTAGCCTACCGAGAGATCGGTGGAGCCTGAGCCAACTCAAAACTTTCCTCTTGTCGTAGGGATGATCTTTGAGAAAATTTCAAACATTAATTGATCAACCCTGGAGAATGCCACCCGATATTTTTAAATGTTGGGGAGGCTCTTCAAGAAGTACCTTGCCAGATGTGTGTCAAATTCAGAGTCAATAAAAAGTCTTCGAGTTTCCTGGATTAAATAAATTTCTTGATTCAAAATCAAACATTAGAAACTCTCAAAATTCACTTTTAAAAATCAAATTCAAACACATTCAAAATTTAAAAATCAAATTAATTCAAATTTAAAACTTTCAAATCTCAAATTTCAAAATTTAAGCCTGATCATCTGTGTAGAGCAAGTTTCCTCTAAATACGATCAATTTAAGCCCGGTCCTCTGTGTAGAGCAAGTTTCCTCTACATATGATCAATTTGAGCCCGATCCTCTGTGTAGAGCAAGTTTCATCTACATACGATCAATTAAAACTCGATCCTCTGTGTGGAGCAAGTTTCCTCCACATATGATCATCTAGACCCGGTTCTTTGTGTAGAGCAAGTTTCCTTTCCACAAGACCGCCCGTTAGTGGTGGAGCATGCCCTCTGTGGCACCACCCTAGCATTTGAGTTAAACGATTAGTGGTGGAGCATGCCCTTCTTGGTGCCATCCTAATTCGTATCCGTTAGTGGAGGAGCATGCCCTCTATGCACCACCTTAACATTTGAGTTAAACGATTAGTGGTGGAGCGTGCCCTTCGTGGCGCCATCCTAATTCGTACCCGTTAGTGGTGGAGCATGCCCTTTGTGGCACCACCCTAGCATTTGAGTTAAACGATTAGTGGTGGAGCGTGCCCTTGGTGGCGCCATCCTAATTCGTATCCGTTAGTGGTGGAGCATGCCCTCTGTGGCACCACCCTAACATTTGAGTTAAACGATTAGTGGTGGAGCGTGCCCTTCGTGGCGCCATCCTAATTCGTACCCATTAGTGGTGGAGCATGCCCTCTGTGGCACCACCCTAACATTTGAGTTAAACGATTAGTGGTGGAGTGTGCCCTTCGTGGTGCCATCCTAATTCGTACCCGTTAGTGGTGGAGCATGCCCTCTGTGGCACCACCCTAGCATTTGAGTTAAACGATTAGTGGTGGAGCGTGCCCTTCGTGGCGTCATCCTAATTCGTATCTGTTAGTGGTGGAGCATGCCCTCTGTGGCACCACCCTAACATTTGAGTTAAACGATTAGTGGTGGAGCGTGCCCTTCGTGGCGCCATCCTAATTCGTACCCGTTAGTGGTGGAGCATGCCCTCTGTGGCACCACCCTAGCATTTGAGTTAAACGATTAGTGGTGGAGCGTGCCCTTCGTGGCGCCATCCTAATTCATATTCGTTAGTGGTGGAGCATGCCCTCTGTGGCACCACCCTAACATTTGAGTTAAACGATTAGTGGTGGAGCGTGCCCTTCGTGGCGCCATCCTAATTCGTACCTATTAGTGGTGAAGCATGCCCTCTATGGCACCACCCTAACATTTGAGTTAAACAATTAGTGGTGGAGCGTGCCCTTCGTGGCGCCATCCTAATTCGTATCCGTTAGTGGTGGAGCATGCCCTCTGTGGCACCAGCCTAGCATTTGAGTTAAAGGATTAGTGGTGGAGCGTGCCCTTCGTAGCGCCACCCTAATTTGTTTCCGCTAGTGGTGGAGCATGCCCTCTGTGGCACCACCCTGACATTTGACTTGAGGATTAGTGGTGGAGCGTGCCCTTCGTGGCGCCACTCTAATTTGTTTCCGCTAGTGGTGGAGCATGCCCTCTGTGGCACCACCCTGGCATTTGACTTGAGGATTAGTGGTGGAGCGTGCCTTTCGTGGCGCCATCCTAATTCGTACTCGCTAGTGGTGGAGTACGCCCTCTGTGGCACCACCCTGGTATTAATTCCAAATTTAATCCTCTAGGGTTAGGACTTCCCTTCCCTTAGAATCAATTTCAAAGTTAATCCTCTAGGGTCAAGACTTCCCTTCCCTTAGAATCGATTTCAAAGTTAATCCTCTAAGGTTAGGACTTCCTTTCCCTTAGAATTAATTTCAAACTCAATCCGTTAGGGTTGCACTTTCCATTCCCTTAGGATTAAAATTCCAGACTTGATCTTTAAGCTCAGTCAACGCCAATATGTGCAATAGAATTTCATTCTATTACACATATTGGGGGTCCATTTGTTGACCTCGTTTTGGTATGAGGTCACTTGGACTACTCTTGGCCCTAAATTAATTTAATTTCCAAATTAAATTAAATTCTAGGATCCTCCTAGAATCCTGACCTTAGGATCTATGCTAGGATTCTTTTAGAGCTTAGACCTCAGGAGCTACTCTAGATCCTAAACTCCTTCTAGACTCCAAGTTCTAGGAATTTCTTAGGCTCTAGGATCCTTCTAAATTCCTAACTTTAAGATATATTCAGACCTTAGGATCTACCTGGATCTTAGGCCAATCAAGCCAAATCCAAGGTCCAAAGGTTTTGTCCTAAAGGCCTTTTCCATTGAAATTTCAAACACTTTGAAACCCAGTTAAATGACCTCCGATTCAGAGTCTGTCAGTTGCATACTGATAGGACATGTCTCTGGAGGAAACCCTCCAAATTTGATCCCATTCTGAGGTCTCTAACCTCAGAAACTTAATTAAAATCCATAGGATGTAAAACTTTTAAATATTTACAGCCTATGTCGCTGGACCTGTCACTTTGGAGATTCTGACCTTAGAGCCTTCACCAAAGCCTCTAGTCACTTCTAGACCTTTAATCTTGATATATTGAACTTTAAATTGTATTTTTCTGGACCCACTTTGATCCCCAGTTGACTAGGGGTCAAAATGACCAAAATACCCCTATAGGGCTTAAATGGTGATTTCAAACCAAATGAACTCTGAATTGAATGCAACCACTTCCAGCAAGTTTCAAATATCAAATCGAATCTACTCGACCCAAACTTAGACCCTGGGTCAACCTAGTTGACCAAGTCAACCTAGGTTGACCAAACAAGCCCTTAAGGGTCAAAACAGGCATTTTGATCAAATTGACCTCTCCAGACCTTGGGACCACCTCCAATGGTCTCCAAATATCATTTTAAACCTGTCTAGCCCACATCCACACTTTGGGCCAACCTGGTTGACCCAGTCAACCCAATCGACCCAATGACCCCTTAAGGGCTTAAATAGTCACTTTGATCATTTAAACCCTTTTGACCCTCAGATCACCTCTAGCAAGCCTCAAATATCAATATCAAACCCATTCAAGCTCTTCTGATCATATTCCCCAATGGTTTGGATTTGATTGTACTCTTGACTCGTTTAGTTGTTGACTTGGTCATCTAAGCTTAAACTTGACCCATTTGAGCCTATTCATTATATTCATTCAAAACCTTAATTTGACCCCTCAAATCCATTCCATTTGATGCATGGAATATTTTCAAATTCACTTTGAGTCAAACCTTAGCCTATTAGATCAAGTTAGCTTATATGCTTGGTCAAATACCTATGGCTTTGGTTGAACCTTCATATATCCTCAATCAATGCTTTCAAGACTTAGTCCAAGTAGCACTCAACACTCTCATATGCCACCTTGGCAGCCAAGTTGACTGTTGACCAGTCAAACTAGTCAACAAGGTATTAAAACCTCTTGAAGTGGTTAGATCATCCCATAGGGGCAAATCAACTCCATTCAAAATCCGTCCAGCAAATCAAGACATCTCCACATGCCAACTCACAAGCCCATGTGGCATATTGACCAGTCAAACTGTCAAATCAAGGTTTGGGAGTGGTCAAAGATGGTCAAAACCCATCTTTAGTTAATCCTCTCCATCCCTAAACCATTCCAGCCACCTTAATCAATTTCTAGAACCTTCCTAGATGCACTTCCAGCCTTTGGATTGAAATCAAATGGCCCTCATTGCTCCTATGCTCAAATGGGGACCAAAACCACTTTCCACTTGGCTTGTACGTTTGGTCCTTTGATTCTCCTAATCCTAACTACTCCAGGGACAGGTGTCTTGATCTTAGCAACACTCTAAGTCAATCAGGGCCATTCAAACCAGCTGGGATCATTTGAATAGGGCAAAACCTCCTTTGGAGCCCTCATTCTAACATCTCCTGTCTCTCTCTATCCCGGCCATCCCAGAGCTCAAAAAACATTTTGTTTGAGCTCCCCAGGAATCCTTCTTCATTTCCCCACGTCAAAACCCGGCGGTTGGAAGCTGTCGCCGGCGAGCTTCCCGGCGAACCTAGTTCAAATCCGTCCAAGAAGCTATAGTGTTCGATCCAGGCATTTTCACCTCGAAGGTTCTTCTAGTGGACTACACTTGGACAGACTACAAGTTCAGAGAGCTCGAGTTCATCCAAATCCATTGATTATAAGAGGTATAAACTGAAACCCTAGATATAGGAACACTAGATTAAATAGCATCCTTTAAAGTGCATTTCAAGTTTTAAAAACACATCCCCATTATTTCTGTTCATCTAGGGCATCTGGATTTAAAATATTAAGTGATTTGGTTAACCGGGTCGGGAGAACGAGCCAAAAAACGAGTCTCGGGCCGTCCCGTTATCATGGCTCAGGGGTACGTTTTCTGAGCCGTTGATCGGCTGATCAACGGTTGTGATTGCGTGATCCCTCAGACGTTCGACCATGTACTTCATTTTGGCGCTCGCTTAACGGTCCGACGTCATCTGGACCCTTCATTCCAAACCGCGGGATGAAATCCAGGCCTTCTGATCTCGTCCCGTTGAGATCGAATGAGGGTTTCGATCTCGGCCGTCCGATCAAACCCGCGGAAGATCCAACGGTGGGAACCCACGGCTGACGTGGTTAAGTGGAAACCGCGTGGCAATGATTGCCCGCCGCCACGCATTTTCGTCCTCGCCAATGAGAAGTCGCCGCGTGGCCACTCAGCCGCCGAATTTGATTTAAAATTAATTTAATTTCTTTAAAAAAAATAGTTTAATTAACAGAACTTCAAAAAAAAATTTAAAAATCGAATACTTATCCAATAATTGAGTATAATATATTAAACTGCTCAGTTTCTCAAGGCCTTTAATTTAAAAATAAAATTGATTTAAAATATTCTATATATTTTAAATAATTTTAAATATTAAATATTTGGTTATTTTAATTATTATTTAATTAAAATAAATCCAAATATTCAAAAATTTTATTTTCAAATTATTTTAGATAATCAGAAGATCTCTCAAAGATATTTTAAAATATTTTGATAATATTTTTAATTATTTAGTTTTAGTTTTAAAATATATATATATATATATATATATATATATATATATATATATATATATATATATATATATATATATATATATATATATATTAAAGTTTATTTTAAATTTATATCTATTTAAATCTTTAAATTTTGAGAGATCTCCCTTAAGATTTTAAACATGGATTGAGCTCGAATGAATAGCTTTGATGGGGATGATTGATGGATAATTACCTTAATTATTCACTAATTAAATGGTTAATTATTCAAGTTTATTTTGTCTCTTGCATGTGTAGGGAACACACACTTGCACCTAGTCTTAGGGCTCTCCTAGATCTAGGATTTGATTGTGAATGTGATGCTTTCATCTATGTACGTTAGTCCAAGGGTTAGAGAGATCAATTGATTTAAACCTAGCTAACCTAATGACATTAAGGACTACAATTAAGGACTTATGTGTAGAGAACTTAGAGAAATTCTAACAATTAGGATACACATCATTTTATCTTGAAACTTTAAACACTTGAACTTAGTGACATGTAGAGCCACTAGAAAAATTTTCACTGGTTTTAGGAGTCATTAAGCTCCCCAATTGATTTTCCTAAGTTTAAGCCTTAATTAAGCCATTAAAACTTCCAGAAAATGTAATAAATCAATTTTAAATCCAAAAAACATGAACAAGACCTCTAACTGACCAGATTTGAACCCTTAACCAGTGAAAATCCAAAGCCCCTTGATTTGACAGCAATTCTGAAATTAATTTAATTTTAATTGAAAACTCATTTTTAATTAAAATAATTAATTAATAATATTTAAAAAAAATTCCAAAAGTGTCCCAAACACTTGGGAATCTTTCTTTAGGTAATTATTGACCTTTGGAACTGATTTCAAGGAGTTGGGATCTCATTTGGAGCAAAATCCCAAAAGGCCCTTTAATTAAGTGATTTAAAAAATTCATTAAATACCTAAAACTTCAAATATTCATAACTAATTCAAAAAAAATCCAAATTGAATAAACTCACTTGCATTTAACTCATAATAATGTCTAATATTTAAGAAAAATATTAAATTCTAGAAATATGTAATATTTCAAAAAATCAACAAATTGGTCAAACCGTAGTTCAAATCTAGTTCAAAACTTCAAACCTTCGTAATAAAATATAGAAAAATCAGATTTTAACGTACTTATCTTCTAACTGATCGTAATAAGGTCTAGTATTTTAATAAAATACAAACATTCTAGATTTTGAGCTTAATTAAAAAGTCATTTTTTAACCCTTTAATTAAGTGATTAGAATATTCATAAAAATTCATAAAAACTCAAATTTGCTTTAAAACTCCAGAAAATGTTAGCTTAATGCTTAAACCATTCAACAAACCTTTTAAAACACAACAACCATCCTAAAGATGAAGTTTATTGGCTGGACTACTCCGGGCTGCAGGGCTAAGTGTCCTAAGGAGGCTGGTTCCTCGAGCCTGGTGGAACAAACGCCACGAATGGATTCTAAGGGGTGTTAAACCTTAAAATAGATTAATCATTAATTATTTAACCTTTTAAAATCTTTAATTCAACTACATTAATTTGGTTTATCGGCTGGACTACTCCGGACTGCGGGGCTAAGTGTCCTAAGGAGGCTGGTTCCTCGAGCCTGGTGGCACAATGCCACGAATCAATTAATGGCAAACTTAAATTAATCAACTTTAAAAATCAGCAATCAAACACGCTTTTTTTAATAAAATACATTAACTTTCCAATCTTTAAAATCAATAATCAAACCTTAAGCATTTTCAATCAAATATCCCATTCAGGGCATATCAAAACCGCACGACCTACCTCAACACTTTAGATGGTTTACTAGGACAACCAACTCTAGTTCTAGACTAGGCCGGTGTTTACTTTTCTGTTGTGTGCTGAGTTTTTGAGTTTTCACTGCATGCTGTTTGCTAGTTTAGAATTGATTGATTGTTTGTTTATTTACTGCACTCTGTTGAGCATTTAAATTTCAAATATATCAACTGCATGAGATCAAATATTAACTGCTTGAGATCAAATGTTAACTGCTTGGAAATATATACAACTATTGATTATTAGGATAACCTTGCAGGATCGAGTCTAGATTTTTCAATTTTTATTAATGTAAATTTGATTTGATATGGTTGTAATTTATTTGAAATGATTTGAGATTTGGATACTTAATCCAATTTGAATTCCAAAGAGGTGAAGACATCCCTAAAGGGGAGAGTCTTCTTCCATTTGGAAGTCAAATTAGGATACTTTGCAAATATCCAAAGAGGAAAGATAACACCCCGTTCAAGGGGTAGTTTCTTTCCATTTGGATATCCAAAATTGACGAATCAAGATGTTCGTGAGAAGATGAAGGATTGGACGACGAGAAGAATCCCAAATCTCAAAGTCATTTAATTTAGGATTAGAAATCTGGGTTGTTGTCAGTGGTGCCCGGCCACTTTAATTTTCTACAAAATTCTGTGATGTAATAAAAAGGGCACTTGCCTATGGACTTTCAATTTGAATAATTAATTTAGTTGATTTTTTTTAATTGATTGCGCATTAGAACTGTATGCTTTTCTAGTCTTTTTACCTGCATGTCGATTTTGATTTGACCTGGAGTTCGATCGTAGGCTCTTAAGGACTTAATAAAATTTTTTCTACTTAAATCAAATTTAAAACTTTAAGCTCACATAGAAACTCTAACGTTTTAAGAAATAATCCTGGGACCGCCGGGAGTTTTCATTTCATAGCATTCATTCAAATTCAATCTTTTAATCGAGTCGATTAGCATGCATCATATTAGCAACTAATTTAAAAACCTTTAAACCCTTAATTGCATTTGCTTAAGCATCAAACCCAACGTAAGTTTAAGGGACCATTTAGGATCCGCTCTAGATGTCAGTCCGGTTCTCAAATACCTTTCTTAAATAACGTCCCAACCACTCTACATAAATTGACCGGACTCATAATTTTAAATCGTTTAGGTGGTTTAGTTGGCTCCCTAATCCAGGCCGGGGTAAGACCAGATTCGCATTGCACTAGCTAGGTTCGGGTCACTTTCTCAGTACCCAATTTAGACTTAGCTTCTGAGGCAAGCTCGGGCTATAAGACCTCAACCTCCGGGAATCGAATCCCAAATTTCTAATAAAATTGATCACTTAAACATTAAATCACTTTCAATCAAATTTAAGCCCAACAATTAGGATAGGCTGGAGTGTTTCTAAAGTGATTCAGAATCTCAAAACACTCCCTACTCCTCTCCCTTTGACTCTGAAAATAAGTGTTCAGACTTGATCCAATCCCATTTGAAAATTCCTACCATTTCTCCCCTTTGATATCAAGCCTTGAAAATCTTAAATAAAATTTCTACCGCTATTTTAATCGAGAGTTTTCATAGGAAATTCCGATTTCCTATGATGTAATTAACTACGAGGGCTTGCGCTCGTAGGAGATTTAGAAACCCAGAATTGATTTTCAAAACCAATTTTTTTAAAAACTCTAGGTAATTCTCTTTGGGAAATTTAAATTCAACGATCATTTTCATCATTTTCAAACGATCAATAGTGATTGATAATTTCTTTCCTCGGATTGATATATCAATTACTATCGTGATTTTGATTATGAAAGTAATGATCTTTTATCCAAATTAGCGTAGTCAAATAATTGATTAAATTTCATTTTGATCCTCCGGGGTCAAATGTGATTCTCCCTTTGAGTTTGACTATGATAATCCGGATAAATTTGGGATTATGAAATTTGAACCCATT
The DNA here is from genome assembly GCA_022539455.1 of Dendrobium nobile. Classification (NCBI taxonomy): domain Eukaryota; kingdom Viridiplantae; phylum Streptophyta; class Magnoliopsida; order Asparagales; family Orchidaceae; genus Dendrobium; species Dendrobium nobile. The sequence goes on from CM039725.1 coordinate 14,226,719, forward strand.
AGGGAACGATATGATCATCTCCCGAGGTGATATAGTATTCATAATGACGCGTTCAATTTTAAAATTCAAAATTAAAAATATTCCCAAAGAAAATTAACCTATTTTCAAAACAATATATATATTTAAAAATATTTTTTTAATCAAAACACATATGTCTTAAAATCAGATTCAAGTGAGGTGTAGGATGCTTTCAATGAATCATGCTCAATAACTAACTTAGAATGATTTTTATTCAATTCATCAAACTCATCAAGTAAATACATGTGATTGCTATCAATTTGGAAGTGATCTTTAAGCAAAACTTCATGTTTTTTTTACAAATTTAAAAACTACAATTTCAAACTAGTATGCGATTTCTTAAGTTTTCTATATGATTTATGAATTTTCTCACAAACTTCAAGTAATTGATCATAAGTTAGTTTGCATACCTCTTCTTGGTTAGACTGACCAAGATGAACACTGGACATCAAGCATATGTTCTTGGTCTCCTCATCCGCTTCAGTCTCAAAGGAGTTAGATGTAGAATTTTCCCAGAACACCTTTTGGAACCATTTCTTATCCTTCCTAAACTTAGATTTCTCCTCACCCTTCTCCTTGCTTGAGTGATCCTTAAGTGTAGGACAATCAGCTTTGACATGTCTAGGCTTCCTACATTCAAAATAAACCACATCAGAAGAACTTTTAAAGTTTTTGTTATGCTTACCTTTTTTCACTTCTGATGGTGTTTCTGATTCTTCCTTAGAAAGTTTTTGAATTGCCTAGTGATAAAGGCAATATCATCTCTTTCAATCCCTGAAGAATTTGTATCCGCATCAATAGCTTTCAGCACTACAGTTTTCTCCTTCTTCTTCTCACCTGCATCATGTTGTCTTTGGTTCACCCCTTGCTCATAAGCAATGAGTGACCCAAGTAAGTTATCAACAAAATTAGTATTCAAATCCTTAGATTTAGTAATTGCAATAATTTTAGAAACAAAGGAAGAAGGCAAGCATCTTAAAATCTTATTAGCTCTTTCATAGTTAGTTAGCTCTCTTCCTAAGGCATGCAATGAGGTGATAATTTGAGTAAACCTGATATACAAGTAAAAAATTGATTCAATAGGTTTCATACGAATAAGTTCATAGTTATATAATAGGCCTAGATTGCTTAACTTCATTTGTTCCTTCAAAAGTGATATATAATCTATCCCAAATTTCTTTACTAGTAGCACAAGTAGAAACACATATATAATCTTCTAATTTTAAGGAAGAAAAAAAGTTCAAACATTTCGCATTCAATTGCGCTAAATCCCTATCATCAAAAGTCCATTCGGTAAAAGAAAGTTTAGTTTTAATGCCATTAATTTCACAAGATGGAGGTGAATAACCATCCTTAACAAGCATCCACATGTGATAGTCAATTGATTATAAAAACTTAGAAATGCGAGTTTTCCAAAAATCAAAAGGAATATTGTCAAACAAAGGTGGCCGAGTAATAGACTACCATTCCGCGGCATTACAGTTACAAAACTAAGCCATTGATCAAAATTCAAAAATTTTCAAAAACTCAATTTTATGAATCCCACTCTAATACAACTTGAAAGTTTGTTAGGGATGTTAAGCCCTTATAAACAAGTCTCGAGGCTAACCAAGAGAGGGGGTGAATTGTTATTTTAAAAATTTCTCCAGATGGAAACACAAACACAACCAAACCAAGATTCACCACAAGAGAAACAAAGTGCAAAAATTAAATACGAAAGTAATAATAAGAAAGAACACATTATATTTTATAGTGGTTCGGTCAACTTGACCTATGTCCACGCCCCAGAGGCACCCTCCAAGTATTGCACTAAATGTAGTGTCTCTCCTTTTTCACCCACAACAAAGCGGAAGAACTCGTACAAAAACTCCTTTCTACCAACTTTGGTGAGGCAGAGAACCCAACACCTTTTTATTTCTCCTAAAGTAGGCAAAGAACCCAACTCCTTTTTCTTCCTCCCGAAGCAGGTAGAGAACCTAACTCCTTTTCCTTCCTTTAAAAGAAGGCAGAGAACCTTGATCAATTGCTAAAGTCAATCTCTCTCTAACCTCCAAGGAACCAGGGATGATGATCAGAGAAGATGACTCGGATCCTTGCTTGGAGCAACCTTTGTAATTCCCCTCATAAACTCCCCCTCACACGATCCTCTTTTTCTCTTTCTTGCTCTCACTATCCTCTTGGCTCTCTAAGGTAGGATAGCAAAACAAAAGATCTCTCTTGAGAAAAATAAGAGTTCTTTTAAACAAGGGCTCCAAATTAGTCCTAATTAGCAACTAATTATGAAATATCATCCAGGATAATTAACCGATCACAATTTATGATCAGTTTAAATTAAGCTCAATCAGCCAAGATAATTTAGAAGAGTCTGGACAATTAGAAGGTTACTTCATTCAAATCATCCAGGACAATAGGATATCATCCTGTACGATTAGGTCAAGTCCTTGAATATCATCCAAACCATTATCCTGGATGGATGTCTGGATGATGGAAAAATAACTACATCATCCAAGATGATCTCATGATTATCCAGTCCAATTAGTACAAAATGAAAAATATCATCCAGAATATCGCCCTGAATAGATGTTTGGATGATACAAAAATAATTTGATCATCCAGGCTGATCTAACAATCATCCCAGATGATTAGTTCTTTTAGTACATATCATCCAGAGCATCGCCCTGAATGGAACTAGGCCGATGTTTAATCGTATAAGAAGAACTATGGTTTGTTAACTAATTTTCCCTGATGATTCTGCAATCATCCAGGATAATATGATCGAGCAATCAATCCTTAATTACTTTTCTTAATTACTATATTAATTTAGGCATAATTGTGCTGCATCGTATAGGATGATGTCCAAAAATAAAATATCATCCCGGATGATTTCCTTAAGTTTGTCTGCCGTAACTAGGATGTGCTAATTAGGGTTTCTATTTTTAACTGATCATTCAGGATGATGTTTGGGTCATCCCGGATGATATGATCAAAAACAAAAAACTCTAAAATAGTAAAAATTTCCTCCAAAGTGTGTGTGAGCAAGGTTACTTAGCATCAGGATCCACATCATTTACAATTGACTCAAGAAAGGGTAAAAGACACATGACGTACATTACAAGCTGACTTAGTCCTAATCTACCAAATCTTAAGATTACTAAATTTGCAATTTGATCTTGTGGACCTAAAATATTAGTAGGCAAGCCAGTCATAGAAAAATAGAAATATTTGCTATCATCAAAATCATATTCTCTGAAATCAGATTCGTAATAAGATCCATGTGAATTATGGGGGAAGAAGAATGAAAAATCTGGGAGCTAGAAGACCTACATTTTGTGGAATGAGTTCTGAAGTTTAAACTTCTATTTATAAGGAGCTTAAAATAAAAGGAAAAAATTAATGTTGATGTGTTGGTTTCTAAGAGGGGAGATGCTTCAAATTTAGTTTTGGGAGATGTGTCATTTTATCCTGAAATTGTTCATGATAGTGCTTAGCAAGAGGTTCTAGGAGAAGTGCATTCTCTAGCTGAAGATGCAATGCAAGTGGGTGCTGTAGAGTCTGATTTTGTTATGGTATCTAAACCTATTTCAATAGATAATAAAAAGTTTAGTGTTTTAAATGAGATTGGTGAGGAGGGTAAAATAATCTCTAGTAGTGATGTTGATGTTGTGTATATGATTTTCATCAGTCAAAAGTGATGTTGTTAATACTAATGGTAAAGAGGAAGATGTGAAGATTGATTCTTCTGATCATAAGGAAGACGGGTCTTCTAATGTTAAGAAGAAACTAGCCTAAGAACTCATAGGTTTGGGTCCTATAAAGTTATCTCTCATAAAAAGGAAATTGGATGGGGAGCTAAAAGATAGAGCAAGGAATTCTTCCCCTCTTCATCAATTATGACATCTATAGCTTTCTGGAATTGTAGAGGAGCTAGAAAGAGACAAGCTTCTTTATATCTCAAAGAGTTTTTTAGGGAGAATAAGTTTTTTTTTTTTTGTAAGTTTGCTGGAAACTAAAATATCTTCCATTGATAGAAGAGAACTTAATGTATTGATTGGTGTCGATTGGGATTATTTTCAAGTTCCTTCAGATGGTTTATCTTGAAGGATTCTAGTGATTTGGAAGTCTAGTGTAGCTTCTTTGTCAGTTTTGGAGTCTTCTTTCCAATTTGTTATTGGTAAATATAATGTTTTTAATAAAGGTTTGTAGATGGTTTCTTCAGTCTGTGGGAGTAAAAACTTTTATATGAGAAGGGAATTATAGAGTAAGTTGGAAGCTTGCTCTTCTAAAAATCTGCGTATGATAGTAGGTGGAAATTTTAATTGTCTTTTATCAAAGGAAGACAAGAGGGTTGGAAAGATATTTATTTTTTCCCAAGGTCCTAAGGAGATGTATGCCTTTTTGGCTAATAATGACTTACATGAAGTTGGCTATATTGGTAAAAATTTACTTTGTGTAACAACAAGGTGGGCGAGCCTCAAATTCTAGAGAGGTTGGATATATGTTTTTTGGAATTCAACAGCATTCAATTCTTCTCATCATAGGGTGGTTAGGCATCTAGCTAGAGTTGCTTCTGACCATTATCTGATTGTACTTAATCTTTTGAAGTTTATTTTGGTACCTAAAAAATTATTAAATTTGAAAATGTTTCCTCTTCTTTTTTTGGCATCTTATGGTGTGGTAAGGAAAGAGTGGAGTAAAAAGGTGGCTAGTAATCCATCGAATATTCTAAATATTAATTGTAGTAGAGCATTAAAAGCATTATTCTCTTGGAGTAAAGAGAAACTAATGAGTTTTTTTTTTTTTTTTTGAGTTAAAGGATTATCTCTTGAAAGATATATGGGATTTACAAGTAAACGAAGCTGATATAGGTAGTCTCTCGAAAGAGGAAAGCTAGAAGCTCAAGGTGAAAGTGTCTGAGTAAATTCTACCTTGGCTCGTCTAAATACCTGGTGGAGGAAACATACAAAGTCCAAATGGATTAATGAAGGTGCCATGAATACTAAGTTTTTTCAATCATTTACTAGTGCAAGTAGGAATTCTAATTGTTTCTTCAAGGTCAAAGATGATAATGGAACCTTGATAGAAGATCAAACTCTGATTGAAGAACTTTTCATTAGGTTTTTTAATAAGAAATGGAAGAAAAGGGAATGTATTTTGGAAGGTTGGCCATCTACTTTAAGTGCTCTTGATGAAGATAATAGGAATCTATTGAATAGGAATGTTTTCTTGGAGGATGTTAAAGAGATTGTGAATCAAGCTGATACCAATATTGCTCTGGGTAATGATGGTACTTCCTATTCCTTTCATAATGCTTATTGGAGTATTATTAAAGATGAGTTTTGGGATGCTATTAACCAATTTTTTTATTCTGGTAAATAATCCTATAGTTCCATCAAATTATAGGCCAATCAGCCTTTGTAAAACTATATACAAGGTGGTTGCCAAGGTACTTTTGAGTAGAGTGAGTCCCATTATGCCAAATTTGATTTTGGTTGCATAAGATGCTTTCATTAAGGGAAGATCATTGTCAGATAATGTACTTGTAGCTCCAAAAATTTTCCATAAGCTCACATTTTCTAAATCTTCTCAAGGTTTAGTTTCTTTTAAAATTGATATGGAGCAAGTATATGATTGCATGTGTTGGGACTCCTTGAGGACAGTTTTTGAGTATTTTAGTTTCCCTATGAAGTTCTCCAATCTTATTATGGAATGTGTGAAAAATCCTAGGTTCTCTTTGATGATTAATGGTTCTTCTTCTAATTAGATTAATGCTAAAAGTGCTTATCATCAAGGTTATCCTCTCTTGCCTTTCTTGTTTATTATTTGCTCTCAACTTTTATTAAATGCTCTTGTTCAGAAAGGTGAAGCTATTAGGGTTCGTATTTGTCCAATGGCTCTAGGATTTCTCACTTAATATATGCAGATGATACTATTATATTTTTTGAGGCTGGTAAGAAGGTTGTGAAGGAGGACAAGAGTATTTTGATGGATTTTTGTGGTTGGATGGGCCAAAGAATTAACATAGATAAGTCTTCTATTCTTTTGGTAAATCTATGAAGAGGAGGAGAAGGAAAGCCATTACTCGTATTTTGGAGAAGAAACAAGTTAGAGAATTCAGATATCTTGGAATAAAAATAGCTTTGAGGAGACTAGTTCAGGTGGATATACAATTCATTATTGACAAAACTATGTGAATGCTAAATGTTTGGGGGTGTAAGTTCATTTCATTGGCATGGAAGTTTATTCTTGTGAAATCAGTGATGTTATCTTATCCTACTTTTCATTGTACACATTCTCTTGTCATTAAAGGAGTTTTGGATGAGATTAACAAGATGTGTAGAAGTTTTATTTAAAATAAGCAAGGTGGAAGGCTTGATCTTCATTATGTTAGCTGAAATATGTTGTGCAATCCTATTAAATGGGGAGGTCGTGGACTCCATTCTTGTGCAAGTAAGGTTGGTCATTTAAGAGCTAGGTTGGCTTTGAAATTTGTTCAAGATAAGGCTCATAGTTGCATAAAATTCTAGAACCAAAATATGGATCTCGGTTAAATTAGGTTGGGTCGTATAAGGGAGCCTCGACTTCTTGGAAAATTATATCTGAAGGAGAAAGATTTCTGAATTTGATTATTAGGTGGGAAATTGTAATTAGAAGCTCCATAGATGTGTATAAGGAGGTTTGTATTTGGGATAAATACGTTAATAAATGGCCAACATTTGTGGCATCTCCGGAAATAAAGGATTTAACTATTGATAAGCTAATTGTAGATGGAGTTTGGGATGTTCAAGAGCTATGTAAGATCTTTGGCTTGAAGCTTGTGGAGTAAATATGTCAAATTCAAATCACGTTAGATTTAGTTGAGGATAGAGTGGAACTGTTATTTCAAAAGTCAGGAAAGTCAATTTCTTCATTTATTTTTGAAGTTTTACTGCAAGTTCAACCTTGTGTTCCTTGCTAGAATTGTATTAAAAGGAAAAACTTTATCCTCGTGTTGAGGTGTTTAGGTGTCATGTGTTTAATAATGCTATTCCAACTTTTTATTTCCTTTCGTATAGGAGATTACTGAATGATTTTTATTGTCCAAGAGGCTGCATTACTATTGAAGATATAGATCATGTGACAACAAAGTGTATGAAGCTTCTGGAGGGTTTTAAACATTTAAATGGATGGGGCTTTGGTATTCTATCTTTCAACTCTTTTGAAGAATCCTGTCAGTGGTTATTCCATATTAGTTTAAGTAATGTTTTCTTACTTAATTTGTTTTGCACTGCTATTTATCTTTATTGGAAGGCTAGGAATAAATATATTTATGAAGGTGTTAAAGATAACTCTTCTCTAATTGTTGCTCAATCGGTGAGTTTTCTTCATATTCTGTCTCAGGATATGGCTACAATTTGGGCAACTGTGGTGTTAATCAGTCAACCAGGCTATTGAATTGTTGGCACCCTCCTCCAACCGATTGGATCAAAGTAGATGTTGATGCTTCTCTACTTTCTACGTATAAAGTTGGGATTGGTAGTGTATTTCAGGATAACAAAGGCAAATTTCTTCCAACTTTTAGTACTAATTGTCTTCTTTGGGATATTCCTCGGTTGGAACTATTAGCTATTCAAGCTTTAAGGAATGTTATTAAGGATTGAATGTTTAGCTATATGGGTATTATCATTGAATGTGATAGTTATATTATCATTAAATTCATTCTTAATTCAGCTAAGAAGGGTGGTCAGTGGATGAGGACTTTGCTTTCTTAAAGAATTTGAATAATGTTATTTTCAAGTGTATTGATAGGAAGTGTACTAAGCTAGCGGATTTATGTGCTAACTAAGCTTTGTTTGGTGATTTTCTTTGGGATGATTTTAGTTGTAATAAGGTTCCTCCTTCTTTTTTTTTTTTTGTTTGAGGAACTTGAAGCTTTGCCTTCATAGGTTTTAATAGTTTTTTTATTTCATGCATTTATTTTACTTTGTCAAAAAAAAAAAAGAAGACCCATGATGAAGCCCATCCCTGTAGTCGACACCTTAAATAATCCTTTGAGGGATTCCGTCGCTCACCGACCCCTCCAAAATAAGAATCTAACTTTGACCGTAGCCCACAAATCAAAGAAAGATTCTTGATAAATCAAGAGCTAGAGATCTAATGGCACCGCCGCTCGGAGATCCGAGTATTAAAGAAAGAAGGGGAAGAAGATATAGAAGAAAAAGAATAATATGGTGATAACAACACTATAGAAATTGGGGTAGTTTACATGGTAAAACAGATCAATGATGATGATGGTGGTGATGAAGATGATCAACCACTCAGATAGATACAATGACACTACTATTGGGCTGTGTCCATTGCCAGTAGAGGAAGAAGAAGTTGAAAAAAAATCCCTTTACGACCAAGAATATCATGCTCACAGACATGAAGAGGCAATTGAGATGTCAAATGAGGGTTAAATACATGGAAATCTCTTAGTTGAATGAGAAAATGACAAACATGATGACCCAAATGATGACAATAATGTGGATGATGCAAAGAACTGCTGCCTCAAGTCTCATGCCCGATCTTCAAAATCTCTAAATACTGCAAGTTTTGGGAGTACGAGGTAATCCTGGATGCAGTAATGAAGTCCACAACACTATCCACCAACCGACTACATAGAATATAGCTATTACCACCGAGCTTGTGATGGCTGTATAGCTCGAGGGAAAAATTATCGACAAAATCAGGGCTATTATAGCCGTCGATCAGGTAGAAAAGTTTATAGGAAAATGTCATCCATATCCAGCTGAATATGATCAAGTGCCATACCCGAATGGGTATTCTATCCCAAAGTTTAATACCTTCAATGGTAAAAAAAATCCCATATAGCATTTGGCACAATTCAAAGTCACATGCGGAAATACAGGAGGCAGCCATACCCTACTCTTCTGGTAGTTCTTCAGCAGTTTAACAATAATTACTTTTGAGTAATATGCTGAACTACCAAATGATTATATGAAGACCTTTACAGAATTGAAAACTATGTTCATGAAGAGATTTGCTAGTGCAATTATGAAGATAATGATCGTTGACCTCGCCTTGGATAAGAGAAAAAGGGACAAATAAGTGACCAAAGGCATCACTCACTAGTACGATTTAAGTATGAAATGTGAGAAACAACTTGAAGAAGAGTATGCTGTTCAGTTATTAATAGAAAACATCAATGATAAGATGCCAACCATTCTTATGTATTTCCACAATCACTGTATTTTATGACCTGCTGGACAGAATGGCCAAGTTTGAGAAACTAAATTTTTCAAGATCAAAAAACCACTCATATAAGCCCATAAAAGCTAAAGCCTCAGGTGCTAGAAGAGGTGAGGCTGACTTTACATTTTTCTTCAGATATGATAAAAAAAATAGGTGGTTTTTAAGTAGACAAAAACAAGCAGCCAATGCAATAGGAAGAAAAGTCAAAATAAACCTATAATCCTAACCCCCAAGCCAAAGCTGATACTTGAGGGGAATGATAAGCCATGAATCTTTCAAGGTGGAGGAGAACACCCAAGGTTGTCAACAGGAACTAGTGATAGAACATTCTCATCCCTTAAAGATAAAGTGAATAAGGAATATTCATTTTAGAGAGAGAGCATAGCCAATTTATTTTGACAGACGCTAAAAGTGGGTCTAGAATTTTTGGAGTGCAAAAGGCCAAAAGAGTCAAAAGAAATTGGTGACCCAAATTATTGCCCATATCACTGAGTGCTCGACCATCCCATTAAATATAGCTTTATTTTTAAGGATTGGATTGAAAGGAAATATCAAAAGGGAGGGCTCACACTATTAGATAATGTGTTGATTAACCCTAGAAAGGAATTAACTCATGTAGTTAATACTTCTTCTATACCCCCAGTTTAAAAATGATGAAAGGAAAAGAAACTTATTCAAGAAGATTAGTGGGAGACTGTGATATTTAAGAAAACTATGAAAATATTAAGGTAGCTTTAAGGAGTTCTTTGTATGAAATGGAATTCTCACACCGAGCCGGTGATAGATCCAAAGGCACTTCCTGCGGTGTGAGCATATACTTCTAAACAAATCCACAACCAAACTGGCACCTCAAATTCTAGGGGGGGGGGGGGGGTGAAATCCTCCAAGAAGAAGACCAACTAAAGAAGCCCAACGAGAAAAAAGATAATAACCCAAAAGGGTTATCAACAGTTTAGAAGAATACTAGTAGGCTACGAGGCGCCCTATTAAGATAGCTAATTTTATGACAAAGCTTAAGATTAATTGGGGAAAAAAGACCAATGAAGACCCACTCTCCATAAAAACTTTTTTGGTTATTTTGATGACACTAGTGGTTCCAACCAAAAAGGAAAAGGAAATACCCTCTGGAGCCTGTATGATGCTATCAACCTTAGGTGACAGTTCAGAGGATGATTTATATTTTTCAAAGGACAACGAGTCAGAACTCGATATAGCATTGCAGATGAGATATATAAATCTGAGTGCTGATTATGAATCAACGGATGAATCTCTAGACACGATATAATGGTCAACTTTGAAGAAAATGCACCATTAAATGAGTTTGAGCAAGATATTATAGTCTTTACAAAAGAAAGGGTTTTCCAATAAAGAAAATGAGAAGGAGATAGTTGTCAATGAAGATATCATCTCCAAGAACTCTAAGAAGAATGATACTTCACTCATGGGGATATATTTTAAGGTCTTATCACATTTGAGGAAAATTCTAACGTAACTCAACATATACGATGCTATGGTAATGTTTAAAGACCTTTGGGAGACTTTGATTTAGGCTCTTAAAAAACCTGGATATGAGGCATATTTTTTGTTGAGCACAACATGACTGAAGTGATACAAGCTTGGAATGAATCATTCATCACCTTCAGCAAAGAGGACATGATGCTCTGAATGGAAAACCATAATCGCTCTCTGTATGTTAATGCAGAAAATGACAAAATGATAATCAGTGGAATCTTGATCAAACCAAGGTCCTCCATAAATCTTATGAGCCTGAAAGCGCTAAGATAATTGTGCCTCGATGTGGAACACCTAAGATCAGATAGGCTGATAGTACATGACTTTAACGAGAAGGGGAAGAAAACCTTAGGATCATTTACATTCTCCCTCACATTTGAAATACTTCATATATGTGCCAATTTAATTTGATTAATGCAGATACCTCATTTAAAGTGCTTTTGGGTTGCCCATGATTGCATGAGTACAACTTCAAACTGTCAACACTACATCAATGTATGAAGTACCTCAGGGATGGAGAAGAATTTAGGATATATGGTGACATCCAACCCTTTGGAGTCCTTAAAGTAACAATCATTGAAGATGCCAAGTACTTCATTCCCAAGATGCTAAAGCCATCATGCTCTCTTGAGGCCCAGACATCGGATCCAAATATTGCAAAGTAACCTAAACAAGAAGGCAAAAAGAAGCTTATTGAGAGAAAGAAGGCAACACCGACTCTTCTCAAAGCACTGACCATTCCAAAAGAAAGGAAACACGTACCTCATCTTGGGAGTGACACAGATGAAAGTGATGCCACCCATACCAAATCTTAAAGGATATGCTAGTTAACGGCCAAATGGAGTAGGGAGGTCGAATATTCAAATGATGATTATGACTATGACTTTATCTACACAAACACAGTGCAGGAATAAATTCTCCTAATACTTTTAGATAGCGTACTTATAGTCACATGCATTCCCATATAACACTTTGAATAAATAATATCACGAGAGGTGTATAATTTTGAATAGCTCGTAACATTCTATGTACCTACCCCTAGAAAACGTGGTGGGCTAATGAGTCTATTTTAATCAATTGGGATGTTGAAAGAAGAAAAAAATCACAGTTGGTTTCATACGCTCATCGATTCTATAATTTCCTATGAGGTTTCCTAGGTATAATATCAGAAATATCAAAAGAATGTTATGGACACAAGGTAAAACTCGTTCCTCCAAACAAGTTTATTTCTTCTTGAGCCTCTGATATTGAAGAAATCCTTAGTCATTAAAGAATAAGGATATTTTTAAGAAAAAAATGTCTAGGATTTATCATACGGAAATACCCCTAATAGGAGATTTGTCAAACATTTAGATGCAAAGAAATCAAATCTGTTGATAATGGTGATGAGGAGATATATGAAGTTGACACATATGATGATCAACCCATGGAGGCCAAGCCTGCACTAGAAGAATTGGAAGATGGTGGACAGGTAGCCACTATGAATGAGCTAAAAAAAAACAACTTAGGAACTACGGAGGACCCTCGCTTAACCTTCATTAGTTTTCTCCTACCCGAGGAGCAAATAGAAGAAATAAAAGAACTCATTTTTGAATTTAGTGTCTACTTTGCCTAGCATACGCTGAGATGCCTGGCTTACCATTTGATGTATAAGTTTATAGATTGGTTATCAAATAAAATGCACCACGCATTAAACAAGTTCTAAGGAGAATGAGATTGGAGATTGAGGAATAAGTGATTGCAAAAACATGAAGCTCATAGAGATAGGCATCATTCGTAAAGAAAAATATACTGATTAGATCACTAATATTATCTCTATTAAGATGAAGAATGATTGTATTTAAATCTGAATCAATTTTTGAGACCTCAACAAGGCATGTGCAAAAGATAGCTTTCTACTTCTAGTATCGTAGCTATTAGTGGATAACACCTCTAACTATGATATATTCTTATTTATAGATTGGTCATTGGGCTACAACCAGATCAAGATGGAGCTTAAAGATGAGAAGCACGGGTCATTCAGAACACCATCAGTATTTTTTGCTATGCAAGCACGGCCTTTGGCTAGAATAACTCTTGTGCCACCAATCAGCAGGCAATGACATGCATTTTTGACAAGTTAATACATCACAAGGTTGAGTTCTATGTAGATGACCTCGTCGTCAAGAGCTTGGACCAAAAAGATCATTTAAATGACATAAGGATTATATTTGAGAGAATAAAAAATTTTGATCTAAAAATGAACCAACTTAAATGTGCTTTCAGGGTCTCCTCCAGCAAATTCTTGGAGCATATTGTTCGTCACTAAGGAATTGAGATTAATCCCAACAAAAATTAAAGCAATTATAGAGATGTCGCCTCCAAGAAATCTCTGCCAACTTTATTCTTAGCAAGGACAACTAACTTTCATTCGACTATTCATATCGAATATGTCTGATAGGTGCCAGTTATTCTCCAAATTAATGAAGAAAAATGTTTGTTTCTGGTGGTACAAAGAGTAACAGGAAGCAATCAATAGTATCAAAAGATATTTGTTAAATCCTCCCTTTCTCACAGTGCCAAATACGGGGAAGCTCTTTTATTATATATGATGGCACTGGAAGATTCTCTCGTAACATTATTGGCCCAATATAGAAGGAAAAGGAAAATGCACTCTACTACATAAGTTGAAGGCTGATTGGAGCAAAAATTCATTATTCCTCAATTGAGAAGAATTATCTAGAGTTGATCTTTACAGTCCAAAAACTTTACAATTACATGTTGTCACATAAAAGTACGTTGATATTAAAGATCGATCTGCTAAAGTTCTTGATGATACGACCAATATTAACAGGTTCTTTAGCCAGGTAGTCAGTGATACTAATGCAGTTTGATATCACATATATACCACAAAAGGCAGCAAAGGGATACACTTTGGAAGATTTTCTCGCCGCACATCTATATCTAGCAGTCTCCACTCAATGAGGATTTTCCTGATGAACAAATTATGCAAGCTGAGGAACAAGAAAAGCTATAATTAAAATTTGTCCACTTAGACAAGCATCTAGCCCAAGTCTATAAGGTACCCTTGGATGAAGCAACCCATGGCTATCGATAAGGTTCCTTCTATTAGGTTGGGTCAACTCCCTCCTCTGACTAATTAGCCAAGGATAATGGAACCATGGGATCTTGATCGGATCCATCATACATCCCCACAACATCCACTTTAAGTGCAAGATGGGGAAATTTCTATTTTAAATATTAAAATCTTCCAATATGCTTTATGCTAGATATCATGTATCTATATGTATCTATTATGATGACTAGCCTTAATCAAAAGTTCTCTCTCATTATTGTGAGGGGTAATTAACTATAGGGGCTTACACCTATAGGAAATGAGAATTCATATAATAAAGTCCTCAAAAAATGAGGGTGAATCTCAGGGTAGTGTCTTATCTTTCAACCTAATCTGCCTTCCCAAAATTTACTCCGGAACTTAATCTATTAAAACTCCCCTAAAAGCAATGGGTAGGTCGGAGCCTAATGTTTATTGCCCACAATCTATTATATTGATGTTATATAATTGACTACCTAACTTGTGTATGAAATAACAATACATAATGCTTTCTTTGCTTATTCTTGAGCCAACTCAACCTAGAAATAATATTGATTTTTATTCACAATCAATTGTGGTTGAGTTAAAAGAATTATAAGAAGTTGGTTTGCAAACATATGATTTATCAGCTACAGAAATTTCAAATGCGAGCTGCATTATTTTGAACTATAAATAATTTTTAAAGTTGTGCTAATTTATAAGGTTATAACACAAAAGGAAAGTTTGCATGTCCTATTTGCCAGGAGCATACATATTCAAAGTGGTTACATTTTAGTCGTAAGAGATATTATATGGCACATGATGGCTCTTGGGTCATGATCATCCTTATTGAAAAGATACTCTATCTCTTAATGTTGTGAAGAATATGGGAAAATACCACCACTTATTAAAGGATCCATACTTATAGAAGTTAGGAAAGAAAACATCTGCTAATCCTAAATTATATTATAATTAGAAGAAGTTTAGTATATTTTTTAAGTTGCCATATTAGAAAAAAAAATCTTTTACATCATAAATTATATGTTATGCATATTGAAAAAAATGTATGTGATAAGTTTTTGGGTATGTTAGATCTTGATGGATGAATAAAAGACCATTTAAATGCATTCAAAGACATAAAGAAAATGGGTATCCTACCTAGTTTGCACCCAATTTGTACTTCAATTGGATTTCCTTATTTACGTGCTTCATGCTTTACTATGAACAGAAAAGAAAAAAATCTTTAGTAAATTAAGTTCTAAGAAGTATTAAAGTGCCATATGGATATGCATCTAACATTTTAAGACGAGCACAATTAAAACCACAAAAAATACTCGGATTAAAGTGCCATATGGATATGCAACAATTCATCCATTATGCTTAAGACAAATCTTTCTCCAATCCATTATCTCTTCTCTAATTCCTTTGAGTCATTTCTTTCAAAACATGTCTCTAAAGTTTTTCTTCCAAATGAGCTTCTTATATTGGAAAAAGAGATCGTAATTACACTTTGCAAGCTTTAAAAGACATTTTCTCCAACTTTTTTTTATATAATGGTACATTTGATGATTTACTTGGACACTGAGGCAAGGATTGGAGGTTATGTATATTACCATTGGATGTATCCTATTGAGAGGTTAGAATTATTTAATATATGATTATATTATTTGACAAATATTAATTTAATAAAAAATTAAAATTATTTATCAATCTAATTTTCAAGTTTTTAGATAATTTAAAGTCATATGTTCGAAATAGAAGTCATCATGAGAGATCAATTGTCGAAGGCTAAATTGCAGAGGAATGTTTAACATTTTGCTCTTTATATTCTGCTAAGCATGTGGAAAAAAAAATATAATCTAGTTGGAAGAAATAAATTTGATGAGAATGTTATGAATGAAAGACTTATTATCTTCATAACAAATGATTGTGCATTTGTGAAGGGAGAGAGATCAAGATCTTGGATGATAAGACACTCATAAAAACACATTGATATATCCTTTTTAATTGTGAGAAAATATAGTCATATGTTAGGTGGAAGAAAAATAAATTGAACAATGCATGTTTTTATTTTTTATATAAAAACTATTATTATGTTCTTCTAAATTTTGTTAATATATACAATCAACATTATACTACAGTTATAGAGATGATAAGACAAAACAAAGTCTTACTATGAAAAGCATAAAGCTATATGGGTGCACAATGAGGATTTTGTTTCCTGGTTTGCCAATATGGTAAGTGTTACAATGTTAACATAATTTACAAGATAATTTTTATTGATTACTATACATTTTTTTAATGGATTGCTTCAATTGATCGATTGGATGATGATATTATTTATCCTTATTTGAAGCACTTAGCTAGAGGCCCATCCAATTTTGTCACTATACAAATAAGGAACCTCATAAATTGTTTTAGATTTCATGTTGTAGAATTGAAGAAAAAAAGGGAAAAACTCAAAATTATTGAGTGATGGTAAATGCTTTAACTTCAAGCTACGCTAGTATAAAAAACAATAACCATATTTCAAGTAACTAAATGTAGTATGGGATCTTTAAAAATAGAAATAAATTGGACTACACAATAGAGTGAAGTGTTGTTCTATTTGAATGTGATTGGGTTCCTAAAGAAAAGAGGTGGAAGGAGAATGGGGATGGATTCATATTGACTAATTTCAATAAAATTAAATGACATCAAGAACCTTTTGGGCTTGCTTCTCAAGTTCAACAAATTTTTAATGTGGAAGATCTTATTGATCATAAATGGTATATTTTTGTTACAACATCATCAAGAACTAATATTGATAACATTCACATAGAGATTGATGTTGACGACTACATGCAAAGTGAGACTTTACTATGCAGTATTTTATCAATGATGAAGTTCACTGGAGTTCATGGCATGCTAGTTGTGTATTAATTTTTTTTTTTTTTTTTGTAATTTAAAAGATTTTTTTTATGCTTAAATCATTATATCATTATTTCAATCTAAATAATATCAAATATTTTATGAGTTTACGGGTGTTTATATTCAAAGAGATGTGTTGGGAGATTTTGGTAGAATATCCAAAGGTTGCATTAGTTATAAATCTTAGTAAAAATCCTATATAGGTCAAAATTATTAAAATGAGATTCCGCCCTTTTCTTTTTTTCTATTTGGCTTGCTTTGTGAGGTGTATGCACAACTTCTTTAGTTTCTATATCAAGTTTAGTGCCATATGATGAGGCCAAACTGTGGTAGGGTGAAAGTAGTCCTGAACTAAAGCAACAAATTCAAAAGTAATTCAAAAACATTAGGTGTGTCTCTAAATTCTTAATTTGTTCAGTTGGATAGTGTATTCTTATGAGTGTTGCAATACGTATGATGGATATTGTTCAATAGTATTAACAAATGTTCATATATATATGCAACAATGTATTAATCGCACTACCAATTCTACAGTAGTCCCAAACAGACTTTATGTTTTACTTTGTTTGTTAATAATTTCACACCTATAATAAATATTTGGCATATAACATAGCCATTTTGTAATGTAGAATAGATGTGATATATTCTGGCAAGAATAATAGCGAGTGATGGAATGAAATGCTGAATGAATTTGAAGTCAATGGTTGTACATTAGGCCTATCACTTACTGATTATTTTCATCCAAAACAAAAAAATCTTTCTAAATAATAATGGTGCTGGCCAAAGTTCTGAAGCATGTTGAAGTCATATGGAATTCAAACACCTAATTTTCTTAAAAGAAAATGTTCTTCACATTAATACAGAATGGCTTTCATGTTTCACTATAATATAGAATAAATTATATCAAAATCACTACATTTGAATGAGGAATAAGAAATCAACCTGCTCATATTGGTAAAGTAGTTAATGACACTTCATACTGATTAACCTACTCAGATGCCATTACTCCATTGGTAAAGTAGTATTATGCTTGTTGAGTTCCATTAGTATATATTTTATCTTCTATTATATTATCATAAAGATTTTTAAGACATGCCACGACATACAAGAACACAGAGAAATACAAAATGTAGTCAACAACATGAAGTTGAAATTGATGTTGCAAAAAATAACATTGGAAATCATTTTGTAGGTTTACCTCTTAGCTAAGATATTGTCAAAACTTTCTATACTTATTTAAAATTTGCATGATGTTAATTTTAAGACACTTTTTCCTAGCCAGTAGAAATAATGAGAAATAAAAACTAAAAAGTGGTCTAACCAATATGTGTAGCATTTAGACATATCGTGCTAGACAACATGAAAGAGAACAAATTGTTGTTAATTTTAATAAATATGGTCAACCTATTGGGAAAAAGAAATCATTATTTATGGATTTTTTAGGAATTATTGCTTAGAATGGGAAACATGCACCTCTTGATATCAGAAGTCAAGATAAAATGCCAAAATTCATAAAAGAAATATATTGGAAGTTATGCAAGTATTTATATTCCAAATATGCATACTTTTTTTTGTGTTAGTTGCTGTGAATCTCCAAAAGGACACTGCTGGCTGCAAAGTGCAGAGGATATATGACCCCACCACCCCGAGAGATAAAGACGATCACGGGCCTCCGCACTCCTCGCAAAAGGGGTATAGAAGGACAGATTAGATCATACATATGACTAACCATTGAGGATAGAAGCTCTCGCCAATGCACCCTGATGGGTAGTAATACACACGACTTGATCATAACAACGGGTCTCCCCACCTGATACATCAGCTTGAGTGGGGTTTATTTGATAGTGGAGTTTTATTTCCCATGACACAAGCCCCCATCATTAATTATATCTCGAGCCTTGGGCCTGAGAAAACTCTTAATTAAGGATCCAATATTATTTTTCCTAACAGAGGATTGGCATATAAAAGGGAGGCTAAGAAATTCCAACTGAAAAGGGAAATAAAAGCTAAACTAGCTTAATCAACACGGACGGCTCATCTCAGCATTCGATGGGACTAAGGCATTGAGAAAATGGAGAAAAGAAATCAATCACTCAAAGCATTCAGAAAGAAAGGATGGAAGTGGCACCATCCATGTGATGCGAATAAGCAGGATTTATAATCCCTAAAGAGAAGAGACTTACCCACTATTTAGGCATACTACAAGACACCCAATGTAGTAGCCTCAAATCCTAGATCTAAGGTGGGTTTAGTGTTCTACCCAACACTAACACCCGTGTCCTAGCTAATGCACCTAGGCTTATACCCTGTCTAAAAATGGATTCTAGCTAACCACCTAAGCACTTCAAATCCATGCTATCAAGTCTTTATGAAAGATAGGTAGGTAGGTTGAATGTTTGGGAAGTAGGGCCGACATTTAGAGAGTTCACTAATTGGCCTTGGACCTATATTGGGTGAATTCTCCTAGAGGTAATACAATTAAAATTTTAATTTAATGAGTTTCTAATGCAATGCATGCTAGTTTAAAAGGTTCAAATTAGGAATGCTTAATATTTTAAAAATAGGCTTATAGAATTTTATTTTTTTTGAAAAGATTGGGCCACCCCAAGTCTGGTACTTCATCCTCATTGGCCAAATTATCCGGACTCTATCCGCAGGCGGGGAAGTATCTTATCAGAAGGAGAGAGAAGTATACATCGATATGCATATGACTTTGGAAAATTCTGGCTATTCCCTAGGTCATTAAGTTTCTAAATTATTTAATTTTTAAAATTTAAAGTTAGATTACTACTAGAAAAAATTTTTAGTCCTTAAAGAGCCTAGAAAAAATCAGGCCATACACATGCAAGAAGAAACTTAGAAAAAGCATATAATTTCTACTATACAAACAACATAAATACATCAATATAAATATCTACAAAGCATTGAAAAGTAGTCCAAAGTCCAAGGTAAGTGACGTATAAATACAAACCAGCGCCTATAGAAAGTAATGGTGGCCAGGCCCCACCGATAACATCCTGGATTCTAATACTAAGGAATGATGCAAGTATTAAAAGCCAGGAATTTCATCTTCAAGTCTTTGTCTTTAAGTGGATCATCCATCTCTGGATCACCTCCCTTTGAATCATCTCCTTTGGGCTCCATCTGGTTCATCCTCTGAAAGGGCACCAAAATGACTAAGAAATTCCCCAAGTGGGGGCCTTTCTTATTCGCTTTGGGTACCAAGTATTTGAAATGACAGACTTTTAGAGACTTTCACAACTCAATAAAAAAAAAATTACATTACATTTTGAAAAAGAAAATCTAGACTCAGACTCTTGCTGGGTTATCCTAATAAAAATCACAAGTATTTTATATATCACACCACAAGCATTTATATAAGTACAGAAAGGTAAAAATTCTTGGACATGCTCTTTCAATTTTAAAGGGGGCTAAGCATGTCTCTGGAGCATCTAGAGAAAATAATATTAGTATTTAAACCATTAATAATTGTGACTCCGTTTATTTTAGCACTACACAAGCTTGGCCACATGCATAAGACTAAGTTAGTATAAAAGCGGCCCTAGTCCATGGGCATTCTAATACACAAATCACAAGCAAAGCATAAGAGACATAATAATTAATGAAATAAATATCATATCAATCACAACAGATCAAAGCAAATTAGATCAACCAACACTCGGGCCACATACAAGCTCATCACATTACAAAAATAGAAAAAAGTAAATAATGCATCCTCCCTAGTCCTAGAGCTAGAAGTGGTGTCCTAGCAAACAACAATATGTGTGTGTTAGGCTTGTGTGATTTTGGATAGGTCCTATGTAGGATAGTTAGTTCAAGTCGTCTAAGATTCAGATTTGTTGAAGATCTAAAAAGGAAGCTTTGATTAATGTTTAAATATTAATTAATTAGGATAAATTTTAGTTAATTTAGTTTGTGGGTCCATTTTAATGCTTAGGGTAGTCATCTTGGAAGTTTAAATAATATTAAACAATTTTAGAAAGTCCCGGGTCCTCCTATGTACTAAGCTGAGGGGGGGTCTAAAAGGTCACTCTAGGAAATAGGCTAGGTTTGGGGGTTCTAGTATTTTAATTAAATATTAGAGCATATAAGGAGTAATTTGAATTTTTGTTTGCTGAATTTGGAGTTTTCTAGGCCAAGTTATGAATTTTAGAAGTTTTGGGCAATTAAATGAATTATTAAAATTATTTAATAAGGGATAATTTTATTGTTTTGACCCAAATTGTTGAGTCTAGAAAATAGGTTGTTAAACCTAAGTTAATGTCCCAAGGCTACCAAGAGGGGGGGTGAATTGGTATTTTTAAAATTAAGCCCTCTTTAATTTATGTTGAACCGAAATGAAAATTTTCTTTTAAGTTTTTGTAGAAAATGTTTTTCAACCAAAGAGTTTTTAAAATCAAAAATAAAATGCAGAAAAGTAAAAACAATAAAGTAAATGACACCAGATTTATAGTGGTTCGGTCTAAACCAGACCTACATCCACTCCCCAAAGGCACCCTCTGAGTATTGCACTAATACCAATAGTGACTCTCCTTTTGCAGCCACTGCAAGGCAGAGAAGCCTTTACAACAAACTCTTTTCACCACTCCCCAGTGCGGTAGAGAACCGTTGTACTTTTACACAATCCACAGTGTTGGCAGAGAACCGTCATCCTTTCACACTCTCCTAGTGTGGACAAAGAACCCTTCGGTTATTCACACTCTCCAAGTGTAGGTAGCGAACCCTTCGGCTATTCACACTCTCCAAGTGTCGGTAGCGAACCGTCGTCCTTTCACACTCTCCTAGTGTGGGCAGAGAACCCTTCAGCTATTCACACTCTCCAAGTGTCGGCAGCGAACCGGATCTCCTTGACAGATCTTCTCACAAGAAATCTAGAAGGAAGAAAGAAAAGTGTGAAGTAATCCCAATTCACAAGTAGAGATGCTTACCTTTGAACTCCAAGTGAAGTCTTCACGCTCCAGTGGTAGGAATCCTCCCTTGAATGCACTCTCACACTCTCTCCTTAGTTATTCTCTCAAGAGGCACGAAGATCCAATGACAATAAGATTGGGTGGCAGTTTTATTTGGACTATTTATACAAAAGATAAGAAAAACCGCCCAAAAACTGCAAGTATTCAATTTTGTACGCAGTGGATCGTCCCGTACGATCATGGATCATCTTGGACGATTTTACTTAAATGCTTTGAAATGACCCTATTTGTATATGTGTACGAAATTTCATCATACACGCTGATCGTCCCGTATGAACTAAGTTCGTCCGGTACGAATGGTTATTACTAGGTCGGTTCGAGAAACTGCAGAAAACCATTCTAAGTTGGTTAATCGTCTGGGCGAAAATTGGTTTGTCTGGACGAATTTTTACAGAGGACTGATCGTCCCGAACGATTATTAATTTCGTCTGGACGAAAATTTACCAGAGGACCAATCGCCATAGATGATAATTTAATTTCGTCTGGACAAAAATTTTCCAGAGACCAGATCATCCTGGACGATTATTAATTTCATCTGGATGAAAATTTTTTAGAGGACCAATCGCCATGAACGATAATTTAATTTTGTCTGGATAAAAATTTTACAGAGAACCAATCGCCCTAGACGATTGTAAAATTCGTTCCGGACGAATAGGACTTAGAAAATTTTCCAAGCAAGTTCCTATTCGTTCTATATGCTCAATAGGAGATAACTGTCTGATCGTCCCGTACGAACGGATATTGTCTAGTACGATCAGTATAAAATTTTTATGATCTCCTTATGTGTGTGTGTATGTTTTTATTCACTCAATTATAATCACTCACTTTCAATTTAATTTCAAAGAAGTGCAAACTTCAAATTTTACAAAGTATCTCATTCTGAATTTGATTTGAAGTCTTCGTAGTCTGGAGTTCTTTTTTCCTGAAATGTTAGTACACACAAGAGCAAATACAAATCTTCTAAAATTATTAGGAGATAACTACACATTTGAACAATAATGTTTGGAATCATCAAAACTACATAAGTTGCAAAATGTAAAGCATTCAAATAGCAACTATCTTAACAATCTCCCTCTTTTTGATGATGGCAAAACAATTATTGTTTGTATGGTTTCAATTTAAAAAAATCTCCTAAACTCCCCCTGAATTGATGGATACATGAAAATAAGGAGGCATTTTGAAGCAAAGAACAATATTTTTGTTTTTCAAAAATTTTTAACACAATCACAAGCCATAGACACAAGGTCATACACAAAGTCAAACACTAAATCAAAATGCAAACAAAATAAAATAAAACATACAAACACAGTAATTTCTCTCCATTTTTGACAACAGCAAAAAGTGAAGAAGAAATAGACAAGAAATATAAGTAATTATATGAAATTCATTTGAAAATTTAATCTAAATGGTGATTGACATAATGTATGCAATCTTAAACTAATAATATTAGGTAAATCATAGAAATTCATAGAATTTAAGAAGTGATATAGCATTGTAAGTAAGAAGAATTTATCAAAAATATGATTTAATTTAGACATTTGAATATAGAAAATCATTACAAGAGAGATGAATAAAAATTTCTATATTTCAAAGTTCAATAGAATACAAATGAACATAAGATCAATTTGAATTAAGAGATTGAAAGAATTTGGAAAGAAGAGAATTACCACAAGTGGCGCTTTGCGCATCTTTTTCAAAATTTTGGCACATTTTTGTGCATCTTTTGACATTGGGCTAATTTTGTGCCTATTTTTCATATTTGTGAATCTTTGCGCATTCCTTTTAATTTTTGTACTCTTTATACAATTTTTAAGAGTAATTGAAACCAATTCTTTCCAAGATCAATAATCTAAAATTTCAAATTTTTTTAAGTGCATAAATATCACTTGAGCAAAGAAATACAAAATAAATAAACATCTAAATTGCAATAATAAAATTAACTTTTATATAGTCTAAATGAATAGACATGAATTTAAAAATTCTAATTATAACAAGTTATAAACAAAGTTTAAATTTAGAAAAAACTAGATTTTCTAATGTAATTAATCTCAAATTACAATCTAATTTAAGCACAATTAAGATTAAATAAGACTAATAAAATTCATAAAAATTAAGTACATTCCAAAAACAAACCAAAATTAAATCAACTACGACATGTATTGATATTAATGAGAAAGATTACATGATCATTTCATAATATTAAAACAACAACAAAAACAACTAACATAAACAAACATAAATAAGACAAATACTAAAATAAACACTAACACAACAAACATTTAAACAAACACAAGTAAAACAAACACAAAATCATCTCTCATTCTCTATTCTTCTGGAGGAGGAGGAGGAGGAATGCTACCAAATATGTTGAAGTAGGAGACCATCAACATAACATTGGTATTGATTTCATGAACATCATTTCTGATACTACTAATGTCTTGTTGCTGCTGCATAAGTTGAGCATCAATTTGATCAAATCTTTGATCAACATGAGTCTCAAGTTTATCAAATTTCTCAATCAAATTCTGATAATCTGATTGAGGTGCAGAAGTTTGCTCTCCTTCTTCTTCATCTTCAGAAGCACTGGCATGTGCTTTCCCTTTTTCCTCTTTAAAATTTGCTCTGAAGGAAGCATCATTGTAGTATACTGGCTCTTCGTATTCATCATCTGGATGCACTAAGTTGTATTTCTTTTCCAAAATGTATGTAACTAAGTATCCTAATGAGATGTTCCTTTTTCTCTTCTGTTCTACATGCCCAATTTCTGAAAGTCCATAGAGATGGTCTAGGATAAGTTGGGCTTCGTCGATAGGCTTACATTCCATAATAAAAAAGGATAGAACAGAAAAGAGAGGGGTAATATTGATCCTATCACCAGCTTTAAGAATGATTGAGGATCGAAGGATATGCTGAATGATTCGGGCATTTTTGGTCAGACCGGAGACTCTAGCAACATGATATGTTAGGCCACTTTGTCTAATCACCCTATTGACATCATACCATTTGAAAGTGTCTTCACTCATTAGGGTGTGGGCTCTATAACCCTCAGTTCTTAAGCTTAGAAAGGCATCAATGTCGTGCTTGGTGATTTCAACTTTTTATTTTAAAACATAAGAACTTATGCAGGTGTGGTCAGAATTAAAACTCATGTTGGCTAGAAAATAGAGAAAGGTTTGTTTGTTGTAAAGGTGGACGAGAGAAAGAATGAATTGAAACTAGGTGGAGGAAAAAAGGTGCATTACCTTAAAGTGAATCTCGCTTTCAATCAGAATGCGAGAGGGAGTTATTTTGGCAGAGGCAAAACGAGAAAAAGATTCCTCATTTGCTTTTGACAGGAAGTTTTCAGAGGCATTTCTAGAAAGTTTCTTAGCCAACACCTTTTGTCTTTTGCTTGAGGAGGCCATTGTTGATTTGAAGTTGAAAGGGATTAAAAGTGAAGTTTGGAGATGTGATTGTTGAGTTAGAAAGCCTTCAGATTTAAAGAAAACGATACATTCATCCTGGACGAAAATAGTTCGTCCTGGATGAAAATTATCGTTCGTTTGGACGAAAAAATTTCATACAGACGATCCAATTCGTCCAAAATGAAATGGCTTTTCGTAATCAACACAATTTATGATGCGTCCTTTCGTACAGACTTTTGACTTGACCGATCGTACAGATGAAAAAATTTCGTACAGATGATCAAAATTAATTCGTTTTAAAGTCAGTTGAAAACCGTCCCCTACAATGAAATGACGTCTGTTTGTCTGGACGAACAAAAAGTTTGTACGGACGAACTTCACAATTAAAACTGCCTTATCCACTCAACCGCTGCATTCAATCGTCCCGACGTTTGAGAGGAAAAAAAAAATTTCGTCCTGGACGATTATAAGATCGTACAGACGAACAACATTAAAACTGCTCCCAAAACGGTTTACATCATATCGTCCAGTACGAAAAATTTCGACCCGGACGATTTCCACACATTTTGGATTTTTGAATTTTTATCAACTAAAACAAACTAAACATTCAAAACACAGAAAATAAAGACAAAAACCACAGACTCTAAATTAAACTCATTCAAAACACACAAAAATCACAAAATTCAATCCAAAACAAAAAACAAATAAACTAAGAAAACATAAATATCAATGTTGCAAAAACATTTTTATTTAAGCATTCAAATCAATAACACCAAGCCTTGTTCTTAATGTACTGAAGGTATCAAAGGCTAAAGGTTTTGTAAAAATGTCTGCAAATTGATTTTCAGTTGAAACATGTGTAAGTTCAATTTCTCCCTTGGATACATGATCCCTTATGAAATGATGCCTTATGTCAATGTGTTTGGTTCTAGAATGTTGAATACGATTTTTGAAAATGCAAATAGCACTAGTATTGTCACAATAAATTGGAATAGTGCCTATAGTTAATCCTAAATCAATCAACTATTGTTTTAACCAAAGTACTTGTGCCACACAACTTCCTAATGCAATGTATTCTTCTTCTACAGTAGATAGGGCTACTGAATTTTGTTTTCTACTGGACCAAGAAACTAGTGAATTTCCAATGAATTGACATGTTCCAGAAGTGCTTTTTCTATCCACTCTACATCCTGCAAAGTCAGAATCTGAATAACCAATAATTTTAAATGAAGAACTAAACTTAGGATACCAAATTCCTAAGTTCTGAGTTCCTAGTAAATATCTTAATATCCTTTTCACTGCTGTCAAATGTGATTCTTTTGGATCTGATTGAAATCTAGCACATAAGCAAACACTGAATATAATATATGGTCGGCTAGCAGTCAAGTAAAGTAGAGATCCAATTATCCCTCTAAATTTCTTTTGATCAACAGATTTTCCCTTAAGGTCCTTATCCAATTGTACTGAGGAACTCATTGGTGTACTAACAGGTTTAGCATTGTCTATTTCATATTTTTTGAGGATGTCCTTAATATATTTAGTTTGACTAAGAAATGTACCCTCCTCAAGTTGCTTAATGCTAAAACCTAGAAAGTAATTTAAATCTCTCATTAGACTCATTTGAAATTCACTACTCATTGTTTTAGAAAAATCATCACAAAGATTTTTATTTGAAGATCCAAAAATGATATCATCCACATAAATTTGAACAATGAGTATATCCTTTCCAAATTTCCTTAAAAAGAGAGTTGTATCCACACTTCCTTTTTCAAAAGATCTTTCAAGTAGGAAGGTGCTCAATCTCTCATACCAAGCTCTGGGTGCCTGTTTCAATCCATATAATGCCTTTTTTAACTTGAAAACATGATTTGGGTATTTAGAATTTTCAAAGCCTGGAGGTTGTTCTACAAAAACATCTTCTTCAATTACCCCATTCAAAAAGGCACTTTTGACATCCATTTGAAACAATTTAAAACCTTTAAAACAGGCAAAGGCAAGTAAAACCCTAATTGCTTCAAGTCTAGCTACAGGGGAAAAAGTCTCCTCAAAATCAATTCCTTCAATTTGATTATACCCCTTAGCAACTAATCTAGCCTTATTTCTAATGACTACTCCTGAGTCATTCATTTTATTTTTGAACACCCACTTGGTTCCAACAATACTTTGATCTTTTGGCCTTGTAGTTAATTCCCAAACTTTATTTCTTACAAATTGATTCAACTCTTCTTGCATGGCCAATATCCAAAATTCATCAGAAAGTGCTTGATCAATATTAGTGGATTCTATTCTTGAAATAAAGGCTGAATGAATGACTTCCTTGTTTAATTCACGCCTAGTTCTAACACCTTCACTAGGTTCACCTATAATCAATTCCCTTGGGTGGTTTTTAGAAAATCTCAAATCTCTAGGCAAAGGGTTTTCTCTTTCCAAATTCTCTTCCACATCTTCTTCCAAATTTATTCTATCAATCTTTTGGGAGTTTTCCTTAATCTAATCTTCAACAACATTTGGCTCTTCCAAATTTCCAGATTCATCAAATACAACATGTGTGGTTTCTTCAATTACTAAGGTTCTTTTGTTGAATACCCTATAAGATTTTCCAACACTTGAATATCTAACAAAAATTCCTTCATCTGATTTTAGATCAAATTTTCCTAAGAAAGATTTTTCATTGTTATGAATGAACACCTTGCAACCAAAAACATGCAAATGAGACAAATTTGGTGTTATTCCTTTTAGCAACTCATAGGGTGTTTTATTTAAATTCGATCTCATATTTACCCTATTCAGAACATAACATGCAGTGCTAACCGCCTCAGCCCAAAAATATCTAGGAAGTGAGTATTCTGCCAACATTGCTCAGGAGGCTTCTATTAATGTTCTGTTTTTCCTTTCAACTACCCCATTTTGTTGAGGGGTTCTAGGTGCAGAAAAATTGTGATAAATCCCTTTTTCTTTATAAAAATTTTCAAATCTATCATTTTCAAATTCTCCTCCATGATCACTTTGTAAAGAAATTATTTCACATCCTAGTTTTCTTTGAATCCAAGTTGAAAAATTTCTGAATTCCTCAAATGATTCACTTTTATAAAAAAGAAATCAAACCCAAGTGAATCTTAAGAAATCATCCACTATAACAAATCCGTATACCTTCCCTCCTAGACTTACAGTTCCTACTGGTCCAAAAAGATCCATGTAAAGAATTTCCAAAGGTTTACTGGTCCTAAGATCCTTATTGGCTTTAAAAGAGGGCTTCACTTGTTTTCCTAATTGACATGCATCACAAAGGTGGTCCTTAGTAAAGTCTAGTTTTGGTATACCTCTCACTAAGTTCTTTTGGATAATTCTTCTAAGGTTTTTCATACTAGAATGACAAAGTCTCTTATGCCAAAGTCATGATTCATCAGAAACAATTTTCAAACAAAAAGCAGTAGGAGTTTGAATAGAATTCAAATCTAGCATGTAAACATTGTTTACCCTTTTTCCATTTAAAACTTCTTTCCCATTTAGGCTTAATATGCAGCTAGTAGATAAAAATTTTACATTATATCCCTTATCACATAGCTGACTTATACTTAACAGATTATGTTTTAAGCCTTCAACTAATAACACATTGTCTATGAAAAAGTTTTTCAAATTTCCAATCATACCTGATCCAACCACTTTCTTTGTGGTATTATCTCCAAGTGTAACCTTGCCTCCACTCCTGGCTTCCAGCGTTATGAATTGAGCAGTATCTCCAGTCATATGCTTTGAACATCCGCTGTCCAGGTACCATATGCTCCCACGAGGTCTTGTGTGAGAGCAACCCTGCAAAATTCTCAAATGTTAGACCTGGGAACCCAAACAAGTTTGGGTTCACCTTTTAGCAATTTATAATCAGATGTATGAATGATATGTCTAGGTTTATGCATCTTAGGTCTCCACACCAAATTAGTTATCATCTTCAAAGTACAGGTGTGAGATATATGTCCCAAAAATCTACAATTATTACATTTAACTTTAAGAAAAGTATTCCTAAGTTTTCTGCCATTTGCTTATCTTCTAAGGGATTCCATATATTTAGGATAATACTTAGGATTTGTAAAATCTTCAATTTTGGGGGGTATCCTATTATCCTCAAGAGCTCTTATTATCAATTTATAAAATGAATTCATTTCTTCCAAGAGTCTATTTGTATAATTGATTCGATATGTTTTCCTCTCAGATTCTTCCTTAAATTTTTTAAAATCTTTTTCAAGATCAGCATAGGATGATTTTAGATTTTCAAAATTCTTATTCAAGTCATCATATTCATCATGTAGTTTTATGTGGTTGTCATCTATTAATGCATGATCTTTCCTAAGGATTTCATGTTCCTTCTTGAGCTCTTCTAATTCTAAACTTAAACTAGCATGCATCTTTTTCATTTTCCTATATGCATCATGCATGTGCTCAGAAACTTCAAACAATTCATCATAGGTTAAGTCACATACCTCTTCTTGATCTGATTGTTCAACATTATCTGCCATCAAATAAAGGTTGGTGACTTCTTCTTCTTTTTCCATCTCAGATGAGTCTGAAGCTGAGTCCGCCCAGAAAGCTCTTTGAAACTTCTTCTTGCCCTTCTTTAGAATAGGTTTCTCCTCCACCTTCTCCTTGCTAGGAGTGGCTTTAAGTTTTGGGCAATCAATCTTGATATGACCTGGTTTCCTGCATTCATAACAAATCACTTCATTAGAAATATTGCCATTTCTGTTAAACTTACTTCTATTCCATTGCTGGCATCTCTTCTGCTTCCTCTTTAAAAAGCTTCTGAATTGTCTAGTCATCAATGCAATATCATCTTCATCCTCAGGTTGTGAGTGTTCACTCTCTGACTCTTCCACTTTTAGTGTTATATTCTTCTCCTTTCGTGGTTCACCTGCATCAATCTTTCTTTGACTTACTCCTTGCTCATAAGCAATGAGTGAACCAAGAAGATTGTCAATAGAATAAATGTTTAGATCTTTAGACTCTATAATTGCAGTAATTTTTGCATCATAAGCAGTAGGTAAACAACGAAGAATCTTATTAACCATTTCAGCATTAGTTAATTCCCTACCAAGTGCATGCAAAGAAGTGACAATTTGTGTTAATCTTGTGTACATGTCAAAAATAGATTCATTAGGTTTCATGCGAAACAACTCATAGTCATGTAACAAGATATTGAGTCTTGATTGCTTAACCTCATTAGTCCCTTCATAAGTTATACAAAGTCTATCCCATATGTCCTTTCCACTTTTGCAAGTGGAAACCCGCATGTTGTCTTCAGATTTTAAAGCACAAAAGAAGCTATTTAGACATTTGGCATTTAGTTGTGCTAAGTCACGTTCTTCTATAGTCCAATCTGTAAAAGGTGTTTCTACCCTAACTCTATCAACTAATCTAGTTGGTTTTGTATAACCTTCCTGAAGTAGGATCCATATGCGATAGTCAAGTGACTGTAAGAAAGTAGACATGCATATTTTCCAGAAATCAAAAGGAATATTATCAAATAGTGGAGGTCTAGTAATAGAGTAACCCTTAGGTGTGTTTCGGTTTCCGAATGTAGCCATCTACGTTAATCAAAAAGTAGTTCAAACTTATGATTTTGAAACAAAGCTCTGATACCACTTGTTGAGTCTAGTAAATAGGTTGTTAAACCTAAGTTAATGTCCCAAGACTACCAAAGGGGGGGGTGAATTGGTATTTTTAAAAATTAAGCCCTCTTTAATTTATGTTGAACCGAAATGAAAATTTTTTTACAAGTTTTTGTAGAAAACGTTTTTCAACCACAGAGTTTTTAAAATCAAAAATAAAATGCGGAAAAATAAAAACAGTAAAGTAAATGACACCAGATTTATAGTGGTTCGGTCTAAACCAGACCTACATCCACTCCCCAGAGGCACCCTCTGAGTATTGCACTAATACCAATAATGACTCTCCTTTTGCACCCACAATAAGGCAGAGAAGCCTTTACAACAAACTCTTTCACCACTCCCCGGTGCGGCAGAGAATCGTCGTCCTTTTACACAATCCCCAGTGTTGGCAGTGAATCGTTATCCTTTCACACTCTCCTAGTGTGGGCAGAGAACCCTTCAGCTATTCACACTCTCTAAGTGTCGGCAGCGAACCGTCGTCCTTTCACAGTCTCCTAGTGTGGGCAGAGAACCCTTCGGCTATTCACACTCTCCAAGTGTCGGCAGCGAACCGGATCTCCTTGACAGATCTTCTCACAAGAAATCTAGAAGGAAGAAAGAAAAGAGTGAAGTAATCCCAATTCACAAGTAGAGATTCTTACCTTTGAACTCTAAGTGAAGTCTTCACACTCCAGTGGTAAGAATCCTCCCTTGAATGCACTCTCACACTCTCTCCTTAGCTATTCTCTCAAGAGGCACGAAGATCAAATGACAAAAAGATTGGGTGGCAGTCTAATTTGGACTATTTATACAAAAGACAATAAAAACCACCCAAAAACTACAAGTATTACGCAGTGGATCGTCCCGTACGATCGTGGATCGTCCTGGACGATTTTACTTAAATGCTTTGAAATGACCCTATTTGTATATGTGTATGAAATGTCATCGTACACGCTGATCGTCCCGTATGAACTAAGTTCGTCCGGTACGAGCGGTTATTACTAGGTCGGTTCTAGAAACTGCTGAAAACCGTTCTAAGTCGATTAATCGTCTAGACGAAAATTGGTTCGTCTGGACGAAATTTTTACAGAGGACTGATCGTCCCAGACTATTATTAATTTTGTCTGGACAAAAATTTTCCAGAGGACCAATCGACATGGACGATAATTTAATTTCGTCTGAACAAAAATTTTTCAGAGACCAGATCATCCTAGATGATTATTAATTTCATCTGGACGAAAATTTTCCAGAGGACCAATCACCATGAACGATAATTTAATTTCATCTGGACAAAAATTTTACAGAGAACCAATTGTCCTGGACGATTGTAAAATTTGTCCCGGACGAATAGGACTTAGAAAATTTTCAAGAAAGTTCCTATTCGTTCCATATGCTCAATAGGAGATAACTGTCTGATTGTCCTGTACAAATGGATATCATCCAGTATGATCAGTATAAAATTTTTATGATCTCTTTATGTGTGTGTATGTTTTTATTCACTCAATTACAATCACTCCCTTTCAATTTAATTTCAAAGAAGTGCAAACTTCAAATTTTACAAAGTATCTCATTCTGAATTTGATTTAAAGTCTTCGTAGTCTGGAGTTCATTTTTTCTGAAATGTTAGTACACACAAGAGAAAATACAAATCTTCTAAAATTGTTAGGAGATAATTACACATTTGAACTAGAATGTTTGGAATCATCAAAACTACATAAGTTGCAAAATGTAAAGCATTCAAATAGCAACTATCTTAACACAAATCAGGTTCAAACTAATTGGAATCATCCCCCAAATGTCAAAAATGACATGAGGAAGTGTTTCCAAGTGTTTGGTGAAAATTTGGAATTCTAATAATTTTTAATAATTTAATAAGGGCAAAAAGGTGATTCTTAATTAAAGTTGAATTAAGGATCAGATTAAAGTCCAATTAAAGGGTCCTAATTTTCTAAGATTAAGAGCTAAATTTTGGAGAGTTTGAGGTATTATGGGAAATGTTTTGCGTTAAAATGAATTTATTAGAATTTTTTGAAGTTATCGGGGCCTAAATAATAGGTAAATTAGGGTTTGATAATTAAGGGGTCTAATGGGTCTAAATTTTTTTTGAAAAGTCTGGAAGGTGTAAGTTGTCACTAAGTTTAGATGTTGAAAGCTTCATGTCATTCAGGGTCCTATCCTAGCTCCTAGAATTTTTCTAAGTTTGCTAGACGGGTCCTTAATTATTATCCTTAGTGTAATTCTACATTGAATTGGTTTAAATCGCATATTTAAGACTAACCCTTAGGATATCATGCAGGAAGTGTATAAAATAGTAAGCAAACCAATCCTAAAATCTAGGAGGGCCTAGGCTAAGTGCTCGTACGTCTTATGCATGCAAAAGACATTAAAAGGAAAGGATAAGCGCCCTTAACGAAGCGATTAGTGAGTGATTTGGAGTAATTTTGCAGTTTTAGGAGGATTTAGAGAGAGAAACTTACGATCCCGGAAATTCTAGAGAGAGAAACTCTCGAATTTTAGAGAGAGAGCAAGCTGTCTTCTTGTTTTTGAATTTGGTCTTTTCACAGGTTCCCTGCGATCCATGGCGCCGATAATGGATGATCGCCGGCGTTCATTTTCATGAACGCTCTGCGACCTATGGGACCTTTACGTCCAAGTGGTAGAGGTTCTAATGGAATTGTGATCAGAGAAGGTGAGGTAAATCATTGCCGAATAGCCCCTGTTGAAGGTAAGGGAAAGAGTGTATTGATTGAGAATATGGATGGGAAGGAAATTCTTGGAGGAAAAGTGAATCTAGGAGTAGCAATTCATGAATCGTCGGCATCGGATGATTTGATTCTTCGTGTAAACAATTTTCGAGGGTTTTTTATACACTTAAGGGGCGTAATACTGGTTATAATTTGTCGTTGGTGGGATTTCTGAAGGAGGATGTAGTTGTGGAGGAAGGACCAATGGACATGGAAGTGCGAAAGAACAAGAGTAATGAGGTAGGTGAAGTCTGGTCGAAACAAAAGCCAATCAAGCTATCATTCAATAGGGACCATGTTGAATTTTCAGAAGATGGAATTGCTGTTAAGTTAAATGCTAATTTGGAGGCAAGGAATTCGTAGATTTTGAAGAATTCTGTGGTGATTAAAGTGCTGGGTAACAATGTGCCTTTTTTGGTTTGTAGCACCAAATTGAGAAAACAATGGAGCAGGTTTGGGGGATTCCACCTAACGTCGATTAGTATGGATTGGATCCTGTGCTCAATCCATACGAGTTAAGTGGTTGAAGAAGTTCTGAATGGAGGACCCTGGTACGTAAACGGATTCATTGTTGGAATGGATAGGTGGTCGGCTGCATTTGATCCGAACACGTTTAAAGGAGTTTCGGCATTAGTATGGGTTTGATTTCCTTTTCTATCGTTGTATTGTTGGGATGAGGACAACATTGCAAGAATTACATCTTGCTTGGGAACGCCAATGTACGTTGATGGCAACACATTTTGATGGAGTAAACGGGAGTTTGCTCGAGTGTGTGTAAGGATTGATCTAGAGAGAAAGCTGCTGAATGGTGTGTGGGTGGATGGCTCAGCTGGGAGCTTCTTTCAAAGGGTTGAATATGAGAAAATCGATCTTCTCTGTTATCAGTGTGGTAGAGTTGGCCACAATAGAGTGATATGCCCAGAAAATGTGTCTATTGGAATACAAAATCAATCTTTGAAGGAGAAGGAGGTAGTTAAGGAAAATGGTGAGAAGAAAATGTAGGAGAATAAATCCTCAGTGATTAGTTCCGAATATGGTCCATGGATCCAAGTTCACTTCAAAGACAGGAGAAATAACAGAGGAAACATTGCTAGGAAGGGTTTGAATGCTGATAGACTTGGCAATTCTGTCAGGGAAGAAAAAAATCAGAAGAATAATGTACAGTTTGATAGAAAAAATTTGAATAAGATGGATAATGTTGATGGAAACAATGTCCTGGCTCTAGAAAGTAGGGATGAACATGAAATACATGTTGGAAAGGAGAACTCGGAGACTGCTGTAACCAACAGGTTTGCTGTACTGAGTGAAACTACTGAAGAAAATTGTTTGGTAGAGCAGGAAAAAGATATTAAAACTATAGAAATAGACAGGGAATGTATTGATACTGATATCAATAACAGAGGTTTGGGTGTCTTAAGTACTGCTGTCAAGGTGAAGTTGGCTAAGGAATTGAAATCACTAGGACCTGTGGAAGTGGATCATG
The DNA here is from genome assembly GCA_022539455.1 of Dendrobium nobile. Lineage (NCBI taxonomy): Eukaryota > Viridiplantae > Streptophyta > Magnoliopsida > Asparagales > Orchidaceae > Dendrobium > Dendrobium nobile. Next base: position 14,261,724 of record CM039725.1, read on the forward strand.
AGAAGAAAAAGAGGTATGATAGGTTGAACCCCAAGAGTGGGGGAGATCAATTCCACCTGTTTAATGTCTTCAATTCTTTTTTGGAATTGTAGGGGGGCAAGGAAAAAAGAAGCCTCCTTATATTTGAAGGAAATTGTTAGAGATCATAGTATCTATTTTATTGGGCTTATGGAGACCAAGTTGGCTAGCATTGACAAAAAAGATATTGATTATTTGATTGGGAAGGAGTGGGAGTACTTTCATTGCCCTACTGAGGGTACTTCAGGAGGCATCCTAGTTTTATGGATTAGGAATATGGTTTCTTTCGATATTGGTGAGACTTCATCACAAGTAATTGTTGGTAGTCTCTCGGTTCCTAACTTGGGAATTTGGAGAATTGCCACGGTTTATGGGAGCAGAATTTGTAAGGAAAGGGAAAGCTTATGGAAGCAACTTCAGGATTGTATGGAGGATGCAATTCCCTCTATAATTGGAGGGGATTTTAATTGTATTGTTAACAAGGAGGGGAAGAGAGGAGGCAAAAGGTTCTTGTTCTCAAATGGACCTAGGGTGATGAAAATTTTTATGGTGAATTCTGATTTCCATGACATTGGAAGTATGGGACCAAGATTTACTTGGTGTAATAACAAAGAGGGGACCTCTCAGATTTGGGAAAGGTTGGATAGATGTATTTTGAATTCAGCTGCTATTCAAATGCATCCAATGGCTACTATCAAGCATCTTGCTAGAGTAGCATTGGATCACAGTCTTATTGTTCTAAGTATGAAGGATAAAATGCATTGTAAAGCTAAAATATTTAAGTATGAGGACACTTGGAGATCATACCCTACTGCAAAGAGTATTGTTTATAACTCTTGGATGAAGAATGACTATGGTGATGAGTATAGTATACTTCAAAGGAAACTCAAACGTACGATGAAGGCTCTATTTTTCTGGAATAAAAATAAATACAAGGACTAGAATGTTTTAAAGGAAACTTTGAAGAGGGAAATTCTTGATCTTCAAAGTAGAGAAGCTTGTGATGTTAACTGGACTGCTGATGATCTTGTTTTGCTAAGAAACAAAGTGCATGAATTGAATGTTACATTGAGACAATTTTCTACTTGGTGGAATCAAAGGGCTAAAGTGAGATGGCATGAGGAAGGAGATACTAATTCAAGATTTTTTCAGAATTTTGCATCAGCAAGACACAATGGCAATCATATTAACCAAATTAAAGATGAGTTCAATACGCTACATGTGGAGGAGAATCAAATAAAGAAGGTTTTTACAAATTTTTTTGAGAAGAAATGGAAGCATAGAGAATGCAAGTTGACGGGATGGCCAGTCATTGAAGAAATCCAGAAAATTAATAATGCTGATTTGGTTATGCTTAATGAAGAATTCTCAATTCAGGAACTACAGATCTCGGTTTTTCAGCAAGGGAATAACAAGGCACCAGGTATTGATGGAGTTATTTCATCTTTTTATAAAAGCTATTGGAGCATAGTTTGGGAAGTCTTATGGAATGCAATCAACTATTTTTTCAAAACTTGTATTCTAAATAGAGAATGGAAGGATACTTTAATTACTTTGATCTCTGAAGTAAATATCCTTTGCTTCCATCAAACTATAGGCTTATTAGCCTATGTCAGACCAACTATAAAATTGTGGCTAGCATGTTAGTCAACAGATTAAAGAAAGTCATTGACAAGATGGTGTATGAAGAGCAAGCAGCATTTATTCTCGTAGATCCATTTCTGAGCATTGTCTGTTGGCTCAGGAGATTCTCCATAAGTTCAAGGTATCCAAGAATAAGAAGGGATTGATGGCTCTTAAATTGGATATGGAATAAGCATATGATAGCATGGGCTGGTCAACACTTCATCAGGTTCTTAAGTGGTATGGTTTTCCTACTTTGTTTTCTAACCTCATTATGGAATGTGTTGTAGATGTGAGGTTTTCTATCATTGCCAATGGAAGAAATTCCAATTGGATTTGTGCTAAAAGTGGCTTTCGTCAAGGATTTCCACTTTCTCCGTATCTATTCATTATGTGCTCTCAACTCTTATCCAATTCTTTGGAGCAAAGGGGGAAGGATCTTGGTATTCGGATTTCACCTAGAGGTCCAAGGATCACACATCTCCTTTATGCAGATGATGTGTTGATTTTGTCTCATGTTTCTATTACTTTAGCCAAAGAATTGAAGAAAATTGTGAAGGAGTTTTGCAAGTGGACAGGACAAAGAGTCAATATCAACAAATCACAAATTTTATTTGGCAAGGTGGTGAGCTACCCTTTGAAGAAGAAGATTACCAGAATTCTTGGTTTTGAGGAGGTCAAGGAGATGAAGTATTTGTTGCAACCAATGATCCCGAGTTTGAGATTTTGATGATGTCAAATAATGATTGTTTTGAAACAACATTTCATTGAATATTAGTTTATTTGCTATTGTCCTTGAGTACTAACATTTTAGAAAGATCACAAGTGACTCAGGATGAAAGGAAGACTCAAAAAACGGGTAGATTAGGAGTATGAGTCAGATATTGTATTTTTTTTATTTATTGTATTTTTATTTTCTTGAGTCTGGCCACAAAATGCATAAGAGTATGAGCAACCATGCACACACACAGGGGGAGAGTTTGTTTTTAAACATAAAATGTAGTAGAATTTCTTCTCTGGAGATCGTACTGTACGAGTTTAATTCGTGCCGTACGATCGGAGCTATGTGGACGATTCTGTGAATAGATCGTACTGTACGAATATATTCGTACAGTGAATAGATCACCAGGAAATGGGTTTACTAATCTATGTGGATGTTTTTTCAAGGTTTTCTAAAATACTATTTTTGAAAAATAAAACTTTTAGTGAGAAAGTAATCGTACTGTTTATGTCTCATCGTACTGTACGATAGTAATCGTACCATACGATGAACAGAGATGACATCTGATCGTCCAGACCATTGTCCTGTATGAATAGTATTTGTGGATCATACCATACGATATTATGTCATACAATACGAATTGTTTTAGTGAGAAAATAAAAGAACTAGAAAATGAAATTGCATCACTCACATTAGGCCACCCTAGCAAACCCCCAACACAGCATGCATCACACAACCTAAGAAAGAGGCACTATCACCCATATAGATTAGTAAACCCATTTCCTGGTGTTAGGTGTTTCTCTTATGGCATGTTAGGTCACATAGCCCGCACATGCACAATTCACCGTAGGACACACTTAGTATTGAGACCTAAACTGCATCCATCACAGCATAGCATGCATACATCTCATTCATGCAAGCATAAGGAGGAACCCAAACTCACTTGGTTCCCAAAACTAATCTTTGAATGAAATTGTAGGGATGCTCTCACAAAAGACCTAGTGAGAGCATGTGGTACCTGGATAGTGGCTGCTCGCGACACATGAATGGAGATATGAAGAAGTTCATCCTACTAGAGACCAAAACTGGAGGCAAAGTAACGTTGGGAGACAACACTACCAGGACGGTGATAGGCTCAGGTATTGTTGGTAATGTTAAGAATTTTTTAATTAAAAATGTTTTATTAGTTGATGGTTTGAAGCATAACTTACTTAGCATTAGTCAATTGGGTGACAAAGGTTTTGACATTAAATTTTTATCTAATAAATGCCTGATTAGTTTTAGAAGGAAAACGAATGAACAATGTTTACATGTTAGACCTTGATTGCATTGATAGCTCAAATTCATTCTGTTTGAAAACAATACTTGATGACTCGTGGCTATGGCATAGGAGACTATGTCATGCTAGTATGAAAACTCTTAGAAACATCACTCAGAAAAACCTAGTTAGAGGTGTACCTAAGTTAGACTTTACCAAGGATCACTTATGTGATGCTTGCCAACTAGGAAAACAAGTCAAATCATCCTTTCACTCAATTAGTAATGTGATCACCTCTAGGCCAGTAGAAATTCTACACATGGACTTATTTGGCCCGTTAGTACAGCCAGTCTAGGTGGAAAGAATTATGGATTTGTGATTGTAGATGACTTCACTAGATTTACTTGGGTAAGATTCCTAGCACACAAAAATGAGTCTTTTGAGAAATTTAAAGTATTCTCCACATGGATTCAATGAAAATTAGGTTGGGAAATATCAACAATCCATAGCGATCATGGTTGAGAGTTCCAAAATGATAGGTTTGAGTCATTCTGTCAAGAGATAGGAATAGAACACAATTTCTCAGCCCCTAGAACACCCCAACAAAATGGTATAGCAGAAAGGAAGAATTGAACTTTGGTAGAAGCTTCTAGGGCAATGTTAGCGGAGTATACCCTTCCTAGATACTTTTGGGCAGAAGCAGTCAACACATCTTGTTATGTTTTAAACAGAGTAACATTAGATCGAAGCTGAATAAAACTCCATATGAACTCCTTAAGGGTAGGACACCAAACCTTTCACATTTACATATCTTTGGGTGCAAGTGCATCATCTTGAATAATGGTAAACATCCCTTAGGAAAATTTGATCCCAAGTCTGATGAGGGTGTCTTCTTAGGATATTCTTCTGTAGGTAAGGCCTATAGAATCTTTAACAAGAGGACCCTAGTAGTAGAAGAGTCCACCCATGTGGTGTTTGATGAATCAGATAAGCCCTCTGAATATAGAAGTGAAGATGATGAAATAGAGGCAATTCAAGGCGTAGAGACTATGACCTTAGGAGAAAGCGAAGAACCTCAGGAAGATATGCCTAGAGAATGGAGATATTCTTCTAGTCATCCTAAAGAGTTAATTTTAGGAGACCCAGCAGAAGGTGTAAAGACTAGGCGTGGACTTAGGAAAGAGGTTAGCCATTCAGCATTCATCTCTATGATAGAACCTACAAGTATAGATCAAGCCTTAGGAGATGAATTCTGGATTCTAGCATTGCAAGAAGAGCTAAACCAATTCACCAGGAATAATGTTTGGGAGTTAGTTAAGAGACCTAAAGAACAAAGTGTTGTTGGAACAAAATGGGTCTTCAAAAATAAGGTGAATGATTCAGGAACTATAATTAGGAATAAAGCCAGATTAGTAGAAAAGGGGTATAACCAAATTGAGGGAATAGACTTTGAAGAAACCTTTACCCCTGTTGCTAGACTAGAAGCCATAAGAGTGCTCCTAGCTTTTGCTTGCTTTAAGAACTTTAAATTATATCAAATGTATGTAAAGAGTGCATTTCTGAATGGGGTAATTAAGGAAGATGTCTATGTTGAACAACCCCCCGGATTTGAAAGTTCACAATTTCCAAACCATGTATTCAAATTAAAAAAGGTACTTTATGGACTAAAGAAAGCACCTAGAGCATGGTACGAAAGACTTAGCTCATTCCTATTGAATAGAGGATTTGAAAAGGGTAGTGTAGATACTACACTCTTTTTACAAAAGGTCAAAGAAAAAATTCTCATTGTTCAAATATATGTAGACGACATCTTGTTTGGATCTTCAGATAAAAACTTATGTGATGAATTTTCAAAAATAATGAGTAATGAGTTTGAAATGAGCATGAAGGGAGAACTTAATTACTTTCTTGGCTTTAGTGTAAAACAAATTGATAATGGAATTTTTGTCAGCCAATCAAAGTATATTAAGGATATTCTAAAAAAATATGAAATGGATAGTGCAAAACCCATGAACACCCCAATGAGTTCGACAATCTAATTAGATAAAGATCCTAGTGAAAAATCAGTAGATCAGAAAAAATATAGAGGAATGATTGGATCCCTTCTTTACCTGACTGCTAGTAGACCGGACATAATGTTTAGTGTGTGCCTTTGTGCCCGTTTCCAAGCCGATCCTAAAGAGTCTCACTTAACTGCCGTCAAGAGAATCCTTAGATATCTACTAGGCACCCCGAATCTAGGAATTTGGTATCCTAGGCACAGCACTGCCTTTGAAATCTTAGGGTACTCAGATTCTGATTTTGTAGGATGTAGGTTTGATAGAAAAAGCACCTCTGCTACCTGCCAATTCATAGGACAATCATTAGTTTCTTGGTCCAGTAGGAAGCAAAACTCAGTAGCACTTTCCACAGCCGAGGCAGAATATATTGCAGTAGGAAGTTGTGTTGCACAGGTACTATGGTTAAAATAACAAATTCTAGATCTTGGACTATCTGTTGGAACCATCTCGATCATGTGTGATAATACAAGTGTAATTTGTATCTCTAAGAACCCAATTCAACACTCTCGAACGAAACACATAGACATTAAACACCATTTCATTAGAGATCATGTCACTAAGGGAGATATAGAATTACATCACATCGCTACAGGAGATCAATTGACAGACATATTCACAAAACCACTACCTTTCGACACCTTTAGCACCTTGAGGACTAGATTAGGTGTTATTGACATTACTGCATAAAAAAAACAAAAAACAAAAAAAAAAAAAAAAAAAAAATCTTCTTCTAAGGCTGCTCCTGATCATCACACACTCACCACACAAAATTTGAACTTGACTGTTTATCGTACTGTACGATACACATATCGTACCGTACGATACATCTCAATCTACATAACGTCCACCAACAAGCAGATTTCGGCTCTGTTGATCGTACTATACAACCTACATCGTACTGTACGATATACATCCGACATTATAGCCTACCGTACTGTACTATATCTCCTCTTCGTACTATACGATCCCCGTCAGCAACGGATTGGGATGAATTAAAACTTATTGGTACGACATTACTGATTATCGTACTGTATGATACATATATTTTGTACTGTATGATACACATCATCACACCGAGTAAATATGAGTTAAAGCTGTTTGGTACGATATTTATTATTTATCGTACTATACGATACACATGTTCGTACAGTACGAAACTTTTGGTCAAAATTCATACTGAGGGCCTCGGGACGATCGAAATTCGTCTGGTCGTACTATACGATATGTATCGTACTGTACGATTTGACTGTCTTTTCCTGAAATGACCGGTCAGGGTATTGATTGCCTATCGTACTGTACGATCGGAAATCGTACTGTACGATTGTCAAAATTTTCTATAAGAACCCTTTGCTAGGCCGTTCCTTTCACTCCAATCCTTCCTCACTCACTCTTTCACCTAGTTTCGTGCCCTCTTAACAATGTCTAAACGAGTTCGGTCCACTACTGGAAGCTCATCCTCGTCGAGTCGTCCACCTGCTCATTTTTTGAATGATGAAAATGAGGAAGCCTACCATAGGTATAAAGCCTGTAAAATTTTTCCTTCCAAAATGCTTAATCAAGCTGCTCTTAATTTCGAGGTAATGGGCCTCTTTGCTTCCACCACCTTCCAATTTCTCCTCACCCTGGCATTTCGCTACAATTCTGAACTTCTCTTCAAATTTCTTGCTAATCTCACCTACACTGTCAACAACACCACCTTTCACTCTTTTGTTTGTGGCCGAAACATTGAGATCACTAGAGCCAACATTGCCCAATATATTGGGTTGTCTACTGAAGGACCTATGGTTCGCTCATTTCTTACTGACGAATTCGATTGGAGCGATGTTAATAGATTCCTTAGGAATGCTACTTTCTATCAACACCAATCTCTCGTTCAATCTCTAACTCGAAATGCCCGAATAATTCAACATGTCCTTCCAACCTCAATAATACCCAAAGGTGGCGACCGTATCAATCTGACCCCGACCTTATCCGTCGCTACCTATATTATTATGTCCAACATAAAATTCGATGAGGTTGATTTAATTAGTAACTATATTGGCCACATGACTTTTGTTCGCCTACCTACCACTCGACGGAAACAAAATCTAGCTCTTGGTCACTAATAGGATATATCCTCCAACATAAATATCAATTGACCTACCCTGGTGAACCCGACATTCTTCCCATCTTTTATACGGATGCCTCCTTCCGTATTCTCTTTCATCAGGGACACGAGCCTGAAGAACCAGTCTTTGACGAAGAAGAAGGAGAAGATGCCCCAGCAGCAGCTCCAGCTAGATCACGACAACATGCCGCACCCCGAGCACCTGAAGCAGCACACCCTAACGATGATTTGGTCGCACGCTTCGACCAACTGCAGACTCGTCTTGATACGCATATTCAAGAACAACATCAGCAACACGAGACAGATATGCACTGGTTTGGAGAACGCTTTACTGCATTTGATCACCGATTCGATGCTCTCTTTCAATATTTTCAACCGAATCCACCTCCACCACCAACTGATCAGGACCCTTCTGTTTAGATTGTTTGTCTTTGTATTGTAGTTTCCTTCTTTTGCTTTCTGCTTTAGTTGCTTCTCCTTTTTGTGCTATCAAAATGGGGAGAAGTTTGTTATACTTGTTGTTGTGCTTGTTATAGTTTGTTAAATGCATTCCTTTTTGTATTTGCATTTAATATCTTTCTTTTTTTTTCTTGTGTTTAATTTAAAAAAAAAATAACAAAAAATAACAAAAAAAAAACAAAAGAAATGTCATTCGTACTTGCTTACAATAAATTATTTGACTTCATCAAAAAGGGGGAGATTGTTGCAACCCATGACCCCGAGTTTGAGATTTTGATAATGCCAAATAATGATTGTTTTGAAACAACTTTTCATTGAATATTAGTTTATTTGCTATTGTCCTTGAGTACTAACATTTCAGGAAGATCACAAGTGACTAAGGACGAAAGGAAGACTCAAGAACGGTTAGATTAGGAGTATGAGTCAGATATTGTAATTTTATATTTATTATATTTTTATTTTCTTGAGTCTGGCCACAAAATGCATAAGAGTATGAGCAACCATGCACACACACAGGGGGAGAGTTTGTTTTTAAACATAAAAAGTTGTAGAATTTCTTCTCTGGAGATCGTACTGTATGAGTTTAATTCGTACCGTACGATTGGAGCTATGTGGACGATTCTGTGAATAGATCATACTGTACGAATATATTCGTACTGTATGATATATTTAGATCCAAAACCCTAGCCGTTGTTTAGTTTAAGTAAGTGATTTTGCGCCGTTCGTATTGTACGAACATATTCATATTGTATGATATATTTTAAATACTTACTTAAATTAACCCGTGATTAGTGCATGAAATCCTGGCTTAATTATATTTTGAACATTATACTGTACGAACAAGATCGTACCATACGATGATCAGAGACGAAGTATGATCGTCCCGGATATCATCCTGGATGATCTCTTGGTTTTTGTCTCATCGTACTGTATGATAGTAATCGTACCATATGATGAACAGAGACGATATCTGATTGTCCAGACCATCGTCTTATACGAATAGTATTTGTGGATCGTACCGTACGATATTATATCGTACAGTACAAATTGTTTTTTAACTCTTCGTACATCTTCGTACCAGGACGAAGTCTGTTTATGAAGATCGTACTGTACGATGTGGAATCGTACTGTACGATCAGTAACGGCTACTTTTGAAATCAAAGGGATTTTGGAGCCCATTTTAGGAGTTAATCTTGTCCTTTTTCAGAAAGAATCACAGAGGGAGGAGAATGTGGTTAGAGAGGGATTCCAAGGGAGAGAGCTCTAGAGAAGTTCTTTAGGGTTGAGAGAGGAAGGAGAAGATGAGCGTTGTGAGGGAGAAGAGGTGTGAGGGAGATCACACGGTTGCTCCAAACTTGCTGCATCTTGCTCCTCCTGTGGCCCTAGAAGAATTTGAGGGAGGATCTCCAAGGGAAAGGCTCGTCTACATCCGTGATCTCGAGGTTCTCTGCCTTCTCTAGGAGGGAGAAAAACGAGAAGATTCTCTGCCGTCTCCAGGAGGGCGAAAATAGAGTTTGGCACTCCGCCACGCCGGGTTGGTGAAAGGGAGGTTTGTAAAGGCTTCTCCGCCTTGCCGAGGGGGGCAAAAGGAGAACTATTTTTGGTAGTGAAAATCCCGGAGCGGAGGACTCTAGGGAGTGGGCGTAGGTCATATTTTGACCGAACAACTATAAAAATCCTTGGTGTGTTTTTTCCTTATCATCATTTACTTTTACTTGCACTTAATTTTCATAATTATTGCGTGGTGAAATTTGTGGAAGAAAATTTGTTTAAGTTGTTGTTGTAAAAGTTTCAAAAATAACAAAAAGATTAGAACTCCTGCTTAGGATTACTTTTTATTGAAAAAGTTTTTCACAATTCACCCCCCCTCTTGTCATTTAGTAATTACAGTATTTAAGTGTCAAGATCTCACTTGGAAGAAGCAAAGTGGCGGATTTTCAAGAACTTTTGAGTATGGTCATGGACAAACTCAATTCTTGGGGTAAGAAGTCCTTATCAATGGGAGGTAAGCTCACTCTCATTGAAACTTCTTTACTTTCTATTCCAAACTTCTTAATCACTCACTCTTTGGTTCACAAAAGAGTTTTGCATGAGCTTGAAAAACTGTGTAGAAGTTTTTTATGGCATAAGAGTGATGGGTCTAAAGGTATGCATTATATTGCTTGGAGTGAAATTTGCAAGCCGAGAAGTATGGGTGGGCTGGGTTCTCCTCTATTGAGAATTGTATCTTTGAGATCTAGATTGGCTTGGAGCTTCATTCAAAAACTGGATTCTTTGTTACACCAAACTCTGAAGGAAAAATATGGAGAAGAGATTATGAAGGATGATCAGAAGAAAGTCATGTCTAGTGCTTGGAAGATAATGCTGGATGGGGGCAGAAATTTGAAGAATGCTATTAGATGGAAGGTGGGTAGGGGAAATAAAATCAGTGTTTTGAATGATGCTTGGTTGTTGGAAAAAAGCATCAATCGATGGCCAACTTATGTGGACTGTAATGTACTGGAGGGGATATTTGTTCAGCAGCTATTGACTTTTAATGGTGGCTGGAATTCTGAAATGCTTCAGAGGGCCTTTCATTCAGAGCTTATTTTGTTAATTGTTCAAATCCAAATAGAGGATGTGGAGGAGGATAATATAGAGTTGATGAAATGGTGTTCAGGGAAAATAGTTTATGCACTAGTTTATGAACAAATGCTGATTAACAGATACAATTTTGATGATGTAGAGTACTTCAAATGGCTGCAAAAGCTCAAACTCAGCAAGAAGGTTGAAATTTTTTGGTGGAGGCTAGGTAAAGCTACAATTCCAACTAATCTTTTTCTTAAGAATCATAAAATTTCATTGCTCGATAGTTGTGAGAGAGGATGCCAAGTGGTTGAATCTTATGAACATATTATGGTTCATTGTAAGTATATGGTGGAGATCATCATGAAGGTATGCGAATGGGGTATTATAATCCCTATTTTTAACTCTTTGGAGGAATGCCTACATGAACTTAAAAGGCTTTCAACGTCTAATTCTGGAATTGCAAAGCTGTATTGCTCGGTGACTTATCTTTCTTGGAAGAACAGAAACTATGTGAAGCATGGTAAAGATTCATTGCCTGCGTCTTTGGTTGCTTCCAATGCATTGTTCTTAGCTGTTTCCAGGTCTAGTCCTTATCTTTTTAGCTGGGGTACTAACCTCCTTAGGGAGTCTTCAAATACTTGGTGCCCTCCACCGAAAGAGTGGATTAAGATCAACTTAGATGCTTCTTTACTTAGCTCTAATCTTGGGGGTATTGGTGGGGTCTTTCGAGATCATAAAGGACGTCTGATTACTGCATTTGGCAAGAAGAAGATTCATTGGGATGTGGCACAATTGGAAATGGAAGCAATCCTTTTGGTGAAGGATTTTCTTAAAAGCTGGATGATGGAATGCAAGGGGGTGATCATTGAGAGTGATAATGTCAACATTATCCATTTCATTCAATATTCTTTGAAGAAGAATAAAGGAGGTATTGTTTCTAAATGATTTTAATAAAGTAGTTTTCCATCATGCTTATAGAACTTGTAATAAAGTAGCTAATTGTTGTGCTACTTTGGCATTGGAAAATAGTTTTTCCTTTGATAGTTTTTCCTTTGATATTATCGCTTCCGTCTTGATGACTTTAATCAAGAAGGAATGTGATATTTTGAGTACTTATATGTAGTTCTTTTGCTATTTTTAATGCAAATGAAGCATTCCTTAAAAAAAGAAGTAATTTTTAAATAATTTTAAAAATAATTATTAAGCAAAAAGAATTACTAAATAAAATTAAATAAAAGATTAAAGTTTTTGGAATTTAGAATAATTTTATAAAAAATCATTTTATAACTTTGGAAAATAATTGAATTTTTAAATTAATTAATTATTAATTAATTTAAGTAAGTAATTATTTAAGAAAAATAGTTAAAATAAGAAAATAACAATTTAATTAAAATTAAATGACAAAAATATTTGGTTCATTTTTAAAAATAATTTAATAAAAATTAATTTTAAAAATTTGGAAAAAATTTTAAATTTTAAATAAATTCACTATTAATTAAGTAATTTAAATAAATAATTAACTAAAATAATTAAAAAGTAAATTATAATAATAATAATTAAAAATAATATTTAAAAATAATAATAATAATAATAATAATAATAATTTGAATAAAAATATTCATTTAATAATAATAAGGATAATAATAAAAAAAGAAAGAAAATATTTAATAATAACAATTTGAAAAAGAAAAAGAAAACAAAATTCAAATTAGTAATAATATGATAATAGTATTTAAAAAAATATATATGAATAATAATAATAATATTGCAAATAGCTTAATAATAATAATAATACTAAAAATAAATTAATAGCATTAATAATGATAATTAAAATAGCTTAATATTATTATTAGTAATAAAATTTTATCTAAAATCATTATATTTAAAAATAATTATTAAATTACTTAAAAAGGAATTTTTAAATTAATAAAAATATTTCTTTTTTTTATTATTTATAATTATTTATTAAAAAATAATTTATAATTAATATTATTTTTAATATAACTATTATTTTAAACTAATTATATTTTTAAATTATGGATATTATTTTTCTAAAAAATTTAATATATAACATGTATTTTTAATTTTATAATAATTTTAAACTAATTTTTGAATTTTTCTTAATTTAAAAAATACATTTAAAATAGATTTTAAATTTATTTAAATAAAAAACTGGCGGTGGCTGCAGTCATCTACATGGCGAAACAGGATTGGTCCCACTGTTTGTTCAACGCGGTTTGGTAATCATTGACGATGATTATGCCGCCACACAATCATTGGCAATGATTTCCACGATGTGGAATTCCATGCCAATCACTTAAACACATCAGACGAGGGCGTGGAGACGTCCGATCATACACGGTTTAAGATTGATGGCCTAGATCAAGCCGAACCGCATGCGGAACAACGGGATCAAACCTCACGGTCGAACGAGACAACAAAACAATGTGATCTCGTCCATTGATCAAGTGATCAACGGTGGAGATTTCGTACACTCAAACTTAGGGTGAAATCGAAGCTTTGAAATGAAAATCGCTTCATTCTCCAAAATAGATCTATCAAAACACTTGAAATTTTAAATATAAGCTATAGACATGAACAGAGTTCGTGGGGTGGTGTTTGGAGGCTATGAAAAGTGCTTATCAAAACATTAAATAGACCTAAGTGTTGTGACCTAAATCCTAAGTTTTTGGGGAATCTCACCATTGAATTTAGGGAATAATAGGTTCTCTGAGCTTGTAGACTGTCCTTGTATATTTTTCTAGTTGAAGCCATGATCAAATAAGCTCTAGATTGAGTGGATCGAAGCTTTGGACGGATCAAGACTTGGTCTCACCGGAGGATTGCCGCCGGTTGGGTTTGAATGACAAGAATTGTATTGGGAAGATGTGGGGAAGTTGGAAGAGCGCTCACACAAAATCTTTTCAACTAAGAGACTCTAGATGGCAAGTAATTACAAGAGAGGAAGTTATGAAGCCCTAAACACCCTATTTGTAGCTCTAACCCTATGATGGACAGCTTAGATTGATCCTACGGTTAATTAGGAGGGTTTTGAGTTTAAATAGGATGGGGTTTGCACTAGGGAAGACTTGGAATGATTTTAATGGCTTTAATGGGTTCAAATTTGACTTAAATAGGTCAATATTTACCAAAGGAGACTTTGGTTGACCAAGTGAAGTATTGACTTGGTCAACCTAGCCAATTAAATCCATGGGGTAAAAGGATTGAGCTTAGGATGAGTTTGGATTAATTTAAAACTTATTTGGGCTTAAAAGGGCAAAATGGGTCAAACCAGGTTGACTTGGTCAACCAGGTTGACCCAGAGAAAGGGTATGGGCCCAATGGGTTAGTTCTAACCCATTAAGTCCAATGGAGGTGAGAATTTAGTCCAAAGGGCTTAGGATTTGATTTAAAATCAAAAGGGAGGAAATTAGGTCAACATGGGTCAACCCAGGTTAACGCAGAGCCTGGGACTGGGCTCCACAAATTTGGTTTGACCCACTAAATTGATTAAGAGGAGTCTTGGGGCCAAGATTGATCAATTTGACCAAGTCAACTCCTTGGACCTAGGGTTTTTTGAGAAAAACAAGGTCAACAGTTGCAAACATAAAATATTGATTTTTTTTGTATAAAATAAAAAATATATATATTTAGGAGAAATTTCATATTCGTTGTGGTAGTGATGTATGGGTTCTTCAATCAATTGGAAGAAAATGGACGAATGGGAAAGCAAATGTTAAATCAAGAAATTATGATGAAAATATGCTACTGAACAACAAATATACAATGTGCAAAAATGGGTACTCAAATATCACTGAAATTATTTTTTATCCTTTAAAAATTCAGAAGAATCAAATGTATTATCATGAATTTTAAATTTAGTATCGTAGTTGCATGTTAAATTTTGTAGTAATTTATTTTTGTGTTCAATATGTAAGTGACCGAAATTTTAAAAAAAATGTCAAAAATGAGTTTGATCTACATAATAGAAAAAATGAGTTTTGGTCAAGCGCACAAAGCTAATGTAATTTTTATATAAAACCTATTTCTTATATCAATTACTTTTTATGTTATTTATTTATTTTTATAAGAGAAAAGCATAGGTCGTTCACCTAGAGGAGTTGAAATATTTGAGAAGTGTTATAGTAATAAAGGGATTTTTAATAGTATTGAGGCTTGCGAGGCTTTGGTAAGTACTGATAATAACCTTTTCATATATTAATTATAAACCATATAAATATTTATGTGAAAGAGTCAATATTCATTATATTTCAGCATCAGTGAAGGAAATAAGATGTCAAACATATCAAGATGAAGATGTTGAAAAAGTTGATTTTTTTTTATCAAAGGTTCTTGGAAATGACAAGGTTGGAAGAGCTCATATATATGAATTTAGTGTAACTACCTCGAATACCTGGGACACTAATTCTTAATTAGGGTTTCTCTTGCTTGCTAGGGTTTGGCTTCCTTTGCGCTTCTCTGGCTGCCACCGCCTTCCCTTTGGGGAAGAACTCCCCTGGGATGTCCTCCTCAATCCTCCCCCCTCCGCTTTACACCCCCTCCTCCTCTTCTACTCTCCTTCTTAGAGATTGGAAGAGCCTTATTGCTACCCAGCCACTAGTTTCCAATGAGTTTACTTCATCCATCACTCACTTTCCAACTGAGAATGCCACTGCTCATTTCACCTCCGCTCAGTTCAACGCTGGATCCTCAGAATGGTCGCTCTCTCTAGTCGGCTACTCCATCGGAAGGCGTCCGTACTATGAAGCTTTGCTCGCAACAATCAAAAAAGCCTGGAACTTGAAAGGATCCCTCTCTCTGCTTACCTTAGATGATGGGTTCTTTCTCCTCAAGTTCAATAATCGGGAAGATTTTGACATGGCCTGGTCTGGTGGCCCATGGTTCTTCTTTGGAAAACCCTTCATCCTACAGAAGTGGACTCCGGACTCCATCCCTATTCGCGAGGAGTTCCCTTCGATCCCCCTGTGGATCAGAATTAAAAATTTCCCTCTTTCCTGTTGGATGCCGGAGGGGATCTCAAAGATTGCGAGCTGTGTCGGCATCCCGCTTGCTGTTGACGCCCTAACAGCTGCCAAAACGAGACTCACCTTCGACCGGGTGTGTGTTCAGGTGAGTAGCTCCTCGCCCTTGCCGGATGAGATCTACTACACGGTGGATGACAAATCCTTTCCCCTTACTGTGCTCTATGACTGGAAGCCTTCCCACTGTTCCTTTTGTAACTCCATCATGCATGCCCCTAATGCCTGTCCAAAAAACCCAACCCCTCAATCTACTGAGACATCTCAAAACTGTGGTAGAAGTACCAGCCAAAAACCCAGGAAACTTCCTCCTAGGCTGAACATTCCTAATCCTCCCAGCTCCTCTACCTTTCAGACTCAGCCGCAGCCCCAGCCTCAACCTCAGCCTTAATAAAAGCCTCAATCAACCCAACCTTCCACCTCTCTTTCAACAGCCCCTGCTTCTGCGGCTGTTGAAATAAAACCCCACATACCAAACCTTAATTCCCCTTCAGAGGACTTTATTCCCCCTCACCTACCACCATTACTTATCCACCTACCACTGTGCAAACTTCCCCACTTGTCCCGAACAAAAACAAATTTGATGTCCTTAATGACCAAGACCCCAATCCTGAGACCTCCTCTGCTCAAACAGTATCCTTACCCTCTTCCTCTTCCAACCCCCATGATAATCCGAACATCCCTTCTGATTTATCTAAAAAAACCATGGATTCCAGCAATAGCCAAACCAACCATCAAACTGCAACCACCAATCCTACAGCCAAATCGATAAGAGCCAAATCGGCCAAAAAGGCCACCACACCCACCTCAAAATCCCAATGACCAGATAGATTCCCCCACTTGGCTTCCTGGAACACCCGTGGATTCAATAGCCCTGACAAAGTTTAAGTTGTAAAAACTTAGTCAAAAACTTTGACCTTGACTTGCTTTTCCTCCTGGAAACAAGATTCTCTCCGACTTCCCTCCACAACCCCTGGTTTATTACTACTCACTCTATTTTTTCTGCTAAAGGCTCCTATGATAATTTTGATTATGCTTCCCCCGATCGCATATGGATTAAGTGGAACTCTTCTTCTGTGAGTTTCAAACCCGCTTTTACTTCGAGCCAATTAATCCATGGATCGGTATTTTCTGGCACTACGGAAGTTTATTATGTTTCTGTCATTTTTGCTTCAAATGCTTTGGATGAAAGGCTTATGTTATGGAAGGACCTTACTGAAATTGCCATTGGTATTTCTTCCCCCTGGATTATTCTTGGGGACTTTATCTGCTGCAGATCCTCTAATGAGAAAGCCGGTGGTTCTTTACTTACTAGCAGCAAAGTGGTTGATTTCAACAATTTAATTTTTAATATTGCTGTTCATTACCTGTCTTCTATTGGCCATTATTTTACTTGGTATAACCAAAGGACCAATAACCCAATACACATTAAATTAGATAGGATGTTGGTTAATGACTGCTGGCTTGGAAATTTTCCTTCATCCTTTTATATTGTGGACAATGCACAGATTTCGGACCATTCTCCTATCATTTTACAAATGGATCAAAGTAAACGCAAGAATCATCGATTTCTTTTTAAGAACTATTGGTTGGCTAACTCTGAGTTTTGGGATTCTCTTATTCAGGTTTTCTCCCAAAGATTTCATAGTAGTCCCATCCATGCTTTTTTTCCAGAAGCTTAAGACTCTCAAGATCAGTCTGAAATCCAAGAATTGGGTTTCTTCCAACTCCCTTCAAATTGATATTTCTGATCTTACATCCTTGCAAAACAATCTTTTATATCAAATTCAGGCTAATCCTCTTGATACTGATCTAAATCTGGCTCTTAAAGATATTAATCACAAGCTTGCAGTTAAAAATTCTGATTGGTCATCCTGGATTATTCAAAGGGCTAAAGCAAAATGGCTTTCGAATGGGGAGGATGATTTGAAGTTTTTATATTCCAGGATCAACGTCAGACAAAATTCTAATCAAATTAAATGAATCACTACTGTTGAGGGGACTTTCTCTAATCCTGATGGTATTAATCGAGCCATTGTTAATCACTTTCAAAAGGTTTTTAATACTGCTGCTCCTCTTGCTCTCTCTAGCATGGCTCCTCCAATTCATCAATTGCTCCCTTCTAGCTCTATTCCCGGCTTGATTGCTTCGGTCATTGTGGATGAAATTAAGAATGTTATCTTTTCCTCCCCTGCTTGCTCGGCTCCTGGTCCGGATGGTTACACTTTTGAATTTTACAAATCTACTTGGAATACTATTGGTAGTCAACTTACTGATGCGGTGTTGTCTTTCTTCTCAACTGGCTCTATGCCTAAGCAAGCTAAAGCTACCGCTATTGCTCTCATTCCCAAAAGGCCTCATGCTCAAGACATTGTGGATTACAGACCTATTTCCCTATGCAACACTTTCTATAAGATTATTGCCAAGATTCTTGCAAATCGTTTGAAAGATGTTATGCCTTTTATCATACATTCGAGCCAATCCGGTTTCATTAAGGATAGGATTATCTCTGATAATATCCTTTTAGCGGCTGAGCTTCTCAAAGAATTCAATTCCAGTCACAAAGATTAGTTCTTTTGTGCTAAATTTGATATTCACAAGGCTTTCGACACAGTTTCTAGGAAATTCTTGATTGATCGTTTGTTTGCCAAGGGATTTCCTGAAATCTTTGTTTCCTGGATTTATGGCTGTATTTCTGATGTTTACTTTTCAGTTTCCATTAATGGGGGGCTTGAAGGATACTTTCCTTCCTCTTCGGGCCTTAGGCAAGGTTGCCCGTTATCCCCTTATCTATTTTGTCTTGCTATGGACTGCTTATCCTCTCTTTTTGAAGAAGCCACTATCAATAACTCTCTCTTGGGCCTGAAAGCTGGTAGCACCTATTTCTCCCATCTCCTATACGCGGATGATCTTTTAGTTTTTGCTAAAGCAACTCGGGAGAATGCTCATCACTTGAACTGCATCCTTGATGACTTCTTTAGTCTCTCGGGTTTAAGGGTCAATAGCAGCAAAAGCAAAATTGTTTTCTCTAAGAACTCTAGCCAGGAGTAGGCTATTAGTAATATCTTGAATATCCCCATTTCTTCCAGTCCGATTAAATATTTGGGCATTCCTATCTTCCATAGGAAACTAAAAATTGTTGACTTTTAGCCCCTTATGCATAAGATCACGGCATCCCTGGACGGTTGGAAAGCGAGATCCCTCTCCATGGCTGGTAGACTGCAATACCTTAAACACACCATTAACAACATTTTGTTGTATTGGGTCCATGGGACTCTGATTCCCAAAACTTGTATCAAGAAGATCAAAAGCCCATGCTCTAGATTTCTTTTTTATGGGGATATTCAAAAATGTAAAATGCATCTCATTTCTTGGAAGGACACTTGCAAACCTAAGATTTTTGGGGGATTGGGCATCCCTTCTATTGAAGCATTATATTATGCTTGTGTCTGCAATGTTATCTGGAGGTTTTATAGTTCTAAAAGTTTTCTTTTTTGCTGGTGGAAAGAAAAATATGGGTCCCTTTGGAACACTCAGATTACTAAATGCTCTTCTTATTGGAAAAACTTATGCGATGTGGCTAAGAGCCTTTTGCACTCTTTGAATTTCAAAATTATCCCTTCCAGCAAACTTTCTTTTTTCTGGGATCCCTGGTGCCTTGGTTTATCGGTGGCTGATCTTCTGAAGCAGGAACAACTTGATTATCTGATTTCAAAAACTAATGTGCCTGTTTGTAATCACATTTCTAATGGCATCTGGACTCTTCCTGCTTCCCTTCCTGCACATATTACTGACTTGATTCGTTCTGTCCCATTTTCTGTTGGGTTGGAAGATTGTTGTTGGATTGCACCTACTAAACCTACTTTCAAAAAATGTTTATTGATTTCTATGAGGATGTTGAGAAGGTTAACTGGTACAATTTTCTTTGGCATAAGCATAGCTCCCTTCGGTTTGTTGTTTACTCCTGGACTGCTTTTAGGGATGGCCTCAAAATTGCCTCTATTTTGGCTGCTAGGGGCATCACTATGTGCCCTCTCTGCATTTTTTGCAAAACTAATATTGAGACTCAGAACCATCTGTTCTTTGAATGTGATATCACCTTTAATATCCTATTGAGGTTCTTCCCCAGAATGCAATTCATGCTGCTTAGGCCTAATTTATGGCAAGCTTTTAATGATATTGAGGATAAGAAAGCTGTTAACAATAGGAAGAGTTACTATTTTCTAACTCTGTCTGCTATTGTTTACTTCATCTGGAGATCCAGGAACGACAGTTTATTTGGCAATTGTTCGGATAGCATTAATGTCATTACCTCTAAGGTTAAACGGGCGGTCTATCTCAAGAGTTTCAAGAAAAAATGCTTTCAGGATATGCTCACTTGATCTTTGCCTTTGCTGTGAAAGGTATACTGGTGCCTCTTGGTCAGCTTCTCCGAGCATCCAAGGGTTGGCTGGGTGTTTTGAAGGACTATGATGATTGCAATCTACATTATTCCCCTTGGACGGCCTGTCGCTGTTGTTCTTCTTCTCGGCAACCAGGGGATTTTTGGCTGCCTGGTTGCTTTCTTGATGATTGCTTAACTGAGTCCTTTTTATTTTTTGCTTAACCATTTGCTTTTCTTACTTGTATTTTCATAGTTTTTGTTTCTTTAGCAGCTCTACTGATAGAATTTTGCCAATTGCTTCACAATTTTGTATGTTTAGCAATTGTTTTCCTTTACTGTAATCTTTTTTATCACTGAACCGGGCTGATGCCCCAAATATTCCAAAAAAAAAAAAACTAGTGTAACTACTTAAGTTGTACGGGAAGAAATCCCAAATTGAAGTAGCAATTACCAACTCATGGAAGGTTACATGGAAGCTCTTAAAAAATAAAAAATAAGTTCATGAGTTGGGTGAGTTAATTGCTTAAATAAAGTTGGATATACAAAATAGACAAGAAGTTACTCAAAACATGCCATTAAGAGCTAATCAACATTCTCAAAATGGGTACTGACACTCTTTCAATAATATTGTTGTTATTCAAGTAGGCAAATTACTTACTTATCAACTTGTAAAGCTAGATTTTGATCTTTTATATAATGTTATAATTTATATAATGTTAAAATGTATTAAGTAGGAAAATTATTTAATTATCAACTTTGGACCTTATAAACTTCATATATGTATATATATGAGGGAATTAAAGTCATAGTAAAAAATGTTCTTGATTCTATTAAGACCGTGGTAATTTCATATATTCAAAACTTTATCCTACACAAAGAATTGGTTAACTATCCATTAAGTCCAAAGTGATGTTTAGTGCATATAAACATTCTTGTAGATTAGAGAGAACATTTGATTAGACTCTATAGTACTTTAACAACAATTGGGCAGTCAATTGGAACTTATGTTTCATGGCTTTAAGCTTTAGTGAGTAATTTTTTATTTAAATATTATTTTATTTAGATTATTTTTTTAATTAAATAATCAAATTACTTGCATTTTTTATAATTATTTTAATTCAAGTTGTTAGTGAAGAAGAATGAAAAAACCATAAATATTTTAAGAGTTGTGGGCTCCAAAAATTCGATCCCGACATCCACCCGCTATTGCTTTTCTTTTCGGTGGAAGTTTTAACGAATTTAACTTTTGAGATAAATTTTGGAAAGGTAGATGAGTTTATAGATAAGACACCACCCTGAGATTTTGCCCTCATTTTGCGAGGACTTTATGATCAGAGTTCTGGTTCCCCATAGGTGCAAGCCCTTATAGATAATTACCCCTCCAGGGGGAATGGATGATGGATCCGATCAAGATCCCATGGTTTTGTCATCCCAGGCCATCATGGTTCCTGGTCTACATTGTCATAGGAGCTAGTCGAGCCAACCTAATAGAAGGATCCTTATCTATAGCCATGGGTTGCTTCATCCAAGGGGCCTTGTAGACATGGGATGAGTGTTTGTCCAAGGGGATAAATTTGAATCCACCTTAGCTAACAGAGTGATCTGTTCCTTATCAATCATATCCTATTGACTCATATCTCAAGGATTTAATTTCATTAAAGAATATATTGGCTCTGGCCATAAGCGATATTTAATGGTGCCATTTGACAGCAAAACTTCTTGGTTCAGAGGGCCCCGAGTTATAATTATTTATCCTGCGGTGCCATTTAGCGGTATAACCATCAGTTAGAGAACATGTACCACATCCTTACTAGTAGAAGATTAGTTAAGAATGGATCATAGTAATATTTTTAACTAGGCATTAGCTGTTTGTGAGCTGAAGTAAATTTTAATTTATATACCCTAACAAACTGTTAAAGAGGGTGGATGGATTTTTCCTTAAGTGTTTTCATGGATAGATTTAAATTTCAAATATCGGGATTTGGAGATTTTTTTTTAGGATTTTTGGATATTTGGGTGGAAATTGAAATATTTGGAATTAACCCCTCTGGTTGAGCTCTACATTTAACACGGCTGTCAATAGGGTGTTTATGGACATTTAGGAGTTTCATTGATTGGACCCTGTCAACTCTATTAGTTTGCTGATAGAGGATTAGGCTCGTCATAGGCTTTGCACTTTTATTAGTGAATTCTTATTATTATAGGCTTTTAAGGCCTAATATGAATATATTAAGAAAAATATATCAGTTGCAACAACTATATATTTGTTTGATGGTTCTTATCCTATCGACTCCTATTGATTCGCATAGAAGGATCAGGTTCAAATTTGAATTCATTTGTTGACCCGCACAACATTCCTATATGTGACGTGTATACTTGTAACATGCTCGCTAAGGCCCATGTGGGTACTTAATTGTATACCCCCTTTTAATGAACCTATATGTATATAAACTACAGTGCATGTCTGGGGATATTTTGAGATATTTAGCGTTGATCAGTTGAGCGAGAAACCATCTTTTGAATAGAAGCACTCTACTTAGAAGCTCGTATATGCCTTCTATCTACTTTTATATAGGTTATAGATTCGGTGGTGTGGAATATACATCTATATTTGTAGGGAACTAATATGTACTATAGATCTTTTACATTTAGTCGCAGATAGCGAGTTGAATGTATAGCAGGCCTCCTTCAATAGCTCGTAGGCTATTTGTAGTTTTTTTTGACCTTTGTCACCGCAAAAAGGTGTTCGTATCTACAATAGTTCTTCTTATATCTACTTGTAAGCAATGCATTGGATGTATAACAAATTTGCTACGGTAGCACATTGGGGTTTGGATTTATTATATTCCTTTGGCATTTGTTCGTATATAGTATGTAATATTCATAGCAAGGTTCCAGCAGAAGCTCATGGGAGCTTATATCCATCATATTCTTCATGCACTCTGATGTGGACTTTAGCTCATATAATGCATCCGCCACTACTATAGGTAGGCAGGTAGATGTATTCTTTCACAAACTAAATTCGACTAAGGATATTGTATTTACTAAATTCATTCTGCATCTACCCATCAGTGGCATGTGGCACATACATCTATCTTCATAGAGAGTTTATATGTGTTGCAGATCTTTTAATGCCACTTGTAGGCATTTGCATCTGTATTTGATGTGATTGTTTTGTATTTTGTTCTTGGATAATAAATTGGATGCATAGGTATCTTCTACGGTATCTCGTAGGAGCTCCTATGCTTGCCAATATATTTCCATTACTTTTATGAAATATGTAACGTGTATTGTAGTTCATTACATACTGTTCATGCTTCACTCATGAATATCCCCTTCATTGAAATCAAATTATATACTTACCTTGATCAATGCTAGTGAATGAAAGAATTCTCTCTGTCCACTACATTTCATTCTGTGCTTGCAAGCACGTGGTATGAATGAATTTGTTTATCACTGGTCATTTGATCATTACATATAATTGGGTCATGTTGACTATTTCAAGTCTTTCATTATCATAAAAGGATGACTCAAATCTTGTATGATGAGTTTTCTCCCCATCATTCATTTAATTTCAAGTCCAATGTTTCTTAATTAAACTTTGGGTCCTTTGTTTTCTTTCATTTGAGCTCAAATTATGTTCATCTTGAATTCAAATTTCTTAAAATTTATTTTTCTTGATTATGCTCAAATTCAAGTTCAGTTTGCATTCCTTGTTATTCAAATCTGGATTTGAATTCAGGTTTAATGTCAACTTTGAGTCCCACGATCAATTCAAGCTTATTTTACTCAAGTTTGAATCAAGATTTACATCATGTTCAAGTCATTTAATGTTCAGTTCAAATTAAATTTGAATCATGCTCATTTGTTATTTTGAGTCAAATTATGTCTAAGTTCAAGTTCATATTCACAAGTCCCCTGTTGTCCAAATTTAATTCAAGTCCTTATCTTTTTCAGATCAAATTTTGGCAGCTTCCCGGCATCTCCCCTGTTTAGGGAAAAAACTAAGAGGCAACCTTCCCCTCCACGCTACACGAGCGCTTCAGGTAGATGTTGGGTGACACCGCAGTTGCATTTTTTTTTCCAAGATGTTACATGAGCGCTTAGGGGTCCCGAGCATATGTTAGAAAGAAACACTAATTTCCCCACATATGGGTACTTAGTTTTTATCCCCCTCACACAACATGAGTGCTCTGGGATTACCCACCTCGTCGGTAGTGTCACACCAGTTTCTCTCCGTACTACGTTAAGTGAGCGCATAGGGCATTTGTAGGCTCGTCGCTAATGTTGAGAATGAGATTTAAGTTGGATAAATTATACCTTTATAATGAATGACAAAGACGATGGGATGCACAAAATAATCTTTCCATCATTTTTTTTTTGCAATATCTCTTTCTTTTTTTTTTTGTAAATTTAAACACACACGCACACACACACACACACACACACACGTATATATATATATATATATATATATATATATATATATATATATATATATATATATATATATATATATAAAATCTAATAATAATAAAAAAAATAATAATAATAATAATAATAACTAATTACTATATATATATATATATATATATATAAATATTTAATATACTATTAACAATAATTTCTACTATATAACTTATAATAATTATATTAGATAACTAAAAAAAATATAATCCTAATTACCTATATAAGTTGGGTAGGAAGGGATCGAGTAGGAGCTGAGTTTCTTAAGAGAAGTATTAGGGTATGGGTAGGTTGAAGTGGAGTTTGGCAAGGGAGATCTAGGGTGAAGGGGGATTTGACTTTGGAAGAGTAAGGTAGGTTGGTTTTCTCCCCCTCTCCTTCTCTCTCACTCTTTATTTCTCTCTCTCTCTCTATATTTGTGTGGGCCAAAATATTAGGGATGGTGGCTTGTTAGGCTCGGGCAAGAGGAAGCAATGGGAGTCTCCGTTGGAGAAGATCGTGGGTTGAAGTCATAGATTTCAGCCCAGACGATGGTTTGGAGGTCAGAATGGTGCTTGGGTTTTGCCAAGCTTGGTGAAGAAAGGAGGTCAGAAGGTAGGTAGCTGCTTGCAACTTTGTTGGAGAATGGCATTGAGTTGAAGAGGTGGATATGGGAAGAGCTTCAACTGCAGGTTGGAGAGGCGAGATTCTTGGTTCGCGTTGAGTTGGGAAGAAGGTCAAAGACTTCATTCTCTTAGGTATTTAATAACATATGTGGACGCTCAATCTAGGTGAGGTCGTAGGATTTTAGGGAGACGGTAGAAGCGGTGTTGAATTATATTACTAGGGCACTATAGCAAGGGTGGGTGTGGCTTCAACAGGTATGATAGGATTTTTTTTTTTTAATTTCATTTTGATATGCTCTGGAGGTCAACAAATTCCCCCCAACAAATGTGGTTTGCATTTAGAGCGAATCACATTTGTTGTATGTTGATTAACCTCAAGGATCTCCAAATATTTACTCTATAAGTCACACAACAATTTTCATTTAGTGGATCTCCAATGGTTTGCTTGGATGTCACACTAAGATTTTCATTTTATAGATTTCCAAGAACATCTTTGGATGTCACACTAAGGGCTTCATTTTATAGATATCCAAACATTTGCTTGGATGTCACGCTGAATGTCATTTTGACCTATCACCATTTGTATACATGAATATTGATAATCAAGAGTCAAGTGTTAAATTTGGACATCTTTCAGCTCAACTAAAAATGGTTTACTGGGTCAAAAGATATTATTATAAGTCTTATTTTTTATGTTGAATATATTTTTGATGGTGGATTCTTTTAACAAATATGAGAGTTCCTGATGTCTTAACTTTGTGCTTTGACAAATTTGATGAAGGAGTTTTACTCGACTTATCCTCTTTGATTTATCAAGATTTGAATATACCTTCTACCCTATGCTTCTGTCTTCAGCGGGCTTGATGGAGTAGATGCGGTGACTTAAACCCTTTAGGTTTACATCTGGTCAGTGGTGAATGGTTATCGATCCAGAGCTTTGTGCGTATCAGACTTATTAATGATGAAAATTCTCTTAGTTCTTCCTTAGGCTTTATGTGAACTTGGGATGATTTCTTTGGTCCTTTGCTTTGTGGTTTGGTGGACTTGTTGAAGAAAAATTCCTTCGATCATCACATTTGTGCTTTAAAGATTTGTTGAAGAATTTATAGGTTTTGAATTTGATTGATAGTACCAAATGTGAGTAGTATCTTGATCCTTAACCCCTTAAGGAGACTTTTGAGTCACTTGAGCTTGTTAGATTATGTAAGTTAAGATATGATAGATCTTTGTCCTCTATTGCTAAAATTGGGGTTCCTCTAAACTTGCCTTTATTATGGCTTATTGATTAGAAGAAGCTGCCACAGATTTAGTCATATTTGGGCTTGTTGGATCTGACCTCTAACACCCATTCAGGCTTTGGATTTGAGCTATGGGAGATTTGCTCACCAATATTAATTTTATTAAAGCTAGCTTATTTAGAGTCATTCTTTTATGATTGAAGAATTGGAGCCTACTTATATTTAGTAGTTGTTCGCGACTCCTTCCTACTAGAACTTTGATTCTTCTATTAATTAAGAGAATTTGGTAAACTACAATAACTTGAACTTGTCAAGTCAATTTAGCCTTCGTACTTCCTACAATCCCTACTAACGGGTTATCAAAATGTGGATTCCTCTACTACGACCTTTCTTATCGTGTATTGAGTAGATGGAGCTGCAAGCGATCCAGCCATATTTGAGCTTGTTGGATCCTTCGAACCTTAAGCTTCAGGCTGTTGAAAGACTTCAAGCTATTCTAGCCCAATTTATTGGAGTGCATAGTCAAAAAAAAAATCTTTCATGACTATTAAATCTTGGTATGTTTGGAAAGGTGGTGTCTCAATCTTTCAAAATATCACTTGCATATACTTTAAAAAAGAAGTATTTATATTCTTCATCAATTAAGAATATTTGTATTGATAATTTTAAATATTTATTCGAGGATCTCGACATGTAGTGTAATGTCGACTCAAATAAATATTTAAAATTCCCCTGTCTCACATATACAATTCAAAAAAGAATAAATTTGGAATTTTGAGATTTTAAATTTTTTTTTAGGATCTAGGTGCATAGCTTGATGTTAACCCAAATAAATATTTAAAATGCCCATGTCTCACAATGAAATTTTGGATAAGCTTTACAACTTGGGATTTTAAATATTTATTTAGGAATTTTGGCACACGGTGTGATGTCAACCTGAATAAATATTTAAAATACCCCCAATCTTTTAAGGAATTTTGAAATGCATTCTTGCTACATAATAGAATTTCAAAATATAAATATATATGCTTATAAATGTGTACGGAATACAAAACACATTAAACATAGCATTTTCTTAGGAAATTTCATGCGTAGTATTTCTTCAAGTATCTGCCATTGATCGATGACATAGGCCTCTAGCTGTCCAGGTCGATAAGATGATAAGCTCCTCCTTGAAATACATTCCCGATAATAAAGGGGCCCTCCTAATTGGATTTGAACTTGCCACCAATTTTTTTTGTGTGGGATGATTGGACTTCTCTGCACCAAGAACAATTCCCTTTATTGAAATGCCTGAGGATACACCATACGTTCAAAGGATTTTATCATTCTTCCTTAGTAGATTTCTAAGTTTTGTTGAGCTTGTAACCTGAGTTCATCAAGTGTGTTGAGCTCTTCCATTCTTAGGCGAGCATTTTGCTCTTGAGTGATATCATTTTAGATTGCTATCCAGAGTGATGGTAGTTCAACTTCTAGTGGTAATACAACTTTAACTCTGAACAGCAATGAATAAGGAGTTGCTTTAGTTGGCATGTTGTAAGTTGTAAGATAGGCCAATAGTGTTTCTATCATCTTCATATGCCACTCCATTTTGTTCTTACTGAGGATCTTCTTCAATAATTTCACCAATGTTTTATTGAAGGCCTCCACCAAATCATTTGCTCTTGGTGAAAGTTCAATATGAATGTTAAGCCCTATGAACTTAGTCCCAAAGCTAATCAAGAGAGAGGTGAATTGGAAAACCTTAAAACCAAAGATAAAACTCCAACCAAAATCACCACGATGAAAGTGCGGAAAAAATAAATGCGGAAGCGATAATAAGAAAAGAACACACCGAATTTATAGTGGTTCGGTCAAACCTTGACCTACGTCCACTCCTTGGAGGCACCCCCCAAGTATTGCACTAAACTAGTGTCTCTCCTTTAGCCCCCACGGCTAGGCATGAAGCCCTTACAAAATCACTTCCACCTTCCCCAGTGCGGCGGAGTCGCCGGGTCCTTTGACACCAAAGAGATCTTCCTCTTTGGTGAACTTACATCGCGACAAGCCTTGAATCCGATGGAACTAAGGTGTGAGTTCACCGGAGCAACCGTGTGGATCCCCCACCACACTCCCTTGAGTTCCTCCCCCTCACAGGATCTTCTCTCTCTCACACTCCACCCTTTCCTCTCTCCCTTTCAAGCTTTCTCTTCAAGTTTTCCCCACAAGAACGAAGCTACAATGGCTGCCAAAGACACATACAAAAGTTTCCATACCATAACTTAAGTAGAAGCTCCCAAAACGAGCTCATTAATGCAAGTTGCCAACATTATCGTCTAGGATGATAGGTATATCGTCCTGGCCGATCAGTACAAATTAAGCTCATTAGCCCGGGATGATATGGGACGATCAGAAGAAACTTGGTTATATCGTCCTGGCCGATCTCACGATCGTCCTGGCCGATCTCACGATCGTCCTGGCCGATCTCACGATCGTCCTGGCCGATCTCACGATCGTCCTGGACGATTAGTTTAAAACTAGTTCAATTGTCCTGATCATCGCCCTGAATAGCGTCTGGTGTTGAGTCTAATAAATAGGTTGTTAAACATAAGTTAATGTCCCAAGGCTACTAAGAGGGGGGGTGAATTGGTATTTTAAAAATTAAGCCTTCTTTGAAAAAGTGTTGAACCGAAATGAAAATTTTAATTAAGTTTGTATAGAAAACGTTTTTCATCCACATAGTTTTTAAACAAAAGAAAAATGCGGAAAATAAAAAGCAGTAAAGTAAATGACACAAGATTTATAGTGGTTCGGTCTAAACCAGACCTACATCCACTCCCTAGAGGCACCCTCTAAGTATTGCACTAATACCAATAGTGACTCTCCTTTTGCACCCACAGCAAGGCGGAGAAGCCTTTACAAATCACTCTTTTCACCACTACCCGGTACGACAGAGAACTATCCGTCCTTTCACATAATCCCCAGTGTTAGCAGAGAACCGTCTGTCCTTTCACACTCTCCTAGTGTGGGCAGAAAACCCTTCGGCTATTCACACTCTCCAAGTATAGGCAGCGAACCCTTCGGCTATTCACAATCTCTAAGTATAGGCATCGAACCCTTCGACTATTCACACTCTCCAAGTGTAGGCAACGAACCCTTTGTTTGTTCACACTCTCCAAGTGTCGACAGAGAACCGGATCTCCTTGACAGATCTTCTCACAGGAATCTAGAAGGAAAAAGGAAAAGAGTGAAGTAATCCCAATTCACAAGTAGAAATTCTTACCTTTGAACTCCAAGTGAAGCCTTCACGCTCCACTGGTAGGAATCCTCCTTTGAATGCACTCTTACACTCTCTCCTTAGCTATTCTCTCAAGAGGCATGAAGATCAAATGACAAAAAGATTGAGTGGCAGTCTAATTTGGACTATTTATACAAAAGACAAGAAAAATCGCCCAAAAACTGCAAGTATTCCATTATGTACGCAGTGGATCGTCCCGTACGATCGTGGATCGTCCTGGACGATTTTACTTAAAACCCTTGAAATGAACCTATTTGCATATGTGTATGAAATATTTTCGTACAAGCTGATCGTCCCGTACGAACTAAGTTCGTCCAGTACGAACGGTTATTACAAGGTCGGTTCTAGAAACTGCAGAAAAACCATCCTAAGTCGGTTGTATCGTATGGACGAAAATTGGTTCATTTGGATGAAATTTTTATAGAGACCAGATCGTCCTGGCCGATAATTAATTTCGTCTGGACGAAAATTTTACAGAGACCAGATCGTCCTAGACGATAATTAATTTTTCTGGACGAAAATTAATTTCATCTGGACAAAAATTTTATAGAGAGAAACTCGTTTTCTGACAATAATTAATTTCGTCTGGACGTAAATTTTATAAAGACCGGATCGTCCTGGACGATAATTAATTTCGTCTGGATGAAAATTTTATAGATAGCAACTCGTTTTCTGACGATAATTAATTTTGTCTGGACGAAAATTTTATAGAGACCAGATCGTCCCGAACAATATTTAATTTTGTCCCGGATGAATAGGACTTAGAAAATTTTTCAAGCCAGTTCCTATTCGTTCCATGTGCTTAATAGGAGATAACTGTCTGATCGTCCCGTACGATCTGATATCGTCCCGTACGATCAATATAAATTTTATATTATCTCCTTATATGTGTGTATATTTTTATTCACTCAATTACAATCACTCCCTTCCAAATTTAATTCAAAGAAAAGTACAAGCTTCAAATTCACAAAGTATCGCATGTTGAATTCGATTTTATTAAAATGTTAGTACACACAAGAGCAAATACAAATCTTCTAAAATTATTAGGAGATAACTACACATTTGAACAATAATGTTTGGAATCATCAAAACTATACAAGTTGCAAAAATATAAGGCATGCAAATAGCAACTATCTTAATAATCTCCCCCTTTTTGATGATGGCAAAATAATTATTGTTTGTATGATTTCAATTTAAATAAATCTCCTAAACTCCCCCTGAATTGATGAATACATGAAAATAAGGAGGCATTTTGAACCAAAGAACACAATTTTTTTTTTATTTTTCATAAATTTTTAACAAAAAATAAATAATTAAAAAAAAGACAAGACCACAAGCCAAAAGACACAAAATCAAAATACAAGCATACACAAAGACAAGCATACAAACACAATAATTTCTCCCCCTTTTTGACAACAACAAAAAGTGAAGAAAAAATAGACAAGAAATGTAAGTAATTATATGAAATTCAATTGAAAATTTAATCTAAATAGTGATTGACATAAGGTATGCAATCTAAAACTAATAACATTAGGTAAGTCATAGAAATTCATAGAATTTAAGAAGTGATATAATATTGTAAGTAAGAAGAATTTATTAAAGACATGATTCAATTTAGATATTTGAATATAGAAAATCATTACAAGGGAGATGAATAAAAAATTCTATATTTCAAAGTTCAATAGAATATAAATGAACATAAGATCAATTTGAATTAAGAGATTGAAAGAATTTGGAAAGAAGAGAATTACCACATGTGGCGCTAAGCGCATCTTTTTCAAATTTTTGGCACATTTTTGTGCATCTTTTTACATTGAGCTTATTTTGTGCCTCTTTTTCACATTTGCAAACATTTGCGCATTCCTTTTGATTTTTGTACTCTTTGTATAATTTTTCAAGAGTAATTGAAACCAATTCTTTCCAAGATCAATAATCTAAAATTTCAAATTTTTCTAAGTGCATAAATATCACTTGAGCAAAGAAATACAAAATAAGAATACATCTAAATTGCAATAATAATATTAATTTTTATGTAGTCTAAATGAATAGACATGAAATTAAAAATTCTAATTATAATAAGTTATAAACAAATTTTAAATTAAAAAAGATTAGATTTTCTAATGAAATTAATCTTAAATTACAATTTAATTTAAGCACAATTAAGATTAAAAAGACTAATGAAATTCATAAAAACTAAACACATTTCAAAAACAATCAAAATTTAAATCAACTACAACATATATTGATATTGATGAAAAAGATTACAAGATCATTTCATAATATCAATACAAAAACACAAAAAAAATACACTGAACTTTTAAAACTTACATAAACAAACACAAATAAAACAAATACTAGAACAAACACTAATACAAACACAAATACAACAAACATAAAGAAAATTATCACTCATTCTCTATTCTTCTGGAGGAGGAGGAGGAATGCCACCAAATTGGTTGAAGTAGGAGGTCATCAACATAATATTGGTATTGATTTCATGAACTTCATTTCTGATACTACCAATATCCTGTTGCTGTTGCAGAAGTTGAGCATCAATTTGATCAAATCTTTGATCAAAATGAGTGTCAAGTCTATCAAATTTCTCAATCAAATTCTGATAATCTGATTGAGGTGCAAAAGTTTGCTCTCCTTCTTCTTCTTCTTCTTCAGAAGTACTAGCATGTGTTTTTCCTTTTTCCTCCTTGAAAATTGCTCTGAAAGAAGCATCATTGTAGTAGACCGGCTCTTCATATTCATCATCAGGATGCACTAAATTATATTTATTTTCCAAAATATATGTAACTAAGTGTCCTAATGAGATATTCATTTTTCTTTTCTGTTCTGCATTCCCAATTTCTGAAAGCCCATAAAGATGGTCTAGAATAAGTTGGGCTTCATCGATAGGCTGACGATCTATAATCAAAAAAGTCACAACAGAAAGGAGTGGGGTAATATTGATCCTATCACCAGCTTTAGGAATGATTGAAGATTAAAGAATGTGCTGGATGATTTGAGTATTTTTTGTCATTCTCGAAACTCTAGCAACATGATATGTTAGGCCATTTTCCCTAATCACCCTATTGACTTCATACCATTTGAAGGTGTTCTCATTCATAAGGGTGTGGGCTCTTAATCCTTCAGTTCTTAAGTTTAGAAAGACACCTAAGTTGTGCTTAGTGATTTCAACTTTTTATTTGAAAACAAAAGAATTTATATAGGAGTGGTCGGAATTAAAACTCATATTGGCTAAGAAATAGAGAAAGGTTTGTTTGTTGTAGAGGTGGACGAGAGAAAAAATGAATCCAAACTGAGTGGAAGCAAAAATGTGCATTACCTTAAAATTTATCTCGCTTTGAATCAGAATGCGAGAATGTGTAATTTTGGCAGATGCAAAATGAGGAATGGATTCCTCATTTGCCTTTGAAAGGAAGTTTTTAGAGGAATTCCTGTGGGGTTTCTTCGCCAACACCTTTTGTCTCTTGCTTGAGGAGGCAATTGTTGATTTGAAGTTGAAAGGGATTGAAAGTGAAGTTTGGAGTTGGAAAGCCTTCTTATTTAAAGAAAATGATACGTTCGTCCTGGACAAAAATTGTTCGTCCTGGACGAAACTTATCGTTCGTCTGGACAAAAAAATTTCGTACAGATGATCAAATTTGTCCAAAATGTAACAGCTTTTCATAATCAACACAGTTTACGATACGTCCTTTCGTACAGACTTTTTGACTTGACCGATCGTATAGACAAAAAAATTTCGTACAGACGATCAAAAGTTAATTCGTTTTAATGTCAGTTGAAAATCGTCCCCACCTATGAATCGACGTATGTTCGTCTGGACGAACCAAAAGTTCGTACGGACGAACTTCACAATTAAAACTGCCTTATCCACTTAACTGCTGCATTCAATCGGCCCGACGTTTGAGAAAAAATATTTCATCCTGGACGATCATTAGATCGTACAGACGAACAACATTAAAAACTGCTCTTAAGACGTTTCATATCACGCAAACTGAATTTTACACACATCGTCCAGTACGAAAAATTTCATCCCGAACGATTCTCACATTTTTGAATTTTTATCAAACAAGAACAAACTAAACATACAAATCACAGAAAACAATGACAAATCCACAGACTCTAAAATGAAATCACTCAAAAATAGACAAAAAAATCACAAAAAAAAAAAAAAAAAAAAAAACTACGAAAGCATAAATATCAATGTTGCAAGAATATTTTTATTTAAGCATTCAAATCAATTACACCAAGCCTTGTTCTTAATGTACTGAAAGTATCAAAGGCTAAAGGTTTTGTAAAAATGTCTGCAAGTTGATTTTTAGTTGAAACATGTGTAAGTTCAATTTCTCCGTTGGATACATGATCCCTTATGAAATGATGCCTTATGTCAATGTGTTTGGTTCTAGAATGTTGAATAGGATTTTTGGAAATGCAAATAGCACTAGCATTGTCACAATAAATAGGAATAGTGCATATAGTTAATCCTAAATCAATCAACTGTTATTTTAACCAAAGTACTTGAGCCACACAACTTCCTAATGCAATGTATTCTGCTTCTGTAGTAGATAGGGCTACTGAATTTTGTTTTCTACTAGACCAAGAAACTAATGAATTTCTAATGAATTGACATGTTCCAGAAGTGCTTTTCCTATCCACTCTACAGCCTACAAAGTCAGAATTTGAATAACCAACAATTTCAAATGAAGAGCTAAACTTAGGATACCAAATTCCTAAGTTCTGAGTTCCTAGTAAGTATCTTAAACTCCTTTTCACTGTTATCGAATGTGATTCTTTTGGATCTGATTGAAATCTAGTACATAAGCAAACACTGAACATAATATCTGATCGGCTAGCAGTCAAGTAAAGTAAAGATCCAATAATCCCTCTATATTTCTTTAGATCAACAGATTTTCCCTTAAGGTCCTTATCCAACTGAACTGAGGAACTCATTGGTGTACTAACAGGTTTAGCATTGTCCATTTCATATTTTTTGAGGATGTCCTTAATATATTTAGTTTGACTAAGAAATGTACCCTCCTCAAGTTGCTTAATGCTAAAACTAGAAAGTAATTTAAATCTCCCATTAGACTCATTTCAAATTCACTACTCATTATTTTAGAAAAATCATCACAAAGATTTTTATTTGAATATCCAAAAATGATATCATCCACATAAATTTGAACAATGAGTATATCTTTTTCAAATTTCTTTAAAAAGAGAGTTGTATCCACACTTCCTTTTTCAAAAGATCTTTCAAGTAGGAAGGTGCTCAACCTCTCATACCAAGCCCTGGGTGCCTGTTTCAATCCATATAATGCCTTTTTTAACTTGAAAACATGATTTGAGTATTTTGAATTTTCAAAGCCTAGAGGTTGTTCTACAAAAACATCTTCTTCAATTACCACATTTAAAAAGGCACTTTTGACATCCATTTGAAACAATTTAAAACCTTTAAAACATGCAAAGGCAAGTAATACCCTAATTGCTTCAAGTCTAGCTACAGGGGCAAAAGTCTCCTCAAAATCAATTCCTTCAATTTGATTATACCCCTTAGCAACTAATCTAGCCTTATTTCTAATGACTACTCCTGAGTCATTCATTTTATTTTTGAACACCCACTTGGTTCCAACAACACTTTGATCTTTTGGCCTTGAAGTTAATTCCCAAACTTTATTTCTTACAAATTGATTCAACTCTTCTTACATGGCCAATATCCAAAATTCATCAGAAAGTGCTTGATCAATATTAGTGGGTTCTATAGTTGAAATAAAGGCTGAATGATTGACTTCCTTGTTTAATCCACGCCTAGTTCTAACACCCTCACTAGGTTCACCTATAATCAATTCTTTTGGGTGATTTTTAGAAAATCTCAAATATCTAGGCAAAGGGTTTTCTCTTTCCAAATTCTCTTCCACATTTTCTTCCAAATTTAATCTATCAATCTTTTGGGAGTTTTCTTCAATCTCATCTTCAACAACATTTGGCTCTTCCAAATTTCCAGATTCATCAAATACAATATCTGTGGTTTCTTCAATGACTAAAGTTCTTTTGTTGAATACCTTATAAGATTTTCCAACACTTGTATATCCAACAAAAATTCCTTCATCTGATTTTGGATCAAATTTTCCTAAGGCAGATTTTCCATTGTTATAAATAAACACCTTGCAACCAAAAACATGCAAATGAGACAAGTTAGGTGTTCTACCTTTTAGTAACTCATAGGGTGTTTTATTTAAATTTGATCTCACATTCACCCTATTCAAAACATAACATGCAGTGCTAACCGCCTCAGCCCAAAAATATCTTGGAAGTGAGTATTCTGCCAATATTGCTCGGGCGGCTTCTATTAATGTTCTGTTTTTCATTTCAACTACCCCATTTTGTTGAGGGGTTCTAGGTGCAGAAAAATTGTAATCAATCCCTTTTTCTTTACAGAAATTTTCAAATCTTTTATTTTCAAATTCTCTTCCATGATCACTTTGTAAAGAAATTATTTCACATCGTAGTTTTCTTTGAATCCAAGTTGACAAATTTTTGAATTCCTCAAATGATTCACTTTTATGAAAAAGAAATCTAACCCAAGTGAATCTTGAGAAATCATCCACTATAAAAAATCTGTATACCTTCCCTCCTAGACTTACTGTTCCTACTGGTCCAAAAAGATCCATGTGAAGAATTTCCAATGGTTTACTGGTCCTAAGATCCTTATTGGACTTAAAAGAGGACTTCACTTATTTTCTTAATTGACATGCATCACAAATGTGGTCCTTAGTAAAGTCTAGTTTTGGTATACCTCTCACTAAGTTCTTTTGGGTAATTCTTCTAAGGTTTTTCATACTATAATGACAAAGTCTCCTATGCCAAAGCCATGATTCATCAGAAACAGTTTTCAAACAAAAAACAGTAGGAGATTGAATACAATTTAAATCTAGCATGTAAACATTATTTACCCTTTTTCCATTTAAAAGTTTTTCCCATTTAAGCTTAATATGCAGCTAGTAGGTAAAAATTTTACATTATATCCTTTGTCACATAGCTGACTTATACTTAACAAATTATATTTTAAGCCTTCAACCAATAACACAATGTCTATAAAAACGTTTTTGAAATTTCCAATCATACCAGATCCAACCACTTTCTTTGTGGTATTATCTCCAAGTGTTACTTTTCCTCCATTCTTGGCTTCCAGCGTTATGAATTGAGTAGTATCTCCAGTCATATGCTTTGAACATCCGCTG
This sequence comes from Dendrobium nobile, assembly GCA_022539455.1. Taxonomy (NCBI): domain Eukaryota; kingdom Viridiplantae; phylum Streptophyta; class Magnoliopsida; order Asparagales; family Orchidaceae; genus Dendrobium; species Dendrobium nobile. The sequence continues at coordinate 14,298,798 of CM039725.1, forward strand.
TCCAGGTACCATATGCTCCCACGAGGTCTTGTGTGAGAGCAACCCTGCAAAATTCTCAAATGTTAGACCTGGGAACCCAAACAAGTTTGGGTTCACCTTTTAGCAATTTATAATCAGATGCATGTATGATATGTTTAGGTTTATGCATCTTAGGTCTCCACACCAAATTAGATTTCATCTTCAAAGTACAGGTGTGAGTTATATGTCCCAAAAATCCACAATTATTACATTTAACTTTAGGAAAAGTATTCCTAAGTTTTCTTCAATTTGTTTGTCTTCTAAGGGATTCCATATATTTAGGATAATGTTTAGGATTTGTAAAATCTTCAATTTCGGGGGGTATCCTATTATCTTCAAGAGCTCTTATTGTCAATTTATAAAATGAATTCATTTCTTTCAAGAGTCGATTTGTATAACTGATTCGATATGTTTTCCTCTCAGATTCATCCTTAAATTTTTTAAAATCTCTTTCAAGATCAGCATAGGATGATTTTAGATTTTCAAAATTCTTATTCAAGTCATCATATTCATCAAGTAGTTTCATATGGTTGTCATCTATTAATGCATGATCTTTCCTAAGGATTTCATATTCCTTCTTAAGCTCTTCCAATTCTAAACTTATACTAGCATGCATCTTTTTCATTTTCCTATATGCATCATGCATATGTTCAGAAACTTCAAACAATTCATCATAAGTTAAGTCACATACCTCTTCTTGATCTGATTGATCAACATTATCTGCCATCAAGCAAAGGTTGGTGACTTCTTCTTCTTTTTCTGTCTCAAATGAGTCTGAAGCTGAGTCCACCCAGAAAGCTTTTTGAAATTTCTTCTTGCCCTTTTTTACCATTGGTTTCTCCTCCACCATCTCCTTGCTAGGAGTGGCTTTACGTTTTGGGCAATCAGTCTTGATATGACCTGGTTTCCTGCATTCATAACAAATCACTTCATTAGAAACCTTGCCATTTCTGTTAAACTTACCTCTATTCTATTGGCAGCATCTCTTCTGCTTCCTTTTTAAAAAGCTTCTGAATTTTCTAGTCAGAAATGCATTATCATCTTCATCCTCAGGTTGTGAGTGTTCACTCTCTGACTCTTCCACTTTTAGTGCAATATTCTTCTCCTTTCGTGGTTCACCTGCATCAATCTTCCTTTGACTAACTCCTTGCTCATAAGCAATGAGTGAACCAAGAAGATTGTTAATAGAATAAATGTTTAGATCTTTAGACTCTGTAATTGCAGTAATTTTTGCATCATAAGCAGTAGGTAAACAACGAAGAATCTTATTAACCATTTCAACATTAGTTAATTTCCTACCAAGTGCATGCAAAGAAGTGATAATTTGTGTGAATCTTATGTACATGTCAGAAATAGATTCATTAGGTTTCATGCGAAATAACTCATAGTCATGTAACAAGATATTGAGTCTTGATTGCTTAACCTCATTAGTCCCTTCATAAGTTATACAAAGTCTATCTCATATGTCCTTTCCGCTTTTGCAAGTGGAAACCCGCATGTAGTCTTCAGATTTTAAAGCACAAAAGAAACTAACTAGACATTTGGCATTTAATTGTGCTAAGTCACGTTCTTCTATAGTCCAATCTGCAAAAGATATTTCTACCCTAACTCCATCAACTAATCTATTTGGTTTTGTGTAACCTTCCTCGTTCTTCTATAGTCCAATCTGCAAAAGATATTTCTACCCTAACTCCATCAACTAATCTATTTGGTTTTGTGTAACCTTCCTGGACTAGAATCCACATATGATAATTAAGTGACTGTAAGAAAGTAGACATACGTATTTTCCAAAAATCAAAAGGAATATTGTCAAACATTGGAGGTCTAGTAATTGAGTAACCCTCATGTGTGTTTCAGTTTCCAAAAGTAGCCATCTACATTAATCAAAAAGTAGTTCAAACTTATGATTTTGAATCAAAGCTCTGATACCACTTGTTGAGTCTAGTAAATAGGTTGTTAAACCTAAGTTAATGTCCCAAGGCTACCAAGAGGGGGGGTGAATTGGTATTTTAAAAATTAAGCCCTCTTTTAAAAAGTGTTGAACCGAAATGAAAATTTTAATTAAGTTTTTATAGAAAACGTTTTTCAACCACAGAGTTTTTAAACAAAAGAAAAATGCAAAAAATAAAAAGCAGTAAAGAAAAAGACATAAGATTTATAGTGGTTCGGTCTAAACCAGACCTACAACCACTCCCCAGAGGCACCCTCTGAGTATTTCACTAATACCAATAGTGACTCTCCTTTTGCACCCACAGCAAGGCGGAGAACCCTTTACAAATCACTCTTTTCACCACTACCCGGTGCGGTAGAGAACCGTCCGTCCTTTCACACAATCCCCAGTGTTGGCAGAGAACCGTCCGTCCTTTCACACTCTCCTAGTGTGGGCAGAGAACCCTTCGGCTATTCACACTCTCCAAGTATAGGTAGCGAACCCTTCGGCTATTCACACTCTCTAAGTGTAGGCAGCGAACCCTTCAGCTATTCACACTCTCCAAGTGTAGGCAGCGAACCCTTCGTCTGTTCACACTCTCCAAGTGTCGGCAGAGAACCAGATCTCCTTGACAGATCTTCTCACAAGAATCTAGAAGGAAAAAGGAAAAGAGTGAAGTAATCTCAATTCACAAGTAGAGATTCTTACCTTTGAACTCCAAGTGAAGCCTTCACGCTCCAGTGGTAGGAATCCTCCTTTGAATGCACTCTTACACTCTCTCCTTAGCTATTCTCTCAAGAGGCACAAAGATCAAATGACAAAAAGATTAAGTGGTAGTCTAATTTGGACTATTTATACAAAAGACAAGAAAAACCGCCCAAAAACTGCAAGTATTCAATTCTGTACGCAGTGGATCGTCTCGTACGATCGTGGATCATCCCGGACGATTTTACTTAAAACCTTTGAAACGAACCTATTTGCATATGTGTATGAAATATTTTCGTACAAGCTGATCATCCCGTACGAACTAAGTTCACCCGGTACGAACGGTTATTATAAGGTCGGTTCTAGAAACTGCAAAAAAATTGTCCTAAGTCGGTTGTATCGTCTGGACAAAAATTGGTTCGTCTGGACGAAATTTTTACAGAGATCAGATCGTCATGGCCGATAATTAATTTCTTTTGGATGAAAATTTTACAGAGAGCAACTCATTTTCTGACGATAATTAATTTCGTCTGGACGAAAATTTTACAGAGACCGGATCGTTCTAGACGATAATTAATTTCGTCTGGACAAAAATTTTACTAAGACCGGATCGTCCTGGACGATAATTAATTTCGTCTGGACGAAAATTTTACAGAGAGCAACTCATTTTCTGAAGATAATTAATTTCGTCTGGACGAAAATTTTATAGAGACCAGATCGTCCTGGACGATATTTAATTTCATCCCGGACGAATAGGACTTAGAAAATTTTTCAAGCCAGTTCCTATTCGTTCCATGTGCTCAATAGGAGATAACTGTCTGATCGTCCCGTACGATCTGATATCATCCCGTACGATCAACATAAATTTTATATGATCTCCTTATGTGTGTGTGTATATTTTTATTCACTCAATTACAATCACTCTCTTTCAAATTTAATTCAAAGAAAAGTACAAGCTTCAAATTCACAAAGTATCTCATATTGAATTAGATTTGAAGTCTTCATAGTTTGAAGTTTGATTTTCCTGAAATGTTAGTACACACAAGAGCAAATAAAAATCTTCTAAAATTTTTAGGAGATAACTACACATTTGAACAATAATGTTTGAAATCATCAAAACTATACGAGTTGGAAAAATGTAAAGCATGCAAATAGCAACTATCTTAACATCTGGCCGATGTAAATCGTCCAGGATATCGTCCCGGGCGATCTTACGATCGTCCTGGCCGATCCGATCATATCAATCAGCCATTAATTCTTTCCAAAGATACCAGATCATTTTAGGCATAATTGAGTTAGATCATTCAGGACGATGGTTATATCGTCCTGGCCAATTTCCTAAAAGATTTAATGCCTAATCTGATCATGGCGGTTGATTCTTTCTTAATTTAACATAACGTCCTGGCCGATAGAGGTATCATCCTGGCCGATTTGTTGACGGCTGCTTTAATGAGGATGCCCTAATTAGGGTTTCTGATTTTGGACAGATCGTCCAGGCCGATATTAATATCGTCCCGGACGATGTTACCAAAAATAGAAATCATATAGGGAGCAAGAGTATTTCTACTAAGTTATAGCCACACCAAATACAACAGACTCAAGAAAGGAAAAAGATTACAAACTAACACAAACCTAGTCTACCCAATCTTGAGCTGGTTCCAGATTGCAGTCTGATCGTGTGGACCTGAAACGTTAGCACATAAGGCAATCATAGAGAAATAAGGAATGTTTTCTATCATCAAAACTATAAACCATAGATCTGCAACAATCTCCCCATTTTTTATGATGACAAACATTTCTCATTGAATTTTTAAAAAATCCCCCCTCACTTGAATACTGCTTTAAAAAAAATAAGGGAGATAAAAATATTTTTGTAGTTTTAAATTTTTGAAAAGAAAATAAGAGATACAAGTACGTTCTCCCCCTTTGACATTATCAAAAAGAGAGAAGGCACAGAAAACAAAAAGAAACTTTCAAATCTAGTAAAAAAAAAATCTTAAAATGAGAAAGTTACCTATTAGTTTTAATCAAAATTTTAGTAGAATTGGATTGACAACGCATAGTCCAGTAAAGGTTAGAAATTCAAGATTTGATAATCCAAACTCAAGTTCTTTAAAAAGGCTTAAAAACTTTTTAATTTAATATCTAAATCATAAAACAAATTAGAGAAAGAAACAATCATTTTTCAAAAACTCCTTCCATAAAATATATCTAATAGAAGATCAATGCACGAATTGTTGAATCAAGAATCAAGATTTTCAAACTCAAGTATCAAAAAAATCAAGGGTTTTCTTATGTTTTAAGAAGTCCAAGAATGGTAAGCATTAACTTTTGTGGGCTCATTTTATGCCTCTTGACAGTTGGTTGGCGCACTGCGCATCTTTTGATACACTTTGTGTATTCTAAAATTTTCAATTTGGCGCTTTACGCATCTTTTATTTTTTGCATCATTGGCCAATTTTTTTTTTAATATGCTACCTTCCTGAAATTTTAAAGATAAAAAGTAAACTCATACTATTGACAAAAATGAAATTCTTGATTAACAAAATTATGATGTAGATTCAGCACCTTGCAAAAGATTCCTATGCGATAAATAAAATGTAGGGAAATAAAAAATTTAGTTTCAAAAATCAATTTAAAAGATGAAAAATATTTTAAATCAAAAGTAGAATAACCTCTTTTAGGAAACAGAGATTGAGACTCAAAAACATGAGTTTCCTTCCTTTTGACTATTTTTAGATAAGTCAATAGCAACTAACAAAAAATTTCAAGAAAAAATAGGAAGTAGATTATTCATTTTTAGAAAACTGAATGTGAGTGTTGATCAGGAAAAAAAAACTTTCACGAAAACAACAAAAAAAAAAGAATAAACAAAAATGAAAAAAACACAAGATAAAAACGAAAAACATAAAAAAAATTGATAGGATTTTAACCATTATCTCTTTCCTGATCCGATTCTTCAGAAACCATGTCTGCCCATGAGATTTTGTGTTTTTCATTATTTTCCCAATTAAACTTTAGCTTTTCCTTGCCATTTTCTTTTGTAGGAAGAATTCTTACATTATGGCACGTATTATTCATATGTCCAGATTTCCTACATCGAAAGTAAATAGTGTCAGTGGAAATATGGACATCCTTACCACTTTTACCTTTCTTCCACTTTTGCTTATGCATTGGTGAGCTTTGTGATTTTCTTGCCAAGTTATTGCTATCATCACCAGCTAAGCTTCCTCTTTCCGTATCTTCAGCTTTTAAAACAATCGTTTCACCTGCTTCAAAAAGTCATTGACCCAGCCCTTGCTCGTAGGCAATGAGTGAGCCAATCAAATTATCAATAGAATAATCATTCAAATCTATTGATTCACAAATAGCAACTACTTTAGCATCAAATTTTCAAGTAAAAAACTAAGAATTTTGTTAACTTTTTCAAAATTTGAAAAATCTTTTCCTAAGGCATGCAATGATGTAGTAATTTGAATAAACCTTGTATACATGTCTAAAATTGTTTCAAAAGATTTCATAGAAAACATTTCAAAATCATGCATTAAAATATTCAACTTTGATTGCTTGATTTCATTAGAGCCTTCTTATATGGTGTGCAATTTATCCCAAACTTCCTTACCAGTAGTGCATGTGGAAATTAACAAAAAGTCATCAGAATTTAAAGCACAGAAAAAATAATTTAAAGACGTTGCATTTAATTGAGCATCCATTCATTCATCCATATTCCATTGATTAAAAGGAATATCAGTTTTAATTCCATTAACAATACGTGATGGTGATGAATAACCAGCTAAAATCATATGCCACATGCGAAAATCAATTGATTACAAAAAAGTAGACATGCGAATTTTCCAAAAATCAAATGTAATATTTTCAAACAATGGTGGTCTCATGATTGAATATCCTTCCGCAAAATTACGATTTGAAAAATTAGCCATGGATCGAAATTCAAAAGCTTTTAAAAACTTATTTTTTGAAAACTGCTCTGATACCACTTGAAAGTTCGTTATGGATGTTAAGCCCTATGAACTTAGTCCCAAAGCTAATCAAGAGAGAGGTGAATTGGAAAATCTTAAAACCATAGATAAAACTCCAACCAAAATCACCACAATCAAAGTGCGGAAAAAATAAATGCGGAAGCGATAATAAGAAAAGAACACATCGGATTTATAGTGGTTCGGTCAAACCTTGACCTACGTCCACTCCTTGGAGGCACCCCCCAAGTATTGCACTAAACTAGTGTCTCTCCTTTAGCCCCCACGACTAGGTGGAGAAGCCCTTACAAAATCACTTCCACCTTCCCCTGTGCGACGGAGTCGCCGGGTCCTTTGACACCAAAGAGATCTTCTTCTTTGGTGAACTTATCTCGAGACAAGCCTTGAATCCAATGGTACTAAGGTGCGAGTTTGCCGGAGCAACCGTGTGGATCCCCCACCACACTCCCTTGAGTTCCTCCCCCTCACAGGATCTTTTCCCTCTCAAACTCCACCCTTTCCTCTCTCCCTTTCAAGCTTTCTCTTCAAGTTTCCTCCACAAGAACGAAGCGTTAATGGCTGCAAAGACACATACAAAAGTTTCCAGGCCATAGCTTAAATAGAAGCTCTCAAAATGAGCTCATTAATGTAAGTTACCGACATTATCATCCAGGACGATAGGTATATCGTCCTGGCCGATCAGTACAAATTAAGCTCATTAGACCGGGACGATATGGGACGATCAGAAGAAACTTGGTTATATCGTCCTGGCTGATCTCACGATCGTCCTGGACGATTAGTTTAAAACTAATTCAATCGTCCTGATCATCGCCCTGAATAGAGTCTGGCCGATGTAAATCATCCAGGATATTGTTCAGGCCGATCTTACGATCGTCCTGGCCAATCTGATCGTATCAATCAGCCATTAATTCTTTCCAAAGATACCAGATCATTTTAGGATTAATTGAGTTAGATCATCCTGGATGATGGTTATATCATCCTGGCCGATTTCCTAAAAGATTTAATGCCTAATTTGATCATGGCGGCTGATTCTTTCTTAATTGAACATATCGTCCTGGTCGATAGAGGTATCGTCCAGGCCGATTAGTTGACGGCTGCCTTAATGAGGATGCCCTAATTAGGGTTTCTGATTTTGGACAGATCGTCCAGGCTGATATTAATATCATTCCGAACGATGTTACCAAAAACAGAAATCATATAGGGAGCAAGAGAATTTCTACTAAGTTATAGCCACACCAAATACAACAGGCACAAGAAAGGAAAAAGATTACAAACTGACACAGACCTAGTCTACCCAATCTTGAGCTGGTTCTAGATTGCAGTCTGATCGTGTGGACCTAAAACGTTAGAACATAAGACAATCGTAGAGAAATAAGGAATGTTTGCTATCATCAAAACTATAAACTATAGATCCGCAACACTTGGGTTGTATATTAATGATTATAGCCAATCAATCTTATGTTAGTCAACAAATTTGTAAATTTTTGTACTCTTGAATGCAGTACTATTGTCTGAAATTATGTGGTGTGGCCCACCAAATCTATAAATGACGTTATGTGTGAAAAAGTTGTTCACATGCTTGTATGTAACGTCTTTGAATGGAGCTACTTCTGCCCACTTAGAAAAGTAGTCTATCGCTCTAGAATGAAGTGATGTCCCACCGATAATGGGGGATCTATCAAGCTGATTATATCTATACCCCAAGATTCAAATGGTCAAGATGCTGCTGTTGGGTGAAGAGGATTTCATGGTTGATGTATAATATCACCGTGGATCTGACATTTTTGACACCTCTTTGCGTGGTCAACATAATCTCTGACCACGGTCGGCGAATAGTAACTCATTCTCTTGATTTTAGTAGCCATCTTGGGACCTAACTGATGTGCACCATAAAGTCCTTCATGGACTTCCACTACTACTTTATCATCTTTCATTGGCCCCATGCACCTTAGTCACATTTGATCAAAAGCTCGATATACAATGTATCATTAACAAACACATATCATAATTCCCTTATTTGAATTTGTGCAGCCATAAATTTATCCATTGGGAGACTACTTTCTTTAAAATATTTGATGAATAGTTTCCTCCAATCATTTCCTTCCTCAATATCTAAGCAATGTAGCACTACTATGAGAACCTGTTGTTTTTACATCTTTTGACTTCATAGCATTCTTCTGATCAATTTTCAATATTGCTCTATTGGGAAGGTTGATGATCAATCTAGGTTGTATCATACTAGCATGAATCTAGTATTCCCTCTGCATGTGAGAATTTCAAGATTGACGACTCTAAGACATGACGGTCATAAACCATAATTAGTATAGGCATCTCCTCATCGATCTTCACCACTTCTTTGGCTAATTTGGCTAAGCAGTCTTCCTTGGCATTCTAACCTTGAGGAACTTAGGCTATTTTAACATTTGGCACTTATTTTAAAAGATCGAGAGCTAGCTAGTGGTAATGGACCAATTCAAGCTTATCAACCTTATAAATGCCGAGGACCTTATTTATCACGAGTTTAGAATCACCAAAGATTTGGAAATTTTGGATTCTGACATTGATCGCAATCTCCAGTCCTGTTATTAGAGCTTCATACTTAGCTTCATTAATGTCTGAGGTTTAGTCAAACTGATTGAAAACCTCATTATGCCTCCCTCAAGTATAATGAAACTGAGACTGATACTAGCACGGAACCTTGCAAGATTTGGAGGTCGGGCAAGTATAATATAGGAAGCCCTATCAAAATACATCTCTCAAAATTATGATTTCTCCTCTTCTTCGAACTATATGAATTTTTCATCAGGCAAATCATCGTTGAGTGGAGAGTTTGCTGGGATAGGATGTGCGACGAGGAAATCAGATAATATTATCCTTTCACCATCTTTTGCGGTGTGTACGTGATATAAAACTGTAGTAATATCACTGCCCACCTGGCTAAATGACCTATCAACACTGGTCTTGTCATTAAGAATTTCAACGGATCAATCTTTGATATTAATGTAACTCTGTGCGAGAGCATGTAATATTGGAGTGCTTGAACTGCAACAATCAACGCTAAGTAATGCTTCTCAATTGAAAAATATCATATTTCTACTCTAATCAAACTCTGATTGATGTAGTATAGTATATTCTCCTTACTTTCTTCATTATACTCGGCCAATAATGCTCCGAGGGACTCATTTAGTGTTGTCGTGTACAGTATAAGAGGCTTTCCTAGAATTTGCGCTGCAAGAATTGGATGGTTCAATAAGTATCTTTTGATGCTATCAATTGCTTCTTGGAATTCATCATCCCATTTAAAGCGCACATCTTTTTTTATCAACTTTGAAAATGGATGGCACCTACGCGACATATTTAATATGAACCATCAAATGAAAGCTAATAGTCCTTGCAAAGAGTGGAGTTGTTGCAGATTTCTAGGAGGTGGTATCCCATAATTTCCTTGATCTTATTGAGGTAGATTTTAAATCCTCGGTGATGGATAAAGTACTCCAAAAATTTGCTGGAGGAGACTTCAAAAGTACATTTGAGATGGTTCATCTTCAGATCAAACTTTCTTATTCTCTCAAACATGATTCTTAGATCACTTAGGTGGTGTTTTTGATCCATGCTCTTGATAATAAGGTCATTCACATAGCACTCAACCTTTTAATGTATTAACTCATCAAATATATGTGTCATGTCCCATTAATAAGTGGCACTAGCATTCTTCAGATGAAAGGGTATGATTATATAGCGGAAAATGCTGATGGGCATTCTGAAAGATGTATGCTTTTCATCGTCAGGCACCATCTTGATTTGATTGTATCCTGAAGATCCATCCATGAAGGAGAACATATCATAGTTGGATGTGTTGTCCATCAGGAGTTCGGATAAAGGGAGTGGAAAGTCTTCTTTTGGGCATGCCTTATTGAGGTACCGAAAGTCAATATTGATATGAATCTGACAGTTATTCTTCTTCAGAGGGATGATATTCACAATACAATCAATATATTTTTCTTCACGAATGAGGCCTGGCTCTATAAACTTCTTCATTTCTGCAATCACATGTACTTCAATCTCTAATCTTATTCTCCTTGGAGCTTGTTTAATAGGTGATGCATCTGGCTTGATGGTCAATCTATGAACTACCACATCAGGGGATAAGCTGGGCATCTTAGCATATGTCCAAGCAAAGCAATCCTTGAATTCATAAAGAAGGTCTTTCATTTTTCCACTTGTTCTATGGATAGAAGAGAACTAATGATGGTTGGGCTAGGGTCCTCCTCAATTCCCAAGTTGACTTCTTTTAAATAATCCATAGTGGCTGCCTGTCCATCATTTTCAAGATCTTATGGTGTAAGTTTATCCTCTACGAGTTGATTATCATAATTATCAACTTCATACATCTCCTCAGCATCAACATCATCAGATTCAATTTCCATGCATGTGATGGCTCGGCAAGTCTCTTTTTGGAGGAATTTTCACTTGATGAATCTGATACCCTTATATGTAGTTATATCTTTCTGTTGTAGTAGACGCATATTCTTTCCGTACTAGAGGCCTTGGCTTGTAAAAAGTTTTTGTTTGGTGGTATGAATATTGATTTATTTTTGTAGCATTCTTTGAATACATTTGGTATTAAACCTATGTAGCCTTATAAGAAGTATATCTTTAGAATCAAGAAGCATATAACACAAGTTAGGATCTCTTCTTCATGTATCCCCATAGAATATGGTATGTTTCCTAGTGCTGCCCCCTTTTTAAGTGGAGGCAGATAAAGGGTGGAAAGTACTTCAACCTTATGCACCTCACATGGAATAATTTTCTTGAAATGTTATAGGAGTACACTATCTGAGATCGACAGGCTGTCTATTCTTCTGGAGAATGCACCCTATAATGTATTCATGAAGATAGAGTCGTAATTATAATCGTTATTTGAATATTCCACCTTCTGACTCTATTCGGTCATAGACTAGCATACTCTTCAGGATTTAGTTGGAGTAACATCATCTTCATCTGTATCACTCCCTAGACGAGGCATATTTTTTTTCTCTTTGGGAATGGTTGGTGCTTTGGGAAGAGTCGGCGTTTCCTTCTTTCTCCCCACCTGCTTTTTCTCACATTCCCATTCAAGTCGCTTCGCAACCTTTGAGTTTGATGCTTTAGCCTCAAGAGAATTTGAAGACTTTTGATTTTTTGGAATGAAATATTGCTCATTTTCATAAATTATTGCTTTATGGACTGTAAAGGGCTGAATGTCACCAGAACATCTAAATTCTTTTCCATCTCTGAGATACTTTATACACTAGTATAAAGTTGATGGGACGATGTCATATTCATGCAACCAGGGCAGACCTAGTAGCACCTTGAATGAAATATCAGCATCAATTACATAGAACTTAGCTTATGTAAGGAGTTCTCCAAATATAAGAGATAACATGAATGATCCAAGGGACTTCTTCCCTTTCTCATTAAAACCATCCACCATCGACTTATCTGGCCTGAGGTTCTCCACATCAAGGCAGAGTGATCTCAATGCTTTTAAGCTCATAAGATTTATGAAAGATCTGGGATCGATTAGGATTCAACAGATGATCAGCTTATCGCACACTATAGTAACATACAGAGGACAATTATAGCCTGCAGCCCCAAGTATCATGTCCTCTTTGGAGAAGGTAATGAATGACTCATTATGAGCTTGTAGAACCTCAATCAAATTACGTTCAACAAAATATGCCTCGTATCTGTCAGGATCTTTGAGAGCCTGAATCAAAGTCTCCCAAAGGTCCTTAGATATTATTAAGGCATCATACATGCTGAGTTATATAGGTATTTTTCTCAAATGGGATAAAATATTATAATCTATCCCATTGGTTGAAGTATTCTTTTTCTTAAGATTATTAGGGATAATATTATTGTTGATAATTATCTATTTCTCTTTGTCTTTATTGGGCACCCCTTTCTTTAGTGGAGGAGGTAATATCTTTCCTCTTCTCAATTGCACTTGAGCGATCTCCTCTGAATCAAACTCATTCGATGGTGTATTTTCTTTAGAGCCAGCTATTGTTACATCTAAAGATTCACTTATAGATTCAGAGTCACCACCCAGGTTTATATGACCTATTTAGGATGCTATGTCAGGGTCTGACTCATCTGTTTTTTAAAACATAAATTCTCCTCTAAACTGTAATCTATCGGTGACACCATCATATAGGATTCAGAGGCTGCCTCCTCAATGCTTTATTCTTTTACCATCATATTTGGCATCACTGAGAAGACCCAACTTAATTCTATAGGAAGAGAATCTGCATCATCTTCTTCGGCTTCATCTATTTTGAGCTCTAATATGAAGTCAGCGAGCTTAATAGGTTGCCTCACAGTCTGGTAGTATTCATCCAAACTGTCAATAACCCTTTGGGTTGTAGTCTTTTTCTCCTTAGACTTCTTCAATTTGGTTCTCTTCTTAGAAGATTTTATCTTTCCAAATTTTGAAGAACTAGATTGGTTGGGGCGCACTTTGGAAGTATATGCTTGCACCATAGGTAGCGCTTTGGGATCTAGCATCGGCTTAGTAGGAGACTTACACTTTACACCTGAAACACCTTCAAGCTGCTTCAGCATTTTCACTATTTTCTTGAAGATTGCAGTCTCTCACTACGGTTACCTTGAGCTGGCTTCTTTTCATTTCTTTTTTCTTCAAATAAGGATACAAATGAGGATATAATCACCCGAGTTGATTCTTTCCTAGGGAGAGTCAACACATTATCTGATGATGTATGTTCCACTTTACGGTATTTTTTAGGATGACCGAGTACCTGATGGTATGGGAAATAATTTAGGTCATTTATTTGTTTTGACTCCTCGGGTCTCTTGCATTCTGATAGTTCTAATCCCTCCTTTATTGTCTGTCAAAATAACTTGGCGAAACTCTCTCTTTTAAATGAATCATCTTTATTCTGAAAGTATGAGATGCACCAAGAGGGGGGGTGAATTAGAAATTTGTTGCAATAAAAAGACAATCCTAAACAATAGTTCTAATAATTTTTCTTTTTATTGTTTTTAAATTTGAAACAGGAATATTAAATTGATGCGGAAGTGAATAATTAAAAACACAAGTGCAACACAAAGTGGTGAAATATTAACTTGCTCAACAAAGTATTTCACTATGATTTTCACCAAGTAATTTTAACGAAAGTTAAATGCAAAATGTAAATAAAGTGCAGTAAGGAAAAAAACACACCAGAGAATTTATAGTGGTTCGGTCACTTGACCTACATCCACTCCTCGGAGTCCTTCACTCTGGGAATTTCACTACTAAATGGTAATTCTCGTTTTACCCCCACAGCAAGGCGAGAAGCCTTTACAAACCTCACTTTCCCCAACCCAACGTGACAGAGTGCTAAGCACTATGTCACCCTCCCGGTAAAGGCAGTAAACCCTCTCATTTTCTCCCTCCTGGAGAAGGCAGAGTACCTTAGAGGACATGGACATAGAAAAATCTTCCCCTTAGAGAGCCTCTCACAAGATCTTCTCGAGCCATAGAACGAGTAATGTGCAGCAAGCTAGGACATCCGTGTGATCTCCCTCACACTCCTTCTCGCTTATAAGGCCTACCTTCTGCTTCCTCTCACAAACCCTAAAATCTTCTCAAGAGCTCTCTCTCAAGGAGTTCCCCTCTAATCATGTTCCTCTCTCACAGATTAATTTCAAAAGATAGAGATTTAGATATTTAAATTAGGCTCCAAGAAACCATAAAAAAATCAATTTAACCATTATGATCATACAATATGATCTAAAATCGTATAGTATGATCAGTTTAAAATAGCCTTCTTCCTTGTACGAAGGAATACGAACAGATAATATTTCTGAATAATATCGTATAGTATGATATAACATTGTCCAGTACGATATAAAAAATCCTTCTATTCGTAAAAGATGATTATTGGGATGATAAAAACTCATCACTGAACATCATATGGTACGAACCACATTGTACAGTATGATTAGTTCAAATCAAGGGATCATTCGGTACGATGTACGAGACGATCAAAAATAGCCTCGGTATATCATACAGTACGAACAATATCATACAGTACAATAACCAATTATAAATTAATGCTTGATTTACTGACTAATTGCTATAGTTAATTTATGTAAGATTTCAAAATATCATACAATACGGTAGAATCGTACAGTACGATCAGTTAAAAATTTACAAATTAAGAACTTACTTAAATTAATCTGGCGGCTAGGGTTTTGAATTAGAAACACATTTTGGTCCAATTACACTCTATTCTTTATGTCTCATAACTAACTCCCCACTATCATTCCTAGTGAATTGATTCATTTCTTCTTGCATTGCTAAAATCTAGAATTCATCTCCAATAGTTCGATTTATACTTGTGGGTTCTATCATAGAGATGAATGCATAATGACTAACCTCCTTCCTAAGTTTGTGCTTAGCTCTCACACCTTCCGACGGGTCTCCTAAAATTAACTCTTTAGGATAACTAGAAGAGTATATTTATTCTCTAGGTAAGTCTTTCTGAGGTTCTACCCTTTCTCTTATGATTATTGTTTCAACTCCTTGAATTTCCTCTATTTCACCTTCTTCAATTTTAGATGCAGAGGGCTTATTTGATTCATCAAACACTACATGGGTGGACTCTTTTACTATTTGGATTCTCTTATTGAAGATTCTATAGGCCTAACCTACAAATAAATAACCTAAAAAGACACCCTAATCAGACTTGGGATCAAAATTTCCTAAGGGAAGTTTGACAATAATTAAGATAAAGCACTTGCAACCAAAGACATGTAAGTATGAAGATTCAATGTTCGACCCTTAAGGAGTTCATATAGAGTTTTATTCAGCTTCGATCTAATGTTCACCCTATTTAAGACATAACATGCCATGTTAATCGCTTCTGACCAAAAATAACTAGGAAAGGTATACTCAACTAACATTGCCCTAGCAGCTTCTACCAAGGTTCTATTCTTTCTTTCTGCTATTACATTTTGCTGAGGAGTTCTAGGGCTTAAGAAATTATGCTATATTCATATCTCTTGATAGAATGATTCAAATCTTTAATTTTAAAACTCTCCATCATGATCACTATGGATTGTTATGATTTTACATCCTAATTTTTGTTGAATCCAAGTAGAGAAAGTCTTAAATTCCTCAAACAACTCATTCTTATGCTCTATAAATCTTATCCAAGTGGATCCAGTGAAGTCATCTACAATTAAAAATCCATAATTCTTCCCACCTAGGGTAGCTGTACTAACTAGTCCAAATAAGTCCATGTGAAGGAATTCTAGTGGCCAAAATTTGTTCACATCTTTGATTGAATGAAAAGATTATTTTATTTATTTTCTTAGTTGGCAGGCATCACATAGATAGTTCTTTGTGAACTCTAATGTAGGTACATCGCTAACTAGTTTGTTTTGGGTGATATTTTTAAGTGTTTTCATACTAGCATGGCACAGTCTCATATGCCATAGCCATGAGTCATCTATTATTTTTATTAAACAAAGTGAATTTGGATTTTCAATGCAATCAAGATCTAACATGTAAACAATATTCATTCATTTTTCTTCTAAAACAAGTTTGTCATTTAAACTAATCAGGAATTTATAAGAAAGAAATTTTAAATCAAAATCTTTATCTCACAATTGACCAATGCTTAATAAATTATGATTTAAACCATCAACTAATAAAACATTCTCAATTAAAAAATTCTTAGCATTTTCAATAATACCTGAGCCCACCACTTTCCTGGTGGTGTTGTCTCCCAACGTTACTTTTCCTCCGATCCTAATCTTCAGTATAATGAACTTCTTCATGTCTCTAGTCATATGTCGCGAGCAGACACTATTCAGGTACCACATGCTCTCACTAGGTCTTTTGTGAGAGCACCCCTACAAAGTTATTCAAGGGTTAGATTTGTTGAAACTTTGTTAAGTATGAATTAGGTTGTTAGACCTAAGCGTACATCACAGCAGCTAACCAAGAGGGCTGGTGAACTGGTAATTTAAAAATTATGCCTCTTTTTGAACCGATAAAAATTTAGTGAATTTTTTATAAAAATAAATTTTCAACCACACTTTCAACCAGAAAAAGTAAAATAAAAAGCAGAGGAAAATAAAAGACACGAGATGTATAGTTGTTCGGTCAAACATGACCTACATCCACTCCCTGAAGTCTCCCACTTCAGGTATTGCACTATTACCACTTAGTGCCTCTCCTTTTGCTCCCACCGCAAGGCAGAGAAGCCTTTACAAAAAAAACTCTCTTCCACCACTATCCAGTGCGGCAGAGAACCGTCGTCCTTTTACACCCTCCAAGTGTATGCAGAGTACCTCCCACTATTCATACTCTCTAAGTGTGGGCAAAGAACCTTTCATCCTTTTACACTTCTCCAAGTGTAGGCAGAGAACCATTCATCCTTTCACACTTCTCCAAGTGTAGGCAGAGAACCTTTCATCCTTTCATACTTCTGCAAGTGTAGGCAGAGTACCCTTCGCTATTCACACTCCTCGAGTGTTAGGAGAGAACCAGATCTCCTTGACAATATCTTCTTATGAGAAATATGGAAGAACAAGAGAGAAGAGTGAAGTAATCACAATTCAAAAATAAAGATCTTTACCTTTGAGTACCAAGTGAATCCTTCATGCTCTAGTGGTAAGAAATCTCCTTCAAATACTTTCTCACACTATCTCCTTCAATCTCTCTTCAGTTTGCACGAAGACTAGTGGACAAAAAGATAATGAAACTATTTTATGTAGACCTATTATATGAAGGACACGAAAAACCATCCAAAAATTACTAAATTACAAATTTGTGTGTACTTTATCGTGCCGTATGATCATGATTTTATCCATACAAATAGTGTAAAAATTGTTGCATATGAACCCTATATGCATTAGGATGAAATAACATCGTACCTGATAATTGTCCCGTACGAACTAAGTTCGTCCGATACAAACAGTTATATCAAGGGTTCGTTGGGACTAAACTGCAGGATGGTCCATATATTTAAGCAACAAAGGACATCGTCCTGGGATGAATGTATAAGTTCATCTGGATGAACCTAACAAGGCATGAGTCCAGAGAACATCATCCCGGGACAAACTAGGTAAATCGTCTGGATGAATAGTTTAAGTCATGGGTCTAGAGAACATTGTCCTGGAACAAACTGGGTAAACTGTCTAGACGAAACAAATAAGGCATGAATCTTGAGAACTTCGTCCTGGGACGAACCAGGTAAATTGTCTGGACGAATAGTTCATATTACGAATCTAAGATTATGGATTAGACTTTTGATGATAGCAAACATTCATATTTTTCTATAACTTCCTTGCTTTATAACTCTTCAGGTCCACAAGATCGAACACAACTCAAGATCAGCTCAAGATTGGGTAGACTTAGTTTAAGTTAGTCTGTAATATTTATCTTTTTCTTGAGTCAATTATAAAAGTGGTTCCTAATGCTAAGTAACCTTGCACACACACACTTGAGGGAATTTTTGTGTTTTTTTGTTTGAGTACATCGGCCTGGACGATGTTAATATCGACCAGGACGATCTGACTAAAAATAGAAACCCTAATTAGGGCATCTTGGTTAAGCAGCCATCATTAAGCACATCATCCTAGACGATCCTTGTATCGGCCAGAACAATAGGCTCAAATCAGAAAGAATTAGCTACTATGATCAATTTAGGTATTCTTTATTTCAAGACATCGGCCAGGATGATCTATACATTGGCCTCGATGATGCAGCACAATTATGCCTAAATTAATCAAGTAATTATAGAAAGCAATTAAGGCTGATTGATACGATAACAATGGCCGGGCCAATCACTGGATCGGCCAGGAAGATGTCTTGGATGATTGACATCAACCAGACTCTATTCCGGGCGATATTTAGGATAATTGTACGCGGATTTGAACTAATCGTCCAGGACGATATTGTATCGGCCTGAACGATGCAACCAATTTTCTTCTGATCATCCTAAATTATCTTGGCTGATTGAGCTTATTTTATACTGATCGACCAGGATGATATTACTATCATCCTGGACGATAATGTCGGTTCTTGAAATTCTATTTAAAGGACCCAATTTTTTTAATGCAAAGTGACCTTTAGCTGTTTTCTTGACCTGAGAGAGCCAAGAGGAGAGGGAGAGAGAGGGATAGAGAGGGAGGAACTTATGAGGGGGAGTTTGTGAGAGGGATTCACAACGATTGCTTCAAGCAAGGTTCCAAGGCATCTTCTCCAATCTTCATCCTTCACCTTGGGAGTTCAAGGGAGGTAAGCTTCAACAATTGGTCGATGTTCTCTGCCTGCATCAGGAGGAAGCAAAAGGAGTCGAGGTTCTCTACCTGCTTTAGGAGGAAGCAAAAGGAGTTGGGTTTTCTGCCTGCTTCAGGAGGAAGCAAAAGGAGTTAGGTTCTCTACCTGCTTCAGGAGGAAGCAAAAGGAGTTTGGTTCTCTGCCTGCTTTAGGAGGAAGCAAAAGGAGTTAGGTTCTCTACCTCGTCAAGGTTGGCAAAAAGGAGTATTTGTGAGGGCTTCTTCACCTTGCTATGGGAGCAAAAGGAGAGTCACTTTTGTAGTACAATACTCGGAGGGAGCCTCCGGGGAGTGGACGTAGGTTGAGTTAACCGAACCACTACTAATCTGGTGTGATTTTTCTTTGTTTTAATTTTTGCATTTATTTTTCCGCAACTTTGATTTCGGTGGTGATTTTGGTTTTTGATTGTGCTTTGATTGTAAGAAGTTTTTTTAAAATACCAATTCACCCCCCGTCTTGGTTAGCCTTTGGCTAGTTCTTAAGGGCTTAACATCCCTAACGAACTTTCAAGTGGTATCAGAGAGGGATTCATAAAAATTAAGTTTGAGAACTTTTTGAATTTTGATTCATGGCTAACAACAATAATTGTAATGCAATGGAAGGATATTCTATAACACGACCACCTTTATTTGATAATCTTCCTTTTGTTTAAAAAACTCGCATGTCTATTTTTTTACAATCGATTGACTATCGTATGTGTATGCTTATTAAAAAAGGATATTCTCCACCTTCTCGTGAACTTAATGGAATTAAAATTGAAATACCTTTTACAGAATGGACTTTTGATGAAAGAGATTTAGCACAACTTAATGCAAAGTGTTTAAACTATTTTTTCTATGCTTTAAAATCTGTAGATTACATGCGTGTTTCTACTTACACTACTGGTAAAGAAATTTAGGATAAATTCTGTATTACCTATGAAGGCACTAATGAAGTTAAGCAATCTCGTTTGAATATTTTATTGCATGATAGCAAACTTTTTTTGATGAAATCTAATGAAATAATTTTTTATATGTATATAAGATTTACTCAGATTGTTACTTCATTGCATGCCTTAGAAAGAGAACTTACTAACTATAAAAAAGTAAACAAAATTTTAAGATATTTGCCTTCCTCTTTTGATGTTTAAATCACTACAATTTCTGAATCTAAATATTTAAATACCTGTTCGATTAATAAGTTACTTGGTTCACTTATTACTTACGAGCAAGGGGTGAACCAAAGAAATCTTGATGCAGGTGAGAGGAAGAAGGAGAAAAGGTGGCACTTAAGGCGAACAAGTGTTATTATTTTCTGCCTTAGTTTTTGTGTTAGCTTTTCAGATTTACAGTTATAGTTACTTTTACTTTGGTTTCTTTTTTCTTTATGATATTTTCTCCTTATCTCTATTTTTTGGAGATTTATAGTCAATATTTTAACATCTCTAATCAGTTAAAGGGAGAAACACCATTGATGATTTCCCTCCCTCTAACCTCTTTTATGTTGCAAATTCAATTTCATGGATTATGTTTTGATGATTAGCAAATACTCTTGCTTCTTTTTAACTGCCTTTTACTACTGACATTTTCAGGATTCAAAGATCGGACGGAAAACAGAATCAGCTCAAGACTGGGTAGATTAGGGTTGAGTTAGTATGTAATTTTCTTTTTTTCCTTTCATGAGTCATTTGTAAATGTTTGAAGTGATTGATGTTAAGTAACCCTACACACACACTTGAGATATTTAGAATTTTTATTTTTGCTCACATCATCCCGGATGATATTTATATCGGCCTGGATGATCGAGTTCAAAACAGAAGTTTTAATCAAGATTTCTTAGTTAAGGCAGCCATAATTAACTGATCGTACTGGATGATATATTTATCGGATAGGATGATATGCTCAAAATAGAAAGAAATAGCCGCCATTATAATTTAGTATTATGTATTTTTGGAAATTGGCTAGGACGATCATGAGATCGGCCTAGATGATATTGCATAATTATGCCTAAATTAATCTGATAATCAAGGAAGCAATTAAGGATGAATTGATACGATCAAATCAACCTGGATGATCATGGGATCGACCGGGATGATATACTAAAAAATCCTTTGTTGCTTCTGGACGATAAATATCGGCCAGCACAAATTCAGGGCGATGTTCTAGCCGATCAGGATCAGACAGCTCGAGTTCAGAGCGATGCTCTGAATGATTTTCCTCTGATTTGAACTGATCGTTCGGGATGATTGTGAGATCGGCCGAGCTAATCAAGCCAATTTTCAATCATCTAGTTCATTTACAGAGCAGTGTTCTGGCCGATCTTCTGTGTTTTGAACTGATCGTACCAGACGATATTATTATGATCCTGGATGATAAAGTTAGCAACTTGCATTTATTGAGGTCCTTTGAAGCTCTTCTATTTAAGAGCTATTGTTTAACATTTTTGAACATCCTTAGTTGCTGTCTTGACATGAGAAAACCTAAAGGAGCGAGAGAGAGAGGGAGAGAGAGAGAGAGGATCTTGTGAGGGGGAGCTTGTGAGGGAGTTCATAAGGGTTGCTCCAAGCATTGTTCCACTTCTTCTTCCCTAGAGTCTCTTATTCTTGGAAGGGTTGGGAGAGGTATGCTTCAGCGATAGATCAAGGTTCTCTGCCTGCTTCAGGAAGAAGCAAAAGGTGTGGGGTTCTCTGCCATGTCAGCGGTGGCAAAAAGAAGGTGTTTTGTAAGGGATTCTCCGCCTAGCTGTGAGGGCTAAAGGAGAGTCACGTTGGTAGTGCAATACTCGGAGGGCACCTCCGGGGAGTGGACGTAGGTTAAGTTGACCGAACCACTATAAACCCTTGTGTTCTTTTTACTGCTTCCGCACTTTAATTTTTCGCACTTGTTTTTCTGTGGTGACTTTGTTTTGTGATATTTGTTCTTGGTTTTAAAGAATTTTTTAAAATATCAATTCACACCCCCCTCTTGGTTAGCCTCGGGAGAGAATGTGGATACCTAAGGTGCATGATCCACAGCATACTACACATGCATTGCATTCTACTTTTCATAAGAAGGGATCCAAACCTATGTGGGTTCCTGTATCTGACATTTGATGATCTTGTTGGTGGGCTCTCACAAAAGACCTCGTGAGAGTATGTGTTACCTGGACTGCGGATGCTCTCGATATATGACTGGTGATGCCAATCAATTTATTTTACTGAAGTCCAGGACTGGAGGCAAGGTTACTCTTGGAGAAAACACCAATAGGAAGGTGGTAGGCTCAGGTATAATTATTAATTCTAAGAACCTTATGATTGAAAATATTTTACTTGTAGATGGATTAAAGCACAACCTGCTCAACATCAATCAACTATGTCACAAGGGCTTCATCGTATAATTCTTTGCAAATTCATGCATTGTAAGTTTAAGTAACAACACTATTTTGCAGGGAAAGAGGACCAATAAAGTGTACATGCTTGAATTAAGTAATATTGAATGTGCTGCATTATTTTGCTTAAAAATTGTTATTGATGATTCATGGGTATGACACCAGAGATTATGTCATGCAAGTATGAAAACCCTTAGAAAAGTGACCCAAAAGAACTAATTAGAGGTGTTCCCAAACTCAAGTTTTCAAAAGACCACCTTTGTGATGCTTGCCAACTAGGAAAGTAAGTCCACTACACTTTTCACCCCATTAAGGATATTAGCACCTCTAGACCTTTAGAAGTTCTTCACATGGATTTGTTTGGACCCATTAGCACTACCAGCTTGGGAGGAAAATTCTATGGTTTTCTGATTGTTGATGACTACTCGATGTTCACTTGGATTAGATTTCTTTCTCATAAAAATAAGTCTTTTGAGGAGTTTAGAACATTTTCTACTTGGATTCAAAAAAAGCTAGGTTGTGAGATCTTGACCATCCATAGTGACCATGGGGGAGAGTTTGAGAATGAAAAATTTGAAGATTTTTATGAGGACAAGAGGATTAGCCACAACTTCTCAGCTCCTAGGACTCGTCAGTAGAACGGGGTAGCTGAAAGGAAGAACCGGACCTTGGTGGAAGCCATTAGAGCCATGTTTGCTGAGTATTCACTTCCTAAATACTTTTGGGCTTAAGCAGATAACATAGCTTGTTATGTGTTGAATAGGATGAATGTTAGAGTTAAACTAGATAAGACACCCTGTGAGATCTTTAAGGGTAGGACACCCATTCTTTCCCACCTTCATGTCTTTGGTTGTAAGATTTTCATTCACAATAATGGGAAGTCTCACTTGGGCAAATTTTATCCTAAATTTGATGTAGTATTCTTGGGATATTCTAGTGTTGGGAAGTCTTTTAGGGTGTTTAACAAGAGGACTTTAATGGTGGAAGAGACTACACAAGTAGTATTTAATGAGTCTGATCCTAGAAATCCTGGAGTTGAGGATGATGATGATGTTAGAGAGATTACCACTGGAGTAGAAAATTTGGAGAAGGGAGTAGGTTATCAAAACATTGAAGGAGTAGGAGATGTCACCCAAGGAGTAGTATAAAGTATAGATCTGGAGGAAAGGGTTGGACCTTCTCACACCTTGCCTAGAGATTGGAGATACTCTACAAGTCACCCAAGGATTTGATCTTAGGAGACCCTTCTGATGGAGTTAGGACTAGACATGGACTTAGGAAGGAGGTGAACCACTCTGCCTTTATCTCATTGGCTGAACCCACCAACATAAACTAAGCCCTTACTGATGAGTTTTGGATTTTAGCCATACAAGAGGAGTTGAATCAATTTGTTAGGAATGATGTTTGGGAGCTTGTAGAAATACCTAAGGGATAAAGTGTAGTTGGAACAAAATGGGTCTTTAAGAATAAGGTGAATGATTCTGGAGTGGTGGTTAGGAATAAAGCAAGATTAGTGTCTAAGGGGTATAACCAAATAGAAGGGATAAACTTTGAGGAGATTTTTGCTCCTGTAGCTAGATTGGAAGCCATTAGAGTGCTATTAGCCTTTACCTGTTACAAAGGATTTAAGCTTTTTCAAATGGATGTTAAGAGTGCCTTTTTAAATGGGGAAATAAAAAAGGATGTGTTTGTAGAACAACCCCCAGGTTTTGAGAGTTCCCAATATCCAAATCATATTTTTAAATTAAAAAAGGCTTTGTATGGGTTAAAGCAGGCACCAAGAGCTTGGTATGAGAGGCTTAGCACATTTTTACAAGAAAGGGAGTTTGTTAGGGGGAGCGTAGATACCACCCTTTTTCTTAGGAAAGTTCAAGATGATTTGCTTATTGTTCAGATTTATGTGGATGATATACTTTTTGGATCTTCTAATAAAAAACTTTGTGTTGAGTTTTTTTAAACAATGAGTAAAGAGTTTTAGGTGAGTTTGATGGGAGAGTTGTCCTACTTTTTGGGGTTTAGCATAAAACAGTTGGATGATGGAACCTTTCTAAATCAAATAAATACATTAAGGATATTTTGAAGAAGTATGAGATGGATAAAGCTAAGCCAATTAATACTCCCATGACTTCTAGTGTTCCATTGTATAAGGACCCAAGTGGTAAGTTTGTTGATCAGAAGAAGTAAAGAGGTATGATTGGATCATTACATTACTTGACTGCTAGCCGACCTGATATTATGTTTAGTGTTTGCCTTTGTGCTAGGTTTCAAGCTGACCCCAAGGAATCCCACCTGACTGCATTTAAGAGAATTTTTAGATACCTTTTGGGGACCCAAAGTTTAGGGATTTTGTATTCGAGGCACAGCACTTCGTTTGAGATTATTAGATTTTCTGACTCTTATTTTACAGAATGTAAGGTGGATAGAAAAAGCACTTTAGAAACTTGTCAATTTATAGGACAATCTTTGGTCTCATATTATAGTAAAAAGCAAAACTCTGTTGCACTTTTCACTGCTGAAGCTGAGTACATTGCTCTTGGAAGTTGTGTGGCCCAAGTTATTTAGTTGAAACAACAGGTATTGGATTTAGGATTACATGTAAGCACAATCTCAATCTTTTGTGATAACACTAGTGCCATATGCATCTCTAAGAATCCTATCCAACATTCAATGACTAAGCACATTGACATTAGGTATCACTTTATTAGAGATCATGTGACTAAGGGAGACATAGATTTTCACCATGTGACAACTGAAAATCAACTGGCTGACATCTTTATTAAACCACTGGCCTTTGACACTTTCAGCTCTTTAAGGACTGGATTGGGTGTGATTGACATAAATGTATGAACTTGATCTTTTACTTACTTTCTTTTGTTTTTTTTTCTATTACTTGTTTTTTATTTTGCTCTTTGTTTTCTTTTCTTCTTTTTGCTTTACTTTTAGTTTTTGTTTGGTTTGTTTTACTTTATTTTTTTTTGAATTTGTTTTTCAAAATCATCGCTGAAATGATATCGTATGCCTTGTCCTTTTGAAAATTTATAGGCAATGTGTTACATCTCCTAATCTATTAGATGGTAAAAATATACCGTTGATTATGTCCCTTTCTCTAACCTATTTAAGTGGCACAGTTTTCTTTTCTAATCAAAAATCTACTTCAATTTAACGATTGTATATGAAAATAAGATCTTTTCTAACCTTGCTAAAGTAAATCTATCTTGTTTTTATAATGATTAAAGTGTTTTTATCACATCAAGATTCCTCATTACTCTTGTCATTGGTTATTGATTCTGTTTTGTGGATAGCTCTTCTCTATGTTTGAGAGAGAGCTCCTATTAAAAAAATGACGCCAAATTAAAAAAATATATATGAAAAAGTAAAAGATGCGCAAAATGCCAATTAATTGACAAGAGCCATAAAATGAGCCCACCAAAAGAAAGCTCTCTTCTCCTTTCAAATCTTTTAAAACTTAGAAGATTTCATGTATCAAAGGCTTGATTTAGAGTATTTTGTGATTGTGATAAATTTACTTTGGTACATTATTTTATAAGATATTTTTTCTGAAAGTAAGTGATGAATGGATTTTTTTTCTCAAATCCAATTGAATTTTTGATTTAGATCATTGATTTCCTAAGACGATTCTATCCTAAAAGAAAGTCCGAGCTAAGGGTAACCATGATTGGATATTATACTATTTTATGGATTTTTCTGATGTTGACTCATTAGCTTAAAATTTTTTTAAAAACAATCACATGGAATACTACATCATGTTCATGACTTGGTTTAAAAAAAAAAGGTTTACTTTGTTTCTTAGTTTCCTCCTCCTTTTTGAGATGTCAAAAGGGGGAGAGGAGTCCTTTGTATGCTTGCACTTTTGATTCCATATTTTTATACTACTATTTTTGAAATAATTGTCAAAGTGTTTGCCATCATCAAAAAGGTGGAGATTGTTGCAAATTCAGTTTCATGGATTATGTTTTAATGATTAGCAAACACTCTTGCTTTTTTTTTACTGCCTTTACTACTGACACTTTTAGGATTCGAATATCGGACTAAAAATGGAATTAGCTCAAGACTGGGTAGATTAGGGTTGAGTCAGTCTGTAATTTTCTTTTTTCCCTTTCTTGAGTCAATTGTAAATGTTTGAAGTGACTGATGTTAAGTAACCCTACACACACATACACTTGAGAGATTTAGAATTTCTATTTTTGCTCACATCATCCTGGACGATATTTATATCGGCCTGGATGATTGAGTTGAAAACAGAAGTTCTAATCAGGATTTCTTAGTTAAGGCAACCGTAATTAACTGATCATCCTGGATGATAGATTTATTGCACAGGATGATATGCTCAAAATAGAAAGAAATAATCGTCATGATCAATTTAAGTATTATGTATTTTTGAAAATCAGTCAGGACGATTGTGAGATTGGCCTGGACGATATTGCACAATTATGCCTAAATTGATTCGACAATCAAGAAAGAAATTAAGGATGTATTATTACGATCACATCGTCCTAGAAGATCATGACATCGGCTGGGATGATATACTCAAAAATCCTAGTTGCTCCTGGACGATAAATATTGGCCAGCATAAATTCAGGGTGATGTTCTGGCCGATCAGGATCTGACAGCTCGAATTCATGGCGATGCTCTGAATGATTTTCCTCTGATTTGAAATGATCGTCCGGGACGATCTTGAGATCGGCATGGCCGTACAAGCTAATTTTCAATCGTCTAGTTTATTTTTAGAGCGGTGTTCTGGCCGATCATCTATGTTTTGAACTGATCATACAGGACGATATTATTATCGTCTAGGACGATAAAGTCGGCAACTTGCATTTATTGAGCTCCTTTAAAGCTCTTCTATTTAAGAGTTATTGTTCAACATTTTTTAATATCTTTGGCTGCTGTCTTGACCTGAGAAAACCTAAAGGAGAGAGAGAGGAAGAGAGAGAGAGAGAGAGAGAGAGAGAGAGAGGGAGGTTGTGAGGGAGTTCATAAGGATTGCTCCAAGCATTGTTCCACTTCTTCTTCCCTATAGTCTCTTATCCTTGGAAGGGTTGGGAGTGGTAAGCTTCAGCGATCGATCGAGGTTCTCTGCCTACTTTAGGAGGAAGCAAAAGGAGTGGGGTTCTCTGCCTTACCGGGGGTGGCAAAAAGGAGGTGTTTTGTAAGGGCTTCTCCGCCTAGCTTTGGGAGCTAAAGGAGAGTCACATTGGTAGTGCAATACTCGGATGGTGCATCCGGGGAGTGGACGTAGGTCAAGTTGACCGAACCATTATAAACTCTTATGTTTTTTTACTGCTTCCGTACTTTAATTTTCCGCACTTATTTTTCTATGGTGACTTTGGTTTGTGATATTTGTTCTTGGTTTTAAAGAATCTTTTAAAATACCAATTCACCCCCCCCCCTCTTGGTTAGCCTCGGGACTAGTTCATAGGACCTAACATCCCTAACAAACTTTAATTTTAGTGGTATAATTTTCTTTTCTAAACAAAAGTCTATCTCAAATAAACAATTAGTTTCTGAAATTAAGATCTTTTCTATTTTGCTACAATTATCTAGCTTATATCTATAATATTCAAAGTTTTTATATATCTTTCAAGTTAATTGAAATATTGTCATTGTATTTATCATATAATTACTAAAGTCTGCTTTGTGGTCTATTCTTCTTTATGTTAGAGAGTGGATTTCTCTTCTCTAATATTTAGAAAATCTAATCACAACTAAAAATATTTTAAGAAATCTTGAAAAGGGATCTAGCTTGCAAGAATAAAAAATAAAAAGGCTAATGACGCCGAAAACAAAAAGATGCGCAATGATGTCAAATTGAAAAATATTCACAAAAAAGTGTATCAAAAATTAAAAGATGCACAAAGAGCGCCATTCAAATTGACACGAGACATAAATTGAGCCTAAAAAAGACAAACTTACCCCTCTTTCAAACTTTTAAAATTTTAGAAGAATTTATGGGTTACTTGATATTTTTAAAAGCATGATTTCAAATTCCATGATTGAGACAAATTGCTTTGGTATATTATTCTATAAATTTTTTTTTTGGAGCAAGTTTTTAAAGGATCTTTTTTTTTTCAATTCGTTTATTGTGAGTTAGGTCTTTTATTTTTAAAACACGATTTTGTCATGAAAGAAGTCTGAGCTAGGGTTAACAGAATCGGATATTCTACCATTTTTAGATTTCGATTTTGTTAACTCATTGATCTTACAAATCTTTAAAATATAATTATTTTTATTTTGCTCTTACTAAACTTAAAAACAAGAAAAAATTGTTTCTTTGATAGTTTTTGTCTTTTTTCGTGTTTTATCGTTGTTGTTCTTAGTTAATTTTATTATTTTTTGGCATTCTTTGATCATCTCCATCCTTTCTCTAAAGTTAAAAATTTTGTCACGTCGTTCTAGCCGATACCAATATCATCCTAGACGATATGTTCTTTTTTTTATATAAAAAACTCCATCTGCTCAGTATTTTGACTATTCTGCTCTTCATCTTCCTGGACGATCCATTATCGTCCTGGACGATATGATCATCCTCTACTACAATCAACTTGATCATCCTGGCCGATATATTTTTTATCCTGGACGATGCATTTATTAGTAATCGTCCCGTCCGATACACCTATTTGTCCTGGACGATACACATGTCAGCACGTTTAAAATTGATAAATTCTCCCGGCACGATCCATTTTTGGATGTAAATCAATGTCTCCCTTAGTCACATGATCTCTAATAAAGTGATGCCTAATATCGATGTGCTTAGTCCTTGAATGTTGGATAGGATTCTTAGAGATGTATATGGCACTAGTGTTGTCACAAAAGATTGAAATGGTGCCTACAGGTAATCCTAAATCCAGTACCTGTTGTTTCAACCAAAGGACTTGGGCCACACAACTTCTAAGAGCAATGTACTCAGCTTCAGTAGTGGAAAGTGCAATAGAGTTTTGCTTTCTACTAGACCATGAGGCCAAAGATTGTCCTATGAATTGACAAGTTCCTGAAGTGCCTTTTCTATCCACCTTGTATCCTACAAAATTAGAGTCAGAAAATCCAATAATCTCAAAAGAAGTGCTATGTCTCGGATACCAAATCCCTAAGCTTTGGGTCCCCAAAATGTATCTAAAAATTCTCTTAACTGCAGTCAAGTGGGATTCCTTGGGGTCAGCTTGAAATCTAACACAAAGAAAAACACTAAACATAATATTAGGTCGGCTAGCATTCAAGTAAAGTAAGGATCCAATCATGCCTCTGTACTTCTTCTGATCAACAGACTTACCACTTGGGTCCTTATCCAACGGAACACTAGAAGTCATGGGAGTATTAATTGGCTTAGCTTTATCCATCTCATACTTCTTCAAAATGTACTTAATGTATTTTGTTTGATTTAAAAAGGTTCCATCATCCAATTGTTTTAAGCTAAACTCTAAAAAGTAGGACAATACTCCCATCAAACTCATCTCAAACTCTCTACTCATTGTTTTTGAGAACTCATCACAAAGTTTCTTATTAAAAGATCCAAAAAGTATATCATCCACATAAATCTGAACAATAAGAAAATCATCTCCAACTTTCCACGCTCCCCTTAACAAACTCCCTTTCTAGTAAGAATGCGCTAAGCCTCTCATACCAAGCTCTTAATGTCTGCTTTAAACCATACAAAGCCTTTTTTAATTTAAACACATGATTTAAAAATTGGGAACTCTCAAAACCTAGGGGTTGTTCTACAAACACATCCTCTTTTATTTTCCCATTTAAAAAGGTACTCTTAACATCCATTTGAAAAAGCTTAAATCCTTTATAACAGGCAAAGGCTAATAGCACTCTAATGACTTCCAATCTAGCTACAGGGGCAAAAGTCTCCTCAAAGTCTATCCCTTATATTTGGTTATACCCCTTAGCCACTAATCTTGCTTTATTCCTAACCACTACTCCAGAATCATTCACCTTGTTCTTAAAGACCCACTTTGTTCCAACTACACTTTGTCCCTTAGGTCTTTCTACAAGCTCCCAAACATCATTCCTAATAAATTGATTCAACTCCTCTTGCTTGGCTAAAATCCAAAACTCATCAGTAAGGATTGGATAATATTGGTGGGTTCAGTCATTGAGATAAAGGCAGAATGATTCACCTCCTTCCTAAGTCCATGTCTAGTCCTAAATCCATCAGAAGGGTCTCCTAAGATCAAATCCTTGAGGTCACTTATAGAGTATCTACAATCTCTAGGCAAGGTGTGAGAAGGTCCAACCCTTTCCTCCAGATCTATCTTTTCTACTCTTTGGGTGACATCTCCTACTACTTCAATATTTTGATGACCTACTCCATTTTCCAAAATTTTTACTCTAGAGGTAATCTCTCCAACTTCATCATCATCCTCAACTCCAGGCTTTTTAGGATTAGGCTCATCAAATACTACATGTGTAGTCTCTTCCTCCATTAAAGTCCTCTTGCTAAACACCCTAAAATACTTTCCAACACTAGAATTTCCCAAGAACACTCCTTCATTTGATTTAGTATCAAATTTGCCCAAGTGAGACTTCCCTTTGTTGTGAATGAAAACCTTACAACCAAAGACAAGAAGGTGGGAAAGATTGGGTGTCCTACCCTTAAGGATCTCATAGGGAGTCTTATCTAGTTTGGCTCTAACATTCACCCTATTTAACACATAACAAGCTATGTTAACCGCTTCAGCCCAAAAGTATTTTTGAAGTGAATACTCAGTAAGCATGGCTCTAACGACTTGCACCAAGGTCCAGTACTTCATTTCAGCTACCCTGTTCTGCTGAGGGGTCCTAGGAGCTGAGAAGTTGTGGCTAATCCCCTTGTCCTCACAAAAATCTCCAAATCATTCATTCTCAAACTCTCCCCCATGGTCACTATGGATGGTCAAGATCTCGCAACCTAGCTTTTTCTAAATCCAAATAGAAAATGTTCTAAACTCCTCAAAAGACTCATTTTTATGTGAAAGAAATCTAGTCCAAGTTAACCTCGAGTAGTCATCAACAATCACAAAACCATAGACTTTCCCTCCCAAGCTGGCATTGCTAATGGGTCCAAACAAATCCATGTGAAGGACTTCTAAAGGTCTAAAGGTGCTAATGTCCTTAATGTGGTGAAAAGTGGAGTAGACTTTCTTTCCTAGTTGGCAGACATCATAAAAGTGGACTTTTGAAAACTTGAGTTTAGGGACTCCTCTAACTAGGACTTTTTGGGTCACTTTCCTAAGGGTTTTCAAACTTGCATGACATAATCTTCTGTGACACAACCATGAATCATCATCAGCAGTTTTTAAGCAAAAAGATGCAGTGCATTCTATGTTAATTAAATCAAGCATGTACACGTTGTTGATCCTCTTTTCTTGCAAAATAGTGTTGTTACTTAAACTTATAATGCATGAATTTGTAAAGAATTGTACGATGAAGACCTTGTCACAGAGTTGACTGATGCTGAGCAAGTTATACTTTAATCCATATACAAGCAAAACATTTTCAGTCATAAGGTTCTTGAAATTACCAATTATACCTGAGCCTACCACCCTCCTTGTGGTGTTGTCTCTAAGAGTAACCTTGCCTCCAGTTTTGGACTCCAGTGAAACAAATTGATTGGCATCACTAGTCATATGTTGAGAGCATCCGCTGTCTAGGTACCACATACTCTCACGAGCACTTTTGTGAGAGCCCACCTACAAGATCATGAAATGTCAGATATAGGAACCTAAATAGGTTTGGGTCCCTTCTTATGAAAAGTAATGCAATGCATATGTGGTATGCTATGGATCATGAACCTTAGGTCTCCACATCAAATATGTACTATAGTGAACGGTGCAAGTGAGTGAGATGTGTCCTAGCATGCCACATGAAAAATATCTAACTCCAGGAAAAGGATTTTTTAAATGGTTTGGGTTATAATGCCTCTTCCTAAGTTTTGGCTTTTGATCAAGTGTGGGTGTCATCCAAGTTTTCTTACATGTATCCAATTTATTTTGAATCCTCAAGTTAGTACTTTTTAAGACCTCATTCTTAATCCTCAAATTCTTCTCTATCTCTTTAGATTTCTCAAAATCAGATTCAATTGAGGTGTGTGATGTTTTTAGTGACTCATGCTCTTCAATTAATTCACAATGCTTTTATTTAACTCATCAAATTCATCAAGTAGAGCCATATGATTTGAATCAATTGTTGAGTGATCTTTCGTCAAAATTCCATGCTCTTTTTGTAAATTCAAAAATTCCAATTTCAAGCTAGCATGTGTTTTCTTAAGTTTCCTATATGATGCAAGAATATTTTTAGAAAGTTCAAGAAGTTGATCGTAGGAAAGTTCACATAGCTCTTCTTGATCAAGATCATCATCTTCCATTAAGCACAAGTTTGTTGTCTCATCTTCTGGTTTCATCTCCGATGAATCCGATGCAGAATCTGCCCCAAACGCCTTTTGAAGTCTCTTTTTATCTTTTGTAAACTTGAATTTCTTCTCACTATTTTCCTTGCTTGTGTGCGTCTTAAGTATAGGGCAATCAGCTTTCACGTGTTCGGGTTTTCTGCATTCAAAATAAATCACATCAGAAGATCCTTTAGAATATTTGTTATCTTTACATTTTCTCTAATTTTGATGATGCTTTTGCTTCTTCCTTAGAAAGCTTTTGAATTTCCTTATGATTAAGGCAATGTCATTGCTTTCAGACCCGGAAGAATCAGAGTCTGATTTGTGTGCCTTTAGTGCTACTATTTTCTCCTTTCTTTTTTCACCTGCATCGAGATTTCTTTGATTCACCCCTTGCTCGTAAGCAATGAGGGAGCCAAGTAAGTTATCAATCGAATATGTGTTTAAATCCTTAGATTTAATGATTGCATTGATTTTAGCATCAAAAGATGAAGGCAAGCATCTCAAAATCTTATTTACTTTTTCATAATTTGAAAGTTATCTTCCTAAGGCATGCAAAGAAGTAACAATTTGAGTGAACCTTATATATATATCAGAAATTGATTCAAAAGATTTCAAACAAAATAATTTCTAATCATGCAAGAGAATTTTCAAACGAGATTGTTTCACTTCATTTGTTCCTTCATAAGTAATGCACAACCTATCCCAAATCTCTTTTCTAGTAGAGCAAGTAGAAACACGTATGTAATCCTCAGATTTTAAAGCATAGAAAAAATATTTCAAACACTTCACATTTAATTGAGCTAAATCTCTTTCATTGAAAGTCCATTCAGTAAAAGCAACTTCAGTTTTAATTCCGTTAATTTCACGAGAAGGTGGAGAATATCCTTCTTTAATAAGCATCCACATGCGATAGTCAGTTGATTGCAGAAAAATAAACATACGAGTTTTTCAAAAGCAAAAGGAAGGTTGTCAAACAAAGGAAGCCGTGTAATAGAATATCCTTCCATTATATTATGATTCCCAAGGTTAGCCATGAATCAAAATTCAAAAAGTTTTCAAACTCAATTTTTATGAATCCCGCTCTAATACCACTTGAAAGTTCGTTAGGGATGTTAGGCCCTATGAACTAGTCCTAAGGCTAACCAAGAGGGGGGGTGAATTGGTACTTTAAAAAATTTTTAAACACAAGAACAAATATCACAAACCAAAGTCACCACAGAAAAATAAGTGCGGAAAATTAAAGTGCGGAAGTAGTAAAAAGAACACAAGGGTTTATAGTGGTTCGGTCAACTTGACCTACGTCCAATCCCCGGAGGCGCCCTCCGTGTATTGCACTACCAACGTGACTCTCCTTTAGACCCCACAACTAGGCGGAGAAGCCCTTACGAAACACCTCCTTTTTGCCACACCGGGCAAGGCAGAGAACCCCACTCCTTTTGCTTCCTCCTGAAGCAGGCAGAGAACATCGATCGATCACTAAAGCTTACCTCTCCCAACACTTCCAAGGATAAGAGACTCTAGGGAAGAAGAAGTGGAACAATGCTTGGAGCAACCCTTGTGAACTCCCTCACAAGCCCCCCTCACAAGATCCTCTTTCTCTCTCTCTTATTGCGACACATGACCCCGAGGTTGAGATTTTGATGATGAAAAATAATGTTGCCTAAACTACTTTTTATTGAATATCATTTAATGTTTGCTATTGTCCGTGAGTACTAATATTTCAGGAAGATCACAAGCCACTCAGGGCAACGGGAAGACTCAAGACTAGTTGGATTAGGAGTATGAGTCGGACAATTTATTTTGTTATTTATTTTATTTTTTTTTCTCTTGAGTCTGGCCACAAACTGTAGGTAAGACTGAGCAATAATGTACACACATAGGGGGAGAGGTTTTTTAAAGTAAGAAATATAGTTTTTCATTCTCTGGTAATCATACTTTATGAATTAATTTTGTACTGTACGATCTACTATTATAACACGTGTTCTATGAACACATCGTACTGTAAGAATTCTATCGTACGGTACGATCTATTTCAAATCCAAAACCCTAGCCGTCATGATAAGTCAAGTATAATATTTTGCGCCTTTCGTACTGTACGACTATGTTCGTACGGTACGATCTATTTTAAATACATACTTAATTTAACTCGTGATTAGTGCAATAAATCAAGGCTTAATTAAAAATTGAAAATCATATTGTATGAACCCCTTCGTACAATACGATGAACAGAGATGAATTCTGATCATTTCGAAGATCGTCCTGGACGATCCTATGTTTTTTGTCTCATCGTACGGTACGATTATTATCGTACCATATGATGAATAGAGATGATATTTGATCGTCTCGGAATTCATCCTGGACGATGCCTTGATTTTTACTATTCATACGGTACGATGTAGATCATACCATACAATGAATAGTGATAACATTTGATCGTCCGGCTATCGTCCAGTACGAGTAGTGTGTTGTGAATCGTATCGTATAATATATTATCGTACTGTAAGATTAGTTTTTTAACTATTCTTACAACTTCCTACCAGGATGAAGCTAGTTTGTACATATCGTGTTGTACGACCAATAATAGTACTGTATGATTGTAACGGCTACTTTTGAAATCTCAGGGATTTTGGAGCCCACTTTTATGTGTAAAACTTGTCATATTTTTAGAGAGAGACACAGAAGAGGAAAACATGAGTAGAGAGAAAATCCTAGAGTGAGCTCTTGAGAAGTTTGAGGGGTTGTGAGAGGAAGGAGAAGGTGAGCTTGGTGAGGGAGAAGAGGTGTGAGGGAGATCACACGATTGCTCCGATCTTGCTGCAACTTGCTCCTCTTGTAGTTTAAATTTTCTTGTTAAAAATTTAAAAACGCCAATAATTAGAACTCATGCTTAGGTTTTAATTATTGTAATAAAGTTTTCACAATTCACCCCCCTCTTGTCTATCTAGTTATTTCAATTGGTATCAGAGCCTATTTTCAAAAATAGTATTTTAGAAAACCTTGAAAAAATGATCATGTCATATTTTGGTAATCATAATACCGCGGAGGGTTTTTCAATAACCCATCCACCTCTTTTTGATAACATTCCGTTTGATTTCTGGAAAATTAGAATGTCTACTTTTTTACAATCTATTGATTACCGCATGTGGATGTTAGTGAATGATGGATATGTTGCACCATTTAAAACTGTTAATGGATTGAAAACTCCTGTACCTTTTAATGAATGGAGCAATGAGGATAGGGATTTATCTCAACTAAATGCTAAATGTTTAAATTGCTTTTTCTATGCATTGAAGTCTGAGGATTATATGAGAGTGTCTACCTGTGCCACTGGTAATGAGATTTGGGATAGACTGTGCATTACATACGAAGGAACAAGTGAAGTAAAACAGTCTAGGCTTAACATTTTACTGCATGATTATGAACTCTTCTGCATGAAACGTAGCAAAATAATATCTGACATGTACACTAGGTTCACCCAAATCGTGACATCCTTGTATGCATTAGGTTGAGAGATTTTAAATTCTGAGAAAGTTAATAAAATTCTTAGATGCTTACCTAGTTCCTATGATGCAAAGATAACTGCTATCACTAAATATAAAGACCTTAATGTTTATTCTATTGATAATCTCCTTGGGTCACTCATTGCATACGAGCAAGGAGTGAGTAAAAGGCAAAGTGATGCAGGTGAAAAGAAGAAGGAGCGAACGGTGGCATTAAAAGCAAGCAACTCAGAAAGTGAAAGTTCTATAGGGGAGGAAGAGGATGAGATAACACTGATGACCCGATAGTTCAAGAACTTCTTGAAGTGAAAATAGAAGCGTCATCAGAACAGCTGGAATAAAGGTAAGAGCTCGCGGTCCAATAAGGTTTCATATGATACAATCTATTTTGAGTGCATGAAGCCAGGTCTCCTTCGAGCCGATTGCCCCAATCTAAAGAGCTAACTAGCTAAGGAGAAAGGTGATGACAAATCAAAATACTAGAAAGGAAAGATGAAGACACAAAAAGCTTTTTGGGCCAACTCTGTCTTAGAATCATCAGAAGAAGAAGCAGAGGAGGAGGTAACAAATCTCTGTCTTATGGCTAATGATAACCTTGATCAATTGGATCAAGATGAGGTATGTCAACTTTCATATGAAGAATTGTTACTTATTTCTTAAAATATCCATGACTCGTATAGGAAGTTAAAAAAGATGCATGCCAAGCTTAATATTGAATTTAGTTCTTTACAAACTGAGCATGCTAACTTGTTTAAAGAAAATCCTGATTTAGATAGAGATTATATGGTACTTCTTGATAAGTATGATGCATTAAATAAGAAGCATATTGAACTAACTGAAATACATGAAACATTGAAAACCACTCATGTTGAACTAGAAGAGGCTTTTCATAATTTAGACAAACTTTTAGAAGTAGATCACAGTGAGCATTTGTTAAAAATAGAAGTTCATGGACTGACATATCAAAATAACACTTTTCAAGAAAGAATCAAAGAATTAGAAAAAGAAATTGCATCACTCACATCAGCCCAACCTAGTAAACCCCAACACAGCATGCATCACACAACTTTAGGAAGAGGCACCATTACCCACATAGGTTAGTAAATCCATTTCCTGGTGTTAGGTGTTTCTCTTGTGGCATGTTAGGTCACATAGCCCGCACATGCACAATTCACCGTAAGACACACTTAGTATGGAGACCTGAACTGCATCCATCATAGCATATCATGCATACATCTCATTCATGCAGGCATAAGGAGGAACCCAAACTCACTTGGGTTCCCAAATCTAATCTTTGAATGAAATTGTAGGGATGCTCTCATAAAAGACCTAGTGAGAGCATGTGGTACCTGGATAGTGGATGCTCGCGACACATGACTGGAGATATGAAGAAATTCATGCTACTAGAGACCAAAACTGGAGGCAAAGTAACATTGGGAGACAACACTATCAGGAAAGTGATAGGCTCAGGTATTGTTGGTAATGCTAAAAACTTTTTGATTGAAAATGTTTTATTAGTTGATGGTTTGAAGCATAACTTAGTTAGCATTAGTCAACTGTGTGACAAAGGTTTTGATATTAAATTTCTGTCTGATAAATGCCTGATTAGTTTAAATGATAAACTAGTTTTAGAAGGAAAACGAATGAATAATGTTTACATGTTAGACCTTGATTGCATTGATAGTTCAAATTCATTATGTTTGAAAACAATAGTTGATGACTCGTGACTATGGCATAGGATACTATGTCATGCTAGTATGAAAACTCTTAGAAACATCACTCAGAAAAACGTAATTAAAGGCTTACCTAAGTTAGATTTCACAAAGGATCATTAATGTGAAGCTTGCCAACTAGAAAAATAAGTCAAATCATCTTTTCATTCAATTAGAGATGTGATCACCGCTAGGCCACTAGAAATCCTACACATGGACTTATTTGGACCTGTTAGTACAACCAACTTAGGTGGGAAAATTTATGGATTTGTGATTGTAGATGACTTCACTAGATTCACTTGGGTAAGATTCTTAGCACATAAAAATGAGTCTTTTGAAAAATTTAAGGTTTTCTCCACATGGATTCAACGAAAATTAGGTTGTGAAATCTCAATAATTCATAATGATCATGGTGGAGAATTTTAAAATGATAGATTTGAATCATTCTGTCAAGAGCTAGGAATAGAATAAAATTTCTCAGCCCCTAGAACACCTTAGCAAAATGGTATAGCAAAAAGGAAGAATAGAACCTTGGTAGAAGCTGCTAGGGCAATATTAGCAGAGTACACCCTTCCTACATACTTTTGGTCAGAAGCAGTCAACACAGCGTGTTATGTCTTAAATAGGGTGAACATTAGATCTAAGCTGAACAAAATTCCTTATGAACTCCTTAAGGGTAGGACACGAAACCTTTCACACTTACATGTCTTTTGGTGCAAGTGCTTCATCTTGAATAATGGTAAACATCCCCTAGGAAAATTTGATCCTAAGTCTGATGAGGGTGTCTTCTTAGGTTATTCATCTGTAGGTAAGGCCTATAGAATCTTTAATAAGAGAACCCTTGTAATAGAAGAGTCCACCTATGTAGTATTTGATGAATCAGATAAGCCCTCTGAATCTAAAATTGAAGATGATGAAATAGAGGCAATTCAAGGAGTAGAGACTATGACCTTGGGAGAAAGAGTAGAACCTCAGGAAGATTTGCCTAGAGAATAAAGATATTCTTCTAGTCATCCTAAAGATCTGATTTTAGGAGACCCTTCAGAAGGTGTAAGAACTAGGCATGGACTTAGGAAGGAGGTTAGCCATTCAGCATTCATCTCTATGATAGAACCCAAAAGTATAGATCAAGCCTTAGGAGATGAATTTTGGATTCTAGCAATGCAAGAAGAGCTGAACCAATTCACCAGGAATGATGTTTGGGAGTTAGTCAAGAGACCTAAAGAACAAAGTGTTGTTGGAACAAAATGGATCTTCAAGAATAAGGTGAATGATTCAGGAACAATAATAAGGAATAAAGCCAGATTAGTATCTAAGGCGTACAACCAAATTGAGGGAATAGACTTTGAAGAAACCTTTGCCCCTGTTGCTAGATTAGAAGCCATAAGAGTGCTCTTAGCTTTTGCTTGCTTCAAGAACTTTAAATTATATCAAATGGATGTGAAGAGTGCATTTCTGAACGGGGTAATTAAGGAAGATGTCTATGTTGACCAACCTCCCGGATTTGAAAGTTCACAATTTCCAAATCACTTATTCAAATTAAAAGAGGCACTTTATGGATTAAAGCAAGCACCTAGAGCCTGGTATGAAAGACTTAGCTCATTTTTACTAGATAGAGGATTTGTAAAAGGTAGTGTAGACACTACACTCTTTCTACAAAAAATTAAAGAAGAAATTCTCATTGTTCAAATTTACGTTGATGATATATTGTTTGGATCTTCGGATAAAAACTTGTGTGATGAATTTTCAAAAATAATTAGTAATGAGTTTGAAATGAGCAGCTTGGGAGAACTAAACAACTTTCTTGGCTTTAGTGTAAAACAAATGGATAACAGAACTTTTCTTAGCCAAACAAAGTATATTAAGGATATTTTGAAAAAATACGAAATGGATAGTGCTAAACCCATGAACACTCCTATGAGCTCAACAATTTAATTCGACAAAGATCCTGGTGGAAAATTAGTAGATCAGAAAAACATATAGAGGAATGATTAGGTCCCTTCTTTATCTGACTGCCAATAGACCGGACATAATGTTTAGTATGTGCCTCTGTGCCAGTTTTCAAGCTGATCCTAAAGAGTCTCACTTAACTGCTGTTAAGAGAATTCTTAGATATCTACTAGGCACCCCAAACTTAGGAATTTGGTATCCTAGGCACAACACTTCCTTTAAAATCTTATGGTACTCAGATTCTCATTTTGCAGGATATAGGATAGATAAAAAAAGCACCTCTGGTACCTGCCAATTCATCGGGCAATCATTAGTTTCTTGGTTCAGTAGGCAGCAAAACTCAGTAGCACTTTCCACAGCCGAGGCAGAATATATTGTAGTAGGAAGTTGTGTTGCACAAGTACTATGGTTAAAACAACAAATTCTTGATCTTGGCCTACCTGTAGGAACCATTTCAATTATGTGTGATAACATAAGCGTAATTTGCATATCTAAGAACCCAATTCAGCACTCTCGAACAAAACGCATAGACATAAGACATAATTTTATTAAAGATCACGTTGCTAAGGGGGATATAGAATTGCATCACATCGCTACAGGAGATCAATTGGCTGATATATTCACAAAATCTCTAGCATTCGACACCTTTAGCACCTTGAGGATTAGATTAGGTGTCATAGACATAACTGCATAAAACAAAAAAAAACAAAAAAATAAAAAAAATTCTTGTAAGGCTGCTCCTGATCATCACACACTCACTACACATAAACCACTAAACTTGACTTTTGTATTATCGTACTGTACGATACTCAGATCATACTGTACGATGTGCTTAATCTGCACAGAATAAACCAATAGCTAAATTTCGTCTCTGTTGATCGTATTGTATGACCTGCATGGTACGGTATGATACATTATTGCTCATCGTACGGTACGATACCTCCTATTCGTACTGTACGATCTACGTCATCAATGGATTTGGACGAATTTATGCTTGCTGGTACGTTATTATTGGTGTTCGTACTATATGATAGATCCACTTCGTACTGTACGATCCACCTCAGCAAATGGATAAGAACGATATAAAGGAGTTTGGTACGATATTAATATCATTCATGCTGTACTATACACTTATTCGTACATTACGATACTTTTGGTCAAAAGTCGTACTGACGCCCTCGAGACGATCGATATTCTTCTGATCGTACGGTACGATACCCATCTTACTGTACGCTTTGACCACCTTTTCCCGATTCGATTTGTCAGAACACTTAATGCCATATCGTACTATACGATATCCTATCGTATTGTACAATTTTGGAAAAACTCTATAAATTGGCTGGCAAGGCAAAACTCACTTCACACACCTCCACTTGTTCCTTCTCACCTTTCACTCAGCCTCTACACGATGTCTACTTCAAGCAAGAGAGGTCGTATGGTAGTGGGAAGCTTGTCTCCCTCTCGCTGCCACAGCGCTCGGTTCTTGAATGCTGACAATGAGGATGCATACCATAAGTTCAAAGCATGCAAAATTATGCCATCCAGACTGCTCAATCAGGAGGCTCTGAATTTTGAGGTATTGAACCTCTTTGCTTCCACGACCCTCCAATTTTTTCTCAACCTGGCCTTCCCATACAACTCTGAACTCCTTTTAGAATTCCTTGTAAACCTAACCTATACCGTCGACAACCTCACTTTTCACTCCTTTGTTTGTCGTCAAAATGTCAAAATTACAAAAGCCGACATCACCCAATACATTGGGCTATCTACTGAAGGGCCTATGGTTCGTTCATTTCTTACGAATGACTTTGACTGGAGTGAGGTTAATCAAGTCCTTAGAAATGCCACATTTTATCAACATCAACATCTCGTACAATCACTAACTCGAAACTCCAGAATCATTCAACACGTCCTTAAAACCTCCATTATACCCAAAGCTGGCGACCGTGTTAACATGACCCCGACTCTATCTGTCGCTACATATCTTATTATGACCAATACCAAATTCGACGAGGATGATTTAATTATTGACTACATTCTCTATATGACCTTCGTTCATCTCCCTACTACTCGCCGAAAACAAAATATAGCTTTTGGTCACCTTATAGGATACATCCTTCAAAATAAATATCAACTGACCTATCCTAGTGAACCCGATAATCTTCCAATCTATTATACGGATGCCTCTTTCCATATTCTTTTCCATCAGGGACATGAGCCTAAAGAACTCTTCTTTGATGAAGAAGAAGGAGAAGATGCCCCGCAGCAGCTCCAGCTCGACCACGACGACCTGCAGCACCACGAGCTCCTGCACTAGCTTACCCTCAAGATGATTTGGTCGAATGCTTCGACCAACTTCAGACCCGTCTCGATCCGCACATTCAAGAGAAACATCAGTAACACGAGTCCGACATGCACTGGTTTGGGGAACGGTTCAATGCGATTGATCAACATTTTGACACGATCCTTCACTACTTTCAGCCACACCCACCTCCACCACCGAGTGACCAAGATCCTTCCCTTTAAAGTGTTTGTGTTGTACTTTTCTTTCTTAAGTGTTTGCTCCTCTTTTTGGTGCTGTCAAAAGGGGGAGAAGTTTGTTGTAGTTTTCTTTATGTTGTAGTTTGTTTGTGTTAAATCTAAAATATAATGCATTTCCTTTCGTATTGCATTTTATTTTTAGTGTTTTTTTCTTGTTCTTATGTCAAAATAAATAAATAAATAAAATGCCCTTCGAACTTGCTAACAACAAAATTATTTGACATCATCAAAAAGGGGGAGATTGTTGCGACCCATGACCCCGAGGTTGAGATTTTGATGATGTCAAATAATGTTGCCTAAACTACTTTTTATTAAATATCATTTAATGTTTGCTATTGTATGTGAGTACTAACATTTCAGGAAGATCACAAGGCACTCAGGACAACGGGAAGACTTAAGGCTAGTTGGATTAGGAGTATGAGTTGGACAATGTATTTTGTTATTTATTTTATTCTTTATTCTCTTGAGTCTGGCCACAAACTGCAGGTAAGACTGAGCAATTATGCACACACACACAGGGGGAGAGGATTTTTAAAAATAAGAAATATAGTTTTTTATTTTCTGGTAATCGTACTGTACGAATTAATTTTGTACTGTACGATCTACTATTATAACATGTGTTTTGTGAACACATCGTACTGTACGAATTCTATTGTATGGAACGATCTATTTCAAATCCAAAACCCTAGCCGTCATGATAAGTCAAGTATGATATTTTGCATCGTTTGTATTATACGACTATGTTCGTACGGTACGATCTATTTTACGTACATACTTAATTTAACCCATGATTAGTGCAAGAAATCAAGGCTTAATTACAAATTAAAAATCATTCTGTACGAACCCCTTCGTACAATACGATGAATAGAGATGAATTCTGATCGTCCCGGAGATCGTCATGGACGATCCTGTGTTTTTTGTCTCATTGTACGGTATGATTACTATTGTACCATATGATGAACAGAGACGATATTTGATCATCCCGGAATTCATCCTGGACGATGCCTTGATTTTCACTATTCATACGGTACGATGTAGAACGTACCATATGATGAACAGAGACGACATTTGATCGCCCCGGCCATCGTCCAATATGAGTAGTGTGTTAGGAATCGTACCGTACGATATATTATCGTACTGTACAATTAGTTTTTGAACTATTCGTGCAACTTCATACCAGGATGAAGCTAGTTTGTACATATCGTACTGTATGACCAATAATCATATTGTACGATTGTAACGGCTACTTTTGAAATCTCAGGGATTTTAGATCCCGTTTTTATGTGTAAAACTTGTCATATTTTGAGAGAGAGAGACAGAAAAGGAAAACATGAGTAGAGAGAAAATCCTAGAGAGAGCTCTTGAGAAGTTTGAGGGGTTGAGAGAGGAAGAAGAAGGTGAGCTTAGTGAGCTAGAAGAGGAGTGAGGGAGATCACGTGATTGCTTTGATCTTGCTGCAACTTGCTCCTCCTGTGACCCGGGAAGAACTTATGGGAGGCTTTCTAAGGGGGAGACTCGTCTACGTCCATTGACCTCGAAGGTACTCTGCCTTCTCTAGGAGGAAGAAAAATGAGAAGGTTCTCGGCCCTCACCAGGAGGGGAAAACAACGCTTGGCACTCTGCCACGCCGGGTTGGTGAAAGGGAGTATTGTAAGGGATTCTTCGCCTTGCTGAGGGGGGCAAAAGGAGAGCTATTTATTTGTAGTGAAATTCCCAGAGCGGAGGACTCCGGGAAGTGGATGTAGGTCATGGTTTATCCAAACCATTATAAAAATCTCGGTGTGCTTTTTCCTTATTATTTTTATTTTTGCGTGCATTTTTATTTCATAATATTTTCTTGGAAAAATTGTGAAAGAAAAAGATTTTATTGTTGCCCGTTGCCTTAGAAGTTGTTTTAATTTTTCATGTTAAATTTTTAAAAACACCAATAATTATAACTCCTGCTTAGGTTTTAATTATTGCAATAAAGTTTTCACAATTCACCCCCCCAATTATCTATCTAGTAATTTCATCTCTCCCTCTCCCTCTCTCCTTTAGGTTTTCTCAAGTCAAGACAGCAACCAAGGATGTTAAAAAATATTGAACAATAGCTCTTAAATAGAAGAGCTTCAAA
Organism: Dendrobium nobile; assembly: GCA_022539455.1. Classification (NCBI taxonomy): domain Eukaryota; kingdom Viridiplantae; phylum Streptophyta; class Magnoliopsida; order Asparagales; family Orchidaceae; genus Dendrobium; species Dendrobium nobile. The sequence goes on from CM039725.1 coordinate 14,343,343, forward strand.
GGAGCTCAATAAATAGAAGTTGCCAACATTATCGTCCAGGACGATAATAATATCGTCCTATACGATCAGTTCAAATCACAGATGATCGGCCAGAACATCGTCCTGAAAAATGATCTAGACGATTGAAAATTGGCTTGATCATCCCGGACGATCAGTTTAAATAAGAGAAAAATTTTCCAGAGCATCGCCCTGAATTCGAGATGTCCAATCCTAATCGGCCAAAATAACACCCTGAATTTGTGCTGGCCGATATTTATCATCTAGGAGCAACTAAGGGTTTTTGAATAAATTGTCCAGGCCGATTAAGAGATCATCAAGGACGATGAAATTGTATCAATCATCCTTAATTATTTCCTTGATTCCTTGATCATTTTAGGCATAATTTGTGTAATATCGTCTAGGCTGATCTCACGATCGTCCGGGCTGTTTTCTAAAAATATAGAATACCTTAATTGAACATGGCGGCTATTTCTTCTATTTTGAGTATATCGTCCTGTCCGATAAATGTATCATCTAGGAAGATTAGTTAATTATGGCTACTTTAACTAAGAAATCCTGATTAGAACTTCTATTTCGAACTCGATTGTCCAGACCAATATAAATATCGTCCGAGACGATGTGAGCAAAATAGAATTCTAAATCTCTCAAGTATGTGTGTAGGATTACTTAACATCAGTCACTTCAAACATTTGCAATTGACTCAAGAAAGGGAAAAAAGAAAATTACAGACTAACTCAACCCTAAGCTACCCAGTCTTGAGCTGATTCCGATTTTCGTCCGATCTTTGAATCCTGAAAATGTCAGTAGTAAAAGGCAGTCTAAAAGAAGCAAGAGTGTTTGCTAATCATCAAAACATAATCCATGAAACCGAATTTGTAACATGGTCGTCCAGCTTGACTCCTTAGGATGATCGTTTATGTCTAATCGCCCCGAATGATATCTGATCATCCAGGACGATCAGACCGCCTTTTTAACCAATTGGACTGTGCATAATAATTACACTTGTTCGTCCTGGATGATCCAACCATTTTTTTAAATTGATCCCCTTCTAGCCATTTATTTTTACATCAAATTCCTTCTTTTGCTTTCTACTTCCTGTTCCTTACTTTTTCTTGATAATGGCTGACAGAAAGCGTTCACGACACATGTCTGGAAGCTCCTCGAGGGGCATGCTGGACCCTCATTTTTGGGGAGCAGACGATCAGGTTGTCTACCACCGCTATAAAGAATGTAGCATTTCTCTCTCCTGAACAATCAATTCAGTCTACCTCTCCTATCCGGTACTCGACCTTTTCACTCTCTTTCTTTATTCTCACCCATGCAGTCCCCTTTAATTCTGAACTTGTTTTTGTGTTTTATGCCAACCTTCACTTTAATTCTTCCTACACTGTTCTCACCTCATATGTGAATCGACGCCTAGTCGAGATCACATACCAGGATTGTGCTGAATTTTTGCAGTTGTCCACCACTAGGAATAAGCTGTATACCCTTATTTCTGATCCTGATTTTAACTGGGCAATGGCCAATCACTTTCTTTATCACACCAATGCCCCCTTTCATATTGGAGAGACTAGATCTTTACTTAAAGAAGCTAAGATGATCCAGCATGTCCTTCGTACCTCTATGATTCCCAAAGCCGGCGACCGTGTCCATATCACTCCCCTTCTTTCACTTACCCCTTTTTACATAATGGCCAATTGTGAATTCAATGCAACTGACCTGATCTTTCGCTACATCGAACATTTGACTATAATTCGAGATCCAGGTTATAGAAGGAAGCCCAATCTTGCTCTAGGATACATCATTGCATATGTTTTAGAAACCAAATATAACCTTCAATATCTTATACCTCCCGACCTTCAACCACCCTTTTACTCAAACAATTCCTTCAACATCCTTCACAGTACTCGAGTCCACCCCGAGGATGAGGAAGCTCAGGGGGCCGATGAGGAGGAGGCTCCCGCTCCTATTCCTAAACCTGTTCCCCTCCGCCAGCACTCTCAGCTGGATCAGTTGGTGGAGAGATTTGATCAGTGGGAGACATGCTTTGAGGCCTACATTGTTGCACAGGAGCAGCAATATATTGTGGAGATCATCTGCATGCAACACTTGCATGACCAGGATATGGCCTAGTTTGGATCTCAATTTACCTCATTGACCAGTTACTTCCAGCAGCCACCACCACCTCCGTCTGATGATCAGGGTCCCTAGTTTTACAAGTTTTAGTTTATATTTTCTATAATTTATTTTTCGTATTTTTGTTTTAGTTTTCCTCCTCCTTTTTATGATGTCAAAAGGGGGAGTAGTCTGCTATATCATGTATTTTGATTCTGGAATTTAGTAAACTTCTTTTTCATTACACCGCTTCCATTAAATTGTCGTAACTGCTTAAACTTTTCTTATTTTTCTACGACTGTCTTGCCCACTAACGTTTTAGGTCCACAAGATCAAACACAACTCAAAACCAGCTCAAGATTGGGTAGACTTAGTTTAAGTCAGTCTGTAATATTTTTCTTTTTCTTGAGTCAATTATAAAAGTGGTTCCTGATGCTAAATAACCTTTCACACACACACTTGAGGTATTTTCTGTGTTTTTCTATTTTGAGTACATCGGCCTGGATGATGTTAATATCGACCACTACGATCTAACTAAAAATAAAAACCCTAATTAGGGTATCCTAGTTAAGCAGCCATCATTAAGCACGTCATCTTGGATGATCCTTGTATCGGCCAACATGATAGGCTCAAATCAGAAAGAATTAGCTGTCATGATCAATTTAGGTATTCTTTATTTCAGGACATTAGCTAGGATGATCTATACATCAGCTTGGACAATGCAGCACAATTTTGTATAATTTAATCTGGTAATTATGAAAAGCAATAAAGGCTAATTGATACAATCACATTGTCAAGGCCAATCATAGGATTTGCGAGGATGATGTCCTAGACGATTGACATCAGCCAGACTCTATTTCGAGTGATGTTCAAGACGATTGTACTCGGATTTGGGTTCCTCTGATCATCCCAAATTGTACCAGCTAATTGAGCTTATTTTGTACTGATTGGCCAGGATGATATTCCTATCGTCCTGGACGATAATGTAGGTTGTTGAAATTCTATTTGAGGATCCAAATTTTCTCATGCAAAGTGACCTTTAGCTGCTATCTTGACCTCAGAGAGCCAAGAGGAGAGGGAGAGAGAGGGAGAAAGAGGGAGAGAATTATGAGGGGGAGTTTGAGAGAGGGATTCATAAAGGTTGCTCCAAGTAAGGTTCCAAGGCATCTTCTCCAGTCTTCATCATTTGTTATTGGGGGTTCAAGGGAGGTATGCTTCAGCAATTGGTCGAGGTTCTCTTCCTACTTCAAGAGGAAGCAAAAAGAGTCGAGGTTCTCTCCTTGCTGCAGAAGGAAGAAAAAGGAGTTGGGTTCTCTGCCCACTTTAGGAGGAAGCAAAAGGAGTTAGGTTCTTTGCCTGCTTCAGGAGGAAGCAAAAGGAGTTGGGTTCTCTGCCTCGCCGGGGTTGGCGGAAAAGAGTTTTTGTGAGGGCTTCTCCGCCTTGCTGTGGGAGAAAAGGAGAGTCACTTTTATAGTGTAATACTCAGAGGGATCCTCCACGGAGTGGACGTAGGTCGAGTTGACCGAACCACTATAAATCTGATGTGATTTTTCTATGTTTTGATTTTTGCATTTATTTTTTTGCACTTTCATTTCTATGTTGATTTTGGTTTATGATTGTGCTTTGATTATAAGAAGTTTTTAAAATACCAATTCACCCCCCTTCTTATTAGCCTTGGGCTAGTTCTTAAGGGCTTAACATCTCTAACGAACTTTAAGTTCAAGTCAAGGGTCCAGAGAACATCATCCTGGTATGAACTAGATAAATTATCTGGATGAACTATTTAATAGTGAGAAGTTAGAGAACATCATCTAGGGACGAATGGGACATTTCATCTGGACGATCAGAACTTAAAAAAAAATTTCTTCACTTTCTGTTCGTTCCATTACTCTCTGAGGGGTATAACTGACCTGATTGTCCTGTATGAACTTGGTTCTTCCCATATGATCAATATATAAAATTTTTGTTTTTTTTAAAGACCTCCCCAGTGTGTGTGTACTTAGTTACTCAGTTACAATCACACTCTCTCGGACTCAATAAAAATAAAAAATACAGACTTCAATTTACAAAATATCTTATGCTGAAATATTATTTGAAGTCTTCATTAGTCTAGAGTACGATTGACCTGAAATGTTAGTACACACAAGAGAAAAAATAGTTCTTTCTAAAATATTAGGAGAAAATAATAATTAAAATAATAATATTTAGAATCATCAAAACTATACAAGTTGCAATAATGTAAAACATGCTAAAGCAAAGTAGCAACTCTCTTAACAATCTCCCCCTTTTTTATGATGGCAAAATAATTATTGTTTATATAATTTTCAAATTTTTAAATCTCTCCTAAACCCCCCTAAACTCCCCCTGAATTGATAAGCATGTGAGAATAAGGGGCATTTGAATATAACAAAAAACATTTGTGTTAAAAATTTTAACACACTATGCAACAAGAACAAATGAACAAACAAATGCAATGATAACACCAAACAACAAGAAAAAATGATTGAAAAGATAAAACAAACAAACAAACGAACAACAAATGCAACGTTACAAACAAAATTTATGAATAATATTTTCTCCTCCTTTTTGACAACAGTAAAAAGTGAAGAAGAACAAAAACAGAAATATAAGAAGTCATATGATAATCCTTTGATAATTGATCCTTGATAGAGATTGAGATATATTTGCAACGATAATTAAAGGTCTTTAGAGAAATAGAATGATTCATATGATTTAAGAAGAGATATAATATTGACAAGAAAAAAATATCAAAAACATGAATAAATTTAGACAATGAAAAAAACAAAATTATTGCAAAGTAGATGAATGTAAAATTTCTATATTTTAAATTTCAGTATGAAATATAATTGTACAGAAGATCAATTTGAATTGAAAGATTGAGGAAAGAATTAACTATCACATGTGACGCTTTGCACATCTTTTTAATATTTGTGGCACATTTTTGTACATCTTTTTACTTGTGGGCTTATTTTGTTCATCTTTTTTAAATTGCGAACCATTACGCATTCTTTTGATTTTTGTATATTTGTACATTTTCAAGAGTAATCTTGATCTTTCCAAAATCAATAATCTAGAATCTCAAATTTCTCTAAGTACAACAAAATTTATATTGATAAGAAAAATATAAAAATAAGAAAACATCATAATTGCAATAATAATGTAAAAATTATATTAGTCTAACAAGAGACATGAGATTGACATTCTTAACTAGATCAAGTTATAATCACAACTTAAAATATGAAAGATTAAATTTTGTAATGAATTTAATTTTGAGTTGCAATTTAAGATATAGCACTTGTGAGATCAAATATTTTGAGGAAGATCATACAGGCCAAAACACATTTCTGAAATGAATTTAAAGATTGTAAAATAAGATAGGATAACTTTTATTAATATCATTGATATAAGATGATACATTTGAGAAAAAATGATATCAATACAAACATAAAACCAACTAACACATAAATCATTAAAGCATAACTGACATGACATCACAACACATTTGAAAAACATAAAGAACTACAGTGAGCACTCTGAGGGACCCTGATCTAGAGGAGGTGGCTGGTTGTAGAAATTAAAATAGCTACTAATCATAGTCATATTTGAGTTTATACCATCTATTTGCTCTCGCATCCAACTCATATCATGATGGTACTAAGCATCCTACATTTATAGATGAGTTTCAATTTGATCAAAGTGTTGATCAAAATGAGTCTCAAGACGATCAAACCTGTGAACAAAATCTTGAACATTTGATTCACCAACAGGTGCAGGTGGAGGTGCTTCTATTTCCTCCTCTAAGTCACTAATAATATGTTGTTCACGTTGTTCATCTTTATTAAAGATTGCTCGAAAAGATCCATCATTGTACTAGAGAGGCTCCTCTAGATTTTGAACTCGATGGACTAGATCATACTTTTTCTCCAAAATATAGGTCACAAGATATCCTAAGGCTATATTTTTCTTTCTTTTATGGGTGACATGGCCAATCTCAAAAAGTCCATAAATATAGTCAATGATCAGTTGGGCTTCATCTATAGGTTTGTTAGTTATAATCAGATAGGTCACTGTAGAAAGAAGAGGTGTGATATTGACTCGATCACCAGCTTTAGGAATAATGGACGTGCGAAGAACATGCTGGATGATACAGACATTGCGATTAAGAGTGGGTACCTTAGGCATATGACCTACTCCTCTACATCCTCTAATTACTTGATTTATTGTTGTCTGTCATAGTTAGTGGAGGAGGTCAAAGTGTGGGCTCTAATCCCTTGAGTTCTTAAGTTCAAAAAAATTCTCAAGTCTGCTTTAGTGATTTCTACTTTCTTTTTAAAAACATAAGACCTATTCACAGATTGGTCAGAGTTAAAGAACATATTGGCAAAAAAGTAGTGGAATGTCTCCTTATTGTAGAAATGGATAAGAGTGAGGATAAGACTGAATTGGGTGGAAGCAAAAAGGTGTATTACCTTGAAAGTGAGTTGCTCCTGGAGAAGGACTCTAGAGGGAGTGATTTTGGCATAAGCAAATCCAGGGAAGAATTCTTCATTTGCCGTGGACAGAAAGTTTTCACCAGTGTTATTGGGGTGTCCCTTAGAAAGTACCTTTTGCCTTTTGGAGAGATCTAGAGGAATAAAGGTTTGAAAGAGATTTTTTTTAAATGATGAAATTTGAGTTTAAAACCCTTCAATTTAAAGAAAAAATGAGAACTCATACAGACGAAAAGAATTTCGTCCCGTATGAATTATGGTTCGTACGTACGAAAAATATTTCGTATGAACGAATGAGTGAGTCCAAAAATGAAATGACTTTTTATACTCACACAAGTTATGAGGCATCCTTTCTTACAGACTTTTGACTAAGACGATCGTACAGACGAACATGTGTTCGTCCGGGATGATCAGAAATTTAAGATCATTTTTATGACAGTTTGAAATGTCCACCATATTGAAATGCCATGTGTTCGTATGTACGAACCAAAGGTTCGTACGTACGATCAGGAATAATTAATTTGATCTTATTCGTATAACTTCCTTCATGCGTACATACACTTGAATACACATCGTCTGGATGATCGTGATGATCGTACAGACGAACAGTGATATGAAAACTTAAAAACTGTATGCAAACCGTTTAAATCCGATAGTTTATACACTACACAATTCATCCCATACAAAATGAATTTCGTACAGACGAATTTCAAACTTATAATTTTTTAAGCCAACACTCAAAATTATGAATCTAGATATGAGAAAAATACAAAAATAAAACACAGATGTTAGCAAAAATAAACACAAATAAAACAAAAGAAAAAAAATATAGAAAAAGCACAAAATCAAAAGACTCACAACACACTAACAAAAACACACATTAATGTTACAGAATCACTTTAATTGATCATTCAAATCAATTACACCAAGCCTTATTCTTAATGTACTGAAAGTATCAAAGGCAAGTGATTTTGTAAAAATGTCTACAAGTTAATTTTCTATTGTAACTTGATTGAGTTCAATTTCTCCTTTGGATACATGATCCCTTATGAAATGATGCCTGATGTCTATATGTTTGATTCTTGAATGTTGAATAGGATTTTCTAAAATGCAAATAGCACTAGTGTTATCACAATAAATGTGAATAGTGCCTATAATTAATCATAAATTAATCAACTGTAATTTTAACCAAAGTACTTGTGTCATACAACTTCCTAATGCAATGTATTAAGCTTCAGCAGTAGATTGGGCTACTGAATTTTGTTTTCTACTGGACCAAGAGACAAAAAAATTTCTAATAAATTGACATGTTTTAGAAGTGTTCTTTCTATCAACCCTACAACTTGCAAAATCAGAATCTGAATAACTAATTTTTTCAAATGAAGAGCTAAACTTAGGATACCAAATTCCTAAGTTCTGAGCTCCTAATATATACCTTAAAATTCTTTTCACTGCTGTCAAATGTAATTCTTTTGGATCTGATTGAAATCTAGCACATAAATAAACACTAAATATAATATCAAGTCGGCTAGCTTTCAAGTAAAGCAAAGATCGGATTATCCCTAAATTTTTTTTTTATCAACAGATTTTCCCTTAGGGTCCTTATCCAACTAAACTGAGAAACTCATGGGTATATTAACAGGTTTAGCATTGTACATTTCATACTTTTTGAGGATGTCCTTAACATATTTTGACTAACTAAGAAATGTACCCTCCTCAATTTGTTTAATGATAAAACCTAAAAAGTAACTTAAATCTCTCATTAGACTCATCTCAAATTTACTACTCATTATTTTAGAAAAATCATCACAAAGATTTTTATTTAAAGATCCAAAGATGATGTCATCAACATAGATTTTTATAATGAGTATATTATTTACAATTTTCTTCAAAAAAGAATTGTGTCCACACTTCCTTTTTTAAAAGATCTTTCAAGTAGGAAAGTGTTCAACCTCTCATACAAAGCCTTAAGTGCCTGCTTCAAACCAAAAAATACATTTTTTAGTTTGAAATGATGATTTGGGTGTTTAGAATTTCTCAAGTGTGTGTGTAGGGTTACTTAACATCAATCACTTCAAATATTTACAATTGACTAAAGAAAGGGAAAAAGAAAATTACAAACTAACTCAACCCTAAGCTATCCAGTCTTGAGCTAATTCTGATTTCCGTCCGATCTTTGAATCCTGAAAATGTTAGTAGTAAAAGGCAGTCGAAAAGAAGCAAGAGTTTTTACTAATCATCAAAACATAATCCATGAAACCGAATTTGCAACAATCTCCCCCTTTTTGATGATGACAAACACTTTGATAATTATTTCAAAAACAGTAGTGTAAAACATGGAATCGAAAGTGCAAGCATACAAAAGACTCCTCTCCCCCTTTTGACATCTCAAAAAGGAGGAGAAAACTAAGAAACAAAGCAATCAAAAGGCCCTTTTTTTTTACCAAGGCATGAACATGATGTAGTATTCCATGTGATTGATTTTAAAAATTTATAAGCTAATGAATCAACATCAAAAAAATCCATAAAACTGTATAATATCCGATCATGGTTGCCCTTAGCTCGGACTTTCTTTTAGGGTAGAATCGCCTTTTGAAATTAATGACCTAACTCAAAAATTCAATTGGATATGAGAAAAATGATTCATTCATTACTTGGTTTCAGAAAAAAAAAAATCTTATAGAATAATGCACCAAAGTAAATTAGTCACAATCGTTAAACGCTCGAAATCAAGCCTTTGATACATGAAATCTTCTAAGTTTTAAAAGATTTTGAAAGGAGAGGAGAGCTTGTTTTTGGTGATCTAATTTTATGCTTCTTATCAATTGATTGACGCTTTGCACATCTTTTGCTTTTTGATATATATATATATATATATATATATATATATGGTGTCATTGCGCATCTTTTGTTGGCTTCAATGGCCAATTTTTTATTTTATTTTTGTAAGATCCATTCTATTTTACAATCTCTTAAAAAGGATTCTTAGTTGTGAGTATATCTTCTAGATATTTGAGAATAGGAGCCCTCTCTCTAACATAGAGAACAACTATCCACAAAACTTAATCAATAACCAATGACAAGAGTAATGAGGAATCTTGATGCGACAAAAAGACTTTAATCATTATAAATACAAGATAGATTTGCTTTAGCAAGGTTAAAAAAGATCTTAATTTCATACACAATCATGAATTTGAAATAGATTTTTTTATTAGAAAAGAAAACTGTGCCACTAAAATAGAATAGAGAAAGAGACACAATCAACGGTATATTTTTACCATCTAATAGATTAAGAGATGTAACACATTGACTAGAAATTTTCAAAAGGAAGGACAAGACATAAGATATCATTTTAGCGATGATTTTGAAAACCAAGTTCAAGAATAAAGTAAAATAAACCAAACAAAAACTAAAAGTAAAGTAAAAAGAAGAAAAGAAAATAAAGAGCAAAAAGAAAAGCAAGTAAAAGAAATAAAAAAGAATAAAAGCAAAAGAAAGTAAGTAAAAGATCAAGTTCATGCATTTATGTCAATAACACCCAATCTGATCCTTAAAGAGCTAAAAGTGTCGAAGGCCAGTGCTTTAGTAAAGATGTCAGCCAGTTGATTTTCAGATGTCACATGGTGTAAATCAATGTCTCCCTTAGTCACATGATCTCTAATAAAGTGATGCCTAATATCGATGTGCTTAGTCCTTGAATGTTGGATAGGATTCTTAGAGATGCATATGGCACTAGTGTTATCACAAAAGATTGAAATGGTGCCTACAGGTAATCCTAAATCCAGTACCTGTTGTTTCAACCAAAGGACTTGGGCCACACAACTTCTAAGAGCAATGTACTCAGCTTCAGTAGTGGAAAGTGCAATAGAGTTTTGCTTTCTACTAGACCATGAGGCCAAAGATTGTCCTATGAATTGACAAGTTCCTGAAGTGCCTTTTCTATCCACCTTGTATCCTGCAAAATTAGAGTCAGAAAATCCAATAATCTCAAAAGAAGTGCTATGTCTCGGATACCAAATCCCTAAGCTTTGGGTCCCCAAAATGTATCTAAAAATTCTCTTAACTGCAGTCAAGTGGGATTCCTTGGGGTCAGCTTGAAACCTAACACAAAGGAAAACACTAAACATAATATTAGGTCGGCTAGCAGTCAAGTAAAGTAAGGATCCAATCATGCCTCTGTACTTCTTCTGATCAACAGACTTACCACTTGGATCCTTATCCAACGGAACACTAGAAGTCATGGGAGTATTAATTGGCTTAGCTTTATCCATCTCATACTTCTTCAAAATGTACTTAATGTATTTTGTTTGATTTAAAAAGGTTCCATCATCCAATTATTTTATGCTAAACTCTAAAAAGTAGGACAATTCTCCCATCAAACTCATCTCAAACTCTCTACTCATTGTTTTAGAGAACTCATCACAAAGTTTCTTATTAAAAGATCCAAAAAGTATATCATCCACATAAATCTGAACAATAAGCAAATCATCTCCAACTTTCCATGCTCCCCTTAACAAACTCCTTTTCTAGTAAGAATGCGCTAAGCCTCTCATACCAAGCTCTTAGTGTCTGCTGTAAACCATACAAAGCCTTTTTTAATTTAAACACATGATTTGAAAATTGAGAACTCTCAAAACCTAGGGGTTGTTCTACAAACACATCCTCTTTTATTTCCCCATTTAAAAAGGTACTCTTAACATCCATTTGAAAAAGCTTAAACAGGCAAAGGCTAATAGCACTCTAATGACTTCCAATCTAGCTACAGGGGCAAAAGTCTTCTCAAAGTCTATCCCTTATATTTGGTTATACCCCTTAGCCACTAATCTTGCTTTATTCCTAACCACTACTCCAGAATCATTCACCTTGTTCTTAAAGACCCACTTTGTTCCAACTACACTTTGTCCCTTAGGTCTTTCTACAAGCTCCCAAACATCATTCCTAATAAATTGATTCAACTCTTCTTGCTTGGCTAAAATCCTAAACTCATCAGTAAGGCTTGGTTTATATTGGTGGGTTCAGTCATTGAGATAAAGGCAGAATGATTCACCTCCTTCCTAAGTCCATGTCTAGTCCTAAATCCATCAGAAGGGTCTCCTAAGATCAAATCCTTGGGGTCACTGGTAGAGTATCTACAATCTCTAGGCAAGGTGTGAGAAGGTCCAACCCTTTCCTCCAGATCTATCTTTTCTACTCCTTGGGTGACATCTCCTACTCCTTCAATATTTTGATGACCTACTCCATTTTCTAAATTTTTTACTCTAGAGGTAATCTCTCCAACATCATCATCATCCTCAACTCCAAGCTTTTTAGAATTAGGCTCATCAAATACTACATGTGTAGTCTCTTCCACCATTAAAGTCCTCTTGCTAAACACCCTAAAAGACTTTCCAACACTAGAATATCCCAAGAACACTCCTTCATTAGATTTAGGATCAAATTTGCCCAAGTGAGACTTCCCTTTGTTGTGAATGAAAACCTTACAACCAAAGACAAGAAGGTGGGAAAGATTGGGTGTCCTACCCTTAAGGATCTCATAGAGAGTCTTATCTAGTTTGGCTCTAACATTCACCCTATTTAACACATAACAAGCTATGTTAACCGCTTCAGCCCAAAAGTATTTTTGAAGTGAATACTCAGTAAGCATGGCTCTAGCGACTTGCACCAAGGTCCGGTACTTCATTTCAGCTACCCTGTTCTGCTGAGGGGTCCTAGGAGCTGAGAAGTTGTGGCTAATCCCCTTGTCCTCACAAAAATCTCCAAATCATTCATTCTCAAACTCTCCCCCATGGTCACTATGGATGGTCAAGATCTCGCAACCTAGCTTTTTCTAAATCCAAATAGAAAATGTTCTAAACTCCTCAAAAGACTCATTTTTATGTGAAAGAAATCTAGTCCAAGTTAACCTCGAGTAGTCATCAACAATCACAAAACCATAGACTTTCCCTCCCAAGCTGGCAGTGCTAATGGGTCCAAACAAATCAATGTGAAGGACTTCTAAAGGTCTAAAGGTGCTAATGTCCTTAATGTGGTGAAAAGTGGAGTAGACTTTCTTTCCTAGTTGGCAGACATCACAAAAGTGGACTTTTGAAAACTTGAGTTTAGGGACTCCTCTAACTAGGACTTTTTGGGTCACTTTCCTAAGGGTTTTCAAACTTGCATGACATAATCTTCTGTGACACAACCATGAATCATCAACAACAGTTTTTAAGCAAAAAGATGCAGTGCATTCTATGTTATTTAAATCAAGCATGTACACGTTGTTGATACTCTTTTCCTGCAAAATAGTGTTGTTACTTAAACTTATAATGCATGAATTTGTAAAGAATTGTACGATGAAGACCTTGTCACAGAGTTGACTGATGCTAAGCAAGTTATACTTTAATCCATATACAAGCAAAATATTTTCAGTCATAAGGTTCTTGAAATTACCAATTATACCTGAGCCTACCATTTTCCTTGTGGTGTTGTCTCTAAGAGTAACCTTGCCTCCAGTGAAACAAATTGATTGGCATCACTAGTCATATGTTGAGAGCATCCGATGTCTAGGTACCACATACTCTCACGAGCACTTTTGTGAGAGCCCACCTACAAGATCATGAAATGTCAGATATAGGAACCCAAATAGGTTTGGGTCCCTTCTTATGAAAAGTAATGCAATGCATATGTGGTATGCTATGGATCATGAACTTTAGGTCTCCATATCAAATATGTACTATAGTGAACTGTGCAAGTGAGTGAGATGTGTCCTAGCATGCCACATGAAAAATATCTAACTCCAGGAAAAGGATTTTTTAAATGGTTTGAGTTATAATGCCTCTTCCTAAGTTTTGGCTTTTGATCAAGTGTGGGTGTCATCCGAGTTTTCTTACATGTATCCAATTTATTTTGAATCCTCAAGTTAGTACTTTTTAAGACCTCATTCTTAATCCTCAAATTCTTCTCTATCTCTTTAGGTTTCTCAAAATCAGATTCAAGTGAGGTGTGTGAAGTTTTTAGTGACTCATGCTCTTCAATTAATTCACAATGCTTTTATTTAACTCATCAAATTCATCAAGTAGAGCCATATGATTTGAATCAATGGTTGAGTGATCTTTCGTCAAAATTCCATGCTCTTTTTGTAAATTCAAAAATTCCAATTTCAAGCTAGCATGTGTTTTCTTAAGTTTCCTATATGATGCAAGAATATTTTCAGAAAGTTCAAGAAGTTAATCGTAGGAAAGTTCACATAGCTCTTCTTGATCAAGATCATCGTCTTCCATTAAGCACAAGTTTGTTGTCTCATCTTCTAGTTTCATCTCCGATGAATCCGATGCAGAATCTGCCCCAAACGCCTTTTGAAGTCTCCTTTTATCTTTTGTAAACTTGAATTTCTCCTCACTATTTTCCTTGCTTGTGTGCGTCTTAAGTATAGGGCAATCAGCTTTCACATGTTCGGGCTTTCTGCATTCAAAATAAATCACATCAGAAGATCCTTTAGAATATTTGTTATCTTTACATTTTCTCTAATTTTGATGATGCTTTTGCTTCTTCCTTAGAAAGCTTTTGAATTTCCTTGTGATTAAGGTAATGTCATCGCTCTCAGACCCGGAAGAATCAGAGTCTGATTTGTGTACCTTTAGTGCTACTATTTTCTCCTTTCTTTTTCACCTGCATCGAGATTTCTTTGATTCACCCCTTGCACGTAAGCAATAAGGGAGCCAAGTAAGTTATCAATCGAATATGTGTTTAAATCCTTAGATTCAATGATTGTATTAATTTTAGCATTAAAAGATGAAGGCAAGCATCTCAAAATCTTATTTACTTTTTCATAATTTGAAAGTTATCTTCCTAAGGCATGCAAAAAAGTAACAATTTGAGTGAACCTTATATACATATCAGAAATTGATTCAGAAGATTTCATTCAAAACAATTTCTAATCATGCAAGAGAATTTTCAAACGAGATTGTTTCACTTCATTTGTTCCTTCATAAGTAATGCACAACCTATCCCAAATCTCTTTTCTAGTAGAGCAAGTAGAAACACGCATGTAATTCTCAAATTTTAAAGCATAGAAAAAATATTTCAAACACTTCACATTTAATTGAGCTAAATCTCTTTCATTGAAAGTCCATTCAGTAAAAGCAACTTCAGTTTTAATTTCGTTAATTTCACGACAAGGTGGAGAATATCCTTCTTTAATAAGCATCTACATGCGATAGTCAGTTGATTGCAGAAAAATAGACATACGAGTTTTTCAAAAGCAAAAGGAAGGTTGTCAAACAAAGGAAGCCGTGTAATAGAATATCCTTCAATTATATTATGATTCCCAAGGTTAGACATGAATCAAAATTTAAAAAGTTTTCAAACTCAATTTTTATGAATCCCGCTCTGATACCACTTGAAAGTTCGTTAGGGATGTTAGGCCCTATGAACTAGTTCTGAGGCTAATCAAGAGGGGGGGTGAATTGGTATTTTAAAAAATTCTTTAAACACAAGAACAAATATCACAAACCAAAGTCACCACAGAAAAATAAGTGCGGAAAATTAAAGTGCGGAAGTAGTAAAAAGAACACAAGAGTTTATAGTGGTTCGGTCAACTTGACCTACGTCCACTCCCCGGAGGCGCCCTCCGTGTATTGCACTACCAACGTGACTCTCCTTTAGACCCCACAACTAGGCGGAGAAGCCCTTACGAAACACCTCCTTTTTGCCACACCGGGCAAGGCAGAGAACCCCACTCCTTTTGCTTCCTCCTGAAGCAGGCAGAGAACATCGATCGATCACTAAAGCTTACCTCTCCCAACACTTCCAAGAATAAGAGACTCTAGGGAAGAAGAAGTGGAACAATGCTTGGAGCAACCCTTGTGAACTCCCTCACAAGCTCCCCCTCACAAGATCCTCTTTCTCTCTCTCTTATTGCGACACATGACCCCGAGGTTGAGATTTTGATGATGAAAAATAATGTTGCCTAAACTACTTTTTATTGAATATCATTTAATGTTTGCTATTGTCCGTGAGTACTAACATTTCAGGAAGATCACAAGCCACTCAGGGCAACGGGAAGACTCAAGACTAGTTTGATTAGGAGTATGAGTCGGACAATGTATTTTGTTATTTATTTTATTTTTTTTTCTCTTGAGTCTGGCCACAAACTGTAGGTAAGACTGAGCAATCATGTACACACATAGGGGGAGAGGTTTTTTTAAAGTAAGAAATATAGTTTTTCATTCTCTGGTAATCGTACTTTATGAATTAATTTTGTACTGTACGATCTACTATTATAACACGTGTTCTATGAACACATCGTACTGTAAGAATTCTATCGTACGGTACGATCTGTTTCAAATCCAAAACCCTAGCCGTCATGATAAGTCAAGTATAATATTTTGCGCCGTTCGTACTGTACGACTATGTTCGTACGGTACGATCTATTTTAAATACATACTTAATTTAACTCGTGATTAGTGCAATAAATCAAGGCTTAATTAAAAATTGAAAATCATATTGTATGAACCCCTTCGTACAATACGATGAACAGAGATGAATTCTGATCGTTTCGAAGATCGTCCTGGACGATCCTATGTTTTTGTCTCATCGTACGGTACGATTATTATCGTACCATATGATGAATAGAGATGATATTTGATCGTCTCGGAATTCATCATGGACGATGCCTTGATTTTTACTATTCATACGGTACGATGTAGATCATACCATACAATGAATAAAGACAACATTTGATCATCCGACTATCGTTCAGTACGAGTAGTGTGTTGTGAATCGTATCGTATAATATATTATCGTACTGTACAATTAGTTTTTTAACTATTCGTACAACTTCCTACCAGGATGAAGCTAGTTTGTACATATCGTGTTGTACGACCAATAATAGTACTGTATGATTGTAACGGCTACTTTTGAAATCTCAGGGATTTTGGAGCCCGTTTTTATGTGTAAAACTTGTCATATTTTTAGAGAGAGACACAGAAGAGGAAAACATGAGTAGAGAGAAAATCCTAGAGTGAGCTCTTGAGAAGTTTGAGGGGTTGTGAGAGGAAGGAGAAGGTGAGCTTGGTGAGGGAGAAGAGGTGTGAGGGAGATCACACGATTGCTCCGATCTTGCTACAACTTGCTCCTCTTGTAGTTTGAATTTTCTTGTTAAAAATTTAAAAACACCAATAATTAGAACTCATGCTTAGGTTTTAATTATTGTAATAAAGTTTTCACAATTCACCCCCCTCTTGTCTATCTAGTTATTTCAATTGGTATCAGAGCCTATTTTCAAAAATAGTATTTTAGAAAACCTTGAAAAAATGATCATGTCATATTTTGGTAATCATAATACCGCGGAGGGTTTTTCAATAACCCATCCACCTCTTTTTGATAACATTCCGTTTGATTTCTGGAAAATTAAAATGTCTACTTTTTTACAATCTATTGATTACCGCATGTGGATGATAGTGAATGATGGATATGTTGCACCATTTAAAACTGTTAATGGATTGAAAACTCCTGTACCTTTTAATGAATGGAGCAATGAGGATAGGGATTTAGCTCAACTAAATGCTAAATATTTAAATTGCTTTTTCTGTGCATTGAAGTCTGAGGATTATATGAGAGTGTCTACCTGTGCCACTGGTAATGAGATTTGGGATAGACTGTGCATTACATACGAAGGAACAAGCGAAGTAAAACACTCTAGGCTTAACATTTTACTGCATGATTATGAACTCTTCTGAATGAAACCTAGCAAAATAATATCTGACATGTACACTAGGTTCACCCAAATCGTGACATCCTTGCATGCATTAGGTTGAGAGATTTCAAATTATGAGAAAGTTAATAAAATTCTTAGATGCTTACCTAGTTCCTATGATGCAAAGATAACTGCTATCACTAAATCTAAAGACCTTAATGTTTATTCTATTGATAATCTCCTTGGGTCAATCATTGCATACGAGCAAGGAGTGAGTAAAAGGCAAAGTGATGCAGGTGAAAAGAAGAAGGAGCGAACGGTGGCATTAAAAGCAAGCAACTCAGAAAGTGAAAGTTCTATAGGGGAGGAAGAGGATGAGATAGCACTGATGACCCGATAGTTCAAGAACTTCTTGAAGTGAATATAGAAGCGTCATCAGAACAGCTGGAATAAAGGTAAGAGCTCGAGGTCCAATAAGGTTTCATATGATACAATCTATTTTGAGTGCAGGAAGCCAGGTCACCTTCGAGCCGATTTCCCCAATCTAAAGAGCTAACTAGCTAAGGAGAAAGGTGATGACAAATCAAAATACTAGAAAGGAAAGATGAAGACACAAAAAGCTTTTTGGGCCGACTCTGTCTTAGAATCATCAGAAGAAGAAGCAGAGGAGGAGGTAACAAATCTCTGTTTTATGGCTAATGATAACCTTGATCAATTGGATCAAGATGAGGTATGTCAACTTTCATATGAAGAATTGTTACTTATTTCTTAAAATTTCCATGACTCGTATAGGAAGTTAAAAAAGATGCATGCCAAGCTTAATATTGAATTTAGTTCTTTACAAACTGAGCATGCTAACTTGTTTAAAGAAAATTTTGATTTAGATAGAGATTATATGGTACTTCTTGATAAGTATGATGCATTAAATAAGAAGCATATTGAACTAACTGAAATACATGAAACATTGAAAACCACTCATGTTGAACTAGAAGAGGCTTTTCATAATTTAGACAAACTTGCATTAGAAGTAGATCACAGTGAGCATTTATTAAAAATAGAAGTTCATGGATTGACATATAAAATAACAATTTTCAAGAAAGAATCAAAGAATTAGAAAAAGAAATTGCATCACTCACATCAGCCCAACCTAGTAAACCCCCAACACAGCATGCATCACACAACTTTAGGAAGAGGCACCATTACCCACATAGGTTAGTAAATCCATTTCCTGGTGTTAGGTGTTTCTCTTGTGGCATGTTAGGTCACATAGCCCACACATGCATAATTCACCGTAAGACACACTTAGTATGGAGACCTGAACTGCATCCATCACAGCATATCATGCATACATCTCATTCATGCAAGCATAAGGAGGAACCCAAACTCACTTGGGTTCCCAAATCTAATCTTTGAATGAAATTGTAGGGATGCTCTCATAAAAGACCTAGTGAGAGCATGTGGTACCTGGATAGTGGATGCTCGCGACACATGACTGGAGATATGAAGAAATTCATGCTACTAGAGACCAAAACTGGAGGCAAAGTAACATTGGGAGACAACACTATTAGAAAAGTGATAGGCTCAGGTATTGTTGGTAATGCTAAAAACTTTTTGATTGAAAATATTTTATTAGTTGATGGTTTGAAGCATAACTTAGTTAGTATTAGTCAACTGTGTGACAAAGGTTTTGATATTAAATTTCTGTCTGATAAATGCCTGATTAGTTTAAATGATAAACTAGTTTTAGAAGGAAAATGAATGAATAATGTTTACATGTTAGACCTTGATTGCATTGATAGTTCAAATTCATTATGTTTGAAAACAATAGTTGATGACTCGTGACTATGGCATAGGAGACTATGTCATGCTAGTATGAAAATTCTTAGAAACATCACTCAGAAAAACGTAATTAAAGGCTTACCTAAGTTAGATTTCACAAAGGATCATTAATGTGATGCTTGCCAACTAGAAAAATAAGTCAAATCATCTTTTCATTCAATTAGAGATGTGATCACCGCTAGGCCACTAGAAATCCTACACATGAACTTATTTGGACCCATTAGTACAACCAACTTAGGTGGGAAAATTTATGAATTTGTGATTGTAGATAACTTCACTAGATTCACTTGGGTAAGATTCTTAGCAAATAAAAATGAGTCTTTTGAAAAATTTAAGGTTTTCTCCACATGGATTCAACGAAAATTAGGTTGTGAAATCTCAATAATTCATAACGATCATGGTGGAGAATTTTAAAATGATAGATTTGAATCATTCTGTCAAGAGCTAGGAATAGAACAAAATTTCTCAGCCCCTAGAACACCTTAGCAAAATGGTATAGCAGAAAGGAAGAATAGAACCTTGGTAGAAGCTGCTAGGGCAATATTAGCAGAGTACACCCTTCCTACATACTTTTGGTCAGAAGCAGTCAACACAGCGTGTTATGTCTTAAATAGGGTGAACATTAGATCTAAGCTGAACAAAATTCCTTATGAACTCCTTAAGGGTAGGACACGAAACCTTTCACACTTACATGTATTTTGGTGCAAGTGCTTCATCTTGAATAATGGTAAACATCCCCTAGGAAAATTTGATCCTAAGTCTGATGAGGGTGTCTTCTTAGGTTATTCATCTGTAGGTAAGGCCTATAGAATCTTTAATAAGAGAACCCTTGTAATAGAAGAGTCCACCTATGTAGTATTTGATGAATCAGATAAGCCCTCTGAATCTAAAATTGAAGATGATGAAATAGAGGCAATTCAAGGAGTAGAGACTATTACCTTAGGAGAAAGGGTAGAACCTCAGGAAGATTTGCCTAGAGAATAAAGATATTCTTCTAGTCATCCTAAAGATCTAATTTTAGGAGACCCTTCAGAAGGTGTAAGAACTAGGCATGGACTTAGGAAGGAGGTTAGCCATTCAGCATTCATCTCTATGATAGAACCCAAAAGTATAGATCAAGCCTTAGGAGATGAATTTTGGATTCTAGCAATGCAAGAAGAGCTGAACCAATTTACCAGGAATGATGTTTGGGAGT
The DNA here is from genome assembly GCA_022539455.1 of Dendrobium nobile. NCBI lineage: Eukaryota > Viridiplantae > Streptophyta > Magnoliopsida > Asparagales > Orchidaceae > Dendrobium > Dendrobium nobile. The sequence goes on from CM039725.1 coordinate 14,363,678, forward strand.
TAGTCAAGAGACCTAAAGAACAAAGTGTTGTTGGAACAAAATGGATCTTCAAGAATAAGGTGAATGATTCAGGAATAATAATAAGGAATAAAGCCAGATTAGTAGCTAAGGCGTACAACCAAATTGAGGGAATAGACTTTGAAGAAACCTTTGCCCCTGTTGCTAGATTAGAAGCCATAAGAGTGCTCTTAGCTTTTTCTTGCTTCAAGAACTTTAAATTATATCAAATGGATGTGAAGAGTGCATTTCTGAACGGGGTAATTAAGGAAGATGTCTATGTTGACCAACCCCCCGGATTTGAAAGTTCACAATTTCCAAATCACTTATTCAAATTAAAAAAGGCACTTTATGAATTAAAGCAAGCACCTAGAGCCTGGTATGAAAGACTTAGCTCATTTTTACTAGATAGAGGATTTATAAAAGGTAGTGTAGACACTACACTCTTTCTACAAAAAATTAAAGAAGAAATTCTCATTGTTCAAATTTACGTGGATGACATATTGTTTGGATCTTCGGATAAAAACTTGTGTGATGAATTTTCAAAAATAATTAGTAATGAGTTTGAAATGAGCAGTTTGGGAGAACTAAACAACTTTCTTGGCTTTAGTGTAAAACAAATGGATAACAGAACTTTTTTTAGCCAAACAAAGTATATTAAGGATATTTTGAAAAAATACGAAATGGAGAGTGCTAAACCCATGAACACTCCTATGAGCTCAACAATTTAATTCGATAAAGATCCTGGTGGAAAATCAGTAGATCAGAAAAATATATAGAGGAATGATTGGGTCCCATCTTTATCTGACTGCCAATAGACCGGACATAATGTTTAGTATGTGCCTCTGTGCCAGTTTTCAAGCTGATCCTAAAGAGTCTCACTTAACTGTTGTCAAGAGAATTCTTAGATATCTACTAGGCACCCCAAACTTAGGAATTTGGTATCCTAGGAACAACACTTCCTTTGAAATCTTAGGGTACTCAGATTCTGATTTTGCAGGATATAGGATAGACAGAAAAAGCACCTCTGGTACCTGCCAATTCATCGGACAATCATTAGTTTCTTGGTCCAGTAGGCAGCAAAACTCAGTAGCACTTTCCACAGCCGAAGCAGAATATATTGTAGTAGGAAGTTGTGTTGCACAAGTATTAAGGTTAAAACAACAAATTCTTGATCTTGGCCTACCTGTAGGAACCATTTCAATTATGTGTGATAACACAAGCATAATTTGCATCTCTAAGAACCCAATTCAGCACTCTCGAACAAAACACATAGACATTAGACATAATTTTATTAAAGATCACGTTGCTAAGGGGGATATAGAATTGCATCACATCGCTACAGGAGATCAATTGGCTGACATATTCACAAAATCTCTAGCATTCGACACCTTTAGCACCTTTAGGACTAGATTAGGTGTCATAGACATAACTGCATAAAAAAAAAAAAAAAAAAAAAAAAAATCTTATAAGGCTGCTCCTGATCATCACACATTCACTACACATAAACCACTAAACTTGACTTTTGTATTATCGTACTGTACGATACTCAGATCATACTGTACGATGTGCTTAATCTGCACAGAATAAACCAATAGCTAAATTTCATCTCTGTTGATCGTATTGTATGACCTACATGGTATGGTATGATACATTATTGCTCATCGTACGGTACGATACCTCCTATTCGTACTGTACGATCTACGTCATCAATGGATTTGGACGAATTTATGCTTGCTGGTACGTTATTATTAGTGTTCGTACTATATGATAGATCCACTTCGTACTGTACAATCCACCTCAGCAAACGGATAAGAACGATATAAAGGAGTTTGGTACGATATTAATATCATTCATGCTGTACGATACACTTATTCATACATTACGATACTTTTGGTCAAAAGTCGTACTGACGCCCTCGAGACGATCGATATTCTTCTGATCGTACGGTATGATACCCATCTTACTGTACGCTTTGACCACCTTTTCCCGATACGATTTGTTAGAACACTTAATGCCATATCGTACTATACGATATCCTATCCTATTGTACAATTTTGGAAAAACTCTATAAATTGGCTGGCAAGGCAAAACTCACTTCACACACCTCCACTTATTCCTTCTCACCTTTCACTCAGCCTCTACACGATGTCTACTTCGAGCAAGAGAGGTCGTATGGTAGTGGGAAGCTCGTCTCCCTCTCGCTGCCACAGCGCTCGGTTCTTGAATGCTGACAATGAGGATGCATACCATAAGTTCAAAGCATGCAAAATTACGCCATCTAGACTGCTCAATCAGGAGGCTCTGAATTTTGAGGTATTGAACCTCTTTGCTTCCACGACCCTCCAATTTCTTCTCAACCTGGCCTTCCCATACAACTCTAAACTCCTTTTAGAATTCCTTGTAAACCTAACCTATACCGTCGACAACCTCACTTTTCACTCCTTTGTTTGTCGTCAAAATGTCAAAATTACAAAAGCCGACATCGCCCAATACATTGGGCTATCTACTGAAGGGCCTATGGTTCATTCATTTCTTACGAATGACTTTGACTGGAGTGAGGTTAATCAAGTCCTTAGAAATGCCACATTTTATCAACATCAACATCTCATACAATCACTAACTCGAAACTCCAGAATCATTCAACACGTCCTTAAAACCTCCATTATACCCAAAGCTGGCGACCGTGTTAACATGACCCCGACTCTATCTGTCGCTACATATCTTATTATGACCAATACCAAATTCGACGAGGACGATTTAATTATTGACTACATTCGCCATATGGCCTTCGTTCATCTCCCTATTACTCGCCGAAAACAAAATATAGCTTTTGGTCACCTTATAGGATACATCCTTCAAAATAAATATCAACTGACCTATCCTAGTGAACCCGATAATCTTCCAATCTATTATACGGACGCCTCTTTCCATATTCTTTTCTATCAGGGACATGAGCCTAAAGAACTCGTCTTTGATGAAGAAGAAGGAGAAGATGCCCCGCAGCAGCTCCAGCTCGACCACGACGACATGCAGCACCCCGAGCTCCTGCACTAGCTTACCCTCACGATGATTTGGTCGAATGCTTCGACCAACTTCAGACCCGTCTCGATCCTCACATTCAAGAGAAACATCAGTAACACGAGTCTGACATGCACTGGTTTGGGGAACGGTTCAATGCGATTGATCAACATTTTGACACGATCCTTCACCACTTTCAGCCATACCCACCTCCACCACCGAGTGACCAGGATCCTTCCTTTTGAAGTGTTTGTGTTGTACTTTTCTTTCTTAAGTGTTTGCTCCTCTTTTTGGTGCTGTCAAAAGGGGGAGAAGTTTGTTGTAGTTTTCTTTATGTTGTAGTTTGTTTGTGTTAAATCTAAAATATAATGCATTTCCTTTCGTATTGCATTTTCTCTTTAGTGTTTTTTCTTGTTCTTATCTCAAAAAAAATAAATAAATAAAATGCCCTTCCAACATGCTAACAACAAAATTATTTGACATCATCAAAAAGGGGGAGATTGTTGCGACCCATGACCCCGAGGTTGAGATTTTGATGATGTCAAATAATGTTGCCTAAACTACTTTTTATTAAATATAATTTAATGTTTGCTATTGTATGTGAGTACTAACATTTCAGGAAGATCACAAGGCACTCAGGACAACGGGAAGACTTAAGGCTAGTTGGATTAGGAGTATGAGTTGGACAATGTATTTTGTTATTTATTTTATTCTTTATTCTCTTGAGTCTGGCCACAAACTGCAGGTAAGACTGAGCAATTATGCACACACACACAGGGGGAGAGTATTTTTAAAAATAAGAAATATAGTTTTTCATTTTTTGGTAATCGTACTGTACGAATTAATTTTGTACTGTACGATCTACTATTATAACATGTGTTTTGTGAACACATCGTACTGTACGAATTCTATTGTATGGAACGATCTATTTCAAATCCAAAACCCTAGCCGTCATGATAAGTCAAGTATGATATTTTGCATCGTTTGTATTATACGACTATGTTCGTACGGTATGATCTATTTTACGTACATACTTAATTTAACCCATGATTAGTGGAAGAAATCAAGGCTTAATTACAAATTAAAAATCATTCTGTACGAACCCCTTCGTACAATACGATGAATAGAGATGAATTCTGATCGTCCCGGAGATCGTCATGGACGATCCTGTGTTTTTTGTCTCATTGTACGGTATGATTACTATCGTACCATATGATGAACAGAGACGATATTTGATCATCCCGGAATTCATCCTGGACGATGCCTTGATTTTCACTATTCATACGGTACGATGTAGAACGTACCATATGATGAACAGAGACGACATTTGATCGCCCCGGCTATCGTCCAATATGAGTAGTGTGTTATGAATCGTACCGTACGATATATTATCGTACTGTACGATTAGTTTTTGAACTATTCGTGCAACTTCATACCAGGATGAAGCTAGTTTGTACATATCGTACTGTATGACCAATAATCATATTGTACGATTGTAACGGCTACTTTTGAAATCTCAGGGATTTTAGATCTCGTTTTTATGTGTAAAACTTGTCATATTTTGAGAGAGAGAGACAGAAAAGGAAAACATGAGAAGAGAGAAAATCCTAGAGAGAGCTCTTGAGAAGTTTGAGGGGTTGAGAGAGGAAGAAGAAGGTGAGCTTAGTGAGCTAGAAGAGGTGTGAGGGAGATCACATGATTGCTTTGATCTTGCTGCAACTTGCTCTTCCTGTGACCCGGGAAGAACTTATGGGAGGCTTTCTAAGGGGGAGACTCGTCTACGTCCATTGACCTCGAAGGTACTCTGCCTTCTCTAGGAGGAAGAAAAATGAGAAGGTTCTCGGCCCTCACCAGGAGGGGAAAACAGCGCTTGGCACTCCGCCACGCCGGGTTGGTGAAAGGGAGTATTGTAAGGGCTTCTTCGCCTTGCCGAGGGGGGCAAAAGCAGAGCTATTTGTTTGTAGTGAAATTCCCAGAGCGGAGGACTCCGGGAAGTGGACGTAGGTTATGGTTTATCCAAACCATTATAAAAATCTCGGTGTGCTTTTTCCTTATTATTTTTATTTTTGCGTGCATTTTTATTTCATAATATTTTCTTGGAAAAATTGTGAAAGAAAAAGATTTTATTGTTGCCCGTTGCCTTAGAAGTTGTTTTAATTTTTCATGTTAAAATTTTAAAAACACCAATAATTATAACTCCTGCTTAGGTTTTAATTATTGCAATAAAGTTTTCACAATTCACCCCCCCCCCACTTATCTATCTAGTAATTTCATCTCTCCCTCTCCCTCTCTCCTTTAGGTTTTCTCAGGTCAAGACAGCAACCAAGGATGTTAAAAAATATTGAACAATAGCTCTTAAATAGAAGAGCTTCAAAGGAGCTCAATAAATAGAAGTTGCCAACATTATCGTCCAGGACGATAATAATATCGTCCTATACGATCAGTTCAAATCACAGATGATCGGCCAGAACATCGTCCTGAAAAATGATCTGGACGATTGAAAATTGGCTTGATCATCCCGGACGATCAGTTTAAATCAGAGGAAAATTTTCTAGAGCATCGCCATGAATTCGAGATGTCCGATCCTAATCGGCCAAAATAAAACCCTGAATTTGTGCTGGCCGATATTTATCATCTAGGAGGAACTAAGGGTTTTTGAATAGATTGTCCAGGCTGATTAAGAGATCATCAAGGACGATGAAATTGTATCAATCATCCTTAATTATTTCCTTGATTCCTGGATCATTTTAGGCATAATTTGTGTAATATCGTCTAGGCTGATCTCACGATCGTCCGGGATATTTTCTAAAAATATAGAATACCTTAATTGATCATGGCGGCTATTTCTTCTATTTTGAGCATATCGTCCTGTCCGATAAATGTATCATCTAGGAAGATTAGTTAATTATGGCTACTTTAACTAAGAAATCCTGATTAGAACTTCTGTTTCGAACTCGATTGTCCAGACCGATATAATTATCGTCCGAGACGATGTGAGCAAAATAAGAATTCTAAATCTCTCAAGTATGTGTGTAGGATTACTTAACATCAGTCACTTCAAACATTTGCAATTGACTCAAGAAAGGGAAAAAAGAAAATTACAGACTAACTCAACCCTAAGCTACCCAGTCTTGAGCTGATTCCGATTTTCGTTCGATCTTTGAATCCTGAAAATGTCAGTAGTAAAAGGCAGTCTAAAAGATGCAAGAGTGTTTGCTAATCATCAAAACATAATCCATGAAACCGAATTTGTAACATGGTCATCCAGCTTGACTCCTTAGAATGATCGTTTATGTCTAATCGTCCCGAACGATATCTGATTATCCAGGACGATCAGACCGCCTTTTTAACCAATTGGACTGTGCATAATAATTACACTTGTTCGTCCTGGATGATCCAGCCATTTTTTTAAATTGATCCCCTTCTAGCCATTTGTTTTTACATCAAATTCCTTCTTTGGCTTTTTACTTCCTGTTCCTTACTTTTTCTTGATAATGGCTGACAGAAAGCATTCACGACACATGTCTGGAAGCTCCTCGAGGGGCATGCTGGACCCTCATTTTTGGGGAGCAGACGATCAGGTTGCCTACCACCGCTACAAAGAATGTAGCATTTCTCTCTCCTGAACAAACAATTCAGTCTACCTCTCCTATCCGGTACTCGACCTTTTCACTCTCTATGCTTTATTCTCACCCATGCAGTCCCCTTTAATTCTGAACTTGTTTTTGTGTTTTATGCCAACCTTCACTTTAATTCTTCCTACACTGTTCTCACCTCATATGTGAATCGACGCCTAGTCGAGATCACATACCAGGATTGTGCCAAATTTTTGCAGTTGTCCACCACTAGGAATAAGCTGCATACCCTTGTTTCTGATCCTGATTTTAACTGGGCAATGGCCAATCACTTTCTTTGTCACACCAATGCCCCCTTTCATATTGGAGAGACTAGATCTTTACTTAAAGAAGCTAAGATGATCCAGCATGTCCTTCGTACCTCTATGATTCCCAAAGCCGGCGACCGTGTCCATATCACTACTCTTCTTTCACGCACCACTTTTTACATAATGGCCAATTGTGAATTCAATGCAACTGACCTGATCTTTCGCTACATCGAACATTTGACTATAATTTGAGATCCAGGTTATAGAAGGAAGCCCAATCTTGCTCTAGGATACATCATTGCATATGTTTTAGAAACCAAATATAACCTTCAATATCTTATACCTCCCGACCTTCAACCACCCTTTTACTCAAACAATTCCTTCAACATCCTTCATAGTACTCGAGTCCACCGCGAGGATGAGGAAGCTCAGGGGGCCGATGAGGAGGAGGCTCCCGCTCCTATTCCTAAACCTGTTCCCCTCCGCCAGCACTCTCAGCTGGATCAGTTGGTGGAGAGATTTGATCAGTGGGAGACATGCTTTGAGGCCTACATTGTTGCATAGGACCAGCAATATATTGTGGAGATCATCCGCATGCAACACTTGCATGACCAGGATATGGCCTAGTTTGGATCTCAATTTACCTCATTGACCAGTTACTTCCAGCAGCCACCACCACCTCCGTCTGATGATCAGGGTCCCTAGTTTTACAAGTTTTAGTTTCTGTTTTCTATAATTTATTTTTCGTATTTTTGTTTTAGTTTGTGTCTGTTTCCTCCTCCTTTTTATGATGTCAAAAGGGGGAGTAGTCTGCTATATCATGTATTTTGATTCTGGAATTTAGTAAACTTCTTTTTCATTACACCGCTTCCATTAAATTGTCGTAACTTCTTTTTTTGGAATTTAGTAAATTTCTTGCCTACTAACATTTTAGGTCCACAAGATCAAACACAACTCAAAACCAGCTCAAGATTGGGTAGACTTAGTTTAAGTCAGTCTGTAATATTTTTCTTTTTCTTGAGTCAATTATAAAAGTGGTTCCTGATGCTAAATAACCTTTCACACACACACTTGAGGTATTTTCTGTGTTTTTCTATTTTGAGTACATCGGCCTGGATGATGTTAATATCGACCACTACGATCTAACTAAAAATAATAACCCTAATTAGGGTATCCTAGTTAAGCAGCCATCATTAAGCACGTCATCTTGGATGATCCTTGTATCGGCCAACATGATAGGCTCAAATCAGAAAGAATTAGCTGTCATGATCAATTTAGGTATTCTTTATTTTAGGACATTAGCTAGGACGATCTATACATCAGCTTGGAAAATGCTGCACAATTCTGTGTAATTTAATCTGGTAATTATGAAAAGCAATAAAGGCTAATTGATACAATCACATTGTCAAGGCCAATCATAGGATTGGCGAGGATGATGTCCTAGACGATTGACATCGGCCAGAATCTATTCCGAGTGATGTTCAAGACGATTGTACTCGGATTTGGGTTCCTCTGATCATCCCAAATTGTACTAGCTAATTGAGCTTATTTTGTACTGATTGGCCAGGATGATATTCCTATCATCCTGGACGATAATGTAGGTTGTTGAAATTCTATTTGAGGATCCAAATTTTCTCATGCAAAGTGACCTTTAGCTGCTATCTTGACCTGAGAGAGCCAAGAGGAGAGGGAGAGAGAGGGAGAAAGAGGGAGAGAATTATGAGGGGGAGTTTGAGAGAGGGATTCATAAAGGTTGATCCAAGTAAGGTTCCAAGGCGTCTTCTCCAGTCTTCATCCTTCGTTATTGGGGGTTCAAGGGAGGTAAGCTTCAGCAATTGGTCGAGGTTCTTTTCCTACTTCAAGAGGAAGCAAAAAGAGTCGAGGTTCTCTCCTTGCTGCAGAAGGAAGAAAAAGGAGTTGGGTTCTCTGCCTACTTTAGGAGGAAAAAAAAGGAGTTAGGTTCTCTGCCTGCTTCAGGAGGAAGCAAAAAGAGTTGGGTTCTCTGCCTCGCCGGGGTTGGCGGAAAAGAGTTTTTGTAAGGGCTTCTCCGCCTTGCTGTGGGAGAAAAGGAGAGTCACTTTTGTAGTGTAATACTCAGAGGGCTCCTCCACGGAGTGGACGTAGGTCGAGTTGATCGAACCACTATAAATATTATGTGATTTTTCTTTGTTTTGATTTTTGCATTTATTTTTTTGCACTTTCATTTCTATATTGATTTTGGTTTATGATTGTGCTTTGATTATAAGAAGTTTTTAAAATACCAATTCACCCCCCTCTTGATTAGCCTTGGGCTAGTTCTTAAGGGCTTAACATCTCTAACGAACTTTAAGTTCAAGTCAAGGGTCCAGAGAATATCATCCTGGTACGAACTAGATAAATTATCTGGATGAACTGTTTAATAGTGAGAAGTCAGAGAACATCATCTAGGGACGAATGGGACATTTCATCTGAAATATTATTTGAAGTCTTCATTAGTCTAGAGTACGATTGACCTGAAATGTTAGTACACACAAGAGAAAAAATAATTCTTTCTAAAATATTAGGAGAAAATAATAATTCAAATAATAATATTTAGAATTATCAAAACTATACAAGTTGCAATAATGTAAAACATGCTAAAGCAAAGTAGCAACTCTCTTAACAATCTCCCCCTTTTTTATGATGGCAAAATAATTATTGTTTATATAATTTTCAAATTTTTAAGTATCTCCTAAACTCCCCTAAACTCCCCCTGAATTGATAAGCATGTGAGAATAAGGGGCATTTGAATATAACAAAAAACATTTGTGTTAAAAATTTTAACACACTATGCAACAAGAACAAATGAACAAACAAATGCAATGATAACACCAAACAACAAGAAAAAATGATTGAAAAGATAAAACAAACAAACAAACGAACAACAAATGCAACGTTACAAACAAAATTTACAAATAATATTTTCTCCTCCTTTTTGACAACAGTAAAAAGTGAAGAAGAACAAAAACAGAAATATAAGAAGTCATATGATAATCCTTTAATAATTGATCCTTGATAGAGATTGAGATATATTTGCAACGATAATTAAAGGTCTTTAGAGAAATAGAATGATTCATATGATTTAAGAAGAGATATAATATTGACAAGAAAAAAATATCAAAAACATGAATAAATTTAGACAATGAAAAAAACAAAATTATTGCAAAGTAGATGAATGTAAAATTTCTATATTTTAAATTTCAGTATGAAATAAAATTGTACAGAAGATCAATTTGAATTGAAAGATTGACGAAAGATTTAACTATCACATGTGACGCTTTGCACATCTTTTTAATATTTGTGGCACATTTTTGTACATCTTTTTACTTGTGGGCTTATTTTATTCATCTTTTTCAAATTGCGAACCATTGTGCATTCTTTTGATTTTTGTACATTTGTACATTTTCAAGAGTAATCTTGATCTTTCCAAAATCAATAATCTAAAATCTCAAATTTCTCTAAGTACAACAAAATTTATATTGATAAGAAAAATATAAAAATAAGAAAACATCATAATTGCAATAATAATATAAAAATTATATTAGTCTAACAAGAGACATGAGATAGACATTCTTAACTAGATTAAGTTATAATCACAACTTAAAATATGAAAGATTAGATTTTGTAATGAATTTAATTTTGAGTTGCAATTCAAGATATAGCACTTGTGAGATCAAATAGTTTGAGGAAGATCATACAGGCCAAAACACATTTCTGAAATGAATTTAAAGATTGTAAAATAAGATAGGATAACTTTTATTAATATCATTGATATAAGATGATACATTTGAGAAAAAATGATATCAATACAAACATAAAACCAACTAACACATAAATCATTAAAGCATAACTGACATGACATCACAACACATTTGAAAAACATAAAGAACTACAGTGAGCACTCTGAGGGACCCTGATCTAGAGGAGGTGGCTGGTTGTAGAAATTAAAATAGCTACTAATCATAGTCATATTTGAGTTTATACCATCTATTTGCTCTCGCATCCAACTCATATCATGATGGTACTAAGCATCCTACATTTGTAGATGAGTTTCAATTTGATCAAAGTGTTGATCAAAATGAGTCTCAAGACGATCAAACCTGTGAACAAAATCTTGAACATTTGATTCACCAACAGGTGCAGGTGGAGGTGCTCCTATTTCCTCCTCTAAGTCACTAATAATATGTTGTTCACGTTGTTCATCTTTATTAAAGATTGCTCGAAAAGATCTAGCACTATACTAGAGAGGCTCCTCTAGATTTTGAACTCGATGGACTAGATCATACTTTTTCTCCAAAATATAGGTCACAAGATATCTTAAGGCTATATTTTTCTTTCTTTTATGGGTGACATGGCCAATCTCAAAAAGTCCATAAATATAGTCAATGATCAGTTGGGCTTCATCTATAGGTTTGTTAGTTATAATCAGATAGGTCACTATAGAAAGAAGAGGTGTGATATTGACTCGATCACCAGCTTTAGGAATAATGGACGTGCGAAGAACATGCTGGATGATACAGACATTGCGATTAAGAGTGGCTACCTTAGGCATATGACCTACTCCTCTACATCCTCTAATTACTTGATTTATTGTTGTCATTCATAGTTAGTAGAGGAGGTCAAAGTGTGGGCTCTAATCCCTTGAGTTCTTAAGTTCAAAAAAATTCTCAAGTCTGCTTTAGTGATTTCTACTTTCTTTTTAAAAACATAAGACCTATTCACAGATTGGTCAGAGTTAAAGAACATATTGGCAAGAAAGTAGTGGAATGTCTCCTTATTGTAGAAATGGATAAGAGTGAGGATAAGATTGAATTGGGTGGAAGCAAAAAGGTGTATTACCTTGAAAGTGAGTTGCTCCTGGAGAAGGACTCTAGAGGGAGTGATTTTGGCATAAGCAAATCCAGGGAAGAATTCTTCATTTGCCTTGGACAGAAAGTTTTCACCAGTGTTATTGGGGTGTCCCTTAGAAAGTACCTTTTGCCTTTTGCTTGAACTAGCCATGGAGAGATCTAGAGGAATAGAGGTTTGAAAGAGATTTTTTTTAAATGATGAAATTTGAGTTGAAAACCCTTCAATTTAAAGAAAAAAATGAGAACTCATACAGACGAAAAGAATTTTGTCCCGTATGATTTATGGTTCGTACGTACGAAAAATATTTCATATGAACGAATGAGTGAGTCCAAAAATGAAACGACTTTTTATACTCACACAAGTTATGAGGCATCCTTTCTTACAGACTTTTGACTAAGACGATCGTACAGATGAACATGTGTTCGTCCGGGATGATCAGAAATTTAAGATCATTTTTATGACAGTTTGAAATGTCCACCATATTGAAATGTCATGTGTTCGTATGTACGAACCAAAGGTTCGTACGTACGATCAGGAATAATTTATTTGATCTTATTCGTATAACTTCCTTCATGCGTACATACACTTGAATACACATCGTCTGGATGATCGTGATGATCGTACAGACGAACAGTGATATGAAAACTTCAAAACTGTATGCAAACCGTTTAAATCCGATAGTTTATACACTACACAATTCGTCCCATACAAAATGAATTTCGTACAGAAGAATTTCAAACTTATAATTTTTTAAGCCAACATTCAAAATTATGAATCTAGATATGAGAAAATACAAAAATAAAACACAGATGTTAGCAAAAATAAACACAAATAAAACAAAAGAAAAAAATACAGAAAAAGCACAAAATCAAAAGACTCACAACACACTAACAAAAACACACATTAATGTTACAGAATCACTTTAATTGATCATTCAAATCAATTACACCATGCCTTATTCTTAATGTACTGAAAGTATCAAAGGCAAGTGATTTTGTAAAAATGTCTACAAGTTAATTTTCTATTGTAACTTGATTGAGTTCAATTTCTCCTTTGGATACATGATCCCTTATGAAATGATGCCTGATGTCTATATGTTTGATTCTTGAATGTTGAATAGGATTTTCTAAAATGCAAATAGCACTAGTGTTATCACAATAAATGTGAATAGTGCCTATAATTAATCATAAATCAATCAACTGTAATTTTAACCAAAGTACTTGTGTCATACAACTTCCTAATGCAATGTATTAAGCTTCAGCAGTAGATAAGGCTACTAAATTTTGTTTTCAACTGGACAAAGAGACTAAAAAATTTCTAATAAATTGACATGTTTTAGAAGTGTTCTTTCTATCAATCCTACAACTTGCAAAATCAGAATCTGAATAACTAATTTTTTCAAATGAAGAGCTAAACTTATGATACCAAATTTCTAAGTTCTGAGCTCCTAATAGATACCTTAAAATTCTTTTTGATCTGATTGAAATCTAGCACATAAATAAACACTAAATATAATATCAAGTCGGCTAGCTTTCAAGTAAAGCAAAGATCCAATTATCCCTCAAAATTTTTTTTATCAACAGATTTTCCCTTAGAGTCCTTATCCAACTAAACTGAGAAACTCATGGGTATATTAACAGGTTTAGCAATGTACATTTCATATTTTTTGAGGATGTCCTTAACATATTTTGACTAACTAAGAAATGTACCCTCCTCAATTTGTTTAATGATAAAACCTAAAAAGTAACTTAAATCTCTCATTAGACCCATCTCAAATTTACTACTCATTATTTTAAAAAAATCATCACAAAGATTTTTATTTGAAGATCCAAAGATGATGTCATCAACAGATTTTTATAATGAGTATATTATTTACAATTTTCTTCAAAAAAGAATTGTGTCCACACTTCCTTTTTTAAAAGATCTTTCAAGTAGGAAAGTGTTCAACCTCTCATACAAAGCCTTAAGTGGCTGTTTCAAACCAAAAAATATATTTTTTTAGTTTGAAAAGATGATTTGGGTGTTTAGAATTTCTCAAGTGTGTGTGTAGGGTTACTTAACATCAATCACTTCAAATATTTACAATCGACTAAAGAAAGGGAAAAAGAAAATTACAAACTAACTCATCCCTAAGCTACCCAGTCTTGAGCTAATTCTGATTTCCGTCCGATCTTTGAATCCTGAAAATGTCAGTAGTAAAAGGCAGTCGAAAAGAAGCAAGAGTTTTTACTAATCATGAAAACATAATCCATAAAACCGAATTTGCAACAATCTCCCCCTTTTTGATGATGATAAACACTTTGATAATTATTTCAAAAATAGTAGTGTAAAACATGGAATCGAAAGTGCAAGCATACAAAAGACTCCTCTCCCCCTTTTGACATCTCAAAAAGGAGGAGAAAACTAAGAAACAAAGCAATTAAAAGGCCCTTTTTTTTTACCAAGGCATGAACATGATGTAGTATTCCATGTGATTGATTTTAAAAATTTGTAAGCTAATGAATCAACATCAAAAAAATCCATAAAACTGTATAATATCCGATCATGGTTGCCCATAGCTTGGACTTTCTTTTAGGGTAGAATCGCCTTTTGAAATTAATGACCTAACTCAAAAATTCAATTGGATATGAGAAAAAGGATTCATTCATTACTTGGTTTCAGAAAAAAAAAATATCTTATAGAATAATGCACCAAAGTAAATTAGTCACAATCGCTAAACGCTCGAAATCAAGCCTTTGATACATGAAATCTTCTAAGTTTTAAAAGATTTTGAAAGGAGAGGAGAGCTTATTTTTGGTGATCTAATTTTATGCTTCTTATCAATTGATTGACGCTTTGCACATCTTTTGCTTTTTGATATATATATATATATATATATATATATTCAATATGGTGTCATTGCGCATCTTTTGTTGGCTTCAATGGCCAATTTTTTATTTTATTTTTGTAAGATCCACTCTATTTTACAATCTCTTAAAAAGGATTCTTAGTTGTGAGTATATCTTCTAGATATTAGAGAATAGGAGCTCTCTCTCTAATATAGAGAACAACTATCCACAAAACTTAATCAATAACCAATGACAAGAGTAATGAGGAATCTTGATGTGACAAAAAGACTTTAATCATTATAAATACAAGATAGATTTGCTTTAGCAAGGTTAAAAAAGATCTTAATTTCATACACAATCATGAATTTGAAATAGATTTTTTTATTAGAAAAGAAAATTGTGCCACTAAAATAGGATAGAGAAAGAGACAATCAACGGTATATTTTTACCATCTAATAGATTAAGAGATGTAACACATTGACTAGAAATTTTCAAAAGGAAGGACAAGGCATAAGATATCATTTTAGCGATGATTTTGAAAACCAAGTTCAAGAATAAAGTAAAATAAACCAAACAAAAACTAAAAGTAAAGTAAAAAGAAGAAAAGAAAATAAAGAGCAAAAAGAAAAGCAAGTAAAAGAAATAAAAAAGAATAAAAGTAAAAGAAAGTAATTAAAAGATCAAGTTCATGCATTTATGTCAATAACACCCAATCTGATCCTTAAAGAGCTAAAAGTGTCGAAGGCCAGTACTTTAGTAAAGATGTCAGCCAGTTGATTTTCAGATGTCACATGGTGTAAATCAATGTCTCCCTTAGTCACATGATCTCTAATAAACTGATGCCTAATATCGATGTGCTTAGTCCTTGAATGTTGGATAGGATTCTTAGAGATGCATATGGCACTAGTGTTGTCACAAAAGATTGAAATGGTGCCTACAGGTAATCCTAAATCCAGTACCTGTTGTTTCAACCAAAGGAATTGGGCCACACAACTTCTAAGAGCAATGTACTCAGCTTCAGTAGTGGAAAGTGCAATAGAGTTTTGCTTTCTACTAGACCATGAGGCCAAAGATTGTCCTATGAATTGACAAGTTCCTGAAGTTCCTTTTCTATCCACCTTGTATCCTACAAAATTAGAGTCAAAAAATCCAGTAATCTCAAAAGAAGTGCTATGTCTCGGATACCAAATCCCTAAGCTTTGGGTCCCCAAAATGTATCTAAAAATTCTCTTAACTGCAGTCAAGTGGGATTCCTTGGGGTCAGCTTGAAACCTAACACAAAGGAAAACACTAAACATAATATTAGGTCGGCTAGCAGTCAAGTAAAGTAAGGATCCAATCATGCCTCTGTACTTCTTCTGATCAACAGACTTACCACTTGGGTCCTTATCCAACGGAACACTAGAAGTCATGGGAGTATTAATTGGCTTAGCTTTATCCATCTCATACTTTTTCAAAATGTACTTAATGTATTTTGTTTGATTTAAAAAGGTTCCATCATCCAATTGTTTTATGCTAAACTCTAAAAAGTAGGACAATTCTCCCATCAAACTCATCTCAAACTCTCTACTCATTGTTTTAGAGAACTCATCACAAAGTTTCTTATTAAAAGATCCAAAAAGTATATCATCCACATAAATCTGAGTAATAAGCAAATCATCTCCAACTTTCCACGCTCCCCTTAACAAACTCCCTTTCTAGTAAGAATGCGCTAAGCCTCTCATACCAAGCTCTTAGTGTCTGCTTTAAACCATACAAAGCCTTTTTTAATTTAAACACATGATTTGAAAATTGAGAACTCTCAAAACCTAGGGGTTGTTCTACAAACACATCCTCTTTTATTTCCCCATTTAAAAAGGTACTCTTAACATCCATTTGAAAAAGCTTAAATCCTTTATGACAGGCAAAGGCTAATAACACTCTAATGACTTCCAATCTAGCTACAGGGGCAAAAGTCTTCTCAAAGTCTATCCCTTTTTTTGTGTTATACCCCTTAGCCACTAATTTTGCTTTATTCCTAACCACTACTCCAAAATCATTCACCTTGTTCTTAAAGACCCACTTTGTTCCAACTACACTTTGTCCCTTAGGTCTTTCTACAAGCTCCCAAACATCATTCCTAATAAATTGATTCAACTCCTCTTGCTTGGCTAAAATCCAAAACTCATCAGTAAGGCTTGGTTTATATTGGTGGGTTCAGTCATTGAGATAAAGGCAGAATGATTCACCTCCCTCCTAAGTCCATGTCTAGTCCTAAATCCATCAGAAGGGTCACCTAAGATCAAATCCTTGGGGTCACTTGTAGAGTATCTACAATCTCTAGGCAAGGTGTGAGAAGGTCCAACCCTTTCCTCCAGATCTATCTTTTCTACTCCTTGGGTGACATCTCCTACTCCTTCAATATTTTGATGACCTACTCCATTTTCCAAATTTTTTACTCTAGAGGTAATCTCTCCAACATCATTATCATCCTCAACTCCATGCATTTTAGGATTAGGCTCATCAAATATTACATGTGTAGTCTCTTCCACCATTAAAGTCCTCTTGCTAAACACCCTAAAAGACTTTCCAACACTAGAATATCCCAAGAATACTCCTTCATTAGATTTAGGATCAAATTTTCCCAAGTGAGACTTCCCTTTGTTGTGAATGAAAACCTTACAACCAAAGACAAGAAGGTGGGAAAGATTGGGTGTCCTACCCTTAAGGATCTCATAGGGAGTCTTATCTAGTTTGGCTCTAACATTCACCCTATTTAACACATAACAAGCTATGTTAACCGCTTCAGCCCAAAAATATTTTTGAAGTGAATACTCAGTAAGCATGGCTCTAGCGACTTGCACCAAGGTCCGGTACTTCATTTCAGCTACCCTGTTTTGCTGAGGGGTCCTAGGAGCGGAGAAGTTGTGGCTAATCCCCTTGTCCTCATAAAAATCTCCAAATCTTTCATTCTCAAACTCTCCCCCATGGTCACTATGGATGGTCAAGATCTCGCAACCTAGCTTTTTCTAAATCCAAATAGAAAATGTTCTAAACTCCTCAAAAGACTCATTTTTATGTGAAAGAAATCTAGTCCAAGTTAACCTCGAGTAGTCATCAACAATCACAAAACCATAGACTTTCCCTCCCAAGCTGGCAGTGCTAATGGATCCAAACAAATCCATGTGAAGGACTTCTAAAGGTCTAAAGGTGCTAATGTCCTTAATATGGTGAAAAGTGGAGTAGACTTTCTTTCCTAGTTGGCAGACATCACAAAAGGGGACTTTTGAAAACTTGAGTTTAGGGACTCCTCTAACTAGGACTTTTTGGGTCACTTTCCAAAGGGTTTTCAAACTTGCATGACATAATCTTCTGTGACACAACCATGAATCATCAACAGCAGTTTTTAAGCAAAAAGATGCAGTGCATTCTATGTTATTTAAATCAAGCATGTACACGTTGTTGATCCTCTTTTCCTGCAAAATAGTGTTGTTATTTAAACTTATAATGCATGAATTTGTAAAGAATTGTACGATGAAGACCTTGTCACAGAGTTGACTGATTCTGAGCAAGTTATACTTTAATCCATATACAAGCAAAACATTTTCAGTCATAAGGTTCTTGAAATTACCAATTATACCTGAGCCTACCACCTTCCTTGTGGTGTTGTCTCTAAGAGTAACCTTGCCTCCAGTTTTGGACCCCAGTGAAATAAATTGATTGGCATCACTAGTCATATGTTGAGAGCATCCGCTGTCTAGGTACCACATACTCTCACGAGCACTTTTGTGAGAGCCCACCTACAAGATCATGAAATGTCAGATATAGGAACCCAAATAGGTTTGGGTCCCTTCTTATGAAAAGTAATGCAATGCATATGTGGTATGCTATGGATCATGAACCTTAGGTCTCCACATCAAATATGTACTATAGTGAACTGTGCAAGTGAGTGAGATGTGTCCTAGCATGCCACATGAAAAATATCTAACTCCAGGAAAAGGATTTTTTAATTGGTTTGGGTTATAATGCCTCTTCCTAAGTTTTGGCTTTTGATCAAGTGTGGGTGTCATCCGAGTTTTCTTACATGTATCCAATTTATTTTGAATCCTCAAGTTAGTACTTTTTAAGACCTCATTCTTAATCCTCAAATTCTTCTATATCTCTTTAGATTTCTCAAAATCAGATTCAAGCGAGGTGTGTGAAGTTTTTAGTGACTCATGCTCTTCAATTAATTCACAATGCTTTTATTTAACTCATCAAATTCATCAAGTAGAGCCATATGATTTGAATCAATTGTTGAGTGATCTTTCGTCAAAATTCCATGCTCTTTTTGTAAATTCAAAAATTCCAATTTCAAGCTAGCATGTGTTTTCTTAAGTTTCCTATATGATGCAAGAATATTTTCAGAAAGTTCAAGAAGTTGATCGTCGGAAAGTTCACATAGCTCTTCTTGATCAAGATCATCGTCTTCCATTAAGCACAAGTTTGTTGTCTCATCTTCTGGTTTCATCTCCGATGAATCCGATGCAGAATCTGCCCCAAATGCCTTTTGAAGTCTCTTTTTATCTTTTGTAAACTTGAATTTCTCCTCACTATTTTCCTTGCTTGTGTGCGTCTTAAGTATAGGGCAATCAGCTTTCACGTGTTCGGGCTTTCTGCATTCAAAATAAATCACATCAGAAGATCCTTTAGAATATTTGTTATCTTTACATTTTCTCTAATTTTGATGATGCTTTTGCTTCTTCCTTAGAAAGCTTTTGAATTTCTTTGTGATTAAGGCAATGTCATCGCTCTCAGACCCGAAAGAATTAGAGTCTGATTTATGTGCCTTTAGTGCTACTATTTTCTCCTTTCTTTTTCACCTGCATCGAGATTTCTTTGATTCACCCCTTGCTCGTAAGCAATGAGGGAGCCAAGTAAGTTATCAATCGAATATGTGTTTAAATCCTTAGATTCAATGATTGCATTGATTTTAGCATCAAAAGATGAAGGCAAGCATCTCAAAATCTTATTTACTTCTTCATAATTTGAAAGTTATCTTCCTAAGGCATGCAAAGAAGTAACAATTTGAGTGAAACTTATATACATATCAGAAATTGATTCAGAAGATTTCATACAAAACAATTTCTAATCATGCAAGAGAATTTTCAAACGAGATTGTTTCACTTCATTTGTTCCTTCATAAGTAATGCACAACCTATCCCAAATCTCTTTTCTAGTAGAGCAAGTAGAAACACGCATGTAATCCTCAAATTTTAAAATATAGAAAAAATATTTCAAACACTTCACATTTAATTGAGCTAAATCTCTTTCATTGAAAGTCCATTCAGTAAAAGCAACTTCAGTTTTAATTCCGTTAATTTCACGAGAAGGTGGAGAATATCCTTCTTTAATAAGCATCTACATGCGATAGTCAGTTGATTGCAGAAAAATAGACATACGAGTTTTTCAAAAGCAAAAGGAAGGTTGTCAAACAAAGGAAGCCGTGTAATAGAATATCCTTCAATTATATTATGATTCCCAAGGTTAGACATGAATCAAAATTTAAAAAGTTTTCAAACTCAATTTTTATGAATCCCGCTCTGATACCACTTGAAAGTTCGTTAGGGATGTTAGGCCCTATGAACTAGTCCTGAGGCTAACCAAGAGGGGGGGTGAATTGGTATTTTAAAAAATTCTTTAAACACAAGAACAAATATCACAAACCAAAGTCACCACAGAAAAATAAGTGCGGAAAATTAAAGTGCGGAAGTAGTAAAAAGAACACAAGGGTTTATAGTGGTTCGGTCAACTTGACCTACGTCCACTCCCCGGAGGCGCCCTCCGTGTATTGCACTACCAACATGACTCTCCTTTAGACCCCACAACTAGGCGGAGAAGCCCTTACGAAACACCTCCTTTTTGCCACACCGGGCAAGGCAGAGAACCCCACTCCTTTTGCTTCCTCCTGAAGCAGGCAGAGAACATCGATCGATCACTAAAGCTTACCTCTCCCAACACTTCCAAGGATAAGAGACTCTAGAGAAGAAGAAGTGGAACAATGTTTGGAGCAACCCTTGTGAACTCCCTCACAAGCTCCCCCTCACAAGATCCTCTTTCTCTCTCTCTTATTGCGACACATGACCCCGAGGTTGAGATTTTGATGATGAAAAATAATGTTGCCTAAACTACTTTTTATTGAATATCATTTAATGTTTGCTATTGTCCGTGAGTACTAACATTTCAGGAAGATCACAAGCCACTCAGGGCAACGGGAAGACTCAAGACTAGACGGATTAGGAGTATGAGTCGGACAATGTATTTTGTTATTTATTTTATTTTTTTTTCTCTTGAGTCTGGCCACAAACTGTAGGTAAGACTGAGCAATCATGTACACACATAGGGGGAGAGGTTTTTTAAAGTAAGAAATATAGTTTTTCATTCTCTGGTAATCGTACTTTATGAATTAATTTTGTACTGTACGATCTACTATTATAACACGTGTTCTATGAACACATCGTACTGTAAGAATTCTATCGTACGGTACGATCTGTTTCAAATTCAAAACCCTAGCCATCATGATAAGTCAAGTATAATATTTTGCGCCGTTCGTACTGTACGACTATGTTCGTACGGTACGATCTATTTTAAATACCTACTTAATTTAACTCGTGATTAGTGCAATAAATCAAGGCTTAATTAAAAATTGAAAATCATATTGTATGAACCCCTTCGTACAATACGATGAACAGAGATGAATTCTGATCGTTTCGAAGATCGTCCTGGACGATCCTATGTTTTTGTCTCATCGTACGGTACGATTATTATCGTACCATATGATGAATAGAGATGATATTTGATCGTCTCGGAATTCATCCTGGACGATGCCTTGATTTTTACTATTCATACGGTACGATGTAGATCATACCATACAATGAATAGAGACAACATTTGATCGTCCGACTATCGTCCAGTACGAGTAGTGTGTTGTGAATTGTATCGTATAATATATTATCGTACTGTACAATTAGTTTTTTAACTATTCGTACAACTTCCTACCAGGATGAAGCTAGTTTGTACATATCGTGTTGTATGACCAATAATAGTACTGTATGATTGTAACGGCTACTTTTGAAATCTCAGGGATTTTGGAGCCCGTTTTTATGTGTAAAACTTGTCATATTTTTAGAGAGAGACACAGAAGAGGAAAACATGAGTAGAGAGAAAATCCTAGAGTGAGCTCTTGAGAAGTTTGAGGGGTTGTGAGAGGAAGGAGAAGGAGAGCTTGGTGAGGGAGAAGAGGTGTGAGGGAGATCACACGATTGTTCCGATCTTGCTGCAACTTGCTTCTCTTGTAGTTTAAATTTTCTTGTTAAAAATTTAAAAACACCAATAATTAGAACTCATGCTTAGGTTTTAATTATTTTAATAAAGTTTTCACAATTCACCCCCCTCTTGTCTATCTAGTTATTTCAATTGGTATCAGAGCCTATTTTCAAAAATAGTATTTTAGAAAACCTTGAAAAAATGATCATGTCATATTTTGGTAATCATAATACCGCGGAGGGTTTTTCAATAACCCATCCACCTCTTTTTGATAACATTCCGTTTGATTTCTAGAAAATTAGAATGTCTACTTTTTTATAATCTATTGATTATCGCATGTGGATGATAGTGAATGATGGATATGTTGCACCATTTAAAACTGTTAATGGATTGAAAACTCCTGTACCTTTTAATGAATGGAGCAATGAGGATAGGGATTTAGCTCAACTAAATGCTAAATGTTTAAATTGCTTTTTCTGTGCATTGAAGTCTGAGGATTATATGAGAGTGTCTACCTGTGCCACTGGTAATGAGATTTGGGATAGACTGTGCATTACATACGAAGGAACAAGCGAATTAAAACAGTATAGGCTTAACATTTTACTGCATGATTATGAACTCTTCTGCATGAAACCTAGCAAAATAATATCTGACATGTACACTAGGTTCATCCAAATCGTGACATCCTTGCATGCATTAGGTTGAGAGATTTCAAATTCTGAGAAAGTTAATAAAATTCTTAGATGCTTACCTAGTTCCTATGATGCAAAGATAACTGCTATCACTAAATCTAAAGACCTTAATGTTTATTCTATTGATAATCTCCTTGGGTCACTCATTGCATACGAGCAAGGAGTGAGTAAAAGGCAAAGTGATGCAGGTGAAAAGAAGAAGGAGCGAACGGTGGCATTAAAAGCAAGCAACTCAGAAAGTGAAAGTTCTATAGGGGAGGAAGAGGATGAGATAGCACTGATGACCCGATAGTTCAAAACTTCTTGAAGTGAAAATAGAAGCGTCATCAGAACAGCTGGAATAAAGGTAAGAGCTCGAGGTCCAATAAGGTTTCATATGATACAATCTATTTTGAGTGCAGGAAGCCAGGTCACCTTCGAGCCGATTGCCCCAATCTAAAGAGCTAACTAGCTAAGGAGAAAGGTGATGACAAATCAAAACACTAGAAAGGAAGGATGAAGACACAAAAAGCTTTTTGGGCCGACTCTGTCTTAGAATCATCAGAAGAAGAAGCAGAGGAGGAGGTAACAAATCTCTGTCTTATGGCTAATGATAACCTTGATCAATTGGATCAAGATGAGGTATGTCAACTTTCATATGAAGAATTGTTACTTATTTCTTAAAATATCCATGACTCGTATAGGAAGTTAAAAAAGATGCATGCCAAGCTTAATATTGAATTTAGTTCTTTACAAACTTAGCATGCTAACTTGTTTAAAGAAAATTCTAATTTAGATAGAGATTATATGGTACTTCTTGATAAGTATGATGCATTAAATAAGAAGCATATTGAACTAACGGAATTACATGAAACATTGAAAATCATTCATGTTGAACTAGAAGAGGCTTTTCATAATTTAGACAAACTTGCATTAGAAGTAGATCACAGTGAGCATTTGTTAAAAATAGAAGTTCATGGATTGACATATCAAAATAACACTTTTCAAGAAAGAATCAAAGAATTAGAAAAAGAAATTGCATCACTCACATTAGCCCAACCTAGTAAACCCCCAACACAGCATGCATCACACAACTTTTGGAAGAGGCACCATTACCCACATAGGTTAGTAAATCCATTTCCTGGTGTTAGGTGTTTCTCTTGTGGCATGTTAGGTCACATAGCCCACACATGCATAATTCACCGTAAGACACACTTAGTATGGAGACCTGAACTGCATCCATCACAGCATATCATGCATACATCTCATTCATGCAAGCATAAGGAAGAACCCAAACTCACTTGGGTTCCCAAATCTAATCTTTGAATGAAATTGTAGGGATGCTCTCATAAAAGATCTAGTGAGAGCATGTGGTACCTGGATAGTGTATGCTCGCGACACATGACTGGAGATATGAAGAAATTCATGCTACTAGAGACCAAAACTGGAGGCAAAGTAGCATTGGGAGACAACACTATTAGGAAAGTGATAGGCTCAGGTATTGTTGGTAATGCTAAAAACTTTTTGATTGAAAATGTTTTATTAGTTGATGGTTTGAAGCATAACTTAGTTAGCATTAGTCAACTATGTGACAAAGGTTTTGATATTAAATTTCTGTCTGATAAATGCCTGATTAGTTTTAATGATAAACTAGTTTTAGAAGGAAAACGAATGAATAATATTTACATGTTAGACCTTGATTGCATTGATAGTTCAAATTCATTATGTTTGAAAACAATAGTTGATGACTCGTGACTATGGCATAGGAGACTATGTCATGCTAGTATGAAAACTCTTAGAAACATCACTCAGAAAAATGTAATTAAAGGCTTAACTAAGTTAGATTTCACAAAGGATCATTAATGTGATGCTTGCCAACTAGAAAAATAAGTCAAATCATCTTTTCATTCAATTAGAGATGTGATCACCGCTAGGCCACTAGAAATCCTACACATGGACTTATTTGGACCCGTTAGTACAACCAACTTAGGTGGGAAAATTTATGGATTTGTGATTGTAGATGACTTCACTAGATTCACTTGGATAAGATTCTTAGCACATAAAAATGAGTCTTTTGAAAAATTTAAGGTTTTCTCCACATGGATTCAACGAAAATTAGGTTGTGAAATCTCAATAATTCATAACGATCATGGTGGAGAATTTTAAAATGATAGATTTGAATCATTCTGTCAAGAGCTAGGAATAGAACAAAATTTCTCAGCCCCTAGAACACCTTAGCAAAATGGTATAGTAGAAAGGAAGAATAGAACCTTGGTAGAAGCTGCTAGGGCAATATTAGCAGAGTACACCCTTCCTACATACTTTTGGTCAGAAGCAGTCAACACAGCGTGTTATGTCTTAAATAGGGTGAACATTAGATCTAAGCTGAACAAAATTCCTTATGAACTCCTTAAGGGTAGGACACGAAACCTTTCACACTTACATGTCTTTTGGTGCAAGTGCTTCATCTTGAATAATGGTAAACATCCCCTAGGAAAATTTGATCCTAAGTCTGATGAGGGTGTCTTCTTAGGTTATTCATCTGTAGGTAAGGCCTATAGAATCTTTAATAAGAGAACCCTTGTAATAGAAGAGTCCACCTATGTAGTATTTGATGAATCAGATAAGCCCTCTGAATCTAAAATTGAAGATGATGAAATAGAGGCAATTCAAGGAGTAGAGACTATGACCTTAGGAGAAAGGGTAGAACCTCAGGAAGATTTGCCTAGAGAATAAAGATATTCTTCTAGTCATCCTAAAGATCTGATTTTAGGAGACCCTTCAGAAGGTGTAAGAACTAGGCATGGACTTAGGAAGGAGGTTAGCCATTCAGCATTCATCTCTATGATAGAACCCAAAAGTATAGATCAAGCCTTAGGAGATGAATTTTGGATTCTAGCAATGCAAGAAGAGCTGAACCAATTCACCAGGAATGATGTTTGGGAGTTAGTCAAGAGACCTAAAAAACAAAGTGTTGTTGGAATAAAATGGATCTTCAAGAATAAGGTGAATGATTCAGGAACAATAATAAAAAATAAAGCCAGATTAGTAGCTAAGGCGAACAACCAAATTGAGGGAATAGACTTTGAAGAAACCTTTGCCCCTGTTGCTAGATTAGAAGCCATAAGAGTGCTCTTAGCTTTTGCTTGCTTCAAGAACTTTAAATTATATCAAATGGATGTGAAGAGTGTATTTCTGAATGGGGTAATTAAGGAAGATGTCTATGTTGACCAACCCCCCAAATTTGAAAGTTCACAATTTCCAAATCACTTATTCTAATTAAAAAAGGCACTTTATGGATTAAAGCAAGCACCTAGAGCCTGGTATGAAAGACTTAGCTCATTTTTACTAGATAGAGGATTTGTAAAAGGTAGTGTAGACACTACACTCTTTCTACAAAAAATTAAAGAAGAAATTCTCATTGTTCAAATTTACGTGGATGACATATTGTTTGGATCTTCAGATAAAAACTTGTGTGATGAATTTTCAAAAATAATTAGTAATGAGTTTGAAATGAGCAATTTGGGAGAACTAAACAACTTTCTTGGCTTTAGTGTAAAACAAATGGATAACAGAACTTTTCTTAGCCAAACAAAGTATATTAAGGATATTTTGAAAAAATACGAAATGGATAGTGCTAAATCCATGAAAACTCCTATGAGCTCAACAATTTAATTCGACAAAGATCCTGGTGGAAAATTAGTAGATCAGAAAAACATATAGAGGAATGATTGGGTCCCTTCTTTATCTGACTGCCAATAGACCGGACATAATGTTTAGTATGTGCCTCTGTGCCAGTTTTCAAGCTGATCCTAAAGAGTCTCACTTAACTGCTGTCAAGAGAATTCTTAGATATCTACTAGGCACCCCAAACTTAGGAATTTGGTATCCTAGGCACAACACTTCCTTTGAAATCTTAGGGTACTCAGATTCTGATTTTACAGGATATAGGATAGACAGAAAAAGCACCTCTGGTACCTGCCAATTCATCGGACAATCATTAGTTTCTTGGTCCAGTAGGCAGCAAAACTCAGTAGCACTTTCCACAGCCGAGGCAGAATATATTGTAGTAGGAAGTTGTGTTGCACAAGTACTATGGTTAAAACAACAAATTCTTGATCTTGGCCTACTTGTAGGAACCATTTCAATTATGTGTGATAACACAAGCGTAATTTTCATCTCTAAGAACCCAATTCAGCACTCTCGAACAAAACACATAGACATTAGACATAATTTTATTAAAGATCACGTTGCTAAGGGGGATATAGAATTGCATCACATCGCTACAGGAGATCAATTGGCTGACATATTCACAAAATCTCTAGCATTCGACACCTTTAGCACCTTGAGGACTAGATTAGGTGTCATAGACATAACTGCATAAAACAAAAAAAAACAAAAAAAATAAAAAAAAACTTATAAGGCTGCTCCTGATCATCACACATTCACTACACATAAACCACTAAACTTGACTTTTGTATTATCGTACTGTACGATACTCAGATCATACTGTACGATGTGCTTAATCTGCACAGAATAAACCAATAGCTAAATTTCGTCTCTGTTGATCGTATTGTATGACCTACATGGTACGGTATGATACATTATTGCTCATCATACTGTACGATACCTCCTATTCGTACTGTACGATCTACGTCATCAATGGATTTGGACGAATTTATGCTTGCTGGTACGTTATTATTGGTGTTTGTACTATATGATAGATCCACTTCGTACTGTACGATCCACCTCAGCAAACGGATAAGAATGATATAAAGGAGTTTGGTACGATATTAATATCATTCATGCTGTACGATACACTTATTCGTACATTACGATACTTTTGGTCAAAAGTTGTACTGACGCCCTTGAGACGATCGATATTCTTCTGATCGTACGGTACGATACCCATCTTACTGTACTCTTTGACCACCTTTTCCCGATACGATTTGTTAGAACACTTAATGCCATATCGTACTGTACGATATCCTATCGTATTTACAATTTTGGAAAAACTCTATAAATTGGCTGGCAAGGTAAAACTCACTTCACACACCTCCACTTGTTCCTTCTCACCTTTCACTCAGCCTCTACACGATGTCTACTTCAAGCAAGAGAGGTCGTATGGTAGTGGGAAGCTCGTCTCCCTCTCGCTACCACAGCGCTCGGTTCTTGAATGCTGACAATGAGGATGCATACCATAAGTTCAAAGCATGCAAAATTACGCCATCCAGACTGCTCAATCAGGAGGCTCTGAATTTTGAGGTATTGAACCTCATTGCTTCCACGACCCTCCAATTTCTTCTCAACCTGGCCTTCCCATACAACTCTGAACTCCTTTTAGAATTCCTTGTAAACATAACCTATACCGTCGACAACCTCACTTTTCACTCCTTTGTTTGTCGTCAAAATGTCAAAATTACAAAAGCCGACATCGCCCGATACATTGGGCTATCTACTGAAGAGCATATGGTTCGTTCATTTCTTACGAATGACTTTGACTGGAGTGAGGTTAATCAAGTCCTTAGAAATGCCACATTTTATCAACATTAACATCTCGTACAATCACTAACTCGAAACTCCAGAATCATTCAACACGTCCTTAAAACCTCCATTATACCCAAAGCTGGCGACCGTGTTAACATGACCCCGACTCTATCTGTCGCTACATATCTTATTATGACCAATACCAAATTCGATGAGGACGATTTAATTATTGACTACATTCGCCATATGACCTTCGTTCATCACCTTACTACTCGCCGAAAACAAAATATTGCTTTTGGTCACCTTATAGGATACATCCTTCAAAATAAATATCAACTGACCTATTCTAGTGAACCCGATAATCTTCCAATCTATTATACGGACGCCTCTTTCCATATTCTTTTCCATCAGGGACATGAGCCTAAAGAACTCGTCTTTGATGAAGAAGAAGGAGAACATGCCCCGCAGCAGCTCCAGCTCGACCACGACGACATGCAGCACCCCGAGCTCCTGCACTAGCTTACCCTCACGATGATTTGGTCGAATGCTTCGACCAACTTCAGACCCGTCTCGATCCGCACATTCAAGAGAAACATCAGTAACACGAGTCCGACATGCACTGGTTTGGGGAACGGTTCAATGCGATTGATCAACGTTTTGACACGATCCTTCACTACTTTCAGCCACACCCACCTCCACCACCGAGTGACCAGGATCCTTCCCTTTGAAGTGTTTGTGTTGTACTTTTCTTTCTTAAGTGTTTGCTCCTCTTTTTGGTGCTGTCAAAAGGGGGAGAAGTTTGTTATAGTTTTCTTTATGTTGTAGTTTGTTTGTGTTAAATCTAAAATATAATGCATTTCCTTTCGTATTGCATTTTCTCTTTAGTGTTTTTTCTTGTTCTTATGTCAAAAAAAATAAATAAATAAAATGCCCTTCGAACTTGCTAACAACAAAATTATTTGACATCATCAAAAAGGGGGAGATTGTTACGACCCATGACCCAGAGGTTGAGATTTTGATGATGTCAAATAATGTTGCCTAAACTACTTTTTATTAAATATCATTTAATGTTTGCTATTGTATGTGAGTACTAACATTTCATGAAGATCACAAGCCACTCAGGACAACGGGAAGACTTAAGGCTAGTTGGATTAGGAGTATGAGTTAGACAATGTATTTTAATATTTATTTTATTCTTTATTCTCTTGAGTCTGGCCACAAACTGCAGGTAAGACTGAGCAATCATGCACACATACACAGGGGGAGAGGATTTTTAAAAATAAGAAATATAGTTTTTCATTTTCTGGTAATCGTACTGTATGAATTAATTTTGTACTGTACGATCTACTATTATAACATGTGTTTTGTGAACACATCGTACTGTACGAATTCTATTGTATGGAACGATCTATTTCAAATCCAAAACCCTAGCCGTCATGATAAGTCAAGTATGATATTTTGCATCGTTTGTATTATACGACTATGTTCATACAGTATGATCTATTTTACGTACATACTTAATTTAACCCATGATTAGTGCAAGAAATCAAGGCTTAATTACAAATTAAAAATCATACTGTAAGAACCCCTTCGTACAATACGATGAATAGAGATGAATTCTGATCGTCCCGAAGATCGTCATGGACGATCCTGTGTTTTTTGTCTCATTGTACGGTATGTTACTATCGTACCATACGATGAACAGAGACGATATTTAATCATCCCGGAATTCATCCTGGACGATGCCTTGATTTTCACTATTCATACGATACGATGTAGAAAGTACCATATGATGAACAGAGATGACATTTGATCGCCCCGGCTATCGTCCAATATGAGTAGTGTGTTATGAACCATACCGTACGATATATTATCGTACTGTACGATTAGTTTTTGAACTATTCGTGCAACTTTATACCAGGATGAAGCTAGTTTGTACATATCGTACTGTATGACCAATAATCATATTGTAAGATTGTAACGGCTACTTTTGAAATCTCAGGGATTTTAGATCCCGTTTTTATGTGTAAAACTTGTCATATTTTGAGAGAGAGAGACAGAAAAGGAAAACATGAGTAGAGAGAAAATCCTAGAGAGAGCTCTTGAGAAGTTTGAGGGGTTGAGAGAGGAAGAAGAAGGTGAGCTTAATGAGCTAGAAGAGGTGTGAGGGAGATCACATGATTGCTTTGATCTTGCTGCAACTTGCTCTTCCTGTGACCCGGGAAGAACTTATGGGAGGCTTTCTAAGGGGGAGACTCATCTACGTCCATTGACCTCGAAGGTACTCTGCCTACTCTAGGAGGAAGAAAAATGAGAAGGTTCTCGGCCCTCACCAGGAGGGGAAAACAGCGCTTGGCACTCCGCCATGCCGGGTTGGTGAAAGGGAGTATTGTAAGGGCTTCTTCGCCTTGCCGAGGGGGGTAAAAGCAGAGCTATTTGTTTGTAGTGAAATTCCCAGAGCGGAGGACTCCGGGAAGTGGACGTAGGTTATTGTTTATCCAAACCATTATAAAAATCTCGGTGTGCTTTTTCCTTATTATTTTTATTTTTGCGTGCATTTTTATTTCATAATATTTTCTTGGAAAAATTGTGAAAGAAAAAGATTTTATTGTTGCCCGTTGCCTTAGATGTTGTTTTAATTTTTCATGTTAAAATTTTAAAAACACCAATAATTAGAACTCCTGCTTAGGTTTTAATTATTGCAATAAAGTTTTCACAATTCACCCCCCCACTTATCTATCTAGTAATTTCATCTCTCCCTCTCCCTCTCACCTTTAGGTTTTCTCAGGTCAAGACAGCAACCAAGGATGTTAAAAAATATTGAACAATAGCTCTTAAATAGAAGAGCTTCAAAGGAGCTCAATAAATAGAAGTTGCCAACATTATCGTCCAGGACGATAATAATATCGTCCTATACGATCAGTTCAAATCACAGATGATCGGCCAGAACATCGTCCTGAAAAATGATCTGGACGATTGAAAATTGGCTTGATCATCCCGGACGATTAGTTTAAATCAGAGGAAAATTTTCCAGAGCATCGCCCTGAATTCGAGATGTCCGATCTTAATCGGCCAAAATAACACCCTGAATTTGTGCTGGCCGATATTTATCATCTAGGAACAACTAAGGGTTTTTGAATAGATTGTCCAGGCCGATTAAGAGATCATCAAGGACGATGAAATTGTATCAATCATCCTTAATTATTTCCTTGATTCCTAGATCATTTTAGGCATAATTTGTGTAATATCGTCTAGGCTGATCTCACGATCGTCCGGGCTATTTTCTAAAAATATAGAATACCTTAATTGATCATGGCGGCTATTTCTTCTATTTTGAGCATATCGTCCTATCCGATAAATGTATCATCTAGGAAGATTAGTTAATTATGGCTACTTTAACTAAGAAATCCTGATTAGAACTTCTGTTTCGAACTCGATTGTCCAGACCGATATAAATATCGTCCGAGACGATGTGAGCAAAATAGGAATTCTAAATCTCTCAAGTATGTGTGTAGGATTACTTAACATCAGTCACTTCAAACATTTGTAATTGACTCAAGAAAGGGAAAAAAGAAAATTACAGACTAACTCAACCCTAAGCTACCCAGTCTTGAGCTGATTCCGATTTCCGTCCGATCTTTGAATCCTGAAAATGTCAGTAGTAAAAGGAAGTCTAAAAGAAGCAAGAGTGTTTGCTAATCATCAAAACATAATCCATGAAACCGAATTTGTAACATGGTCGTCCAGCTTGACTCCTTAGGATGATTGTTTATGTCTAATCGTCCCGAACGATATCTGATCATCCAGGACGATCAGACCGCCTTTTTAACCAATTGGACTGTGCATAATAATTACACTTGTTCGTCCTGGATGATCCAACCATTTTTTTAAATTGATCCCCTTCTAGCCATTTATTTTTACATCAAATTCCTTCTTTGGCTTTCTACTTGTTACTTACTTTTTCTTGATAATGGCTGACAGAAAGCGTTCACGACACATGTCTGGAAGCTCCTCGAGGGGCATGCTGGACCCTCATTTTTGGGGAGTAGACGATCAGGTTGCCTACCACCGCTACAAAGAATGTAGCATTTCTCTCTCCTGAACAATCAATTCAGTCTACCTCTCCTATCCGGTACTCGACCTTTTCACTCTCTTTGCTTTATTCTCACCCATGCAGTCCCCTTTAATTCTGAACTTGTTTTTGTGTTTTATGCCAACCTTCACTTTAATTCTTCCTACACTATTCTAGTCGAGATCACATACCAGGATTGTGCTGAATTTTTGCAGTTGTCAACCACTAGGAATAAGCTGCATACCCTTGTTTCTGATCCTGATTTTAACTGGGCAATGGCCAATCACTTTCTTTATCACACCAATGCCCCCTTTCATATTGGAGAGACTAAATCATTACTTAAAGAAGCTAAGATGATCCAGCATGTCCTTCGTACCTATATGATTCCCAAAGCCGGCGACCGTGTCCATATCACTCCCCTTCTTTCACTCACCACTTTTTATATAATGGCCAATTGTGAGTTCAATGCAACAGACCTGTTCTTTCGCTACATCGAACATTTGACTATAATTCGAGATCCATGTTATAGAAGAAAGCCCAATCTTGCTCTAGGATACATCATTGCATATGTTTTAGAAACCAAATATAACCTTCAATATCTTATACCTCCCGACCTTCAACCACCCTTTTACTCAAACAATTCCTTCAACATCCTTCACAGTACTCGAGTCCACCCCGAGGATGAGGAAGCTCAGGGGGCCGATGAGGAGGAGGCTCCCGCTCCTATTCCTAAACCTGTTCCCCTCCGCCAGCACTCTCAGCTGGATCAGTTGGTGGAGAGATTTGATCAGTGGGAGACAAGCTTTGAGGCCTACATTGTTGCACAGGAGCAGCAATATATTGTGGAGATCATCCGTATGCAACACTTGCATAACCAGAATATGGCCTAGTTTGGATCTCAATTTACCTCATTGACCAGTTACTTCCAGCAGCCACCACCACCTCCGTCTGATGATCAGGGTCCCTAGTTTTACAAGTTTTAGTTTCTGTTTTCTATAATTTATTTTTCGTATTTTTGTTTTAGTTTGTGTCTATTTCCTCCTCCTTTTTATGATGTCAAAAGGGGGAGTAGTCTGCTGTAACATGTATTTTGATTCTGGAATTTAGTAAACTTCTTTTTCATTACACCGCTTCCATTAAATTGTCGTAACTGCTTAAAATTTTCTTATTTTTCTATGACTGTCTTGCCTACTAACGTTTTAGGTCCACAAGATCAAACACAACTCAAAACCAGCTCAAGATTGGGTAGAATTAGTTTAAGTCAGTCTGTAATATTTTTTCTTTTTCTTGAGTCAATTATAAAAGTGGTTCCTGATGCTAAATAACCTTTCACACACACACTTGAGGTATTTTCTGTGTTTTCCTATTTTGAGTACATCGGCCTGGATGATGTTAATATCGACCACTACGATCTAACTAAAAATAAAAACCCTAATTAGGGTATCCTAGTTAAGCAGCCATCATTAAGCACGTCATCTTGGATGATCCTTGTATCGGCCAACATGATAGGCTCAAATCAGAAAGAATTAGCTGTCATGATCAATTTAGGTATTCTTTATTTCAGGACATTAGCTAGGACGATCTATACATCAGCTTGGACAATGCAGCACAATTCTGTGTAATTTAATCTGGTAATTATGAAAAGCAATAAAGGCTAATTGATACAATCACATTGTCAAGGCCAATCATAGGATTGGCGAGGATGATGTCCTAGACGATTGACATCGGCCAGACTCTACTCCGAGTGATGTTCAAGATGATTGTACTCGGATTTGGGTTTCTCTGATCATCCCAAATTGTACTAGCTAATTGAGCTTATTTTGTACTGATTGGCCAGGATGATATTCCTATCATCCTGGACGATAATGTAGGTTGTTGAAATTCTATTTGAGGATCCAAATTTTCTCATGCAAAGTGACCTTTAGCTACTATCTTGACCTGAGAGAGCCAAGAGGAGAGGGAGAGAGAGGGAGAAAGAGGGAGAGAATTATTAGGGGGAGTTTGAGAGAGGGATTCATAAAGGTTGCTCCAAGTAAGGTTCCAAGGCGTCTTCTCCAGTCTTCATCCTTCGTTATTGGGGGTTCAAGGGAGGTAAGCTTCAGCAATTGGTCGAGGTTCTCTTCCTACTTCAAGAGGAAGCAAAAAGAGTCGAGGTTCTCTCCTTGCTCCAGAAGGAAGAAAAAGGAGTTGGGTTCTCTTCCTACTTTAGGAGGAAGCAAAAGGAGTTAGGTTCTCTGCCTGCTTCAGGAGGAAGCAAAAGGAGTTGGGTTCTCTGCCTCGCCGGGGTTGGCGGAAAAGAGTTTTTGTGAGGGCTTCTCTGCCTTGATGTGGGAGAAAAGTAGAGTCACTTTTGTAGTGTAATACTCAGAGGGCTCCTCTACGGAGTGGACGTAGGTCGAGTTGACCGAACCACTATAAATCTGATGTGATTTTTCTTTGTTTTGATTTCTGCATTTATTTTTTTTGCACTTTCATTTCTATGTTGATTTTGGTTTATGATTGTGCTTTGATTATAAGAAGTTTTTAAAATACCAATTCACCCCCCTCTTGATTAGCCTTGGGCTAGTTCTTAAGGGCTTAACATCTCTAACGAACTTTAAGTTCAAGTCAAGGGTCCAGAGAACATCATCCTGGTATGAACTAGATAAATTATTTGGATGAACTATTTAATAGTGAGAAGTCAGAGAACATCAACTAGGGACGAATGGGACATTTCATCTGGACGATCAGAACTTAAAAAAAAAAATCTTCACTTTCTGTTCGTTCCATTACTCTCCGAGGGGTATAACTGACCTGATTGTCCTGTACGAACTTGGTTCTTCCCATACGATCAATATATAAAATTTTTATTTTTTTTAAAGACCTCCCCAGTGTGTGTGTGCTTAGTTACTCAGTTACAATCATACTCTCTCAGACTCAATAAAAATAAAAAATAGAGACTTCAATTTACAAAATATCTTATGCAGAAATATAATTTGAAGTCTTCATTAGTCTAGAGTACGATTGACCTGAAATGTTAATACACACAAGAGAAAAAATAATTCTTTCTAAAATATTAGGAGAAAATAATAATTAAAATAATAATATTTAGAATCATCAAAACTATACAAGTTACAATAATGTAAAACCTGCTAAAGCAAAGTAGCAACTCTCTTAACAATCTCCCCCTTTTTTATGATGGAAAAATAATTATTGTTTATATAATTTTCAAATTTTTAAGTATCTCCTAAACTCCCCTAAACTCCCCCTGAATTGATAAGCATGTGAGAATAAGGGGCATTTGAATATAACAAAAAACATTTGTGTTAAAAATTTTAACACACTATGCAACAAGAACAAATGAACAAACAAATGCAATGATAACACCAAACAACAAGAAAAAATGATTGAAAAGATAAAACAAACAAACAAACGAACAACAAATGCAACGTTACAAACAAAATTTACGAATAATATTTTCTCCTCCTTTTTTACAACAGTAAAAAGTGAAGAAGAACAAAAACAGAAATATAAGAAGTCATATGATAATCCTTTGATAATTGATCCTTAATAGAGATTGAGATATATCTGCAACGATAATTAAAGGTCTTTAGAGAAATAGAATGATTCATATGATTTAAGAAGAGATATAATATTGACAAGAAAAAAATATCAAAAACATGAATAAATTTAGACAATGAAAAAAACAAAATTATTGCAAAGTAGATGAATGTAAAATTTCTATATTTTAAATTTCAGTATGAAATAAAATTGTACAGAAGATCAATTTGAATTGAAAGATTGAGAAAAGAATTAACTATCACATGTGACGCTTTGCACATCTTTTTAATATTTGTGGCATATTTTTGTGCATCTTTTTACTTGTGGGCTTATTTTGTTCATCTTTTTCAAATTGCGAACCATTGCGCATTCTTTTGATTTTTGTACATTTGTACATTTTCAAGAGTAATCTTGATCTTTCCTAAATCAATAATCTAAAATCTCAAATTTCTCTAAGTACAACAAAATTTATATTGATAAGAAAAATATAAAAATAAGAAAACATCATAATTGCAATAATAATATAAAAATTATATTAGTCTAACAAGAGACATGAGATTGACATTCTTAACTAGATCAAGTTATAATCACAACTTAAAATATGAAAGATTAGATTTTGTAATGAATTTTATTTTGAGTTGCAATTCAAGATATAGCACTTGTGAGATCAAATATTTTGAGGAAGATCATACAGGCCAAAACACATTTCTGAAATGAATTTAAAGATTGTAAAATAAGATAGGATAACTTTTATTAATATCATTGATATAAAATGATACATTTGAGAAAAAATGATATCAATACAAACATAAAACCAACTAACACATAAATCATTAAAGCATAACTGACATGACATCACAACACATTTGAAAAACATAAAGAACTACAGGGAGCACTCTGAGGGACCCTGATCTAGAGGAGGTGGCTGGTTGTAGAAGTTAAAATAGCTACTAATCATAGTCATATTTGAGTTTATACCATCTATTTGCTCTCGCATCCAACTCATATCATGATGGTACTAAGCATCCTACATTTGTAGATGAGTTTCAATTTGATCAAAGTGTTGATCAAAATGAGTCTCAAGACGATCAAACCTGTGAACAAAATCTTGAACATTTGATTCACCAACAGGTGCAGGTGGAGGTGCTCCTATTTCCTCCTCTAAGTCACTAATAATATGTTGTTCACGTTGTTCATCTTTATTAAAGATTGCTCGAAAAGATCCATCATTGTACTAGAGAGGCTCCTCTAGATTTTGAACTCGATGGACTAGATCATACTTTTTCTCCAAAATATAGGTCACAAGATATCCTAAGGCTATATTTTTCTTTCTTTTATGGGTGACATGGCCAATCTCAAAAAGTCCATAAATATAGTCAATGATCAGTTGGGCTTCATCTATAGGTTTGTTAGTTATAATCAGATAGGTCACTGTAGAAAGAAGAGGTGTGTTATTGACTCGATCACCAGCTTTAGGAATAATGGACGTGCGAAGAACATGCTGGATGATACAGACATTGCGATTAAGAGTGGCTACCTTAGGCATATGACCTACTCCTCTACATCCTCTAATTACTTGATTTATTGTTGTCAGTCATAGTTAGTGGAGGAGGTCAAAGTGTGGGCTCTAATCCCTTGAGTTCTTAAGTTCAAAAAAATTCTCAAGTCTGCTTTAGTGATTTCTACTTTCTTTTTAAAAACATAAGACCTATTCACAGATTGGTCAGAGTTAAAGAACATATTTGCAAGAAAGTAGTGGAATGTCTCCTTATTGTAGAAATGGATAAGAGTGAGGATAAGACTGAATTGGGTGGAAGCAAAAAGGTGTATTACCTTGAAAGTGAGTTGCTCCTGGAGAAGGACTCTAGAGGGAGTGATTTTGGCATAAGCAAATCCAGGGAAGAATTCTTCATTTGCCTTGGACAGAAAGTTTTCACCAGTGTTATTGGGGTGTCCCTTAGAAAGTACCTTTTGCCTTTTGCTTGAACTAGCCATGGAGAAGATCTAGAGGAATAGAGGTTTGAAAGAGATTTTTTTTAAATGATGAAATTTGAGTTGAAAACCCTTCAATTTAAAGAAAAAATGAGAACTCATACAGACGAAAAGAATTTCGTCCGTATGATTTATGGTTCGTACGTACGAAAAATATTTCGTATGAACGAACGAGTGAGTCCAAAAATGAAACGACTTTTTATACTCACACAAGTTATGAGGCATCCTTTCTTACAGACTTTTGACTAAGACGATCGTACAGACGAACATGTGTTCGTCCGGGATGATCAGAAATTTAAGATCATTTTTATGACAGTTTGAAATGTCCACCATATTGAAATGCCTTGTGTTCGTATGTACGAACCAAAGGTTCGTACGTACGATCAGGAATAATTAATTTGATCTTATTTGTATAACTTCCTTCATGCGCACATACACTTGAATACACATCGTCTGGATGATCGTGATGATCGTATATACGAACAGTGATATGAAAACTTAAAAACTGTATGCAAACCATTTAAATCCGACAGTTTATACACTACACAATTCGTCCCATACAAAATGAATTTCGTACAGACGAATTTCAAACTTATAATTTTTTAAGCCAACACTCAAAATTATGAATCTAGATCTGAGAAAATACAAAAATAAAACACAGATGTTAGCAAAAATAAACACAAATAAAACAAAAGAAAAAAATACAGAAAAAGCACAAAATCAAAAGACTCACAACACACTAACAAAAACACACAATAATGTTACAGAATCACTTTAATTGAGCATTCAAATCAATTACACCAAGCCTTATTCTTAATGTACTGAAAGTATCAAAGGCAAGTGATTTTGTAAAAATATCTACAAGTTAATTTTCTATTGTAACTTGATTGAGTTCAATTTCTCCTTTGGATACATGATCCCTTATGAAATGATGCCTGATGTCTATATGTTTGATTCTTGAATGTTGAATAGGATTTTCTAAAATGCAAATAGCACTAGTGTTATCACAATAAATGTGAATAGTGCCTATAATTAATCATAATTCAATCAACTGTAATTTTAACCAAAGTACTTGTGTCATACAACTTCCTAACACAATGTATTAAGCTTCAGCAGTAGATAGGGCTACTGAATTTTGTTTTCTACTGGATCAAGAGACTAAAAAATTTCTAATAAATTGACATGTTTTAGAAGTGTTCTTTCTATCAACCCTACAACTTGCAAAATCAGAATCTGAATAACTAATTTTTTCAAATGAAGAGCTAAACTTAGGATACCAAATTCCTAAGTTCTGAGCTCCTAATAGATACCTTAAAATTCTTTTCACTGCTGTCAAATGTGATTCTTTTGGATCTGATTGAAATCTAGCACATAAATAAACACTAAATATAATATCAAGTCGGCTAGCTTTCAAGTAAAGCAAAGATCCAATTATCCCTCAAAATTTTTTTTTTATCAACAGATTTTCCCTTAGGGTCCTTATCCAACTAAACTGAGAAACTCATGGGTATATTAACAGGTTTAGCATTGTACATTTCATACTTTTTGAGGATGTCCTTAACATATTTTGACTAACTAAGAAATGTACCCTCCTCAATTTGTTTAATGATAAAACCTAAAAAGTAACTTAAATCTCTCATTAGACTCATCTCAAATTTACTACTCATTATTTTAAAAAAATCATCACAAAGATTTTTATTTGAAGATCCAAAGATGATGTCATCAACATAGATTTTTATAATGAGTATATTATTTATAATTTTCTTTAAAAAAGAATTGTGTCCACACTTCCTTTTTCAAAAGATCTTTCAAGTAGGAAAGTGTTCAACCTCTCATACAAAGCTTAAGTGCCTGTTTCAAACCAAAAAATACATTTTTTAGTTTGAAAAGATGATTTGGGTGTTTAGAATTTTTAAACCCTAGAGGTTGTTCTACAAAAATATCCTCTTAAATTACCCTATTTAAAAAAATATTTTTAACATCCATTTGATACAATTTAAATCCTTTAAAACAGGCAATGACTAACAAAATTCTAATTGTTTCAACTCTAGCTACAAGGGTAAATCTCCTCCAAATTAATCCCTTTAATTTGATTATACCCCTTAGCTACTAATTTGGCCTTATTTCTAAAGACAACTCCTGCGTCATTAATTTTATTCTTGAATACCCACTTATTTCCAACTACACTTTGATCCTTTGGCCTTGTAGTTAATTCCCAAATTTCATTTCTTACAATTTGATTTAATTCTTTTTATATAGCCAATATCCAGAATTCATCAGAAAGTGCTTGTTCAATATTTATGGGTTCTATCATTGAAATAAAGGTTGAATGATTGAATTCTTTGTTCAGTCCATGCCTAATCCTAACACCCTCACTAGATTCTCCTATAATTAATTCCTTTGGGTGGTTTTTAGAAATTTTTAAATCTCTAGGCAAAGGGTTTTCTGTCTCCAAATTTTCTTCCGAATTTATTTTATCAAATTTTTGGGAGTTTATTTCTATCTCATCCTCTTCAATAATTGGCTCTTCCAAACTTTTTGATTCATCAAATATAACAAGTGTGGTCTCCTCAATTATTAAAGCTCTTTTATTGAATACTCTATAAGATTTTTCAACACTTGAGTATCCTATAAAAATTTTTTCATCTGATTTTGGATCAAATTTTTTCAAGGCAGATTTTCTAATGTTATGAATGAACACCTTACATCCAAAGACATGCGAATGTGACAAATTAGGTGTTCCCCTTTCAGCAACTCATAGGGTGTTTTATTTAATTTTGATCTCACGTTCACCTTATTAAGAACATAACTTGCTATGCTAACCACCTCAGCTCAAAAATATTTATGAAGTGAATATTCTGGCAACATGGCTCTGGCGACTTCTATTAATGTTCTATTTTTTCTTTCGATTACCTCATTCTACTGAGAGGTTCTAGGTGCAGTAAAATTGTGATCAATTCCTTTCTCCTTATAAAAATTTTCAAAATTTTCATTCTCAAATTCTCCTCCATGATCACTTTGAATAGTCTTAATTTCACATCCTAGCTTCCTTTGAATCCAAGTCAAAAAGTTTCTAAATTTCTTAAATGATTCACTATTATAAAATAGAAATCTAACCCATGTGACTCTTGAGTAATCATCCACAATCACAAATCAGTATACCTTCCCTTCTAGGCTTACAGTTCTAACTAATTCAAAAAGTTCTATATATAAAATCTCCAATGGTTTACTAGTTCTAAGATCCTTATTGGATTGAAAGGACTTCACCTATTTTCCTTATTGACATGGATCACAAAGGTGGTCCTTAGTAAAATCTAGTTTTGGTATACCTCTCACTAAGTTCTTTTGGGTAATTCTCCTAAGGTTTTTCATGCTAGCATGACAAAGTCTCATATGCCAAAGCCATGATTCATCAGAAATAGTTTTTAAACAAAAAGTAGTTGGAGTTTTAATTCAATTCAAGTCTAGTATATACACACTGTTTACCCTTATACCATTCAGAACATCATTACCGTTCAGGCTTAATATGCAGCTTGTAGGAAAAAATTTTACATAATAACCTTTATCACATAGCTGACTAATACTTAGAAGATTATGCTTTAAGCCTTCTACCAATAAAACATTCTCAATAAAAATATTTTTAAGACTTCGAATCATACCTGACCCAACCAACTTCCTTGTGGTATTATCTCCAAGTGTACCCTTGCCTCCACTTCTGGCTTTCAGCGATATGAATTGTTCAGTATCTCCAGATATATGTTTTAAGCATCTATTGTTCAGGTACCATATGCTCTCACGAGTCATTGTGTGAGAGAGATCCTGCAAAAAATATCAAACTCATCAAGTAATTTTATGTGGTTGTTATCAATCAATGCATGATCTTTTTTAAGGATTTCATGTTCTTTTTAAAGATCTTGTAATTCTAAATTAAGACTAGCATGTAATTTCTTTAATTTTCTATATGCAATATGTATGCATTCAGAGACTTCTAAAAGTTCATTATAAGTCAAGTCATATATCTATTCTTGATCTGACTGATTAATATTATCGGCCATTAAGCACAGATTTGTGACTTCCTCCTTTTTAGTCTCCAACGAATCTAAAGCTGAGTCCGCCCAGAAAGCTCTTTTGAATTTCTTCTTTCCCTTCTTCAAAATTGGTTTCTCCTCTACCTTCTCCTTGCTGGGAGTGGTTTTGACTTTTGGGCAGTCAGATTTAATATGTCCAGGTTTCCTGCACTCATAGAGAATAACATCATTTGAAACCTTGATATTTCTATTAAATTTACCTCGATTCCTTTACTGGCATCTCTTTTGCTTCCTTTTCAAAAATCTTTTGAACTGTCTAGTCATCAGTGCCATGTCATCTTCATCCTTAGGTTGTGAAAGATCACTCTCTGACTCCTCCACTTTCAGTGTTATGTTCTTCTCCCTTCGTGATTCACCTGCATCAACCTTTCTTTGACTCACTCCTTACTTATAAGCAATAAGTGATCCAAGAAGATTATTAATAGAGTAAATATTTAAATCTTTAGACTCTGTAATCACTGTTATTTTAGCATCATAAGTAATAGGTAAACAACGAAGTATTTTATTAACCATTTCTACATTTATTAGTTCCCTACCTAATGCATGTAAAGATGTTACTATTTATGTGAATCTTTTGTATATATCAGAAATGGATTCATCAGGTTTCATGCAAAATAGTTCATAGTCATGCAATAAGATAAGTCTTGATTATTTAACTTCATTAGTCTCGTCAAAGTTATATAAAGTCTATCCCATATGTATTTTCCACTCTTACAAGTAGAAACCCACATGTAGTCTTTTGATTTAAGAGCACAAAAGAAATTATTCAAGTATTTGGCATTCAGTTGTGCTAAGTCATGTTCTTCTACTGTCTAGTCTGCAAAAGGTATTTCAACTCTAACTCCATCAACTAATCTAGTTGGTTTTGTATACCTTTCCTGAGCTAAGATACACATATGATAATCAAGTGACTGTAAAAATATAGATATGCATGTTTTCCAAAAATCAAAAGGAATATTATCGAACAATGGAGGTCTAGTTATAGAGTAACCATCAGGTGTGTTTCAGTTTCCAAATGTAGCCATGGTCGTTAATCAAAAATTAATCTAAACTTATGATTTTGAAACTAAGCTTTGATACCACTTGTTAAAACTTTGTTAAGTATGAATTAGGTTATTAGACCTAAGCTTATATACCAGTGGCTAACTAAGAGGGGGGTGAATTGATAATTTAAAAATTATGCCTCTTTTTGAACCGTAAAAAGTTTAGTGAATTTTTTATAAAAATAATTTTTCAACCACACTTTCAAATAGAAAAAGTAAAGTAAAAAGTAGAGGAAAATAAAAGACACAAGATTTTTAGTGGTTCGGCCAAACACGACCTACATCCACTCGCTGAAGTCTCCCACTTCAGGTATTGCACTATTACCACTTAGTGTCTCTCCTTTTGCTCCCACAGCAAGGCGGAGACTCATTTACAACAAAAAAACTCTCTTCCACCACTACCCTATGCGGTAGAGAACCGTCGTCCTTTTACACCCTCCACGTGTACGCAGAGTACCTTCCGCTGTTCATACTCTTCAAGTATAGGCAGAGAACCTTTCATCCTTTCACACTTCTCCAAGTATAGGTTGAGAATATTTCATCCTTTCACACTTCTCCAAGTATAGGCAGATTATCCTTCGCTATTCACACTCCTCGAGTATCGGTAGAGAACTGGATCACCTTGATAATATCTTCTTATGGGAAATCAAGAAGGACAAGAAAGAATAGTGAAGTAATCATAATTCAAAAATAAAGATCCTTACCTTTGAGTACCAGGTGAATCCTACACGGTCCAGTGGTAAGAAATCTGCTTCAAATACTCTCTCACACTCTCTCCTTCAATCCCTCTTCAATTTGCACGAAGACCAATGGACAAAAAGGCAAAGAAATAATTTTAAATGGACCTTTTATATGAAGGACACGAAAAACCATCAAAAAATTATTGAATTACAAATCTGTGCGTCTTTGATCGTTCCGTACGATCATGATTTCGTCCGTACGAAGAATGTAAAAACTGTTGCGTACGAACCCTATGTGTATTGGGATGAAATAACTTCGTACCCAATAATCATCCCGTATGAACTAAGTTTATTCGTTACGAATAATTTTATCAAGGGTTCATTGGACTAAACTGCAAGATGGTCCACATGTTTAAGAAACAGAGGACATCATCTTGAGACGAATGAATAAGTTCATCTGGATGAACCTAATAAGGCATGAGTCCAGAGAATATCATCCTGGGATGAACTAGGTAAATCATCTGGACGAATAGTTCAAGTCATGGGTCCAGAGAACATCATCTTGGGACGAGCTGGGTAAATCATCTAGACGAACCAAACGAGGCATGAGTATAGAGAACATCGTCCTGGGACGAACTAGATAAATCATCTGGATGAATAGTAGAGAGAAAATCCTAGAGAGAGCTCTTGAGAAGTTTGAGGGGTTGTGAGAGGAAAGAGAAGGTGAGCTTGGTGAGGGAGAAGAGGTGTGAGGGAGATCACACGATTGCTCCTATCTTGCTGCAACTTGCTCCTCTTGTAGTTTAAATTTTCTTGTTAAAAATTTGAAAACACCAATAATTAGAACTCCTGCTTAGGTTTTAATTAATGTAATAAAGTTTTCACAATTCACCCCCCTCTTGTCCATCTAATTATTTCAATTGGTATCAGAGCCTATTTTTAAAAATAGTATTTTAGACAACCTTGAAAAAATGATCATGTCACATTTTGGTAATCGTAACACCATGGAGGGTTATTCAATAACCCGTCCACCTCTCTTTGTTAACATTCCGTTTGATTTTTAGAAAATTAGAATGTCTACTTTTTTACAATCTATTGATTACCGCATGTGGATGTTAGT
Organism: Dendrobium nobile; assembly: GCA_022539455.1. Classification (NCBI taxonomy): domain Eukaryota; kingdom Viridiplantae; phylum Streptophyta; class Magnoliopsida; order Asparagales; family Orchidaceae; genus Dendrobium; species Dendrobium nobile. The sequence continues at coordinate 14,408,253 of CM039725.1, forward strand.
GAATGATGGATATGTTGCACCGTTTAAAACTGTTAATGGATTAAAAACTCTTGTACCTTTTAATGAATGGAGCAATGAGGATAGGGATTTAGCTCAACTGAATGCTAAATGTTTAAATTGCTTTTTCTATGCATTGAAGTCTGTGGATTATATGAGAGTGTCTACCTGTGTCACTGGTAAGGAGATTTGGGATAGACTGTGCATTACATATGAAGGAACAATTGAAGTAAAACAGTCTAGGCTTAATATTTTACTGCATGATTATGAACTCTTCCGCATGAAACCTAGCGAAATAATATCTAATATTTACACTAGGTTCACCCAAATCGTGACATCCTTGCATGCATTAGGTAGAGAGATTTCAAATTATAAGAAAGTTAATAAAATTCTTAGATGCTTACCTAGTTCCTATGATGCAAAGATAACTGTTATCTCTGAATCTAAAGACCTTAATGTTTATTCTATTGATAATTTCCTTGGGTCACTCATTGCATACAAGCAAGGAGTGAGTCAAAGGAAAAGTGATGCAGGTGAAAAGAAGGAGTGAACGGTGGCATTAAAAGCAAGCAACTCAGAAAGTGAAAGCTCTACAGGGGAGGAAGAGGATGAGATAACACTGATGACCCGACAGTTCAAGAACTTCCTGAAGTGAAAACAGAAGCGTTATCAGAACAACTGGAATAAAGGCAAGAGCTTGAGGTCCAATAAGGTTTCATCTGATATAATCTATTTTGAGTGCAGGAAGCCAGATCATCTTCGAGCTGATTGCCCCAATCTAAAGAGCCAACCAGCTAAGGAGAAAGTTGACGATAAATCAAAATACAAGAAAGGAAAGATGAAGACATAAAAAGCTTTTTGGGCCAACTCTGCCTCATAATCATCAGAAGAAGAAGCAGAGGAGGAGGTAACAAATCTCTGTCTTATGGCTAATGATAACCTTGATCAATTTGATCAAGATGAGGTATTTCAACTTTCATATGAAGAATTATTACTTATTTCTGAAATTATGCATGACTCATATAGGAAGTTGAAAAAGATGCATGTCTAGCTTAATATTGAATTTAGTTCTTTACAAACTGAGCATGCTAACTTGTTTAAAGAAAATTCTGATTTAGATATAGATCATATGCTACTTCTTGATAAGTATGATGCATTAAATAAGAAGCATATTGAACTAACTGAAATACATGAAACATTGAAAACCACTCATGTTGAACTAGAAGAGGCTTTTTATAGTTTAGAAAAACTTGCATTAGAAGTAGATCACAGTGAGCATTTGTTAAAAATAGAAGTTCATTGATTGACATATCAAAACAACACATTTCAAGAAAGAATCAAAGAATTAGAAAAAGAAATTACATCACTCACATCAGCCCAACCTAGTAAACTCCCAACATAACATGCATCACACAACTTTAGGAAGAGGCACCATCACCCACATAGGTTAGTAAATCCATTTCCTGGTGTTAGGTGTTTCTCTTGTGGCATGTTAGGTCACAAAGCCCGCACATGCATAATTTACCGTAAGACACACTTAGTATAGAGACCTAAACTTCATTCCATCACAGTATATCTTGTATACATCTCATTCATGCAAGCATAAGGTAGAACCAAACTCACTTGGGTTCCCAAATCTAATCTTTGAATGAAATTGTAGGGATGCTCTCACAAAAGACCTAGTGAGAGCATGTGGTACCTGAATAGTGGATGCTCACGACACATGACTGTAGATATGAAGAAGTTCATCCTACTAGAGACCAAAACTGGAGGCAAAGTAACTTTGGGAGACAACACTATCAAGAAAGTGATAGGCTCAGGTATTGTTGGTAATGCTAAAAACTTTTTGATTGACAATGTTTTATTAGTTAATGGTTTGAAGCATAACATAGTTAGCATTAGTCAATTGTGTGACAAAGCTTTTGATATTAAATTTCTGTCTGATAAATGCCTGATTAGTTTAAATCATAAACTAGTTTTAGAAGGAAAACGAATGAACAATGTTTACATATTAGACCTTGATTACATTGATAGTTCAAATTCATTGTGTTTGAAAACAATAGTTGATGACTCGTGACTATGGCATAGGAGACTATTCCATACTAGTATGAAAACTCTTAGAAACATCACTCAGAAAAACGTAATTAGAGGCTTACCTAAGTTAGATTTCACAAAGGATCATTTATGTGATGTTTGCCAACTAGAAAAACAAGTCAAATCATCTTTTCATTCAATTAGAGATGTGATCACCGCTAGGCCACTAGAAATCCTACACATGGACTTATTTGGACCCGTTAGTACAGCCAGCCTAGGTGGGAAAATTTATGAATTTGTGATTGTAGATGACTTCACTAGATTCACTTGGGTAAGATTCTTAGCACATAAAAATGATTATTTTGAAAAATTTAAGGTTTTCTCCACATGGATTCAACGGAAATAAGGTTGTGAAATCTCAACAATTCATAGCGATCATGGTGGAGAAATTTAAAATGATAGATTTGAATCATTCTGTCAAGAGCTAGGAATAGAACATAATTTCTCAACCCTTAGAACACCTTAGCAAAATGGTATAGCAGAAAGGAAGAATAGAACCTTGGTAGAAGCTGCTAGGGTAATGTTAGCATAGTACACCCTTCCTACATACTTTTGGGCAGAAGCAATCAACACAGCGTGCTATGTCTTAAAATAGGGTGAACATTAGATCTAAGCTTAACAAAATTCCTTATGAACTCCTTAAGGGTAGGACACCAAACCTTTCACACTTACATGTCTTTGGGTGCAAGTGCTTCATCTTGAATAATGGTAAACATCCCCTAGGAAAATTTGATCCCAAGTCTGATGAGGGAGTCTTCTTAGGTTATTCATCTGTAGGTAAGGCCTATAGAATCTTTAATAAGAGAATCCTTATAATATAAGAGTCCACCCATGTAGTATTTGATGAATCAGATAAGCCCTATGAATCTAAAATTGAAGATGATGAAATAGAGGCAATTCAAGGAGTAGAGACTATGACCTTAGGAGAAAGGGTAGAACCTCAAGAAGATTTACCTAGAGAATGGATATATTCTTCTAGTCATCCTAAAGATCTGATTTTAGGAGACCCTTCATAAGGTGTAAGAACTAGGCATGGACTTAGGATGGAGGTTAGCCATTCAACATTCATCTCTATGATAGAACCCAAAAGTATAGATCAAGCCTTAGGAGATGAATTTTGGATTCTAGCAATGCAAGAAGAGCTGAACTAATTCACCAGGAATGATGTTTTGGAGTTAGTCAGGACACCTAAAGAACAAAGTTTTGTTGGAACAAAATGGATCTTCAAGAATAAGGTGAATGATTCAGGAACAATAATAAGGAATACAGTCAGATTAGTAGCTAAGGGGTACAACCAAATTGAGGGAATAGACTTTGAAGAAACCTTTGCTTCTATTGCTAGACTAGAAGACATAAGAGTGCTCTTAGCTTTTGCTTACTTCAAGAACTTTAAATTATATCAAATGGATATGAAGAGTGCATTTCTGAACGGGGTAATTAAGGAAGATGTCTATGTTGAGCAACCCCCAGGATTTGAAAGTTCACAATTTCCAAATCACTTATTCAAATTAAAAAAAGCACTTTATGGATTAAAGCAAGCACCTAGAGGCTGGTATGAAAGACTTAGCTTATTTTTACTAGATAGAGGATTTGTAAAAGGTAGTGTAGACACTACTCTCTTTCTATAAAAAATTAAAGAAGAAATTCTCATTATTCAAATTTACGTTGATGATATCTTGTTTGGATCTTCGGATAAAAACTTGTGTGATGAATTTACAAAAATAATGAGTAATGAGTTTGAAATGAGCATGATGGGAGAGCTAAACAACTTTCTTGGCTTTAGTGTAAAACAAATGGATAACAAAACTTTTCTTAGCCAAACAAAGTATATTAAGGATATTTTGAAAAAATACGAAATAGATAGTGCTAAACCCATGAACACTCCTATGAGCTCAACAATTTAATTAGATAAAGATCATGGTGGAAAATCAGTAGATCAAAAAAAATATAGAGGAATGATTGGGTCCCTTCTTTACCTGACTGCCAATAGACCGGACATAATGTTTAGTGTGTGCCTCTGTACCCGTTTTCAAGCTGATCCTAAAGAGTCTCACTTAACTGCTGTCATGAGAATTCTTAGATATTTACTAGGCACCCCAAACTTAAGAATTTGGTATCCTAGGCACAACACTTCCTTTGAAATCTTAGGGTACTCAGATTCTGATTTTGCAGGATGTAGGATAGATAGAAAAAGCACCTCTAGTACCTGCCAATTCATCGAACAATCATTAGTTTCTTGGTCCAGTAGGAAGCAAAACTCAGTAGCACTTTCCACAGCCGAGGTAGAATATATTGTAGTAGAAAGTTGTGTTGCACAAGTACTATGGTTAAAATAACAAATTCTTGATCTTGGCCTACCAGTAGGAACCATTTCAATTATGTGTGATAACACAAGCATAATTTGTATCTCTAAGAACCCAATTCAGCACTCTCGAACAAAACACATAGATATTAGACATCATTTCATTAAAGATCATGTTGCTAAGGGGGATATAGAATTGGATCACATCGCTACAGGAGATCAATTGACTAACATATTCACAAAATCTCTAGCATTCGACACCTTTATCACCTTGACGACTATATTAGGTGTCATAGACATAACTGCATAAAAAAAAAAATAAAAAAAAAATAAAAAAATCTTATAAGGCTGCTCCTGATCATCACACACTCACTACACAAAAACCACTAAACTTGACTTTTGTAATGTCGTATTGTACGATACTCAGATTGTATTGTACGATGTGCTTAATTTGCACAGAATAAACCAATAGCTAAATTTCGTCTCTGTTGATCGTATTGTATGACCTACATTGTACGGTACGATACATTATTGCTCATCGTACGGTACGATACCTCCTATTCGTACTGTACGATTTACGACATCAATGGATTGGGACGAATTTATGCTTGCTAGTATGTTATTATTAGTGTTCGTACTATATGACAGATCTATTTCGTACTGTACGATCCACCTCAGCAAATGAATAAGAACGATATAAAGGAGTTTGGTACGATATTAATATTATTCATACTGTACGATACACCTGTTTATACAGTACGATACTTTTGGTCAAAATTCATACTAACGCCCTCGGGATGATCGATATTCTTCTGATCGTACGGTACGATACCCATCGTACTGTATGCTTTGACCACCTTTTCCCCTATACGATTCGTCAAAACACTTAATGCCATATCGTACTGTACGATATCCTATCTTACTGTACGATATCCTATCGTACTGTACTGGCAAGGCAGAACTCACTTCACTCACCTCCACTTATTCCTTCTCACCTTTCACTCAGTCTCAACACGATGTCTAGTTCAAGCAAGAGAGGTCGTATGGTAGTGGGAAGCTCGTCTTCCTCTCGCTGCCACAGCGCTCGGTTCTTGAATGCTGACAATGAGGATGCATACCATAAGTTCAAAGCATGCAAAATTACGCCATCCAGACTGCTCAATCAGGAGGCTCTGAATTTCGAGGTACTGAACCTCTTTGCTTCCACGACCCTCCAATTTCTTCTCAACCTGGCCTTCCCATACAACTCTGAACTCCTTTTAGAATTCCTTGCAAACCTAACCTATACCATCAACAACCTCACTTTTCACTCCTTTGTTTGTCGTCAAAATGTCAAAATTACAAAAGCCGACATCGCCCAATACATTGGGCTATCTACTGAAGGGCCTATGGTTTGTTCATTTCTTACGAATGACTTTGACTGGAGTGAGGTTAATCAAGTCCTTAGGAATGCCACATTTTATCAACATCAACATCTCGTACAATCACTAACTCGAAACTCCAGAATCATTCAACACGTCCTTAGAACCTCCATTATACCCAAAGCTAGCGACCGTGTTAACATGACCCCGACTCTATCGATCGCTACATATCTTATTATGACCAATACCAAATTCAATGAGGACGATTTAATTATTGAATACATTCACCATATGACCTTCGTTCGTCTCCCTACTATTTGCCGAAAACAAAATATAGCTCTTGGTCACCTTATAGGATATATCCTTCAAAATAAATATCAACTGACCTATCCTAGTGAACCCGATAATCTTCCAATCTATTATATGGATGCCTCTTTCCATATTCTTTTCCATCGGGGACATGAGCCTGAAGAACACGTCTTTGATGAAGAAGAAGGAAAAGATGCCCTGCAGCAGCTCCAGCTCGACCACGACGACATGCAGCACCTCAAGCTCCTGCACCAGCTTACCCTCACGACAATTTGGTCGAATGCTTTGACCAACTTCGCACCCGTCTTGTTCCACACATTCAAGAGCAACATCAGTAACACGAGGATGACATGCACTGGTTTGGGGAACGGTTCAATGTGATTGATCAACATTTTGACACGATCCTTCACTACTTTCAGCCACACCCACCTCCACCACCGAGTGATCAAGATCCTTCCCTTTGAAGTGTTTGTGTTGTACTTTTCTTTCTTAAGTGTTTGCTCCTCTTTTTGGTGCTGTCAAAAGGGGGAGAAGTTTGTTGTAGTTTTCTTTATGTTGTAGTTTGTTTGTGTTAAATCTAAAATATAATGCATTTCCTTTCATATTGCATTTTCTCTTTAGTGTTTTTTCTTGTTCTTATGTCAAAAAAAAATAAATAAATAAAATGCCCTTCGAACTTGCTAACAACAAAATTATTTGACATCATCAAAAAGGGGGAGATTGTTACGACCCATGACCCCGAGGTTGAGATTTTGATGATGTCAAATAATGTTGCCTAAACTACTTTTTATTAAATATCATTTAATGTTTGCTATTATATGTGAGTACTAACATTTCAGGAAGATCACAAGCCACTCAGGACAACGGGAAGACTTAAGGCTAGTTGGATTAGGAGTATGAGTTGGACAATGTATTTTGTTATTTATTTAATTCTTTATTCTCTTGAGTCTGGCCACAAACTGCAGGTAAGACTGAGCAATTATGCACACACACAGGGGGAGAGGATTTTTAAAAATAAGAAATATAGTTTTTCATTTTCTGGTAATCGTACTGTACGAATTAATTTTGTACTGTACGATCTACTATTATAACATGTGTTTTGTGAACACCTCGTACTGTACGAATTCTATCGTATGTAATGATCTATTTCAAATCCAAAACCCTAGCCGTCATGATAAGTCAAGTATGATATTTTGCGTCGTTCGTATTATACGACTATGTTCGTATGGTATGATCTATTTTACGTACATACTTAATTTAACCCATGATTAGTGCAAGAAATCAAGGCTTAATTACAAATTAAAAATCATACTGTACAAACCCCTTCGTACAATACGATGAATTGAGATGAATTCTGATCGTCCCAGAGATCGTCCTGGACGATCCTGTGTTTTTTGTCTCATCGTACGGTATGATTACTATCGTACCAAACGATGAACAGAGACGATATTTGATCGTCCCGAAATTCATCCTAGACGATGCCTTGATTTTCACTATTCGTATGATACGATGTAGAACGTACCATATGATGAATAGAGATGACACTTGATCGCCCCGGCTATCGTCCAATATGAGTAAGAAGAAGGTGAGCTTAGTGAGCTAGAAGAGGTGTGAGGGAGATCACATGATTGCTTTGATCTTGCTGCAACTTGCTCCTCCTGTGACCCGGGAAGAACTTATGGGAGGCTTTCTAAGGGGGAGACTCGTCTATGTCTGTTGACCTCGAAGGTACTCTGCCTTCTCTAGGAGGAAGAAAAATGAGAAGGTTCTCTGCCCTCACTAGGAGGGTGAAAACAGCGTTTGGCACTCCGCCACACCGGATTGGTGAAAGGGAGTATTGTAAGGGCTTCTTCGCCTTGCCGAGGGGGGCAAAAGGAGAGCTATTTGTTTGTAGTGAAATTCCCAGAGCAGAGGACTCCGGGAAGTGGACGTAGTTCATGGTTTATCCAAACCATTATAAAAATCTCGGTGTGCTTTTTCCTTATTGTTTTTATTTTTGCGTGCATTTTTATTTCATAATATTTTCTTGGAAAAATTGTGAAAGAGAAAGATTTTATTGTTGCCCATTGCCTTAGAAGTTGTTTTAATTTTTCATGTTAAAATTTTAAAAACACCAATAATTAGAACTTCTGCTTAGATTTTAATTATTGCAATAAAGTTTTCACAATTCACCCCCCTCACTTATCTATCTAGTAATTTCATCTCTCACTCTCTCTCTCTCCTTTAGGTTTTCTCAGGTCAAGACAGCAACCAAGGATGTTAAAAAAATATTGAACAATAGCTCTTAAATAGAAGAGCTTCAAAGGAGCTCAATAAATACAAGTTGCCAACATTATCGTCCAGGACGATAATAATATCGTCCTATACGATCAGTTCAAATCACAGATGATCGGCCAGAACATCGTCCTGAAAAATGATCTGGACGATTGAAAATTGGCTTGATCATCCCGGACGATCAGTTTAAATCAGAGGAAAATTTTCCAGATCATCGCCCTGAATTCGAGCTGTCCGATCCTAATCGGCCAAAACATCGCCCTGAATTTGTGCTGGCCGATATTTATCATGTAGGAGCAACTAAGGGTTTTTGAATAGATTGTCCAGGCTGATTAAGAGATCATCAAGGACGATGAAATTGTATCAATCATCCTTAATTATTTCCTTAATTCCTGGATCATTTTAGGCATAATTTGTATAATATCGTCTAGGCTGATCTCACAATCATCCGGGCTGATTTCTAAAAATACAGAATACCTAAATTGAACATGGCAGCTATTTCTTCTATTTTGAGCATATCGTCCTGTCCGATAAATGTATCATCTAGGAAGATCAGTTAATTATGGCTACCTTAACTAAGAAATCCTGATTAGAACTTCTATTTCGAACTCGATTTTCCAGACCGATATAAATATCGTCCGAGATGATGTGAGCAAAATAGGAATTCTAAATCTCTCAAGTATGGGTGTAGGATTACTTAACATTAGTCACTTCAAACATTTGCAATTGACTCAAGAAAGGGAAAAAAGAAAATTACAGACTAACTCAACCCTAAGCTACCCAGTCTTGAGCTGATTCCGATTTCCGTCCGATCTTTGAATCCTGAAAATGTTAGTAAAAGGCAGTCTAAAAGAAGCAAGAGTGTTTGCTAATCATCAAAACATAATCCACGAAACCAAATTTGTAACATGGTCGTCTAGCTTGACTCCTCTGGATGATCGTTTATGTCTAATCGTCCTGAACGATATCTGATCATCCAGGACGATCAGACCGCCTTTTTAACCATTTAGACTGTGCATAATAATTACACTTGTTCGTCCTTGATGATCCAGTGATTTTTTTAAATTGATCCCCTTCTAGCCATTTATTTTCACATCAAATTCCTTCTTTGGCTTTCTACTTCCTGTTCCTTACTTTTTCTTGATAATGGCTGACAGAAAGCGATCACGACACATGTCTGGAAGCTCCTTGAGGGGCATGCTGGACCCTCATTTTTGGGGAGCAGACGATCAGGTGGCCTACCACCGCTACAAAGAATGTAGCATTTCTCTCTCCCGAACAATCAATTCAGTCTACCTCTCCTATCTGGTACTCGACCTTTTCACTCACTATGCTTTATTCTCACCCATGCAGTCCCCTTTAATTCTGAACTTATTTTTGAGTTTTACGCCAAGCTTCACTTTAATTCTTCCTACACTGTTCTCACCTCATATGTGATTCGACGCCTAGTCGAGATCACATACCAGGATTGTGCCGAATTTTTGCAGTTGTCCACCACTGGGGATAAGCTGCATACCCTTATTTCTGATCCTGATTTTAACTGGGCAATGGCCAATCACTTTCTTCGTCACACTAATGCCCCCTTTCATATTGGAGAGACTAGCTCTTTAGTTAAAGAAGCTAAGACGATCCAGCATGTCCTTCGTACCTCTATGATTCCCAAAGCCGACGACCGTGTCCATATCACTCCCCTTCTTTTACTCACCACTTTTTACATAATGGCCAATTGTGAATTCAATGCAACTGACCTGATCTTTTGCTACATCGAACATTTGACTATAATTCGAGATCCAGGTTATAGAAGGAAGCCCAATCTTGCTATAGGATACATCATTGCATATGTTTTAGAAACCAAATATAACCTTCAATATCTTATACCTCCCGACCTTCAACCACCCTTTTACTCAAATAATTCCTTCAACATCCTTCACAGTACTCGAGTCCACCCCGAGGATGAGGAAGCTCAGGGGGCCGATGAGGAGGAGGCTCCCGCTCCTATTCCTAAACCTGTTCCCCTCTGCCAGCACTCTCAGCTGGATCAGTTGGTGGAGAGATTTGATCAGTGGGAGACATGCTTTGAGGCCTACATTGTTGCACAAGAGCAGCAATATATTGTGGAGATCGTCCGTATGCAACACTTGCATGACCAGGATATGGCCTAGTTTGGATCTCAATTTACCTCATTGACCAGTTACTTCCAGCAGCCACCACCACCTCCGTTTGATGATCAGGGTCCCTAGTTTTACTAGTTTTAGTTTCTGTTTTCTATAATTTATTTTTCGTATTTTTGTTTTAGTTTGTGTCTGTTTCCTCCTCCTTTTTATGATGTCAAAAGGGGGAGTAGTCTGCTGTATCATGTATTTTGATTCTGGAATTTAGTAAACTTCTTTTTCATTACACCGCTTCCATTAAATTGTCGTAACTGCTTAAACTTTTCTGATTGTGTTTTCCATCATCAAAAAAGGAGAGATTGTTGTGAATCTTAGATCATGGATTAAACTTTTGATGAAAGCAAACATTCTTATTTTTCTACGACTGTCTTGCCTACTAACTTTTTAGGTCCACAAGATCAAACACAACTCAAAACCAGCTCTAGATTGGGTAGAATTAGTTTAAGTCAGTCTGTAATATTTTTCTTTTTCTTGAGTCAATTATAAAAGTGGTTCCTGATGCTAAATAACCTTTCACACACACACTTGAGGTATTTTCTATGTTTTTCTATTTTGAGTACATCGACATGGATGATGTTAATATCGGCCACTACGATCTAACTAAAAATAAAAACCCTAATTAGGGTATCCTAGTTAAGCATCCATCATTAAGCACATCATCTTGGATGATCCTTGTATCGGCCAACATGATAGGCTCAAATCAGAAAGAATTAGCTGTCATGATCAATTTAGGTATTCTTTATTTCAGGACATTAGCTAAGACGATCTATACATCAGCTTGGACAATGCAGCAAAATTCTGCCAAATTTAATCTGGTAATTGTAAAAAGCAATAAAGGCTAATTGATACAATCACATTGGCAAGGCCAATCACAAGATTGGCGAGGATGATGTCCTAGACGATTGACATCGGCCAGACTCTATTCCGAGCGATGTTTGGATGATTGTACTCAGATTTGAACTGATCAACTAGGATGATATTGTATCGGTCTAGACAATGCAACCAATTTTCCTCAAATCATCCCAAATTGTACCAGCTAATTGAGCTTATTTTGTACTGATCAGCCAGGATGATATTCCTAACATCCTGGACGATAATGTAGGTTGTTGAAATTCTATTTGAGGATCCAAATTTTCTCGTGCAAAGTGACCTTTAGCTGCTATCTTGACCTGAGAGAGCCAAGAGGAGAGGGAGAGAGAGGGAGAAAGAGGGAGAAAATATGAGGGGGAGTTTGAGAGAGGGATTCATAAAGGTTGCTCCAAGTAAGGTTCCAAGGCATCTTCTCCAGTCTTCATCCTTCGTTATTGGGGGTTCAAGGGAGGTAAGCTTCAGCAATTGGTCGAGGTTCTCTTCTTACTTTAAGAGGAAGCAAAAAGAGTCGAGGTTCTCTCCTTGCTGTAGAAGGAAGAAAAAGGAGTTGGGTTCTCTGCCTACTTTAGGAGAAAGCAAAAGGAGTTAGGTTCTCTGCCTGCTTCAGGAGGAAGCAAAAGGAGTTGGGTTCTTTGCCTCGCCGGGGTTGGCGGAAAAGAGTTTTTGTGAGGGCTTCTCCGCCTTGCTGTGGGAGAAAAGGAGAGTCACTTTTATAGTGTAATACTCAGAGGGCTCCTCCACGGAGTGGACGTAGGTCGAGTTGACCGAACCACTATAAATCTGATGTGATTTTTCTTTGTTTTGATTTCTGCATTTATTTTTTTGCACTTTCATTTCTATGTTGATTTTGGTTTATGATTGTGTTTTGATTATAAGAAGTTTTTAAAATACCAATTCACCCCCCTCTTGATTAGCCTTGGGCTTGTTCTTAAGGGCTTAACATCTCTAACGAACTTTAAGTTCAAGTCAAGGGTCCAGAGAACATCATCCTGGAATGAACTAGGTAAATTGTCTGGATGAACTGTTTAATAGTGAGAAGTCAGAGAACATCATCTAGGGACGAATGGGACATTTCATTCAGACGATCAGGACTTAAAAAATGTTTTCTTCACTTTCTGTTCGTTCCATTACTCTCCGAGGGGTATAACTGACCTGATTGTCTCGTACGAACTTGGTTCTTCCCGTATGATCAGTATATAAAAATTTTGTTTTTTTAAAGACCTCCCCAGTGTATGTGTGCTTAGTTACTCAGTTACAATCACACTCTCTCAGACTCAATAAAAATAAAAAATACAGACTTCAATTTACAAAATATCTTATGCAGAAATATAATTTGAAGTCTTCATTAGTCTAGAGTACGATTGACCTGAAATGTTAATACACACAAGAGAAAAAATAATTCTTTCTAAAATATTAGGAGAAAATAATAATTAAAATAATAATATTTAGAATCATCAAAACTATACAAGTTACAATAATGTAAAACCTGCTAAAGCAAAGTAGCAACTCTCTTAACAATCTCCCTCTTTTTTATGATGGCAAAATAATTATTGTTTATATAATTTTCAAATTTTTAAGTATCTCCTAAACTACCCTAAACTCCCCCTGAATTGATAAGCATGTGAGAATAAGGGGCATTTGAATATAACAAAAAACATTTGTGTTAAAAATTTTAACACACTATGCAACAAGAACAAATGAACAAACAAATGCAATGATAACACCAAACAACAAGAAAAAACGATTGAAAAGATAAAACAAAGAAACAAACGAACAACAAATGCAATGTTACAAACAAAATTTACGAATAATATTTTCTCCTCCTTTTTGACAATAGCAAAAAGTGAAGAAGAACAAAAACAAAAATATAAGAAGTCATATGATAATCCTTTGATAATTGATCCTTGATAGAGATTGAGATATATTTGCAAAGACAATTAAAGATCTTTAGAGAAATAGAATGATTCATATGATTTAAGAAGAGATATAATATTGATAAGAAAAAAATATCAAAAACGTGAATAAATTTAGACAATGAAAAAAACAAATTATTGCAAAGTAGATGAATGTAAAATTTCTATATTTTAAATTTCAGTATGAAATAAAATTGTACAGAAGATCAATTTAAATTGAAAGATTGAAAGATTGAGAAAAGAATTAACTATCACATGTGACGCTTTGCACATCTTTTTAATATTTGTGGCATATTTTTGTGCATCTTTTTACTTGTGGGCTTATTTTGTTCATCTTTTTCAAATTGCGAACCATTGCGCATTCTTTTGATTTTTGTACATTTGTACATTTTCAAGAGTAATCTTGATCTTTCCTAAATCAATAATCTAAAATCTCAAATTTCTCTAAGTACAACAAAATTTATATTGATAAGAAAAATATAAAAATAAGAAAACATCATAATTGCAATAATAATATAAAAATTATATTAGTCTAACAAGAGACATGAGATTGACATTCTTAACTAGATCAAGTTATAATCACAACTTAAAATATGAAAGATTAGATTTTGTAATGAATTTTATTTTGAGTTGCAATTCAAGATATAGCACTTGTGAGATCAAATATTTTGAGGAAGATCATACAGGCCAAAACACATTTCTGAAATGAATTTAAAGATTGTAAAATAAGATAGGATAACTTTTATTAATATCATTGATATAAAATGATACATTTGAGAAAAAATGATATCAATACAAACATAAAACCAACTAACACATAAATCATTAAAGCATAACTGACATGACATCACAACACATTTGAAAAACATAAAGAACTACAGGGAGCACTCTGAGGGACCCTGATCTAGAGGAGGTGGCTGGTTGTAGAAGTTAAAATAGCTACTAATCATAGTCATATTTGAGTTTATACCATCTATTTGCTCTCGCATCCAACTCATATCATGATGGTACTAAGCATCCTACATTTGTAGATGAGTTTCAATTTGATCAAAGTGTTGATCAAAATGAGTCTCAAGACGATCAAACCTGTGAACAAAATCTTGAACATTTGATTCACCAACAGGTGCAGGTGGAGGTGCTCCTATTTCCTCCTCTAAGTCACTAATAATATGTTGTTCATGTTGTTCATCTTTATTAAAGATTGCTCGAAAAGATCCATCATTATACTAGAGAGGCTCCTCTAGATTTTGAACTCGATGGACTAGATCATACTTTTTCTCCAAAATATAGGTCACAAGATATCCTAAGGCTATATTTTTCTTTCTTTTATGGGTGACATGGCCAATCTCGAAAAGTCCATAAATATAGTCAATGATTAGTTGGGCTTCATCTATAGGTTGGTTAGTCAAAATCAGATAGGTCACTGTAGAAAGAAGAGGTGTGATATTTACTCGATCACCAGCTTTAGGAATAATGGACGTGCGAAGAACATGCTGGATGATACAGACATTGCGATTGAGAGTGGCTACCTTAGGCATATGACCTACTCCTCTACATCCTCTAATTACTTGATTTATTGTTGTTAGTCATAGTTAGTGGAGGAGGTCAAAGTGTGGGCTCTAATCCCTTGAGTTCTTAAGTTCAAAAAAATTCTCAAGTCTACTTTAGTGATTTCTACTTTCTTTTTAAAAACATAATACCTATTCACAGATTGGTCAGAGTTAAAGAACATATTGGCAAGAAAGTAGTGGAATGTCTCCTTATTGTAGAAGTGGATAAGAGTGAGGATAAGACTGAATTGGGTGGAAGCAAAAAGGTGTATTACCTTGAAAGTGAGTTGCTCCTGGAGAAGGACTCTAGAGGGAGTGATTTTGGCATAAGCAAATCCAGGGAAGAATTCTTCATTTGCCTTGGACAGAAAGTTTTCACCAGTGTTATTTGGGAGTCCCTTAGAAAGTACCTTTTGCCTTTTGCTTGAACTAGCCATGGAGAAGATCTAGAGGAATAGAGGTTTGAAAGAGATTTTTTTTAAATGATGAAATTTGAGTTGAAAACCCTTCAATTTAAAGAAAAAATGAGAACTCATATAGACGAAAAGAATTTCATCCCGTATGATTTATGGTTCGTACGTATGAAAAATATTTCGTATGAACGAACGAGTGAGTCCAAAAATGAAATGACTTTTTATACTCACACAAGTTATGAGGCATCCTTTCTTACAGGCTTTTGACTAAGACGATCGTACAGACGAACATGTGTTCGTCCGGGATGATCAGAAATTTAAGACCATTTTTATGACAGTTTGAAATGTCCACCATATTGAAATGCCATGTGTTCGTATGTACGAACCAAAGGTTCGTACGTACGATCAGGAATAATTAATTTGATCTTATTCGTATAACTTCCTTCATGCGTACATACACTTGAATACACATCATCTGGATGATCGTGATGATCGTACAGACGAACAGTGATATGAAAACTTAAAAACTGTATGCAAACCGTTTAAATCCGACAGTTTATACACTACACAATTCGTCCCATACAAAATGAATTTCGTACAGACGAATTTCAAACTTATAAATTTTTAAGCCAACACTCAAAATTATGAATCTAGATCTGAGAAAATACAAAAATAAAACACAGATGTTAGCAAAAATAAACACAAATAAAACAAAAGAAAAAAATACAGTAAAAGCACAAAATCAAAAGACTCACAACACACTAACAAAAACACACATTAATGTTACAGAATCACTTTAATTGAGCATTCAAATCAATTACACCAATCCTTATTCTTAATGTACTGAAAGTATCAAAGGCAAGTGATTTTGTAAAAATATCTACAAGTTAATTTTCTATTGTAACTTGATTGAGTTTAATTTCTCCTTTGGATACATGATCCCTTATGAAATGATGCCTGATGTCTATATGTTTTATTCTTGAATGTTGAATAGAATTTTCTAAAATGCAAATAGCACTAGTGTTATCACAATAAATGGGAATAGTGCCTATAGTTAATCATAAATCAATCAACTGTAATTTTAACCAAAGTACTTGTGTCATACAACTTCCTAATGCAATGTATTTAGCTTCAGCAGTAGATAGGGCTACTGAATTTTATTTTCTACTAGACCAAGAGACTAAAAAATTTCTAATAAACTGACATGTTTTAGAAGCGTTCTTTCTATCAACCCTACAACTTGCAAAATCAGAATCTGAATAACTAATTTTTTCAAATGAAGAGATAAACTTAGGATACCAAATTCCTAAGTTCTGAGCTCCTAATAGATACCTTAAAATTATTTTCACTGCTGTCAAATGTGATTCTTTTGGATCTGATTGAAATCTAGCACATAAATAAACACTAAATATAATATCAAGTCGGCTAGCTTTCAAGTAAAGCAAAGATCCAATTATCCCTCAAAAATTTTTTTTTATCAACAGATTTTCCCTTAGGGTCCTTATCCAACTAAACTGAGAAACTCATGGGTATATTAACAGGTTTAGCATTGTCCATTTCATACTTTTTGAGGATGTTCTTAACATATTTTGACTAACTACGAAATGTACCCTCCTAAATTTGTTTAATGATAAAACCTAAAAAGTAACTTAAATCTCTCATTAGACTCGTCTCAAATTTACTACTCATTATTTTAAAAAATCATCACAAAGATTTTTATTTGAAGATCCAAAGATGATGTCATCAACATAGATTTTTATAATGAGTATATTATTTACAATTTTCTTCAAAAAAGAGTTGTGTCCACACTTCCTTTTTCAAAATATCTTTCAAGTAGGAAGGTGTTCAACCTCTCATACAAAGCCTTAAGTGCCTGTTTCAAACCAAAAAATACATTTTTTAGTTTGAAAAGATGATTTGGGTGTTTAGAATTTTTAAACCCTAGAGGTTGTTCTACAAAAATATCTTCTTAAATTACCCAATTTAAAAAAATATTTTTAACATCCATTTGATACAATTTAAATCCTTTAAAACATGCAAAGGCTAACAAAATTCTAATTGTTTCAACTCTAGCTACAAGGGTAAATCTCCTCCAAATTAATCCCTTTAATTTGATTATACCCCTTAGCTACTAACTTAGACTTATTTCTAAAGACAACTCCTACGTCATTAATTTTGTTCTTGAATACCCACTTATTTCCAACTACACTTTGATCCTTTGGCCTTGTAGTTAATTCCCAAATTTCATTACTTACAATTTGATTTAATTCTTTTTATATAGCCAATATCCAGAATTCATTAGAAAGTGCTTGTTCAATATTTATGGGTTCTATCATTGAAATAAAGGTTGAATGATTGAATTCTTTGTTCAGTCCATGCCTAATCCTAACACCCTCACTAGATTCTCCTATAATTAATTCCTTTGGGTGGTTTTTAGAAATTTTTAAATCTCTAGGCAAAGGGTTTTCTGTCTCCAAATTTTCTTCCAAATTTATTTTATCAAATTTTTGAGAGTTTATTTCTATCTCATCCTCTTCAATAATTGGCTCTTCCAAACTTTTTGATTCATCAAATATAACAAGTGTGGTCTCCTCAATTATTAAAGCTCTTTTATTGAATACTCTATAAGATTTTTCAACACTTGAGTATCCTATAAAAATTTCTTCATCTGATTTTGGATAAAATTTTTTCAAGGCAGATTTTCTAATGTTATGAATGAACACCTTACATCCAAAGACATGCGAATGTGACAAATTAGGTGTTCCCCTTTCAGCAACTCATAGGGTGTTTTATTTAATTTTGATCTCACGTTCACCTTATTAAGAACATAACTTGCTATGCTAACCACCTCAGCTCAAAAATATTTATGAAGTGAATATTCTGGCAACATGGCTCGGGCGACTTCTATTAATGTTCTATTTTTTGTTTCGACTACCTCATTCTACTGAGAGGTTCTAGGTGCAGTAAAATTGTGATCAATTCCTTTCTCCTTATAAAAATTTTCAAATTTTTCATTCTCAAATTCTCCTCCATGATCACTTTGAATAGTCATAATTTCACATCCTAGCTTCCTTTGAATCCAAGTCAAAAAGTTTCTAAATTTCTTAAATGATTCACTATTATAAAATAGAAATCTAACCCATGTGACTCTTGAGTAATCATCCACAATCACAAATCAGTATACCTTCCCTTCTAGGCTTACAGTTCTAACTGGTTCAAAAAGATCTATATATAAAATCTCTAATGGTTTACTAGTTCTAAGATCCTTATTGGATTGAAAGAAGGACTTCACCTATTTTCCTAATTGACATGCATCACAAAGGTGGTCCTTAATAAAATCTAGTTTTGGTATACCTCACACTAAGTTCTTTTGGGTAATTCTCCTAAGGTTTTTCATGCTAGCATGACAAAGTCTCATATGTCAAAGCCATGATTCATCAGAAATAGTTTTTAAACAAAAAGTAGATGGAGTTTTAATTCAATTCAAGTCTAGTGTATACACGTTGTGTACCCTTATACCATTCAGAACATCATTACCGTTCAGGCTTAATATGCAGCTTGTAGGAAAAAATTTTACATAATAACCTTTATCACATAGCTGACTAATACTTAGAAGATTATGCTTTAAGCCTTATACCAATAAAACATTCTCAATAAAAATATTTTTAAGACTTCCAATCATACCTGACCCAACCAACTTCCTTGTGGTATTATCTCCAAGTGTACCCTTGCCTCCACTTCTGGCTTTCAGCGATATGAATTGTTCAGTATCTCCAGATATATGTTTTAAGCATCCATTGTCCAGGTACCATATGCTCTCACGAGTCATTATGTGAGCGAGATCCTACAAAAATATCAAACTCATCAAGTAATTTTATGTGGTTGTTATTAATCAATGCATGATCTTTTTTAAGGATTTCATGTTCTTTTTAAAGATCTTGTAATTCTAAATTCAGACTAGCATGTAATTTCTTTAATTTTCTATATGCAATATGTATGCATTCAGAGACTTCTAAAAGTTTATTATAAGTCAAGTCATATATCTTTTCTTGATCTGACTGATTAAGATTATCGTCCATTAAGCACAGATTTGTGACTTCCTCCTTTTTAGTCTCCAATGAATCTAAAGCTGAGTCCGCCCAGAAAGCTCTTTTGAATTTCTTCTTTCCCTTCTTCAAAATTGGTTTCTCCTCTACCTTCTCCTTGCTCGGAGTGGTTTTGACTTTTGGGCAGTCAAATTTAATATGTCCAGGTTTCCTGCACTCATAGCGAATAACATCATTTGAAACCTTGATATTTCTATTAAATTTACCTTGATTCCTTTGCTGGCATCTCTTTTGCTTCCATTTCAAAAATCTTTTGAACTGTCTAGTCATCAGTGCCATGTCATCTTCATCCTTAGGTTGTGAAAGATCACTCTCTGACTCCTCCACTTTCAGTGTTATGTTCTTCTCCCTTCGTGATTCACCTGCATCAACCTTTCTTTGACTCACTCCTTACTTATAAGCAATAAGTGATCCAAGAAGATTATCAATAGAGTAAATATTTAAATCTTTAGACTCTGTAATCACTGTTATTTTAGCATCATAAGTAATAGATAAACAACTAAGTATTTTATTAACCATTTCTACATTTATTAGTTCCCTACCTAATGCATGTAAAGATGTTACTATTTATGTGAATCTTTTGTATATATCAGAAATGGATTCATCGGGTTTCATGCAAAACAGTTCATAGTCATGCAATAAGATATTAAATCTTGATTATTTAACTTCATTAGTCTCGTCAAAGTTATATAAAGTCTATCCCATATGTATTTTCCACTCTTACGAGTAGAAACCCACATGTAGTCTTTTGATTTAAGAGCACAAAAGAAATTCTTCAAGCATTTGGCATTCAGTTGTGCTAAGTCATGTTCTTCTACTGTCCAGTCTGCAAAAGGTGTTGTTACAGATCTATGGCTTATGATTTTGATGATAGAAAACATTCTTTGTTCTCTACAACTGCCTTATGTACTTACATTTCAGGTTCACACGATCGGACTGCAATTTAGAACCAGCTCAAGATTGGGTAGACTAGGTCTATGTCAGTTTGTAATCTTTTTTCCTTTCTTGAGTCTATTGTATTTGGTGTGGCTATAACTTGGTAGAAATTCTCTTGCTCCCTATAGGATTTCTATTTTTGGTAACATCGTCCGGGACGATATTAATATCGGCCTGGACGATCTGTCCCAAATCAAAAATCCTAATTTGGGCATCCTCATTAAGGCAGCCGTCAACTGATCAGCCCAGACGATACTTGTATCGGACAGGACGATATGTTCAATTAAGAAAGAATCAGCCGCCATGATCAGATTAGGCATTAAATCTTTTAGGAAATCGGCCAGAACGATATAACCATCGTACAGGACGATCTAACTCAATTATGCCTAAAATGATCTGGTATCTTTGGAAAGAATTAATGGCTGATTGATACGATCAGATCGGCCGGGCCGATAGCCTGGACGATTTACATCGGCCAGACTCTATTTAGGGCGATGATCAGGACGATTGAACTAGTTTTAAATTAATCGTCCAGGACGATCGTGAGATCGGCTAGGACGATATAACCAAGTTTTTTCTGATTGTCCCATATCGTCCCGGGCTAATGAGCTTAATTTGTACTGATCGTCCAGGATGATATACCTATCGTCCTGGACTATAATGTCAGCAACTTGCATTAATGAGCTTATTTTGAGAGCTTCTATTTAAGCTTTGGCATGGCACTTTGTAAGTGTCTTTGGCAGCCATTGGAGCATCATTCTTGTGGGGGAGACTTGAAGAGAGAGCTTGAAAGGGAGAGAGGAAAGGGTGGAGTTTTAGAGGGAGAAGATCCTGTGAGGGGGAGGAACTCAAGGGAGTGTGGTGGGGGATCCATACGGTTGCTCCGGCGAACTCGCACCTTAGTACCATTGGATTCAAGGCTTGTCTCGAGGTAAGTTCACCAAAGAAGAAGATCTCTTTGGTGTCAAAGGACCCGGCGACTCCATCGCACCGGGGAAGGTGGAAGTGATTTTGTAAGGGCTTCTCCGCCTAGCCGTGGGGGCTAAAGGAGAGACACTAAATTAGTGCAATACTTGGGGGGTGCCTCCAAGGAGTGGATGTAGGTCAAGGTTTGACCGAACCACTATAAATCCGGTGTGTTCTTTTCTTATTATTCATTTCCATACTTATTTTTTTCGCACTTTGTTTGTGGTGATTTTGGTTGGAGTTTTATCTTTGGTTTTAAGGTTTTCCAATTCACCTCTCTCTTAATTAGCTTGGGACTAAGTTCAAGAGGGCCTAACATCCCTAACAAACTTTCAAGTGGTATCAGAGCGTTTTTCATAAAATAAGTTTTTAAAAGCTTTTGAATTTTTGATCCATGGCTAATTTTGCTAATCGTAATTTTGCGGAAGGATATTCTATCACCAAACCTCCTTTATTTGAAAATATGTCATTTGATTTTTGGAAAACTCTCATGTCTATTTTCTTGCAATCGATAGATTTTGTATGTGGCATATGATTTTAAATAGTTATTCTTCACGGTCACAAGTTTTAGATGGAATTAAAATCGATATTCCTTTTAATCAATGGAGTAAGGAAGAACAAGTAAATGCTCAATTGAATGTAAAATATTTAAATTACTTTTTTTGTGCTTTAAATTCTGAAGATTTTATGTTAGTATCCACGTGCACTACTGGTAAGGAAGTTTGGGATAAATTGCACACCATATACGAAGGCACTAGTGAAATCAAGCAATCCAAGTTAAATATTTTAATGCATGATTTTGAAATATTTTCTATGAAACCTTTTGAAATGATTTTAGACATGTATACAATGTTTATTCAAATTACTACATCATTGCATGCCTTAGGAAATTTTTTTTCAAATTTTGAAAAAGTTAACAAAATTCTTCGTTGTTTACTTGAAAAATTCAATGCTAAAGTAGTTGCTATTTGTGAATCAAAAGATTTGAATGATTATTCTATTGATAATTTGATTGGCTCACTCATTGCCTACTAGCAAGGTTTGGGTCAAAGACTTTTGGATGCAGGTGAAACGATCGTTCTAAAAGCTGAAGATACGGAAAGAGGAAGCTTAGTTAGTGACGATAGCAATGAATTGTCAAGCAAATCACAAAGCTCACCAAAGCATAAGCAAAAGTGGAAGAAAGGTAAAAGTGGTATGGATGTCCATATTTCCTCTGACATTGTTTGCTTTCGATGTAGGAAACCTGGACATATGAAGAATACGTGCCCTAATGTAAGAATTCTTCCTACAAAAGAAAAGGGCAAGGCAAAGCTAAAGTTTAATCGGAAAAATAATGAAAAACACAAAATCTCATAGGCAGACATGGTTTCTGAAGAATAGGACCAAAAAAGAGATAATGGTTAAAAAGGGCTATTTGTGTTTTTTTTTTCTTTTCTTTTTGTTGGAATTTGTTTTTTTTTTTGTTTTCATTTCTCTTTTATTTTTCTTTATTTTTTGTATTTTTTTCTTTGATCCAACACACACACTCACTTTTCTAAAAATGAAAAATCTACTTCATGGTTTTTTCTTGAAATCTTTGGTTAGTTGCGATTGACTTCTCTAAAAATAGTTAAAGGAAGGAAACTCTTGATTTTTTTTTCTTTCAATCTCTATTTCCTAAAAGAGGTTATTCTACTTTTGATTTAAAATCTTTTTCATCTTTTAAATTAGTTTTTGAAACTAAATTTTTATCTCCCTACACTTTATTTATCGCATAGAAATCTTTTGCAAAGTGTTGAATCTACATCATAATTTTCTTAATCAAGAATTTCATTTTTGTCAATAGTATGGGTTTACTTTTTGTCTTTAAGAATTCAGAAAGGTAGCATATTCAAAAAATTGGCCAATGATGCCAAAAATAAAAGATGCGCAAAGCGCCAAATTGAAAAATATAGAATACACAAAGTGTATCAAAAGATGCGCAGTGCGCCAACCAACTGTCAAGAGGCATAAAATGAGCCCATAAAAGTTAATGCTTACCATTCTTGGACTTCTTAAAACATAAGAAAACCCTTGATTTTTTCGATACTTGAGTTTGAAAATCTTGATTCTTGATTCAACAATTCGTGCAATGATCTTCTATTACATATATTATATGGAAGGAGTTTTTTGAAAAATGATCGTTTCTTTCTCTAATTTATTTTATGATTTAGATATTAAATTAAAACGTCTTTTAGCCTTTTTAAAAGAACGAGTTTGGATTATCAAATTATGAATTTCTAACCTTTTCTGGGCTACGCGTTGTCAAGAAAATTCTACTAAGTTTTTGATTAAAACCAAGAGGTAACTTTCTCATTTTAATAATATTTATTTTTTCACTAGATGAGGAAACATTTTTTTATCTTTTGTTTTATTTTTTTTGTGCCTCCTCTCTTTTTGATAATGTCAAAGGGGGAGAAGGTATTGTTGAATTTTTGTATTGTTATCGTGTTTGTATCTTTGTTTCAAAAAATTAAAAATAACAAAAATATTTTTATCTCCCCTATTTTTTTAAAAGGATTTATTCTAGTGAGGGAGAGATTAGGAGAATTTACTTTTATGAAAATTCAAATTGAATTGTTTGTCATCATCAAAAAGGGGGAGAATGTTATGGATCTATGGCTTATGATTTTGATGATAGCAAATATTCTTTGTTCTCTACAACTGCCTTATGTATTGACATTTCAGGTTCACACGATCGGACTGCAATTTAGAACCAGCTCAAGATTGGGTAGACTAGGTCTATGTCAGTTTATAATATTTTTCCTTTCTTGAGTCTGTTGTATTTGGTGTGGCTATAACTTGGTAGAAATTCTCTTGCTCCCTATATGATTTTTATTTTTGGTAACATCGTTCGGGACGATATTAATATCGGCCTGGACGATCTGTCCAAAATCAGAAACCCTAAATTGGGCATCCTCATTAAGGCAGTCGTCAACTGATCGGCCTGGACGATACTTGTATTGGCCAGGACGATATGTTCAATTAAGAAAGAATCAGCCACCATGATCAGATTAGGCATTAAATCTTTTAGGAAATCAGCTAGGACGATATAACCATCGTCCAGGAAGATCTAACTCAATTATGCCTAAAATGATGTGGTATCTTTGGAAAGAATTAATGGCTGATTGATACGATTAGATCGGCCAGGACGATCGTGAGATCAGCCGGGCCGATAGCCTTGATGATTTACATCGGCCAGACACTGTTTAGGGAGATAATCAGGACGATTGAACTAGTTTT
Organism: Dendrobium nobile; assembly: GCA_022539455.1. Lineage (NCBI taxonomy): Eukaryota > Viridiplantae > Streptophyta > Magnoliopsida > Asparagales > Orchidaceae > Dendrobium > Dendrobium nobile. The sequence continues at coordinate 14,432,779 of CM039725.1, forward strand.
AAACTAATCATCCAGGACGATCGTGAGATCGACCAGGACGATATAACCAAGTTTCTTCTGTCGTCCCATATCGTCCCGGGCTAATGAGCTTAATTTATACTGATCGGCCAGGACGATATACCTATCATCCTGGACGATAATGTTGGCAACTTGCATTAATGAGCTTGTTTTGAGAGCTTCTATTTAAGCTTTGGCATGGCACTTTGTAAGTGTCTTTGGCAGCCATTGGAGCTTCGTTCTTGTGGGGGAGACTTGAAGAGAGAGCTTGAAAGGGAGAGAGGAAAGGGTGGAGTTTCAGAGGGAGAAGATCCTGTGAGGGGGAGGAACTCAAGGGATTGTGGTGGGGGATCCACACGGTTGCTCCGGCGAACTCGCACCTTAGTACCATCAGATTCAAGGCTTGTCTCGAGGTAAGTTCACCAAAGAAGAAGATCTCTTTGGTGTCAAAGGACCCGGCGACTCCGCCGCACCGGGGAAGGTGGAAGTGATTTTGTAAGGGCTTCTCCATCTAACCGTGGGGGCTAAAGGAGAGACACTAGTTTAGTGCAATACTTGGGGGGTGCCTCCAAGGAGTGGACGTAAGTCAAGGTTTGACCGAACCACTATAAATCCGATGTGTTCTTTTCTTATTATTCGCTTCCGCATTTATTTTTTCCGCACTTTGTTTGTGGTGATTTTGGTTGGAGTTTTATCTTTGGTTTTAAGGTTTTCCAATTCACCTCTCTCTTGATTAGCTTGGGACTAAGTTCAAGAGGGCCTAACATCCCTAATCGCTTCCACATTTATTTTTTCCGCACTTTGTTTGTGGTGATTTTGGTTGGAGTTTTATCTTTGGTTTTAAGGTTTTCCAATTCACCTCACTCTTGATTAGCTTGGGACTAAGTTCAAGAGGGCCTAACATCCCTAACGAACTTTCAGGTGTTTCAACTCTAACTCCATCAACAAATCTAGTTCGTTTTGTATACCCTTCTTGAGCTAGGATACACTTATGATAATCAAGTGACTGTAAAAATATAGACATACATGTTTTCCAAAAATCAAAAGGAATATTATCGAACAATGGAGGTCTAGTTATAGAGTAACCATCAGGTGTGTTTCAGTTTCCAAATGTAGCCATGGTCGTTAATCAAAAATTAATCTAAACTTATGATTTTGAAACTAAGCTTTGATTCCACTTGTTAAAACTTTGTTAAGTATGAATTAGGTTATTAGACCTAAGCTTATATACTAGTGGCTAACCAAGAGGGGGGTGAATTGATAATTTAAAAATTATGCCTCTTTTTGAACTGTAAAAAGTTTAGAGAATTTTTTATAAAAATAATTTTTCAACCACACTTTCAAATAGAAAAAGTAAAGTAAAAAAGTAGAGGAAAATAAAAGACACAAGATTTGTAGTGGTTCGGTCAAACACGACATACATCCACTCCCTGAAGTCTCCCACTTCAGGTATTGCACTATTACCACTTAATGTCTCTCCTTTTGCTCCCACAGCAAGGCGGAGACTCCTTTACAACAAAAAAACTCTCTTCCACCACTACCCTATGCGGCAGAGAACCATCGTCCTTTTACACCCTCCACGTGTACGTAGAGTACCTCTCGCTGTTCACACTCTTCAAGTATAGGCAGAGAACCTTTCATCCTTTCACACTTCTCCAAGTATAGGTTGAGAATATTTCATCCTTTCACACTTCTCCAAGTATAGGAAGAGTATCCTTCGCTATTCACACTCCTCGAGTATCGGTAGAGAACTGGATCTCCTTGATAATATCTTCTTATGAGAAATCTAGAAGGACAAGAGAGAATAGTGAAGTAATCAAAATTCAAAAATAAAGATCCTTACCTTTAAGTACCAGGTGAATCCTTCACGCTCCAGTGGTAAGAAATTTGCTTCAAATACTCTCTCACACTCTCTCCTTCAATCCCTCTTCAATTTGCACAAAGGCCAATGGAAAAAAAGGCAAAGAAATAATTTTAAATGGACCTTTTATATGAAGGACACAAAAAACCATCCAAAAATTACGGAATTACAAATCTGTGCGTCTTTGATCGTTCCGTACGATCATGATTTCGTCCGTACGAAGAATGTAAAAACTGTTGCGTACGAACCCTATGTGTATTGGGATGAAATAACTTCGTACCCAATAATCATCTGTATGAACTAAGTTTGTCCATTACGAACAATTATATCAAGGGTTCATTGGACTAAACTGCAAGATGGTCCATATGTTTAAGAAATAAAGGACATCATCCTTGGACGAATGTACAAGTTCGTCTGGATGAACCTAATAAGGCATGAGTCCAGAGAATATCATCCTGGGATGAACTAGGTAAATCATCTGGATGAATAGTTCAAGTCATGGGTCCAGAGAACATCATCTTGGGACGAGCTGGGTAAATCCTCTGGACGAACCGAACAAGGCATGAGTATAGAGAACTTCGTCCTGGGATGAACTAGGTAAATCATCTGGATGAATAGTAGAGAGAAAATCCTAGGGAGAGCTCTTGAGAAGTTTGAGGGGTTGTGAGAGGAAAGAGAAGGTGAGCTTGGTGAGGGAGAAGAGGTGTGAGGGAGATCACACGATTGCTCCTATCTTGCTGCAACTTGCTCCTCTTGTAGTTTAAATTTTTTTGTTAAAAATATGAAAACATCAATAATTAGAACTCCTGCTTAGGTTTTAATTATTGTAATAAAGTTTTCACAATTCACCCCCCCCCCCCCCTCTTGTCCATCTTGTAATTTCAATTGGTATCAGAGCCTATTTTCAAAAATAGTATTTTAGAAAACCTTGAACAAATGATCATGTCACATTTTGGTAATCGTAACACCGCGGAGGGTTATTCAATAACCCGTCCACCTCTTTTTGATAACATTCTGTTTGATTTTTGGAAAATTAGAATGTCTACGTTTTTACAATCTATTGATTACCGCATGTGGATGTTAGTGAATGATGGATATGTTGCACCATTTAAAACTGTTAATGGATAAAAAACTCCTGTACCTTTTAATGAATGGAGTAATGAGGATAGGGATTTAGCCCAACTGAATGCTAAATGTTTAAATTGCTTTTTCTATGCATTGAAGTCTGAGGATTATATGAGAGTGTCTACCTGTGCCACTGGTAAGGAGATTTGGGATAGACTATGCATTACAAATGAAGGAACAATTGAAGTAAAACAGTCTAGGCTTAATATTTTACTACATGATTATGAACTCTTCCGCATGAAACCTAGCGAAATAATATCTAATATTTACACTAGGTTCACCAAAATCGTGACATCCTTGCATGCATTAGGTAGAGAGATTTCAAATTCTTAGAAAGTTAATAAAATTCTTAGATGCTTACCTAGTTCCTATGATGCAAAGATAACTGTTATCTCTGAATCTAAAGACCTTAATGTTTATTCTATTGATAATCTCCTTGGATCACTCATTACATACAAGCAAGAAGTGAGTCAAAGGCAAAGTGATGCAGGTGAAAAGAAGAAGGAGCGAACGGTGGCATTAAAAGCAAGCAACTCAGAAAATGAAAGCTCTACAGGGGAGGAAGAGGATGAGATAACACTGATGACCCGACAGTTCAAGAACTTCCTGAAGTGAAAACAGAAGCGTCATCAGAACAGCTGGAATAAAGGTAAGAGCTCGAGGTCCAATAAGGTTTCATCTGATATAATCTATTTTGAGTGTAGGAAGCCAAGTCATCTTCGAGCTGATTGCCCCAATCTAAAGAGCCAACCAGCTAAGGAGAAAGGTGACGACAAATCAAAATACAAGAAAGGAAAGATGAAGACATAAAAAGCTTTTTGGGCCGACTCTGCCTCATAATCATCAGAAGAAGAAGCAGAGGAGGAGGTAACAAATCTTTGTCTTATGGCTAACCATAACCTTGATCAATTGGATCAAGATGAGGTATGTCAACTTTAATATGAAGAATTGTTACTTATTTCTGAAATTATCGATGACTCGTATAGGAAGTTGAAAAAGATTCATGTCAAGCTTAATATTGAATTTAGTTCTTTACAAACTGAGCATGCTAACTTGTTTAAAGAAAATTCTGATTTAGATAAAGATCATATGCTACTTCTTGATAAGTATGATGCATTAAATAAGAAGCATATTGAACTAGCTGAAATATCTGAAACATTGAAAACCACTCATGTTGAACTAGAAGAGGCTTTTTATAGTTTAGAAAAACTTGCATTAGAAGGAGATCACAATGAGCATTTGTTAAAAATAGAAGTTCATTGATTGACATATCAAAATAACACTTTTCAAGAAAGAATCAAAGAATTAGAAAAAGAAATTGCATCACTCACATCAGCCCAACCTAGTAAACTCCCAACATAACATGCATCACACAACTTTAGGAAGAGGCACCATCACCCACATAGGTTAGTAAATCCATTTCCTGGTGTTAGGTGTTTCTCTTGTGGCATGTTAGGTCACATAGCTCGCACATGCATAATTCACCGTAAGACAAACTTAGTATGGAGACCTAAACCGTATTCCATCACAGCATATCTTGCATACATCTCATTCATGCAAGCATAAGGAGGAACCCAAACTCACTTGGGTTCCCAAATCTAATATTTGAATGAAATTGTAGGGATGCTCTCACAAAAGACCTTGTGAGAGCATGTGGTACCTGAATAGTGGATGCTCGCGACACAGACTGTAGATATGAAGAAGTTCATCCTACTAGAGACCAAAACTGGAGGCAAAGTAACATTGGGAGACAACACTATCAGGAAAGTGATAGGCTCAGGTATTGTTGGTAATGCTAAAAACTTTTTGATTGAAAATGTTTTATTAGTTGATGGTTTGAAGCATAAATTAGTTAGCATTAGTCAATTGTGTGACAAAGCTTTTGACATTAAATTTCTATCTGATAAATGCCTGATTAGTTTAAATCATAAACTAGTTTTAGAAGGAAAACGAATGAACAATGTTTACATGTTAGACCTTGATTGCATTGATAGTTCAAATTCATTATGTTTGAAAATAATAGTTGATGACTCGTGACTATGGCATAGGAGACTATGCCATACTAGTATGAAAACTCTTAGAAACATCACTCAGAAAAACATAATTAGAGGCTTACCTAAGTTAGATTTCACAAAGGATCATTTATGTGATGTTTGCCAACTAGAAAAACAAGTCAAATCATCTTTTCATTCAATTAGAGATGTGATCACCGCTAGGCCACTAGAAATCCTACACATGGACTTATTTGGACCCGTTAGTACAGCCAGCCTAGGTGGGAAAATTTAAGAATTTGTGATTGTAGATGACTTCACTAGATTCACTTGGGTAAGACTCTTAGCACATAAAAATGAGTCTTTTGAAAAATTTATGGTTTTCTCCAAATGGATTAAACGGAAATAAGGTTGTGAAATATAAAATTAAAGATGATGAAATAGAGACAATTCAAGGAGTAGAGACTATGACCTTAGGAGAAAGGTTAGAACCTCAAGAAGATTTGCCTAGAGAATGGATATATTCTTCTAGTCATCATAAAGATCTGATTTTAGGAGACCCTTCACAAGGTGTAAGAACTAGGCATGGACTTAGGATGAAGGTTAGCCATTTAGCATTCATCTCTATGATAGAACTCAAAAGTATAGATCAAGCCTTAGGAGATGAATTTTGGAGTCTAGCAATGCAAGAAGAGCTGAACTATTTCACCAGGAATGATGTTTGGGAGTTAGTCAGGACACCTAAAGAATAAAGTGTTGTTGGAACAAAATGGATCTTCAAGAATAAGGAGAATGATTCAGGAACAATAATAAGGAATAAAGCCAGATTAGTAGCTAAGGGGTACATCCAAATTGAGGAAATAGACTTTGAAGAAACCTTTGCTTCTGTTGCTAGACTAGAAGCCATAAGAGTGCTCTTAGCTTTTGCTTGCTTCAAGAACTTTAAATTATATCAAATGGATGTGAAGAGTGCATTTCTGAACGGGGTAATTCAGGAAGATGTCCATGTTAAGCAACCCCCAGGATTTGAAAGTTCACAATTTCCAAATCACTTATTCAAAATAAAAAAGGCACTTTATGGATTAAAGCAAGCACCTAGAGGCTGGTATGAAAGACTTATCTCATTTTTACTAGATAGAGGATTTGTAAAAGGTAGTGTAGACACTACACTTTTTTATAAAAAATTAAAGAAAAAATTCTCATTGTTCAAATTTACGTGGATGATATCTTGTTTGGATCTTCGGATAAAAACTTGTGTGATGAATTTTCAAAAATAATGAGTAATGAGTTTGAAATGAGCATGATGGGAGAACTAAACTACTTTCTTGGCTTTAGTGTAAAACAAATGGATAACAAAACTTTTCTTAGCCAAACAAAGTATATTAAGGATATTTTGAAAAAATACGAAATGGATAGTGCTAAACCCATGAACACTCCTATAAGCTCAACAATTTAATTAGACAAAGATCCTGGTGGAAAATCAGTAGATCAAAAAAAATACTATGGTTAAAACAACAAATTCTTGATCTTGGCCTACCAGTAGGAACCATTTCAATTATGTGTGATAACACAAGCGTAATTTGCATCTCTAAGAACCCAATTCAGTACTCTCGAACAAAACACATAGGTATTAGACATCATTTCATTAAAGATCACGTTGCTAAGGGAGATATAGAATTGGATCACATCGCTACAGGAGATCAATTGACTAACATATTCACAAAATCTCTAGCATTCGACACCTTTAGCACCTTGAGGACTAGATTAGGTGTCATAGACATAACTGCAGAAAACAAAAAAAAATAAAAAAAAATAAATAAATCTTATAAGGCTGTTCCTGATCATCACACACTCACTACACAAAAACCACTAAACTTCACTTTTGTAATGTCGTACTGTACGATACTCAGATCGTATTGTACGATGTGCTTAATCTGCACAGAATAAACCAATAGCTAAATTTCGTCTCTGTTGATCGTATTGTATGACCTACATTGTACGGTACGATACATTATTGCTCATCGTACTGTATGATACCTCCTATTCGTACTGTACGATCTACGACATCAATGGATTGGGATAAATTAATGCTTGCTGGTACGTTATTATTAGTGTTCGTACTATATGACAGATCTACTTCGTACTGTACGATCCACCTCAGCAAACAGATAAGAACGATATAAAGGAGTTTGGTATGATATTAATATTATTCATACTATACGATACACCTGTTCGTACAATACGATACTTTTGGTCAAAATTCATACTGACGCCCTCGGGACGATCGATATTCTTTTGATCGTACGGTACGATACCCATCGTACTGTACGCTTTGACCACCTTTTCCCGATACGATTCGTCAAAACACTTAATGCCATATCATACTGTACGATATCCTATCGTACTGTACGATTTTAGAAAAACTCTATAAATTGGCTGGCAAGGCAGAACTCACTTCACTCACCTCCACTTATTCCTTCTCACCTTTCACTCAGCCTCAACATGATGTCTAGTTCAAGCAAGAGAGGTCGTATGGTAGTGGGAAACTCATCTTCCTCTCACTGCCACATCGCTGGGTTCTTGAATGCTGACAATGAGGATGCATACCATAAGTTCAAAGCATGCAAAATTACGCCATCCAGACTGCTCAATCAGGAGGCTTTAAATTTCGAGGTACTGAACCTCTTTGCTTCCACGACCCTCCAATTTCTTCTCAACCTGGCCTTCCCATACAACTCTGAACTACTTTTAGAATTCCTTGCAAACCTAACCTATACCGTCGACAACCTCACTTTTCACTCCTTTGTTTGTCGTCAAAATGTCAAAATTACAAAAGCCGACATCGCCCAATAAATTGGGCTATCTACTGAAGGGCCTATGGTTCGTTCATTTCTTACGAATGACTTTGACTGGAGTGAGGTTAATCAATTCCTTAGGAATGCCACATTTTATCAACATCAACATCTCGTACAATCACTAACTCGAAACTCCAGAATCATTCAACACGTCCTTAGAACCTCCATTATACCCAAAGCTGGCGACCGTGTTAACATGACCCTGACTCTATCTATCACTACATATCTTATTATGACCAATACCAAATTCAACGAGGATGATTTAATTATTGACTACCTTCACCATATGACCTTCGTTCGTCTCCCTACTACTCGCCGAAAACAAAATATAGCTCTTTGTCATCTTATAGGATACATCCTTCAAAATAAATATCAACTGACCTATCCTAGTGAACCCGATAATCTTCCAATCTATTTTATGGATGCCTCTTTCCATATTCTTTTCCATCGGGGACATGAGCCTGAAGAACCCGTCTTTGATGAAGAAGAATGAGAAGATGCCCCGCAGCAGCTCCAGCTCGACCACGACGACATGCAGCACCTCGAGCTCTTGCACTAGCTTACCCTCACGATGATTTGGTCGAATGCTTCGACCAACTTCACACCCGTCTCGTTCCGCACATTCAAGAGCAACATCAGTAACACGAGGCCGACATGCACTGGTTTGGGGAACGGTTCAATGCTATTGATCAACGTTTTGACACGATCCTTCACTACTTTTAGCCACACCATCCTCCACCATCGAGTGATCAGGATCCTTCCCTTTGAAGTGTTTGTGTTGTACTTTTCTTTCTTAAGTGTTTGCTCCTCTTTTTGGTGCTGTCAAAAGAGGGAGATGTTTGTTGTAGTTTTGTTTATGTTGTAGTTTGTTTGTGTTAAATACAAAATATAATGCATTTCCTTACATATTGCATTTTCTCTTTAGTGTTTTTTCTTGTTCTTATGTCAAAAAAAAAAGCCCTTCGAACTTGCTAACAACAAAAATTATTTGACATCATCAAAAAGGGGGAGATTGTTGCGGCCCATGACCCCGAGGTTGAGATTTTGATGATGCCAAATAATGTTGCCTAAACTACTTTTTATAGAATATCATTTAATGTTTGCTATTGTCTGTGAGTACTGACATTTCATGAAGATCACAAGACATTCAGGACAACGGGAAGACTCAAGACTAGTTGGATTAGGAGTATGAGTCGGATAATATATTTTGTTATTTATTTTATTTTTTATTCTCTTGAGTCTGGCCACAAACTGCAGGTAAGACTGAGCAATCATGCACACACACAGGGGGAGAGGATTTTTAAAAGTAAGAAATATAGTTTTTCATTTTCTGGTAATCGTATTGTACGAATTAATTTCGTACTGTACGATCTACTATTATAACACGTGTTCTATGAACACATCGTACTGTACGAATTCTATCATATGGAACGATCTATTTCAAATCCAAAACCCTAGCCGTCATGATAAGTCAAGTATGATATTTTGCGCCGTTCGTACTGTACGACTATGTTCGTACGGTACGATCTATTTTACGTACATACTTAATTTAACCCATAGATAGTGTAAGTAATCAAGGCTTAATTACAAATTAAAAATCGTACTGTACGAACCCCTTCGTATAATACGATGAACAGACATGAATTCTGATCGTCCCGGAGATCGTGTGTTTTTTGTCTCATCGTACGGTATGATTACTATCGTACCATACGATGAACAGAGATGATATTTGATCATCCTGGAATTCATCCTAGATGATGCCTTGACTTTCACTATTCGTATGGTACGATGTAGATCGTACTATATTATGAACAGAGACGACATTTGATCGCCCGGCTATCGTCTAATATGAGTAGTGTGTTATGAATCGTACCGTATGATATATTATCGTACTGTACGATTAGTTTTTGAACTATTCGTACAACTTCATACCAGGACGAAGCTAGTTTGTACATATCGTACTGTATGAACAATAATCGTATTGTATGAATGTAACGGCTACTTTTGAAATCTCAGGGATTTTGAATCCCGTTTTTATGTGTAAAACTTGTCATATTTTGAGAGAGAGAGACAGAAAAGGAAGACATGAGTAGAGAGAAAATCCTAGAGAGAGCTCTTGAGAAGTTTGAGGGGTTGAGAGAGGAAGGAGAAGGTGAGCTTGGTGAGCTAGAAGAGGTGTGAGGGAGATCACACGATTGCTCCGATCTTGCTGCAACTTGCTCCTCCTGTGACCCGGGAAGAACTTATGGGAGGCTTTCTAAGGGGGAGACATGTCTATGTCCGTTGACCTCGAAGGTACTCTGCCTTCTCCAGGAGGAAGAAAAATTAGAAGGTTCTCTGCCCTCACCAAGAGGGTGAAAACAGTGCTTGGCACTCCACCATACCAGGTTGGTGAAAGGGAGTACTGTAGGGCTTCTTCACCTTGCCGAGGGGGAAAAAATGAGAGATATTAGTTGGTAGTGAAATTCCTAGAGCGGAGGACTCCGGGAAGTGGACGTAGGTCAAGGTTTAACCGAACCACTATAAAATCTCGGTGTGCTTTTTCCTTATTGTTTTTTTTTTGCGTGCATTTTTATTTCATAATATTTTCTTAGAAAAATTATGAAAGAAACAGATTTTATTTTTGCCCGTTGCCTTAGAAGTTGTTTTAATTTTTCATGTTAAAAATTTAAAAACACCAATAATTAGAACTCCTGCTTAGGTTTTAATTATTGCAATAAAGTTTTCACAATTCACCCCCCCCCCCCACTTATCTATCTAGTAATTTCATCTCTCCCTCTCTCTCTCCCCTTTAGGTTTTCTCAGGTCAAGACAGCAGCCAAGGATGTTAAAAAAAAATTGAACAATAGCTCTTAAATAGAAGAGCTTCAAAGGAGCTCAATAAATGCAAGTTGCCAACATTATCGTCCAGGATGATAATAATATCATCCTGTACGATCAGTTCAAATAACAGATGATCGGTCAGAACATCGTCCTGAAAAATGATTTGGACGATTGAAAATTGGCTTGATCATCCAAGACGATCAGTTTAAATCAGAGGAAAATTTTCCAGTGAAAGTTCGTTAGGGATGTTAAGCCCTTTTGAACTTAGCCCCAAGCTAACCAACAGGGGGGTGAATTGGAATTTTAAAAATTTCTTTTCACAAAGAATGAAAATCACATAAACCAAAATCACACCACAAAAATAAATGCGGAAATAAAAGTGCGGAAGAAAGAAAACAAGAAAACAGAAATTTATAGTGGTTCGGTCAACTTGACCTACGTCCACTCCTTGGAGGCACCCTCCAAGTATTGTACTACAAAATTTGACTCTCCTTTAGCCCCCACGGCTAGGCGGGGAAGCCCTCACAAGAACCTCCTTTTTGCCACCCCGGCAAGGCAGAGAACCTCTCTCCTTTTGCTTCCTCCTTAAGCTGGCAGAGAACCACAACTAAAAGCTAACTCCTTACCTCTACCAACCCTTCCACGGACAAGAAACTCTAGACGAAGAAGAAGCAGAGCGATCCTTGAAGCAACCCTTGTGAATCCCCTCACAAGCTCCCCCTCACAAGATCCTCTCTCTCTCCCTCTCTCTCTTTCTCTCCTCAAGGTCTTCTCAGGTCAAGGCAGCAGCAAAAGGTTATCAAAAACATTGAACAAGAGCTCTTAAATAGAAGAGCTTCAAAGGAGCTCATTAATTGCAAGTTGCCAACTTTATCGTCCAGGCCGATATGGACATCGGCCTGGCCGATCAGTACAAAACTCAGAAGATCAGCCAGAGTATCGCCCTGGATGCAAAACTGGATGATTGAAAATTAGCTTGATCATCCAGGCTGATCTCATGATCGTCCTAGCCGATCAGTTCAGATCATGGGAAAATCATCCTGAAAATAGCCCTGGATATGAGCTGGCCGATATTTATCGTCCTGAAGTAACTTAAGGTTTTTTTACTGTATCGTCCTGGCCGATCCTGCGATCGTCCAGGACGATATGATCGTATCAATCATCCTTAATTACTCCCTTGATTTCCTGATCAATTAAGGCATAATTTGAGAATTTCTTCCAAGCCGATCAATGATCGTCCTGGTTGATAATTTAAAAATAAAATATACCTTAATTGTCTATGGCAGCAAGTTCTTTCTATTTTGAGCTTATTGTCCTGGCCGATACACGTATCGTCCAGGCCGATATGTTAATGACGGCCGCCTTTATTAAGAGTCCTTATTTAGACTTTTTGTTTTAAGCCTGATCGTCCAGGACGATGTAAAAATTGTCCTGGCCGATATGAGTAAAAACAGAAATTCTAATTCTCTCAATTGTATGTGTGGGGGGTTATTTAGCATCAGTCTCTTTGACAACTACAAATAGACTCAAGAAGAGAAAAACAAAGTACAGACTGACTCAACCCTAGACCTACGTAATCTTGAACTGGCTTCGTCTGTTCGTCCAATCTTTGATTCCTGAAAAGTTAGAAGCAACAAGCAGTCCAAGAGAAACAACAGTGTTTGTCAATTATCAAAAACAAAAGTCATGAAAATAGATTTGTAACAATCTCCCCCTTTTTGATGATGGCAAACACAAGTAGGAAAAAACTCAGAGAAAATAAAAATAGTTCACTAGAAATTCAAAGTTATAAGCACATCCCCTTTTTCCTACCACATCCTACTCCCCATTTTGTCATCATAAAAAAGAGGGTCCAGACACACAAAAGAAAAAGAGAAAATAGAAACTAAAACAGACTAAAAAGATAAACTACAGAAAACATGAAATAAATAGCAGAAAAACACAGACTAGAAAAATGAAGGACCCTGATCATCAGATGGAGGTGGTGGAGGTGGCTGCTGAAAGTAGCTGGCAAGCGTGGTAAACTGAGCATTGAACCAGGCGATGTTCTTGTCATGCTGCTGCTGCTGGTGAGTCATGTAGCTGTCAAATCTGGCTAAATCTTCAGTACGGTGCTGCTCGTAGCGGGCAATGTCCTTAGAATGTTGCTGCTCCTGTGCAGCAACGAAGGTGTCAAAGCGGGTCTCCCATCGATCAAACCTCTCAATCAACTGGTCAACCGGTGAGTGCTGGTGGAGAGGAACAGGATCAGGAATGGGAGCGGGAGCGGGAGCGTCCTCCTCTCCAGCCCCCCGAGGTTCCTTAGGGTGGAGACGAGTACTGTGAAGGGTACTGAAGGAACTGTTTGAGTAGAAGGGAGTTGGGAGGTTTGGTGGAATAGGATATTGAAGTTGGTATTTGGTTTCAAGGACATAGGCTATGATGTGTCCTAAGGCTAGATTGGGTTTCCTCTTATGACCTGGATCGCGGATTATGGTTAAGTGATCAATGTATCAAAAAATTAGGTCCGCAATATTAAATTCTCTATGAGCCATGATGTAGAAAGTAGTGAGGGAAAGTAGAGGGGTGATGTGGATTCGGTCCCCGGCTTTTGGAATTATGGAGGTGCGAAGGACATGTTGGATTGTCCTAGCATATTTGACTAAAAAGCTAGTCTCTCCAACATGGAAAGGTGCATTGGTTTGGCGAAGGAAGTGATTCACCGTGGACCAGTCAAGATCAGGATTATAAGTGATTAAGTGCAGCTTATCCCCGGTGGTGGATAGCTGTAAAAGATCAACACAATCCTGATATGTGATTTTGACAGGGCGTCAATTCACATAGGAGGTCAAGGCTGTGAAGGTAGGGTTAATGCAAAGGTCTGCAAAAAATTCTCGAAGAAACTCGGTATTGAAGGGGAAAGCAAAAGACAGGATGAAACAAAGGGAGGTGTGAGCGAAAAGATCCATTACCGGGTATGAGATGTGGGCAGGATTGATGATTCTGGAGACGGTTATCCCACACTCTTTGTAATGATGGTAGGCAGCTTCATCTTCTGCTTCCCTGAAACGAGTGTCAATCCTAGCCCTCGAAGAACTCCCAGAAGTTTGTCAGACACGTTTCCCACTAGCCATAGAGAGGAGTTAGCAAGAAAACACAAGAGGAGAAAGGGTGGAAAGTGAAAAAACCATATCTGGAACGATCAGAATTTAAAGAAAAGGCAATATCGTCCTGGCCGATCACAGAATCGTCCAGGCCGATATGGCTCAATAATTGTGTACAGGCCGATTGGTCAAAAAGATGGTCCAATCGTCTGGGTCGATCAGATATCGGCCAGGCCGATTAGACACAGGCGATCGGCCCGAGGAGTCAATCCGGACGACCGTTGAAAAAGCAGATCGTCCAGGCCGATTAGGTGTATCGTCCAGGACGATGCACAATAATTGATCATACCGGCCGAAGTTAAAATGTTTTAAATCACTGCCACGTATATCGTCCAGGACGAACAGTGGATCGGCCAGGCCGATTGTCCAATAATGGATCGTCCGGGGCCGATTTTAAGGATTTAACTGTGCTGACACGTGGATCGTCTGGGACGATCCAGTGTATCGGCCAGGACGATGCACATAAAATGCATCGGCCAGACAAAATATTCTATCGGCCAGGACTATCATCATGATTGCAACAGAGTTCGATCAAATCATCCAGGACGATATAGGATCGTCCAGGACGATGAGTTACAGCAAGCATAGAAAAGGTCAGCAGATGGATTTTGAAGAGAATTTGCCCTATCGTCCAAGACGATAAAGGTATCGGCCAGGACGATGTGACTAGAATTTGAAACATAAAGAAGGATGGTGATGATCAAAGCCCTCAAACAAAAAATAAAAGAATAACAGACAAAAAACCACAGTAATAGAAAGCAAAAATACAATGAAAATAAAAAAATGAATATTTTGGATTTTAATTTTTCTTAATTTTTTTTGTTTTATGGAGGCATCATATGAGAATTTCTCAAAAAAGTTAAACTTTTAAAGTTCCAAGAGATCAAGGAGTTTAACAAATCCCAATCAGAAGAAGGTAGAACATCTGATTCTGTTAACCCTAGATCGTACATCCTTCAGGGTACAAAATTCTTTTGGAAAATAGAGGCCTAACTCAGAATAACTAAATAGGATAAGAAGATCCATTCAAGACTTGTTTACAAAGAAAATATCTCATAATTAATAAAACAAAGTAATTTTTCTCAATCATGGAAATTGAAATCAAGTCTTTGAAAGCATCACATAATCCATGAGTTCTCTAAGTTTTAAGAGTTTTAGAAAAGAGAGGATAGCTTGCATTTAGTGGGCTCATTTTATGCCTCTTGTTACTTCGATTGGCTCTTTGAGCATCTTTTGATTCTTTGATACACTTTTGTGTATACAGCTTTCTTTTCGATTTGGCTTCATTGGCCTCTTTCCTTTTTAACTCTTGCAAGCTAGAAACTCTTTAATATACCCTTAAAAAAAACTTAGTTGTGAGTATATCCTCCAAATATTAGAGAATAGGAGCTCTCTCTCTAACATAGGGAAGAACAATCCACAACACAAAATCAAAATCATTTGATAAATACAATGGCAAGATTTCAAAAAACTTGAAAGATACATAAGAACTTTGGCTATTATGCATAAGATAAGTTAATGTAGCAAGATAAGAAAAGGATCTTAATTAAAAAACCATTGGTTAAAATGAGTTTAGACTTTTTTTTAGAGAAGAAAATCATACCACTAAACATGGTCAGAAGGAGGGAAAACATCAACAGTATTTCTCCCTTTAACCAATTTAGAAAAGCTAAACACTATCTCCAAAACTCCAAAATCTAAAAGCTTGAAAAGATTCACCATATGTAACACCAAACAAAAAAAATAAATAAAATAAAAACAAAGCAAACTAGAACAACACAAAGCAAGCACAAAAACTAGCATAAAAAAAATAACACAAAAACTAAAAATTTCAAACAAGTTATAAGGCAGCGAGTTTAAGCAATTATGAGCTGCCAGCCTCCTTATGTCCAGTTATCCTATGCTCCCATGAGGTCTTTGGTGAGAGCACACTTGCAAAACTCAACAACAGTCAGATTTAGGAACCCAAATAGGTTTGGGCCCCTTCTTAGGAAAAGTAAAGTGCAATGCAGATATGGTATGCTGTGAATCATGCATCTTAGGTCTCCACACCCAATGTGTACTACGGTGAACGGTGCAAGTGTGTGAGATGTGTCCTAGCATGCCACATGAGAAACATCTAACTCCAGGAATAAGATTTCTTAAATGATTTGAGTTATAATGCCTCTTCCTAGGTTCTGGCTTAGGATCAAAAGTAGATGTCATCCAATTTTTCTTACATGTATCCAAATCATGTTGAGTCCTCAAGTTAGTTCTTTTTAATGGTTCATTATCAATCCTCAAATTTTTCTCAATCTCTTTAGATTTCTTAAGATCAGAATTAAGTGAGGTGTGAGAAACTTTCAATGCCTTATGTTTATCAATTAATTTTGAATGCTTTTTGTTCAACTCATCAAATTCATCAAGAAGAGCCATGTGATTAGAATCAATCGTTGAACGATCTTTAAGAATGACTTCATACTCTTTCTGCAAATTCGAAAATTCTAATTTTAGGCTTGTATGAGTATTCTTGAGTTTTTTGTATGATTTATGCATTTTCTCACAAATCTCAAAGAATTCATCATAGGTTAGTTTACATACCTTTTCCTCATCACTTTGCTCAAGATGATCTTCCCCTATTAAGCATAGGTTTGTAGTCTCTTCCTCTCGTTCAGTTTCAGAGGAATCAGTACCAGATTCTGCCTAAACGCCTTTTAGATTCTCTTCTTGTCCTTCTTAAACTTATGTTTTTCCTCAATCTTTTCCTTGCTTGTGTTATCTTGAAGTGTTGGGCAATCGGCTCTCACATGTCCAGGTTTTCTGCATTCAAAACAAACAACATCAGAAGATCCTTTAACATGTTTATGACCCTTACCATTTCTCCAACTTTGATGATGCTTTTGTTTCTTCCTTAGAAAGCTTTTGAATTGCATTGTGATAAAGGCAACTTCATTGCTTTCAGACCCGGAAGATTCAGAATCTAATTTGTGCACCTTCAGTGTAATTGTTTTCTCTTTTTTCTTCTCACCTGCATCAAGATTTCTTTGATTCACCCCTTGCTCGTAAGCAATGAGTGAGCCAAGTAAGTTATCAATAGAATAGGTGTTCAAATCCTTAGATTCAGTGATTGCAGTGATTTTAGCATCATAAGACGAATGCAAGCATCTCAAAATCTTATTAACTTTTTCATAGTTTGAAAGTTCTTTTCCAAGTGCATGCAGTGAAGTAACAATCTGAGTAAATCTTGTATACATGTCAGAAATCGATTCATGAGGTTTCATACGAAAAAGTTCGTAGTCATGCAATAGAATGTTCAAATGGGATTGTTTAACCTCATTAGTACCTTCATAGGTGATGCACAATTTATCCCAAATCTCTTTACCAGTTTTGCAAGTGGAGACACGCATGTAATCCTCAGATTTTAAAGCACAGAAAAAGCAGTTCAAACATTTTGTATTTAATTGAGCTAAATCACATTCATCGAAAGTCCATTCATTAAAAGAAATTTCAGTTTTAACACCATTAATTTCACGAGAAGGTGGAGAATAACCTTCTTGAATAAGCATCCACATGCGATAATCAGTAGATTGTAAAAACGTTGACATGCGGGTTTTTCAAAAATCAAAAGGTAGGTTATCGAACAGGGGAGGTCGGGTAATAGAATACCCTTCCATAGTGTTATGATTCTCAAGGTTAGCCATGGATCTAATTCAAAAAGTTTTCAAACTTAAATTTTTGAATCCCGCTCTGATACCACTTAAAAGTTCGTTAGGGATGTTAAGCCCTTATGAACTTAGTCCCAAGCTAACCAAGAGGGGGGGTGAATTGGTATTTTAAAAATTTCTTTTCACAATGAATGAAAATCACATAAACCAAAATCAAATCACAAAAATAAATGCGGAAATAAAAGTGCGGAAGCAAGAAAATAAGAACACAGGAATTTATAGTGGTTCGATCAACTCGACCTATGTCCACTCCTTGGAGGCACCCTCCAAGTATTGCACTACAAAATGTGACTCTCCTTTAGCCTCCACGGCTAGGCGGAGAAGCCCTCACAAGAACCTCCTTTTTGCCACCCCGGCAAGGAAGAGAACATCTCTCCTTTTGCTTCCTCCTGAAGCTGGCAGAGAACCACAACCAAAAGCTAACTACTTACCTCTACCGACCCTTCCACGGACGAGAAACTCTAGACAAAGAAGAAGTAGAGCAATCCTTGAAGCAACCCTTGTGAATCCCCTCACAAGCTCCCCCTCACAAGATCCTCTCTCTCCCCCTCTCTCTCTTTCTCTCCTCAAGGTCTTCTCAGGTCAAGGCATCAGCTAAAGGTTATCAAAAATGTTGAACAAGAGCTCTTAAATAGAAGAGCTTCAAAGGAGCTCATTAATTGCAAGTTGTCGACTTTATCGTCCAGGCCGATATGGACATCGGCCTGGCCGATCAGTACAAAACTCTAAAGATCGGCCAGAGTATCGCCCTGGATGCAAATCTGGACGATTGAAAATTGGCTTGATCGTCCAGGCCGATCTCACGATCGTCCTGGCCGATCAGTTCAGATCATGGGAAAATCATCATGAGAATAGCCCTGGATACGAGCTGGCCGATATTTATCATCCTGAAGTAACGTAAGGTTTTTTTACTGTATCATCTTGGTCGATCCTGCGATCGTCCAGGATGATATGATCGTATCAATCATCCTTAATTACTCCCTTGATTTCCTGATCAATTAAGGCATAATTTGAGAATTTCGTCCAGGCCGATCAATGATCGTCCTGGCCGATAATTTAAAAATACAATATACCTTAATTGTCTATGGCGGCAAGTTCTTTCTGTTTTGAGCTTATCGTCCTGGCCGATACATGTATCATCCAGGCCGATATGTTAATGACGGCCGCCTTAATTAAGAATCCTTATTTAGATTTTCTGTTTTAAGCCTGATCATCCAGGACGATGTAAAAATCGTCCTGGCCGATATGAGTAAAAATAAAAATTCTAATTCTCTCAAATGTGTGTGTGGTAGGGTTACTTAGCATGAGTCTCTTTGACAATTACAAATAGACTCAAGAAGAGAAAAACAAACTACAGACTGACTCAACCCTAGACCTACGCAATCTTGAACTGGCTTCGTCTGTTCGTCCAATCTTTGATTCCTGAAAAGTTAGAAGCAACAAGCAGTCCAAGAGAAACAACAGTGTTTGTCAAACATCAAAAACAAAAGTCATGAAAATAGATTTGCAACATCCAGAGCATCGCCCTGAATTCGTGCTGGCTGATATTTATCATCGCCCTGAATTTGTGCTGGCTGATATTTATCATCTAGGAGCAACTAAGGGCTTTTGAATAGATCGTCCAGGCCGATTAAGAGATCGTCCAGGACAATGTGATTGTATCAATCATCCTTAATTGTTTCCTTGATTCCTGGATCATTTAGGCATAATTTGTGTAATATCATCTAGGCCGATCTCACGATCGTCCGGGATGATTTCCAAAAATACAAAATACCTAAATTGATCATGGCGGCTATTTCTTTCTGTTTTGAGCGTATCATCCTGTCTGATAAATGTATCATCTAGGATGATCAGTTAATTATGGCTGCCTTAACTAAGAAATCCTGATTAAAACTTCTGTTTCGAACTCGATCATCCAGACCGATATAAATATCGTCCGGGATCATGTGAGCAAAATAGAAATTCTAAATCTCTCAAGTATGTGTGTAGGATTACTTAACATCAGTCACTTCAAACATTTACAATTGACTCAAGAAAGGGAAAAAGGAAAATTACAGACCAACTCAACCCAAAACTACCAGTCTTAAGCTGATTCCGATTTCCGTCCAATCTTTGAATTCTGAAAATGTCAGTAGTAAAAGGCAGTCAAAAAGAAGCAAGAGTGTTTGCTAATCATCAAAACATAATCCATGAAACTGAATTTATAACATGGTCGTCCAGCTTGACTCCTCAGGATGATCGTTTATGTCTAATCGTCCTAAACAATATCTGATCATCCAGGATGATCAGACTACCTTTTTTACCAATCGGACTGTGCATAATAATTACACTTGTTCGTCCTGGATGATCCAGCCAATTTTTTAAATAGATCCCCTTCCAGCCATTTGTTTTCACATCAAATTCCTTCTTTGGCTTTCTACTTCCTGTTCCTTACTTTTTCTTGATAATGGCGGACAGAAAGCATTCACGACACATGTTTGGAAGCTCCTCGAGGGGCATGCTGGACCCTCATTTTCGGGGAGCAGAGGATCAAGCTGCCTACCACCGCTATAAAGAATGTAACATTTCTCTCTCCCGAACAATCAATTCAGTCTACCTCTCATATCCGGTACTTAACTTTTTCACTCACTATGCTTTATTCTCACCCTCGCAGTCCCCTTTAATTCTGAACTTCTTTTTGAGTTTTACGCCAACCTTCACTTTAATTCTTCCTACACTGTTCTCACCTCGTATGTGAATCGACGTCCAGTCGAGATCACATACCAGGATTGTGCCGAATTGTTGCAGTTGTTCACCACTGGGGATAAGCTGCATACCTAGTTTTTGATCCTGATTTTAACTGGGCAACGGCCAATCACTTTCTTCGTCACACCAATGCCCCCTTTCATGTTGGAGAGACTAGCTCTTTACTTAAAGAAGCTAAGATGATCCAGCATGTCCTTCGCACCTCTATGATTCCCAAAGCCGGCGACCGTGTCCATATCACTCCCCTTCTTTCACTCACCACTTTTTACATAATGGCCAATCATAAATTCAATGAAACTGACCTGATCTTTCGCAACATCGAACATTTGACTATAATTCAAGATCCAGGTTATAGAAGGAAGCTTAATCTTGCTATAGGATACATCATTGCATATGTTTTAGAATCCAAATATAACCTTCAATATCCTATACCTCCCGACCTTTAACCACCCTTTTACTCAAACAGTTCCTTCAACATCCTTCACAGTACTCGACTCCACCCCTAGGATGAGGAAGCTCAGGGGGTCGAGGAGGAGGCTCCCACTTCTGTTCCTAAACCTGTTCCCCATCGCCAGCACTCTCACCTGGATTAGTTGGTGGAGAGATTTGATCAGTGGGAGACATGCTTTGAGGCCTACGTTGTTGCACAAGAGGAGCAATATATTAAGGAGATCATCCGCATGCAGCACTTGCATGACTAGGACATCGCCTAGTTTGGATCTCAATTTGCCTCATTGACCAGTTACTTCCACCAGCCACCACCATCTCTGTCTGATGATCAGGGTCCCTAGTTTTACTAGTTTTAGTTTCTATTTTCTATAGTTTATTTTACATTTTTTGTTTTTGTTTGTGTATGTTTCCTCCTCCTTTTTTTGATGTCAAAAGGGGGAGTAGTATGTTGTATCATGTATTTTGATTCTGGAATTTAGTAAACTTCTTTTTCATTACACCGCTTCCATTAAATTATTGTAACTGCTTAAACTTTTCTTATTGTGTTTTCCATCATCAAAAAAGGAGAGATTGTTGTGAATCTGAGATTATGGATTAGACTTTTGAAGAAAGCAAACATTCTTATTTTTCTACGACTATCTTGCCTACTAACTTTTAGGTCCACAAGATCGAACACAACTCAAGACCAGCTCAAGATTGGGTAGACTTAGTTTAAGTCAGTGTGTAATATTTTTCTTTTTCTTGAGTCAATTATAAAAGTGGTTCCTGATGCTAAATAAACTTTCACACACACACTTGAGGTATTTTCTATGTTTTTCTATTTTGAGTACATCAGCCTGGACGATGTTAATATCGGCCACTACGATCTGACTAAAATTAAAAACCCTAATTAGGGTATCCTAGTTAAGCAGCCATCATTAAGCACATCATCTTGGACGATCCTTGTATCGGCCAGGACAATAGGCTCAAATCAGAAAGAATTAGCTGTCATGATCAATTTAGGTATTCTTTATTTCAGGACATCAGCTAGGATGATCTATACATCATCTTGGACAATGTAGCACAATTATGCCTAATTTAATCTAGTAATTATAAAAAGAAATAAAGGCTGATTGATACAATCACATCGACAGGGCCGATCGCAGGATTGGCCAGGATGATGTCCTAGATGATTGATATCGGCTAGACTATATTCCGAGCGATTTTCAGGATGATTGTACTCGGATTTGAACTAAGCAGCTAGGATGATATTGTATCGGTCTGAATGAAGCAACCAATTTTTCTCTGATCATCCCAAATTATTTCAGCTAATTGAGCTTATTTTGTACTGATTGGACAGGATGATATTCCTATCGTCATGGACGATAATGTAGGTTCTTGAAATTCTATTTAAGGATCCAAAATTTCTCATGCAAAGTGACCTTTAGCTGCTATCTTGACCTGAGAGAGCCAAGAGGAGAGGGGGAGAGAGGGAGAAAGAGGGAGAAACTTATGAGGGGGAGTTTGAGAGAGGGATTCATAAAGGTTGCTCCAAGTAAGGTTCCAAGGTGTCTTCTATAGTTTTCAACCTTCGTCATTGGGGGTTCAAGGGAGGTAAGCTTCAGCAATTGGTCGAGGATCTCTTCCTACTTCAAGAGGAAACAAAAAGAGTCGAGGTTCTCTGCTTGCTGTAGAAGGAAGCAAAAGGAATTGGGTTCTCTGCCTACTGTAGGAGGAAGCAAAAGGAGTTAGGTTCTCTGCCTGCTTCAGGAGGAAGCAAAAGGAGTTGGGTTCTCTTCCTCGCCGAGGTTGGCGGAAAGGAGTTTTTGTGTGGGCTTCTCCGCCTTGCTGTGGGAGAAAAGGAGAGTCACTTTTGTAGTGTAATACTCAGAGAGCTCCTCCACAGAGTGGACGTAGGTCGAGTTGACCGAACCACTATAATTTTGATGTGATTTTTCTTTATTTTGATTTCTGCATTTATTTTTCTGCACTTCCATTTCTATGCTGATTTTGGTTTATGATTGTGCTTTGATTATAAAAAGTTTTTAAAATACCAATTCACCCCCCTCTTGATTAGCCTTGGGCCAGTTTTTAAGGGCTTAACATCCCTAACGAACTTTAAGTTCAAGTCATGGGTCTAGAGAACATCATCCTGGTATGAACTAGGTAAATCATCTGGATGAACTGTTTAATAGTGAGAAGTCAGAGAACATCATCTAGGGACAAATGGGACATTTCGTCCCGATGATCAGGACTTAGAAAAAATTTTCTTCACATTCTGTTCGTTCCATTACTCTCCGAGGGGTATAACTGACCTGATTGTCCCATACGAACTTGGTTCTTCCCGTACGATCAGTATATAAAAATTTGTTTTTTTTTAAGACCTCCCCCAGTGTGTGTGTGCTTAGTTACTCAGTTATAATCACACTCTCTCAGACTCAATAAAAATAAAAAATACAGACTTCAATTTACAAAATATCTTATGCTGAAATATTATTTGAAGTCTTCATTAGTCTGGAGTACGATTGTCCTTGAAATGTTAGTCCACACAAGGGAAAAAATAATTCTTCCTAAAATATTAGGATAAAATAATAATTAAAATAATAATATTTAGAATCATCAAAACTATACAAGTTGCAATAATGTAAAACATGCTAAAGCTAAGTAGCAACTCTCTTAACAATCTCCCCCTTTTTGATGATGGCAAAATAATTATTGTTTATATAATTTTCAAATTTTTAAGTATCTCCTAAACTCTCTTAAACTCCCCCTGAATTGATAAGCATGTGAGAATAAGGGGCATTTGAATATAACAAAAAAAATTTGTGTTAAAAATTTTAACAAACTATGCAACAAGAACAAATGAACAAACAAATGCAATAATAACACAAAACAACAAGAACAAACGATTGAAATGATAAAACAAACAATCAAACGAACAACAAATGCAATGTTACAAACAAAATTTACGAATAATATTTTCTCCTCCTTTTTGACAACAGCAAAAAGTGAAGAAGAACAAAAATAGAAATATAAGAAGTCATATGATAATCATTTGATAATTGATCCTTGAAAGAGATTGAGATATATTTGCAACGATAATTAAAAGTCTTTAGAGAAATAGAAGGATTCATATGATTTAAGAAGAGATATAATATTGACAAGAAAAAAATATCAAAAACATGAATCAATTTAGACAATGAAAAAAATAAAATTATTGCAAAGTAGATGAATGTAAAATTTCTATATTTTAAATTTCAGTATGAAATAAAATTGTACAGAAGATCAATTTGAATTGAAAGATTGAAAGATTGAGGAAAGAATTAACTATCACATGTGGCACTTTGCGCATCTTTTTAATATTTGTGGCACATTTTTGTGCATCTTTTTACTTATGTGCTTATTTTGTTCCTCTTTTTCAAATTGCGAACCATTGCACATTCTTTTGATTTTTGTACATTTGTAAATTTTCAAGAGTAATCTTGATCTTTCCAAAATCAATAATAAAAAATCTCAAATTTCTCTAAGTACAACAAAATTTATATTGATAAGAAAAATATAAAAATAAGAAAACATCATAATTGTAATAATAATATAAAAATTATATTAGTCTAACAAGAGACATGAGATTGACATTCTTAACTAGATCAAGTTATAATCACAACTTAAAATATGAAAAATTAGATTTTGTAATGAATTTAATTTTGAGTTGCAATTCAAGATATAGCACTTGTGAGATCAAATATTTTGAAGAAGATCATACAGGCCAAAACACATTTCTGAAATGAATTTAAAGATTGTAAAACAAGATAGGATAACTTTTATTAATATCATTGAAATAAGATGATACATTTGAGAAAAAATGATATCAATACAAACATAAAACCAACTAACACATAAATCATAAAAGCATAACTGACATGACATCACATCACATTTGAAAAACATAAAGAACTACAGGGAGCACTCTGAGGGACCCTGATCTAGAGGAGGTGGCTAGTTGTAGAAGTTAAAATAGCTACTCATCATAGTCATATTTGAGATTATACCATCTATTTGCTCTCGCATCCAACTCATATCATGATGGTACTAAGCATCCTACATTTGTAGATGAGTTTCAATTTTATCAAAGTGTTGATCAAAATGAGTCTCAAGACGATCAAACCTGTGAACAAAATCTTGAACATTTGAATCACCAGCAGGTGCAGGTGGAGGTGCTCCTATTTCCTCCTCTAAGTCACTAATAATATGTTATTCATCTTTATTAAAGATCGCTCGAAAGATCCATCATTGTACTAGAGAGGCTCCTCTAGATTTTGAACTCGATGGACTAGATCATACTTTTTCTCCAAAATATAGGTCACAAGATATCCTAAGGCTATATTTTTCTTTCTTTTATGGGTGACATGGCCACAATCACAAAAAGTCCGTAAATATAGTCAATAATCAGTTGGGCTTCATCTATAGGTTGGTTAATCATAATAAGATAGGTCACTGTAGAAAAAAGAGGTGTGATATTGACTCGATCACCAGCTTTAGGAATAATGGACGTGCGAAGAACATGATGGATGATACAGACATTGCGATTAAGAGTGGCTACCTTAGGCATATGACCTACTCCTCTACATCCTCTAATTACTTGATTTATTGTTGTCCAGTCATAGTTAGTGAAGGAGGTCAAAGTGTGGGCTCTAATCCCTTGAATTCTTAAGTTCAAAAAAATTTCCAAGTCTTCTTTAGTGATTTCTACTTTCTTTTTAAAAACATAAAACCTATTCACAGATTGGTCAGAGTTAAAGAACATATTGGCAAGAAAGTAGTGGAATGTCTCCTTATTATAGAAATGGATAAGAGTGAGGATAAGACTGAATTGGGTGGAAGCAAAAAGGTGTATTACCTTGAAAGTGAGTTGCTTCTGGAGAAGGACTCTAGAGGGAGTGATTTTGGCATAAGCAAATCCAGGGAAGAATTCTTCATTTTCCTTGGACAGAAAGTTTTCACCAGTGTTCTTGGGGGGTCCCTTAGAAAGGACCTTTTGCCTTTTGCTTGAACTAGCCATGGAGAAGATCTAGAGGAATAGAGGTTTGAAAGAGATTTTTTTATCAATTTAAAGAAAAAATGAGAACTCATACAGAAGAAAAGAATTTCGTCCCGTATGATTTATGGTTCGTACATACGAAAAATATTTCGTTTGAACGAACGAGTGAGTCCAAAAATGAAACGACTTTTTATAGTCACACAAGTTATGAGGCATCCTTTCTTACAGACTTTTGACTAAGACGATCGTATAGACGAACATGTGTTCGTCCGGGATGATCAGAAATTTAAGATCATTTTTATGACAGTTTGAAATGTCCCCCACATTGAAATGCCAGGTGTTCATATGTATGAACCAAAGGTTCATACGTACGATCTGAAATAATTAATTTGATCTTATTCGTATAACTTCCTTCATGCGTACATACACTTGAATACACATCGTCTAGATGATCGTGATGATCGTACAGACGAACAGTGAAATGAAAACTTAAAAAATTTATGCAAACCGTTTAAATCAAACAGTTAGTACACTACACAATTCGTCCCATACAAAATAAATTTCGTACAGACGAATTTCAAACGTATAAATTTTTAAGCCAACACTCAAAATTATGAATCTAGATGTGAGAAAATACAAAAATAAAACACACAGATGTTAGCAAAAATAAAAACAAATAAAACAAAAAAAAAAAACATACAGAAAAAGCACAAAATCAAAAGACTCACAACACACTAACAAAAACACACATTAATGTTACAGAATCACTTTAATTGAGCATTCAAATCAATTACACCAAGCCTTATTCTTAATGTACTGAAAGTATCAAAGACAAGTGATTTTGTAAAAATATCTGCAAGTTAATTTTCGATTGTAACTTGATTGAGTTCAATTTCTCCTTTGGATACATGATCTCTTATGACATGATGTCTGATGTCTATATGTTCGATTCTTGAAAGTTGAATAAGATTTTCTAAAAAGCAAATAGCACTAGTGTTATCACAATAAATGGGAATAGTGCCTATAGTTAATCCTAAATAGATCAACTGTTATTTTAACCAAAGTACTTGTGCCATACAACTTCCAAATGCAATTTATTCAGCTTTAGCAGTAGATAGGGCTACTGAATTTTGTTTTCTACTGGACCAAGAGACTAAAAAATTTCCAATAAATTGATATGTTTGAGAAGTGCTCTTTCTATCAACCCTACAACCTGCAATATCAGAATCTGTATAACTAATTTTTTCAAATGAAGAGCTAAACTTAAGATACCAAATTCCTAAGTTCTGAGCTCCTAATAGATACCTTAAAATTCTTTTCACTACTGTCAAATGTGATTCTTTTGGATCTGATTGAAATCTAGCACATAAACAAACATTAAATATAATATCAAGTCGGTTAGCTTTCAAGTAAAGCAAAGATCCAATTATCCCTCTAAATTGTTTTTTATCAACAGATTTTCCCTTAGGGTCCTTATCCAACTAAACTGAGAAACTAATGGGTATATTACCAGGTTTAGCATTGTCCATTTCATACTTTTTGAGGATGTCCTTAACATATTTTGACTGACTACAAAATGTACCCTCCTCAATTTGTTTAATGATAAAACCTAAAAAGTAACTTAAATCTCTCATTAGACTCATCTCAAATTTATTACTCATTATTTTAAAAAAATTATCACAAAGATTTTTATTTGAAGATCCAAAGATGATGTCATCAACATAGATTTGTATAATGAGTATATTATTTACAATTTTCTCCAAAAAAGAGTTGTGTCCACACTTCCTTTTTCAAAAGATCTTTTAAGTAGGAAGGTGTTCAACCTCTCATATAAAGCCTTAAGTGTCTGTTTCAAATCATATAATACATTTTTTAGTTTGAAAACATGATTTGGGTGTTTAGAATTTTTAAACCCTAGAGGTTGTTCTACAAAAACATCCTCTTAAATTATCCTATTTAAAAAAGCATTTTTAACATCCATTTGATACAATTTTAATTTTTTAAAATAGGCAAAGGCTAACAAAACTCTAATTGTTTCAACTCTAGCTACAAGGGTAAAATTTTCCTGCAAATTAATCCCTTCAATTTGATTATACCCCTTAGCTACTAATTTAGCCTTATTTCTAATGACAACTCCTGAGTCATTCATTTTGTTCTTGAATACCCCCTTAGTTCTAACTACACATTGATCCTTTGGCCTTGTAGTTAATTCCCAAATTTATTTTCTTACAATTTGATTTAATTCTTTTTACATAGTCAATATCCAGAATTCATCAAAAAGTGCTTGTTCAATATTTATGGGTTCTATCATTGAATAAAGGTTGAATGATTGACTTCTTTGTTCAGTCCATGCCTAATCCTAACACCCTCATTAGGTTCTCCTATAATTAATTCCTTTTGGTGGTTTTTAGAAAATTTCAAATCTCTAGGCAAAGGATTTTCTGTCTCCAACTTTTCTTCCAAATTTATTTTATCAAACTTTTGGGAGTTTATTTCTATCTCATCCTCTTCAATAATTGGCTCTTTCAAACTTTTTGATTCATCAAATAGAGCTAGTGTGGTCTCCTCAATTATTAAAGTTCTTTTATTGAATACTCTATAATATTTTTCAACACTTGAGTATCCTATAAAAATTTCTTCATCTGAATTTGGATCAAATTTTTTCAAGACGGATTTTCTATTGTTATGAATAAACACCTTACATCCAAAGACATACGAATGTGACAAATTAGGTGTTCCCCTTTTTAGAAACTCATAGGGTATTTTATTTAATTTTGATCTCGCGTTCACCCTATTAAGAATATAACTTGCTATGCTAACCACCTCAGCTCAAAAATATTTATGAAGTGAATATTCTGGCAACTAGAAATCTAACCCATGTGACTCTTGAGTAATCATCCACAATCACAAATCAGTATACCTTCCCTTCTAGGCTTACAGTTCTAACTGGTTCAAAAAGATCTATATATAAAATCTCCAATGGTTTACTAGTTCTAAGATCCTTATTGGATTGAAAGAAGGACTTCACCTATTTTCCTAATTGACATGTATCATAGTAAAATCTAGTTTTGGTATACCTCTCACTAAGTTCTTTTGGGTAATCCTCCTAAGATTTTTCATGCTAGAATGACAAAGTCTCATATGCCAAAGCCATGATTAATCATAAATAGTTTTTAAACAAAAAGTAGTTGGAGTTTTAATAAAATTCAAGTCTAGTATATACACGTTGTTTACCCTTATACCATTCAGAACATCATTACCGTTCAGGCTTAATATGCAGCTTGTAGGAAAAATTTTTACATAATAACCTTTATCACATAGCTTACTAATACTTAGAAGATTATGCTTTAAGCATTCTACCAATAAAAAATTCTCAATAAAAATATTTTTAAGACTTCCAATCATACCTGACCCAACCAATATCCTTGTGATATTATC
The DNA here is from genome assembly GCA_022539455.1 of Dendrobium nobile. Classification (NCBI taxonomy): domain Eukaryota; kingdom Viridiplantae; phylum Streptophyta; class Magnoliopsida; order Asparagales; family Orchidaceae; genus Dendrobium; species Dendrobium nobile. The sequence continues at coordinate 14,461,928 of CM039725.1, forward strand.
TCCAAGTGTAACCTTACCTCCACTTCTGGCTTTTAGCGATATGAATTGTTCAGTATCTCTAGATATATATTTTAAGCATCCATTGTCTAGGTTCCATATGCTCTCACGAGTCATTATGTGAGATAGATCCTACAAAAAATATCAAACTCATCAAGTAATTTTATGTGGTTGTTATCAATCAATGCATGATCTTTTTTAAGAATTTCATGTTCTTTTTAAAGATCTAGTAATTCTAAATTCAGACTAGCATGCAATTTCTTTAATTTTCTATACGCAACATGTATGCATTCAGAGACTTCTAAAAGTTCATTATAAGTCTAGTCATATATCTCTTCTTGATCTGACTGATTAAGATTATCGGCCATTAAGCACAGATTTGTGACTTCCTCCTTTTCAGTCTCCAACAAATCTAAAGCTGAGTCCGCCCAGAAAGCTCTTTGGAATTTCTTCTTTCCCTTCTTCAAAATTGGTTTCTCCTCTACCTTCTCCTTACAAGGAGTGGTTTTGACTTTTGGGCAGTCAGTTTAATATGTCCAAATTTCCTGCACTCATAGCGAATAACATCATTTGAAACCTTGATATTTCTATTAAATTTAGCTCGATTCCTTTGCTGGCATCTCTTTTGCTTCCTTTTCAAAAAGCTTTTGAACTGTCTAGTCATCAGTGCCATGTCATCTTCAACCTTAGGTTGTGAAAGATCACTCTCTAACTCCTTCACTTTCAGTGTTATGTTCTTCTCCCTTCGTGATTCACCTGCGTCAACCTTTCTTTGACTCACTCCTTACTTATAAGCAATAAGTGATCCAAGAAGATTGTCAATAGAGTAAATATTTAATTCTTTAGACTCTGTAATCACAATTATTTTAGCATCATAAGTAGTAGGTAAACAATGAAGTATTTTATTAACTATTTCTACAGTCATTAGTTCCCTACCTAATGCATGTAAAGATGTGACTATTGTTGAGTCTAGTAAATAGGTTGTTAAACCTAAGTTAATGTCCCAAGGCTACCAAGAGGGGGGGTGAATTGGTATTTTTAAAAATTAAGCCCTCTTTAAATTTATGTTGAATCGAAATGAAATTTTTCTTTAAAGTTGTGTAGAAAATGTTTTTCAACCACAGAGTTTTTAAAATCAAAAATAAAATGCAGAAAAGTAAAAACAGTAAAGTAAATGACACCAAATTTATAGTGGGTCGGTCAAAACTAGACCTACATCCACTCCCTAGAGGCACCCTCTGAGTATTGCACTAATACCAATAGTGACTCTCCTTTTGCACCCACATCAAGGCGGAGAAGCCATTATAAATCACTCTTTTCACTACTACCCGGTGCGGCAGAGAACCGTCCATCCTTTCACACAATTCCCAGTGTTGGCAGAGAACCGACTGTCCTTTCACACTCTCCTAGTGTGGGTAGAGAACCCTTCAGTTATTAACACTCTCCAAGTGTAGGCAGCGAACCGTCCGTCCTTTCACACTCTCCTAGTGTGGGCAGAGAACCCTTCGGCTATTCACACTCTCCAAGTGTAGGCAGCGAACCCTTCGGCTATTCACACTCTCCAAGTGTAGGCAGCGAACCCTTCGTCTGTTCACACTCTCCAAGTGTCGGCAGAGAACTGGATCTCCTTGATAGATCTTCTCACAAGAATCTAAAAGGAAAAAGGAAAAGAGTGAAGTAATCCCAATTCACAAGTAGAAATTCTTACCTTTGAACTCCAAGTAAAGCCTTCACGCTCCAGTGGTAGGAATCTTCCGTTGAATGCACTCTTACACTCTCTACTTAGCTATTCTCTCAAGAGGCACGAAGATTAAATGAGAAAAAGATTGGGTGGCAGTCTAATTTGGACTATTTATACAAAAGACAAGAAAAACTGCCCAAAACCTACAAGTATTCAATTCTGTACGCAGTGGATCATCCCGTACGATCGTGGATCGTCCTGGATGATTTTACTTAAACGCTTTGAAACGACCCTATTTGTATATGTGTACGAAATGTCTTCGTACACCCTGATCGTCCCGTACGAACTAAGTTCGTCTGGTACGAACGGTTATTACTAGGGCGTTTCTAGAAACTGCTAAAAACCGTTCTAAGTCGGTTAATTGTCTCGACGAAATTTTTACAGAGACCAAATCGTCCTGGCCGATAATTAATTTCGTCTGAACGAAAATTTTACAGAGAGCAACTCATTGTCTGACGATAATTAATTTCGTCTGGATGAAAATTTTATAGAGACCAGATCGTCCTGGATGATAATTAATTTCGTCTGGACGAAAAATTTACAGAGAGCAACTCGTTTCTGACGATAATTAATTTTGTCTGGATGAAAATTTTACAGAGACCAAGTCGTCGTGGACGATATTTAATTTCGTCCCGCACGAATAGGACTTAGAAAATTTTTCAAGTCAGTTCCTATTCGTTCCATGTGCTCAATAGGAGATAACTGTCTGATCATCCCGTACGATCTGATATCGTCCCGTACGATCAGTATAAATTTTATATGATCTCCTTATGTGTGTGTGTATGTTTTTATTCACTCAATTACAATCACTCCCTTTCAAATTCAAAGAAAAGTACAAGCTTCAAATTCACAAAGTATTTCATGTTGAATTTGATTTGAAGTCTTCGTAGTCTGGAGTTCGATTTTCCTGAAATATTAGTACACACAATAGCAAATACAAATCTTCTAACATTATTAGAAGATAACTACACATTTGAACATTAATATTTGAAATCATCAAAACTATACAAGTTGCAAAAATGTAAAGCATGCAAATAGCAACTATCTTAACAACTATTTATGTGAATCTTTTGTATATATCAAAAATGGATTCATTGAAATTCATGCAAAATAGTTCATAGTCATGCAATAAGATATTAAGTCTGGATTATTTAACTTCATTAGTCTCGTCATAAGTTATACAAAGTCTATCCCATATGTCTTTTCCACTCTTACGAGTAGAAACTCACATGTAGTCTTTATATTTAAGAGCACAAAAGAAATTATTCAAGCATTTGGCATTCAGTTGTGCTAAGTCACGTTCTTCTACTGTCCAGTCTGCAAAAGGTGTTTCAACTCTAACTCCATCAACTAATCTAGTTGGTTTTGTATACCCTTCCTGAGCTAAGATACACATATGATAATCAAGTGACTTTAAAAATATAGACATGCGTGTTTTCCAAAAATCAAAAGGAATATTGTCGAACAATGGAGGTCTAGTTATAGAGTAACCCTCAGGTGTGTTTTAATTTCCAAATGTAACCATGGTCGTTAATCAAAAAGTAATCTAAACTTATGATTTTGAAACTAAGCTTTAATACCACTGTTGAAACTTTGTTAAGTATGAATTAGGTTATTAGACCTAAGCTTATATACCAGTGGCTAACCAAAAGGGGGGTGAATTAGTAATTTAAAAATTATGCCTCTTTTTGAACCGATAAAAAGTTTAGTGAATTTTTTATAAAAATAATTTTCAACCACACTTTCAAATAGAAAAAGTAAAGTAAAAAGTAGAGGAAAATAAAAGACACAAGATTTATAGTGGTTCGGTCAAACACGACCTACATCCACTCCCTGAAGTCTCCCACTTCAGGTATTGCACTATTACCACTTAGTGTCTCTCATTTTGCTCCCACAGCAAGGAGGAGACTCCTTTACAACAAAAAAAACTCTCTTCCACCACTACCCTATGCGGTAGAGAACCGTCATCCTTTTACACCCTATATGTGTAGGCAGAGTACCTCCCGCTGTTCACACTCTCCAAGTGTAGGTAGAGAACCTTTCGTCCTTTCACACTTCTCCTAGTATAGGCAGAGAACCTTTTGTCCTTTCACACTTCTCCAAGTGTAGGCAGAGTATCCTTCCCTATTCACACTCCTCGAGTATCGATAGAGAATTGGATCTCCTTGATAATATCTTCTTACGAGAAATCTAGAAGGGAAAGAGAGAAGAGTGAAGTAATCACAATTCAAAAATAAATATCCTTACCTTTGAGTACCAGGTGAATCCTTCACGCTCCAGTGGTAAGAAATCTGCTTCAAATACTCTCTCACACTCTCTCCTTCAATCCCTCTTCAAATTGCACGAAGACAAATGGACAAAAAGGCAAAGAAATAATTTTAAATAGACCTTTTATATGAAGGACATGAAAAACCATCCAAAAATTACTAAATTACAAATCTGTGCATACTTGATCATTCCCTATGATCATGATTTCATCTGTACGAACAATATAAAAACTGTTGCGTACGAACCCTATGTGTATTGGGATGAAATAACTTCGTACCCAGTAATCATCCCGTATGAACTAAGTTTGTCCGGTACGAACAATTATATCAAGGGTTCATTGGACTAAACTGCAAGATGGTCCATATGTTTAAGAAACAGAGGACATCATCCTGGGACGAATGTACAAGTTCGTCTGGACGAACCTAATAAGGCATGAGTCCAGAGAACATCATCCTGGGATGAACTAGGTAAATTGTCTAGACAAATAGTTCAAGTCATGGGTCCAAAGAACATCATCCTGGGACGAGCTGGGTAAATCATCTGGACGAACTGAACAAGGCATGAGTCTAGAGAACATCATCCTGGGACAAACTAGGTAAATCATTTGGATGAATAGTTCAAGTCATGGGTCCAGAGAACATCATCCCGGTATGAACTAAGTAAATCATCTGAACGAACAGTTTAATAGTGAGAAGTTAGAGAACATCCACCAGGGATGAATGGGAAATTTCATCCGGACGATTAGAACTTAAAAAGTTTTTTCTTCACTTTCTGTTCGTTCCATTGATCTCCGAGGGGTATAACTGACTTGATCGTCCCGTACGAACTTGGTTCATCCCGTACGATCAGTATAATAAAAAATTTTATTTTTTTTTTAAGATCTCCCCAAGTTTGTGTGTGCTAAGTTACTCAATTACAATCACACTCTCTCAAACTCAATAAAATGAAAAATATAGACTTCAATTTAAAAAATATCTTATAGTGGAATATTATTTGAAGTATTTAGTAGTCTGGAATTCGATTGTCCTGAAATGTTAGTCCACACAAGAGCAAAAATAATTCTTCCAATAAGTGTTAAGTGAAAATAATAATTAAAATAATAATATTTTGAATCATCAAAACTATACAAGTTACAAGAATGTATAACATGTAAAAGCTAAGTAGCAACTCTCTTAACAAGATTTGGGAACCAAAATGAGTTTGGGTTCCTCCTTATATTTGCATAAATGATATGTATGCATGTTATGCTATGATGAATACAATTTTGGTCTCCATATTAAGTGTGTCCTATGATGAATCATGCACGTACGGGCTATGTGACCTAGCATGCCACAAGAGAAGCACTTAACACTGGGAAATGGGTTCACTAACCTATGTGGGTGGTGATGCCGCTTCCTAGGTTTTAGTGATTCATGTTGTTGTGATGGATTGCAATACTCTTCAAGTGAAGGTGGTTTTTTATTTTCATTCAAAACCTTTATCTTGATATCTCGACCATCCTTGATACGCCAATGAATACAGTTCATAAGGCTATTTGAACCATCACAAAGAATCCTCCAGCTTGTAGAGTCCCCCTTGACTTGTAAAATCTGTTTGCATGTTTAAGATTTGCATTTTCAATTTTCAAATGACGTTCATTGCTATCTATCTCCCATGTAAGTTCCTCTAATCCCTTATACTTCATTTCTAATTCAATATGCGATGTTTTCAAGGATTTATGTGCATCAGTTAATTCAATATGCTTCTTATTTAATGCTTCAAACTTATCAAGCAAGGACATATAATCTCTATCTAAATTAGAATTTTCTTTAACTAAGTTAGCATGTTCAGTTTGTAAAGTACTAAACTCAATATTAAAACTAGAATGCATTTTCTTTAACTTTCTATACGAGTCATGGATTTTCTCATAAATAACCAACAAATCTTCATATGAAAGTTGACATACCTTATCTTAATCCGATTGATCAAGATTATCATTAGCCATTAGACACAAATACGTTACGTCCTCCTCTGCATCTTTATCTAACAATTTGGAGGCAGAGTCAACCCAAAATGCCTTTTATGTCATCATCTTTCCTTTCTTATATTTCACTTTCTCCTCACCGTTTGCTTAGTTGGTTGACTCTTTATGTTGGGGTAATCATCTCGGAGGTGATTTGGTTTCTTGAACTCAAAACAAATCGTGTAAGATGAAACTTTATAAGTTCTTGAGCTTTTACCTTTGTTCTAGTTATTCTGATGAAGCCTTTTTTTCTTTTCAGAAAGTTTTTGAACTATCGAGTCATCAAGGCTATGTCAACTTCTTCCTCCACCGCAGAACTTTCACTTTCCGAGTTGTTTGCTTTCAATGCCACCGTCCACTCCTTTTCTCCTACATTATTTTTCTTTTAACTTACTCCTTACTCATAATGAGTGACCCAAACAAATTATTAATAGAATAAATATTTAAATCTTTGGATTCAATAATTACAGTAGTTTTAGCATCATAGGAACTCGGTAAGCATCAAAGAATCTTATTAACTTTCTCATAATTAGAAATTTCTCTACCTAATGTATGCAAGGATGTCATAATTTGGGTAAACCTAGTGTACATGTCAGATATAGTTTCGCTAGGTTTAATATAGAAAAGTTTATAATCATGCAATAGAATGTTAAGTCTAGACAGTTTAACCTCACTAGTTCCTTCATACGTGATACACAGTCTATCCCAAATCTCCTTACCAGTAGTACATGTAGATACTTTAATGTAGTCCTCAAATTTTAATGCACAAAAGAAAGTGTTTAATACTTCGCATTTAATTGCACCAAATCCCTATTCTCATTGCTCCATTCACTAAAAGGTACTTGATTTTCATGCCATTCATAAGTTAAAATGGTGCAATGTAATCTTCTTGAGCCAACATCCACATATGATAGTCTATAGACTGTAAAAAAGTAGACATTCTAATTTTTTAGAAATCAAATAGAATATCGTCAAATAGAGGTGGATGGTTTATTAATTAAACCTCCACAATATTACGATTACCAAAATGAGCTATGATCATTTTTTCAAGGTTTTCTAAAATACTATTTTTGAAACCTCGCTCTGATACCAATTGAAAGTACGAGATGCACCAAGAGAGGCGGTGAATTAGAAATTTATTGCAATAAAAAGATAATCTTAAAATGGAATTCTAATAATTTTTTCTTTTTTATGTTTTTAAATTTTAAATAAGAATATTAAATTGATGGGGAAGCGAATGCTTAAAACCACGATTGCAACATAAAGTGGTGAAATGCTAACTTGCTCAACAAAGTATTTCACTATGATTTTCACCATGCAAAATGTAAATAAAGTGCGGTAAGGGAAAAATCACACCAAAGAATTTATGGTGGTTCCGTCACTTGACCTACGTCCACTCCCCAGAGTCCTCCACTCCAGAAATTTCACTAATAAATAGTAACTATCCTTTTGTCCCTACAGCAAGGTGGAGAAGCCTTTACAAACCTCACTTTTACTAACCCGGTATGGCGGAGTGCCATGCACTATGTCACCCTCCCAGTGACGGTGGCGAATCTTCTCATTTTTCTCTCTCCTAGAAAAGGTAAAGTACCTTAGAGGACACGAACGTAGAAGAATCTCCCCCTTAGAGAGCCTCTCACAAGATCTTCTAGGGCCACAGGAGGAGCAACGTACAGCAAGCTAGAAGCAACCATGTGATCTCCCTCACACTCCTCCCTCACGAGGCCCACCTTCTCCATCCTCTTACAAACCCTAAAATCTTCTCAAGAGTTCTCTCTCAAGGAATCCCCCTCTAATCACGTTCCTCTCTGTCAAATTAATTTAAAAAGACAAAATTTAAGTTATTTAAATTAGGCTTCAAAAACCCTAAAATTTTAATTTAACCGTTATGATCATACAATACGATCCAATATTGTATAGTACGATTAGTTCAAAGTAGCCTTCGTCCTGGTATAAAGGAATATGAACAGGTAATATTTCTGAATAATATTATACAGTATGATATAACATCATCCAGCACGATATATAAAATCCTTCTGTTCATACAGAACGAATGTTAGAATGACAAAAACTCATCATTATATGTCATATGGTATGAACCACATCATACATTATAATTAGTTCAAAATCAAGGGATCATCTGGTACGATGTACGGGATGATCAAAAATAGTCTTGGTATGTCGTATAGTACGAATAATGTCATACAATATGATAACCAATCAAAATTTAATCCTTGATTTATTGACTAATCACAGGAGTTAATTAAGTAAGTATTCAAAATATCGTACAGTATGATAGGATCGTACAATACGATCTGTTCAAAATTTACAAATTAAGAACTTAAATTAATCTGGTGGTTAGGGTTTTGAATTAGAAACGCATCATACAGTATGATATTCATCATACAGTATAATTTGTTTATAGATACTCATTGAGCCAGATCATATTGTACACTACGATTGAAACTTGTACAGTATAATAGACAGAAAAAAAAATTCTTCATTTTAAAAATCTCTCTCAATGTGTGTGCATGGTTGCTCAGTTTTGCATACAATTTGTGGCCAGACTCAAGAAAAGAAAAAATAATAAAAAAAAGTAAAATTAAAAGGTTATAAACTCCAAATCTTACTCTATCCAGTCTTGAGTCTTCTTGTTGTCATGAGTAACTTGTGATCTCCCTGAAATATTAGAACTCACAGACAAGAGCAGAAATAAAAAATATTCAATGAATAATAATTCAATCGACATTATTTGTCATCATAAAAATCTCAAACTAGGGGTCATAGACTGTAACATATTCATCTTATCTTTGAGATGTTGGAATATTCTATCACCAGTTCTCATTACTTGCTTCGGTGTTCTCCACCAACCTGATAACTTAGTGGCTTATCATTGCCCCCACGTATAAGCTTCGGTTGAGGGTTAGGGTTGTAAACTTGCTTAGGTTTTTCTTAGTATTGCATCAACTGCTTGCCTTTTCCTATATTATAAACCACCTGTTTCCCTTTATCATCTCTAGAGAAGAATATAGAGTCGGCCTCATCCCTTCTAGAACCTGAGGCTTTAGCCTTCTTGGGCTTATTATAGTGGCTCTGTGATCTTGATAAATTTAATTTCTAACACTTTGCTACCCTGCCAACAAGTCTTAAAATATGGTGATTGTAGTCATGCATAGGAAGGGTTACATTTTATTGTCAATGTTTCCCATTAAAAATTATATGGCATGCTCTTCTTTGAGCTACCGCTCGCATTTCATACTCAAATTTTGCCAGCGAGTGATATATTTCATCACTGACTCATCCCTTCTCCTCTTCTACAAAGCAATGTCAGCGATCTTTATCTTTTCAGTTGCACTAACGAATCTCTTCACGAACATAGTTTCTAATTCTGTGAAAGTCTTCATAAAATCATTCGGCGGTTCAACATACCATTCGAAAGCAGCTACTGTTAAACTACTAATGAACTATCAAAAGATTAGGACATTATTTCTCATTGTATTCTCGCATGTAGCTTAGAATTATGTCAGGTGCTGTATGGGATTTTTGTTGCAGTCAAAGGTGTTGAATTTTGATATAGAATATCCTTTTGGATATGGCACCTGATCATATTCAATAGAATACGGGAGACCCTTGCCAACCAACTTTTTCGCCTGATCAATGACTATAACAGCCTTGATCTTCTCGATAATAATTCCTTCCACATGTATAGTAGTCACAGGTTCGGAAGTACTTGCAATATTTTGTGGGGTGGGCTGGCAGATGATATTATGGACTTCACAAGCACCTTCATGAGCTCCCCTTATTCTTGATACTTATGGCACTTGAAAGTTTGGAGGATCCGGAGGAGGATTGGGCATGGGACTGACTACAGCATTTTTTTGCATCATCTGCATCATTATCACCATCTGGGCCATCATCTCAGTCATTTTCTCATTCAGTTTTGAGAGATTTCCCTATCATTTGCCCTCATTTGTCATCTCACATGTTGCCGCATTTTAGCGAGTGTGATATTTTCGACATCAAAAGGATTCTCTTATGCTTCCTCTTCTCCTTGGGAATGGCCACCTCTGCTAGTGGTGGACCCATCTCTGTGGCGGCGCTGATATACTTATCTAGGTTGCGGTCGCCAATCACCATAATCTTTGTCATTATCATAATCGATGCCATCATCATATGTGTCACCATATATATAACTTCCATATTTATGGCATTGTTAATTTATTCCATTTCTTCTTCTATATATTTTTCTTTTTCAATGTTTTCTCCCCCTTTCATATTTTCTTCCCCTTCTATATTTCTTTCTCCTTGTCCTTCTAGTACTTGAATCTCAGAGCGATGATGCCACTAGATCTTCGATTCTTGGTTAAGTAGGGAGATTTCTTTGACTAGTGGGTTGCGATCAAAGTTAGTCTCTTCCTTTGAAGGGGATGGCGAGCAATGGGATCCCTTAGAGGATTCTCCAAGGTGTCAACTGTCGGGAGGGGTGTCATTTTGGATCTTTTTTGGATCCATTTCTAACATTGTTTGTAAATGAGGGCGGATCTCCGTGAAGCCATACCGACAAGTTGGAGGGATGGACAGGGAGTTGTTGCTATTGAGCTCGGATCTCAGAATTCATCTTTCTCCTTTACCTCCTTGTAAGCCCTTTTCCAGATGAGGAGGCTTCAGCATTATTCTTCACGGGTGTAGGTAACCCGGTTGATAGAGTTATGGTGTCTGTAGCCACCATAGGAATTCTTCCTCTGGATACAACCTTCTTGATGGTCGAGGATTTTAGTTGTGATAGTTGTTCAAATATAAAAATCCTTCTACGAGGATTTTTAGCAGTGGGTCATGGTGTTGGTAGAAGCACACGACGGGTAGGAGCTTCAGTCGTATTAAGTCTCCTGTTAGCTCTCTCAGCATTCCTACCATTTACAGGAATGACGGTAGTCCTTACAGTAATTACTAGGAAGTCAACAATATCAAACTGGATGGTAGCTCTAGCATTTCCAGTATTAATTAGAGCATTTGCCAACTGGATGCTGACTCCACCACCTAGTTGAATAGTAAAAGAAGTGTTATGTATATCCATCTACACAAATGAAAGGTTAGAGTTAGTAATCATCATCTGATACGTCACCCACACTTTCAAAATGTAGAGACTTGCATAAAATAAAAGATAAAAGCAGATAATCATTAGCAAGCAATTTAAAAATAATATAAATTTTAAAATCTCACTAAGTGCATTATCTCAATGAATTTACTTAAACAATCATTTTTAGAATATTCAAAAAGTTTTATTCTTTGAATGATCATTTTGAAAAAGTTCTGAATTTTAAGCTCAAATTGATTTTTACTATTACTACAGCGTTAAGACGACTAGCCAAAGATAGAAAAAGAAATCAATCCCTAGGAGAGTCGCCAGAAATTTGTTAGCTTCAAAAATTTGGCCCATGCCTCCATTTGTTATTTCTTTTCTTTTCGAAGGAGTTTTAACGAATTTAAGTTATGGGGTAAATTTTGGGAAGGCATATGAGTTTGTAGATAAGACTACCTAAAGATTTCTCCCTCATTTTGTGAGGACTTTATGATCCGAGTTCTGGTTCCCTATAGGTGCAAGCTCCAATAGTTAATTACCCCTCACGAACATGAGAGAGAACTTTCGATTAAGGCTAGTCATCAATCAGATACATTGTATCCATAGATATGTAGTATCAGGTGTATAATAGGAGCATGGGCATTTAAAAATATGAAAGATTCGAGGTTTGATATTTAAAATTAGAAATTTCCTATTCTTTCAGTTAAAGTGGATGGTAGGGGAATGGATGATGGACCAGATCAAGATCCCATGGTTCTATCGTCCTGGGCCATCATGGTCCCTGGTCTACTTAGTTAGAAGAGGTAGTCAAAATAACCTGACAGAAGGATCCTTTTTGGCAACCATGGGTTGCTTCGTCTAAGGGGACCTTATAGACCTGGGATGAGTATTGTCCAAGGGGGTAAATTTGAATTCACCTTAGTAAACAAAGGGCTTTATTTCCTATCAATCATATCCTATTGATTCATATCTCAAACATTTGGTGCCATTAAGGAACGTATTGACTCTATCCATAAACGATATTTCGTGGTGCCATTTAGTGGCAAAACCATTCGGTTCAGAGGGCCCCAGGTCATAACTGTTTATCCTATGGTGCCATTTGGTGACAAAATTGCCAGTTAAAGGACACGTATAATGTCCTTACTAGCAAGAGATTAGTTGAGAATGGTTCCTAGTAATATTTTGATTAGGCATTTGCTCTATGTTAGCTGAAATAAATTTTAATTTTTACACCCCGACAAACTGTTGTGGGGCATGGATGGATTTTATCTTAACTGGTTTGATGGATAGATTTTAGGATTTTTTAGGATTTTCGGATATTTGGGTGGCATTTGCAATATTTGGAATTAACCCCTCCAGTTGAGCTCTACGTTCAACATAACCATCATTGGGTTGTTAATGGGCATTTAAGAGTTTCATTGAATGGACCCCGTCGACTTTGTTAGTTTGCTGACAAAGGATCAAGCTCATCATAGGCTTTGTACCTTTATTAGTGAATTCTCATTGTTATAGAACTTGAAGTTTTAATATGAATATATTTAGACAAATATATCATCCGCCACAACCAATATTTGTTTGATGGTTCGAACCTCGTTGACTCCTATTGATCCACATAGAAGGATTGGGTTCCAATCTAAATTCACTTGTTGACCCGTGCAGCATCCCTAGACATCACGTGTATAACACGCTCGCTAGGCCCCATGCAGGTACTTAATTGCATACCCCCTTTTAGTGTACCTATATGTATACAAACTATAGTGTATGTATTTGAGATATTTAGTGTTGATCAGTTGATTGAGAAACCATCATTTGAATGCAAGCACTCTACTTGGAATCTTGTACATGCCTTCTATCTGCTTCTATACATGTTACAGATCCGGTGGTGTGGTGTATACATCTGTATTTGTAGGGAACTAATATATACTACAGATCTTTTACATTTACTCTCAGATAGCAAGTTGAATATATAGCAGGCCTCCTTCAATGGCTCGTAGGCTATATTTGGTTTTGTCGAACCTTCATCACCCTCAACAGGTGTTCGTATCTACAATAGTTCTTCTTGTATCTACTTGTAAGTAATGTATTGGATGTATAACAAATTTCCTATGGTTGCTCGTAGGGGTTTGGATTTGTTGTAGATAGTATGTAATGGCATTTGTTCATAGATAGTATGTGATATTCATAGGAGGGTTCCAGCAGAAGCTCGTGGGAGCTTGTATCCGTCGTATTCTTCATGCACTTTGTTGTGGTCTTTAGCTCATATAGTGCATCTGCCACTACTATAGGTAGGTAGCTAGATATATTCTTTCACAGACTGAAATCGACTAAGGATAATGTATTTACTGAAGTCTTTCTGCATCTACCCATCAGTGGTATGTGTCACATACATCTGTCTTTGTAGATAGCTTGTATGTGTTGCTGATTTTTTAATGCCACTCGTAGGCATTTGCATATGCATTTGATGTGATTGTATTGTATTTTGTTATTGGATAATAAATTGGATGCATAGGGATCTTTTATGGTATCTTGTAGGAGATCCTATGCTTGCCAATATATTCCCTTGTATGCAATATGCAACGTGTATTGTAGTTCATTACATACTCTTCCTACTTCACTCATGAATATCCCCTTCATTGAAATCATCCCTACTTTGCAAATATGATAGAGATGAATATTATTCATATGGGAACATTGGAGATCTCATGCCACTATTCGTAGTCAAATTATATACTTGTCTTGATCGTTGCTAGTGGATGAAAGAATTCTCCCTATCCACTACATGCCATTGTGTGCTTACAAGTAAGTGGTATGGAAGAATTTGTTTATCACTGTTCATTTGATCGTTGTATATAATTGGGTCATGTTGACTAATGCAAGTCTTTAATTGTCATAAAAGGATGACCCAAATCTTGTATGATGAGTTTGCTCCCCATCATTCATTTAAATCCAAGTCCAATGTTTCGTAATTTCACTTTGGGCTCTTTGTTTTCTTTCATTTGAGCTCAAATTAAGTTCATCTTGAATTCAAATTTCTTATAATTTTTTTGTATTGATTATGCTTGAATTCAAGTTGAGTTTGCATTCGTTGTAGTTCAAATCTGGATTCAAATTCAAGTTCAATGTCAACTTTCAGTCTCATGCTCAATTCAAGTTTATTTTACTCAACTTTCAATCAAGATTTACTTCAGGTTCAAGTCATTTAATGTTCAGTTCAAATCAAATTTGAATTATGTTCATTTGTTTTTTTCCGTTCAAATTCTGTACAAGTTCAAGTTCATATTCACAAGTCCCCTGTTGTCCAAATTTCGTTCAAGTCCTTGTCTTTTTTAGACAAAATTTTGGCATCTTCCCGGCTTCTCCCCCATGTAAGGGAAAAACAAAGAGGCATCCTTCCCCTCCACACTACACGAGCGCTTCATGTAAATGTCGGGTGACATCGCGGTTGCATTTTTTTATCCCCCAAGACTCTACATGACTGCTTAGGGGTCTCGAGCACATGTTAGAAAGAAGCACAAGGATTTTCCCACATATGGGTACTTAGTTTTTGTCCCCTTCACGCTACATGAGCGCTCCGAGGATTACCCACCTCGTTGCTCATGTCGCACTGGTTTCCCTCCCTACTATGCTACGTGAGCGTGTAGGGGGTTTGTCGGCTCGTTGATAACATCGAGAATGAGATTTAAGTAAGAAAAATTATACCTTTATAAAGAATGACGACGACGGCGGGATGCACAAAATAATCTTTCTATATATATATATATATATATATATATATATATATATATATATATATATATATATATATATATATATATATATTTCAACTGTCACTGATACCAACCAACATCAAACAGCTACAGGAGGAAAAAAAAAAGCCTAACACAAATCATTTTATTTAATTTGAGCATAGCATTACAAAGCTAACTTAAACATTTTACTTTACAATAGAAATTTACGTGTATCTTGATGCTACAAGGCAAAGAGCAGTCCTCTTGTGCACTGTAATGCCTGGAACATCATCCATGTCCATCTCTTCTTTACTCATTCCTTCAGGCAATTTCCAATCGAAGTAATATAGCAAATTAGCAAGAGCAAGTTCCACTATTGCCATCCCTAACTTCATACCTGGGCAACTTCTTCGGCCTGATCCAAATGGTATGAGCTCAAAATTATGACCTATGATATCGATTGATTTATCATTAAATCTCTCTGGTAAGAACTCCTCGGGATTATCCCATGTTTTGGGATCTCTTGCAATGCCCCAAGCATTGATATAAACTTGAGTGTCTGGTTCTATATCATATCCACTTATCTTGCAATGCCTAATTGCCTCTCGAGGAAGCAGCAATGGAACTGGCAAGTGCAGCCTTAAAGTTTCTTTCACCACTGAGTTCAGGTATTGAAGTTGATGGAGATTGCACTTTGAGAAATTATCGGAGCTTCTTATTTCCTCTTGTGCTTTTTGCACGATCCTTGAATTCCTGACTAGCTCCGCCATTGCCCAAATTATAATTGCAGAAGATGTTCCAATTCCAGCAGCCAAAATGTCCTAAGAGAACAAAATAAAAATTAAGCATGAATCGCATGAAGAAAGCAAACTATTAATTAGAGAGTACCATTCGATCAGCATTGATGTTTGTGTTTGTGATACAAAAAATCAAGCATGAAGAACAAGAGAGAGTACCATTAGAATAGCCTTGATGCTTGTGCTGGTGATATAAGGTGAATTCTTTTGAAGATGGAGCAGCACATCAACTATGTCTTCCTGCCCTGTGTTTGTTCTATTTTGATCAATGTGGTCCTCAATCAGTTCATCATAGAAAGATTCAAACTTGCTAAAGGTCCTCTCGAGTCGTTGTTGTTGTCCTGTAAGCTTATCAATCCAACTCAATGATGGGAAATAATCTGCAATAAAGAAGCTACCCAATAAGATCTCAATTTCTTTAAGAAGTGCAAGTAAGTTGTCCTCCTGATCTCCTTGATCATACTTCTTGCTTAGTGCAACTCGGCAAATTATGCTGCATGTGAGACTCGACACAAATTTTGTCAAATTTATCGGCAATGACAAGGAATTCGAGATCGAATCAATAAGAAGACAGACCTCTGCTTCTCTTATTGATTGGAAGGAACTAACCCTCTTCGTGCTAAAGAGCTGTAGGATGCATATCTTTCTTACCTCCCTCCAGTAATCACCATAGGGAGCAAAGCTGATGTCCTTGCAACCATAAGAGAATTTGTTGCTACAGGTGAGCTTTGGTCGAGAGCAGAAGTAAAAATCATTGATTTTAAGGATCTCTCTTGCTATGTCTGATGAGGAAACCACAAGGATCGACACATGACCAATTTGAAGATGCATCAAGGGACCATGTTTTTGTGACAAAAGCCATAGGTTGCTATGAGTTAGATCGCCAACTTGGTGTAGATTTCCAATCAAGGGGAGCTTCCTTGGTCCAGGAGGGGCAAGTCCTCTCTGTTTCGACTGTCTTCTCTTCATTCTTGGGAAAATAAAAAGATAGAGAGAGGAGGAAAGTGCTGTAATGAGTAGCCAAATTAAGAGGATAGCAAAATCCATAAAAGAATTGTAGTTCAGTAGCAGGAAGGTTGGAGAAGATTTGTTTCTCATCAATGATTTTGGAGATGGTTATCTGTTCTGCAAAAGAAGAGTTACTGTTAAGTCGAAGCCAAGTCAAATATTTTTTATATTTTTTTTAATTTGAGAAAAGTTAATCATAATAATAATTTTTTAACTTATTCAAATAAAATCTATTATATTTATGAAATAATTTTAACACTAATTCGGATCATATCCAAGCAAGAATATTAAAATATACATTTATAATTATATATATATATATATATATATATATATATATATATATATATATATATAATATTTTAAATTAGACAAATTTATAATTTATGGAGACAATTTTGAGTTAAATCATATATATTTTGAACCAAATTAATAATTATAAGCCCTGCTCAAGGAAGAAGGCAACATTCCATCTTTTCACCTCTGAGGAGTCGGTCAGCTGATCGCCATCGTTCGCGTGGCTGAATCAGTTGCCTCCGCATGGAAAGCGTCTGCACAATCAGGGCCGCCAGCTGAATGTAATAAAACCCTTAAAATAAATTCAGAAAATGCCAGAACTTCAAAATTTTGTAGGAAATTCATTTCTTAGCTAATTTTTGAGTTATTGGGCTTGTTTTGTTCAGATTTTCATCTACTTTATTTTAAAAATAAAATCAAATTATTTTATTAATTATTTCACAAATATAGAAAACCCTATCTTAGGCTTTAAATAAAAATATATAAGTTATTTTAATTTGAAACGTGGCAGAGGTATTGATCTCTAATTTTCCCATAAACGTGGCAGGCCATTAATGTAATCTCAGCTAGTTTATGAATTTAGAAATATCATAACCACACTTTGATTTGAATATTTTTTTTTAAATTCATAACTAGTTCAATCTAATTCCAACCAATACATGTTAAAGTTCTATGGATTCAGTAGGATAAGCAATTCCTTATAAAAATATATTTGAAATCACATGATATATAATTGAGAATAATTTGACATTGATGATGCAGGGTTTTTCATCCATTATTCTCAAAATACATATGATTATGATCCCAAATTTGATTGAGAATTAACATAAGATATTTCCCATATCCTATGAAGATCTCAATTTGATTTAATACATATTTTTCCTTATCCTTGAATTATCAAACTCATAGATAACTTTATGAATTTATGACATAGATATTTCATCATAAGAATTCCTTAGAACATTAGGACACTATTTCATTGTCATTATTGCTATGTTTTGATGTGATTGTAATTAGGGTATGCAGAAGAACGTAATTTCAATCCCTCAAACTTAATTACTTAGGGACACTAGTTAAGGTGTGTGTTAGCTAACTTAGAAAAATTTAGGATTTACTACACGTAGTCCCTTTTGGGATGAAACAAAACTTAGAAAACTTATGTCATATACCTTATGATCAAATGCACCTTGATTTGACAATATTTACTTTATAACAACGATTAATTTCTAATTAACCATCTTTTAGGATTTAATTCCAATAAATCCCAATAATTCAAATAAAAATATTAAAAATTCAAAAATAACTTCAATCAATTATAAATCTAACATGCAACCGTTCAAAATTAAAATTAATTTAAAATTCATTAAATTTCCATTAATAATTAAAAATAACCCTTAAGTAACCATTAATTAAATAAAATTCAAATAAAATTAAAAAAATGCAAAACAAAATCAAAATAAAATTCATAAATTTCTAAATTCATTTTAAATAATTTTTAATTAAAATTTAATTTCTAATTCTTTCATTAAACAATTTCATTAATAATTAATTAAATATCATAAATTAAATTCAAATAAAATTAAATAGATATTAATAATTCAAATTTAAATTAAATTTTTTAATAAAGTTGAAATTTTAAATTAATTTTAATTCATTAAATAAATAAATTTGTTTATAATCAATTAAATATAACAAAATAAAATTAAAAAAATCTTAAAAATTGAAATAAAATTAAATGAAATTCATAGATTTATAATCTAAGTTTAAATAAATTTTTTGAATAATGTTTATTAAAATTTCATTAATAATTATTTAAAATCAATTAAAATTCAACAATTAATTAAAAAATTCCAAATACTACAATAAAATTTAGAAAAATTGAAATTATATTCTAATTTATTTAAACTAAATTAATTTGATAATTTAGTTTATTCAAATTTGATTATTAATGTAAAATAAATGAATTAAGGTCCTTTTATGCCTAAAGCTTGATTCATTTTGGAGGGCTTTTTGGCATTTTGATTTAAAGACTTTTAACATACCTTAATAACTAAAGGATCCTCAAATGTATCACGCATGATTCCATTCAGGAGGGAACAAAAACATTTGGATTGGGGGATCTTCAAATAATTAATAACACATCGACCTTATGTGACATTCGACTCCTTTTGGAATGAATGTTGCATTACATTATAAGGTCCCTCTTCTTTTACTCTAATAAACTTTGGAGGCTCTCATATGATCATATGTTCTGCATAGAGGATGAGTATTCATTTTGGAAGTTTTAGGACTTATAAATTGATAACTCATTACACTTTGGGGGTTATCAATCTATAAGTTTTTAAAAACTAAATCAATAACAATAACCTCTAAAATTGGAATAATTTAAAAGACAAATATATATCACATATACTTTAATTAAATATCTTTTAGCCTTTAATAATAAACCTTAAAAATGCATACAATTCAAACAATAAATTCATAAAGAAGCTATCAAAGCCACACAACCTCTTTCACACACTTAGATGGTTTCTAAGACAACCAACTTTAGCTTAGATTAGGCCGGTGGATTGTTGTGGTTCGATTGTTGGTGTCTTCCTAGAGGGTACATATGTGGTTTTGCTTATTTTCTACAAATTATAGGATGCCATTTTTCCCTTTTCTGTCAGTGCACTAGAGAGCGGAGTAAATGAGTGAGGGTCATATACTTTACTATCTTTACTTTTCTATACATATAACTGCTCACAATGCACTCATATATGCATTTTATTTCCTATTCTTTATATTCTTGCAAAGTAGAATATTATTAGGTGATGATGTACATGTAAAGATATTTATAAATTTAAATTTCATAATTTTTTTGTATAATATTAGTGAAATTAGTTTACAAAATAGACACCTGACGATCCTAGAATCATCAGTTATATCGATTGGTACTAATTTCTTAAGGATTTTCTTTGTTGCCAAAAAAATTATGAAAAAATTCTTGTAAGTAAAATATTACAATAATAATACTATGGAGAAGACAATTTATCATTTGGAGTTATATTGACTCAAAAAAAAATTATTTATCTCGATCAAAATACAAGTTATTAGAAAGAGAGAGAGAGAGAGAGAGAGAGAGAGAGAGAGAGAGAAAGAGAGATACCCAGGCAAAGGACTTAGAGAGTTGACCTAAGTAAGTAGGTTGAACTACTATAAATTGGTTTGCTTTCAATTTCTTTTCCTTTTTCTTTTTGCATTTTCCTTTTAGCATTATTACTTACCCTATGGAAATATTTGATATTTATGCTTTTATTATTATTAAGATGTGAAGCTATGAATGTTGAAATCATATTAAAGTTACAATATAAGTTAATAAAGAAAATTTTAATAATTTTTTAATTAGTATTAGATTTTGAAGCTTAGTTTGGAAAATATAATTTTGTTTTCTCTTATATTTTTTTTTGAAGTGTTTTAAGTTGCCCTTAAATTCAAATATTGTTTAGCATATCATTTTCAAACTAAGTTTGATTTAAATTTAGACCTTGATTTAAATTTGGAGAAGCTCCATAATCAAATCATTATTGCCAAAACATCATCATCATCATAGCTCTGTCATATGCCCATTACCCTCTTACCACTATCACCCAATTACTTCTCTTTAACCCTCATCTCTTGACTATAATCTTTTGACCAACAACCTAACTAAAATGTCTTAATCATTGTTATCTAACTGTAGTCTTCTATCCATTATTATTTTGCTGCAATACTTTGACCACTATTGCTTTACTATGATACTCTAACCATCATCGTCAAACTATGGTTCATTATAAATTATTGCCCATATTTGGTCCTCCCAAGTATGATCTCCCGACCACATTACTCAGTTAAAGTCTCTTGATCACCATTGTGTTGTTTTGATCTCTTGACCATCATCCCCTAATCATTATCTTGTAATTAAGGTCCTTTGAACACTATCATTTTACTATTTTCTTCTAACTACCATCGATTGACTTTCTCCTAATCATTATTATATGTCTATGTTTCTTCAACCAAGATTGTATGACTATGATCCTCCAGTCGCAATCGATAAATTATAATACTTTGACCGCCATTACTTAGCTATAATCCTAGGATAGTTAAATGCTATCACTCGATAATGGTTTTTGAGCCATTATTCCCATGTTATAATTTTTCTACCACCAATATGTGACTGAAGTCTCTTAACCACCATCACTCGACTATAATCAATGAACCATCTTCATCCAATTATAAAGTTCGGACCACTATTGCTCAACTACAATCCTTTGACCCTTTTCGCTAAGTTGTAGTCATTCAATCTCTATCATATGATTATTATCCCCCAACCATCATCACCTAATTATGTTCAACTGTTTATTGTCACTTAATGACATCAATTCCCACTTACTTTGTAACGTATGATTGTGAGAAATATCTTTCTTTATATAAAATATACTTCGATTCCCACATAATTTGTTTTTTTTAATTTAAAGATTTTCTTTTGATTAAATCTATATAGTTAGACACTATACGACCCTAAAGGGTAGACTAATATCTTCCTATCAATTTGAAAGGAAGAAAAATATGATATATTTTTATAATCAGATGCGTCATATGGAATATATAATTCATCCCAAATGATGAAAAGCATATTATCCTTTCATTCCAATTAGAGAAGTAGATTTATTTCCATAATCAAATATAGAGGATATTAAATTTGTTGTAAAAGCAAGTCAAGTATCGACCTATCTTTTGATTATGAGATTAAGTTTAAAGTATATACAAAGCAAGATCTACGTTCACATATTTTCCCCTACCTTAGAATGGAAAGTAAAGTAGGGATTATTTTATTATGGGGTTTAGACTCCCTATAGGGTAAAGTTCCTATGGTTAATTACATATCCTAAGAGAATACTCTCGATTAAAATGAAGACTAAATAATTTTAAAATTCATACAATTTTAAAGAAATATTTATGCTAATTAAAATTTAAAATACATGCTGTATATTATAAATTCTAACACTAACTATGATTTTAAAAAAATTTGATTTGAATTGAATAAAGAATGTGCAGAAAAGAGTGTATAAAATATAGACTTACAACTTACCTTGAGTGAGGTGCTAGCTAATAATCCTAATCATAACAATCATCGATGAATGCAAGATTTTAGATATTTCTTTCCTAATAATCAAGGAATGATTAAAGAAATTTAAATTGAATATAATGTATTATGCCTATAAAAAATGAAAAAAATACACATATGCTTATGGTGCATGAACAATAATATATATAAAAGAGCTATTTTATTAATATAAAATTTATAGAGTATAACCCGGGATCTACAGTAAAGTAATGGTGGCTAGGCCCCACCGACAACAAACCTAAATTCTAATCCTATAAGAACATCTAGAATCAAATACAACTGCTTTCTGTCTTCAACCTCCAAGTCTTCCGTGGAATTCCAAAAAGGAATATCCTTTTAATAGAGGACATTACTTTTTAGAGCACAACCTGTATATGTATAAGCAACTGTCTTTGACTATTTTAAAACTCATGACACAATACAACTTGATCTATTTTTTAAATAAAATGTATTAGTTTATGGATATTTTTTATAATTTTTAATCTCCTAAATAGATTTATATGAATTTTTATTAAAAATTGAATAAATTAAATCATTATATTGAATTATATTAAACTATTCTAAAGTATGAATAACAACTTTTAAAATATCTTTTTCTCTTAATATTTTGGCAACACAGATGTTTTCGAGAGATAGAAAAGAAAATATGAGGACAAAGAAAGAAAAAACTTAGATTTGGAAGTTGCGGAGCGATTTTATCGGTTGAGGCAGTTAGAAAACTTGCTCGTCTCATTGTAAGGAACTTTTATCCTATTTTTTCTTTCAAATATTGATATTTTATTATCAAATTTGTATTTATGTTATTGAAAAATATGAATAATAAGGTCAGAATGGCGGGACAATGGGCTTTCCTTTAAATACTGTGGTTTGGTGTTATCCTCTGCTAATTTATATGATACTGAATGAGAGTTATAAGGAGATGATTTTATGCCGATGGGCAAAGAGTAACAACTCTATTTACTGAGCCAATAATTTATTGATATTGATACAATACAAAAAAATATCATGATAGCCAGACTTTTTACTTATTTAGTGTGACTATTGAAATACATAATCTTGAAGCATCATTCTTATTATTGTACAGATTTATTATTACTGCACAGTTTTACTGTTACTATATTATTGTATTCTGACCTCCATAGCCAGACAATGGTCTTTTTAACCTCGGGGGCAATTTCTGCTCCAACCTCAAAAGGTCATTCATGACAAATTTTTTACATTTTCTATTGATGCTTCAATTTTATAGAAATCTAATTTGGACTGGGGGGCAACCTTAACTCCAACTGTATTTAAGAAGATCCCTATAATATTTTCAAAATGAAGATGATATATCAGGAAACTCCTGACAAATTTAAGGATGATTTCGATAAATTTCAAGCCACATATTGTCCCCTACTAGACTTCTATTCCTTTAGCAAGATCTTAATCTCGACCTCAAAAAAGTAGTAACAACCTAAATATAAACCATTCTCAACCTTTAATTTGGTATACATGCGACATTCGCTCCCTCCCAATCAAAGTAAAATTTATCTTAGGGTGATTCGATTTAACCTCTTCTAAACATATTAACATCTTTGTGCTTGGCTCTGACATACAACTTTGAATTGATCAAACATCATAGGAGGATATCAATAAAATCTTAATCCTTTATTCAAGAAATATGCAATATTTATTACGTTCAATCACTGGATGATTAATCTCAGGGGAGATTTTATCTAACCTCTTCCATAAAGGTTAACATTATTGAGCAGTACTCTGACATAAAATCTCGGATAGACAAACATCCTTGGTAAATTCTCTCGACCTCTTCCACATAGGTTAATATCATCGAGTAGTGTTCTGACATATAACCTCGGATAGATCACACATTCTTGATGGATTCTCTCGACCTCTTCCATATAGGTTAACGTCGATCATCGAGTAGGGCTCTGACATACAACCTCATATAGGTTATACATCCTTGATGGATTCTCTCGACCTCTTTTATATAGGTTAATGTCATTGACTAGGGCTCTAACATACAACATCGGATAGGTCATACATCCTTGATGGATTCTCTCAACCTCCTCCACACAAGTTAATGTCATCGAGTAGTGCTCTAACTTACAACCTCGGATAGGTCACACATCCTTGGTGGATTCTCTCAATCTCTTCTACACAGGTTAATGTCAATGAGCAGTGCTCTTACACATAACCTCGGATAGGTCACACATCCTTGGTGGATTATCTCAATCTCTTCCTCATAGATTAACATCATCGAACAAAACTCTGACATACAACTTTGGATAGGTCATATATCCTTAATGAATTCTGCCGACATCTTCCATATATGTTAACATCATCGAACAGGGCTTTGACATACAATATTGGATAGGTCATACATCCTTAGTGGATTCTTTGAACCTCTTTTATATGGGTTAACATTTTTGAGCAGAGCTCTAACATAATCTCAGATATGTCATACATCCTTGATAGATTCTCTCGACCTCTTCTATATAGATTAATGTCATCGAGTAAGGCTCAGATATATAACCTCAAATAGTTCATACTTCCTTGATGGATTTTCTTGATCTCTTCTATATGGGTTCACATTAGTAAGAAATGCTCTGACAAACAACCTCAGATAGGCCATAAATCTTTGGCAGATTCTATTAACTTACGCTCTTCTGCCTATCACAGGACGTTTGTTGGACTTCTGCCTGATGCCGAGCTTCCTCTCGTTGTTGGACTTCTATCCATTACGAGACTTTCATCAAACTTCTGTCTGACACCAAGCTTCTTCTCGTTGATAGACTTCTGCCCATCGTGAGACTTTCATCAAACTTCTATCGACATTGAGCTTTTTCCCGTTCCTAGACTTTTACTCATCATGGGACTTTTGTTGGACTTCTTCCCTATGCAAAGCTTCCTTTCGTTGCTGGACTTCTATCGGTCATGGAACTTTCATCAGACTTCTACATGATGTAGAGTTTCCTCACATTGCTGAACTTCTGCCAGTTACGGAACTTTTGTCAGACTTCTGTGTGACATCAAGCTTCCTCACGTTGCTAGACTTATGCCCATCACGAGACATTCGTCGGACTTCTACCCGACTCCAAGAATCCACCCGTTCTTAGACTTCTTCCCATCGTGGGACTGTTATAGGACTTCTGGCCGATGATGAGCTTCCTCCTATTCCTGTACTTTTTTCCGTTGTGGGACTTTTGTCAGACTTCTACCCGATAGCGAGCTTCCTCCCATTGCTAGACTTATTCCCATCATGGGACATTCGTCGAACTTCTTACTGATGCTGAGCTTCCTACTATTGTTGGATTTTTTCCCATTGAGGGACTCTCGTCAGACTTCTACCTGACGTCAAAATTCCACCAATCAATGGATTTTTGCCAATCGTCAGACTTTCATCGGACTTCTACCCCACGCCGAATCTCTACCCGTCGCTAGACTATTACTCATTGTTGGAGTCTTGTCGGACTTCTTCTCGATATTAGACTTCTGTCCTTCACCAGAATTCCACCGATTAACATCGGACCTCTGCAGGATCTCTTGAAGAAAGAAGAAAAGATTCACACTTAATGAGGGGTCCTAGACTTGAATAAGATTAGGGGAATGCCTCAGCTTGAGGGAGAGAAGAGAGGGAGGAGTTTCCTTCTTGCAAAAAAGAGCCCTATATCTAGACAGGGGATACTGCTTGTGTAGGGATAGGGGAGGGCCTCAACTAAAAGTGAGAAAGAGAGGGGTAGGTGCAAGAGTTTTATACTCCTAGGGGGGTATTTATAAGGTGGGGAAGTTGAAAAAAAAAAGTAGTAGAAGGTGGTTAGCTAAATTGCCAGCTGACGGTTGACCAAACCGCGAGCCGCGGTTAAGCGATGAGTAGTCACGCCAACCATGGTGCGCGAGTAGCACAAGCAGCGTGCAGCAGTGCCATGTAGTGTAGGTAGACGAATGAAGGCGCGCGGGCGAGCAGGATGGTCGGGAAAGTGCACGATCGAGCAAGCAGGCCAGGAAGTGCGGGTACGCGGTAGCAACGGTGCGATGTCATATCGACAGCTGGAGACGGCTTGTCCGTCCTGACATGTTTTCAGGCCCAATTTTGAGTCCAAAAATGTCAAATTGGATATTTTTGGGGTCCTTGAAGCCATTTTTCAACATTCTTGACATAGTTTTGATACTTTTAAAGCTATTTGGGATCTCTACGCCAAATATTGGAGTTTTTCCAAAATTTGAATCTCACAAGAATTTCCTTAAGAGCTATAATGCATATTTTTGGACTTTTGAAGATCGATGGTCAAAAATTGGAGGTCAACTAATATATCATCAAAAGATAATCCTGATCGGGCAGGAATCTAGAGGCAAAATCAAATTAAAAACTTTGGAAATCCAATTTAGGACCATCCGATCTACAATTTCACCAAACTTATAGTCAAATTGAATGTCTCTAAAATATAAACCCAACGACACCAAATTCGACTCAATCCGAGCCCAAATAGGTCCAAATCAAGAGTCCGAAGTTCTGGTGGAGGGTTCAAACTATAATTTGGATTACCAAATAGTTTCCAAACATGACGTGCTTATAGTAGAATCGAGTGTCTTGACAAGACAAATCCAACCAGCTCAATATCACTGAATTCCAACATCATTAAGACATTCAAATGTCCATCAAATGGTCCACAATCAATGGATTCAGAACTGGTCATCCATCCAAGCCAAGGGGCTCCAAGAAAGAGACAGATTGGATATTGCTCTTACCTCATCTCTCCTCCTCAATGAGTGCTTGGATTTTCGCCTGACCTCCACTTGAGGCCCTGAGCTCCACCAGACCACCACTTGAAGCCCTGAGTTCTGTCGAACCACCACTCTACGTCCTGAGTTCCATCGAACCACCACTTTAGGCCTTGAGTTCTGCCGGATCACCACTTGAGGCCTTGAGCTCCGTCGGACCACCACTGGAGTCCCTGTGTTCCGCCAGACCACCACTTGAGGCCCTAAGCTCTATTGGACCACCACTTGAGGCCCTGAGTTTTGCTGGACCACCACTTGAGGACTTGACTTTTGTCGAACCATAACTTGAGGCCCTGAGCTTTGTTGGATCACCACTAGAGGCCCTAAGTTTTGCTAGACCACCACTTGATGCTCGGAGTTCTATCGAACCACCACCTGACACCCGGTGTTCTACCGGACCACCAACTTAGGCCAAGACTTCTATCTGACCACCATCGAGGTTGGAACTTCTACCTGACCATCACTTGAGGCCCAGACTTCTGTCTGACTTCCACATAATGCTCGTAGTTTTGCTGGCCACCACTTGATGCTTGAGGTTATATCGGACCATTACCTAAGGCCCAGACTTCTACCAGACAACCACCTAAGGCCCAGACTTCTATTCGACTACCACATGATGCTTGGAGTTCTACCGGCCACCACTTGATGCCCAGAGTTTTTCCAGACCGCAACTTGAGGCTCAGAGTTCTGGCAGACCACCACCTAAGGCCCAGACTTCTGTCTAATCACCACTTGACACCCAGAGTTATCTCGGACCTCCAGCTGAGACTCAAACTTCTATCGGACCACCACCTGAAGTTTGGACTTCTGTTTGGCCACCACTTGCCGACTAGAGTTCTATCAGAGTACCACCCTGCTACTATAATCTTTCGGACACCTATCTCTTGTCTACTACGGTCATTCCGACCTCTGTCGCCTACTACAGTCCTTCCGACCTCCGTTGCCTACTACGGTCTTTCTGACCATCACTAGACAACAGTCTTTTTGACCCCGATCTCTTATCAACTACGGTCTTTTGGACCCCTGTCTCCTGCCGACTACGATCCTTCCAACCTCCGTCGCCTACTACGGTCCTTCCAACCTCCATCTCCTACTATGATCCTTCCGACCTCCATCACCAGAAAATAGTTATTTTGACCCCGGTCTCCTATCAACTACGGTCTTCTGGACCCCTGTCTTCTTCCGAGTATGGTTCTTCTGACTTCGATTGCCTACTACGATCCTTCTGACCACCATAGCCAGACAACTGTCTTTCTGACCCTGATATCTATTATGATTTTTTTGACCTCTATCATATCGACTATGGTACTGACGATCACACAAACAAGTCTATGTTGATTAATGTAACTTCTACCATGTAATATGTTGTATATGATATACATTCGTGATATCAAGCCAAGGCCTTCTCCCAAGGAAGGGCATCAGTCTTAATTGACTACAAATACTAGTGGATTCATTCAAATTGAGCCATACTCAGTGATTTTCCCCCTTTTCAGGGGTTTTCTCATAAAAAGCTCTAGTGTCTCTTATGAACGCTACACCATCTCTCTTATCTGATTACGTGTTGGATCTTCGTGCAATGCTAAGACGTTAAGCTACCTATTACTCTACCACCACGATACTCCAGGATGCACAAATATATTTAGTAAACTTTAAGAAAAATCATTCTCTTGTCATATACGAATATGTTCGTAAGGTACTATACCAACAATATTCTTCAATATTTAGTCATTAATTCATTCCATCATCTTGGCCATTAATTAGATAAATTTTATAGGTAATCATGTAGTATTATCTATATCATATAGTATTATTAGTTGAAATATGAATTTACTTATTTTAATAAAGAACATGTAATTATTATTTAATTTAATTATAATTGATCTTACGATCTAATTAATATAAGTAATTTTAATTTTAAAATTTTGTTGATTAAAATGATTTGATTTTTTTAGAATTTTCAAAACTGTCATATATATGATACAATGTAATACAAGTCGCATGATATGATTTATTATTAATTATGTTATTATATCAAATAGGTAACAAATTTTCATCCGGACACCTCCCATGCAACCATAAGGTAGCTTCATATAGAGCAAAGTAGTCAAAGAAGAACTGATAAAAACAAAATTAGCACTAAAAGGCCTGTGAATGTAAATGATTTAATCTTATCAGGCTTTGTTAGCTAAAGACCAGCCCAGTTTGAATTGACTCTTACCACTACTCGTGCTTAGCTCAACAAAAAGGATGGTTGAAAGCAGACTTCGGCCATGACAAAACAATATTATGTTTTCCGGTTACCACTAGAAGTGAGTCTAATGGAGCCTGAGTCTATTCGAGTTTAAGGTTTGGCTCAAGATTCATTTTAAGAGTTCGAGTTGGAGCCGACTCCTTTATTATGAAAAAGAAAAAAAATTATTATGATTCAAACAATTATTATAATAAAATGATAAAAAAGGGAAAATCAGACAAAAAGAAAAAAAAAATTTAATATAAGAAAGTGAGATATGATTTTTAAAAATTTTTTACTTAAAATCTTAAACGTTAATATATTATAAGTGTATTTTATATTAATATTTTTTTAAATGAGCCAACTCTCGATGTAAGAAGTCAAGTTAGAGTTAGCTCAAATTTGACTCATTTGCACGTTGAGCTTGCATGAGCCATTTACCGACTCAAGTACGAAGGAACTCTTGAGTCGACTTGACTCACTTAGAGCTTAATTTGAAGTATGAAAAAAAAAAGACATTGTAATAAGTTTTACGAATTTGCTTGGATGAATAAGAAAATCATTAGATTAGAGGACATATAACCATTATAAAGCTTTATGGGAGAGTTCAAACACATACATAATACATACATCAAACTTGAATCCAGGACCTCTTAGTTGGGAGTCAAGCTCCCAATCAACAAATCAAGAAAAGCTGTGTAAGTAGTTAGTAGTTGCTTGATATCTCTATATGTACTTTTTTTTTTCTTTTAAAAAATAAAATAAAATATGTTAATTAAATATATGTAGCACACCTTGGTTTGTTGGTTGAGAGCTATGGCTACCAACCAAGAGATCTTAGGTTCGAATTTTACGTAGGTGATGTGTGTGCGAACTTGCCTTAATTGACCTAAATGTCCAAAAAAATCACAAAATTCGATGAGATGTTTCGGTTCCAACATAATTAAAATAAAAGCTTGAAATTGAGTATTTTAAAATTTGTGAAGTTTGTTAAGTTGTAATAAAAAATGAATCAAAATTCAAATTAATTTGAGTTTTGTCATGTGGGGTTATTTGAATCACAATAGAGTAAATATGTTATTTGCACAAATGATTTCCCAAGCATAATGAAACCAAGATTGTGATATTTAAACAAGTTTATGGAACTGTAATTCTATGTTTTCTCCAAATAGCATATATATATATATAACTTTCGAAGATCTAAATTAGAAGAACTTTATATTTGTTACGTCCTGGAATATTCATGGCATTAGAGAAGTATATAGTTTAACGTCTTAGGGTTGTACGAAGATCCAACACTTAAGCAGATGAAAGAGATAGAGGATGCAACATTTATAAATGACCAAAGTTGTTACGTGGAAACCCTTGAAAAAGGGAAAAAACCACGGGGCCTGGCCTAGTTTGAAAGAATCCACTAGTATTTCTAATTGATTACAAATGAGGCACTTCCTTAAGAGAAGGCCTTGGCTTGATGACACAAATGTACATCATATAGAGTGCATTACATGGTGGGAGTTACAATAATCAACATAAACATATTTGTTTGGTTGGCAGGACCATAGTCGATAGGACAAAGGTCGGAAAGATAATAGTAGGCGAAGAAAGTTTGAAGGACCGTAGTCGGAAGGAGATAGGGGTCAGAAAAACTGTTGTTTGACGAGGGAGGTAAGAAGGGCCGTAGTCGGCAAAAGACCAGATCAGAAAGACCATAGTTGATGAAAGGAGGTCACCGTAGTAAGCGATGGAGGTCAGAAAGACTGTAGTCGGCAGAAGACTGGGGTCATAAAGACCATTGTCTGGTGATGGAGGTCGGAAGGGTCGTAATCAGTAGGTGACTGGAGTCAGAAATACTGTTGTCTGAGGAGGGAGGTCAGAAGGACCGTAGTAGGAGACAAATGTTGGAAAGATCATAGTTAGTTGGTGATTAGGGTCAAAAAGATCGTTGTTTGGCGAGGGAGGTTGGAAGGACGAACCTAGTTTGTATGGGATGATGATCGTGTACAAACATAGTTCATACCAATATTCATTTGGATCATTTCCGACACTTTAAGTAAAATTATCCAGGACGATCCACGATCGTAAGGGACGATCCATTTCATGTAGACTTGAATATTTGTAATTTTTGGACAGTTTTTCTTGTCTCTCCTATATAAGGTCCAATTTTTACTACGACCCAATCTTTTTTCTCATTGATCTTCGTGCCTATTGAAAGAAGAGTCAAGGAGAGAGTGTGAGAGTGCATTCAAAGAAGGATTTCTACCACTGGAGTGTGAAGGCTTCGCTTGGTGTTCAAAGGTAAGAATATCTACTTGTGATTTGGGATTACTTCACTCTTTTCTTTCTTCTTTCTAGAATTCTTGTGAGAAGATCTATTAAGGAGATTTGGTTCTTTGCCGACACTTGGAGAGTGTGAAAAGCCATGGGTTCTCTTCCCACACTAGGAGAGTGTGAAAGGACGAAGGGTTCTCTTCCCATACTAGGAGAGTTTGAAAAGGACAAAGGGTTCTCTACCCATACTAGGAAAGTGTGAAAGGACGGACGGTTCTCTACCAACACTGGGGATATTGTAAAAGGACGATGGTTCTCTGCCACACCGGATAGTGATGAAAAGAGTTTTGTAAAGGCTTCTCCACTTTTCTGTGGGTGCAAAAGGAGAGTCACTAGTGGTATTAGTGCAATACTCGTAGGGTGCCTCCGGGGAGTGGATGTAGGTCTTGTTTTGACCGAATCACTATAAATCTGGTGTCTTTATTTTTCTGTTACTTTTTATTTTTGTGATTTACTGTTTTAAAACTGTGGTTGAAAAACTATTTCTACAAAAAATCACTAAAATTTTAATTTCGATTTAAAATACTCAAAATAGGGATTAATTTTTAAAATACCAATTCACCCCCCCTCTTGGTTAGCTGTGGGATATAAACTTAGGCTTAACAACCTAATTCATAGTGAACGAGTTTCAACAAGTGGTATCAGAGTTTTGTTTCAAAATCATAAGTTTAGACTACTTTTTGAATAACATAGAAGGCTACATTTGGAAACTAAAACACACCTGAGGCTTACTCTATAACTAGAGCTCTACTGTTTGACAATATATCTTTTTATTTTTGAAAAACTTGCATGTCTACTTTTTTACAGTCACTTGATTATTGTATGTGGATCTTAGTCCAGGAAGGATATACAAAACCAACTAGATTAGTTGACGGAGTTAAAGTTGAAACACCTTTTGCAGACTGGACAGTAGAAGAACGTGACTTAGCACAACTAAATGCCAAATGATTGAATAATTTTTTTTGTGCTTTAAAATCAGAAGACTAAATACAGATTTCCACTTGCAAAAGTGGAAAGGAAATATGTGATAGACTTTATATAACATATGATGGGACTAATGAGGTTAAGCAATCTAGACTTAATATCTTATTGCATGATTCTGAACTGTTTCATATGAAACCAAATGAATCTATTTCTGATATGTACACAAGATTCACACAAATAGTCACCTCTTTGCATGCATTGGGTAGGAAGTTAACAAATGCTAAAATTGTTAATAAGATTCTTCATTGCTTACCTACTGCATATGATGCTAAAATTACTGTAATTACAGAGTCTAAGGATTTAAACATTTACTCTATTAACAATCTTCTTGGTTCGTTTATTGCTTACGAGCAAGGAGTTAACCAAAGAAAGGTTAATGCAGGTGAACCACGAAGGGAGAAAAATATAGCACTGAATGTGGAAGAGTGAACACTCACAATATGAGGATGAAGATGACATCGCATTGATGACTAGACAGTTCAGAAGCTTTCTGAAGAGAAAGCAAAAGAGACACTAGCAATGGAATAGAGGTAAATTCAATAGAAATGCCAAGGTTTTTAATGAAATTATTTGCTATGAGTGTAGGAAACCTGGACATATAAATTGAATGCCCAAAACTCAAAGCCAATCCTAGCAAGGAGAAGGTATAGGAGAAACCAGTTGTGAAGAATGGCAAGAAGAAGTTCCAATGAGCTTTTTGGGTGGACTCAGCTTCCAACTCGTCAGAAATAGAAAAGGAAGAGGAAGTCACTAATCTATACTTAATGGCCGACAATCTTGATTAGTCAGATCAAGAAGAGGGTCGCTCTCACACAAGACCTTGTGAGAGCATATAGTACCTGGATAGCGGATGTTCAAAGCATATGATTGGAGATACTACTCAATTCATAATGTTGGAAGCCAGGAGTGGAGGCAAGGTTAAACTTGGAGATAATACCACAATGAAGGTGGTTGGATAAGGTATGAATGGAAATTTTAAGAATTTTTTCATTGATAATGTGTTGTTGGTAGAAGGCTTAAAGGATAATTTGTTAAGTATAAGCTAGCTATGTGATAAAAGTTAGTGTAAAATTTTTTCCTACTAGCTGCATATTAAGCCTAAATGATAAAGATGTTTTGAATGGTAAAAGGATAAATAATGTTTACATGCTAGATTTAAATTACATTAATTCTCCTACTGCTTTTTGTTTGAAAACTATATCTGATGAGTCATGGCTATGGCATAGGAGACTTTGTCATTATAGCATGAAAAACCTTTGAAGGATTACTCAAAAGAACTTAGTAAGAGGTATATGTAAACT
Organism: Dendrobium nobile; assembly: GCA_022539455.1. Lineage (NCBI taxonomy): Eukaryota > Viridiplantae > Streptophyta > Magnoliopsida > Asparagales > Orchidaceae > Dendrobium > Dendrobium nobile. The sequence goes on from CM039725.1 coordinate 14,495,617, forward strand.
AAACTTTACTAAGAACCACCTTTGTGATGCATGTCAACTAGGAAAGCAAGTGAAGTTCTCTTTTCAGTCTAATAAGGATCTTAGAACTAGTAAACCTTTAGAGATTTTGCATATGGATCTTTTTGGACCTGTTGGAACTATGAGTCTAGAAGGGAAGGTATACAGATTTGTGATTGTGGATGATTACTCAAGATTCATATGGGTTAGATTTCTATTTTATAAGATTGAATCATTTAAGAAATTTAGAAATTTTTTGACTTGGATTCAAAGAAAATGAGGGTGTGAAAATATTTCTATACAAAGTGATCATGGAAGAGAATTTGAGAATGAGAAATTTGATGAATTTTATAAGAAAAAATAAATTGATCACAACTTTTCTACACCTAGAACCCCTCAGCAGAATAGGGTAGTCGAAAGGAAAAATAGAATATTAATAGAAGCCTCCTGAGCAATGTTGGCAGAATAATCACTCCCAAATTATTTCTGGGTTGAGATGGTTAGCACTGCATGTTATGTTCTGAACAAGATGAATGTGAGATCAAAATTAAATAAAATACCATATGAGTTACTAAAAGGAAGAACACCTAATTTATCTCATTTGCATGTTTTTGGTTGCAAGATGTTCATTCATAACAACGGAAAATTTGCCTTAAGAAAATTTGATCCAAAATCAGATGAAGGAATTTTTGTTGGATACTCAAGTGTTGGAAAATCTTATAGGGTATTCAATAAAAGAACTTTGATAATTGAGGAGACCACACATGTTGTATTTGATGAATCTGGAAATATGAAAGAGTCAAATGTTGAGGAAGATGAGATTATAGAAAACTCACAAAAGTTTGATAAAATAAATTTGGAAGAAAATGTGGAAGAAAATTTGGAGATTGAAAACCCTTTGCCTATAGATTTTCTAAAAACCACCAAGGAAATTGAGTATAGGTGAACCTAGTGAGGGTGTAAGGACTAGGCGTGGATTAAACAAGAAAGTCAATCATTCAGCCTTCATTTCAACTATAGAACACATAAATATTGATCAAGCACTATCGGATGAATTTTGGATTTTGGTCATGCAAGAAGAGTTGAATTAATTTATAAGAAATAAAATTTGGAAATTAACTACAAGGCCAAAGGATCAAAGTGTAGTTGGAACTAAGTGGGTATTCAAAAATAAAATGAATGACTCCGGAGTGGTCATTAGAAATAAGGCTAGATTAGTAGCTAAGGGTATAATCAGATTGAAGGGATTGATTTTGAGGAGACTTTTGCCCCTGTAGATAGACTTGAAGCAATTAGGGTTTACTAACCTTTACCTATTTTAGAGGATTTAAATTGTATCAAATAGATGTCAAAAGTTCCTTTTTAAATGGTGTAATTCAAGAGGATGTGTTTGTATAATAACCTCTAGGCTTTGAAAATTCTAAATACCCAAATCATGAATTCAAGTTGAAAAAGACATTATATGGATTGAGACAGGCACCTAGGGCTTGGTATGAGAGGTTGAGCACCTTCCTACTTGAAAGATTGTTTGAAAAAGGAAGTGTGGATAAAAATCTCTTTTTAAAGAGATATGGAAAGGATATACTCATTGTTCAAATTTATGTGGATGATATCATTTTTGGATCTTCAAATAAAATTCTTTGTGATGAGTTTTCTAAAATAATGAGTAGTGAATTTGAAATGAGTCTAATGGAAGATTTGAGTTACTTTCTAGGATTTAGCATTAAGTAAATTGAGGAATGCACATTTCTTAGTCAATCAAAGTATGTTAAGGACATCCTCAAAAAGTATGAAATAAACAATGCTAAACATGTTAGTACACCAATGAGTTCCTCAGTTCAGTTGGATAAGGACCCTAAGGGAAAATCTGTTGATAAAAAAAATTTAGAGGAATAATTGGATCATTCCTTTACTTGATAGCTAGCCGCCCCAATATCATGTTTAGTATCTGTTTATGTGCTAGATTTCAATCAGATCCAAAAGAATCACATTTGACAACAGTGAAAAGGATTTTAAGATATCTGTTAGGAACTAAGAACTTAGGAATTTGGTATACTAAGTTTAGCTCTTTATTTGAAATAATTGGTTATTCAGATTCTGACTTTGCAGGATGTAGGGTGGATAGAAAAAGCACTTCTGGAACATGTCAATTCATTAGAAATTCTTTAGTCTCTTTGTCCAGTAGAAAACAAAATTCAGTAGCGCTATCTACTGCTGAAGCTGAATACATTGCATTAGAAAGTTGTGTGGCACACGTACTTTGGTTGAAACAATAGTTGATTGATTTAGGATTGTCTATAGGCACTATTCCAATTTATTGTGATAACACTAATGCTATTTGCATTTCTAAAAATCCTATTCAACATTCAAGAACCAAACACATAGACATAAGGCATCATTTCATAAGGGATCTTGTATCAAAGGAAGAAATTGAACTCATTCATGTTACAACTGAAAATCAACTTGCAGATATTTTTACAAAACCTTTAACCTTTGATGCTTTCAGTGCATTAAGAATAAGGCTTGGTGTGATTGATTTAAATGCTTAAATAAAAATGTTTTCTACAACATTGATGTTTATTTTCTAGTTAATATTATTGTTTTCATTATGAGTTTTTAATCTTGTTTTTGTGTGATTTGTTTTTAATCTATGTTTTATTGTTGTACATGGTGTTTTTAATGTGTCTTTCGAATTTTTGTTTTTGTTTGTGTGCAAAACCATTTTTTTTAAATCGTCCAGGATGAAAAAAATTTGTACGGGACGATTTGTGTAATGTGTCATATTTTAAATTGTTTGCATGCAGTTTTCAGTGTTTAATGGTCACTTCGTCTGGACGATCGTTATGATCGTATGGGACAATTTATTTTTCAATCGATGGGATGAATGAATGAAGCGGTTGAATGGATAAGGTAGTTTTTAATACGAACTTCGTACGTACGAACCTTTGGTTCGTCTGGATGAACACATGTCGGTTTGATGTAGGGGATGGTTTCAACTGCCATTAAAACGATATAAGTTCTGATCGTCCCGGGACGAACACGTGTTCTTCTGTATGATCAGACTGGTCAAAAGTCTGTACGAAAGGATACTTCGTAAGTCGCATTGATTATGAAAAGCTGTTTCATTCTGGTTGTATTGGATTGTCTGTACGAAATATTTTAGTACGGGACGAACAAAAATGTTATACAGGACGAAATTTTTTTCGTCTGGTACGAACATGTCGTTTTCAATAAATAGGCAGGCTTTTTGGATCAATAAGTCACACTTTTAACTTCAATTTCAATCCCTTTCGAATTCTAGATCTTTTACAAATGTCAAGTTCTAGCAAGCGCCAAAAGGTTCTAGCGAAGAAACCTCATAGGAATTCATCCGAGACTTTCTTTCCAAAGCCAATGAGGATTCTTTTCCTAGATTTGCTGCAGCCAAAATCACCCCCTCCAAAATTCTAAACCAAGATGAAATTACCTTTCAGGTAATGCATTTATTTTCTTCGACACAGTTTCATTTTATCCTTACCCTCATCTACACCTACAATAAAGAAACATTTCATTACTTTATTCCAAATATGTCCTTCTACTCTGACCACTCTGTGATTCAATCCTATGTCTTCAAACAAAAAGTTAAAATCACCAAGCATGACTTAGGAGCATTTCTAAATTTAAGGACTGAGGGAGGTAGAGCTCATACCTTAATCACCAATGATCAATATAAATGGCATGAAATTAATAGGATGATTAGAGGAAATAGTTTATATGAGCATGTGGCTAGGGTATCCGATCTTGTCCGTATTGCACGCATCATCCAGCATGTTCTTAGAACATCAATCATTCCAAAAGCTGGTGATAGAGTCAATATTACCCCACTTCTTTCCATGGTGACATTCTTAATCATGACCAATAAACCTATAGATGAAGCCCAACTTTTTCTTGACTATCTTTATGGGCTTTCTCAAATTGGCCATGCAGAACAAAAAAGAAAGAGGAATGTTGCATTAGGACACTTAGTTAACTATATTCTGGAGAAGAAATACAACGTGTTTCATCCTGATTAAGAATATGAAGAACTGCACTACTATAATGACAGATCCATTAGAGCATTCTTCAAGGAGGAATCAGGTAAAGCACATGTCATAAGTGATATAGAAGAAGAGCCAGAAGGTGCACCTGCTCTTGCTAATGAAACAAATTATCAGGATTTGGTTCAAAGATTTGATCAGTTAGAGACTTATTTTGATCAATGTTTTGATCAAATTGAGACTCATTTACAGCAGCAGGCTGCTCAATATCAACATGACATGGGCTATATGAGGGAGCAAATGAATGATATTAGTACCAATGTACTTATGATGAGTACGTACTTTAACCTCTTTGGTGGTTCTTCTCCTCCTCCTCCAGATCAGGGACCATCTGAGTGATAGATGCACTTGATGTTATGTGTTTGTGTTGTTATTATTTTTACTTTATGTGATTGTTATTGTTTGTTTTTAGTAGTTCAATGTATTTCTTTTTATTTCAAATGTTTTATTTTGTATTGATATCCTGATGTATCATTGTAATATCTACCAAGTGATATCAATATTAGTTCTTGTGTTTTGATTTGAACTTATTCCTGAAATATTTATAAGTCTTTATGAAAATTATCAGATTTTTTAATCTTAATTGTGCTATAACCTGATTTGTAAGTTAAAATTAAATTCATTAGAAAATTTAACTATTCTAAGTTTAAGTTTTGGTTATAACTTGATATTATTAGAATTTTCAATTTTATGTCTCTCTTTTAGACTGCCTTATTGTTAATATTATTATTGCAATTGCGATGATTTCTTATTTTATATTTCACTTATCAATCATTATTTATGCACTTGGAAAGATTTTAAATTTTATATTATTATTTTTGGAAAGATTAAAATTACTCGTGTAAATTATATAAAAGTACCAAAAATCAAAAGGAATGCGCAAAGGTTCGCAATATAAAAAAAAAAAAAAGAGGCACAAAATATGTCCAAAGTAAAAATGATGCACAAAAATGTGCCACAAATGTGAAAAAGATGCGCAAAGCGCCACATGTGGTAGTTATTTCTTTCCAAACTCTTTTAAACTCTTAATTCAAATTGATCTTATGTTCATTTATAATTGATATTGAAATTTGAAATATATAATTTTTTATTCATCCTTAGTGCAATGATTTTCTATATCTTAGTGTCTAAATTTACTCATGTCTTTGATAAATTATTTTTATTATCTATGTTATATCACTTCTTAAATTGTATGAATTTCTCTGATTTGTCTAATGTTTTAATTTTATTTGCATACATTATTTCAATCACTTTTAAGATTAAATTTTCAAATGATTTTCATATTTCTACTTACATTTCAAGTATTTTTTCTTCTTCACTTTTTGATGTTGTCAAAAAGGGGAAAAAATTATTTGTTATGTCTTGTATATTTGTGTCAAGTGTATTTTTTTTGTATTTTTTATTTATTTTATCATATGTTTTCGTATGTGTGTTTGATTGCTTTTGTTTTGTCTTTTGTGCTGTTTAGTGTTTTTTAAATTATTTTTTTTTAATTCAATTGCCTCCTTATTTCATGGGTTTATAAATTCAGGGGGAGTTTAGGAGATTCTTAGAATTTCAAATCCTACAAATAATAATTATTTTGCCATCATCGAAAGGGAGAGATTGATAAGGGAGTTGCTATTTGCATGTTTTACATTCTTGCAACTTGTATAGTTTTGATGATTCTAAATATTATTGTTTTATGTTTAGTTATCTCCTAAAACTTTTTGGAAAATTTGTTTTTGCTCTTGTGTGTACGAACATTTTAGAAAAATTGAACTCCAAACTACTGAAGTCTTCAAATCAAATTCAACATGAGATATTTTGTATTTTGTATCTTGTAATTTTTGTATGAATTAAAGTTGAGAGGGAGTGATTGTAAGTGAGTGAATAAACACACACACACACACACTTGAGGAGATCTTAAAAATTTTGTACTGATCGTACGGGACGAATACAATTCGTACGGGATGAATACAATTCGTACGGGACGATCAGGTCAGTTATCTCCTTTTAAGAGCATTGGTGCGAATAGGAGTTGGAGGAAATTTTTCTAAGTCTTGATCGTCCAGGACGAAATTATTTTCATCCCAGGATGGGTTAGGATCTGTAAAAATTTCATTTAAATTAAATCTATAATCGTGCCAGGATGACTTGGGCTCTGTAAAAATTTTGTCTAGACGAAATCTAAATTGTCCCCGGACGAAGTCTTCTCTGTAAAAATTTCATTCAGACGAAATTCATAATCGTGCCAGGACGAGTTGCCCTCTATAAAAAGTTCATCCGGACAAAGTCCTGTTCGTCCCAGGACGATGAAAACCGACTTAAGTAAGTTGGTTGCATCCTGTGGTATTTTGGGAACTAACCTATGAAATAATTATTCGTCCGGACGAACCTAGTTTGTACGGGACGATGATCGTGTATGAACATAGATTATACCAACATTCATTAGGATCATTTCCAACACTTTAAGTAAAATTATCCAAGATGATCCACGATCGTACGGACGATCCATTTCGTGTAGACTTGAATATTTGCAGTTTTTGGACGGTTTTTCTTGTCTCTCTAATATAAGGTCCAATTTTTACTGCCCACTCATTAATCTTCGTGCCTATTGAAAGAAGAGTCAAGGAGAGAGTGTGAGAGTGCATTCAAAGGAGGATTCCTACCACTGGAGCATGAAGGCTTCACTTGGTGTTCAAAGGTAAGAATCTCTACTTGTGATTTGGTATTACTTCACTCTTTTCTTTCTTCTTTCTAGAATTCTTGTGAGAAGATCTGTCAAGGAGATCCGGTTCTCTGTCGACACTTGGAGAGTTTGAACAGCCGTGGGTTCTCTGCCCACACTAGAAGAGTGTGAAAGGACAAAGGGTTCTTTGCCCCACACTAGGAGAGTGTGAAAAGGACAAAGGGTTCTATACCCACACTAGGAGAGTGTAAAAGGACGGACGATTTTCTGTCAAAACTGGGGATAGTGTAAACGGACGACGGTTCTCTGCCACATCGGGTAGTGGTGAAAAGAGTTTTGTAAAGGCTTCTCCACCTTGTTGTAGGTGTAAAAGGAGAGTCACTAGTGGTATTAATGCAATACTCGGAGGGTGCCTCCGGGGAGTGGATGTAGGTCTGGTTTTGACCAAACCACTATAAATTTGGTGTCTTTATTTTTCCGCTACTTTTTATTTTTGTGATTTACTGTTTTAAAACTGTGGTTGAAAAACTATTTCTACAAAAAAATCACTAAAATTTTAATTTCGGTTTAAAATACTCAAAACAGAGATTAATTTTTAAAATACCAATTCACCCCCCTCTTGGTTAGTCTTGGGACATAAACTTAGGCTTAACAACGTAATTCATAGTGAACGAGTTTCAACATCCAACACACAAGTAGATGAAAGAGGGAGAGGGTGCAACATTTATAACAAACACTAGAGTTTTTACATGGAAACCCCTAAAAAAGGGCAAAACCTACGGGTTTGGCCCAGTTTGAAAGAATACACTAATATTTCTAGGTGATTTCAAATAGGCCCTTCCTTTGGAGAAGGCATTTGCCTGATGTCACAAATGTACATCATATAGAGCAAATTACATAGTGGGAGTTAGAATAATCAACATAGACATAATTGTTTGGTTGGTATGACCATAGTCGTTAAGATAGAGGTCAGAAAGAATGTAGTAGGAGACAAAAGTTTGAAGTACTATAGTGGGTAGGAGATATGGGTCAAAAAAACTCATTGTCTGACAAAAGAGGTTAGAAAGACCATAGTCAGCACAAGATCGAGATAAGAATGACCATAGCTTGTGAGGGAGGTCATCGTAGTAGGTGACAGAAGTCGGAAGGACCATAGTCGACAGAAGAAGTCGGAAGGACCATAGTCGGTAGAAGACTAAGGTCAGAAAGAACATTATCTGGCGAGAGAGGTCGGAATAACCATAGTCGGCAAGAGATTGGAGTTAGAAAGACCGTTATCTCAGAAGGGAGATCAGAAGGACAGTAGTCGGTAACGGAGGTCGGAAGGACCATAATCGGCAGGTGACTAGGGTCAGAAAGACCATTATTTGGTGACGGAGGTCGAGAGGATCATAGTCAATAAGAGACTAGGTTTAGAAAGACTATTGTAGTAGGGTGGTACTCTGGTAAAACACTAGGTGTCAAGTGGTGGTCCGGAAGAAGTCTGGGCCTTAAGTGGTGATCCAGAAGCACTCTGGTGTTAGGTAGTGGTCTGGTAGTGGCACTTCAGCATCAAAGTCACTCCAGCTTTGGGTGGAACTTTGACGTCCTTGGATTGTCTAGTGGTGGCTCGACAGAACCTGGCGGTGGTGCAAAATAACTCTGACGGTGGTGTGGCAGAACTCCATCAGTGGTAGAAGAGGAGCTAGGTGGTTGGAGCTTTCTTCCATCTACTCTATCTTTTCTCTAGGTTCCTACCCCTTTTAAAGAGGAAATGTGGTTCTATTTATATAATTCTTGAGTGGCATGGCTTATAAATAAGTGAAATATCAATGGTAAATTGGGAGTAGTTCGGAAGGACGGCCGATCTTGATTCCTATGATGAAGCACCATTCAACGGACCTTTTATTATCTTAATGATATCAGAATTTGATGATCTTAGGCTCATTGGATTCATCTCATCATGCCGCTCGAATTGAAAATAAGCATGTCATGATTGGAAACCATTTGAAAACCCAAATTGTGGTTTGATTCTTCCAAAAGTGCTTTGAGCCTTAGATTTGGACTCATTTGGGCTCAAATTGGGTCTATATTGGTGTCATTGGGTTCGTGTTCCCGAGACGCTCAGTTTGACTATACGTTTATAGAAATCAGAGTTCGAATGGTCTCAATTTTAATTCTTGAAGCTTCCAACTTGATTTTGCTTCAAGATTCATGCCTGATCAAGATAATTTATTGATGATGTATTAGTTGCTCCCCTATTTTTGGATATCAAAGTTCCAAATATCTGAAAATATGTAATATAGCCTCTAAGGAATTCTTTGTGTAATCCGAATTAAGAAATAATCCAATCTCAATTGTAGAGGTCCCATATGACTTTAAAAGTATTAAAATTGAGTTCGAAACATCAAAAAATAGTTCTGGGGATCCAAAAAATGTCCAAATTGGATAATCTAAAGCAAAAATCAGGCACGAACAAAACTTGGCTGCTAAAACAGCTAGCCGGCCAGCAGTCGACGTCGTTGGAGCATGTGATCTACGTGTGCGAGCTACGAGTGTACAAGCACATTTTTTTATTTATTAAAAAACTTTTAGAATTCTCTCATCATTATTCCACTTAGTGATGCACTTTTAAATTCTAAAAATTAATGAATTTTTATTAATTTGAAGTTGTTGGATGTTGATGCTTAAGTCAATGCAGTTAATGATTTAGAGATTTTCAAATTTGTTACTAATATAATGCATGCATATTGACTCAATTAAATGATTTAAATTTTAAATAAAGAAGTATTTATAAAGGATTAAAAATAAGTTTTAACCTAAAGATGCACATATTTTCCTTGATAGATCTGAACCTTTATAGACCAGGTGGTCTGCCAAAACCCTCAAATGGGGAGGTGCCTAACAAAAGAAAAGAAGATGCAATAATTATGCATGTGAACTCACGGCGATCCCATGCTTACTTCTTAAATCATTAGAGTTACTATGTTATCTTAAAAATTTTTAATTTTATTATGCTTTTTGCTGATGATATTCTTCTTATTGATAAGACTAGAGAGGGAGTTGAAGGTAAACTTGAAGTATGGAGGTCAACCTTAGAATCTAAAGGTTTTCGCTTGAGTAGATCTAAAACGGAATATATGGAGTGTAATTTTAGTAGTAATAGACCTAGTGAGGGGATTGTGACTTTGGGTGATCAAGTCATTAATAAGAGTACACATTTTAGATACCTTGGATCTATTGTTCAGAGTGATGGTGAAATAGATGGGGATATTATCAGCAGAATTCAAGTTGGATGGTTGAAGTGGAGGAATGCTTCAGGCTTGTTATGTGATAGAAATGTACCCCTCAAACTTAAGGGAAAATTCTATAAGATGGTAGTGAGGCCTGCAATGCTTTATGGTGCCGAATGTTGGCCATTAAAAGAGAAGCATAATACTAAGTTAAGTGTGGCTGAGATGAGGATGCTCAGGCGGATGAGTGGCTTTACCCTTAGAGATAGGATACGAAATGAGCATATACGTGAAAGGGTTGGAGTAGCTCCAGTAGAAGATAAGATTAGAGAGAGTCTCCTTAGATGGTTTGGTCACATAAAACGGCGGCCTTCCGATGACCCGGTTAGGAGAGTAGAGGTATTAGATTTGACTTATGTTAAGAAAGGTAGGGGTAGACCTAAAAAGACTTGGTTAGAAAATATTAGGAATGACCTTTCTTTATTAGATTTAAACGAGAATTTGACTTTTAATAGGACACAATGGAGAAAAAGGATTCATGTAGCCGACCCCACGTAGTGGGATTAAGGCTTGTTGTTGTTGTTGTTGTTAAGTAGAAATAGTTTTAAGCGAGTCCTTATGAGATTATGAACAAATTCCATGCTAAAACAAATATGGCATGCAAGTAAAAAGACTAGAAAAAAAGGTAGTTCTACTACACAATCAATTAAATAAATTAATTGAATTAAATGCTCAAATTGAATGTCCATATGGCAACAGCCACTTAATATTACATCCCATAATTGTAGAAAAGTAAAGTGGCAGGGCACCACTGACAACAACCTAGGATCCACTCCTAAGACTCAAGTGACTTTGAGATTTGGGATTCTTCTCATTATCCACTTCTTCTTCCTTCTGTAACTCCTTGGATTGTCAGGTCCGAATATCCAAATGAAAAGAAACCCCCCCTTGGAAGGGGTGTTATCTTTCATCTTTGGATATTTTCAAAGTCATCCAAATTTGGAGCTCCAAATGGAGAGAGACTCTGTCCTAAGGAATGTCCCTTCCTCTTCAAATTCCAAATTGGATGTTTTAACATCCCATTCTCAAGTCACTTAAAAGTACAACTTAATGCTTGAAATTAAATTACATTTGAAAAATAAAAAATCTAAACAGAACACCTGCAGGGTTATCCTAGTAATCAACAATTGATATATTTGAAATTTAAATTCTCAATCAATCATAAAAGAGAGTGGAGAAAATAAATAAATAATTAATTAATTCTAAGCTAGTAACCTGCATGTAGAAAAATTACAAAAATATCGTCACACAATTGCAGGAAAATAAACACCAGCCTAACCTAGCATTAGAGTTGGTTGTCCTTGTAAGCCATCTAAAGTTTGTGAGGTAGGCTGTATGGATTTGATATGTCCTATATAGGGCGATTTGTTGAAGTTGCTTAAGGTTCTGATTAGTTGAAAGGCTTAAGGAATTTAAGTTCAAATTTAAGTATTAATGACTTAAAATTAATTTTAAAATATATTTTAAAGTGTTATTGATTACCACCTTTGTTGCTCACCTAGGCCATAAAGTTCATTTCACCTTCCTTGGGACTAAGCTAATAGTGTCATAGGCTGGGTTACCTAGTGGTAACCGGTATATTTAAGTGTTTTGATTTAATTAAGGTTTTAAAGTTAATAAATTTAATTTAAAGTTGGTTGATTACTAATTTTAAGTTTGATTAAAGATTTTTGGAGTTTTAAAGTAATTTTTTGAGTTTTAAGAATTTTTGGATTATTTTAATCATTTAATTAAGGGATCAAAAGTTAACTTTTTAATTAAGTCTAAATTATAGAAATTTAAAATTTTAATAAAATAATAGACCTTAAGATGAATTGTTAAACACTAAGTTTGCTGGATTTAGATTTTTCTACATTTAATTATAATGGTTAGAAGTTTTGACTTGAATTTGACTTAAGTTTGACAAGATTGTTGACTTTTTGACTTTGACTAATTTTTGAAAGTTTGATATTTTTAATAAACATTAGATTTTTATATGAGTTAAATGCCTTTAATTTTGTTCAATTTTGATTTTTTGGAATTAATTAGGATTTTTCAATGTTTGATAATTATTTGAATTTTTAAAATTATTTACTTAGGGGTATTTTGATGTTTTCAGTCAAAATGAACTTCAAACTGCATGGAATCACCCCCAAAAGTTAGAAATGACCCAAAGGGGTGTTTCCAAGTGTTTGGAACTTTTTTGGGATTTTTAGTAGTTTTTAATTAATTAATTTAATCAAAAATTAATTTTCACTAAAAACCAAATTAAAGTCAAATTACATGTTTGCTGATAAGGACTTTATTTTTCCAAGAGATAAGACTGAGTTTTGGTCATTTTAAGATATTATTTGTTTTTTTTTTTTTTTGACTATAATTTGATTTATTATGAATTTTTAGATTTTTTTGGTAACTTAAAGGGGTTGAAATTTGATATGTTTAATTTTCTAACCTAATGATCGATAAATTCAGTAAAATTTAAACCTATGGTGCAAAATGTCACTAAGTTTAATGTTATGAAGTTTCACCTCTATTGGATGTGTGTATAAATTTCTAGGATTTTTTTAAGTTGCCTAGACCTTTTCCTTAATTATTTTTCCTAGGTGTCTCTAGTGTTCAAATAGGTTTGAAATTTTTGTCATCTAACCCTCAAATATATTCAAGCACCCCACATTAATTATGCAACCAAATTCTAAGAATTTGAAGAGTTATAAATTTTCAAAGTTTTGGGTCAAAAATGGACCTATTACTTTGCAAATTTATATCACAAAAAACCTTTAAACAACTGATCCTAAGAAAATTACATGTGATTCCTAAGATGTTCAAAAACGTATAACAAAAATTTGGGCTCAAATTGATCACAGGAACATGAGAAAATTACTAAACATGAATTTATAATAATATTAAATAACTCATAATCCAGCTATCAAAACACTTGGATTTTAGTTTTAATAAATTATAGGACGAAAGACCTTTCCAACGAGCTTAAGAACACAAAATTTGGTGAATAAATAGATTTTCTATGAATTTTTTAAGTTCTGGCTATTTAATTTAAATTTTTAATTCAATTTGACTAAAACATGTTCTGGGACTAGATCCGTTGTATAGATTAACGGACAAAACTTGCTGTCTGGCGCTGCCCTAGACATTCGATCGTGAAGAGGACACGATCGAATGGCTTTGATTGAGCCAAATTCAAAAGTTCAAAATTGAACTGAAATTTCAATTAGCAATAACTTTCAAAATACTCAATCAAACTGGATGAAATTTGAAACACAGCTTTATGGGAACCTAATATTCCAGCACCTGAAGTGTGGAGTCTTTATGTGTTGTAGATTTGCTGCCATTTCAAATTAAAATTTTAGAGAAAAGTTAAGATATCTTACAATCCTATGGACGGATTTGGATGATCTTGGGCTTGTTGGAAAGGTATTTGAATTCCCTATAACTTTTGTCAAGGGTTCAAGAGCTTTTGATGGTTGGATCAAGTTCTGCTATAGAAATTATCTTTTCACTCTCTTTCTCTCTCTCTCTTCTCAATTTGAGCTCACAAGACTTTCAACCCCCTTTTCAATGGCTGGAGAGGCCTTTCTTATAGATGAAGAATCTAAGGGAGAGCTAGTGTGGGATAGATATTGATGGAATTAAAGATTTTGGATGTTATGAGGTAATTCCAAAACTTTGAGTGAGGCATGAGATTAGCCATTCCCCCCAATGATTGCTATCCTAATCAAGGGAGAGAGAGACCTTATGGTGCTGCCAAGTACTCCTTATAGCTAGCCAAATGCATGAGGACTTGATTTTATCATGAAAATTTGGCTTGTCAAGGTGGCAAAACCACCTAAGCTCACATAAGGCTTGTTTGCCCTTCTTTGACCACTTCCAAATGCCCATGTTGACTCTTTGACTAGTCAACTTACCACAAGGAATGGTGAGGTGGCATGGGGAGTGTTTTGAGTTGACTTGAAAATATTATCAAGCCATGGGATTAGGATTTGAATGGGTATATGTTATTTTGTGGCAGTTTAACCAAGTCAAAGTGTGTTCACTTGATTAAATTAACCATGACTTAACTCCAAGAAAGTTTGTCTTGAAACTTGTTAATTATGAATTAGGTTTTTAGATCTAAGTTAATGTCCCAGCGGCTAACTAAGAGGAGTGGTGAATTGGTAATTTAAAAGTTTACCTCTTTTTTAAACCGATTAAAATTTTAATGAATTTTGAAAATGATTTTTGACCCACAAATCAACAGAAACGGTGAAGTAAAAAATAGCAGAAAATAAATGACACAAGATTTATAGTGGTTCGGTCAAACACGACCTACATCCACTCCCTGAAGTCTCCTACTTCAGGTATTGCACTATTACCACTAGTGTCTCTCATTTTGCCCCCACAACAAAGCAGAGAAGCCTTCACAAAAACTCTCTTCCACCACTACCCAGTGCGGCAGAGAAACTTTATCCTTTTACACCCTCCAAGTGTTGGTAGAGAACCGTCGGCTGTTTAAACTCTCCAAGCATAGGCAGCGAACCTTTGTCCTTTCACAGTTCACCAAGTGTAGGAAGAGAACCTTCGTCCTTTCATACTTCACCAAGTGTTAGCAGAGAACCGAATCTTCTTGAAAGTTCTTCTCACGAGAAATCTAGAAGGACAAGAGAAAAGAGTGAAGTAATCACAATTCACAATTGGAGATTCTTACCTTTGAGTACCAAGTGAACCCTTCATGCTCCAGTAGTAAGAACACTCCTTCAAACACTCTCTCACACTCTCTCCTTCAATCTTCCTTTAATTTGCACGAAGACCAGTAGACCAAAAAGATAGATTACAGTTTTAAGTGGACCTTTTATAGGAAAGACAAGAAAAACTATCAAAAAACTGCAATTTTTCAAATCTGTGTATCAATGATCATCCCGTACGATCCAAATTCATACGTACGAACAATTTAAAAATTGTTGCGTCCAATCTCAATGTGTATTGGTACGAACTGCCTTCATATAAGATCATCGTCCGTAAGATCATGGTTCGTCTGGTATGAACAGTTATTTCCAAGGTTCGTTGGGACGAAAAAGCAGGATGGATCACAAGTTCAGTGAACAGAAAACATCACTAAGGGACGAAGGGTCAATATATCTGGATGAACAGTTCAAAGTGAAAATTTAGAGGCAATCGTCCAGGGATGGATGAGATTTTTCATTTGGAAGAAGAGTTCAAAATGAAAAAATCCAGAGGACATCGTCTAGGGACAAACATGGAAATTATCTGGATGAATAGTTCCAAGTGAGATTCCAGAGGACATCGTCCAGGGATGAACATGGAAATCGTCTGGACGAATGAGTCCAGAGGATATCATCCAAGAACGAACATGGAGATCGTTTGGACAAATATGACTTAGAAAAATTTTTACTCACTCTCTGTTCGTTCCATTTGCTCTTGTAGACGTATAACTTACCTGATTATTGAAACTAGTTCACTATGAATTGTTAAGCCTAAGTATATGTCCCACAGCTAACCAAGAGGGGGGGGGGGTGAATTGGTATTTTAAAAATTAATCCCTCTTTTGAGTATTTTAAACCGCAATTAAAATTTTAGTGATTTTTTATAGAAATAGTTTTTCAACCACAATTTTAAAACAGAAAATCACAAAAATAAAAAGTAGCAGAAAAATAAAGACACCAGATTTATAGTGGTTCGATCAAAACAAGACCTACATCCACTCCTTGGATGCACCCTCCGAGTATTGCACTAATACCACAAGTGACTCTCCTTTTGCACCCACAGCAAGGCGGAGAAGACTTTACAAAACTCTTTTCACCACTACCCAGTGTGGTAGAGAACCGTCGTCCTTTCACACTCTCTTAGTGTGGGCAGAAAACCCTTTGTCCTTTTCACACTCTTATAGTGTGGGTAGAGAACCCTTCATCCTTTCACACTCTCCTAGTGTGGGCAGAGAACCCGCGGCTGTTCACACTCCAAATGTCGGCTGAGAACCGGATCTCCTGGACAGATCTTCTCACAAGAATTCTAGAAGGAAGAAAGAAAAGAGTGAAGTAATCCCTGAAAGTTTGTTAGGGATGTTAAGCCCTATGAACTTAGTCCCAAACTAACCAAGAGGGGGGTAAATTGGTATTTTAAAAAAAAATTTTACAAAGAATGAAAAACACATAAACCAAATCTCACCATAAAAATAAATGCGGAAAAAGTGCGGAAGCAAGAAAACAAGAACACAGAAATTTATAGTGGTTCGGTCAACTCGACCTACGTCCACTCCTTGGAGGCACCCTCCAAGTATTGCACTACAAAAGTGTCTCTCCTTTAGCCCCCACTGCTAGGCGGAGAAGCCCTCACAAGAACCTCCTTTTTTCCACCCCGACAAGGCAGAGAACCTACCTCCTTTTGCTTCCTCCTGAAGCTGGCAGAGAACCACAACCAAAGGCTAACTCCTCATCTCTACCGACCCTTCCACGGATGAGAAATTCTAGACGAAGAACAAGCAGAGCGATCCTTGAAGCAACCCTTGTTAATCCCCTCACAAGCTCCCCCTCACAAGATCCTCTCTCTCCCTCTCTCTCTTTCTCTCCTCAAGGTCTTCTCAGGTCAAGGCAGCAGCCAAAGGTTCTTAAAAATGTTGAACAAGAGCTCTTTAAATAGAAGAGCTTCAAAGGAGCTCATTAATTGCAAGTTGCCTACATTATCGTCCAGGACGATATGGACATCGACCTGGCCGATCAGTACAAATCTCAGAAGATCGGCCTGGGCATCGCCCTGTTTTGGGTGATGGACGATTGAAATTTGGCTTGATCGTCCTAGCCGATCTCACGATCGTCCAGGTCGATTAGTTCATTTCAGAAGAAAATCATCCTGAGCATCGCCCTGTTTTCATGCTGGCCGATCCAGATCGTCCTGGAGCTAATCAAGGATATGGAATATATCATCCAGGCCGATGTGATCGTATCAATCATCCTTAATTACTCCCTTTATTTCCTTATCAATTAAGGCATAATTTGGTAATTTCATCCAGGCCGATTCTTGGATCATCCTGGCCGATAATTTAAAAATACAGTATACCTTAATTATTTATGGCGGCTACTTCTTTCTGTGTTGAGCTTATCGTCCTGGCCGATACACATATCGTCTAGGCCGATATGTTAATGATGGCTGCCTTAATTAAGAATCCTTATTTAGACTTTCTATTTTAAGCCAGATCGTCCAGGACGATGTAAAATCGTCCCGGCCGATGTGAGTAAAAACAGAAATTCTAAGTCTATCAAGTGTGTGTGTGGGTAGGGTTACTTAGTATCAGTCTTTTGAACATTACAAACTAACTCAAGAAGAGAAAAAAGCAAAGTACAGACTGACTCAACCCTAAACCTACGCAATCCTGAGCTTCGCTTCTTCTTGATCGTCCGATCTTCGATTCCTGAAAAGTTAGAAGCAACAAGTAGTCCAAGAGAAATAGTGTTTGTCAATCATCAAAACATAAGACATGAAAATAGGTTTGCAATAATCTCCCCCTTTTTGATGATGGCAAAACACTACAAAAAAAATTGTTAGCAGTAAAAGTTCAGTATTGATGAGAGCATTATAAACTTAACCTTCTCCCCCTTTTGACATATCAAAAAGGAGGGAACAAGAAAGCAAAACAAAGAGATCCCCCCCCTTTTTTTTTTTTTTAACCAAGGCATGATCATGATATAGTATTCCATTTAATTGATTTTAAAATTTGTGAGTTAATGTGTTAATAAGCTCATCAATCTATAGAATAGTAGAATATCCGATCATGGTTACCCTTAGCTCAGACAGTTTCTTAGGGTAGAATCATCTTTTGAAATCAATGACCTAACTCAAGAAATTAATTGGATATGAGAAAAGGAATCCACCCTTCACTTGGCTTAAGAAAAAGCATCTTTATACAATAATGAAGTAAAGTAAATTTGTCACAATCGCAAAATAATCAAAATCAAGCCTTTGATAACCAACACTTCTAAGTTCTAAAAGATTTAAAAAGGGAGAATAGCTTGATTTTGAGTGGGCTCATTTTATGCCTCTTGTTAATTTCATGGCGCTTTGCGCATCTTTTTATAGATTTTTCAATTTTTGGCGTCTTTGCGCATCTTTTGTTGGCATCATTGGCCAAATTTTGTTCTTTTTGCAAGCTTATATTCTCTTTTATAATCTTTTAAAAAACAAAGTTGTGAATATATCTTCTCAGATATTAGAGAATAGGAGCACTCTCTCTAACATAAGGAAGAGTTACCACAAGCAGAATTAATAATCAAAGACAAGAGTAACGAACAATCTTGATGTGACAAAAAGACTTTAAACATTATAAGTATAAGATAGATTTGCTTAAGTAAGCTTAAGAAAAGATTTCAATTCCATAAATAATCTTTAACTTGAGATAGACTTTTGATTAGAAAAGAAAACTATGTCACTAAAATAGGTTAGAGAAAGAGACACAATCACAAAATATTCCTACCTATCTAAGAGATTGAGTAGATAAAAAACATATTGACTACAAATTTCCAAAAGCAGGGACAAGGAATATAATACCATATTAGCGATGATTTTGAAAACTAAGTAAAGAGAGACAAAAGGAAAAATAAAACACACAAAAAAAAGTTAAAACAACAAATAGGAAACAAAAGTAATAAAAAACAAAAGAGAAGAAAAAGAAAATTAAAAAGTTTCATGCATTTATGTCAATCACACCCAATATGGTCCTTAAAGAACTGAAAGTGTCGAAGGCCAGTGGTTTAGTAAAGATGTCTGCCAGTTGGTTTTCAGTTGTCACATGGTGTAACTCAATGTCTCCCTTAGTCACATGATCTCTAATGAAGTGATGTCTAATGTCAATGTGCTTAGTTCTTGAATGTTGGATAGGATTCTTAGATATGCATATAACACTAGTGTTGTCACAAAAAATTGAGATGGTGCTTACCGGAACTGCTAAATTCAATACCTGTTCTTTCAACCATAGAACTTGGGCCACACAACTTCCATGGGCAATGTATTCAGCTTCAGTAGTGGAAAGTGCAACAGAGTTTTGCTTCCTACTAGACAAGTTCTAGAAGTGCTCTTTTTATCCACCTTGCATCCTGCAAAATCAGAGTCAGAAAAACCAATAATCTCAAAAGAAGTGCTGTGTCTAGGGTACCAAATCCCTAAGCCTTGTATCCCCAAAAGGTATCTAAAAATTCTCTTAACAGCAGTCAGGTGGGACTCCTTAGGGTCAGCTTGAAATCTAGCACAAAGGCAAACACTAAACATAATGTCAGGTCGGCTCGCAGTCAAGTAAAGTAAAGATCCAATCATGCCTCTATACTTCTTCTGATCAAAAGACTTACCACTTGGGTCCTTGTCCAATGGAGCACTAGAAGTCATGGGAGTGTTAATTGGCTTAGATTTGTCCATCTCATATTTATTCAAAATGTCCTTTATGTATTTTGTTTGATTCAAAAAGGTTCCATCGTCCAATTGTTTTATGCTAAACCCCAAAAAGTAGGATAATTCTCCCATCAAACTCATCTCAAACTCTCTACTCATTATTTTAGAAAACTCATCACATAATTTTTTATTAGAAGATCCAAAGAGTATGTCATCCACATAGATCTGAACAATGAGTAAATCATCTCCAACTTTCCTAAGAAAAAGGGTGGTGTCTACGCTTCACTTGACAAACTCCCTCTCTAGTAAGAATGTGCTAAGCCTCTCATACCAAGCTCTTGGTGCCTGCTTTAAACCATACAGAGCCTTTTTTAATTTAAACACATGATTTGGAAATTGGGAGCTCTCAAATCCTGAGGGTTGTTCTACAAAAACATCTTCTTTTATTTCCCCATTTAAAAAGGCACTCTTGATATCCATTTGAAAAAGCTTAAATCCTTTATAACAGGCAAAGGCTAATAGCACTCTAATGGCTTCCAATCTAGCTACAGGGGAAAAAGTCTCCTCAAAGTCTATCCCTTCTATTTGATTGTACCCCTTAGCCACCAATCTTGCTTTATTCCTCACCACCACTCCTGAATCATTCACCTTGTTCTTAAAGACCCACTTTGTCTCAACTACACTTTATCCCTTAGGTCTTTCTACAAGTTCCCAAACATCATTCCTAACAAATTGATTCAATTCTTCTTGCATTGCTAAAATCCAAAACTCATCAGAAAGGGCTTGGTTAATGGTGGTGGGTTCAGTCATAGAGATAAGGGCAGAGTGGTTCACCTCCTTCCTAAGTCCATGTCTAGTCTTAACTCCACTAGAAGGGTCTCCTAAGATCAAATCCTTGGGGTGACTAGTAGAGTATCTCCAATCTCTAGGCAAAGTGTGTGAAGGTTCTCCCCTTTCAACAAAGTTTTCTACTCCTTGGGTGACTCCTTCTACTCCTTCATAACTTAGGTGCTCATTCCCCTTCCCCAAATTTTCTACTCCACTTCCAATCTCTCCAACATCATCATCTTCTACTCCATGATTCTTAGGATCAGACTCATCAAAAACTACATGGGTTGTCTCTTCCACAATCAAAGTTCTTTTGTTAAAAACCCTAAAAGACTTCCCAACACTAGAATATCCCAAGAATACTCCTTCATCAGATTTAGGATCAAATTTTCCCAAGTGAGACTTCCCATTGTTGTGAATGAAAACCTTACATCCAAAGACATGAAGGTGGGAAAGATTGGGTGTCCTACCCTTAAGGATCTCATAGGGTGTCTTCTCTAATTTGTCTCTAACATTCACCCTATTCAACACATAACAAGCTGTGTTAACCGCTTCAGCCCAAAAGTATTTTGGAAGTGAATACTCAGCAAGCATGGCTCTAGCGGCTTCCACCAAGGTCCGGTTCTTCCTTTCAGCTACCCCGTTCTGCTGAGGGGTCCTAGGGGCTGAAAAATTGTGGCTAATCCCCTTGTCTTTACAAAAATCTCCAAATATTTCATTTTCAAATTCTCCCCCATGATCGCTTTGGGTGGTCAAAATCTCATAACCTAGCTTTTTCGAAATCCAAGTATAAAATGTTTTAAACTCCTCAAAAGACTCATTTTTATGTGAAAGAAATCTAGTCCAAGTGAACCTCGAGTAGTCATCAACAATCACAAAACCATAGACTTTCCCTCCCAAACTAGCCGTGTTAATGGGTCCAAACAAATCCATGTGAAGGACTTCTAAAGGTCTAGAGGTGCAAATGTCCTTAATGGGGTGAAAAGTGGAGTGGACTTGCTTTCCTAGTTGACAGGCATCACAAAGGTGGTCTTTTATAAACTTAAGTTTGGGGACACCTCTAACTAGGTCCTTTTGGGTCACTTTCCTAAGGGTTTTCATACTTGCATGACAAAGCCTCCTGTGCCACAACCAAGAATCATCTATCATAGTTTTTAAGAAAAAAGAAGCAGCACATTCAATGTTATTTAAATTAAGCATGTAGACGTTGTTGATCCTCTTTCCTTGCAAAATAGTGTTGTTACTTAAACTTACAATGCATGAATCCGCAAAGAATTGCACGATGAAGCCTTTATCACAGAATTGACTGATGCTGAGCAAGTTGTGCTTCAATCCATCTACAAGCAAAACATTTTTAATCATAAGGTTCTTAGAATTACCAATTATACCTGCTCCTACCACCTTCCTGGTGGTGTTGTCTCCAAGAGTAACCTTGCCTCTAGTCCTGGATTCTAGTACAACAAACTGGCTAGCATCACCAACCATATGTCGAGAGCATCCACTGTCTAGGTACCACATACTCTCACGAGGTCTTTTTTGAGAGCCCTCCTGCAAAATTATCAAATGTTAGATTTAGGAACCCAAGTAGGTTTGGGTTCCTTCTTATGAAGAGAAGAATGCAATGCATGTGTGGTATGCTGTGGATCATGCATCTTAGGTCTCCACACCCAATGTGTACTATAGTGAATCATGCAAGTGTGTGAGATGTATCCTAGCATGCCACATGAGAAACATCTAACTCCAGGAAAGGGATTTCTTAAGTGATTTGAGTTATAATGCCTCTTCCTAGGTTTTGGCAATTGATCAAAAGTAGATATTATCCTAGTTTTCTTACATGCTTCTAAATCATTTTGAATCTTCAAATTATTGTTTTTTAAAACTTCATTTTCAATCCTCAAATTTTTCTCTATCTCCTTAGACTTCTCAAAATCAAATTCAAGTGATGTGTGTGAGACTTTTAATGCATCAAAATTTTCAACTAGCTCACAATGATTTTTATTTAACTCATCAAATTCATCAAGTAAAGTCATGTGATTTGAATCAATTGTTTGATGGTCTTTAATCAAAATTTCATGCTCTTTTTGTAGATTTAAAAATTCTAATTTCAAGCTAGCATGCGTTTTCTTTAATTTCCTATATGATGCATGGATTTTTTTGAAAACTTCAAGAAGTTGATCGTAGGAAAGTTCACATACCTCTTCTTGATCAGTATTATTGTCTGCCATCAAGCACAATTTTGATGTCTCATCTTCTGGATCTATCTCTGACTAATCTAATGCCGAATTCTCCCAAAAAGCTTTTTGTACTTTCATCTTGTCCTTCCTTGGCTTAGGTTTCTCCTCTCTTTTTCCTTTGCTTGAGTGATCTTTAAGCGTTGGGCAATCAGTTCTCACATGTCCAGGTTTCCTGCATTCAAAACAAACAACATCAGAAGATCCTTTAACATGTTTATGATCCTTACCTTTTCTCTAACTTTGATGATGCTTTTGTTTCTTCCTTAAAAAGCTTTTGAATTGCCTTGTGATGAAGGCAACTTTATCATTTTCAGACCCGGAAGATTCAGAATCCGATTTGTGCGCCTTTAGTGCAATTATTTTCTCCTTTTTCTTCTCACCTGCATCAAGATTTCTTTGATTCACCCCTTGCTCGTAAGCAATGAATCAGCCAAGTAAGTTATCAATAGAATAGATATTCAAATCCTTAAATTCAGTGATTGCAGTGATTTTAGCATCATAAGACGAAGGTAAGCATCTCAAAATCTTGTTAACTTTTTCATAGTTTGAAAGTTCTTTTCCTAGTGCATGCAGTGAAGTAACTATCTGAGTAAATCTTGTATACATATCAGAAATCGATTCATGAGGTTTCATACGAAAAAGTTTGTAGTCATGCAAGAGAATGTTCAAATGGGATTGTTTAACCTCATTAGTACCTTCATAGGTGATGCACAATTTATCCCAAATCTCTTTATCAGTTTTGCAC
The DNA here is from genome assembly GCA_022539455.1 of Dendrobium nobile. Lineage (NCBI taxonomy): Eukaryota > Viridiplantae > Streptophyta > Magnoliopsida > Asparagales > Orchidaceae > Dendrobium > Dendrobium nobile. Next base: position 14,518,803 of record CM039725.1, read on the forward strand.
GTGGAGACACGCATGTAATCCTCAGATTTTAAAGCACAGAAAAAGCAGTTCAAACATTTTGAATTTAATTGAGCTAAATCACATTCATCGAAAGTCCATTCAATAAAAGAAATTTCAGTTTTAACACCATTAATTTCACGAGAAGGTGGAGAATAACCTTCTTGAATAAGCATCCTAATGCGATAATCAGTTGATTGTAAAAACGTTGACATGCGGGTTTTCCAAAAATCAAAATGTAGGTTATCGAACAGGGGAGGTCGGGTAATAGAATACCCTTCCGTAGTGTTACGATTCCCAAGGTTAGCCATGGAAAAAATTCAAAAGCTTTTAAAAACTTATTTTATGAAAAACGGCTCTGATACCACTTGAAAGTTCGTTAGGGATGTTAAGCCCTATGAAATTAGTCCCAAACTAACCAAGAGGGGGGGGGGGGTGAATTGATATTTTAAAAATTTCTTTTTACAAAGAATGAAAAACACATAAACCAAATCTCAGCTCAAAAATAAATGCGGAAAAAGTGTGGAAGCAAGAAAACAAGAACACAGAAATTTATAGTGGTTCGATCAACTCGACCTACGTCCACTCCTTGGAGGCACCCTCCAAGTATTGCACTACAAAAGTGTCTCTCCTTTAGCCCCCACAGCTAGGCGGAGAAGCCCTCACAAGAACCTCCTTTTTGCCACCCCGGCATGGCAGAGAACCTACCTCATTTTGCTTCCTCCTGAAGCTGGCAGAGAACCACAACCAAAGGCTAACTCCTTACCTCTACCGACCCTTCCACGGATGAGAAACTCTAGACGAAGAACAAGCAGAGCGATCCTTGAAGCAACCCTTGTGAATCCCCTCACAAGCTCCCCCTCACAAGATCCTCTCTCTCTCCCTCTCTCTCTTTCTCTCCTCAAGATCTTCTCAGGTCAAGGCAGCAGCCAAAGGTTCTTAAAAACATTGAACAAGAGCTCTTTAAATAGAAGAGCTTCAAAGGAGCTCATTAATTGCAAGTTGCCGACATTATCGTCCAGGCCGATATGGACATCGTCCTGGCTGATCAGTACAAATCTCAGAAGATCGGCCTAGGCATCGCCCTGTTTTGGGTGCTAGACGATTGAAATTTGGCTTGATCGTTTTGGCCGATCACACGATCGTCCAGGCCGATTAGTTCATTTCAGAAGAAAATCGTCCTGAGCATCGCCCTGTTTTCATGCTGGCCGATCCGGATCGTCCTGGAGCTAATCAAGGATATGGAATATATCATCCTGGCCGATCCTGAGATCGTCCAGGCCGATGTGATCGTATCAATCATCCTTAATTACTCCCTTAATTTCTTAATCAATTAAGGCATAATTTGGTAATTTCGTCCAGGCCGATCCTTGGATCGTCCTGGCCGATAATTTAAAAATACAGTATGCCTTAATTGTTTATGGAGGCTACTTCTTTCTGTTTTGAGCTTATCATCCTGGCCGATACACGTATCATCTAGGCCGATATGTTAATGACGGCTGCCTTAATTAAGAATCCTTATTTAGACTTTCTGTTTTAAGCCAGATCGTCCAAGACGATGTAAAATCGTCCCGGCCGATGTGAGCAAAAATAGAAATTCTAAGTCTCTCAAGTGTGTGTGTGTAGGGTTACTTAGTATTAGTCTTTTGAATATTACAAACTGACTCAAGAAGAGAAAAAAGCAAAGTACAAACTGACTCAACCCTAAACCTACGCAATCCTGAGCTTCGCTTCTTCTTGATCGTCCGATCTTTGATTCCTGAAAAGTTAGAAGCAACAAGTAGTCCAAGAGAAATAGTGTTTGTCAATCATCAAAACATAAGACATGAAAATAGGTTTGCAACAATCCCAAATCACAAGTAGAGATTCTTACCTTTGAACACCAAGCAAAGCCTTCACGCTCCAGTGGTAGGAATCCTCCTTTGAATGCACTCTCACACTCTCTCCTTGACTCTTCTTTCAATAGGCACGAAGATCAATGAACAAAAAGATCAGGTGTTAGTAAAAATTGGACCTTATATAGGAGAGACAAGAAAAACAGTCCAAAAACTACAAATATTCAAGTCTACACGAAATGGATCGTCCCGTACGATCGTGGATCGTCCTAGATGATTTTACTTAAAATGTCGGAAATGATCCTAATGAATATTGGTACGAACTAAGTTCATACACGATCATCATCCCGTACAAACTAGGTTCGTCTGGACGAACAGTTATTTCATAGGTCGGTTCCCAAAATACCACAAGATGTTACCAACTTACTTAAGTCGGTTCCCATCATCCTGGGTCGAACGGGACTTCGTCCGGATGAAATTTTTATAGAGGGCAACTCGTCCTGGCACGATTATGAATTTCGTCCGAATAAAATTTTTATAGAGAAGACTTCATTCGGGGACGATTTAGATTTCGTATGGACGAAATTTTTACAAAGCCCAAGTCATCCTGGCACGATTATAGATTTCATCTGAACAAAAATTTTATAGAGCCTAACTCGTCCTGGGACGAAAAAAATTTTGACCTAGACGATCAGGACATAGAAAAATTTCCTCCAACTCCTGTTCGCACCATTGTTCTTAAAAGGAGATAACTGATCTGATAATCCCGTACGAATTGTATTCGTCCCGTACGATCAGTACAAAATATTTAAGATCTCCTCAAGTGTGTGTGTGTTTATTCACTTAATTACAATCACTCCCTCTCAACTTTAATTCATACAAAAATTACAAGATACAAAATACAAGATATCTCATGTTGAATTTGATTTGAAGACTTCAGTAGTTTGGAGTTTGATTTTCCTGAAATGTTAGTACACAAGAGCAAAAACAAATTTTTAAAAAGTGTTAGGAGATAACTACACATAAAACAATAATATTTGGAATCATCAAAACTATATAAGTTGCAAGAATGTAAAACATGCAAATAGCAACTCTCTTAATAATCTCCCTATTTTTTATGATTGCAAAATTATTATTATTTGTAGGATTTCAAATTCTAAGAATCTCCTAAACTCCCCCTGAAATTATAAACCCATGAAAATAAGGAGGCAATTGAATTAAAAAAAAATTTGTTTTTCAAGATAAAAAAAAAAAACACAAAACAACACAAAAGACAAAGCAAAAACAATCAAACACACATACGAAAACATACGATAAAACAAATAAAAAATACACTTGACACAAATACACAAGACACAACAAACAATTTCTCCCCCTTTTTGATAACATCAAAAAGTGAAGAAGAAAAATACTTGAAATGTAAGTAGAAATATGAAAATCATTTGACAATTTAATCTTGAAAATGATTGAAATAATGTATGCAAATAAAATTAAAACATTAGACAAATCAGAGAAATTCATACAATTTAAGAAGTGATATAACATAGATAATAAAAAGAATTTATCAAACACATGAGTCAATTTGTACACTAAGATATAGAAAATCTTTGAACTAAGAATGAATAAAAAATTGTATATTTCAAATTTCAATATCAATTAAAAATGAACGTAAGATCAATTTGAATTAAGAGATTAAAAGAGTTTGGAAAGAAATAACTATCACATGTGACACTTTGCGCATCTTTTTCACATTTGTGGCACATTTTTGTGCATCATTTTTACTTTGGGCTTATTTTGTGCCTCTTTTTTTTTTTACATTGCGAACCTTTGTGCACGTCTTTTGATTTTTTGTACTTTTATACAATTTGCAAGAGTAATTTTATTCTTTCCAAAAAAAAAATCTAAAATTTTAAATCATTTTAAGTGCATAAATAATGATTGATAAGTGAAATATAAAATAAGAAATCATCGCAATTGCAATAATAATATTAACAATATGGCAGTCTAAAAGAGAGACATGAAATTGAAAATTCTAATAATATCAAGTTATAATCAAAATTTAAACTTAAAATAGTTAGATTTTCTAATGAATTTAATTTTAACTTACAATTCAGGTTATAGCACAATTAAGATTAAAAAATCTAATGATTTTTATAAAGACTTATAAACATTTCAGGAATAAGTTCAAATCAAAACACAAGAACTAATATTGATATCACTTGGAAGATATTACAATGATACATCAGGATATCAATACAAAATAAAATATCTGAAATAAAAGAGAAATACATCGAACTACTAAAAACAAATAATAACAATCAAAGTAAAAATAATAACAACACAAACACATAACATCAAGTGTATCTATCACTCAGATGGTCCCTGATCTGGAGGAGGAGGAGGAGGAGCACCACCAAAGAGGTTAAATTATGTACTCATCATAAGTACATTGGTACTAATATCATTCATTTGCTCCCTCATATAGCCCATGCCATGTTGATATTAAGTAGCCTGCTGCTGTAAATGAGTCTCAATTTAATCAAAGCATTGATTAAAATGAGTTTCTAACTGATCAAATCTTTGAATCAAATCCTAATAATTTGGTTCATTAGCAGGAGCAGGTGCACCTTCTAGCTTTTCTTCTGTTTTACTTATGACATGTGCTTTACCTAATTCCGCCTTGAAGATCGTTCTAAAGGATCCATCATTATAGTAGTGCAGTTGTTCATATTCTTGACCAGGATGAAACACATTGTATTTCTTCTCCAGAACATAGTTAACTAAGTGTCCTAAGGTAATATTCCTCTTTCTTTTCTATTATGTATGGCCAGTTTCAGAAAGCCCACAAAGATAGTCAAAAGTAAGTTGGGCTTCATCTATAGGTTTATTGGTCATGATTGAGAAGGTCACCATGGAAAGAAGTGGGGTAATATTGACTCTATCACATGCTTTTGGAATGATTGAAGTTCTAAGAACATGCTGGATGATGCGTGCATTACGGACAAGACCGGATACCCTAGCCACATGCTCATCTAAACTATTTCCTCTAATCACCCTATTGATTTCATGCCATTTATATTGATTATTAGTGATTAAGGTATGGGCTCTACCTCCCTCAGTCCTTAAATTTAGAAATGCTCCTAAGTCATGCTTGGTGATTTCAACTTTTTATTTTAAGACATAGGAGTGAATCACAGAGTGGTTAGAGTTGAAGGACATATTGGCAAGAAAGTAATAAAATGTTTCTTTATTGTAGGTCTGGATGAGGGTAAGGATAAAATGAAACTGTGTAGAAGCAAATAAATGCATCACCTAAAACGTAATCTCATCTCAGTTTAGAATTTTGGAGGGGGTGATTTTGGCTACAACAAATCTAGGAAAAGAATCTTTATTGGCTTTGGAAAGAAAGTTCTCGGATGAATTCCTATGAGGTTTCTTCTCTAGAACCTTTTGGCGCTTGCTAGAACTTGCCAATTGTAAAAGATCTAGAATTCGAAAGGGATTGAAAGTGATGTTAAAAGTGTGACTTACTGATCTAAAAAGCTCGCCTATTTTTTGAAAATGACATGTTCATACCAGACGAAAATTTCATCCCGTACGACATTTTCGTTCATCCCGTACGACATTTTCGTTCGTCCCGTACAAAAATATTTCTTACAGATGATCCAATACGACCAAAATGAAACAGCTTTTCGTAATCAATCCGACTTATGAAGCCTCCTTTCGTACATACTTTTGACCAGTCTGATCGTATAGACGAACATGTGTTTATCCTGGGACAATCAGAACTAATATCATTTTAATGGCAGTTGAAACTGTCCCCTACATCGAACCGACTTGTGTTCGTCCAAAAGAACCAAAGGTTCGTACGTACGGAGTTCGTATTAAAAACTACCTTATCCATTCAACCGCTTCATTCATTCATCCCATCAATTAAATAACAAATCATCCCGTACAATCATAACGATCATCTAGATGAAGTAACCATTAAACACTGAAAACTGCATGCAAACGGTTTAAAATCTGACACTTTGACACATTACACAAATTGTCCCGTACGAAAATTTTTCGTCCCGGACAATTTTCACAAAAAAATTGATTTTGCACAAAAACAAAAACTAAAATTCAAAAGACACATTAAAAACACCATGTACAACAATAAAACACAGACTAAAAACAAATCACACAAAAACAAGATTAAAAAAATAACGAACACAAAAACATTAACTTGAAAACAAACATCAATATTTCAAAAAATATTTTAATTTAAGCATTTAAATTAATCACACCAAGCCTTATTCTTAATGCACTAAAAGTATTAAAGGCTAAAGGTTTTGTAAAATTTTCTGCAAGTTGATTTTCAGTTGTAACATGAATGAGTTCAATTTCTCCCTTGGATACATGATCTCTTATGAAATGATATCTTATGTCTATGTGTTTGGTACTTGAATGTTGAATAGGATTTTTAGAAATGAAAATAGTACTAGTGTTATCACAATAAATTAGAATAGTGCCTATAGACAATCCTAAATCAATCAACTGTTGTTTCAACCAAAGTACTTGTGCCACACAACTTTCTAATGCAATGTATTCAGCTTCAGCAGTAGATAGGGCTACTGAATTTTGTTTTCTACTGGACCAAAAGGCTAAAGAATTTCTAATGAATTGACATGTTCCAGAAGTGCTTTTTCTATTCATCTTACATCCTTCAAAGTCAGAATCTGAATAACCAATTATTTCAAATGAAGAGCTAAACTTAGGATACCAAATTCTTAAGTTCTGAGTTCCTAACAGATATCTTAAAATCCTTTTAACTGCTGTCAAATGTGATTCTTTTGGATCTGATTGAAATCTAGCACACAAACAGACACTAAACATTATATTGGAGTGGCTAGCTGTCAAGTAAAGCAATGATCCAATTATCCCTTAGGGTCCTTATCCAACTGAACTGGGGAACTCATTGGTGTACTAATAGGTTTAGCATTATCCATTTCATACTTTCTGAGGATATCCTTAATATACTTTGATTAACTAAGAAATGTGCCTTCCTCAATTTGCTTAAAGCTAAATCCTAGAAAGTAACTCAAATCTTCCATTAGACTCATTTCAAATTCATGACTCATTATATTAGAAAAATCTTTACAAAGATTTTTATTTGAAGATCCAAAAATGATATCATCCACATAAATTTGAACAATGAGTATATCCTATCCACATCTCTTCAAAAAGTGAGTTGTATCCACACTTTCTTTTTCAAAAGATCTTTCAAGTAGGAAGGTGCTCAACCTCTCATACCAAGCACTAGGTGTCTGTTTCAATCCATATAATACCTTTTTCAACTTGAAAACATGATTTGGGTAATTAGAATTTTCAAAGCTTGGAGGTTGTTCTACAAACACATCCTCTTGAATAACCCCATTTAAAAAAGCTCTTTTAACATCCATTTGATACAATTTAAATCCACTAAAACAGGCAAAGGCTAGCAAAACCCTAATTGCTTCAAGTCTAGCTACAGGGGCAAAAATCTCCTCAAAATCAATCACTTCAATCTGATTATACCCCTTAGCTACTAATCTAGCCTTATTTCTAATGACCACTCCGGAGTCATTCATTTTATTTTTGAATACCCACTTAGTTCCAACTACACTTTGATCCTTTGGCCTTTTAGTTAATTCTCAAATTTTAATTCTTACAAATTAATTCAACTCTTCTTGCATGACCAAAATCCAAAATTCATCCGATAGTGCTTGATCAATATTTATGGGTTCTATAGTTAAAATAAAGGCTGAATGATTGACTTCCTTGTTTAATCCACGCCTAGTCCTTACACTGTCACTAGGTTCACCTATAATCAATTCCCTTGGGTGATTTTTAGAAAATCTCAAATTTCTAGACAAAGGGTTTTCTATCTCCAAATTTTCTTCCACATTTTCTTCCAAATTTATTTTATCAAACTTTTGGGAGTTTTCAACAATCACATCTTCTTTAACATTTGGCTCTTTCATATTTCCATATTCATCAAATACAACATGTGTGATCTCCTCAATTACTAAAGTTCTTTTATTGAATACCCTATAAGATTTTCCAACACTTGAGTATCCAACAAAAATTCCTTAATCTGATTTTGGATCAAATTTTCCTAAGGCAGATTTTCTATTGTTATAATGAACATCTTGCAACCAAAAACATGCAAATGAGATAAATTAGGTGTTCTTCCTTTTAGTAACTCATAGGGTATTTTATTTAATTTTGATCTCAGTTTCACCATGTTCAGAACATAACATGCAGTGCTAACCGCCTCAGCCCAGAACTATTTTGGAAGTGAGTATTCTGCCAATATTGCTCGGGCAGTTTCTATTAATGTTCTATTTTTCCTTTTGACTACCCCATTCTGCTGAGAGGTTCTAGGTGCAGAAAATTTGTGATCAATTCCTTTTTCTTTACAAAATTTATCAAATTTATCATTCTCAAATTCTTCTCCATGATCACTTTGTATAGAAGTAATTTCACACCCTAGTTTTCTTTGAATCAAAGTCAAAAAATTTCTTAATTCTTCAAATAATCCACTCTTATGAAATAGAAATCTAACCTATGTGAATCTTGAGTAATCATCTACAATCACAAATCTGTATACCTTCCATCCTAGACTCACAGTTCCAAGAGGTCCAAAAAGATCCATATGCAAAATCTCTAAAGGTTTACTAGTTCTAAGATCCTTATTAGACTAAAAAGAGGACTTCACTTGCTTTCCTAGTTGACATGCATCACAAATGTGGTCCTTAGTAAAGTCTAGTTTAGGTATACCTCTCACTAAGTTCTTTTGTGTAATCCTCCTAAGGTTTTTTATGCTAGAATGACAAAGTCTCCTATGCCATAGCCATGACTCATCAGATACAATTTTCAAACAAAAAGTAGTATGAGAATTAATGTAATTTAAATCTAGCATGTAAATATTGTTTACTCTTTTACCATTCAAAATATCTTTATCATTTAGGCTTAATATGCAACTAGTAGGAAAAATTTTTACACAATAACCCTTATCACATGGCTGGCTTATACTTAACAAATTATTCTTTAAGCCTTCTATCAATAACACATTATCAATGAAAAAATTGTTTAACTTTCCAATCATACCTGATCCAACCACCTTCCTTGTAGTGTTATCTCAAAGTATAACCTTGCCTCCACTCCTAGCTTCCCGCGTTATGAATTGAGTAGTATCTCCAGTCATATGCTTTGAACATCCGCTGTCTAAGTACCATATGCTCTCACGAGGTCTTGTGTGAGAGTGACTCTACAAAATTATCAAATGTTAGACCTGGGAACCCAATAAGTTTGGGTTCACCTTTTAGTAATTTATAATCAGATGCATGTATGATATGTCTAGGTTTATACATCTTAAGTCTCCACACCAAATTAGTTTTCATCTTCAAAGTACAGGTGTGAGCTATGTGTCTAAACAATCCACAATTATTATATTTTACTTTAGGAAATGGATTCCTAAGTCTTTTACCATTTACTTTTCTATTTAGGGATTGCATGAATTTAGGATACATAATAGGATTAGTAAAATCTTTAAGTCTGCTAGGTATCCTATTATCCTTAAGAGCTTTTATCTTTAATTTATGAAATGAGTTCATATCTTTCAAAATTTTATTTGTATAATTGGTTCTATAAAGTTTGCTCCCAAATTCATCCTTAGAAATTATAAATTCACTTTCATGTTTTGCATAGGATGTTTTTAAATTCTCATGATTTTTATTCAAGTCATCAAACTCATCAAATAATTTCATGTGGTTGTTATCAATCAAAGCATGATCTTTTCTAAGGATTTCATGTTCCTTTTTAAGTTCTTCCAATTCTAAACTAAGGCTAGCATGCATTTTCTTCATTTTCCTATATGATTCATGCATGTGTTCAGAAACTTCAAAAAGTTCATCATAAGTTAAGTCACATACCTCTTTTTAATCTGACTGATCAAGATTGTCGGCCATTAAGTATAGATTAGTGACTTCCTCTTCCTTTTCTATTTCTGATGAGTCCGAAGCTGAGTCCGCCCAAAAAGCTCATTGGAACTTCTTCTTGCCCTTCTTCATAACTGGTTTCTCTTCTACCTTCTCCTTGCTAGGATTGGCTTTGAGTTTTGGGCATTTAGTCTTTATATGTCCAGGTTTCCTGCACTCATAGCAAATAATTTCATTAGAAACCTTGGCATTTCTATTGAATTTACCTCTATTCCATTACTGGCGTCTCTTTTGCTTCCTCTTCAGAATGCTTTTGAACTGTCTAGTCATCAATGCGATGTCAACTTCATCCTCATGTTGTGAGTGTTCACTCTTAGACTCTTCCACATTCAGTGCTATATTTTTCTCCCTTCGTGGTTCACCTGCATTAACCTTTCTTTGGCTAACTCCTTGTTCGTAAGCAATAAGCAAACTAAGAAGATTGTCAATTGAGTAAATGTTTAAATCCTTAGACTCTGTAATTGCAGTAATTTTAGCATCATATGCAGTAGGTAAGCAACGAAGAATCTTATTAATCATTTCAGCATTTGTTAACCCCCTACCCAATGCATGTAAAGATGCGACTATTTGTGTGAAGCTTGTGTACATATCAGAAATAGATTCATTTGGTTTCATGCGAAATAGTTCATAATCATGCAACAAGATATTAAGTCTAGATTGCTTAACCTCATTAGTCCCCTCATATATTATACAAAGTCTATCCAATATTTCCTTTCCACTTTTGTAAGTGGAAACCCATATGTAGTCTTCTGATTTTAAAACATAAAAGAAACTATTCAAGCATTTGGCATTTAGTTGTGATAAGTCACGTTCTTCTACTGTCCAGTCTGCAAAAGGTGTTTCAACTCTAACTCCGTCAACTAATCTAGTTAGTTTTGTATATCCTTCATGGACTAAGATCCACATATGATAATCAAGTGATTGTAAAAAAGTAGATATGTGAGTTTTCCAAAAATCAAAAGGTATATTGTCAAACAGTGGAGGTCTAGTTATAGAGTAACCCTCAGGTGTGTTTCGGTTTCCAAATATATCCATCTACGTTAATCAAAAAGTAGTCTAAACTTATAATTTTGAAACAAAGCTCTGATACCACTTGTTGAAACTCGTTCACTATGAATTAGGTTGTTAAGCCTAAGTTTATGTCCCACGACTAACCAAGAGGGGGGTGAATTGGTATTTTAAAAATTATTCCCTCTTTTGAGTATTTTAAACTAAATTTAAAATTTTAGTGATTTTTTGTAGAAATAATATTTCAACCACAGTTTTAAAATAGTAAATCACAAAAATAAAAAGTAGCGGAAAAATAAAGACACCAGATTTATAGTGGTTCGATCAAAACCAGACCTACATCCACTCTCTGGAGGCACCCTCCGAGTATTGCACTAATACCACTAGTGAATCTCTTTTTGCACCCACAGCAAGACGTAGAATTCTTTATAAAACTCTTTTCACCACAACCCCGTGTGGCAGAGAACTGTCGTCCTTTTACACTATCCCTTGTGTTGGCAGAGAACTGTCTGTCCTTTCAGACTCTCCTAGTTGAAAGTTCGTTAGGGATGTTAAGCCCTGTAGAACTGGCCCAAGCTAACCAAGAGGGGGGGTGAATTGGTATTTTAAAAAAATTCTTTTCACAAAGAACAAAAATCACATAAACCAAATCTCATCACAAGAAAAATAAATGCATAAATTAAAAAGTGCGAAAGCAAGAAACAAGAACACAGAAATTTATTGTGGTTTGGTCAACTCGACCTACGTCCACTTCCCGGAGGTGCCCTCCGAGTATTGCACTAAACTTGTGACTCTCCTTTAGCCCCCACAGCTAGGCGGAGAAGCCCTCACAAAGAACTCCTTTTTGCCACCCCGGTAAGACAGAGAACATATCTCCTTTTGCTTCCTTCTTAAGCTGGCAGAGAACCACAACCAGATGCTGACTCCTTACCTCTACTGACCCTTCCACGGATGAGAAACTCTAGACGAAGAAGAAGCAGATCGATCCTTGAAGCAACCCTTATGAATCCCCTCACAAGCTCCCCCTCACAAGATCCTCTCTCTCTCTCTCCTCAAGGCCTTCTCAGGTCAAGGCAGTAGCACAAAAGTTATGAAAAATGTTGAACAAGAGATCTTAAATAGAAGAGCTTCAAAGGAGCTCATTAATTGCAAGTTGCCGACTATATCGTCCAGGCCGATATGGACATCGGCCTGGTCGATCAGTACAAAATACATAAGATTGGCCTGGGCATCGCCCTGTTTTGGGTGCAGGATGATTGAAAATTGGCTTGATCGTTCTGGCCGATCTCACGATCGTTCAGGCCGATTTGTTCAAATCAGAGGAAAACCATCCTGAGCATCGCCCTGTTTTCAAGCTGGCCGATTTTTATCGTCCTGAAGTAACTAAGATTTTTGAATAGATCATCTAGGCCGATCCTGCTATCGTCCAGGATGATATGATCGTATCAATCATCCTTAATTACTCCCTTGATTTCCTGATCAATTAAGGCATAATTTGTTAATATCATCCAGGCCGATCAATGATCGTCCTGGCCGAATATTTAAAAATATAGTATACCTTAATTGTCTATGGCGGCAACTTCTTTTTGTTTTGAGCTTATCATCCTGGCCGATACACGTATCATCCTGGACGATCTGTTAATGTCGGCTGCCTTAATTAAGAATCCTTAATTAGACTTTCTGTTTTAAGCTTGATCATCCAGGATGATGTAAATATCGTCCTGGCTGATATGAGTAAAAACAGAATTTCTAATTCTCTCAAGTGTATGTGTGTAGGGTTACTTAGCATCAGTCTCTTTGACCATTACAAATAGACTCAAGAAGAGAAAAATAAAGTACAGACTGACACAACCCTAGACCTACGTAATCCTGAACTAGCTTTATATGTTCGTCCGATCTTCGATTCCTAAAAATTTAGAAGAAACAAGTAGTCCAAGAAAATCAATAGTGTTTGTCAATCATCAAAACATACGTCATGAAAATAGATTTGCAACAATCTTCCCCTTTTTGATGATGGCAACACACTACGAAAATAATTAGTAGTAAAAGTACGGGATCGACAAGTAAAAAGAGCATCATAAACTTCTCCCCCTTTTGACATATCAAAAAGGAGGAGGGGACACAAAAGAACAATAGCAAATTTTTTTTTTTAACCAAGGCATGAAAATTATGTAGTATTCCATGTGATTAATTTAAAAACTTGTGAGTTAATGAGTTAACAATCTCAACAATCCATAGAATAGTAGAATATCCGATCATGGTTACCCTTAGCTCAGACGTTTTCTTAGGGTAGAATCGTCTTTTGAAATCAATGATCTAACTCAAAGAATTAATTGGATATGAGAAAAAGAATCCATCCATCACTTGGCTTAAGAAAAAAAACTATCTTTATAAAATAATGAACCAAAGTAAATTTGTCACGATCACAAAACAATCGAAATCAAGCCTTTAAGAACCAAAACTTCTAAGTTCTAAAAGATTTAAAAAGAGAGAATAGCTTTCTTTTGAGTGGGCTCATTTTATGCCTCTTGTCAAATTGAGTTTCGCTTTGCGCATCTTTTTTATTTTCGATACATTTTTGTGTATATTTTTCAATTTGGCATCATTGCGCTCTTTTGTTGGCATTATGGGCCAATTTTTTTTTTTTTTTTTGCAAGCTACATTCTCTTTTATACCCTCTTAAAAAAATTCTTAGTTGTGAATATATCTTCTCAGATATTAGAGAATAGGAGCTCTCTCTCTAACATAGGAAAGAATTACCACAAATAGAATCAATAATCAAAGACAAGGATAACGAGGGATCTTGATGTGACAAAAAGACTTTAAACATTATAAATATAAGATAGATTTTTTTAAGCAAGCTTAAGAAAAGATCTCAATTTCTTAAATAATCTTTAATTTGAGATAGATTTTTAATTAGAAAAGAAAACTATGCCACTAAAATAGATTAGAGAAAGAGACACAATCACAAAATATTTTTACCATCTAAGAGATAAGGAGTTGAAAACCACATTGACTACAAATTTTCAAAAGCAATGACAAGGAATATAATACCATTTTAGCGATGATTTTGAAGACTAAGTAAAAAGAAACAAAAGAAAAATAAAACACACCAAAAACTAAGAGAAAAAAAAAAACAAAAGCAAAATAAAGTAACTAAAAGATCAAGTTTTATGCATTTATGTCAATCACACCCAATCTGGTCCTTAAGGAACTGAAAGTGTCTAAGGCCAGTGGTTTAGTAAAGATGTCAGCTAATTGATTTTCAGTTGTCACATGGTGTAACTCAATGTCTCCTTTAGTCACATGATCTCTAATGAAGTGATGCCTAATGTCAATGTGCTTAGTCCTTGAATGTTGGATATGATTCTTAGAGATGCATATGGTACTAGTATTGTCACAAAAGATTGAGATGGTGCCTACAGGTAATCCTAAATCCAGTACCTGTTGTTTCAACCAAAGAACTTGGGCCACACAACTTCCAAGAGCGATGTACTCAGCTTTAACAGTGGAAAGTGCAACAAAGTTTTGCTTCCTACTAGACCAAGAGATCAAAGATTGTCCAATGAATTGACAAGTTCCTGAAGTGCTTTTTCTATCCACCTTGCATCCTGCAAAATCAGAGTAAGAAAATCCAATAATCTCAAAAGAAGTGCTGTGTCTAGGATACCAAATCCCTAAGCCTTGTGTCCCCAAAAGATATCTAAAAATTCTCTTAACAGCAGTCATGTGGGACTCCTTAGGGTCAGCTTGGAATATAGCACAAAGGCAAATACTAAGCATGATATCAGGTCGGCTCGCAGTAAAGTAAAGTCAAGATCCAATCATGCCTCTATACTTTTTCTGATCAACAGACTTACCACTTGGGTCCTTATCCAATGGAGCACTAGAAGTCATGGGAGTGTTAATTGGCTTAGTTTTGTCCATCTCATATTTCTTCAAAATGTCCTTTATGTATTTTGTTTGATTTAAAAAGGTACCATCCTCCAACGGTTTTATGCTAAACCCCAAAAAGTATGACAACTCTCCCATCAAACTCATCTCAAACTCTCTACTCATTGCCTTAGAAAAATCATTACACAATTTCTTATTAGAAGATGCAAAGAGTATATCATCCACATAAATTTGAATAATGAGTAAATCATCTCCAACTCTCCTAAGAAAAAGGGTGGTGTCTATGCTCCCCTTGACAAACTCCCTCTCTAGTAAGAATGTGCTAAGCCTTTCATACCAAGCTCTTGGTGCCTGCTTTAAACCATACAAAGCCTTTTTTAATTTAAAAATATGATTTGGAAATTGGAAACTCTCAAAACTTGGGGGTTGTTCTACAAACACATCTTCTTTTATTTCCCCATTTAAAAAGGCACTCTTGACATCCATTTGAAAAAGCTTAAATCCTTTATAACAGGTAAATGCTAATAGCACTCTAATGGCTTCCAATCTAGCTACAGGGGAAAAAGTCTCCTTAAAATCTATCCCTTCTATTTGATTGTACCCTTAGCCACCAATCTTTCTTTATTTCTAACCACCACTCCTGAATCATTCACCTTGTTCTTAAAGACCCACTTTGTCCCAACAACACTTTGTCCCTTAGGTCTTTCTACAAGCTCCCAAACATCATTCCTAACAAATTGATTCAATTCTTCTTGCATTGCTAAAATCCAAAACTCATCAGTAAGGGCTTGGTTAATGGTGGTGGGTTCAATCATTGAGATAAAGGCAGAGTGGTTCACCTCCTTCCTAAGTCCATGTCTAGTCTTAACTACACTAGAAAGGTCTCCTAAGATCAAATCCTTGGGGTGACTTGTAGAGTATCTCCAATCTCTAGGCAAAGTGTGTGAAGGTCCAACCCTTTCATCCAAATCAAAATTTTCTACTCCTTGGGTGACTTCTCCTACTCCTTCATTACTTTGGTGTTCTATCACCTTCCCCAAATTTTCTACTCCACCTGTAATTTCTCCAACATCATATCTTCTACTCCATGTTTCTTAGGATCAGACTCATCAAATACTACATGGGTAGTCTCTTCTACCATCAAAGTTCTCTTGTTAAACACCCTAAAAGACTTCCCAACACTAGAATATCCTAAGAAAACTCCTTCATCAGATTTTGCATCAAATTTTCCCAAGTGAGACTTCCCATTGTTATGAATGAAAACCTTACAACCAAAGACATGAAGGTGGGAAAGATTGGGTGTCCTACCCTTAAGGATCTCATAGGATGTCTTTTCTAGTTTGACTCTAACATTCACCCTATTCAACACATAACAAGCTGTGTTAACCGCTTCAGCCCAAAAGTATTTTGGAAGTGAATACTCAGCAAGCATGGCTCTAGCGGCTTCCACCAAGGTCTGGTTTTTCCTTTCAGCTATCCCATTCTGTTGAGGGGTCTTAGGAGCTGAGAAGTTGTGGTTAATCCCCTTGTTCTCACAAAAATCACCAAATCTTTCATTCTCAAACTCTCTCCCATGATCACTATGGATGGTCACTATCTCATAACCTAGCTTTTTCTGAATCCAAGTAAAAAGGATTTTAAACTCCTCAAAAGACTCATTTTTATGTGTAAGAAATCTAGTCCAAGTGAATCTTGAGTAGTCATCAATAATCACAAAACCATAAACTTTCCCTCCCAAGCTAGTAGTGCTAATGGGTCCAAACAAATCCATGTGAAGGACTTCTAAAGGTCTAAAGGTGCGGTGGAGTGGACTTACTTACCTAGTTGACAGGCATCACAAAGGTGGTCTTTTGAAAACTTAAGTTTGGGGACACCTCTAACTAGGTCCTTTTGGGTCACTTTCCTAAGGGTTTTCATACTTGCATGACAAAATTTCCGGTGCCACAACTAAGAATCATCAATCACAGTTTTTAAGCAAAATCAAGCAGCACATTCAATGTTATTTAAATCAAGCATGTAGACATTGTTGATCTTCTTTCCCTGCAAAATATTATTGTTACTTAAACTTATAATGCATGAATTTATATAGAATTACACGATGAAGCCTTTGTCACAGAATTGACTTAAGCTGAGCAAGTTGTGCTTCAATCCATCTACAAGCAAAACATTTTCAATCATAAGGTTCTTGGAATTACTAATTATACCTGCGCCTACCACCTTCTTGGTGGTGTTGTCTCCAAGAGTAACCTTGCCTCCAGTCCTGGACTCTAGTACCACAAACTGATTGACATCACCAGTCATATATCGAGAGAATCCACTGTCCAAGTACCACATACTCTCACGAGGCCTTTTGTGAGAGCTTTCCTGCAAGATTATCAAATGTTAGATATAGGAACCCAAAGAGGTTCTGGTCCCTTCTTATGAAAAGTAGAATGCAATGCATGAGTGGTATGCTGTGAATCTTGCACCTTAGGTCTCCATACCCAATGTGTATTATGGTGAACTGTGCAAGTGTGTGAGATGTGTCCTAGCATGCCACATGAAAAACATCTAACTCCATAAAAAGGGTTTCTTAAGTAATTTGAGTTATAATACCTCTTCCTATGTTTTGGCTCTTGATTAAATATTGGTGTCATCCTAGTGTTCTTACAGGATTCTAATTCATTTTGAATCTTCAAATTAGTGCTCTTTAAAACATCAATATCAATCCTTAAATTTTTCTCCATATCTCTAGATTTCATAAAATTAGATTCAAGTGATGTGTGTGAAACTTTTAATGCTTCATGCTTTTCAACTAGTTCACAATGATGTTTATTTAACTCATCAAATTCATCAAGTAAAGTCATATGATTTGAATCAATCGTTTGATAGTCTTTAATCAAAATTTCATGCTCTTTTTGTAGATTTAAAAATTCTAATTTTAAGCTAGCATGTGTTTTCTTTAATTTACTATATGATGCATGAAATTTTTCTGAATTTTAAGAAGTTGATAGTAGGAAAGTTCACATACCTCTTCTTGATCAGGATTGTCGTCTGCCATCAAGCACAATTTTGATGTCTCATCTTCTAGTTCCGTCTCCGATGAGTCCGATGCCGAATCCGCCCAAAATGCTTTTTGTACTCTCATCTTGTCCTTCCTTTGCTTAGGTTTCTCCTCACCCTTTCCTTTGCTTGATTGATCTTTAAGTGTAGGGCAATCAGTTCTCACGTGTCCTGGTTTTCTGCATTCATAGCAAACAACATCAGAAGATCCTTAAGAATTTTTATGATCCCTACCTTTTCTCCAATGATGCTTTTGTTTCTCCCTTAGAAATCTTTTCAATTTCCTTGTGATGAAGGTAACTTCATCGCTTTCAGACCCGAAAAATTTTGAATCTGATTTGTGCGCCTTTAGAGCAACAGTTTTCTCCTTTTTCTTTTCACCTGCATCAAGATTTCTTTGATTCACCCCTTGCTCGTAAGCAATGAGTGAGCCAAGTAAGTTATCAATTGAATAAGTATTCAGATCCTTAGATTCAGTGATTGCAGTGATTTTAGCATCATATGACGAAGGCAAACATCTCAAGATTTTGTTCACTTTTTCATAGTTCAAAAGTTCTCTTCCTAATGCATGTAGTGAAGTGATAATCTGTGTAAATCTAGTATACATTTCAGAAACAGATTCAGATGGTTTCATACGAAAAAATTTGTAGTCATGCAAGAGAATATTCAATCTAGATTGTTTTACTTCATTAGTTCCTTCATAAGTGATACATAATTTATCCCAAATCTCCTTACCTGTTGAACCAGTAGAAACACGCATGTAGTCTTCAGATTTCAAAGCACAGAAAAAATAGTTTAAACATTTTGCATTCAGTTGGGCTAAATCTCGTTCATCGAAAGTCCATTCAGTAAAAGCAACTTCAGTTTTAACACCATTAATTTCATGAAGAGGTGGAGAATAAACTTCTTTGATAAGCATCCACATGCAATAATCAGTAGATTACAAAAAAGTAGACATGCAGATTTTCCAGAAATCAAAAGGTAAGTTGTCAAACAATGGAGGTCGTGTAATTGAATAACCTTCAGTAGTGTTTCTATTCCCAAAGTTAGCCATAGATCTATTTCAAAAAGTTTTCAAACTTAAATTTTTGAATCCCGCTCTGATACCACTTGAAAGTTCATTAGGGATGTTAAGCCCTATAGAACTGGCCCAAGATAACCAAGAGGGGGGGTGAATTGGTATTTTAAAAAAATTCTTTTCACAAAAAACAAAAATCACATAAACCAAATCTCACCACGAGAAAAATAAATGCGGAAATTAAAAGTGCAGAAGCAAGAAACAAGAACACAGAAATTTATAGTGGTTCGGTCAACTCGACCTATGTCCAATCCCTGGAGGTGCCCTCCGAGTATTGCACTAAACTTGTGACTCTCCTTTAGCCCCCACAGCTAGGCAGAGAAGCCCTCACAAAGAACTCCTTTCTGCCACCCCGGCAAGGCAGAGAACCTATCTCCTTTTGCTTCCTTCTGAAGCTGGCAGAGAACCACAACCAGATGCTGACTCCTTACCTCTACTGACCCTTCCACAGACGAGAAACTCTAGACGAAGAAGAAGCAGAGCGATCCTTGAAGAAACCCTTGTGAATCCCCTCACAAGCTCCCCCTCACAAGATCCTCTCTCTCTCCCTCTCTCTCTTTCTCTCCTCAAGGCCTTCTCAGGTCAAGGCAGCAGCACAAAAGTTATGGAAAACATTGAACAAGAGCTCTTAAATAGAAGAGCTTCAAAGGAGCTCATTAATTTCAAGTTGCCGACTATATCGTCCAGGCCGATATGGACATCGGCCTGGACGATCAGTATAAAACATAGATGATCGGCCTGGGAATCGCCCTGTTTAGGGTGCAGGACGATTGAAAATTGGCTTGATCATCCTGGCCGATCTCACGATCATCCAGGCCGATTTATTCAAATCAGAGGAAAATCGTCCTGAGCATCGCCCTATTTTCAAGCTGGCCGATTTTTATCGTCCTGAAGTAACTAAGGTTTTTGAATAGATCGTCTAGGCCGATCCTACTATCGTCTAGGATGATATGATCGTATCAATCATCCTTAATTACTCCCTTGATTTACTGATCAATTAAGGCATAATTTGTTAATATCGTCCTGGCCGATTATTTAAAAATACAGTATACCTTAATTGTCTATGGCGGCAACTTCTTTCTATTTTAATCTTATCGTCCTGGCCGATACACGTATCGTCAGGACGATCTGTTAATGTTGGCTGCCTTAATTAAGAATCCTTAATTAGAATTTCTATTTTAAGCCTGATCGTCTAGGACGATGTAAATATCGTCCTAGCCGATAAGAGTAAAAATAGAATTTCTAATTCTCTCAAGTGTGTGTGTGTAGGGTTACTTAGCATTAGTCTCTTTGACCATTACAAATAGACTCAAGAAGAGAAAAACAAAGTACAGACTTACACAACCCTAGACCTACAGAATCCTGAACTAGCTTTATCTGTTCGTCCGATCTTCGATTCCTGAAAAGTTAGAAGAAACAAGTAGTCCAAGAAAATCAATAGTGTTTGTCAATAATCAAAACATACGTCATGAAAATAGATTTGCAACACTAGTGTGGGCAGAGAACCCTTTATTCTTTTCATACTCTCCTAATGTGGGCAGAGAACCCTTCATCCTTTCACACTCTCCTAATATGGGCAGAGAACCCGCGGCTGTTCATACTATCCAAGTGTCGGCAGAGAACCGGATCTCCTTGACAGATCTTCTCACAAATATTCTAGAAGAAAGAAAGAAAAGAGTGAAGTAATCCTAAATTACAAGTAGAGATTCTTACCTTTGAACACCAAGGGAAGCCTTCACGCTCTAGTGGTAGGAATCCTCCTTTGAATGCACTCTCACACTCTCTCCTTGACTCTTCTTTCAATAGGAACAAAGATCAATGAGCAAAAAGATTGGGTGGCAGTAAAAATTGGACCTTATATAGGAGAGACAAGAAAAACTGTAAATATTCAAGTCTACACAAAATGGATTGTCCCGTACAATCGTGGATCGTCCTGGACAATTTTACTTAAAGTGTCGAAAATGATCCTAATGAATATTAGTACGAACTATGTTTGTACACGATCATCATCCCGTACGAACAAGGTTCGTCTGGACGAACAGTTATTTCATAGGTCTATTCCCAAAATACCACTGGATGTAACCAACCTACTTAAGTCGGTTCCCATCGTCCTAGGACGAACAGGACTTCGTCTGGATGAAATTTTTATAGAGGGCAACTCGTCCTGACACAATTATGAATTTTTTGTGAACAAAATTTTTACATAGAAGACTTCATCCGGGGACGATTTAGATTTCATCTAGATGAAATTTTTACAAAGCCTAAGTCATCCTGGCACGATTATAGATTTCATCTGAACAAAATTTTTACAAAGACTAACTCGTCCTGGGAAGAAATTAATTTCATCCTGGACGATCAGGACTTAAAAAAATTTCCTCCAACTCCTGTTCGCACCATTGCTCTTAAAAGAAGATAACTATCTTGATCGTCCCGTACGAATTGTATTCATCACGTACGATCAGTACAAAATTTTTAAGATCTCCTCAAGTGTGTGTGTGTGTGTGTGTGTGTGTGTTTATTCACTCAATTACAATCACTCCCTCTCAACTTTAATTCATACAAAAATTACAAGATACAAAATATAAGATATCTCATGTTGAATTTGATTTGAAGACTTCAGTAGTTTGGAGTTCGATTTTCCTGGAATGTTAGTACACATAAGAGCAAAAACAAATTTTTCAAAAAGTGTTAGGAGATAACTACACATAAAATAATAATATTTAGAATCATTAAAACTATACAAGTTGCAAGAATGTAAAACATGCAAATAGCAACTCTCTTAACACTGATCGTTCCGTACGAACATAGTTCATCCTCTATGATCAGTATTAAAAATTGTGAATTATAAAGCTCTCCCCTGGTGCGTGTGTGCTAAGTTATTTAATTACACTCACACTCTCTCAGATTCAAGCAAAGGTAAAATACAAACTCCAAGTTACAAAATATTATAAGTAGATATTGATTTGAAGTCTTCAACAATCTGGAGTATGATTTTCTTGAAATATTAGTATACACAAGAGCCAAAAACAATTCTTCAAAAATGTGTTAAGAGAAAATAATAATCAAAATAATAATATTTGGAATCATCAAAACATATAAGTTGCAAGAATGTAAAGCATGTAAAATTAAGTAGCAACTCTCTCAACGGTTTGAATATGTTTGAATCAATTTTTGAAATGGATTTGCGAGCTTAAATGGATATGTTTGGTTAAATGGGTTGATTTGACCCATTTAATCCTTAAAGAGTTTTTAGTCAACCTAGGTTTACTTGGTCAACCATATTGACCTAGAGCCTGGGTTTTAAAGTCAAAGGGTTTGATTTGATATTTTAAATATATTAGAGGCTACTCTAATATTTGGGAAGGTCATTTGGGTCAAAAAGATTTATTTGACACTTAAAGGGCATTTGGGTCATTTTGACCCCTGGTCAACAAGGGGTCAAAATGGGTCCACCAAACTGTAGTTTGATGCTCAACAGATCAAGATTAAGGTTTTAGGTGTGATTTGAGGCTTTGGGGAAAGCTCTAAGGTCAATATCCACTAGGTTGTAGGTCTAGTGGCATAAGCATTAAATATTTAAAGGTTTTACAGCCTTTGGAAATTAATTTTATTTTAGAGGTTAAAGACCTCAGAATGATCTCAAATTTGAAGGGTTTCCTCTAGAGACATGTCATATCAATATATAATTGGTAGACTTTTAATCAAAGGTCATTTGATTAGGGTTTGATGTGTTTGAAAAATATTTAAAAAGAGCCTTTAGGATAAGGCCTTTTGACTTGGGATTTTGGTCTGGATTTCATGATTTGAGCTAGATTCTAAATTTTTATTTCTTATATTTTAATTATCCTCATCACTCATAGCCATATGGGTGATTATGAATGATTAGATATGATTGAAGTTTGATCATAGGCTAGATTAACTAGAGTTTGAGCTAGAGTTTGAATTGTAGAGGAGTCTAGACATGTTTGAAGCTTGAAAAGGTTTGAAATCTAGGTTGATTTAATATCTGAATTAATCAGGATTTTGTATTGATTTGAATTTAGATTGGTCCTAGAATCTAGTGGGATTCTAGGGTCTAGAGTTGAGAAAGATCTTAGGTTCTATATAGATCTTAAGGTCTGGATTAGTCTGGAAGAATCATAAGGTTTATAATAGATCCTAGGGTCTGGAGTCTAAAAGGATCATAGAGACTAAATTAAATATTTGGATTTGGATAGATCCTAGGATTTGGGAAAAGTCCTAGTGACTTTATACAAAAATGTGGTCAACAAATAGAACCTCAATATGTGTAAAAGAATGAAGTTCTTTTGCACATATTGGCATTGACTGAATTTAAAGGTTAAGTTTGGGATTTTGATCCTAAGGGAATAAAAAGTCTATCTCTAGGGAATCGAGGTTTGAATTAATACTAGGGTAGTGCCACGAAGGGCATACCCTACCACTGACGAATATAATCCTAAGGGAAGGAAAAATCTATACTTAAAAGAAAAGAAGGTCTGGACGATCGTATAGGAAGGAAGAATTCCTAGCTATAGAGGATCAAATTTGGATTGAGACTAGGATAATGTCACGAGGGGCGTACTCCACCACTAGTAGATCTAATCCTAAGGGAAGGAAGAGCCTAACCATATGGAGAAAAGATTGAATGATCATATAGGATGGAAGAATTCCTAACTATAGAGGATTGAGTTTGGATTGAGACTAGAGTAGTGCCATGAGGGGCGTACTCTACCACTAGTAGATCTAATCCTAATGGAAGGAAGAATCTAGCCTTAAGGAGAAGAAAGCTTAACACTGAGATTTGAAATTGAAGCTAAAATGGTGCCATAGAGGTAAAACTTACACTCGAATCTAATCCTAAGGAGAGAAAGCATGATGACTCATATCTGTCTTTGCGGAAGAGAAAAATGGATGATTTTGTGAGAAAGAAGCATTGCTTCTCACAAAAAATCAGGTTTAAAAATTTAAAATTAGGATGGTTCCATAGAGGGTGTACTCCATCACTAGTGAATCTAATCCTAAGGAAAGAAAGCCCGATGACTCACAACTAACCTTAAGGAAGAGAAAACTAGATGATCTTGTGACAAGGAAGCATTATTTCTCAGAGAAGATCAGGTTTAAAAATTTAAAACTAGGATGGTGCCACAGAGGGCATGCTCTATCACTAGTGAATCTAATCCTAAGTAAAAAAAGCACAATGACTCACATCTAACCTTAAGGAAGAGAAAATTGGATGATCTTGTGAGAAGGAAGCATTGCTTCTCATAGATAATCAGGTTTGAAAATTTAAAATTAGGATGACATCTCAAAGGGCATGCTCCATCACTAGTGAATCTAATCCTAAGAAAAGAAAGTACGGTGACTCACATTTAACCTTAAGGAAGAGAAAACTAGATGATCTTGTGAGAAGGAACCATTTCTTCTCACTGAATATTAGGTCTAGAATTTGAATCTAGGATGGTTCCACAAAGGGCATGCTCCATCACTAGTGGATAATCTTATGAAGAGGAAACTTACTCTATACAAAAGATCAAATCTGGAATTTAAAACTAGGATGGTTCCATAGAGGGCATGCTCCATCACTAATGATTCCAATCCTAAGGAAAAGATGTAGGGAGACTCACACCTAACCTTAAGAAAAAGAAAGCTAGAAGATCTTGTGGAAAGGAAGCACTGGGACTCACACTTAGCCATATAGGATCTAATTTGAAATTTGAAACTAGGATGGTGCTATAGAGGGCATGCTCCATCACTAGTAGGTAAG
Organism: Dendrobium nobile; assembly: GCA_022539455.1. NCBI lineage: Eukaryota > Viridiplantae > Streptophyta > Magnoliopsida > Asparagales > Orchidaceae > Dendrobium > Dendrobium nobile. The sequence goes on from CM039725.1 coordinate 14,543,445, forward strand.
AACTAGGATGGTTCTGTGAAGGGCATCCTCCACCACTAGTTAAAGGATTAAAACTAGGATGGTGCCACCAAGGGCGTCCTCCCCCAATAGCGGGTGAAAAATAGGATGGTGCCAAGAAGGGCGACCTCCACCACAACTTAAAGGATTAATGTTAAGATGGTGCCACAAAGGGCGTCCTCCACTACTAGCTGGTGAAAACTAGGATGGTACCATAAAGGGCATCCTCCGCCACTAGTTAAAGGATTAAAGCTAGGATGGTGCCACCAAGGGCGTCCTCCACCATTAGTGGGTGAAAACTAGGATGGTGCCACGAAGGGCATCCTCCACCACTAGCGGGTAAAAACTAGGATAGTGCCATGAAGGGTGTCCTCCACCACTAGTTAAAGGATTAAACCTAGGATGGTGACACAAAGGGCATCCTCCACCACTAGTTGATGAAAACTAGGATGGTGCCATGAAGGGCATCCTCCACCACTAGTTAAATGATTAAAGTTAGGATAGTGCCACAAAGGACGTCCTCCACCACTAGTTAATTGAGATCCTAGGAGGTAGGAAGCACAGGGACTCCCAACTACTCCTAAAAGATCAGAGAATTTTGATTTTGGTTTTAAAATGGATATGACTTCTAAACTTTGGATTTCAATTGAATTTGATGTGGTTTAAGATTGATTGAAATTTTGATTTTAAGTAGAGATTTGAATTTAGTAAGTTTTGAATTTGAATTTAGAGAATTTTGAATTTGAAGCATGTTTTAATGATGTTGAATTTAATACTCATATGGCATGGTACTTCCTGAAGCGCCACCCCGATGTCTGAAAATATCAAGTGGCTTTCTTCAAGATTGATCAGTTAATGTTTGAAACTTCCTCAAAGATCGTCATTTAGATAAGAGGTCAATATTATGTTGGTTCAAACTGCCCCACCGATCTCTCAGTAGGTTAAGATAGGCATCTAAAGAACCTAGAATAAGCCTCCTACTTAGAAGGTTCTAAGTCACACTATCTTATCACAAGTTTAAACCACTCAGGCTTTGTATGAATCTGAGTTTTATTGAGATTTAAAGATGATGATATGCAAGGCCTTGAGCTCCTTCAATTGGAGTCAGGCACTTTGCTCATCTATGATTTGAACTTGAATGACAGTTCCTAGCATTAGAAAATACTCCTCTAGTAGGATTGATCTTGGACCCAACATAGAGTGTAATTTTATAAAGAAGGCCTTGGATGCCTACATGCAAGGGCTTATACACATTCCTCAAGGATGGGATTTAAAACTTTAACAAGAGTAGAAGATTAATTTATTTTATTAGAAATTTCCTCTAGCCATTTGGACGATGTCAGAATGACATGCGGGAACAAATTCATAAGTATAGTGAAAAGTTGAGTGACTCCAACAAACCTGAAAAGGTTTAAGGACTTAGGTTTTGTTGAACCAAACCAAGTTTCCTAGAAACTAAATTGGGGTCTCCCTTGTATGAATTTTGAATTAAAATTAATTTCAAAAAGGATTTAAGTTGGATAGAGAAATTTGATCTTTTCAATTCTCTTGTACGAGAATTTTCTATCTGATAGACAATCATTGCATGACAAAGAATCTGGATTCAAGATTTTTCAAAGTCAATTAATTAAGATTTAATAATCTCTTGAGATTTAAGGATTTAAAAGAAAGGGAGCCTCTTTCTTTTTATTGGTGGCGCACATTGCGCATCTTTTGACTTTGCTTTGTGCACTTTATGCATTTCTTTATTTTTTGCGCACTATGCACGTCTTTTGACTTTTTGATTGATTTTAAGAAGAGGCTTCAATTCCTTCAAAAACCCTTAAATTAATTATTATGGATTTTTTTAATGTCGGGATTATAACTCAAGTATAAGAGAAAAAGACTGATTCTCTTATACAACGAAGAATAACCCTCAAGGTAGGACCCAATCTCTTGACAAAAATATCAACTTGACTAAGAAAATCTTTGAATAGAATTTAGACATGCGAGAAATGCTTATTAAGATAGAAAATTGCAAGAAGATTAAGAAAATCTTCATTTCTAAAGTGAACTTAAGTTTGATACTGATTTTAATTCAAAAGTTAATTAAAACCCACGGAAGTGGTGGGAGGGCATCTAAACATTTGATGGAGTCAGCTATAACTCTATCCTGCTCAATACTTAAGGTAGAGGTCAATTTCCATTAAAAAAGTTGAATCAACTTGTCTTGAAAATCTGGACCCAATACACTTGAGGAATTGGTCAGTTTTTCCTTAAAGGTTGTAAGTCTAGGTGGCAAGACCCTTATCAACACAGAATTTAATTCCTATAATCTCTTTTGAGGGAGAGACTTTCATGAGTTCTTCACTAACCCTAGAAGGTGCTGCATCATTTTTATCTAAATATTTATCATGATAGGACCCCTTCAAAAAAATAAATTTTTATGGTATTACTATCTGATATATTCTTAGATTATTTTCCCTCTCTAGTTACTAGTGAGTTAGTAGTTAAGAGAGTGGCACTCCGAGTGGTTTTTGCAGCTCATCCTCTATAGATAATGTAGTGGGACATGTGTAGTAGCATGCCCTAAAATCTTCTAATAGAGTGGAAGGGTCATAACCTTTAAATGGGGGCCTACAACCCATTGTTGGTGATTGCTCAATTTTAGGTTGATGGAACTCTTCTGGTCAAAAGGGCACGATGGAGATCGTGCTACTCTTCTCACAACCTCCCTCCTTTGAGTAATAGGACAAGGGTGGAAATGGTTTCCATTGAGGAGGTACGTGGAAATAGCAATGAACTCTCGATTGGCCTCATATTTGACTTTCCTCAAGGCTTTAGACTCAATAATTTTTCTAGCTTTAACAATCTCCTTTATAATCCTTTGAAGGTAGTTCTTGTTTTGGCTCTTGTTGATAAAAGGAGAGCTAGAACTTAACCCAAATAAAGACATACATGACCTCTCATCCATTATCTCTAGTTTCTATTTCTTATCCTCCCGAGTAGAGGATATAATGGGTAAAGGAGCAACAATGGTCTCCATTTTAGACATGGCAGAGTAAACTCCTAACCCTAAAGTAACTTCCACTAAGGGGAAATCCTTTTACCTATGGACAGATAAATGATTTCTTCTCCATTAACTGATAGTTTCAAATTTCAAAACACTACTCCAAACTGAATTGAACTACCACAGATTTCTTCTATGGTTATGTTCCTATCCATGGAGAAGATAAGTTTCCCAGCCATTTGAGTATGCTTGATTGTTTTTTTTTTTTTTTGAATTAACAAAGTGAATTGAATTAGTTTCAATTGAAATTAAATTTGAATTCTAAACTTGAATGATTTTCTCTTAACTTTGAAACTCAATATAATGAGTTTTCATTCAACATAAGAGTTCACAAAGTTGAGGGAGAGATTTTAAGAGTTGAGCTTGACTCTTTCACTCCCTAAACTGACTTGGAGTAAAATGTCGAAGCCAAGATTTGATTGAGGGTTCAAATTTTAAAATTAAGATTGAAAGATGTTCTATAAATTTTGTAACCTAGTATATGGTGTTTCACTCAATTATGAAGGTATACAAAATTGGCATGAAAATCTTGAAGAATTGGCTCGACTTTTTCATTCAATCATTTTACTAGATGTGAAATGTCGAAGCCCAAATCTGAGTAGGAAATTTGAATTGGACTTGAATTTAAGAGGTTAAAATCAAATTTTAATTGAAGGTTAAGAATTGAATTTGGATTTGTAGTTAAAATTAACCCAAATTTATGGTTGAAATTTTTTTTAAGTTTCAAGTTGAGATTGGAATCTGATTTGAGGCTGAAATTGAACGAATCTTCTTCAAATTTTGAAACTCAGCGCAATGAGTTTCACTCAAATGTGTAAATTTACAGAATTAACCTAAAGACCCTAAGAATTAAGCTTAACTCTTTCACCCTATCGAGTGGTTTGGTAGTGATATGTCAGAACCTAAATTTTGAGTATGTTCAGAACCTAAATTTTGAGTATGTTTAAAAGAAGATGATTTGAAATTCAAAAATGTGAATTTGAATTAGTTGATTTTTGAATCTGAGATTGAATTTTGAACTTTATTAATTGTTCTTAAATTTTGGAATTCAACATATTGAGTTTTCACTCAAAATGATGGTTCACAAAATTAACAAGAGAATCTTGAGAATTAGATTTAACTCTTTCACCCTCCAAGTGACTTGAGGGTGAAATGTATAAACCTGAATTTGATTGGAAAATTTTCATTTTTGAAATTGAATTTAAAGAAAATTGGATTTGCATTGCATATGTCAAATTACAAGAGGGTGTTATATAAAGATATATGACAATGTTGATTGACTTAGATTCAAATGATTTTGAAAGGGATTTGAAAATTTGAAAATCTAGCAGAATCACCCCATATTTTTGAAACTCAATATATTGAATTTATATTCAATCATAAAGGTTTACAATGTTTAGGGGAAAATTCTTAGGAGTCGATTCGACTCTTTCGACCCTATGAAAGATTCAGGAACGAAATGTCAAAGACTGTCTTTGCTAGGAAGATCAAAGTTTTGATTTGAATTTAAATATGTAGTCTATACTCTATCCAACATATGAAATTATAGGAACAGTAATATCATATATAATGATAAAATATAGAAATTGATTGAGATTGAAACTTTGATTTTGGACTTGGAAGAGTTTAGTTTTTGTAAAATGTGAGACTTACCATGCTTAGGGTTTATTTGAGCATGCAAGTTTACAAAAAATACAAGAAGGTTTGTAAAGTAAGGCTTGACTCTTTCGCTATTCCAATCCAACTGGAGGCAAAATATCAAAGCACGACTTTGAAGGAGGTTTCCTCACTCACCTCTCTTTTAACATGTCTTAATTGATTTTAGCCACACTCAGCCAAGAAAGAAATGGGTAGAGGGACCAACGAAAAGAAGGGTGGTCAAAATTATTGATGCAATAAAATTTGAACAGCTATTAAAGATGGAGAGAGAGATATTCCTCGGTGGAGTCGCCATTTTTTATTTGATTGAAAAGTGTATTTTTAAAAAATATTAATTTTCTTTGGGAAAATATCAAAATTTGAGATTTTAGTTTTTAAATTGAAATTTTTATTATGAATAATATATCACCTTGAGAGGCAATAATATCGTTCCATAATAGGTTCAAATTATAAAACTTTTAATTTATCCTGATTATCGTAGTTAAACACAGGAGAGAATCACATATGACCTCGGAGGGTCAAAATGAAATTTAATTGAGTGTTTGATTACATTAATCTCAATAAAAAAATCATTAATTTCATAATTAACGTTATAATAGTAATTAATATATCTCTCTGAGAAAAGAAGTTATCAATCACTATTGATCATTTAAAAATGATGATAATGATCATTGAATTTTGAATTTCTTAAAGATAATTAATTAAAGGTTTTGAAAATTTTAATTTTGAAAATCTGATCTGGGTTTCTAAATCTCATATGTGTGTAATCCCTCGTAGTTAATTATATTATAGGAAACCAAAGTTTCCTACAAATACTCTCGATTAAAATAGCAGTAAAAATTTTATTTAAGATTTCAAAGTTTGATATCAAAGGAGATGATGTTGGAAATTTTAATTGGGAATGATTCAAAATTAAACACTTATTTCTGGTGTCAAAGAAGGAAGGGTAGAAGGCACTTGGGATTCTGAAACAATTCAGAGGTGCCCCAGTCCATCCTAAATATTGGGCTTGAATTTATTTGAAAGAGATGTTTAGTTTGAATGATCAATTTTATTAGAAAGTTGGGATTCAATTCCCATAGGTTGAGATCTTATAGCCCAAGCCAGCCTCAGAACCTAAGTCTAAAAGTGGGTACTAAAAATCAGTGACCAGAACCTAGCTAGTGCAATGCAAATCTGGATTTATCTCGGCCTGAATTGAGGAGCCAGCTTAACCACCTAGGCGCTTTAAAATCATGAATTTGATCTGTAATGAAAGAGTGGTAAGGATGTTAATTAGAATTAGTTTGAGAGTTGGGGCTGAATCTAGAGCAAATCCTAATTGACCCCTTTATATATATTGGATGTTGATGCTTAAGAAAATGCAATTAATGATTTAGATATTTTTAAATTTGTTACTAATGTAATGCATACATATCGACTCAATTAAATGATTTAAATTTCAAATGAAGAAGTTTTAAAAAAAGGCTTAAAAATAGGTTTTAACCTAAAGATGCAAAGATTTCCCTTGACAGATCTGCACTCTCAAATGCCAGGTGGTCTACCAAAACTTGCAAGAGAGGAGGTGCCTAGCAAAAGGAAAGAAGATGCAACAATTATGCATGCGAACTCAAAGCAGTCCCAGGCATACTTCTTAAATTGTTAGAGTTAATATGTTATCTTAAAAAGTTTTAATTTTATTTAAGTAGAAATAGTTTTAAGCGAGTCCTTATGAACCTACGAACGAATTCCAGGCTAAAACAAATACAACATGCAGGTAAAAAGACTAATAAAATAGGTAGTTCTACTACACAATCAATTAAATAAATCAATTAAATTAAATGCTCAAATTGAATGTCGATATGGAAAGTGCCACTTAATATTACATCCCATAATTGTAAAAAAGTAAAGTGGTCAGGCACTACTGACAACAACCTAGATTCTACTCCTAAGACTCAAGTGACTTTGAGATTTGGGATTCTTCTCGTTATCCACTTCTTCTTCCTTCTGTAAATCCTTAGATTGTCAGGTCTGGATATCCAAATGAAAAGAAACTCCCTTTTGGATGAGGTGTTATCTTTCCTTTGTGGATATTTTCAAAGTCATCCAAATTTGGAGCTCCAAATGAAGAGAGACTCTCCCCTAAGGAATGTCCCTTCCTTTTTGGATTACAAATTGGTTGTTTTAACATCCCATTCTCAAGTCACTTAAAAGTACAACTCAATGCTTAAAATTATATTACATTTAAAAAATAGAAAAACTAGACAGGACACCTATAGGGATATCCTAGTAATCAATAATTAAAATATCCCAAGAGTTGATATATTTGAAATTGAAATTCTCAAACAATCACAATAGAGAGTGCAGTAAATAAATAAACAATCAATCAATTCTAAGCTAGTAACCAGCATGCAGTAAAAATCATGAAAAACTCAGCACACAATTATAGAAAAATAAATACTGGCCTAACCTAGCATTAGATTTGGTTGTATTAGCCAACCATCTAAAGTGTGTGAGGTAGGTTGTGTGGGTTTAATATGTCCTATATAGGGCAATTGGTCGAAGTTGCTTAAGGTTCTTACTAGATGAAAGGCATAAAGATTTTAAGTATTAATGTCTTAAAATTAATTTTAAAGTATATTTTAAAGTGTTATTGATTATCACCTTTGTTGCTCACTGAAGCCGTGAAGTTTATTTCACCTTCCTTGAGGCTAAGCTAATAGCCTCGTAGGCCTGGGTTACCAAGTGGTAACCGGTATATTTAAGTATTTTGATTTAATTAAGGTTTGAAAGTTAATAAATTTTATTTAAAGTTGGTTGATTATTAGTTTTAAGTTTGATTAAAGATTTCTGGAGTTTAAAAGTGATTTTTTTAGTTTTTAAAAAAATTTAGATTATTTTAATCATTTAATTAAAAGGTCAAAAGTTAACTTTTTATTTAAATTTAAATTATGAAAACTTAAAATTTTTATAAAATAATAGACCTTAAGATGAATTATTAGACACTAAGTTTGCTGGATTTAGATTTTTCTGCATTTCGTTATGAAGGTTTGATGTTTTGACTTGAATTTGACTTAAGTTTGACCATATTGTTGACTTTTTGACTTTGACTAATTTTTGAAGGTTTGATATTTTTAATGAACATTAGATTTTTATATGAGTTGAATGCATTTAAGTTTGTTCAATTTCAATTTTTTTGGAATTAATTATTAATTTTTCAAAGTTTGATAATTATTTGAATTTTTAAAATTATTTAATTAAGGGTGTTTTGATGTTTTCAGTCCAAATGAACTCCAAACTACATAGAATCACCCCCAAAATTCAGGAATGACCCAAAGGGGTGTTTCCAAGTGTTTGGAACTTTTTTGGGATTTTTAATAATTTTTAATTAATTAATTTAATGAAATATTAATTATTACTAAAAACTAAATTAAAGTCAAATTACTTGTATGTTGATAAGGCCTTTATTTTTCCTAGATAGAAGACTAAGTTTTGGTCATTTTGAGATATTATTTGTATTTTTTGAACTAGAATTTGATTTATTGTGAATTTTTAGATTTTTTTGGGACCTTAAAGGGGTTGAAATTTGATATATTTAATTTTCTAACCTAATAATCTATAAATTTAGTAAAATTTAAATCTATGGTGTAAAATGTCACTAAGTTTAATGTTCTGAAGTTTCACCCCTATTGGGTGTGTGTATAATTTCCCATGATTTTTTTAAGTTGCCTAGACCTTTTCCTTAATTATTTTTCCTAGGTGTCTTTAGTGTTCAAATAGGTTTGAAATGTTTGTCATCTAACCCTCAAATATATTTAAGCACACCACAAAAATTATGCAACCTAATTCTAAGAATTTGAAGAGTAATGAATATTTAAATTTTGGGTCCAAAATGGATCTATTACTTTGCAAATTCATAACACAGAAATCCTTTGAACATCTTATGCTAAGAAACTTACATGTGATGCCTAAGATGTTCAAAAACATATCACCAAAATTTGGGCTCAAATTAGTCACATGAATATGAGAAAATTGCTAAACATAAATTTGAAATAATCTTAAATAACTCATAATCTAGCCATCAAAATGCTTGGATTTTGCTTTAATAAATAGTAGGACTCAAGACCTTTCCAATGAGCTAGGGAACACAAAATTTGGTGAAGAAATAGATTTTCTATGAATTTTGGAAGTTATGGCTATTTTATTTGAATTTTTAATTCAATTTGACTAAAACATGTTCTGGTACTAGATCCACAGTATGGATTGATAGACAAAACATGTTGTCCGGCACTGCCCAAGACGTCTGATCGTGTAGAGGACACGATCGGATGGCTCTGATTGAGCCAAATTCAATAATTAAGAATTGAACAAAAATTTTAATTAGCCATAACTTTCAAAATACTCATCCAAACTAGATGAAATTTGAAACACAACTTTATGGGAACCTAATCTTCCAACACCTGAAGTATGGAGTCTTCTTGTGTTGTAGATTAGCTACTGTTTCAAATTAAAATTTTAAAGAAAAGTTAAGATATGTAACAATCCTATGGACATATTTGGATGATCTTGGGCTTGTTGGAAAGGTATTTGAATTCCCTATAACTTTTGTCAAGGGTCCAAGAGCTTTGGATGGTTGGATCAAGTTCTGCTATAGCAATTATCCTTTCTGTCTCTTTCTCTCTCTCTCTCTTCTCAATTTGGGCTCTCAAGACTTTCAACCCCCTTTCAATGGATGGAGAGGCCTTTCTTATAGATGAAGAATCTGAGGGAGAGCTGAAGTGGGATAGATATTATTGGAATTAAAGATTTTGGATGTTATGAGGTAATTCCAAAACTTTGAGTGAGCCATGATATTAGCCATTCCCCCTAATGATTTCTATCCTAATCAAGGGAGAGAGATACCTTATGGTGCTACCAAGTACTCCTTATAGCCAGCCAAATGCATGAGGGCTTGATTTTATCATAAAAATTTGGCTTATCAAGGTGGCAAAACCACCTAAGCTCATATAAGGGCTTTTTTATCCATCTTTGACCACTTCCAAATGCCCATGTTAACTGTTTGACTAGTCAACTTATCACATGGCATGGTGAGGTGGCATGGGGAGTGTTTTGAGTTGACTTGGAAAGATTATCAAGCCAAGGGATTAGGAATATGTTTGAATCAATTTTTGAAATGGATTTGAGGGCTTGAATGTATATGTTTGGTTAAATTGGTTGATTTGACCCATTTAATCCTTAAAGAGTTATTTAGTTAACCTAGGTTGACCTAGAGCCTGGTTTTGAAGTCAATGGGTTTGATTTGATATTTATAATATGTTAGAGGCTACTCCAATATTTGGGAAGGTCATTTGGGTCAAAATGATCTATTTGACACTTAAAGGACATTTGGTCATTTTGATCCCTAGTCAACTAGGGGTCAAAATGGGTCAATAAAACTATAGTTTGATGCTCAATATATCAAGATTAAGGTTTTGGATGTGATTAGAGGCTTTGGGGAAAGTTCTAAGGTCAAGATCTACTGAGTGGTAGGTCTAGTGGCATAGGCTGTAAATATTTAAAGATTCTACTGCCTTTGGGAATTAATTTAGTTTATGAGGTTAAAGACCTCATAATGAGCTCAAATTTGAAGGGTTGTCTCTAGAGACATGTCATATAAATATGCAATTTATAGACTCTAAATCAAAGGTCATTTGACTGAGATTTGACATGTTTGAAAAATCTTTAAAAAGGGCCTTTAGGATAAGGCCTTTAAACTTGGGATTTTGGTCTGGATTTCAGGATTTGAGCTAGATTCTAAATTTGATTTCTTGATTTTCAATTATCGTCATCACTCATAGCCATATGGGTGCTTATGAATGATTGGATATGATTGAAGTTTGATCACATGCTAGATTAACTAGAGTATGAGCTAGAGATTTAATTGCCTAGGAGTCTAGACATGTTTGAAGCTTGACTAGGTTTGAAATCTAGGTTAATTTGATATCTGAATTAATCAGGAGTTTGGATTGATTTGAATCTAGATTGGTCCTAGAATCTAGCGGGGTTCTAGGGTCTGGAGTCTAAAAATATCTTAGGGTATATATAGATCTTAAGGTCTAGATTAGTCTTGATTAGTCTGGAATAATCATAGGGTCTAGAATAGATCCTAGGGTCTGAAATCTAAAAGGGTCATAGAGTCTAGATTAAATCTTTGGATTTAGATAGATCCTAGGGTTTAGGAAAAGTCCTAGTGACCTCATACAAAAATGTGGTCAACAGATATGTATGAGGTTGTATGTCATAGCAATGCTCGATGATATTAACCTGTATGTAAGAGGTCGTGGGAATCTACAAAGAATGTATGACCTATCTAAGGTTATATGTCAAAGCTCTGTTTGATGAAGTTAACCTATATGGAAGAGGTCGAGAAAATCCGCCTAGGATGTATGAGCCATTCTATGTTGTATGTTAGAGTTCTGTTCGAAAATGTGTTATAAGGAAGAGATCGAGAGAATCCACCAAGAATGTATGACCTATCAGAGGTTGTATGTTAGAGCCCTACTCGATGATATTAACATGTGTGAAGAGGTCGGGAGAATCCACCAATGATGTATGACCTATACGAGGTTGTATGTTAGAGCCCATGCTCGATGACATTAACCTATATAAAAGAAGATGAGAGAATCCACTAATTATGTATGAACTATTTGAGGTTGTATATCAATGCCCTGCTTAATAACATTAACCTGTCTGAAATAGGTTGAGAGAATCCATCAATGATGTATGACCAATCTAAGGTTGTATGTCAAGCCCTGCTTGATGACGTTAACCTATATGGAAGAGATCGATAGAATTCACTAAGGATATATGAACTAGCCGAGGTTATATGTTAGAGATATGCTTGATGATGTTAACATGTGTGGAGGAGGTTAAAGAATCCATTAAGGATGTATAACATATCCAAAGTTGTTTGTTAGAGCCATGCTCGATGACATTAACTTGTGTGGAAGAAATCGAGAGAATCCATCGATGATGTATGACCTATTCGAGGTTATATGTCAGAGCCCTGCTCGATGACATTAACCTGTATGAAAGAGGTTGAGAGAATCCACCAAGGATGTATGACCTATCCAAGATTGTATGTCAGATCCCTGCTCAATGATGTTAACCTATGTGAAAAAGATAGAAAGAATCCACCAATGATGTATGACCTATCCGAGGTTGTATGTCAGAGCCATGCTCGATGACATTAACCTCTATGGAAGAGGTCGAATCAAATCTCTTTGGGATTGGTTTTACCTTGATTTGGAAGTGTTGAAACTTGTTCAATATGAATTAGGCTGTTTGACCTAAGCTTATATCCCAGCGCCTAACCAAGAGGGGGGTGAATTGGTAATTAAAAATTTATCCCTCTTTTTTAAAATTGAACCGATAATAACTATAGTGAATTTTTATAGAAAAGATTTTTCAACTACTAATTTAAAAAGTAAAAACAAAAGCAGCAAAAAAAAAGACACAAGATTTATAGTGGTTCGGTCAAACATGACCTACATCCACTCCCCGGAGGCACCCTCCGAATATTGCACTAATACCACTAGTGACTCTCCTTTTGCACCCATAGCAAGGCGGAGAAGCCTTTACAAAAACTCTCTTCCAAAACTACCTGGTGCGGCAGAGAACTATCATCCTTTTACACTCCCAGTGTTGGTAGAGAACCTTCCTTCCTTTCACACTCTCCAAGTGTAGGCAGAGAACCCTTCTTCCATTTACACTCTCTAAGTGTAAGCAGAGAACTCTTCATCCTTTCACACTCTCCAAGTGTAGGCATAGAACCCTTCATCCTTTCACACTCTCCAAGTGTTTTCACACTCTCCAAGTGTCGGCAGAGAACCGGATCTCCTTGACAGATCTTCTCACAAGAAATCTAGAAGGATGAGAGAAAAGAGTGAAGTAATCACAAATCATATTTAGAGATTCTTACCTTTGAGTAACAAGTGAATCCTTCACACTCCAGTAGTAAGAATCCTCCTTCAAACACTCTCTCACACTCTCTCACACTCTCTCCTTTACTCTCCCTTTAGTTAACATAAAGATCAATAGTCAAAAAAGATTACAAGATAATTTTAAGTGGACTTTATATAGGAAAGACACGAAAAACCGTCCAAAAATTACAGACTTTCAAGTCTGTACATAGTCAATCATCCTGGACGATCGTAATATCATCTCGTACGAATAGTGTTAAATCAGTTGCATACGAACCCAATGTATACTGGTAAAAACTGACTTCATACCCGATCATTGTCCCATATGAAATAAGTTTGTCCGGGGACGAACAGTTATATCAAGGGTTCATTCTAACGAAACTGCAAGGCGGTACCAAATTATCAGGGAATGGAGGACTTCGTCCTGGGTCGAACATGAATGTTCATCTGGATGAATAGTTCAAGTCATGTGTCTAGAGAACTTCGTCCAGGGACGAGTAGGATGGATCGTCTGGACGATTAGTCTAACTCAAGTGTCCAGAGGACTACGTCCTGGGACGAACCGGATGGATCGTCTAGACGATTAGTGAAACTCAAGTATCCAGAGGACTTCATCCAGGGATGAATGGTACACTTCGTCTGGACGAACAGTTCAAAGTGAGAATATTGAGCACATCACCCAGGGACGAATATCAAAATTAGTTTAGACGATCAGGACTTAAGTTCAGAAAAATTCCTAAGTCTGTCTTAGTGATCTCTACTTTCTTCTTAAAAATAAATGACCTAATCACATAATGGTCAGAGTTAAAGAACATGTTTGAAAGAAAGTAATGAAAGGTCTCCTTATTGTAGAAGTGGACTAGAGTGAGAATGAGGCCAAATTGGGTGGCAGTAAATAGATTCATTACCTGAAAATTTAGTTATTCTTGAAAAAAAACTCTAGTTGGAGTTAGATGGAGTGATTTTGGCAGAAGCAAAACCTATGGAAGGACTCCTCATTAGCCTTGGACAGGAAGTTTTCACTAGAGTTTTTAGGTGGTCCCTTATCTAGTACCTTTTGTCTTTTGGTAGAGCTAGCCATGGATAAGATCTAAGGGAAAAGGGGTTTGAAAGGGATGTTTGAAGTGATGACATATGAGTACAAAAACCTTCAATTTAAAGAAAAATGAATTTTCGTACAAACAAAATTAAATTCATCACGTATGAATTTTAGTTCATCCCATACGAATAAAATTTCATATGGATGAACGAATGAGTCCAAAAATGAAATGGCTTTTCGTAATCACACAAGTTACGATGTGTCCTTTCCTACAGACTTTTGACCAAACGATCGTACAGGCGAACAGGTGCTCATTCTAAATGATCAGGCATTTAAGATCATTTTAATGGCAGTTTAAACCGTCCCCCACATCGAATAGCCAAGTGTTCGTATGTACGAACCATAGGTTCGTACGTACGATCATGCATAATGAAACTGAACTTATCCATTTAACTGTCTACATTCGTACATATGATTGAACAAATCGTCTGGACGATCGTGATGATCGTACAGACGAATAGTAAAATGAAAACTGAAAAACTATATGCAAACCGTTTAAATTCGACAGTTAATACACTTACAAAATTTGTCCCGGACAATTTTCACTTAATTTTCAAGCATGCACTATAAAATCTAGATGTGAGAATTTTTTAAAACTAAAACACAAACACAATAAAAATGATTCAAAATATATAAAAACACAAACTCAAATACAGAAAATCACAAACTCAAAACACTAAATAAAAAAACACACATCAATGTTGCAGAATCATTTTAATTAAACATTCAAATCAATCACACCATCACACCAAGCCTTGTTCTTAATGTACTGAAAGTATCAAAGGTTAGTGATTTTGTAAAAAAGTCTGCAAGTTGATTTTCTGTAGAAATATGAATGAGTTCAATTTCTCCTTTGGCTACATGATCTCTTATGAAATGATGCCTGATGTCTATATGTTTGGTTCTTGAATGTTGAATAGGATTTTTAGAAATACAAATAGCACTAGTATTATCACAATAAACGGGAATAGTGCATATAGTTAATCCTAAATCAATCAACTATTATTTCAATGAAAGTACATGAGTCACACAACTTCCTAATGCTATGTATTCAGCTTCAACAGTAGATAGGGCTACTGAATTTTGTTTTCTACTGGACCAAGAGACTAAAAAATTTCCAATAAACTGACATGTTCCAGAAGTACTCTTTCTATCAACCCTACAACTTGCAAAGTTAGAATCTGAATAACCAATTATTTCAAATGAAGAGCTAAACTTAGGATACCAAATTCCTAAGTTCAGAGTTCCTAACAAATATCTTAAAATCCTTTTTTCTGCTGTCAAATGTGATTCTTTTGGATCTGATTGAAATCTAGCACACAAATAAATACTAAATATGATATCGGGCCTGCTAGCTGTCAAGTAAAGCAATGATCTAATTATCCCTCTAAATTTCTTTTGATCAACAGATTTTCCCTTACGGTCCTTATCCAACTGAACTGAGAAACTCATAGGTGTACTGATAGGTTTTACATTATCCATTTCATAATTTTTGAGGATTTCCTTAACATACTTCGACTGACTAAGAAATGTACCCTCCTCAATTTGCTTAATGCTAAAGCCTAGAAAGTAACTTAAATTTCCCATTAGACTCATCTCAAATTCACTACACATTATTTTAGAAAAATCATCACAAAGATTTTTATTTGAAGATCCAAAGATGATGTCATCAACATAAATTTGTACAATGAGTATATCCTTTTCAAATTTCTTCAAAAAGAGATTTATATCCACACTTCCTTTTTCAAATGATCTTTTAAGTAGGAAGGTGCTCAATCTCTTATACCAAGCCCTAGGTGTCTGTTTCAATCCATATAATACCTTTTTTAGTTTAAAAACATGATTAGGGTGTTTAGAATTTTCAAAACCTAGAGGTTCTTCTACAAAAACATCCTCTTGAATTATCCCATTTAAATAGACACTTTTTACATCCATTTGGTACAATTTAAATCCTCTAAAACAGGCAAAGACTAACAAAATCCTAATTGCTTAAAGTCTACCTAGAGGAGCAAAGTCTCCTTAAAATCAATCCATTCAATCTGATTATACCCCTTAGCTACTAATCTAGCCTTATTTCTAAGGACTACTCTTAAGTCATTCATTTTATTTTTGAATACTCACTTAGTTCCAACTACACTTTGATCCTTTAGCCTTGTAGCTAATTCCTAAACTTTATTTATTACAAATTGATTTAACTCTTCTTGCATAGCCAAAATCCAAAATTCATCTGAAAGTGCTTGATCAATATTTGTGGGTTCTATGGTTGAAATAAAGGCTGAATGATTGTCTTCTTTGTTTAGTCTATGCCTAGTCCTTACAGCCTCACTAGGTTCACCAATAATTAATTCAAATTGGTGGTTTTTAGAAAATCTCAAATCTCTAGGCAAAGAGTTTTCTATCTCTAAATTTTCTTTCAAATTTTCTTCCAAATTTATTTTATCAATCTTTTAGGAGTTAATCTCAACCTCATCTTCTATAATATTTGGTTCTTCCAAAATTCCAGATTCATCAAATACAACATGTTTGGTTTCCTCAGTTACCAAAGTTATTTTATTGAATACTCTATAAGGTTTTCCAACACTTGAGTATCCTATAAAAATTCATTCATCTGATTTGGATCAAATTTTTCTAAGACAGATTTTTCATTATTATGAATAAATGCTTACATCCAAAAACATGCAAATGTGACAAATTAGGTGTTCTTCCTTTTAGTAACTCATAGGGTATTTTATTTAATTTTGATCTCATATTCATCCTATTCAGAAGATAACATGCAGTGCTAACAGCCTCAGCCCAAAAATACTTAAAAAGTGAGTATTCTTCCAACATGGCTCGGGCTGCTTCTATTAATGTTATGTTCTTCCTTTTAACTACCCCATTCTACTGAGGGTTCTAGGTGCAGAAAAATTATGATCAATTTCTTTTTCCTTACAAAAATTCTCAAATTTTTCATTCTTAAATTCTCCTCCATGATCACTTTGAATAGTCATAATTTCACATCCTAACTTTCTTTGAATCCAAGTCAAAAAGTTTCTAAATTCTTCAAATAATTCACTCTTATGAAATAGAAATCTAACCCATGTGAATCTAGAGTAATCATCCACAATCACAAATTCATGTACCTTCCCTCTTAGACTTATAGTTCCAACATGTTCAAGAAGATCCATATGCAAAATCTCTAATGGTTTACTAGTTTTAAGATCCTTATTGGAGTGAAAAGAGGACTTCACCTATTTTCTTAATTGATATGCATCACAAAGGTGATCTTTAATAAAATTTAGTTTTGGTATACCTCTCACTAGGTTCTTTTGGGTAATCCTCCTAAGGTTTTTCATGTTAGAGAGACAAAGTCTCCTATGCCAAAGTCAAGACTCATCAGAAATAGTTTTTAAACAAAAGCAATAGAAATTTCAATACAATTCAAGTCTAACATATACACGTTGTTTACCCTTATACCAGTCAAAATATCATTTCCATTTAGGCTTAATATGCAGCTAGTAGAAAAATTTTTACATAGTATTCTATCACATAGCTAGCTTATACTTAACAGATTATGCTTTAAGCCTTCTACCAAAAACACATTTTTAATGAAAAAGTTTTTAAGATTTCCAATTGTACCAGACCCAACCACCTTCCTTGTGGTGTTATCTCCAAGTGTAACCTTGCCTCCACTCCTAGCTTCCAACGATATGAATTGTGCAGTATCTCCAGTCATATGCTTTGAGCATCTGCTGTCCAGGTACCATATGCTCTCATGAGGTCTTGTGTGAGAGCGACCCTCTTCTTGATCTGACTTTTCAAGGTTATCGGCCATTAAGAACAGATTAGTGACTTTCTCTTCCTTTTCCATCTCTAACGAGTCTGAAGCTGAGTCCGCCCAGAAAGCTCTTTGGAATTTCCTCTTGCCTTCTTCATAATTGGTTTCTCCTCTACCTTCTTCTTACTAAGAGTGGCTTTGCGTTTTGGACAGTTTGTCTTAATATTTTAAGGTTTCCTGCACTCATAGCAAATAACATCATTTAAAATCTTGACATTTCTATTAAATTTACCTCGATTCCATTGCTGGCGTCTCTTTTGCTTCCTCTTCAGAAAGATTCTGAATTATTTAGTCATTAGTGCAATTTCATCTTCATCCTCAGGTTGTGAGTGTTCACTCTCTGACTCCTCCACTTTCAGTGCTATATTCTTCTCCCTTCGTGGTTCACCTATCTCAATCTTTCATTGGCTAACTCCTTGCTCGTAAGGAATTAGCGATCCAAGAAGATTGTCAGTAGAGTAAATATTTAGATCTTTAGACTCTGTAATTGCAGTAATTTTAGCATCATAAGCATTAGGCAAACAATGAAGTATCTTATTAACCATTTCAGCATTCGTTAGTTCCCTACCCAATATATGTAAAGAGGTTACTATTTGTGTGAATCTTGTTTATATATTATAAATGGATTCATTTGATTCCATGCGAAATAATTCATAATCATGCAACAGGATATTAAGTCTAGATTGCTTAACCTCATTAATCCCCTCATAAGTTATACAAAGTATATCTCATATGTCATTTCCACTCTTATAAGTAGAAACCCGCATATAATCTTCTGATTTAAGAGAAAAAAAACAAACTATTTAAGCATTTGGCATTTAGTTGTGCTAAGTCGCGTTCTTCTATTATCCAGTCCACAAAAGGTGTTTCAACTCTAACTCTGTCAACTAGTCTTGTTGGTTTTGTATACCCTTCCTGAACTAAGATCCACATACGGTAATCAAGTGACTATAAAAATATAGACATGCATGTTTTTCAAAAATCAAAAGGACTATTGTCGAAAAATGGAGGTCTAGTTATAGTGTAACCCTCAGGTGTATTTCGGTTTCTAAAAATCAGAAGGAATATTGTCGAACAATGGAGGTCTAGTTATAGAGTAACCCTCAGGGGTATTTCGATTTCTAAATGTAGCCATCTATGTTAATCAAAAAGTAGTTTAAACCTATGATTTTGAAATAAAACTCTGATACCACCTGTTGAAACTTGTTCAATATGAATTAGGTTGTTAGACCTAAGCTTATATCCCAGCGGCTAACCAACAGAGGGGGTGAATTGGTAATTAAAAATTTATCCCTCTTTTTTAAAATTGAACCGATAATAACTTTAGTGAATTTTTGAAGAAAAGATTTTTCAACCACAAATTTAAAAAGTAAAAACAAAAGCTGCAAGAAAAAAAGACATGAGATTTATAATGGTTCGGTCAAACACGACCTACATCCACTCCCCGGAGGCACACTCCGAGTATTACACTAATACCACTAGCTCTTCTTTTGCACCCACAGCAAGGCAGAGAAGCCTTTACAACAACTCTCTTCCACCACTACCCACTACGGCAGAGAACCGTCATCCTTTCACACTCTCCAAGTGTAGGCAGAGAACCCTTCATCCTTTCACACTCTCCAAGTGTAGGCAGAGAACCCTTCATCCTTTCACACTCTTCAAGTGTAGATAGAGAACCATTCATCCTTTCACACTCTCCAAGTGTAGGTAGAGAACCCTTCATTCTTTCACACTCTCCAAATGTCGGCATAGAACTGGATCTCCTTGACAGATCTTCTCACAAGAAATCTAGAAGGATGAGAGAAAAGAGTGAAGTAATCACAAATCATAATTTGATATTCTTACCTTTGAGTACCAGGTGATTCCTTCACGCTCCAGTAGTAAGAATCCTCCCTCAAACACTCTCTCACACTCTCTCTCCTTTACTCTTCCTTCAGTTAACTTGAAGATCAGTAGTCAAAAAATATTACAAGACAGTTTTAAGTGGACTTTATATAGGAAAGACACGAAAAACCGTCTAAAAACTACTGACTTTCAAGTCTGTACATAGTCAATCATCCTGAACGATCGTAAGATTTTCCTGTACGAATAGTGTTAAATTAGTTGCATATGAACCCAATGTATATTGGTATGAACTGACTTTGTACCCGATCATTGTCCCGTATGAAATAAGTTCGTCCGGGGATGAACAGTTATATCAAGGGTTCGTTCTGACAAAACTGTAGGACGGTCCCAAATTATCAGGGAATAGAGGACTTCGTCCTGGGATGAACATGAATGTTCATCTTGATGAATTGTTCAAGTCATGTGTCCAGAGAACTTCGTCTAGGGACGAGCAGGATGGATCATTTGGATGATTAGTCTAACTCAAGTATTCAAAGGACTACGTCCTGGGACGAACTGGATGGATCGTCTAGATGATTAGGGCAACTCAAGTATCCAGACGACTTTGTCCAGGGATGAATGGTACACTTCATATGGACGAACAGTTCAAAGTGAGAATACAGAGCATATCGTCCAGGGATGAATAGGGAAATTCATCTGGACGATTAGGACTTAGAAAATTTTTCTCACTTCCTGTTCGTTCCATTGCTCTTCTGGGGGGATAACTAACTTGAGCGTCCCATAAGAACTTGGTTTATCTCGTACGATCAGTATAATTTTTTAAAGATCTCCCCAAGTGTGTGTGTCCTGAGCCACTCAATTACAATCATACTCTCTCAAACTCAATACAATAAAAAATACGAACTTCAATTTATAAACTATCTTATACTGAATTTGATTTGAAGTCTTCTTTAGTCTGGAGTTCGATTTTCCTGAAATGTTAGTCCACACAAGAGCAAAAATAATTCTTCCAAAAATATGTTAGGAGAATATAATACTTAAAATAATAATATTTGGAATCATCAAAATTATACAAGTTACAAGAATGTAAAACATGCAAATAGCAACTCTCTTAATAGGAATGGGGTGAACATCGCATGTATCCCGAATCGAAGGTGAAGAATGGTCTATCTTTAGATCATTACTTCCTTTTTGAGGTCAAGTTTAAGACCTTGCCCAAGTAATAGAAGTCTAACCAGGGACTATACGAAGATTGCAATTTATTTAAACCATCGTTGCATTTGCTATAAGCTTTATGATCCTGAGATATCGCCTTGAATATTGAAAGAGTTGAAGGAATCTTCTCGACCACGACTGTAATTAATGTTGCCCCTAGTCTATAATTAATTTCATGAAAATGATGCAGTAGTAGTTAATGCACAGACGTTAACACGAATGACATTCCAAGTTTGGAGAAAAAGTTTCCCCGAGTCAGGAATCATGCTCCCACATACGGCGCCAAACTGTTGCATTCTGAAATATTCTCGATAGTAGAAAAGTATATAGTTTAACATCTTAGCATTGTATGAAGATTCC
The DNA here is from genome assembly GCA_022539455.1 of Dendrobium nobile. Classification (NCBI taxonomy): domain Eukaryota; kingdom Viridiplantae; phylum Streptophyta; class Magnoliopsida; order Asparagales; family Orchidaceae; genus Dendrobium; species Dendrobium nobile. The sequence continues at coordinate 14,564,426 of CM039725.1, forward strand.
GCACACAAGCATAAGAGAGAGAGAGAGGGTGCATCATTTATAAGAGACACCAGAGTTTTTATGTGGAAACCCCTAAAAAAGGTAAAAAAATACAGGGTCTGGCCGAGTTTGAAAGAATCCACTATCTAATTTATTACAAATGAGGCCCTTCCTTGGGAGAAGGCCTTGGCATGAGATCATAAATGTACATCATATAAAGCGCATTAAATGGTGGGAGTTACAATAATTAACAAAGATATATTTGTTTGGATGGCAGGATTATAGTCGATAGGATAGAGGTCAGAAATATCATAGTAGGAGACAAAAGTTTAAAGGATCATAATGGGCAGGAGATAGGGGTCAGAAAGATCATTATTTGACAAGGGAGGTCAGAAGGATCCTAGTTGGCAGAAGACTGAGATCATAAAGACCCTAATTGGTGAGGGAGGTCACCATTATAGGCAAAGGAGCTCAGAAGGAGTGTAGCCGGCAGAAGACTAAGGTCAGAAAGACCATTGTCTAGCGAGGGAGGTTGGAAGTATCATAGTTGGTAGAAGACTCAGGTCAGAAAGACCGTTGTTTGGGGAGGGAGGTTGGATGGACCGTAGTAGGTGATGGTGGTCAGAAGAACCATAGTCGGTAGGAGCCTGTGGTCAGAAAGATTATTGTTTAGAGATGGAGGTCAGAAGGACCATAGTCCACAAGAGACTAGGGTCAGAAAGACTGTAGTAGTAGGGCGGTACTCCGATAGAACTTCGGGCGTTAGGTGGTGGTCAAGTAGAAGTTCGGGACTTAGGTGGTGATCCAACAGCACTCTGGTGTAAAGAGATGGTTCTGCAGTGGCACTTTAGCATCAGGGTCACTCCGGCATTGGGTGGCACTTCGACATCCTTGAATGGTTTGATGGTGGTTCGCCAGAACCTGGCTATGGTGCGGCAGAACTCCAGCGGTGGTGCGGTAGAACTCCGGCGGTGGTCGAGGACGAGCTAGGTGGCTGGAGCTTTCATCCTTCTTTTCCTTCTTCTCTCTTGGCTCTTCCCCCCTTTCAAGAGGAAATGGGGTTCTATTTATAAAATTCTTGAGTGGCATGGCTTGTAAATAAGTGGAAAATCAAGGGTGAATTGGGAGTGGTTCGGATGGACAGCCGATCTTGATTCCTATGATCATGCACCGTTCAATGGAACTTTGACTATCTTAATGATATCAGAATTTGATGATCTTTGGCTCGTTGGATTCATCTCGTTGAGCTGCTCGATTCGACTATAAGCATATCATAATTGAAGACCATTTGGTAACCTAAATTATGGTTTGATCATTACAAAAGTGCTTCGAGCCTTTGATTTGGACTCATTTGGGCTCGGATTAGGTCAATTTTGGTGTCATTGGGTTTGTGTTCCCAAGACACTCAGTTTGACTGTAATTTTATGAAATCATAGTTCAGATGGTATCAATTTTAATTCTTGAAGCTTCTAACTTGATTTTTCTTCAAGATTCGTGCCTAATCAAGATAATTTTTTTGATGTTGTGTCAATATCTTATTTAATCCACCATAACTTCTATAAGTTTATCAATATAAATTAGTCTAGTAGAAGAAAATCTAAAAATCATATACATCAAAATCTTTTACTATATTCTTTTATCACAAATACTAACGATCTATCTCAACAAGTTTCTGACAACAAAAGAGTAAACTAAAATGTGAAAATAGAAAGGAAAACTTGAAAATCTTTAGAACCTCACTCCAAAACATTCTGATCCCTTCACTGACTTTGTATTTTTATGATAACAAGTATTATTGGATTATTATTTTGCTTATTTTTATATTGTATATTGAATATTTCTTTTATGTTCTATAAACCATTTCAGGTACAACTTAAACTGAAAAAAATAGAAGAATTGGCTCAAGACAGGATAGCTTCAGTATAAAAGTCAGTTTATATATTACAGAATCTGTATTTTCATTTTTCTCGGATCTATTTATGTTTTAGGTGTATGTTGACTTAGCGATCGTGCACACACACACATAACAAGGATTAAAATAAATGCTTTAATTTTTTTGTAACTCGTACTATATGATGATGATCATACTGTGTGATATATTCAAACATAAATTAAGTGAAATATTTAATTAAATGAGATTAATTAAAATTTGAGTATACTAATCATATTGTACAATCATCATATCGTACATGAAGATTAGCTATTTTACGATACATCGCCGTAAAATTCTGATTACTTAAATTAGGCAAATTTGAATTTTGAAATTTGAACTAATCATACTATAGAAAATGCTTAATTTGTACTGTAAATTTTTTTATTAACCTTCCTAATTTAATCCCTAGAATAAATGAGTCGAATGAAATCTAACTTCATTTAGGATCATACTATATTATTATTGATCATACGAGACCATCGGCAGTCCTCCCTTGGATAAACTTGGATCGTCCTAGACAATCTGTGATTCGATTAAAGTAATCAAAGTGAAAATTATATTGTACAAATAGAAGATTTAAAATTAAAAATTAAGATTTTTTTAGTGAGCCATCTTTATAAACTCTTTAGTAACTTGTGAGAACAAATCTTGGGGCAGCCAAGTGACCCTTTCTTACTTTGGGTTAATGATCACTGAGATATGTAAAACATACTAAAAATCCTTGTCCTCTAAAAAAAGCGCACTCCTAAGCCAAAAGAGAGGTCAGAAGGATTCATCAACCATCTCACATGGAATATAAAAAATCATGTAAAATCAAACTATGTATATCAATTAATTCCTACTACATACTTCTTTCCATAAATATACAAACAAACACAATAGAGTAAAAATGGTGGAAATAACTCCGCCAAAATCCCACCACCATTACCAAACAAACATACAAATTATAAAGAGATAAAATGATCAGTAATGTGAGCAGAGAAGCATTATTATGCATCTTCTGATAATATAAAGCCGAGCTCTCTGCTCTTTAATGGCTCCACCAAGCCCTTTTCCTTTCCTCTCCACCTCTTTCTTCCATCTTATTCCTCCCTTGAAAGCTTCTTCCTCGCTTCCCATCTTCACCATCTTAGTTCAAATCTGAGTTACAGTTGTACTTTAGTGGAGTGAGGTGCAGAAACTAATGGAGACTTCAGCACATTTTATACACAATAAAGCAAGAAAAGAATACCTTTTCATGAGAATTTTATATTAGGATTAGGTGAATGGTGGTACTGTAATATATAAATAGAAAAATAGCTGATAATAAAGTGAAGACAGAATAAAAATTATTAAAATAAATTATTTCTTTTTTACAAATTAAGCGATAAACCATAAAATATGCGTTTTGATCTTACAATAAAAAAAACTGTTTTCTCCAACATTAGATTGTAGATCCTTTCATATATTAAGAAAGTTGAAGACATTTTTTTTTTCTATTTATTTTTTGAATAAATATCCTTCTAATTTTATTGTAAAAAAATTTGTTTAAGTATCTTTTCATGCAAAAAAAAAAAGTTTAGAATATGCAACAAATAATGATATTTGTAAGAAAGTAGAAAATAAAAAAAATATTTTTTTTCATATATATATATATATATATATAATTAAAATATGTAGAAAAATAGAAAAAATTAAACTGTAATTATATAAATACATTAAAAAAATGTATGCAAATGACCTTTTAATTAATATACATAAAATTAATTAAAACCGACATCATTTATAATCTTAATAAATAAATAATTTTTTATATAAAAAATAAAAATTCCATAGAGTATTGGGCGAAGGAGCATGCCTTGTTTCCCCAAGGCAAACCGTACAGAATATGAAAAGAAAAAAAGGAAGATGGACCTCACGTGCACCTCAACAGCACGCTGGTCGAAGAGTAGACCGACCTCCGGAATTCAAATAACAACATGAAACTGCGAGAATTCTCTGTCTTCTTCCTCTCGTTTCTCTCGGCCAAGCTTGGATTATTAGCTGTCATTTGTCCATAAAACTTAGCTGTTGTTGTTGGGTCTCTCTGTTTGTGAACAACAAAAGGCAACTTGGAAGGGAAGAGGGGAGGGGAACCTTAATTAATAAAAAAAAATTAAGTGCATAATATTTAATTAAAGAATTTATTATTAGAATATTTGATGAAAAATAATGAGAATATTTACATATATCCAACATAATTCTTATATATTTATATATTTAAGACTTAAATTTTGATATTTAATTACACAAAATATAAATCTTTAAAGTACATAAATATTTATATTTTTTCATGCATATGTTTTGATACGATTGAGACATTAAAGTGCCCTATAATTAAATGAAATTTTTGAAGTGTCAAAGCTGCTCTATACAAATGTAAATTTTCTCAATTATTTATATATTGTGCTCATCTATATTTAGATGTAACTTGATTTATTTAATTATTTTTTATGTAGCTCATCTTAATCTGTTAGTGGGAGCTTTGACTACTAACAAGAGATTTTTAAATTCGAATTTTGTATATATGATATGTGTGATCGAGTTCGCCTTAATAACTTAAATGTCCCATTAAATAAATATATTTTGATGGAGGGAGAAGGGTTAAAAAAGAAAAGGTCCTACCTATTATGAGGTTCTCCCAAAACTCCAGATTAGTGTAGTAGCCAAAAATAAGAACCAACCAATAATAATCTTTTGCTGCCTATGATACTACCCATGGAGCCTCTTTAAGGGCCTAATGGGTCTTGCTTTTACTTTATATATGACATGTGATAAGGCATCATTCATCATAGGCAAAGTCATAAATCTTTGGACATTGCAATGATTAAGGATTATCATTTTTAAAATCATTGTTATGTACTGTGATATGGGTGAGAGTATGTGGGCAAGAGGAGGTTTGTAATTTAATAGAAGTTTAAGATGCATGAAGTTGTGGTGAAGTATATAGAGTGAGTGTATATAGAGTCTATGTAGTGGCGGCGATAAAAGTTTTTTTTAGCAATGCTACATAAATCAGTTGTATTATCTAGAGAACTGTAAATTGAATTATTATTATTAAAAATATCAAATATTTTGGACTTATTAATATGTCTATTATATAAAAACATTATGGACAGATTTTATTTGAGATGACTTTCTTACTGCTTTACAAATAACATAGGATAAAACAAAGTTATTTACTATTTAATATCATAAAACAAAATTGCCTCACTATTTCAATAATTTGAGATTGATTAATCAACAATGATACATATCAAAATTATTTCAATGGATTGATGGGACTACATGAGAAAATAATTGTGATTTTAAAGCACAAGTATTTCAAATAATTTTAAATTAAATATAAGATCTATTGATGATCTCTTATATATAAAATAGATGATTTTAGTTAGTGAAACACATGAATAAAACTAGATTTTTAAGAAATACTTCTTAAAAAAGAGGGAAAATCACAGGTTTGGTCTAGCTGAAAAATTCGTCATTTATGTCAAATCGAACAGAGAATAACATTCTCCTTCCACGAAGAGAAAAGCCTTGCCATACATCGAATCAAATATATCAAAATTTAACCATTGAACTATTATTGAGTCAACTATGATTGACTTGGGCCATATTCACGATCGGCTCATTAACTAAACGAGCTTATAAAATCAGCTAAATTCCAAACAATTATTCAATTGAACATAAACTGTGTATCAAATTGATAGTCTTCTTCTAAACTATTTGTTATCAAATGAGTTTTTTTTTTTTTTTTTGTTAACAAATGAGTGGCTAAGTTCTCTCATCGATTTAGGTTTATAGTTTCCTTAATATCCGGATTCTGCTTCCTTTACTTGTTACAGACGCCTTGGAAGAGTCATTATGATGGCTAATCTGTCTTCTTAGTCCTAACTTATATGCTCAATTTGAACTAAGATGATCTTTGACCGAGAAATTCCATGCCCCATTTTAAGCTATAAGGTTCAAGTGGTCCATCAATTACTGTTTTTTTTAGCTAAAATATCTCTAAGCATGATAGTATACTCTTCAAATAATTGCATGATTAACATGTGATAGTATATATAGTTTAATTTATATTGTGGTTGTTAATAGTCTAGGAAGATGGAAATAATAAATTACCTTAAAATATTGTCTTATGTAGATCAAACATTAAAAGATCTTATATTTGAGCAAATGAGCTTATATTTAATAAATTGTTATGTTGAAGCTAATAATGTTACGTTCGGTAATATTTATGTCAAGTTTTTGAATTAAGAAATTCTATTTGGTTATGGAGAGGCTTCAAATGATGAAGATTATGAAAGTTGAGAAAGGCAAAAAAGATGAGAGTAGAAAACAATAAGAACAATAAGCTAAAGCAGCATGTCTATAGTCTTTCTTTTTGTACTTTATTCAACAAGCTGGGAAGATTTGGACCTCTTTGGCTCTAGGTGTTAAGTTTTCAGGGCTCTCACTTTGGCATATTAGGTTTTTGAATTACAAAATTTATAATTAATGCACATCTACATATATATCTAGAAAATTTGGTTCAGCACAAACAACCGGGCTTAAGTTAAATTTATTTGGTTTAAACAAAAATAACTTATTTAACTCTGTTTGAAGTCAAAAGATACTTGCTAGTTTTTAAGAGAACTCATCTAAGCATACGACTATAATCTAATAACTCATCCTCCATTGACGAGTACGACTTATTAGTTGGATGTAGCGACTATTAACTATTGATTGGCTACTTGGTTATTTGACTATCGATATGCGTCAAGATCCATGACTTCTTAAGAGCTCAATAGACAACTTCATCAAGTTGGACTTTTTGATCAAACTGCACAATTATTATATTTTCTGTTATTTCTATATAGCCATTTAAGTAGCTAAATCTCTAAAATTGAAGCCTGACCTAAATCTATAATTGATCCAGGGATGAGCTCGATTTATCCAATTTTGTATAAATAAGCAAAATTTAATATTCTAAGAACTTTTTACTTGAGAATTCTTCTTTCTCACTATATTTCTTTGTTCTTTTTTTTCCTTTTAGTACATATTCTTAATATTATTGGGTGCAATTCATAAAATAATTATGGATTAAGTATTCTAAGAGATGCATTGAGCATTAAAATGCTAATAACTAGAAAAGGAATACATAGTGAAGCTGAAAAAATTTGAGGGGGAGAAGAATCTATCAAGATGAAAATTTAGGAGTTTGTGACCTTTTATCAATTTGTTAAATTTGTGAAAAGAATGTCTCAAAAGATCTTGGGGACACTGGAAAGATTTTTTAGAACCAATCTTATAATGGAAATGCCTGAAGGATCATTTGTTTCTACTATGAAAGAAAGCGACTTTATAGAGCCAGAACCTTGACCTCTACTCTAATCTCTACAACAACAACAACAACAACAAGGCTTTATCCCACTACATGGGGTAGGCTACATGAATCCTTTTCCTCTATTGTGACTTGTCAAAGTCAAATTCTCATTTAAATCTAATAAAAAAAGATTATTTCTAATATTTTCTAGCCAATTCTTTTTAGGTCTACCTCTACCTTTCCTAACATAAGCCAAATCTAATACATATGCTACTATCCTAATTAGGTTAGTGTAAGAAAGTCATTTTATGTGACCAACCCATATAAGGCGACTCTATCTAATTTTATCTTCTACTAGAGCTACTCCAACCTTTTCATGTATATGCTCATTTCATATCATGTCTCTATGAGTAAAGCCACTCATCCAACTAAGCATTCTCATCTCTACAACAACACTTAACTTAATATTGTGCTTCTCTTTAAATTTCTTACATTTATGGTAGACTTTTTTGGCAGAAATCAGTGAATTTTTGACTAAAATGATGGTTTCCAATAGATTTCCAAGGAAAAAAAATAGCTGGTAAATTACACATAGGAAAAAAATTACCAGTAGGAAAAAACCATCGAAAACATTTTAGTCAAATTTTCGAAGGTAATTTCTGCCGAAAATTTTGCTGGCGTAAATTGTTGCCATAAAATATAAAAAACATTAAGCAAAAAATTTAATTTTTTATTTACTTGAATTCTTCCTTTACTTTCAATCCTCCTTTCCTATTCCACTCTACCAACCACACCCAACCAACCGGCTACCCGTAAACCCATCAAATACACCACATCCTGGTAGCCAAACCCATCATACTAGTCCGCCAGATGTTTTGATGCTGACCCGGTTCTAATTTGACCCCCACAAACCTACACCTTTCCAACCAACTAACCTGTGCCTTTCCTGCTAGCCAACCGTTGCAAACCCACACTTTACTAGCCATGTCGACCTACGTAAACTTGCCACTGTTTGCTCGACGTTGACACCGGACAGGAGGGGCTCGACGAATCCACATCGATGATCCAGTGGCGGTCGCCGGACACCACTCCGAGAACTTCTTCTTGGAGCAAGAACCACCACCTAAGAACAATCTTAGGATACAAAAATGCGAAAGAGAGAAACTCTAATTTTATTAATCTCCAAATCTCTTCCCCTATTACAAGATACTCTCCATATTTATAGACTTCAGGTAGTCACATAATAGGCTACACAAGAGATAGAGCTACACCAATCACTAATAAGAAAATATATTTTATTTATATGGATGCTCCTGTGTCATTCTACCGGGGTAGGAGGGAACTTCGAGTCTGTAGAAAGAGGTCCAGTTGGCCACAATAAGGATGCTGGTTTGGTTGGCTAAATCGGTATGGATAATTCCACCCGATGTCATTCGCCTCGCCGAGGAGAGACTTCTACATAAGCTGGAGTCGATGAAAAATGGGATAGCTACCAAACTCTTTTGGCATCTTTAGTAGCTCTTCTAAACAACACTCTTCACGACTTAAATTAAACTGGACATAAAATGGATCAACTATGCACATATTGGTATCCACAGAAATCTCCTCCAAGAATTTGGTGCCGGAATGTGTAAAGGTACCAAGGTGGTTGTCATGGTCAAGTTTGGTCATACCAATTTTGTGATCAATGATGGTGAGCATATTTGTTGTTTTATCAAGAATGATATGAATGACTAGCTCCAATTAATGGTGCATCCACCTTGCTCTCGTCATATATGGGTTGATCAAGATCAAGAACTCCACCGAATATGTCATCGTCATAGACGTCATACATTGGCTCATCATAGAGAGGAAAAGACGACAATTTTGACAATGAATCTTCAAACCTATCGAACATAGACTCGATTGAGGAGGAGAAAGACTTACGAGGTGACCATTCTAAAATGTCTTCGTAGGGAGAAGGAAGTTGATTGAAATTATGTAGGCCAAACTTGATTTTTCTATCACCATGGGATCCTTGTTTGGCACTAGTAGAAACTCGCCTTCTTATTTCCTTGTCTTTTGAAAAATCTTGGTAAAATATATTAACATCTTCTAGATGATCCACTGTTCCATGGTGCTCAATTCCTGTTCGTCTTTGAAGTAGCCGTTTAATTCTGGCCTGAGATTATTTCTTGTGACTAACTTCCAGCTAAGAACAAGGATTGATATTGTTCTTTGTGGTTAGAATGGTATGGACAACAAGAAGAAATGAATGAGGCGATATGGTGGAAGACTCTTGCATGGGGAAATCATCAGTAACATTGTCGATGGGCCAGTGTGATCGTGCAGGGTCCCCAAATGCGGGACATGCGGGACTCACGGAAAGTATGTTCAGGGCATTAGAATAGTAGAGTTGGGCGGTTTGGCTCAAAAAAATGGGATGTCGGATGCGTGTGGAGGCAAGGTTTCTCGAATCATCAATTCCCATGGTCTTGCTTTGCTCGAGTCTTGCGAGATGTTGCTATAGTAGTGCGACTTCCCGATGTATATCTTCAAGTGCTTCTTGAACTGGTTGTTGGTGTTATTGTCAAGGCGGCATCTTGCCGGCTTTGATACCAACAATGATGCTGGCGGAGGCGACGACGCGGTGAAAAACAAGGAAAACTCGAGCTGCCTGAACTTGCAACACACGCATAACCCAAGAACTCCTTCTTGGAAGGGAATCATCACCTGAAATCCTTCAGGATACAAGAAACCCAAAAATAGAGTAAAAAACTACTCAAATATTATTCATCTCTAATCTCTCTATTACAAACATTGCTACCAATTTATAGACAAAAGTAGCCACCAATTCGACTACACATAACAAAAGCAAGCACTAAACCTATGTAGCCATATAAGCTACCAAATGGAATGAAACTAGCATGAAGTTAATACAATCAAGCACCTCAGCTCCGGCGTCATGACCTCTTTCTATGAGCTCGAAGTTCCCTCCTATCTCGGTAAAATGACACAGGAGCATCCATATAAATAAAATATATTTTCTTATTAGTGATTGGTTTAGCTCTATCTCTTGTGTAGCCTATTATGTGACTACCTGAAGTCTATAAATATGGTGAGTGTCTTGTAATAGGGGAAGAGATTTGGAGATTAATAAAATTAGAGTTTCTCTCTTTTGCATTTCTCTATTCTAAGATTGTTCTTAGGTGGTGGTTCTTGCTCCAAGAAGGAGTTCTTGGAGTGGTGTCTAGCGACCGCCACAGGATCGTCGACGTGGATTCATCGTGCCCCCTCCTGTCCGATGTTATTTGGTATCAGAGCCAGCAAGTTGCTGGCGTTATTGTCCATCGATGTGTCGCCTCCACCACTGGCATAATTTGGTTCTTGTAGTTTATCTACATGTTTTTGAGTTCCTACAGTGACCGAGAGTCATCTCCAACCTTGGAGTGGTGTCTAGCGACCGCCACAGGATCGTCGACATGGATTCATCGAGCCCCCTCCTGTCCGATGTTATTTGGTATCAGAGCCGGCAAGTTGCTGGCGTTCTTGTCCATCGATGTGTCGCCTCCTCCACTGGCATCATTTGGTTCTTGTAGTTTATCTACATGTTTTTGAGTTCCTACAGTGACCGAGAGTCATCTCCAATGAGCCTTTGCTGAAGAACAACTCTTGTTCATCCAACGCATCACCAGCGAGCTGAGTTAAAATTCCTCTCGGGCAACACCTCAAGAAAGCTATTAGCAAATTCGTCTCAGCCTTTTCTTGGTTTTTTTATTTGGTTGTGTTTGTATTCATAAGCAGTAGATTGTTGACAGTAATTGAAATTCAAACTATGAAGGAGGCAGAAGAGTCTGGCGAAGATGCTCTGAAGGACATTCCAGCCATCGCCATTTCTCCCACCACCGGCGTTGGTGCGTACTGGCATACGCGAGCAGGGCGTCCGAGCCGAAACCAAGAAGAAGATCCTTCTTCTTTGTTTTGGCTGTATTATCCTCGATGATCTAGCATCAAGTACTAGGCTCACAAGCTGAAGTCATAATTATCTTTGCCAAGCCCTCTAGACCGGACATGTGGTCTCGAGCTCTACAGGCAATATGAGACGGAGTAGGGAGATCAGACGTTGGACTTGATTGGGCTGCCAGAGGACAGAAGGGGCTATTGATGCTGGTTCACGTGTGGATCTAACGGACAATATCAAAAAGCTTCAGAAATTGAGAGCTTCTTTCCCCTTTGTGTGCGTGGTCCCAGGTAGAGCATCTTCTTCTGGCATAGCCAAATTTTACATCCATAACCAGCCATATTTTTCCTGGACAAAAATAAAGAAAATTGATGTCGGCATCTTCTAGGCACTAAGAATCATTTAATTTGATTCTTGGTTTAGAAATTAGCAGCAAAATAGAGTAAGATATGGCATCATCAGACTCGGCAGCGACCACTTCAAGATGCAGAAATTAAAAATCCGCTACAAGAAAGTGTGTGACTCAAATGACAATTGTCAAGGCTTGAACAAAGAACAGATTGGAGCACCCTCGGCCAAGACTTTAATGGTTTCCAATTGCGGGACAATTATGCTTCCATGATGGATTCAAGATCCTTCGTTCAAACAAAATCCTTACAAGCTGCCAACGACGAGGAGGACATTACAGATGATCAGATCTCTTCCACCCCACCCTCGATCGAGTTCAACTTTGAAGAATTTAAAGACCCATTGCCGAAATTGTCGTCTTTGCCTATCTTTGATGAACCCATGTATGACGTGTACGATGATTACATGTTCTTTGAATTTCTTGATGTTGATACGCCTGTGAATAATGATTATAAGAGCAACCTAATTCAAGAGGTCATTTTAGAAAAGAGTAATGGTGAAGATGAATGCAAGGGAAATGTTAATGCCATGGAGTTCCTATTAAAGTCTCTTGGATTTATAGATTGCAAGGACGTGTTGCCTGTTTATATTTGTGGCGAACTAACAGATGAAGATGCTTTCTCAATCACAAGTATTCCATCTACTTATGCTACTCTTGAGAGATTGAAGATTGTTAAGCAAATCGATACTTGATGGACCTATCCAGATCGGTTTAGCCAACCAAACTCGCCTCCTTCTTGTGGCCAACCAGACATCTTTCTATGAGCCTGAAGTTCCTCCTACCCCAGTAGTATGATATCGGAGCTAAGGTGTTTGATTGTATTAACTTCATGCAAGTTTGATTCCATTTGGTAGCTTATATGGAAACATAGGTTTAGTGCTTGCTTTTGTTGTGTGTAGCCTAATTTGTTTCTACTTTTGTCTATAAATTGGTAGCAATGTTTGTAATAGAGAGATTAGAGATGAATAACACTACAGGAAAAACACTGAAAATCGGCGGTTATTTCCGGCTGTTAATCTAGATTTACCAGCGGTTTTTAAACTTACCGGCGGTCTGGCGGCGGTTTTGACACCGCCGGAATAAATGGCGTAGGAAAAACTTTCCGACGGTTTTTTACCGGCGGTTTATGTATGCGGCAGTTTTCCGGCGGCGTATACCGCCGGTAATGACCGGATTTTCTTCCGGCAGTTAGCCGGCGATTAAGCCGCTGGTATTGTGACCGTCGGTAAGCCGTCAGTCACAATACCTACTGTTTAAACTGGCATCGTATGGTTCGTAGACCGCCGGACATCGCCGGTAGACCGCCGGTAATTTACCAGCGACCGCCGGCAGTTAGAGTCGTTGGTCTTACCGATGGTGTAAACCGCCGGGTATTCACCGTAAAAGTGCCGACGGCCGTCGGTAACCACCAGTACATTACCGGCGGTTTAATTCCATTACCGACGGCCTGTATTTAGCCGTCCGGTATCGTCGTTTCCGGCAGCCAAACCGCCGGGAAGCCACCGGAAACCTATAGCACCTGCAAAAAAAAATTGACAGCATCCCCTCTATTTGAGGGATGTTCACCCTAAAGTCTAAACCTGCAGAAAAAGCAAGATATGTTGGGCAACACGCCGCTATATTCATCAGAACCAGGAAATATAAATACAACAAAAAGTTCATCATTAGATTACAATGACAAGTTCACAAGTAAGTTCATGATAATGTTACAATCACAAGTTCAGAAGTTCACAAGTTCAAATTAATACAATCATTAAACATAATAAACATCTAATCATCATCTGTATCCTCACTATCTGTAGATGGCTGCTCCTGTTGGTCCTTCTTCCTCTATTTTCCAGCTCTGTAGGATTGTAACTCTGCTTGCATTTCATTCTGAACCTTCCTCATTTCTTCAATCTCTCTAGATTGAACCCTTTTCATCTCTTTAATCTCTCTAGTAAGTGTTGCAACCCTCTCGCTTACAGATTCTTCAGCTCCACTTGGATCATGAAATGCAGAGGTGTATGAACTGCCCTCAATAGCAAAAGCTTGTGATCCCATGCCATATACCCTCCCCCTCTGTCTTCCACCAACAACTTCTGACCATGTCTGATACTCAGAAATATGGGCCGATCCAGAAGATGATCCCTCGCTAGTGGACTGCCGACTTTCTCTAGCTCGTACAAAATCATCCTACGAGTTACAATTAGTTTTATTAAAATAAATTTTTATTCTAAAACTCCAAAAAATTTTACTCACATGAGCCTTCGTAGACTTCTCATCAACCCACTGCTGGTCAGCTTGATGTTGATGAGTTCTTGTATGCAGCTCCAATGGTATTGGCTCCCGACCAAGGTACTCTTTCTGAAAATTTGATGCTTAGTTATACTAACATAAATATATGTAATATATAAACCAATTCAAAACACTTACCAGTCGCCGCCTATGTTCCGTATGAGGTACAGATCCACCAGTATGAAGAGAGCTTCCTAAACCGCCGCAGTCAGAGGCTCTGTTCTGTTTATTCTGCTCTCTCATTTTTATAAACTCAGGGGTAACCCAAGCACTACTCAAATCATCCCAAACGCCCTCTCCAATCTAATTAGGATGCTGCCCAGACTTTCTGATGTCCGTGAACATGTCTCTAAGATGGGTTGCTCCTCTCCTCTCAAAATTTGATCTGATCCTCGTGCTATACTCAGGCAACCACCTAAATTCTTTATGTAAAAATTTACGCAATATCAAAAAGATTAGTACAAATTAAAGCATATATTTGAAATCATACCAAAAAAAACATACCTGAAATTCTCCAAACCACATATCTCTAACTGGCTTCGGGATCTTCTTCCAGGATAAGTAAGGAGCATCATATTTATTCTTTATTATATCCGGATCATATGTATAGGTGGCCTTGAAGGATTGAAGCTGCAAGTGACTTTTTGTCAATAACATGTAATATGTCAAAATAAAAATAACTTAATAACTTAAATTGAACTTACTTATCTCTGTCAGGCTCGATGTATTGACGCTTATCTGTTGCTGCTGCATGATCGCTAGCGCCAACCTCTAGTGGTCTAGATGGTCCACCCTGTTCATGCTGCACCGGATAGGGGTAGTAATATGGGTAAGGGTATGGAGGGTGGGGACCAGTGGATGGACCAGCTGCCTGTGATGATGGTGGGGGGTAATATGGATAGAATGGAGAAGCATGCATCTGATCTGGAGAGGGGAAGTGGGGACTCATCGAGCTGGGAGGAGGGAAGTGGCCAGGGAAGTATGGAGGTACAACAGGAGGTGGATCTGAATGTCCCTGACCCTGCTCTGGTGAATGCTGTTGGCTCCTGACAGGTGGTGGTGTAGGTAGATCTGGTGGAACTGAAGGCCCCTCACCTACCTCAGCCTGTGTGGGTCTGCTAGTAGTAATCTTCTTATGGCGGAACTTTAAAGCAAATGATCAATTATTCCCTGTGCTTTTATTTTTATGATAGCTAGCCAATCTTGTTTGTCTCTGCGACCACTTAGATATTTGCTGAAATAAACTTGAATAGCTTGGCTTGCTAACACAAATGGATCAAACTTTCCGTATCTTCTGCTATGTTTAACATCTACTAAACCATACGCAGGATGAACCCTTGTGCCTCTATTTTGTACTAGATCATACCATTGATAGTTAAATAAGCATACAAAGTTCTCATCTTCGCCTGGGTATTCCAAGTCAAGGACCTCATTCAAAATACCATAATAATCACACTCATATTCTTCATGAGTGTTTCCTCTAACACATACTCCATAATTTTTAGTTCTTCTTCCTTCACTCCACGATATGGTATGAAATCTGAACTCATTCACTATATATATTGGCCAAGTTTTTACTTTTTGCATTGGACCCCATGCTAATGCTTGCAAACCTTTATCGAAACATTTGTTATCAGGATTTTGTACCTAAAAATATTTTCAAATTTTAGTATTTTTGATAATAAATAAGATTTAAATTTATAAAAAAAATGTACTCACATATGATCTGAACCAAGTTGGAAATTCATTTGCAACAGCTTGCTCAATATCCCTTGAATCTGTCAAAGGCAAATTGCTTATGAAATACCTGGTGACAAATAATATTTTAGTATTTTAAATAAATATTACTAATTTATTATTAATATTATATTAGAACTTACTCTAAGATTGGCTCAACTTCTTCACAGTTCAGTAGTACATACAAATTCGCTGTATTTATTTCTAAATCGTTGAGATATCTTTCAACACATTTGCCACTAGGCTTTCCTTACCTTCTAAATACTATTTGTGTAGCATGTGATTGTTCTTCTACATCGAAGTCCATGTCATGACCAATTTTTGTTCTTGTACTCCTTACATGTGGCTCGAAATAGTAGGAGCAAAAGTGAGTTATTTCTTGAGATAAATATGCTTCACATATCGATCCTTCTGGTCGTGCTTTATTCTTAACATATTTCTTCAACTTGTTCAGATATCTATTAATCAATTACAATCATCGTGAAGTTAATAAAAATATGTTATCTCAACTGATTCAAAAATATTAAGTAATTAATAAAATGTTTACCTTTTGAAAGGATACATCTAACGATATTGTACAGGTCCACCAACTCTAGCTTCGTAAGGTAGATGGACTGGAAGATGTTTCATAGAATCAAAAAAACCTGGGAGAAATATCTTCTCTAACTTGCATAGGATGATTGGTATGTTATCCTCATACCTCCGTAAAGCATTTTCACTTAGTTTAGATGAACATAAATCTTTGAAGAAAGTGCTAAGCTCAATCAACGGATTTTATATGTAATCGGGTAACATACAGACTATGATCGGAAGAAGAACCTCCATAATTATGTGACAATCATGACTTTTGAGTCCAAATAACCTTGTAGATTTCAAGTCAACACATCGGCTTATATTTTATCCATAACCATCAGGCATCTTTAAACCTTTAAACCACTGACATATCATTCTTTTTTGCTCTAACGTGAAAGAGTAAGGAGCTTTGGGCTTCATTAGTTTACTGTCAGTTGTTGTTACTAACTCCAGATTTTTTCGTCGACAAAACTTTTTAATGTCCATCCTTGCTTTGACATTATCTTTAGTCTTGCCTTTAACATCCATAATTGTATTAAAAATATTATCCATAAAGTTCTTCTCAATGTGCATAACATCCAAGTTATGTCTTATCAAATTAGTTCTCCAATAAGGTAATGTCCAGAAAATACTTTTTTTAATCCAATTATGTTGAACACCATAACCCGAAAATTTAGATTCTGATAGCATTGGATAATCAATAATTGTTGGAATGTCGGAAAGTCTCTGTAGTATATCATCACCATTTAATCTGGGTGAAGGAGGTGATCGCTCAATTCTGTTTTTAATAAATGCTTCCTTATTTCTTCGAAACTGATGATTAGCATTTAGAAACATACGATGACAATCAAAACAAGTATTTTTCCCTCCATATTTTAATGTGAAAGCTTTACTATTCTTCATGCAGTTAGGACATGCTAATTTCCCTCCTGTGCTCCAACCAGACAATATACCATAAGCTGGAAAATCACCGATAGTCCACAGTAAAGCAGCTCAAAGGAGAAAATTTTGTTTTGTTGATATGTCATATGTGAGCACTCCTTCCCATAATAATTTGAGGTCATCAATTAATGGTTGCAAATAGATATCAATATTTGCTTTCGGATTATGTGGTCCAGGTATAATCAGAGTTAAGAACATGAACGGAGTAGTCATACACATCTCTGGTGGAAGGTTGTATGGTGTTAATATAACTGGCCAATAAGAATACGGTGTAGCTGTTTGACTATAGGGAGTAAAACCATCAGTACATAATCCCAATCTTATGTTGCGGGGTTCAGCAGCAAATGAAGGATGCACTCGATCAAAATGTTTCCACGCTTCAGCATCTGATGGATGAGAAAAAACATCACTTTTTGCTATTTTCTCCTTATGCCATCTCATATGGCCTGCTGAACTCATTGATGCATAGAGCCGCTGAAGTCTTGGAATGATTGGTAAATAAAACAAACCGAAAAATGGCACATCTTTCTTTGGACGACATTATTTTCCCGAGTTTTGCTTAAAACGAGGAGCATTGTAGTTGCGACAAATAACTTCTGCTGCATCATCCTTATAGTATAACATACATCCATTGATACAACAATCAATCTTTGTAGTAGTGAGACCCAGCTTGGATACTAATTTCTTTGTTCGGTACAAGTCTAAGGGAATTAAATTGCCAGCCGGATTAGTTTCCTTCATAAGACCAATAACATCATTAAAACACTCACAAGGAATATTATACTCAGTTTTAATACTTAGCATCCTCACTGAAATGGATAATTCCGAATGTGTACTGCAACCTTCCCAAATTGGCTTTTGAGCTGAATGTAATAACTCAAAGAATTTTTGTGTCTCTGCATTTGGTGGCTCTTCCACATTAGACCTTAAATTATGACCTGCAATATCAAAAATAAGGTCTTCATAGGGTCTACTCATTTGATCTTCATCAAATGTTTCATAAGCTGTAGATGAACAGGCATGAGCATCTCTATATCTGTACTCGCCATGTGATGTCCAAATCCAATAGTTTGGAAGAAATCCTCTACGATATAAATCAAGCTTCACATCATCGGGCTTGAGGAATGCTAGATTTTTATGCTTCGAACATGGACATCTAAACATTTTATCAAACTGAAAGAAAGGCAGTTGAGATGCAACTTGAATGAAAGTTTCAACTCCCTCTATAAATTCAACTGTCAATCCTTTTCGACCAGGCAACAATCTGTTATACATCCAATATCTCTCTTCTTGGATAGTCATTTGCACGTTGAAGCAAACGTCACCCTACATGAGGCAATAGATTGACATATTATTTGTAGAACTTAAGGATAGTTTTGTTAATCGACAATCTCATTTATCAACAAGTGAACTATTCACCAATAGGAAATTATTAAAATATAACTATAATAATAAATAAAAGGGAGCATCATTTATCTTTGGAAAAACTATGTTTAGCTACCTAGCATTGATCATTTTTTTATTCTTTCGGCTGATCAAGAATATTTGAGGAGAAGTGTCGGTTCATAGATTATTACATGTCCTTTGAAGATGTGTACAATTCGACATAAAAAATCTATCATTAAAGACATTTTATCATTATCATTATTAGTCTTATCCTAACAATTAGCATGTATAAAGTTAGTATTAAGTAGCTACCCTAATTTACATGAATGATTCAAGTTGTAAGGTCTAGTTTTTATTGTTCAATTTATTAATCCTAAAATTTCTCTTTAAGTGGTTAGCTATTTAGGCTGGATGATGAAATTAATCAATCTTAGGTTTGTTGAATTTGTCTCATTGATACGCTCAATTTGAGTAGAAGCTGCAAGATTTGAAGATTGTTTAATCATCTAACTATTATTATGAAATTTGTAATTATACTTCAAGTTATTTATTGGGCTGATGTGGACTCAAATTAGATTACTTCTGGCATCGTTAAGTTTGTCTCATCGAGACATTTGGTTTTACTATAGGCTTACTAAAATTGGAGTTCAAATGGTCCTAAATTTAACTTTGAAATATTTTAATTCAAACAAGCATTGAGATTTGTGTCTGATCAAGATGATTTTTGATGACATACCATACATCTTACATCGTTAGCTAACATTTAAGAAGAATATCTAAAGCTTAATTTATTTATTATGTATTATAATATTTATTGTGATAAAGATAGAGATTTTGTTGTTCTAATATTGAGCAAACATCTCTTAAATATATATAGATAAATAAGTTAAGAGTAACTTTAACATATACAAGAGTTTTAATATGAAATTTTTAAGGGAACACCCACATAGCTCGACCTTGCAAAAAGTTCTCTACTTTGCAAGAAGTTCTCTACTTTGCTTACTACCTAAATCATCCAAAATACATCTAATAGTTGCAAATGTGTAGTGAGAACAAATAATCAAAGAAAAACCATAAAAAATAACCTTCAAATACAAATCGGATTGTTTGGGGTCGGACTAGGTTGGCGATCGATCATCGGAGTACACTCGTCGGCGGCGGTCGGATTGGGGTCGGCAGCTGTCGGACTGGGGTCGGCGGTCGGAGTTGGTTCGTCGGCGGCTGATCGGACGAGCGGAGGCGAGCGTATTGGGGTCGGCAGAGCAAGCGACCGAGAGAGAGAAGGAAAGAGTGAAAATGAAATGCGAGGAGCGGGGCGGGTCGTACTAGGGCTTGTACCGGCAGTTTTCCGGCGGTCTGGACCGCCGGTAAAAAATCACTTAACAACGGCGGTCCAAACCGCCTGTAAATCGCCGGTTCATATTGATGTCCGGTGGTTTACCGTCGGTTTAGATACCGTCGCTATTACCGGCGGTTTATCGTAGCTAAGCCGCCGGTTTAGCCGTCGTTACCGTCCGACGGCTAGACCGCCGGCAACGCCGCCGGTAATACCGACAGTCCATAAACCGCCGGTTCGAACCGCCGGTAATTGGCATTTTTCCTATAGTGTAATATTTGACTAGTTTTTATTCTTTTTTTGGGTTTCTTATATCTTGAAGGATTTTAGGTGTTGATTCCCTTCCAAGAAGGAGTTCTTGGGTTATGTGTGGGTTGCAAGTTCAGGTAGCTCGAGTTTTCCTTGTCTGTCACAGCACCGCCGCCTCCGCCGGCGTCAGACGTCCTGCGCTTAAACCCATCCAATTATAAAATCAAGTTCTTTACAAGTGATGTGGTACCAAACATGGCTTTGATATTTCCACGAAATAGAGAGGGAGAAGGAGGTGGTATGCGGGCCAAAAAAAAAGATAACAATTTTACTTAGATAATTTGTTAATTTAAACAAGTTAATTAGTTAATATTATAATTAACATTATTAGTTTATTTAAATAAAATAATTAGTTTATTAAAATTAGCTAATTTATTAATTAGTTAATTTAAATTATTTATTAATATTTTTAATATTATAAGTTTATTTAAATTAGTTAAATAGTTAATTAATTTCTTTAAATTTATTAATATTATTAGTTTATTTAAATTAGTTAAATATTTAATTTAACTTAGTTAATTAGTTTATTTAAATAAGTTAATTAGTTGAGTTTATTAGTTAATTTAAATTAGCTAATTAGTTAATTCTTTTTTTCAACTATAAATATATGATTATTTTCCAAAAAAATTTAAAATCCATTAGAAATCCACCAAAAATCTATCAAAAATATTTCACCAGAAAATTGCAGGAAATCAATTAAAAAATTTGCCAAAATTTTTAGCATAAAATTTTCATCGATAATTTACATTTTTTTTCTGTAATATATAGATTTTTCCCTTGATTTTGAGGGGAACTTTTCCATCACACAATAATCTGTGGACCTCTAAAAGAACACTGCTCATGGGGCTCGAATGCAAAGGGTATTGCCGCACTATCCCGTAAGACAAAATGATCGTAGGCCTTTGTACTCGACATAAGCAGGTGAATGGGAGGGCAGATTAGATTGTGAATATGACTAACCACTGAGGATAGTGGCTCTCGCCAGCACACCCCGATGGGTAGTAATATACACTCCTTATCAAAACAACGGGTTTCCCCCACCCGATATATCAACCCGGATGGGGTTTAGTATATGTGGGATTTAGTTTCCCACGGGCACAAGCCCCCGTGGTTAATTACATCTCTAGCTGAATCTTGAGAAAACTCTCGATTAAGGATCATACATTATCCCTTCCAAAGTGGGATTGGCACATAGGATTAAGACTAGGAAGTCCTACTCAGAGAGAAGAAAGGTCCAATTTGGCTTAATCAACATGTGTGGTTCACACCAGCACTCGAAGGGACTAAGGTACTAAAGAAGAAATTGGAGAAAAGAAAGTCAAGCACTTGACACATGCATGAGAGAAAGATGGAAGTGGCATCATCCATGTGATGCAGATAAGTATAATTTATAGCCCCTGAAGAAAAGGGAACCTACCCACTATTTAGGCATACTACAAGACTGAGTATAGTAGCCTTGAATCCTAAATCTAAATTGGGTTTAGTGTTCTACGCACACTAACACCCGTGTCCTAACTAATGCAGTGCAAAACCTGGACTTATCCCAGCCTGGATTGGGGAACTAGCTAACCACCTAATTAATTTAAAACCATACTGTTAGGTCACTTTATGAAAGATGGGTGGGTGGTATAGTTTTTGGAAGTTAAGACCAACATCTAGAGAGCTTCCTAATTGGCCTTATACTTATGCTGGGTGAATGCTCCTAACTAATGTAATTAAAATTTTAATTAAGTTAGTTTCTAATGAAATGCATGCTAGTTTAGAAGATCTCAACTCATGAATGCATAAGACTTTAAAAATAGGCTTATTATAAAATAATATTTAGAAGGAGACTATACTTCCCTAGGTCTGGCACTTTATTCTCATAGGCCAGATTATCCGGACTCTACCCGCAGGCTGGGAAGTGTCTCAAAGCAAGGAGGGAGAAGAAATGTAGTAATATGCATGTTACCCCATACAATTCTGACAGTTCCGTAGATTATTAGATTTCTAAATTATTTAAACCTTAAATATTAAATTTTAGTTATGAGTAGAAGAAGTTTTTAGTCCTTAAAGAGCCTAATGAGAGAAGCTAGAGAGAGAAGCTCTGAGAGATAATTTATTTTTGTGGCTGATTTTCAAATTTTGAAAAAGCAGGTTTTTCTCTCAAGCTTATGGCGACGGAGGGTCGTCGGCCACCCATTTTCAGTGGCTCTGTAGAGGCTTGATGCTCCACCATTGGTAACTCTCATGGACCAGTTCGGTCATTTTCCTCGTCTGCGCCTGCATTCGGAGACATCCATCTAAGCTTTGTTCAATTGTCAAAGGCTAAACTGCATGCAGGAATGTCGTTAGTTACCAATGAAGGAGGATCTATTATGCCTTCCAAAAAACCTCCTGAAGTGGAAGGGAAAGGAAAAGCTGTGATAGCTGATAATGAAGAAATTATGCATCTGAAGAAAAGTAGATTTCCTGGAATTTTACAGATGGGTGAAGCTTCTCCATTATCAAAGTCATTTCCTAAGCTAGTGATAGAAGGAAATACAAGCAATGGTAAAGAACCTGTTTTACAAAATGTCTCTGTAAAGAGGAATGATGTAGACCGTGATCTGGGTAATGCTGTGATTGAAATAAGTAAGGTTTCTCTAGAAAATATTGATATAGTAAACACTGATATTCAAGACTTAAATAAATCTGACTTGGAGCAAGTATGTGAATGCAATAATGGCAACTTGGGATTGTGTAAGGAATCTATGAATGAAGTTACAGAAAGACCAAAATAGATTGACCAATAGAATGCTTGGAGCAAGAAGGAACATTTAAAGGTAGCTCAATTGGAATTGGGAGATTTTTTATCTCAAGATGGAGCTATAGTAAAGCTACATGAAGACAAGGTGATGGAAAATTCTAAAAGACTTCAAAACTCAATTGTGATCAAGGCTTTTGGAAGCAAAACTCCTTTTCTTGTGGTTAGTACCGAACTTAGAAAATAATGGGCATCCTATGGGAAGTTCTATCTAACAATGTTAGGATTGGATTGGGTACTTTGTTCCTTTTATGATAAAGAATCAATGGAGGCAGTCTACTCTAATGGCCCTTGATTTGTAAATGGCAAGATCATTGGGATGGACAAGTGGTTTGCAAGCTTCTATCCGACATCCTTAAAAGGCTTGAGTGCACCTATTTGGATAAGACTTCCTAACCTCCTACTTCAATGTTGGGACAAAATCAACATTTGTAGAATTGCATCTATGGTTGGAAAACCCCTAATGATTGACGACAATTTGTTCTAATGGGGTAGAAGGGAGTTTGGAAGGGTTTGTGTTCGCCTTAATTTGGACACTAAATTACTCATGGGAGTTTGGGTGGAAGGAAGCTTGGGCAAATTTTTTTCTAAAAATAGAGTATGAAAGGCTTCCAGTATTCTGTTTTTGTTGTGGGAAAATTAGCCATAATAAAAACTCTTGCTTGGAAAAACAACCAAATGAAACCAATGTTTCAAAGGTAACTGATGATTTTTCAAAGGAATTGGCTGATTGCAGCTTGAATGTTAGTAAAACAGCAAAAGTAGTAGCTCCAAATATAGAAAAATTTGGTTATGGCCCCTGGCTTCAGGTTAATTATGACAGGAAAAGAAATTTTAAAAACTCTAGCAGGAATTCCTTCATTAATAAGCAAAGTGCTGTAAACAAAGTTGTTGTTGGTAGTAACCAGCATGTATGGAAAGCAATAGAAGCTGTGAAAACATCTAATGTGGAGGATTCGGGTAATCATAAAGAGGAAGTCATTCTAGATCCTCAATCCGAAAAGGAGGTCCACCCAGCATTCCAAGATGATAAAGGTTTGAATGTTCATTCCTCTAACATTACCTCTGTTAACAAATTTAGCATCCTGGATGATTTAGTTGAGGAAGGTGAAATCACATCTTCAGAAGTGGTTGAGAACTTATTGTGTGAAGATAAGGGAAGATTATTTCAAGTCTCAGAAGCAAATAATGTTAGCAACAAAGTACTCAAGTTGAGTAATGAAAATAAAGATGGAGGATCATCTACCACTAAGAGGAAAGGTACTAAACATTTAAAAGGTTTAGGCCCTATTAACATTACTCCTAGGAGTAGGAGAACTGATAATGAAATCAAAGATAAGTTGGGGTCCTCATCCCCTCTTATTCAATGAACTCATCCACAGCATTTTGGAATTGTAGAGGAACTAGGAAGAGAAGAGCTTCTCTATACTTGAAAGAGTTTGTTAAAGAACATGGGATTTTTTTTATTGGTTTATTGGAAACCAAAATCACTTATTTTGAAAGAAAAGACGTGGATCAACTTATTGGTTCTGAATGGGAGTTTTTTCATGTTCCTTCAAAAGGGCTTTCAGGAGGTATTCTTGTGATTTGTAGATCAAACAATGCTTCTTTTCAGGTTTTAGAATCTTCTCCACAATTCATAGTGGGGTACTTGGAGGTGCTCAATAAAGGTGTATAGAGGATAGCTTCAAATTATGGCAACAAGTATGTTTATGTAAGGAGAATGCTTTGGGAAAGACTGGAATTCTTTGCTTCCAAGGAGGTACCTATGATCATAGGAGGAGACTTCAATTGTATTCTAACATGTGATGGCAAGAGGGGAGGGAGAATATTCAAACTTTCCCTTGGATCCAAAGAAATGAAGACCTTCCTTGCAAATAATAACTTCCATGAAGTAGGTTTTGTGGGGCCTAAATTCACATGGTGCAATAATAAGAAAGGGGTGGATCGCATCCTTGAAAGACTAGACAGATGTTTCCTTAACCCGGTTGCTTTATCTACTAATAATCGTTTTCTTGTAAGGAATTTGGCTTGGGTGGCTTCAGACCACTATCCGATCCTTTTAAACCTTACTGTTCATCAAACAAGGAAGAAGATCTTAAGGTATGAGGATGTTTGGGCCTCTAACAAAGCTTCTGTGGAAGTAGTGGAGAAAGTTTGGAGAAGAAATTATAAAGGCAATTCTACCATGGTTCTAAACAGTAAACTGAAAAAACTTTCTCAAAGCTCTTTATTTTTGGACCAAGGCAAAGATGCAAAATCTTTTATCCCTGAAGAAGGACTTGCTAATTCAAATAGAGGAGCTTAAATTGAAGGAAGTTTATGAAGGAGATTTATCGGAAGAAGATTGCTGGATGCTGAAATCAAAGGTGGAAGAACTAAATTCTACACTTGCCCGGCTAGACACTTCGTGGAAACAAAGGGCTAAGGTAAAGTGGATGATGGAGGGAGACCAAAATTCTAATTTTTTTCAAGCATATGCATCAGATAGAAGGAATTCCAACTTCATTTCTAACATTAAGAATGAAATAGGGGAAGTGGTGGAGGAACAGTCTCTTATTCAAAATGTCTTGATTAAACATTTCAAGGAAAAATAGAGATATCGCTACTGCAGTCTAGAAGATTGGCCAACCTCTTGGAGCTTCCTTGATGAGGAAGATTGAAATAATTTGAGCAAAGAGTTCACGGTTGAAGAAATGGCTGAAGCTGTTAAACAAACCGGTAACAACATCTCCCCAGGTATAGATGGTATAACCTTTTCATTTTTTAAAGCCTATTGGGAGATAATCAAAATTGATTTATGGAATGCCTTAAAGAGTTTTTTTTAAACTTTTGGTATGAATCCCAAATGGAAGGAGACAATAATTGTACTAATTCCCAAAGTCAGTAATCCGTTAACTCCCTTTAATTATAGACCAATTAGTTTATGTAATTCGGTTTACAAATTGGTGGCAAAAATTCTTATGAATAGATTGACTCCTATCATGCCTAAATTGATCTCAGAAGAGCAAGCGGCTTTCATCAAGGGAAGATCTTTATCTGATCATGTGTTAATAGCTCAAGTGGTTATGCATAAATTAAGCATTTCTATTTCCTTAAAAGGCTTTGTCTCTTTCAAAGTTGACATGGAACAAGCTTATGATTCCATGGATTAGTTAACCTTGGAAAAAGCTTTGAACTACTTAGGTTTTCCTTGGTACTTCTCTAAATTGATTTTAGAATGTATTCAAAGTACTAAATTCTCTATTTCTATCAATGGTAGCTTGTCAAATTGGATAGATGGACATTGTGATTTAGACAAGGTTGTCCCTTGTCTCCATATCTCTTCATCCTTTGTGCACAATTATTATCAAATGCTTTCAAACAAAGAGGTGATTCATTGGGAGTTCATATATGTGCAAATGGTCCTTCTATTTCTCACTTACTATACGCAAATGATGTGATAATCTTCTCGGAAGCTACTCTCAAAGAAACCAAGGAGATAAAATCTGTTTTGATCAACTTCTGCAATTAGACAGGTCTGTCCGTCAATATAAGTAAATCTTCTATGATTTTCAGCAAAAATGTAAGAAGAAGGAGGAGGAGGTCTATTGGATGAGTGATGGGATTCAAATCAGCAAAATAGTTAACTTGTCTTGGAGTTAAACTTGCCATGAGAAAGTTAGTTAAAGAAGACTTTCTTTTCATTATTGATAAAGCCTTGAAAATGACAAACATTTGGGGTGGAAGGATGTTTTCGTTGGCTGGAATGGTCCTGCTAATAAAAACTGTTTTGTTATCTTTCACTACATTTCATTGCACTAACTCCCTAGTTCCTAAAAGTATTCTTGATGAAATAGACAAAATTTGTAGAAATTATATTTGGAACAAATCTAATGGTAGAAATGGCATTCACTATGTCAATTGGTTTACTATGTGCTTGCCAACCAAATGGAGAGGTAGAGCTCTTCATTCTTGCTCTACTAAAGTTGGTCCATTGAGATCCAAAATTGCATGGAAATATATGAATGATAAGGATTCCTTTCTTCATAAAGTTTTTTATCCTAACTATGGAAATCTGTTGGAAAAGCTTGATAGTAAAAATTTGGGTTCTCCAGCTTGGAAAATCCTGAAATCTAGAGGCAAGTCATTAAGGCCACTTATCAGATGGAGGATGGCTAATGGGAGTAACATTGATGTTGTCAATGACATATGGATCTTGGACAAAAAATTGCCAAATGGCCAACCTTTATTACACCTATAGATAGCAGCAGATTCACTGTTTCCAACTTCTTCCATAATGGAAGTTGGGATGTGGAAAAAATGAGAAGATGCATGGGGGAAGATTTGATTAATTTTATCTTACAGACCATTGTACCATGCTTGTTGAATTAAGATTCTATGGAACTTATGTACCAGTACAATGGAAGATCCTTATCTTCCATGGTTTTTGAATTTTCAATAAATCAAATAGAACCAAACCAATTTTGAAACTGGATGAAGAAAGCTAAGCTAAACCCAAAGGTAGAGATACTATGGTGGAGAATTTTCAATAATGGCCTTCCTACCTTCGAATTCCTTGAACACGAAAGATTGCAAAGGGATAATCTATGCCCAAGGTGCTGCATTACAATTGAAGATAGAGATCATATTATAGATAACTGTAAGAAGCTGAAGGAAGTTCTTAAACATATCAAGGAATGGGGTTTTGTATTTCAGGATTTCCAATCTTTGGCAGATTGTTGTAAGCATCTTTCAACTCAAACTCCCTTCTTGATTAATCTATACTGTTCGGTGGTGTATTTCACTTGGAAATCAAGAAATAATTTTATAAATAATAGGAAGGAAGATAGCTCTTTGATCATAGCTTCTAAAGCAATAAGTTATGCTTCATTCTCTGCTCATGGGAATGGAAGAATTTCGGGTATATGGGATGTTAACCAACCTTCTAGGTTGTCTAATCCTATTTGGCACCCCCCTCCACCTGATTGGCTTAAAGTAAATGTAGATGCTACATTACTTTCTTCATACGAAGCTGGAATTGGAGGAGTGTTTCGTGATCATAAAGGAAGATTCCTACTAGCATTTGTGAAATTGTATATACATTGGGATATATCTACTTTGGAATTATTGGCCACACAATTTATCAAGGAGATGTTGAAGGATTGGATGTTTAAATACAAGGGAATCATCATAGAAGGTGATAATATCAATGTCATAAAGCTCTTGAAGGAGGCCAAGCAAAACGGAGATACAAGGTATGGAAATATTCATATGTTTAATAAATTTAATAACGTCATTTTCAATTATGTTGATAGACATTGTAATGAGTTAGTGGATTTATGTGCTAACTATGGTATCTTGTCTTCTTTTATTTGGGACGATGTTAGTATGAATAAGATTCCTCCTTTATTTATGTCTATATTAAATGAGGAATCAACAGTTATGAGTCATTAGTCTTGTAATAGTT
Organism: Dendrobium nobile; assembly: GCA_022539455.1. NCBI lineage: Eukaryota > Viridiplantae > Streptophyta > Magnoliopsida > Asparagales > Orchidaceae > Dendrobium > Dendrobium nobile. The sequence goes on from CM039725.1 coordinate 14,592,804, forward strand.
CTTTATCATTTTAGTTAATTTATTTAGTTGATAGGTCTTAATGCTTAGGGCAATAATATTTGAAGTTTAATTAGCCAATTTTGGAAAGTCCCAGGTCCTCCCAATGCTAGGTTGAGGGGGTCCAAAAGATCACTATGGAAAATAGGCTAGGTTTGAGGTTCCTAATATTTTAGGTAAATACTAGGGCTTAAGGTGAGTAGTTAGGCTTTGTGTTTGCTGGATTTGGAGTTTCCTATGCAAAGTTATGATTTTTAGAAGTTTTGGGCAACTAAGGGAATTATCAAAACTGTCTAATTAGGGGTGATTTTATGTTTTTGATTTAAAATAGCTCCAAACAGATTGGAATCACCCTCAAATGTCATAAATTACCTAAGAAGGTGTTCCCAAGTGTTTGGAAAAAAATTGGTATTTTTAATAATTTTTAATTGTCTAATAGGGGCTAAATGGTAATTTTGATTAAATTTAAATTAAGAGTCAGATTAAGGTCATCCTAAGGTACCCTAATTATTTAAGGTTAAGCACTAAATTCTAAACAATTTAAGCTATTATGGGTATTTTTCTGAGTTAAAATGGATTTATTGTAATTTTTAGAAGTTATCAGTCCCTATTTATCAAGTAAGTTAGGGTTGGTTAATAAGGAGTCTAAAGAGTCCTAAAAATTCCTAGAAAATTTTCAGGGATTTAAGATGTCACTAAGTTTAAATTTTGAAGTTTTCATTTCAATCAGGGATCTATCCTAGCTCCTAGAAATTTTCTAAGTTTGCCAGATGGGTCCTTAATTTTTGTCCTTAAGGTGTCACTATGTTATATTGATTTAAAAAGAAGTTTTGAGCTAACCCTTGAGGTAACAATGCATGGGATACACAAAAGCAATAAATACACCATATCCTGAGATCTAGGAAAGCCTAAACTAGGTGTTCGTGCATCCTACATATCTAATGTACGATAAAAGAAAAATAAGCACACTTATCGGTGAGATTAGTGAATGATTGGAACTCAATCACCCACTAACCCACCTCCCCATGATGGCTCTTCATATGAATGATCTATGCTTAAAATTTCATTGGAATGGATCTCCCAAAGTTAGGGTTTTGAATATAAGTAATTTTAAAATATTTATATATATATATATATATATATATATATATATATATATTTGTAAATAGTGTAATTATAAATAAATCAGTTCATAATAAATAAATATAAGGGAGATTCATTGGCTGCCCTAGTGAGGTTTCAAAAAGATTTAAAAATAATTTTTAATTTCAAAATAATTATTATAATAATTATTTAAATAATAGCTAAATAATCAAATAATTGAACATAAATAGAAATCTGCCAGAAAAAGCAAATTTGGTTCATAAAAATAATTTTAACTAAAAATATACATTTTTTTTGTAAATTTCAAGGTATTATACCCAAAATCTAATTTAAAATGAATTAGTTGTGAATTATCAAAGTTTAAAGCAATAAAGGCTACTTTTAAAATAATTAATATTCAAAATAATTATTTAGTGAAATTAACTTAAAATAATGAAATTTTTGAAATTCAATGTTAATTTAATAAAATAATAATAATGATAATAGTTTTAAAGTAATAATAATAATAATCATAATAATAAGAATAATAATGATAACAATAAAAAGTTTAAGGTAAAAAAGGATAATAATAATAAGGAAATAATAAAATTATGATAATAGTAAATAAAGTATAAAATACAATAACATAATGATAATGAAGGTAATAATGAGAATAATTTTTAAATTAAAATAATGATAATAATAATAAAGTTAAAATAGTAATAGTAAAAGTAAAATATAATAATATAACAATAGTAATCCTAATTAAATAACTTAATTTTAAAATAATGATAGATAAAGTTTAAAATAATAATAAGATAATAATAGTGATGATAAAAATGAAAGCTAATTTTTAATTAGAAATAATAATAACAATAATAATAATGAAGATAATTTTTGAATAATGATAATAATAATAATAATATAATAATAATAAGAATAATAAAAATAATCATGATAATAATAAATAATGATAAATAATTAAAGTAATGCTAAAAAAGTAAAAATAATATTAATAGTAATAAAAATAATGTAACAATGATTAAAATAAAATAATAATAATAATAAAGTATTAATTACTATTTTAATAATTAATAAAAATATACATAATATTTTTAGTTAAAAATAATTTTGAATTAAGGAGAATAAAATTCCCATCAATTTGATATATTATACACATTTTTAGGGTTTAAAAATAATTTTTAATGATTATTTAAATATTCCTATATTTAAAATATATTTTAAAAAAAATTAAAATGATTTTTAAATAAAAAATAATGGCGGCAGGACCCTCGGGATGCCACTTGGCGCGACAGGATAGGTTTTGTGATCTGCGGCGGCGCGGCTAATCATCACCAATGATTGCGCCATCGTGCAATCATTGGTGATTGATTACAGTGCAGCGAGACCCACACGCCAATGACTTAAACCCAGTCAGCATTATCGCGGACCTCTTGATCGATTACTGATCCAAATGGACAGGTATGATCCCGGCGGACCGACATCCAGAAGCCCAGACAGACTGCATGGTTAGATGGAACCGCAATCTCACTCGATCCGAGCCATTGATCTGAGGATCAACGGTTTAATCGACGGGAAGCTCATGCAGGCGGTCAACCGAAACCCTATAATAGGTTTTTGCCTCGTTCTCACAAACTACTCGACCAAATGCAATAAAATTTTAAACATAAGTTATAAACATGAACAGAAATCATTTGGATGCATTATTTTGTCTTCAAAATAGTTTTTTAAAAGCTATTTAATGTGAAGTGTTGCAGACTATTCTAATGGTTTTAACGAGTTTTCACTGTGGGATCTTCAAGATCTTGATACGGTTGAGCTTGTAGATTGTCCTCGTATATTTTCGCTCTTGAATCCTCAATCGAATGATCTACAAATTGGTTAGATCGGGCCTTGGAAGGATCTAAGCCTCCTCTCACCGGAAGATTACGGCCGGCGAGCTTTGGAAGTCAGGATTTGATTGGAAAAGTTTGAAGAAGGGGGTGGGAGCTCTCACACGAAATCCTAGAGCCTAAGGAAGTCTAGGGAGAAAGCAAGAGCAAAAAGATCCTTTGGAAACCCCAAAACTCTCCTATTTAAAGCTTTAGACTCTAAGGGAACAGTCTAGATCGCATCAATGCTTGATTAGGAGGGAAAAATCCTTGAATACTACGTGATTTTGAATTTTGGATGATTTGGAATCAATTTCCATGTATTCTTCCTCTGATTCTGGGCATGGAGATAAAATTTTTATTCACCTGTTCCAAGGAATATCTAGAATATCTTAGAGAATTTGTAGATAAGATGTGGTATTAGTTCTAGAAGACTTTCTCTTTATGAAAGGTGCGAATGCGGGAAAGTGAACTCCTGGTTCCAGTGTGCTGAACCATGCATTAAAGGCCTTTAATTGGACTTAAATGGGTCAAATTGACCCATTAAGACTTGGGTTGACCAAGTCAAATCAACAAGTCAAAGGTTTGACTTGGTCAACCTAGTCAATAAGGTCCAATTAGTAATTGATTGAGTCCAAGAAGGGGTTCGAATGGTCTTGAATTTGATTTGGACTCAAAAGGGCTAAATGAGTCAATTTGGGTTAACCTAGTCAACCAGGTTGACCATGGGCATGGGTCTGAGCGGAAAAGACTTGGTCTGACCCATGGGACTCAAGGGAGGTGAGAGATTGAGTCCAGAAGCCATGAAATGCATTTAAAATCAAGAGAGAGGGTATTGGGTCAATTTGGTTCAACTAGGTTGACCCAGGACCTAGGTCTGGACTCAGCAGACTAGACTTGACTCCCTGAAAGCATTGGGATTGGTCCTGGGGATAGCCTGGTCAAATTTGACCAGGTCAACTCTTTGACCTAGGCCTGGGGGAAAAACAGGCCAACACAATCCTGCTGCATTCCTCCACTTCAACCATCCAACATGAATTCTACTAATAGTATTCCCATCTATTTCACCATCACTCTGAACAATAAACCTAAAATATGTAAAACATGTACTATTATTAATGACTAGATTACCCAAAGTCACAATACCCCCACTAAATCTATTACTCCTAAAATTATATTTTATATATTTTGTTTTATACCTACTCAAATGAAAACTTTTGGACTCTTAAGGTTGACCTCTATAATTCTAGTTTACCTTTAACTCCCACTTTAGTCTTATCAATAAGAAGAAATACGTCAACAAAAAGCATACACCAGGGTACAACCTCTTATAAATGTCTAGTGAGAAATCTATTACTAAAGCCAAATGATACAGGCTTAAGGATGATCATTGATGTAATCCAACTGAAATAGTAAAATAATTTTGTTAAACCACCTTATGTTTGAACAAAAGTAACAAATCATACATACATATCTTTAATGACTTGAATATAAGCATTATTAACCTTTTCCTTTTCTAGAACTCTCCATATCACTTCTCTTGGAACTTTATCCAAAGCTTTCTTTAAATCAATAAATATTATATGTAGTACCTCATTATTCTCTCTACACTTCTCCATCAAATCTCTTGATAAACATATAACTTCCATAGTTGGCCTACCTGACATGAATCAAAATTAATTTTGAGAAACATTAGTACCATGTCGCAACCTATGCTCCATTCCTCTCTCTCATAGTTTTAAAGTATGACATATTAACTTAATATTATAATTTGTACAATCTTATGCATCACCTTTATTCTTAAAAATATGAATTAAAACGCTCTTTCTTCACTCATCTAACATCATTTTATTCTTCAAAATAATATTAAAAACTTTAGAAAGCAAGAAATTCCTTCATATCCTAAGCATTTCCACACCTCTATTGGAGTATCATTAGGTCCAATATCTTTTTCGCGCTTCATTTTCTTTAAAGCCTCTCTAACTTCAATTTGACTAATACACCGATAAAAATAAAAATAATTATTTTCATTTAGGATGCTAAGGTCACAAAAAACATTTTAATTCTCAATATCTTCATTGAAACTTTTAGCAAAATATCTCATCTACATTTGTTGAATATCCTCTTATAATAAAAGAACTTTTTGACCTTCATCCTTAATGCACTTCACTTAAACAAAATCCTTACTATTTTGATCTCTTTGTTTGGCTAACTTATATATATCTTTCACCTTAGTCTCTATTATATTATATAAGTCATTAAAAACTAAAATATTTGCTTCATAAATTTCTCTCTTAGACTCCTTACGGACATCTTTATATATTTCTCAATTATTAGAGTTTTACATCTAAAATAATTTTATAACAAAGCTTCTTACTTTTTTTATCTTTTCTTGTATATTTTGATTCCACCACTAACTAATTTTACTATTAAAAGCTTTTTCCCTTTGATACTCCAAGCACATCCTTTTCATGCATAAAAAAAATCATAAGATCTAAAATTTTACTCCAAAAAGTATTTTTGTGAGTATTATTTAAATGCCCCCATCTAATCTTAGAATAATATTTTACTTTATTTTTTATATTTTTCTCATTCATCTTAATGTCTAAAACTAATAAGTGATGTTGGATACATAAACTTCCACTCAAAATAACTTTTCAAACTTTGCAATCTAAATAATTTAATTTTCTTATAGAAAAGTAATTAATCTAAGTTTTACTATATCTATTTTTATAAGGAATGAGATGCTTGTATCATTACTTAAATAAGCTATTTGCAATTAGAAAATCATAAGCTATAGTAAAATCTAATATGGTCTTACCACCTTCATTATTCATTCCAAAGTAAAATCAAAGAAACTCATAAGCAATTAGAAAATCATAAGCATACATAACTATACAACTTCTTTTACTTACCTGCTTTTATATTTCTGCAAAGTAAAATATTCTTAGGATCTGATGTACTTGTTAAGAGAAATGTAAATTTTATTTTCTTAGATCTGCTGTATATAGATTGAGTCTGTAAAGTATCTTGAGTCTATAAAAGAATTAAAAATAATTGCTTATACATATACAAATGGGGCTCCAAAAAGTAATATTCTCCACCAGGAGGATGTTCCTCTTTGGAATTCCATAGAAGACTTGGAGCTTGAATACCATAAGGAGTTATATTTAATTCTACTCTCTTATAGGCTTAGAACCCAGGTTTGTTGTCGGTGGGGCTTGGCCACCTTTACTTTACTATAGACCCTGGAATGTAACCTGTAAATTTTATATTAATAAAATCAACTCTTTTATATATACAACTGTTCATGCATCATTTGCATACGAGAAGATTTTCAGTTTTTCTAAGCATATCTTATTGCATTTGATTTAAATTCTTTAACCATTCCTTGATTCCTAAGATAGAGTCATCTTAATCTTGCATTCATCGACGATTATTGTGATTAAGATTGTTAGCTGGCAGCCCACTCTAGGTAGGTGGTAAATCCAGAATGCATACACCCTCTCTTTACACATTCCTTCCTCTAATCAAATCTAAACTTCCAAATTCCATGTTTAAAGTTTATAATCTAAAGCCTGAGCATGAAAATTTAAATTAGCCTAAATATTTCTTTAAACTTATATATAAATTTTGAAATGAACTAGTCTTCATTTAGATCGAGAGTTTTCTCTTAGGAGATGTAATTAACTATTGGGGCTTGCCCCTATAGGGAGTCTAGATCCTAGAATAATCTAAACCCTACCTTAGTTTTCTTTTTATGGTAGGGGAAAGATTTGTGAACGTAGATCATGCTTTTTATATATTTTAAAATTTATCTCCATAATCAAAGGATAGGTAGATAATTGATCTACTTTCACAGGTAGGTCAAATATCTTCTATATTTAATTACATTAGTCTATACGGGTCGATAGGATAATATGCTTGTTATCTTTAAGGATTATTTGTGTTGAGTCTAGTGAATAGGTTGTTAGACCTAAGTTAATATCCCAAGGCTACCAAGAGGGGGGTGAATTGGTAGTTTTAAAAACTTAACCCTCTTTGAAAAAGTGTTGAACTGAAATGAAATTTTTTTATTAAATTTTAAAGAAAAAGTTTTTCAACCACAGAGTTTGTTAATCAAAAGTAAAATGCGAAAAATAAAAAGTAGTAAAGTAAATGACACAAGATTTATAGTGGTTCGGTCTAAACCAGACCTACATCCACTCCCCAGAGGGACCCTCTGAGTATTGCACTAATACCAATAGTGACTCTTCTTTTGCACCCACAGCAAGGCGGAAAAGCCATTACAAACACTCTTTTCACCACTATCCGGTGCGGCAGAGAACCGTCGTCCTTTTACACAATCCCAAGTGTTGGCAGAGAACCTTCCGTACTTTCACACTCTCTTAGTGTGGGCAGAGAACCCTTCGGCTGTTCACACTATCCAAGTGTAGGCAGCGAACCCTTCGGCTGTTCACACTCTCCAAGTGTAGGCAGCGAACCCTTCGGCTGTTCACACTCTCCAAGTGTCGGCAGCGAACCGGATCTCCTTGATAGATCTTCTCACAAGAAATCTAAAAGGAAGAAAGAAAAGAGTGAAGTAATCCCAATTCACAAGTAGAGATTCTTACCTTGAAACACCAAGTGAAGCCTTCACGCTCCAGTGGTAGGAATCCTCCTTAGAATGCTCTCTCACACTCTCTCCTTGACTTTTCTCTCAATAGGCACGAAGATCAAATGACAAAAAGATTGGGTGGCAGTCTAATTTGGACTATTTATACAAAAGACAAGAAAAAACGTCCAAAAATTGCAAGTTTTCAATTCTGTACGTAGTGGATCGTCCCGTACGATCGTGGATCGTCCCGTACGATCGTGGATCGTCCCGTACGATCGTGGATCGTCCTGGACGATATTACTTAAAAGCCTTGAAACGAACCTCTTTGTATATGTGTATGAAATGTTTTCGTACAAGCTGATAGTCCCATACGAACCAAGTTCGTCCGGTACGAACGGTTATAATAAGGTCGGTTCAAAAAATAAATATAGAAAAACCATCCTAAGTCGGTTGTATCGTCTGGACGAAAATTTGTTCGTCCGGACGAAAATCTTACAGAGACCAAATCATCCTGGACGATATTTAATTTCGTCTAGATGAAATTTTTACAGAGAGAAAATCGTTCCTGACGATAATTATTTTCGTCTGGACGAAATTCTTATAGAGAGCAAATCGTCCCGGACGATATTTAATTTCGTCTGGACGAAATTCTTACAGAGAGTAAATCGTTCCTGACTATAATTATTTTCATCTGGATGAAATTCTTATAGAGAGCAAATCGTCCCGGATGATATTTAATTTCGTCCTGGACGAATAGGACTTAGAAAAATTTTTCTAGCCAGTTCCTATTCGTTCCATGTGATCTTAATAGGAGATAACTGTCTGATCGTCCCGTACAAACTGATATTGTCTCGTACGATCAGTATAAATTTTATATGATCTCCTTATGTGTGTGTGTGTGTGTATGTTTTTATTCACTCAATTACAATCACTCCCTCTCAATTAAAAAGATAATTTTAAGCTTCAAAAACTAAAGATATTTCTTGCTGAATTTGATTTGAAGACTTTGTGTTTAAGAGTATGATTCACTTGAAATGTTAGTACACACAAGAGCAAATACAAATCTTCTAAAATTTTTAGGAGATAACTACACATTTGAACAATAATGTTTGGAATCATCAAAACTATACAAGTTGCAAAAATGTAAAACATGTAAATAGCAACTATCTTAACAATTTGTGTATTTTCTATACTACACCTGATTAGAAGAATGAATTATAATCTTCTTTCTTTTAGATCAATGGAAGGATATTAGTCTACCCCTCGGGGCAGTATAATGTATGACTATGTGGATTTGATTGAAAGAAAAAAAAATTAAAATACTAATAAAGCAAATCATATGGGGAAAAAGAGCATTTATTTTCAAAGAATATTTAATTTTCTCACTTTTTTTTTGGCGACTCCGCTGGGGATAGACTTCTCTCTCCATTTCAAATGAAGACTAAATTCTTTTAAAAAATTTATATATATAAGTTTAATTAAATATTTGGGCTATTAAATTATCATGTAAATTTCAATTTTCCTAGTTTTCTACTGCCTTCTTTGATGATTTGTTTAGTCTTGTGGCTTGGGTCTTTACGATTGATTTATATTCGATTTTATCGTTACGATTTGATTTCTTGTCTTGTGTTTTTTATTTATATAGTTTTATTTTTCTCTAATCTACTTAATCAAGCATTGTTTGTCATTTTCCTATTTAGTTTAAAATAAATAAGTCATCATTACCGATGGTCCTGGTTTCCTCAGCTTTTCCTAAAAAGCTGAGCAGATCGGCCAACTGTCAACACCGGTGTAGGCCCTAGATCCTACCGAAGTGCTGTCTATTTCTCGTCTGAAATTTTGAGTGTCACTTGTATGTCTAGTCATTTAGAGTTCATTTCAAGTCTATTTAAAAGTTTATAAAATTATTGAATCCCTTTCTTGTTACGATACTCTCTGAATTTTTCATCAAAATTTTATCATCATGTATATGTCTTATGTTTAATATTGATTGACTTGATTTTCTTTATATTTAAATTGTATAACTGTATAATTCCTTATATTAAGTCAACCAAGCCTGTTTGTCATTTGTATGATATTTGCATATTTACTTTGAGTCAACTGTTTGCATGATCATGCTTATGCGAGTGAGAAAAACTCAGGGTTACTTGTCTTCGTCCTAAAAGCCAAGCGGATGTCCAACCAGAACACCGATTTGGTCATAGGTCTGGTAGGCGTGCTGCCCGTTTATCATCTGACATTTGCATGTCATTTGTGTGTCATTTGCATGCCTTAGAGTTTTCTATTTTCATTCATATTCTTGTTTTTAACTCAATGTGTTAAAATCAGGCTTTAGATTATAAATTCCTACTCTATCCTCCCCTTTTCTAAATTCTTATACTTGTGTTTACTTATGTATAATCAAATTTCTTAAGGACAGAGGTCCTTAGTTAACCTCCTCCTAATATAATTCTAATTTCCTTTCAATCATCAATCAAATGTCAACTCAAATTTGCACTTTATGATTTTTTTTCCCTTGGTATGGGTCCTTAATTGGACCATTCCATCTTTCAAATCTTCAATCTATCCAATCTTCATCTTAAACTCCAGTTATATTCAAATTAGTGTAACTTTCAGCATTCAGATTCAGTGCATAAACTCAGAAGAATCAAGTTTTGAATCAGATCACCTTTGAATTATAGAAAATGTCTAGAAAGTTAGTCTTCAACATCAATGTTATCGCTGTCCAATCTACCGAAGGCAGCCAAATTAGATTTGGAACTAGGTTCGAAAACATCCAAGCCACTGTTGGTGCACCACAACCTGAAGTGGTGGCACCCCTAGTCGAATCCATCATATCAACTCCTGTTCAAATCAACATCGAGGATGGGTCTATAGCTGCCCCTGCAGTTACTAAACCCTCAGTGTTCATCGGTTTGGCTTATCCCCAGTCAGATGCTCTAGTTAAAGGAAAAGCCCCAGTTGTTGTTGAAACTTCTGTAGTTAGAAACTTCAAGATCGGATCATCTTCTAAAATCTAGGAGATAGCTAAATCTCAATGCAACAACATGATCCACCGTATGAGACGAAGAATAGAAAGAGAAAAGATGTCAGAAGAAGATTCTTTGATTCCTGCTGCAACAGAAGCATTGAACAAGATGAACTCTGAAACTCCTGAAACAAATGGTAATCCTTCATAGTTAGTTTATGGTAGATTTCACCCACCTTCCACTGTTGTTGAGGAAGAGAATGTATTGAATATATCAAACTCTTCTCCTACTCAATTTTATGGTGATCTTATCCTTCCTCCATTATTAGAAAGAAAAATAAAGTTCAAATCTTTATTCAATGGTCTGATCCAAGACTATGCCACTAATTATGAGCAATCGAACACAGAATTTCTCAGAAGTGTCAAGGATGTGATCTCCACTAAAATGCATCCACATTCAAGTGGAAGGTGAGGAGAATCTCCCCCTACAAAGAGAACAAACTAATTTCAAGAACTGGGTCCAAGCCAACCAGTAGCTAATGTACATCGTCATGATAAATCTAAGAAATTCTCACACAGTGATCATTATCTGAGTTCAGATCAATAGCATAGTCAACAAACTCCTGTCAAATCTCTAGGGTATGGAGCATTAGCCCGTCAAGAGTATAATCCCATATCTCCTATTTCTTCGAATCAGTCTTGAAATCTTTCAACAAGAACTTTTAATCATCCTTCAAATCAATTTCCCTTAAGAGTTGATCGACACAGTTCACAAGGTAGCAAATAATCCTTTGGCTTTGATAAAAGGAGACTGAAGTTCGCAAATTAGTCGGACTCTTTATCTAACATAGAGAGGATTTGGTAGTCCAAGATGGTTCCAACTCCAATTGTACTGATGAATCAGAGGAATAACACATTGGAAGAAACACCAAAAAAGTTGAAGTCTGTTATAGAAATCTCTTCTTCGAGAGAGAATACTCCAGTACATCCACATAATGTGAAAGAGAAGATAATAAAAGAGATGGTGGATCATCTGAAAGAAAGTATCCACCAAATCGATGAAGAAGAAGCTGTAGAAGATGAAGAAATGGATAGAGAGATGTCTGATAGTGTTAACATGGTTGATGCTTTTCCATCTCTGTAAATAGAGAAAACTTGAATTTAGATTTTATTAGAAGGTATTTAGTTCATCTTTCTTAAAGACAATGTATCCTCTATTTTGAATTTTAGAAGAAGGAAAGTATGCTTGACTACATTAAATGTTCATAAAAAGAAGAACTTATCAATGACCAGTGCTAAAAAAAAAGACTATGTTCCCTCCCCCCTCTCACTTGAGAGTCGACGCCGATTTTAAATCTAAACTTATATCAAAAGCAAATTTAGCATAGAAATAAAATTTTCTTAAAGTTCGTACAATTTTGTATCTTATAAGTATCATTAGCATAATCATAAATTTATTCTAGAATTTTTCAAATCAAGTTATCATTTCTATCAAGGAAATTTGGGTTCGCTTTGTAGATCATTCTTCCTCTTATCAGAGAATGAGTTCTCCTCTCTTGTGTTTGGAAGATAATCTTACAACTGAGAGTTACCTTAGGGTTTTAAAAGGAAGCCCCTTTGCTAAAAAAAAATGTGTACATATATAGAAAAGATGTGCAATATGCACGAAGATGAAAAATATGCACACAAATGTGCCAAATAAATGATGCGCAAAGTGCGCCAAATAGATATAAATAAAAGAAAGATGCACAAAAGTATGCCAGACAACAAAAGATGCTCAAGGTATATCGAGAAATAAATTAAGTAAAAGGCTTCCTTTTCAAATCCTAGATCTCAGAGAACCTATTTCTCCTAGATATTTTTCTTGATACTTGATTTTTAAAAATCTCGATACAAGATTCATCTTTATGCATTAATATCTTATTAGATATAAAAGATCAACCAATAAACTGAAAAAATTGATTTTCTTTTCATTAATTCGATCTTTTGATATAAGCTTTCATTTAAAAATATAAGGGATATCCCATTTTAACTTCTAAGGAAATTAAAATGGGTCTGTAATCATTGGTCGACGGCTCCATCACAGTTTGGCATTATGCTCACACCTCTGCAAGCAATGAAATGATTCGTCATTGCAGATTTCATAGCAACTTGCCAAGCTCAAGAAGACTGCCTAATAAACGATGAACTACCGAATGAACGAATCATGAAACTCAAGTCGAATGAGAAGTTCATCTGGGAATTCTCTTTTGATGGCATTACTTCAAGTTAGTCTACAACATCAGATGACATTTTCTAGTGCTAGATGATTACCTGATAAATGATGAACTACCAGATGTATAACCCATGAAACTCATGTCAAATGAGAAGTTCATCCGGGAATTCTATTTTTTGACGATGATGCTTCCAGTTGATAAGGAGAATCAAATGATATCTCTCCAAGACAAGCCAGAATTAGTATAATACCTATCACACCTGATCAAGGTGTGATGTAATACTCATACCATATGTCAATGCCATGTACAAATAACAGAATTGAGTATGAGGCTATGATAACTGATTTAGATTTGATAATTCTAAATTAGATCAAATATATAACAAAATCTTTGGATATTCATGGCTTCTGATTAATCAGGTAGCTAGAATTTATAAAGCGTTGAAAGATATCATGATTCCTTATCAACAATTCACCATTCATCTATCAAAACAAATTTCAAAGGCGACGTTATACAGAATTCCCTGCAAAAAGATCTACGATGGATGCTTTTGCTAAGTAAACTAAAGCTCTAGTATATTCTGAGAAAGATTTAATTTTGATAGAAGTGCAAGGATGACAAGTTCTGTCTCCCGTAGATCCTGGATATATAAATAGAAAATCCCCAACTGAGGTGAAAATTGTTTTCACAATTGACGATGAAGTGGTAGATTCGAGAAAATCCTTCATCAAATACTTACGAGAAAATAAGTTCCCTCAGGAGAAATCAAATCCAAATCAGATCAAAAGATGTTTATTATCCTATACTCCGATCAATTCTCCTCTATATAAAAGACCATTCAATTAAATATGGTAGAAGTGTATAAATGAAGCAGAAGAATAGAATATTATAGAAGAAGTATATGCTGGATTGGGTGGTGCATAGCAATCTGTGCCAAAGATGAATGCTTCCTTTGAGAAAAGTCGAAGCTCATCAAGTTTTAACACCTTTCAAAGACAATGTTGTGCACTAATTTGGTGTTTCCATTTTGAATAATGGTCCTTCATTTAGAAGATCTAAAATATATAATTTCACTATATGTTACAATATCAATTGGAGATACTCGACCGTCTATTACCCTCGGGAAAACAGATTGGTAGAGGCCTTCAATAAATCCTGGTACAGAGTTTAAGAAGACCTTAAACAACAATAAGTCTTAATAACACTAGAAGTTGGTGAAGCTTCGTGGGTATACCAAACCACGTGTAGAACTCCAAATTAATTTATGCTATTTTCTTTAGTTATTGGTGTAAAGGCTGTTATCCTTTTGGAAGTACAGCTACCTTCACTCCGAGTCGAAGTAAACTACAAGCTTACCTCAGAACAGAATTTGAAATTCCAATTATAAGAGCTCGAAGGTTTTAAAGAGAAGTATATATAGGTTCAATAGAACCTCGAGTTATATAAAGATAAAAGGATCCAAGCTTTCAATAAATAGTAGAATCAATAAATTCACGCCCAGTGGAGTTCAAATATTCTAGTTCTAAATCCACTCATTCGAGAATTGATCTCCCGTCTGGGTATCCACTTTATTTAGAAATTGATCTTTCAGTCAAAGTTTAAATTTCACCTTTCTGATAATCGATCTATTGGCCAAATTCTAAATCCACTCATTCGGGTGTCGATCTCCTGTATGGGCATCCGCTTTGTCTGGAAATCGATCTTCCAGTCAAAGTTTAAATTTCACCTTTCCGATAATTGATCTATTAGCCAGGTTCTAAATCCACTCATTTGGGAGTCAATCTCCTGTCTGGGCATCCACTTTGTCTAGAAATCGATCTTCCAGTCAAAGTTTAAATTTTACCTTTCCGATAATCAATCTATCAGTCAAGTTCTAAATTTGCTCATTCGAGAATCATTTTCCCATTTGGGTATTCGCTTTATCTGGAAATCAATCTTTCAATCAAAGTTTATATTTCACCTTTTGATAATCATTCTATCGGTCAGGTTCTAAATCCACTCATTCAGGAATCGATCTCAAGTCTGGGTTTCCGCTTTGTCAGGAAATCGATCTTCCAGTCAAAGTTTAAATTTCACATTTTTGATAATTGATCTATCTGTCAAGTTTTAAATCCACTCATTCAAGAATTGATCTCTCATCTGGGTATCCTCTTTATCTGGAAATCGATCTTCAAGTCAATGTTTAAATTTCACCTTTATGATAATCGATCTATCGGTCATGTTTCTAAATCCACTCATTCAAGAATCGATCTCCCGTCTAGGTATCCGTTTTGCTTAGAAATCAATCTTCTTGTCAAAGTTTAAATTTTGCCTTTTCGATAATTGATCTATCGGTCAAGCTTCTAAATCCACTCATTCGGGAAATCGATCTCCCATTTGGGTATTTTCTTTATCTGGAAATCGATCTTCCATTCAAAGTTTAAATTTTGCCTTTCTGAAAATTAATCTATCGATCAGGTTTTAAATCCACTCATTCGAGAATCGATCTCCCATCTGGGCATCTGCTTTGTCTGGAAATCGATCTTCCAGTCAAAGTTTAAATTTTACCTTTCTGATAATCGATCTATTGGTCAGGTTCTAAATCCACTCATTCGAGAATTGATCTCTCGTATGGGTACCCACTTTGTCTGGAAATTGATCTTCCAATCAAAGTTTAAATTTTGCCTTTTTGATAATTGATCTATCGGTCAGGTTTCTAAACTCACTCATTCAAGAATCAATCTCTCGTCTGGGTACCTGCTTTGTCTTGAAATCGATCTTCCAGTCAAAGTTTAAAGTTTTCCTTTTCGATAATTGATGTATCAGTCAGGTTTTAAGCTCACTCATTCGAGAATCGATCTCTTATTTGGGTACCTGCTTTGTTTGGAAATTAATCTTCCAGTCAAAGTTTAAATTTTACCTATTCGATAATCGATCTATCGGTCAGGTTCTAAATCTACTTCATTCGATAATTGATCTCCTGTTTGAATACCCACCTTCATTTGGAAATCGATCTCCCATTTAAGGTTCCAATTTCACTTCTATGAGAATCGATCTCTTAGGGAGGTCCTGCATTTACTTGATGAAATTTGATCATTCAATCAAGTCCAGCTTCTAAACTTTGTTGATTTACTTTGGTCAACACCAACACATGTAATTTACTCTTTGAGTTCATCACACTTGTTGGGGGTCTATTTGTTGACCTCATTTTTATATGAGATCATGAGGTACTACCCAAAACTCCTGATTCTATACCTAGTGGTTGATAGCCTTCCACCTGTCAATCACTTCAACAAATTCAAATCAATCATCCAGCCCAGAAATCAAACCCATAAATCAATCACACACCTTCAATCAAATACAAGTCAAATCTCAATCAACCAATTTCATACTGAATCATTCAAACTTCACTCAACCCTATAGTCTGCATTCAATCAACATTCAATCAAAGTTCAATAAAACCTCTATCAAGCTATCTATCCTTTGAATCAATTCAAATTCATAACCAAAACATGTCTTAATCATTAATCCATCAAACCCAAGTCAAGTTTGAGCAAGTCAACACATGGATTTTGGTCAAATAATCCTATTCTTAATCAAATATCCATACATCTTCAATTAAAACATTAAGATCCTATTCAAACAACGATTTACACTTTCCTATGCCACCTTGATAGTCAATGTGACTGTTGACTAGTCAAACTAGTCAACAATTCTTTAAAAAAACCTCTTGAAATATTAAATTCTCTATACTTAAGCTAACCCCATTCATTCTAAATCATTCCAGAAGTTTCATAGACCACCTGGACTCCACCTAAGCTCCCTTGACCCCTATTGACTAGTCAAATAGTCAATGAGAGCTTAAATGAACCCTACCTGATCAACACACTCAACCTAATCTATTCATCCTGATCTAGGCTCGTCCAGCTCATGGATTTGTCTCCAGAAGCTTCCCTGAAGCTAGCTCGACCTCCCCCAACAACTGGCTTGCCCCTAGACCCGACCTACTAGCCTAGTGGTCCCCTCCATTTGAAAATAACCTCAGATCATTTTCACCTAGGCCATGCTCTTCCTCTGCTCCCTAACGACTTGGGCCAGGTGTCAAGTATCCCATCAAATTCGTTGATTCATCCTAGCCCTCCATTTGCCCTCCAAATAACTGAATAGGATGAATAGGTACCTCTCATTCCAAGCGATCTCTCATTCCAGCGATTCTAAGAGCTCCCGAGCTTTTTGTTTTCAAATCCTAAAGCCTCCTACACATTCCCTTGATCTTTTCTTGGTAGTTGGACGTTGCCGGCGATGGGTAGAACAAGATTCGAAGCTAAGTTCATTTCAAAACTTAGAACTTCCCTTCCAGTGGTCTTCCAAGCTTGGGGTCTTGAGGAGATCAACACGAGGATAATCTACAAATTCAGCCATGATTAAATCATCCAAATCCATCAACTCTAGCTCGGTAAATCCTAAACCCTAGGATTTTCTCTAGGTTCTGAAATAACTTCCTAAATATTGCATCAAATGACTTGAAAAATGATCCCCACTCTTTCTTATAACCTATACGATTTTTGTTTCAAGTTTTAAACTGTTTGGTCGAGTATTGTGCAAAAACGAAGATAAAAATGGATTTCTTAGGGTTTCGGATGCGTGATGGTTGAAGACGAGCCCATGACCATTCGATCCATTCTATTTGGATTGAGCGGTCATGATCTTGTCATTCTATAATCCATTCCAAGCACTTGAAACTGCGGTTTGATTGGACCTTCGTCTGACCAAATACTACCCGTCATTCCAAACCGTTGGATCTAAGGTGACCATATGATCATTATGAATTTATAAAAACCTAGGGCATTCTATGGAACATTATGATCACTTCTCTTTCTTTGCTCATGTTTGTTGTGGTGTGATTATAAATAGTGTTCAAGGGTTAGAGAAACTATGATTGATATCCTATAAACTAGTGACATTAAGGACAACAATTAAGGTGTGTCTTGGTTAACTTAGATCAATTTAAGATGAACTACACACATCTCTTTTGAGATGAGATTCAAACTTAGAAAATTAGTGTCATCAATCCCTTGATTTAATATACCTCATTGGAACATTAATTGATCTCAAACAACTATTAGATTTAGGTGACCTTTCATTAAGGGTCTTAATTTTCGATAAATCTAAATAAATCAAATAAATTTTATAAAAATCTAAAATCAACCTAAATTCACTCCAATCAATCTAAAATCATATCTACAATCATTCAAAATCAAATTAAGACTTAAATCTCACTAAACCTAAACTAACCCTTAATTACCCTTAATTAAGCATTAATTAATTAAATACCTTAAAATTCATATAAAATTCAAATAAATAAAAATATATAAAATAATTCATTTAAAATAAAATAAAATGAGAAACATTTTATATTCATTTTTTAATAATTTTTTAATTAAAACCCAATTAATAATTCACTAATTAAACAATATCTTTAATAATCAATTAAATATAATAAATAAATTCTAAAACTCATAAAAATTCAAATAAAATTTAATAAAATCAGAGAATCATATTATGATTTTAAAAATAAAATCTTTAATAATTTCTAAATATTAATCCATTAATAATTCATCAAATATCCCATATTTCATCGAATAATTAATTAAATAACATTAATAAATCCAAAAATTGTTTAAAATTCATTTTAATTCAAACAAAATTCAGAGATTAATCTAGCAAATTTGAATAAAATTTTGTAATAATTTTAGAATTTAAATCCTTTAATAAATCACTTTTCTTTAATAAAATTCATTAAAAATTCAATAAACATTTAAAAAATTTTAAATATTACAATAAAATCCATAAAATTTTAAATTAAATTCTAATCCATTTAAACTAAATTAGTTTGATAATTTGATTGATCAAGATTTATCTTAATCAATCAAATTTGATTATTAATTTAGAATTAATGAATTAAGGTCTTTCATGCCTAAAGCTTGATTCCTTTTGGAGGGGCTTTAAGCATTTTGATTTTAAAAGACCCTTAATACATCTAAATAATCAAAAGATCTCCCATGTATTGTGCACGACTCCTTTTAGGAAGACACTAATACATTTGGATTTTAAGATCTTCAAACCCTTAATAATACACCGACCTTATATGGCAAACACGACTTCTTTTGGAAGGTATGTTACATTCAATTTGCAAGGTCCCTTTTCTCTCTCTTTAATAAAATTTTGGGGACTCTCAAATGTACACTTTTCTTCTTTATAAGTTGAGTGTTTATTTTGAAATTCCTAGCACTTATAAATTCTATAAGTTCTTTAAAACTAAATCAAATAACTTTAACATCTAAAAATGGAATAATTTAAAATTCAAATACACTCTACTTAAACTTCAATTAATTTCCAATTTGGCCTTTAATAAATAAACTTTAATAATACATGCAATTTAAACATAAACTCCTATAGGACCTATCCAATCCACACGACCTCTTTAACACTTAGATGCTTGCTAGGACAACCAACTTTAGCCTAGGCTAGGCCGGTGATTTGTTGTGGTTTTATTTGCGGGTGTCTTACCAAGAGGGAACCTATGTTTGTCTGCTTACTTTTATGCAAATCATAGCATGCATATTTATTTTCTGTCAGTGCACCAAAGTATGAAGTGAATAAATGAGGGTCATGTACTTTACTTTCCTACATTTATAACTGTTCACAGTGCACTCATCGCATACATAACTATAAAATTGCTTTTACTTACCTGCTTTTATATTTCTACAAAGTAGAATGTTCTTAGGATCTGATGTACTTGTAAAGAGAAATATAAAATTTATTTTCTTAGATCTATTGTATATAGATTGAGTCTGCAAAGTGTCTTGAGTTTGTAAAAGAATTAAAAATAATTGTTTATACATATATAAATGGGACTCCAAAAAGTAATATCCTCCACCAGGAGGATATTCCTTTTTGGAATTCCATAGAAGACTTGGAGCCTGAAGACCATAAGCAGTTATATTTAATTCTACTCTCTTATAGGCTTAGAACCCAGGTTTGTTGTCAGTGGGGCCTCGCCACCTTTCCTTTACTACAGACCCTGGGATGTAACCTATAAGTTTTATATTAATAAAATCAGCTCTTTTATATATACAACTATTCATGCATCATTCACATACAAGTCGATTTTTAGTTTTTGTAAGTATATCTTATTGCATTTGATTTAAATTCTTTAATCATTTCTTGATTCCTTAGATAGAGCCATCTTAAATCTTACATTTATCAGTGATTATTGTGATTAGGATTGTTAGCTGGCAGCCCACTATAGGCAGATGTTAAGTTCAGAATGTATACACCCTCTCTTTGCACATTCCTTCCTCTAATCAAATCTAAACTTCCAAATTCCTTATTTAAAGTTTATAATATAAAGCTTGAGCATGAAAATTTAAATTAGCCCAAATATTTTTTTTAAACTTATATATAAATTTTAAAATGAACTAGTCTTCATTTAAATCGAGAGTTTTCTCTTAGGAGATGCAATTAACTATAGGGGCTTGCCCCTATAGGGAGTCTAGATCCCAGAATAATCTAAACCCTACCTTTGTTTCCTTTCTAAGATAAGGGGAAGATCTGTGAACGTAGATCGTGCTTTATATATTTTTTAAAATTTATCTCCATAATCAAAGGATAGGTAGATAATTGATATACTTTCAAAGGTAGGTCAAATATCATCTATATTTGATTACGGAAATAAATTCATAATTCATTAGTCTAATTGGGTCGATAGGATACAATGCTTATTATCCTTCGAGATGATTTGTATATTCCCTATGCTGCACCTGGTTAGAAGAATGAATTATAATCTTCTTTCTTTTAGATCAATGGAAGGACATTAGTCTACCCCTCGGGGCGGTATAATGTCCGACTATGTGGATTTGATTGAAAGAAAAAATTAAAATATAAATAAAGCAAATCGTATGGGGAAAAAGAGCATTTATTTTCAAAGAATATTTTATTTTCTCACACCAAGCACGTGGAGCCTATTTTAAACTATATAATACTCTTTTTAATTTATATACATGATTAGAAAAATTAATGCTTTCAAGACCTGGTGGTTATTCTACAAATACATCTTGATTAATATACTCATTCAAAAATGCACTTTTGGAATACATTTGAAAAAGTTTAAAGTCCTTAAAATAAGCAAAGGCAAGGAGTAATCTAATGGCCTCTAATCTTACAATGGGTGCAAAAGATTTTTCAAATTCTATTCCTTCTAATTGTGTGTACCCTTGTGCAACTAATCTAGCTTTATTTCTAATAATACTTTATGAGTCATCTAACTTATTTTTATAATCCCATTTAATTTCAATTATATTTTGATCATGAGGTCTTGGGACAAATTACTCTCAAACATCATTTCATATAAATTGGTTAAGTTCCTCTTCCATAGTAATTACCCAAAAATTATCTTATGAAGCTTCATATATATTTTTAGGTTCAATTTCTGATAGAAATGTTGAATGTTCTACCTCATCCCTAAGGTTTCTCCTAGTATTAACACCTTGAGATGGATCACTAATTATTAATTCTTTTAGATGATTTCTAGTATTATATCTCCATTCTTTAGGCAATGAATCATCCACCTTTTCTTTCAAATTTATTTTTTTTTATATTCTCAATGTCACAATCATTCAAATAATTTCTTATTAAACTATAAAATTTTCACCAAAAATTATATGAACAAATTTTTCAAAAATTAATTTTCTCTTATTAAAAACTCTAAAAAAGTTTCAAAAATTAAATATCCTAAGAATATACCATCATCAGACTTACTATCGAATTTAACTACATGATCCTTGTCATTATTTAAAATAAAACACTTACATCTAAAAACACGTAAATGACTAATCTTGAGTTTCTTTTCAAAAAATATTTCATAAGGAGTCTTTTTAAAAATAAGTCTTAAATAAATTGTAACATAGCATGCAATCTTTATTACTTCTTCCCAAAAATACTTTAGAAGTTTATATTCATCTAACATTGATCTTGTTAATTCTACCCAAGTACAATTCTTTCTTTCAACTACTCCATTTTTTTGAGGAGTTTTAAGAGCTAAAAATTTATGTCTAATTTTATTTTCATCATAATAATTTTCAAATTCTCCGTCATATTTTGTTTGAATTTTATTAATCAAATAACATTACTCTCTTTGAATATATTTTACAAAATTTCTAAAATCATCAAATGTATTATTTTTATTAGCTAAGAATAATATCCAAGTGCATCTTGTATAATCATCTATAATAACAAAGCTATAATTTTTATCACATAAACTAGTTGTGTTAATTAGCCCAAATAAGTAAATATGTAATAATTCTAAAGGTCTGCTCAAATAAAATATATTTTTAACTCTTGAATGAACTTTTCATATGTTTACTATGAATGCATGCATCACATATAGAATCAAAATGAAAATTAATTTTGGGTAAACCAACTACTAAATTAAGTTTAGAAATTTTATTTAAAGTGTGGATATAGGCATGGCATAACCTTGCCATAACCAAGCATCACCATTTGTAGTTTTCATGCAAAGTAAATTCAAATTAATATCATTGGTATTCTCTAAATCAATTAAATAATTATTTTTATGTCTATTTCCAATAAGCGAAATAGTTTCATTATTTCTAATAATGTAATGTGAAGCGTAGAGAGAAACATTTAAACCTTAATCACATAATTGACTAATTGATATTAAGTTGTGTTTTAAACCATAAATAAATAATTCTTTTATGAAGTAATTGAGTTCTTACATATGAATCTAATGCCAAAAATCTTTCTCTTTGCATTATCTCCATATATGACATATCCTGCATCACTTGATTCTATTGTAGAGAATTTTACTTTATCGCCCGTCATATATCTTGAACATTCATTGTCTAAGTACCACATGCCTTCATTGATTTTACTTTGAAGGCATTTATACAAAAGAAAATCAAATGTTAACTTTTGGAACCCAAATATTTTTTTGTTCACATTCTAAATGAGTAGTATGATATCTATTATGTATGGTATATGAAGTGCTTGTATTTTTGGAACCCATACAAAAGATGATTATTTAGCATTCTATGATTTACGAGCATAATAATCAAATGAGACATGTCCTTTTATACCACAATAACTACACCAAATATTAGTGTTTGCACATGGCTTAACATGATGTCTATGTGACATATAAGAAGAATTTTTAGTTGATGTTATAATTGATGGAAATTTATAATGAACTTGTGATTTCATGCATAAATATAATCTTGCTTTTAATAGAATATTTTCTCTTTTAAGTTTACAAACAAATAAAGAACAGTCTAATAAATAACTATTTTTATTTTTCAAATATTTACATTTATTTTTTAAATCATTAAAATGCATATCTAAATTTTTATGCTCTTTTTTAAAAATATTATATTTTCTTTTTAATTGTTTATATTCAAAAACTAATTCATTAAATGCATCATCTAATTCTTCATAAGATATATCATTACATACTGTTGACCTCTTTTTTGACTCGACCTCACTTCCTTGGACCCAAGGGACTAGGTTGACTAGATCAACTGTTGACTTGGTCAACCCAAGTCTTAATGGGTCAATTTTGACCCATTAGGCCCATTAAGAGCCCAAATCCATTTGAAATCAAATTTGATCAATATCATGGCTCGATCTCTTCCCCCATTGACCTATTTTGACTGGTTTGACCAAGCCAAACTCTGACTTGGTCAAACCAAGCCTTTAATAGGTTAACATGACCTATTTATGTGAATTTAAGACCTAATTAATGGGAATTAAAGCCTCAAAACATTTTGAAATCAAAACCACGGCCTCCCTAGCTCTATTTTCCCTCCCAATTCAACCTAGATGAGATCTAGACCGTTGATCTAGAGTTTAGACGTTTAAATAGGGAGAAATTAGGGTTAGAAGGTATCTTTTTTTCCTCTTACTCTCTCTAGAGACCGTCTCAAGCTCTGAGATTTGGAGAGAGTGCTCCCACATCTTCTCCCTACCTTCCCCAATCGAATCCCGACGACCCCAAGCCGGCGGCGACGTCAACTCCGGCGAACCGAGGCCAAGGGACGTCTAGAGCTTCTTCCGTCTGATAGAGGCTGTTTTAGAGCTCGAGTTCATCAGAGGATTTATTCTAGAGGAGTCCACGAGTCCAACAAGCCCAAGATCTCCCGAATCCACCGTGTGGATTGAGGTAAAATCGAAACCCTAGCTAGAACACACGAAGCTATTTAACTTTTCATAGGCTTGATATTAAATGAAAATAATGATCCCCCATGTTTTCTGTTCATGAGTAGAACATGGGTTTAAAATTTCATGTAATGTGGTTCATCCGTTTTCGAGAACGAAGCGAAAGAAGATTTAGGGTTTTGGTTCGGCGTGGTCAAGCCCTAGGACCATCCTGGACCATTGATTTCGCCGATCAACGGTCCAGATCATGCGGCTTTGCGCAGTCAGACCTCACCGCTGGCCGTTAGCCGCGGTCCCGCGGTCCCGGCAGCCACGTGGCGTGATCCCAGCCCTCTGTTCAAACAGCGGGAGATCGGACGGTCGGGAGATCGCACTGACGCGGATAAGTGATTGACCGCCGCCGTCAATCATGAGGCAATGATTGCGCCGGCGGCGCAATCATTGGAAAATGCGTCCCGAAACCGCGGAGCCAACCCCGCTCCGCCACGTGGCGCACCGACAGCCGCCGCCGCCTGATTTGACTAAAATCTATTTTAAAATTGTTTTAAAACCTTAATAACTTCAAAAAATCATAGAAAATCCATTTTTCGTCCGTTTTTTGCGTGCAATACCTCGTTTTGTTCGTATTTTCATCCTCTGCATGAGAAAAAAAAATTTTATATTAAAATAATATATATATATATTTTTTAAATTATTTATAAAATAGTAAAAATTCTTATTTTTATTATTATTTAAATCATTATTTTAATATAATTATTATTATAATATTATTTAATTATAATCATTTATTATAATTATGAATGTTTTAAATTATTAACTCACTGATTATTTCATTATTATTATTATTATTACTATTATTATTATTATTATTATTATTATTATTATTATTATTATTATTTCTTTTGAAATTATTTTGTTAGATGTCTTTCCTTTCCTTATTTTGTCGTAGTATGCATGTGTAGGATCGCACCACGATCACTTAGCCTAGGCTCTCCTAGATTTAAGGACATGGTGTATTTATTTTATTTTTGTACTCTCATGCATTTATTACCTTGAGGGTTAGTTAAAACATCACTTCAGACCCATATAACATAGTGACACCCTAAGGATAATAATTAAGGACCTGTCTAGCGAACTTAGAAGTTTTCTAGGAGCTAGGATAGATCCCAGATTGACATGAAAACTTCAACACTTAAACTTAGGGACATCATAAACACTCCATAATTTTTCTGGAAATTTTTAGGAGCTTTTAGAGCCATTAGCTAAACAACCATAATTAACCTGCTAATTAAGGCCCCGAGACCTTCCGGAAATTACAATAAATATATTTTAGGTCAGAAAATTAGCCATAA
The DNA here is from genome assembly GCA_022539455.1 of Dendrobium nobile. Lineage (NCBI taxonomy): Eukaryota > Viridiplantae > Streptophyta > Magnoliopsida > Asparagales > Orchidaceae > Dendrobium > Dendrobium nobile. The sequence continues at coordinate 14,618,120 of CM039725.1, forward strand.
TAGCTTGATTTGTTCAGAATCTGACCCTTGACTGTAGATAAATAGGACTCCCTAGTTTGACTTCAGGTTGACTCCTAGTTTGACCATAGGTGGAATTTACTTTTTTGGCCCTAATAAATCATTAAAAATTATTAAAAATCCCAAATTTTCCCCAAACACTTGGGATCACTTTCTCAGGTCATCCCTGACCTTTGGGAGTGATTCCAATCAATTTGGAGCTCATTTGGATCAAAACAGTAAAATTGGCCCTTCCCTAGTTAATTTAGAAATTCCATTATATACCTTGGTTTTAGAAAACTCATAACTAATTGTAGAAAATTCCAAATTAGGTAAACTCACTTTCATTAGACTCCAATTAGGGTCTAGTATTTATTTAAAATATCAAGATTTCAGAAATTAGCCTAGATTAGAAAGTCAACTTTTTGATCAACCGCAGTTCATTTAGGGCCCGAAACTTAGAAAATTCATAACATTGCCTAGAGAACTCCGATTTCAGCCTACTACCTGTCTAATTACTCGTATTAAGATCTAGTATTTTCCTAAGGTGATAGGAGGCCCAGACTTAGCCTTTTTCTCATAGTGACTTTTTGGACCCTTAGCTTAGTACCTAAGAGGACCCGGAACCTTCCAAAATTGGCTAAGACAATTTGAACTTCAAATACGAATATCTTAAGCCCTTAAAGATGATCAATAAACTGAAATAATTAAGATTGACCTAATTCACTAATATTTGAATTTCAACAAAAATTTCCTTTTCTGACCTACAACAGACCTGAACTTTAGACAATTTTAACTAACTACCCATATTATGATCTATCTAAACCACACAAGCCTTACACACATATAGAATGGTTTGCTAGGGCACCACTTCTAGACCTAGGTTAGGCCGCTAGATTTTACTTTTCTGCTGTATGCCGGAGCTTTCGTAAATTTCATTGCATGCTGTTTGAAAAATGATTGGTGTGTTTGCTTAGATTTATTGCACTGTGTGATGTGATGAGCGCTAGATTTTTACCCCTAGGTTAGGAACGCTATATATATATACTGTTCTTCCGTGCAGGTGGTTATGCTCAAGCTAATAAAAGGGGGGAGCAATATCATGATTTCTAATAATGTTTTATACATGTGCTTGCTCAGCTTCCCCTAAATAAAAATGAGGGCTAAATTAATTATAATTGCACAGGTGGAGCGCTTAGCCCTCAAAATTAAGAACATGGCTTGGCACAGGGTCAATGGTGTTAGCACTTTCATTTTCATATAAACTGCTTGGGATTTTTTTTATTATTATTAGGATAACCTTGTAGGGCTTTAGAATTTATTGCTTTTCAATAAATATAAATTTTTATGTAATAATTGTTAAGAGTTGTGAAAATAACTTTTGAGTTGGGATATTCTTATCCAGCTCGGATTCCAAAAGAAGAAGGCATCCCTAAGGGGAGAGTCTTCTTCCATTTGGAAGATCGAGTTGGATGGCTTCAGATATTCAAAGAGAAAAGGCAATACTCCCTAGAAGGGAGAATTGTTTCTTCGTTTGGATATTCAAGCCACACGGATCTAAGGAGTCCAAGGAGGAGAGATCCAAGGAGTCAAAGGAGGTGAGATCCAATGAGCCCAAAGAGGTGTGATCCAAGGAACCCAAGGAGAAGACATCCAGAAAGCTAAAGATTGAAAACCCAATATCCCACTCAAAGTTGTTGGCGTCTGTCATAGGCTTAGAAATCCGGGTTGTTGGCAGTGGTGTCCGGCCACTTTATTTTTTGTAAATTCTGGTTGTAATAAGGGCAGTTTGCCTATGGACATTTAGATGATTTATTTTGGGATTTATATTGATGTGTTTACCTGATTGCGCAGTAGAAATACCTGCTTTTTCTAGATTTTTTTCTTGCATGTCGCTTTTGTTTTCGCCTGGATTTCGGTAGGCTCTTTAAGGATTGCAAAAATATTTTCTACTCATAACTAAAATCTAATATTTAAGTTTTAAATAATTTAGAAACCTAACGAACCTAGGGAACTGCCGGAGCCGTCCGGGGTCGCATGCATATTACTGCATTTCTCTTTCCTTGCTATAAGACATCTCCCTGCCTACGGGTAGAGTCTGGATAATCTGGCCTATGAGGATGAAGTGCCGGACCTAGGGAGACCCAGTCTTTTCTAGAAACCTAACGAACCTAGGGCTACTACACTCGGTCTCGTAGTATGCCTAAAACAGTAGGTAGGTCCCTTCCTTTCAGGGACTCTAAATCCTACTTATCTGCGTCACAGGATGATGCCACCTCTATCTCTTCTCTCACGCATGTGATCGAGTGCTTGATTTATTTTCTCTAATTTTTATTTAGTACCCTAGAGCCTCCGAATGCTGGTATGAGCCACGCATGTCTGATTCAACCCTTCGGGACCTTTCTCCCTTTTTGAGTAGGACTTCTTAGTCTACCCCCCTCGTGCCAATCCCACTTTATGAGAGGATAATGCATGATCCTTAATCGAGAGTTTTCTCGGGCTCCGGCCTAGGATGTAATTAACCACGGGGGCTTGCGCCCGTGGGAAACTTGGTTCCCACAATCTACTAAACCCCATCCGAACTTTTTCGGGTGGGGGAAACCCGTGACTAGGTCGTGTATATTGCTACCCATCAGGGATGTGTTGGTGAAAGCCTCTATCCCCAATGGTTAGTCGTATGCACGATCCAATCTGCCCTTCCATCGACCCATTCGTGTCGAGTGTAGAGGCCTACGATCGTTTTGTCCTACGGGATAGTGCGGTCGTACCCTCTACGTTCGTACCCCACGAGCGGTGCTCCTTCGGAGGTCCACACATACCTCTTGAGAATAACAATCAGATTCTCCTCATACCATAAGGAAAATGTTCTTCTCTTTATCTTATGAACTTGATTCTTATGAATCTCGGTTGGCTCATAGAGTTTTCTTTTTCTTCGTAAATGCTTCTTTACATTCATGACACTCTTTCTCTCTACATCCATCTCTTTCTTCTTTGAATTGATAAGATCTGGTTAATCTCGTATTATATGTCCAAGCTTCTTGCAATAGTAGCAAATAATCCCTTCTTTTATAGGAAATGTTTTAGTTTGAAATTTATAATTTTTGGATTCTTTATAACTTTGGTTTTTCTTCGTTAGTAAGCTTTCAAGTCTTCTTGAAAGCATAACCACCACATCGCTATCTTCATTAGAGCTTGAGAACTTGTAAGGCAGTGATTCTACCTTCTCTTTCTCTTTCTTAGAAGAGTTATCCAACTTATCCCTTTGAGTTGTAATATGTTTATGTACTATCAAAGAATCCAAAAGCTAATCAAGTGGATAAGTAGATAAATTTTTAGCCTAATTAATTACAGTTATTTTAGCATCCCATTCTTTGGGAAGGAATCTAAGAATCTTATAGACTAAGTCTTAATTCTTATATGTTCTTCCAAGAGAATGCAATGTATTAATTTTTTTCATAAATCTTGTATATATATTAGAAATAGATTCAAAATGAGACATACAAAATAATTCATATTCATGAATAAGTTTATTTATGTGAGCATCTCTAACCTCATTACTATCTTAATAAGTTATAATTAATTTATCACAAACTTATTTTGCTGAATTTAACATGGAAATTTTCATATAATCATCTTAAAAAGTGCACAATGAAAAGTATTACATGTCATTGCATTTAACTTATCTAATTCTCTCTTTAATCCAACCCATTCATCAAAAAGTTTTTCAATTTTAATTCCATTAATTTCTTTAGTGGGTGTATGATAATGGTGCATATACATATGCCACATATGAGAGTCTTGTCCTCTTAAGAATTTACTAATTCTGTTTTTCCAATAATCAAAAGAAAGATTATATAACAATGGTGGACGATGAGTGGATTATCCTTTGGGAAGTAAACCCTTAGAAAAAACTTGTGCCATAATATCTAAGTGGATCAACTCTAGGATGTTAAGCCAAATTAAAAAGAGCAAAGGCTTTGATACCAATTGTTGGATGACAATGACACCCCAAGAGGGGTGGGGGGTTGAATTAGATTTTAAATTTTTTATTAAAAGAAGATAATTAAAATACTTTTAATTCTATTTGGAAAAGAATAAGTAATCATATAATTTTTATAAAAATGATAAAAAACAAGAAGCAAGAAATGAAGAGCCATAATATTTTTATATGGTTCGGTCCGGATTCCAATCTGACCTACATCCATACTAACCAACTCTAGGGCTAGAATCCACCAATCCCAAGTTAAAACATGCAAGTAATATTAATGGTATACTACTACATTAATTAAAAAAAATGTTCAAGCTTTCCATCTTAGTCTATCTTGAGTTTTTTTAACTCAAATTTTGATTGAACTGGAGTTGTATAGTGTAAATTTCACATAAGTAATTATCATGCACATCCATCAAATTATTATGCCTGAAATACTTAGCACACAAATTAGAACATCCAAGCATATATCTGTTATCATCAAAATCTCTAGAATAGGTCATGAAGTAGATAATATCAACACACCATAGGTTATCAAATGTCTTATCTTGATTGAATGTGTATATGATATGATAAATTAGATAAGTGATATGGTATAGTATTATTTATATATGATACATGGTGTATAATAATATGACTAATAAAAGTATATAATATGATTGATACAATAGCATATGATATATAAATTACATGATATGAATGATACATTATATTATTATGCATGGTATAATACATATGATACATACTTTGATATTGCACAATATCGTCGATATGCTTAGAATAAATATGGAATACTTATTTGATATGATATGTATACATATAGTCATGAAATGGTATATACATTAAAATGAGATTGGTTGCATGTATATTTATGAGTATAGAAATGATAGCACCTATTGATCCTTAATATGGACATTGATTACATTACATTAAATTTTATTGCTCAAATGAAATTAAACTACTCATATTGACTTATACATATTTTTGCATTTGTAAGTTTTATGTAGAATTTTATTATGTTGATCAATAGAGTTATATTGCTTCCTTGAACATCAATTTTATTAGTCGGGCTAATAGGGGGGATTCAGGGGGTCCTCCCCCTGCTTGGGTTTAGTGCTTTGCACCAAAAAAAATGTTTTTTTTGGTATAATGATATAGTTATGATGCCAAGCGCATAAGCACTGTGGTGTTTTATAGGTATGGATGTAAGTGAGTCGAGTCGGCCAGCTCGCGAGCTATCTCAAGCTCAACTCATTATGGAGCTCGCGAGCTGAGCTTATCAAGTCCTGAGCTCAAGCTCCTTTATTAAACTAGCTCAAGTTCGAGCTTGATGAGCCTCGACTCAAAAGCTCATGAGTTAGCTTGAATCACTATTAGTATATTTTTAATAATTTTTCTTTTATTTATTAAATACCTAGTAGAACTATTTCACAAATCCCAACTGTTGTTTAAAATTCTAGCCTGCAATTTCATAATTCCCACTTATAATTTTGTAATTTGAGGCTGGATGCGCTCATGAGTTCAAAAGGTAAACAAACGGGACAATCACACTCATGAGCTTAGAAGGAGGATGAATAAGTTGACCGCAGAGGCTCGTAAGTTCACGAAAGGTGGATAGAAATATGGTGGATCGCATTACAAAGAAGATGACCGGACTGCTAGAAGATCATAAGCGACTTGAGCTCATTTATAATGGGATGAGTCAAGTTCAAGCTCTCCATTTGAGCTAGACACAAGCTCAAGCTTGATTTTAAGCTTGACATTTACCTCATGAGTTGGGCCTGACTTGAACTCAATTGAACTTGTTTACACCCCTATGTAAAGTTTTCTTTCAGATAAATAAAAGGTGAAGCACTATGGTCCTCAAACCTTGACACTTCTAGGGAGCACTGCAGTGCTCTAGACCCTGACGATACAACACCATTAGGTAGACTTACATAGAAGGTATACTTTATTAATTCATATTCAAACTTTATAACTCTTATGCTCTTTATCTCCCTCTCATATTATATGGTAATATGTTGACCTCATTTTTGTATAAGGTCACTAGGACCAATCGAGATCCTAGATCAACTCAAACCCTAGGATCAATCAAGTTTAAAACTAAAAATCCAGACCAAAATCTAAATTCAAAGGCCTTATCCTTTTTTTTTATTTTTTATTTCCCGAAAGCCTTTTCAGATGAATTTTTAAATATTTCAAACTCTAGTCAAATGACTCAGATTCATGATCTGTCAATTACAAATTGATTAGGCACGTCTCTAGGATCTACCCTCCAAATTTGAGCTCAATCTAAAGGTTCTAAACCCAAAAAAATTGATTGAAATATAAAGGCTATAAAACCTTCAAATATTTACGTCATATGCCACTAGACTTATCCACCAACGGAATTCAATCTTGGAGCCTTCTCCAAACCCTCTCACCATATCCAAAACCTTAATCATGATATGTTAAGCATTAAACTATATTTTGGTGGACCCAATTTGACCCCTAATTGACCAGGGCCAAAATGACCAAAATACCCTTAAAAGGCAATTTTGGAGTTTTTTCTAAACTCTAACATAGCCTTTCAAATCAAACCCTAGAAACTCTTCCTATGAATCCTAATCATCATTACAAGTGGATATGACTCAAACCCAGACCCTGGTCAATCCTAGGGGTGTGAACAATCATTTTAGGTCATTATGTTAGAAAATTAAACAAGTCAAAATTCAGCCTTTTTAGGGACCCATAAATTTCAAAAAATTGTAATAAATATAAATTATATTCAAAAATTACAAATAATATATCAAACTAACCAAAAATTGATACTCTATTTAAGGAAAAAAATTGCATCACTAGACTTGTAATTTAATATTAATTTAAGTTTTAGTAAAAATCAATAATTAATTAAATAAAATTATTAAAAATTCCAAATAAATTATAAACACCTAAAAACACTCCCATGGGTCATTCCTAAGCTTTTAGAGTGATTTCATGTAGTTTAGGATGAGTTTAAATTAAAACAATCAAAACCTTCTTAATTAAGCAATTTAAAAAAAAATCAATTAATTAACCAAACTTTGAAAAATCATAACAAAATATAGCAAACTCTAAATTGAGCAAACTCAAAGGCATTGTACTCCATGTAAAGTACAATATTTAATAAAAATATAAAACCATCAAAAATCACTTAAAATTAAAAGCTAACTTTTAGTCAACTTCAATTCAAATTTCAACTTAAACTTTAAAAAATTATAATTAAATATAAAAAAAATCCAATTCTAGCAAACTCAAATCCTAATTACTCATGTTTAGGTTGAGTATTTGAGAAAAATATCAAAACTCTAGAATTCAACTATAATAAAAAGTCAACTTTTTAGTCATCTTTAGATCAAAATTTTAACTCAAACTTTAAAAATTCATAACTAGTTATAAAAAAAATCCAAATTCAACAGACATATAGTCTAATTGCTCATTCAAAGTTTTAATATTTAATAAAAATACTAAATTTATAGAAATCAACATTAATGTAAAAGTCAAAATTTAACCCCTGAATTTAATGATTAAAATAATACAGAAAATTCAAAAAATTTAATAATCAACCAAAATTCTAGAAATTATTAATTTAATTAATAAAATTAATCAACCAACCCTTTAATACACAACAAACACTTAAAAGATGAAATTTTTAGGATGGACTGCTCCGGGTTACAGGGCTAAGTATCCTAAGGAGGTCTTGTTCCTCGAGCCTAGTGGAACAACGTCACGAATGGATTCAATGGAGTATAAAATCTTAATCATTTGAATATTAATATTTTAAACAAATTAGAAATTCTTAATTCAACTACATAAATTAGGTTTTTATGATGGACTACCTCGAGCTGTGGGGCAATGTGTCCTAAAAAGACCTAATTCCTCGAGCCGGGTGAAACAACACCACAAATTGATTGATGGAAAATTTAATTTAATATAATCATTAAAATCAGTAACTAATTTAATTAATTAAATTATATTGGTCATTTAATTTCTCACTAATTAAATTCATTTAATCAATCAACCTTAAAAATGCATTTTAAAAACAAACTTTAATATATTAATATTTGAACTTTAACTAAATTTACCCTTCAACTTTTAATAAACCCAAATATTAGACAACTTTAACCAATTTCCTATATAGGATATATCTAAGCCATACAGTCTACCTCACACACTTAGATGGTTTATTAGAGCACCAATTCTAGATCTAAGCTAGACCGATGTTTATTTTTCTGCTGTGTGCTAAGTTTTTCAAGCTTTACTGCATGCTAGTTGTTAGAATTAAATAATTGCAGTGATTGTTTATTTAATTTCTATACTCTATGATATGATTGATTGTGCATTTGATTTACTCTTAGGTTAGGGGTGATTTAAATACTGACATAATCTTATACAGGTGGTCAAGCTTATACAGGACATTTGAAACAAAAAGGGGGCAAAAAAATACAAATATTAAATTACTACATGTGTTCGTTGCGATAAGTCTCCCTTTTAAAAATTAAAAGAAAATGACCAAGTATGGCTAGTTTGATTATTTTAAATTCAATATATAATTGGTTGAGATGATTTAATTATAACTGTTTAGGATAACCCTGCAGATTATGCGAGTCTAGATTTTCAATTTTATTCAATGCAATTTAATTTTATTTAAGTTGTAATATTAAAGTAATTTGAGATGTGATATAAATCTAATCTGAAATCCAAAGAAAAAAGAACATCCTTAAGGTGAGAGTTCTTATCCATTTGAAAATTCAAATCTAGATAACTTTCTAATATCCAAAGGGAAAAAAAAATATTCCTTTCAAGGGGAAGTTTCTTTTCATTTGGATATTTGGACCTAACGAATCCAAGAAGCCCGCAGAAGGATGAAGAAATGAAGATTGAGAATAATCTCATTCTCAAATTCACTTGAGTTTTAATAAAAGAATTCGAGATGTTGCCAATAGTACCCAACCACAGATTAACATAATCAAAGACTCCATCAAATTTTATTTTGACCCTCAGGAATCATATGTGATTCTTTTCTGAGTTTAACTACGATAATCAAGATAAACTAAAAGTTTTGAAATGTGAACCCATTAGAGAATGATATGTTCACCTTTCAAGGTGATATATCATTCATAATGAAGCATTCGATTTAAAAACTAAAAATTCAATATATTAAATTTTCCCAAAGAAAAATAATCTTTTTTAAAACTCAACAACACTTTTTCAATCAAGCATAATGTTACAAAAATCTTATAGAATATAAAAAATATGCTTTTTCTGCTGGAGGTGATTTCCAAGATTGAGGGAGGGTATAAATCATCTGAAGGATTATTATAGGTTAGAGAGAAATATTATGCGTGAGGATCCTCTTTTAATCATGGAAAAAGTAAATCTCAAAATAAATTTAAAAATATTATTTGCTTCTATTACAAGAAGTTTTACATAAAAAAGAATTATATTACATTGAATAAGAGAGAGCAAGAAGCAAATGATGAAAACAAAATAATTAGTTAAAGACTATGCAAGTAGTATTATAGATTTTTTTGTTATGAAATTAGAGATGATCTTTCTTTGATTGAAGATAATATGGGTAAGGAGTATGGGGTTATAATAAAAATTTTGAACATTATTTTAACCTTTTTCGAAATCTCGTATGCACACTTAGCCCTTCGAACAAACCTCAAGCAAATCTTGAATGAGATTCAAACCTCATATTAGATAATCAAACCAAATTGGAGTGAGAATCAAATAAGATACAAATTAAATTAAAAAAATGCACAAATATTGTTTGAAATAATATCTCTACTTCTTTAAATTACCCCATTTATAAATATACTACAAGATCAGATTAACTTATAGGAAGGCAATAAAAATGCCAACTGAGAAAATAAAATTAATAAAAATTGTTTTAAAAATAAAATTAGAGTACAAATGATCAAGTTAAGATTTCATTTGGAACGGCTTTCTTTTATATATATATAATATATATATATATATATATATATATATATATATATATATATATATATATATATATATATATATATATATATATATAGTGTTTGATTGATTTCATCCTTCAAATCTACGCCTCTGAAGATCATATACTTTCAAAAAACAAAACAAAAAAATCATATACTTTATAAGGCTAATAACACATTAGTTAAATAACTCTTAAAACAAATTGAAGAAGATTTTACAAGAAATTCCTCTGAGTTGATCCAGAAGAGAAGCGAGAGGACAGACCTTGAGCCATGCTTTCAGAATCAAGATTAGCCTTCTGACGCCCAGCTGTCAAATCCTTCTCACGATCCCATGGCTTCCATGGATGCATACCTTCCCATTCTTCTTTCTCTGACTCTTTCAATTTCTTTTTGGGCTTTTGTCGTTCTTCTTGGTATTTCTGCACCAAGGATTTTGAACGTTTTTTGGAGTTGTATCTATCGACTAAGTCGGCATCTGAGCTTTTAGATTTCTTCTGGTGGTCTGTGTCAGCAAGTTCTTTGGTTTTGTTATAAGCTTCTAAATAGCTGCAACAACAACGATAACATTGTCATGATTCTCAGCCTACTTGCAATGCAATATATACAACAAGGAGAGCATATAAAGGTTCAACTCTGGAAAGTAGCAGTGCAACTGATATACAACGAACAAAATTAGAAGGAAGAGTAGTTCGGGTTAAACCTGCTTAAGTTGTTAATTGTTCAATCTAATTTTTATCAAATACAGAAAACTTATATTGCAATAGAAGAATTTGGGTTGTCATCTCCATAAAAGAATCGTAATGAAATATGCATGGGCGATAACCTGACGTAGCCATTAATTTAATAAACCTTATAAAATTCCTGTGCATTATTTAGTGTAGTTTATCTTTCCTATTTTATGTCCTCTTTGATCTCGATGTTTAAAGCAAATTTTGCCAGTTACCCAACATGTCATTTTGTTTGTCGTTAATATCTAGTCCATTTCAGGGCTGTTTGGTATTCTATTTTATGTAGGATTTAAGCAAGATTTAGCTTAAATCTTGCCAAACAGGATTTTCTGGACTTCAAATCCTACTAATTTGTTAAATACCCTTTCAGCCCCATGATTAGTTAAATCTCATCACTCACAAGTTTTAAAGAAATTAAATATTTTTACAAATCATAAATTCTGAAATACATAGTCAAACAATTTATCAAGGTTAAACAAGATTTAGTAATTGTAATGCCAAATAATTTCATGTTTTAACCTCTCAAGTTTTACTAAATCTGTTTTTAAAGGATTTGTTAAATCCTGCTTATAGCCAAATAGCCCCCTAAGGTGTACTATTTTAGGTAGGATTTCAGAAAATTTTCAGATTTTAATCCTGTTTTAATAACACTCTAGTTTCATTCCCTATATTTGTTAAATCCCACCATTCATAGGATTCAACGGATTCAAAGATTTCTCTTCACAAATCTTCAATTCTGAAATAAATAGTTAAACAATTCATCAACATTTATTAACAATTATGATGCCAACCAATTTTCAAGTTTTAATACTCTCAGGATTTACTAAATCTAAATTTAATAATTCCTACATGTAGCCAAACAGCCCCTGAAACCATTTTTTTGACATGCAAAGATAAATTAACTTACTTCTGCTTTGCCTGCCTTGATTTATCAAGGGGAGTGTCAGTCCACATGCTGGTATCACCTCGCCCTTCCTTGCCACTCTTGCTAAATGATGTAGATTGTACCGGCATCCCTGGCTGCGGCGGAGATGAAAAAAAATGAAGGTGAACAAAAGAAAGATATATATGGAATTATATTCTGAATGTATATGGAAATAAAAATCCCAACCATAGATCAGGTATTACCTTTCTTTCTGGAGGTAATTCAGTCATCCATTCATCCCTTCTGGCTTTGTCTTCTTCTTTTGGAAATGCAAGAAGTTCTTCATCCCCTTCAAGGGATATACCTGCACATTCATGCAGCTGGGTCAAAATCAAATTAGTGGAGAGAATAAATCAGATTTTATTATCTTCAAAAGATGAAATTTTGTAAGTGACGCTTATATTGGAAACAAACACTATATTTCAAAAAGAACATAACCCAATGCAATATCTAAGAAAGAGTTGCTGCCTTTTATCAGCAAATTCAAGAGAGATTGTGCACATGACTTGAACCCATGAAGTCCATATTACAGTGGAGACAATCTAACTAGTGCTCTAAGCCTGCCGTTTGGACCATGAAAAGAAAATATTTCTAAGCACGCATATTGTATTGATAGCCAAAAAAGTATACATTGGAAGGTGATATTTTTTCAGTAAGAAAGCACAAGAAAGAAATTGACTAGTAACCTCTCTAAATCAACAAAGTAAAAAATCAATGAAGTATCATCAAACAATCGTCCTCATCATTAGCTTTTTCAAAAACATTTGACATTTAATTTATGAGTTATGAGCTCTGTGTATTCTTCTTCATCATTCCTTTTAGTAAGTGCCTCGTTTAGCGTTAAATAGCTTCTGCAAGTCTTCAAGATAGCATGTTCATCGGGTCAATATTCTTGAGCGTCCAAATAGAGGATAATGATCATAATCATCACTAACCCTTTCCTAAATATATGGAATTGGCTCTCTTGAAATTGCGCTCATCATTTCTTTTTGTAAAGTGATATGTGGAATCAACTCTAGCTCAAGCTTTCATTTTAGAACCTCAAATTTGCTTGCTTTTTAGACCCTTCCCTTCTCACGCATTTCACATTGCATCTTCTTCCATATGATATGCGATTCCCAACAACTAAAACCTCGTAACACAATTGTTACGTTCAATCCATATTAATTTTATCACACATTACCTTTTAACACTTCCTTATCTATCACATTTAAGATACTAATTTCATTAAAAATACTAATCAATTTTCATTAAAAAAAAAAAATATTAAACAAAAACTGGGAGGGGTGATAAAGAAAGGATATTCCTTATCTTTAGCATAAAGCAATAAGTACCAAACCTTGCAAACGTCTCCACTGTGCAGCTTCACGCAGCACTTTCAGATCAGCCTACAGTGATATAAAAAATGCTATAAGGAAATGAAAAAATCTATAACAATAATCATTTATGATATAAAATCAGCTGAAGGAAAAAATGTGCTTTATCAGCAATATTACAACTTATATTTTGATGATAAATGAAACTCAAAGAACATTCAAAAGGATGAGTTGAAAATAAGAGACAATGAAGTTCTCCATCAATCAGAAACTGCTTGTAATGCAGTAAATAAGAATAAAAGCACTTATACACAGAGGTATTTACCTGGAATGCTTCCTGTTCTTCTTTAAGCTTTATCTTCTCATCAACAGCTTTCCTCTATAAAATTACATAACAGCATTGTGTCATTCACTAATAAAAGTTTAGAAGAGGGAGTCATGTAAAGTTGGGTTTACATGCATGCAACATCATTGTCTGCATAAAAATACAGAGTAAAGGAGCGTTGAGAAATCCGTTCTATGGGTTTTGCTTTCCATTGCAGAGAAAATAAAGGAAAGAAGGTGCATTTAAGATCACACACATATATAGAAATTTTGTAAAATACCGCATTAGATAATGATCAAGGATATGGGTAGAAACAAAATAAATCCTTTTTTGATGGTGATAAATTTTCAACCTAAAGCTATCAAAAATAATACTAAAGGATCAAATATTATCTATATTGAAAGAATAGCATATTAAATATTATCTATATTGAAAGAATAGCATATTATCTATATTTTAGAGAGAGAAACATGAGAGAATGAGAAAAAAAGAGGAAGAAAGAGAAAGAGATAGAAAAAGAACAAGAGAGATAAAGAAAGAGAGAAAGATAGAGATAGAGGAAGAAAGAGAGAAACAAATAGAGATGAAAAAAGAAAGGGAGAGAGAGAGGAAGAGGGATCGAAGAGAGAAGAGAGACGAAATAGAAAGTGAGTGAAAAAAGGAACTATAAAGAGAGATAAAACGAGGGAGAGAGAGAGAGAAATAGAGGGAGAGGAGGGTCGGTGACAATGGCCGGTCATGCAAGCGACGATGACTGTGGCTAGTCAAATATGCGACAACAATGACGGTTAAGATAGGGTGAGATGGAGCCCAAGGTAGGGTGCCCAGAAGCGAAGCATAGACGTGTGTGAGAGAAGCACAAATGGCTAAGATGCGTAGGTACGGTGTTGGGATCAACACAAGCAATAAGGACACAAGCGAAAGGGAGATTGAGAAAAGAGCAACGGAGAATGCAAGAGGGAGGTTGGGAGAGAGTGTGAGGCTTGCGAAGGTGTGGAATGGGGAGTTCTGTGCTGATTTGAAAGGAGAAGAACGAGAGGGTACTGATGATGTGAGAGAGGGATTGGAGAGTCATGGGCTGAGGGAGATTTTTTATTATTATTATTATTTTAAAATTAGGTCAACATATTTGATAGGTAGTTTATATTAAATTTGGAACTAATACATTTAAAATAGGATTTTAGTCTTAGCCTTTGTAATTATCCTCATGGAGTAACATTTAAAAGCAACAAATAACACACCTAGAGTTATATTTTCCAAATTACTTGTAGTTATATTTGTCATTTAAAATAGATTCACATAATTTACTTAAATAAATCCATGAAGATATAAATGACACACCTTTTCTGGATCTTGTAGATCTTTAAACGCTTGATTCAGTATCACAAATGCTTGATGAGCCTGTGGATGAGAGCATTTATCCGGATGCACCATCAGAGATAATTTCCAATACCTAATCAATCAAGTTCAGAGCAAAAAGAACTTCATAACCCTTGCGAGTGGTGTACATGTAAAGAAGCAATTGGGTATAATAATAGAAACAATAGTGGTAATATTTTCATGCTTCTAACTTGAATAAAAAAATATACATGAAATGATTCACCTCATTAAATCTTGGAAACTTCATTTAATACAACTCTTTACTCATAGGAAAGTTTGTTTTGCTACGGAACATCATAAAAAGCATAGTAGCCACAATTTGTGAAAGCACAACTAAAAATAAGAGTTAAGACCGCTTAAATTTTTTCTTTACATAGCAGGGTTTGCTATGCCAACAATGATAGGAGTTTTCGTGCATATGAGAATGTTCTGAAAACCTCCATCAGAAATGCCCGAACTGAGTTCTCAATTTCACTTTCAGCAAGAAAGTGTGTATAGGGCATTAAACTCCTTACTCCAAACTAGCTCTTAGTTCACTGGAAAGAAATTCAAATGAAAAAAAAAATAATATTTCAATAACTTGAATAAGTTCAGAAAATATGCATCAAAATTGGTAGAAAAGTTCTAATGCTATAATACCGACTATGATCCAAAATTCAACCACTGTTGTCTAGCATTACTAGCAGTCGATCAAAGAGAATAGAAATCCAGATTTCTGATTATAGTTTCCCTACCTAATCCAACTCCAAAACAAGAAACTTGATATTCCACAATTCTTGAATTCAGGTAAATGCTGATGGGTTGATGGTCAAGATCTGTATGTAGAGTAACCCTTCATAACACAACCTTAACTGTTGTTTCTGTGGCTTAGAGTTTAACGAAGACAAAGACTGTACCTAGAAGATTTAATTGGTGGATGATGATCACAACATTAATGTCTAGGGTTAGGATTTCCCAAATAATACCCAACATGCAATATCATGAAAAAGGAATCTACAGCTAGAACAGGGTATATCAATCTAGAATGATCTTACTTAGAAGAGGACGAACTCTAATATTGGCACGATGGCTTATGACAGAAAGAGAGAGAGGTGAAAAAAAGGAGGTTAATATGGAATAAGGGAGAAGTCCAGTGTTTACCCCTACAATAAATACACATGAAAAGAGGGAAATCGGCAATTTAAGTGACGCGAGCGTCAGCGCGAGGCTTGGGGCGTCACTTGAAGAGTCAAACGACCTCCGATCACCAAACGGGCGGCGTCATTACGATCAGAGCGTCAAATTTGCCTAAGAGGAGGCCCCTCACAATCAAATTGGGTGAGAACGATTGAAATCGGCGACCAACACCACAAGGTACTCTTGGACAAAGTAACCCATGACTGCCGGCAATGATCCTTCTGTCAGGTTGGATCTATTACCTCCTCTAACTAAGTAGACTAGGGACCATGATCACTCGAGATGACGGAACCATGGGATCTTGATCGGGTACATCATCACTCCCCCTATGATCCATTTTAAAGTGCAAGTTGGTAAATTTCTAATTTTAAATATTAAACTGTTGACCTGTATATGGTTTAAAAAAAAAATAAAAATAAAAAAATCTACCTGCCCGCACGTCGTCGCCGCCCAAATCGCGCACATCCCGCACTTCGCACGTCGATGTCGCCTCACGCACGTCCTCCGCACGACCTTTGTGTCGTTAAAATGAAAAAAAAAAAGAGAGGCGGGGGCTGCTCTCTCACGATCCCGCTCTCACTCTCCGATCTCTCTCACGCGAACTCCCTCTTCTCCGACATCTTCCTCTCTGTCTTCTTCCTGGACAGATCGGAAGCTGCGACAGTTTGATCGGAAGTAACTTGGGAGCTCGCTCGGCTGTGAAGACAACTTTCTCCCTCTCGACGCGTCTCCAGCCCCTTCGTGGACGCTCAACTTCGCTCCTCCAAAGACTTCCCTTCCTGTAGGATCGGAAGGATCGACATTTTGATCGGAAGCAACTGCGGGCGCTCGCTGGCTGTGAGATAACTTTCTACCTAACGCGTGCTTCTTTAGCTCCTTCAGGGCTGTTCGACTGTGCTCCTTCGCCGACTTTCCCTTCCAGTCGGACCGGAAGATACGACGTTTCGATCGGAAGCACGAACGGGAGCTCGCCGCCTCTTGTGTTCCCGTCCGACTTTGCTCCTTCCACGACTCCCTTTCCTGTCCGGTGGGTAGTTACGACATTTTGATTCAGAAGCAACAACGGGAGCTCGTTATCTCTTAGGGTAACTTTCTTCCTCCCATCGGCTTCTATGGCCAAATCCCGCAAATCTGTTGAACTAGAGAGAGTGGAGAGGGAGAGGTTTATTTTAAATTTATTTATTAATTAATTTTTAGTTATAATTAATTTAATGATTATTTTTAATTATAATTAATCATTAATTATATATATATTATAATTAATTATAATTAAATTTAGTTAATTATTATTAATTATTTTTAACTATTAATTATTATTAATTATTATTAATTATAATTAGTTATAACTAATTATAATTGATTATAATTAATAGATTAATTATAATTAAATAGTTAATTATTATTAATTCTAATTAATTGTTTAATTATTTTTAATTATAATTTATTATAATTAAATAACATTAATTATAATTAAGTATAATTAATACTTTAGTTATAATTAAATAATTAATTGCTTATATGCCCCTTCTCTCGCCTCGGTCCACGAGCTCCTACCTCGATCCTCGAGCCGACAGTCGCCAACGACAGCCCGCCAGAGCCGTCAAGGTATAATTTCTAACTTAAACCCCGTTCTCGACGTTTGTAGCGGACCGGAGAACCACCTATACGCGCTCTTGAAGCACGGTAGGAGGGAGCCCGGTGCGAAGCATACGACGAGGCGGGTAAGCCCTATACACGCTCTTGTAGCATGGTGGGGACGGTCCTCGACCTCGACACCGACACTGCCGACGACTGCCACTCAAAGGTATGATGTTTCAAAATCCATTTCTCGACGTTTGCAGCGGACCGTAGAACCACCTATACGCGCTCTTGTAGCACGGTAGGAGGGAGCCCGGTGCGATGCATACGACGAGGTGGGAGAGCCCTATACACGCTCTTGTAGCGTGGTGGGGAGTCATTGCTGTTCTGGTACGTCACTGCTGTTCTGGTACGGGTACTGCTGAAGGCCCCATACACGCTCTTGTAGCGTGGTGGGATGAAATTTTGTACGGCCGCGGTGTCTAAGGACACCTACCATACACGCTCTAGTAGCGTGGTGGGAAGGCCCAGCTCCCCTATTTTCCCCCAAATGGGGGATATGCCGGGGTGCTGTCAAAATTTTCACTGAAATGTACAAAGACTTGAACAATTTGAAGACCTTCTTGAACAACAATATAGAAGACCTGTACTCGAACAAAAATACGCTGAAATTGAACTAAATGAGCAGAGGACCTATACGATGAACAGTGGACTTGTGGACCAAAATTCTAAATGATTTTTAAAGGTCAAAATCCAAATAAAAATAAAATCAAGCTGAAGCCCAATTCAAATCAACTTGAACATGAAACTGAACTTGCAAGGACTTCAAAAGATCCCAGAAGACTTTGAACAAGCACTTGAAATTGTTCTTGAAACTTGAACTGTGCAACATCAGGGGACCCGAACATAGAACTCAAACTCAAATTGAACTCAAGTTGGATCCAAATTTGACATGAGCAATAAAGAACTTGAACTTTCAAGAAAAACACATAAGACCTCAATGCATGAAATCATACGACAATGCCTGCATGTGCCTGTTGATTGAGAAGGCAATATGGGAGACCAATAATGGAAGGACCGTCCCCTACAAGCAAGTGTAATCATCAAACCACCGAGATTGGTGAAAGGTGGGTAGGATGCAAAAATAACTGCTCTTCTACAAAACACTTCCAAGAGGTCGTAGTGGATGCAACGGTCCCCTGCAAATATACACAATCACCAAACAACCACCTGAGATTGGTGAAAGGTGGGTGAAATGCAAGAGCAATAACTCTCCTACGAATACTTTTAGGAGGTCGCAGTAGATACAACAGTCCTCTGCCGGCGAACACAAACAACTTGTGGATAACAACTGTGGATATATCGTAGGCACGACGAACCACTGTGGGCACAAGTACAGATATCACCTACGACAGTGGTGATCAAAGTGCTGTCAGTACACCGGGTACAAAGGCAACCCGATGTACGAAAAAGGACACCCCTGGTGGAAGGGAGGAAATGTTTGAACAAATTAGAACCAAACTTCCTGGTGTTCCAAAGTCTCTTCTTAGTTCTATATTCAAGAAGAAAACAGCTCTGG
The DNA here is from genome assembly GCA_022539455.1 of Dendrobium nobile. Classification (NCBI taxonomy): domain Eukaryota; kingdom Viridiplantae; phylum Streptophyta; class Magnoliopsida; order Asparagales; family Orchidaceae; genus Dendrobium; species Dendrobium nobile. The sequence continues at coordinate 14,637,102 of CM039725.1, forward strand.
TACCCACAAACACTGGAAATAGCAAGTCCACTACGCCGAAAAGCCTAAAAGGAGTTCTTTCCAAATCAGCAGTCTTTGACTCCAAAATCCAGAAAATCTCTCCCCGGTGAATGAAAAAAGGGGGGAGTCAACATCAAAATTGATCGCCACCGGATCTGCAACACTTATGAAAGCAGACAGAAGAGGTCTACAACGTTCATATTCGGCCTTTAAGGCCTTCAACTAAGAAAATTCATGAACAAAGGCATGAAGCATACAGAACCCGATCCTTCTATACGAATCAATAGGAGTCGACAGGATTTGAACTATCAAATAGATACACGGTTATGGGGACCGATGTATTTGTTCCAATACATTCATATTCGGCATTCAAGGCCTGAAATCAAGAAAATTCATAAACAAAAGGCATAAAGCCTACGAAGAACCCGATCCTCTGTCGACAGCCAGACAGAGTCGACAAGGTTCAGGCTTTAAATGGAAATGACCCCAAACACCCCGATGATGGCCGTGTTGAACGAAAATCTCAACCGGAGGGGTTCACAAACATTTTCAAATGCCTCCCAAAAGTCCATTTCAAATATTCCATAACTCCACCCAAAATACCCATAAAGCCAAAAAAAAAAACCCAAAAACTCCACAAAAATCTCAAAAATATTTAAAATTTGAAATTCAACCCATTAATCACTAAAAGCAAAATCCATCCACCCTCCGAACAATTTGCCGAGGTGGACAAATTAAAATTTACTTCAGCTCACAAAAGAGCTTAATGCCTAGTCGAAAATATCACTAGGATCCATTCTCAAACAATCTCTTGCCAGTAAGGACGTGGTACGTGTCCTCTAACCGGCGGTTTTGCCGCCAAATGGCACCGCAGGATAAACGGTTATGACGACCCGGGGCCCTCTGAACCGAGTGGTTTTGCCGCCAAATGGCACCACGCAATACCGGTTATGATCAGAGCCAATACGCTCCTTATTGGCATCAAATCCTTGAGATATGAATCAATAGGATATGATCGATAGGGCACAAAGCCCTCTGTCAGCTAAGGTGGATTCAAGTTTGTCCCCTTAGACAAACATCTAACCCAGGTCTACAAGGTCCCCTTGGACGAAGCAACCCATGGCTGCCGACAAGGATCCTTCTGTCAGGTTGGGTCGACTACCTCCTCTGACTAAGTAGACCAGGGACCACGATGGCCCGGGACGACGGAACCATGGGATCTTGATCGGGCTCATCATCCATTCCCCCACCATCCGCTTTAAGTGTGAGATGGTGAAATTTCTATTTTTAAATATCAAATCTTCCAATCCATACCTATTGCTGCTACTATATGCCAGATGCACGTATCTTTATACGAATCTGATCGACGACTAGCCTTAATCGAAAGTTCTCTCTCGTGATCGGGAGGAATAATTAACTATAGGGGCTTGCGCCTATAGAAAACCAGAACTCAGATCATAAAGTCCTCATAAAATGAGGGCGAAATCTCTGGGTAGTGTCTTATCTACAAACCCATCTGCCTTCCAAAATTTACCCCGGAACTTAGTTCGTTAAAACTCCCTCGCCGAAAAAGAAATCGCGCGGCGGGGAGGCCGGGGCCGAAATTTCGGAGCCCACATAAACATTCAAATACCAAATTATGCTGCTACTAAATGCCAGATACCATGTATCTGTTTGACAACTAGATTTAATCGAAAATTCTCTCTCATTATCGAGAGAGGTAATGCCTTATTCAAAACCCAATCTGCCTTCTAAAAATAAAACCTAGAAAACAATATGAGAAACACAATGCAATTTTTAAGACACAATGCAATTTTTAAGACAAAATGCAATTTTTAGAGAAATCAAGGCATTATTACAACAACCAATAGTGTTTCTTTTTAGGAATATTCAAATATGAGAAAAATATCAAATTGGTTTCCTATTTTTTTCTGAAGGATCAAAATAGTCTCTAACTATATATAAATATCAATATGGTCTGTTAAAATCCTAGCTGTTCAACCTAAAAGAAATACCACAGCCACAAAGCATGATCCATGGGAAGCTCTTTCAATCCCGCCAAAATTACTCTCCCGATGATTTCTTTTCAATGTAGAATAGCTGAATTAGGAAGGATCATATTGAGGCAATTATATATCAATTTGTAAGTAATTTGTTTCTCTGTTAAGACATCTTGTATAGATCTATAAATAGGGATAGTTGCATGCAATAAAATTAAGTTTTTTCCTCTTATTCCTCTGAAATTCTCGCTTCTAAATTGGTATCAGCCACGAAAGAAGTAAAGAGATGAGGAAACCATCAGAGGTCAAGCAAGGGGGAAGGAGCCAGAGCCTAGCAGACAAAGCCTTACAATCCGAAGCCGAAGCCTTGATCTGAAGGACAAGAGTCTATCGTGAGAAAGATGAAGTGGAGCTTTACCGTCAGACGCCGAAGACGGACACCGGTATGTCGCAAACACTGCCCTCATGCTGACTCTACCATAGAAAGCACGCCGAAATTGGAAGAACGGGACTCTCGCTCCCATCTGGAAGGACTGAGCACGCGACCTGAGGGACGAAGTCGCACCCTAGCTATCCGATCCAAGGAGATCATAATTTTTGGGCATGGGATGAAGCAGACTCCATGATTATGTCATGGTTATGGAATTCCATGACTCCAAAAAATAAGTGATACATTCATGTTCTTTTCCACCGCTGTTAACATCCATATCATAGCAAAAAGAAATGAAAAAGAGGCTTAAATCGTACCTGAAATTCTTTCCTGGGAATGGCGTGAGTACTGAAAGGCTTGTAATCCCAAGCTGCCACGCGTTGTGTGCATCTGCCGGCACAACGATCTACTGCCTAAAATCCTCATAGGAGGATTTCTATGTTTGAGAGGTTGTCACAGCCTAAAACCTAGTGACCAAAAGAATTGTGACTGGTCGACAGATTTCTATGGTGGTTGCAAACACTACATCCCTGCCAACTGGGTTACCTGCACCCGAGAAGAATGATGTTGAGGCTTCCTCATCTGGAGGAAGGCTCACAAGAAGACAAAGGAGAAAAAAGAATGCTGAGCTATGAGCCTAGCAACAACTGCTGCCAATGCACCCATCCAATCGATCGGCCTGGGAGCTAGAAGCAACCATTCCTACCAGGAATGGATTCACGAATTTAAAATGGGTAAAGAGAAATAGCTCCACTGGTAAGCTGAAGAGATCGTTTTGGAACCAGCAGCCTGAAGTCCAAGCACCTCATAATAAGGAGCCTGAAACTCTCTCGGCCACTGATGGTCGAGACCAAGAGAATTCCACCAAGAGATGCGGTGGAGAGAAAAAAAAGAAAATATGTCCCGCGCGGTGAGCATCGGAGCGTGACACCTCGGTTTCAGGGATCTGCCGTCGAAAGGTCCCGGCGGAAAGGAAAAGAAATTTGGAAGCCAAAGCCTCGTAGAGAAGAAGAAAGAAGAACTAATCTGGGCGTAACATCCGGTATGACTTCCCGGAGATCCGCCCCCATTTACAAACAACATCAAGAAAGGATCCACAATGACACCCCTCCCGACAGTCGACATCTTCAAGAATCCTGTAGGGGATCCCGTCACTCGCCATCCCCTCCAAAGGAAGAGACTTACTTCTACTGCAGCCCACTGGTCGAAGAAATCTCCTTGCCTAACCAAGAACCGAAGATCCAGTGGTGTCGCCGCTCGGAGATCCGAGTACTAGAAGGAGAAAAAAAAGGAAATTTAGAAGGGGAAGAAAATATGGAAGGGGGAGAAAATGTTGAAGAAGAAGAATACATAGAAGAAGAAATGGAAGAAATTAATAACGTCATAAATATGAAAGTTGTCTATATGGTGACACATATAGACATTAATGATGCCGTCGATTATGATGACGGCGAAGATGATGACGATTGGCGGCCGCAACCAAGATAAGTATACCGACGCCGTCACAAAGATTGGTCCACCACTGGCAGAGGTGGCCATTCCTAAGGAGAAGAGGAAGTAGAGGAAGCAGAGGAAAATCCTTTGATGATGAAAACACCACGCTTGACGATATGTGACGGCAAATAAGACAACAAATTAGGGCAAAGGATAGGGAAATCTCTCAGTTAAATGAGAAGATGACTGAGATGATGGCCCAAATGACGACAATGATGCAGATGATACAGATAAATGTTGCAGTCAGTCCTATGCCCAACCCTCCTTCGGATCCTCCAAACTTCCAAGTGCCACAAGTTTCAGGAAGAAGGGGAGCTCCTGAAGGTGGTCACGAAGTCCATAATACCATCCGCCAACCCACCCCACAAAATATTGCAAGTACGCCTAAGCCTATGACTACTGCGCAGCTTGAGAAGATCAAGGCTATCATAGCCGTTGATTAGGCAAAGAAATTGCTGGGCATGGGTCGTCCATACCCGACAGAGTATGATCAGGTGTCATATCCGAAAGGATATTCTGTACCAAAATTCAATACTTTTGATGGCAACAAAAATCCTCGGCAGCACCTGGCACAGTTCAATGCTAATTGTGGGAACACAGGGGGCAATGACGCCTTACTCTTTCGACAGTTCATTAGCAATTTGACAGCAGCTGCTTTCGAATGGTATGTCAAACTACCGAACGATTCTGTGAAGACTTTCGCAGAATTAGAAATTATGTTCGTGAAGAGATTTGCTAGTGCAACTGAGAAGATAACGATCACAGACCTCGCTCTGGAGAAAAGGAGAAGGGATGAGTCATTGACGAAATATATAACTCGCTGGCAAAATTTGAGCATGAAATGTGAGCAACAACTTGAAGAAGAGCATGTCGTGCAGTTGTTAATGGGCAACATTGATGACAAGATATAAGCCTTCCTGTGCATGGCTACAATCACCATATTTCAAGACTTGCTTGACAGGGTAGTCAAGTTTGAGACATTAAATTTGTCAAGATCAGAGAGCCACTCTGATAAGCCCAAGAAGGTTAAAGCCTCTGGTGCTATAAGAGGTGAGGCTGACTCCACATTTTTCTCTAGAGCTGATAAGGGAAAACAGGTGGCTTATAATATAGACATAGGCAAGCAGCCGATGTAATATCAAGAAAAGCCTAAGCAAGTCTACAACCCTAACCCTCAATCGAAGCTTATACTCGGGGGCAATAATAAACCACGAACTTACCAGGTTGGTGGAGAATGCCCGAAGCAAGCAATAGGAACTGGTGATAAAACATTCTTATCTCTCAAAGATAAGATGAATAAAGAATATTCATTTAAAAAAGATAGCATCGCCAAACTGTTTCGACAGGCAGTGAAGGCGGGCTTAGAACTGCCATAATGCAAGAGGCCCAAAAAATCAAAACATAGGAGCGACTCGAATTACTGCCCATACCACCGAGTACTCGGTCATCCTACTGAAGATTGTTACATCTTCAAGTACTGGATTGAAAGAAAATACCGAAAGGGAGAACTCACGTTGTCAAATAATGTGTTGACTCAACCTAGAAAAGAATCAACTCGAGTGGTCACGTCCTCTCCATACCCCCGGTCGAAGAAAAAAAATGAAAAGAAGCCAGCGCAAGAATAACAGTGGGAGACTGCGGTCTCTAACAAAACTGTGAAAATGTTGAAACAGCTCGAACGAATTCCATGGGTGAAGTGGAAATCTCCTACGGAGCCAATGCTAAATTTGAAAGCTCAGCCTATGGCACGAGCTTCTACTTCTAAGCAATTCTCCAACTAAGCTAGCACTTCGAAGTTTGGAAAGGTGAAGCCCTCCAAGAAGAAGACCAAATTGAAGAAGCCGAAAGAGAAAAAGACTGCAACTCAGAGAGTCATCAACAGTTTGGATGAATACTATCAAACTATGAGACGACCTATCAAGCTTGCTGACTTCATGTCAAAGCTTAAGATAGATGAAAGCCGAAGAAGATGATGAGAATTCTCTTCCTGTAGAAGTATGTCGTATAGTCTCAATGATGTCAAATATGTTGATAAAAGAAGAATGCACTGAAGAGGCAGCCTCTGAATCTTGTATGATGGTGTCACCAATGGATTACAATTCAGAGGATCTGTATTTTCAAAAGACAAAAGAATCGGACCCTGACATAACATCACAAATGGGACATATAAACCTGGGTGGTGAGTCTGAATCAATGGATGCGATAAAGGCAAACTCTGAAGAAAATGTGTTGTCAAATGAGTTCGAGCTAGAGGAGATCGCTCAAGTGCAGTTGAGAAGTGGCAAGATATTGCTTCCTCCACTAAAAAAAGGGGTGCCCAACAAAGACAAAGAGAAAGAAATAGTTATCAACGATGATATTATCCCTGAAGATACTAAGAAGAGCGAATACTTTAACCAAGGGGATAGATTATAATATCTTATCCCATCTGAGAAAATTACCTGCATAACTCAGCATATACGATTCTCTTGTAATGTCTAAGGACCTTCAGGAGACTTTAATTCAGGCTCTCAAAGACCCCGAAAGATACAAAGTGTATTTTGCTGAACGTAATCTGACTGAAGTCTTACAAGCTCATAATGGGCCGTTTATCACCTTCTCTGAAGAGGATATGATGCTTGGAACCGCAAATCATAACCGCCCTCTATATGTTAACTACAGAGAGCGATAAGATAATGATAAGTCAAATCCTGATCGATCCCGAATCTTACATAAATCTCATGAGCCTTAGAGCACTGAAATCACTCTACCTCGATGTAAAACACCTCAGGCCAGATAAGCTGATCGTGCATGATTTCAACGAGAAAGGGCAAAAAACCATTGGATCATTCATGCTCCCTCTTGTATTTGAAGAACTTCATACAGAAGCCAAATTCCATATAATTGATGCGGACACTTCATTCAAGGTGCTACTAGGTCGTCCTTGGTTGCATGAATATGGCGTTGTCCCATCAACACTATACTAGTGTATGAAGTACCTCAGAAATGGAGAAGAATTTAAAATCTCTGGCGATCAGCCCATTGCAGTACATGAGGTAATGATGTATGAACATGCCAGATACTTCATGCCAAAGAAACGAAAGACGTCGAGCTCCCTTGAGGCTAAGGCATCAAGTTCAAAAAGTTGCAAAGCATCCCAAATAGGAAGATGAGAAGAAGCGGGTGGAGAGAAAGAAGGTAATGTCAACTCTTCCCAAAGCACCGACCATTCCTAAATTGAAAAAATGTGTGCCTCATCTAGGGAGTGATACTGATAAAGATGATGTCACTCCAACTAAATCCCGAAGAGTATGCCAGTCTACGGCCAAATGGAGTAGGGTGGCGGAATATTCAAATGACGATTATGATTACGACTCTATCTATATGAATACAGTGCAGGTCTATTCTCCAGAAGAATAGATAGCATATCGATCTCAGGTAGCATACTTGTAGTCATGCGTATCCCCCTACAACACTTCAATGAAATCATTCCGTGCAATATGAATAAGATTGAAGAACTCGCCACCCTTTATTTGCATCCCCTTAAAAATGGGACTGTGCTAGGGAATGCATTATATTCTACGGGAATGCACGCATAAGAGAATAATGATTGGTGTTGTATGCTCCTCGACTCTGAAGAGTTACTTCCTACGAGGCTACCTAGGTTTAATACCAAGGGTATTCATAGAAAGCTACGAAAGAAAATCAATATTCCTATCACCAAACAACAACTTCGTACATGTCTGGGCCTCTGGTATGAAAAGAATTCATGTTCATTACGATAGAAGCATATAGCTGCGTACAAAGGTATTGGATTCATCAAACAAAAGTACCTCCGGAAGGAGACTTGCCTAGCATCATATGCAGAGAAATTGAATCTGATGACATTGACACTGAGGAGACGTACGAAGTTGATAATTATGATAACCAACCCGTAGAGGACAGGCCTGCACCAGAAGAGCTTGAAAATGGTGGACAAGCAGCCACTATAGATGAGCTAAAAGAAGTTAACTTAGGAACTAAGGAGGACCCTCGCCCAACCTTCATTAGTTCTCTCCTACTAGAAGAGCAAGTTGAAGAAATAAAGAAGTTTCTCTGTGAATTTAGAGACTGTTTTGCCTGGACATATGCTGAGATGCCCAACTTATCCCCTGATGTAACAGTTCACAGATTAGCCATCAAACATAACGCAACACCCGTCAAACAAACTCCAACGTAAATGGGATTAGAGATTCATAATAGGTGATTGCATAAACAAAAAAGCTTATAGATGCAGACTTTATTCGTGAAGAAAAATATGTTGATTGAATCGCCAATATTATCCTCGTCAAAAAAAAGAATTGACAGATTAGTGTATGTATTGACTTTCGGGACCTCAATAAGGCGTGTCCAAAAGACGATTTTCCGCTCCCCGTATCCGAACTCCTGGTGGACAACATCAAATTATGGCATATTCTCATTTATGGATGGATCGTCAGGATACAATCAAATCAAGATGGCGCCTGAGGATAAAAAGCACACATCATTCAGAATGCCCATCAGCATTTTCTGCTATACAGTCATGCCCTTTGGCCTGAAGATCGCTGGTGCCACCTACCAACGGGGAATGACGCACATTTTTGATGAGTTAATACATCAAAAGGTCGAGTGTTATGTAGACAATCTTGTTTTCAAGAGCATGGATCGAAAAAAACCACCTAAGTGATTTGAGAATAATGTTTGAGAGAACAAAAAAATTTGATCTGAAGATGAACCCTCTCAAATGTGCTTTTGGGGTTTCTTCCGGCAAATTCTTGGGGTACGTTATTCGTCATTGAGGTATTGAGATCGATCCCAACAAAATCAAAGCAATTATGGAGATGCCGCCTCCCTGAAATCTCCGCCAACTTCATTCCTTGCAAGGACAACTGACTTTCATTTGACAATTCATATCGGGTATTTCGGGTAGGTGCCAACCATTTTCGAAGTTGATGAAGAAAGATGTTCGTTTCAAGTGGGACGAAGAATGCTAGGAAGCATTTGACAGTATCAAGAGATACTTGTTAAATCCTTCTATTCTCGCAGCGCCAATCTCGGGGAAGCCTCTTATACTGTACACAACAGCACTAAAAGAGTCCCTCGGAGTATTATTGGCCTAACATAATGAAGAAGTCAAGGAGAATTCACTTACTACACCCATCAGAGGTTGATCGGAGCAAAAATCTGTTATTCTCCAATTAAGAAGCATTGCCTGGCGTTGATTTATGTAGTTCAGAAACTCTAACATTACAAGCTCTCTCACGAAGTTACATTAATATCAAAGATCGATCCGCTGAAGTTCTTGATGACAAGACCAACATTGACAGGTCGTCTGGCTAGGTGTGCAATATTATTATTGCAGTATGATCTTACGTACATACCACAAAAGGCGGTGAAAGGACAAGTCATGGTAGATTTCCTCGCCGCACATCCTATTCCAGCAGACTCTCCACTCAACGAGGATTTGCCTGACGAGCAAATCATGCAGGTCGAGGAAGATGAAAAACTATAATTTTAGGAGATGTACTTCGACGGGGCATCGTCAATTAAACCTTCTCGACCTCCAAATATTGCAAGGGCCCGAGCCGACATCGATCTCATTTTCGTAGCACCTGAGAGAGGCATAATGAGGTTTTCATTCAGTTTGACTGAACCTCGGACCAACAATAAAGCTGAGTACGAGGCTCTAATAGCAAAACTGGAGATCGTCATCGATGTTAGAAGCCAAAATCTCCAAATTTTTTGCGATTCTTAACTCGTAATAAATCAAGTCCTTAGCATTTACAAGGTTGGCAAACTTAAATTGGCCCACTACCATCGATGAGCTCTCGAGCTCTTGAAGAAAGTGTCAAATGTTAAAATAGCTCGAGTCCCTCAAGGTCATAATGCCAAAGCAGATTGCCTAGCCAAATTAGCCAAGCATGTGGCGAACACCGACGTGGAGATGCCTATATAATTGGTTCATGGCCGTCGAGTCTTAGAGCCAGCAATCTTGCAATTCCAACAGGCAGAGGGAATACCATATTCAAGCCAACAGGATATAACCCTAGTTGATCCTCAACCTCCCAAACAAATCATTATTGAAAATCAACCAGAAGAACGATATGTAGTCAAGAGACGTAAGACTAGTAAAAGCTCATAACCATAGTTGCATTACCTCGATGTTGAGGAGGGAGGTGATTGGAAGCAACCCTTCATCGACTATTTCAAAGAGAACAAACTCCCAATGGATAAATCTCTAGCCACACAAATCCGAAAAAGAGCATTACGATACGCATTTGTTAATGACACGTTGTATCGTCGGGCTTTAGATCAAATGTGGCTATAATACCTAGAGACTAGGGAAGCTGAAAGGGTAGTGGCATAAGTCCATGAAGAATTTTGTGAAGCACAAAAGTCAGGTCCCAAAATGGCCGCTAAAATTAAGAGAATGGATTATTATTGATCGACCATGGTCAAAGATTGCATTGACCATGCAAAGAGGTGCCACGAATGTTAGATTCATGGTGATGTTACACGTTAACCTCCAAATCCACTACACCCAACAGTGGCGTCCTGGCCTTTCGAATGTTGGGGCATAGATATAATCGGTCCAATAGATACGCCGTCATCAGCGGGACACCGCTTTATTCTAGCAGCAACATACTTCTCAAAGTGGGCGGAAGCGGCTTCATTCAGAGAGGTCACATCCGATCATGTGATCAATTTCTTTACCTACAACATTGTCTACAGATTTGGTGTGCTACGCCGCATAATCTCGGATAATGGTATGGCATTCAAAAGTAAAAAAATCTACAAATTCATTGATCGTCATAAAATTGATTGGCAGTATTTTTCCATATATTATCCAAGAGGGAATGGCTTGGCAGAAGCCTTCAACAAAACACTAGTAAAATTATTAAAGAATATCCTCACCAAGAATAAAAGAGAGTGGCATACGAGGATGACAGAAGCGTTGTGAAAGTATTATAAAACTTAAAAAACATCGACCAAAGCCACTCCTTACTCTCTAGTGTTTGGAGTTGAAGCAGTGTTGCCACTAGAAGTTGAACTGTCATCTCTTCGGGACGCTATTCAGAATGAGCTAACTAAGAAATAAAATGTCCGGTTGAGAATGGAAGAGCATGATGCACTCGATGAAGTCAGGTTGCAAGCTTAACAGAACCTGGAGATCTACCGAGAGAGAATGACAAAGTCCGTTGATCCAATGGTGCATCTTCGATCATTTCAAGAAGGGGAATTGGTCATGGTGCACAGAAGGTCAATCATCTCCATAGAAAAATTTGTAACAAATTCGTATCCAACTGGGAAGAACCTTTCATCATTGAGAAAGTGAACCAAGGGGGAGCTAATCAACTCATTAATCTGAAAGGTCAAAGGCCCATACCGCCGATCAATGACCAATACTTGAAGAAATACTGCGCATGAAATTGCCCGAGAAAATGCTATGGTCAATGTGCTATGTATTTTATACATGTTTATTAGCATATACATTTCAAAATTTGAAATTCTCTTGTGTAGCAAGAATGCATTTTCAAAATCCCCCATAAGACTAGGGGACATTTTAAATAATTAGTCAGCTCGAAATCCCACTGTATGTCCAGATCCCTAAATAAATATTTAAAATTTCAAAATAAAAAATCTATTCAAAATTTTCATGCAAGACGGGGCATTTTAAATATTTATTTGGGTTAACATCGTACTATGCGCCATAAGAAAGATCGTAGTAGCAGAACCTCAACTTCGTCAACCCATCAGTAGGGACTATAGGAAGCACGAAGGTTAAATTGATTTGACAAGTTCAAGTGATCGTAGACTATCAAATTCTCTAAATTGACTGAAGAACCAAAGTTCCAGTACGAAGGAGTCGCGAATAACTACTAAATGTACGTAGGCTCCAAATCTTCAACCACAAAGGATGACTCTAAATTTGCCAACTTCAGTAAAATCAATATTGGGAAGCACAATTTCCATAGCTCAAGTTTGAATCCTGAATGGGTGTAAGAGCTCGGATCTAAGAAGCCCAAATGTGGTCAGATCGCTGGCAGCTCCATTTACTCAACATGCCATAAGAAATGTTGTAATAGAGGAACCCCTATTTCAGTAACCAGAGAACAAAGAGCTGTTAAATACTAGCTCTCCCAATCTGATGAACTCAAACAATTAAAATTAAAGTCTCAAGTGGTTAAGGATCAAGACACCACCCATATTTGATACTATCAACTGAATCCAAGACCTGCAAATCCTTCAACAAATCCATAAAGCTTCAAATGAGGATCGAAAAAAAATTTCTTCAATAAGTCCACCAAAGCACAAAGCAAAGGACCAAAGAAATTATCCCAAAGTTCATGAAAAGCTTATGACTGAACTAAGAGAATTTCGTCATCAATAAGTCCGCTATGCACAAAGCTCTGGACCGATGACTTATCACCACCAACCTAGCATAAACCAAAAGGGTTTAGGTCACCCGCATCTACTCCTTCATCAAGCTCGCCAAAGCAAAAAAAAAAAACATAAGGCAAAAGGTATGAAACAACTACCTGACAAATCAATGAAGACAAATCAGACAATTCTCCATCAATGTCCACAGCACAAAGCATAGGGCAGAAAAACCAAAATCTTAAAACTCAAGTTAAAGCTATGAAAAGAGACACCCTGAATAACATCTACAAATGTCCCTAAAGGCTGGTGCATTTTAAATATTTATTTGGGTCGACATCGCGCTGCCTATCAAGATCCCCAAATAAATATTTAAAATTTCTTGCAGAAATGCAGTTAAAGGAGCGTAGAATGGAAAAATCCTCCGTAAACTGAATGTGCTACCAGCATAAACTATATTTTGAGCAAGATGCAAATCATTTTGGAGGTAGAAAAGTCATGCATATGATGAATCTACAAAGCTTAGATAAATTTTAAACAATGCCTGCACATATACGGCAGAAATATCACTTCCATATATAATTATGGCAAAGAAGAATGTTGAGCATATACAGAAAAATTATAAACTAAAAAATGACAGTGGTGCCAAAAAAAGAATAGAAGGTAACAGTGCTATATAATATCGTTAATCTACGAAGTAATACTATAGAAATCTGAGTATAACGTACTCTATCACTATCCCATGGATCTCTACTTGACTGAAACCAACGTATCAATCATATTAATGATTACAAGTGCTTCTAAATGATCTATAAAGGCAAAGAAATATACTCTTAGAGGTCTATAAAATGAGAATCTTAGTGTGACAACTAACATCTAAACAAACTTTTGAAGATCCACTAAAAGAAAACCTTTGTGTGACATCCAGAGTAAAAAATCTGGAGATCCACAAGGTCAATCAGCGTAAAATAAACATGATTCTCTCAATACGCAAACCACATTTGTTGAGGGGCATTTATTAACCTCCGTATCACAGCAAAAAGAAATGAAAAGGAGGCTTAAATCGTACCAGAAATTTTGTCGAACTTGTGCAAAAATCCCGCTGAAATCCTATAGCTCGACGACGTTGTGTCGCTTCTTCGCGATTCATGTTCAAACCCTGCTCGAGGTCCATTCCCGTTGTTAAATACCCGAGAAAATGAAACCTTCGACTTCGGCTCTTTCCATTCACAAGCTCTAGTGCACCTCCGATCTCCCTCCCAAACCTCCACTACCAAGCATCTGACATCCATTCGCAAACCCAAAACTCAACCTCCCGTTACTCTACCTCATCAAGCCGACTCTTCCAATAGCCGGCAAAGCTTCCTCTCACCTATTACCTTCTCCTCTCCGATGTCACTAGCATCAACCAATAGATCCAAACGAAATCCCTAGCTGAATTCTACAACCTGCGCCCCATTCGAAGACTTCCTTTAGCCTCACCTCAACTCCCTCTAACCCATCACCTCCATTCGCCCCTTGCCCGACCTCTTGGTCATCCTGATCCACATAGAGAGAGAGAGAGAGAAAGAGAGAGAGAGAGAGAGAGAGAGAGAGAGAGACCTCTCCATACTTGGTCATCGCCCCCCCGCTTCCCGATTTCCTCGAGGCTGAACTCCTCTACCCAGGCCGAAACCCACGCCAAACCTCACCTATACCCGAGCCCTCTCACCTCTGTCGCAAACAAGACCTAACCTGACGACCCCTGCTTATATTCCTTAGGTAGCCGCAAGCCCACCTTCTATCTCTCATTTTTCCTCTCTATACTAATTAGTATTAGTTATAATTAATTACGATTAATTAATATTAGTTATAATTACTTACAATTAATTATAATTAATATTAATTACAGTTCATTATGTTAAAGACAATTAATTATAGCTAGTTATAATTAGTTATTATTTAATTATAATTATTTGGAATTAGTTTTATATATTTATAATTAATTCTAAATAATTATGTAATATACTAGCATTAAATATAATAGACTATGGTTAATTATAGTTAGTAATTATTAACTATAATTAATTTTAGTTAATTATAATTGATTATTACATTAATCCACATGCCAATTCTATCACCGGTTCACTTGCAAAGGTATAACTCCTAACTTTTAAAAAAATATCCGTCTCTCGTGGCTTGCGACGAGCCGGCAAGCGCTCACATAGCGTAGTAGGGAGGGAAACCGGTGTGACGCTTGCAACGAAGTGGGTAATCCCCGGACCGCTTATGTAGCGTGAGGGGAACAAAACTAAGTACCCATACGTGGGGAAATCCTCGTGCCCTTTTCAATAGGTATCCGAAGACCCTTAAACGCTCATGTAGCGGGTGAGGATTGAAGAATTTGCGGTCGCGGTGTCATTAGACAACCTACCCGAAGCGCTCAAGTAGCGACGAGGGGAAAGCTAGTCTCTCGAATTTTCCCCTAAATGGGGGCGATGCTGGGAGGCTGCCTAAATTTCATTTGAAGATGCTGAGGATTTGAACAAAAAATGGGACTTTACATCAAATAAACAATGACTTGGACATCGAATTTGAACATTGAATGAACTAAACTCAAAGTTGAATAAATGAACAAAACCTAAATCAAACTTGATTAAAAAGAGCTTGAGCTGAATGAGACTACTTGAGTTTGGACTTGAATATGACATAGCAAACCATACTTAGACTTGATTTGAATCAAGCATAGTGAACAACAACTTGAACTTGAACTTGTACTTGAACATGAACTAGATTTAAACACAAGCAAGGACTTGCAATTTGACTACAAAAAACTTAGAGTTGAATCCGAATGGGAACTACAATGAACAATGAGTGGAACCTAAGCCACTAAACAAGGAATCAAATTTGTAATCAAAACAATATGAAACCAGATCTAATATTTAAAATAAAGATTGTGATTTGAAGGACAATGAAATTCTTAAAAGTCAGTAAATGTGATACACACAGCGAATGACTTGTGGATGACAACAAAGGTGTAACAAATATGGTAATTCACTTGCAAGCGAAGGCAAATGCAAAATGTGATGACACACTTGCAATCAACTAGTTCTTATATTAACTAAAATACAAATATCAACAAGCAAATTCATTATGTGAGCCACAAGCTATCTTCGAGGGCATTGTGAAATTGGTGATATTCAATGCAACTCATGCATAAGAAATGACCAATGAAAATTGTAGAGAATATGACGATAGCATAAGACCTTCGAAATACTACAGCTCATTTATAATGACCGCATAAGTTGAAAAGTAAATGCCAATAAGCAATTATGGCAGTTTCGCCATGCAAAGAAGATAATAGTTCACCAACAGAACATAGACAGGGGAAAACTTGTATTTCACCTACAAGCATGCATAAGTCATGAAAACAAGCATGAACAAAGGATTTGTGGTGTAATGATCCATCCAATACTATAACAAAGACTCCTACAATATCTCTAATGAATACTTTAGGCAGTCTTCTGGTGAAACGCTTACAGGAAAGAACACAAAGCTAATGGTGAATCATGGAAAGAATGAAATCAAATCAGATCCTTCTCTAGGAGAGACCAATTATAGTATCAAGAGCATTGAAACGGACATTGACTTGAAACTATGGCGTAAAGAAAGTTGTAGTGCTCTCCATCTACAATGTGAATTTAAAAAAAAATATTGCTAGTTATGTTCCAGGAGACAAACCTCAGAAGAAAGATGCAGTAATTCCTACTACGTTCGCTTGCAAACACCATGAAAGAGAAATGTCCTACAAGATCTAAGTAGGGTACATATAAGCATAAAGGGACTTTCGAGAAACATAGTGTAGCCTGCAGTCAACATCAAGATTGAAATGAATACATTGACATGTATACAAGTGACAACGGGAGATACGCTGTCGATGGGATGAATCTCTTGATCGTACAAGAGTTTGTGTGAGAGATCAATGACACCAAAAGAGACCCATTATATATTCAACATGCTGTCTGCGGGCAAATATGAAAGAACTATGATGGATGCAAGTATTTACAGACGTATAGCAGGAGATTCGTTAGTGCACTATAATCCACTTGTAGAAAGTAACAAGTAGTGCACGACAGTCTATCTGTACAAAGCAACAAACAACTCTATTCAAAAGCTGCTACGTCATGCCATCGGATCCACAACGTCCTTGCAAGCGGACAGAAGGCATTTACAAATATTTCAAAATATCCATGAACATGCACCGCAATTTGTATACACATGGGTACAAAAAAGGGCAAGTGCAATCATAAAACCCACATGGGCCCCGGCGAGCATGTTGTGGGAACACACGTGACATCTAGGGATGCTGTGCGGGTTAATAAATTTGAACCCGATCCTCTTAAGCAAGTCGATAGGAGTTGACAAAGTTCAACAAATAATCATAAAATACCCCCCAAACACCCGCATGGGCCCCAGCGAGCGTGTTATGGATACATACATGTCGCTTAGGAATGCTGCGGGGGCTAAATGATGAATCTAGGTTCGAACCCGATCCTTCTTGATACGGTTCGAACCATTAAGTAAATATGCGGTCACGAGGTCGACAGGAATATTTATATTATACATTCATATTAGGCCTTCAAGGCCCTTTTTAAGGAAAATTCATCTATCAAATCAAACACCCGTGTGTGCCACTGTGAGCGTGTTGTGGGAATACACATAATGTAGGAATGCTATATGGGTCAATAAGTGAATTCAAGTTTAAATCTGATCCTTCTATATGAATCAATAAGAATCGATAGGGTTCGAATCATCAAACAAATATACGGTGGTGGTGACCGGTATATTTGTTTTAATATATTCATATTAGGCATTCAAGGCATATAATCAAGAGAATTCACTATCTAAGGCATAAAGCCTACGACACCCGATCCTCTATCGAGTTGACAAAATTCAAGCCATAAATGGGAAAGACCACATATTTACCCCGATAATGGCCGTGTTAAATGTTTATCGCAACTGGAGGGGTTCACAAATGCTTTTAAATGTCTTCCAAGTTTCAACCAAAATCCCAAAAAATCATCCAATTCCAAATATTTAAAATTTGAAAATCAACCATCAAACCACTTAAAGCAAAATGCATCCACCCTCCGCAATAATTTGCAGAGGTGGACAAATTGAAATTTACTTTAACCCACATAGAGCTAATGTCTAGTCAAAAATATCACTAGGATTCATTCTCAAACAATCTCCTGCCAATAAGCATATGATACATGTCCTCTAAATGGCGCCACAAGATAAACGGTTATGACCCAGGGCCCTCTGAACCGAGTGGTTTTGCCGCCAAATGGCACCATGAAATACCGGTTATGGCCAAAGCCAATGAGTTCCTTAGTGGCGTCAAATCTTTGAGATATGAATCAATAGGATATGATTGATAGGGCACAAAGCCCTTTGTTAGCTAAGGTGGATTCAAATTTGTCCCCTTAGACAAACACTCCCCCCAGGTCTATAAGATACCCTTAGACGAAGTAACCCATGGCTGCCGACAATGATCTTTCTGTCAGGTTGGGTCGACTACCTCCTCTAACTAAGTAGACCAGGGATCACGATGGCCCGAGACGATGGAACCATAGGATCTTGATCAGGTCCATCATCCATTCCCCTACCATCCGCTTTAAGTGCAAGATGGTAAAAATTTTTATTTTAAATATCAAACCTACAAACTCTTCAATTCCCAACCATTTTCCAACATTCCAAGCCCAATGTTGCTACTATATGCCAGATAATGCGTATCTCTATGTATCTGATTGATGACTAGCCTTAATCAAAATTTCTCTCTCATTATCGGGAGGGGTAATTAACTATAGGGGCTTGCGCCTATTGGAAACAAAAACTCTGATCATAAAGTCCTTGCAAAATGAGGGCGAAATCTCTAGGTAGTGTTTTATCTAAAAACCCCATCTGCCTTCCAAAATTTAGCCTAGAACTTAAATCCGTTAAAACTCCCCCTCAAAGAAGAGCAAAAGCGAGCAGAGGCCGGGGCCAAATTTTCGGAGCGCACAATTGCAAAGGACATATGGGATGCTGCCAAACAAACCTTCTCCAAAGGTCGGGATGCGGCTTAAATCTTTGAAATTAAAGTTAAAGTAGGAACCACAAAGCAAGGGAGCAAGACAGTATGGAGTGTGTCACCCTTCTACAAAATCTATGGCAAGAACTTGATCACTACATATGCATAGAAACCGGATGCCCGGAAGATGCTGTGATTTTAAAAAACTTTATCGAAAAATATAGAGTTTAGGATTTTCTTCAGGATTAAATGTAGAATTTGATCATATTAGAGTCTAGATCCTCGATAAAAAGGAGACACCACCTAATGAAACCATTTCTCTCATCCGTGCGGAAGAAAGTCGACGAGGAGTGATGTTAGAAACAAAGGTCGTTGAAATTTCGTCATGAAAGAAGAAAGGTAAAGATTCCTCAAAATTCAAAGACAAAGACTCATTTTGATGTAGTTATTACAAGAAGTCAAAACACAAAGGAAACATGATGGAAAATACATGAAAAACCCCCCAGTAAGGATTTGAATCAAAGAACTAAAACAAGGAGCACATCGCATGCCAACAAAACTACAAGTTAGCCCAACCCAGAAGCACAGTCCAGCCTTGGAGATCTCAATAAAGAAGATATTGATAAACTAAAACGACTCCTGGTACCTCTTAATAAACCAAATGCATCTTCTTCACTTTCACTCTCAAGTAAGTTTCTGATTTCTATTACTTTAAGTGCCTCTAGAAATCATTTAAAGGAATTATGGATCATTGACTTAGGAGCCACAAATCACATGACCCACTCACCTACCCACTTCATTAATTATACCCCTTGCCCAAGCAACAAGAAAATCATCACTGTTGATGGTTCTCTTACAACAGTAACAGTCCAAGAAGACAACATTATCTCCTTCACTCCCCATAAAAAATATGCTCAACGTACCTCAATTATCCGCAAACCTAATATCAATGCAAAAACATATTATTGATCATAATTGTCAAGCTTTATTTAACCCTACTTATTGCTTATTTCAAGACCAGAGATCGGAGAAGAAGATTGAACTTGCTAAGGAGAAAGCTGGACTGTACTACCTGGAAGAACTAAACCAATCTAAAAAAATAAATGCTCTATGTTATCCCTAATTGATAAGAATTCCACTATTTGACTTTATCATTATAGGTTAGGACACCTATCTTTTGATGTCCTAAGACACAAGTACCCACAGTTTTTTCATAAATCAAAAAATAAATATTTTCATTGTGAAACTTGTGAGTTAGCCAAGCATAAAAGAACTTTTTTCCCAAATAAAAATGAGAGATGCATGCCCTAGAAAAGAACAATACATGGGAAATCATTAATCTATCGATAGGAAAAAAATTGGCCTATTGCAAATGGGAGTTCTCCGTAAAGTACAAAGATGATGGCACACTAGAAAGATACAAGGCAAGATTAGTGGCAAAAGGGTACACTCAAACATTTGGCATTGACTACCACGAAATCTTTGAACATATAGCCAAGATGAATACTGTCAGAATATTAATCTCACTAGCAGTCGAGTACAAGTGGCATCTGGAATAATTAGATGCAAAAAAATGCATTCTCGCATGGGGATCTGGAAGAAGATATATTTATGGAACTACCACCAAGGTTTAAAAAAAAGGAACAGGGTGTACAAATTAAAAAAAGCTCTATATTGACTCAAACAATCACCAAGGGTCTGGTTCGAAAGATTCTCAAAATGTATGCTTTTTAATGGGTATAAACAAAGTCAAGAGGATCATACATTATTTTTTATAAACTCGGACTCAGGAGGATTCACAATATTATTAGTATATGCGGATGGTATTATCTTGACTAGAAAATAACGAAGAGGAGAAAGTTAGTTTAAGGAAAAGTCTTATCAAAGAATTTGCATTAAAGAACTTAATAGACTAAAATACTTTTCAGAATTGAAGTAGCCCACTCCAGCAAAGGAATCTTCATTTCACAACAGAAATATATTAAAGATTTTCTAAAAGAAATTAGTAAATTAGCTTGTAAACCAACACCAACACCAGTAGAACCAAATCTTAAATTGGGTGAAGTAAAAGAAGATATAGATATAGATAATGGGTTTTACTAGAGACTTGTAGGAAAATTGAAATACCTCTCCCACACCATACCAGATATAGCATTTAACGTAAGCATGGTCAGTCAGTTTATGTAGAATCCAAACCAGGCTCATATGCAAGTTGTAGACAGGATATTGCACTGCCTTAAAAGGAAATCCCAGGAAAGGGATTCTCTTTAGAAGAGATCTCGGAATAACCCTAGAAGCATACACGAATGCTGATTATGCGAAATCACTAGTAGATAGAAGATCTACCTCCGGATACTACACATTTCTTAGAGGAAACCTAGTTACATGGAGATGCAAGAAACAAAATGTGATTGCAAGATTTAGTGCGGAAGCAAAATATTGAGCTATGGCCTTGAGAATATGTGAGTTACTGTGGATCAAAATATTTTTAGAAGACCTAAGGATCAAGTGGAATGATCCCATGAAGCTACAAGTGACAACAAGTCAGCAATCAGCATAGCCCAAAATCCAGTCCAGTACGACAGGACCAAGCATATAAAAGTGGACAGACATTTCTTTAAAGAAAAATTAAACAATAGTCTAATATGTATCAACCATGTATATCATCAAAGGATCAACTTGTAGATATCCTTACCAAAGGGTTGGACAACTCTGTCTTTCTCAAAATAATTGACAAGCTAGGAATGACAGATTCAAAATCCCTAGCTTGAGGGGGAGTGTTAAAATCCTAGTTTTTCAACCTAAAAGAAATCCCACGGTCATAAAGCATGATCCATGGGAAGCTCTCAATCCCGCCAGAATTACTCTCCCGATGATTTCTTTCCAAAGTAGAGTAGCTGAATTAGGAAGGATCATATTGAGGCAATTACGTATCAATTTGAAGTTATTTGCTTCTTTGTTAAGTCATCTTGTATAGATCTATAAATAGGGATAGTTGTATACAATAAAATTAAATTTTTCTCTCTTATTCCTCTCAAATTTTCGTTCCTAACATGGTCCATTGACACTTTAAATAGGGACCAAATTAATTCTTCTGTGATATAATTTGGATCCCTACTTAGAATGTCAAGAGACTAAAATGAAATTTTTAAATAAATGGGGCCCATTTTAGTCCTTATCCCATTCAAATATTAACCAAAATCAAACAAGATTAGTTGTGCTCCACAATGCAAGGTTTGGCACACCATCCCTCTATTCTAATGGTGGAGCAGTCTCGCACTTGCATCCATTCTGTACAACAGTAAATTCCTTTTTAGCTCCACATCTTGATTATATGGAAGAGATGGAGCAAATGAACAAAGACCTATATGAACTTCTGCCTGTGCACTGAGTATCCTTTTCACAACAAGCAAAATATTGTGATTGAAATATCAAAGCAGATGTCCACTCATGTTACAACAAGAGGCTTAATTGTTCTTTTAATGATCCATAAAGATTGTAAATGAGATGCTTATGAATGGTTTCTCAACTATACACGTTATTTTATTAATTCTTAAACCCTTTTGTGCATGTCTGCATGAATCTATATTTGTTGGTTAGGTGGTGGTTGCAGAGGGCTCCTTAGGGAACATCAGTCAGAACAAAGATTAGAATAAACAATGTCTCCTACAGTTTAATTATGATTCTTCAAGAAATAAATGCATAGTAAAATAGGGTTGATTTATTCAGACTTATCATAAATAAGAATGTGGAAGTGGACTGACTAAAGAAATGAATAAAGACTTTCTTACTTTTTCTTAATGTTATCAAATGAAGCCTTCCAGTTAACCCCTAGTACATCATATGGTTCGGCCGCCTCAGCAAATACAATTCGTGTGACCTGATAGGATCAAACGGAATGGCCAAAAAAGCATAAGTATATAATAAATGAACTAGAGCTTTTTCACAAATAAATCAATAAAAAACAATGTTAAACAACACTGTGAGGCAATAATAAACCGAAATAAAGGGTCCATCATAACTCCATTTTCAATATATTCACTTGGCTAAATAATTATGCTAACAACATTAAAAAAGGTCTAAATAAAATTTCAAGCTTCACGTGAATAATATCAATGAAAAAACAATTGCCAATTAGTTTGACCTAAATTCTGTAATATGACAATTCACAATATTTTACTACAGCCCCTTTTCTTGCATTTAATAAAATAGATGCAAAGTTAAAATGTTAGACAAATCTTCTTGAACTTTTTGGTTCTGAATGCATTTCTAGATATGTAATGTCCTAATGTGTTAATTTAGAGAGAGAAATTATTTGTAGAACTGAGTTTGAATATCGAACATCAAGACTTGAGGACTCATATGAGGCTTTCTACCAAATTCTGTGAGCAATTGGGCAGATTTGCAGGCTATAAATTGTTGGGTATTCTCAGAAGATCATCAATTAATCAATTATGGGGCTGACAAGCTCATTATGGGTTGTTGGGTTAATTCTATGGGTATTTTGCCATTTGGGGAAGCCAAGTGATTGATAATTTAATCCTAGAGTTAATAAACTTATTCAAGGCTTTTGTTGATGATATTGGTCCCGAGGTTACCATCTAATGACTAAAGTGAATTATTGATCAATTACTTCGACAATCAACGTACCAAGATAAGCTCTATGGAGTAAAGACATCTATCAGTCATTTTGAAACAGTAGGAAAGTCCACGAACAATCTACAGTAGGTTAGTGAGTTACATTCAAGCTTTAGAAAAATGTAAGAAAATTAAAAATTAAAATTGTTGTATTAAATATTAATAATTTTGTTACTTAGTGCTTTGCCAATGAAACTTGATTGCAGTACCATTTTGCTTCACATAGAAAATTCCGACATGAATTTCTACTTTTTTGGAGCCACCCTCTTACTTTTGCAAGTCTAGTTTCTGGTTTGAGTTTAAACTACTCATTCCAATGTAAATGATTTAAGATTAGACAAAAGCAAATAAATGGGAGATAGCCGCCCATAATTCAAGCCTACCCAGATCAGGTGAGAAGCTGAGTTACCAAATTTCCCTTTTACCGATCAACTTGTACATTTAGAGCAATGTTGTTATTATCTGAGTTCTAGTGTTTACCCTTAAGTGGCCTGCATTGCAATGAAGACTTTGTGATCATATCTGAATTCGCATATATATTATAAGCTATGATGCACAGATATGGACACGGCGACATGGATACGACACGACACGGACACGGTACATGTCAAAATTTGAAAATATAAGACACGGACACGGGTTTGATATGGCATTATAATTTTTATATTTTAAAAATAGTGTATAAAAATTGAATAAGTATAATTTAAAAAATAATTTAGAAACAATAAGTCATTTAATTAGAATTTGTGCTTAAAATGATTAATATTAGGATGTTGAGAGTCAGGCGTTGGCGTCATTTATGAGTCATCGAGAAAGAAGATAACAATGCTGTCGAGAGTTGGGCATAGATGTTATGCAGTAAATATTGGGTGTCAATGTTAAGAGTGTTTATCATCAATGTTGAGAGGGCGTTGGTCGTCGATGTTGAGATGTCAAGTTGTGGGTGTAGAATTTATTAGTACTAAGCATCAATGTAAAGACGGTGTCAGACTTTGATATGGATATCATTTTGAAATGTTGATATTGTAACGACGTTAGTCGTCAATATTGAGATGACATCGGGCATTGTTGTGAAATCAAAGTTGTAGCCAGCCAAAAAGAAATGAAAATGAGAATATTTGATGAATGGGTATTAAGTGCGGGGAATAGATTTAGTGTTGTGGATATGAAATAAGAATTTTAGTTTTTATATTTTAAATAAGTTAAAATTTTAAATACAAGAAATTATATTTTTTAAAAATTATAAAATATTTAAGATACGCGTGTCCAATTTATATTTTATATTTTTTTAATCGAACACATTTTCGACGTGTCCGACACGTGTCGGAGGAATGTCGAATGCGTGTCATGTAGGATACGTGTCGGACGATGCACGCCTCTTTGAGGAGAAGTGTCGGTGCATCATAGATTATAAGCATACTATTTCATCATATTAGAACCTATCTCTGTATTCTAGAAAGTCGTGCCTGACATGCTTAACTAGTAATATAAGAAGCCTGATAAAGGCTTACAATATGCAAGTGGGTATCATTTGAACGCATTGTCATGCCTTCTTAATGTTCATTTATCATCCTTCTACTCTTTCTTCTCAACTATCTTCTCCTATTCATTGGTTGAAGTGGCAATGTCCTCTCTCCCCTACTTTCCTATTTTTCTTCTTCACCTCCAACTTCTTCATATTCTTCAAAATCCCCATGTATTTTCCATCTCTACTAGTCCACTCCACATTTCTCGTTTCAACAGCTAACTTCCTTAGAAGACCAATGTTGATAAATGCAATTGGAGACTATTCTCATAAACGTCATCTATGGCTAATATTTTTTACACCTCGAACGGTACTCAAAAAATAACAAATAAAAAATGAGGACAAGTCAGTAAAGACAAATCAGGTGATCCATCACCAAGTTCATTGCTCAAAGCACGGAACAGAAAAAACCAAAGTCTCAGAACTCAAGTCAAAGCTATGAAAGGACCCTGAATGACGCCTACAAATGTCCCTAAAGACTGAGGGTATTTTAAATATTTATTTGGGTCAAAATCACGCCACGTGTCGAAATCCCCAAATAAATATTTAAAATTTCTTACAAAAATATAGCAAAAGGAGGGAAGAATTAAATATCTTCCATAAACTAAATGTGCTACTAGCATAAAATATAATTTGAGCAAGACACAATCCACACTAGAGGCAGCAAAGTCCCACCAGCTGATGAATTTGTAAAGTTCGAACAAATAATAGACAATGCCTGCAATTATACAGCAGAAATATTACATTTATGCATGATTGCGGCAAAGAAATATGTTGAGCTGGTATCAATGGCTTAGAAACAAAAGTGACGGTGGTAGAATGGAACAAGAGATGCTAAAATCTATTAACGTCGACCTGTAAAAAAATCCATGAAGACAGAAAACTAGCGAGACATCCATACAAGCTCTTGAAGATCCGCTAAATGAAAACCCCGGCATGACATTCATACAAGCTCTTGGAGATACATTTGATGAAAGCTATAGTGTGACATCTAAAAAAATATTTGGAGATCCACAGGGTTAATCAGCATTTAACAAATGTGGTTCGCTTTAGATGCGTATCCCATTTGTTGTGGGGCATTTGTTGACCTGTATGCTCCACGCATGAGAAACAAAGAAAAAAAATCTCAAAGCTCGTACATGTTCGACGCACGAACTCCGGACATCTAGCCACGAGCATCTCTCGTCAACGATAAGCTTTGCAATGCTTTTGCATGTCCTCCGGATCCCATCTAGATTGCGTTAACATGAGGAGACGCATATAGGACCTTATTCGCCTCTTCTTCCCCCTCTCGCGCTGGTCTCCCATTCCGACTAGGTCGAACTCCCAAATCTGATTCTTCCCATTGTCCAATTCACAAGCTATTTGACTTCTAATCTCCAGCTGACCACAAGCCCTTCTTCTGTGCCGACGCCAACCTCTAGACCCTGTAATACTTCCAACCAAACCACATGCCAACCCCGAACACACACCTCCTTCATTGTTCTTCTGTTGGATCAAAAATCGACAACAGAAGCTTGATGGATGCAAAGGTAGCCATCTTTTCTTCCTTGTGTGCGCTTCTTCTGTTAGATCCCTAAGGCAAAAAAAAGAGCGGGTGGGCGGGCAGGGGGGTTGGGGGGGCAACGGAGGATTTAACTAGCCTGTGAGATATAACTGATCCCTTAATCCTGTATAGCTAAATCCCGCTCAATCGTGTTTAAATCCAGCTTAAATCTTGTCGTCAAACAGCCCATTGCAAAAGAGGGAAACAAAGGATGTAAATTGCTGTGAGATTAACAGTCCCTAAATCCTGTTTAATGGGATTTAGCATAAATCCTGTTTAATGGGATTTAGCATAAATCCTGACCCCTACACAGTTATAAAAGTTCAAACCCAATCATCGGCGCTTGCAGTGCGACGAGCAACTACCCATACGAACTTTTCTTAACACGGTGGGAGGAAGCTAGTCACAGTGCTTGTGACGAGGCAGGTAATCCTCGTGAATGCTTTTCTTAGCACGACGGGGAAATAATTTAACAACTGTTCATTTCAAAATAGGTACCCATGAAGACTCATGAACGCCTCCTATCTTGGCATTCTGGGATTGAAGACTACAACCGTGGTGTTATCAGACACCGATCATGCACGTCTTTTCTGACGTGGCGGAAAGGCTATGACTCCCTAAATTTCTTTCCAAACAGGGTATATGCCCGGATGCTGTTGAAATTCAAACTGAAATGCACAGAAAATGAACAATAAGAACCTTAATTTGAGCAACAATACATATGACCTGTACTTAAACAGAAATGCACAAAACTTGGACAAATGCACAGAAAAATTGTACGAATAATAGGGAACTAAGTTTGAACTGAACAAGCATTGAATTTTAATTGAACACAGGGAACTGAACCCTAAACTTTAAAATGCACAATTAACTTAAAAATGCAAATCCTGAAATACAATTTAAGTCATTCAAACAAACATGCATGAATAATAGGGACCTCGTTGCACATGGGCAATGAATTATAATCAATTTATAGTATATGAACGATTACAAACAAATATCAATCACCAATGCCTGAATGTATGGCAAATAGAAAATGATGGTGATTAATACATGATAAATGTAACGAACTCCTACAACAATCCCCATGCAGTTGAATGCACTGAACTGGCAAGCAACAACAGTTGCATGCAATTAAAGTTATGGAATGTGAGCATGATAAGCCATTTGTGGATAACAACAATGGATATAACGCAAGTACATTGAATCACCTATGGACACAAGTACATACAACACCTATGAGCAACTGTAGCATATATGTTGTGCATAATAATCCATTTACAGATGATGACGAACAATGTGTCACAAATATTAGATCATTGTAGTCAATAGACGTCCAACAGCTAGGCATCTGCACCGATCCTATAACAGTCGATGTCAGCATGCAGATGAATATACAAACCTGCTTACAATAAACAACAAATAGCTGATGACCAATGATGAATGCGTACAACGGACACCTATAGTACTGATGATCGAGATCTTGTGAGTATGTTGAGTATAAAGATAATTCAATGTACAGAGGAAGCCCATTAAAGCCTCGTCAAAGGAAGATTCCCGTCGTGATGTGAAGTTAAATGATTTCATGAATGACTCTGTAGAGTCAAAGAATGATCAGTTCAAGAGGTGTATCATCTTATCACCTTTAAAAAAATACCGAGGACTTCCGATAACTGCAAGTATCTACAAACTATTACAAAAAACTCATTGATCCGCTACCAATGGGAGACTTCAATTACAGCATTAACGAAACGAAGTTAAATGATTTCATGAATAGTTCTATAGAGTCAAAGAATGAACAACAACAACAACAAGAAGAAGTCTTTATCCCACTACGTGAGGTCGGCTACATGAATCTTTTTTCTCTATTGTGTCCTATTCAAAGTCAAATTCTAATTTAAATCTAATAAAGAAAGGGCATTCCTAATATTTTCTAACCAAGTCTTTTTAGGTCTACCTCTACCTTTCTTAACATAAGTCAAATCTAAAACCTCTCCTTTCCTAATCGGGTCATCGGAAGGCCACCGTTTTATGTGAGTCAAAGAATGAACAGTTGAACAAAAAGAGAAGATGTCTCCTCCTATTATCCTTGAAGAAATGTTGGGCCCCTCAAAAATATGTTGCGCCATTCGACTGAAAACTCGGAGATCAAGCCCCTCAACAAAATGTTTTATTATCCTCGTGACGAGTTGGAGACAAAGCAATATAATGATGTACTAACCGAGCCTTCGGTCTCATTGGCTCGAGGATACCTCATCCATCACAATACGACATCATGTCGTTTAAATGTCTTTACCAATTCTAAGTAAGGATCGGTTGATTCGTGGATCTGATTTTCCATGAATATGAAATGGGACCCTACATCAGAACAATGAAGTATCTCGTGGTAGTCGGGTGACAACATTACAATTCACCTATAAGTGAAAGCATGGAATCGAAAGTTAAGACTACGGGATGCTGAAGCACGACGCCACACCATCAAATCCGCAACATTCGCACAAGCGAACATAAGGCATCATCAAAGCTCAAAATCAAACCCCGCGCATTTGGCAGTAATAGTCACCTATGCAGCCAGCTACGTTTAAAAATACAAAAAAAAACCTTGCACTGGATCTAAATATCTTAAAATGCCCCTCATACACGCATTGCACTTACATGATGTTGACGAATATTTTCGTATCGACCCGACCCCGATTGGTCGCGATCGCACTCATTCAATTCGATCGAATTCCGTCAAAGCAAAATTGACCCAAATCAAATCCCGATTTAATTAAATTAAATTCGAATCAAATCCAATCGAGCCTCATCGAGCCAAATTCGATGCAATTCAATGCCGATTCAAGTTTAATTTCATGAAACTAAATTGATCGGACCCAATTGGACCCAA
The DNA here is from genome assembly GCA_022539455.1 of Dendrobium nobile. NCBI lineage: Eukaryota > Viridiplantae > Streptophyta > Magnoliopsida > Asparagales > Orchidaceae > Dendrobium > Dendrobium nobile. The sequence goes on from CM039725.1 coordinate 14,666,050, forward strand.
ACCGACCCAAATCGGTTCGGGCCAAATCCGATTCGGGCTCAATTTCTACCCTAATTGATCAATTGGAGCTAAGTTAATTTTTCAAATCAAATTTTCTAAATCAAGGGCTCATATTTCATGTGAAATCCCGCCCAAATCCTTCATTTTGCGCATTGAGGAAGCCCGATTGGGCATTTGTGGGCGGCGGGTTTTGCCGTTTGCGGTCTCCAAGAGAACAAGAGGGGGAGGCTCTACATTATGCGTGCAGCCCGTCCCAGGTAAGAGCGTGAGAGAGAGGCGAAACTTGCCTCCATCCGTCCCAGGTGAAAGCGTGGTAGGTAGGTCTGTTGCGTGCAGTCCATCCAAGCGAGAAGAAGAGGCCGACGGGGGCCTCCTTGCGTGCGACCTAGCCAAGAGGGAGGGCCGGCCAAGTCTCTTCCTCCTTGCATGCATTTCTTGGAGCCAAAACTGAAAGAAGAGGAGATTTTGTGTTATCTAGCTGTTGTCTTCTCCTTCTTTGGGCTGAAAAGGAGTTCTCTCTTGTTGTCATTGCCTTCTTCCTTCAATTGAAGAGTCGAAATTCCCGCTTGCTGTTGTTGGTGATCTTCTCTTCCAAAGTCTAGGGCAAAGGTGTGCTTAAATCAGCCCCCGCTACAGCCAAGGGAAGGTAGGAAGCCTCTACTCCCTTCCAAATCAACTCCGACGACCTCAAGACAGCGAGGACAGCATCTAGGACGTTCTGGATAGCAGTTTGGTACGCCTTTGACAGCATATTTGTCTTCCGGAGGAGCTTGGACAGGACTTGAAACATTTGGACAGCAAGCAACGACTTCCGGAAGCACTCAAACAGTGAAAACTGCTGTTTGGAACATTTGGACAGCAAGCAACGACTTCCGGAAACACTCAAACAGTGAAACTGCTGTTTGGAGCATTCTTGGACAGCAAATTCTCCTTCCGAAGCACTTTGGAAAGCAAAGGAGGCATCCGGAGTGGCTTGGACAGCAAAGAAGGCATCCGGAGCGGCTTGGACAGCAGTGATGACGTCCGGAGCGGCAAGGACAGCGGTCTTCTTCCCCCGGAGCAGCTTGGACAGCGATTTGGAGCTTGGATTGGAGTGTTTGGACAGCCCAGGGGAGGTAAAATCCTAAAACTTAGGAAAAGCCCTAAGGCCCCCTAGCCAATTGATGTGTGGTTGACGTCCCCAAGCCCTAGGTGCCTTAGAAGCTTCGTTTCTGCTTCCCCATAACCCTTTGTTTGCTGTCCTCTCCACAAAACAGCGGAAATCTAGTGATTTCCTTTTGTTCTCTCTTGGGAGAGCCAAAGAGGCATGCCGATATGTGTAGGGGAGTTGGATTGGTATCCAACACCTCTCAAATGCATGTAATAGCATTCATATTGTGTCCAAACTGTCGCCTATAACAAACCTAGGCTTCGTCATCATAACATCCAAATTTGGAGGCTATACATTTGCCCAAATCAATTGCATGGTGCTTAGGATTTAGATTATGCCAAAATTGATCTAAATAAAATGTCGTGGGTCTCTTTTTCTAAGGATTGCATGCTTTTAGCATTGTTGGGAGACCGTTAAGCATGTTCATTTGATTTATGTGACAAACATGGGGTAGATGTGGGTTTCCAAAGACCCATAAGCCAAACCCTTGTGTGTTTTTGAATTACTTAAACATGTTTTGCATCTCTTAATTCTCATGGATAAGGATGATAGTGAATGATCCTCCAGCATGCAAACTATCTAATTTTTATGTCATGAAAAAATTGATATAAACTTTGGAGAGTTTGCATTTAGGAACTGATAGCCTCTACAAGTTAGTGAATGTCTAATGAATGTGTTTGGTTGGAAACAATATCGTTGTTGGCTCCGAAAATTCGGCCTCGGCCTCCGCTCGCCGCGCTTTTTTTTTTATTCGGCGAGAGAGTTTTAACGGATATGTTCCAGGATAAATTTTGGAAGGCAGATGGGTTTGTAGATAAGACACTACCCAGAGATTTCGCCCTCATTTTGTGAGGACTTTATGATCTGAGTTCTGGTTTCCTATAGGTGCAAGCCCCTATAGTTAATTACCCCTCCCGATCACGAGAGAGAACTTTCGATTAAGGCTAGTCATCAATCAGATAAGTAGAATACACGTGTTATCTGGCATATAGTAGCAGTAATGGGTATTGGGATTGGAAGGATGGGATTTGAGAATTGAAGAATTGGATTTTTGGATTTGAAATTTGGGTTGGAAGATTTGATATTTAAATAGAAATTGCACCATTTTGCACTTAAAGCGGATGGTGGGGAAATGGATGATGGGCTCGATCAAGATCCCATGGTTCCGTCGTACCGGGCCATCGTGGTCCCTGGTCTACTTAGTCAGAGGAGGTAGTCGACCCAACCTGACAGAAGGATCCTTGTCGGCAGCCATGGGTTGCTTCGTCCAAGGGGACCTTGTAGACCTGGGGTGAATGTTTGTTTAAGGGGACAAATTTGAATCCACCTTAGCTAACAGAGGGCTCTGTGCCCTATCCATCATATCCTATTGATTCATATCTCAAAGATTTGACGCCAATAAGGAACGTATTGGCTTTGGACATAACCGGTATTGCATGGTGCCAATTGACGGCAAAACCACTCGGTTCAGAGGGCCCCGGGTCATCATAACCGTTTATCCTGCGGTGCCATTTGGCGGCAGGCCGCCGGTTAGAGGACAAATACCACGTCCTTACTGGTAGGACATTGTTTGAGAATGGATCCTAGTGATATTTTCGACTAGGCATTTCGCTCTTTGTGAGCTGAAGTTATATTTACATTTGTCCACCTCGACAAACTGTTGCGGAGGATGGATGAATTTTGCTTTGAATGATTGATGGTTTGATTTCGAATTTAAATATCTGGATTTTAGGATTTTGTGGAATTTTGGATTTTTGAGTGGAGCTTAAAGGACATTTAAAAATATTTGTGAACCCCTCCAGTTGAGATTAGCGTTCAACACGGCCATCATCGGGGTGTTTGAGGTCATTTCCATTTGTTGATTGAACCTTGTCAACTCAGACAAGCTATTGACTGAGGATCGGGTTTCATAGGCTTCATGCCTTTGTTTATGATTTTTTTTGTTGAAAGCCTTGAAGGCCGAATATAAATGTACAAAATAAATATTCCGGTCAACTTCATGACCGCATATTTATCCGATATCTTGAACCATGTCTACTCCTATTTATCTACTTAGGAGGATCAGGTTTCGTAGGCTTCATGCCTTTTGTTTAATGAATTCTCTTAATTATAGGCCTTGAAGGCCTAATATGAATGCAATAAAACAAATATACACTGTATACTTGTTTGTTGGTTCGAACCCTGTCAACTTCTATTGATCCATATAGAAGGATCGGGTTCGAACTTGAATTCACTTATTGACCCGCGCAACATCTCTAGACGTCACGTGTGTACCAATAACACATTCGTCGGGGCCTATGCGGGTTGAGATTGTATTTACCCCTTGTGTACTTATGTGTATACAAACTACGGTGCACGTGTAGGGATATTTTGAAATATTTGTAGTTGTGCATGTATCTGTCATTTGAATGCACAACATTTCATTTGAGAGCTTATACACGCCTTCTGTCCGCTAATACGAGTGTTGCGAATCCGGTGGCGTTGGATTCTTGGTGTTACGAGGCGTCTTCTCATCTTGATATTTTCTCCCCTTTTCTCATTCACCGGGGATGGACTTCCTGGATTTTGAAGTTTGTTGTTTTGTAGAAAACTCTTTTTTAAGATGATCAGTGTAATGGATTTGTCATTCCCGGTGTCTGTGGGCACCAGAACTATTTTTTTTTTCGGGTATAGCACTAAGAAGAGACTTTGGAACACCAGGAAGTTTAGTTCTAATTTGTTCAAACATTTCCTCCCTTCTGCCAAGGGGTGTCCTTTTTCGTACATCGGGTTGCCTTTGTACCCGGTGTACTGACAGCACTTTGATCACCACTGTCGTAGGTGATATCCGTACTTGTGTCCACAATGATTTGATGTGCTTACGATATACCCACTGTTGTTATCCACAAGTATCCATTTGCAGGGGACCGCTGCATCTACTACGACCTCCTGTAAGTGTTTGTAGAAGGGTCATTTACGTCAGTATCGTATTCACCTTTCACCAATCTCAAGTGGGTGTTTTGGTGTATTTATTTGTAGGGACGGGTCTTCCACCATCAATTGACACTTTTGCCCTCTTCAATCTACAGGCACTTGTTTAAATTGGAGATTATATTAGCACATATGGCAGTCGTATATGAACTCTGCAACTTGTTACTGTTGTTTGCCAATATAGTTTATTTGACCTCGTAGGGATCGTCATAGGAGATACTTGTACTTGTGCCCACTGGTTCGTTGTGCTTACGAAGTACCCACTGTTGTTATCCACAAGCTGCTTGTGTTTGCTGGTGGAGGACTATTGTATCATTTACGACCTTCTAGATGTATTTGTAGAAGAGCAGTTGTCCCTACACCATATCCACCTTTCACCAATCTCAGGTGGATTTTGCTAATTGTACTTGTTTACAGGGGACGATCCTCTTTTATACACCGGTCTGCTTTTGTACCCGGCATACTTGAAGATCTTAATCACCACTGTAGTAGGTGGTATCCGTACTTGTGTCCACAGTGATTTGATGTGCTTACGATATACCCACTGTTGTTATACACAAGCGGCTCGTGTTTGCTGGTAGGGACCTGTTGTATCCACTACAACCTTTTGAAAATGCTAGTAGAAGATCCAGTGTCCTTGCATCACATCCACCTTTCACCAATCTCAGGTGATTTTGCTAATTGTACTTGTTTACAGGGGACGGTCTTTGACTGCTGGTCTCCAGTATTGTCATCTCAATCAACAGGCATTTGTAGGAATTGTCGTAGGAGTTTGTTGCATTCATCTTTCGTGTGCATCGAGATTTCATCTCCTACTTGCAACTTGTTATTAGCTTGGACGACTGTGCACTTAAATCTTGATTTGTTCATTCATCCAAAGCCCAGTTCTATATATTCCATTGAACCCAAGTTCAAGGTTCAACTCATGCTTGAGTCTTGTGTGTTGTTCTTGAAAGTTCAAGTTCTTTATTGCTCGTGTCAAATTTGGATCCAACTTGAGTTCAATTTGAGTTCCCTACTCTCCACATCTTGTTCCAGTTTGAGTTCAAGTAATGAGCTTGAATGATCTTATTCAATTTATGTTAGAGTTCATTTGAGTTTGAATTCTATGTTCGGGTCCCCTGATGTTGCACAGTTCGAGTTCCAATAACAAGTTCAAGTGCTTGTTCAAAGTCTTCTGGAATCTTTTGAGTTCAATTGTATATTCAATTTGGTTTCAATTTCAATTTTGGCTTGATTTTATTTCATTTGGATTTTGACATTTAAAATCATTTAAATTTTTGTTCAGATTTAGGTCCACAAGTTCACTGGTCTTCGTACAAGTCCTCTACTCATTTAGTTCAATTTATGTGTATTTTTGTTCGAGTACAGATCTTTTATATTGTTGCCCAAATGAGGTCTTCTTGTTATTCAGGCTTTGTAAACTTCAGTGAAAATTTCGGCAGCATCCCAACATATCCCCCGTTTGGGGGAAAATAGGGGAGCTGGGCCTTCCCACCACGCTACTCGAGCGTATATGGTAGGTGTCCTTAGACACCGCGGCCATAGTAATTTTCATCCCAACACGCTACAAGAGCGTGTATGGGGCCTTCAACAGTACCAGTACAGCAGAACACCAGTGGCTCTCCCCACCATGCTACAAGAGCGTGTATAGGGCTTACCCACCTCGTCATATGCTTCGCACCGGGCTCCCTCCTACCATGCTACAAGAGCACGTATAGTTGGTTCCCGATCCGTTGCAAACGTCGAGAATGGAATTTTGGAACATCATACCTTTGCGTAGCGGTGTCGTCGGCGATGTTGAGGTCGAGGATTGTCCCCACCACGCTACAAGAGCGTGTACAGGGCTTACTCACCTCGTCGTATGCCTCGCACCGGGCTCCCTCCTACCGTGCTATAAGAGCGCGTATAGGTGGTTCTCCGGTCCGCTGCAAACATCGAGAATGGGATTTAAGTTAGAAATTATACCTTGAAGACCGGCGGGGAGGAGTCGTCGGCGACTGTCGGCTCGAGGATCGAGGCAAGGAAAGAAGGTATATTTTATTTTATTTTATTTTAATTAAAATATTAATTATAATTAATTATTAACTATAATTTTTTTTAATTAATTATGTTTATGATTAATTAAAATAATTAATTATTATTATAATTAATTAAAATAATTAATCATATTTATCTTTAATTAACTAGAATTAATTAATATTAATTAATTTTAATTAATTAATATTAATTAATTTTAAATAATTAATAATAATTAATTGTCATTAATTAAAAATTTATAATTAATTAAATTAAATCATTATAAATAATTAACATTAATTATAATAATTTAAATAAAAATAATTTTAATTAATTATACTAATTATAATTAATTAAATAATTAAAGTTAACATTAATTAAAAATTAATTTTAATTAAAATAAACTAATTAATCTCTCCCTCTCTCTCTCAGGTTCGGCGGATCCACGGGATTTGGCCGGAGATTACAGCGGAAATTAAGTCGGATCTACGCTAAATCCAGCTAAACGATTTTGGTGTGCGCGTTAAATCCCGGCGATGGGTAAATCCCGGATTTAAGGACTTACGGCTTAAATCCCGCATTTACTAAATCCCTTAGTTCGGCAGATTTCGGGATTTTGGCCGGAGAAGCGCACGAGCAGGGAGAAAGTTACCTTCACTTCCAGCGAGCTCCCCTGCTTGCTTCCGATCAAAATGTAGTAACTTCCGATCCGGCTCGAAGGGATTTTGTCGGGGGAGAGAGCGAAGTCGATCGGCTAGGGAGGAGGCGGAGAAGCGACGCAAGGGAGAAAGTTATCTTCACTGCAAGTGAGCTCGCGCTGTTGCTTCCGATCCTAATGTCGTAACTTCCGATCCAACAGGTAGAGAAAGTCTTCGGAGCAGCGAGGTCGTCCAGCCACAAAGGAGTCAGAGAAGCCGCACGAAGGGGAGAAAGTTTCCTCGACAGCAAGCGAGCTCCGATGTCGCTTCCGATCAAATTGCTGTAACTCCTGATCCGTTTGGAAGAAGAGAGAGCGAGAGCGACAGATGGAGAGCGACAGATGGAGAGCGAGAGAGCGAGAGAAGCAACAAGAGTGAGAGAGCCCGAGCTCTCTCATTTCTTCAATTTTTAACGGGCAGAGAGGTCGTGCGGAGGACGTGCGTGAGGCGATGTTGATCATGCACAACGTGTGGAGTTCAGGTACGTAATTATTATTATTTTTATATTAGATACGGGTCAACAATCGTTGACAACCGATCTTTGTGGAGTTTCCCATAGACCTTCAAAGGCCTATGTTGTAAACCCCACAGTGTCTATGACCAACAAAATTCATGATTGATCTTTTCACTAAATTTAGAGCACGCACGTGATGATCATTTTTTGTTTACATCCACACATTTGAAATTTGGAAATTAACTAAATGGGCTTATCTAACCTTGAAGTGGGCTTAAGATATGGCATGGGCCCTCAAAGGCCCATGAGCCCGCATGCTCAAGTTTACTTAACGTCTTAACTCCATTTATATGATTTTTTTCAAATCCAATCATTGAATGTAATGATGAAAATCCTTAGAGATTGAAACCTCGCATCAATGTTTTAATAAACCAAGTCTTATCAAAATTGATCTTTAGGATCTTCCTAGAAAACCTTTGATCACCATTCATGACAAAATTATTTGGATTGTTCGTAGAGACCTTGGATGTGTTTTCATACCTTAACATGAGTCAAAATCATGTTTCCTATATCTCTTGCTAGGATCACTAACTTCCAAATTTTCTAGATCATGCCAAAATCGATTTAGAGACCTCTCTAAAGCCTTGGAAAATCAATCTTCCCTCCTCGAATTGAGTCCAAAACACTCTAAAAGATGTAGGGAAATTCCTTTCAAGTGCGCGTCTCCTCTTTCCATGAGTCCAAAACATCCATGGAGGAATTGGGAAATTCTCTTACTCATCCATATCCTCCTTCAAATTTGGTGCTTTGAGCTCCCTCAAAGCTCCAAGTTTTATATTGCATGGGTTCTAACAAATATAAAGAGCTAGCTTTCAAGCATTCTTTTCCCTTCATGTGTAATAATTTGGAGCCTCTTCAAAGCTCTAAATATTGCATTACATTAAACATCAAGACTTTAGGACCAAATCCTAAGTCACTCCCCTTTTGTTGAGACAAAAATCAACAAACATATACACACCTCCATATGTGATATTTTGGAGCCTCTCTAAGCTCTGAATGTCCCATTACATTAAGCATTAAGGCTTTAGGAACAAATCCTAAATCCCCCTTTTCATTTGCTAATAATACAAAATTAGCAAATGAAGGTGTCTCTCCTCTCATATATAATGATTTGGAATTCTCCAAAATTCCAACATATCATTATATGAAAATTTTGGAGCTTAGAGCCAAGTTCTAAGCTCCCTCTTTCATTCGTTTGAAACACAAAGATCAACGAATGAATATCCTCCTTAGGCTTAGGATTACAATCTTAGCCTATCTCATTTGCCTAACCTACATAGGTAGATGATCTTGCAGCATTGTGTATAAAACTTAATGATTGCCTCTCAATTTGTAGTTCCAAAACTACAAATTGCATCTCTTATGCATGACATTTGGATTACCACAAAGCTTCAAACATATCTTTGCATGAATCATTTGAAACTTGGAACCAACCCCCCAAGTTCTTTCATCTCTTGTTGTTAGAACATAAAATCAACACATATCCTCTAATGTATGATAACTTGGAGCCTCCAAAAGCTCCAACTAATATCATTACATGGTTGTTGTACCTTAGAAACAAATTCTAAGTCATCCACCTCTTGTTTGTTGAGACAAAATCAATAAACAATTATCTCCCCCTTTCATGCATGACCTTTGAAGCTTTTTCAAGGCTTCAAATACTTCGATGCACGACTCGTAGCCTATCTTAGGAGCTATCACCCATCCTCATCATGTATTGCATTATGGATTTCTCTAAAATCCTAAAATACATCATGTCATAAGTTCTTGAACTTAGAAGCAAACTCTAAGTTTCTCTCATCCCTTTTGTTGGAGCAAGAAACCAACATATGATTTTTCCCCTCATTTTCCTAGACTCAAATTAGGCAAATGCACATTCCTCTTTGGACACCAAATGTCTAAAGAATTTTTCCCAAGTTGCAACCTCTAAGTTACTCCTTCCCTCCTACCAAACAAAATGTGTAGAAAATCTCTCCATTCACTTAGCCTAGATTAAGTGAATGTGTGTCCCTTTCTTTGAACATCAAATACTCAAAGAAATTCCTCCAAATTGCAACTCATAAGTTGCACTTCATTTCTCCCTTTTTACAACTCAAAAGTTGTAGGAAACTATCTCATTCTCCTAAGACTTCAAATTATGAGAATGTACAACCCTCTTTGAACACGTAATGTTCAAAGAATGTTCATGAGGTTGTAAATTTCAAGTTTCATCCCTTCTCCTACATCCTTCCAACCCAAATTAGATGGATGAATCTCCTCTTTGGACACCAAGCATTCAAAGAAACTATTCAAAATTGTAATCTCGAAGTTGCATTTTTTACCACTTCTTTTCCTACAAGCCTAAATTGTAGGAAGCCTTTAAATTTCTCTTCATTTGCCTAACCTTTAAATAAACATTTCTCTTTGTACATCAAAAGTTCAAGGAACATTCATGGATTTGTAACCCACAAGTTGCATGTTCCTTCACTCATTTCTACAACTCAAAAGTAGTAGGAAATCTCATCATTCTCCTAAACCCAAATCAGGATAGTGTACCCCTCTCTTTGAAACACCAAATGTTCAAAGAGGGTTCAGAAGTTTGCAACTCAAAGTTGCATCTTCTTTTCTCACTTTCTACAACTCAAAAGTTATAGGAAATCATCTCATCCTCCTAAGCCAAAGTTAAGAGAATGTATGTCTACCCTTGAACAACAAATGTTCATGAGATATTCGTGAACTTGTAACACACATGTTGTATTTTCTCCCTTCTTCTCCACAAACCAAAATTGTAAAGAAGTTTAGTCTTCTACAACTCAAAGATTGTAGAAAATATCCCTATTCATCCTTCCAACCCAATTTGGAAGAGTGAATTTCTCTCTTTGGGCATCTAAAAGTTCAAAGAGAATCCATGGTGGCTTGTAGTCCAACTCTGCATATCACCTTCTCCTATTTACCCAACACAAGTTGGGTAGATCACCTCCTTCCTTTGAATATCCAATACTCAATGGAACATCCATAAATTTGCATCTCACAAGTTGCATTTTATCCCCATTTCTTCTCTACAAACCGAAAATTGTAGAGAAATTCCCTCCTTTCTACAACTCAAAAGTTGTATGAAATTCTCATTCACTCAACTCATGTTGAGTGAATCAACCTTGTTCCAAATCAACCTTTTTGTTGAACCAAAAGCAACTAGTAGTTTCAACCCAAAAGTAGGATTCAAAAGTCCTATTTCCAATCCATCCTTCCAACACAAGTTGGAAGGTTGCAGGTGCAACCACTCTTTTTGAACATCAAAATATTTCAAAGACATTCATGAATTTATAACCCAGAAGTTACATATCCCCTCTACTCTCCTCCAACTTCAAAATTGTAGGAGATTTCTTCTCTTTTTAGCTCCAAAAGCTAGAGGGAGATCTCCAACATTTAGCCCAAAAGCTAAATGCTGAATTCCTACATTCTCCCTCTAGCTCCAAAAGCTATGGAGAATCTTCAAATACTTAGCTCAAAAGCTATATGTTGGACAATTTATCTCCCTCTTCTTTAGCCTCAAAGCTAAAATAAGTATTAATCTCCTCTCTCTAGCTCCAAACTCTAAGGAGAGTTCTCCAACATTTAGTCCAAAACTATATGTTGGACACCTCTTTCTCTTCTTTAGCCTCAAAGCTAAGAGAAGTGTCCTTTTCCTTTCCCTGGCTCTAAAAGCTAGGGAGAGTTCCCCAATATTTAGCCTAAAGCTATATGTTGGACACCCTTTCCTTAGATCCAAACTCTATGTTAAACACCCTTAATGTGATATGTCACACAAGCCTCACATACCTAGATGCAAAACACTTTAGGTATGCTAGGATTAAGATTTTTCTTTTTCTGCGCATGTGTTTAATGTTGTGGTGTGATTTCCTATTGGATTATATGTATTGTGGGCACTTGCCCTTAAGAGGATAGCGTATAAATATACATGTTCTTCTTGTAGGTGTTCATATCTAAAAGGGGACGCTATAAATTATAAATAGTAAACTGCTTGCACGACATATGCCACATAAAACCCCCCAAGTAATGTGGCAAATAAGGTAGAAGCGGGTATTTGATATTCTAAGTGCTAAATAAAATTTTGGATGTGATATTTCATTATATAAATTGCTTTTAATCCATTGTCTTGCAAGCTTGAGTCTTTTTCTTTTCAAATATGTATTTGATAGAATTAGGATGTAATCAAACTTGTGGGGGTTCGGATCAAAATAAAAAAGTGAACCAGAAGGATGTACCTGTGTAAGGCAAGGTCTAAGGTCTGCTTGGAAGCTAAAGCTTGAAGACCCCAGAAGTGAGAGTCTGTAAATAAAATCTGACTGTGTTGTATAATGGCAGGCAACTTAGCTGTTAAATCTGGTTGTAATCACTTGGACTCTATGAATTATATTCAGTTTGTTTGATTTGTGTATTCAAGTTTGATCTGTTTACCTTATTATGCAATAAAAATACATGCATTTTCTTAGGTTTCTTTTCATGTTTGCTTGGGGGTGGCTTAGAATTTTGATGCGGTAAGCTCTTAGGACAAAAATAAATTTTTTACTCATTAAAATATAAGCAATCTAAAAAAAATGAAATTAAGCTGCATGATTTTCTAACAAAAGAAAATTACATGGCTCCCTTTCAAGGAGCCAAGTTTTCAAAAATTGAAAATAATCATACATAACCAAAAAAAATATATGTCATGTAGAAAAGTCCTCGCTTAAGGATTAGATAACAAAAAGTCTGCATTTGCAAGTCAACATTATGCATACCCTGCATAAATGGGCATCTTGGCCTCAAAGCCAAGTTATAAGTCCTACTTCCTATACAAAAACAACCCTCCACTCTTCATATGCATTGAGACTGGAAAAAATGATTTTTAAAGCGATTAGGTGTGTTTAGTTGATAATCCTTTCCAGGGAGGATAATAAATCTAGGGGTCGGGTTGGCTATGCCTCATGTGAGGCATAGTTTATAAGTCTCTTTTGCATTCCTTTAGACTTAGGTTCGAGGTACTACCTCTCGGTAGTCCTCACCTTAGTTTTAGGATCTGAGGCAATGATTAATTTTAATCACCATATAAGTCCTCACATTTCGGGCAGTTCCTCCAACACGTGTTGTTGGAATGTAAGCCCCGACCATCTAATGAAAATGTCAACTTAAATAAAAATTGGATTTCTAAAATATAAAGCCCGACATAAAATAGTTTGTGCACCTCTAAGATTTCTCATAATCAAGTGCCCCTATTTCACCTCCTTTGACTCTCATTTCAAAATCCGATTCTAAGTTGATCAATTCTTCCTTGAAATTTCTAAAGGCCAAAACCTTTAAACAAGGCTTTCATGGATTCTCAAAAATCAAATCTAGCCAATATCTAAATGACTTCCAAAAGAAAAGAAAAAAATTACTAGTTTAATAAAAAGTCTTCTCAAGTACTAAAGCTTAACATGTAATTAACCATAAAGGCTTTCCCCTATGAGACGTCTGTACCCCAGAATAAAATAAACCTCATTCGACCAAATATCGAATGGGGGAATCTATGTTAAAATTGTAAATTTTATTATTGAGTCCATAAGAAAATAATATTTTCACCCTTCAGGGTAATATATCATCATTTATGTAGCACGAATACTCCTATTTATGAGGCATGCTATATCGGACATATAACGGATACGCCTTCGATACGGTACGGATACATGTCAGATACTACTTTGTCGTGTCCAATTAAAATATTATTTAAATTTGTCTGGATACGTGTATCGGGTACGTGTCCTATTAAAAAAAACAAAAAAAAATGAAGCCGCAATTCGCCCTATTCATTTATGTGTCTTAAATATTTAGACGAGCTAGGTTTTTCATTTCCGCACAGGTGTTCGTCTTCTTTGTTATAGTCGAAGGAGCGGCTCGACGACGCGATCATAGAAGCGGACATGATCATCCTTCATCGACGAAGAGGCTTGATGACGCAAGCATTAAAGCCGACAAGATCATCATTCGTCGACGGAGCGACTTAACGACGCGAACAGTGAAGGCAACGTAAGCAGTGAAGGTTCGTTTTCTTCGTTCTTCGCTTTCTTAATCGTAGGCTCAGTACCGGAACTCGATGCCGCTCGGTACCACTAGATACTGGAACTCAGTACTGCTCGGTAACGGAATTCAGTACCACTCAGTACCGAAACTCAGTACCTCTCGATACCGGAACTCTGTACCGCTTGGTACCGAAACTCGGTACCGTTCAGTACCTCTCCGCAATTCTCATTAGTTTTTCTACTTAAATTTTTAAAGCCCATAATAACATCCTAGACGACTTCATGATAATGATTAACACATTTATAAAGCAGATTATCCGCTTCTATTAGAGCTGTGGAAACTTTATTTGTGCAAAAGTTAAAAAGTACAACATCAGCATACCATTAACAAGTAATAATGATTTTGGTTATAGTTGTGATTGTTTCCATCTTCAAATTTAATTTCTCCCAAGATCGATTACATGCATTAAAAAGGCATTCAATGCATACGCCTTGAGGCGCACTTCGATTCAAGGCAAACTCATGGCGCGTCAAGGCGTAAGCCTCTCTCGTTCAGGCGAGGCGTGCGATTTTTTTACAATGGGGCACACGACTTGAGACGGAACACCTCGAGGTTATTCGAGGCACCGCCTCATTCATTTTTTTTTTCCTTTTTTACAATTGCACATGTATATTAAGTTTTACTGTGTGTGTTTCAACATCGGCTACGAGTATAAATTATTGCTTTAAAAGAGAAGCTCTCCACCTTCGCTTTCTTCGGAAACAACTATCGAATTGGCAAGGTGCTAAAAACAAAAGTAACGATCCTTTCTTGTTTCGAGCTCTTCTTTGGCATTGCTTGCTTCGTATGAAATAGAGTTTTGAATGAGTTGATATCCCGTCACGGCAAAGGTTACAAAATTTCTTCCGCTTTGAGCTTTGTTTCGGCTTTGTTTGCTTCGTGTGAAGTAGAGCACTGAACCAGTTGATATCAACAATGAAGAACGAAGGAGACAAACTTATTTTCTTTCAAGCGTTGTTTCACCTGCTTCGGCAGAAGTAGAGTTTTATTATTCAAACGACCAAAGGTGGTGATCCGTTGAATTTGAATTTAAATCCTGATTTCATTATTTTTTTGTCTTCTCAAATCCTAATTTCTTACTGTTGTGGCTTCTTAGTTTTATTGCAATTGATAATTGGCATCAGATTTTGTTTGTTTCCTTGATCATATTTTCATTATTTTCTATTTTACACTATTAAATCAAATGTATGGCCTTTCAATTTAAATCAAATTTCAAGGCCCATTTTAATTGGCATGAGAATTGTTGCATTATATTTAGTTTAAGGATATACAGTTAATTTGACTTATATCAGCACAGATAAGACTGAATGGCAAACTATCACTTTTACAAGATCTCTGTGGTACAAACGCATTTACATTTTATATGTTATAAAAGGATGGTTATTGATTTGTTATTGCATTTATAAGTTTTTAATGTAGAAGAATCAGTATTGTGCTAACATGAATTTGATAAATGGAAACAAACATTTAACCAAATGTATGGCCTTTCTTTCAATTTAAATCAAATTTCTATTATTAAGTGGAAAAACTAACGTTCGTCTGGTAGTTTTTAGATTTGGCTTATGTTTGATCCGTGGATTGCATGGTATAATAATTTTTATTTTACATGTTTATTTTGATGGTTTACTAGCAGCAAACACTTGAAAAAAGGTCGTCACCTTACTATTGAAGAATGAGGGATAAATCCCTAAATTTTTAATTAAAAGTTTTGCACTGTTCTGAGATTAAAAATCTTTTTTATTTCCAAAAGTTTCATGTACCACCAAACATAGAAAATTAAACTGTCTTATAATTAGTTAATTACATCATAAACTTTTATTAGATTAGTAGACTGCCACAAACAAGAAATTAAACTTTCAAAGTGAGAAGACTGTTGACCTCTATATAATACCCAAAGGAAACGAAAATGAAATCATACCTCGTACTCCTCGAACCCGCGAATCCCACCCAATATCCCGCGTATCACTTCCCGCGATTCCTGCGCAAATTCTGCTCTTGATTGCTGCCCCGTTCTCATCAATAAAATGAAGACCAAATGAAGCCTTTGATTCTGCTTCTCCCGCACACAGAGCTCGCAAGCCTTGCCTCCGATCCATTTGCAAGACTCCCGACCTTACCTCAGCCGAATCTCCTTCCCCAAAACTCGGTCAACCTCCAACCCAATCCTTGTTGCTGTCGACCTCCGAAGTTATTGGCTATCTAAACATATGGGGATTTGGATTGCAGTTTTTTGAATCCTTTCAAGAATGTTGGAGGTGGATGGAGAAGTATAGTAAAAATCATGGTTTCCTCATTAATATTTATAGTAATGTTGTCTATCTAACTTGGAGATCCAGGAACAAATTAGTAAATGACGGAAAGGAAGATAGTTCTATGCGTATATTTTCTAATGTCGTAAGTTGTGCTTCCATTTGTTATATGAAGGATGAAAGATTGGGACACTGAGGTACTAATCAGTCTTTGAGACTGTCAGATCGTTGGTATCCTCCTCCTCCCAACTGGATCAAGATCAATGTATATGCTTCTTTGTTACAATCATATAAGGTTGGTATTGGAGGACTAGTTCGGGACAGCAAAGGAAGATTTTTATTGGGATATGGTAAATCATGCATTCATTGGGATATATCTAATTTAGAATTCATGGAGGTGGAAGTATAAAGGAAGTCATGAAAGATTGGATGCTTGATTATCAAGGTATCATTGTTGAAGTTGACAACTACAATGTTATCAAGATTTTAAAGGAATTGGGAGGGAAATGGGAGAGATGAACTGTTATTTGTCAAGGATCACAAATTTATTTTTTTCAATTGGGTGAATAGATCTTTGTGCTAGCTATGCTATTCATAGGGATTTCTTTTGGGAAGATTTAACTTCAAATAATGTTCCTCCTTTGTTTGCTAAACTTGTAAAGGAGGAATCTATTGTCTTTAGTTTGTAATTAGGTTTTCTTTTTAATAAGAGCATCAGCAATTTGATTGCTTTCTTCAAAAAAAAACGACAAGGTAATGTCATCAAAGGAGCGAAGTCGGCCAGCAATGAAGGAGGTGAAGAAGCGCGTGAAAGAGAGAGAGTTATCTTCACAGCAAGCGAGTTTCCGTCGCTAGTTGCGATTAAAATGTCGCAACTTCTGCTCTGACCGGAAGAGGGAACGTCGTCGAAGGAGCGTCTAGGGCTTAGTGTAGAGGAGGTTCGGGGTTAGACAAGCGAGGCCGACGGAAGGATAGGGAGGAGTCGTCGGATGTGAAGGTCGACTGGAGCTCGGGTATTTGAGGGCTAGGGTAAAGTATTGTGAGAGGAAGGAAAAGGAGCTTGCGGCAAAGGAAGAAGAATAAGGGTCGGGGTTTGCGAATGGAAGAAGGGAAGTCTTCGTGCATCTGGATTTTAATGACAAGAGCGGGAGCGGGGCATAACACGCGTGATATAATGTTTCTTCGGCGTCGTTGCAGAGAACAGGTACTGTAGCTATGACGGGATGGGCTTCGGCAGGTCATGGCAGAGGTATTTTAAAATTTTTTGTTTCCTTTGGACATTACATGGAGGTCAACATTGTTGTAGATATTGAAAGGTCCTCTGAATTAGGGTTATCTTCAACTTCCCAAGTATATTAAAAGAAAGAAACAAATTGGGATTGGGACTTCAAAAAAAATTAAACGTAATCTTAATATAATGAATTATTTTTTATTTTATTAATTTAATAAGAAAAAAAATATTATAGATAAAGAAAATTTTGAAGATAACTTTGATATAAATTATGATGATTCTTCTAAAGGAAGCCAAAGTGATGATTAGACTGTCTTGGGACTTGATCCTAATGACATGTTTAAATTTTAAGGGAGTATTTATTTTGAATCTTATATTCTAGTAATATTTATCTTCAAACAAATAAATTTGTTCATAATTTACTTAACATTTTATCATTTTTTGAATTATTTATAATTTTTAAGTACTTTATTTTTTTCGTTATGAGGCTTACGCCTTGATCCACCTTGAGGCTTACGCCTTGCCTCGCTTAGGCAAAACACACCTTGATTACCAATTTCGCCTTTTAAAACATTGATTGATTATAATCATGATGATTTGAAGATTTATCACATAAAAACTAAAGATTATAATGCCAAGAATACCAAAACTTTTTAAGTAATTTGAAAACTTGGTGTCTAATTTATATGTAATAAGAATATTCAAGAAGAAAACAAAAAGACAATGTTTTTTGCCACATAATCATGTACCCGAATGACATGCAGTAAATTAGCAATAAACCAGCCGCTGCACAATCACTCGCAAGAATTCATTATTACAACAACAACAACAATAACAACAAGCCTTTATCCCAATACGTGGGGTCGGCTACATGAATCCTTTTTTCCCATTGTGTACGGTTAAGAGTAAAATTCTCATTTAGATCTAATAAAGAAAAGTAATTTCCAATCATTAAAAAAGCGGACGAGGCGTCCGCATTGAGTCGCGCCTCAAGTCGAGGCGGAAGTCATGCGTATCGGGGCTTACGCCTCGAACCATCCAGCGAAGCCTACGATTTTTTCGCATGAGGCGTACGCATTAGAGCGTAACGCCTCGAGGCAGTATGAGGCACCGCCTCGAAATTTTTTCTTCGGTATATATGTAAATACGACACAGCCGATTCGTGTTCGTGTATTCGCGCATAGGATTAGGGCTTCCTGTGAGAATTGAAAGGCGAACTAGAGGCGAAGCAGTGAGGGAAAGAGACGAAGCTGTGAGGGAAGGAGACGAAGACGTGAGTGTAGGAGACGAAGTTGGAAGGAGACGACGCAGGGAAAGAAACGAAGCCGAAGTTGTGAGTGCAGGAAACGTTCAGGCATCGATTAGGTCGGAAGAGCAGGTACGCGGTGTTGTGGCATTGACTTTGACGTGCAGTAACGAAAGCTTGAATAACTCCTTATTCGGCTTTCTTTCATTCGTCCGATCAGTACATGCTCGGTACCGAGAAGGTACAAGCTCGGTACCGCTCAGTACAAGCTCGGTACCACTCAGTACATGCTAGGTACCGCTCAATACCGAGTGTACCGAGTAAGTACAGGCTCGGTACTGAGCGGTACATGCTCGGTACTGAGTATTATATGCTCGGTACTGAGTATTATATGCTCGGTACTGAGTATTATATGCTCGGTACTGAGTATTATATGCTCGGTACTGAGCGGTACATGCTCGGTACTGAGTAGTACATGCTCGGTACTAAGTATTATATGCGCGGTACTGAGTATTATATGCTCGGTACTGAGCGGTACATGCTCGGTACTGAGTGTTATATGCTCGGTACTGAGCGGTACATGTTCGGTACTGAGTGATACATGCTCGGTACACTCGGTATTGAGCATATACAACAAACAGAATTTCAAAATTACTCTTATAATATAATTTTGTTCCGGGGGCGCTGCCCCCGGAAACCCCCGCAGGGGCGCTGCCCCTTGACCCCGTGACCTGACCGGGCAGGTCGAACCCCGCCAGGGGGCAGCGCCCCCTTGGACCCCCGGCAGACTGGTATATTTTTTTATACATGTTGTTTTATTATTAGTGATGTAAATAATTGTTAAAATATGTCATATTGTTAGCAATGACTAGTGGCACAAGAAGGAAAGATCCTGCATGAAAATATGGAACTCAAGTTGAAGTGTCAGGCGAAGGTGCAAAGAAGGGATATGTTTACATGAAATGTAATTTCTGTGAGAAACGCATAACTGGTGGCGTCAAGAGATTGAAGGATCATCTAGCCTGCACTCATGTCAATGTGGGACCATGTGCAAAAGTTCCTGATGAGGTGAAAAAGGAATGTACAAATTATTTAAAGAAGTTTGCCACCACAAAGGAGGTCACACAAAGAAATATGGAAGAGATGATAGGAAACTCTTCTTACTATGGATCACAACATGAAGGTTCCAGTACTAGAAGCCATCTAGTTTCTTCTGATCGAGACAGTCGGGGGCCCATGGATAGATTTATGCTAAATATTGATAACGATGAAAACATAAATACTCAGGATATTCAGCCTCCAACAACTACAAAAGAACTCAGGAACAGAGTTTGTTTGGATATCGCCAGATTCATCTATGAAAATGGGATTCCATTTAATGTTGTTAGGAGTCCGTCGTGGATCACTATGTTACGATCTGTTGGAAGCTATGGAAGAGGATTACAACTTCCAAGCATGTATGAGCTGAGGACTTGGATGCTGAATGAGGAGGTTAAGACAACTTCAAAAATGGTGGATGATGTTAAGAAGACTTGGATTGAGACAGGAGTGACAATAATGTCAGATGGTTGGTCAGATATTCGACATAGAAGTATTATTAATTTCTTGGTTAACAATCCATATGGAACAGTTTTTCTTAAATCAATAGATGCTTCAAGCTTTGTAAAGGATGCACAATTATTGTTTGAAATGTTGGATGAAGTTGTGGAGGAAGTGGGAGATGCCTTAGTAGTACAGGTTGTTACTGATAATGCAAGTGCATACAAAGCTGCAGGAAGAATGTTAATGGAGAAGAGACCTCACCTTTACTGGACTCCTTGTGCTGCACATTGTATTGACTTGATGCTTGAGAGGTTGGGACAGTTGCCTCAACATAAATCAGCCATATTGAAGGCCAAATTCGTCAGTAAGTTTATATACAATCATTCTTGGGTACTCAACTTGATGAGAAAATTCACTGACAAGGAAATTATTAGACCTGCTGTTACAAGATTTGCTACTGCATATTTAACATTGCAGAGATTCAAGGAGTTAAGACAACCTTTGGAAGCAATGTTTGCTTCTGAAGAGTGGGATAAAAGTTCATGGGCCAAAAAACAAGAAGGAAAATATGTTAAAAAGATTGTTATGAAAGACGATTCATTTTGGCGCAGTACAAATTATGCTTTGAAGACAACAGGACCATTAGTAAAGGTTCTTAGAATGGTTGATGGTGAGAGGGCCCCAGCTATGGGATTTATTTATGAAGCAATGAATAGGGCTAAAGAAGACATTGCAAAAGAATTGGGAGGTCAAGAAAGTGCCTACAAAGAAATATGGGATATTATAGATGAAAAGTGGGATCGACAATTACACCAACACTTACATGCTGCTGCATATTATTTAAATCCCCAATTTCATTATGATAAGGATTTTCATGTTGATAAAGAGGTGAGAACTGGTTTGTATGCATGTATGGACAGACTTATTTCTGAAGAAGACTACCTCAAAGTGAATGATCAACTTGAGGATTTTCATTTGAAGAAGGGAATGTTTGGATTTAGAGCAGCACAAGCATGCTACAAAACACGATCTCCTGGTATGTTTATAGTTTGAGTATTTATAATTTTAATGTTAATATTTATATTCAAGTCTTTTACTTCAACCAATATTCATAAAATATTATGTTTATCTTCATATAGAACGTTGGTGGGCTCAGTTTGGAGATGATGTTCCTGAATTGAAAGCTTTTGCAGTTAAAGTTCTTAGCCTAACATGTTCGGCTTCTGCATGCGAGCGTAATTGGAGTATCTTCAATCAAATTCATACAAAGAGAAGAAATCGATTGGCGGCAGATCGAATGAACAAACTAGTTTATGTTATGTTTAACAAAAAACTAAAAGATAGACATCTCAAATTGCAAAATCAAGGAAATATTGAGAATGAAATCGACCCTTTGCTTGTTGATGAGTTACAATCTGATGATGAATGGGTTACTCCTAAAAATGCTGATGTATCTGAAGTTGAAGCAGAAGGAGAAAGTAATGTCAATGAAGAAGACAATCAAGCGACTACCCAAATATATAAAAGAAAGAAACAAAGTGAGATTGGAGCTTCAAAAAAATTTAAAGGTACCCAAATATATAAAAGAAAGAAACAAAGTGAGATTGGAGCTTCAAAAAAATTTAAAGGTATTCTTAAATATAATGAATTATTTTGTATGTTACTATTGTTTCATTTTAGACCTAATGAAATATTAACTGATATAGGAGATAAAGGAAAAAATATTATAGATGAAGAAGAGTTGGAGGATGACTTTGACATTAATTATGAAGATTCTTCTGAAGACAATCAAAGTGATGATGAGCCTGCTTTGGGTCTTGATCCTAAGGGAATGTTTTATTTTTAAGTGAGTTTATTTTAAATCTTGTATTCCAGTAATATTATCTTAAAACAAATCTTCAAATTCATAGTTTACATAATATTTTGTTATTTTTTGTCATTATTTATAATTTTAAATTATTTTTTTTAAATTATTTTTTTCAAATCATTTTGAGGCTTACGCCTCGATCCGCCTCGAGGCTTACGCCTCGCCTCGCTTAGAAAAAACGCCTCGATTCCCGATTTCGCCTTTTAAAACCTTGATAAATTCAATCCTCTCCTGAAAGATATGGGAGAATTTTTTTATTCTCCTGCAATACGGAAGATAAATTCAATCCCCTCTTGATTGAAAAATCAGGAGGCAATTTTATCCCCATTGCCAAATAAAATAAGGGAATTATGAAACTGCATCGCTCATAAACCTAAGGGTCGAGTTAATTATACATGTTCAACAAGTCTAAGGACCGAACCATGGTTTAAAATTGCGCAATATGAGGCTCGCCTTTGCGCAATTCCAGTAAAAAACGCCTCGATGCTTACGCCTCAAGTTTTTTTTATGAGGCTTGCGCCTCAATTTGATTGAAGCCCGCCTTGAGGCCCACCTCGCCTCACTGGCATGAGGCTTACGCCTCACGCTATATATATTAAAACTTACATAAATCTTGAAGTAAATGCCCAACATTGGACTCTATAGGAGAGGAGGAAGGGGAGAGAGTAATTCATCATAATGATGATTCAAATGAAGAACCCCTTAATGATGACAGTGCTGACGACTTATGAGTTCTTATGTGATATGTCATTGCAATTTATTTTTGGAAATTTGAATTATATGTTAATGAAAAGAGTACTGGGATTTGGGAAAGATAGAATTTTGAGTTGAACTATATTTCATATTGTCTTATTATTGGGATATTTTGATTTCACTTAATATCTTATGCTTTTTTATGTTTTATATTATTCACTCATTAGTATATAAAAAATTTATCATTTTATGTTTACGCAATCTTTTGATTTTAAGGCTTACGCCTCAAAACGCCTTGAGGCTTACGCCTCACCTCACGAATGAAAAACGCCTCAATACCCGAATACGCAATTTTAAACGTTGGTAATTTCTAATATTTTCTAACAAAATTTTTTTAGTTTAACCTCTACCTTTCTTAACATAGGTTAAATCTAATACATCTACTCTCCTAACCGGGTCATCGGAAGGCCGCCGTTTTATGTGACCAAACCATCTAAGGCAACTCTCTCTAATCTTATCTGCCACTAGAGCTACTCAAACCTTTTCACGTATATGCTCATTTCGTATCCTATCTCTAAGAGTAAAGCCACTCATCCACCTGAGCATCCTCATTTGTGCAACACTTAACTCGCAAGAATTCATTGCTTAATATAATTACTCTAGTGCTTCAAATTACCCTAGCATATCCATTATGAAATAAAGAACTAAGTCAAGACTATGATTGCACTATATCCTTGAAATGGACCAATAGCATCATGCTAGTTTCCATACAGACGAGTGCCAGGAGTCTAGAAATAGCATGGAACCTTAAATGTACAAGCTACATCTGTGATAATTAATTCATAGGAACTCCTCATTTTTTTGGGAGGAAATAACACAATCATACAGCAAAAACGCATCATTCCTGGCTGTATAGCATATAGAATAGAAGCATCTTAAACATCGCATGCAGTCACAATACTAAAGAATTTTTTGGGCACTAAGCAAGAGTTAAATGCGTAGCTTTTGAGATCAATCACATGGTAAATGTAATTTCAAGGATAAAAGAAAAAATAATAATTTGGATTATTAAACAGAAAACAGAATGCACAATTCCAATTGAAGAACAAGCGGAGAATAAAAAATCTAAGAAAAAAAATAGTTTAATATTCATTTTTCTGGAAAACAGAAGTAGAACAAATGAGCGTTACAAATAGAGTTGACAAGGGAAATGGCTCAGATTAAAGACTGTCTAGTGAACTGTCGGATCTTTTCATTACCTCTTCAAACCTCTCAGCTTCATTTGTTGACTCCACTTCAGCCACCAAGGCAGGTGGTGGAGGGCCAATAAACAAATCATTGTCAACTTCCAAACTTGCATCTCTGTAAAAATGTAATTTCTTAACCTCAAAATAAAAATAAAAAAGGTTCTACTAGATAATCAAAACATCCAAAGAAACATGTAGTCAAGAGACTCAAGACCCATAGAGAATCCTATAAAGTTCAGGAAGAGAGAATATATCATACAAGCTATTAACAGACTTCAACAGAAACATTCCAATGAATAAGAATAAATAGATAAACTAAATACCTAAGTTCAGCCTCTGCTCTTGTTAATTCAGCTGCCGCAGCCAGTAACTCATGAGAAGGCATTTCAGGTCCAATAATCCTACAATCATTCGATCTATTCAAGAACACCATAGAATTTACATAAATCAAAGCATACTGTTTGAAGATTTTAACAAAAAGAAAACTGCCAAATGAGGCCTGCAAAGTATATATAAAATTAATCCATTTCCATACAAGAAGTGAATTATGAAGCACTAAAGTGAGGTAGGTATTTACTTGTTATAAGATGAATCTTATCAGATAGTTAAATCACATAAAGCCCTAACAAATGCCAAGAAGAAAGACATTATTTATCAGAAGCATCAACCTAAAATTTTACAGTTGACATCGATTGAATCCCTTCTATGACATAGTATTCAGGGGATCCTTTTGTAATTAATTTTCATTAATGGAATAGTTTTCTTTTCCTTTTTTTATTAAGGGTAGTTTGATAATTAAGAGTGTATGGATGTTAAGAAAAGAGGCTAGTCTATTTATAACCATCCATCTAGAGAGAAGAAAAGTTTTGGAGTTTAGTTTGAATTACCAATTCTTGTAGAGGCGAGGAGAGAGATCATAGTGGTGTCTAGGACTCCACCACAATCAATATCCAGAACCCTAAGCCTTCCTCCCTTGGCCTCCCTAGGCATAGATTCTGACTTCAGCGGCTGAAAAGGGTTGGCTGGTGGCTATCCCTGCTGTCATAGATGACCACAAACTCCTATACAGAATCAATAATACCTTTATGGTAGGAAAAATGAATTCTGCAATCAACAACAAAGAGGAGCTCCACTCAGCTTCAACAGGCGGCAGGTTTTCTTGCAAGAAAACAAAAAGAGATTCTTAAAATCTTGTTGGCATTGAATGATGAAATTCGGAACATCATCGTCCACTTAAGCAAGCTAGAAACTCGGTTTCTGTGTCAGGTTGCTGACCCTCTAAATCTTGAACAGTTTTGAAAACATCTTGACTCCAGGAGACTTCGCCACAGGTTCCCTGTTTTTCAGTCATTAATTAAATGGACTTTCGTATTCCTTGAGCAATTAAACTACCTAATTCATATTATATATGGTCACAGGGCTACTGGAAAAACTACTATCCAACCAAATATTGAAAGAGCGGCTGTAAAGTTCAGCCAAAATTGCTTTGATAAATCTCTTGGAAGAAGAATACCAACAATTAAATATTTCCTAATATAAAGTTCTCTTTTGTCCAAGTTTTTATTAACTGATTGGCTTGCTACTGAGCATTTAACAATCCCCTTTTTCCTCTTTACTTTTAGGACTCAAAGAATTTTGCCAGTAGCTATCAGATTCTAATAAGCAGAGGGCTGGAAGACAGCAGTCATCCCCAGCCATGCCAAGAACAATTGCATATCTGGTTGTGCTGGGATTTACCAGGTTTTTTTGGAGATTGGCAACAACCGTCTGAGCAGTCACAGATCCCATTAGTTTTACCTGGCAAAATTCATCAGCCCGCATTAGAAATTGGTAGGACAGCCATCTTGGTTGTGATATAGTCTTCCTAATCTTGTAATCCTAATTTCTCTAAATCTGTTTGGGTTGGCAGTTAATGTCCAACTCTTGTGTGTCTAATCTTATGAAGATATAGTCGTTATTTCTTTCTTTCTTTTGCACATCTATCGTCATCGGTCATATCAGAGCCCTAGGTTTAAGATGTTATCAAGAAGAAACCAATCCCATCAAATCCAAGAGATAAAAATGGAAGCCTGCAATCGGACAATAACTAGTGGCATGTAAGCAGCAGGAACGTGCCTTGCATTTAATACATTTGGAAGACATTTGAGACAAACGTAAGCTAGAAAATCACTTTCATCAAGCATTGCAAAAATCATTAAAAGAAGAAGAATCTGATGCGCCCTTGTGGGGCCCAAGGGATCTATTATTCATTATGTAAGAAAGAGAAATTAAGGGGGAACTAATTAGAAAATATTTATTTACGGAAAGATGACTAATTAGATTGGAAGGGAATTAGGAAAGGTTTATTTAGGGAAAGATGGCTGATTTGATTGGGACGGAACTAGGAAAGATTTATTTAGCTAATTTGAATTTAGATTTGGGAGGAAAGTAAGAAGTTTATATCAGGGTTAATTGGGTGGTTTTATTTTCATTATGTAATTGTGTTTGTTGTAGTTTTTTCTTTGCAGTTCTTCCTAGCGGCACCTAGGATTTGTGGGAGAGCCGATTTAGCTCTCGAATAGGTGATTAATTGTATATTATTTGATGAAGAGATAATAAAAAAACAGCCCTAATATTTGGTTCCAGAATTTTTTTTCTTATCCACTTGTTGCTCTACTTCCAAGACACATCAAATCGGTATTAGAGTGAGGTTTTGGAGAGATGACAGCAAAGAAGGTGGATGCGTTGGAAGGCGTAGTGGAGCAAATCAAATCCGGGATAGAGAAGTTCTCAACCATCAAAGAAAAGTTTTCAGCCATGGAGAATGAGATAGAGGAGATGATGAGGAAGCTTATGAAGATGCAATCCAAAACTCCACTGTCGGTTCCGATTGCTAACCTTAGCCAAGATTTGACCGGGATTCCCTTTACCGAATCTAAGGGAAAGGAGATCAGACGAGAGGAGTTCAACGAGGAGAGTTTCTTTCATTAAGAGCATACTTGTCAATGGCGCAAAATAATGCGTCATGGAGCACAGCATGGTGCGGCACACCTACGGCGCTATCTCTATGGTGCGACGCAAATGTACAAAATGGCAGGAACTATTTGTGTCATGTGGGCATAATGGCGCATGACGCAAATAGCGTGCGCAATTTTATTTGAGATTTTTAATATAATTATCAAAAACTGTTGATATTTATCTATTTTTTATTTCTAAGATATTGTAACAAGTAATTTTAAAATTATTTGTAATGGTTAAAATAGACTAGTTAGGTTTTCTTAAAATAGTTTAGTTAGTTTTGATAATTAATTTCTAAGATATTTGCTGCCCTTACCCTCACGAACAAATGAAGCCTGTATCCCAAACTCTTCGACGCACGTGAAGGAAGCGAGTGCTCGAGCCCTTCATCTGATTCTGCCGCCCTCTACTTTGTATGATTCTGCTCCATCGTCCGTCTCCTTCACGTGAGTATTCCGCTCCTTAGTCCATTTACTTAACGTGAGTCTCTGTCGTTGTTAGATCCTTCATCGATTTGTTGTTTGTTGCAGCTAAGGGTTTGTGCGTCTAATTCCACTGCTCCAAGATCCTTAGTCTGTTTAATTTAGCAGGAAGGAGGTTTGTTGGAAGGTAACAATTCATCTGATTCTTCCTTCACATGAATCAGATGGAATTCGTCTGTTTCCTTCTTAGTCTTTTAGTTGTATCCTCGCTTAATTTGCCTGATTCAGGCGCTGTTTATTTTTAAGTAGCTGGAAGGTATTCTTTGGTTTAATTTGCCCGATTCCTCAGATATTTCTTTGTCCGTTTGATTCAGCACGAAGGAGGTTTGCTGGAAGGTAGGCTCATATATTTATGTGCTTAACTTAGCTTTTTTTTTTTCATTAAATCTGGATACAATATGGCATTTCTATATGGAATCGTCAGGCATTCTATCAGTAACATGCTGCGAAGAGTCTAGTATATTGTCGCAGTGCTTACCTTTACATATAGCTTCTGTTTTAGATTCGAATCTAATTGGCTGGAAATAAAGATGAACACCTGGTAATAAAGGCGAGGAAAATGAGGCAATACCAAATTATGAATACAATGAATCCTTATCTTGTTAAGTCGTTCATTTCAATCTTATGTTTGTCATTTATATGATGAACTTTACATTGACTTCAAGCATGTGAGACTGACTTTCATTCATCTAAGGGAGACCAAAAAATTATTTATTTGGATCTGCTTGCCTGTAGGTGATCATAAAATATCATATTAGTTCAATCTTTAAAAAAAGATCCAGCATGAAAATATGCAGTATTGACTAATAAAGTCGATAACAACACTGTGACATGTATTTTTTGTGGCAAAATAACAAAAGAAGGAATTACACGCCACAAACAACACCTTGTTAAGGGTTTTAGAAATGCTAGACTTTGCTCGAATTGCCCCTAGCATGTTAAGGCTGAAATTCAGGCCTCCATGTTAAAGAAGAAGGATTTGAAAGAAAAGATTAATGGCACATCAAATGTCATTCTTGACGAAGAAGACGACTTTGATGTGATGGCAGATGATGATATTATCGGTGTTGGACAATCCAAAATATTTTAGACAAATAAATTCAAGACTTCTAGTCAGAGTTTCACGTCAACATCAACCCTCAAAGCATTAAGACCAAAAGGACCGTAAGATACTTATCTTACACCAAATCTTGAAGATGTGGTGAGGCAAAGAAAAGGTTAATTTAGCAAAGAGATGGATGTCGCTAAAAAGAAAATGAGGGGAAGGGTCATTCAAGTTTTCTGTAGATTAATGTAACATGCCTGTATTCCATTCAATGCAGTGAAATATTAAAATTTCTTTGCAGTGGTCGAGACACTTGGACAGTTTGAACCTTGAATGAAACCTCCTAATTATCATGAGGTACAAGTTACTTGTTTAAAAAAAAGGTTGGACATACACATGAACTATTACGGCATTATTAAGAAGATTGTGTTTGATATGGTTGTTCTCTAATGGCTGATGGATGGACATCGAGGAATGGAAAAAAGCTTAATTATTCATGTGAATCCTCCAAGAGGTACCACATTCAAAGAGTCAATAGATGTCAGTTCTTTTTTCCAAGAATATTGCGATGTTTGAAATATTTTGCAAGTAAATTGAGATCATACTTGTTAACAGCAAATGGTGCACCAGAGCGCAAAGGTCCCTTTGAAGCCATGGCGCATAGTGCACGACGCGGCACAAACTATAAAATAATTATAAAAAATATGGATGAATATGAAATATCATTGAACTAAAATAATAAACAAGAACTTTCACATCATTAAAGTGAGCTTCAAATTTATCCAAGATTTCTACTAAAATAAATAATATACTATTCCCCAAACATAAAAAATAGAATACATTGTTCAAACCAACTTGTCTCGCAACAATCAAATGACTACTACTTCCCAGATGTCATCTTGGATCCAAATTTAACGGAAAAAACTAAGTTTGTCCAAAACTCTAACATAGAATCCAACAGTGACGGAATCAAGCGGATTAAGCAATACCAGAGGATATGACGGAGGGAATAAAAAGCTTATTGGAGATCCTTACCTTTCAGCGTACCTCCTTCATGCCAAATCAAAATGACGACTGATCTAGCAGCATAAGAATCAGACAGATGAACCATAAACTGTGGTTGAATCAAATGAACGAGGATCCAACAGCAATGGACTCACGTGATGGAAGAAACATGTTGAGATAGTTGCAACTTAGTTTTTCGATTGTTGATATTCTTACAACATGTATATTTTTTATGATTCCCAAATACTGTTTTGATTACAATTTCTTCTAACATATTTTGGAAGTATTGTTTTGTTGTTTGTGTGTACTAACATTTCAGAAAATTAATACTCCAGATTGTTGAAGACTTCAAATCAGATCAGATTAGAATTTATGGTAAATGAAGTCTGTATTTTTTCATTTTATTGAGTCTGAAAGAGTGATTGTAATTGAGTAATGTGCGCACACACATGCAGGAAGAGTGTTTAAAATTGTAATTTTTTTAAAACTAATCGTACTATACGAACCCATTTCGCACGGGACGATATGTTCAGTTATTTTCCCCTTCAAGCAGACAACGAACTACATGTAGAAAATTTTTCTAAGTTCGGATCGTACTATACGAATCTTGCTTCGTACGTACGCCGTCCATGGTATAAAAATGTGAGGTCCCTTTTCGTCCCGATGAATTCAAAGTTTTTATGAATTGTGCGTACCGTACGATGTCATCATTGTACGTACGTCGTCCATTATACGAATTGGACGGGTCCCTTTTCGTCCAAACGAACTTGAGAATTTTCTGAATGGATCGTATGTACGATGTCGTCATCGTATGTGCGCCATCTAGAGTATGAATTAGATGGGTTCATTTTCGTCCAAACGAACTCTAAAATATCTGAACTGATCATACCGTACAATGTCGTCATTGTGCGCATGTCGTCCAGAGTACGAAAATGAGGGTCTCTCTTCGTCCCGACAAAAATGAAAAATTTTCTAACCGTTCGTACAGTACGAACTGAATTCGTACTGTACGAACTGAATTCGTACTGGACGATCATCATGTACGAAGTCATTTAGTATAGATTTATAACAAGTTCGTACACAACAGTTTTTGAACTATTCGTACGTACGAACATACGATCGTATAGTATGATCGTAAACGCTCAAAATTGAAAATTTCAATTTACTAGACGGTTTTTCGTGTCTTTCATATAAAATGTCCTTTAAAACTGACGTGATAAGAGTTGTTCTTCGTGATTTTTCAAGGGCAAGTGAAAGAGAGAGTGTGAGAGATTGTTTAAGAGAGATTTCTTGCAAGTGGAGTGTGAAGGGTTCACAAGGTTACTCAAAGATAATGATCTCTTTATGTTTTTAGTGATCACTCTTCTTTTCTTCTTTCTAGTTGCTCGTGAGAAGATCTTTGAAAAAGATTCGGTACTCCAACATTTGGAGGGTGTGAACAGACGACGGTACTTTGCCAACACTTGGAGGGTGTGAACAGACGATGGTTCTCTGCTGACACTTGGAGGGTGTGAAAGGACAATGGCTTTCTACCGCACCGGGGATTGATGGAAGAGAGGAATTGTAAAGGCTTCTCCGCCTTGCTGTCGGAGCAAAAAGAGAGTCATTTTTGGTAATAGTGCAATACCTGAAGAGGGAGTCTTCAGGAAGTGGATGTAGGTCGTGTTTGACCGAACCATTATAAATCTTTGTCTTTTAAATTTTCGCATTTATTTTCTGCAATTTATTTACTGTAGTTGAAAAACTTATTTTTAAATTAAAAATCAAATAGCTGAAAAAGTTTATAAGATTTTCTACTTAAAAATCCAAGAGAAATTTTTTAAATTACTAATTCCCCCCCCCCCCCCCCTCTTGGTTAGCCTTGGGACAATAGCTTAGGTTTAACAACCTATATATAATCAATAAAACAGACATACGAATGAGTGTAATTAGAGGAAGAAGAGGGCGGCAGAATCAGATGAAAGGCTCGGGCTCGCAATCACTTCCTTCGCGTGCGTCGAACAGTTTGGGAGCAGTCTTCGTTTGTTCGTGACTCAAGAATCATGAGGGTTAGGATAGCAAAATAATAAAACATAACTAAACTATTTTAATCATATTTTAAAATTAAATATTACATTATCTTATAAATAAAAAAATATAAATATTTATAATTATATTAAAAATCCCAAAATAAAATTGTGCACGATATTTGTGCCATGTGTCATGCGTCATTGCACGTACATGGCGCAAATAGCATGTGCCATTTTGAATATGTGCACCGCACCATACGAATAGAATCGTAGGTGCGCCGCACCCAGTCGTGTGTCATAGCGTGCGCTATGTTGCGCCAATGACAAGCATAATTGAGATTTTTTGACCACATAATGTGATCCAAATATCTACTGATAATGCATTTTAAAATGACCTTACAGGCTTGTCACAATCTAAATCTATGTTATTTCATATAAATAATTATTTTTTGCCTTGTAAATTATAATAACATCACAGGGAAATTATAGATGGACAAATATCCACACATTTATTAGAATCCTTATGCTGCTCATTGTTTGGATTTAATAATGGATGATATTTTCAAAATTCAAAAGCTAAGGCTATGCATTGTTTGGAGTTAATAATGGAGGACATTTCCAAAATTCAAAAGCTAAGGCTATGCTTTGAGAAAATAGTGGCAGTACACAGTTTTATATATTCTAGGCCTCACTTGGATAAAAAAGAATGTGCATAGATGAAAGAGCGCTTATCAAACCCGCCAAGACTCGTTTTGTAACAGCTTTCTTGAATTTACAACATTTTCATCAATTGCAATTGAATTTGAAGAAAATGTTTAGTTGTGAAGAGTTCATTATGGTTCCTTATGCAAAAGAGATGAAGGCAAAACAATCTCAACATACAACATGCAACAATCATTCTGAAACACTATTGTGTATGCCTAAAAAAATAAATGGTTCTTTATTAAAGATTCATAGATTGGTCGATGGAGAGAAGAATCCCCCAATAGCTTATATATATAAACCAATGGATAAAGCAAAAGAAGCAATTGTTATAAGCTTTAGTAACAGTGATAAATATGATTAAATTTTTAAAAATATTTATAGAAGATGGGAAGTGCAAATCCACAAACTTCTATATAAATCCTGAATATTTCTTTAATAATCCTAATATTACCAAGGATAAAGAAATAGTTGATGGTCTTTATTTATGTATTGGAAGATTACCTAAAAAATGTTGATGAAGAAGATAAAATAAGTAATTAATTAAATTTATACATTAGGGGTAAAGATCTGTTTAATATTCCTTCAGCTGTAAGATAAAAAACTTCCTGATCTTCAGGTATAATTATTTGCAAAAAATGAAGATTGATTAGCTAGTCTATAAAAATAGAAAATAAAGTTTCATTTCTTCCGGCTGATTGGTAGTTGGCATATGGCCAAGGAGCTCCTCATTTACAAAATTTTGTTATCAAAGTCCTTAGTCTAACATGTTCGTTTGGATGTGAACGCAATTGGAATATATTCGAATATGTAATTATTTTTACGGAGTATGTATTACCTTTTTTATACATGTTCATAGTATAATAATGTAATGATGTTTTAGTTGCAGTTTCATAGCAAATGAAAAAGCAAAATGAATTATCATTACCCAAAAGATTTAGTTTATGAAAAATATAATTGAGTATTGATTCAGAGATAGAATCACCGTGATGTGATTGACCCTATTTCTTCGACTGAGATAGATGGTACAAATGAGTGACTAACAGGAAAATTGGATGATAAATCTAATGAAGAAAATGAATTTATTATTGGAGAGGAAGATTTGGCATGGACTATTGTTGTTAAGGCTACTGGTATTTATGATAAAAGCTACAACATTCGAAAGAGATCTAAAGGCAAAGAAAAGGAATCTTCATCTAGGCATGACATTGTTGCTATTGAATGAGGATGAGGGTGATGAAGAGAATTATGAAATAGGAGAAAATGCTGATAAAGATAATAAAACTTTTTTGGTCTTTGCTGATGAAGATGATTCCCAAAAAAAGTAGATTAAATTCTTATAAAATCATTATCTTTTAAAAAAATAATTGTAATATTTTGAATTATGAGATATTGAAATGATGTTTAGTTGAACTTATGCATGACTATGGTTGCCTTTCATTAGTATGATAGTTTGTGTTTCAATTTAATGATATTTTATATTCATACCTAATTTTTTATAGTGATATTTTAGTTTAATGATATTTCAACATTATTTTATAGTTTTTGTCATTTTCAAAATGGTGTGCATCGCGTCGTGTACTATGCGCTATGACATCAAAGAGACCTTTGCATTGTGGTGCACCATTCATTGTCAACAAGTATGATCAAGAGCCACCTCACAGGGCACCGATAAGGGTGGAATTAGGGTTTCTAGATGGGGGACAATAATGAGGGAATTTGGTGGTAGGTTGGCCAACCACTATGGGAGGCATTTTGAGTAAGGGGAACGAGCAACCTGAGATGGGGGGGATTGAGCCGAGCCATGAGGATCACACCATAAAAGGAAGAGGAAAGAAAGGTGGGATTCCCACCCTTGATAAATGATACCTTTTGGGTCCTTGGTGCAATTCTGTGTCTTGACTCGAGAAGGGAGTGTCGGAGCATAGAGAGAGATTTGAGTTGCTGTTAGGACGGTTGCTGGGGATTTCGGAGGCAACGTTGGAGGAAAATTAAATGAAGGGCCTAAAGCCCAACATACAGGCAAACTTCCTATTGTTGAGACCAAAGGGGTTCAGGGGGATGATGGAGCAAGCTCAGATAACAGAGGATAGGAGATAGATAGAGAGGACCTGTAGGAGCGGAGTCACGAGAGGCTCCAACAGAAGTGCCTCGACTTCACTGGCACCAAGGACCCAAAAGGTATCATTTCAGCGGGAGGCGCTGAGAGAGAAGGGTGGGAGAAATCACCCCAGGTTCAACTTCAAGTGCCTCACAAAGGCAAAGATGCAAGATTAGAGAGTAAAGGGTTTGTACTTCCGATGTGATAAGAAGTATACACCAGGTCATCGATGCAAAAACTGCACACTCCAGGTCCTTATAGTTTGTGATGGGGAGGAGACCAACATAGAGTTGGAATATGAAACAAAAGCGGGAGGAGAGCACCTATACCTTGATATGGTGGATGTCCCTTAATTCAGTGGTGAGATTTACTCAAAATCACACCATGAAAGTGAGGGGATATATCATGGAGCGACCAGTGGTGGTTTTGGTGGATAATGGAGCTACTCACAACTTCATCTCAAATTAGGTCGCAAAGCAATTGGGAATGAAGTAGGTGGATGCAGAGAGTTTTGAAGTCATGATGGGGATAGGGAAGGTGAAGAGTAGGGGGGTATACAGAAGGTTGGTGCTGACACTCAGGCATACAAATAGTTGAGCATTTTCTTCCCTTGGATTTTGAGAGCACTAATGTGATCCTAGGGATAAAGTGGTTACAGATGATCGGGGAGATGAAGATGGACTAGAAATCTTTTAACTATGGAGATCCAAGTGGAAGGGAGATGGTGGTGCTGCGAGGAGATGTCAGCCTGTACAGAATCATGATTTCACTCAAATCATGGTCAAGGCGATACAGGGAGTAGGTTGGGTTAGTTGGTGGAGTTGCAGAGCCTTGAGGAGGTCCAAGATTCAGAGTCGATTGAGGTCCCTAAGTGTGTACGTCAACTTCTGCAGCAATTTCCAGTGGTTTTTCAGCAACCTAGTGGATTATCGCCAACCATTACCTTGAAAGAGGGAGCTTCTCCTATTAGTATTCAACCATACCAATACCCACAAATTCAGAAGGATGATATAGAGAGGTTCATAGACATGCTCGAGGCAGGGATTATCAGGCGTAGTGTGAGCCCCTTTTCCAGCCCAATTCTACTTGTGAGAAATAAGAATGAAAATTGGAGATTTTATGTGGATTATAAGGCCCTAAAAAAGAAAACTATGCTGAACAAGTTTCAAATTAGGGCTATTTAGGGATTAAACTTTTATCCTTTTGCTTTAATTAGTTTGTTCTTGCTAGGGTTAGGGTTATCTTGAGTTTTATAACCTGAATTTGAGATCTAAAGCTTGGTTTTGGGCTCTAGGCTTCAGCTAGAAATTTGGAGAGTGGAATCTTCCTCTCGAATCGAAGATTCATTGTATCGAGTTGTTTCAATTTTTCCCTTATTGATTTTTAACTGTTTTTCTCTCAGATTTTCCTACAGAATTTGTGAATCCTGCATTGTTATTGCTGGATATTGCTGAAATTCTACAGTTTTATTGAATTATGTGGATTGTTTCCTATCACTATACAAGATGATTAGGAGATAGATCACATCCTTTCATCTTGAGGACATGGTGTGTCTTTAGGAGGGAGTTTTGATACACCCTAGTGGGGCATAGGGGATCTATTATTCATTATGTAAGGAGGAATTAAAGAGGGAACTAATTAGGAAAGATTTATTTAAAGAAAGAGGGTTGATTTGATTGTGAGAGAATTAGGAAAGGTTTATTTAGGGAAAGAGGGCTGATTTGTTTATGAGAGAATTAGGAAAGGTTTATTTAGGGAAAGAAGTCTGATTTGAATTTAGATTTGGGAGGGAAGTAGGAATGTTTATATTAGGGTTAATTGGGTGGTTTTATTTTCATCATGTGATGGTGTATGTTGTAGTTTTTCTTTGGACTTGTTCCTAGCTGTGCCTTAGGTTTGTGAGAGAGCCGATCTATCTCTCAAATAGTAGATCAAATGTATCTTTCATTTTTTGTTGAAAAGATAATCAAAAATCAATCCTAATATTTGGTTCATGCGCTTTTCTTCTTATATACTTGTTTTTACTTTGAAGACGCATCAGATTCCTATGAATTTTTTCACCAGATATGATAAAATTTTATTTAGTGAATGCCACCTAGAGTTAGATCTTCTTTACATTATCATTCCCACTCTCATGTTCATAATGCTTTGTAACATGAAATTAACGATGCCAAGCAGTCCTGATTCGTGAGTGTAGCCCATTTATATACAGGTTTTGTTTATGTTTATATTTATGCATTTAGACATGGAATTCATTTACTAAATTGTCCAACGGATTTCGGTCTTTTTATATCAATGTGTAGATCATAGCCAGCAACACTTCCTATAAGAAACTAAAATTACATATGCACATATGGGTTTGGAATGCTATAAATCAACCTCAATTCATACATCAAAATATAAAAGCATAATATAAAAAGAAAAAAAATAAAGTAATCAAAATAAATAAATAAATCCATCAAAAAATCAACATAGAAATAGTAAAAATATGTAACAGAAGACCTATATGATCAACTTGAATTCAAAGCCGCGTAGATATTGATGGGCAAATGCATAGGTGTAAAATAAATATAATATGAAGCAATAAGTCTACCACTGTCATGAAAAAGTGCAATTAACAATCCATATAATACAGAAATAATATCAGATCTACTATAGTTAAAAGATCACCTTTTACGAGGAACCAAATAATCTTCTTTCTCTTCTTGTTCTATCAAGTCTGGATCATTGATTTCTCGATTCTCAGTTGATTTTTGACAAGGAGAAGTTTGTTGCCCATTCAGTGATCCAGCAACTGCAGAATGATCTTCTCTGGATTTAATATGTGAGCATAACGGAGATCCAATGAGCTTTAATGTAGGCACTGCCATTGAGGGGAGCGAGAAAAACCCTTTTCCATTTTCTTTGAGATTCAAGGACAAGAAAAGTTTTTTTAAGAGTCTGACAAATGACTTGTCTGAAATTCCATTTATATCAACACCTTGTCCGCTGTCAACAAGTTGCAAAAGCTGAAATGAAAAACAGCATATCAAGAAAAAAATGTATATCACAATCGCATACCTTTACCTATCTTATAATTTATTAATAAAGTAGAAAGAAAAAAGTAATTGAAAAATGCACATGACGTAAAACCATTATTTTTCCTATGCTTCCTGAGTAGTCTGATATCAAAATCTACAAAAACCAAAGAACAAAACACACTAGCACAGACATGAGACAACTAGAGAAATAAATAAAACAACAAAGAAAGAAATACCTGTTCAAGATCATGGGCAACATCAGGGAATTTCTCCAAGATAAGACAAAGAACAGCCTCCGGCTTCATAGCCTTAAGCTCAGACAATTCATGACCAAAGGAAAAGGAGACATCTCCGCTGACGCTGCTCGGCGACCTTTCACGCTGCCTCCACTTCTTTTTTCGTGAGCTTCTTCTGGCGCCCTCTTCCTTTGTTCGATGCCTACTCTTTTCACGGTGCCGGCTCGACTTATGACTTCGCCGCGACCTCTGCCTCTTATCATCCTCGCTTTCGCTGCCAGAGCAAGAAGAGGGCGAGGAGGAGGAGCTACTGGTTTCCAAGCTTCTTCGTCTTCTGCGTTTGCGGTCCCGATCCTTGCCCATCTTTTTGTGATGCGAACAAGGTGACGGGGCTGTTTGAATTCAGAATTTATGCAGGGTTTGAGCAAGATTTAGGTGCTTTTTGGATGCAGGATTTAGGGGCCGTTTGGAAACAGGATTTATGCAGGATTTGAGCAGGATTTATGCTAAATCCGGCCAAACGGGATTTGAGCGCCCCGTAAATCTATCGGCGGAATAAATCCTGCGTTTCCCTCTTGTTTCCGTAAAGCCCGGATTTACTAAATCCTTTAGTTCGGCGGATTTACGGGATTTGGCCAAAGAAGCGCGCGAAAGGGAGAAAGTTACCTTCACAGCCGCCGAGCTCCCGTTGTTGCTTCCGATCAAAATGTCGTAACTTCCGATCCAAGACCGCGACAAGAAGGAAAAGTCGTCGAAGGAACGAAGCAAGTTGTGAAAATCGGACGGGACAAAGAAACGATAGAGAGAGCGGTTCACCATTAGATCGGTTCAACCGGTTTGACCTGTTAAATCGGATGAGGTGATAAATATAATTTAGATCATATAAAAATCATATAAGATTAACTTACATATTACTAATATCTTATTAATATTTTATATAATTTTAAATTTAAATATATTCAATCTTTAAATTTAATTTAAATTTAACAAAAAATTAACTTACAAATGAATTAATAAGTTTAATATAAATAATTCTTAATTTATGTTATATATTTATATATAATTTATATATTAGATTCATATTATTATTTTACATTTATAAATTATTGAGGTTAAATTAAATCATTTATTATAAATAAATAATTAATTAATTAATATTTATGGTACATAAAAAATAAATGATGAATATAATTTATTTAATATTATTAATTAAAAATAAATATTATTTCATGATTTTCATCATAAAAGTATTATTTAAAAATTTTATTTTAAAATGAATAGTATATGTTTTAAACTTAAAAGTTAAGAAGAACTTTAGATTTTTTAGTCTCACATCACTTGGGAGACTTTCCCTTGGTGAAGCTTTTGCTATGTATTGGCTTTTAGCTAGAAAGTTGTAGTACATCATGTAAAGAGATGAAACTTTATGAAATACTTGTTGGAATTTTTAATTTAAAATTAAGCATTTCAAATTTCAAATTAAATTACAAATATTTTTTAATATTTAAAAATAAGTTATTTAAAATTTAAATATTAAAAAATACAAAACTTGAACAGGCTGGTTCAAGAGAACCGCGACCGGTTCGCCGGTTCACCAGTTGAACCGGCTGTTTTGGACAAAACTGGCCGGTTTGAAGCTAAGTCGGTTTTCAGGTTGAACCGAACCGGCCTTTGGACCGGTTCACGGTTGAACCGGTCGGACCGGCCGGTCCGGTCCGATATTTAAAGCATTGGAGCGAAGTCAAACAGAAACGAAGGAGCCGAAGAAGAGACTCGTGAAATCACTACACCTCCTGCGAGGCAACGAAGCCAAACAGCAACTACATTATAATTGATTAACTTAATTAATATAATTTAAATTATTATTAATTATGTAAATTAATTAAATAATTAGTAGTATAATCTGTGCATAAATTAATTAACTATTCTAACTTAATTGAATAATTAGTAATATAGTTAGTAATTAAATATTAATATAACTAACTTAATTAATATAATTTAAAATATATATTATTAAATATATAATTTATAGTGTAAATAAAAATTATTGAGTAATAGTATTCTTAAGTGATTAATGAGATAATTAATTATATAATTTATAATTAAAATTAACTAAATAATACTTGAATAATTAATAAATTATTAGTTTAGTAATTAGTTTTTTTCAAAATAATTAGTCAGATTATATAATTTCAAATAGAATAATTATTGTATATTATTATAAATAATAATTAAATAATCAATTAGTATTAAAATAATTAAATGATTAATGAGATAATTAATAATATAATAATTAATTAAAATTAATTAAATATTACTTTAAATTAATTAAATTATCAATAGAAGTATTAGTTAAATAATTAGTTATTTAAAAAATTAACTAATTAATTATGTACTTATTAACACCCTATGAGAAGTTCCTATCATGATTTTTTTTTACTAGGACAAACATTTAATGAATGTTTCATAAGCACTTAGTCACAAAATTATATCTTAAATAACAACAAGCTACATTTAGCTCTACATTAATTGGATGTCAACAACAAATATCATATATCTTTGTGAACATGGAGCAATGCATTTGTTTGTGTGCACTTGCTATGCATATATCAAGTGAGACGAAGATCATGCAGACAATATCCCATTTCATGAAGGTTTGTCTAGCTGGGCTGCACACGAAAGGCATACATGTGAGACCCTTCATTTGCGAGGGCAAGAACGCCCTCATAATTGCTCGTCAAACCCAAAGCAAGTATGGTCCTCAACAACTTCCATTTCGCGCATTAAGTTTCGGTGTGTTTCTTGGGAGTTCTACAACTTCTTCTTGTAGGTGCCCGTTTGGGTACTGATTATGATATTTCCTATTATGTACAAGCTTTAAAACTTCATCCATATTTTGCTCAAGATCGTGCAGTTCCATGATGTCCAGTCCCTCTAGATCCTCCCCCATCCTCCGCCTTACTTCCCTCTCAAGTTATGATTGATCTCCTTCAAATGGTCAGTGTATTTCTATCATGGTATTTTTAAAACTCTTGCTTGGCATCTAGGTATTTAAATAACTTTTCATACACTTCATATTAAGCTTTAAAAACACTTCCCCACTCTTCGGTTACATTCTATGAATCAAGTTGTATTTTTATGTTGTATGCAAATATCTTGGATTTATAATTATTTTCTTCATATTTAAATCCATAATTGTCATAAATTCTTAAATATGTTATCAAATAGTTTCTTAGGAATTAACAGGATTTAACATTTGTAATATCGAATAGTTTTCAGGATTTAACACCCTCGGGATTTACTAAATCCCAATTGTTGCCAAACTGCCCCTTAGGCTGGATTTGGGGCGGATTTGAGCTAAATCTAGCCAAACAACCAAAAATGCAAATCCAAATCTCACAGTAAATCAAAGTCGTGGTTGACAAAAATTCTCTCTTCTCATGGTAAATCTTGAATTTATGAAATCCTTCTGTTCGGTGGATTTAAGGCATTCGTGTGGCGCGAGGGAAAAAGAATCATGACTAAAGAAGTGCGCGAAATGGGAGAAACATCATTAACTTTGCGGTGAGCTCCCGACGTGACTTCTGATCTTACAAGAACAACGTTAGAGGAGGAGGCGAAGAAGCTTGGACCATTCAGAACTCTACTTCACAAGAATTTACAAGCAGAACAACAACAAATAAATGCAGAAGAAGAAAAGCTAACCCTAGGCAAGCATAGGCAATATTAAATAAATACTTAATAGTATAAATATTAAATAATTAATTAGATATTAATCAAATATTTAATTAATTTATTAAATAATTATGAGAATAATTATTAATTAAACTTTTACTAAAATAATAAATTAAATTAATGAAATAAATAATAAAAATAGTAATTAATGATTAATTATTTTAAATTATAATTAGATAGTTATCATTATAATTAGAATTAAAATAATAACTAATTACTTCCCAAAAAAATAATTAACTAAGTTATTAGTAAAATACTTATTAAAATAACAACCTAATTATAGTATTCATAATTATAATTTATTTGTTTTAATTAAAATAAAATAAATAACTAACTCATATTTAAAACACAAATGTTATATGAGTTAATTGCCTTAAATCTTGAATAGCATTGCCAAACAATCTCACCAGATTTGTCAAGATTTAACATATTTTTTACAAAACAGTTTTTAGGATTTAAACCCTATAGATTCAATAAGTCTGGATTTAGAGGATTTATGAAATTCTACTTAAATTAATTCCTAGATGCATCCAAACAGGCCCTTAGCATGAGAAAGGGAGAATACCTTCACTGCGAGCGAGCGAGCTCCCATCATTACAACCGATTAAAATGTCATCCAAGGAATAAAAGAAGCGACTTCCGATCTGACAGGAAGGGGTCATCGAACGAACCGAAGAAGCGACTCGTTGCAGCGAAGGCTGCATTTTGGAGGCTTTTTTGCAACTGTACTTTATGAAACACAACAAAAGGGTGTTGCAACTTAGTTCTCATAACTATATTTTTATATCATGTGTTTTCTATGATTCCAAAATTTGATTGTATTGACTACTATTTCTCCAGCATATATTGGAAATATTATTTTTATTATTTGTGTGTACTAACATTGCACGAAAATCATCCTCTAGATTGTTAAA
Organism: Dendrobium nobile; assembly: GCA_022539455.1. Lineage (NCBI taxonomy): Eukaryota > Viridiplantae > Streptophyta > Magnoliopsida > Asparagales > Orchidaceae > Dendrobium > Dendrobium nobile. Next base: position 14,707,800 of record CM039725.1, read on the forward strand.
GACTTCAAGATAGATAAGATTAGGTTTGTTATAATTGAAGTATATACTTTTTTATATTTTTCTTGAGTATGAGAGAATGTGATTGTAATTGGTTAACCGTGCACACACACTGGGGGGAGTGTAAAAAACTTGTATTTTTAAAATTAATCATATTGTACGATCATGGATTATACGGGACGATTTGATCGAATGTTCCTCCAAGATGGAGTTAATCAAATCATGCCAGGAAAAATTTTCTAAGTCATGTTCGTATTATACGAAATTACATTCATACAGACGACATCCAGAGTAAGAAATGGTTACGTACTAGTCTGTCCCAAATGAACTGGAATTTCTATTTGAAATGATCGTACTGTACAATCTTAGTTTCATACAAACGACATCTAGAATACGAAATGGACTCGTCCATTTTCATACCAAATGAAACATGATTTTGGTTAAACATATCGTACTATACAGTACTAAATTAAACTGATATTAATTTTATACAGTACGCTATCCATAGTACAATATTAGTTCGTATAGAATAGTATTGGATAAATCGATTCAATTTTATACTGATCGTACTGTACAATGTCAGTTCGTACATAAGCCAATCAAAGTATGAAATTGATTTGTACAGGATCATTCGAGCAATTTTTGAACTAATCCTATGTATTATGTGCGATCGTATCATACGATCCTTGATGGACAGATTGAAATTTTTAGTTTTTTGGAAGTTTTTGTGTTTTTCATATATAAAGTCCTAAAAACTGACTGTCATAGGACTCCTACATATTCCTACTACGAATTTCTTTTGAGAGTACACTTGGAGAGTGTTTGGGAGACTTTCTTGTGATTGGAGAGTTAGAGATTTCTTAAGAGGAAATTGTGAGGGGATTCATAAGGTTACCCAACGGTGAGTTTCTCTTACTTATTCTTCAAAGTTTTTCCATACTTTCTTGAAAACTCTTAGAAGAAGATTTTCAAAGGAGCGTTAGTACTCTACTGACACCAAGAGAGTGTGAAAGGATGATGGTACTCTGTCGATACCAGGAGGGTGTAAAAAGATGAAAGTACTCTGTCGACACTTTGAGGTGAGAAAAAGGACAAAAATATAGCATTGAAAGTGGATAACTTAGAGAGTGATCAGTCTCAGCTTGAGGATGAAGATGGCATTGCCTTAATGACAAGGAAATTCAAAAGTTTTTTTAAGAGAAATTAAAGGAGACGCAGTAATGGAATAAAGACAAGTTCAAAAAAAATGGTAAGGCTCATAATAATATAATTTGCTATGAATGAAGGAAGCTTGGATATATCAAATTTGAATGCCTGAATCTTGAAGCCATTCCTATAAAGGAGAATGTCGAGGAGAAAAGTAATGTAAGGAAGGGCAAGAAGAGATTACAAAGAGCATTTTGGGCAGATTCAGCTTCAGATTCTACAGAAATAGAAGTAGAGGAGGAAGCCACCAACTTGTGTTTAATGGCCGATAAACTTGATCCGTCAGATCAAAAAGAGGTTTGTGACTTAACTTATAAAAAGTTATTTGATGTTTCTAAAAAAATTAATACTATCTATAGGAAATTCAAAAAGATGCATGTTAGGTTGAACATAGATTTTTTAAAATTACAAAAAGAGCATGAAATCCTTAAGAATGATCACACACTGCTTGATAGCAACCATATAAAATTATTGGATGAGTTTGATGAGTTAAACAAATAGCATGAACTATTGAAATCATCACATATTGAACTTAAAAATGATTTTAAAATATTTATGAATGAATCTGATAGTAGAGAACACTACTTGAAAGTTGATAATGCTATTTTAGAAAGTACTAACTCATTTTTTTAAGCAGAATTGAAAGCAATTGAGGAAAATAGGATACCACCCACACCTGAATAATTTTTTAATCCTAATTAGAAGCCTAAAATGTCAAAACCTAGGAAAGGACAATTTAATACATATAGATTAATAAATTATTTTCCTGGAGTGAAATTATTTTCTTGTGGATTAATTGAACATACATCACACACTTGTACTATTCATAGTAAAACTCATTTAATGTGAAGACCTAAGATGCATAAAATAAATTATATCAAGCATGCATCTAGATTATTTTTGCTAAGAGGAGAATCCAAACTTGTTTGGATTCCCAAGATTAATGTATGATTATCTTATATAAATGCTCTCATATAAGATCTCATGAGAGTATTTGATACCTGGATAATAGATGTTCGAAGTATATGACTGGAGATATGACACAATTCATATCGTTAAAAGCTAGGAATTGAGGTAATGTTACACTGGGAGATAATACCACTAGGAAAGTTGTATGTACATGTATGATTACAAATTTAGATAATTTTTTCATTTAAAATATCTTTTTGCTAGAAGGCTTAAAGTAAAACTGTTGAGTATTAGTCAACTATGTGATAAAAGTTATAGTATAATTTTTTTTTTCACTTGCTGCATAATAAGCCAAAATAATATTAATATTTTATATGGAATTAAGTAAAATAATGTGTACATGCTTAATTTGAATTATATTAAATATTCTAATATCTTTTGTCTCAAAATAATTACTGATGAATCATGATTATGACATAGGAGATTTTCTCATGCAAGCATGAAAAATCTTAGAAAAATTATCCAAAAAGAATTGGTTAAAGTAATACCTAAATTAGACTTTACTAAGGATCACTTATGTGATGCATATCAATTACGAAAACATGTGAAGTCCTCTCTTCATTCCGTTAAGAATTTTAGAACTAGCAAACCATTAAAAATCATTTACATAGGTCTTTTTTGACAAGTTAGTACTATAAGTCTAGGAGGTAAAGATTTGTTAGGGTTGATGACTTTTTAAGATTCACTTGAGTTAAATTCTTATTTCATAAGAGTGAATCATTTAAGGAATTTATAAATTTTTATACTTGGATTCAGAAGAAATTAGGATGTGAGATTTTATCAATTCAAAATGATCATGGAGGTGAATTTGAAAATAAGAAATTTATAGATTTTTGTAAAGAGAAAGAAATTAATCACAAGTTTTCAACACGATAGACCCCTCAGTAGAATGGATTAGTATAAAGAAAGAACATAATATTAATTAAAGTCATTAGAGCTATATGGGCAGAATACTCACTTTCAAAATATTTCTGGGCTGAAGCGGTTAGTACAACTTGTTATATTCCAAATAGGATGAATACTCACTCTAAGGAATTTATTTTAAGTGAACCTAGTGAGGGTGTTAGGAGTAGGCATGGACTTAGCAAAGAAGTAAACCATTTTTCTTTTATATCGATGATTGAACCCATTAATATAAATCAATCACTTTCGAATGAATTTTAGATTTTAGCCATATATGACGAATTGAAGCAATTTGTAAGAAATGATGTTTAGAAATTGATTGAAAGGCTTAAGGATCAAAGTGTTGTTCAAACTAAGTGGACGTTCAAAATAAAATTAATGATTCAGGAGTTGTGATTAAAAATAAGGTAAGATTGTTAACCAAGGGGTATAATCAAATAGAAGTGATTGATTTTGAAGAAACTTTTACCCATGTAGCCAAACTTAAAGTAATTAGAGTTTTGTTAGCCTTTCTCTGTTTTAAAGATTTTAAATTATATTAAATGAATGTTAAGAGTGTCTTTATAAATAATCTGAAGCATTGGATCAGGAGAGAGATAATGGTTAAAAAATCTTCTTTGTTGTGTTTTGTTTTTATTTTTTATTTTTTTTCCTTTTCTTATTTCATAAAATTTGTTTTTCTGGTCAACACACACACATTCAGTTTTTTAAAAATGAAAAATCTACTTCCTATTTTTTCTTGAACTCTTTGGTAAGTTGCGATTGACTTCTCTAAAAACAGTCAAAGAAAAGAAACTCATGTGTTTGACTCTCAATCTTTGTTTCCTAAGAGAGGTTATTCTACTTTTGATTTGAAATCTTTTTCATCTTTTAAATTGATTTTTGAAACAATTTTTTTTTATCTCCCTACATTTTATCTATCGCATAGGAATTTTTTTGCAAGTTGTTGAATCTAATTCAAAATTTTCTTAATCAAGAAATTTGCTTTATCAATAGTATGGGTTTACTTTTGGTATTTAAGATTTCATAAAGGTAGCATAGTCAAAAAAATTAGTCAATGATGCCAAAAATAAAAGATGCGCAAAGCGCCAAATTGAAAAATATAGAATATACAAATTGTATCAAAAGATGAGCAGTGCGCCAACCAATTGTTAAGAGGCATAAAATGAGCCCACAAAATTTAATGCTTATCATTCTTGTACTTCTTAAAAGCTTAAGAAAATCCTTGATACTTTTGATACTTCAGTTTGAAAATATTGATTCTTGATTCAACAATTCGTGCATTGATCTTCTATTAGATATATTTTATGGAATGAATTTTTGAAAAATGATTGTTTCTTTCTCTAATTTATTCCTCAATTTTGATATTGAATTAAAAAAAATTTTAGCCTTTTTAAAAGAACTTGAGTTTGGAATATCAAATTCTAAATTTCTAACCTTCTTTGGGCTATGCGTTGTCAATCCAATTATACTAAGTTTTTTTATTAAAACCAAGAGATAACTTTCTCATTTTAAGAATATTTGTTTTTCACTAGATCAGGAAACATTTTTATCTTTTGGTCATTTTGTTTGTGCCTCCTCTCTTTTTAATAATGTCAAAGGGGGAGAACGTATTGTTGAATTTTTGTATTATTGTCGTATTTGTTTCTTTTGTTAAAAAAAATTTAAAAAACAACAAAAATATTTTTATATCCCCTATTTTTTAAAGTGTTATTCTAGTGAGGGGGAGATTAGGAGAAAATGATCCTTTTTGAAAATTCAAATTGTAGTGTTTGCCAACATCAAAAAGAGGGAGATTGTTGCGGATATATGGTTTATGATTTTGATGATAACAAACATTCATATTTCTCTACGACTGCCTTATGTATTGACATTTCAGGTTCACAAGATCGGACTACAATTTGGAATCAGCTCAAGATTGGGTAGACTAGGTCTGAGTTAGTTTGTACCCTTTTTCATGAGTCTATTTTATTTGGTGAGGCACCAGATGATTTATAAACTTGGAAGATTCTCTATTGGATTTCTATTTTTGGTAACATCATCTTAGATGATATTTATATCGGCTAGGATGATCTGTTCAAAAGTAAAAACCCTAATTAGGGCATCCTCATTAAGGCAGCCGTCATTAGCTGATCGGCCTGGACGATACCTGTATCAGTCAGGATGACAGTCTCAATTCAGAAAGAATCAACCACCATAATCAGTTTAGGTATTCTTTATTTTAGGAAATCGGCCATGATGATATTCCTATTGTCCAGGATGATCTAACTCAATTATGTCTAAATTGATCTGGTATCTTTGAAAAAATTAATGGTTTATTGATACGATCACATCATTTGGGATGATTGTAGGATCGGGCGAGATGATGTCATGGATGATTTACATCGGACAGCTCGAATTTAGGGCGATGCTCTAGACGATTGAAATTGGTTTTAAACTAATCGGCCTGGACGATAGTGATATCGGCCAGGATGATGTAACCAATTTTCTTCTGATCGTTCCAAATAGTCCCGGGCTGATGAGCTGAATTTGTACTGATCGGCCAGGATGATATAACTATCATCCTGGATGATAATGTCAGCAACTTGCATTAATGAGCTTGTTTTGAGCTTTTCTATTTAAGCTTTGTCAAGGCACTTTTGTAAGTATCTTTGGCAGCCATTGTAGCTTCATTCTTTTGGGGGAAACTTGAAGAGAGAGCTTGAAAGGGAGTGAGGAAAGGGTGGAGTTTGAGAGAGGGAGAAGATCCTGTGAGGGGGGCTCAAGGGAGTGTGGAGGGGGTTCCACACGGTTGCTCCGGCAAGCTCACACAAGGCTTGTCTCGAGGGAAGTTCACCAAAGAAGAAGATCTCTTTGATGTCAAAGGACCCGGCGACTCCGCCGCACTGGGGAAGGTGGAAGTGATTTTGTAAGGTCTTCTCCGCCTAGTTGTGGGGGCTAAAGGAGAGACACTTAGTTTAGTGCAATACTTGGAGGGTGCCTCCAAGGAGTGGACGTAGGTCAATGTTTGACCGAACCACTATAAATCCGGTGTGTTCATTCTTTATTACTTCTGCATTTAATTTCTGCATCGTTGATTTCTTTGTGGTGATATTGGTTTGAGTATTGTGTTTTGATTTAAAGATTCTTCTTTTCCAATTCACCTCTCTCTTTATTAGCCTTGGGCCAGTTCATAGGGCCTAACATCCCTAACGAACTTTCAAGTTGTGTCAGAGCACTTTCTAGTGCCATCAGAGCACTTTCTAGTGTTATCAGAGCACTTTCAGGATCTCTTTTTCTTATTCAATTGGTTTTTCTAAGTCAGGTCTTTTATTTTCAAAAGACGATACTGCCCTAAGAGAAGTCTGAGCAAGGGCTAACAGGATCGGCTATTCTACCATTTTTTGGATTTCGATGACGTTAACTCACTATTCTTACAAATTTTTTAATTTAATCACATGGTGACTATTATATTCATGCTTCGATCCAAAAAAAACTTTGCTTTTGTTCTTCTTTTTCATCTTCTGTTATGCTTTTCGTTTCTAGTGTTCCCTCCTCCTTTTTGTGATGTCAAAGGGCGAGTAGTTAACTTTTTTTTTTTGAAGAAATGCAGAATTGCATTAATTATAAAATAAAAGACAACCTAATACAAACTAGGTAAAGGAAGCTAATGGTTCCTTTTTCAACAAGAAAAAGGTACCTTATTGGACTTAAATTTGTTAAATTAAACTTATTATAAATGATATGAAACCCACTAACTCCTATTTTGAAACTGTTCAGATGCAGGGGATACCAAAGAAATAAACAACCCGAGGGTTGATTAGTATCCCAAAGTTTCCATCCAGTTAGAGAATAAGACTTAGTAATGATTCCAAAATCAATTAGAAAAAGTTTAAGATAACAAATTAGATAAAAAATGAAGTAATAAAAGATAAAAAGGAAAGTACATTTTAACAATAAAATCCAGCAATCACTTAAGAATATCATTGATAGATATTCCATAAGCTTTTTCCAATCTCCAAAGTCAGCTTCCAAAGATAGCATTAATCCAAAATTTTTGATAATTTGCTCAATCTTCAAGTATATACCAGCTATGTTGTTGTCACCGGGAGATCCATCTTGCATTTTATTGAGATAAAAGAGAAGAAGAACCTCTCATGCCGTTCTTCACTTTGATTTCAGCCATCTTCCTTCTAGAATTATCTTTCACCGGTCCTAATGCTTGAAGTTCATTGAACAATGTGGGCTTAGATCTGGGGGATTTACTCTTCTTAAAAAGATTATTATCTTTTTTAAGAGCAATTTTTTTAAAATTCAATGAGATATCCGAAAGTGAAGAAGTATCTCTTATTAAGCAAAAGCTATTTTTTAATTTAGGTATAGAAGCTGAATTAATAATTGGTTCAGCATTAATTCTATAACCAGCCACCAATTCAGTTGCAGGAGTTGCAATAACCTCCTGAAAATCTACATTTTTGAATTCAAAAATTGGTTTGTTATCTACCTGAAATTCAGCAACATGAATTGAATTGGCAGGAACAGCTTCAACTCCTTCCTTAATTGCTTCCACAATTTCAGGAATTTTGAATTCAGATTTTGAATTCAAAATATTGTTGTTGGGATTCAAATTATTGCACTCCACTTCCACTCGATCACCCAACAAATTTTAGAGTTTAAATTTTGTATTTCCTGAAATTGTTCCACCGGACAGTTCTCCTCCATAATTTGTGGGATTTAAATTTTTAATTTTTCAGCAATCACAGGATGGACGGTGGAAGATTCAGCATCCTGTCTGACTTCCTTGTCTTCTTCTTCCTTGTTTCCAGCAACGTCACAAGCTGTCAAAGGATCAATAGAAAATTTTGAACCAGAAATCCCGTCTCCTTCAGCATCTTCCAAGGCAGCATTTTGGTTATTAACACAAACTTATCTGATTTATCCATGTTTGAGATAACTTTAAAAATCTTTTTTTTCTGGAATAATTCTCCTTTTGTTTTTGAACTTCACGTGCAACCAAGGTCCAAAAGAATTATTTTCATATTGAAAAGAACAAGGGGCCTCTTTAACAATAGGATTTTGATTATGTGTTGTATTAGGACACACATAATCAATATGGCCGATTTTTCCATATTTAAAGCAAAAAGATGATAGATTTTCATACTCAAACTTTTGAAAAAATCTACCATGAATTCCTTCCACCCAAATTCTAGAGGGGAGCTTAGAATTCAAATTTACTCAAATGCAAGCTCTAGCAAATTCCCTTCTCCCTCATCTAAACATGTTACCATCCAATAAAATTGGAGTTCCAATTCTAGTGATATTGCATTCATCCCAACAGTGTAGTGGCAAATGAGGAAGACGAACCCAAATTGGAGAAGAAATTCCATTCAGAGAATAAGGAGAGAAGGTAGGAGACCATTTGTCTAAGCCTACCACAAAACGCCCTACAAGCCAAGGACCTCCGTTAAGAACTTCCTCCATGGCTTCATGAGAATGAAATGAACAAAGGAGCCAATCTAGACCAAGAAATGTAATATGAAATCCTCCAAATTTCGACCATTGCTTTCTTAATTCAAAAGAACACTTAGAAAAAGGATAATTTTTTCTAAGAATTTTAACAACCAAGGAATTGTTCAAAACTTGAATATTAGATTTTTCTTTTTCCTTGTCAAGAATGACAACATTTTCATCTCCAATATCCTCATGTATTTCACTAAAATTTATTTTAATGTGAGGTTTTTTAATTCACATATTAGGAATATCCAATTTTGAAGAAGAAATTAGAATATCAATGTCCTTTTTTAAAATATCAGCAAAACTACCTCCTGGTGATGATGCTTCCTTATCATTTGCTCCAGCAATGATAGCCGACAAAGGTTTTGGTATGTCATTCAAAGACGAAATTATTTCCTTACCTTTGCCTGAAATTGGCAAAGGTTTTTTCATAGAATTTAAACCTCCCTCTTTTATGACTAGAGAAGATTCCAAAATTCGAAAAGAAGAGATTCGATTGAAGGAGAATCTACCTCTTGAATCCAACATGATTGGACTCACGGTATATATCAAATTTTTGGTGTTCCATGTTGAGTCTAGTGAATAGGTTGTTAAACCAAAGTTAATGTCCCACGACTATCAAGAGGGCGGGGTGGTGAATTGGTAGTTAAAAATTATCCCTCTTTTGTATGAGTAATTTTAGTGGATTTTATAAAAAAGTTTTTCAATCACAACTTTTTAAACAGTAAAATGCGGAAAATAAAAAAAATAAAATAAACGACACAAGATTTATAGTGGTTCAGTCTAAACCAGACCTACATCCACTCCCTAGAGGCACCCTCTGAGTATTGCACTAATATCAATAGTGTCTCTCTTTTTGCACCCACAGCAAGGCGGAGAAGTCTTTATAAACACTCTTTCCACCACTACCCGGTGCGGCAGAGAACAGTCGTCCTTTTACACTATCCCCAGTGTTGGCAGAGAACCGTTCGTCCTTTCACACTCTCCTAGTGTGGGCAGAGAACCCTTCGTCCTTTTACACTCTCCTAGTGTGGGCAGAGAACCCGATCTCCTTGACAGATCTCCTCACAAGAAATCTAGAAAGAAGAAAGAAAAGAATGAAGTAATCTCAAATCACAAGTAGGAAATCTTATCTTTGAACACCAAGTAAAGCCTTCACGCTCCAGTGGTAGAAATCCTTCTTTGAATGCTCTCACTCACTCTCTGCTTGAGTCTTCTTTCAATAGGCATGAAGATCAATGACCAAAAAGATTTGGTGGCAGTCTAATTTAGACTATATATAGGAAAGACAAGAAAAACTTCCCAAAAACTGCAAATTTTTAATTCTGTACGCAATGGATCATCCCGTACGATCGTGGATCGTCCCGTATGATCGTGGATCGTCCCGGATGATTTTACTTAAAGTGTCGGAAATGATCCTAATGTATATTAGTACGAACTATGTTCATACAAAATTATCGTCTCGTACGAACTAGGTTCATCCGGTACGAAACGGTTATTCCATAGGTCGGTTTCGAAATCCCTGCAGGACGTAACCAACTGAGGTAAGTCAGTTCGATTCGTCCTGGGACGAACAAGCTTCGTCCTGGACGATTTTAAACAGAGAGTTTCATCCAGGGACGAAGGGTAATTTCAACCTGTATGATTTTAAACAGAGAGTTTCATCCAGAGACGAAGGGTAATTCGTCTTGTACGATTTTAAACAGAGAGTTTTGTCCAGAGACGAACCATGCATTTTGCTTGGACGAACAGTGCAACGTGAGAATCCAGAGGCGTTCATCTTGAGATGAATATTAAATTCATCCGGATGATTAGGACTTAAAAAAAATTTCTCACTGCTTGTTCGATCCATTGCTCTTCCGAGGGGTTAATTGGCATGATCGTCCCGTACGAACTATGTTCGTCCCGTATAATCAGTTCACAAAATTATCCCCCCATATGTGTGTGTTGTGAATATTCACTCAATTACAATCACTCCCTCTCAATTCAAAAACATTTTTAAAGCTTTTAATTTATAAATGATTCGATGCTGAATTTGATTTGAAGTCTTCATAGATTGGAGTTGATTTTCCTAAAATGTTAGTACACACTAGAGCAAAAACAAATCTTCCAAAAAGTGTTAGGAGATATCTATACATAAAACAATAATATTTGAAATCATCAAAATAATATAAGTTGCAAGAATGTAAAACATGCAAATAGCAACTCTCTTAACAATCTCCCCCTTTTTGATGATGGCACAACAATTATTGTTTATATGATTTTAAATTCTAAGAAACTCCTAAACTCCCCCTGAACTGATGAATACATGAAAAATAAGGAGGCATAAATTCAAAAAAAAAATTTATTTTTCAAAAAATTTTATACAAAACAAGAAACATACAAAACACACAACTACAATAATGACAAACATCTATAATAATAACAAACATAAAAAGGACTATAAAAATTAAACAATACAAACAAATAATTTCTCCCCCTATTTGACAACAGCAAAAAGTGAAGAAGAAAAGAAGTCTTGAAACGTAAGCATAAGTATGAAATTTATTTGATAATTTATTCTTGAAAGTGATTGAAATAAGGTATGCAAATAAAATTAAAACATTAGAGAAATCATAGAATTTCATATAATTTAAGAAGTGATATAACATATATAATAAAAAGAATTTATCAAAGACATGAGTAAATTTAGACATTAAGATAAAGAAAATCATTGCAGTAAGGATGAATAAAAAATTTTATATTTCAAATTTCAATGTCAATTATAAATGAACATAAGATCAATTTGAATTAAGAGATTAAAAGAGTCAGGAAAGAAGTAACTACCACATGTGGCGATTTGTGCATCTTTTTCAATTTTATGGCACATTTTTGTGCATCTTTTTTTTTAATTTTATGGCACATTTTTGTGCATCTTTTTACTTTGGGCTTATTTTGTGCCTCTTGTTCTTATTGCAAACTTTTGTGCAATTCTTTTGATTTTTGTACATTTGTATAATTTTCAAGAGTAATTGAATTCCTTCCGAAATCAATAATCTAAAATTTTAAATTTTTCTAAGTGCATAAATACTATTTGAAAAGAGAAATACAAAATAAGAAAACATCTAAATTGCAATAATAATATTAAAGATAATATAGTCTAAATAAGAGACATGAAATTAAAAATCCTAATAATATCAAGTTATAAGCATCACTTAAATTTAGAATAATTAGATTTTCTAATGAAATTAATTTTAATTTATAATTTAGGTTAAAGCACTATTAAGATTTAAAAAAAATGAATGTCATAAAGTCTAACACACATTTCAAAAATAATTAAACAACAAAACATTGAAACATATATTAATATCAAATCAAGATATTACAATTTTAACCTAGATATCAATAATAACATAACTAAAACAAGAAAAATACAACAATCTAAAAGAAATCACTTAACACATGAACTACAAAGAAACACAGAACAAACACAACAATCATTCAGATGGACCCTAATCTGGAGGAGGAGGTGGTGGTGTTGTACCAAAGAAGTTGAAGCAACTACTCATCATAAGCAAGTTGGTATTTATGTTATTTATCTGATCACGCATAAATCTCATATCTTGATTGTACTGAATATCCTGCTGCTATAAATGAGTTTCAATTTGATCAAACCTTTGATCAAAATGAGCCTCTAAATTGTCAAATCTTTGAACCAAATTCTGATAATTTGGTTCAGTAGTAGATGTAGGTTCAGCTTCTTCTTCTATTTCACTTAGAATAACATGAATTTTTCTAGGCTCTTCCTTATTGAAGATAGCTCTAAAGGATGCATCATTGTAGTAGAGTGGTTCTTTAAAATCATGTTCTAGATGAATCAAATTATACTTCTTTTCTAAAATATAGGCAATCAGATGTCCTAAGGCTATGTTCTTCTTTCTTTTATGATCAACATGACCAATTTCAGAAAGGCCATAAATGTAGTCAATTAGGAGTTGGGCCTCATCTATAGGTTGTCTAGTCATTATCAAGAAGGTAATAATAGAAAGAAGTGGTGTGATATTGACTCTATCACCAGCTTCAGGTATAATGGAAGTTCTAAGTACATGTTGGATAATACGGGCATCACGAACTGAAGTTGCTACCTTAGGTAAATGATCCTTAAATTTTACTCCTCTAATCACTTGATTTACTTCAGTCCAATTAAAATTTGTGGAGGTTAAGGTGTGTGCTCTTAATCCTTCAGTCCTTAAATTTAGGAAGATACCAAGGTCAGCCTTGGTGATTTCAATTTTCTTTTTAAAAACAAAGGAACTGATGACATAATGGTCAGAGTTGAAAGACAAGTTCGCCAAAAAATAATGAAAGGTTTCTTTGTTGTAGAAGTGTACTAAGGTGAGGATTAAGCCAAATTGAGTAGAGGTAAACAAGTGCATTACCTTAAAACTTAATTCTTCTTGTAAGAGTACTCTAGATGGGGTAATTTTCACAGAGACAAACCTAGCATAGGATTCTTCATTGACTTTAGAAAGAAAATTTTCAGAAGTGTTTCTTGGTGGACCCTTAGTCAAAGACTTTTAACGCTTGCTAGAACTAGCCATTGAAAGATCTCAATAGAAGAAAGGTTTGAAAGAGATGTGTGAAAGTGACTGTTTAGTAAAAAAAATTGCAATCAATTTATGGAAAAATGATTGTTTGTACCAGATGAAATTTTCGTTCGTCCCGTACGAATTCGATTCATCCCGTACGAAAAAATTTCGTATGGACGAACGAATAAGTCAAAAAAGAAATAGCTTTTCATAAACACACAACTTACGAAGCGTCCTTTTGTACAGGCTTTTAACAAAAATGATCGTACAGATGAACACGTGTTCGTCCGGACGATCCAAATTCAAATTGTTTTAATGGCAGTTGAAAACTGTCCCCCATTGTGAATTGACATGTGTTCGTCTGGACGAACCAAAGGTTCGTACGGATGAAGTTCATATTAAAAAATGTCTTATCCATTCAACTGCTGCATTCACTCGTCCCGTCGTTTGAAAAATATTTCATCCCAGATGATCATGACAATCGTACAGACGATTACATTAAAACTGCTCTTAAAACGGTTCAAAATCACACAGTTTATCATACTACACAAATCGTCCCGTACGAAATATTTTCATCCCAGACGATGATGACCACAAATTTGCATTTTCACACTCAAAATAAAAACAAACAAGATAATACTTAAACACAAATTTTTTAAGAAGAAAATATCACATAAACAAACTAAAAAACACAATGAACACAAAACAAAAAAAATATCAATGTTGCAGAAAATATTTTTATCTAAGCATTTAAATCAATCACTCCAAGCCTTTTTCTTAATGTACTGAAAGTATCAAAGGCTAAATATTTTGTAAAAATATCTGCAAGTTGATTTTCAGTTGAAATATGGGTAAGTTACATTTGTCCCTTGGATATATGATCCCTTATGAAATGATGTCTTATGTCAATGTATTTGGTTCTTGAATGTTGAATAAGATTTTTAGATATGCAGATAGCACTAGTATTATCACAATAAATTGGTATAGTACCTATAGTTAATCCTAAATCAATCAACTGTTGTTTAACCAAAGTACTTGTGTCACACAACTTCCTAAGGCAATGTATTCAGCTTCTACAGTAGATAGGGCAACTGAATTTTATTTTCTACTAGATCATGAAACTAATGAATTTGTAATGAATTGACATGTTCCAGAAGTGCTTTTCCTATCCACCCTACATCCTGCAAAATCAAAATCTGAATAACCAATAATTTCAAATGAAAAGCTAAACCTAGGATACCAAATTCCTAAGTTCTGAGTTCCTAGTAAATATCTTAAAATTCTTTTCACTACTGTCAAATGTGACTCTTTTGGATCAGATTGAAATCTAGCACACAAGCAAACATTAAAGATGATATCGGGTCGGCTAGTAGTCAAGTAAAGTAAAGATCCAATAATCCCTCTAAATTTCTTTTGATCAATAGATTTTCCCGTAAGGTCCTTATCCAACTGAACCGAGGAACTCATTGGTGTACTAACAGGTTTAGCATTGTCCATTTCATATTTTTTGAGGATGTCCTTAACATATTTAAATTGGCTAAGAAATGTACTTTTGTCAAGTTGCTTAATGCTAAAGCCTAGAAAGTAATTTAAGTCTCCTATTAGACTCATTTCAAATTCACTACTCATTATTTTAGAAAAATCATCACAAATATTTTTATTTGAAGATCTAAAAATGATATCATCCACATAAATTTGAATAATGAGTATATCATTTCTAAATTTTTTCAAAAAGAGAGTTGTATCTACACTTCCTTTTCAAAAGATTTTTCAAGTAGGAAGGTGCTCAACCTCTCATACCAAGCCCTAGGTGCCTATTTTAATCCATATAATGCCTTTTTTAACTTAAAAACATGATTTGGATATTTTGAATTTTCAAAATCTGGTGGTTGTTCTACAAAAACATCTTCTTCAATTTTCCCATTTAAGAAGGCACTTTCACATTCATTTAATATAATTTGAATCCTTTAAATCAGACAAAGGCTAGCAAAACCCTAATTGCTTCAAGTCTATCTACAAGGACAAAAGTCTCTTCAAAATCAATCCCATCAATCTGATTATACCCCTTAGCAACTAATCTAGCCTTATTTCTAATGACTACACCTGAGTCATTCATTTTATTTTTGAATACCCACTTAGTTCCAACAACACTTTGATCTTTTGGCCTTGAAGTTAATTCCCAAACTTTATTTCTTACAAATTGATTCAATTCTTCTTGCATGGCCAATATCCAAAGTTCATCAGAAAGTGCTTGATCAATATTAGTGGGTTCTATAGTTGAAATAAAGGCAGAATGATTGACTTCCTTATTTAATCCATGCCTAGTTCTAATACTCTCACTAGGTTCACCTATAATCAATTCCCTTGAGTGGTTTTTAGAAAATCTCAAATCTCTAGGCAAAGAATTTTCTCTCTCCAAATTCTCATCCATAATTTCTTCTAAGTTTATTCTATCAATCTTTTGGGAGTTATCCTCAATCTCATCTTTAATAACATTTGGCTCTTCCAAATTTCTAGATTCATTAAATAAAACATGTGTGATCTCTTAAATTACCAAAGTTCTTTTATTGAATACCCTATAAGATTTTCCAACACTTGAGTATCCAACAAAAATTTCTTCATCTGATTTTGGATCAAATTTTCTAAAGGTAGATTTTCCATTATTATAAATGAATACCTTGCAACCAAAAATATACAAATGAGACAAATTAGGTGTTCTACCTTTTAGCAACTCATAGGGTGTTTTATTTAATTTAGATCTTACATTCACCCTATTCAGAACATAACATGCAGTGCTAACCGCCTCAGCCCAAAAATATCTAGGAAGTGAGTATTCTGCCAACATTGCTCGGGCGGCTTATATTAATGTTCTATTTTTTCCTTCAACTACCCCATTCTGCTGAGGGGTTCTAGGTGCCAAAAAGTTGTGATCAATTCCTTTCTCCTTACAAAAATCTTTAAATCTCTCATTCTCAAATTCTCCTCCATGATCACTTTGTATAGAAATAATTTTACACCCTAATTTTCTTTGAATCCAAGTCAAAAAATTTTTAAATTCCTCAAATGATTCACTCTTATGAAATAGAAATCTAACCCAAGTGAATCTTGAGTAATCATCCACAATAACAAATTCGTATACCTTCCCTCCTAGACTCACAGTTTCAATTGGTCCAAAAAGATCAATGTGTAAAATTTCTAATGGTTTACTAGTCCTAAAATCCTTATTGTACTGAAAAGATAACTTCACCTGCTTTACTAATTGACATGCATCACAAAGGTGGTACATAGTAAAGTCTAGTTTTGATATACCTCTTACTAAACTCTTTTGGGTAATCCTCCCAAGATTTTTCATACTAAAATGATAAAGTCTCCTATGCCAAAGCCATGACTCATCAGAAATAGTTTTCAAACAAAAAATAGTAGGAGTCTGAATGCAATTTAAATCTAGCATATAATCATTGTTTACCCTTTTACCATTTAAAATATCTTTACCATTTAGGCTTAATATGCAGCTAGTAGGAAAAAAATTTACACTATAACATTATCATATAGCTGACTTATAATTAACAAATTATGCTTTAAGCCTTCAACCTATAACATATTGTCTATAAAAAATTTTTAAGATTTCCAATCATACCTGATCCAACCACCTTCTTTGTGATATTATCTCCAAATGTAACCTTGCCTCCACTCCTAGCTTCCAACGCTATGAATTGAGCAGTATCTCCAGTCATATGCTTTGAACATCCGTTGTCCTGGTACCATATGCTCTCATGAGGTCTTGTGTGAGAGCGACCCTGCAAAAATATCAAATGTTAGATCTGAGAACCCAAACAAGTTTGGGTTCTCTTTTTGACAATTTATAATCAGATGCATGTATGATATGTCTAGGTTTATGCATCTTAGGTCTCCATACCAAATTAGTTTTCATCTTCAAGGTACAGGTGTGAGCTAAATGTCCAAGAAATCCATAATTATTATATTTAACATTAGGAAAAGGATTCCTAAGTCTTTTACCATTTGTTTATTTTCTAAGGGATTCCATATATTTAGGATAAAATTTAGAATTTGTAAAATCTCCAAGTTTGGGAGGGTATCCTATTATCCTCGAGAGATTTTATTTTTAACTTATAAAATGAATTCATACTTCCAAAATTCGATTTGTATAATTGATTCGATATGTTTTGCTCTCTGATTCATCCTTAAATTTTTTAAATTCTTTTTCAAGATCAACATAGGATAATTTTAAATTCTCATGATTTTTATTCAAGTCATCAAATTCATCGAGTAGTTTTATGTGGTTGTCATCTATTAAGGCATGATCTTTCCTAAGGATTTCATGTTCTTTTTGAAGTTCTTTAAATTTTAAATTTAGACTAGCATGCATTTTCTTCATTTTCTTATATGCATCATGCATGTGTTCAGAAAATTCAAATAATTCATCATAAGTTAAGTCACTTACCTCTTCTTGATCTGACTAATCAAGACTATCTGCCATCAAGCAAAGATTGGTGACCTCTTTTTTTCCTTTTCAGTCTCTGATGAATCTGAAGCTGAGTCCGCCCAGAAAGCTCTTTAAAACTTCTTCTTGCCCTTCTTTACAATTGGTTTCTCCTCTACCTTCTCCTTGCTAGGAGTGACTTTGAGTTTTGGGCAATCAGTTTTAATATGACCAGGTTTCCTGCATTCATAGCAAATTACTTCATTAGAAACCTTGCCATTTTTTATTAAATTTACCTCTATTCCATTGTTGGCGTCTCTTTTGTTTCCTTTTTAGAAAGCTTCTAAACTGTCTAGTCATTAATGCAATGTCGTCTTCATCCTCAGGTTGTGAGTGTTCACTCTCAGACTCTTCCACTTTTAGTGCTATGTTCTTTTCCTTTCGTGGTTCACATGCATCAATCTTTCTTTGGCTAACTCCTTGCTCGTAAGCAATAAGTGAACCAACAAGATTGTCAATTGAATAAATGTTTAGATCTTTAGACTCTATAATTGCAATAATTTTAGCATCATAAGTAGTAGGTAAATAACGAAGAATCTTATTAACCATTTCAGCATTCATTAGTTCCCTACCAAGTGCATGCAAAGAGGTGACTATTTGAGTAAATCCTATGTACATATTAGAAATGGATTCATTAGGTTTCATGCGAAACAGTTCATAATCATGCAATAAGATATTAAGTCTAGATTATTTAACCTCATTAGTCCCCTCATATGTTATACAAAGTCTATCCCATATGTCCTTTCCACTTTTGCAAGTGGAAACCCGCATGTAGTCTTCAGATTTTAAAGCATAAAAGAAACTATTCAAACATTTAGCATTTAGTTGTGCTAAGTCACGTTCTTCTATTGTCCAGTCTGCAAAAGGTGTTTTAACTCTAACTCCATCAACTAATCTAGTTGGTTTTGTATATCCTTCTTAGACTAAAATCCACATATGATAATCAAGTGATTGTAAGAAAGTAGACATGCGTGTTTTCCAAAAATCAAAAGGTATATTATCAAACAGTGGAGGTCTAGTAATAGAGTAACCCTCAGGTGTGTTTCGGTTTTCAAATGTAGTCATCTACGTTAATCAAAAAGTAGTTTAAACTTATGATTTTGAAATAAAGCTCTGATACCACTTGTTGAGTTTAGTGAATAGGTTGTTAAACCTAAGTTAATATCCCACGGCTATCAAGAGGGGGGGTGAATTGGTAGTTAAAAATTGTCCCTCTTTTGGATGAGTTGAACCGAAAATAACTTTAGTGAATTTTTATAAAAAAGTTTTTCAACCACAACTTTTTAAATAGTAAATGCAGAAAATAAAAAAATAAAATAAATAACATAAGATTTATAGTGGTTTGGTCTAAACCAGACCTACATCCACTCCCCAGAGGTACCCTCTGAGTATTGCACTAATACCAATAGTGTCTCTCCTTTTGCACCCACAGCAAGACGGAGAAGCCTTTACAAACACTCTTTTTACCACTACCCGGTGCAGCAGAGAACCGTCGTCCTTTTACACTATCCCCAATGTTGGCAGAGAGCCGTTCATCCTTTCACACTCTCCTAGTGTGGGCAGAGAATCCTTCATCCTTTTACACTCTCCTAGTGTGGACAGAGAACCTGATCTCCTTGATAGATCTCCTCACAAGAAATCTAGAAAAAAGAAAGAAAAGAGCGAAGTAATCTCAAATCACAAGTACGAAATCTTACCTTTGAACACCAAGTAAAGCCTTCACGATCCAGTGGTAGAAATCATTCTTTGAATGCTCTCACTCACTCTCTGCTTGAGTCTTCTTTCAATAGGCACAAAGATTAATGACCAAAAAGATTTGGTGGCAGTCTAATTTGGACTATATATAGGAAATATAAGAAAAACTGCCCAAAAACTATAAATTTTCAATTCTGTACGCAGTGGTTCGTCCCGTACGATCGTGGATCGTCTCGGATGATTTTACTTAAATTGTTGGAAACGATCCTAATGTATATTGGTACGAACTATGTTCGTACACGATTATCATCCCGTACGAACTAGGTTCGTCCGGTACGAAACGGTTATTCCATAGGTTAGTTTCAAAATCCTTGCAGGACTAACCAACTGAGGTAAGTCGGTTTGGTTCATCCTGGGACGAACAAGTTTCATTCTAGATGATTTTAAACAGAGAGTTTCGTCTATGGACGAAGGGTAATTTCTTCATGTATGATTTTAAACAGAGAGTTTCGTCCAGAGATGAAGGGTAATTTCGTCCTGTACGCTTTTAAACAGAGAGTTTCGTCCAGA
Source organism: Dendrobium nobile (assembly GCA_022539455.1). Lineage (NCBI taxonomy): Eukaryota > Viridiplantae > Streptophyta > Magnoliopsida > Asparagales > Orchidaceae > Dendrobium > Dendrobium nobile. The sequence goes on from CM039725.1 coordinate 14,727,702, forward strand.
GATGAACCATGCATTTCGTCTGGACAAACAGTGCAACGTGAGAATCCAGAGGCGTTCGTTCTGAGATGAATATTAAATTAGTCCAGACGATTAGGACTTAGAAAAATTTTCTCACTGCCTGTTCGATCCATTGCTCTTCCGAGGGGTTAATTGACATGATCGTCCTGTACGAACTATATTCGTCCCGTACGATCAGTTCACAAAAATTATTCCCCCATATGTGTGTGTTATGAATATTCACTCAATTACAATCACTCCCTCTCAATTCAAAAATATTTTTAAAGATTTTAATTTACAAATGATTCGATACTGAATTTGATTTGAAGTCTTCATAGTTTGGAGTTGATTTTCCTAAAATGTTAGTACATCCTAGAGCAAAAACAAATATTCCTAAAAGTGTTAGGAGATATCTATACATAAAACAATAATATTTGAAATCATCAAAATAATACAAGTTGCAAGAATATAAAACATGCAAATAGCAACTTCTTAACATTCTGGTCATCCTTAGATGACTGGCCACCTTCATCCATCTCCCACAATAGCTCCCGAATCCTTCAAAGCTTTCTTCGAAATTCTTCCTACTTTTGTGGAGCTTCACTCTCTTCTATCTTGGCTGGTAGATATCAATTTTTTTGTTTTCACATGCTTACTTAGATAAAAATGCACCTGAGGTCCTTTGGTTGTGTTGGCGTGTCTCTTGGGAGAAGTTATGTGAAGGAAAGTCTTTAGGGATAAAGACCGTCAGTGACTCTGCTAGACCAAGGTGGTTAAAAGAGGACCTGATGAATCCATTAGATCGAGGAGGTGCAAGGAGGACTCAATAACTTTATTGAATCTATGAGTTGAAAGGGGGAGTAGTTTGTTGTGCTATGTACTATGTTTTTTTTTAATAAAATTTGAACTTCTTAACTTACACTTTTTTTTGTGATGTTTCAATTAAACAGCTTAAATTATTTTTGTTTGCCATCATTAAAAATAGGGAGATTATTGTGAATCTGATTTTAGAAAATATAATTTTGATGATAGTAAATATTATTGATACTTATATTTTCCTATAACTGCCTTGCCTACTAACATTTCAGGTCCACCAGGTCGAGTGCAAATCAAGCTAGCTCAGGATTAGGTAAACTAGGGGTGAGTCAGTCTATAAGGGTTTTTTATCTTTCCTTGAGTCTATTGTAATAATGTGGGTCATGATACTAAATAATCTTACATATACACACAATTGGGGGAAAATTAAGCCTATTTTTAGTGTTCTCTATTTTTTATCACATCATCTGGGATGATTCCAAATATGTCATGAACAATCAGTTAAAAATAGAAACCCTAATTAGGGCATTCTGGTTATGGTAGTCACAATTAAGCAAATTGTCCTGGATGAAATTTTTATTTTCTGGGATGATAGGATGAAATAAGAAAGAATCAAATGCCAAATCTTGTTAGGCATATTTTATTTTTGGACAACATCCAGGATAGCATCTAGGACATCATCCTGGATGATGCACTATAATTATGCCTAAATTAGTTTGGTAATTAAGGAAAGCAATTAAGATTTGATTGCTCGATCATATTATCCTAGACGATCGCAGGATCATCTGGGATGATCAGTTAACAAACCTTAGTTCTTCTTGGATTATCCATAATCGACCTGGCTCTATCCAGGGCGATGTTCTGGATGATATTTGACATTTTGAACTAATCGTCCTGAATGATTGTGAAATTATCCTAGATGATCAAGTTACTTTTTCATCACCTAGACATCCATCCAGGGTGATGGTTTGGATGATATTCGTCAACTTGAACTAATCATATATGATGATAGTATATCTTCCTGGATGATTAGAATAAAGGAACCTTCTAATCATCCAAACTCTACCAAATCATCCTGGCTGATTAAGCTAAATTTAAACTAATCGTACTAGATGATCAATCAATCGTCCTGAATGATATTTGATGATTAGTTACAAATTATGGCAATTTTGGAGCCCTTATTTAAAAAGATCTCTTATTTTCTCAAGAGGAGATCTTTTGTTGTTATCCTGACCTGAGAGAGCCAAGAGGAGAGGGAGAGCAAGGGAGAGAGAGAGGATTTTTTGAGGGGGAGTTTATGAGGGGTTTCACAAAGGTTGATCCAAGTAAGGATCAGTATCATCTTCTCCTACTGTCATCCCTGATTCCTTGAGGTTTGAGAGAGGTCTACTTCAACAATTGATCGCGGTTCTTTACCTGCTTCAGGAGGAAGCAAAAGGAGATGGGTTCTCTGCCTACTTTAGGAGGAAGCAAAAGGAGTTGGGTTCTTTGCCTGCTTTAGGAGGAAGTAAAAGGAGTTGGGTTTTATGCCTCATCGGGGTTGGTGGAAAGGAGTTTTTATACGGGCTTCTCTGCCTTGCTATGGGGGAAATAGAAGAGACACTGAGTTTAGTGCAATACCCAGAGGAGAGGCTCTGAGGAGTGGACGTAGGTCAAGTTGATTGGACCACTATAAAATCTGGTGTGTTCTTTCTTATTATTTTTTCGTATTTAATTTTCGTACTTTAATTTCTGTGGTGATTGTTTGGTCATGTTTGTGATTTTGTTTGAAGAATTTTTAAATACAAATTCACCCCCCTCTTAATTAGCCTTGGGACTACTTCATAAGGGCTTAATATTCCTGACAAACTTTTATAAGTAAAAAAGATAAACCAACTATCTGCCTAATCATATCTAAACAATAGAATAGAATATGAAAGGATCCCAAATCCTCTTGACCCTATCAGAATAGTGGATGGGGGTGACTCAATATTTGCTTGATAATATTGAAACAATAAATAAAGAAGCCATGAAAGCTGATGTCTTCCTGACCATATCGAAATAGCAAGATAATCAGGAAAAGAGTCTGACATCCAACCTAACCTTATCAAAATAGTGTATATAAACAACTCAATGTTCACCTGACCATATCAAAATAGTGAAACAAAGAGTGAATGGGATGGTGAGATATACCTCTTAAGGACTCTATCGGGTTCTCAACTAAGTAAGGTTTAATATATGCCTGACCATATCAAAATAGTAAATATGAGTGACTCAATACTCACCTGATTATATCAAAATAGTGAGTAAGGAATCAAGGGGTTGTGGGGTATGCCTCCTAGGGACTCTATCGGGCACCACTACCCAGGTAAGTTCCAACATATCAAAATAATGAGAAATGAGTCAAGGGTGGTACAGTAGGCCTCCTAGGGACTCTATCAGGCACCCCACCAGGTAAGGCTTAACATCTGCTTGACCATATCAAAATAGTATGTGCATGACTCAATACTCACCTGACCATATCAAAATAGTGAGTAAAGAGTTAAGGGTGTGCCTCCTAGAGACTCTATCAGGCACCTAACCATATACGTTAGTTGATCAACTACCCGCCTCAATAATAACTTCACACACATCTGTGTAGGGATGAGAGGGAAAATGAAAATGGAAAAATTTTAAAGGGGCAATTATCTGAGAAAGCTCGAGTTAGCAGTTTAGTTACCACGTGGTATAGGATAAATCATCGTGGCCACGAGTATCCAAATGCTGGCATAATTCCTTAGGCAACACTAACATTATATTAAAAAAAAAAGGGAAGCATCAAGTTGATGCCTCGAGGGGCAACAGAAAGAGATACGCCCTTAATATAGTGCAAGAAGGGCAATCTCAATCCAAGTAAGTAACAACTGAAGTAGTGAGGGGGTACACTCAGTACAAAGAACACAAACAATCTCAAGGAGAAGCAATCATCAAAGAGCTACAATGGTATACCCACACTAACTAATGTGGACCCTGTAGGATGTGAAAATAACATCAATACATCCAAAGGGCCCCTTCGACAGTCAAGAGTCGGGTTGTAATGGGTAAGTATGTGGATAAAGAAAACAAAGAGCTGATCTTCTGGTTAAAGACTAAAGCTCACAAAGAATTGATGCTAACATCTGATGAGCGATGTACTTCATCACAACAGGGGAGAAAAATCAAGGTAGCGACGGGACACTCTGACCATCGAGGAAAACAACTTTGAATATGATCTATAACCCTCGAAAGCTAACAGCAATAACACCCACACAAACAAGTAGAATCTTGTGGGAAGTGGAAGGGACCTCAACGCATGCATAGAACTACTCTGGCAGCCAAGAGTAGGGTGTGAATGGGAAAGTAGGTCGGTAAAGAAGACAAAGAGTTGATCTTATACTAGAAAATCCAAGCTCATAAAGAAGTTATGCTAACATCTAAAAGATGATGTACTATATCATAAACAAGAAAACAACCACCCTTAGCAGAGTGTGAGAGGGGTAATCTCAATCCAAGTGAGTAATAACTGAAGTAATGAGGGAGCACACTCACTACAAATAACACAAACCATCTCAAGGAGAAGCATTCATCAAAGAGCTATAGTGGTGGACCCATACTAATTGATGGGGATCCTGAAGGAAGTAGAAACAACATCAACACATCCAAAGGACTCCTCCGACAGTCAAGAGTCAGATCATAATGGGAAAGTATGTGGATAAAGAAACCAAAGAGATAATATTCTACTAGAAGATCAAAGCTCATAAAGAAGTGATGCTAACATCTAATAAGTGATGTACTACATCAAAATAGAGGAGAAAAATTGAGGTAGCAAGGGGACAGTCTCGCCCCCGAGGACATTAACTTTGAATATGATCTACAACCATCGAAAGCTGATAACGGCAACATCCACACAGACTAGTGGGATCCTGTGGGAATTGGAAGTGACCTCGATGCATCCATAGAACTAATCTAGCAGGTAAGAGTAGGGTGTGAATGGGAAAGTAGGTCGGTAAAGAAGACAAGGAGCTAATCTTCTGCTAGAAAATCCAAGCTCACAAAGGAGTGATATTAACATTTGAAAGATGATGTAATGCATCATAACCAAGAAAATAACTAGTGGTAGTAAAGGGGACACACTCACCACTAAGGATATTAATTATGAATAAGATTAATAAACATCAAAGGATCACAGTGGTAACACCCACACAAATTGGTAGGACCCTGTGTGAAGTGAAAACAACACCTACATATCTACAGAACTACTCTAGCAGCTAAGAGTAGGATACGAATGAAATAGTGGGTTACTAAGAGAAGCGAGGGAGCTGATCTTCTTCTAGAAAATCAAAACTCTCAAAGCAAGGATGTTGTTAACACCTGAGACTAGGTGTACTACATCACCGCTGGGGAAACATCTCGAGGTAGTGAGGGGCACACTCTCCACCGAGTATAGTAACTATGAATAAGATCAATAAACATTAAAGGGTCACAGTCGTAACACCCACACAAACTGGTGGGACCCTGTGGAAAGTAAAAGTATCACCCACACATTCGTGGAATTACTCTAGTAGCTGAAAATAGGGTATTAACGAAATAGTGGGTTACTAGGAGAAGAGAGGGAGATGATCTTCTGCTAGAAAATCAAATCTCTTAAAGTAGTGATGTTAACACCTGAAACTAGGTGTACTACATCACCACTGGGGAAAATAACTCGAGGTAGTAAGGGGGCGCACTCACCACCAAGGATAGTAACTATAAATATGATTAATAATAACCAAAAGATCACAGTGATAACACCCACCCTAACTATTTGGACCCTGTGGGAAGGAGAAAGCAACACTAATGCATCCATACAACTACTCTAGCAATTAAGAGTAGGATATGAATGGGAGAGTAGGTTGCTAAAAGAGTAGAAAGGGGGCTGATCTTTCCTCAGAAAAATCTAAGTCGAATGAAGAATGATGTTAACTTCTAGGATAAGATATACCACATCACTAATGAAGACAACTAAAATCATAAAGAATCATAATCAAATAGGTGTAGGCTCATCCTTGAAGAAGTCATCGAGATACTTTGAAGGAGAGAAAAGAAGAAATTTGGGGAAATTATACTCTTTGAGAGTAAAATGGGGTTTCACCTATGATATGGGCAACCAGTTTTGCTCTACTACTGAGAGCTTCCCTCTTTTTTAATATATATATATATATATATATATATATATATATATATATATATATATATATATATATATATATATTGTATTTTCTTTTATATATTCACAATCATAGATTTGACATACCCTATACTGTCAAAGATAATACATGGTAGAAGGAACGTTGAAAGTTCGATAGGGATGTTTGTTAAATTAAAGGTTCTATGTGCTAGAACCAATATGATTGTTGTCCACAAAAGTAGGCATAAACATTCCTATAGCATATTAGCGTATCACCTTAAAGGATAGCCTTATACTCTTCATAACGAACATCGTTGAAAGTTCGATAGGGATGTTAAGCCCTATAGAACTGGCCCAAGCTAACCAAGAGGAGGGGTGAATTGGTATTTTAAAAATTCTTTTCACAAAGAAGTAAAATCTCATAAACCAAAATCACACCACAAGAAAAATAAGAGCAGAAATTTAAAGTGCGGAAGCAAGAAACAAGAACATAGAAATTTATAGTGGTTCAATCAACTCGACCTACGTCCACTCCCTGAAGGCCCCCTCCGAGTATTTCAGTACAATCGTGACTCTCCTTTAGCCCCCACAGCTAGGCGGAGAAGCCTTTACAAAGAACCTCTTTTTGCCACCCCGATAAGGTAGAGAACCTATCTCCTTTTGCTTCCTCCTGAAGCTGGCAGAGAACCACTATCAGTTGTTGAATCCTTACCTCTATCGACCTTTCCACATATGAGAAACTCTAGATGAAGAAGAAGCAGAGAGATCCTTGAAGTAACCCTTGTGAAACCCCCCACAAGCTCCCACTCACAAGATCCTCTCTCTCTCTCTCTCTCTTTCTCTCCTCAAGGTCTTCTCAGGTCAAGGCAGCAGCAAAAGATTATCAAAAATGTTGAATAAGAGCTCTTAAATAGAAGAGCTTCAAAGGAGCTCATTAATTGCAAGTTGCTGACAATATTATCCAGGACGATATGGAAATCATCCTGGCCAATCAGTATAAATCTCAGAAGATCGACCAGAGCATCGCCATGAATACAAACTGGATGATTGAAAAATTGGCTTGATCGTCTAGGCTGATCTCACGATCGTCCCGATCGATCAGTTCAAATCAAAGGAAAATCGTCCAGAGCATCGCCTTGAATTTGTGCTGGCCGATATTTATCGTCCAGAAGTAACTAAGGTTTTTGAATATATCATCCTAACCGATCCTGTGATCGTCCAGAACGATGTGATCGTATTAATCATCCTTAATTACTTCCTTGATTTGTTTGATCAATTAAGGCATAATTGTGAATATCGTCCTGGCCGATTGCCAAAAATACAGAATTCCTTAATTATTTATGGCGGCAATTTCTTTCTATTTTGATCCTATCGTCCTGGCCGATACTGAAAGTTCGTTCAGGATGTTAAGCCCTATGAACTTAGTCCCAAGCTAACCAAGAGGGGGGGTGAATTGGTATTTAAAAAAACTTTTAAGACAAAGAAATAAAAATACAAACCAAATCACACCACAAGAAATTAATGCGGAATAAAAAGTGCAGAAGCAAAAATAAGAACACAAGATTTATAGTGGTTCGGTCGACTCGACCTACGTCCACTCCTTGGAGGCACCCTCCAAGTATTGCACTATAAAACGTGACTCTCCTTTAGCCCCCACGGCTAGGCGGAGAAGACCTTACAAGAACCTCCTTTTTGCCACCCCGGCAAGGCAGAGAACCTACCTCCTTTTGCTTCCTCCTGAAGCTGGCAGAGAACCACAACCAAAAGCAAACTCCTTACCTCTACCGACCCTTCCACGGACGAGAAACTCTAGACTAAAGACAAGCAGAGCGATCCTTGAAGCAACCCTTGTGAATCCCCCTCACAAGCTCCCCCTCACAAGATCCTCTCTCTCTCCCTCTCTCTCTTTCTCTCCTTAAGGTCTTCTCAGGTCAAGGCAGCAGCCAAAAGATCTTCTTAAAATGTTTGAACAAGAGCTCTTAAATAGAAGAGCTCTCAAGGAGCTCATTAATTGTAAGTAGCCGGCTTTATCGTCCCGGCCGATCTGGACATCGGCCTGGCCTATCAGTACAAATCAAAGAAGATCGGCCAGAGCATCGCCCTGGGAACAGTCCTTGATGATTGAAATTTGGCTTGATCGTCCAGGCCGATCATACAATCGTCCTGGACGATTAGTTCAAATCAGACGCAAATCGTCCTGAGCATCGCCCTGTTTATGACCTGGCCGATATTTATCGTCCTGAAGCAACTCAAGGATTTTGAATGTATCGTCCTGGCCGATCCTGCGATCGTCCAGGACGATTTGACCGTATCAATCATCCTTAATTACTCCCTTGATTTCCTGATCAATTAAGGCATAATTTGGTAATTTCGTCCAGGCCGATACGGGGATCGTCCTGGCCGATAATTTAAAAATACAGTATACCTTAACTGTCTAAGGCGGCTACTTCTTTCTGTTTTAAGCTTATCGTCCTGGCCGATACACGTATCGTCCAGGCCGATATGTTAATGTCGGCTGCCTTAATTAAGAATCCTTAATTAGACTTTCTATTTTAAGCTGATCGTCCGGGACGATATAAATATCGGCTGGGCCGATGTGGGCAAAAATAGAAAATCTAAGTCTCTCAAGTGTGTGTGTGTGTAGGGTAACTTAGCATCAGTCTCTTTGACCATTACAAGTAGACTCAAAAAGAGAAAAACAAAAGTACAGACTGACTCAACCCTAAACCTACGCAATTCTGAACTTGGCTTCTTCATGATCGTCCGGTCTTCGATTCTTGAAAAATTAGAAGCAACAAGTAGTCCAAGAGAAGTAGTGTTTGTCAATCATCAAAACATAAGCCATGAAAAAATAGACTTGCAACTGATACACGTATCATCCAGGCCAATTTGCTAATGGGCTTCCTTAATTAAGAACCCCTGATTAGAATTTCTTTTTTAAGCCAGATCGTCTAGGACGATGTAAATATCGTACTAGCCGATTTGAGTAAGAATAGAATTTCTAAGTCTATCAAGTGTGTGTGTGTGTAGGGTTACTTAGCATTAGTCTCTTTGGATATTACAAATAGACTCAAGAAGAGAAAAAATAAAGTACAAACTGACTCAACCCTAACCTACGCAATCTTGAACTGGCTTCGTTTGTTTGTCCGATCTTCGATTCCTGAAAAGTTAGAAGTAACAGGTAGTCCAAGAGAATCAATAGTGTTTGTCAATCATCAAAATATAAGTCATGAAAATAGATTTGCAACAATCTCCCCCTTTTTTATGATGGCAAACACAAGTAGGAAAATCTCAGTAAAAATAGCATTTCATTAAAATTTCAAGGTTACAAGCACATCAACTTTTCCTACCACATCCTGCTCCCCCTTTTGTCATCACTAAAAGTTGGTCCTAGACACACATAACAAAAAAGAAAATAACACAACAGAAACTAAAACAACCTACAAGACAAACTACAGAAAATAGAAAATAGAAAACAAAAAACAGAAAACAAAGACTAGAAAAATGAGGGATCATGATCATCAGATAGAGGTGGTGAAGGTGGCTGCTGAAAGTAGCTAGCTAGCATAGTAAACTGAGCATTGAACCAGGCGATGTCCTGGCCATCCTGCTGTTGCTGGTGAGTAATGTAGCTATCAAAATGGGCTAAGTCCTCTGTGCGGTGCTGCTCGTAGTGGGTAATGTCCTCAGAATGTTGCTGCTCCTATGCAACAACGTAAGCGTCGAAGCAGGTCTCCAAACGATCAAACCTCTCCACTAACTGGTCAAGCTGTGAGTACTATCGAAGAGGAGTAGGATCAGGAACAGGAGCGGGAGCGGGAGCCTCCTCCTCCTCAGCCCCACGAGGTTCCTCATACCCTGGGTGGAGACGAGTACTGTGAAGGGTATTTTAGGAACTGTTTGAGTAGAAGAGAATTGGGAGGTTGGGAGGAGCTGGATATTGAAGTTGATATTTAGTTTCAAGGACATAGGCTATGAGGTATCCTAAAGCTAGATTGGGTTTCCTCTTATGACTTGGATCATGGATTATGGTTAAATGATCAATGTACCAAAAAATTAAGTCAGCAGAATTAAATTCTCTATGAACCATGATGTAAAAAGTAGTCAGAGAAAGTAGAGGAGTGATGTGGATTCTGTCCCCAGCTTTTAGAATTATGGAGGTGCGAAAGACATGTTGGATTGTTCTAGCATCTTTGACTAAAGAGCTAGTCTCTCCAACATGAAAAAGTGCATTGGTCTGGCGAAGGAAATGATTTGCCATGGACCAGTCAAAGTCAGGATCTGAGACGATTATATGCAGCTTATCCCCGGTGGTGGATAGTTGCAAAAGTTCAACACAGTCCTGATATGTGATTTCGACCGGGCGTCGATTCACATAAGAGGTTAGGGCTATGAAAGCAGGGTTTATACGAAGATTTGCAAAGAATTCATGAAGAAGCTCAGTATGAAAGGGCACAGCAAGAGAAAGAATGAAACAAAGAGAAGTGTGAGCAAAGAGATCCATTACCGGATATGAAAGGTGGACAGGATTGATGATTCTGGAGACAGTTATCCCACATTCTTTATATCGATGGAAAGCAGCTTCATCTTTCTCCTCCCTGAAATGAGGGTCAATCCTAGCCATCGAAGAACTTCAAGAAGCTTGTCGGACTCGCTTCCCACCATCCATAACAAGAAATCAGTAAGAAATCACAAGAGAAGAAGAGGTATGAGGTGAAAAACATGGCTGGAATGGCCTGAATTTAAAGAAGCGGCCATATCATCCAGGACTTTCACAGAATCATCCAGGACGCTTTGGTTCAGTTATTGCATACAGGCCGATTGGTTAAAAAGGCGGTCTGATCGGCCGGACCGATCAGATATCGGCTTGGACGATTAGACACAGGCAATCGTCCCGAGGAGTCAAGCCAGACAACCGTTGAAAAAGAAGATCATCCGTGCTGATTAGGTGTATCGTCCAGGACGATACACAATAATTGATCGTACCGGCCAAAGTTAAAATGTTTTAAATCTATGCCACGTGTATCGTCCAAGACGAACAGTGGATCGGCCAGGACGATTGCCCAATAATGGATCATCTAGGGCCGATTTTAAAGATTTAGACGTGCTGACACGTGGATCATACAGGACGATCTAGTGTATCGGCCAGGACGATGACCATAAAATGCATCAACCAGGATGAAATATGTTACCGGCTAAGACTATCAACATGATTGCAATAGAGTTTGATCAGATCGTCCAGGATGATAAATTATCGTCCAGGACGAAGAGTTACACCAAGCACAAAAAAGATCAGCAGATGGAAATTTGAAAAGAATTTGTCCTATCGTCTAGGACGATATAATAATCGGTCAGGACGATGTGACAAGAAATTTGAATCCAAAGAAAAAATGTTGATGATCAAAGCCCTAAAAAATGACTCACAATAAAAAACTAGAAACAATAATAAAAGCCAAAAAAAAACAAGACAGAAAAAGAAAAATGAAGGAAAGGAAAAATTATCTTAATTTTGGTTTTAATATTTTTTTTATTTTTTATTTTTCTTTTTTTTATTATTTTTAGCAAAGCATCCAGATGACAAATTTCTCAAACAATTAAATTTTAGAGATTCAAAAGTTTAAAGAGTTAACAAGTCAAAATTTGAAAAAGATAGAATATCCGATCTTGTTAATCCCTATCTCGGACTTCTTTCAGGGTAATAATCATCATTTTTAAAACAAAAGGTCTAACTCAGAAAAACTTTACTAGGTAAAAAGAAGATCCAATCAAAACTTAGTTACAAAAAAAAATATCTTATAAGTAATATACCAAAGTAATTTGTCTCAACCATGGAATTTGAAATCAAGCCTTTGAAAGCATCAAATAACCAATAAGTTCTCTAAGTTTTAAGAGTTTAACAAAGTGATAATAGCTTGAATTTAGTGGGCACATTTTATGCCTCTTGTATATTTGATTTGGCTCTTTGAGCATCTTGATTTTTGATACACATTTGTGTATATATATTTTTCATTTCAAATTTATATTTTTTTTCACTTTTCCTCTTAATTGTTTCAAGCTAAATTCTCTTTATCAAAAACCCTTAAAAAGAACCTTAGTTGTGAGTATATCCTCCAAATATTAGAGAATATGGGCTCTCTCTCTAACATAGGGAAGAACAAGCCATAAAATAAAATCATAATCATGTGATAAATACAATGGCAAGATTCAATTAACTTGAAAAATATATAAGAACTTTGGATATTATGCACAAGATATATTATTGTAGCAAGATAAAAAAATCTTAGTTTCAAAAACCAGTTGTCAATATGAGATAGACTTTTGTCAAGAAAAGAAAATTATGTTACTAATAGAGGTTAGAGGGAGGGAAACCAACAACGATGTTTCTCCCTTTAACCGATTTTAGATATGATAATCAATGGCTTTAAATCTCCAAAATATAAAAGCTTTTAAAAATAATCATATGGAAAATCAAACATAAATGCAAAACGAAAACAAAATAATCTAGAACAACAAAAAGCTAGCACATAAAAATAACACAAAACTAAAAAAAAAATTCAAAAAATTATGAAGTAGCAAGTTTAAGCAATTATGAGCTGCGAGCCTCCATATGTCCAATACTCCTCTGCTCCCACGAGGTCTTTAGTGAGAGCATACCTGCAAAACTCAACAACAGTCAGATTTAGGAACCCAAACTAGTTTGGGTCCTGTCTTAGAAAAAGTAGAATACAATGCAGGTGTGGTATGCTGTGAATCATGTACCTTAGGTCTCCACACCCAATGTGTACTATGGTGCACAGTGCAAGTGTGTGAGATGTGTCTTAGTATGCCATATGAAAAATATCTAACTCCATGAAAGGATTTCTTAAATGATTTGGGTTATTATGTCTCTTCCTAGGTCTTAGCTTTAGATTAAGAGTGGGTATCATCTAATTTTCCTTAAAAGAATCCAATTCATTTTTTAAGCCTCAAGTTAGTATTTTTCAAAACATCATTCTCAACCCTCAAGCTTTTCTCTTTCTCTTTAGATTTCTTGAAATCAGAATCAAGTGAGGTGTGTGAAACTTTTAATGCTTTATTCTCATTAATTAGTTCCGAGTGCTTTTTGTTCAAATCATCAAATTCATCAAGAAGAACCATGTGATTAGAATCAATTGTTGAATGATCTTTAAGAATAACTTCATACTCTTTTTGTAAATTTACAAGTTCCAATTTTAAGTTAGCATGAGTCTTCTTAAGTTTTTTGTATGATGCATGAATTTTCTCACAAATCTCAAACAATTCATCATAGGTTGATTTATATACCTCTTCATCATCGCTTTGCTCAATATGATCTTCCCTCATTAAGCACAGATTTGTTGTCTCTTCCTCCGGTTCAGTCTCAGAGGAATCAATACCAAATTCTGCCCAAAACGCTTTTTGGACTCTCTTTTTGTCCTTCCTAAACTTAGGTTTCTCTTAACCCTTTACCTTTTTTTTGCTCGAGTGATCTTGAAGTATAGGACAATTGGCTTTCACATGTCCAGGCTTCCTACATTCATAACAAACAATATCAGAAGATCCTTTAGAATGTTTATGATCCTTACCTTTTCTCCAATGGTGCTTGTGTTTCTTCCTTAAAAAGTTTTTGAATTGCCTTGTGATTAAGGCAAAGTCATCGCTTTCAGACCTGGAAGATTCTGAGTCTGATTTGTGCACCTTTAGTGCCACCATTTTCTCCTTTTTCTTCTCACCTACATCAAGATTTCTTTGATTCACCCCTTGCTCGTAAGCAATGAGTGAGCCAAGTAAGTTATCAATAGAATAAGTGTTTAAATCCTTAGATTCAGTGATTGCAGTGATTTTAGCATCATATGATGAAGGCAAACATCTCAAAATCTTGTTCACTTTTTCATAGTTTGAAGTTCTCTTCCTAATGCATGCAGTGAAGTAACTATCGGTGTAAACCTAGTATACATGTCAGAAATAGATTAATGAGGTTTCATACGACAAAGTTTGTAGTCATGCAAGAGAATGTTCAAACGGGATTATTTAACTTCATTGATTCCTTCATAAGTGATACACAATTTATTCCAAATTTCTTTACCAGTTCTATAAGTAGAAACACGCATGTAATCCTCAGACTTTAAAGCACAGAAAAAACAGTTCAGACATTTTGCATTTAGTTGAGCCAAATCCCTACCATCTAAAGTCCATTTAGTAAAAGGAAGTGGAACATTAATGCCATTAAGTTTTCCAATTGGAGGTGTGTAACCATCTGTAACAAGCATTCACATGCGATAATCAGTAGATTGTAAAAACATAGACATGCGAGTTTTCCAAAAATCAAATGGGATATTATCAAACAAAGGTGGTCGGGTAAAAGAATACCCTTTCGGTGTATTACGATTCTCAAAGTTAGCCATAGATCAAAAATTCAAAAAGTTTTCAAACTCAGTTTTTATAAATCCCGCTCTGATACCACTTGAAAGTTTGTTAGGGATGTTAAGCCCTATAGAACTGGCCCAAGCTAACCAAGTGGGGGGTGATTTGTATTTTAAAAATTCTGTTTACAAAGAAGTAAAATCTCATAAACCAAAATTACACCACAAGAAAAATAAGCGCAAAAATTTAAAGTGTGGAAGCAAGAAATAAGAACACAGAAATTTATAGTGGTTCAATCAACTCGACCTACGTCCCCTCCCCGGCGGCACCCTCCGAGTATTACACTACAATCGTGACTCTCCTTTAGCCCCCACAGCTAGGCAGAGAAGCCTTTATAAAGAACCCCTTTTTGCCACCCCGGCAAGGCAGAGAACCTATCTCTTTTTGCTTCCTCCTGAAACTGGTAGAGAACTACTATCAGTTGCTGAATCCTTACCTCTACCGACCCTTCCACGGACGAGAAACTTTAGACGAAGAAGAAGCAGAGCGATCCTTGAAGCAACCCTTGTGAAACCCCTCACAAGCTCCCCCTCAAGAGATCCTCTCTCTCTCTCTCTCTCTCTCTCTCTCTCTCTCTCTCTCTCTCTCTCTTTCTCTCCTCAAGGTCTTCTAAGGTCAAGGCAGCAGCAAAAGATTATCAAAAATGTTGAACAAGAGCTCTTAAATAGAAGAGCTTCAAAGGAGCTCATTAATTACAAGTTGCCGATAATATCATCCAGGATGATATGGAAATCATCTTGGCCGATCAGTACAAATCTTAGAAGATCGGCCAAAGCATCGCCCTGAATGTGATCTAGACGATTGAAAAATTGGCTTGATCATCCAAGCCAATCTCACGATCATCCTGGCCGATCAGTTCAAATTAGAGGAAAATCGTCCAGAGCATCACCCTGAATTTGTGCTGGCCGATATTTATCGTCCAGAAGTAATTAAGGTTTTTGAATATATCATCCTAGCCAATCCTGCGATCGTCCAGGACGATGTGATCGTATCAATCATTCTTAATTACTTTCTTGATTTGTCTGATCAATTAAGACATAATTGTGAATATCGTCCAGACCGATACAAAATCGTCCTGGCCGATTGCCAAAAATACAGAATACCTTAATTATTTATGGCGGCAATTTCTTTCTATTTTGATCCTATCGTCCAGGATGATTTGCTAATGACGGCTATCTTAATTAAGAACCCCTTATTAGAATTTATGTTTTAAGTCAGATCGTCCAGAACGATGTAAATATCGTCCTGGCCGATTTGAGTAAGAACAGAATTTCTAAGTCTCTCAAGTGTGTGTGTGTAGGTTTATTTAGAATTAGTCTATTTGAACATTACAAATATACGCAATAAGAGAAAAAATAAAGTACAGACTGACTCAACCCTAACCTACGCAATCTTGAAGTGGCTTCGTTTGTTTGTCCGGCCTTCGATTCCTAAATAGTTAGAAGTAACAGACAGTCCAAGAGAATCAATAGTGTTTGTTAATCATCAAAACATAAGTCATGAAAATAGATTTGCAACAATCGTGTGGTAGAGAACAAATCGTTGTTTTTATACATACTGCCAAAAAGTAAAAAGGATCCTTTCAGGGGGTATATATATAGAGGGATATTTAAAGGAGATATGGAGGCTCCTCCTGCGACATATAAAACTCAAGCATAATACTTTTTCAAGTACTGCCCATTGATGACAGGCATAGAGAGAACACCATTTATATCAACTAGTAGGTAAGCACCACCTTTATAAACTTGCTCTACATCAAAGGGCCTTCCCAAATAAGCTCAAACTTATAACTTTAGTGATGGCAAAAAATGATAGGCCTGTGCAAAATAAGAACTAAGTTACAAACCCGAAAAGCTTGGGGTCGAATTAGGCGATCATGTGATCGGGCCATACGAGCCTGGTATAGTTTGAGGTTCTGATAAGCATATAAAAAAAGATCTTCTAAACCATCAAACTCTTCTAACTATAGTCGGACATTATATTCATGAGAAAAAATATGACTAACTGTCACACATAGTGAGGGGAGCTCGACCTCAAGTGGGATGACTACTTCAATCATGAAAGTCAAAGTATATGGGGTATACTAGGAAGGAGTACATTATGTAGTCTTGTAGGCTCATAATGCCTTGGCTAACCTATTATTCCACTCTTGTTTATTTGTAATAAGGAGTTTCTTTATCAATTGCATGAGAATTTTATTAAATGTCTTCGCCAAGCCATTGGCTTTAGGGTAGTAAATCGAAGAGTATCACTAATTAATGTTATGGCAGCAGGCAAATTTGGCAATCTTGATGCTTCTAAATGATGGGCCATTATAAAAAATTATACTATGTGGAACACCAAAGAGATAAATAATATAATCGCTAAAGAAATGCATCACATCCTCTAATTTGACTTTTTTAAGTGGGATAGCTTCCATCCACTTAGAGAAATCATCAGTGGTAGCTAAGATGAAGCTATAACCCTTAGAGGAAAGAGGTTCAATAGAATCCACTACATCCATGCCCCAACATTTAAATGGCCAAGATATATAGTAGGGTGTAGTGGATTAGGGGGTTAGTGAATCACCGTGCTATGAATTTGACACTAGTGACACTTTCTAGCATACTCCATACAATCTCGGATCATAGTCAGCTAATAATAACCAAGGCATTTAATTCTATCTTTCATTTTTGGTCTGAACTAATGAGCACTTCAATTCCCTTAGTGTATCTCCCCCATGACCTTACGAGCCTCTTCATTATTTAGGTAATGCAATCATTTTGGTTGAAAGAGCATCAATACAGGGTGTCATTTACATAAGTGAATGATAGAGCTATCTTTCTAATTTAAGTGGCAAGAAATTAACCATCATGAAGCCTGTCATGCTTCAAATACTTTATAAAGGAAACTCTCTAATCTGACTCTTCCTTAATCATAAACAGTGTGAGGATTTAATTGGGAGAAGAAAAATCTGGGGGGTACGGCATGACGATGCTGGACAATAATAGATATGGGATTTTCAGTTGGGTCAGCTAATTTTTTTGCTAACTTGGCCAATGCATCTACTTTACCATTTGCAGATCAAGGGATTCTAGCCAAGGTTACTTTAAGAATTAAGCACAAGAGCTCCATTGCTTTATTATGATAGAGTTAAATCTCAGGCTTAAGTACTTTAAAAACTCCTACAACTTTATTTATGATTAGTTTGGAATCTTCAAAGATCTTTACTCAGGTAATATTCATCTGAATGGCCAACTCAAGTTCTAAATTCAGAGCTTCATAATTAGTTTATTATTAGTATGAGGTTCTGAAATACTATAGGAGTATCTGAGAGTGTGACCTTCAGGGGATACAAAAATAAGTCCTAAACATATCCTAATTGTGGGTGTTTCATTTGGATGTAAAGCTTTAATGAATGACGCACAATCAAAGTAGAAATCCCAAGTAAGGGACTCCTATTCATCCACACTTATGATTAGTTCATCAAGTAGATTATCATTGAGTTGGGAATCCACAGGGATTGGGTGAGCATCAAAGAAGTCAGCTAGAGCCTATCCTTTGAAAGCCCGCTAAGGGATAAAAGTAATGTCAAATTGTAGTAGGATCATAGACTAGCATACTAAATGACCTGAGAGGGTTGAACGTATCATTAAATATTGTAAAGGGTTGATATAAGAGATTAGGTTAACCTTATGCAAAAGCATATAATATCTAAGCTTCTGACTATGAAAATCAAAGCTAAACATTGCTTTTCTATCACCGGATATTTCATCTCTATAGGTATTAACCATCTACTAAGGTAGTATAAGGCTTTTTTGCCTTCTTTATTCTCTTGAGCCAATAGTACACCCAAAGATTCATCTAAGGCCGTAGTGTAAAAAATTAACGGCCTCCTTGGAATGGGTGTATCTAAAATAGGGGGGTTCATCAGATAGTGTTTATACTCTCAAAAGCCTCCTGACAATGCTCATCCCAATAAAATGAGCATCTTTCTTTACTAAGGCAATAAAAGTATGACATCTACTAAAAAGATGGAGATAAATCTCCACAAGAAAGCAAGCTTATCCTGGAAAGATCTCAACTAGATAAGACTTTTAGGGAGTTTAAAATCCACTATGGCTTTAACCATAAAACGATCAATCACAATGCCATGATATCAGACTATAAACCCAAGAAACTTTCTTGTACTAACCCCAAATGCTCATTTCAACAAATTCATTTTTAAATCATACTTGTGTAGGCATTCAAAAATGATTCATATATCTTAAATATGATCTCTACAGATCTTGCTTTTAACCACCAGATCATCCACATAGTATTCAACTTGCTCGTGTATCATTTCCTTAAAGATAATAATAATAGCATGTTGATAGGTGGCCCTGACATTCTTGAAACCGAAAGGCATCACCTTATAACAAAACACACATATAGGGGTGCAAAATATAGTAAACTTCTCATCTTCAAGGGCCATATTTATTTGATTATAATTAGATGAACCATCCAGGAAGGAAAATATGCTATGGGATAAAGATATATCCATCATAAGATTAAGAATAGGAAGAGGGAAATCATCCTTATGGCATGCCTTATTTAAATTATAAAAGTCAATGGAACACGAATATGCCCTCTCTTCTTCTGGACTGGAACAATATTAGCAAGCAATGTGGGATACTTCTCTTCATAAATAAATTCAGCTTCTATAAGCTTCTTAGTTTAAGAGATCACATGTTGTTCAATCTGTAACCTCATCCTATGAGGGGATTATTTAAAAGGGACTACATTGGGCTTAATTGCCAACTTATGGACTGCTACTTCTACATTTAGACCATGCATCTCACTGTAATTCCATGCAAAGTAATCCTTAAATTCTAACAGAAGCTTGATGTAATCTTGAGCCTCTCAATCAGACAATAAGGTACTATAAAATATAAGCCTATGATGTGATTATGTGCCCGAGTTTACCTCACATAGTTCATCCATGGTGGAAGTGGTGCCATCTTTGAACTCTCGTAGAGTATCAAGGACCCTATCCTTAACATCATCCCGGTTTTCTTTATCAGTAAGAGAAACAACCAGATATGACTGAGAGATAGCATGAATATTGGCATAAGTAGACTGACTCTTTCCCATATAACCCATGCCTTCCTAGGTTTGAGGGTGATCAGTTCGCCAAACACAGGCTTGCTATAGAGCCCGTTCATCTGACCAAGTTGAAGGAACGACACCTCGCTCTATATAGCCTTCCAAAATAATGAAAAAGTAATGAGGGACACTTGAAACCTCTTTATCCATATCGATCTCTACCGGACCCTAACTCCTAGGACCAAGTGGGGCACCTACACTATGGGATAAAGAGGCAAACTCCCTAGGTCGTGGTGGCCTGAATGACTTGTATAGTAGAGGTATAGAGTGCTTGCTAGTTTGTTTATAGTGAACCACTAACACTAGTGAAAGGAGTATCAAAAGATTTTTGGCTAGACTCCTCAACTCTTATTCTGCACATCTGATGGGAACGAGGTTACTTGGCAGAAGTCTAATGTCAGAAGTCTACTTTCTTATCTGAACTATAATTAATAAGTGAACCACCCTCAGGTATCATGTACTTATGAAAGGTAGGAAGTGAATCATAACCAGTGGAATCTAGGGTTGACGAGGGAATTGAACAATGAGGAACGTTGTGCATCTCATCATCTGAAGAGTTAGACTCAATAGTCAAAGAAGAAGAGCAAAGATATGAGGGAGGAGAAATTTGAGTGTTGTAATTTTGCAGCAAGCAAGTCGACTATCTACCTCTACCTCTACCTCATCCTCACCTAACACTACTAGGGGAAACATCGTGCTCAATTGCAAACTTAAATGGAGCTATATCAGAATTGGTAGTGGAATCATATGCCTTAATACTAACCTATGATGGACCATATACTAGTGGTTGTATAGGACCCTGTGTAGGTAATTACGTAGGACCCTATATACTAATAGCATTTATCACTGGTGATTGGGCAGGCGGAGGTCTATGAGCCTTCTGAGGCACATAATGCTTGGCATCATCGTAAATATAGATCTTGAGCATGGAAAAAGGCTGAGTATCCCCAGGAATGGAATACTTGAACCTCATATACTTCATACACTGGTGAGAGATAGACGACACCATACCATACTCATGGAGTTAGGGCCTTCTTCAAAGAGCCCTGTATGAAGTATCAGCTTGTATCAACTTTGCCTCAGTTAGAAACTTCCGAACTTCAAGGGTAGGGTGATAGATCTTAGAGCGCACTGGCCATAGTCATTAAAGCTCTTCAATATGATCTTGTCAGAGGTAAGCTTCAAATGACCTAGGGAGAGGTCCTTCAAACTTTTATAGGTAAGGATATTAATTAAAGCACCTTAATTAATGAGGATCCTATTTAACTCATAATTATTAACTTTAGTGACATTTAAAGGATAATTGTGCTTAGAAGTCCCTAATAGAAGCTCTCGATCTAAAAAGGTAATGCATGACATCTCTCTCAAACAACTTACATCATGACATACTTGAAAGCAAAGAAGACTTGATAGGACTCTAGCTCAAGCAGCGCTTTCACTAAGGTCTCTCTCAAGTCAGGAGACATCATAAAAGCATCATAGATACTAAGAAGAGAAGAATTTTTCCTTAAGTGAGCCGACACATTATAATCGACTTCCAGTTGAGGGCATTTTCCTTTTTCTTAGACTGCTCTTGGGAGGAAGGAATTGGATCGTCCTGCTGGGTAATAATATTTTTATCTTTTTCTTTCATATTTTTAGTTATCCTAGGTGGAAGGACTTTTCCTGAATGCAAATAAACTTCTTATATTGAGTCATCCTCAACAAGAGATTCATTTAACTTAGTAGTGGTGGATTATGTTAGCTCTAAAGAGAGTGACTGGAGTGGATTTTAGAATTCAACTCCTAAATCTATGTAACAACTTTCCTCTAGAATAGTAAAGACTAGTTCTTCCTTACACTAAGACTCATCATCATATAGAGAATTATTAATATTATAAGAAATTTATAATACATGAAAAGAGCTAGTGCTAGATGAAGTATACGCAGAAGTAGAAGGAACACAAGACCAGAAGTAGCCAGAATCATTTTCCTATATTATTTTA
Source organism: Dendrobium nobile (assembly GCA_022539455.1). Classification (NCBI taxonomy): domain Eukaryota; kingdom Viridiplantae; phylum Streptophyta; class Magnoliopsida; order Asparagales; family Orchidaceae; genus Dendrobium; species Dendrobium nobile. Next base: position 14,749,209 of record CM039725.1, read on the forward strand.
ACATTAATCGAAGGGAGAATAAAGTCCTTCAGCGTAAGTGCTGAAAGGGGTCCTAATTTCCATTTTGAAGTTATAAAAATCTTTTCTCTTTTATACATTTTCTTATTACATACATAAGAAGAAAAGGAAATGTGCTCAGTAAGCATTACAACAGAAGAAGAAGAAGAAGAAAAGAGAATTAGCAAAGTCACTAGGCTGGAAACTGTCGACTTGGCCTGAGAAGGCCTCCTCTCAACTGCCCCGGAACTCTAAACTGCTTGCTTGATCATCTACTTTATCTTTTGAATGAGTGCTAGCTGTTACTCTCCCTTAGAACCATGAGGTGATCTACTGCTACTATTTTGACTGACAATGGAATCAAAAGTCATCTGAACTGTATGAGTAGTCTTGCTCTGGGACTGCATCAAGTCACTATTCTGAAGTTGTATCTTCTCACTAGCCATGAGCCTCTCAATTTTATCTTTGAACACATAATAGTCTTCTATAACATGCCCGATATATCTATGGAAGGGATAAAAGAGTTGGTGGTCAGTCTGCCCCTCCTCCACTCTACTATTCATCAGGAATGTTAAGATATTCTTCTTAATATGGAATTTAAAAATCTTTTTTACACTTTCTCTTTTAAATGTGTTCCTTAATAAGCTTCTCTTGTATATACTACTAACTCTTTAGAGTCCTACAGGAGGGTCTAGGCGGTTCCACTGACTGACCAGGTGTGTACGATTGCTGATGTGGTGGTACTAAATTGACTAAGGGATCTTGCCCTTATCCTGTGTCCCATAGATACAATATATTTCCCCTTTCTTAGGAAGATGTGCCCCTAAAGACTCCTACCATTGAGGTCTACATAAAGGTTTACTCTCAACCTTAGGATGGATTGCATCAGGCATAGTGAAGGTTTCCTCTCAACCTTAGGATGGATTGCATCAGGTATAGTGTCCTGCAAACTAATCACCTTCGTCAACAACTTCTGAAAGGTTCTAATATTGAATCCTTTCAAGTAGGGTGCTATGGGACAATCTATGTTCTTCAACACAATCTCTAATGCATAATGCTCCTATAAATGAGGCTTATACTTCAAATTGAGGTTCCTCCATCTGACTATATAATTGGATAGAGTCTCACGAGGATGTTATCTTACCACAATTAACTCTCCCACTCTAACCCGGTGCTTAGTACTAATAAATCTATGCACAAACAACTTCTCTAACTCTGTAAAAGTGTATACTGAACTATTGAGGAGATTGGCATACCAAGCAAAGGCCACCCTAACTAAACTGTTGACAAAGAGTCTCAACATCAGGGCATCATTCCCTTCTTAGTTATAATATATGACATGGTACTGAGCCACATGTTGTCTCAGGTTTCCAAACTCGTCAAACACTTTGACAGCAAAGGAACAAAACTTGGGGGGTAGGGCTCCCGCTCGTACTCAATTAGGTAAAGTCTCCCCCAACTAACAACCTCTCCAACCTTCATGGAGGAAATGGCCTGCTCGACCTTCTAGCTATCAGATCCTGAATTTATCTTGTTGATAATTATGCCAAATGACTTTGAAGTGGTGAAGTAATAGTATCAACTATAAGTTGCCCTAGGACTGCTCTCTAGACCTTGTCCACACCTATAGGGTCTGGTGTTACTGGTGGTACTACTAGCTCATCCTTGGATGTAGTAGGAGTACATACGCCCATTATCTGGGGCATCACCAACAATGCTAAAAACTGAGCGATCATCGCTGCCATAGCTTGTTGCGACTCGAGATCATGAGTTTTATATTTTTTATGTTAACAAACATCTGTATATCTCATAGTATTTTTCATTATATATTTGTTTGTGTGTATACTAATATTTTAGGAATATCACGCAACTTCACATAAAGAATCAGAGCTCAAGATTGGGTTGAATAATGTTATATACTAAATGGTTTATAATATTTATTGATGTAATTTTGATTTCTTGAGTCAAGTCCAATAAGGGAGTATCTTGCTTGGTGACCATGCACGCACACATACTCAGGGGAGTTAGATCTAGTCAAAACCAGAAGTTCAAGTTTTGATCTAATCATACTAGACGATTTTGGATTGTCTAGGATGATCCTTTATGATCTTGAAAAATATCAGCCAATAATAATTTAGGCAAGATTTTAAGATTCATTTTTTGTTCTAATCATCCCAGATGATCTCGATCGTCCTAGACGATCAATACAAATCATGCTTAAATTTATCAAGTGATTAGGGGATTAATTATGGTTAAATTTTTTAATTATATCATCTTGGATGATCTATATATCATACAGGACGATGTTTATCGATATATTTGATTTTCCTAAATCATGCAAGGCAAAATATTATGTTTCTTCTAATAGTCCAGGATGATCCATAATATCATCCCGGGTGATCTGTATAAACTTGTACTAATCCTCCTAGACTATCCTGATATCGTCTGGAACTATCAGGTCAAATTTAGCACATCGTACGGGACGATCCTGCGATCATCCTGGATGATATTTGTCACTGGAATTGAGTTTTAGGGTTTTTTGAAACCCTCTTTTTAAGTTCATCATATGAGACAATCCTTTGATTGTCCCGAACAATTTTTGGCGCCATGATTAATTTTTAGGATTTTTTTCAAAGCCCTCTATTTAAGCTTTATCAAGGCATTTGGTAAGTGTCTTTGGCAGTCATTGAAGCTTCGCTCTTCTGAAGAAAACTTGAAGAGAGAACTTTAAAAGGAGAGAGGAAATGGTGGAGTTCGAGAGAGGGAGAAGATTCTTGGAGGGGTTTTAAGGGAGTGTAGAGGGGGTTTCATATGGGTGCTCCGGCAAGCTCGCACCTTAGTACCATCAGATTCAAGTTTCGTTTTGAGGGAAGTTTTGGGAAGAAGAAGGTCTCTTTGGTGTCAAAAGACCTGGCTACTCCGCCGCACTGGGGAAGGTGGAAGTGATTTTGTAAGGGCTTCTCCACCTATTTGTGGGGGCTAAAAAAGAGTCACTAAAGGTTTAGTTTAATACTCGGAGGGTGCCTCTGGGGAGTGGACGTAGGTCAAGGTTTGACGGAACCACTATAAATCTGGTGTGTTCTTTCTAATTATTTTTCGCACTTTATCTTTATAATGATTAATTGCTTGGGTGAAATCTCAGATTAATCTTTTTACTATTGATTTAATTTATTTCTACTATAAGATTTAAAAATATTTTTCTTTTAGTTAAAGAAGTTTTAAATATCCAATTCACCCCCCCTTCTTGGTTAATCTCGGGACTGGTTCATAAGGGCTTAACATCCCTAATGAACATTCATAGCTTTGGCCATCTCTGCTATCTGAGTCTGAAGGAGAGAAATTGTGGCCTCTATAACCACTGACTTGGGAGATCCACCCACCTTGGGCTTTCCCTGCTTATCATCATCCTTAGGCTCTCTTTACTCGTCCGAGAGGCCTCATCTGGTAATAACACAAACTTTGTGCACTTGCATCTCTCCATCTGACTCCTCCTTAAGTATGTCCTCCTCAGAGAGGGTTTGACATAAAGCTTCTATGTAAGGACCCATAGGGGAAGAGACTCTATAGGGGCTAGCAACCAAAACTGCCTCTATCTAGTCTGGTGAACCATCAGGAGGAACTACAACATCCATATCATAAATCATCGGGACTACCTCAGACCCGAAAGGAACAACTATATATATTTATATATGCTCAACTACCTCTATTGACTGTATTGCCTTAACCAACTATATTATCCTAATAGGAGAGTCTTACTATCATCATCTCCAAACCGACCTACTGTGATGGGATCCAGCAAGGGCCACTGACTACTTAGGGGCTATAACCACTGAATTGATCTAAGGTCTAGTAGACTTCAACTACTATCTATATTCATGATGATGTGGGCATTATCCAATAATGGGAGTAACTATCTGTGGTTGAATCGATGGAACTGAACTAACATGCTATTATTCTGACTATCCTTTCTACCACCAATATCTCTACCTCAAAAACTGCCTATATAATTGAACGTGGGCTTGAGAAATCTGTCAGAGTAACCTCTCTCAACTGACAGGTTCTCAACCTTATACTAGGCAAACGATGCTCTGAATCCTCTAGGTGAGGGCTCGAGCAACATTATCCCTAGGGACACTAGCTCGTGGTAAAGGAGAGGCTGTTGTGATACGAGTGATGTCCTCATCATCACTACTGTATACTAGAGGAGGGAAGCATCCTCCCTGAATCACTTCTATCTCAGGTGTTACTACTATCTCAGGGGTAGGTGTAAATAGATGTGGGTGTGGCTCTAGCTGTAAGGAGACCACCCTCCTCTAGACTGGCTCCTTCTAAGCCACTTCCTCTGCCATTCGTTACCTGTTTACCTTAGATGTAGCTAATTGAAGTCTATAATTTATATTCCTCAAGGCCAATCTCCCAATGCCAAAGGTGGAGGAAGAAGCTAAGTTTGAACCTACTATCTAGGGGATAGGGGAACATGAACTACGAGAAGCTCTATGGTCTGCTCAGTGGTCTCCAAGTGAGAGAGCCGAGCGAACACAGAAACCCAACTGGAAGAAGGTAAGAGGGGGCTTAGTCTTGGCACCCCTCTTCCTAGAGGAAGAAGGAGGAGGAACCCGAATTTAAGCTGCCTCCATTGGAACAACAAGAGTAATAATGGGCTGCGGACATTGAGGGGTCATAGTAACCTGAACAACTAGCATGGTAGGGGCTGGTCGCTTAACTGCTGAACGGGTAAACAGAATTGGGAGTGGTTCAAGTACTGGTTGCCTAACCACAGGGCGTAGTGGCTATGCACAAATGGGAGTGGGCGAGTAGGTGAATGGGTTATCTACAGAGCCACTAGACATTTGAAGGGGGGCATGGCTATGCAGCCTCTCCTCTAGGGAGGAGAAAAGGCAGCAACCTCAATAGGGGTCGGCTCGCCAAGAGTGTTAAAAGCATAGATTATAAAGAAATCAAAAGTGATTCCTCTAACAGGCAGACTAGCTAGTAGGGACTCAGGGAAAGTCACCCACGTATTTGAACCAAAGTGATAAGTCACAAAAAGGCACAAAGGAAGCCATGGCAATCTCTTCCATAAAAGAATAAAATAAATTTGAGATAATTAGTAAGAATTGATATTACGAGAGAATAAGAGAATTGATAAGGGATAAAATAGCCTAGAATGCCAGAAAGAAAGGGGCATAGCTAGGGCAAACCCTAGCTAAAAAGAAGGAAACCTAACTAAGGAGGACCCTAGCTAAGAATGGGATGGACTTAATCTAGGGAGTGTCAATTCCGGAGTGCACATCAAAAAGTATAATATAGAATCCAAATATGGAGAGGGAAATCTAACCCACTATGGTCACTAAAAACCTATAAACTTTTGAAAGGGTATCGCTGTGCAGGGGACATAGTGCAAAGGGAATACGTCCGCACCATCCTGAGGGAAGAGATGATCGTAGGCCTTCGTGCTCTTTATAAGTGGGCCAATGGAAGAGCAAATTAGATCGCACATATGATTAACCATTAAAGATAATGGCTCTCGCCAACGCACCTCGATGGATAATAATATGTATTACCTAATCAAAATAATGGGTTTCTCCCACCCGATACATTAGCTTGAGTGGGATTTATTTGATGGTGGAATTTAGTTTCCTATAGTCGCAAGCTCTCATGGTTAATTACATCTCAAGACAGGGCCTAAGAAGACTCTCAATTAAGGATCCTACATTATCCTCTTAGATGGAATTGACACATAGGGAGCAGATTATGAAGTTCTGACTCAAAATGAAAGAAAGATTCAAATGGGCTTAGTCAACACACATTGCTCATAGCAACATTCGGAGGGACTAAGTTAATGAGAAGAAATTGGAGAAAAGAAAATAATGCACTCAAAGTATACGAGAGAGAAGGATGGATGTGGCATCATTTATGTGACATGAATATGCAGGATTTATATCCCCAGAAGAATAGGGGACTTACCCACTGATAAGATGTACTACGAGACACTAAATATAGTAGCCTTAAATTCTATATCTAAAATGGGTTTAGTGTTCTACACACAACATTAACACTAGTGTCCTAACTAATGTATCCTGGGCTTATATCCTACCTGAAAAGGAATGCTAGCTAATCACATAAGCATATAAAATACATGCTAACTGATCTTTATAAAAGATGGGTGGGTAGCTTGGCCTTTGGAAGTTAAGGCTGAAGTTTAAAGAGTTTTCTAAGTGGCATTGGACTTATGTATGGTGAATGCTCTTAGAACTAATGCAATTAAAGTTTTGATTTAATTAATTTCTAATGCAATGCATATTGGTTAAAGGTCTCAAACTTAGAAATGCTTAAAAATTAAAAAGGCTTAAAAATAATTTTTTGAAAAGACTAAACTTCTCTAGATCTAGTACATCATCCTCATAGGTCAGATTATCTGAACTCTACCCATAGGCATAGAAGTGTCTTAAAGAAGGAGAGAGAAAATACATTAATATACATACGACCCCGAATGATTCCGGCTATTCCCTAGATAGTTAGATTTATATGTTATTTAATTCTTAAAATATTAAATTTTAGTTGCAAGTAAAAAAGTTTTTAGTCCTTAAGTGTTTCGTAAAAATTTGAAATTGTTAATTATTTAATTTAATCAAAAAAGTGATTTTTAATACAAACTAAATTAAGGTTCAAATTGAAGCCTAATTAAGGGGCTTTTAATTTGATGTGATTAAGGACTGAAATCTAAAGAGTTTGATATATTATGGATAATTTTTTTATTTAATTTAGATTTATTAGAATTTTTTGAAGTTATCAAAGCTTAATTAAGGGGTTAAATTAGGGTTTGTTAATTAAGGGGATTAAAGGATCCTAAAAATTCTTAAAAAATTCTAGAAGGTTTAGGATATGACTAAGTTTAAGTGTTTCAAATTTCAAGTCAATTGGGGATCTACTCTAGCTCCTAGAATTTATCTAAGTTTGCTATACTAGTCTTTAAATATTATCCTAAGGGTGTCGCTACGTTTAGTAAGTTTGAATCAAGTATTTAAGACTAACCCTTAGGATAACATAAAAGGGATATACATATAAAAATATAATACACCATGTCTTTAGATCTAAGAGAGTCTAGACTAAGTGCTCGTGCATCCTACACATATGAAAGATGACTTAAATAATAAATAAGCATAATTAACGATGTGATTAGTGAATGATTGGAGCCTAATCATTCACTAATCCACCTCCCATGATTGATATTCACATGCATGATCAATATTTAAAATTTCACAAAGTAAATCTCTCAAAATTAGGGGAATTTAGTATATATAATTTTAAAATTATTTAAAATACATATAATAAATATATAAGTTTTAGAAAATAATGTAATTAAAAATAATTCAATGTATAAAAATACATAAATATATCAGAGATCCACTGGTCACCTAAAAGGAGGTTTCAAAATATTTAATATATTATTTATTTAAAAAATAATAAAATAGTTAAGTAATTAAATCATAGAAAAATAATTAATAAAATTTATTTTTTAATATTTGAAAATAATTTTAAATTAAATGACATAATTTTCTAAAAAATATGAGATATTATACAAAAATTTTGGATTTAAAATAAAATTATAATGAATTTTTGAAGTTTAAACAATTAAAAGGAATCATAAAATAATTTAAAATAATTATTAAATTAAATTAAATATTAAAATTTTTGAATTTAAAAATAATTTTTATAATTTTAAGAAACTAAATAAATTTTAATTTAATTAATAACTAATTAGTAGTTTTAACATTTAATTAAATGAAATTATTTAAAATAAACAAAAATTTATCTTATTATATTTAATTTAAGAGTAAATAATTTCAAATAGTTTTTTGATTTTGAAAATAAAATAATATAAATAAATAATTATTATTATTATTTTAAAATTAATTAATAATTATTAATATTAACTAAATATTTAAATATTAAGTAATTAAATGAAATTATTATTATACTTAACGAGTGTTTTGTAAGTACGTTTTCAATTGTTGTCTTTAGGGTTAATTGCATGAGTTGAAGCAACTTGTGTAATGCTTGTAAACCTTTCTATGACTTTCCTCAACATGTCAACATATTTCAATGCAATAACAAATTGTTCTTTTGTAAAAATATCTCTAGATTCGTCGACTATGATTAAGAAGTAGGAGTTACTAGTATCTTTCCTAATATGTGCCAAAGTTTCAGCAGCAATAGCAGAATAAATCTCTTTCTCTATTTTTGGTGAAATTAACTTTAAATTAGAGTTTGTATATATTGACATAACATTTTTAATTTCATCGTTATAATTAGTAAGGAAATTAAGAAGCTCTAAATAATGTCCATAATTAATTAACTCGGAATACTTGTTATGCCCACAAAATGATAATCCTTGATGTAAGAGAAATAAAGCACAATCTACTGCAACAATTAACATGACCCTATAATCTTTTTTATTTTTTTCCTCTTTGTTCAACCATAACGTAGGAAGTTTGTATTCCTAATTCTTCAATAAATCTTCACAGTTTTGCATTGCTTTATTATGCTCACTATTATGCTCTCCAACATGACCACATAATTTTTCTTTTTTTCTTCTAATTTATGAACCCTTCCCTAATAAATGAGTCTCCACCAGCTTGGCTTTTCATAATTTGGTCTTGGGGCTTAAATAGGTAACAATAAAGACAAAAAATAACATCTTTTTATATAATGTATTCTAACCAATCAGCATACTCTTCAAACCATTTAGGTTTAAACCTATGTGTAATATTCCCAATTAATATTTAGGGGAATTGATGAGTTCTCGATTATGGGGTCCCTTCAAAAGATAATCTCTTCAAATTTTATCTCTATCATTTATATAGTAACTCTATATTGAAGGTTAGAGTCCAGGATCAGTCGGGAGATCAATCAAGTCAATTTCCACACGTTCTTTCCTCTTTAAATAATGTTCCATCTAAATAAAAATTTTGTTCTCTTTAAGAAGGAAAATTTGTATATTATTTCTAAAAATGGAATTTATCTTAATAAATTGTAATAATCAGGCTAAAGTACATTAAACCATGAGCCCGCAATCATAGTTTCAACCATTTACACATAATTGAATCTTAAGTTTATACTGTACACTTATATGTTCTTGAGCATAAATGTAGCAATAACGATCCATGCTAACAAAAAAAGCTTAAAATTCTTTGCTCCCAAGGCAACATAAAAAACAGGATATAATCTTTAACGATACAGTGATGTAAAGTTGAATTCGAAACATATATTCTTCATTACTGATACATCGTCAAAAAATTATATTGATCAAGCACGAATCTCGAGGCAAAAGCTAGTTGAAAACTTCAAAAATTAAATTCGGAAGCACCCAAACTCCGATTTCAGCGAGCTTACAGTCAAACTAAACGTCTCAGAAATACGAACCCAACAACACCAAGTTCAACCCAATCCGAGCCCAAATGGGTCCGAATCATGGACCTGAAGCGCTGTTGGAAGGTTCAAACCGCAATTTGAGATACCAAACGGTCTCCGATTTTAACGAGCTTATACTTGAATCGAACGGCTCGACGAGACGAATCCAACGAGCCTAAGATGGCCGAATTCCGACATCTCTAAAACCTTCAAATGTCCAAAGAACGGTGCACAATCGTAGGATTCGATATCGGCCGTCCATTCAACCACTCCCTATTCGCCCCTGATCTCATGCCTATTTATGAGCTATGCCACTCCAGAAAATCTATAAATAGAGCCCTCATTTTTCACAAGAGGAGATCCAAGCAAGAAGGGAAGAGAAGAAGAGAAGAGGAGAAGAGGAGAAGAGAAGGAAGAAAAGGAAGAGAAGGAAGAAGCTCCTCCTCGACCACCGCCGGAACCTCGTCGGGCCATCACAGGAGCCTCGCCGGACCACCGCCGGAGCTACGCCGGACAACCGCCGGAGCCTCGCCGTACCACCGCCGGAGCTTCGCCGGACCACCACCTCAAGGCCCGACGTTCAGGCCCGACATTCTGCTCAAGTCCCGACGTTCTGCTGAAGGCCCAACGTTCTGCTCAAGGCCCGACGTTCTGCTGAAGACCCAACGTTCTGCTCAAGGCACAACGTTCTGCTCAAGGCTCAACGTTCTGCTGAAGGCCCGACGTTCAGGCCCGACATTCTGCTCAAGGCCCGACGTTCTGCTTAAGGCCAGACTACCAACTAACACCCCAATTTCCAGGTGACGCCAGAGTACTATCAAGTGACACCGGGTCTAACACCAGACTTTTATCGAACAGTTGCTAATTGTATTCTGATCCCTTGGAGGCGAGTCAGCCCTTTGTAATCGACTCAAATTCTAGTTGAATCATTTTCAACTGGAGTAGGCCTCGTGGTTTTTCCCCTCTTTAAGGGTTTTCCACGTAAAAAATATTGTGTTCTCTGTGTGTGAGATAGCTATCCGTACAACGCTAAGACGTAGAATTAAAACTCTATCGCCGCGTATATTCTAGCCCGCAACAATTACCAAATGAAACTGTTCTCAATAAGCTTAAGTGCTTAACTTTTATATTTTTTATCAATAAAAATCTCTATCCATGACCTCTCCATCTTCATTTAGTTTCGTTATGAAGCTGAAAATTTCTCTACAAATAAGCATTGCATGTCTCCACCAACAAATATACAGTTTAAATGACTTTGATAGGCTTTATCATGTATTCTTTATTCAGGAAAAAGAAAGCTTGCACACAAACAAAGATGACAGCGACTCAGCAAGAGATTACAGGAAAAAGAGAAAATTTGACAGAGAGATATACATACATGGACTGATGGACTGGGGGACGTTCCCCTCCGGCCCTCCCACAGAGAGATTTAACTAAACTAAGGGAGGAACTTGCCTTAGTAGACATTGACTTGAGGAGGAACTTACCCCATGATAGCTCATCCAAAAGAAAGAATTACCCTACTCGAGGTGACCATCTCCATCTCAAGGCCCCTTGTCTAATATAAAGGAGACGCATGACTACAAAGCTAATAGTAATGGCCTTATCAATCATATTAGTGTCCATAGCTCAAATAAACTTGTCAAGGTACCCACCTAAGGTAGTCACCCAAGTGAGCTCGCTCAAGAAATTTGTCCGATATGAATCACCTAGGGCACTTGCCCAAGAGGCATTCACCAAGAGTGGTCACCATAAGTATTCGCCGGAGCTAGCCAAAGCCATGCTAGATATGAGTGTCCACATGTACATGTCGTGGACTAGTTCAAATTTATGTAACATTCTGTCACTGTCTAGTAATATATTATTTATTATTTCTCTTACCATTTTTGCTTCTGTAGTCCTATAAAAGAGGAGTTTATATATATATATTACTTTCATTATTCATAAAGAAAGAATAGTTAATTGTTAAGTTTTCATATTTACTTGTCTATTTCTCTATTGTCTATTTAGACTTGTCGGTACGATAAATGTGTCACATGTATATAAATTTGAATCAAAGGCGGAACGAATAGTTTTTTGAAGTGGTGGCACAAATTATTGAATTAACATAAAATCTTAGCCTTTTTCATTTGAGCTTGGGATCGATATTGACGGTTTTGATTTTTTTTTAAAAAAAATTGTCATTATAAAAAGATATAATATATGATTCAAAACTTTCCAATCTTCTGAAAAATTTATACGACTCCAAATTATTAAAATAATAACATTGTGATAATCTGACAATATAATTCTTAAACATTAACAGAAAGTAGAAATTATTTAATCCAAATATTGAAATAGTGCAAAAAATTATATTAACAAGCTACTTTTAACACAAATAATTAAAAAAAGCTAAAAACTCCTCATATTTTCTATGCACCGTTAGAATCCACCACATAACCTTTATAATAATTTATTACTTAAATTTATAGATAAAAATCTTTTAAGTATAATTTTATAATCACACAACTCAAAGAGTTAAATAAAGAGCAACTATTTAATTTGTTTTAACATCAGTAAACCTTTATAATAATTTGTTATTGAATTTTACAGGTAAAAATATTTTTATTTCATTTTTATAATCAAACAGCTCAATAAGTTAAATGAAGAACAAATATTTAATTTGTTTTAACATTAGTAATCCAAAACAATAATCTCAATTCTCAAAACATCCAAATATTTGATTCCTGAAACAATATTTTTTCTAATTAAATTTACAACTAATGAAAGAAAAATTAATTAATAAGCGGCAAAAGACGAAGCGCTTATAAAAGATAATCTTACTTAAAGACTAATTTTGACACCATCACATAAAAGATTTCTAATTATTTTAAGAACTTATTTGCGTCAGATCTCTTGATATCTAATTATAGCATTTTACTTCCTAGATTTCCACTGGCTCTATCAAATTTTTAATATGGAAATTAAAAATAAAAATTTATAGGCTTCTTGCTTTTGTTTTATGCATCTAATCTATTTTGGTTTACCGCTTCGTCTCAGCACCTCCCACGTTTTGTTTTTTTGGTTTATATGATCAAATCTGAGGTGGGGTCATGGAGAGAGAGAGAGTGAGAAGACTTGAATGAAGCGTAAAACTCTCCACGGCTGGCAGCCGTCTTTGACTGGGCAAATTATTGCATTCGGTCACCTGACAGAGAGATGCGTTCGGAGCTCTCTCTGTCTACAGTGAAAGCGCAGGTACTGTAGCATACCTGCGCTTTACTGTAGATAGAGAGAGATCCGAACGGATCTCTCTGTCAGGTGACCGGATGCAATAATTTGCCCTTTGACAGCAGCGTACATGTTCTTCAGCACGTCTCCCTCTAATAATTTCTCACTCGAGGCAAAGAGGACGAATGATTGTTATTTTAAGCAAGAATATTCAAAATTTACGCAAAGCCATTTCCTTGGAGTCGTGTGCGACGTAGGAAAAAATAAAAAAATTAGGCAGTAAACCAAAATAGGTGAAGCTATGGATTTGATTCGGTAATTACTAGTCTTAATTAGGAACTTTGGAACAATTATTAGGTCAGGTGACTTGACGTAGCTTTACGTTCGGACGCTAATAATATGTCACCACATGCTCTTACTCTTTACCGCGTGGCCCGACGACCTGACCCGGGATTGCTATGTTCGCGCATTGCTCGGTATTGCTCTAGGTATTGCTCGGTATTGCTCCGTATTACTAGGTATTGCTTGGCAATAACGAGAAATACCGCTCTGTCAAGACCAATACTGAGAAATACCAAGCAATACTGAGCAATACCTAGTAAAAGAACATATCTAATTTAGCTCTTTCATGCCTATTCTAACTAGTTATTTTGGTTTTTTACTGGCTGCTTCAACTATAACCCCAGCTTTATTTATTGGTTTGAACAAGATACGACTTATTTGAAATGAATGAAATTCAATAAACAATTTACAAAAAGAAAAATCGAAGCCTCTCATAATATTTCATTTCAGGTATTCTATGGTTCCTTCCCGCCGCAGTCTATAAATGAAGATCATAGGAGCTAACATTTCAGAGGTCATATGATGACAGCATGGCCAAGAAAGTGAGACTACGTCCCTTCGAAGTTTGATACATTTGACGAGACTGGTGATATGTATTCCTAATGTATTCCTATGCCATACTCGGTATTGCTCGGTATTGGTCTTCACAGAATGGTATTTCTTGTTATTGCCGAGCAAAATCGACCAATACCTAGCAATACCGAGTAATACCTAGCAATATGCGAACATAACAATCCCGGCTCCATTCCGGGTCGGGTTGTCGGGCCGCGCGGTAAATAGTGAGAACACGTGGCACTAATTTACTGGCCTCCGAACGTAGAGCTACGTTAGGTGACCGGACCAAATAAAAGTTCCTTAATTAGGCAGCACTTAAGGGGCCAGTGGAGACTTATTATGTGATTTGGTAATTACTAGTCTTAATTAGGCTAATATGCAATTAAAATTGAGTCCAGATTGTTGTGCTTTTAGTACATTTTTACTGTGCTTTGAATGCATTTTTGTAAAAGGATAGATAATATATAATTTTTTAATTGTATATTAGTGGCCCTTTTGCTACCCTTTTATTGAGTATTTGAAAAATGCAGTAAAAACACATCAAAAGGACAACAAATACTCAATAAGTTAGAAATTTGCTGAGCTTTTGCTGCACTTTTGCTTTATTTTTGCAAATACTCAGCAAAATGACATCTAATATGCAATTAAAATTATGAATTAGCTGTCCTTTTGCAAAAAATACATCAAAAGCAAGATAAAAGTATAGTAAAAGCGCAACAATCCGAACACAAGCATGCGTCCGATGTGCACACAAAATAATTTGCCCCCGGGCCCTCAAGCCCCCATGTTAAATCTGTCCATGATTTGAATTCAACAATATAATTCACCTTTATATATATATATATATATATATATATATATATATATATAGACACACACACATATATGCACACATACTAGGTGCTCATTATTTTACAATGTATTAAAAATACATTCATGACACTCAAATATTAGATATTTATAAAACTAGCATACTTAATTTTAAAATTTTATATAAATATCAAAATTTACAATAAAATTATAAGCTCATACTATTTTTATTTATATTTAATTAATATGATTTAATTGTGACATAAATAAATACAAGTTTTTATAATTTTAAAATATAATATTTTTTTTTTGTTTGGAAAATTATGGGCATTTTGCCCATTTCATTAAAATGAACTAGTTACAAGTAAGAAGTGGAACTGTAAATAAACAAAAGCTCAGTCCAGCTAATCAGGGAAGAAAAACAAAACTCCCCAATTCAAAAGAACCTACAGAAGAAAGGAAACAGAGAAAAACAGTGAAAAAAACCGCAGGAAGAGGGAGGCAAACAAGCCCCCGGCTCAGGAATTGCCCCTCTCTCAACCTGGTTGCAAAAAATCCTGCCCTCCAAGGGAGAAAAAGGCAATCCAATCATCATTGCCCTTCTACCTGTAGAAAAATATTCGTTGAAATCACAGAAATGAAGAACGGCAGCTTATCCAAGCTGTCCAGTAAGCCAAAAATCCCGTCAAAGCAACAAACTACCAGTAACCAAACTGTAGCAGCAAGAAGAGCTCACAGCAAATCCATCAACAAGCCTCTAGATTTCCATTTCATAATTCTAGAGAAAACTACAGCTTTAATTTTCAGAGTTAGAGAAGTAGAAGATACAGAATTTCCCCCAAATTTCCTCTCATTCCTTTCTCTCCATATAAAGTAGACCGATGAGCATATGAGGAGATAATAAAAGTCTTTGTTCTTATCATGAGCTTCTTTAATATATTCAAAAATTTGCAGCACATTCGGTCTTAACAGCAAGAAACCAAGATTGGAGATGAGCTTGTTGAGAATAGCGAAAGAATAGTCACACTCAAAGAAGAGATGACTGGCTGTTTCAGCACAACTATGGCATAAAGAGCATATGGGATTCACAGTGATACCCCTAGCTAATAAAGAGTCAGCAGTTTTTAAACCTCCGGAGATTGCCATCCAGCAAAAGGAGGAGAACCTTAGAATAAAATGCTTATGCCAAACAAATCTCCACCAATTCACTTTAGTATCTTGATTGTAATAAAAGACTCTAAAGTTCTTATGCTTATAGGACTTACCAGAACCCCAGTACAAGCTAGTCTGAGAAGAAGTGCTAAGAGGCATTTCAGAGAGAGTAGAAAGAACAGATTGAGGCATAGAGGTAGGAAAATTCCAGTCATTCCCATTAATAATGGCATTTATATGTTCATTAACTGGAAAAGCATATAAAATGGGCTGTAGAGCAGCAATTTCTCTAACACACTTATCTTTAAACAATTGATCCCAAAACAAAGCAATATTGGTGCGAACAGTCACAGTAAAATGGAAGTTATCTTTGGCCAAAATTGCATCCCTACAAATAAGCTTCCAATACTTAGAGGCTTTAGTAATCGGATCCTTCCAGGGAGAGATGTATGAATTTAACAGCCAGTTGCTAAGAGGGCTGTTAGCATTGTATATTCTAAGAATTAAAGAGCAATTGAAGCTAAATTGAAGAGAATGAAGAGAAGGTAAGCCTATGCCTCCCACATCCTTAGGCTTACAAGTATTCCTCCATGAAATTAAGTGCAATTTTTTAGCATTAGAGTCCCCAAAGAAAAGGAATTTAGCACAAAGCCTATCAATTTGCTTTAGAATAGTTTTGGGTATTATACAACCACGAATCCAGTAAGCAATCGTATTCCAAATAGTATATCTGAGAAACTAAAGTCTGCCAGCAAAAGAAAGAGTTTTAGCCTTCCAACCCGATAACTTATTAATGATACTTTCCATAAGCAGGGAGAAACTGGCAAGTTTCGGGTGGTAGGGAGATAAGGGAATGCCAAGATAATTCATACTTGAGGATGCAGAGGCTATATTAAGTGAAGAGCAAATTTCTTCCGCAATACTACAGTTTGGAGGCAGTATAATAGAACTTTTCTCAAAGTTCACATGAAGTCCTGAAGCCATAGAAAATTCTTTCAGAATTTGAGTAAGTTTGTTGCAGTTAGCAATATCAGCCTTCCCAAAGATAATCAAATCATCCGCATACAAAAGATGGGACAACCTATAATTCCCAAATGATACCCCTTCAAAATGTTGCTCTTGCAGGTTACAATCCAGCATGCAGGAAAGCACATCCATCACAATACTGAAAAGGTAGGGGCTAAGGGGACAACCCTGCCTTTGCCCAGAAGTAGATGGAAAAAAACCCTCCAAAGCTCCATCTATGCACAAAGAAAACCAAACATCCAGAATGCAGGCTTCAATCCATTTTATAAAGGCTATAGGAAAACCTTTTTGCACCATTCTGGCAAGAAGAAATTGCCTAGACACACTATCAAAAACTTTCTTAATATCAAACTTTACACACATAAGCTTGAAATTAGAAGTTTTCCTAGAAAATTGAAGAATTTCATTAGCTAGAATAACATTATCAGTAGATATCCTATTCTTAATAAATCCAGCCTGATTTTCTTTGATGATTTTAGGCATGATAGGCTTCATCCTATCTGCCAAGATTTTAGCAATGATTTTGTAAGAAGTATTACATAAAGCAATAGGGCGAAAATCAGAAATGGACTCAGCATGACTGGATTTAGGAATTAAAGTGATGGCAGTAGCTTTGATAGTGCGAGGAATGTAAGCATTATAAAAGAAAGACTTGATAGCATTACAAACCGAAGGTCCAATAAGCATCCAAGTAGATTTATAGAACTCAAAGTTGAAGCCATCTGGACCAGGAGTGGAGTTGGAAGACCCGGAGAAAACAGCTCCTTTAATCTCAGAATCAGAAACTGGCGCTGTAAGGGATATAACAGATTCCATATCAATCACACTACCAGGTGGAAATGAATTAATATCGAAATCCAAATGTTGAGGAGCATTGAAAAGAGTCTGAAAATAGGATATAGAGTCTTTAATAGCTTCAGACACAGATCCATCCTGTTTAGACATAGCAAATGTAATAGCAGTTTTTTTATAACTCCTCCTCATACGTATCCTAGCATATAAAAATTTGAGATCATCCTCCCCCTAAGATAACCACTTGGCTTTGGCACGCTGCTTAACCCACGAAAACCACATAGAGGTGGCCCCATCCAACTGTAAATTGATATTCTTAAGCTCTAAAGAAGAATTGCAAAGATTAACATTAGCATTAATACTATCAAGACAAGCAGATTGTTTTCCTTGAAGAAACTTAATATGATCCAACATAGCATTTGCATTTGCCCACCTTTTTCCCCTAACAGCAGTTTTCAAAAGCTTGAGTTTGTTACAAAAATCAACTAGGGGATTCCCCACAGCCTTTACTGTAAAGATATCAAACAACAAATACCAGAACTGCTCACATTTGATCCAAAAATTTTTGTACAGAAACCTATGTTTTATGGAGTGATTATCCCTGGAATTGAGAATAATGGGACAATGGTCTGATCCCTTAGGATTTTTAATGATGTAATAAGCATAAGGAAAAGAGGACATCCAGTGCACATTAACTAGCATGCGATCTAACTTGATGTGGATAGGACTATCAGTCCGTTGATTAAACCAAGTGTAAGAGGGACCAATAGAAGCCAAGTCTTTCAGATTAGTGTCAAAGATAACACTATTAATATCATGCAGTTGATTCTGGTGAAGGGGATTGCCACCTAATTTCTCAGAAGGATACCGACAAGAATTAAAGTCTCCCATTAATATCCACGGGAGGCTATCATTAGGGGAAATAGCTCTCAACTCATCCCAAAGAACTTTCCTGTCTGCCTGGCTATTAGAAGCATATATCACAAAAAGAAGAAATGGAGCACTGGAGCCATAATAAACCAACCCAGCTATCATTTGAGATGAGAAAAAACTAGGTTGAAAGGAGATACTATCACTGGACCATTTAATCCAGATCCTACCCGGATTAGCACAATGGAAGTTGTGACAACTAGCTTCCATATCAAAAACCAGATGACTGTTATTAAAACTTAAATCAGAAAGATTTTGAAGCTGTATTCTATTCTCAAGAATACAAATCATGTCCAGCCGAAGAGAGTGGACGAGCATTTTGCATAATGACACCTTATTAGAGGAGGAAAACCCTCTAATATTCCAAGCCGCTATATTAGGACAGATCATTTGCGCTTAGCGGATGAGGTAGGCGGCTTTTTTGAACCCTTCCCTTTGGAATTCTTAGGAAGGGAAGATTTAGATTTTTTCCCACTAGAGTTAGAGATCTGCTCTGAGTAAGAAGTGCAATCGTTATCTGAAGTAGATACCACTAAGTCCTCGGAAGTCTGAAGTGAAGAATACATGTTACTTGTCTTAACAGTCGGAGGATTCACAATAAATATTTGAGCAGAATCAGTATCCCCCAGACATTCATCTATCGGGGAATTAAGATTTGGGATGGGCATTCCGTCAGGGACAATAGAGGTTGTAAGAGACTGATTTGTAAACTCAGCGGTTTTGGCTATAGGATTATCATTTTGCGGCTCAAGAGAAGGCTCAGGTTGGTCAGGAGTCATATTGGTTTGACTGGCAGCATTATTAGTTTTGGGTACCCAAATAACCTGTGACGGAACCAAATTGAGATTTGACGGGGACGTAATCTGATTAGGAGTCGATGATGGAGGAGGAGCAAGAGGGGAATTAGGTACCCCCTGATTCACAGTTTTTGGGAACGGCATTCTGGTACGAGAATGCGATTTTTTACGGTGGTTCCTAGAGGAGCTGCGTCCCCTATACTGAGTTTGGTTTATCTGCTCAGAATGCTGGGTAGTGGGACAATTCGTGGCAGCATGCGCTAGAGACGCACAATTGGCACAAGGTGATGGCTTCCATTCATATTGGATTAGCAACTTTATAACTTCCCCTTCTATAGCAACAGTGACTGTATCAGGGAAAGGAGATGAAGTAGATACTTGAATACATATCCTAGCATATGTTAATCTCGTTTTGGCAGCCGTCAATGCATCCACCGCTATCGGTATACCGATTTTAGAAGCTAATTTTGAGATTCCTTCCAAGTTCCAACAAACTAAAGGGAGATTATGAACTCTAACCCAAATCGGTACAGATGAGAAATTTTCCCTAGTGGGGTGAAAATTTTTAGTCCATTTTTGGACGATAAACGGCTTCCCTTGAAAAAACCATGCTCCCTTCGACCATACCATATCATAATCTTCAACTAGTGAAAATTTGAACAAAAAGAAACCATCCGAAAGAGCTATCAATTGGAATGTACCTTTGAGCTTCCAAATCCTAGTTGCAGTTTCTTTAAGTGCTTCGTAATAGGGTCGCTTACCGATCGAGTAACCCACGAGGCATAAATTCCACTCAGCAGCAGCTGGAATAGTAAAATCCGAGTCAAAGGGGATAATCTCCTCCGGCGTTTCCATAAGGGATACTGGAATATTCGGCGCAGACGGAGCTGGAGTTGCGATGATGTTAGACCATAAACGATCTAACGAGCGAGAGGAAGAGGTAGCAGCACCGGAAGATGGAGCACAAGCCATGGGAGGAAACAAGGCGTTGTCTTGGAGGTCCATGGGAACCACCGACAGAAGGCCGGTGGTGGCCAGGGAAAAAAATCCGAGCAGGCACGAGGGAGGAGAGGAGGCGGCTAGGGCATCGCACTCAGTGGCTCACCATTACATTCAGTTAAAATATAATATGAATATTATCATTATTATTATTTTTGAGTATTTACACATCACATACTTATATTTGAACTTAAAATTTTTTAAATTAATAATAAAAAATTTAACCAACAAATGAAGGGAGCTGAGTTAATATTAATATTAATACTATTTTTAAATTAAAAGAGCATTAATACGTAGCTTTTACCTGAGAGTTCCGCAGATGACTCCGCCGCTCACTTGTGAGCCATTGACGCACAAATTCAGGGAGAGAGTTGTCTCCACGCAACTCTTTCTGTGGCCGGCAACACCAGTCCCGGCCGCTTTTCTGTGCCTGGACGAAAGCTACTTATCTTCGAGGTGACAAGTCTTATCCGGCGAAATTGGCCGGGTTCGTAGCAGTTCCTCGGAACCTAACTTACTCTCCATGGCCGCCGCCACCGCTCTTTCCCTTTCATCCTCCTCCTCTTCTCCCAATTTTCTCCAACTCCGAAGGTTTCCACGACCGGAAAAAGGTTCGAGACTACCGCGTGCTGCTTTAGTCGAGGCAAAGCCCTTACCGGCCTTACGAGGCGGCGCCTCCGGCGGAAGCAGCGTCAATGGAGAATACGCGGTACAGGTAGTGGATGCGGCGGCAGCAGAGCTGTCCATCCGATCTCGGATGGATCGAGCCGGAGATATCCAGGCGGAGGCGAGGGCAATGACCCGCGCCGTTAACACCACCGTCTACAGTCCCGAGCTAGTTGCTGCCCGATACGGCTCTCGCCCGATTAAGGTTCACTCTCTCTCTTCTCTGCACTGCTCTGCTCCTCTCTCTCTTTCTCTCTCTCTCTCTCTCTCTCTCTCTCTCTCTCTCTCTGTCCCCTCCTTTTCTCACTATATATGTTTCTATGCTACCAGGTGTTGCAGCGCACTGTCGAGATATTGACAGCTGTTGGAAGTTTCGCCTTCAAGTTGTTCCTTGACAAGAGGCAGGGATTGCTTGACCAAAGGAAGCGGATGAGGGCTGCGGAGCTGCGGAGGATTTTCACGAGACTGGGTCCAACCTTTGTCAAGATAGGGCAGGGCCTCTCTACACGGCCTGATATCTGCCCTCCTGAGTTCCTGGAAGAGCTCTCGGAGTTGCAGGTATACTGGGAATTTTTACGTCACTCTACTCGTTGATTAGAAGATGAAATTTTCAGTTTTCAGTTTTCATAATGGAAGTTCACATGCTAGGACCTCCAAATTATCTGCAAATGTGGTGATGTTAAGTGAGATAAAATCACTTTCTTAAAGAAATTGCTCGCCAAAAATTGTTCTAGCTTGATTTACTTGCATAGGCCTTTTTGGTCAAGTATTCTTACCTGTGTTTTTGTTGCGTGCTGCAAGCAATTCTGATGTTGGTTCCTGTTAGTGTTACATGAATGAGAACAATGACTTTGATGATAGATATTGACACCGGATGTAGTAGGAAGTACATATGGTGATAGATTTGTGATTAGCCATGAGCAATAATGTCTTTGAGGCATGGTCTGCGATTTTTGACGATGGATTGAGGAGTGTTAACATTATATGTGGTAGGTAGGTGCAGACGGCGTCTCCTCTTTGCATCCTAAGCATGAACAACTATATCTCTGAATGTTGTGCTTGATAGCGGTTGATGTTAGTTTAATGATAGACATCGACACTAGTTGCAATGGGAAGGTACAAACTGATGATTCTACAAGTGGTGATAGTGGAGAACTTGATAATGATAATAATGACATACCTAAGGTGGTGTTTGCGACAAGATTGTAGGTGACACCAATGATAGACTTGAAGGAAAAAGATATAATAATTTAAGAGTAAAAGCTCAAAGTAGTCCCCTGACTATCAATAAATGTCCAATTTAGTCTCAGAGTATTATATTGCCCCATTTTAATACCCAGACTACTGAAAATTGAGCCAATTTGGTCCATCGCTATTTAAATTACAGAGAGAGCCGGACAGGTTTGTTTCTTGGGGGCATTTAAGTAAAATACCTATGCCTTGCTTCACGCTATATGTAGTGCACGCACTCTGCTAGACACGACGCCTAGAGACCGTTCTACATGGGAGAAGCGAACAACCCACATAACATGAGTGAGGCAGCCAACACGAACGAGGCAGCGACGCGGGCGAACAAGCGATGCTAGCGACAGGTTGGGCGAAACATGTTGTGACATCCTTCGACGCAAGCGAGACTGGTCGCGGACGGAGCTAGTTTTGCTATTTCTCTTGGCCTCAATTTTTTGCATCTAGTTTGTGCTTCTAGTTTCTTTAGGGCGTTGTTGCAGTTCCAAAGCTAGTGATTGAAATTTTTTTGTACTTCTCATAAATTAGCACGAGCCTTTCTTGGTGCTCTGTAAGCATAATATAATGGCATACACCCTATTTTAGAGGTAGTTTAGTCTTGTGGAACAAAGATTTGGGGGCATTAGGGGCATGCAATATTGACATTTAGGCAACTCTAAGGATGAGTATCCTGATGGTTAATTGGGTTGGAATCAAAGATCTATTTGAATTGAGATTTGATGTCAATACGATCCTTGTTTGAGCAAATATAATAGAATTTTAAATATTTTTGTGAATTATGATCTTAAACATTTTTATATAAGTGTTATAATGTATAAAGCTTGATATTGTTGGCGTTGTTCTTGTTAAAAAATTTAAGAGGAAAGAGTTTAAAAATGTTCATGGTTACTACATGGTTCATCTCCAATAAAGGACCTTATTGAAGTATTTGTTTTAGTAGGTAAACCCAACTTCAGAGAGAATCCAAAAATAATAGCTTAACAACTGGTTTCCTTTGATAATGCTGTGAGATCATCTAGTTTTTATTCTGTTTTTTTTTGGCTAGTAGAGGCTATTTATTTTTTTGATTAACTATATTTGTTGTAATTTAGTTGGAATTATTGAGGGTGATAAGAGACGTGTCATATACAACAAATGCGAATATTTTTGGAGAGCGAGTTCTTCTATTGGTTTAGCCCATTGATAAGCACAAAAATTAATTTGAAGTTAAGTTTAATTATGATTGTATTTTTCAAATGTGCATATATGTAACAGTGAAACAGGAAAAGATGAACTACATGCATTAGTTTCTGAGTGGATGGATGAATCCATTTTCTTACAACTTTGTAGTGATTTGTCCCAACCAACCACTATTAATTTGTCATGTGGTAATGTCGAGGATGCAAATGCAACTGAGAGTGGTTATCATAGTGATGACATGGACGAAGACGATGACGAGGATGAGGATTTCAACTTAACTGATGCCAATGAGCAATTTGCAGACATTGATTATGAGATGCATGAGGATAATGAGTTATTTGAAAGTAATGTTCATTCTTATGTTGAATTTGTGGGCACCACAAATAAGGTAAAGGAAAAAATTGGGGTTTCAAATATCGAGTTTGAGGATAAATTAGAAAGAAATAACTTTGAAGTTGATTGTATGGATTCCAATGATGATGCAAGTGTTCATAGTGGTGAGGAAAATGATCACAAGATAGCCATTTTCAATATCAAAGCATTGGAAGGATTGTGAAAAACTGGATTTTCCTTGTCAGACCTAAGTCTTCATTCTCTCTTCCCTTCTTCCCCTTCATTTGTTCTTCTACCTTTCCCCTTCTTCTTCTTATTCTACCAAGTAGGTCCGCCATCTTTGAATTGCCTCCCAATCATCCATAACCCTCTCAAATACAAACAGCTGACTGGTTCACTCCAATACCTCACCATCACGAGACCTGACTTGGCGTATGCGGTTAATGTCCTATGCTAACATATGCACGCTCCTCAACAACCTCACTACCATCTGTTGAGAAGATTACTCCGGTATATTCACGGAACAACTCACTTCGGTCTACCCATATATGGTGATTCTCTTGAGCTCAAATCCTTCTCCGACGCCGACTGGGCAAGCGACATCACTACCAGACGCTTGACAACAGGCTATTGTTCATTCTTGGGTTCAACTCTTGTGTCATGGAGTGTAAAGAAACAGCATACTGTCGCTCGGTCATCAACCGAAGCGGAGTACAGAGCCATTGCCACTGCCACGACCAATATTCTCTGGCTACGCCGGCTGTTAACAGATTTCAACGAGCCATCCTCAACACCAACAATCCTTCACTGTGATAACATGTCCGCGATTGCGCTAGCGAACAATCCGGTGTTTCATGCCCGGACGAAGCACATCGAAATCGATCATCACTTCTTCCGTGATCACATTCAAGCCAAACACCTCATACTTCATCCTCTGAGTACGGTGGACCAGCTCGCCGATCTTTTTACAAAGCCGCTGTCAACTAAGCGCTTCCAGCTCTTGCGTTCCAAATTGGCAGTTCAACCTGCACCGTCAATTTGCGGGGAAGTATTAACGGCAACTGAAGCAGCTGAGGCAGCAACCTCTTCATCATAAGCAACGACATTTGCAGACAAATGCCTTTCCACTACCTAAGCAACTGCCTCTGACAAATAGACACATGGCTTAATCAAAGCCACAGCTTAAACACATACCAATCCTAACCATACACGTGTCTCTATCATCTTCTATATATAAAGATGAAAATAGAAAGTAAAACAGATGATATACAGTAACATTCCTCAATCCTTCTTCTCTGTTATGCTTTGGTTTCTGCTGTTATATTCTCTCTTGCAGGTTCAGCTAAGTTCAGGATACTTCTTCAGTAACTCCTATACAACAATAACAACAACAACAACAATAACAACATCAAGCCTTTGTCCCACTCTCCTATAGAGGAATATAATTTCTTTTAACTTCTTGCAAGTGCTTAACAAATTGTTACATCTTTGGAGCAGGACGCCCTACCCACTTTTCCAGACGCTGAGGCATTTGCATGCATTGAAAGAGAGTTGGGTTTACCTATCGATTCCATCTATTCAGCATTATCTCCATCTCCAATAGCTGCTGCTAGTTTAGGCCAAGTTTACAAAGCCCAACTGAGGCTGTCTGGAGAGCTTGTTGCCGTGAAGGTACAGCGACCTGGTATTGAAGAAGCCATTGGCCTGGATTTTTACCTTTTAAGAGGTTTGGGCTTTCTCATTAATAAGTATGTGAACTTCATCTCAAGCGATGTTGTGGCTCTAATTGATGAGTTTGCTCGAAGAGTATACCAGGAGCTCAACTATGTGCAGGTACTAGAATCACTTACGTCTGAAATATTTCCAATTTAAAATGTTTGTTAGTCTGTTTTTAATTTCTGAAATCTTTCGCTATTTGGTTTAGTGAAACATCACTTCTTTAATTTTTCAGGCTTTTATTTATAAGTTCCTGTGCAGGAAGGAAAAAATGCACGGAGATTTAAAAAGCTATATGCCGACAAGGCAGATGTATTAGTACCGGATATCTTTTGGGATTACACGAGTGCGAAGGTTTTGACAATGGAATGGGTTGATGGAGTTAAACTGAACCAACAGGAAGCCATTGAGAAACAGGGTTTGAAGCTATTGGAGTTGGTGAATATAGGTATTCAATGTAGCCTAAGGCAACTGCTTGAATATGGCTACTTCCATGCGGATCCCCATCCCGGCAATCTTCTAGCAACTCCTGAGGGAAAACTTGCTTTCCTTGATTTTGGGATGATGAGTGAAACACCAGAACAAGCAAGATTTGCTATCATTGGTCATGTTGTTCATTTGGTTAATCGAGACTATGAAGCCATGGCTCGAGATTACTATGATTTGGATTTTCTATCTCCTGATGTCGATGTTTCTCCCATTGTGCCAGCTCTTCGTAACTTTTTTGATGATGTTCTTAATGCTACCGTTAGTGAACTCAACTTCAAAACCATCGTGGATGGTTTGGGTGCTGTTTTGTATGATTATCCGTTTAATGGTAAATTTTTTTCCAATGCATTTTACATTAGATCTGTAATTGTTATTCTTGTTTTTCTGAGTCTTTGCTAGTAAAATCTGAAACATTTAACTTATAATTCATTCTTTGATCATCTATTCTCTTAAATAATGACCTATGATTATGTTTTGTTTTCCTCCTACAGTTCCAGCATACTATGCATTGATACTTAGATCACTTACGGTGCTTGAAGGTCTTGCTCTTTACGCTGATCCTAATTTTAAGGTCCTTGCTGCTTCGTATCCGTATTTTGCTAAACGGCTTCTCACCGATCCAAATCCTTATCTTAGAGATGCCCTAATTGAGTTGTTGTTCAAAGATGGAAGATTCAGGCAAGTAATAAAATTATCAAGTTATTGTGCCAAATATATAATAATCACCTAGTCGGGTGCATATAGAGCTCCTGCCAGCTGTAGCTCCTGATAAGAGTTTGATTTGTGCAAAAACTATTAACCTTCATATATCTTAAGGGAGGTTTTTTTGAGCCATCTCCATAGGAGCAATATCTGGCAATCATTAAATGTACGAAAAAACAATTACTTCAGTTTAATTTTAGTCAGTCTTTCTTGTTTCCTTTTGGACCTACCTAAAATTATATGATCTTCAGTGGTCCTTAACAAGTGACATTTTGGGAATCATTAGGGGTGTACATTAATCAGACAAAACCGAAAAATTATGATTGCTTTGGTTCAGTTTTTAAAACAATCGATTTGAGAATGTTTGGCTTATTTTGGTTTACGACTTGGGATTGGTTTATTCTTCTACAAAATTTAACAGACCTGAACAATTGTCCAAATTTTGTAAAATCGGACCCAAATTTTGAATCTTTCACGAGATATTGGAATTTGGGTTGGTTTAGTTTGGAACTCAACTCCACTCCCAAATCGAGATTTATAAAAGTTCAGCTTTGGTGAAAATGAATTAAAAAAAGTAAAATTTGGTGAGTTTTGCTTGATTTTGTACTGGTTCTCAATTTTTCAATTTCCAGACCGGCTAAATTGAAAGTGATAAATTTGATTAACTTGAACCGAGCCAATTGAATTCATAGCGCTAGCACCCTTATTAATAACCTATTTAAAATATTCAGTTGTGTTTTATTCAACACTATCTCTTAGTTTGTCTTTAATGTATTAATGTCTTACATATAGGTGGAATAGGCTTGAAAATCTTCTTGTTCAAGGGCGCAAAGATAAGGATTTCACTGCTAAAGATGCTTTGCAGCCAGTCCTAAAGCTTCTATTAGATCCTGAAGGGGAAGAATTAAGAGTTTTGGTTGTCAAAGAGTCGGTTTATGTTACAGAAGCTGTTGTGTTTGGGTCGATGATAGATGCATTCAATTCAATTCCACAGCCTATGAGGAGTCTAATTTCCAATGGCAATGAAAGTGGGCCTCTGAATCTAAACAATGGTGAACGTGAAAGAATCCTTGAACTTCGAGATAGGGTTTTCAGAATATGGAGCCTCTTGAGATCCTCAGATAATTTTGATCCAACCCTTTTTGAACCAATTCTACAGGTATTTTGTTATACTATACGGTTCTTCTATATTATCCTCAAATGCCTTCAAGTATTTCTACCACAGTATATTCTCAACTTGCTTGAACTTATGTTTTCTCGGATATTTTGAAATTGTTCTTACTATTTAACTAATAGTTTTTCTTCTGTACATTACATATATTTATTACCTATTAAGTGGAATCCATTATTCTTGGGCTATCAAGGAGGTTGGGATAGCTAGTCGCCCATGAGCCCAACCCTCTGATAAAAGGTTTAATGGGTTGTCTCTAATTGGTATGAACTTAAATAGGCTAATCCTAACAGACTTGCAGACATAAATATGTATGCCACAAATTGACATTGGGACAAAACTGGCATGACAACTAAAAATTCACACAGGAAAAGGGGAGGGGAAATCCACAAATGCCCACACACACAAGTTGAAGACTTTTGGATGAGAGTTGTTGCTATAATTTTATTGAAGACTTTTTGCTTGCTTTTATTGTCAATTGTTGGTTCCCATCCTTTTGTTCTTCTACTGGTTGTAAGACTTTTGGATGATGATGAGAGGTGTTGCTATAATATTCTTGAAATTAAGGGATTTGAATTTCTTGTATGTGTTCATTACTCTATCGGCTTGACTAACTGCCTGTAAGTTTTTCCGTGGTTTTACTATAAATTGATTGATGAACTTTCTTTCATCTTTTAGAAATTTGTATTTTTGCTGGCTTTAACTTTATATTATGCAACGTATGTGTGGCTTTACTTCGTACAACATACTTTTCACGTAGATAAATAATTATAAAAAATTATGTATTTCAATTCTAATGAAGAACCTCACATGTCACCTATCACCTCATTTATGAATTGATTAGTTGTGAAAGATTTACTAATTTATTATTTTGTTATCACATATTCATTGGCCTTTTTGAAGTTTCCTAGGAATATGATTTTGGATGTGTTATATTAGGTTACCTTAATTTTTCAACTTGAATTTATGATAAAGAAATATTCTCTTCTTGAATTCATTATATTACTGAATTGTTTTGTTGAATATTTAGCCAAAGGATTTTCATATTCCATCTCTTTGGTGTGGCGAGGACACAATTGGAATATAGTAGGATCAATCTCTCAGGGGATCTTAGAGTATTGAGGTGGGAACATGTAGCCGAATAAAAATTTTAATTTTAGTATACTTTCTAAAGAAACATAACAATTTAAAATAAACTGATTCATTTATATATAAGACTTCCAACATCACAAAAGAGCCACAAAATAAAAAAATTTCATTTAATATGAAGATATTCATAGACATGCTGAAATAGTATATATGACATATTACAAACATCTAAAGCAAAAATATCTAAACTATGCTATATGTCTATCATAACTACACAAGACACATCTACGAACAGGCGCTTCTCACCTAATATAAGCAAAATTTCTTCTATCATCCATTTATTCCGTCAGAATTTTTCTTGAAAACGATATTCATTAATTGATGTGGGTAAGTTATATATATAACTCGATATTTAAATAATAATTTCAAATTATAGCTACTAAAAAAAAGTGTGACGGTCATCATATTTAACATATAAATAAACCACAAAACTTGACTTTTTTATCAATGACATTTATGATCACAATCATTGCATTATAATCAAATTTATGAACCATAATTTTATTATAGCATTCAACTTGACTTTTATAACATAAACATGGATAGAAGCTTATCATATAATAGCTTATTATTTAGTATATAAACTTAATACTACCATCATAGGAGAAACTCCTAACCATAAACTTAACTCAGCATTGGCTGTTGCATCCCCCATTAGCGCAGTGGATTATAACTCATGAATGAACTACTATTTATGGTGGAAAGAAACTTAACTCAAAACTGATCAATATACCCAACCATTGACACATCAAGGCTTGAGTCATGCATCTAATATTGCATGTGGTGGAAATGTTGAAGCTGTCAATGCGTGAGTACATTTGCTTATATATATATATATATATATATATCATTTCTTTAGTATTTGCTTCGGCATACATTTTCTATCTTTAAGGAAAATTGCGTAGAACAATATGAAGTTTACATGAGCAATTATGACTACTTGAAATCTACATATCATTTATAGGAATATGAAGATCATTTGCATTAAGAGATAATTCATTGCAAAATTGTTCATAATAATTAGTCTTAAAGAAATAACTTCATCTTATGGGTATAAGGAAAATGAATCATAAATAATAATAGCAATAAAAATAATAAGCCTTTATCCCACATGAGGTCGGCTGTATCTTTTTTCTTCATTATGTCCTGTTAAAACTCAAATTGTCATTTAAATTTAATAAAAAAAAGGTCATATAACCAAGTCTTTTTAGATTACCTTTTTCTTTCTTAAGATAGTCAAATCTAATACATTTCTCTTAATAGGGTTATTATTATTTTTTTTGAGAAAATGCATAGAGCAATTTTATTAATCAACTAGGTACAAATAGATTCCTCCTTCAACAAATAAGGAGGAGGAATGATAATGTCATTAACATCTTGCCAAAATAAATCTGAAAAAAGAGCAAAGTTAGCAAAAACATCGGCTAACTTATTACATTCTCTTCTAGAAAAATGAAAAATAACTTGCTTAAATCCTTTAAGAAAATCTAAATCCTTAGGATTTAGAAATTCTCTGAAATAAAATTGTTTTGAATAGCCTTTTGAAAAAGACGAATAACATTATGATTGTCTCCTTCAATCACAATGCTATTCACATCAAACATCCAATCTTGAATATAATTTCTCAAAGAAAGAACTGAAATTACCTCAACTTGTGCACTATCCCAATTTGTACAGCTAAATCCGAAAGCTCCAAAGAATCGCCCCTTGTAGTCTCTGAAAACACCACCAATTCCAGCTTTATTGTTCGTGCTTAAAGAAGCATCAACATTACATTAAATCCAACCAGGAGGTGGAGGAAGCCAAGAGGAATGATCCAGCAAATCATGCTGATTAGCTTCCCAGTTCTCCCAAATAAGATTATTTTGAAAAGATCCAACTGCATAGCTTAGAGCATTGGCTGCAATAAAAGAGCAACTATCCTCATTATTTCCATATATTAATTTGTTCCTGCTTTTCCAACAACAAAAAACCAATGAACAATAAAGGTTCCCAATGAGGGGATTCTGAACTGAAAGTTTTTGTAAAACATTCAAGCATTCTTCCAACAAGTATGGAGCTGGCATTCGAAAATTCCATGCTTCAAGTTTCTCACAAACTTTCTTGTTCATTACACAGTTCAGAGCTATATGTTCAGCATTTTCCACACCTTTACATCCTCTCGGGCAGCCATCAAAATCAATTATTCTCCTATAATGAAGAAAGCAGTTAGATGGGATAGTATTCTTACAAAGACGCCACCAAAACAATTCCACTTTTGACCTTAATTTCAATTTTTTTGTCCATATCCAATTTAAGTCTTCCATATCATCTTCCATTGTTTTTTCATAAGCTAATGCAGCCACGGATTTTCCAGAGTGCTTCACAGTGAGTTCCATACAGTCTTTTTCACGTTCAGAGTAAATTGGGACCTGTTGAATAAGGTTTACTAGCTGCAGACCGAAGCATTGATTCAGCTTCTGAACATTCCATTCTCCATTCATTATAAATGCTGAAAGATTAAAGCAATCTTGATCTAAAACTGAAGTAAATGTTAACCATTTGTCAATACATTTATCAAGGATCCATACATCACCTGTGGTATTTACCTCTTGACCGTTACAAATATTCCATCTCAATAGAGGATGTAGAAATTAAGCTCCATTCACAATAACTTTCCATGTTGAAGAGAAATTGCTTCTATTCCTGCCGCTCCAAAGATTATAATCATATTTAGAGATTAATGTCCTGTTCAAAAGGGATGATGGTTTTGTGATAAAATTAAGAGCCAATTTGGCTCTTAATGGACCAATCCTTCTTAGCACCGATGCACCCCTCTACCTCCTTTATTTTTTGATTTGCACAAAACATCCCCAGCCACATAGTGAATACCAAATCTCCCATCTTTTTTATTCCAAAGAAAATTTCTGCACATTTTATCTACTTCATTTAAAATTCTTAAAGGAACAAGAGAATGAGTAGAAACAAAGATTGGCAATGAAAGAAAGGATGCATTCAGCAATATTAGCTTTCTGGCTAGAGAAATAAACTTATTTCCCCATATATTCAATCTTCCAGCAGCTTTTTCTATTAGATTGTAAAAGTCTGAGTTTACTAGTCTTCTTAGTACAATCTTAATTCCCAAAAAATTCAACTCTTTCACCACTTTTAACTTCAGCATTTTGGAATTGTTCTTAACAGTTCTTCTTGAAACAGATTTACCAAATAACAAAGAAGACTTGATTTGATCAATTGCCCAGTCCAATTACAATAATTTCTCAAGATGATAATAATTTTCTTCATGCTTTTCCTGGTTGCTTCAGAGAAAATTGTTATATCATCTGCATACATCAGGTGAGAAATCAAAGGAGCACTTGGAGAGATTTTCATACCAATTCTACTTCCTCTTCTAGCAAATTTTTCCGATAGCAATTGAGAGCACATGATAAAGAGGTAAGGAGGTAACGGACATCCCTGCCTAAAACCACATTTAGACTCAATCCAATTTGAGTTACTACCATTGATCAAAATAGAAAATCTCGGGTTCTTAACACATTCCATAATAAGATATGAAAATCTTGAAGGAAAGCCAAACCATTCAAGCACTTGATTAAGTGTGGGCCAACACATGCTATCATATGCTTGCTCCATATCAACTTTGATAGAAACCCATCCCTTTTTAGATTTAGAAAATCTAAATTTATGAAATAGTTCTTGAGCAAGAAGTATTTGATCTGACATAAGTCTCCCTTTTACAAAGGCATATTGCACCTCCGAAATGATTTTAGGAAATAAATAGCTCATTCTATTCAAAAGCATGCTAGCCACAATTTTATAAATTGAATTACAAAGACTAATTGGCCGGTAGTTATAAGGTAAAAGTGGATTTTTTACCTTAGGAATGAGTACCAAATTAGTATCTTTCCAAGCATTGCACATAGAACTAGTTTTGAAGAAATAATCAATGGCTTTCCATACATCATTATGAATAATTTGCCAATATGTTTTGATAAAGGAGTGAGTGATCCTGTCTCTTCCAGGAGATTTATTAGAACCCAAGTTTTTGATAACCTCCTCTAGCTCCTCTTTAGAGAAATCTCTATCCAGAATTTTGAAATCCGCAGCTTCAATCTTATTTGAAGGTGATGGCCATCCCTCCAATGTGCAATCTCTACTCCATTTGTTTTTGAAAAAAATCCATAAAAACTTCCATAATATCTTCCTAATTTTCCAGTAGCACCACATCATTATTTTTTATTAGATTAATCCAATTTCCATTTTTTCTTGCTGTTGCAGAAGCATGAAAAAATTTAGAATTACTATCTCCA
Organism: Dendrobium nobile; assembly: GCA_022539455.1. Classification (NCBI taxonomy): domain Eukaryota; kingdom Viridiplantae; phylum Streptophyta; class Magnoliopsida; order Asparagales; family Orchidaceae; genus Dendrobium; species Dendrobium nobile. The sequence continues at coordinate 14,782,190 of CM039725.1, forward strand.
TCTTTAAGCCATTGAAGTTTAGATCTTTGTTTCCACCAGGTGCATAACCGTCCAAGAGTAGAGTTAAGATCTCGTGTGGGCTCCGAAAATTCCATAAGTGTGATCCCGGCCTCTCCGCGCCATCCGTCAATTTTTCCTTTAAAGTGTTTATGTGACGATGACGATGATAGAGAGTTTTAACGAAATTAGGTTTCGGGGGAATTTTCAGAAAACAGATTGGGTTTTAGATAAGACACTACCCAGAGATTTCGCCCTCATTTTGTGAGGACTTTTTAATTTGAGTTCTGGTTTCTCATAGGCGCAAGCCCCTATAGTTAATTGCCCTCCCGATAACAGCAGAGAACTTTCGATTAAGGGTAGTCATTAAAGCCGTTATATAGGTTATAAACCTATCGTATAATAGCAACAATTTTAGGGTTTGAATTTTAAATTTGAATTTTTGAAGTTTGGAATTTAGAGTTTATCACCATAAGCTTAAAACAGGTGGTTGGGGGAATGAAGATGAGCCCGATCAAGATCCCATGGTTCCGTCGTCCCGGGCTATCATGATCCCTGGTCTACTTAATCAGAGGAGGTAGTCGACCCAACCTGACAGAAGGTACCTTATCGGCAGCCTTGGGTTGCTTCGTCCAAGAATACCTTATAGATCTGAGTTGGTATTTGTCTAAAGGGATATATCTAAATCCACCTTAGTTGACAGAAGGCTTTATGCCTATCGAATATACCCTATGATTCATAACTCAAGGGTTTGACGCCATTAGGGAACATACGGGCTTTGGCCGTGATCATAATATAATGGTGTCATTTTGCGGCAAAACCACTCGATCAGAGGGCACGTGCCACGTCCCTATTGACAAGAGACTATTTGAGGATGAATCAAAGTGATACACCTGACAAACATTCACTCTTTGTGAGCTGAGGTTAATTTCAGATTTATCACCCTTGACAAATGGTTGCGGGAGGTGGATGATTTTTAGTTTTGAGTTTTTTAGGTGATTGATTTTATTTCAAGAATTTAGACTTTTGTTTGATTTGAGATTTTCGATCAACACGGCCATCATCGAGGCTACTTCAAAGTCACTTGTATTTTCGTAGGATTTTGGGAGGCATTTTGTTATTCAAGTCATGTCAACTCCGGTCCTTTCGTGGTGGAGGATGAAACTTGAATATTTGACCCTCGCAGCATTCTCGAATAGTTGGATTTAAGACTTAGATTTGACGATTGGAGCACATGCGGGTTGTAGTATTTGACCCTGAGCAGCATTCTCGATCAGTGTTTATGCTTTTAACATGTTGACCTGAGCACATGCAGGTATATATTTAATTTAAGAGATCATATTTAATATACAAAGGGCATTTTAAAATATTTAAATATGATTCTTGCGAGAGTGATTTTATTTAAGAAATGCTCAAAATTTTATTTAAGGGCCTACGAACGCCTTCTGTCTGCTTGTACACATGTTGCAGATCAAGTGGCATTTTAAATTGATGAATTTTGCTTATGAAAATATGTTTTCCTGGCATTTCAAACATTTCCATGTCTTTTTTGTGATCATTCAGACTTTTATCATTTTATCGGACCAATAGTCGTATATTTGTTAGTATTGTAATGTATTTTCTTTAGTCTCCACAATCCTTTCAAATATAGAATTTCAATGATCATATTACAAATTTCTCATAATTATGCCTTATATCATTATGAATATCTGATTTTGATAGGCCATTGAGAGTCTCCCTCTCTCCTTTTTATAATTGTAGTTTAAGACATAATCACATTCTCATTCTTGTTGAATGATACTGATCATCTAGTTCTTGCTCTTCGACTTGAGATTATGTTTGAGCTTAACTTGCATATTCTGATTAAGCACAGTTTTCTCCTGAACTATCATCAAGCTTCTAATTTCTTTCATTAGAATATCTTTACAAGGTGGAAGACCAGCCACTTTAGAAAGTTTTATTATTATTATTATTATTTTTCATAAAACTCTCATATAGATTGATTGTGGAAAAAGTTGCTTCCATAAATAATCTTATTATTGTTGAATTTGTATGCAACACATCCATTCATAAAATGATTACCAGTCTTATGAAATATAACATTGTCTCTCAAGTCAATATTAATATGATTGTTCATAAAATCATTTGAATCCTCATTGTTCAAATTATCATAAATTTTGTTAGGTTATCTTCATCCCGATCTCTTGCATTTACATGTGTTGCTTCTGCTTCAATCATATGAATTTCATTAGTGTGTTCTCTTTTTATCACCATATATATTAATTTTGTAATCAATTAAAGTGATAAATTAATTGTGTAGGAGGTTCTTTATTTTGTTCCAAATTTCTTATAAGTCCAAAAGATTTTTCTAAGTCCCGAATTTTTAAGAAAATTTCAGCAGTCTCCCGGCGTCTCCCCACAGAGGGAGAAATCGGGACGGCATCTGCCGAAATTTCTTCCTACCCGGACCTAAGGTCGACGGCGTAGGGTCTTCAATTTTAAACCATCCCATCAGGATCTAAGATTGACTGCGTGGGGTCTTCGAATTTAAAACCTTCCGCTCGGATCTAAGATCACGGTGCGGGTCTTCGAATTGTGAAACCATGCGCCCAGATCTAAGATTGATTGCCCGGGTCTTCGACACCTGTTTCAAAATTATTTCTTCACTCTTCTCTCTTTCTTTCTTTTTTTTATTTCATTATATATATATATATATATATTATATATATCTTATATAATATATATTATATAATACATATAACAGAGGAGGGGCGGAAGAAGCCCGATCAGGCTAGGGCTGGTCACGCACGGGTGCACACCAGAGATCCTTGATCGGCGACGGACCAGTTGGCATCGGCTCGGGTGGGGTCGGCGGCGAGTCAAGCCGCCGACTTTAGCTCGGTAAGAAGAGACGGAGACTAGGCGTCGGGCTCGGTTTGCTTGCGGCTTTAGGGCACGACGGCTGTCCGATTGGAGTCGAGCCGGTGAGTTGATGATGAAGAAGCAGGCGTCGAAGGGCTTTGGTAGTGCAGAGGAGGCGACGTTCTTCTTCAGTGACGGTCGGGTGCAGGTGTCGGAGAGATCGAGTGGTAAGTTCCTTTGGCTTGCTTGCGATTTTCTTCCAATTCTGTGAGCGTATGTGTGCGTTCGTTTCTTTCGGTTCTCATCGCGTGAGAACTGAATGAGAGAGGGTTTTATGTTGTGAGAGGGGTGACGATTTTCAATCGTGGGCGGTTTGAGCTGTTACCTATTTTTGAACGAACAATTGCTTCATTTTGGCGATAATCATCGTGAGGTGGGACCGGCAGAGGCATATATATCGTTTTCTGACAGTTAGAGGTCAACATCTCGGACCTTAGATCTCATCAAATTTGTTTTCTATTCGGATAATCCTCCATCAGATGATTCTTCTTCTTGGAGCTCCAGAATTTCTTTTTTTAAACAATCTTTCAACATGGTTAAGCTTCTATGCTTAGCTTTATTCCAAAAAAACAAAGCTTTTAAAGAGCGTTGAAATTTTTTATTCAAACTTTCATCAGCATTACCTCTAGCAGGTTTATTCCAAGAAAACCAAATCACAGAATGTGAGGCCGGATATGATAGCCATACATCTTCAAATCTCAGATTATTTCTTCTGTAAATAATAGGAGAAAAGATTTTCAGCATAATGGGATTATGGTCCGATGCAACTCTTTCTAAATGCCTTATCACCTCCACCTTCAAGGAATTTAAGGTTGTACAGTTTAGAATGCACCAATCCAACCTTTCTAAGATACGGGCATTACCCATCTTATTATTACACCATGTATATTTAGGACCAATAAATTTAATATCATGGAAATCACAATTTCTCATGAAGGAATACATTTCTTTAGCTCCTTGTGACAAAACAAACTTTTTTCCACCCTTTTTATCATCTTGGGATAAAATGCAATTAAAATCTCCACCCATGACCAATGGAAGTTTTGAGGATGATAAGGTCTCCAATTTATTCCATAGTATTCTTCTTTCACAGCTTTCAGTGCTTCCATAGATTGTAGCTATCACCCAAGTGCCTTTGTTAGCAATGTTCAGTTCTCCCACTACAAGCTGTTTAGATGCTTCCATGACAGAAAATACAGCCAAATCCGATCTCCAACATACCATTATGCCACCAGATAATCCTCTTGCCGGGAATAAAAAGAAATCCCATCTATCTTATAAATCTTTTGAATTCCAAAGGATCTATAGAAGAGATTTTGGTCTCAAGAAGACCCACAAAAATTGCATCATTGTCATTCACAATTTCCTTCAAGTAATGGGAGGCCTCAGCTTTCCTAGCCCCCCTATAATTCCAAAAAATTAATGAGCTCATTTTGGATCAGGAGTGGGTAAATGCCCACAGCCTCTCCTCTTGGTCAGATCACCCTTCCTGTTTTTTGATGGTAAGCTAATATTGCCCAAGGACTTCAATTCCTTTTGTAATTTGAATTTGATCACATTAAGACTTGAAGCAGATACAATGGTGGGACTTGGGAGAAGTAGCATCTTCAATTTCTCCTGTCTTCTTTATCATTTTTGTCAATCCTGATTTCTATATTATCTTTATCCAATTCTTTGTTATCAGTAATCAAACTGTCATCTTCATCAATCAAACAAAGAACTTTAAACATATTATCCTTATCACATAAGACAGGTTCACGAATAACTTCTATCTGATTAACAGATGTTGAATAGTTAGCAGCTTCAGGCATTACATCAGAAAGCTGATTTTCAGCAGGATTGACAAAATTATCTTTGTTAGAGGTACTTACAGGTTCCAAACCATTAGTACATTCCACAGGCTTATCAGTACCAAAGGCCAACTCCTCCTCTAATGTTTTCAACTGCATTTCCTTCACATTCACCTCCTGATCGGCATCAATTTCCCCCTCTTCCAGATTGTTTTTATCAGCATAAGAATCCAGTTCCACGGGATCTTCATTATTCTGAATTCCAGAATTTGCAACAGCTGCATCACCAATTTTTCCCTTATGTAAACCTGTTTCCTTGCAATCTTCACATTTTTCTTCAGTTGGGTTGGTCATCTATTATTCTTTCTGTTCACCATTATCCATGGGCCATAAGTAGAATAATTGTCTACCTCTAGATAGCCTTCCACATATTTTACAGATTTAGCACTTCCACCATCAGCATTTTTTCCTTATCCATTGAACATTTCTATTTAAAGCTTTCTTTTACATGTCCTACCAATCCACATTCATAACAAAAAGTTGATATCTTCTCATATTCAACTCTTTGAAAAAATCTCCCCGATATGCTTTCCACCCAAACTCCTAATGGAAGACATTGGTCCAGCTTAACCCTCACACAAACTCTAGCAAATTCCCTCCTCCCATTGGAACATATTTCCATCCATCATTAGAGGTTTGCCTACCATAGAAGCTATTCTTGCCACATTAATTTCATCCCAACATTGCAAGGGTAAATGAGGTAATCTGATCCAAATAGGAGAGGTCAATCCTTTCATAGATAAAGTAGAAAATTCAGGAGTCCATCTCTCCATACCTACAATATGACCATTCACAAACCACGGTCCTCCTGTCAGAACTCCTTCCACCATTTCATTAGAACTAAAAGAACATAGAAACCATCCTCTACCAAGGGTAGTGAAATGGAAATTCCCAAATAACTTCCATTGACGCCTCACTTCCCATGCTACCAAATGGGATGGAATTTCCTTCCCAAACACCTTGATAACCAATGAGTTCCTTAATCTATTTGAGTTCGAAATTTCTATATCATCCCTCAACTTAACAGCTTTGCCATCTTCTGATAATATTATATCTTCCTCCTTAAAATCCAATTTGATATAAGCCTTCTTCTTACAAGGATTTCCATCTTCCTCCAGCTCAGCCCTTTTAGGCATTAAAGTGTTCATCTTATTCGCAGCATTTCCTTCACCAAGACCCGGATTTTCATTGAAATGAGAATTTTTGTCAAGAATATTATGAGAATTCGCATTTATCACACTGTGTCCAGGGATTGCATTTGAATTTCCAAAACTATTAACAAAAATTTTCATTTCAGATGAAGAAGCCGAAGGAACGTTAAAATCCAAATCCGGAATAATCCGAACAGAGCGCGGAGTGACAACTTCTGTTTCATCAGCAATGCCCTTACCTTTGCCTTCCACAACATATGTAATCTTCTTAGGTAACTCCCCATTGTTCTCCTTGATCACGAGAGGACCTCTCAAGTTCCTATTCACCCCATTCATCTTCTTCAGGACAGAACCGACAACGTTTCGATTCTCATCATTCACAGATTGATTCTTTATTCCTCCTCTAGCATTATCACTCTCCACCACCGCCGTAGATGGCCGGCGACCTTCCATAAAGTCTCCCCCGCCAATTCCGTGAAGGGCGGAATATAAATCGGGAAGAAGAAAATTTGAAAAAAGATAACATTCTCTCTCTAGAATACCTGGAGCTTCTCTCTCTACCGAACCGTTCACACTTCTCTCTATAATACGATTGACTTAATAGGGTTATTAGAAGGCTAATGTTTTATGCATCAAATCATCTAAGGCGAGACTCTTTTTAATTTTATCCGCCACTAGAGCTACTAAAACATTTTCACATATATACTCATTTCTAAGTGTAAAGCTACTCATCCACCTGAGCATTATCATCTTAACAGAACTTAAATTTTGTGCTTCTCTTTTAATGGCTAACATTCTATGTCACAAACTATTGTTGGTCTGGCCACCATCTTATAAAAATTTCCATTAAGTGTGAGGGGTTCTTTTCTATCACACAACAAACCCGGTGTTCTCCACCACTTCAACCATCCAACTCGAATTCTACTAATAGTATCTCTATCTATTTCACCACCGCTTTGAATAATAGACCTGAGATATCTGAAATGTGGACTCTATTTTATGACTTGATCACCCAATGCCACAATCTCACCACTAGATCTATCATTGCTAAAATTACACGTTATGCATTTGATTTTAGTTCTACTCAAACAAAAACCTTCAGACTTCAATGTTGACCTCCTTAATTCAAAATTTTAATCAACTCCCTCTCTAATCTTATCAACAAAAAGAATATCACCAACAAAAAGCATACAACAAGGTACATCCTTTTGCAAATGTCTAGTAAGAACATCCATAACTAAAACAAAAAGATATGGATCTTAAAGCTAATCCTTGATGTAATCTAAAGGGAAGTAGATGGCTCTTTGTCAAATGGCATGAGTTACTTGAAAGAGAGGCAGTTAAAATACATTAAGCAGGTTATTTTTTGTTATAAAAGAGAATGGAAGAGGTTGGATGTCCAAAACAAATGCCAAATGTTGCAACTAGACTGTTCGGAAAATAGATCAGAAGTTGTGAACTGAAGTTAAAGCTTTGAAGGCTGGGGAAAATGATGCAGACCTTGATGATAAGGTCATTCAAGAAGTGTTTGACGGGTCTTTAGATCCTTTACTTTTTAATAAGTGGCATCGAATAAGATAACACAGGAATTATCAATTGTCAGTTTGTTAACTGGGAAAAGGTTGTATGTCGATTTGGGATATGTCATAATGGGAAAGCATTACTTACGATTGGAGTTGGAAGAAGACCCTATTCTATTTTGGAGATGTGAAGAGCCTGTCTATTGCCAATAACAATTCGCTAGTTAACTTGTAGAATTACGGGCATAATTCTGGTCAGAGTCGAGATGTGATGTTTCTTCTGAGTCATGGTACCATTTAGTGGCATGAGATGACAATCCAACAAAAGAGAGCTTGAGGGCTGGAACTTTAATTGTTATAGTTGGGATCCATTCGATGCCATCACTGTGTTCAAGCGACTAGTTTTGCTGCATATGTCATGTAATAAGAGATGTATATAGTTTACCTCTTGGGAACTACATTGGACTGCTGACCATGTTTTTGATTGGTGAGAATGCTGTGGCATCTGCTCTACTTTTGCCTTGAATCATTGATAGAGCCCTATGAGAATACAAAAAGCTTGAGTATTGTGAAGCTCATGGGCAGCGTCATTTGCCATATTTATTTTTTCACCACAGAGAAGAAAATATAAGTCATCGGGCCTAATAGACTGAAGATTTGTAAGAATCATTGTAAGAATGAGCTAGGTCGAGGTTGAGGAAAATGCTCTAATAATATGAAAACATTTCTCAAGCTACAACACATAGAATCAATGTAGAGAATCGTTATAGAATCAATGTAGACGAAGAGCAAATGGAAGCAATTTCATGTATCCTCAGTACTGTAAATACATTGATGTCCTTTGTAAGAGAAACTGACCAAATTTTGTTACAAAGAGTAGTCTGTTGTGATTCGATTGATGCTTATAGATGAGTGAATTGTGGGATGATTGAGATTGAGTAATGAACACAATGACGAAACAAGCAAGAAAGTAAAAGTAACGGAAAAATAAAGAACACCTGTATTTAATGTGGAAATACTCAAAATAGAGAAAAAATAAAAATAAAACAACAATGCAACCACACCACACCAAGAAATTCACTATGAAAATTGAGAGAAATACATATCTCTCTTCTCTCTCCCTCTCTCCTTGCTTCTCTTCTTTGACTTCTCACATGCACCGTTCTCACATTTGGCCTAACTGAAAATACAAGAGAATGCCAAGTAAAACAACTCCAAGGGATGCAATCCTTCAGAAAACGAGAAAGAAAACCATCTCGCAGTGCTGTGGCGCTCAAGATTTTGTCTTGATCCGTTAAGATGCCATATCTTGGCCGCTGCGGTGCTCTGCTCTCTGTCGTTTAGCTCTAGGGTGCTCGGGAACACAGCGCTTGGACGCTCGGGCACACAACGTTGTGGCGCTCGGGTACACAGCACCGGGGCGTTGTAAAAAAAAAAATTTTGGGTGCAAAGCTACCCAAACCCAAGCAAGGGTAAACCTGCACCTCCAGTGTACGTGACAAGCTTTGAGGTCCGAAACAACAAAACAACCTGATTGATCAACACAAATAGATTCCACACATAACATGAATGGGATTGCTTGGCTTAGTTGTTTTTGTGTATTAACATAATCATATTTGCCCGGATTGAGTAGTGGTTGCTTTTATGCACTGTTGTGATTGTATTTATATCGATGCTTTTATCACTTTAGGACTCATTGCTTGTAGATAGTAAAAGTAAACATACTTTAAAAATGATGATTTCATTTTCATCCTATGTTGCACAGATACGCCTATTTATGAGGCATGCTGTATCAGACACGTGTCAGATACGTATACGCCTTCGATACGGCACGAATACGGCTTTGCCGTGTCTAATTAAAATATTATTTAAATTTGATCGAACACGCATATCGCTTGGTACTCGGTACTGCTTAGTACTCGGTACTGCTCGGTGCTGCTCGGTACCGCTCGGTACTGAGCGATACTAGAACTTAATACTGCTCGGTACTCGGTACCGCTAGGTACTTGTCGGTACTGCTCGGTACCGAGCGATACTAGAACTCAGTACTGCTCGGTACTCGATACTGCTCGGTACTGCTTGGTACCGCTCGGTACCGAGTGATACTAGAACTCAGTACCGCTCGGTACTAGAACTCGGTACCACTCGGTACCAGAACTTGGTACCGCTCGGCACTGCTCGGTACAGAGGGGTACCGAATGGTACCAAGCAGTGTTGAGAAGGTAGAGAAAACTTTAAAGCAATTCTTACAATAAAAATTTGTTCCGGGGGCGCTGCCCCCGGAAACCCCTGCAGGGTCGAACCCCGCCAGGGGGCAGCTCCCCCTTGGACCCTCGGCATAGGTGCAACATATCTATACTTTTTATTAAAAAATTTCTTGTTTCAAATTCATGTGGATTAATTATGTCAAGCCATTGTACTTTTAATTAAAAACTTCATTTGCTGGACAATTTATGTTTAATGTTTTTGTTGTTGTACTAAACATTTAAATATTTAATGCTTACTTTTATTTTGATATTATAAGATACAATGCTACAAATGATGTTGTTTTCAATTTTTTTGTCATTTCAAATATTATGTTTTGATTAATTTGTTATTTTTTATGTATGATTTATATATTTTAATGCCGTATCCGCGCCGTATTCGAGCTGTATCCGTATTCTGTATGTTTTAGAATTGCCTTGCCCCTTATCTGTATCGTGTCGTATCCGTGTCGCCGTATCCGTATCGGTGCAACATAGTTTTCATCTATTTGTGTATAAGAAGGAAATCATCCCTTTTGAGGGATTTTAAAGGTGTTTGTAGAGTTTAAAATACACATTGATTTCTAAATGCATCTAATTAAATAGTAGAACCTACAAAATTCACATTTTTCAAAATATGTTTCAAAATATGTTTTCCAACATGAAGCAACTAACTGAGCCCGTAGTTTATGTATGCATTTCATTGGATTGATATAAAAGGTTTTGCTTGAGAAAAATGTCTGAAGATGTAAAATTGGCAAATGAAATGTAATTTAACACCAACGTGATGTTACACTAGGCTCTCAACGAGGAAGAATTGGACCAACCACAATTAGCACAAAATAAGAAGGAAATTACTTCCATGTTAGGATCCATTGGACCAACCACAATAGCCCAGATTAAGAAGGAAATTACTTCCATGTTAGGATCCATGATAAGGAGCAAGATAAAGATATTTAATTAGAATTTAAATTTTATGTGTTATGATTGTTGCGTAAAACTGTGTGGTGTAATTTTCAATTATTGGGATTTTTAAAATTTTGAATATTTGAATTTCAAAATTCTAATTTTGACTTTTTTAAGTTCAAATTTTGAATTTTTAAAATTTAAAATTTAAAATTTTGAAGTTTGAATTTTAAATATTGAGGAAATTTATTTTATTTCAATTAAAAGATGATATTTTAATTAAAACAAATCAAATAATGATTTCCCTTCTTCAAATGGCCAGCCACCACTTATTTGTTGGATTAGCTACTCATTCGGTAACCATCTTCTCTATAACCACACATTTCAGCTTTAACTCTCTATCACTCTCTTCTAATTAATTTGAAATTAGTGTAAACTTGTTTAAATTAGAATGAAGAAGGGATTGATGTCCAAAGAGCGGAGTCTTGGTGGTTGGCTTCAACATTGAAGGACTTTGGTGATTCCTTCAAGCCTTGTCACTTTAGGGTAAGTTCATAAAATTTCTATAGAGCTTTGTTTCTTGCCGAAGTTTTGTTCTTTGATCCTTCCACCACAATCTTATACTAATTCTCCAACCCATTCGAACCTAAAACCCCCCTAAAATTCCTTAGGTAGTTCTTGAACCTTTCTTGAACACGACCTAGTCTTCTTCTAATCCCCATTTGGTCAAACCTAAAATCCTTGGAAAATTGTGAAACACTCCAAAATGATAGTAGATACATTTCTCTGAATATTTCAGGAGTTTTTACGGAATGGAGTGCCCAAGCTTCCCAAGCTATCAGCTAAAGCCCCTCCATATCCCTTGGCTGACCAACATTGTTTTGACATTTCATCACCACTTCTCCTCTAACATACTTGAACTTCTATGTCATTCCTAACATTTTTTAGAAACCTGACTAGTCTAATTGAACCTCCATTCAAAGGCATAATTTCAGGCTACACAAGCAAGAACACGACTAGACCCAGACTGGCTATCCATAGCCTCAAGTTATAAGTAATGCACTGGATGGATATTTGAGTTTCCTTTTCTTGCTACTTTTTCTCCTAAGCAAGGACCAGTACTAGCTTTAAACAAAGGCTTTGTTTGGATTGGAGAAAAGTGGAGGAAATGAAATCCCAGTAATTTATTGGTTAATTATGAGTCTGAAATCATTGATTTAAGCTTTTCAACTCCATTTCCTTTCCTATCATCCAAAAGCAACCTTAGTGATTGCTTCAATGGAAAGACTAATAATTTCCAACGGTAAGAAATGTTACAACATCCCACATGGACAAAACGGCAACAATACGGTGGAGTAAACAAAAGCTGCCAAGCTGTAACAGGATCATCTACATCATACAAGTGTCAAAATCAGAACCAATAAATTTATACATACTCCTCTATATAATCCTGAATCTGTATGCTTGTTAGATGACTGATTTATTAATCGAAAAATTTGCAGCTACTTTCTACGTTTCATATTTTACCTTCACTGCTATTCTCACTGTAAATGCAGTATTTTCATGGTATCAGAGTACAATACAATTGTGACCTGAATAGTTCATAAGGTCCTCCGTTCCTTGTTATGGATACCTCCTCTGCTTCTTTAGCGGCAGCACCCGATGCACACAACAGTTCTATCTCCTCTTTTGAATCCCCACCCATCCCTCAGCTTAAATTTCTTATGGGAAATATCAAAAGCATCATCTCTCTCACTCTAACCTCAGCAACTATCCCGTTTGGCGCTCCCTAGTTCTTAAACTTTTCCGCGCCAACTGTTTCAAAGGCTTTCTCGATGGCAGCTATTCTTGCCCTTCCCCGAACTCCACACCCTCTCCCAACGCCATCTCCTACCATACCTGGATTCTACTCGATCAGAACCTAGCTGCCGCATTATACTCTGTCATCTCTCCAGCACTTCTTCCTTATGTCCTATCTCTTGATCACTCTGCTAAAATTTGGGACACCTTAGCCCGTCGTCTCCAATCCTCCACAAGATCCCGCACTATCCAACTCCGGAACGAGCTCCACCACCTCATCATGAATGATCAAACTATGTCCCAATTTCTCCTCACCATAAAATCCAAGGTTGGCGGAATTGCCGCCACTGGATCTCCTCTAGATCTCGAATACATCATTCTGTATACTCTCAGCGGTCTCCCCCCCACAATAGCAAGCCTTCAAAACTGCAATTCGCACAAACCTTCAACCACTCAATCTAGTCAATCTATATACTCTCCTCTGTAGCGAGGAACAAAATCTCGCTTAAGAGGCGACTCGAGAACTTCAAAATCTGAATCTCTTTGAGCCAACCATGGCTCTCACTGCCTCCCGCGGTAGCGGCTGAGGTCGCTAATCTTCTTCTCGGGGACGCCCTCCCTTCAACACTCGCTCTTCTCGCAATTATCAACCCCGCGATGACAAATCACCTCCCAGCTCAATAATGTGCCATATCTATTCCAAGCGTGGTCACTCCGCCATTAGCTGCTGGTACATACATGATACCTCCTACAATGTTGACTCACAAATACCTCACTCTTCTTCTCCTATGAATCTCATCTACCATCAGATTGGTACCTCGACAGCGGCGCTACAACTCTTCTCACCTCCGATCCATCTCAGCTCCACTCCATTAAACCATATACCGGTCCCAATCAGATTACTCTAAGCAACGACCAAAATCTACCCATACAACACTCAGGCAAAGGTCTCCTTCCCACGGCTACCGATAATTTACATCTTCATCATCTTTATCATGTTCCTAATTTATCATTTAATCTTATCTCCATCCACTACCTCATTACTGACAATCAGTGCACGATTAAATTCTCCTCTCGTGGCTTTCAAATTCAGGACTCGAAGACTGGCCGTCTTCTTTTACAAGGTCCCTATCTTAATGGCCTTTACCCTCTTCACTCATCCGCCACCAGACAACCATTCACACTGATCTCCACTCAAGAAGTATCGAACCTCTGGCATAGAAGACTCGGTCATCAAGCTTCTCCAACACTACAACACCTTGCTAGTAGAATATCTTCTATATGTATCACCTCTCCTCCCCCTCACTGTAACGCATGTCGGATGGCCAAAAGCCACCGCTTGCCCTTTGTTTAGTCTCTAAACTCTAGTTCGTCTATTTTCGAGCTAGTTCATTCTGTTGTATGGGAACCTTCCCCCTCTATTTTAATGCAAGGTTACAAATATTATGTCTTTCATCGATGATTACTCAAAGTTTTGCTGAGTTTACCCTCTCTTAAAAAAACTGATGTTCTTTCCAAATTCATTGAATTCCATAATATGGTTAATCATCAATTCAATGCTCCCATTAAAAATTTTTGCTCCGATGGTGTTTGCGAATTCATCAACACCAAATTCCAACTTTGCCAACATTAGGGCATAATTCATCAATACACATGCCCTTATACTCCGTCTTAAAACGGTGTAGTTGAAAGAAAACATAGTCACCTTCTAGAAACATAATGTCTTGATGTATAAACTTGACCAGTGGTGGGATCAAGACACCTGTAGCCTTTCTGTGAAGATGCATAACCGATGAAGACACAAGGGGTGGACAGAGGTTACAATTTGGACATGGAGTATGGGCGGAGCCATGGATAACACAAGCATCCGAAGATTTTGAGGTGGTTGTAGGTGGCTTGTTTATGATAGATGAGGGGGTAGAGTATTGGAAAGAAGAGGTGGGTAGACTCCATGGCTCCTACACCAAAACCTTTGGCCCCGTAGCTAAAATGTCTACAGTTTGGATCCTTCTTGTCATTGCACTCTATCATGCTTGGCCAATTTATCAGCTCGACGTGTCCAACGCTTTCCTCCACGGCCAACTTGCTCACACCTTGTACATGAAACAACCTCTTGGCTTCACCGATGTGCTCCATCCTTACTATGTCTGCCGACTGAAAAAGGCCCTGTACGGGCTGAAACAGTCCCCTCGCCAATGGTTTGCTACACTTTCCAGTTACCTTCAAACTCTCGGATTCTAGTTCAGCTGCTCCATTCCCTCGTTACTCATCTATAACAAGAATGGCATTTTAATGTACTTCCTAATCTACATGAATGACATTCTTCTCATAGGCAACTGTAACAATGCCATTCGCACACTCCTGGACAATCTCAGCTCCAGATTCACCAGGCGAGACCTTCGTTCTCTCTCAGTTCTTGGGCATTCAAGTTGTGCACACTGCTTATGGCTTACACCTCAATCAAACCAGATTTGCACATACTATTCTCTCCCACGTCGCCATGACCACCTGCAAACTTGTTTCGATGCCTTCCTAGCGCAAATCCACTCACGCTTCCACCAATACCTCAGCATTTCCCAACCCCACCCTTTACCGTTAACTCGCCGGCTCACTTTTGTATTTAACACTCACCCGCCCTGACATTTCCTTTGCCATCAATACCATCTGTTAGCAGATGCAAAACCCCCTAAATACCTATTTCGGAGCTCTCAAGCGATTATTACGGTATATCAAAGGCACCCTTCATACCGGTCTCCCTCACTCTTCACTCTTACGCTGGCTCTGATTGGGCGGGTGACTCCATCGACCGCAAGTCCATCACCGGATATTGCAATTTCCTTGACTCCTCTCTCATTTCCTAGAGCGTCAAGAAGCAAACTGCAGTTGCTCGCTCCTCCACCGAAGTTGAATATCGGGCATTAGCTTCAGCAGCAACTGAAATTGTTTGGCTTTGTCGCCTTCTTAAAGAGCTCAAAATCTCTCTCCCCACCCCCACTCCCCTATTTTGCGACGACACGTCCGCCGTTGTCTTGGCCAATAACCCCGTATTTCATGCCCGCAATAAACACATCAAAGTCGACTGTCATTTTATCCGAGAATGTATAAAAAATCAAGACGTTAAAGTTCACATCTCCACCAAAGATCAAGTCGCAGATATTCTCACCAAGCCACTCCATTTTCTGGTTCCAACTTCTTGCCAACAAACTTGTTATATCCTCTAATGCACTAGTTTGAGGGGGCCTATTACAACATCCTACATGGACAAAACGGCAACAGCACGGTGGAGTAAACAAAAGCTGCCAAACTGTTACAGGATCATCTACATCATACAAGTGTCAAAATCAGAACCATTAAATATATACGTACTCCTCTATGTATACCTGTATCTGTACGCTTGTTGGATGACTGATTTATTAATGGAAAATTCTGCAGCGACTTTCTACGTTTCTTCTTTTACCTTCACTGCGCACTGTAAATGCACCATTTTCAAGAAAATATTTAATAAGGGAGGAAACCTAAGAGGTGCACTGGTTCTAGGATTCGATTGTGTTTTTGCCATGACTATGAGACATCAACTGGAGGAAAAGCAGTTACTGTACTTGCTGAATTTTCTTTGTGATTTGAAGCTCAAATTTACTCCTTAGCACCCGACATCTTGAATTTCCAATTCAAATATTTCATGTTTTTTTTTTTTAATTTTTAAATCATTTAGTTCGAGATTATTGGTGTAAATCATCAAGAATGTCATCCCTAATGCTATTTTTTCTATTTTTCCTGCAATAAAAAATATAAAAAATGTTTCCTCCGGTCAATCACAGAAGAGTCGCAGCGGATAGATGCAACTTTCTTCATGATCAAACCTTTGGTTGTTTCTCATTGGAATCCTTCTCATCTAACGCACATGCATGGTTTGATCAGGTCCTTCAAGAACCTGAAGCTCGAATTCTTGGGGGACGTGTTGCTGGTGGAATCACTCAGCGATTTGCTGCTCGCCTGCTCCAACAGTTTCTCCGCTCTCCTGTCGCAGTTTCAACACAGTAATGAATGATAATTCATTGTGTATAGTTAATGCCCATACTTTTTGATATTTTATGTGATAAATAATTCCTCATTAATGAAATTATTTGATTTTATTTTCACATTCTAACCTGGCCAATATTAAGAACACTGCATAATCTATCAAGGAGACATTCGCCAAACAGAATATTTCACGCCAATGCATGCAAATGTTATAGCTTTATCAAGTTAATTCCAATTGAACTAAGATTAATTTAACTCTCAAGGCTGTGTTCATATCTTTTTTAGGCTTCATTTAGGATGGATTTCTTAGCATAAAACTTTTAATTTTTATACTAAAAAAATATTTCAAAAAATAATAAAAAAGTTGTCCGAATAATGCCTTGGTTATTATTTGAGTTGAATGTGAGCTTCAATTGGGATTGATGCGTGTAGAGGAATGGCTAGAAGAGGCCAAAGTCGGCTTTTTCCAGAACTTGACTAAGATGCTCATTAAAAATGCTATAATAAGTAATCATGATGAGGGGATCCTATGAGTCCAGACTAGAAATTAAATTAAAATTTTAACCTTCTAGCCTAACTAATTTCTCACATACATAAATATTGCGGATTGCTCAGTAGGTCCAGCTGGACGAGAAATTATTACATCCGGTCAAAAATCGAATGATCCGAATATATACCGAGCAATACCGAGTCCAAAATACCGAGTTTTAGTGACGTGGCGCGTGGTTATTGGTCTCTGAATGCATTCAGACACCGGATGTAATAATTGCTCCAGATGGACGGGATGGGTTGATAAATTTTATAATTAATTTAATAAGTATGAATTCACCCACAATGATAAATATCCATTAAAAATATGATCAGAACATTTCTAACTTCATGACATTCATATAAAATTATCCACAAAAATTTAAATGAAATTTAGATTTTATTTGGGATAATTTTTTTTTCTTTTTAAAGCAGTTTTTTAGAATAATTTTTTTTAATAAAAATTTTTTAAATTAAAAAGTTATTTTAGAAAGTAATAAAAAAAATGTCGTGAATTCTTTTGTAATAACAATTTTATTGATTTTAAAGTATTTTTTAGTACAAAAACTTTTGAATTAGAATATTTTGTATTAGAAAGTTAATTTTTCAAATGTAGCCTTAATTATTATAATACTCATCTAAGAGATATATAGCTATTAATTAATTTTATTCACCTTTACTGGATGCCTTAAAAATGAACTCTCTCTTGTAGGATGTACAATTAATAAAACGAAAAGCATTAAAAATAAAAAATTTGGAGAAATTTGGCCGTTATAAATTGCAAGGCAGAAGGAATGCATTTGATCAATAAAAGAAGCATGAGCAACAATGTACATTATGTCATAACAATTATAAATAAAATACCATGTCAGTGTATCATAAGAGGAAATATTATTAGATATTGAAACAATGCAATATTGCTTATTCTGAGTAGAGTTTATAAAAACTCGTATGCAAAATAACAATCACTGTTTTCCATTGGTAAAACATCCGTTTGCATGCATGCAAAAATGCTTACGTAGTAGATTATTCTTATGCATAAGTTAATTATTTGTGATATCCTCAATGAGAAGCTTTTAACCCACCTAGTGGAGTCTAATGACCTCAAGACAGTCTATCACTTTATGGAACCATTGGCCCGTCTGACTAATTGTATTAACAAGAGGCTACCACTAATATTTATATTCATCATGCAAGCAACATACATTATATTATAAATAGTATATCATGAGCAAAGTATTATAATAAAGATTCTAAAATTAGTTTGATCAAAGTTTGTTGTAGAGTCCATGGTTTATATGAGCAAAATAAAGATATCACAACTTTTGTAAGTTTTGACTAAATTAAAATTCATAAAATAGAAAATACACAAAATCATTGAAATCAAAGGTAAGATAATGATAGCTTACCTCAAGACGAGCAAATTTTCTAGCTAGACCAATCGGAAAAAATGGCTCTACGACCCCTAAACCCTTACTTCTCTCTTCATCTCTCTTCTCATTCTTCTCAAATCTCAATTTATGCTCCTTGTTAAACAAAATAAGATGTGAAATGGCTTTTGGAAAAGTTATATAAGTGGATTTAGATTTTTTTAATAAAAAATATGAGGATGTATTGATAATTAGGCTAATTGTTCAGCTTTTAGTATACAATTTTTATAAATCATTTTATATCTTCAAATACAAGGATCAAAAAATTGTAGAAAAATATTCATAAAATAACCTAACATGTTTAGAAGACTTTGGTGAAATCAGTTTGCAAAACGGACATATGACAGTCTCAGAAAATGCACTTGTTTCAAATTTTTAAGGAACACTAATCATAGCCAGTTCACCAAGGAGTGAGTGCCCACCCTCAAATTTTTTTTTAATAAATATTTAGAGGGAAAATTTTGAAATATTTTGAGTATTTTGGGTATTTTGCCTCCCCTCAAAAATATTTTTTGTCATAATTTTATCAATCCTAAGCATCTTTGCCCATCCTCAAAAAAACATTTTTTTGACCACCCTAAAAAAAGAAGCTTTTTTTGACCACCCTAAAAAATCTTATTGGAATCTGCGGCCAACAAACTAAACACTTGGGGAAAGCAATGTTTGTCTTTGGAGGGGAAATTAATTTTGGTAAAAATAGCTTTCCTAGCTCTTCCAATGTTCTTATCATCTCTCACATTGGTTCCTAAAAGCATTCTCAAAGAATTTGATAAGATGTGTAGAGGATTCTTATGGAATAAGAGCAATGGTAATAATGGAATACACTATGCATCTTGGGAGCTGCTTTGTAAGCCTAAAGATGAAGGAGGACGTGGACTCTTTTCAGCAGTATCTAAGGCAGGACCTCTTCGAGCGAAATTTGCTTGGGATTTTCTCATGAAGAAGGATTCAATGCTTTACAAGATTCTTAGAAGCAAATATGGCATGAATATTTGGAATGGAACGGTGAAGAGTAATAGTTCAACCACTTGGAAGATTATCACGTCAGGTGCTGCATCTCTTAAAAACATTGTGAGATGGAATATTTCAAATGGACATTCTATTAACTGGATGTTCGATACTTGGGTACTTGATAAAAGCTTTTCTAAATGGCCTACATTCATTAATATGTTACAGCCGTCCAATTACAGTTTACGTGATTTTATTGTGGATGGTAGATGGAACTTAAATCTCTTGCAAAGTTTTTTTGGAGAACCTCTAGTGGGACTAATCAGGAAAATTCCAATAAAAACTGAACATAGCAGCGACCATTTGGAACTTAAAATTAAAAATTCTGGGAAATCAATAGCTGCTCTGTCATCCGAAGCAAATTTAGAACACAAAACAGAGAACAACCTGTGGAAATGGATGAAATTTTTAAAGCCGAATCCTAGAATAGAACTATTTTGGTGGAGGCTTTATAATGAAGCGTTGCCTACAAATGAATTCCTAATGAAAAGGAAAATACACGATTATTCATATTGCCCGAGAGGATGTCAAGAAGAAGAAAACAAGTGGCATATTGCTGGTAGCTGCACAAAAATTCTTAAGGTGATTAAGTTGCTTAATACTTGGGGGTTCCAGGTCCCTTTATTCTCTAACTTCAAATCTTGTTTGGAGGAACTTGAGAGGTATGCAAAGATAAATTCTTTCTCAGTTAATCTTTATTGTACATCTATTTTTCTAGTTTGGAAAAGTAGATGTAAACTAATTCATGAAGGAGTGGAAGACTCAGATATGTTTATAGCTTCTAATTATATCTCCCTAACTTCGGTGAGCAAATTCATTAATACCCAATCGGTCAACTGGGATGTTAACCAGCTTATGCTGTCTAATTCTTGGCATCCTCCCCCACCCGGTTAGATTAAAATTAATGTAGATGCTGCACTCAAATGCAACAATATGACAGGAGTTGGCGGAGTTGTTAGGGATGAGAAAGGTCGATTTTTACTTGCCTTTGGAACTGATTTTGTGCATTGGGATATTTCTCAATTGGAATTAATGGCTATCTTCTTCCTTAAAGACATTGTAAAGGATTGGATGTTTGAATATCAAGGAGTAATGATTGAAGGTGATAATTCTAATATTATCAAAGCTCTACAAATTGAATGGAAGAAAAGGAAGAACAAAGACATAACAGATGGAAGGTTGGCTTTTCTCAATGACTTCAAACAGGTTCTATTTTCTTTATGTAGTAGAAATTGTAACAAATTAGCGGATATTTGTGCTAATTTGGGACTTTATAACTCTTTTAACTGGGTAGATCTTTGGGATAAAGACATTCCTCCTTCATTCTTGTCTTGCTTGAAGGAGGAATGTGATGCTTTAGGTCTGCTTTGATTTCTTTGTTTCTTCCTTATTTTTTTCTTTAATGCTATTGCATTTCCTCTCAAAAAAAAAAAAAAAAAAAAGAAGCTGGATCCGCGCCTGACAATAATTAATTAAAAAGCTTCTTATTTTCATATCTACATTGCTCATAAAATTAGAAAAAAATATTATAATTAGAGAATAATAATATATATGTTATGATGAAGACGATTTGTAAATTAGACTTGTAATGACTACTAAAATATTATTTGACTGGTTAAAAATGGGAACTATTGTATTGTAGACCCATTACATGATTTCTTAAGATAGTAGTGATAGATAAAAGAAGCACTCGACTACTCACCGGGAAGAAGAGGTGGTGTGTGTGTGTGGAGGGGGATGAATTGGTCAAGTTGTGCTAAGCAAACATTTGTTATGAAAAATAGAGAAATTTGGTGGCGGGAACTACCAAGAGGGCCCTTACCCATAAAACATAAGTGAAAGAAGAGGTTGCAGCAGGTCATATAGAGGTTAACACCATCATCTTGAGAGATCTAGCTTGAGATATCAAAAAGACCAACATCATCCACTAGCCCAACTAGGGGCGCCTACCTGGTAGGGTCGAGTTATGATGAAGTTGTTGAAATAAGATAATTTTTTAAAATAAACATTGATAATCATTTAATTAATAATTAAACCAACGAAAAAAAATAGAACTTGTCATGGTCACCCATCTAATGGACAACTTACATCATCCGTCACCAATTTGATAGGGGACTTATGTAAGTTGCCCGCCCAATGGGCGACTTACATATTTTAGATTTTTTTTTTAAATAAAAGAAACAATCAATTAAATTTATGCAGTTGTTGATGAAGAATGGTTTTACAATGTTACAATAAAGGATTGTAAATTTAGTATGCCTTTAGCTGGGATATTATAGTGTGTTGTCATACTTTATGAGCTGTAAAATGGTAAGGAGTGGTTATATTCTATGAGATGCAAAGTTACCTTATCAAATCAGTGTGTATTATCAATTAATTTATGAAGGGGTGTATTGTCATGTCATAAAGGCAATAATAATAAATCTCATTAAATGAATTTATTTTTACAGTTTACATTATTTAGCTGTTAATCTCATTCTATATAAATTACAAATGCATAACTATTTTGAATGAGTAAGATCTGTTCCATGAAGCCTTAAGTTTTTTTTTTTACAAGAGTTGTGTCTCCTCTTATTTATTACTCAGTAATATATTCCTATGTATTGGATAAGATTCGAAGTATCCCCACGAAGCAGATAATTCAAGAGAGAAGCACATAGTTGAAAGAAAGTATAGGAATTCCTATTGATGAGAGTGTTGAAACTGAATTTGTTAGACCCTTGGGTCAAGGGGTTGACTTGGTCAAATTGACCAGGCCAGGCCCCAAGACCCCTCCCAATCATTTCAGTGGGTCAAACCAAATTTGCTGAGCCCAGACTCGGGCCTTAGGTCAACCTGGGTTGACCCAAATTGACCCAATACCCTCTTTCTTGGTTTCAAATCAAATCCAAGGCTTCTTATATTCAATTATCCCTTCCACTAGACTTAGTGGGTCAGACCCAACCCATTGGGCCCAAACCTGTACCCTGTGTCAACCTGGTTGACCAGGTCAACCTAGGTTGACCCAATTATCATGTATGGGTCAAATTAAAATCTAATCCAACTCAAATCCATTCTTGGCTCAAATTTCTCATCCATTGGACTTAATTGACTAGGTTGATCAAGTCAACCTTTGACTTGGTCAACCCAAGTCTTAATAGGCCAATTTAACCTATTTAAGCCAAATTAGAGCCCATTTAATGCCCTAATTGATTCCCTTTATTCCTTAATTCAAAACCACGACTAGGGGGGATATTTTACTCCTAATTAACCCTAGAGATGATCTCCACTATTGATCATGAGCTTGGGGTTATAAATAGGAGAGCTAGGGCAACATCAGATGGACCTATTGCTCTTTTTCTCTTCCCGAGCGCTCTAAGCTTGAGATCTCTTGTGATTGAGCTCTCCTCATCTCTCCCCATTGTCCCCAAGCCAAAGTCATCGTTTAAACCTCACCGGTGGCGAGATCTCCAGCCAACCGAGGCTATTTCTCTTCCAAGATGATTTCCGTTCGATTGAAGGCATTTCGAAGCTCGAGATCAACTAAGGAATTGTACGTGGACAGTCTACAAGTGCAACATGCCCTTACACTGTCCAAACCGTCCATTAAATCAAGTTAAAACCCTAACCCTAAGTTAGGATGCTTATATTCAAATAAATTTTTGTATAGCTCATTTCAGAAAGTTATTTTGCATCCACATGATTTCTCTTAATGCAAGGATTGTATGTTTAAAATTTTGTTGAGTTTGGTCCACCCGATCGAGATAAAAATAAAAAAAATATTCTTAGGGCTCGAATTCGGTTCTATGTCCTCTAAGGAGAGATCTACACCACTGATTTTATGATCAATGGTCAAAAATCCATCATTCCGCTATCTGGATCGACCGCAAAGATAGATCCCATGGTCAGTTACTCCGTCAGACGCGATCTCGACCATTGATTCAAAAATGTGCTAGATCAGACGGTCGTCAGCCTCGGCTGACGTGGCTAATGAAGCCGCGTCTCGCGGTTTCATCTTGGCGCAATCATTACCATGATTGCCTCTATCGGCAATCATCGCACGGGACCGTGAAGCTAGTCCTGGAGTGACGCGTGGCTGACCGCCGCTGTCGTCATTTTCATTAATTAAAAATCAATTTAAAATAAGTTTTTAATTATATTTTAAGCCTAATTTATTTAAATAATTATTATAAATTAAATTTAAATCCAAAAAAAATATTTGTAATATATCAAATTGATCGTATTTAAATTTCCTTTAATTTAAATTTATTTTTAATTTAAAATATTATATATATTTTAAATTATTATTAAAATAGTTATCTTTATTTTTAATTATTTTAATTATTTAAATTATTATTATTTTTATTTATAAAATGTATTTATTTCTTTTAAATCAGAAAATAATATTTTAAGTAATAATAATAATAATTATTATCATTATTTTTAAAATTGTTAATTTTTATTGTTATTTATTTTATTACTATTAGTATTATTTTCTTTTATATTATTTTAAAACCTTTATTATTTTTATTATTTTTAAATGTTTTTGTTATTTTTAAGATATATGTATTTATTTTAAAATAAAAAAAAAAATCTTTTTTTACTATTTAATTTTAATTTTAATTTAATAATTAAAATGTGTTTTTTTAAATAATCTTCTTTATCTTATTAATTATATATATTTATAAATTTTAAGTCACTATTTAATTAAATTAGATTTAAATAATTTTATTTAATTAAATAATTTTTAACTCATTCTAATTTCAAAAAATTCAATGATTAGTTTATTTTAATTTAAAAATTATTTTAAATTATTAATTATTTTAAATTTATCTAAAAATACCCTTTTGTTGTATTAAACTTCAATAAATCATTATAAATTTGATTTTGACGTATAATACCTCAGAGTTTTTTGAAAAATTTGTTTTTTTATTTAAAAATATTTTTAGTAATCAAAAATATATTTTTCTGACTTATTTTTGTATTATTCTATTATTTGTATTATTTAATTATCATTTAATTAAATAATATGTTAAGTATTTTCAAATTTTTTTGAAACCTCACTTGGATGGCCAATGGATCTCCCAAACATTTACAAATGAAATTAGTTTTAATTACATTATTTTCTTAAACCTTTATTTACATATTAAAAATTTAGGCATTTTAAAACATTTTGGAATTACCTATTTGATTAAATCTTTAATTTTGAGAGATCCACTCTTGAAATTTTAAACTTATATCATGCACATGGATAAAATTCATGGGAATATAGATTACTGGATGATTGAGTTCTAATCATTCACTAATCTCACTAATAATTATGCTTAATCATCTTTTTTTATCGTACTTTACATGCATATGATGCACAAGCACTTAGCTTAGGCCCTCCTAAATCTTAGGGTTGATGTGTTTACTATTTTTATACACCCCTTGCATGTTTCTCTAATGGTTAGTCTTGAACACTTGTTTTAAACCTATTTAACGTAACGACCCCCTAAGGACAATAATTAAGAACCCGTCTAATAAACTTAGAAAACTTCTAGGAGCTAAGATAGATTACCGATTGACATGAAACTTTCAAAACTTGAGCTAAGTGACATTTTGAACCTCCAAGAAATTTATAAGAATTTTTAGGAGCTTTTAAACCCCTTAATTAACAAACCCTAATTAGCCCATTAATTAGGTTCTGATAACTTTAGAAAGTTCTAATAAATCCATTTAAATTCAAAAAATTACCAATAATTTCTTGAACTCTCCAAAATTCAACCCTTAACCTTAGATAATTAGGGCACATTAGTTGGACCTCAATTTGAGCCTTAAATTAACTTTAATAAAAAATTACCTTTTTGCTCTTATTAGATAATTAAAAATTATTAAAAATTTCAAATTTTTCCCAAACACTTGGGAACATCTTGTTAGATTATTTATGACCTTTGGGGGTGATTCCAATTAGTTTGAATCTGATTTGGATCAAAACCATAAAACCACCCCTAATTATACAATTTCTAATAATCCAGTAATTGTCCCAAATTTCTAAAATTCATATATTTGCCTAGAAAACTCTAAATCCGGCTAACTCAAAGCCTAAATGCTCCTCTTAAGCCCTAATATTTAATTAAAATGCTAAAATTCTCAAACTTAGCCTATTTCCTATAGTGATCTTTTGTACCCCCTCATTCTAGCATATAGGAGGACCCGAGACTTTCCAAAATTGGCTAAAATAACTTAAAATTCAATTACCACTATCCTAAGCATTAAAATGGATCAAAAAATTAAATGAACTAAAGTGGACTCCAAACCATTAATATTCAAACTTTAATTAAAGTTTTCTTTTCAGACATTCAACAAACTCGAACTTTAGGCAACTTGAACTAAATACCCGACAAAGGACCTATCCAAAAGACACATAAGCCTACTGCACACACATAGATGTGTTAGGGCACCACTTCTATCTCTAGGATTAGGGCCATTGTTTACTCATGGGCTAGGGCCACTTTTATACTAATCTAATCTTATGCAGGTGCCACACTCATGTAGTGCTAATAAAGGAGACTAAAATCATTAAAGCTTTAATACTAATGGTGTTTTCTACAGATGCTCCAGAGACTACTTAGCCCCCTTTAAGATTAAAAGAGTGTGACCAAGTGTGTTTACTTTTATGCTAATATATAAACTGCTTGTGATGTGACTTATAAATTGATTGAGATTCTGCGATCGGCCAGGATGATATGGCCGTTTCTTTAAATTCTGGCCATTCCAGCCATGATTTCTCACTCTCCACTCTTCTTCCTTTTGTGTTTTCTTGCTAACTCTCTTCTATGGTTGGTGGGAAACGTGTTCATCAGGCGTCTAGAAGTTCTTCGAGGGCGACTCTGGACCCTCGATTCAGGGAGGCAGAGGATCAAGCTGCCTATCGTCGCTACAAAGAGTGTGGGATAACAATCTCTAGAATCATCAATCCTGCCCACATTTCATATCCGGTAATGGATCTCTTTTCTCACACTTCATTTTGCTTCATTCTTTTTCTCGCCTTTCCTTTTCACATTGAGCTTCTTTTTGAATTTTTTGCTAATCTTTGCATCAACCCTACTTTCATATCCCTGACCTCCTATGTGAATAGACGCCATGTCGAAATCACATATCAGGATTGTGTTGATCTTTTACAGCTATCCACCACCCGGGATAAGCTGCACTTAACTGCTTCAGATCCTGACTTTGACGGGTCAATGGCAAATCACTTCCTTCGCCAGACCAATGCACCTTTTTATGTTGGAGAGACTAGCTCTTTAGTCAAATATGCTAGGACAATCCAACATGTCCTTCGCACCTCCATAATTCCGAAAGCCGGTGACCAAATCCACATCACCCCTTTACTTTTCCTGACTACTTTCTACATCATGGCTCATAGAGAATTTAATACTGCTGACTTGCTCTTTCGGTACATTGACCATTTAACCACAATTCGCGATCCAGGTCATAAGAGGAAACCCAATCTAGCCTTAGGACACATCATAGCCTATGTCCTTGAAACCAAATATCAACTCCAATATCCTACACCTCCCGACCTCCCAATCCTCTTCTACTCAAACAGTTCCTTCAGTACCCTTCACAGTACTCATCTCCACCCTGAGGAACCTCGGGGGGCTAGAGAGGAGGAGGCTCCCGCTCCCGCTCCCGTTCCTGATCCTGTTCCTCTCCACCAGCACTCACCGGTTGATCAGTTGATAGAAAGGTTTGATCGTTGGGAGACTCATTTTGATGCCTACGTTGTTGCACAGGAGCAACAACACTCTGAGGACATTGCCCGCTACGAGCAGCACCGCACTCAGGATTTAGCCCGATTTGACAGTTTCCTTACTCAGCAGCAGCAGCAGCATGATCAGGACATCGCCTGGTTCAATGCTCAGTTCACCACACTTGCCACCTACTTTCAACAGCCACCTCCACCACCTCCATCTGATGATCTGGATCCCTCGTTGTTTTAGTCTGTACTTTCTGTTGTTTGTTTCCTATTTGTTTTAGTTGGTCTTTCTTTGTTGTGGTGTTTTCTTTTGTATATGAACCCTCTTTTTGTAATGACAAAAGGGGGAGTAGGGTGTGGTAGAAAAAAGCTGTTGGGTTTGGGGTTTGTAACTTTGAATTTCTAATGAACCTTTTTTTTTAAATTTTCCTACTTGTGTTTGCCATCATCAAAAAGTGGGAGATTGTTACAAATCTATTTTTTCATGGCTTATGTTTTGATGATTGACAAACACTATTTCTCTTGGACTACTTGTTGCTTCTAACTTTTCAGGAATCGAAGATCGGACGATCAAGAAAAAGCTAGTTCAGGATTGCGTAGGTTTAGGGTTGAGTCAGTCTGTACTTTTATTTTTCACCTTTTGAGTCTACTTGTAATGGTCAAAAAGACTGATGCTAAGTAACCCTACACACACACACACACACTTGAGAGACTTAGAATTTCTATTTTTGCTCACATCGGCCATAATGATAATTTACATCGTCCTGGATGATCAGGCTTAAAACAGAAAGTCCAAATAAAGATTCTTAATTAAGGCAACCATCATTAACATATCGGCCTGGACGATACGTGTATCGGCCAGGACGATAAGCTCAAAATAGAAAGAAGTTGCCGCCATAGACAGATAAGGTATACTGTATTTTTATATTATCGGCTCGGACGATCATTGATCGGCCTAGACGATATTCACAATTATGCCTTAATTGAATAGACAAATCAGGGAAGTAATTAAGGATGATTGATACGATCACATCGTCCTGGACGATCACAGGATTGGCTAGGACGATATATTTAATATCCTTGGTCACTCCTGGACGATCGGAATTGGCCAGCATGAAAATAGGGCGATGCTCAGGACAATTTTCCTCTAAATTGAACTAATCTGCCTGGACGATCAAGTCAAATTTCAATCGTCCAGCACCCAAAATAGGGCGATGCCCAGACCGATCTTCTGAGTTTTGTACTGATCGGCCAGGCCGATGTCCATATCGGCCTGGACGATATTGTCGGCAACTTGTAATTAATGAGCTTCTTTGAAGCTCTTCTATTTAAAGAGCTCTTACTCAACGTTTTAAAAAGACCTTTGGCTGCTTCCTTGACCTGAGAAGACCTTGAGGAGAGAAAGAGTGAGAGGGAGAGAGAGAGGATCTTGTGAGGCGGAGCTTGTGAGGGGATTCACAAGGGTTTCTTCAAGGATCGCTCTGCTCGTTCTTTGTCTAGAGTTTCTCGTCCGTGGAAGGGTCGGTAGAGGTAAGGAGTTTGGTCTTGGTTGTGGTTCTCTGCCAGCTTCAGGAGGAAGTAAAAGGAGGTAGGTTTTCTGCCTTGCCGGGATGGCAAAAAGGAGGTTCTTATGAGGGCTTCTCCGCCTAGCCGTGGGGGCTAAAGGAGAGTCACATTTTGTAGTGCAATACTTGGAGGGTGCCTCCAAGGAGTGGACGTAGGTCAAGTCGACCGAACCACTATAAATTTCTATGTTCTTTTTCTTGCTTCCTCACTTTTAATTCCGCATTTATTTCTTGTGGTGTGATTTGGTTTATGCAATTTTTTCTTTTGTGAAAAGAGTTTTTAAAATACCAATTCACCCCCCCTCTTGGTTAGCTTGGGACTAAGTTCATAGGGCTTAACATCCCTAACGAACTTTCACTACTATTAATCTATTTATTAAGGGATTGCATAAATTTAGGATACAAAATAGGATTAGTGAAATCTTTAAGTTTAGGGGATTTACTATTAACCTCGAGAGCATTTATCTTCAATTTATAAAATGAATTCATATCTTCCAAAATTTGATTTGTATAATTGACTCGATATATTTTGCTCTCTGATTCATCCTTATTATTCTTGATTTCAATTTGAAGTTCTGCAAAGGGTGTTTTTAACAATTCATGATTTTTATTCAAGTCATCAAACTCATCAAGTAATTTTATGTGATTTCATCAATTAAAGCATGATCTTTCCTAAGGATTTCATATTCCTTTTGTAATTCCTGAAATTCTAAGCTCAGACTAGTATGCTTTTTCTTTAATTTTCTATATGCATCATGCATGTGTTCAGAAACTTCAAAAAGTTCATTGTAAGTCAAGTCACATATCTCTTCTTGATCTGATTGATCAAGATTATCGGCCATTAAGCACAGATTAGTGACTTTCTCTTCCTTTTCCGTCTCTGATGAGTCTGAAGCTGAGTCCGCCCAAAAAGCTCTTTGGAATTTTCTTTTGCCCTTCTTCACAATTGGTTTCTCCTCTACCTTCTCCTTGCTATGAGTGGCTTTGAGTTTTAGGCAGTCTGTCTTAATATGTATAGGTTTCCTACACTCATAGCTAATAATATCATTTGAAACCTTGACATTTCTATGAAATTTACCTCAATTCTTTTGCTGACGTCTCTTTTACTTCATCTTCAGAAAGCTTCTAAATTGTCTAGTCATTAGTGCGATGTCATCTTCATCCTCAGGTTGTGAGTGTTCATTCTCTGACTCCTCCACTTTCATTGCTATGTTCTTCTCCCTCCGTGGTTCACCTGTATCAATCTTTCTTTGGCTAACTCCTTACACGTAAGCAATTAGCGATCCATGAAGATTGTCAATAGAATAAATGTTTAGATCTTTAGACTCTTTAATTGTAGTAATTTTAGCATCATAAGCAGTAGGCAAATAATAAAGTATCTTATTAACCGTTTCAGCATTCGTTAGTTCCCTACCCAATGCATGTAAAGAGGTGACTATTTGTGTGAATCTTGTGTACATATCAGAAATGGATCCATTTGATTTCATGAGAAACAATTTATAATCATGCAACAAGATATTAAGTCTAGATTGCTTAACCTTTAATAGTCCCCACATAAGTTATACAAAGTCTATCACATATGTCCTTTCCACTCTTGCAAGTAGAAACTCGTATGTAGTCTTCTGATTTAAGAGCACAAAAGAAACTATTCAAGCATTTACGCTTAGTTGTGCTAAGTCACGTTCTTCTACTGTCTAGTCCACAAAAGGTGTTTCAACTCTAACTCCGTCAACTAGTCTAGTTGGTTTTGTATACCCTTCCTGAATTAAGACCCACATATGATAATCAGGTGACTGTAAAAATATAGACATGCGTGTTTTTCAAAAATTAAAAGGAATATTGTCAAACAACGGAGGTCTAGTTATAGAGTAATCCTCAGGTGTATTTCGGTTTCCAAATGTAGCCATCTACGTTAATAAAAAATTAGTCTAAACTTATGTTTTTGAAATAAAGCTCTGATACCACTTGTTGAAACTTGTTCAATATGAATTAGGTTGTTAGACCTAAGCTTATGTCCTAGTGGCTAACCAAGAGGGGGGGGGGGGGGGGGGGGTTGAATTGGTAATTAAAAATTTTTTTCCCTCTTTTTGAATTTTAAACCGAGAATAACATTAGTGAATTTTGTAGAAAAGATTTTTCAATCACAAATTAAAAAGTTAAAAATAAAAGCAGCAGAAAATAAAAAGACAAGATTTATAGTGGTTCGATCAAACATAACATACATCCACTCCCAGGAGGCATCCTCCGAGTATTGCACTAATTCCACTAGTGACTCTCCTTTTGCACCCACAGCAAGGCGGAGAAGCCTTTACAAAACTCTTTTCCAACACTACCCAGTGCGGTAGAGAACCGTCGTCCCTCTTACACTCTCTAAGTGTTGGCAGAGAACCGTCCGTCCTTTCACACTCTACCAGTGTAGGCAGAGAACCCTTTATCCTTTCACACTCTCTTAGTGTAGGTAGAGAACCCTTAGTCTATTCTCACTCTCCAAGTGTAGGCAAAGAATCCTTTGGCTGTTCACACTCTCCAAGTGTCGACAGAGAACCGGATCTCCTTGACAGATCTTCTCACAAGAAATCTAGAAGGGCGAGAGAAAAGAGTGAAGTAATCATAAATCACAAGTGGAGATTCTTACCTTTGAGTACCAAGTGAATTCTTCATGCTCTAGTAGTAAGAATCCTCCTTCAAATACTCTCTCATAGAAACTGCTGCAAGCCCTAGCTCTATTGTCACTCCTCTCTATAAGCTGAAACCCCTAGACCAATTCACGCCCATTGCCTTCTTCTACCAAATTCCTCCATCATTGCTCAACCTTTTGATCCATAAGCCAAGCCCCTTTTAACCCGTTCATAGAAACTCACTTAGCCAAATACCCTTCCTCCCTACCTGATCATATTGTCGCAAGTACAACCCCATCTAACCCTTACCCAAAGCCTGCCCTAACCTGACACAGTCTCAACCCTTTATTAAACTCCTTTACTCAAAGTCCACCTCAAACACTTGATAAGCCTCACCAAACAGTCACTCAACCCAAAGTTTATCCCACTTGATTGATAAAGTTTGGAAAAAAACTTTAAAAGGATAGGTATAAGATTATGTCTATTATTATTATTGTTAGTCATGCATTGTTGTTGATTAGTAGAATTAGTTTCTAATGCATAGTGATAGTGATAGTTATCATTGTCAACATTAATAGTAATCATCATTAATGTTATTAGTGAAGATTATTATTAGCACTATTGATAATTATTGATATTAATTATAATAATAAATAGTTATTATAGTTTCTATTATCATTATATTTATAATAATGATATTATCAATATAAAAAAAAGGAAAAAAAATATAGAGAGATTTTAAAAAAAAATTGTGCATTTTATAAATTTGAGAGCCCACCTTCAACACTTGCAACATGATAAAATGGCCACATATACATGCTTTTGTTAGCTTGGCGGGAGGAAGTGTGTCACGGTGCTAGCGACGAATTGGGTGATCCAAAAGCCCCATTTCAACATTCATGGTGCACCGAAAAACCACCTATACATATTCCATTATTGAGCCTAGTGCGATGGAAACCCGATGCGGTGCCTACGGCGAGACGGGGTTACTTATAAGTACCCATATACGAGGAAATAACTGTGCTTTTAAATAGGTGTCCTCGCTGATCCCATACACGCTTTTATTAGCATGGTGGGAATGAAGACGCAGTAGTGGTGTCTAAGGACACATATTATTCATGCTTTTATTAGCGTCGTGGGAAAGCCCAGACTCCTATATTTTCCCTTAAATGGGGGTGATGCCAGGAGGCTACCGAATTTTACAGTGATAAGGGACTTAGACTTAAGAAAACGATCATGAAATTTACTTTTGTGAATTTGCACAAAATTTGACCTTAACCAATAACAAAAAGCTGAGCAGAAGACTTGTGGATTCGAACTGAAATGAATTAAACAAAGGATCTAATTTGGGCTTAAATATACAGTAGACTTGTGAGCCTGAACTCGAACTTGAACAAATGCAAATAAGGGTTCTAACTTAAACTTTAACCAAAATGATAAAAAATTGAACTTTCAAGGACCATAGGAGATTTGGATTAATGTAGAAGACTCATACTGAGTTTGAATTCAAGCTTGAACTAAACATAGAACTTAAACTTTAAAGAAGATAGGGGACTTGAGCACACGAGAAAGATTCATTTTGGACACAAACTTAAACATAATTTGAACTTGGTAAAAAAAGAAAGAAGAGATTAATCAATAAAGAAGCTTGATTTTAAAAGTGACATCAAATTTTAAATGAAATGGTAAAGAGTTTTAACTCCAATTTGAATGTGAATCCTAATTAAGGAAAGTTTGAATCATTTAAATCTCATGCAAGCAAACAATTACTTATGGTGGACAATGAAGCTGCAAACACAAATTTCTTACAAGTGATATAAAAGTTATAAAGGATATAACATGATTTCGTAGAATGCTTTTGATGGACAATAAACTTGCTTATAGATCACAAAAATTGATTCACAATGTTCATCTGAATCATGCAATTTAATGATTTGAAATGATTGTGATAGATGTAGGGATTTGTGATGAATGAAGAATAATCTCTCGAGAGGCAAGTAAGCAAGAGAGGATAAAATAAATTATCTCATACCATTCAAACAAATCAATCTGCATGTAATGATCAAATAAAGAAGAATAAAATATTCCCACAACTAGTAGCTTGAAGATTCCCACCAGGCTCAAAGCTTTAATGCCAAATGGGATATGAATATTGGAAAAATAATGATCTTCAGGGAGCTTTTTGAAGTCGCCTTCAAGAATAGAAGATCCATGATGTGTACAACTAACCACATATGGATGATAATAGAAGATCATATAATGTTAAGCTCATAATCAAAGCTTGGAGATTTAATATCTCTAATCCATGGTGAGTAGGAAAGGCAACGATAATTGTCAATGTCATTTACAATAATACTGTGGCAAGTATACATGTCCATCCCCTACAAGAAGAGAGAGATGCTGACATTGGAGGGCTTAGAGGATGATAATTATTGAGATTGTTACAACTTAGTTCTTTATTATTGATATTCTTGCAACATGTTTGTTTTTGATGATTCTAAATATTATTGTTTTAATTATTATTTCTCCTAACATATTGTGGATGCACTACTTTCTTGTTTGTGTGTACCAATATTTCAGAAAAATCATACTTCAGATTGTTGAAGACTTCAAATCAGATCAATTTAAAAGTTTATCGTATATGAAGTATGCATTTTTCATTTTATTGAGTACGAAAGGGTGTGATTGCAATTGAGTAACTGTGCACACACACATAGGGGGTGAGATAAAAACTTGAATTTTTGAAACTAATCGTACTGTACGAATTAACTTTATACGAGATGATTTGTTCAGTTATTTTCCCAGACGAGCAATTATACGAACAGAAATGAAAATTTTCTAAAGTATAAATTATAATGTATGAACATAGTTTGTACATGCCTTCACGAGTATGAAATGGACAGGTTTCTGGTCGTGTATAAAAAATTTTCTAAGTATGGATTGTACTGTATGAATACAGTTCGTACATGCCTTTCAGAGTACGAAATGGATGGGATCTTGAATGCATAAAAAGAATTTTTCTAAGTATGGATCGTACTGTACGAACATAGTTCGTACATGCATTCTAGAGTATGAAATTGTGAGGTCCTTTTTCATCCTAACATTTCATCCCTACAAACTTGAAATTTTTATAACTGATCATACCGGATGATGATGTCATCATACGTACGGTAATAGTGCAATACCTGACGAGGGAGTCTTCAGAGAGTGGATGTATGTCGAGTTTGACCGAACCACTATAAATCTTTGGGTCATTTAAATTTTTCTATTTTATTTTCTGCAAGTTTTTATTCAGTGGTTGAAAAATTTATTTTTAATTATTATTAATTAACTTGCTACGAATCTTTAAAGATTTTCAATTTTAAAATCTAAGAGTAATTTTTAAAATTACTAATTCACCCCCCTCTTGGTTAGCCTTGGGACATTAGCTTAGGTTTAATAACCTAATCAAGATTCAACAAGTGGTATCAGAGCTTTGTTTCAAAACCATAGGTTTAAACTACCTTTTGAAAAATGAGCATGACTAATTTTGGAAACTGAAACACACATAAAGGGTACTCGATCACTAGACCTCCATTATTTAATAATATCCCTTTTGATTTTTGGAAAACACGTATGTCTATATTTTTATAGTCTCTAGATTTTCGTATGTGGATTGTAGTTCAAGAATGGTATATAAACCTACTAGATTGGTTAATGGAGTTAGAGTTGAAACACCTTTTAATTGCTTACTGGACTGTGGAACAACGTGACTTAGCACAGTTAAACGCTAAATGCTTAAACAATTTCTTTTGTGCAATTAAGTTAGAAGATTACATGTCAGTTTCCACTTACAAAAGTGGAAAGGACATATGGGATAGACTTTGTATTACTTATGAAGGGACTAATGAAGTAAAGCAATCTAGACTAAACATCTTGTTACATGACTATGAATTATTTTGCATGAAATCAAATGAATCCATTTCTGAAATGTATACAAGATTCACTGAGATAGTCACTTCTTTGCATGCATTAGGTAGAAAAGTAATAAATATTAAATTAGTAAATAAAATACTTCATTATTTTTCTACTGCTTATGATACTAAAATAACTATGATTATAGAGTATAAAGATTTAAATATTAACTCTATTGACAATCTTCCTGGATCACTAATTTCTTACGAGCAATGAGTTAGTCAAAGAAAGATTAATGGATGAGAATAACAAAAGGAGAAGAACATAACATTGAAAGTGGAGGAATCAGAGAGTGATCAGTCATAACCTGATGATGAGGAAGATATTTCTTTGATGACTAGGCAATTCAGGAGCTTTCTTAAATGGAAGTAGAGGAGATGCCAGTAGTGGTATAAAGGTAAGTTTAACAAGAATGTTAAAGTTTTTAATGATGTGATTTTTTATGAATACAAGAAACTTGGACATATAAAATTGTATTATCCCAATCTTAAAGCCACAACTTGCATGGAGAAGATAGAGGAGAGAGCAAATGTGAAGAAGGGCAAGAAGAGATTTCAGAAAGCTTTTTGGGCGGACTCATCTTCAGATTTGTTAGAAATAGATAAGGAGGAACAAGTCACAAACTTGTGCTTAATGGCAGATAATCTTGATCAGTCAAATCAAGAAGAGGTATGTGACTTGACCTATAATGAATTGTTAGAAGTTTCTAAAAGAATTCATGATGCATATAGAAAGCTTAAGAAAATGCATGCTAGTTTAAATCTTTAAATGCTAGAATTGTAAAGAGTGCATGAAATCCTTAGGAAAGAGTACACATTGATAGATAGCAACCACATGATTTTACTTGATGAATTTAATGACTTGAATAGAAAGAATAATCTTTTAAAATTATCCTATACTTAATTGGAAAAGGAATTTAAGAATTTTAAGGTTAAATCAGAGAGTAGAGATCATTATTTGAATTATAGTAAGAATGTGTTAAAAGATTTACACATATTTCTTAAATTTAAAGTAAAAGATCTTGAGGAAAATAGGATACCCTCAACACTTGAAGATTTTATAAATCCTAGTTTTAGGTCAAAAATTTTAAAACCCAGGAATAGACAGATTTATTATAAAAATTTGACAAACCCATTTCCTGTAGTAAAATGTTATTCTAGTGGCATATTTGGATATATATCACACACTTATACCTTGGATAAGAAGACTCATTTAGTGTGGAAACCTAAGATGCATAAACCTAGACATATCATACATAAATCTAGTTTTATTTTGCCAAAAGGAGAACCCAAACTTGTTTGGGTTCCCAAGTCTAACATTTGATAGTTTTACAGGCAAGCTCTCATATAAGTCCTTGTGAGAGCATTTAGTACATGGATAGTGGTTGCTCAAAGCATATGACTGGAGACACTACATAATTTATATCGCTGGAAGCCAGAAGTGGAGGCAGGGTACATTAGAGAGAACACCACTAGGAAAGTGTTTGGCACATGTATGATTAGAAACTTGCAAAATTTTTTCATTCAAAATGTGTTACTTGTAAAAGGCTTAAAGCATAATCTATTGAGTATTATCCAGCTATGTGATAAAGGATATAGTGTAAAAATTTTTTTCTTACTAATTACTATTAAGCCTAAATAAAAATTTTGTTTTGTATGAATTAAGGGTAAATAAAACTTCTAATGCTTTATATTTGAAAACTATTTCTGATGAATCATGGTTATGACATAGGATACTTTGTCACTCTAGCATGAAAAATCTTAGGAAAATTATCCAAAAGAATTTGGTGAGAGGTATACTAAAACTAGACTTTACTAAAGATCATCTTTGCAATGCATGTCAATTAGGAAAATAGGTGAAGTCCTCTTTTCATTCCAATAAGGATCTTAGAATTAGTAAACCTTTGGAGATTTTATATATGGATCTTTTTGGACCGGTTGGAACTGTGAGTCTAGGAGGGAAGGTATACAGATTTGTGATTGTAGATAATTTTTCTAGATTTACTTGGCTTAAATTCTTATATTATAAGAGTGAATCATTTGAGGAGTTTAGATATTTTTTGACTTGGATTCAAAGGAAATTAGGGTGTGAGATTTTGACAATCCAAAGTGATCATGGAGGAGAATTTGAAAATGAGAGATTTGAAAATTTTTGTAAAGAAAAAAGAATTGATCATATTTTTTTTTTGCACCTAGAACTCCTCAACAGAATGGGGTAGTCAAAAGAAAAAACAAAACATTAATTGAAGCTGCTCGGCCATGTTGGTAGAATATTCACTTCCTAAATATTTTTGGCTGAAGCGGTTAGCACTGCATGTTTTGTTCTGAATATGATGAACATTTGATCAAAATTAAATAAAACACCCTATGAGATTCTTAAGGGGAGAACACCTAATTTATCACATTTGCATATTTTTGGATGTAAGGTGTTCATACATAATAATGGAAAATTTATCTTAGAAAAATTTGATCTAAAATCAGATGAAGGAATTTTTCTTGGATACCCTAGTGTTGGAAAATCTTATAGAGTATTTAACAAAAGAAGTTTAGAAGTTGAGGAGACTACACATTTTGTATTTGATGAATATGGAATTTTGGAAGAGTCAAATTTCGAAGAGGATGAAATAAAAAATAACTCCCAAAAGATTGAGAAGATTATTTTTGATGAAAATTTAGAGATAGAAAATCCTTTACCTAGAGATTTGGAATTTTTTAAAAATCACCCTAAGGATTGGATTTTAAGAGAACCAAGTGAGGGTGTTAGGACTAGGTGTAGATTAAGCAAAGAAGTTAATCATTTTGCTTTTATTTCAATAAAAGAACCCACAAATATAATTTAAACACTTTTAGATGAATTTTGGATTTTGGAAATGTAAGAAGAATTAAATCAATTTGTAAGAAATGATGTTTGGGAATTAATTGTAAGACCAAAGGATCAAAGTGTAGTTGGAACTAAGTGGGTATTTAAGAATAAAATGAATGACTCAGGAGTTGTTATTAGAAATAAGGCTAAATTTTTGGCTAAGGGGTATAATCAAATTGAATGGATTGATTTTAAGGAGACTTTTGCCCCTGTAGTGAGACTTGAAGCAATTAGGGTTTTGTTAGCCTTTGCCTAATTTAGAGGATTCAAATTATTTCAAATGGATGTTAAAAGAGCCTTTTTGAATGAGGTGATTGAAGAAGATGTTTATGTTGAACAACCTCTAGATTTTAAAAATTCAAAATATCTAAATTATATTTTTAAATTAAAAAAGGCATTGTATGGATTGAAACATGCACCTAGGGCTTGTTATGAGAGGTTGAGCACTTTCCTACTTGAGAGATCTTTTGAAAAAGAAAGTGTGAACACCACTCTCTTTTTGACAAAATTGGGAGATGATATACTCATTGTACAAATTTAAATTGGTGATATCATCTTTGGATCTATAAATAAAAATCTTTTTGATAATTTTTTAAAAAATAATGAGTCGTGAGTTTGAGATGAGCCTAATAGGAGATCTGAGTTACTTAATAGGTTTTAGCGTTAAGAAAATTGAGGGAATATTTATTAGTCAGTCGAAGTATGTTAAGGACATCCTCAAGAAGTATGAAATAGATAATGCTAAACCAGTTAGTACACCTATGAGTTCCTCTGTTTAGTTGGATAAGGACCCAAAGAGAAAAATTTATTGATCAAAAGAAATTAGGGGAATAACTGGATCTTTGCTTTAATTGACTTCTAGAAGACCTGATATTATATTCAGTGTTTGTTTGAATGCCAGATTTCAATCATATCTAAAAGAATCACATTTGACAGCAGTAAAAAGTATTTTGAGATATCTCTTGGGAACTCAAAAATTAGGGGATTGGTATCCTAAGTTTAGCTTTTCATTTGAAATAATTGGATATTCAGATTCAGACTTTGTAGGTTGTAGGATTAATAGAAAGAGTACATCTGAAACTTATCAATTTATAGGAAATTCTTTAGTTTCTTAGTCCAGTAGAAAATAAAATTCAGTAGCCCTATCTACTACTGTAGTTTAATACATTGCCTTAGGAAGTTGCGTGACACAAGTTTTTTGGTTGAAACAATAGTTGATTGATTTAAAATTTTCAATACGCATAATTCCAATTTATTTTGATAACAATAGTGCCATTTGCATCTCAAAAAATCCTATTCAATATTCAAGAATCAAACATATAGACATAAGACATCATTTCATTAGGGATCATGTATCCAAAGGAGAAATTGAATTGAACCATATTTCTACTAAAAATCAACTTGCAGATATTTTTATAAAATAACTAGCCTTTGATACTTTTAACACATTAAGAATAAGGCTAGGTGTGATCGATCTTAATGCTTAATTAAAAATTTTTCTTGATATGTATTTTTGTGTGTTTTTTTGTGTTTTGTTTTCAATGTGATTGTTTTTGTTTTGTTTTTGTGTGTTTATTTCTGTTTTCGCTTTTTATTTTTCTATGTTTTGGACATGTTATTGACACATCAAAATTCTTGTTTCTGAACGATCGTAATGATTTTATAAGTGTTCTATTCATACTGTACAAAATTATTGTCGTCCTATATGAATTCCGTAGCATGTCGATCGTTATTCTGAACTGATTGTATAAAGTTTTAATATTCCAATAAATATCATATTGTATGATATGTATATCATCCCAGATGATTTGTATTACTTCATTTATATGTATGTAGATGGTTATACAGGCAAAATCAGTTATTATAATCGATCATATGCACAAACTTTTAGTTCGTACATACGAACCATGTGTCATTGGGTGTGGGGGACGAACCTATCTGTCTTTAAAATGACCTTAAATAATCGATCATCCTGAATAAACACTTCTTCATATGTATAATCGTCTAGTCAAAAAGCCTGTACAAAAGGACACTTCGTAACTTGCATGATTACAAAAAGTCATTTCATTTTGAACGTATTCATTCTTACATACGAAATTCATTTTGTTATGTACAAACCATCAATCATACAGTACGAACCCTTTTTCGTATGTATGAAAGATTTTTTTCTTTAAATAGGAGGGCTTTAGAATTCATTTTTCCATTCACTTCAATAGCCTCTTCCAATCCTTCTCAACTTAGCAAGGGTCAGTTCTAGCAAGCGGGGTAGACTTTCTAAGGGATCATCTTCTATGAGTGGAGATGACAACTTTCTATCTAGGGAAAATGAGAATTCTTTCCTTAGGTTTGTCTATGCCAAAATTACTCATTCTAGAATCCTACTTCAAGAGGATATCCACTTTCAAGTGATGCCTCTTTTTGCTACCACTCAATTTACTTTTATCATGACTTTGATTCATGCCTATAACAAAGAACCTTTCATTATTTTCTGGTAATCATGTATTATAGTTCTGATAAGAATAGGATAAGATCTTATGTCCTGAAGAAAAGGGTAGAAATCACTAAGGAAGATTTGGGAACCAATTTGCATTTAAGAAATCAAGGAGTTAGAGCTCACATAATGATTTCAAAATTTGATTTTGATTGGTCCGAAATAAACAAAGTGCTTAAAGGGATTGAGCAAGTAAGTCATTTGCCTCTTATACTTTAAACCAAAATGCAAGGGTCATTCAGCATGTTCTTAGAACTTTCATAATTCCTAAAGCTGGTGACCGTATTAACATTACTCCTCTTCTGTCCACTGTTACTTATCTTATCATGACTGGACAACCAATTGATGAAGCCCAACTTATTATTGATTATATTCATGGACTTTCTAAAATTAGTCATGTATCTCATAGGAGGAAGAAGACTATTTCCTTAGGACATCTTGTTATCTATATTTTAGAGAAGAAGTACAATCTTGTTCATCCTGACCCACAACTTGAATTGCCAATCTACTTTACGGATGCTTCATTTTGAGCACTTTTTGGGAAAGATGGCAATGCAAGTGAGGATTTTGAGGAAGAAGAAGGAGCTCCAGCACCTACCCCTGCACCTGCTCATAGACCTGATTTTTAGGAGATGGTGAAGCACTTTAATCAACTAGAGAGTCATTTTAATTAGTGCTTTGATCAAATTCAGGCTCATTAACACCGGTAGGATGCTTAGTACCAGCAAGACATGGGGTGGATTCGAGGATAGTTCGAATATGTGAACACTAACGTAGCTATGATGAATAACTATTTTTCTATCTTTAATCAGCCTCCTCATCAAGATCAGGGCCCCTCTAATTTTTAGATGTACTTCTTGTGTGTTGTCTTTGTTAGTTATTTGAGATGTGTTTATCTTTGTGATGTTTTTGATGCATTAAGCACTTGCCTTATTTTTAGATCTTTAATGATGTTGTTGTTATGTTATCTTATTTTGAGATATATGATATTGATATCAGTTGTGCTTTATTGTATTAGATCTTTACATTGATATCAATAAAAAATATTTTGTTTAGTTTAGTTGATTTTGTTCCTTATTTAAAATATTTGTTTGTTTATATGTTAATCCTATCTTAATTGATCTAAAAAGTGTTATAAATTAAACAACAATATAAAAATTAATTTCATTATGAAATTTAATATTTCAAAATTTTTAAGTTAATTTATAACTTGATCAAGTTAAGGAAATCAATCTTATATTCTTTTTAGACAAACATAATTCACAATATTATTATTATAATTTTGATGTTTTACTATTTTTTATTTCTCATTTTAATATAATTATTCTTGTAATTAGATAAATTTAATTTTTTTTAATTATTGATTTTGGAAAGATCAATTAAAAAAAAGGGAAATGTATAATGTGTATAAAAATTGAAAGAATACGTAATAGTTCACAAATTGAAAAGAGGCACAAAATTAGCCCAAATTAAAAAAGATGCACAAAGTGTGCCAAAAAATATATTTGAAAAGATGCGCAATGTCGCATATTGATAATACTCTTTTCTCTATCTTTTAATCTTCAAACTCAAATCAATCTAATTTTCAATTATGTTTTATATTAAAAGTTGAAATTATCTAAGTTCATTTCATCACTTTTGCAATAAATTTTTTTATCTAAATTGTCTAGAATGCTTCATGACTTTGGTTAATTTTTCTTGTCTATGCTATACCTTAATTTAAATGTTTTTGAATCTTTCTTTCTTAACTAATGAACATTAACTTTATTATTGCAATTATAGTTCAATTTCTTTCAAGATCAATTTCTAAGATTTTTCATATTACTTCTTTCATTTCAAACTGTTCTTCTTCCCTTTTTGTTGTTGTCAAAAGGGGGAAAAATATTATTTGCTTGTTTGCTTTTGATTGTTTTTGGTTTATTATTATTATTTTGGTTGTTGTGTTAATGTTGTTTTTGTGTTTTGTTCTTATTTTATTTTTGTGTGTTTTAAAATTTAAATAAAAAAAATTGATTTGTTCTTAAAAAAATTCTCTTATATTCACATATTTATTCATTCAGGGGAGTTAAGGAGAAATTTAGGATATTTAATTTTATTTTAAATAATACTTATTTTGCCATCATTAAAAAGGGAGAGATTGTTGAGATTGTTGCAACTTAGTTCTTTATTGTTGATATTCTTGCAACATGCTTGTTTTTGATTTTTTTAAATATTATTTTTTTTAATTATTATTTCTCCTAACACATTTTGGATGCACTGCTTTGTTGTTTGTGTGTACTAATAATTCAGAGAAATTATACTTCAGATTATTGAAGACTTCAAATTAGATCAGTTTAAAAGTTTATTATATATAAAATCTGTATTTTTTATTTTATTAAGTCTGAGAGAGTGTGATTGTAATTGAGTAACTATGCACACATACACAAGGGGTGAGATAAAAACTTGAATTTTTGAAACTAATCATACTGTACGAATTAAGTTCGTACGAGACAATTTGTTCAGTTATTTTCCCAGACAAGCATTCATATAAACAAAAATGAAAATTTTTCTAAAGTATAAATCGTACTGTACGAACATAGTTCGTACATGCCTTCACGAATATGAAATGGACAAGTTTCTGGTCATATAAAAATATTTTTTTATGTATGGATCGTACTATACGAACACAGTTCATACATGCCTTCCAGAGTACAAAATGGACAGGTTCCTGAACGCATAAAAAGAATTTTTCTAATTATGGATCATACTGTACGAACATAGTTCGTACATGCATTTCAGAGTACAAAATTGTGAGGTCCATTTTCATACCAACCTTTTGTCCCTACAAACTTGAAATTTTTATAACTGATCATACCACATGATGATGTCATCATATGTACACCATCCAAGGTATGAAATATTGGGGTTCCTTTTCGTACAGATGAAATTTTAAACTTTTCTAGCTGTTCGTCCCGGACAAACTTGGTTTGTGCCGGATGATGATCTGGTATGAAATGATTTCATACCGATTCACAACATGTTCCTACGTAATAGTTTTTGAACTGTTTGTATGTACAAAATCCAATCATACTGTACAATCATGTACGCTCTAAATTGAAACTTAGAGTTTTTTAGAAAGTTTTTCG
Organism: Dendrobium nobile; assembly: GCA_022539455.1. Classification (NCBI taxonomy): domain Eukaryota; kingdom Viridiplantae; phylum Streptophyta; class Magnoliopsida; order Asparagales; family Orchidaceae; genus Dendrobium; species Dendrobium nobile. Next base: position 14,825,900 of record CM039725.1, read on the forward strand.
TGTCTTGAGTATAAAAAGTCCCCAAAAAATGACGTGAAAAAGACTTGTCTTCGTAATGTTTTAAGGGCAATTGAAAGAGAGAGTGTAAGAGAGTGTTTGAGAGAGATTTCTTGCTAGTGGAGTGTGAAGAGTTCACAAGGTTACTCAAAGGTAAAGATCTCTATGTGATTTGTATTTTTCACTCTTGCTCTTATCTTTCTAGATTGCTCGTGAGAAAATCTTTGAAGAAGATCCAGTTCTCTGCCGACACTTTGAGGGTGTGAAAGGATGACGATTCTCTGCTAACACTTGGAGAGTGTGAACAACCGACGGTTATCTGCCAATACTTGGAGAGTGTGAAAGGATGACAGTTCTTTGCCTACACTTGGAAAGTGTGAAAGGACGATGGTTCTCTTCCTACACTTATGGAGTGTGAAAGGATAATGATTCTCTGCCACATTGGGGATTGGTGGAAGAGAGTTTTGTAAAGGCTTCTTTGCCTTGCTGTGGGGGGAAAAAGGATAGACACTTTTGGTAATAGTGCAATACCTAAAGAGGGAGTATTCAGGAGTGGATGTAGGTCGTGTTTGACCGAACCACTATTAATCTTTATTTTATTTAAAATTTCACATTTTATTTACTACAAGTTTTTATTCAGTGGTTGAAAAATTTATTTTCAAATATTGTCAATTAACTTGCTATGAATCTTTAAAGGTTTTCAATTTTAAAATCCAAGAGTAATTTTTAAAATTACCAATTCACCCCCCTCTTTGTTAGCCTTGGGACATTAGCTTAGGTTTAACAACCTAATCAAGATTCAACAATAACTATTTGCAGCTCCACAATAACCATGCATTTGCTAATATGGAGAAGTACAATGGTAGCAAATTAAAGCTCATTGCCAAAGGGATAGTTAAGAAGCTCTCATAATCTCTATTAGTGGCAAAAGTTATATAATTCCTGATACGATTCAACACTTATCTATTGAAGTTGGAAAATTGAGAGTTCCCAAAAAGATCAAAAAGTTTGAAAATATGCTTATTCTATGCTTAACCTACAAATGATATGATTAGAGTATAAAGGATGTATTAATTGAGTCACTCAAAACATCAAGAAATCTCAGCATGTTGTACTTATATGTAGATGATTTAAAAAGGATCGATACAATTTGCTATGACTAGTACCTCCCTAGTTGTGGGTGAAAATGATTCAATCCCAGGAAAATACACATTAATTTCTATAAGCAAAAGGGTTTAATGACACTACAAGAGACCCATACCAAAATTAACATGGCAATTACAATAAGAAGGATCCAATATGTAGTGGAAATGACAACGTAATGTGTTTAGAGGCAATCAAATGAATATAAACACGCGTTATATTGCACCCATTAGAGTTAATGATTAATGTTTAAAACCTTCTAAAAGTGAAGTGAGAGAAAGTAGAGAGAGAAAGTATGGTATTTCAGCTAAAAATTTTTGAATTTTAAGTCGCGGTATTAGCGGTAACTAATGGTGGCTAACGGTCGCCGGCCACCATTGGCCAGTAGACCACCTGAGGAACGTCGATCAACGGGACGGTCACTGAATGGTGTTGCAATTAGAGCTTCGTCGTCTCCTCCGACTTTTGGCGACATGAGGATGTCTCTCAATAGAACAAATGTCAGAATGAACAAACCTTTGAATATTAATGAGGGAGGATTGATGGTGAATAAGAAGGATCCTGAAGTTTTTGGTAAAGGTAAAGGAATCTTGCAAGAAGATAATATTGAAATTCTGTGTTAAAATGGGATGGCTGTGCTTTCTAAAGTAATTTCAAAAAAATTTCCATTAAATATCTTGAAGAATGAAGAACTTCAAAGATCTGGATCAGAAGAAAGCTTTGTTTGTTCTAAGAAGGGAGATACTCTTCGTAAAGTTTCTATGGTTTTCAAGGATACTTAAGCAACTGGGAGAGAAAAGGTTATTGTACCTGAAGGACGAATAAATTCAGATATGAATGAAGTTCGTGAATGCAACAATGGAGTCTTAACCAGTTGTGATAATATGTATGTGGAAATGCTTGAAAGACCTAATCTTTGAAATCAACCTAATGCTTGGGAGAAAAAAATAGAACATTAGAGTTGACAATCTAGATTTTGGTAATTTTTTATCTGAAGATGGGAATTCTATCAAGCTTCATGAGCATAAGGTGTTAGAGAACTCTAAAAAGCTTTTGAACTCCTTAGTCGTTAAAGTTTTTGGTGATGAAATTCCTTTCTCTTCTATCAGTTTTGAGCCGAGGAAACAGTGGTCGGTATATGGGAAATTCCATCTTACGGTGCTTTGGAGAGGATGGATTTTATGCTCATTCTATGACCCCAGCCATGTGGAAGCAGTTTTAACCAATGGTTCTTGGTTTGTCAATGGAAATATTGTGGGTATTGATAGGTGGTCGCAAAGTTTTAATCCAAATTCACTCAAAGGACTTACAACTCCTATTTGGATTAGACTTCCAAATCTACCATTGTTTTGTTGGGACAAAATCAACATTTGTCGCATAGCCTCTATGGTTGGTAAGCCTTACTTGATCGACGGAAACATGTTTCAATGGTCAAGGAGGGAATTTGGGAGAATTTGTGTTCGAATTGAGTTGGATGCAAAATTACCTACAGGAGTTTGGGTAGAAGGTGAGAAAGATAAATTTTACCAAAAGATCGAGTATGAGAGGATTCCAAGCTTATGCTTTGAATGTGGGAAGATTTGGCATGTCAAAAACAATTGTGCCAAATCTATCATGGAAAATAAATTGAAGAATGCTCTACATATTAAAGGGAATCTGGAGAAAGTAAATGATAATTGTATGGATGGTATCACTCAGAATCTGGAAATAGCTGAGGGGATGGGCAAAGAAGAATATGGCCTTGGATGTTGGTAAAGTATGGAAAGAAGAAGTTCTATGGCAATGATTTGAAGAAGCCTCCTCAACGGTTAGATAGTGAAAAAGTATTTGTACTAGTGAAAATCAACGTCAGAAGAGATGAAAAAAGCATGGAGAAGGAGATTGTTGTTAATCTGGAAACAGAGAAGAAACAATTAATCAGCAGTGATCATGAAAAACCAATTTTTGCAACTTCAGAAGTTAAAAATACAAGAGATAATCTGGTACTCAAAGATGGGAATAGCTTCAAAGCTCCTATGGATCATGAAGAAGAAGGGGGGATTGTCCAAACTATGAAAGATGGAGTAGATGATATAGAGTTAAATTCAGTAAATTTCTATGAAGACATAGCAACTGTTGATAAAAAGAGAGGTATTGAAATAAATTTACCTGGAGATGGAGTTTCTGTGAATAATGAAAGTGGAGGAAAGGAAGTTGGTTCTCAATCAACATAGAAGAAAATTTCTAAACAATTGAGGAATTTGGGACCTATAAGTTCTTCTACCAGATCAAGGAGATTGGAGCTTGAAGGGAAGGTACTATGGGGGTGCATCCCCCTAATCCCATTTAATGTATTCTATTGCTTTTTGGAATTGAAGAGGAGCAAGAAACAAGAGTGCTTCTCTATATGTTAGGGAGTTTGTTAAATTACATGATGTGTAATTTTTGGGTTTGGTGGAAACCAAATTAAATTCTATTGATAGAATGGAAGTTAATATTTTGATTGGAGATGATTGGGAATTTGCTTATGTTCCTTCTTTTGGATTGTCTGGTGGTATATTGATTTTATGGAAGAACAATGTTGCTGATTTTACAGTAATTGACTACTCTTCTCAAGTGGTCATTGGAGATTTGAAGGTGCACAATAAATGCTTGTGGAGGATCGCTACAGTGTATGGCAGCAGAGAAGTGCAGAAGAGGAAGGAATTATGGGATATGTTGGAGACGTACTCTGTTAAAGAATTACCTATGGCAATAGGTGGCGACTTCAATTGCATATTGGCTAAGGAAACAAAATTGGTGGTAGAAGGTTTCTTTTTTCCCAAGGTCCAAGAGATATGAAAGATTGCTTGTTGAAAAATGTTCTTCATGAAGTGGGATTTATTGGTCCTAAATTCACTTGGTGTAACAATAAAAGTGGGGGAGCTAGAATTCTTGAAAGATTGGATTGGCGCTTCATTAATTCCAATGCTTTGTGCTCTTCGCAAAGGTTGATTGTTAGGCATTTGGCTAGAATAGCCTCGGATCATTGTCCAATCATTTTAAGCATACTTGATTCTTTCCCTCGAGTCAAAAGAAATATTAAGTTTGAAGATTGTTGGGTTTCTTATCAAGCTTCTTTCGCGGTGGTGAAGAAGGAATGGAGTAAAAATTATCATGGAGATAGCTCTCAAGTTTTTAACAAAAAATTTCATAAATCATTGAAATCTCTCTACTATTTGAGCAAGGCCAAATTCAAGGATCTTAATAAGCTTAATGAAGAACTTATGGAAGATATCTTGGAGTTGTAAAATAAGAAGCATCTGATGGATTCCTATTGAAAATTGACTGCTGGAATCTTAAAGCTAAGGATAATGAAGTTAACTCTATTATGGCTAGATTGAATGCTTGGTGGAAGCAAAGAGCCAAAGTGAAGTGGCTAGTAGATGGAGATAGTAATTCAAAAATTTTTCATTCTTATGCCAGTGCAAGGAGGAATTCTAATAAAATTATTAAAGTTAAAAATGAATTTGGTGATATGGTGGAAGAACAAACTCTGATTGAAGAAACATTTTTCAGATTTTTTGAAAATAAATGGGAAGCAAGGAACTATAAGCTTCACGGTTGGCTAGCAGCAGCTGTTATTTTGAATGAGACAGATAGGCATTTGCTGGATGCTGATTTTTCATTAGACGAAGTGGAGAAAGCCCTGAAGCAATTGGGAGGCAATATTTCACCTGGCAAGGACGTATTACATACTCTTTCATTAAGGCATATTGGAATATCATAAAAGAAGATTTCTGGAGAGGACTGATGTTGCAAATCTATTTTTCATGACTTGTGTTTTGATGATTGACAAACACTACTTCTCTTGGACTACTTGCTTCTTCTAACCTTTCAGGAATCGAAGATCGGACGATCAAGAAGAAGCCACGTTCAGGATTGCTTAGGTTTAGGGTTGAGTCAGTCTGTAATTTTATTTTTCACCTTTTGAGTCTACTTGTAATGGTCAAAGAGACTGATGCTAAGTAACCCTTCACACACACACTTGAGAGGCTTAGAATTTCTGTTTTTGCCCACATCGGCCTGGCCGATTTTTATATCGTCCAGGACGATCAACTTAAAACAGAAAGTCTAAGTAAGGATTCTTAATTAAGGTAGCCGACATTAACATATCGGCCTGGACGATAAGCTCAAAACAGAAAGAAGTAGCCGCCATAGTCAATTAAGGTATACTGTAATTTTAAATTATCGGCCAGGACGATCCATGTATCGGCCTGGACGAAATTACCAAATTATGCCTTAATTGATCAGGAAATCAAGGGAGTAATTAAGGATGATTGATACGATCATATCGTCCTGGACGATCGTCGTATCGGCCAGGACGATCTATTCAAAATCCTTAAGTTACTTCAGGACGATAAATATCGGCCAGCTAAAAAACAGGGCGATGCTCAGGATGATTTGCCTCTGATTTGAACTGATCGGCCGGGACGATCGTGAGATCGGCCAGAACGATCAAGCCAAATTTCAATCGTCCAGCACCCAAAACAGGGCGATGCCCAGGCCGATCTTCTGTGATTTGTACTAATCGGCCAGGCCGATGTCCATATCGGCCTGGACGATATTGTCTGCAACTTGCAATTAATTAGCTCCTTTGAAGCTCTTCTATTTAAAGAGCTCTTGTTCAACGTTTTTTAAGAGACCTTTGGCTGCTGCCTTGACCTGAGAAGACCTTGAGGAGAGAAGAGAGAGAGGGAGAGAGAGAGGATCTTGTGAGGGGGAGCTTGTGAGGGGATTCACAAGGGTTTCTTCAAGGATCGCTCTGCTTGTCTTTCGTCTGGAGTTTCTTGTCCATGGAAGGGTCGGTAGAGGTAAGGAGTTTGCTTCTGGTTGTGGTTCTCTGCCAGCTTCTGGAGGAAGCAAAAGGAGGTAGGTTCTCTGCCATGCCGGGGTGGCAAAAAGGAGGTTCTTGTGAGGGCTTCTCCGCCTAGCCGTGGGGGCTAAAGGAGAGTCACATTTTGTAGTGCAATACTTGGAGGGTGCCTCCAAGGAATGGACGTAGGTTGAGTCGATCGAACCACTATAAATCTCTATGTTCTTTTTCTTGCTTCCGCACTTTTTAAATTCCACATTTTATTTCTGTGGTGTGATTTGGTTTATGCAATTTTCTTTATTTGTGAAAAGAGTTTTTAAAATACCAATTCACCCCCCTCTTGGTTAGCTTGGGACTAAGTTCATAGGGCTTAACATCCCGAACGAACTTTCAACTGAAACAATTCTTTTGAAATGGAGTTTTAAATGAAGATTGGAAGGAAACTCTTATTATCCTTATTCCAAAGGTATCTAATCCTCTTATGCCCTCTAATTATAGACCTATAAGTCTATGTAATTCGGTTTACAAAGTGGTGGCAAGGGTGTTATTAAATAGATTAATTAAAGTTATTCCAAAGCTTATATCAAGAGAGCAAGCAGCTTTCATCCGAGGGAGATCATTATCAGATAATGTATTGGTTGCTCAGGAAGTTTTTCATAAGTTTAGGTTCTCCAAAGCCGCTAAAGGTTTAGTTTCGTTCAAGGTGGACATGGAACAAGCCTATGATTCCATGTCTTGGGATGCTCTCAGAAATGTGATGAAATATTTCAACTTTCCTCCAAAAATATCCAAACTTGTCATGGAATGTGTGGAAGAATCAAAGTTTTCTTTGATTATCAATGGAAGGTACTCTAGTTGGATTCAAGCAAAGAGTGGTTTTAGACAAGGATGTCCTTTGGCACCAATTCTCTTCATTCTTTGTACTCAACTTCAATCCAATGCTTTTTCTCAAAGCTCTTGTGGTATTAAAATCAATTCCAATGGACCGAGAATATCACATTTGTTGTACGCAGATGATGTGATTATGTTTTTCGAAGCTAACAAAAAGGGAGTTAAAAAGGTGAAGGAGATCTTATATGATTTTTGTGATTGGACGAGCCAACGTGTTAATTTGAGCAAATCAGCCATGTTGTTTGGGAAACATGTTAGTAGAAGGAAGAAGAAAAGCATAGCAAGGATAATGAGTTTCAAAACTGTTAAAGAATTCAACTACTTGGGATTAAAGATGTCATTAAGAAGACTTACTTCTGATGACTTCCAATTCATCATTGATAAAACTATGAAATTACTTAGCATATGGGGGAGTAAAATTCTTTCTATAGCAGGTAAAATAACCTTAGTGAAATATGTATTGTTGTCTTTACCTGCTTTTTATGCTACTCATTCACTAGTTCCGAAACAGATCTTGGAGGAGTTAGACAAACTCTGCAGAAATTTTATATGGTGAAAATCAGATGGATCTATGGGCTTACATTTTATAAGCTGGGAGGAAATGTGCAAACCTGTGAGCAAAGGAGGAAGAGGTTTATTTTCATGTGCTTCCAAAACTGCTGCATTAAGAACAAGGATGGCATGGAGGTTCTTTCAAGAAAGGGACTCTCTTCTTCATGAGGTTATGGCTGCTAAGTATGGAGAAAATCTTGAAAAGGGAAACAACAGAGTAAATTGCTCTTCATCATGGAAATTACTAAAGGAAGGTTGTAAAATGTTAAAACCATTTGTTAGATGGACATTGGTAGATCGTGAAGATGTAGATGTCTTTAAAGACATTTGGATCTTGGATAAGTGTATTAATCTTTGGCCCACGTTTGTTGTTCCTCATGAAGATGAAGCTGTATTTGTAAAAGATTTAATTCAAGATGGATGCTGGAATGTACCAAAATTACTAAATATTTTTGGTACAGATTTGGTGACTCTTATTTTAAAGGTTAAGATAAATCAAGATGTGGAGGGTGATGCAATGGAACTAGTTCATCAAAAATCTGGTTTGACTATATCTGGAATGGCGTATAATGCTATGATAAAGTAAAGCTGAGATTCTCAACATTGGTTTTAAAAAATGAAGCTGAACGCTTGGGTGGAGTTGTTCTGGTGGAGGGTGTGCAAGAATGCTATCCCAATCTTCAAATTCTTACAGTATAGATGAAAGTTTGTTAGGGATGTTAAGCCCTATGAACTAGTCCTAAGGCAAACCAAGAGGGGGGGTGAATTGGTATTTTTAAAAAATTCTTAAAAAACAAGAACAAATATCACAAACCAAAGTCACCACGGAAAAACAAGTGCGGAAAATTAAAGTGCGGAAGCAGTAAAAAGAACACAAGGGTTTATAGTGGTTCGGTCAACTTGACCTACGTCCACTCCCCGGAGGCGCTCTCTGAGTATTGCACTACCAACGTGACTCTCCTTTAGCCCCCACAGCTAGGCGGAGAAGCCCTTACAAAACACCTCCTTTTTGCCACCCCCGACAAGGCAAAGAACCCAACTCCTTTTGGTTCCTGAAGCAGGCAAAGAACCTCGATCGGTCGCTGATGCTTACCTCTCCTAACCCTTCCAAGGACAAGAGACTCTAGGGAAGAAGAAGTGGAATAATGCTTGGAGCAACCCTTATGAACTCCCTCACAAGCTCCCCCTCACAAGATCCTCTCTCTCTCTCTCTCTCTCTCTCTCTCTCCTTTAGGTTTTCTCAGGTCAAGACAACAGCCAAAATATGTTTAAAAATGTTGAACAAGATCTCTTAAATAGAAGAGCTTCAAAGGAGCTTAATAATTGCAAGTTACCAACTTTATTGTCAAGGACGATAATAATATTATCCTGTACGATCAGTTCAAAACACAGACGATCGGCCAAAACATCGCCCTGAAGATGATCTGGATGATTGAAATTTGGTTTGATCATGCAGGCTGATATCACGATTGTCCCGAACGATTAGTTCAAATCAGAGGAAAATCGTCCCGAGCATCGCCATGAATTCGAGCGGTCCGATCCTGATCGGCCAGGAGCAACTAATGGTTTTTGAATATATCATCCTGGTCGATCCTGCGATCATCCAGGATGATGTGATCGTATCTATCATCCTTAATTGCTTCCTTGATTGCCGGATCAATTTAGGCATAATTGTGCCATATCGTCCAGACTGATCTCACGATCGTCGTGGCCGATTTCCAAAAATACAGAATACCTAAATTGATCATGGTGGTTATTTCTTTCTTTATTGAGCATATCGTCCTGGCCGATACAAGTATCGTCCAGGCCAATAAGTTAATTACGGCTGCCTTAACTAAGAAATCTTGATAAGAACTCCTATTTTGAACTCGATCGTCCAGGACGATAATAATATCATCTGGGACGATGTGAGTAAAAATAGAGAATCTAAATCTCTCAAGTATGTGTGTAGGGTTACTTAACATCAATCACTTCAAATATTTACAATTGACTCAAGAAAGGGAAAGAGGAAAATTACAGACTGACTCAACCCTAATCGACCCAGTCTTGAGCTTATTCCGATTTCCGTCTGATCTTTGAGTCCTGAAAAGTCAGTAGAGAAAAGGCAGTCGTATTATTTTCTATCATCAAACTATAATTCATGAAACTAAATCTGCAACAATCTTCTCCTTTTTTATGATGGCAAACACTTCGACGATTCTTTCAAAAATAGCAATGTAAAATAAAAATTCAGAATAAAAGTTCAAACATGCAACCCTACTAACAGGCAACCCTACTACTCCCCCTTTTGACATCTCAAAAAGGAGGAGGAAAGCAAGAAACAAAGTAAAAAAAAAAAGAATTTTTTTTTTAACCAAGGCATGAACAAGATGAAGTATTCCATGTGATTGATTTTAAAAATTTGTGAGCTAATGAATCAACATCAAAAAAACAAAATCCACAAAATAGTATAATATTCTATCATGGTTACCCTTAGCTCGAACTTTCTTTTAGGGTAGAATCATCTTTGGAAATCAATGACCTAACTAAAAAATTCAATTCGGTATGAGAAAAAAAGGATCCAATCATCACTTGGTTTTAGAAAAAAATATTTTATAGAAAAATGTACCAAAGTAAATTTGTCACAATCACAAAACAATTGAAATCAAGCCTTTGATACATGAAATCTTCTAAGTTTTAAAAGATTTGAAAGGAGAGGAGAGCTTGTTTTTGGTAGGCTCATTTATGCCTCTTGTCAATTAAATGGTGCTTTGCGCATCTTTTAATTTTTGATACACTTTGTATATATTTTTTTAATTTGCATCATTGCGCATCTTTTGTTGGCATCCTTGACCAATTTTTTTTTATTTTTGGAAGCTCCATTCTCTTTCAAAAGCTTTTAAAAATAACCTTAGTTGTGAGTATATCTTCTTGATATTAGAGAATAGGAGCTCTCTCTCTAACATAGGGAAGAATAATCCACAAAATAGAATCAATAACCAATGACAAGGGTAACGAGGAATCTTGTTGTAACAAAAAGATTTTGATCATTATAAATACAAGATAGATTTGTTGTAGCAAGGTTAGAAAGGATCTTAATTTCATACTATATTTGTTAATTTGAAATAGATTTCGATCATTATAAATACACTAGTGCCATATGCATTTCTAAGAATAAAGAAGGTATTGCTGGAGTATTCAGAGACTTTAAAGACCGATTCCTTTTTGCTTTTGGGAGGAATTGTATTCATTGGGTTATTGCAAAATTGGAGCTTCTAGCAATCCACTCTTTGAAGGAAGTGATCAAGGATTGGATGTTCAAGTATAAAGGTATCATAATAGAAGGTGACAACTCCAATATCATTTCTTTTCTGCAAAGGATTTGGAAAAAAGGTAACTAAATTGAAGAAGAACTTGACTTTCTAAAAGATTTTAATTTTGCTATTTTCAATTGTGTTAGTAGATAAAGTAACAAGTTAGCAAATTATTGTGCTAACTTTTCTCTTCTTAATAGCTTTAGTTGGGATGATGTCTCTTTGAATATGGTTCCTCCTTTGGAGTAACAAATTCATATCTTTGGCTGGAAGAATGGTGTTGGTAAATTCAATTTATGTAAACTTCCCTGTTTTTATCAGCTCGCACTCTCTCATTCCTTTAGGTGTTTTGAAGGAATTTGAAAAGTTATGCAGAGATTTTATCTGGAATAAAGCAGATGGAAGTCATGGGCTACATTATGTAGCCTAGAATGAACTTTGCAAGCCGAAAACCTTGGGAGGTTGGGGGATTAAATCTGCTCTTTCTAGCGTGGACCATTAAGAGCCAAGTTTGCTTGGAAATTATTAAAGGATCCAGATTCATTGTTGAACAAGAACTTACTAATTAAATATGGAGAGGATTGGTGGAATGATGATAAAAAGAAGGGTGATTCTCCTTCTTGGAAGATCATAAAATTTGGGAGGAATGCACTTAAGAAGGCAGTGAGATGGAGAGTGGTGACAGGGAGTAAAATTAAAGTTTTGAAGGATGTGTGGATATTTGACATTAGCCTGATCAGATGGCCAACTTTTGTTACAAATTTCGATGATGAGAATACATATTTAGACTTCTTTATTCATGATGGTAGATGGAATATATATAAATTATCTTTATTCTTTGGAAGAGAACTCATAATTCTGATCAGTAATATACAAATCTCAGAAAATGAAGATGGTGACTTCTTGGAACTAAAAAGAAGTTACTCTGGAACAACTATTTCTGCATTGATTAAAGAGGAACTGCTGTTTGTAGAATCTTCCTCTATTTCTTATTCTATTCCAGTGAATTGGATTTACAAATTAAAACTAAACTCCCGTGTTGAATTGTTTATATGGAGGATGGCCAAATCAGCTTTACCAACTACAGATTTATTAATGAGAAGAAGGCTTACTAATGTAGATTCATGTCCGAGAGGTTGTGAAGCTACTGAAGATCTAGATCATATCACCACGTCTTGCCTTAAACTGGTGAAGGTTATTGATATTTTAAGGAGTTGGGGATTTATGATTCCTAAATACAATTCTTTCCATGATTGTTGGAGCAAATTGGAATCTCTTGCTGATACAAATCCAGTGATGGCTAGAATATACTGCACTATGCTTTGGTTTTCTTGGGAAAACAGAAATAAGAGCAAACATGGAAAGTTAGAAAATGGTGATACGTTAACAGCTTCTACTATTTTGAGTTTTGTAAATAGTAAGAAGTTCAACCTTATTCAGTCGGACCACTGGGATGTTCATCAGTCCATGGGACTGTTTTTTTATTCTTGGCATCCCCCTCCACCTGGTTGGTATAAGATTAACTTGGATGCAGCCCTCAAGAGTAATTATGAAGCTGGAATTGGTGGGATCGTTCGAGACTTCAAAGGTAGATTCAACATGGCTTTCGGTTTCTATGGACTACACTGGGATATTGCACAAGTGGAGCTATTAGCTATCAATTCCTTAAATAAGCTCCTAAAAGGTAAATTACTTGATGCCATTGGTATTATTGTTGAAAGTGATAATTATAATATCATCCAAATTCTTCAATTGTACAGCAAAGACAAGAAGTTGGATGATAATAGTGATGAGGATCATGATTTCTTTTTTGGGAATAATTTTAATAATGTCGTTTTTCATCATATAAGACAACACTGTAATAAGTTAGCACACTTTTGTGCTAACTTAGCCTTGTCCTATGAATTTTTTTGGGAACTTTTTTCTGAGAAGAATCTACCTAATTCTTTCGTTCAATTGTTGAAGAAAGAATGTAATATGGTAGTTTCTACTCATTAGCTTGTATCTAGGTTTCCTTTTTCTTATTTGCTTTAATATATGCTTTTTAGCATTCTTCAAAAAAAAAAAAAAGAATATGGTTCCTCCTTCTTTCTTTGACATTTTGAAGGAGGAATCAACTTTATAGTTGTATCTTTGCTTATTGCTTATTTTATAAAAGCTAGCTTCGGCTTTTCCTTAAAAAAAAAAAAGATTAATGTAAAACTTGGTGGTCTAATCTCGCAATTGCAAGCATAAAATATATTTGCTGTTCCAATCATCCCAGGGGATGCAACAATCAGTTTATGAATGAATATCCGTATATTTCTCCTATACGACATAATGTGCCTTCAATCACTAAAATATTTGCTCGAGGCAGTAACCACTAACTTCGAAGCATAAGATGTCAGTAAAGACACAGTCTTGCAAGGATGAAATATTGTTTAAAAAATTTAAGCTGAAAACTAAAAATGATGATGATGGTATAATCAGGAAATTTTCTATTAATTCTCATACGAGTTCTAGGAAAAGAAAGTAATTGCCCCACCATCCATTTTAAGTGTAAGATGGTGAAACTGCCAATTTTAAATATCAAACTTTCAAACATCCAAAATACATGCTGCAACTATATGCCAAATTCCACGTATCTATGGATATGACATATTCACTGATGACTAGCCTTATTCGAAAGTTCTTTCTCGTTATCGGGAGGGGTAATTAACTATCGGGGCTTGTGCCTATTGAAAACAAGAACTCAGATCATAAAGACCTCACAAAATGAGGGCGAAATCTCTGGGTAGTGTCCTACTTACAAACCCATCTGCCTTCCCAAATTGTATTCAAGAACTTAATTCTGTTAAAACTCCATCGAAGAAAATCAAGGGGGAGGTCGAGATCGCATTTTTGGAGCCCACACTAATGTGGATGTATACTTCGAGGTTTCATACTTCAATACCTTCAAAACCACTATCTTAAGTTGCTCTAAGTTCAAGCTTGTTGGAAATTGCAGTGGACAAATTTGATGTTCAAAATAGGTCATTGCAAAATTCTCATCCAATGATAATGCACAATCATACATCAGCATGAAGGAAGCTCCAACACCACTCATTATCGAAATTTCCCGTTTCACTGGAAAACCATCACTACAGTCGCAAAAAATTAAGTCATTTTGAGGTGACGAACGAACAACAACATAATCTCGTACATCATATTCTAACTACCAGAAAATATTTGAATATCTATATCAAAACCCTTTAACACTACATATACCAAAACACAAATGATTGGACAAACAATTTTGAGCACAAGTATAAATGTTACTCTTAACACATGCATATGAATATAATATGTAAATCACCACAATAATGTGCAAGTTAGATCTAATTAATTAGATGAATTATTATGAAATTGAAAATGAAACAATGCTAAGTGTGGTTATATGGAGATCAATGCAAAGGTAATTTCATAACATTAATATGTGGTCGAATAATCATTCAATCCTCACAAATATGTCAATTGTTTTAAGAATAATATAAAGTCGCTTCTTTCTTCACAAGAGAAGAGCACAAGCACCTTGTTTATGAACAAGTGCACCATGCTAATCCACTTAACAATAAAAGAAATACCTTTCTTTAAATTCTTTCAAGACTTTAATGGTGATTAAGACAATCACTAGCAATTCTAAGAACAATATAATGTGATATTCAATATTTCTCGAACCATTCGACATTAAATCTAGGGCATTAGAATGTACTAATTTTTTTTCTTAACTTCACAAACACTCCAACAATATTTCTCGACAAAAAACTTAGAAGTAAAAAAAAAAAAACCAAAAAAGCTAACCTTTTAATGCAAATCGCGCTGGAGCTCGACAGGAGAAGACAGACTACTGAACTAATGAATGAAGGAAGGGAGTAGATGCAGGTAGGTGTGTCAATATTTAACACGACCCGAAAACCCGACTTGAACCCAACACAAAAATTTTGGGTTCGGGTCAACCCGAACCTAAAACAGGTCAAATTCGGGTCCAAATTTTTGACTCATTTCAAATTTTGGGTCGGGTTCGAGTCCTGATTTTCGACTCATTTTGAATTCCAGGTCGGGTTCAGGTTGACTCGAAAACCCAAAAATGACCTGGTTTTGACCCGGGATCTTGATGTTTGGCGTACTTATGGGATTTGGCCATTCTTCCGGGCGAACTTCATTGCTGCGGATCAAAATGTTATAACTTCCAATCCGATGGGAAGGGAACGTTGTTTGTGGAGTGAAGTCGAACAACAATGATGAGAAAGAGGAGATGAAAGGGAAAACGAGCTACCGTTGTTGCTTTTGATCAAAATGTTGTAACTTTCGATCCGTTGGGAGCTGGGAAGGGGATGTCGTTCGTGGAGCGAAGTCGAACAGCAACCACGAGAAAGAGGAGATGAAAAGAGCAAGCGAGCTCCTGTCATTACTTTTGATCAAAATGTTGTAACTTCCAATCTTATGGGAAGGGAATGTTGTCCGTGGAGCGAAGTCGAACAACAATGCGAGAAAGAGGAGATGAAAAGGGTTAAAGAGAAAGCGAGCTCCCTTCGTTGCTTTCGGTCAAAATGTTGTAACTTACAATTTGATGGGAAGGGAACATTGTCCGTTGAGCGAAGTCGAATAGCAACGCGAACGACTTCCGTGGAAGAGAGAAAGTTTCCTTCACAATGAGCGAGCTCCCGTGGTTGCTTCCGATCAAAATGTTGTAACTTTCGTTGTCCAAGGAGCGAAGTCGAACTGCAACGAAGGACTGAAGAGTCGAAGAAGCGACCTATGCTATCTCCGCAGCGAAATGAAGCTGAACAACAACGATGAAAAAGAGAAGATAAAAATATGCGGGTCGGGTTGACCCAACCCAAAGCGGGTTGGGTTCGGGTCCGAGAAATCGACCCGTTTTCAACAACAGGTCAGGTTCAGGTTGGGTCAAGCAATCTCGGGTCAGTTTCAGATTGGACCCAAACCCGACCCATGACCCGATTTTGACAACCCTAGATGTGAGCTTGGCTTTGTTTTTTAGGATAGAAGCCTAATGGGCGGCTGACTCTCTTTAATCTTGTTTCGTCAAATCATAGCCAGTCACATGTTAAACAGGCGATTTTGGCAACTTGAATTTTTTTTCGTTGGTTTAGTTACTAATTAAATTATTAATGAGGTTTAGTTTAAAAATTGCTCGTGGAAATATTCTTTAAAGCCTTAGGTGCAAGAGAGCTGACAACCATTGACTAGGCAATGGTATATGGGAAGTGACATGAGAAAGCTCCAATTTAGAGAAGGATTAAAATGTAACTTCTGCTCAACCCATTGCTAAAGGTTGTAATCTAGCTTAATGACAGCTGCAAAAAGAAGTACATGGAGGCCACTGACTGCTAGAGGGATGCCCAAGCGGCCATTGGAATAACTATCTTGATGATTGGCATTCTAGACTTAGCAGGTATTTGCATTTCATTCGAGTTATCTCCTCTTGGTTAGACGTTACTCGCTAAGTTTTATATTATTCTGATTCAATTTATTTTATTTCTTTTTTACGTTGGCAGTCCTTTGCAATTGCTTGTCAATGCAATTTTTTCATTGATTATTAGCAAATTTTGTTTCCTTAAAATAAAGTGGTGGTTCGGGCTGAAGTAGCTGTGAAATATTTTTCAAAATTGTATTCAAATCAATAAAATGGACACGCAAAAATAAAACCTGATTGTTTAAACTGAAGATAGTGACAGACAACTGAAGTAGTGCCTTTCTGAGAATACGATTATATTCTTTTATAACGTGAAACAATTGATTAGTAATTGGTGCAAATGACTGACTAAGGTTTCATTTGGAATGATTTTTGTATTATTTTCGAAAACAGTTTTTTAATAAAAAATTTTATACTAAAAAGTTACTTTTAAAAGCAGTAGAAAAGCTGTTCCAAACTGAAGTCTAAGACACTAGCTGGAATATTTAAGCTTATGGATTGAATCTGTGTTTTCTGTGACAAACAACAGCAAGATTTGAAAAGCTGAACTAATAAAGACTTGAAGTAAATCTAGTTAAAAGAGCACACGTTATTCCGAGTCCTTTCTCTTTTAGATTCTTTGGGCTTAAATATGTCTAACAAAGGAGAAAGACATATTGCACATATGAGCGTTAAAGTTTTGTTCAGGAATAATAATTTTTTCATTGCGTGACTTTTAAAGCAGAATAATTGATTACTAAATACTCATAACACGACAAAGAAAATAGTAAATATTTTGGTGGGAGCATCATTGTACCAACCGTTGAAATCTCAGCTTCTACCGAACTCAAGACTTTATGATTATTTTTTAGCTGTCAGGTACAACATAAGCTGCAAACAGTTCTTAGAGATATATTTATATTTTATTTGGGATGATTTTTTTAATATTTTGTACAACAGATTTTAAATAAAAAAAATATAATTTTATATTAAAAAATTATTTTAAGAAGCAGTAAAAAAGTCATCACAAATAAAACATTAAACTTGAAATAATATATTTAGAGTTTATGAATAATTTTGAAATGTTTGTTAGTCATCAAAACGTCAAGATGTTAACAAACTCCTTTTGGTGCTAAATACTTTAGCATATTGAGAGAGAAAGATTAAGATAGGGAACCTTCCTCTCCAAAGCACTTGGGCAATTTGACTTTATATATACCTCGTAATAGTTGCAATTAAAGAGGTAAATCTGTTTGTTTTTTTTTAATATATCTAAAAGTTTATTTCAAATAAAAAATACCCTTCGAATGACATAAGTTTGAACAAGAATTAAAACTTATTCGAGCAACGTGACCATGTTGAAACATGGCTAGAATCATATTGAGTAAGTTTGGGCAACGTTCGGATATGAATCAAACAAGGTTCCAACAATGGCTTGATTATATTTATATGTATACAAATTTTTTGATTATATTTACTACTATACCTCATTATGTTACTACATATGTAAAAATATATAGAGAAATTACCAATTTTTCAAAATTACTGAGAACAATATTCTACTACATTTTGAGTTTAATGTCAATCACAATTGATGGGTTCCTAAAAATCAATACAATGTTGTCATCTTCAAAATAATTTTTAATTTTTAATATTTTCTTAAGATAAATGCAATATAAAAATTGATTATTTTTTCATATATTATATTTATTAAAAAATAAAAAAATTAATTCATCATGATTAAATTTTAATTAAAATATTATAATCCAATCCTAAAAAACATTTCTACATATTAAGTGCTAGAAACTTTGAGTAGATAGGATTGAATTTACGTCATAGCAATGCCCAAAACTCCAGCACGAACAAAGAAAAATTATAGGATTAAAGAATATTTTACATGGAAAATCTGGGGAAGGGAAACCATGGGGCTAGCTCAGTTGCGGAATTCACTATGTAACAAGTGATACAAAATCCATCTTTTCTTCATTTTTAAAGAAGTGGAAAGTACAAAGATCAACGACAATTGGATACAATCTTGACAGTATTATAGAAATGTCAATGGTTTCTGATGTCGAACATCGATGATGATGTTGGTTGCTGCTGGTCATCAATAGCGACAAAGGATGGAAAATGTAGAAGAGATCTCGGATTCTTCTTCTCATTTCCTCCCGCTTTTTTCTCCAATAAAGAATAAGAGGTCTATTTATAATTTTTTTGAGAGTGGCATGACTAGAAAATATTAGAGAGAAGCTCAATGGCATGATGAGAGTGTTTCAATGGACGACCGATACTAATTCCCTTGATTATAGAACATTTATTGAGCATTTGGGGGCTTTAATGATGTAAGAATTTGGTGATCATGGGCTGGTTTGTTTCGTCCCATCGAGCTGGTCGATTCGACTGTAAGTATGTCATATTTGGATATCTTTTGGTTATCCAATTAATGTTTTGAAGCTTCTAAATAGACTTTGATCATTTCATTTGGGCCTATTTAGGATCAGATTGGATCAAGTTTGGTGTTGTTGGATTTGTCTCTTTGAGATGTTCAATTTGTCTATAAGCATTCTGAAATCGGAGCTCGAATGGTCCTGAATTTAATTTTTGAAGCCTCCAACTCATCTTCACATCGAGATTCGTGCCCGATCTTGATAATTTTTTGATGATATATCATTACATAACAAAATACTCTAATCCAATTGATTTAGATATTTTTCATCTTTAATACTTAAAAAGGAAAATTATAGTTAGATATGAATAACTCGAATTAAAATTTGATTGTGATAAAATTTTTAAAAAATTTATATTTTAAAATGAATGTAATATAAAAATTGATCTTTTATTCATAAAATATATCTATTTTAAAATAATATTTTTAAAAAATAAAAATTTATTATGATTAAATATGATTTCAATATTCTAATATGATTTTTGCACATAATAATATATTATAATCCAAAATTTATATATAATTAAATATTCTAATCACATAGTCCATCTCTAGGTTGTGAGCATTGGCTATCAATTTAGAGGTCTAAGTTTTAAATCTTACATGTATGATAAGTATGAATTTGACTTAATTGATCTAAATGTCCCCAAAACAAATTCTAATCCAATTTTTCTACATAATAAAATATAAGCAAGCATGTTCCTTTTGCCTGAGCCAACCAGCTGGCAATAGTATCGAACAAAGACACTACAATAAAAAATATGGAGATTCAAAACTGGAAAGAATTCTATTTTGGCAGTTTGTAGGCTTCAAAAGTCAGTGGTGCAATAGTTACAGCACATGCAGCCGTTTGTCTGCTGTTTCCCATATGAAAACACTAAAAGAAACCACATACCTCCAAAACACAATGATATTTCCTCCTTTTGCTTCCTATTTAGCAGCATATATAATGTGAGAGGCTTTAATGGGTTAGATAGGGTCCTCATTTATGAAGATATGATCTATTCCCTCTAGTTTGTCTTTTTTTTTTTTGCAACTTAGAAGCAAAACTTAGCAGTTATCAAATGTCTGATATGTGGTTTTGTAATTTTCACAAGCTATTTTATAATGAAGGTAGTTTTAATAATTTTGGCTCATCTCAATTTGGTCGCAATTGTTTTAAATGGAATGTAGATACTATTTTGTTTTCACTTTCCTATTTTGACAACTAGATTGTCTATGCTCAGGTTTTTATGTTCTTTTACTACTCCCTTTCTTTTATCTGTGGTATATGCATCTAATTCATCTACTGTAAGGAATTTTCTTTGGAAAACTAACAAAGATCTTAAAGCAAATATTAATTAGACTTCAGCCATTTTGGGGGGATTTGATTGTTGTAGGGAGAACAGTGAAAGTTAGGTGGAAATCCTGTTTCTAATAAAAAGCTCTAGGATTTTAACAGCATGATATTTGCATTGGTACTGGAGGTTTTACTTATGCTTGTTATAATAATAGATTGGATAACTCAACTCATATCAAGCTTGATAAGGTTCTTGTGAATGATGCTTAGTTCATTTTTTGTACTGCAGAATTGAAGCTCCTAGATGCTCTGATTACTCTCCCTTAATTTTTCATACTACTCATCTCTTTATATATAATCCCATATTTCTCTTTAAAAACTATTGGTCATTCCTCAATATTGTGATATCATACAATTGTTTTCTATCAAAATAGTAGAGGGGAACCCATTTTTTATTCTCTAATCCAAAATTTATCCGCTCAAATCCATGATTAAAGGAAAGAAGTGGGGTCACTGCTTATCATATTTTATCCAATATCAAAAAGTTGTGTGTGTGAGGGCGGGGGGGGGGGGGGGGGGGGGGGGGGGGGGGTTTGGTGTTAGGGGATGATCTCAAATTCCTTTATGGAAAAATTAAGATTAGAAAAAAAAAAAAAAACATATTAGAGAAATTTCTATCGCTCATGCTCATGGTGCCTTCTATACATCCTTAGGAAATTGTTGAAGCTATCATTACTCACTTCAAAAATATTTTGGATGCTCCTAAGCCTATTTTGGAAGCTACCATGGATGTTCTTTAATGTTCTGAAGTTTCTCCTCATATTATGTCTTTGCATACTGCACCTTTCTCTAATGAAGACATATAAATATGGTTTTCTTCATCTCCAAAAATGTTTCTTTTGGACTTGTTGGGTTTTCTTTTTAAGTTTTATTCTAGCTCTTGGGAGCTGATTGGGCCTTAGGTTCACATTGATATCAAGCACTTCTTTATTAAAAGCAATTTCCAAAAAAAAAAAAAAAAAAGAGTTAAAGATACAAGCATTGCCTTAATCCTCATGCTAGTAGCGTCATTTATTACAAGCCTATATACTTTTTTTAATACTTGTTGTAAAATCAATGCTAAAATTATTAGTTCAAGACTCAAACCCATTTATTTATGTTACTAACCTTAGCAATGTAGGATTTCTTCAAAATAGAATCTCCATTGATAATGTAATATTGGCTAATGAAATTTTATCTGAATTTCAAAAGGGGTAGGGATTTTTTCCTTAAAAGGTTACATCAGCAATGTTTCTTCTATAATTTTATTAGCTAGATAAAAGCTTGTATTGAAAATATCTATTATTATATTGACATTAACGATTCTCTTGAGTTTTTTTTTTTTCATTCTTCCTTAAACTTAAGGGTTGTTTTTTATTTCCTTGTCTATTATATATTGTGATTAATGGACTTTCCAAAAATTTTAAAAATGCTATCAAGGGAAAAACCTACATTGCTATCATTAAGGATTATCTTTATTTTTCTCACTTTCTCTATGAGAATGACTTGTTGGATTTTGTCAAGGCTTATCAACAAACCATGCAATTGCTTGTAGATATTCTAAAACACTTCAATGAATTTTCTAATCAGAGTATTAACTACTCCAAAAGTATTATTATTAACTCTAAATGTACCCCCTAACTAAATAAGATGTGTGAGAAGTTGAATTTAACTAGAGTTATTGCTTCATTAACTCCCTAAGTATTCTATAAAATTTGGCTTAACCTAAAAAACTTTGGACTCCCTTAATAGAAGTAGGAGGTGAAAAATTCTCAATCATTTGGATCTTCATCTTATCGACCTCCATACCCCTCACAAAGATTTTATGTTTGAGGATAATGGCTTCCTTAATCATAATTTGGTATTTCTCCCAATTAAGATCAAGATTAGATTTCTAGCATTTATTCAAGATCAATTTTAAATGATCTCGACACATGTCAAAGGTTATTCAGAAAACAAAAAAAAAATCACCCATAAAAATTTCACTGCTTTATTAATTCCAAAAATATAGATATCATATATCATTGAAATATTGTAAGGGCAATGCAATGACAAAAATGAATTCTTCAAAATGAAAAAGTTTTATAAGGACTAGTAAATGTAGTCTTATCTTGGAATTTTGGGGCAATCAAAATATGAATGTATATAGAATAGCTATCCAAGAAAAATAAAAAGGAAGCCTACTAATACATCCAACATCTGATCAATAATGGGCAACAAAAATGATCCTTCATAGTGGTTTTATTAGCTTCCTATAATCTTTGCAAATCCTCCACCCCATCATAGTTCTAATAAGAATAAGTTCATTTTTTCATTCGTGATTACTGTTAACCTTCTTTTCTTTGGCACACAGTGAATTTGGCTAATCCAATAACTATCAAAATAGTATTAAATATATCTGCATCCAACCATTTTAGGATCTCTTTCCTCACAACTTCCTTCCTAGTAGCATCATTTATTACAAGCCTATATACCTTTTTAATACTTCTTGTAAAATCATTGCTAAAATTATTAGTTCAAGGCTCAAACCCATTTATTTATGTTACTAACCTTAGCAATGTAGGATTTCTTCAAAATAGATTCTCCATTGATAATGTAATATTGGCTAATGAAATTTTATCTGAATTTCAAAAGGGGTAGGGACTTTCTCCTTCAAAGGTTACATCAGCAATGTTTCTTCAATAATTTTATTAGCTAGATAAAATCTTGTATTGAAAATATCTATTATTATATCGACATTAACGATTCTCTTTTGTTTTTTGTTTTTTTCATTCTTCCTTAAGCTTAAAGGTTGTTTTTTATTTCCTAGTCTATTATGTATTGTGATTAATGGACTTTCCAAAATTTTTAAAAATTCTATCAAGGGAAAAAACTACATAGAGAATGACTTGTTGGATTTTGGGAAGGCTTATCAACAAACCATGCAATTGCTTGCAAATATTTTAAAACACTTCAATGAATTTTCTAATCAGAGTATTAACTACTCCAAAAGTGTTATTATTAACTCTAAACATACCCCATAACTAAATAAGATGTGTGAGAAGTTGAATTTAACTAGAGTTGCTGCTTTATTAACTATCTAAGTATTCTATAAAATTTGGCATAACCTAAAAAACTTTGGACTCCCTTAATAGAAGTAGGAAGTGAAAAATTCTCAATCACTTGGATCTTCATCTTATCGACCTCCATACCCCTCCCAAAGATTTTATTTTTGAGGATAATGCCTTCCTTAATCATAAATTGATATTTCTTTTAATTAAGATTAAGATTAGAACTCTAGCATTTCTTTAAGTTCAATTCTAAATGATCTAGACACATGTCAAAGGTTATTCCAAAAACAAAAAAATAACCCATAAAAATTTCACTGCTTTATTAAATCTAAAAATATAGACATCATATATCATTGAAATATTGTAGGGGCATTGTAAAGACAAAAATGAATTCTTCAAAATGAAAAAGTTTTATAAGGACTAGTAAATGTAGTCTTATCTTGGAATTTTGGGACAATCAGAATATGAATATATACATAATTGCTATCCAAGAAAAATAAAAAGGAAGGCTGCTAATATATCCAACATTTGATCAATAATGGGCAACAAAAATAATCCTTCATAGTGATTTTATTAGCTTCCTATAATCTATGGAAATCCTCAACCCCATCATAGTTCTAAAAAGAATAAGTTCATTCTTTCATTAGTGATGACTGTTAACCTTCTTTTCGTTGGCACATAATGAATTGGGATAATCCAATCACCACCAAAATAGAATAAAAGATATATGCATCCAACCATTTTAGGATCTCTTTCCTCATAACTTCCTTCTTAGTAGGATTTAACCTTCTTTGCAGGCCAACTTTGGATTGATAAGGGTCTTTTAATAGAATCTTATGCATACATATGGACATGCTAATTTCTTAAATATCAATAATAGCCCATTTAAAAATCTTTCTTATGCATCCTACAAACTTTAATAAACTTATCTTCTTGATCCTCTTCAAGCTCTGCAAAAATAATGATCGATAAAGTTGTCTCTTTTCCTAATAAGCATACTTTAAATGAGAAGGCAATGCTTTTAATTCAAAAATAGATGCCTTTATGACTGATAGTTTAAAGAGCTTCCATAGAGATAATGTATCTAACTCTTCAAATCTTTCTTGAAATATTTTAGATGCTTCACTAGTCACATTAACAAAATCTCCATCTACTTATCATAAATCATCTTCACATAATGAAAACTCCAAATGATTATCACTCAATAACTCCTTCATATCATCCAATCATCAATTAAATTAACTCTCTAGAAATCTCCATTTCGATCCTTGCAAAACTTCATAGATTTCAGAACATTGAATGTGGCTTCTTAGTCCTGAACTCTCATAATCAATTCTCCCTTCTACACATCAATCTTGGTCCTACCCATGTCTAAGAAAGGTTTACCCAAAATGATAGGTATTTCTCTATCATCCTCCATATCTAGTATAATAAAGTTTCTAGGAAAAAAACTTATCTACCTTTACTAATACATCCTCTATTATCCCTTTTGGATAAATAAATGAATGGCTAGTTAATTGAATGATAACCATGGTAGTGAAGAGCTGCTTCTCCAGCATCGTCTTCGACCTGCAGAAAGGCAAAGCAGAGAAACAGGGAAACAAAATGTGAACAGTTTTCTGTGAACCTTTTTCCTTTCACATTCATTTGTCCTGCGTACAATATATATATAATGGCTGAATAAATAAGAGCCATTAGATTAAGCCGTTAGCCATCCACGGCTGAGATTAAAAGATAATAAGTGTGCAGGTCTGCTTTGTAGAGAAGTGGAGAAATGCCTAAAGTAGGCGGCTGTAGCAGTGAGAGCTGAGTGGATTACACTCGTGTCAAAGTGTGTGAGCTTGTTTCTGAGATCCTGAAAGCGTTTAGTTGACAATGGTTTAGTAAAAATATCTGCTACTTGATCAATTGTGGTAACATGTTGAATACGGACAGATTTAGATTTCACACAATCTCTGATGAAGTGATAGTCAATCTCAATATGCTTGGTACGAGCATGAAACACTGGATTATTTGCCAAAGAGATTGCTGAGATGTTGTCACAAAAAAGTGTAGTTGAGTCATGAATCGGAATGTCAAACTCAAGTAGAAGCCGTCTCAACCATAAAATGTCAGCAGCGGCAGTTGCTAATGATCTATATTCGGCCTCCGTAGAGGACCGAGCAACAGTATGTTGTTTCTTAACTTGCCAAGAGATTAAATTTTGTCCAATGAATGCACAATAGCCAGTCGTAGATTTGCGATCAACCGGATCCCCTGCCCAATCAGAATCAGAAAAGGCAGATAATTTTAAATCGGTCGGTTGAATCAATAGTCCAAAGGATAAAGTGCCTTTGAGATACCGGAGCAGCCTTTTGAGCAAAGAGAAATGTCCATTAGTTGGTTTATGCATGAATTGGCACAATTTGTTAACGGTAAAGGAGATATCAGGTCTTGTTACCGTTAGATACTGTAAGGAACCAACCAGATGTTTATAGAGATCAGAATTGTGAAATGGTTGCTCACTGTTTGAGGAAGATTCAGCCTTGATGGCTATGGGAGTGGTAAGCGGCTTGCAGAAATCCATGCCAGCCCGTGAGATAATGTTGGAGGCGTATGCTGTTTGAGTCAGAGCAAGTCCAGTTGGTATGGATTGTACCATAATTCCAAGAAAATGATGAAGTGATCCCAGATTTTTTAAGTTGAAATGCTGATGTAAATCAGTTAATAGATGATGAATAAGAGATTCGTCATTTCCAGTTAACAAGATATCATCCACATAGATTAGGATGTATAAAATTTTGGAATCATGTTTGTATAATAATAGGGATGGATCGGCTGAACTGGGTTGAAAGCCGAAATTGATCAAGTGGGTAGAGAACTTAGCAAACCATTGTCTTGGAGATTGTTTCAAGCCATAAATAGACTTTTTGAGCAAGCAAACATGATTCGGTAGCAATGGATCCACAAAACCAATTGGTTGCGACATGTATACTGTGTCGGTAAGATCTCCATGAAGAAACGCATTCGAAACGTCTAACTGTAGAATCTTCCACTTGTGTGTTACGGCAACAGTGAGAAGAATGCGGATAGTTGGAAATTTTGCAACCGGACTAAAAGTCTCCAAGTAATCTAAGCCATACTCTTGCTTAAAACCTTGAGCCACCAAACGTGCTTTGTGCCGTGCAATAGTGCCGTCTGCATTATATTTTGTTTTATAAATCCACTTACACCCAAGAACATTTTGAAGCGGGGAAGGAGGCACAAGTATCCAAGTGCCCTGTGCTTGTAAGGCATCAAATTCAGCTGACATAGCTTGCCGCCACTTTAAGTGTTTAGATGCTTGAGTATAACATGAGGGATCTAAAGGTTGTAAGCAATGAGACATACTCACAATATTTTTTGGTTTTAGGTGCCCTGTTTTGAAGCGAGTAAACATTGGATGAGTTTGACGAAGTGGGGAATTATAATTGTTTGAAGTAGAGGCAGCCGGAAGGGATATAGAAGAAGGTGGAGATGATATTTGAGGTTGTTCAGAACTGGATTGTGTAGAAGATAAGTTAGAGTTGTATGAGGGAACAGTTTCGGGAATTGGAAGATTAGAGGGCATGCTGTGAGCCGAATTTTGTGTAAGCTTGGAAGAGGTGATTGGAACTAAGGATAAAGGGTGTTGAATTGGAAGAGGGGAGGTAGAAAATGTTGCTTGAGATTTTGTTTGAAAAGGGAAGATGTCTTCAAAGAATTTAACATGTCTAGAAATGAAGATTTTGTGAGAGTCAATATTGTAGCATTTATAACCTTTAGTAGTTGATGCATAGCCTAGAAAAACACAAGGTGATGATTTTGGTTCAAATTTATTTTTGGGAAGGTTTGGTAACCAAGGGTAACATAAACAACCAAAGGTTTTTAAAAAATTGTAATCGGGTTGCTTATGATATAAAAGTTGGAAAGGAGAGATTTTATGAACTGGTGAAATAGGTAATCAGTTAATTAAATAGATGGTTGTAAGGAGGGTGTCAGGCCAAAAGGAATAAGGTAAATGGGCATCTAGTAGAAGGCTGCGTAATGTTTCAATTATATGACGATGCTTGCATTCAGCAACGCCATTTTGTTCTGGCGTATAAGGACAAGTCAATTGATGTGCAATGCCAGATTCGCTTAAGGTAGTTTGAAAGGCAGAATTAATGTATTCACCTCCATTATCTGAGCGAAGGATTTTTATGGATTTGTTGAATTGCTTTTCCACAGACGACTTAAATATTAAAAACTTAGAGTGAGCTTCAGATTTAAGGCGCATTGGAAAAACCCAACAAAAGCAAGAAAAATCATCCACAAATAATATGTAATATTTGAAACCTTGGTTTGACAAAATTGGGGAAGGACCCCATACATCAGTATGTATCAACTCTAATGGTCTTTTACTACAAGTAGATGAACGATAAAATGGTAATTTGTGACTCTTTGAAAGAGCACAAGATTTACAATGAAACCTAGAAGATAAAGTCCTAAAAACAGCGGGTAAGGTCGCTTGTGTTGAAGTGGATGGATGGCCCAAGCGACGATGCCAAAGCGTACTGAGGAGAACAATGGGAGAAGTGTTGAATGTTGGAGAAGCTTGCAATCTATAGAGGCCTTGACGGGATGGAGCTTGAAGCAGAATTTGATTGTTCGTCAAGTCCTTTATAGAAAAACCAGATTTGTCAAATTGAATGGAGCAAGGATTGTCTTGAACTAATTTGTTGATAGAAATTAGATTATGAGAAATGGAAGGCACATAGAGCAAGGGATTTAAGAGAAGCTTACGGTGAGGAGTAGGTAGAAGACCTTGACCGGAATGAGTGATTGGGAGCATGTCTCCATTGCCAATTTGCACTTGTTGAGATCCCATGTACTGCTGTGGATTTTGAATTTGAGTGAAATCTGGAGTTAGATGGGAAGTGGCACCGGAATCTAACACCCAGTCATTTGTTTCTGAGGCCGAACTGGCTACGAATGCAGAGGAGGAAGCAGGTTGATATTGTAGATTTGCTCTATGCCAACACTTGAATGCTGAATGTCCTGGTTTGCGACAGATTTGACATTCAATATAATTTGTATTGGCAGACCGTCCAGGCTGCCAAAACTGTGTAGTTTGCTGTATCGAAGAAGAATTAGTGGAAATATATCGTCCACGGCCTCTGTTAGAGCGGAAACGGCCCCGACCACGGGAAGCAGTGAGAGCAAGCTGGGGATCAGTTGACGGAAGTAGCTGATTTTCACGAGCACGTTCAGCTGCAATGTTGAGTTCTTCACTGCATAACAGGGCATAAAAATCGTCTATATTCACTGGCTGCATATTTGCTCTAATATAGGTTTTAAAAGCCTGGTACTCCGGCGGCAGTCCACTCAAAGTGTACATGATGACATCTTCGGGATCTAATGGAGCGCCGGAAGAAGCTATTGCGTCACATTTGCTCTTGATATAGGATAGATACTGCATCATTGTTCGATCTTTCATGGTGACGTGATGCAACTCGTTCTTTAACTGAAGTAGTCGGGATCGATTCGACGACTGCAATCTTCGTTTGATCGTCTTCCAGATATCCGCACACGTTTCCAAATTCAAAACGTATGGCAAAAGGCTTGGTGAAATCACAGAATACAAAGCAGCAGACAAATTTTGATCTATAAGAATCCATGTTTGATAGTTAGGATTAAGCACAGTTTCACCTGAATCTTTAACTGTGTGTTTTTCCGGCTTTGGTGTCGTTCCGTCCAAGTATCCGTCAAACTCGTTTGCAGTAAAGAGCTTGAGCACTTGAGATTTCCAGAGGAGATAGTTTTCTGAAGTCAGTTGAGTATTCATGACCGACTTCATGTTGAGTATCAGAAACTTGAGTTGTGGAGGGATAATGGCGTCACCCATCTTTACCGGAGTTTGAGATGAGACCGAAGAGTTGTTGCCTGACGAATCTGCAGTGCTCATTCTGAGACGGAAGAGATTTGACGAAAGGATTTTACAAATCAGAGGCGAAACCTGGCTGCTCTGATACCATGAAGAGCTGCTTCTCCAGCATCGTCTTCGACCTGCAGAAAGGCAAAGCAGAGAAACAGGGAAACAAAATGTGAACAGTTTTCTGTGAACCTTTTTCCTTTCACATTCATTTGTCCTGCGTACAATATATATATAATGGCTGAATAAATAAGAGCCATTAGATTAAGCCGTTAGCCATCCACGGCTGAGATTAAAAGATAATAAGTGTGCAGGTCTGCTTTGCAGAGAAGTGGAGAAATGCCTAAAGTAGGCGGCTGTAGCAGTGAGAGCTGAGTGGATTATAACATGTGCTTATCAGGTAGGATGAACTTATTCTAAGTCTAGTATTCTAAAGATGGATAAGGGCATAAGATTGATGCTAGTACATATGTCATATAGTGCTCTCATGCAAAACCTATCTCCTATAGAAGCAGGGATGATAAAACTACCTCAATCCTTAAGCTTCCAAGGGATTTCTTTTTTATGATGGCACCACACTCCTCCGTAAGGGATACTGTATCAAATTATCCTAATTTTCTATTTTAACTTGGTTGCGTTGGAATGTACAATCAATTATAATTTTTTTTGGGGAAACTTTAATGTAAACTCTTGAATTTTAATTTCATAATCGAATGTGGCATTTTTAATGGTATATTATCATGAGAGATAAAAATATCACTCTCTAAAGGTTTTAGATTACAAAGTTGTAAATTATACCCCGACTATCGTAGTCAAATTTAAGAAGGAATTACATACAACTTTGAAGAATCAAAATGATATTCAATCGTACATTTGGCTATAGTAGTTGGAATATTTCATCATCAATTATTATAATCAACTCATCATAGTGAACTACATGTGTCCCCAAGGGTTTAAAATGATATTCAATTACATACATAACTATAATAACTTGGATATATTTTCATCAATTTCATATCCAAATGTCTTAATAAGAAATGATATATCTTTCAAAGGAATAAAAATATCATTTATTATTGAGTACTTGAATATGATGATAATGATCATATTAGATTTTTTTATTTTTTTTCCCACAAAAAAAAATTTCCACCATTCTATTAAATAGTTAAATATAATGTAGTCTATTTTATCTTTGGTCTTAAATATCCTAAAAAGGCAAGCCTTTGTAGTTAATTACATCATTTGATGCTTAGGCTTATGAATACTTTTGATTAAAATAATGGTAGAAATTTTAATTGAATTTTTTGAAAAGTGGTATGAAAGGCAAGATTCTTTTGGAATTTTAAACCAGATTAGATCAAAATTGGAACACTTATTTATTTGGATGCCATGGAACAAAAGGTAGGGAGCACTTTGGGATTCTGAAAATCATTTTGAAGCTCCCTGACTTATCTTGTGTTGGAGTTTAAATTTTGGATGAGAGAAAATTTAGTTTGAGTTAATATTTTAATAAAAAAATGATGTTAAATTTTTTATAGTGAGGGCTTAAGATTTGTGGTTTCTGTCAGAGCCTAAATCTAAGTTGGCACTATAAGATAGTAGCCCGAACCTATCTAATGCACTTTGGACTTACATTGGCCTAGATTGAAAATCCTGCAAAACCACTTAAGCACTTTAAAATCATGATTTTGGTCTCTTGAAAGATGAGTAGGCTATCATTTAAGGTTTTGAGAATTTAGGACTAACATCTATAGAGTTTCCTATGTGGCCCATTTACTTATAAGTGGCATGATTAGGCCAGCTTGATGCAATTAAATTTTAATTAATTTTAATTTATTTTTAGTGTGATGCTTGCAAATTGACCTTTTATGCGAAAAATGATATGTAGTGAAAATTTTAAAAATGTCATAGAAATAATTTTTTTTTCTTAGAGGGAATAATATCTCCTAGACATAACTGCCCCCTAATAGGTTAGGTGGTCCGCCAGGACCCACAGGTAGGGAGGTGCTTAACATGTAGAGAATAAATAAATGAATGAATGATAACTCTAGTTGTGCTCTGGATTACTTCTTAGGATTATTTATCTTTTTATGTGAGCCTAATTTCTTTTATTTAGTTACAAGTAGAAGAATTTTTTTTTCCTTAAGAGCCTAATTATATTCCTAACTAAAATAAGTACTGCATGTAAATAATAAACCTAAAGAAATAGGCAATCTCTAAAACATTTAATTTAAATGGAATCATACAACATCGAGTCATATCAAAAAAGTATGAAAGGCCATGTGGTGAATGTCATTTAATTACAATCAAAATTTATGAGAAAAGTAGTGGTGGCCAAGCTCCACTGACAACTAACCTAGGTTCAATCCTATAGAATGACATACGTTAATCTTAAAGGAAGACATTTCTTTTGGTCTTTAAGTCTTCTTAGCCCCTTTTGTTCTTTGGGCTTCTTGTTCTTATCCAAATTTGAATGTCCAAATGGAAAGAACTCTCCACTAGGCATTTTTCTTTCTTATTTGGATTTAATACTCCTAGTATAATGCCTTCCTTTAAGTGTCTTTCACAACATATCATTTAAAATACACATTAAAATTAAAATAGTATCAATACTCCTACATGTTAGCCAAAAAAAGCAATTCATATCACTACAAGAAATTGGGTCAATAGCGACAAAAAAAATAGAGACAAAAATAAATTGGTCGCTAAAGATATCTTTTAGCGACCAAAAATTAGTAAGGCCTCTAAATAATAAGAAGTTTGATATTAGCCACAAAAAATAAAATGGTCGCTAATTTTGTCACTAAAACTCCAGAGAGTCTTTTTCTCATATATATACATGTCATTATAGTGACTAATTATTCTTTTTAATTTTGTACATAATCGTATGCTTCGCAGATATGTCAGGTGTCCAAGGGGGTAGAACCTCCTAACGGGGTTCGACCTGCCCGGTCAGGTCGCGGGGTCAAGGGGCAATGGGGGTTTTCAGGGGTAGCGCCCCCGAAAATTTTTTTGATTGCAATAATATTTTTAAAATTCAAATTAATAAATAAAATGATTAATTTAATTTAATATTTATGTTTTTATGATCATAAATCTAATAATTTACTAATGAAATAAATTACATTATATATTATTTAAATTTTATCAATTACTTATTTTAAAAAAATATAGATTATACCAAAACAACTCTCGCGATCTCAGTCTCACGCACGGAACTTCTCTCATTTTCGCTATTTGCCCTAGACGCCTCTTTAGCGACGACGACCTCAAACTGCGCCAACTGCAATCGCCAACTGCAAATCGACGGGTTTAGCAACCACGATATCTCTCATTCTCGCGTTGATATATATGGTATGCCTTGTATTTGAGCGGTTCAACATATTTTTGCCCTAATATTTCGGCTATTCCCATTTATTCCTTCGTGTGTTCCGCGCGGAGAAGGGGAGAAGGAAGTTCGTTCACGGTTCGGCTCCGGCTCCAGCTCCAGCGCGATTTTGCGACGGCGACGCAGCAAT
Source organism: Dendrobium nobile (assembly GCA_022539455.1). Taxonomy (NCBI): domain Eukaryota; kingdom Viridiplantae; phylum Streptophyta; class Magnoliopsida; order Asparagales; family Orchidaceae; genus Dendrobium; species Dendrobium nobile. Next base: position 14,858,287 of record CM039725.1, read on the forward strand.
TTCTCTAAAAGTTCGTCCTGCCGGCAGCGGGCAGCCAGCAAGGCAGCAATCGTTGCATTCGCTCGCATATTCTCTCGGTCTCTCCGACTCTCCCATCTTCAATTTTTCGATTGAAGGCAGGCTGCAGCCCTGAAGGTAAGTAACAGTCAAAATCTCTTAAGATTTCTTTTTATTTTTTTTGTGTATGAGTGTATCCTTTCATTTGATGTAATCTGTTTGAAGCCCTAGTTGATTCTGTAGTTACGGTAGTCTTTTAATTTTTGAAGAATTTGTCTGAGTTGATAATTGATCACGGTAGTCTCTTTTGATTCCTTAGTTACTAACTTTTTTTTGAAGAATTTCTCTTAAGTTTTTTGAAGAATTTGTCTGTTTGAAGCCCTAGTTGATTCTTAAGTTTTTTGTTGAATTTGTCTGAATCTCTCCGACTCTTCTCTCTTTTTCTCCATGAAAATCTAACAGAGTAGTCGAGCTGAAATTGGCGAGTGAAAGAGGTGAAAACAAGTCAGTTGTTCTCTAGGCATTTAGATTTAGTGATTAATGACTTTGAAGTTCTTGATAACAAAGTTATTTATTATATCTGTTAAGAGTAAATTATTGATTATAATGTGTTCTAATTCATTAAGTTTTTTGTGTCCCTGTTTTTATTTATTTTTAGATTGACATATATTATTTGAGACTTGAGTTATATATTTTTTAGGTATTTTAATTTTGCTCAAAGATTATGGAGAAGTATTTTAAGAAGGCCTCACCAATAAAAGATTCAAGAAAGAATGATGATGAAAAAAATAAAAAAAGAAATCAAACATCTGGTGAAACGTCAAACAACGAGCCAACAAATCTAGAGAACCTTCAATCAGATCCTGGTTTACGTATACCTATTTCTGAATATAGTTTTAAAATTCGTGATCAAATTCGAAGAGCATATTGTTGCTTTTAAGAGGTTAGGTTTGATTTTGAATGATTGAGTTCAAAAGATCCAATGGCTATTTCTGTATTGGATTTAAAATTTATGCTCTATTGATGCTCTGTGTAAAGTTTAAATAAATTCCCTCTAACTGATCTTTGAGACTTGCTAGAATACGCTTACAGTCAGAAATGTAAGTGGATTGAAGAATAAGATATCATTATTGTTGATTTTAAACGATGGTCCTGATTGCATTGTATTCCCCAATGTACTTTGATCCTGCAATTTTTAGCCTTTTAATCAGGATCATTTGATCTTAATTTGATGGCTTATTATAAACCGACATTATTTTGTTAAAGCGCTAATGATTTATAAAAATTTCCAAAAATGATTTATAAGCCATCAAATTAAATGGATTTATAATAAATTTCCAAAAATCTGGACTACCTTAGGCTCCAGATATTTCGCTAAGGAGTGCTTAGTTCTTGTCCTCATTATGACAGCACCATGAATGATTTTCATAGAAAGTAAACATAAAAATTATAAATATAATAAACTAGCAATAAATCAAACTAAATTAATTTAAAATTTTTTAATAACATATTTAGACATTAGAGCTTTTATGGCCTTATGCTTGATTCCTTTCAAGAGGACAAAGGTATATTGGATTGGGAAGCTTTATAGACTAAAATACTTAACTAAAATGAAAGACTCTATGCAATCCATCTACCCAAATTTTGTAGGACTAGTAGCATTACAAAGATAAGCCTAGGACTTGTTGATTAGTAGAATCTAGCACTTATAAGTTCTTGAGCGATATAATCTACAACAACAACAACAACATCAAGCCTTTATCCCACTACGTGGGGTCGGCTACATGAATCTTTTTTTCTCCGTTGTGTCCTATTAAAGGTCAAATTCTCGTTTAAATGTAATAAAGAAAGGTCATTCCTAATATTTTCTAACCAAGTCTTTTTAGGTCTGCCTCTACCTTTCTTAACATAAGTCAAATCTAATACCTCTACTCTCAAGCATATTATGATAGTATTATAGTGTTAAGAATTATAAAAGATATATATATAGCAGACCTTAGATTATGCTTTAAAATAATAAATGAATAACTGTTTTTTTATTTACATTATTATATAGCAGACCTTTGAAATCTATACATGGTGAATGTTTTATAATTGTATAATAACATATAATGTATGAAAATGTATTATTGTTGAAGCAGTTGAGTAATTTGAAAATCAGAGGGAAGATAAAAGTCCTAGTTAGTTGCATGAAAATGTATCATTGTATAATTGTATAATAACATATAATATATGAAAATTTATCATGAGAAGTTTCTTCTTGGTTTGCTTCATAATTTCTGTTATCTTATTCACAGGAGGAGCTTAAATGGAACCTGCATCTTATCAAAAAATATATGCGTAGAGAGGTTTGCTTCTTTAACTGGGATTGGAAAGTATATTTCCAAAACTGGTGTATGTGCTCAGTGGATTTTTTTTTTAATCTACTTGCGCTCATGAAAAATAGCTTTTGATGCTAGAGATGATGAGGTGAAGGATTTGTTTGGGACGACTGCCCACATGTGATACTACCTGTGCTGCAATCGCCCCAAATAAATAGCATGTAGGCATGGTCTGAATAGCTGGAATGACGCGGTGGTGGGAAGAACCCGACCGCCGCGCCAAATTGACCTGAAATGGTAAAAATGATACTTCTTTTAAATTCTCCAATTTAATCCTGGATAATAAAACTCATCCTCATGAACTTTCCATTTCTTATTTAAACCTAACTTAAGTCCCGTTGAATTTTTGAAAATTCTGGCATGTAACTTTGATATGTGGATTTTTCTCCATTGAGTGGTCAATAAAAGATGGTTATATATAATTTACATTTGTTTAAATGTTATTTTTTTTTCTTTAATATGATTGGTCATTATGATGAGATTTCTTTTTCGATTCACGTGAATTATTTTCTTAAGAAATTCGTTTGATTCTTTGATGCGCACTATTTTGCTGGATAGAAGACTAGTAAACTGTTAATTTAATATGAATGATTTATTTGCCTTGACTAAATAAGATCATCTGAGGATGACAGAATCAGCAAAACCTGACCTCATGAATTAATTTGGTTGATAAGAAATTGAAGAAATGTCTTTCTAGCAATCCGTGGATGATTAAAATTTGTACTAGTTTAAACTTGAAGATCTGATGCATCTTTTTATAGCTTACTCTTTTATTGCTGCAGTGGTTTGATTCTCTGTTTGGTTAGTTTTGTACTTGTTTCTTCTTGTTACAGGCCTTGTGGATTCATCGTCGACATTTGTCTTATTATTTGATAAGTCGCATCACCAATCCTATTTGCATTGGCTCTCCATGTAAAGTTCAGCTGGAAATAATTTCAGCCTTACATTGTTTCCTCGGGGAAGAAATGGAACTTGTGAGTACTTGCCTTAACATTCCAGCTGATGAATTCGATGATGCTCGAGCTCAGGCTCAGCATGCAGCAACTTACATCCTGTGGATATCAAAGGTCTATTTGCGCATGAGCTTCGTATTTCTGTATTCCAGTTACTTATTTTAGGCTTTGTTTGGTATGATTTTTGTGTTGCTTCTTAAAGTAGCTTTTTAGTATAAAAATTTTATTTTATTCTACTTAAAAATTATTTTAAGAAGCAACAAAAAATCATCCCAAACGAAACCTTAAAAACAAACTTGTGGAGTTCTATTCTTTCTTCCAATTTGCTGTAGTAATATATAAGTTTCTCTTCCCAGAAAATCGTTCTCTCGCCAGAGTACAGGTTTCAAGAGAAGCTTATGGAGGTAGGGGACCTTAAGACTATCTTGATGAATACAAGCCCTGAGAAATGATAATATTTAGTGAAAGATAAAAGTCCTAGTTAGTTGCAACTATACTTCTAAATGTGTTTATTTCCTAAACTCTTCATTATTATTTAGAAATCTATTTTTTTTTTACCTGCTACAAGGGGTAAAAAGTTCTTTAATTTAGTTAATCTACCTTTTATTTCCTTTCTCATATTTGATACTGTAGGATTTGTTTCTTGCTGCAGGTGAATCAAAATCTGTGTACGTCGGAAATCTTCCTGCAAGCATATCCACTTCTAACCTTGAGCAAGAGTTCAGGAACTTTGGTTGAATCAAACCTGACGGAGTTACTATCAGAAGCCGGAAGGTAACTTGCGTGGAACTTTATTTGCAAGTATATTGTTGTAGGCAAACCAAGATCTTTTAAGTTTCTTTTTTGATAGTTGAGTAGCATTTGATCTGTTTCACTTATATTTCATCCACCATTTGATCTGTTTCACTTTTTTGAAAGTTGAGTAGCCCTCCATCCCATTCCGTCTTTGTCGTAAGTAAATTTAAGCTCACAAGAGATGTAAGGATTTTCTAACCTTCTGAAACCACTGCTCTGCCTTATTTGGAAATGAAACCATCTAATCATTCTCCTCAACACAGCTTTTGGACGGAGGCGATTCTTCTCAATGGATCCATTAGCAACACCGATGGTTCACTTATATTGAGATTGCTGAGTATGAGATGGAAATTATTAGTTGTCTGCACTTCTTGATGCCTTCCGAGAGGATCAGATTGGGGCAATTTTTAATTTTGAAGTATCTAAGCGCCGCAAGTCTTGATATTTCATCAGCTAGAGGAAGAGTTGCTACAGGAGGTCTTGAAGAAAAATATTATTTTATTTTTAGCTTGAATTCAAGTCAATTTTGTGTAAAAATATATTAGATTAACTATATTCACTTGAACAGCGGGCTTACTACTAATTTTTATTGTTTCTTTTAAATTTGTTCTTTTTTTGAATGGAAGAATGAAAGATGTAAAGAAAATTATTTTTGATGTAATAGTTTTTTGCATTATATATATTTTTTAATTTGTGTTATTCTTTAGCATTGATTATAACACTTTCTAAAAGCATTGTTGTAGCCTTCCTGAAACTGCATTCATGAAACCTTTGCTAAAGCCTTTATAGCGAATGCAAATTAAGTGGAAAACTTATTTTTTAAAAATATATTTCAAAGCTTTATGAAATTATAGGGGTTTGTGATTTTTAGGTTGATCATTTTGTGACCAATTTTTATTTTGATCGTTAAAGGGAAAATGTAATAAATAAAATTACTAAATAGCATCCAAATAAATATTATTAGCATCTAAAAAAAATGGTCGCTAATAAGTCTAATTTTAGCGACCAATACTAATTAGTGGTTGCTAATTTAGCAACCTAAAAAATTTTTTGGTCGCTAAAAGCCTCAGCGACGAGGCTACTGCCACAAATCAGCGACCCAAATATTTTTTGTCGCTATTTGCTTTAGCGTCCAAATTAGCATTTTTAGCTACCAATTTTGTTGGTTGCTAATTACCTATTTTCTTGTAGTGTATATAAAGAAATTCATATAGAAAGCATCCATAAAAAGTCCAAACATGCAATCACTTGTTCACTTTGAGTAAATAAATTAACTAGGCAATGCTTTTAATTTTTTAGGGTTGGGGGGGGGGGGGGGGGGGGCTAAGCAATAAATAGAATATGCAAAAACTTTATTAATTCAAATTCTAATCATTTTTAACCCCCTCATTTTACTCTACATAAGCATGATCACATGCAAAAAAATATTTTGACATCTAGATCATTCTTAACTTAGGAAAATCTAAATGCCCATCGCTGATCACATCAAAATCGCTTCAAGGCAGACAAAATAAAAAATAGTGATAAAAACATGACATTCATTCATTCATCAAAATAAAAAATTCATTCCACATTCAAGCCAAAAGTTATAAAAAATAATGGTCTAGCCAATATCTAAAGATAGTTGTCATAGCAAGCAATTTATAGTGTGTGAAGGGCATTGTGTGGTGTGGATATTCCCTAAGTTTGGCATTAGTTTGATTTCTAACATTTAGATTTCACTTGTTCAAGGTCAAGGGGTGTTTACTTTCATGTTTAAATCTTAATATTTTTATATTTAATACTGGATGATTACTAAGAAATAAAGAGCATATGCAAAACTTTATTAATTTAAATTCTAATCATTATTAATCCCCTCATTTCACTCTACATAGCATGACCACCTACAAAAAATATATTAACACCTAGATCATTCCTAACTTAGGAAAATCTAAATGCCCATCACTGATCACATCAAGGCATACAAAAAGAAAAAATGATAAAAACATGACATTAATCCATTCATCTATTTAAAAAATCTATTCCATATTTAAGCCAAAAGTTTTAAAAGAACAATGATATAGCCTATAGTTAAAGTTTGTTATCCTAGCAAGCCATTATAATGTGTGGAAGGGAATTGTGTTGTTTGGATATTCCCTAAGTTTGACATTAGTTTGATTTATTTAACATTTAGATTTCACTTGTTCAAGCTCAAGGGGTGTTTACCTTCAAGTTTAAATCTTAATGTTTTAATATTTATTACTATATGATTTTATTTAAAAAAAGGTTAAGGTTTACTAACATTTGAGTTCTTAAGCTCCCATATTTTAATTAGTCATTTGATCTTTAAAGACTAAAAATATCCAATACATTTATGCACTAAAAAAGGAATCTAACATAACATATGAAGGCTCCCATTCGTTGGTGATTTATTGTTAATTATTAAGGTTGAATAAAAATTGTCTTTGTTTATATCAGGGTCATGAAGTTTATTTTAGCCTCATTGGAGCAAACTTAATAGCCTCGTAGGCCTGACTTGCCCAACAATCATCTCTTAATTTATATTTGATTTAATTTACTGATTTAAATTAATTCAATTGGTTGATTAATGATTTATTGATTGATTATTTAAGTTGAGTGATAATTATCTTTATTTTCACTAGGGCTGTGAGGTTTACTTCACCCTCCTTATGGCAAACTTAAAAGCCTGATAGGCTCGGGTTACCCATCAATTACCTTATTATTTAATTGATTTGATTTTTCATTTAATTCATTCTAATTTGTGATTATCTTTTTTTTTTCTAAATTTAATTGGGCTTGTTGGATGTTTAATTAAAATCCTTAGATAGGTTTTGAAAATTCAAGCAAGGTTGTTAAACCAAGTTAAATTATCGAAGGCACACTAAGAGGGGGTGAATTAGTGCTTTTATTTTTTTTTCTTTTCAAAATTACTACTTCTAAAAATGTAATACCAAATTAAAAAGTATGTTTTGAGATTGATCTAACAATGCATAGACTAATGATATAAAAACTCAAATGTAATTTTTCTTTTGATTTGATTTTTTTTAGAAACACAAATATTAAATTTATTTTTCTTCTTTTTAATTTTTAGAGATTTTTTTCTTGCTAAAAAATTAGTCCTAAACAATCAGAATAGTTTCAACCAAGATTTGTTAGAATATAACATGCAAGAAATTAAAAGTGTAGAAAATAAAAGTGATGAATAAAAAAGATATGAGCACACCAAAAATTTTATAGTTGTTTGATTAAAACTTAACCTACGTCCACTCCCTAGAGTCCCCATCTCTAGGTATTATACTAAACCTTTAGTTATTCTTCTTTTTCCCCCACAGATGGGCCGAGAAGCCCATATAAAATCTCTTCCACCAATCTTGTTGCTGCAGAGTAACTGTATCCCTTTCACCTTCTCTTGGTGCGGTAGAGTAGCAAAATCCCTTTAACTTCTCCTGATGTGGAGAAGTAGCCGAATCTCTTTCAACATCTCCAGGTGTGATGAAGTTGGAAAATCCAATTCACCTTCTCCCAGTGTGGAGTACTAAAAATCTTTTGCCTTAAAGAATTTCTCCTAGGAGCTTCCCTCAAGATCAATGAAGACACATGGAGGAACTTAGGTAGAAGCATGCATGGAGTAACCGCTTGAAATCCCCTCTCACACAGCTTCTTCCTTACACACAACTTCTCCCCATTTCTCTTCAAACTTCAAGATATCTTAAGAAGATAAAGCTCTCACTAAGAACTCTATAAAATATTGCTTAACAACCAAAAGACTTGTAAAAATGAAGTAAGAAGTGTTTAAATACAAGTCTTAAATAAAAACCCTAATTTTTTTTACTTCATCAATCATTGTTAACACAATACGATAGTATGATCAACTTAGTTTTCTCTATTAGTACTGTATGATGAGAGAAGGACATTACGATCAGTGCAAATTTTTACACTAAACGTTTAGTATGATTAGTTCAATTGAATCTCTATTCGTCCTGGATGATTCCCTGACAATTAAATATCATCCAGACATCTTCTTTATTTGTACAGTATAAAATCAAGTTCATACAGTATTATCACTAAACATAATTAATTTTTTGATTTGATTGTTTAATTATAGGGATTAATTTAGGATAGATTTTTAAATATCATATAGTATGAACATGCTCGTACAGTACGAATAGAATAATTTTTCTTTTTAAAATATTTCATAAACTATGATTGGCAGTGGGGTTTCCTAATTATAACTAATCATTCTATATGATTGTAATCATACATTATAATTAGTTTAAAACTAATTTTACTAAATTTGAATGTGTTAATTAATTTCTATTTGACCAGATCATGCAACATAATCTATATCATACAATATGAAATTTAGAAAATATTAACATATTTAATTTCACTCGACTAATATGTGTGTGCACGGTTGCTCAGCTAGCATTCACCTGTTACACAATAATGACTCAAGAAAGATAAAGTTACAAACTCTTACAAATAATCAATCATATGATACACCATCTTGAGCCTTGATTCTTTGACTGTGGTTGATGTATGTCTCTACCTGAAATGTCAATGCACATAAAAATATATGCAATAATAATAAGTAAGAAAAACAAAGTAAACCCAAATAATATTTGTAATCATCAAACATAGTCTCGAGCTCCTTGATTGTAATAATCTTCCAATTTTTGATGATGATAAACATTATTGGTATAGGTTAATTTCATTTTTCTCCTAGGTTCTCCCCCTCACTAAGTGATATCTTGAAAAATAGAGAGAGTAATTTTTTTATTTTTTAAAATGAATAAGCACAATAAACACTAAATGCAAGGAAGAATTTAACTAATTATGAAAATAGAATGTACAAGTCAAAGCTTCCTACTCATCCTTTTAACATCTCCAAAAAGGCGATAAAAAAGGTGAAAAGTTCTTGGGGTATTTTTAAGGGTGAGGTTGACTTCATTCCAATTATAGTCAATAGTAGAGAGTGCATTGTGGGCTTTTTTGTCCAATAATGGAAACATGTAAGATTTGATCAAAGTCCTTATAGGTGGTTACTACAGGGCTTCTACAAACATAGGATTGCAGGGTTGTACCCTCAGTGTTGATTTTCAAATTGGAGAAAAATTCAAAAAGAAGTTTGAAATTGAATGGAAATGCTAAGGTAAGAAGAAACTGAACTGTAGTGCATGCGAATAAATCCATTATCTGAAAGTTTAGGTTGTCTTGATTTAGAACTCTAGAGGGGATGATGGTTGTATCTTTATAGTGATGATAGACCTAAACTTTTTTTTATATATGACATGCTAGTAGTCAAATACAGAAGTGATCCTATTATCACCCGATATTTTTTTTTGATCTACTATGTTTCCATCTATATCCTTATCTAATTGAATGGTTAAGCTTATTGGTGTATTTATTGCTTTAGCACCTTCCATATTATATTTGTTTTTTAATTTTTCTTAATATATTAAATTTGATTGAGAAAGTTACCATGTTCCCTTTACTTTACACTAAATAAAAAAAATGTTAGCTCTCCCTTCATACTCATTTCAAACTCTTAACTCATAGTTTTTGATTAATCAAATACAATATGGGTTGATTCTTCTATTAATAATGTTTTCTTATTGACGACCCTATAATATTTAACTACTGAGGATAACTTAAAAATACCTCTTCATCTGCCTTAGACTCAAAATTTTCATTTATAAATACAAAACATTTGCAACCAAACACAAGAAAATGAGAAAGATTTGGTGTCCTACCTTTAAATAACTCATATGATGTTTTTTTATGTTTTGTTCTAATATTTATCCTATTTAAAATATAACAAGCAGTATTCACCACTTCTACCTAAAAGTCTTTAGGAAGGCCATAATATATTAACATTTTCTTAACAACTTCAACCGATATTATATTTTTCTTTTCAACTATTCCGTTCTTCTGAGGAGTTCTAGTAACAGAAAATTTATGTTTTATTTTAGATTCTCTATAAAATGATTCAAACCTTTTGTTCTCAAATTATCCACCATGATCACTATGAATTGTAGATATCACACAACCTAACTTCCTTTTAATCCAAGTATAGAATGTTCTAAACCCATCAAATGATTCACTCTTATGTGCTACAAATATGAACCAAGTGAATCAAGAATAATTATTTATGATCACATATCCAAAACTCTTACCACATAGACTAGCTGTACTAACCGGTCTAAAGAAATCATGTGCAAAATCTTTAGTGGTCTAGTGGTAATGATCTCCTTGATAGAATTGAATGAAGGGCTAGTTTTTTTTCCTAATTGACAAGCATAAGATAAGTGGTTCTTAGTGAAATTTATCTTGGGAATGCCTCTAACTAAATCCCGTTGGGTGATTTTTCTAAGAGTTTTCATACTAACATGACATAATCGCCTATACCATAGCCACGCTTCATCCATAATAGTCTTCAAACAACATTATTTTTTAGAGAGACCAATACAAGATAAATTAAGCATATAAACATTATTGATCCCTGTTCCTTGTAAATTAGGTTTTCCATTTAAAATAATTAAGCATTTGTTATATAAAAATTTAACATCAAATCCATTGTCACATAGTTTACTAATACTAAGAAGATTATGCTTTAGGATTTCTTATAAAAGAACATTTTTAAATACAAATCCATTAGTTTTACTAATTGTACATGATCTGACCACATTCCTAGTGGTGTTGTCTCATAGTGTCACTTTACTTCTATTCTTGGCCTCTATCATGATGAACTACTTCATGTGTCTAGTCATTTTCCTTGAATTGATGCTGCTCTGGTACTACATATTCTCACTAGGTCTTTTATAATAGCATCTCTATAAGGTCAATCAGAGGTTAAATTTGGGAACTCAATTGAGTTTTGGTTCCATCTTATGCTTTAATGAATGTGTGGAATGTATATTATATTATGATGCTAATGATTTAGGCCTTCGTACTAGATATGTTCTATGGTGTACAGTGCAAATTCTAGAAATGTATCATACTATGGCCCAAGAGTAATACCTAACTCCAGAAAATGGGTTCACTAACCAATATTGGTGATAAAGATTTTTCTTAGGGATATGTGATGCATCCGGTGTATCAGGTTGTGGTTTTTGTGCTAGTGTAGGCTGTTGTGTTTTATTTTAAAGTGCAAATATTTTCTTTTGTAAAAATTCATTTATATTTTTGTAACTTTAAACTTTAAATTTAATGCATGCTCACTAGTGGATAGTTTCATTGCAATAGTCTCTAGTTCATTATAAGCCTTCTCTAACTCAATATGCTTGGATTCCAAGGTTTTATATAACTTTCTTAATTCGATATGGTTCTTTTTTTTTGAAAGATGCAAAAGCAGTAGCTTTAAGCGAAAAAGTAATTACAAACAAAAAAAGGACCACATTCCTCCTTTAACAAGATAAGAAAAGAAGGAGTAATATAATCCAAACTACTGTCTTCCAAAAAAAAAAAATTATTACAATGAGCAATATTAGCCCACTTATTGGCTAACTTATTATAATCCCTACTCATACCACTAAATATGACATGCTTAAATTCTTCAAGGAAATCCACCTCTCTAATGCCATTTGTAACCGGCACCTTGCTCGGGTCTTTATTTAAATTGCAAAGAAAATTAATAGCATTGGCATTGTCACCATCAATAATAATCCCTTCATACTCCAACATCCAATCTTACAAAATCACCTTCAAAGATTGAATTACCAAAAGCTCCAATCGAGACACATCCCAATGCAATCCTTTGAACCCAAAAGCCAATAGAAACTTTCCTTTATAATCCCTGAACACTCCTCCAATAGTTGCCTCATACAAAAGAAATAAAAAAGCATCCACATTAACTTTGATCCTATTTTGCTGATTAGCACCCCAGTAGCCCGACTTATGAATTCTGTTTCTGATAAAAGAAGCAAGAGTAACCGTGTGAGATGCAATGTACAAGCAGTTGTGTTCACTATCATCATAAACTTGTTTATATCTAGATTTCCAAGTAAGAAAAACTTTAATGTAATATGGATTAAAGTAATTCTTTCCAACCAAATACAACATTCATCTAAAGAGGCAAAAACTGGCAACGAGAAACCCCCCTTATTTATTACTTGGATTACTTGAATCAACTTTGAACACCCCACTACCACATAATTGATATTTTCCACCTCCAGGCAACCAATCAGACATTCATTATCAGCTTTCAATTTTCCATTCACTAGAAAACCAAAAGTTGGGATAGCCCCATGAAAAACTCTCCACCAAAAAGACTCTACTCGTGGAATAAGCTTGAGTTTCTTAAGTCAATTCCAATAAATCTTTATTCTCATTTGATAAATAGAGACATCTGAAATAAAAGCAAAAATTGTTCTCCCTAGTTTTAGTTGAATCATTTCCAATTAGTCCTTCAGAAGATTGAAAAAATTGATTTTTATAGATTAGATTAACCAACTCTTCTTCAAAATAAATCTTCAGCTCATCTACATTCTAGCTTCCATGAATAATGAACCTATCCACAACCATATCATCACTCCCTTGGATCAAAACAAAAGTTGGCCACCTATTAAGGAATTTATCCATTATCCACACATCTTTGTAAACATTAATAGACTTCACATCCTTCACCTTCCACTTGACAGCAGGAGCAAGAGCCTTAGCCCCATTTAAAATAATCTTCCATGCAAATGACGACCCCTTCTTAGGTTAAGCATTCCAATTACAAGAACCATATTTAGCTTCTAAAACTTTGTTGCATTCTATGACTCCTAGTCTATGATTTTGATGATGACAAATAATGTTGATTGAGTTAATATTTTGAATGTTACTCTTATCTGTGAGTATTAACATTTAGGGAGTCCACATACTACTCAAGACAATAGAAGACTTGAGACTTAGTAGAATAGGATGTGAAGGAGTCTGTAACTTCATATTTTTCTTTATTTTCTTATCTCTTGAGTTTGGCCATAAAAAGTGTATGAAAACTTAGTACCATGCACACACACACGAGGAGAGTTTTTTTTAAAGAAAAAAAATATTTTTATGTAAATCATATTGTATAATACATTATGGCTCAATGATCATATTACATGAACTAATCATACAGTTTGATAGTTATCGTATTATATGGTTTGTTTTCAACCCAAAACCCTGGCCGCTAGATTAATATAAGTAAGTTTTTAATATTTGAACTTTGAACTAATTGTACTGTACGATCCAATTGTACTGTATGAATATTTGAATACTTGCTAAAATTAACTCCCGTGATTAGTCAATTAAATCAAGGCTTAATTAATTATTGGTGATCATACCATACAAAGCAGTTCATACCGTATGATGAACCGAGGCTATTTTTGATCGTTCAAAAAATTGCATCGGATGAAAACTTAATTTTTGAACTAATCATACTTTATAATATATACATTATGTCAAACAACCTAAATATTTTAACTAATCGTATTGTATGAGTTTGATTGTACAAGACGATGAAAAGAGATAAATTTTGGTTGTCCCAGCTTTATCCTGTACGAATAGAAGAAATATAGTATATCATACTAGACGATATTCATATTGTATTGTACGATGTATTGGACAATTGTTGCATGTTCGCACTCCTTTGTACAAGGATGAAAGCTATTTTGAATTGATTGTATTATACGATAGTGATTGTATTGTATGAACAGAAATGGCTAAATTCAATTTTTAGGGTTTCTTGAAGCTTGATATATTCAATGCCTTTACTTTTTGAGAGAAAGAGAGAGGAACATGATGAAGGAAGGGAACTCTTCAGAGGGAGCTTCTTGAAGGGATTTAGGGCTTGTGAGAGGAAGGAGAATATGAGTTTGTGAGGGAGAAGGAGTGTGACAGGATAACACTGTTGCTCCAAGCCTGCTGTACGTTTGCTCCTTCTGTGGCCCGGGTAAGTCTTGTGGAGCTCTCTAGGGGGAGAGCCTTCAAGATCAACGTCCTTAAAGGTCAGTTGCCTTCTCTAGGAGAGAGAAAAATGTGAAGGTCTGCTACCATCACTGGGACGATGACATAATGTCCGGCACTCCACCAAACTGGGGAAGGTCAAAGTGAGTTTGTGTAAAGGCTTCTCTGCCTTGCTGTGGGAGCATAAGGAGAATTGCTTTTGAGTAGTGCAAATCCTAGAGTGGAGGACTCTAGGGAGTGGACATAGGTCAAGTGATCGAACTACTATAAATCTTATAGTGTGCTTTTTTCCATTTACTGCTTTTTATTTTTCTTGTATTTAATATTGCTATAACTGCTTGGTGAGAATTTGATTTTAGTATTTCATTCTGTGATTTAAAATTTCATCACCACTGTTGCAATTATCTTTTAATAACTAGCTTACACTTCTAATTAGTTAAGTCATCTTTTGAAATTCACAAAAAAATAGAACTCCTATTTATGCTTTGATTTTTATTTCAAAAATATCAATTCACCCCCTCTTAGCACATCTCGTACTTTCAAACTTTGTATAATAGAGAGAAAGATCATTTAAGAAGGTTCCAAGCCAATTTGGCTCTTAAAGGATCAACCTTATTCACACAAGAGTGAAGTGCTCAGCCACCTAAGTTAACAGGTAAGCATAAGACCTCCCAACAGACATAATATAACCTATTTTTCCCATCCTATTTGTGCTAAATAAAATCCCTCCACAATCTATCAATATCTGAAAGGATTCCTATATGAATAAGGGAGTGAGTACTTAGAAAGATAAGAAGTGAAAAAATGACTGATTTAACTAATGTCAACTTTCCTGCCAAGGAAATATACTTATTACCCCAAGCATTAAGCTTTCCCATAGACCTTTCGAGAAGAATACTGAAAATCACCACCTTCAAGTCTACTTAATGTGATCTTCACGCACAAATAATTCATCTCCTTAACCATTCTCAAGCCCATCAACCAGGATATAATCCTTCTCCTCCTCTTCTTCATAACTTTCCCAAAGAGAACCACATATTTATGATAATTTATACTTTGTCCCGTCTAACAATAATATTTAATAAGATACTCGTGACATCCTTCACCATTTTAAGAGTAGCATTAGAAAAGATCACAATATCATCTGCATATAACAAATGTGAAACTCTCAGAATATTTGTATGAATTTTAATTACAATGTCAACCCCTCTTTGAGCCAACACATTCGATAACAATTACGAGCAAAGAATTAAAAGAAATAGGGATAAGGGGCAACCTTGCCGAAACCCACATGTAGTCTTGATCTAATTTGAATAACTCCCAATGAGTAAGATAGAGAAGGTAGGAAATTACACACATTCAACTGGAAACCCAAAATAATGAAGAGCTTGCTTTAAAGTTGACCACCCCATACTATCATATGTCTCCTCCATACCAATCTTCAAAGAAACCAAAACTTTTGTTAATTTTGAAAATTTGAATTTGTGGAAAATTTCTTGGGCAAACAATAAATGCTCCAACATAGAACGCCCTTTAAAAAAGGCTTCTTGCTCTTCAAAAATGAGTTTAGGAACCAAGCTTAACATTCTGTTCAAAAGAACTTTAGCCACAATTTTATAAATAGAGTTACATAAGATTATAGGCCTAAAATTGGATGAGACTAAAGGATTGTCCACCTTAGGAATGAACACAAATAAAGTCTCATTCCAATTTTCATCCATAACACCAGTTGAGAAGAATTAATAAATGGCATATCAAACATCATACTTAATGGTATTCCAATAAATTTTAATGAAAGAATATGAGATTCCATCATTACCTGGAGATTTAAATCCACCAAGATGGTTCACCACTCCCATAACTTCCTCCCAAGAAATTTTTGCCTCAAGAAAGCATCTATCATCCTCATTCAGCATCCTCAAACATAGAGGCCAACCATTCAATGAGTAGTCCCTATAACACCATTTGTTGCTAAAATAATCAAGAAAGACATCTTCAATTTGCTTTGATGTTCCACCATATTCCCATAATCAACTTTAATCTTATAAAACCATTTATAATTCATTCTCGCACTTGCAAAAGAATGAAAAAATTTGGAATTAAGATCCCTATCAGCCAACCGTTTCACCTTAGCACCTTGCCTCTACCAAGTGTTTAGTCTAGCTAAGTACAATTAAGTTCATTCACCTTTGATCTAAGAACCACTATCTTCTCCACCGAAAGTCTACCTTCATTAGCTTCCTCTAATTTCAACACCATGATTTCCTTCTTAAGATGATGTTTCAAGATATTGAGATCTTGAAGCTTAGCTTTACTTCAAAAAAATAAAGCTCTTAAAGACCTTATTGACTTGATGCTAAGAAATTCCAAAAAGCTACCAATAGCTTTCGTAGCCCAAGCCTTGGCAACAACAGCAAACGAAGCATGGTAAGAAGCCAATAATCTTTAAATAGGGTAATCTTCCTCACCTTAGAATTATCCTTCAACAAATTAAACAAAATGGGGGAATGATCAGAAGCCACCCTTGCAAGATGCCTCCCCACCACCCATTGAGATTATTCAAATGCTAATGAGTTCAGAAAACATCTATCTAATCTCTCCAAGATCCAAGCGCCATCCACCTTATTGTGCCACCAAGTAAATCTAGGCCCAATGAAGCCATCTTCATGATCGTCGTTATTAGTGAGCAAAGCCTTCATTTCTTTGGGGCATTGGGAAAAACAAAATCTTTTCCCTCCCCTCCTGTCGTCCTTCCTTAAAAAATAGTTAAAGTCTCCACCCACCACTGAAGGTAAATCCTTTGATGAATATTGTTCAACCTTCCTCCAAAGTTCCCTTCTTTTATTAACAACACTACTCCCATACATAGTAGAAATACGCCAAACCCCTTTATTATGAACATCAAGAACACCAATTATACCCTGAGAAAAATAATCCAAGGTATTAAAAGAAGATACCATAGATTTCCAAAAAACCAGAATTCCACCTGATAACACATTAGAAGGAACGAAACAAAAATCCCAATATACTCCAATTAGCTTATCGACCCCTTTTCTATCAATGGAAGTAAGCTTAGTTTCCAACAACCCAACAAAAAAACATCGAATTCCTTCACAAACTCCTTAATATATATAGAAGCCTGATTCTTCCTTGCTCCTCTATAATTCCAGAAAGTAATTGTAGAAATCTATTTAATGGAAGGGAAAATAGCCCCTGCACTATCTTTCTTTCCCACTTCACTTCTTTTACTTCTAGACGATAGCTTAATAGGACCCAATCCTTTAAATTTTTTAGGCAGCATCTTTCTAACAGAAGATGAACCTCCTTCATTAACCCCACCCCCATCCAAACACTTTACATCAATCTTGAAATTATGAGATGTGCCAAGAAGGGGGGTGAATTGGATGTTTAAAGACTTCTTTAATGAAAAGAAAACTCTTTTTATAACTTTATGCGGAAGTGAATTTCATTCAAAATAAAAAGATAGATTCTTAATTTCACCCACACAACTAATCGTAACAAAAAATAAATGAAAAAATAATAAAGGAAAGAACACACCAGATTTATAGTGGTTCGGTCAAACCTTAACCTACGTCCACTCCCCGGAGGCACCCTCCGAGTATTACACTAAACCTTTAGTGATTATCCTTTAGTCCCCACAACTAGGAAGAGAAGCCCTTACAAAATGACTTCCACCTTCTTCGGTGCAGCAGAGGAGCTGGGTTTTTTGACACCAAAGAGGTATTCTTCTTCTTAAAACTTCTCTCAAGATGAACCTTGAATCTGATGGTAGTGAGGTGCATGCTTGCCAGAGAAACCGTGTGAAATCTCCTTCACACTCCTTTGAAACCCACTCCAAGGATCTTCTCTCTCTCTCAAACTCCATCCTTTCCTCTCTCCCTTTCAAGTTCTCTCTTCAAGTTTTCTCCAGAAAAATAAAGCTTCAATGGATGCCAAAGACACTTACAAAATTTTATGAGAGTGCTTAAATAAAGGGCTAAAAAAACCCTAAAAAACTCAATTCAACCATCATAGATCGTACTGGATGATCTTGTACGATCGCAAGATCATCCAGTATGATGTGCAAAAAATGACCTGTTAGTACTGTATGATGTCCAGTTAGTACTGTATGAATAGTTCAATTAAAAAGTAGTTTATCCAGGACGAAGCATGGGATGACAAAAATCATCTATGTTGATCGTACTGTACGAACCAGTTCTTATAGTAAGATCAAAATATCAAAAATTAAGCCATTCATTGAATAATCATAGGATTAAATTAGGCAATTTTTTAAACATCATACAGTATGATAATGATTGTACATTACGATAAGAACAACTTTTTAAATTCAAAGTTTTACCTAATTTAATGGGCGACGGGCTTTCTAATTATAATAGATCATCTAGCATGATGTGGTATTCATACTATACGATTAGTTATATTTAAAAAATATTTTTTTAGAAAGATAAAACATTTTAATTAATTTTTGTTACACCAGATTGTAACAGTATGATCCAGATCGTATAATATGATTTATAGAAAAATTAAATTATTTAAAAACATTTTTTTCTCCCCCTATCAGTGTGCATGATCATCAATCTAACATTCATCATTACAAGGGTTGACTTAAGAATTGAAAATTACAGACTCATTTAATATAACCAGTTATACACAATCTTGAGTCTTGAATATTCGAAGAATGGTGTATGGTGTACTTGAACTATTAGTCAACACACAAACAAATATGCACTACAAGCACTAAGAGAAATTAAAGATTAATTAATATTATTTGTTATCATCAAAATCATACACTCAGAAGCTCGAGTCGCAACAATCTCCCCCTTTTTGATGATGGAAAATAATGTTGGTTGACTTTGCAAATAAAAAAGATTTTCTCCTGAACTCCCCCCTCACTAAAAGAATTACATTAAAAATTAAGGAAAATCTTTCTTTTCTTTATTTTTTATTTTTAAAAAAAATTAACAACAAAAATTAAAATAAAATACAACTAACTACAATACTTTCTTCCCCTTTGACATTATCAAAAAGAAGAGATAAAATAACACATAAAATAATAACATAATAACAAAATAAAAACATATAATTATGATAAAAATATAAAAAAAAGTTAAACATACAAAATAGATAGAAAAACAAATAAAATATATAAACAAAACACACAAACAAACCTTAACATACTTATACCTCATCGTCCTGTTCCTGTTCTGATGATTCAAAAACTAGGTGTGCTTAGAAGACTTTTTGCTTTTTATCTTTTCCCCATATTACAATCGATTTGTTTTTACTCTTTTCCTTTGCAGGAAGAGTTATTAAGTTGGGGCCTTTAAATTTCAGATGGCCGGGTTTCCTACACTCAAAGTAAATAATGTTAGAAGAAAATTTAATATTTTTACCATTTTTATCGTTGCTCCACTTCTGTTGATGCTTATGCTTGTGCTTCAGTAGACTTTCAAATTTATTTGTTATCAATGCTATCTCCTTACTCTCATCACCTACTAAGCCACAATCATCCACGTCTTTAGCTTTTAGCATTATAGTCTTCTCATCACCTGCATCCAAAAGTCTTTAACTCACACTTTGCTCGTAAGCAATGAGTGAGACTATTAGATCATCTATAGAATAATCATTCAAATCTTTTGATTCACATATAACCGTGACTTTGGCATCAAAATTATAAAGTAGAGAGCATAGATTTTTGTTAACCTTTTTGAAGTTAAAAAATTCTCTACCTAAAGCATGCAATGACGTCACAATATTTATAAACCTAGTATACATGTCTAAGATCGTCTCATAAGGTTTCATGCAGAAAAGTTTATAATCATGCTTTAAAAAATTCAACATAGATTGCTTAACTTCACTAGTATCTTCGTATGTAGTGCATAATCTATCCCAAACTTTTTTGCCAGTAGTACGTGTAGAGATTCTCATGCAATCATCAGAATTTAACACACAGAAAAAAAATAATTCAAGCATCTAACATTTAGTTTAGCATTGATTTGTTCTATTCTACTCCATTCAGTAAAAGGAATATCAATTTTAACTCTATCTAAAATACATGGAGGTACAGAATAGCCAGTTTGAATCATATGCCACATTCGATAATAGATTAATTGCAAGAAAGTAGACATGAGAACTTTCTAAAAATTAAAAGAAATATTTTCAAATAAAGGTGGTCAGGTGATTGAATAACCTTCTACAATATTACAAAAATTAGTCATTGTTCGAAATTCAAAAAGTTTTTAAACCTAATTTTATGAATCCCGCTCTTATACCGATTGAAATTACAATTTGTGCCAAGAAGGGAGGTGAATTAGATGTTCAAAGACTTCTTTAATGAAAAGAAAACTCATTTTATAACTTTATGTGGAAGCGAATTTCATTCACAATAAAAAGATAGATTCTTAATTTCACCTACATAATTAATCACAACAAAAAATAAATGCAAAAATAATAAAGGAAAGAACACACCAGATTTATAATGGTTTGGTCAAACCTTGACCTAAGTCCACTCCCTGGAGGCACCCTCCGAGTATTACACTAAACCTTTAGTGATTCTCCTTTAGCCCCCACAGCTAGCTAGAGAAGCCCTTACAAAATCACTTCTACCTTCCTCAGTGTGGTGGAGGAGCTTAGTCCTTTGACACCAAAGAGAAATTCTTCTTCTTAAAACTTCCCTCAAGATGAACCTTGAATCCGATGGTACTGAGGTGTAAGCTTACCGGAGCAACCGTGTGAAATCTCCATCACACTCCCTTGAAACCCCCCTCCAAGGATCCTTTCCCTCTCTCAAACTCCACCCTTTCCATTCTCCCTTTCAAGTTCTCCCTTCAAGATTTCTCCAAAAAAATGAAACTTCAATGGATGCCAAAGACACTTACAAAGTCTTATGAGAGTGCTTTAATAGATGGCTAAAAATACCCTAAAAAACTTAATTCAGATGTCATAAATCGTACTATACGATCGCAAGATTGTCTAGTATGATGTATAGAAAATGACTTGTTAGTACTATATGATGTCCAGTTAGTACTGTACGAACAGTTCAATTAAAAAGCAGTACATCCAGGATAAAGCATGGGATGGCCAAAATCATCTCTGTTGATCGTATAGTACGAACAAGTTCGTACAATATGATCAAAATCTCAAAAATTAATTCGTTGATTGAATAAACACTTGATTAAATTACATAATATTTTAGTACGATAATGAACGTACAGTACGATAAGAACAAATTTTCAAAATTCAATTTTTTGCCTAATTTAATGGGCGGCGGGCTTTTTAAATATAACAGATCATCCATTATGATGTGGTGTTCATACTATACGATTAGTTATATTTTAAAAATATTTTTTTTTTAGGAAAATAAAATATTTTAAGTAATTTCTATTACACCAGATTATACAGTATAATCCAGATCATACTATATGATTTATAAAAAAATTAAAATATTTAAAAAAAATATTTTTTTCTCCCCCTATGAGTGTGCACTGTCATCAATCTAACATACATCATTACAAGGCTTGACTAAAAAAAAATGAAAATTACAAACTCATTTAATATAACTAATTCTACACAATCTTGAATATTGAATCTTCAAAGAATAGTGTATGGTGTACCTGAAATATTAGTCAACACACAAAAAAATATGCACTAAAAAATTAAGAGAAATAGAAGATTAATCAATATTATTTATTATCATCAAAATCATACACTCGGTTCGCAACAAATTTCACCAAAATTTTCCTTTAAAGAATCCAACCCTCCCAACCCCACTTCATCAAAATCAACCACTTCACCCCTCACACCTTATTTCTGTGATAAAAATAAGCTCCACACCAACATCTGAAAGCACTTCAAATTTATCAACATTATAAACATGAGAAGAAGAAGCCAACTTACAGCCAATGTCCACCATGGTTCCAACCATAACATTTGAAGAAAGACCCACTGAATTCTTTCCTTCAATAAAAACAACCAATGAAGCTGGGACAGGAACAAGGTCAACCATATTATCAACCTTCAATTGATCAGAACCCTTTCTTACGTCATCAAACCAACCTTCTTAGCCTCATCTCTAGAAGATGTCTTTAAATTCCCATTCACCTTGGCAGAACTGGCAGGTATGAAAGGCCTCCTACACCTAGAGTTCTTTATGTTACCTTTACCATAATTTACATGGATCCACGGTCCATAGCTAGAACTTTGCTTTATATAACCATCATTTTCACCACCTATTGCAACATTCAACTTCGAACAATCAACCATAGCATTCACACCATCAGCAGAAAGACATTTTGTTGTAGCTCCCTAATCCTCCACTTCATTGGAATCAAAACACCTACTAATTAAGTGACCAATTATTCCATATTTAAAATAGAAATTAGAGATCATTTCATATTCATTTTTTTGGAAAAATCTACCAGAGCTCCCTTCTATCCAAACACCAAAAAGAAGTTGTTTTTCCAACTGAATACAAACACAAACTCAAGCAAACTCTCTACCCCCCATTAGAACATATTACCACCTAACATATATGGTTTTCCAACTTGGGAAGAAATTCTAAAAATATTAACTTCATCCCAGTGCAATGGTAAATTCGACATCCTAATCCACACAAGAGCTGATAACCCCTTCAAAGATCCAAGAGAAAAACTTGGTGACCACTTATCAATACCAATGATGTTGGCATTCACAAACCAAGGTCCTTCAGACAAGATAGCCTCTACCATCTCAAATTCACTGAAAGCACAGAGGACCCAATCCAACCCCAACATGGTTAGATGAAATTTATCAAACCGAGCCCATTGTCTATGTAATTCACCATTGATCACATGGAATGGAATATTGTCTCTAAACATCTTCACCACAATCGACTTCTGCATTTTTAAAATATTGTCCCTTTCTTTATCCTCGTTAATCTTCATAGCTTGGCCATTATCAGTTAAACATATTCCAAAATCAAGATTATCAATCCTGATATTAGGCTTCTTATTTGAAACATTTAGCAAAACATTCCTAGTAGGATCCTTTGAAACAGTCATAACAGATGTATTGGTACCCTTATCAAACGTATCCAACTCGTATTGAAATACAATCACAAACTATATTGCGATCATCCTTCAGAATAATATCCTCATTACTAATAGCAACATTAGGAAAAAATTTAATAACATCAATTTCATTGCCCTTATCAGAGCCATTCTCATGAATTGGAACATCTTCTATAATATCCTCCATAGCTGCTTTAGAACATGGTACAAGGCTCCCAAATCTATTGGCTTAAATCTTCCAACCTGTTGAGGAAGAGGCTCCAACATCAAAATTGGTACAATTCCCAACAGAGACAACTTCTAGCCCATTCGAACTCTTGAAATCAAACTTTGTAATAACTTCCTTACCCTTCCCTATCAAAGGAACCATCTTATTGACCAAAGCTCCATGCTCCACCACCTTCATTAATAATTAGGGGTTTAGATTTGAACAATCTATCATAGAAATCCATTGTAGAATAACTACCAAAAAACCCATTGAAAACCTCCGCTACCAAAAAGAATCTAGGCTTGAAATTAAAATGAGAATACTCTTTAGAACCACCAACTGGATGATGGAACTCTCCTATTGCATTAGCGGTGGAATCTCTGATGGATGGATGGTGACCATTCACTGCCATATCAGAGGCCAAAGTTGAGGGAAACATATTTTTGAAAATCACTTTCTCTCACTAGAATCCTGCACTATCTCTCACTAGAATCTCACACAATGTCTCAATACCTCTAATTCATCTAGTAAAGAGGCGTAATACTTACTAAGGTAGAATGTTGAGCTTTAAGATTATCATGCTCTCAAACTATAATGTAATGCTTGTTCTTTAAATAAAAAAAATTTTATTTTCAAATTTGCATGTAGGTTTTCTAGCTTCCTATACCAGTCATAGTTTTTTTTTTCAAAAATAGTAACATCATAGGATGATTCACATGCCTCTTCCTCACCGAGTTAACAATTAAGTCATTGGCCATTAAAAATAAATTTGTTACCTCCTCTTCAGGTTCTTGCTCGGATGAGGCAGAGGCTGAATCTGCCTAAAAGGCTTTCTATATCATTTGCTTGCCTTTTTTAAGTTGGAATTTTCTACACCATTCTCCTTAGTGGGTTGAATTTTGAGATTGGGACAATCAAATATTAGGTGCCTTGGCTTCCTGCACTCAAAACAAATAACATCAGAAGTCCTTTTATGAAATTTACCAATTTTACCTTTTCCCTTCTCAAACTGACACTTATGTTTTCACCTTAAGAAGCTTTTGAATTATCTTGTCATCAGGGCTATGTCATAATATTCATTTGATCCAGAGTTATTAGTGTCTGAGTCACTGGCCTTTAATTCCATAGTCTTCTCCTTTGATTTGTCACTTGCATCCTGTAATCTTTAGCGCACATTTTGATCATAAGCAACGAGAGAGCCTATCGAATTATCAATATATTAAACATTTAAATCATTTTTTTCAAAAATAGTGATAACTTTTTTATCAAAGCTCTCAGGAAAACAACAAAAAATTTTACTAACCCTTCTGATTTTTATAATTCCCTTCCTAGAGCATGCAAAGATGCCATTATTTTTTTAAACCTAGTATGCATGTTAGAAATTATTTTGCAAGATTTCATGCAGAAGAATACATATTCATGTAATAAAAAAATCAAACAAGATTACTTAACTTCATTGGTTCCTTCACAAGTGATGCACAATCTATCTCAAATATCCTTTCCACTTATACAAGTAGAGATTCTTATGTTATTCTCAAATTGAAGTGCATAAAGGAAACAATTCAAGCATTTTGACATTTAATTGTGCTATGTCTCATTCTTTTAAACTCCATTTAGTGAAAAGAAAATTAGGTTCAATAATCCTATTAACTATACATGATGGTAAAGAATAACCATATTGAATCATATGAAACATTCTAAAATAAATATACTATAAAAAGGTTGACATTCATATTTTTAAAAAATTAAATGGAAGAGTATCAAATAATGGTGGATGAGTTATTGAATAAACTCAACGGTATTCCTATTCCCAAACTATTCCATGGATATTTTCTTAAGAGTTTTTAAATAACTAATTTTGAGGCTTGCTCTGATACTAATTGAAAGTTCAAGTGAGGTTGTTAAACTTAGTTGCCTTAAGCACACCATGATGAGGGTAAATTGGTGTTTTAAAAATTTCTTTTCTAAAATTATTTCTTTGAACAACTTAATACCAAATTTAAAAGTACGTTTAGAGGTTGATCTAATAATGTGGAAGCAAAAGATATTAAAACTCAAATACAATACTTTTTTATTTTGATTTTATAGAAAAAACAAATATGAAATTTATTTTTCTTCTTTTTAATTTTCAGACATTTTTTCTTGTTCACAAAAATTAATCCTAAGCAATCATAATACTTTCAACCAAGATTTGTAAGAATAGGTTATGCATGAAATTAAAAATATAGTAAATAAAAGTACTAAATGAAAAAGAAACGAGCACAAAAAAAAATTTATAGTGGTTTAGTCAAAACTTGACCTACGTCCACTCCTTTGAGTCCTCTCTAAGTATTGCACTAAATCTTTAGTAACTCTCCATTTATCTCCATAACCAAGCAGAGAAGCCCTTACAAAATCTCTTCTACCAATCCTAGTGTGGCAGAGTAGTTGAATCGCTTTCACCTTCTCCTAGTGTGATTGAGTAGTTGAATCCCTTTCACTTTTTGCATGCGCGGTAGAGTAGATGAATCCCTTTCACCTTCTCCCAACGTGACAGAGTATCAATGATCATTGGCCTTAAAAAATTTCTCCTCCGAGCTTCCCTCAAGATGAATGAAGACATATGGACGGACTTAGGTATATGCTTTGTTGGAGCAATCACATGAAATATCCTCACACACAACTTCTGCCTAACACACAACTTCTCCCTCAAGCTCTCACCAAGAACTCTATCAGAAATTTCTAAACAACCAAAAGACTTGTAAAAATGAAATAAGAAGTGTTTAAATACAAGTCTCCAAGAAAAACCCCAATTTAACTTCAGTAATAACTATTCGTATAATGCAATACGAGGATCATACAATAATATATAAGGATCATACAATATAATCAACTTAGTTATCCTTGTTAGTACTACACAATGGGAGAAGGTCAATATGATCAGTACAATTTTTTGCACTAATCATTTATTACAAAGTTAAGGTTGTATAGTATAGTTAGCTCAATCGAATTTCTATTCATCCAAACATATACCCTGGCAATTAAATTTTGTCTAGGTATCTTCTCAGTTCTTATAATACGAAGTCTAGTTCGTATGGTATGATCACTAAACATAATTAATTTTTTATATGATTACTTAATCATTGAGATTAATTTAGGTAAGATTTTTAAATATTGTATAGTACAAATATGTTTGAATTTCAAAAATAGAACATTTTTAAATATTCAAATATTGCTTAAATTTTATTTTGATAGGGTTTCCTGATTAAAATTGATCATCTTGTATGATGGAAATCATATAATATGATTAGTTTAAAATTAATTTTACTTAATTTAATTATCTTAATTAATTTCTATTTGACCTGATCGACAATCCATATCATTAGCACAAAATAAAAAAAAATACACATTTAATTTCACTCTCCCCATGTGTTTTTGCATGATTACTCAACTAAAATTCACTTGTTATACAACAGTGACTCAAAAAAGATAAAATTATAGACTCATGCAAATAATCAATCCTATGCTCCCCCATCCTGAGCCTGGATCCATTGACTGTGCTTTGTGTATGTTTATACTTAAAATGTTAGTACACTTTGAAATAAATGCAATTATAAAAAATATGAGAAACTAAGTAAACTTGAATAATGTTTATAATCATCAAAACATAGGCTTGGGCTCCCTAACTGCAACATGTTTGACCATGAGTTGACTTTTTAATTTATTATAAATTATAGGAGTTTTTAGTCTTTTATAAATAATATATTTTATTCATGATTCAATGCAATTGAGTTTGAGTAAATTTGATTTTTCTATAATGAGTTGTGAATTTTAAGAGTTCACCCCTTTTTTTAAAATATTTTACTAATGGTAATAAGGTTTTTTTTGGTTCCATACCAACTCCAAACTTCTTAAAACCTTACCCAAATTTCATCAATGACTCTAAAAGATGATTTCAAGTGTTTGGACTTATTTTGGTAATTTTTATTTTTTAATTATTTTATTTAGTTAATTAATGATTTTCTTTAATTTTTGGAATCATTCCATATTTTTTTAGGATTTCATGGGGCTTTTATTTTTCTCTTGTTTGTTGTTTAGTTGTGAGGAGTTCAAGCCTTAGAATGCATTTTTTGAATTTAATTTTAATTAATTACTAATTAATTAAAATCCTAGGTAAATTATGTGAACAAATTTTGGGATCACTAAATGATGGACCAAATAATATTCAATTGCAATGAAGTTTGAAATATATGTCCACCATGTCCTATGCTTCAAACCCATTAAAATTTGCTTCATCATGGAGCTCGTAAGGTTGATAACTTAATCACCTAAAACAAATATAACTATTCACTTACGGATTTATTTAGGTCAAACTAAATGTAGGATAAGCATGTAATCAGAGGTCTACTAACCCTTAGATCGAACACAGTCAATCAACCAAATTTAGTAACCTAAATCCCATTGGAAAGGGGGGTATGCTTGTTTAAATTTAAGGGTTAATTACTAGACAATAAACTTGAATTAGCTAAATGAAGCCCTTAATTACTCCAAACAGAGGTGATTGAAATTAGACATTTCAATAACATGCCCAAAATTAATCTCCCAAAGTCTTAAGCTCTAATGAATTAATTTGAAGTAATATTTATAATAATACCCCTAAGAATAATTCTTAAATAAGTTTAATTTCATGAAGAATCAAAAATTAAAACCATAGAACTTTTGTCGGTCACCTCAAGACCTTTTCACGGAGCCTAAGAACACCTTTTTTTAGCCAAGTTTATGAGGATATATGATTTTTTGAAGTTTAGGCAAATATTTTGATTTATTTAAATTCCATTTACACAGTTAGCATGCGATGCCGTGCGATTGGATAGCCAATCATTGTCTCTAACGGTAAAATAGTGGTGTTAATTATATCCATCCAATATGAGGTTAAACAATTATGATCTAATGTGCTTCAAGACCATGTGATTTAATCAAAGTCGTTGATCGAGATCAATTGCTCTGGTTTTGTCTTCCACCTCCCGTACATTCTCAACCATAAGGGTTTTTTTGGCATGATCTGAGAGATCTTTAAAGCAAAACAAGATATGAAATTTTATAGAGAGCATTATGAGATCATGAACCTTTAATAAAATGGTCAAAATATGTAGTTTTGAAGGTTTGCTTCTATGGGCTACAAAATTCACGCTCCGGTCTCTCAATGACCTTTTTCTTCTTTTTCTTTTGAGTTGTTCAGGAGAGCTTTAACAAGTAGGTTTTTGAGCTAAAGTTTTAGAAGGAAAATTGGGTTTTGAATAAGACATTACATAGAGATTTTGCCCTTAATTAGCGAGGACTTTATGATCTGAGTTCACATTTCCTATAGTTTCAAGCTCCTATCGTTAATTATCCCTCCCGATAACGGGAAAGCACTTTTGATTAAGGCTAGTAATTGAAGTGCTACATAGTATCCATTGATACGTATTATCTAGCATGTAGTAGTAGCATGTTTTGGTATTTAAAAATTGATATTTAAAATAAAAAATTTACCACCTTTCATTTAAATTGGATGGTGGGGAGAATGACTATGAGCCCGATCAAGATCCCATGGGTTGATCATCCAGGGTCTTCATGGTCCATAGTCTACTTAGTTAGAGGAGGTAGTCAATCCAACATGATAGAAGGATCCTTATCGACAACCATGGGTTGCTTCATCCATGGATACCTTATACATATGGGGTGAATATTTGTCTAAGAGGACAAATTTGAATCCACCTTAGCTCAAAGACGGCCTTGTGCTTTATTGATCATATCCTATTGATTCATTACTAAATGATTTGAAGCTATTAGGGAATATACAGGCTCATAATTTAATGGTGCAATTTAATGCCAAAACCACTCAGTTAGAGAGTCTAGGTAATAACTGTTTA
Source organism: Dendrobium nobile (assembly GCA_022539455.1). NCBI lineage: Eukaryota > Viridiplantae > Streptophyta > Magnoliopsida > Asparagales > Orchidaceae > Dendrobium > Dendrobium nobile. The sequence goes on from CM039725.1 coordinate 14,887,510, forward strand.
CGTATGGTGCCATTTGGCAGCAAAACCATTGGTTAGAGGACACATGACATATATTAACTGGTAAGAGATGGATTGAGATTGAATATCGATGGTATTTTTGACCAGATATTTTGTCTTTTTTAGCTGATGTGATTTTCAAATTTTTACACCTCAACAAGTTGTTCTGGATGTTGGATGGATATTTTTACTTTAAGTATTTTTCTATTTTATTTACATTTTAAATATCTATATTTGGGTGATTTTTGAAAATTTTAATTTTAAAATTTTATGAGAATTTGGGAGGCATTTTTAATGTTTTGGGTCCCCTTCAGTTGCGTTTTTCTATCAACACGGCAATCATCAAGGTATTTATGGGCAGTTCTATTCAATTGGTCAAACCTTATCAATGTTATCTTCTTACTAATATATGATCAAGTTCTTTATTAATTTTAGGCTTTTATTAGTGAAGTTTCATTATTATAAACATTGAAGGTCTAATGTGAATGTATAAAATAAATATCTTGGTCGACTTGGTGATCATATATTTATTTAATAGTTTGAGCCATGCCAACTCCTATTTATTCTAATATAAGAATTAGGCTTAAATCCATAATTTTTTGTCCCATGCATCACCCTCAGACTTTACGTGCGTGCATACGACATGCTCATTAGGGCCCAGGTAGGTATATGATTGTAAATGCATTTTATATTATATATTCATATAGTGGCTATTTACATGCAATGTAAAAGGGTATATAGGACATAGTTGTGTATTCACACATACAATTATGTGACTATATGCATGATGACATATTTATGTATGCACTTGTATATTTGAATGTATTCATATACATTGACATTTTGAATTTGCACATTACTTGATCGTGTTTACATGTTGTATTGATAAATAGTGTGTTGACCTACTGCATTAACCTGATGTATGATATATTTGCATGATAAATACTGTGTTGACCTACTGCATCATTTTACCAATGTCATTTAGCTTTTACCTTTGATTTCTTGCATTTGCTTATTGGTGAATCATAGTGTTGCGCTATGGGTCATCTGCTGCTTTATACAAGTAGACTATGATGTATTAACAAATCTCATGCAATGGCTTGTAAGTATTTGCATTTGTTGAAGTTCTTCTATATTTTCCGTAGATGGTAGGTTGAGTGTATATTTGTATGTATAAAGGACCCATTGTATGCATTGTAAGGCTTCTTCCATCACCTCTTTAACTCGTAGGTCAGTTGTTGTACATGCCAAACTTTTTACAATTGTTTATAGGTACTTGTATTTATTGCGGACTCTTGGTTCTTACTTGCGGGAAGTTTGTGGATTTATGTACATAAGGGATTCTCTGAACAAGCCACATTTCCAATGTTGTTATCCATAAATAGATCATATCATCCATCATCACTCATATGGATTGGTCGTTTTCTTTTACAAGGGAATTGACATTGATTGTAGGGATGTCATACAATTCACTATAGGATCTTCATACTTTATAAATGAATTATAACTATCACGCCTCTTCTACAAGTTTAAGAATCATACATCAACCAATCTTCATTCATAAGTGATTATTTATTTGTTTATAGTGACATTAGTTATATGCAAGCTACATTTGCTTCAAAGTTTTCAAATATATCTTAGTTAGTAATTTATTGCATGATTGATCATAGCTGCTTGTTGATGTTTCCATCTCAGTCGACATGATAAGTCCTTAAAATCTTGTGTTGTTGATTGTAGGCATATTTTTACATTTCTTACAATCTTCTTGAATATGCATTTAGATTGGCAGCCAATGCTATCTTCTATAGATGAGTTTGTGTATTTGCTTGCATATTAATGTTGACTTCAGATTGAGCTACTTGCACCACAGACTTATTCAAGCATGTTGGTCTATAAGCTGTTATAATAGCTTGCATGTCTTCCAGTATCATCTGTGAATAATTTGTTGAACATGTATTGAGTGTCCTTCATGGCCCACAGGTGATTATTTCTTATGGTTGTATAGTGACATTGATATTTTCATTGAAGGTCTAGTGCTCTTGCTCCTTTGATGAACTATGGATTTTGCACTACAAACCTCCCCTTTTATTTAAAAGTGAGGTGATGTATACATGACATATATCTTAAAATGATTCATAGGAGATCGTATGTATTAAAAGTGTATTGTCCTCCGCTTACTCATAGTGTTCCACGTGCATTGATTTTGTTACATTTGCTTGTTCATTGATCGTCATATGAAGGATCTAGATTATTATTTAGCAAGTGTATTCTCTTTATGATTGTGCATTTTTCAAATTAAAGTCTTGTTCTATGTTGTTTGAAATAAATTTTGATCCTTACTATTTAGTTCAACTTTGGTCCACTGTTATTGTGCTTAATTCTATGCATCGTTAGTTCAAATTTTGGTAGCCTTCTAACGTCTCCCATGTTTAGATTAAATTTTGAGAGCTGGGCATTCCCACCACGCTAGAGAAAAATGTATATGATTGTTATCGTGCGACACCACAATTGTGGTCTTCAATCCCACTATGCGAGAGAAAGATGAGTATGGGTTTTCGGAGGAACCTGTTTGAAATGCAAAAAATTTAGAATGTGGTAATAATAATAATAATAATAATAAACCAATCATTATAATTATTATAATAAGAATTAACAATAATTATAAAAATCATAAACTATAAATTATGACAAAAAAAAAATTTTTTTATCTTCACAGGTTGGGATTGGGTTATGGAATCGACACCGTGGGTTTAGTAGGTGGTCGAAGGTTGAGGTGTGAGGTCATAAAATTAACACAATAGGTGGTTTGTGGAGCTCGGGTATATGGCAATGAGGGAACAATGAGTGATGTTTTTTTTTTTTGACGTCGACTGGAGCAGGTCGGTTGGATGTTAGGGGCTCAATCAGGCATAGATTGAAAGTTAATACAAGGATTTGAGCAGAGGGCTGTGACAAGCTGAGTTAGCGGAATGTAGAGGAGGGTCGGGTGTGGTAGTTCAGCATAATGAGAGACTTTGATGTGTGGGTGAAGTATGCACGTGAGGTCCAAGTTGGAAGAGGCTTCATGTGTGTGGCTAGTTCGATTAAGTGAGGCTTGATGTAGGTACAGGATTATGGAGCTACAACTGAGAAAATGTGGACCAGGCTTTTGAGGTAGTTGTTGGTCTGCGGGTAGATTAGAATTGTTCGGAGGAAGGGCTGAATAGTTTTTATTTTGGATCCAGGTGAAGGTCTCAGTTGAGTTAGATGGGCTAAAGTAGGGGTCAAATGCTTCGGCTGGTTGAGGGGGATCAAATGCAGGATTGGTGAAGCAGGCAACAGACCAGGTGAAGGTAGTTTCTCGGGATCAGAAATAGGACCGAATGTTTAGTTGCAGGATTCTTCAAACAGGGTCAGCAATAGTTAAAGAGTTTTAAGGTTTTTGTCTGTTGTAGAGTCATAGTTGTCAAGCGGGTCAAGGATCGATATAGTGGAATAACATGAGTTGATTTCGGAGCTTCTGAGCTTGTAACGGAGTTGGACGTCGGGCACAGCTCGCAGATGAAGGAAGGATGGGGCTCTCAATTGTGTGGGAAAAGAAAATGAATGAAGAGTTTTGTTTATTTCTCTTTGTATCGATAACTTCGAGTGGTAGATTTGCTTTGTATTTTACCACTTCCATTCGATGAGATTGCAGCACCATAATGCAGGGATGGGCGACTGTAGCAAATGGTGGATTTGGAAGAATTTTTGTAGGATTTGAGCCGGTAATATATTTTTTTTTTATATTTTTGTAAGGCTCAACAATTGCCCCATAACAAATATTACAGGTATCTAGAGCGAACCAATTTTTCATATACTGATTGTCCCTATGGATATCCAAATATTTATTCAGGATGTCACATTGAGGTTTTCATTTTGCGGATCATCAAGAGCTTGAATGTCAAGCTAAGAGTTTCATTTTGCGGGTCTCCAAGAGTCTATAGTCTATCTCAATGTCTTCATAAATCTTTAGAATCACTTGTAGATAATAATACGGTTGTCATGTTGGCTTCACTCAAGTTGAAGCTCATAAGATAGTGACACAATATACCGTTCTTAGATCCCTAGAGCATTACTTTGTAGATTGACACTAGTTGATAGCATTTACACCTCTTGTTCTCTTCAACCACAACTTTTATTTTATTTTCCAACATTTTTGCATATGTTCAACATTTATCCTTATTGCAATCATATATAAATATAACGTTTTTGTTATATAATTGCAGGTTTCATTCAAAATTTTCCCGAGCTTTGCAGGTTCATCAGGTAGTAGGACTTCGTCACCTCAAATATTCTACATTTTCGTTCAACTTAGGTACATTTTTTATGTTAGTCTTTGTAGCTTCTCTCTTTTGTTAGTTATTCATTTGTACCCTTGTTGCGCTACACAGGTTGTAGGAGGAGCGGACACCAATTGGCTAGCTACTAAAGGAGACCTTGGTTTAGTTACACTTTTCTTTTAATAGCTTTACACATGCCCACGTAGTCCTTTCTCTTTCTACTTTTTGTAGGTCCTAGAAGTGTAAAATACATTGTGTTTGGAAGGAATAGGGTAGGGTTGTCGACTTCCTCTTTAGGCATAAATTTATGATACAAACTTTAGTCCTTTATGAAGGATAATGTACCCTTCCCCCTTTTTTTTTGCTAATGCAAGCTTGTAAAAAGATAGAAATTGTAAACTTGTATATAAATTATAAATTAATAAAATAATCTTAGAAATTCATTTATTCACGAGTTCTTTTCTTTCTGTTCTTGTTGCTTCTGTGATTGTTGTGCCCATGGCTTCAGACACCCATTCAATTTAGTAGTTGCACTCTTTTAATATCTTTTGCTTGAGTTATGAGGATAGATTCCTTCTGCCTTGTGTTTTATACGACATACATTAATGAAGGTTTATTTCTTTGATCTTCGCTTTATGCTTTTACGGATTTGCTAAAGGATTTGTAGGTTTTGAGTTTAATTAGTATTGCCTAATGTAGGTAAATTTGTAAGTTTTCTAAGTTTTTTGAACTTATCAAATTGGGTAGGCTAGGATTTAACATCTCTTATTATTTGACTACAGAAATAGGGGTTCCTCTACTATGAATTTTCTTATGGCTTATTGAGATGACAGAGCCGCTAGTGACTCAACCACATCTTTGCTTGTTGAGTCTGACCTTATATGCTCATTTAGGTGTTAGATTTTAGCTATGGAGAAATGACTACCCAAGCTAGATTTCCTAAAGTTTGCAAATTTTAAGTCATCCTTCGTGGTTGAAGGTCTCAAAGCTTACATGCATTCTATCGCTTTTGATTGAGACTCAATCCTTCCCACAAAAAGCATGACTTTTAGGTCAATTAGGAGACTTTTTTGGGCTCTGACTACTTAAACTTGTTAATTCAAATAAGCCTTCCAATAGTCCTTACTAATGGGTTGATGAAATGAGGTTTCCTTTACTATGACCTTTCTTTTGTCTTATTGAGTAGACGAAGCTGCCAACAATTCACCCGATTTGGGCTTGTTGAATTTTGCCTCACACACCCATTTGAACTTTAGCTTCAGACTGCAGAAGAGTTTGTTCTGCTCTAACTAGATTTGCTGGAGTGTGTGGCCATAAATATCTTCTTTTCATGACTTTTAGAGTTTTGTTATGTTGAATAAGATGATTTCTTGAGTTTTGAAGCATCACCTGCTTATATAGACATTGCAAGAAAAATTGCCCCCTCTTTATTTGTGAAGATCCTCCTGTGTGATGATTTTAAATTTTTATTTTGGGATCCTAGTACGAAGAGCGATGTTGACCCAAATGCTATGTTTGATAATTTTAGATATTTATTTTGGGATTTAGGCGTGAAGCATGATGTCGACCTACATAAATATTTAAGAATTCTCCTATCTTATGGGAGAGGGTCAGATAAATTTTGGTTTTATAATTTTAAATATTTATTTGGGGATCTAGTACGTAGCACGATGAAGGATAAAATACATATTTAATATGCCCATATCCTATTGGGGAATTTAGACAAGTTTTTATCATAAAATTATATAAATGTCACTATCATATATGAGGATTTCTATGGGATGTATAAAATACTTTCTTGTACTACAAGAGAATCTCAAAGCATATAGTGTACATGTCAATAAATATACATAAAGTATATTATGCATTAAATAAATAATTTAGTTTGGGCGAACTACATGCATGGTATTTCCTCAAATATTGACCATTGATCAACGACATGAGTCTCTGACCGTGTAGATTAATAAGCTACAAAAGCCCCTCCCTGATACATATTCTCGATGATGAAAGGGCCTTCCCAATTATATATGAATTTGCCACTCATTTTTCGATGTGAGATGATTGCCCTTCTCAACACTAGGACCAACTTCCTTTCTTGAAATGCTCGGTGGTGCACCATATGATCAAAGGATTTGTCCATCCTTTCTCGATAGTTCTTTAGATTCTACTAAGCCTATAATTTGATTTCATCTAGCTTATCAAGCTCTTCCATTCGTAGTTGAGTATTTTTCTCTTGAGTAAGATCATGTTGAATAGCTACCTAAAGTGATTGTAGTTTGATCTCCAGTGGAAACACTACTTCAACTCCAAACACCAGTGCATAAGGAGTAGCTTTGGTTTACATCATTTAAGTAGTATGATAAGCCCACTGTACTTCTACCATTTTAGTGTACCACTCTCTTTTGTTTTTGGTGAGAATCTTCTTGAGTTGATTTACCAATGTCATGTTGAAGGATTCTACTAGGCTATTCACCCTTTGGTTCTATATGGATGAATATCGCTAGTTAATTTTATGTTAGTAAATAAACTTATAGATTTTAGTGCTCTTGATTCTATTCCATTATCTGAGATTATGCGATGTGGTATGCTAAATCTATAGATAACAATGTGGTTGAAGAAGTTAATCACATTTTCAGATGTGGCTTCATTGATTGGAGTTGCTTCTTCTCACACATAAAAGTAGTCTCTCTTCCAAAATGAAGTGATGTTTGGATGATGATGATGGTAGATCAATATACCCAATTATATCGGTGCCCCAATATTCAAATGGCCAATATGCCACTATATGGTTAAACGAGTTTGGCGACTGATGTATAAAATTACCATGGATTTAATATTCGTGACTCTGCTGAACATTATCAATATAATCTATCACTAGCGCATGCCAGTAATAACCCATTCTCTTGATTTTGATCTCCATTTTTGAACCTAATTGGTGTACACTACAAAGTCCATAAACTTTTGATACCACCCTATCAGCTTCTTTTATCTCTAAACATCTTAGCCATATTTAATCAAAAGCTGTTAGATATAGCTTATTGTTGACACATGCATATCACAATGCTCTTTTCTTAATTTGTGCAACCAATGATTTATCTGCTAGGAGTGCACTTTCAATAAAAGTAGTTGATGAAAGCTTGCCTCCAATCATCATGTTCTTCAACATCCAAGTAATACCTCCATGAATAAGAGATAATGCTAGCTTTATGTCTTCTTTTGACTACTTAATATTCACCTGGTGGGTTTTTAATAATGATTTATTAGCGATAATAAGGATCAATCGAAATACTATTCTGTTGGCATGAATTTGATAATACCACTTCCTATAGGAATTGTAAAATAGCTGGATCTAAGAGCTAACGATTATGGACTCCAATCAATGAAGGCTCGTTGTTCATACTCTCCATTTTCTTGGTTAGTTTGGCTAGGAAACCAGCCTTGCTATTCCTGGTTCATGGAACACGAGTTAATTTAATGGTCAGAATTTGCTTCATAAGATCAAGGACCCACTAGTGATAGTTGGCCTACTCATGTTTATTGATCTTGTATACACTTAGTACCTAATTTATCACAAGCTGAGAGTCACCAAAAATTTGAAGGTTTTGGATTCTAATTGAAATAGCGATATCAAGACCACGCTATTATAGCTTTGTATTATACTCATTATTGGTTTGAGCTTTAGTTAGACTGAAAAAATATCTCATTATACCTCCCTCGGGCGTTATAAAAATGAGACCTATGCCAGCTCGGGCTTTTTCTAGATTTGAAGGGTTGACTTGTTTAATTGATGGTGCTCTATTGAAGTATGTCTCTTAAACCTTTGGTTTTTAGTTTCTTTGATATACATGATTTGTTCGTTAGGAATATTATCATGGAGCAGTGAATCTATAGGGATAGGATATACAGTGAGAAAATCTACCAAGACCTAGCCTTTTAATATTTTTTGAAACATACGTGATATCAAATTGTAGAAGTATCATTGCCCACTAGGCTAAATGACCAGTCAATATTAGTCTTATCATCAAGAACTTCAATGAATTAATCTTTGATATTAGTGTGATTTTATGAGACACCATGTAGTGATGAAGTTTTTGGACCACAAAAATTAATGCCAGATAGTGCTTCTCAATTGGAAAGTAATGTATCTCTGCTTCGATCTTTGAAAGGTGTAGTATAATGTATTTTCTTTATCTTCTTTATTATGCTGAGCTAGCAGAGTACTTAGATATTCTTCCAATGTTGTTGTATACATGAAAAAAAAAAAGCTTCCCTGAAATTGATGCTATGGGAATAGATGGTCTTAACAAGTATCTCTTGATACTATCAAAATCTTATAGGCATTCTTTATCCCATATGAAGTGAGTATCCTTCTTCATTAGTTTTGAAAATGGCTAGCACTAACCCAATAGATTTGTTTTAAATCATCTAATGTAATCCAACTACCCTTATAAGGACCAACATTTTTGTAGGTTTTTATGCGACAAAATCTCTATAATCTCATCAAATTTATTGGGGTCTATCTCAATTCTTCAAATATGAATGGAATACCCCAAAAACTTTCCTGATGAAACACCTAAGTCACACTTGTGGTGCTTCATCTTTAGGTGAAACTTTTTTATCCTTTCAAATATAGTCTTCAAGTCACCTAGGTGGTCATTTTTGTCTATGCTCTTGACGAAGAGATCATCCACATAGAATTCAATCTTCTAATGGATTAGATCATCCAATATGCACGTCATTATGTGATGATAGGTAGCACTAGCATTCTTTAGGCCAAAGGGTATGACTGTGTAGTAGAATATGCTGATGAATGTTCTAAATGATGTGTTTTTTACATTTTTAGGCACCATCTTTATCTGGTTATATCCTAGAGATCCCTTTAAATAGTGAATATATTATAGTTGGATGTATTATCCACTAATAGCTCAACCAATGGGAGTAGAAAGTCATCTTTGGGGTATGTCTTACTAAGGTCCCTAAAGTTAATGAAGATATGAATGTAGCCATTCTTCTTCTTGATGGAGATAATATTGGCAATCCAATTGATATATTTTTCTTCAAAAATGAAGCTTGCATCTATAAGCTTCTTGATCTCTACAATCCCCTATTATTCAGTGTTTAATCTTATTCTCCATGAAGCTTGTTTGATGGGCACAACATCTGGTTTAATAGCTTATCTTTGAACTACCACATTAGGGTATAAGCTAGCTATCTTAGTATATGTACAGGAACAGAAGCCCTTGAATTCACATAAGTGTTCTTTTACTCTTCATTTTGATCTTTATGTAAGGGAGTGCTGATGATAGTCGGGCAGGGGTTTTTCTCAATTCCCAAGTTAACTTTTTTTAGCTTATTCATCGTGGCAGCTTGTACCACATCCTCAAACTCCTCTAATGTAGGTTTAGCTTCTATGGGCTAATCATTTGAAAGATTAACTTCAAGGATCTCTTCATATTTATTTTTATTGGTATTAATTTCCCCACATGTTATTATACAGTAAATATCTTTTGGGGAAACTTCCATACAATAAATATGAGTCCTCTTCTTATAAGAGTATCCTTCTTTCACAATATGAGAGGTCCTTTATATACCATAACTTCATGAGTCAAGTTTTTCATTTAGATACACCAATGTGAACCCCTTATTTTTGCACCAGCCTTCAAATTCTTTTGGGATAATACCTAGGCATTCTTATAGAAATTATCCTCTATAATCAATAAGTTTGATGAGCTAGTCAAAATTTTCTTCTTGACATTCACCAGATTTATAGAATCAACTCCCTGGCTTGGTATTTATACTTAAAGGAGGTGTATAAAAATATTTTGAGCTCCTTGACATTATGCACATCATAAGTGATGATTTCTTCGAAATGTTGTGATAAAAGTGGCGTGATCATATTTATTCTCTCTGATTTTGAAAAGCTATATATTCTTCTTGAGAAGACCCACCTCACCTTGCTTGCTTAGGTAGATTTATAGTCATAATAAGAATTTGAATATTCCATCTATATCTTTCCTTTAACTAATAACTGCTAGTTCTTCTTCAATTTGGTAGGAATGAAAACATCATCCTCTCTATCACTCCCCATATGAGTCACAACTTTACTTGGTTTAGGCATGGTAGCTAGTTTAGGGAGTTTTGACATCACCTTCTTTCTCCCTAACTGCTACTTCTTAACTTCTTATTTGGGATGCTTTGTTGCATTTGAATTTGATGCTTTAGCTTCAAGAGAACTTGATGGCTTCAGCTCTTTTAGAATGAAGTACTTTGCATCTTCATATATCTTCACCTCATGGACTATAAAGGGCTATATATTATCAGAAAACCTAAACTCCTCTCCACCTCTAAGGTACTTCATACATATTCATGCAACCATGGGCAACCTAGAAGTGCCTTGAGCATAGTGTCCACTTCAATAAAAAAAATTTAGATAATGTATAAATTTCTACAAATATGAGAGGAAATATAAATAATCCCATAATCTTTTGCCCCATATCGTTAAAATCATGCATCATGAGCTTATCTTTCATAAGATGTTACAAGTCGAGGCATAATGATCTCAGTGCTTTCAAGCTTATGAGATTTATAAAAGATCCAAGATCAATTAAAATTTAAATGATTATGATGCCATCACTCTTTGTAGTAATATACATATGGTGATTTTGATTTGCCATCCCAAGCATTAGATCATCTTTGGCGAAAGTGAAAATTAGCTTATTCCGAGCTCGTAGAACTTTAGTCATGCAACATTCAATAAAGTACGCTCCATATCTTTCATGATTTTTGAGTGTATGAATTAAAGTCTCCCAAAGATCTTCATACATTAGAAGTGAGATGTATATGCTGAGTTGCACTATGATTTTCCTTACATGGGATAGGATATTATAATCTATCCCTTTGTATGAAGCATCTCTCTTATTAGGGTCTTTGAGAATAATATCTTCATTGACAACTATATCCATTCTCTTATCTTTATTGGTGACCCCCTTTAACATTGAAATGGCAGCACCTTGCCACTTCTCAGCTACACTTGGGCTATTTAATCTGACTCAGGTTCACTTGATGAAGCGTGCCCCTCATAACTAGCTTTGATTACCTCTAAAGATTTTTTTGTTGATTCAAAATCTCCACATAGCTTCACAAGCTCCGTTTATGATGCTATGTTAGGTTCTGATTCATCTTCATTCAAAATATAAAGATCTTCATATGAACTTTAGTCAATCGATGACACCATTAGAAAAATTTTAACTGTTGCTTCCTTAATGTATTATCCTCTTATCAACATGTTTGATGTCATCAAGATGACTCAATATGTTTCGATAGGAAGTGAATCTTCATTAGTTTCTTTTTCTTCGTCTATTTTAAACTCTAACACGAAGTCATTGAGTTTAATAGTCTTCCTTACTATATGGTAGTAATTGTCCAATTTGTTAATAGCCCTTTGAGTCACTATTTTCTTCTCTTCTGTCTTCTTTAATTTAGTCTTTTTCTTGGTGAATATTTCCTTACCAGAATTTGATGAGTTAGCTTGACCAGGGTGCTATTTGAAAGTGGATGCATCTGTAATAGGTAACCCCTTCATGTCTTTCACCACCTCAGTAGGAGACTTTCATTTGACACCAGGAACTCCTTTGAGTTTCTTTAACATTTTCACCATCTTCTTGGGGACCGAAGTCACGCACTACTCATCCTGAGCTAGTTCCTTCTTGGCTACTTCTTTTATTGGGGTAAAGAAGAGGACATAACCACCCATGTTTATTCTCTTATTAGAATGAATTATCACATTGTATGATAATGTGAATTCTCCCATCTTCTATTTTCTTTGTAGCTAATCCTTAAAGACATAACAATCTTCAATATGATGGATAATCTCCCAGTGATATGGGTTGTAATTTGGGTCACTGGTGTGATCATACTCTTCGAGCTTCTTGCATTCTCAAAGTTCCAGACCCGCTTTAAATGCATGTTTAAAGAGCTTAGTAACACTTTCCCTCTTGAATGTATATTCTTTATTCATCTTTTTCTTGAGGGATGAGAGCATTCGATTGCTAGTTCTCATTATTTTCCTCATATATTTTGCTTCACCAAGAAAATTTTGACCCTTATCATTTTCCCCAATACTCGCTTTGGTTGGGGATTAGGATTATAGGCATGTTTTGGCTTATTTTTATACTGTATCGACTGCTTGAATTTATCAATATTACAAATTACCCATTTTCCTTTATTGACTTCATATGCCACATGCATTCTCTTATTAGTCCTAAAAGAGAATGTGGTGTATGCTTCACTTTGTTTGGCATTCGGGGCATTGGCCTACTTGGGTTTATTATAGTGGCTTTCAGATTTTGATAAATTTAACTTTCAAATTTTGCCGCTCTATCCAACATATCTTAAAATGTGGTGATGATAGCCACGTAAAAAAATAGTTTCGTCTTATCATTAATGTTCCCTATCAACAACTAAAATGTATCATCTTCCTCCTGCTACTCCTCACTTTTTATATTTAAATTATACCATCAAGTTATATCTTTGGTTATTAGGTCATCACTTTTTAATTTATTTAGGGCGAGGTCAGCATTGATTGCCTTCTATGTAGTGTTGGAAAACCTATTTACCAAAAGAGTCTAATTTTGTGAACATCTAGACAGAATCATCCAACAATTTGACATACCATTTGAAACCAATAAAAGTTAAAATTCTAATGAACTATTAGAAGAATAAGGTGTCAGTGCACATAGTGTTTTTGCAAGTGGCTTTGAATTACACCTGGTACTAATTAGGGTTACTTTTTCCACTAAAGCATGAAATTTTAAAATGGAATGCCCCTTCAGATATGGTACCTTGTTATACTCTATTGGGTACGGGTGATCCTTATTTATTAACTTCTCAGCCTAATAAATAACTATAATAGCCTTGATCTTCTCATTAATTTTTTCCCTAGTTGTACAACTATCACAATCTCAGAGGTACTCACTACAATTTGCTAAGTGGGCTAGCAGATAAAGTTGTTAACCTCGTTACAACCTTCAGGTGTGCCTCACACTCCTGAAACTTGGTTCATATAGAGGTTTTGAGGGTCAACAGGAGGAGTGGGTATATGACCTATGATAGTAGTTCTCTACATCATCTACACATTATTACTATCTGAGTCATCTTCTTAGTTATTTTTCCATATGACTGAGTGATTTCCCCATAATTTGCTTTTATCTAATGCTTTATTTACCACCGTATATTTACCCGCGTGACAGTGTCAGCAATGAAGGGATTCTCTTTGATCCCTTCTTTTCCTTCCTTTGAGGAGTGGCCACTTCTACTGACAATAGAGATAACCCTGTAGTGGCATCAGTTTGTCCATTTGAGTGGTGGTGGTTGCCCATTATCATCATTGTCATCGTGCCTCACCATGTAGACCACTTCAACATCCATGGTATCTTCTTAAACATCTTTCTCCTCTTATATTTAGATCTTCTAGTGGTGTCACCACTAGATCTTTAGTTCATTATTTGGAAGGAATATTTCTTCATCCCGTGGGCCACGATCAAAGTTGACCTCCTCCTTAAATGGAATTAGAAAATGATGGGATCCCTTAGAGGACTCTTCAGGGTGTCAACCATTAGCCAGTTATTATTATGGTTCTTCTTTGGGACCCACATCTTCTTGTAGTTGGGGCATATATCTGGGTGGCCGCACTAGATGTCATGCCCGGGTTATTATTCTTTCCATCACCTCTTCTTTGAGATGTTTTGGCCTCCAAATTTATTTCCCTTTCCACTAAGACCTTTCGATGGTGGATCCCTAAATATATAGTTTGAGTTTCACACACTGATGCTCACCACATGGGGCTTATCTTTGTTCATTTCTTGCTACCACAAAAGATGTAGCTTTTCCCTCCTTGCCCATATTCTAGGTGTCTATCAGGATTTCCTTTTCATTAGCCTCTTCTCCTTTGCTGTCTTCATCATTTTATGGACTCTAGAGTATAATGTTTTGGGTCCTATTCTCTATGGGAATGGAGCTTGTTATTTTTTCTCCCACAATGATTACTTCATCTCAATGGTAAAGTTATTCCTTTTCACCCATCTTAGATCTAAAAATCTATTCTAAGTAGGAACACTCGCTTCGACCTCTTGAGCTAGTAGTGTGGAGGGGATGATATATAGTAGTTCCTAAGCTTAGAGCTATACATTCTTCTTCCTCATTTACCTTCTAATAAGCTTTACTCTAGATGAGGAAGCTTCAACATTGTGTCTTCCAGGTGAAATAGGCTCCCTTGGCATCGAAGTGGTCTTGGTAGTCACCACAAATTTTTTTTCCCGCGACAATGTTAGGTATGGTGGTTATAGCAGAATGCGGCTCATGGTGGGCCCTTCAAAATCCATGTTATACACTGGAATAGTGGAAGACCTTACATTAGTTTTAGAGAATTTTAGCCCAATAAACTGGATGATGGCTCAAGTATTCATGGTGTTGATGATGACATTTACTAAATGAATGCTGGCTCCTCGTCCTGGCTAGATGGCAAAAGGAGAGTTCTACAGATCCATCTGTACAAATGAAGGCAATGGTTAGTAATCAACATTTGATACATCACCCCAAACTTTAAAATGTAGAGTCTACATAGAATAGAATAATAAAAGAAAGTAATTAAAAACAACTTTAAATCCTACTTAAGAAATTTTTAGTTTGTTAAATGATCATTTTAGAATATTCAAAATTTTAATTTTTTAAATGATTATTTAATTTTTTTTGGAATTTTAACTCATATTTATTTTCTTCTATTATAGTATACAAATGATTAGCCAAAGATGGAAGGAGAAATCATCCCCAATGGAGTCACCAAAAATCTATGGGCTCAAAAATTTACTCCCTAGTTACTCCACGGGCCCTTTCTTTTTTTTTTTTTTAGGTCGCCGAGGAGAGATTTAACATGTAGATTTGAGGCAAATTTTTATAAGGTGGATTAGTTATTGAATAAGGCCTTACCCAGAGACTTAACCCTCATTTTGTGAGGACTTTATGATATGAGTTCAGGTTTCTTATAGGCATAAACCCCTATTGTTAATTACCCATCTCAATAGCAGGAGAGAACTTTCAGTTAAGGCTAGTCATAAAATAGATATATAGTATCAAAAATATATAATATTTAACATATAGTAGCAGCATATTTTGGTATTTAAAATTTGATATTTAAAATTAGAAATCTAGCATATTGCAGTTAAAGTGGATGGTGGGGGATGATGATGAACTCGATCAATATCCCATAATTTCATCATCTCGAGTAATTATATTCCCTAATCTACTTAGTCATAGGAGGTTATCGACCCAACATAATAGAAGAACCTTATCAAAAGCCATGGGTTGCTTCGTCAAAGGCTTTGTTCCCTATTAGTCAATTTGAATGCTTTGTGGTAGATGGATACTTTTGCTTTAAGTATTTTTGTATTTTATTTCAATTTTTAAAAATCATAGATTTTTGGTTATTTTTGGAATTTTGATTTTTAAAATTTCATGGAAATTTGGGAGATATTTTGATTATTTAGGGTCCCCTATGATTGAGATTTTTTTTTTTCAACAAAACCATCATTAGGATATTTATGGGCAATTTCATTCTGATGGTCGAACCTTATCTACTCTATCTACTTGCCAAAAGAGGATCAAATGTTTTGTCAGTTTTAGGATTTTATTAGTGAATTTTCTTTGAACGCCTAATATGAACATAAAAAGCAAATATCTTAATGGACGTCATGACCATCTATTTGTTTGATAGTTCGAGCTATGTTAACTTCTATATAATCTCATAAAATGATTAGGCTTGAATCCAGGTTGACTTTTGGCCCACGCACCATCTTCAGACGTCACGTGCATGCTTACTAGATGCTCAGCAAGGCACATATGGGTATATGATACTAAATGCATTTTATATGATACATTTATATAGTGGCTATTTACATGTAATGTAAAGGTGTAAATACGACATTGCTACAAATTTACATATACACTTATATATTTGAATGTATGTGTCTACATTGGCGTTTTACATTTGCACATTACTTAATCGTATTTTCAAGATATATTGATATGCAGCATGATGGCCTACTGCATTAACCTAATATATGTTATATTTGCATGATATATATGTGTAATGCATATATGTACTACCTGTTTACATGCATTTTTGATATATAAGAAGGGTATTTTTTGTAATCATGCAAATACGGTTAGCTACGTGAGTGAATATTGCTGATGAGTTGCATGATTTCATCTTCGCATCAGTAAACACCTTCTGTCCTCTTGTATGAGTATTGCAGATCCTGTGGAATGATTTAATAACACATTGAGCTTCATTTATCATGCATTAGAACTGTTGTTACGCTCATTTCATCTTCTGCAAGCTATTTTTTCTTAAGTACTTAGCTTGCAAAAGTGTACTTTCTATTTACAAATGAATTATGCATCATATTAGGAGTCTTTCATCTATCACTTGTAGGTGAGCTGATTTATCTGATGTTATAGCCCAGCATAATAAATTTACTACCTCATTTTACCAGTGCCTCATAGCTTTTACCATTGTTTCACTACTTTTGCTTATAGGTGAATCGTAGCATTGCGTTATGGGTCATCGGCTGCTTTATACAAGTAGACTATCGTGAATCAATAAATCTCCTGCAGTGGCTCGTAAGTATTTAGATTTGTTGAAATTCTTTTGTACTTGCCAGCATATGGTATGTTGAGTGTATGCATGTGTTCATAGAGGACTTGTCATATTTACAATGCATCTACCATTGTTGCTTATAAATAGGATAATTTTATTCATTGTAAGGCTTCTATCGTCACCTCTTTAAATCATAGATCAGCTGTTGTATACAAGCCAAACTTCCTATAATTACTTGTAGGTACATATATTTATTGTGGGTTATTGGTTTCTCTCTTGTAGTTAGTGTGTTCATTTGTGTCCATAGGGAATCTACCGTAATCACGACATATCTATTATTCTTATTCGTAAATAGATCAAGTCATGATTACTTATAGGTAATGGTCATATTCATCTATAAGAGAATTGATATTGATTGTAGATATGTGGCTAGATTTACTGTAGACTCTTTATACTTCACCCATGAATTGCATCTATCACTCCTCTTCCACAAGCATGTGCATTATACATCAACCATTCATCATTTATAGGTGATTATTTATCTATTCAGGGTGACATTAGTTGTGTACAAGCTACATTCACTTCAAAGTTTTCAAATACCTCTTAGTTGACAATTCATTGCATGATTTATTGTTGTTGCTTGTTGATGTTTGCATTTCATTCAACATGATAACTCCATGAAATCTTTTGTTGTCGATTGTAGGCATATCATTACATTCCTTACAATTTTCTTGCATATGCTTATAAGATGACAGCCAATGCTATTATCTATATATGAGTTAGTGTATTTTTCTTGTATATTACCTTTGACCGTCGGTTAAGTTGCGCTCACCCCAAAGTTTTCATGCATATTTGTCAGCAAACTGATATTTTCATTAAAGGTCTAGCGCTCCTGCCCCTCTGATGAGTTATGGTGTTTGCACTACAAACCTCCCATTCTACTTGTAAGTGAGGTGCTGTATGCATGACAGATCTCCTAGAATGACTCATTGGAGATCATATATATTATAAGTGTATTGTCCTCAACTTACAGGTATTATGTATTTCTCTTACAAGTGTATTGTCCTCTCTTTACTTTTTTCCTTTGTTTTTTTATAATAATAGTAGTAATAATAAAAATAATGATTATTATTATTATCATTATTATTAATAACAATAATAATAATAAACATAATAATAATAATAATAATAATAATAATAATAATAATTTATAATAATTATAATTAACTATAAATAATAAAAAAAAATTACAAGAAAGATTTTTACCTTCACGGGTTAGGTTTTGTTTGTAGAATTGACACGATGGCCTTAGTAGGTGGTCGATGGTTGAGGTGTTGGGGTTATAAAATTGGCACAATAGGTGGCCTGTGGAGCTAGAGTATAGAGTAGTGAGGGAAAAATGGGTGATAGGTTTGGTTTGGACATCGACTAGAGCGGGTTGGATGATTATTAGGGCCTCAATCAGGTAGTTATTGAAAGTTAATATAGGATTGTAGTAGAGGGCTATGGCTAGTAAAGTTGGAGGAATATATAGGATGGTCAGGTGTTATAGTTTGGAATGGTGAGGAATTTTATCGGGCTTTGATGTATAGGTGATGTGCGAATGGAAGAGGAGGGAGGTGTGGTTGAGGTTAGAAGAAGAGGCATGCACGTGAAGTCCAAGTTAGACAGGACTCCACATGTGTGATTAGTTTGATTGAGTGAGGTTTAATGTAGGTGTGAGACTGTAGAGCTATGGTTGAGTGAATAAGGATTGGGCTTTTGAGGTAGTGGCAGGTTTATATATTAATCATAATTGGAAGGAGGAAGGTATGAATGGCTTTGGTAGTATTGCATATATAGGATTTGAACTGGCAATGTTTCTTTTTATATATATTTTTTTATTTGTGCAAAGGTCAATAATTTCATAATTAACTGGACTGCCAAGCTAGGAAGTTCAGGTTTGATCTTTTACCTCAGGGGTGTTGCGAATCTGAGTCTAAGCACTATAATTTTGATGATAACAAACATTATTATTGATTTACTACTAGCATTGCATATATATATTTTGTTTGCCTTGCTTACTAATCTTTTAGGTCCATAAGTTCACTTGTAGTGCAAATCATCTCAAGATCATCATGTAGACCAGGATTGAGTCTATCTGTAATTTTAATTTTAATATGCTTTTTTACCTTTTTGAGTCAAGTCTTGTGTTTGGTGGACTAGAAGCGAAGTAACCTTGCACACACACGCTTAAGGGGGTGAGTTAGTGAATTAGGAGAAAAATGGATTTTTGAACTAATCGTACAGTACAATGCAAATCGTATTGGATGATCAGCTATACTGAAATCCCTAATTATGACACCCATTGTTAAGTAAGATTGCTTATCTAATCTTATTAGACAATTCAAGATCGTACATGACAATTAGTTATAAACTTGAAAAATAGTCTCTAATCATAATTTAGGCAATATTTTAAACATCAAATTTTGTTCTAATCATACAGGATAATACAAATTATTCTAGATGATTTATGACAATTATGCCTAAATTGATCCTATGATTAGGGGAATAATTATGGTTAGATTACTCAATTATAGCATATAAGATGTTCTATAATGATCATGCTGGATGATATTTGATATTTAATGGGATGATCCCCAATCATCCAAGATAAAAACCATAATTTTATTCAAATTGTACAAGCGATCGTACTAGATGTCCCAAGAGATGTGCAAGACAATATTTAATTCACCACCCATTATCCATAATATACTCGACGATCAATCTAGTATCTTGAAATAATCATCCGAGATGATCACAAAATTATACTGGATGATATGTACAAATACTTAGAACTGATCGTTCAAGGCAATCTGATAGGGCTGGTTGAAAGCGCTATTTTGTACTAATCGTACAGGATGATCTACGGATCGTACTAGACAATCATAAGCAAAAAAATTAAAAATTAGGGATTCTTTTTTAGGCTCTCTATTCAAGCTCTCATATTATCCTTGAGATAAATCTTTTGCTATTGAGTGCAGAGAGAGCTTAGAAAAGGAAGAGAGGAGAGCTTTGAGAGAGAGATCCTTATGAGGGGGAGTTGTAAGGGATTCAAAAAGGTTGGTTGAAGTAAGGTTTCCATTATATTCTTCAAGCATCTTCCTTAGTTCATTGGTGGCTCTAGGGAGGCTTTCATCAGCATCAAATTAAAGGTTCTCTACCTATTCTAGGAGGGAGTAAAAGGATTTTCAAGGTTCTTTACCTACTCCAGGAGAGAGTAAAAGGATATCCAGGTTCTCTGCCTACTTCAGAAGGGAGTAAGAGAATTCGAAGGGTCTCTCCCTACTAAAAAAGGTAGTAAAAGGATTTAAGATACTTTGGCTCATCTGGTTGGTGGAAAGATTATGCAAGGGCATCTCTGCCTTGCAGTGGGAAAAAAAAGAGAGTCACTACTTCTAGTGTAATACCTGGAACAGAGATTTCTAGTGAGTGGACATAGGTTAAGTTGATCAAACCACTAGAAATCCTTTGTGTTTTACTATTTACTTTTTTGTATTTAATTTTTGCATTATTTTGTGATTTGTTCATTGGACAAAATCTCTGATTTTTGTTATTGAGAAATTAGTGTTGCTTCTGCATAAATCGTTCATTTTAAAATTTTCAAAAAGATTTAAAAAATATTTTCTTCTTCTATTAAGAAAATTTTTAAATAACCAATTCATCCCCCTCTTGGTTAGTCTCAGGCTAGTTCATAAATATTTAACAACCCTCACAAAATTTTTAGTGATATCAGAGAGGGATTCATAAATTAAGTTTTAGAAAACTTTTGAAAAAAAATCCATAGCTAATTTAGATAATTGTAATACTGTGGAAGGTTACTTAATCACTACACCACCTCTATTTGATAATATTCCTTTCAATTTTTGAAAAACTAGCAAGTCTACCTTTTTACAATCAATTGATTATCACATGTGGATGCTAGTACACGATGGTTATTCTGCACCATTTCATTTAGTAAATGGCATTAAAACTAAAATACTTTCTAAATGGACTATTGATGATAAAGATTTTACCCAACTGAATGCCAAATGTTTTAACTACTTTTTATGCTTTAAAATTTGAAGATTAGATGTGTGTTTCCACTTGCACTACTAGTAAGGAGATTTAAGATAAACTTTGCATAACATATGAAGGAACAAAGTAAATGAAACAATCTAGGTTAAACATTCTTCTTCATAATTATGGACTTTTCTACATGAACCTAGTGAATATATTTTTAAAATGTATACTAGGTTTACACAGATTATTACTTCCCTGCATGCCTTCAGAAAAGAACTTACAAAGTATGAAAAGTTAACAAGTTCATCATTGGTTACCTTCTTCTTATGATGCAAAAATAACTTACTTGGGTCACTCATTGCTTACCAGTAAAGAGTGAGTCAAAGGCAACTTGATGTAAGTGAAAAGAGGAAACAAAAAACTATAGGCTTTAAGGTTAATGATTCTGACAATGACTCCTCTAGACAAGATGATGATGACATTGCCTGATGACTAGGCAACTCAAGAGATTTTTAAAGAGAAAGCAAAAATGTGATCATTAATAGAATAAGGGTAAGAATATTAAAAATTCTAAAATTTCTTCTAATGACATATGTTTTAAATACAGGAACTCAGGGCATCTGAATTCTGACTGCCCAACACTTAAAGCTCACCCAATCAAGGAGAAGGGTTAAGAAAAAACTAAATTCAAGAAGAACCAGCAAAGAACTCAAAAAGCTTTCTAGGCCGTTTCAATTTTAGACTCTTTTAAAACTAAAATAGAAGACTAGGTAACCAACTTATGCTTAATGGTAGAAGATCATCTTGATTAGAATAATCAAGAGGAGACATGTGAGTTTACCTATAATCAATTATTTGAAGTTTTTGAAAAAAATTATATTGTATTTAGGAAACTTAAAAAACTACATGCTGACTTTTTAATTCTATAGATAGTGCATGAATACTTAAGAAAAGATCACTCCACTCTTGATAGTAATCACATGACTTTTGTTGCAACTCAAGGTCACGAGTTTATATTTTTGATGATAACAAATATTATGGCTTACATCCTTATGTCTACTTATAATTGCAATGTATTTTTGTTTGTGTGTGTACGAACTTTTTAGGAACACCATGCACCAAGAAAAGATTCAAGGCTCAAGATTAGGTCGAATAGGTTATACTTTAAAGATTTTTGTAATATTCATTGTTGTATTTTTGATTTCTTGAGTCAAGTCTTATAAGGGTGTATGTTAGCTTGGTGATCATGCACACACATAGTTAGGGGGAGTGAGATTGAGTCTAAATCAAAAGTTTAATTTTTGAACAAATCATATTATATAATTTATATCATACTGTATGATCAACACATTTAATTAATCATACTAGATGATTTAGATCATCTAGGATGATCAATTATGATCTTAAAAAATAGCCGCCAATCATAATTTAGACAAGATTTTGAATTTCATATTTTTTTTAAATTATCTAAGATGACCTACTTCATGCTAGATGATCTATAAAAATCATGCCTAAATTAATCGTGTGATTTGTTAATTGAATCTACTTAATTTTGATATTTTAATCAAATTGTATGATCTGGATCATACTGTACGATCAATAAAAAATAATTTTGGACGTCCATATTTCATCCTGGATGAACTATATTTTGATTGAATTAATCAACCCAAATGATCTCAATGTCATATTGGATGATCTAGACAAATTTGAATGGATCGTACTGTACTATCCGGAGATTATCCAACTATCAGGTTAAACTATGCATATCGTACTGGAAGATCCTATGATCATATAGGATGATATTTTATGCCAAAATTGAGTTTTTAGGATTTGTTGAAGTCCTCTATTTAAGCTTTGGCAAGTCACTTGGTAAGTGTCTTTGGCAGCCATTATGTCTTCATTCTTCTAGAGAAAATATGAAGAGAGAACTTGAAAGGGAGAGAGGAAAGGGTGGAGTTTGAGAGGCAGGAGATCCTTAGAGGGAGTTTCAAGGGAGTGTAGAGGGATTTTCACATGGTTTCTCAGACAAGCTTGACCCTTTGTATCATCAGAATCAAGGTTCATCTTAAGGGAAGTTTTGGGAAGAAGAAGATCTTTAGATGTAGAGACTAAAAAGTGTCTCTAAAGGCTTAGTATAATACTTAGAGGATGCTTCTGGGGAGTGGACACAGGTCAGGTTAGACTAAACCACTATAAATATGGTGTGTTATTTCCTTTATTATTTATGTATTTATTTTTCTTGCAATTAACTACATGGGTGAGAATATTAATTTATCTTTTTATTGTGAATATAATTCACTTCTACATCAAGTTATAAAAATATTTTTCTTCATCATTAAAGAATTTTTTAAATAACCAATTCACCCCCCTCTTGGTTAGCCTCAGGACTAGTTTTTTAGAGTTTCACACCTCTCACAAACTTTCAACTTTGTTAAATGAATTAGACATTTTAAACAAGAAGCATTATGAATTAACTGTGCTACATGATTCCTTGAAAAAATCACATGTTGAACTAGAAAATGCATACAAGATATTAGAAACTCTTTCATCTAAATTTGCTAATAGGGAACATGCATTGAAAGTTGAAAATTCAGTTCATAAAAGTGCAAACCAATTTTTACAAATCAAAATAAATACTTTCAAAGAAAATTAAAAGCCACCTTCACTTCTTGAGTTCTATAATCCATCACCTTAATATGTATCATTCAAGCCTAGGAAGAGGCAATATAACCCAATTATATTAATAAATTCTTTTTCTTGTTTTAGATATTTTTTTTTGTGGCATGTTAGGACACATCTCCCACACTTGCACCATTCAGCACAAAACACATTTGGTGTGGAGACCAAAATTTCAAAATTCATAGCATAACATGCATGCATTTTATTCTTCTTTCCATAAGATGGAACCCAAACTTATTTGGGTTCCCAAATTTAACATCTAATATTTTTGTAGGGATGCTCTCATAAAAGGCCTCATGAGAGCATGTATTACCTAGATAGTGGATGTTCAAGATATATGACTGAAGATGCAAATCAATTCATTTTGTTGGAGGCTAGGGTAGGAAGCAAGGTGACACTTGGAGATAATACTACCAAGAGAGTGGTGGGATCAGGTATAATTATCAACTCCAAAAATTTCATCATTGAAAATGTTTTACTGGTAGATGGCTTAAATTATAACTTGCATAGCATAAACCAATTTTATGATAAAGGATTTAGCATTAAATGTTTTTCTACCAACTCCATGATTAACTTAAATGGAAATACTATGCTGTAAGGAAATATAATTAATAATGTTTACATACTTGATTTAAACTGTATTGAACCTGCTGCTTCTTTTTATCTAAAAATAGTTGCTCATGAATCTTGGTTATAATATAGGAGGTTGTGTCATGTAAGCATGAAAATTCTTAGAAAATCATCAATAAAGACTTAGCGAGAGGAATTCCAAAACTAGAGTTCACTAAGGACCACTTGTATGATGCATGTCAATTAGAGAAATAAGTCAAATCCTCCCTCCACTCAATCAAAGACATAAACACTAGCAAATCCTTAGAAGTTCTATATATAGATCTCTTTGGACCTAACAGCACTATAAGCCTAGGAGGGAAAGTCTTTGGGTATGTAATTGTTGATAATTATTCAAGGTTTACTTGGGTTAGATTCCTCTCTTATAAAATTGAATAAATCGAGGAGTTTAGGTCATTTTTCACTTGGATTTAGAGGAAACTAGGTTGTGAAATTTTAACCATTCATAGTGACCACGATGGAGAATTTGAGAATGAGAAATTTGAATCTTACTATAAATAGTAAGGGATAGATCACAATTTTTTAACTCCTAGAACATCTCAGCATAATGGGGTTGCTGAAAGAAAGAACAGGACCCTCGTAGAAGTCGTTAGAGCTATATTAGTAGAATACACACTTCCTAAATTATTTTGGGTAGAAGTGGCGAATACAACCTATTATATTTTGAATAGGGTAAATGTTTGATCCAAGCTGAGCAAGACACCCTATGAAGTTCTTTAGGGTAGGACACCCAACCTCTCTCACCTTCATGTCTTTGGATGTAAAGTGTTCATTTTGAATAATGAAAAATCTCTACTCGAAAAGTTTGACCCCAAATCTGATAAAGGAGTGTTCCTAGGTTACTCAAATGTTGGGAAATCCTATAGAGTTTTCAATAAAAGAATACTGGTAGTAGAGGAGATGACTTATTCTGTATTTGATGAATTTGATAATTCTAGTGGGTTTAGGGTAGATAAAGAAGAGGTTGTAGAAATTACCCATGGATTAGAACCTACAAATCTAGATAAAAGGGTAGAACATGAAAATACATTGCTTAGAGAATGGAGATGTTCTTTACGTCATCCTAAAGAACTAATCTTATGAGACCCATCTAAAGGTGTTAGAACTAGGCATAAACTTAGAAAAGAAGAAAACCACTCTTCCTTCATTTCAATGATTGAATCCACAAATATAAATCAAGCCCTATATGATGTATTCTAGATCCTAGCCATGCAAGAAGAGTTAAATCAATTTGTGAGGAATGATGTTTGGGAACATGTTGAATGACCTAAGGACCATAGTGTTGTTGAACTAAATGGGTTTTCAAAAACAAAATGAATGATTCTAGGGCAGTGGTTAGAAATAAAGCAAGTTTTGCAGCTAAGGGGTACAACCAAATAGAAGGAATTAATTTTGAAGAGATCATTGCCCCTATAACTAAATTGGAAGCCATTATGGTGTTAATAGTTTTTGCTTATTTTAAGGGATTCAAATTGTGTCAAATGGATGTAAAAATTTACTTTTTTAATGGGGTTATAAAAGAATATGTGTATGTTGAATAAACCTAGGCTTTGAAATTTCACAATTTTCTAATCATGTGCCCAAATTAAAAAAAAGACATTTTATAGATTGAAATAAGCACCCAGGCATAGAAAAAAAGGCTAAGCACATTCCTACTAGAAAGAACCTTTGTTAAGGGGAGCATTAACCCCACCATATTTCTAAAAAAGTAGGAAATAAATGACTCATTCTCCAAATTTATGTTGATGATATTCTTTTTGGATCTTTCGATGAAAATCTATTTGATGACTTTTCAAAAATAATGAGTAAAGAGTTTGATGTGTGTGATAGGAGAACTGACCTACTTTCTTGGATTTAGCATAAGGCAGAAGGATGATGAAACTTTCCTTAGTCAATCAAAATAAATTAAGTACATCTTTAAGAAATATTAAGTGGATAAAACCAAGCCAATCAGCACTCTCATTAGTTCCACTATTCAATTAGATAAAGATTTAAATGGAAAATTTATTGATTAAAAGTAATACAGAGGAATAATTGAATCACTTCTTTACTTGACTGCTAGCAGACATGATATTATATTTAGTGTTTATCTCAATACTAGATTTCAGACTGATCCAAAAGAGTTCCACTTGACTTCTATTAAAAGAATTCTTATATATTTCTTAGTAACCCTAGACCTAGGACTCTTTTGAAATCATAGGATATTCTGATTCAAATTTTTCAATATGTCAAGTTGATAGAAAAAGTACTTCTAGAATATGTCAATTCATAAGATAGTCCTTAATATCCAGGTCAAGTAGAAAATAGAACTCAGTTGTCCTATCCAATGCTAAAACTTAGTACAAAGCCTTAAGAAGTTGTGTGGCCCAAGTCCTCTAGTTAAAGTAACAAATTCTAGATTTAAGATTACCTGTAAGCATTATTTTAATCATATATGATAACACTAATGCCATCAACATTTCAAAGAATCAAATCCAACACTCCAGAACTAAACATAATGACATAAGGCACTACTTTATTATGGACTATGTTACTAAAGGAGACATAGTGTTATACCATGTAGCTATTGAAAACCAAATTACTGATATCCTTACCAAACCACTAACCTTTAAAACTTTCAACATCATAAGAATCATATTAGGTGTAATAGATACTAAGGCTTGAAATTATTACTTTCTATTTCTAATATTTTGTTTTTATTTTATTCGTATGTCTGCTTCTGTTTATGTATTTATGTTTTATATTCTTCATTTTGCTGTTGTTTTTTTTCCTTTGGTGGATTTAAAGAATCAGATCAATGCTCACTCCTTATATTGATTTCTTAAATGACATTTTTGCCTTGCTTTTGTTTTTTAGAAATTAGTAAGCCGTGATTGATTTTATTTCTCTTCACCTTAATGTTGATTTTATTTCTCTTCAATCATATATGAATAGAAGGCCTATAGAGATAACCTACACAGAATTTCCATGAATTTCTTTTCTTATCCACTACTGGAGATAAAATTCATATCCTAGCTTTTAATCCTAATTTTATTTGGACCCTTGATAATAACATCTTTAGGGAATCCAACATTCACTTTCATGTATTCACGGTCAACTCTTTAATCAATGATGCCTGAACCATCTAGGTCATCCTACATAATTCCATTATTCTTGATGTTGGGGATCAAATTCACATTACACCTATCATTTTACTGACCACTTACTACATCATGGAAAACCTTGATTTTAACCCAACAGATATTCTCATTCACTACATTGAGCATTTAACCTGTATTAGGGATCCAAGCCATAAAAGAAAGCCTAATCTAGCTTTAGGACATCTTATTTCCTATGACCTCATCACAAAATACAATCTTCAATTCCCTGCTCCACCTAATCACCTCCTTATATTCTATTCAAATAGCTCATTCCACATACTTCATAATACTCATCATCACCCTGTGCACGAAGAGCCTGTGGCTGAAGAGGAAGGACCTACTCCTGCACCTGCCCCTATCCACCAATAGTCTTAGAATGATTGGCTGGTCTAACAATTTGATAATTGGGAGGCTAAATTTGAAAACTACAAAGCTAAGCAGCAGCAACAGCATCCACCTGATCAGGGTTCCTCTTTTTCTAGTTTGCTTTGTGCTTTTATTTCTATGTTTGTACTGGTCTTCCTTTATGTACTTTATTCTATTTAGTATTTTTTTTCCTTTTTGTGATGTCAAAAGGGGGAGTAGTGTATTATTTTCTAGTTAAATTTACCTTATTCTGCTTTTGTTCTATTTTTTCTTATGTCTCATATTTCCTTAAAATAAAAAAATAAAAAAACAAAAAAGGGAAAATTAAAAAATTTCCTTGCTCTCAAAATTTTAAATAATAATATTTGTTATTATCAAAAAAAGGGAGATTGTTGCGAATCTTGGTTCAACTGCTATAACTTTGAAGATAACAAATATAATTATTTCTTTACAACTATACTATTGAATATCTATTTTGTTTGCTCTGCTTACTAATATTTCAAGTCCATAAGTTCACTTATAATGTAAATCAACTCAAGATTGGATAGGCCAAGATTGAGTCTGTATGTAATTTTAATTTCAATATACTTTTTACCTTTTTTGAGTCAAGTTTTGTATATAGTGGACCCAAAACTAAGTAACCTTGAACTTACATACTCAAGGGGGTGAGTTAGTGAGTTAGGAGAAAATTGATTTGTAAACTAATTATATAGTATGGTGCATATCATACTAGATGATCAGCTATACAGAAATTCCTAATAGAGCATCCATTTTTAAGTAAGATTGCTTAACTAATCATACTGGATGATTCATGATCGTACATGATGATTAGCTATAAAGATGAAAAATAGCCGCTAATCATAATTTAGGCAATGTTTTAAACTTCAAATTTTGTTCTGATCATATAGGATGATATACATCGTACTGAATGATTTATGATAATCATGCCTAAATTAATCTTATGATTAGGGGATTAATTATGGTTAGATTGCTTGATCATAGCATAAAGAATATTTTAGAATGATTGTACTGGATAATATTTGATATTTCATGGGATGATCCCCCATCATCCATGATGAAAACTATAATTTTCTTCTAATCATACACGCGATCATACTTGGCATCCCAAGGGTTGTGCAGGACGATATTTAAATCATTATCCATCATCCCATAATATATTGAATAATCATTACATTATCTTAAACTAATCAACCCCAGATGATCTTAGAATCGTATTGGATGATATGTACAAATACTTGAACTAATTATATAGGGCAATACTGATTGTATTGGCTAAAAGGGTTATTTTGTACTAATTATTCAGGATGATCTAAGGATTATACTGGATGATCAGAATCACATAATTTAAAATTAGGGCTTATTTTGGAGGCTCTCTATTTAAACTCTCGTATTATCCTTGAGATTATTCTTTTGCTATTGGGTTTCCCTGAGAGAGAGCTTAGATAAGGAAGAGAGAAGAGATTTGAGAGAGAGAGAGAGAGAGAGAGAGAGAGAGAGAGAGAGAGAGAGAGAGAGAGAGAGAGAGAGAGAGAGAGAGAGAGAGAGAGAGAGAGAGAGAGAGAGAGAAATCCTTATGAGTGGGAGTTGTGATTGATTCATAAAGGTTGATCCAAGCAAGGTTTACATCGTCTTCTTCAGGCTTCTTCATTAGTTTTTCGGTGGCTCTAGGGAGACTTTCATCAGCATCAGATCCAAGGTTCTTGGCCTACTCCAAGAGAGAGTAAAGGATTTTTGAGGTTCTCTGTCTACTCCAAGAGGGAGTAAAACAATTTCTAGGTTTTCTGCCTACTATAAGAGGGAGTAAAATGATTCGAAGGTTCTCTTCCTACTTTAGGAGGGAGTAAAAAGATTTAAGGTACTCTGCCTCACCAGGTCGGTGGAAAAATTTTGTAAGGGCTTCTCCACCATGCCGTTGGGCAAAAGAAGAGACATTGCTTTTAGTGCAATATCTAAAATGAAGGTTTCCAGGGAGTGGACGTAGGTCAAGTTGGCCGAACCACTATAAATCTATTGTGTTCTTTTTATTTACTTTTTTGTATTTAATTTTCACCTAATTCTGTGATTTATCCTATGGTCAAAATCTCTTATTTATGTTATTGAAACATTAGTGTTGCTTTTGCATAAATCATTTGTTTTAAAATATTTACAAAGATTTCAAAAATATATATTTTTTTCCATTAAGAAATTTTTTAAATAAACAATTCACTCCCCTCTTGGTTAGCCTAGGGCTTCATAAAGGTTTATCAACCATCACAAACTTTTGAGCGAATGCTCCAAATGCCTAAGCCTAAGTTCAAGAAAATTTGTCTAATGCCGGGGAGAGTTTCTTTTCAAGGAAACATGACCAAAGTAGTAGTTGAGGTCAGAATTTGAGCTTAGGTAGAAGAATTTCTATGGAACTTGCTCAAAATCATTTGAGAATGGCAAGGGAGAGCCTTGAAAACTTCAAGAAACTTTATGAATCTCTGGGGATGCTTTTCAAAATGAAGAAGGGAATGAGTGGTTTGGGTTGGTTTTCCCTATTCAGATCTATTCAATAGGTTTCAACAACTAGAATCAATTTGGAAGACCCCCTAGATGGCTACCAACTTGAGTGAATAACTAGAGTGTTCTTTGAGCTAGATGGTGGCAAGATCAAGCTGAGAGAGGGCATGCTTTGGCTTACGTGAAGGGGGGTACCACTTAGGTTCAATTACACCTTTTTTGTCCACCTCTAACCTCCACTATAGGGGAGCATGTGTGGAAAGGTGCCTGAATGTTCTTGAACCTAATGTATAGGTTAATTGGGTATGGTGCAACTTAATTGAGCAATATGGCTAAGGATGGCCATTCTTGAGCACTTTGGGCTAGCTCAACTTCCAACCTTGGTAAGTCCAGGTTTTGGGTTAACCATGGTAGGTAGATGCATAGGACATAGGTCTTTTCAATGTAAGGGTAAATTTAGCATGGAAGGGCCAAGGTACAAAATTGGTTCAACCCAAGGTGATTTTGGACACTTTGAGTTAGCTTGATTCCAAACCCAAGTGAGCCCATGGGTTAGGCCACCTAGGCTAGGTGCAAAGAGTCATAAGGGACTTAATGTAGGCATTGGTTAGAGTCAACTTTATTTGGATTGAGAAAAGGCTCAAGTGAAGCCTCTCTTGTCCACATAGGTTGAGCCATATGGCTAGCCCAAGGGGACTAAAGGGTTGGATCATTTATGGATGGTTCCTAGGGACCTAATGGGCCATCATAGGTGTTCAAATTGGTTCATTAATGCTTTGAGTATTAGATTTATATTAGATTTAAGTGTAGGGTTGATTGGTCAAACTAGGTTGACTTGTAAATTAGGTTTGACCAAGGGTTGGGTTGAAGCTCATTCAATTCAAAATGATATTTTGGATCCAATGGAGGTGGTCCTGTGTAATGGTGAGGTCTCCGTATATGGAATGCAAGTTTTATCCTTTAAGGGGATATTTGGTCAACTATGGTTGATTTGGTCTACCACATTTAACCAAGGCTTGGATTTGGGATCATTTATTTTCAAATAAAAATTCAAAATTGTTGGAAGAAGTCCCATGCATAAAGGAAGTATTTAAATTCAAAATGTATATTTGATGGATTAAGGGTTTCTTTGGTTAATCATGGTTCAATTGGTCGGCCAAGGTTGACCAAGACTTATGTTAAGATTTAATGTATTCCAATTGATAATTTGAATGCATTGGGACAGGTTTCAATGGTTTTTTTTTTGAATGAGACATGTTGAGATTAACAAGGAAATATGGTTTTAGGAGGTTTTGGAGTTTTGGGCTCAAATGACTTGGTGGTCAAACCTAGTAAACCATGGTTCACGAAGAGCTTGTTATTTGTTCAATACATATTAAGGATGATAATGAACATGATCAAAGACTTCAAGGAGAATCATAAGGTTAATTTTTATAAGATGTATGGTCTAGTGGTATAGGCTATAAATATTTGAATATTTTGTACCCTCTTGAGATTAATTAAGCTTTCAGGTTAGAGAGATCATATTGATCTCAAATTTAGAGGCCTAACCTTAGGGACATGTCTGATCAATATTTAATTGACAAATCATGAATTCAAGGCTACGTGGCATGGCTTTGAGGTGGTTGAAAATTTACTCAAAATAGGTTATAAGATAAGGGGTTTTTGCCTTGATTTTTTTAATTTTGGATTTGATCTCGGTTTTTAATTTGGTTGATTGAGTTTGGTTTACTCATATTACTGATAACCATTTAGGCGATCATCAAAAATTGAGTAGGATGGGTCAAATGATAGACAAAAGGTTACTATTTTGAGATGATTTAGTTAACTAATCTCATTAAAAAATAATGTTAACAAATGGCCCCCAATATGTATAGTAGAATGAAGTTATACTGCACGTATTAGCATTAACCAAGAGTTTCTTCTATGGGCTTATTTTTTTTCTAATCACTTCCTCTATCTCTCTTCCACTCCTTAATCTCAAAGCTTTGTAATGTTCCTTATATTTTTATTAGGTTTTACCTCTATATTATTTGGCAAGGTTCCATGGGTCTATTATTTAAAGGGCTATCTAATTGCCCTAATTGATTTTTAATATTTCTTATTGTTATAACTTGGCTTTGTAATTGGGTTCCCATTTTCAAAACTTGATCTTAGAAAGAAGGTTTCTTATCTTTAATATTATTAGTTAAATTGGATAATTAGGCCTTCAATTCTCATAATTCTGAGGTAGTGGGTTCCAATTTCTTTCTTGGTTAGGTTTGTTAGAATTATAGTTATTATCCCATTTTGATTATTATCCCAGTTAAAGCTAGCATGGTTTTACCAACTTAGGCTATAAGTATTAGAGGAAGAATTATTTTGTCTATTATTAAAGGATTTTAATGATTTAACTCTTGATATATTTGTACCACTTGATGACCCATACATACTTTCTTTTATAAAAAAATATATGCTTTGGGATGTACAAATTCCAATGTTATCCAACTTTCAAGATATAATAGCTACTTGTGTATTCAAAATTGATAAAGTATTTGATTAATAGAAATTAGTTGCCATGCTAGGGTTTACTCTCTTTGATGGCCAACATAAATTATTCGTGGTCATTTCTTAAATCAAAGCAT
The DNA here is from genome assembly GCA_022539455.1 of Dendrobium nobile. Lineage (NCBI taxonomy): Eukaryota > Viridiplantae > Streptophyta > Magnoliopsida > Asparagales > Orchidaceae > Dendrobium > Dendrobium nobile. The sequence continues at coordinate 14,920,445 of CM039725.1, forward strand.
CTAGTTTTTCAAAAGCTTTAAACATAAAAGAACCTCAACTAAGCTACATCTATAATGGGTCAAAGAGAACCTATAATATCAATATAGAATGTATGAATGATAAGCTATTCAGGCAATACATGATGGAGGCACTTCTTAAGTAATTCTTTAAATCTCTCCCAAAATTCATATATTGATTCTTCATCTAGCTTGTTTATTAAGGTAATTATTTTAATTTTTTAATTTTGTAATTTTAGTCGGGGGAAAATACTTGGCTATAAATTTATGAGCTAAGTCATTCCATATGGAAATTGAGCTTGGGGGCAAAGAATTCAACCACATCTTAGCTTTTCCCTTTAATGAGAATGAAAATATTCCAAGTGTAATGAAGCAATAACTCTAGGAAACTAGCTATATGCACGTTAGGATCTTCTATAGGGGTTCATCCACACTGAGAATTTAATAACATTTAAATGATAAAAGATTTTAACTCAAAGTTATTAGCCTGAATATTTGGTCTATTAATGCTTTGGTGAGTACCCTTAGTCATAGGATTAACATATTCTCTAAGTGGGTTGGGTTAGTTATTCTCCTAAATTGGGTTAACCATTTTTAATTCTTTTTTGATTTTTTAGACTTTTAGTTTTTGTAAGAGTTCTTTATATTAAAGAATTAAATAAAATTTCTCCTAGTCTATTCTTATTATGCATGCAATAGTAGCACACAAAATATGAAATGTATAAAATACTATAAAGTTGAATAATTAACGATACAATAATATTAACTTTTAGTAGAAATGAATAATAATGAAAGAACAAAAAAGTTAAATAAATATAAGATGATAAAATTAGCAATCCATTCATCAATATAAAGTGTAAGAAGGATAATTAATTATAATTCCATAGTGATGGCGCAAAAACTTTACATGCACACTACTGTTCTTTTATTTATAGATACTATGTTGTCATATAAATCATGTTCAACATAAGTATACGTGTCGTGTCAAGTAATAAAATGATGAGAAGAGTATCATTCCTATAAGGAATTGACTTACCCTAAAATCACTCAAGTACTGCTTATATGAACTACTTTTTTTTTTTTTTGCTTATATGAACTACTTAATTTATCTTATTAATCAAATAAAAAAGGGGGTGCAATTCAAAATTAATAGCTACAAATTAAAGAAGTAAATTCTATATTTAAAATACTCTGAATCTAAGATATTTTAAAACTCATATTTGTAAGAGTTATATTTTGTTAATGTTTCTATGAATTTGGACATAAATACTCCTTACCTCTTTCGAGTTTGTTAGAATGTTAGCAAAGATTTCTCTCAATTGCAGTTCAATATCTCCATAAAATCCCAAAACTCTAACCATAATATGTGTATACACGACAAAGTTATGTTTTAAATCCCTAATTTTTCTTCACTCCTCCATCGAGGCACTAAATAATATTGTTGAGTAAAATATACAAGAATTCCCCCTTTATCGTAATTGAAGAAGATGGTAGTAGTTGTAGTATATATATATATATATATATATATATATATATATATATATATATACTCTTGTAGGGATTATAGAAATTTGATGTCCACAAATAGATAAGTCTAAGGATGGTGGTAGCGATTACTAGTGATGTTCATCAACAGTGATCATTTAAAAACATAAGAGAGCTCTTTTATTCTCCCAGCTCTTGAACCTCTCTTGCTTTGTAGTTAATAGAGCCCTGTTTATAAACTTTTTGAGATGTTCATTTTTGTAATTTTGTCTACAATTCAAAGCACCTCATCATATGGTTCATATTAATCCCCTTGCTCTTAGATAGTTATTCAAACATATGGCTGCCTTAATGATGCCAAATTATTCTGATATTGGGCTCTTTAGATTCATCTCGTCGAGCTGCTCGATTTGGTTAAAAGCATGTTATAATTGTTGGTTATTTTGTCCATCAATTAATGTTTAGAAACTTTTAAATATATTTCAAGTTCTTGATTTGAGCATGTTTGGAGTCTGATATAATCATTTTTCATTCTATAACTTTGACTTGTTGAGATATTTGGGTCGACTGTAAGTTTCCTGAAATAAGAGTCTAGACAATCTTGAATTCAATTGCGAAAGTTTTTAGTTTAAAGATTGCCACGAGATTTGTGTAGATCCTATGAGTTTTCTAGAATCATATCACTACTAATACTGAATCGTTTGAAGTACAATAAAATATTTGCATCTCTATAATTTGATTTGATTTATACGCTAAGATGTTATATAAGTCATTATAAAAATTGATGTTATATATGTGTATACATAAGAATAATGCGGTATATAAGTAATTCCTCCTATTTTTATGCATTATTTTAAAATAAGTTGTTCATTTAATTCCATGTTTTAGAAATATTATAAAAAAAAAATCATACATACGACATTTACATGGCAAAAACTAAAATGGTATTTCAAGTTAAATTTAATTAAGAATAATCGACTAATTTACTGTATTTGGGGTAAAAATAATCGACTAATTTACCACAATAAGTTATATGGAAGAGAGAAATCAACACTACCAAGAAATCATTAATATAGACAAGAAACTTTTTATATAACATCATAATGACAATTGGAAGAGCAACACTGAGCATTATGGGCTACCGTTAGAAAAGTCTCCTAATGATGTTATAACTCAAACTAACAACAATCAAGTGTTAAAAAAGAGATTCTTACTTTGGTGAACTTGGTGTTTTTTCCTATTTAAACATAACACTTCCGCAACATTGTCAACATATTACTAGAATAAAAAAGAATTATAATCATTATAATTTCGTAGAAAATGCATAAAAAATTAAAGCCGACCTTATACGAGAATTAGATTTAACATGTAATATTGAAGGTTAAGTTATGTATGATAAAAAAATGTATTAATTAAGGGGTGTAAATGAGTCAAGTTTGAGCAATTTTTATTATTGTCTAGCTCGGCTTGTTAAACAAATTTATGAAGAATTATATTTGTGTTCAGATTGTTAACTTATTAAAACTAACACGAAGTCTTCACAAATATAAAATATGATTGAGTAATATATAAATTGTATAATAGACATTTTATCAGGTTTATGTATATATATTTATATGTCCATATCTATATCTACACACATAAGATTGTCAAGTGGACACATTAAATATACAACCTTATACAAATTAGTCAAACTAAGGAATAGTTTAAAATTTTGTGTACTTTTACTGACAAGGTTTCATATTCTTTATTTCAATGAACAATGGCTTGATGATGATTATTTTAAATTTACTAGTTTTTTTATATATTTCTTATTTTTTATTTTAAATTACTAGTTTATCTTTGTTTTTGTTTTTCAAACTTATTATGGGTAATTATATTCACTTTGTTTTACCTTTGCATATACAATTAGTTTCTTTCAATGGAATTGCTATGCTCGTATTTCAACACTTTTTTTTCTCTTGTGTCTGCTAGACAGTTTTCCTCTAGATGAGAAATCCATAGCATTATTTCTTTTATGTCCGAATGGCCTAATTAGTTAAGTAGTGACAATCATTGATGGTAGAGAAATTTTTTTATCGAAAAGAATTCTTGTCATGATCGAAGCTTCCACATGAGACACTTTCAAAAATAGAGGTCCTCTTTTGAGAATCCTCTACAGCAGTATAATTGTTTACAATAATATGTCATTATTTTCTTAGCCTTACAGATAACATATTAAATGCTAGCTTTAGTTTTTATGCATGTTCTACTAAATTATAATCACAATTTTTTTTTAAATCTCTAGTGAGATGTTAACAATGTTGGGGACTGTTATGTTTTGGTAGGAAAAAAAAACAAAGTTCACCAAAGTAAGAATCTTTTTTAAACACTTGATAGTTTTTAGTTTAATAAGGACAGATTCTTATTACATCATTAAGAGAAATTTTTTAAAAGTTAGTCCATAATGCTCAGTATTATCTCTCTCTTTCAAATGCCATTATGATGTTATCCAAATAGTTTCTTATCTATATTGGCGATTTCTGAGTAGTGTAGATTTCCTTATTCCATTGGGTTTTTTGTGGTAAATTTGTTAAGTATATGTCTCAACAAGTTTATCAGACTTTTAAGTGCATGCTTTTCAACTTTCTTTTTATGTATATATGGTGTATTTTAATAATTCTTTAGAACTATTTTCTACAATGTAATTATCTTGTATTATTATTCACTTTGGTTAATTTCCAATTTTCATGATATCAAGGAGAATTCTTTTTTTTTTTATGTTTACAAACTTTATCCTTCGTGAATTTTGATTTAATTATACAAATAAGTAGAGAACAAAAATTCAAACCACTCAACAATCACTAATACAAATAAGACATTTTAAGGACCACCATTACCACCAGTGATTTAAGGAGTGAACAACATATTTGACCGATAGCGATTTCGATTGGCTTAATCATTGTCAACTTCACTCTACTTTTGATTAACTCAAGAGTCTCTATTGGAAAAGTTCATTGAATATTGGTTCAAATATAATATAATGAATGGTGGTAGTAATGTTGATTTATCGTGTTCGACTATTTGATGTCTTCCTTAGATCAGTTGGTAATCATCTAACAAACAAGATAGAATAACTTGATCTAATTCGAATAAAAAAAATTATAGAAATTTTAATCGAATAGATTTTGAGTGTTGGATCATACGCATTATTTTAAACAGGTCAATTTTGATTGATTTTATCAATAAATTACTATCATGTTAGATGGTCAACTCAACTATTCATCTTCTTAATTAAATTTAGCTACGCAACTCATCTTGGTATGTTGGTTGGAAGTCAAACTACCAACTAAAAGGTTTTGGATTCGAGTCTTGTATATGTGATGTGCGTATGAATTTGTTGGAACTGATTTATAAAAATCTCAAAGTATCGGTGATGTTTTTTACTTTCTATGATATTAATTAAACTATCTAGTAATTATACATACATATATATATATATATATACATACATACATATATATATATATATACATATATTAAAAAAGAGCGCATAAGAGATATTACCCTAGAAAAAAAAAAATCTTGAAGACTGTATCTTCTATTGCTTTCATGTGGGTTGTAGCTGACGAATGGCAGCATGTGCTTTAACTATTGTTACATGCCTACGTGTTCTTTAGCGGCTCCAGCTGGTTGGCTGAGGCAAAAAGAACATGTCCGGCAATATTTTATTTTGTAGAAATTTTGGGATAGGATATTTTATTATGGAGATAAATTTAATTATGATGAATTTTAAAAATTTTAAATTTATTTTAAGATGAGTATAATATATAAATGATCAGTCAATTTTTATATGATGTTCATATTAAAATAAATAAATAAATTTATAATTTATCATGATCAAATTTAATTTGCTCAAGATATTTAGACCTATCTTTTTTTTTTCTTTTAGTATTAAACTTGAAAACTATGTATGGGCTTTCGGAAACTCATCATTTGGTATTGACATAGAGAATATTAAATATTTCAGCTTTGTATCAAAATCAAGCATACACATAAATAAGATAGGGTTGTAAGATAAATCAAAGTTTTTATGTGAAATCCTTGAAAAGAAAAAAAATCACAATTCCTAACCTAGTTTAAATGATTTCTCAAGTGTTTAGCATCGATTATAAATGATGTCCTTCCCCGTGATTAGAAAACATTTTCATAGAAGGTAGGGGATTTTAACTATATAGAATTAATTTTTTTGGTAAAGGTTGGAAGAGCCATATGGCTTGGAAGCCATCCTTAAAATTTGTTTGTTGTATATTTGGTTTTTCTCCTTTTAGGAGGGGAGATCAGAGACTGAAGACTAAGAAATCTAGCATAAAATCTTGGTGTTAACATCGAAAGTTAGGGTTTGTTTCAACAACTTGCAGCAGTGTTATATGCAATGGTGTACGTCAATAATATTGATACACCTAGGATATTCTAATGGAAGGATTGAAAACCTAAACCTATATTTTAACTCAACCAAAAATAGGATCAACCATAGCTAATATAAAATCCACATAAGAATAATAGAAAACATTATTTCATTCCTTCCAAATACTCATATACAATAACCTAGTTCTCAAGCAATATATACACCAAAATAATTGACATTGGATTACAAAATGTATACCTTTACAATCTTAATCCAAAAAATCTTTCATCTATATTTCTAGAAATTTCATAAAATGAGCCCACTAGCCCGTTAGACTTCTATCGCTAGCCCATCTGTAATATCAATATCCAACTAAAATATTGATTAGAAGTTATTTAAATATCCAATAAATGATTAAAGCATAAATAAAGTACTAACAAAAATGTTTCTTTTGAATTATTTAAGTTTACTTGATTCCATGATCATCACTTGTATTTTTATACCTCATTTTTAGAGAAGTATTAGAGAAGACAGAGGACACTATTTATCAGAGTTTTATTTGTACTTAACATTCTTATTTCAGCAGAATTCATCTTAAAATATTAGAATTTACCACAACTAGCTCAAAAGTTTATTTATACTTTATTGATTGGATTAACATATAATGTAATGCATGAGTATAATGCACATGTTCCGATGTCTAGTTATAACTTCACTTCAACTTATAACTCTAGTTTACCTCCCACAAATATATTTAGCAAGTGGGCCAAAATAGAATATGATAACCTCCCAAACCCGCATTCGACAAGTGAGGTCAAAATCTCTCCTACATCTACATAATTAAGGAAGATAGCATAAAATAGTGCACTTCTCACATTTAAAAATTCAGAATTCTTCCAAAGCCATTCCATGAGTTATTCAGTTTGAATGCAATTATAAGAAATTATGGCTTAAATAGGTAATTATGATAATGCATGGAATACTAGAATTACCTATAATAATGCACATTGTATGTATAAAAATACACCCACCTGACTTTTTTCATTCCAATTATAATTTTAGAGTAATATTCATAATTGTATGTTAGTTCTTTTATAGAACTATTACAAAAGCCAGAAATGTCTCATTTTTTTAATATGCTAAAAAACATAAATAGAGAAAATTAACCTATAGATATTTAACTTCTTACAATCAAAATATTTAAAACGAAGCATACAACAACATACTAAAAGTTATAAAGGTGAATCATAGTAAAACCTTAGAAAACTACATTTTCAATCATATATTTTTATAGACTTACCAGAATTGAAATCAAATATAGGAGTTCAGAAGACTACATTGTGCTCTACCAAATCCCTAACTAGCCTAACATATGAAACCCAAGCTTTGGCCTATGAATTCTCTCACTTTCTTTATCTCTCATTCTCCTTCTATTACTTTCCTTCCTTCTCCAATAAGATGGCTGGGGTGTGGATATAAATGGGTTTATATATTTAATTATTTTTAAAATAATCATTTTGGTTTGGCACCGTGTTGCCAACTTTCCCAGCACTTTAGTTCCCAATAGAATATTCTAGATACTCCAAGATTCCTCAAACTCAAGACCTGAGCACCATAGTGGTGCTCCTCAATTCTGAAACACTCCCTAAAACCACATTCCCAAATAGGGAAGATGATATCATGGTGTTAACATCCACAGTGCTATAGCACCCCAATAACACATTTGCTATTTATGAATTTTCATCTCTCAATTTCAATTCTTGACCTATTTAGGGGTTCATTAGGCACTATAGGAATTGTAATTACTAACTAATTCAAATTTAGATAAATGTTTTTCTTAAACTATATTAATTGCTTGAGTTTATAGTAGTGGATATTACATCCTCCCCTCATTATAAGGAATATCATCATTGATATTTTCAATATACACAAAGCAAGTAGAATAAATCTAAATAAAAAGGTCTCATCTTAGCTTCTTTCTTCCAAGTTTATTCTCACTCTAACCTTTGCATCAATGGAACTTAATCTTAAGAATCTATTTATTTCTTAACTACTTCACATTGTAATTTAGTATGCATTGAGATTTTTCTCTGTAAGTCAGGTTAGATTGCACTTCAACTTCATTTTTGGGAACTTTATAATTCAAGTTTGATACCATTTTCTTAGAATTGATATATGAAATATGTTTTGAATATCTGATATATTGCTTGGAAACGATAATTTGTTAGTAGATTTTTTTAATTCTTTCAATCACTTTAAATGATCCTATACATCAAGGACTCGATTTACTATATATCCCAAATATACTTTCTCCATTCATTGGACTGACCTTCAAGAATACAAAATAACCAAATTGGAACTCCAAAAATTTATGCCTTAGATCAAAATATTTCCTCTACCTATCTTGACCTACTTTTAATCAGTTTCTAGTCAACATAATCTTTTATGTAGCACAATCCTCTAGCTCAGACCCTATCCTCTTTTTGTATTATACTTTTACCCATACAAATATTCTCGTACACCTTCTCCCATATAGAGATTCATAGGGAGACATACTGGTACTTACTTGAATGATGTTGTTATAAGAAAATTTAGTTAAAGGTCCCAACTTCCTAAAAAATGTAGAATACACAACCACAATACATCTTTTAATACCTGAATAACTCTCTGTAACTATTCATCCATGTTGGGTAAAATATTGTACTAAAATTTAACTTTGATCCCAAACCTTCTTGATTACCCTTCCATATCTTTGAAGTAAATCTGTCATTATGATCAAAGATGATGATTTTAGTTCCTCATCTTTGAAGTGAATCTGCCATTATGATCAAAGATGAAGATTTTAGAAATTCCATGCAATCTAACAATCTTCTTTATATATAGTCGAGTCACTCTATCAAATGAATCCATCTATCTCATTGGCAGAAAATGAGCAAAATTCATCAATCTATCCACAACCAATCATATAACATCATGGCATTGCCTAAACATGAGAAAACCTACAACAAAATCTATCGTGATTTCCTCCTGCTTTCACTCAGAAATAGGAAATGACTATAGTGACCACTAGGTCTCTAATGCTCAATTTTTACCATTTAATATACCTTACGAATATAAACTAATTATACCACCTCTCATTTTAAACTAGAACATCAAATTTAAATTATGATATATTTTATTATTGCTAGGATGAATGTTTTGCTGAGAATACTGGACTTTATGCAAAATATCATTTCTCAGATCACTACTAGTTTTGCTTTGGAACCCACAATCTACCGCCATAGAATACTTTGCCTTGATCATTCACTTGTAGTTTAGATCTCTTACCAAAATGAATTTGGTCTACCAATCTCACATACTATTCATCTATCTTTTAAGATTCTTTATTCTTATCCTGTAATACAGGTTGAATTATCATCTGAGAAATAATTCTAGTTGGCACATTAGATGAGCATACTTCTTTTAATTCCAACCTTTTCATCTCCTAAATTAGTGATTGTTCAGAAGTAATCAAAATTGTTGCCACTCCCAAATACTTCTTACTTTTTTTTGAAGAAAATGCATCAAATTGCATTAAAAAAGAAAAGCAGAAATAAAGGAAATTAGCCAAGTACAGTAGATTCCTCCTTTAAAATTTTCCAAAATAAAGGAGGAACCTTATTCATAGAAGTTTCATCCCACATAAAAGAGGTAATAATCCCATAGTTAGCACAAAAATTCACTAACTTATTGGCACCTCTATCAATGAAATTAAATATAACATTATTAAACCCACTGAATAAAAATAATTCATCATACCTTTGATCTCCATTAGATTTAGCCTTTTGTAAATGCTCTATGACATTAACATTATCACCTTCAATGATGATACCCTTGAATTTGAACATCCAATCCTTCATCATCTCTTTGATAATATGAGTAGCCATAAGTTCCAAAGCTGAAATATTCCAATGCAAAACTGTCTTCCCAAAGGCTAGTAGTAGTCTTCCTTTATGATCCCGAAAAACTCTCCTAAACCAGCTTTGTATGAAGAAAGAAGAGATGCATCCACATTTACCTTCAACCAATCGGGTGGAGGAGGATACCAATGAGAATTGAACAGTCCAAAAGACTGATTAGTATCCCATATACCCGAGATTTTACCAATTCCATCCATAGAAAAAGATGCAAAGCTCAAAGCATTAGAAGCAATAATCAATGGGTTGTCTTCACATTCATTATGGACCAGCTTGTTTCTTGACTTCCAAGTAAAATAAACCACACTAGAATAAAGATTTATCATGAATGCAGAATTATTTGACATCCAGTTACAGCAGTCAGCTAATAATTCCAGATTTGGGATAGAAAAGCCCCATTTGCTAAGTTGATTTAAAGCTTCCTTCAATTTAGCACATCTCACCGCAACATGATCTTCATTTTCAGGTTCATTACAAGCTCTAGGACATTTTCCATTCCTTAGAAGTCTTCTATATTCCAGAAATTGAGCAGTTGGAAGAGCTTTATTGAAAATTCGCCACCACAAACATTCAACTCTCGGGTTCAGCTTGCCTTTATGTATCCAGTTCCAGAATTTCTGCACACAATTACTCTTCAACGTAGATTCAAACACCATTGATGATAAAGATTTTCCTGTATTAAAATATAGTAACTCCATCTTATCTTCCTCCATATCCTGCTTAATTTTCACTTGAGAGATCAGATTAAACAGCTCCTTGCCCACATAATTCTTCCATTCTTCTTCATTCCAACTCCCATCGGATATAAAATTAGAAACCATCAGTTTACTGTTATCATGAGGAATGATAAAAGTTGGCCATTTACAAAAGCTGTTATCAAGAATCCAGGTGTCTTTGAATACATCAATCCCCTCTCCATTTGCAATACTCCATCTAATCAAAGGTCTAAGAGCTTTACCTCCATCCTTGATGATTTTCCATGTTGAAGAACCCAAACTTCTTGAATTATCAGACCACAAGTTTCCATATTTTGAGTACAGCAATTTGTGAATTAAGGAGTCTTTGTTATCAACATATTTCCATGCTAATTTAGCTCTCAAAGTTCCCACTTTAGAAGCACAAGAGTAAAGAGATCTACCTCCCCATTTTCTAGGAATACACATAGTTTCCCAATTGACATAGTGGATGCCTTGACTCCCATTTGCTTTGTTCCAAATGAAGTTTCTACCAATCTTGTATATTTCATCAAGGATGCTCTTAGGAACCAAAGAGTTGGTGCATTGAAAAGTAACATAAGCAAGAAGATTGGATTTGGTAAGTAAAATCTTACCAGGTAGAGAAATCATTTTACCTCCCCAAACATTAGTCATCTTTATAGCCTTTTCAATTATGAAATGGAAATCTTCTCTTTTTAATCTTCTCAAAGTTAATTTGATCCCAAGATAGAACATTTCCTTAACAACTTTGAACCCCATAAGCCTAGAAATCCTCTTCTTTCTAGTTCTTTTCACAGAATTTCCAAAAATCATACAAGATTTATAATTGTTGATCCTTTGACCTGACCAACCACAAAAATTTTCCAAAATAGTTTTGATTTCTTTGATAATCTTCACATTTGTCACAGAAAAGATAAATACATCATCAACATAGAGTAAATGGGAGATTCTAGGTCCATTCATGTTCAACCGAACCCCAATGGAATCCTCTTTAAGTTTAATGGCATTTGATAACAATTGAGAGCAAAGGATAAAAAGAAGTGGAGACAAGGGACATCCTTGTCTAAAGCCACATTTCCCACTTATCCAATCAGTGTAATTCCCATTGTTTAAAATAGAGAAATTAGAATCTCTAACACATTCCATTATCAGGTTAATAAATCCAGATGGGAAACCGAAGTATATCATAGCCATTTCCAGTGCTTGCCAACTCATAGAGTCATAGGCTTGTTCCATGTCTATCTTGAAAGCAACCATCCCTTCTTTAGATTTGAAAAATATGAACTTATGCATAATTTCTTGAGCCACCAAAACATGATCTGATAAGGATCTCCCTTTCACAAATGCAGCTTGCTCATTCGAAATGAGCTTAGGAATGCAATAAGACAATCTATTCATTAACATCTTAGCAACTAACTTGTAGACCAAATTAGTTTTAAAAATCTTATTTTCTTTTCCATGTTGATAAAGAATGACCAAATCATAATTCATAATCATCTCTAACCACCATCTCTATCTTTGATTCAATTCCTTCTAAGTGAAAATATGCTTCAAACTCTAGTGGTCGATATAAATATCACATCTAACACCAAACAATCAATGTCTCAAGATCTTTAAAGCAACCATAATCCATGCCAATTCTAAATCATGAGTTGGATAATTCTTTTCATACTACTTCAACTTCATAGAAGTATAGGCAACATCTTCCTAGTTCTCTTACAAATTACACTCCAAGCCTTTCAATAAGGCATCCCAATACACCTAGAAACCATTTATCCCTAATAGAATAATCTAGACAGGGGCTAACATAAGAAACGCTTTCAACTTCTAAAAACTATCTTCATATTATGTTATCCAGTTAAATGGTTTAGTCCTCTATGTTAATCTGATTATAGGAATTGTAATTTATAAAAGCAATTAATAAATTTTCTTTAATAACTTACTATGCCCTAAAAATTATGAAATTTTTTTATACATGTTGGCCCTAGCCAATCCACCATAGCATACACATTTTTTGGGGATCCTTACAAATCCCTTACATACTCACTATGTGTCCCAAAAATGTTATAGACTTAGCCAAAATTCATATTTAGAGAACTTAGCATACAACTTCTATTCTCTCAAAGTCACCACGATCAATTTTAAATGAACTACATGCTCTTCTTTAGATTTTAAATACACCATAATATCATCAATAAATATAATAATGAGTTGATACAAGTATCCCCTAAATACTTTGTGCATCAAAGCCATAAACATTCATGGTGCATTTATTATTCCAGATGTCATCACTAGAAATTCATACTTCTAATATTTTGTGTTGAAGGCTATATTTGCCACATCTTCATCATTCACTCTAAACTTATGGTACCCAGATCATAGATTAATTTTAGAGAATATAAATTTTACTTCAAATTGACCAAATAAATCATGTATCATAAGTAGTGAATGGTTATTCGTCATAGCCACCTTATTAAACTCCTGATAATTATTGCACATACTCAATAATTGATCGTTCTTCTTCACAAAATTATAGGATCTCTTTTTGGTGATCCACTTGGAATGATAAATCCTCTATCTAATTACTCTTATAACTAAATCTTTAAATCTTGCATCTCCCTTAGTGTCATCCTATAAGTAGTATTTGTTATTAGAGTTATGCCCAACACCACCTTAATATAGAATTCTATCACCCTTGTTGGAGGAAATCTTGATAACTCTTCATAAAAAAATAATAGAATAATCCTTTACCACTAGAACATTCTCAAGACTTTTAAGTGATTTATTCATATATCTTAAATATGTTAATAAAATAAAAATTTTCCTTCTCCAGGCCTTATCAACTTACAAAATTGATATCAAAGAAGACATGAAACTTCTAACACCTTGAAAATAAATTATTTCTCCTTCCACACATAAACTCAATCACTTTTTTGCTTCTATAAATTTGAGCTTAATTTTCTCAACTAGTCCTCACCCACTATCAGATCATTTGTGTTAGGGGAAACATAATCAATTGTGATTCTAACTTTCTATATAAAATATCTATTTCCCACTTTCATAAGTTGTTAGCAATCAAATACTCACCATTATGCAACAAAATTGATAAACAGATTGAATGGAAAATAGTAACTATACCCAAACTATTTACAACATGCTAAAAATGAAATGAGTGGTTGGCTCCAGAATCAAATAAGTATGACATTACAATGCAGAAATAAATGTTGTACTTATTACTACACCTAGTTCCTCCTTCACCTCCTAGTGAGTTAGACTGTATACTCTAAGCCACACTAAGGTTTCACTTGCCACTATAATGGACTTTCTTAGAACTCCTACTATAGACCTTACTGATTGCCTTGTGAAACCCCTTAGGTAAGAAGAAGCTAAACTCTTAAATATAAAGGCACCTTTTAGTGTAATGGTTAAAATTTCATTAAGAAACTCTATAGTTAAGCTTTCTCATCTCAATGAAATTCTAGGATGAATGAACTCCTAAAAAGTTACACCAATAGTACAAAATAATGAGGCCCTTAGGCCAAAGAAGATAATATATTAATAGTTAAGAGCTTGGGTTATTACAAATGATATTAGAGCAATAAACCAACTAAAAGATGGGAACTAAGTGCCATATAAGTTAAAAACTTATGCCATGGGAGCCACCTCATTAACCTATATGGGACAAAGTGTTATGTGTTGTGAGTCACCACATAAACTTGTAGGGGCCACCTCTAGAATCGTATCTTCCTGGTGGATGATTGTAAGATAAAGATACTGAAGAAGGCATTAATTACTTAAGTGGGGAGATTTTAAAACCTCTTAAGTAAAAAGAATTTAAACTCTTAAACATCAAGGACCTTTTTGTATAATGGTTAGATCTTCATTAAGAAACTCTATAGCTAAGCATGCCCATCTCATAGAAATTCTTGAAGGGTTAAATCCTGAGAAGTTGTACCAAGATGGTAAAATTATTAGGCCCTTAGGACAAAGTGGATAATATCTCGATAGCTAAGAGTTTGGGATATAAATGGCCTTCCCCAAAATCTTCCTCTACTATGGGTTGATAAAGCATCGTTGTCTGCTCTAGAAAGGGTTGTTTGCTCCCTCTAACTCTAGCTATCTCTGACTTAAATCTACCTTTCAATGCACTTATCAGACACTATAATACTTTATGAGTGTACTGACCACACATAAAGCATTAACCCATTTCTAAGAGTCACTAACATATATTTATTCTTCTATATAATACAAAAGTAGTAGTGATGCTAATAGATATGGATCCTCTTATACTTTGAGACACATCAGTCCTCTCTTAAACATACCAACTTCCAACTAAGATTTCTTCCCACTAACTATACTTTTGGAAGAATCTCTACTAAACCTCTTCTAGCTCACATCCTATCACTATTAGGTAGACATCAGATCATTTCCCACCAATCGTGCTTCCTAATATCCAGACAATGTGTACTATCAAATGTCTTTTTATCCTGATAAGTCAAGCTTTAGTTGCCAGAAGATAGACTTCACTTTTGAAATGACGTGGTTTTAATCTCATGAATAGTTATAGATGTTTATCTATCTCATCTCTCTTAAATCTAACCATTTGATCTTGAGACTCATCTATTAACTAGGCTACCAAGCCAGCTAAAAACATCATGTAATTAGAAGTCATAGCCCTATAGTACTCTGTACTATAGAATCTCTACTTAAACTCTATATATTAACTTTATTATGATCTTGGGGGTCTATATATGTAAACACTTTTATCTAAATTAGGAAAGAAAGAAATCAGTAGATTTCTATCACCATCCCATCACATATATCAATATCCAATTAAAATATTGATCAGAATATTTTTAAATGCTTAATAAATTATTAAAGTATAAAAAAGTACTATCAAAATATAATTATTTTAAATTATAATATTATACTTATTTTCATAGTCATCACTTATACCTTTATAGCTCACTTTCATAAAAGTATTAGACAAGTCAGAGGACATTGGTTTTCATAGTTTATTTGTACTTAACTTTCTCATTTCATCAGAATTCATTCAATAACATCAGAATCAAGTAGAACATGATATAACATTATTTTTACTTTAATTATTGGAATAACATATTTTGTAATGCATCAATATAATGTATATGTCTCAATGTCTGCTTATAGCTCTCTTTTACATCTCCCACTTGGACTCAATAAGTGGGCCATAATATAATAGAGTAACCTCCTACACTAGCATTCAATTCTTGCACATCCACATAAGGTAGATAAGGAGAAAATACAATATATAGGACCCTTATATAATTTGAAAGAGTGAAGCTACCACATTTCAAAATTCAAAGCTCCTTTAATACCGTGCCATGAGTTGTGTTGTTTAAATGCAATTGAAAGAAATTATGACTTAAATAGGAAATTATATTGATTAATGGATTATTAGAATTATCTACAGCGGTGCCTGTTGCAAGTATAAAAAACCCTATAGACTTACTTCATACCAATTTTAATTTCAGAGGAATATCAAAAAGAATATTTTAGGTCTTCAATTAAACTATTAAAAAAGTCTAAAATGTTTCATTTGTTCAATATGCTAAAACCCTTGCATAAAAAATTATTGTGAAAATATAGAATGAAGCATTAAATAATATACTAAAAGTTATACAGAGAAAATATAGTAAAACCTCAGAAACTATGTTTTTAATCATATAATTTTATAAACATATTGGAATTGAAATTTGATAGATATGTTTAGAAACCTATCTCATGCTCTACAAAATTCTTACCTAGCCCTATGGATAAAACTTGAGCTTCAACCTTTAGATTCTCTCCTTTCTTAAAAGTTCAAAGATGGGTTGTCAAACAACCTAAATTACATAAGGCAAACAGAGAAAAGGGGGGGGGGGGGGGGGGGGGGGGGGGGGGGGGGGGGGGGGGGCGGGGCAGGGAGCATTATTAATTGGTGTTTTTAAAATTTTCTATCAAAATAATATTTTAAAATCTCAAAACTAATTACACAAAGTTTAGTAAAAGAAATTTATAAAGAAAATATTTTTGCTCTTTTAGAATTGTTACTGTTGTTGTTAGGACACAAGTCCTGGATGAGAAAAGTGGAGGGTTACGTTAGGTAGTCGATAGCCAACATAAATTTTTTTGAATAATAATGACGTAAATCCTTTAAGAAATTATGTTAATGTTAGGATGTCCCCTAGAAGCGACACGCTGCATGGCCTAAACACAATGACAAGTGTGCAAGGGCCACTACATTGATGCCCGAGTGCAGTATTAAATTGGGAAGGGTTCCCACATCAAGGACGGACGTGGGAAAAGAAGCTAGTCCATGAAACTACAATTAGGATAGGAACATGGAATATAGGTTCCCTTACAAGAAAATTAATGGAATTAATAGATATTATGATACACAGGAAGTTAAATATTCTAAGCATTCGGGAAACTAAATAGGTTGGAGAGAATGCTAATAAGATTGATAGTTTAGGTTTTAAACTTTAGTATTCGAGTAGGAGTCATACTAGAAATGGCGTAGGTGTGATTATAGATAAGAGTTTGAAAGATAATATTATAAATATTAATAAAATTTGAGATAGAATTATAGTTTTAAAGATTGTTGTTGATGCTAAGATTATTAATATTATAAGTGCTTATGCTCCTCAAATAGGTGTGGACATGGGTACAAAATTAAATGTTTGGAAAGACTTAGAAAAATTAATACAAAAGATACCTCTTGAAGAAAGAGATTTTATTGGAGGATATTTTAATGGACATGTTGGTATAGAGGTAGATGATTTTAAAAGGATTCATGGTGGCCATGGGTTTGGAACGATAATTAAAGGTGGCATGACCATATTAGATTTTTGTTTAGCTTATGATTTTTTAATTTCTAATACCTTATTTAAGAAAAGGAATGAGTATCTCATCACATATAAAAATGGATATAATATAACTCAGATTGACTATTTTCTTATAATAAAATTAGATCGTTTAGATTGTAAAGATTGTAAAAATATTTCGAGTGAAAATTTATATTCCCAACATCGATTATTAGTTTTGGACTTTAAGATAAAGGGGCAAAAAATAAAAAATAAAGTAAAATAATATTCTAAGATTTGATGGGTGCATTTAAAGAATATTAACAAAAATATTTTTAAAAGTAAGATTTTAGATCTTAAGATTTTGGCTGTGCATGAGGATGCTAATGCTATGTGGGAAAAAGTGTCTAGTGATATTAAAAATATTGCAAAAGATGTGCTTGAAGTTTCAAAGGGAAAAGCTCCTATTAGTAAAAATAGTTGGTGGTGGAATCCTATTATACAAGATAAGATTAAAAATAAGAAGATTTGTTATAAAAATTAGTTTAATTATAAAAAGCTCTGGTAATTGGGATAGATATAAAGAGGCATGTAAGAAATCTAAGAAAGAAATATGCGATACAAAGACCTTAGCTTTTAGTGATTTATATAATAGATTAGATACTAAGGAGGGAGAAAGATATATGTATAAGTTAGCCAAACAAAGAGGTACGATTAGTAAGGATTTAATTCTTTTTTTGAGAAAATGCAAAGTTGCATTAAAATTAAAAGAAAAAACAACCTAATACAAACTAGGAAATAAGAAACTAAAAGATCCTTGATGAAAAGGATCCTTATTTAAAGCAATTTTGTTATCATTAAACCTATTAATTTAAAATGAAACCCATTATTTCTTATTTTGAAACCTTTGAGATGCAGGGGATACCAATAATTTGAAACAACCCGAAGGTTGATTAGGATACCAGAGTTCCCATCCGGTTAAAGAATAGAATCCAGTAACGATCCCATAAACAAGTATAGTAGGTTTAAAAAACAAAAATGCCAAAAGGAAAAAACAGCTATAAAGAAAAATCAAAAGAAAATTACAAAAAAGATAAGTCATTCTCAAAATACCTATAAAAACCAAAGATAGGTATTTTAGAAGTCTTTTCCAAATACCAATTCTGTAATAACAAGTAAAATAAATGGAAAATTCTTTGATTAGAATTTCCGTCTTCATGTCTCTAACGGCTTTATAAATTGAGATGAGAAAATCAGGTATCATATTACTAAAAGGTTTTGGGAAGAACTATTCAAATTGTTCTTCACTTTGTGATCAGCAATCCTCCTCCTATTTTGATCTTTCACTGGTCCTAGCCCTTGTAGTTCTTTGAATAGCTTGGGTTTAGAACCGGATAGCTCCAATGAAGTACTTTTTTTATCCTTTAATAAAACAGTTTTATTGAATTTCAAACTGATTGTAGAAGAAGGAGATATGGAATTAGAAAAGCCATCTCTTAGTTTATCATTATAAGCAGATAATCTCAAAATATTATCAGCTTTAGAAGGAGTCAAAACCGTGACCTGCTCCTTCTCAATCTTCTCCATAACAGCCTCCATCGTTTGTGGAATTTGAAAATTCAAATTCTCAGCAATCTTAGGAGTATCCGTTGGAATAACAGAATTTTGTCCAGCTGGATTTGTTGGGAATAAATCCGGCTGAAGCTCCTCAACAGCCTTATCTGCCTCCACGCTTGGTGGGATTTCAAAATTTGAATTTTGAGATCCCGAATTTTCAGCACTGTTATTTTGAACTCCGGTAGAACCTTCCTCATCTATTGGAATAACCAAATCAACTTCAGTAATTTCATCTCTAATTTCAGAAATCAATGAACAAGCTTGATTGTTTTCAGTACTTGTATTTTGAGCTATATCCGGCTCAATCAACATGTTTTAATTAAGGCTAACAACACCTTCTCTTCCCTTAATTTCAGCTTTTTTTTCAGCTGTCTTCAGTGTATGGCGTTCTGAATTTGATCCACCATAGCTCTGACGAACTGGTTGGAATTTTGAACCGTGTTTTAAATGAGAATCCCTCTTAACACTTTTAATATTTCTTTTGGATTTGAATTTAATGTGCATATAAGGTCCGTAAGACCTATCTTCAACTAATAAAGGATCTTTGGGAACTTCCTTGTCAATTAAATTTGGCTTTTGAAAAACCATTTGGACATACCACATGTCTATGTCCAATTCTTCCACATTTGAAAAGGATAGAAGATAAATTCTCAAATTCAAATTTTTGAAAAAATTTGCCATGCATACCTTCAACCCAAATACTACAAGGGAGTTTCGAGTTCAATTTTACATGAACACATGCTCTAGCGAATTCTCTTCTCCCCCGTCTAAACATATTGCCATCCAATAATAAAGGAGTCCCTATACTCGAAATAATTCTCGTAATGTTGGTTTCATCCCAACAGTGTAATGGCAAGTGAGGAAGACAAACCCAGATTGGAGAAAAAATTCCATCTAAGGAATAAGGAGACAAATTGGGAGTCCATTTATCTAGAACAATGACAAAACCTCCCACATACCACGGACCTCCATTGAGAACTTCCTCCATTGCTTCCTGAGATTGAAAAGAGCACAGGAACCAATCTAATCCCAGAGAAGTAATATGAAATCCTCCAAATTTACCCCATTGCCTCCTTAATTCAAAAGCACAATTTGAAAGGGCGATTTTTTGCAAAGGATCGTCACCACCAAAGAATTTCTTAGAACATGAACATTGGATACTTCTTTTTCCAAGTCATGCTTACCACATTATCATCTTTATTACCTTCCTGAATATTAGACGAATTAATTTTATTGTGTGGTTTTATACTCCACACATTAGAATTATTCAAATTTTGATCGGAGCCACTAGAGGTGGAAGCCTCAAAATCATTTGCTCTAGGGATCAAAACTGGCAAAGATGAAAAGACTTACTTATCAAAGCATCCAATACTTCTTTTCCTTTACCACTTTCCATCAAAGCTTTTTCCTTAGAAGCCAAACCTCCCTCTCTAATAACTAAAGGAGAGTTTAAAAAACTAGAAAAGCTGTGATTGAATGTAAACCTACCTTTTGTATCCAACAAAGTTGGACGCGCGGTAGATCTAAGGGAATAGGTATTCTGGTCATCCAAGGATGACCGGCCACCATCCTCCATTTACAAAGAATGCAGCCAAAAATCTCCTTCCAAATCCTTCCTCAAATTGTGGAGCTTCTCTCTCTTCACACCTTGGCTCTCTCTCCTTTAATAAGGATTTAATTCAAGTGATGTGTATTAAGGATGAAGATAAAAAAGAATTTTTCTTAGAAAATGATATTCAACAAAGGTGGATGAGATATTTTGCTGAACGTTTTAATGAAGAATGTAAAAATATGATTGACTGTAGTGACCTTAGCACCCTAAATAAAAATAAAGATTTCTATTTTTATCGGCATATTAGTAAAACTGAAGTTAGAGAGGCTTTAAAATAAATGAAGTGTGAAAAAACTGTTGGACCTACTTATATTCCAATAGAGGTGTGGAAATGCTTAAAAGATGAAGGAATTTCTTGGCTTATTAAACTTTTTAATACTATTTTGAAGACTAAAAAGATGCCAGATGAGTGGAGAATGAGTGTGTTAATTCCTATTTTTAAGAATAAAGGTGATGCACAAGATTGTGTGAATTATAGAGGAATTAAGTTAATGTGTCATACTTTAAAACTATAGGAGCGAGTTATGAAGCATAGGTTGCAGCGTGATACTAATGTTTCTCAAAATCAATTTGGATTCATTTCGGGTAGGTCAACTATGGAAGCTATACATTTTTTAAGAGGTTTTATAGAGAAATATATAGAAAATTAAAAGGTTCTACATATGATATTTATTGATTTATAAAAACATATGATAAAGTTCCATGAGAAGTGTTATGGAGAGTTCTTGAAAAGAAAGTTGTTAATAACGCTTACATTCAAATCATTAAAAATATGTATGCATGAGTTATTACTTGTGTTCAAACACAAGGTGGTTTGACCAAGTATTTCCCTATTTTGATTGGGTTACATCAAGGATCAGCCTTAAGCCCATATCTCTTTACTTTAGTCTTGGATGTTCTCACTAAACATTTGCAAGAGGATGTACCTTGGTGTATGCTTTTTACTGATAATGTTCTTCTTATTGATAAGAATAGAGAGGGAGTTAAAGGTAAACTTGAATTATGGAGGTCAACATTAGAGTGTAAAGGTTTTCGCTTGAGTATAACTAAAATAAAATATATGGAGTGTAATTTTTGTAGTAATAGACCTAGTGAGGGGATTGTGACTTTGGGCGATCTAGTCATTAATAAGAGTACATGTTTTAGATATATTGGATCTATTGTTCATAGTGATGGTGAAATATATGGGGATATTATCAATAGAATTCAAGTTGGATGGTTGAAGTGAAGGAATGTATCGGGTTTATTGTGTGATAAAAAAGTACCCCTCAAACTTAAGGGAAAAATCTATAAGATGGTGGTGAGGCCTGTAATGCTTTATGATACCGAATGTTGGCCATTAAAAGAGAAGCATAATACTAAGTTAAGAGTGGCAGAGATGAGGATGCTCATGTGGATGAGTGGCTTTACCCTTAGAGATAGGATACGAAATGAGCATATACCTGAAAAGGTTGGAGTAGTTCCAATTGAAGATAAGATTAGAGAGAGTTGCCTTAGATGGTTTGGTCACATAAAACGACGGCCTTCCAACAACTCGGTTAGGAAAGTAGAGGTATTAAATTTGACATATGTTAAGAAAGGTAGAGGCAGATCTAAAAAGACTTGGTTAAAAAATAGTAGAAATGATCTTTCTCTATTAGATTAAAATGAGAATTTGTCTTTTAATAGGACAAAATGGAGAAAAAGGATTCATGTAGCCGACCTCACGTAGTGGGATAAAGGCTTGATATTGTTGTTGTTGTAGATTTTTGTAGAAAAACAAATGTGAACATATATTATATTTTATTTTATTTTACTTTTTTTTATTTTATTTTTCCAATAAAATTTAAATAAAAATATAGCTCAACAATCTCAATAAATTCTTGCAAGAATATAACATACAGGGAAAATTAAAATGCTGAAAAAATATGCAGAAAAATGTATAATGAGCATACAAGATTTGTAGTGTCTCGTTCAAACCTTAACCTATGTCCACTTCCTAGAGTCCTACTCTTTGGGTTTTGCACTAAACCATTTAGTGAATTCCTTTAGTCCGCACAGAAAGGCAGAGAAGCCATTATAAAATCACATCTTCCAACTCAGTGTAATAGAGTACCAAAATCTTTTCCAGCCTCTTGGAGAGGCATAAAATGTAGAATCTTTTTCACTCTCTTGGTGAGGCAGTGAACCTAGAAACCTTTTAACCCTCTTGGTGAGGCAAAAAGCCTAAACATCTTTGACCATGAAGAGTTTCTTTCCATAGCAACCCTAAATATCAATAATGATACATGAAGGAACTAAAATATATGTTTGTATGGAGAAACTGTGTGAAATCCTCTCACAGTACTTCTTCCCCACACACAACTTCTTCTTCTCCAAACTCCAAGATCTCCCAGGAAATCAACCTTTCAAACCACTCTCACAAAAAATCTCCCAACAACCAAACAATGTTTTAAAGTCAAATAGCAGGGCTTAAATATAAGGCTTCCAAAAAAATCTAAATTTTCAATTCTTTCACTTCTGATCATATAGTACGATAGGTGATCATACAATATAATTTGGTTAATTTATCTTGTTAGTACATTCTGATGAAAGAAGGACTATATTATTAGTTTAAATACTTGAACTGGCTGTCATGTATAATATCAATATTCATACAATATGATTAGTTCAATCAAATAGGAATTCATTCAGGATGATCACAGTGATTAAATATCGTAATGGGAGCAAATAGGGTCATATTATACAAAGCATGTCATCATATTGTATGATATACAATATTAATTAATCCTGATTCTATTGTGTAATTACAAGATTAAATTAGGTAAGATTTAAAGATGTCATATAATACGATGGTAATTGTATAGTATAATTAGTTTAGTTTTTGAATTTTAAAATATTGCCTAAGTTGTTATTGGCAGCAAGATTTATGAGTTAACTAATCATACTATATGATTTGGACGGTACAATATAATTAGTATAAGTTTAGATTATCTTAATTAAGTGTTCTAATTAATCTCTAGTTTACTCAAATCATAGAGGATGATATAGATCATATTAGATGATCTTCACAAAAGTTAAAACACTTAATTTTCCTCCCTCATGTTTGTCTTTGCATGTTTACTAAGCTGGCATATATCTTTTACAGGACTTTTAGCTCAATAAATAAAGAAAATAAATAAATTAAAATATAGACTTTGACAAAATTATCAAACCTTTTCTACCTAGTCTTGAGTCGATCCTTTTGCATGGTGTACATCATACATGAAACTTTATTGTGCACAAAATAAATATCCAATAATAATTTTAGGAGAAATAAAGTAGAAATCCAATAATATTTGTTATCATCAAAATTATAAGCTTGGGATCCTGGATTGCATCAATCTCCCCATTTTTTATGATGAAAAATATTATTGGTTGAATTTTCATGTTAATTTTGTTGTCTCATAATCTAACCCTTACTAACTAAGTTCTTATAAAAATAGGGAGAGTTTTTTAAGCAATTTCAATTAAATAAAACACATTAAGCATAAGAGTTCACATAAAAAATAAACTAACCACAATAAAGATACATTTTAACAACATTCTACATCCCCTTTGGACATCACCAAGAAGGAGGTAATTATAAATTTAAATTAATAAAGATAAAATACAACAAAAGAATACAATAAGAGAAAAGATAACTACCATACAACACATATCACTCAAAAGTAGGAAGAACCATAATTAGGTGATGGTTGTGGTGGTGGCTAGAAATACTTGTGAAGGGAAAAAAATTAGTCAGTAAACCAAGTTTAAACTTTCTTTTATTACTGCAAAATTTATAAGTGGTGCAGTTGGAGCAGGTTGTGCTGCTACTGATGCATCTGCATAATCTCATAGTGATGTTTCTGATGTAGCTCATACTGAATCTATAAAAGCTTGTGCTATTAGGAAAACCACTCCTAATGTTGATTATTCTCTTGATATTATGTAGCTAATTGCATCTCCATGTGGTTTAGCCTTTACATTATTTAGTCAAAGTTCTGTAAGTGGTGAGTATAAGCTGCTGTTGGAGCTGACGCTTGGCTTAGTGCTAGCACTCTCCCTATTTTGTCTAGCTTGAGATTTGCCATATAATGACTATTGTGGCATCTATCACTATGGAGCACATGAAAAGTGATGTTTGAGTAGATGATTGGGAGGTTATCTAGTGGTGTAGGATATTGTAGGTTGTGTTTTGATTCTAGGATAAAGATTACAAGGTGTTCTAGTGTTAAGTTTTTCTTACATTTACTCCTGAGATATGTAATACTTGTCAAGTTTTTAATGTAGTGGATAATTAGGACTATTACATTGAAGTTAGTTTTCAGACAAAATGAAATATGTGATGAGGAATAAAGGGTGTATTATTTTGGCCCTAATGTCTTCTTTAGGAATGATTTTTTTTAAAAAATGATATATTGATTTATACTTGCATCTTAAACAAGGGTGTATATTAAAGGAGCATGACTATTTAGTGGAGAACCCTCTAAGGGTAATGTTTGCTTGGGTTAAATCATAGTCAAGTACAAAGGGTATTGAGTGAGCACTGAGGTCAGTAGTAAAAAGATGTAAGATTTGATCAAAATCTTTTTAGGTAATCTCTATAAGTTTTCTATAAACATAAGATTCAAGTGCTTAGCCCTCACTCTTGACTATAAAGGCTGACAAACAACTCAAAGTATAATTCAAAATGGAAGGGGAAGGCTAAGGTCAAAATAATTGGAGTGTGATGCTATCAAAGAGGTTCAATCCTTGGAAGTTAAGAACTTCTTGATTAATAACTTTCAATGGAGTTATCCCTATAGCATTGTACCAATGATAGGCTTCTTCATCGACAACTTTATGAAATTGAGGATCTACAAGGAGTCTAGAAGACAACCTATATGTTCTTTAACTAATCAATCATACATGATAAATAGGCGTTCGTATAATATGATATGTTATTAAATATTATATCAGCTGAATTGAATTTGTGTGCTACATATATCATACATTATGAAGTAGTTATTTGTATGGTTTGGTCAGCAAAACATTTATTCAATTACAGATGTTGGGTGTACTGAACACTACTTTTGTGAAGATTTGTTAAGATCATATTGTATAATGTGAGCAAATTTTAGTTTTTGTGTGATGATCAAGGAATATACCATGATAAAATTTTATAAATAAACACACATATAATCAAGTCACCAGTGAAATAATCAAATACAAACAATCACGAAAGGAAATAAATAACTTAAGCAAATAAATAAATTTTGATTGCTTCTATATTCTTACCTCATTATCCTTAAGCATGTATATCAATAACAACTAATCTAGTCTTAAGTGTATTGAAAGTCTCATAATTAAGAGGTTTTGTAAAAATGTCTTCCTGTTTGTTTTAAGTAGCTACATGGTGTTGTTCTATATCTCCCTTAGCTATATGATCTTTAATGAAATGATACCTAATATCTATATACTTTGAGCTGGAATGTTGAATTAGATTATTAGAAACACAAATAGCACCCGTGTTGTCACACATGATGGGAATAGTTCCTAAGAATCTGTTGCATTATCCATAAGGCTTGAGTAACATAACTTCCTATAGCTATGTATTCTACCTCAATAGTGGATAAATCACTAAGTTTTTTTTCCTACTGGACCAAAAAACTAATGATTGTCCTATGAATTGATAAATTCTAGATGCAATTTTTCTATCTATTCTATACCCTGCAAAGTCTAAGTCTAAATATCTTATAATTTTAAAAGAAGAGCTTTACCTAGGATACCGAATACCTATGTTTTGGGTGGCCATAAGGTATCTAAGAATTATCTTAACTACAGTCAAATGGAAATCTTTGGGATCGGCTTAAAATTTAGCATATGTATAAATATTAAACATTATATCTGGTCTGTTAGCATTCAAATACAAGAGTGAACTAATTATCCCCATATACTTTTTCTTATCTACTGATTTTCACTTACTTCCTTGTCTAATTGAATGGTAGATCTCATTGGAGTATTTATTTCTTTAGCAACTTCCATATCAATTTTTTTTAAAAATGTTCTTAATATACTTGGTCTTACTATAAAATGTACCATCATCCCAACTAAATCAAAGAAAATAAGTTATATTTCCCATAATACTCAATTAAAATTCTCTACTCATGATTTCAAAAAAAAAAAAATTACAAAGATGTTCAATTGTTTATCCAAACAACATATCATTCACATATATTATAACAATGAGTATATCATCTCTTATTTTCTTTAGAAATTGGGTCTTATCAACACTACCCTTAATAAAGGATCTATCTATAAGAAATATACTAAGCCTTTCATACCATGGCCTAGGTTCTTGCTTTAACCCATAAAAAGCCTTTTTCAGTTTATATACATGGTTGGGAAAAGAGGAATTTTCAAACCAAGGGGTTGCTATTCATTTACATCTTTCTTAATGAGTCCATTTAGAAAGTCACTTTTAACATCCATCAAATATAATTTGATGCTTCTAAGGCATGCAAAAGCTAATAGAACTCTAAGGGCTTCTAGTCTATCTATAAGGGAAAATGTCTTCTCAAAATTAATACCTTCAATTTGATTATACCCCTTAGCCACTAAGATGACCTTATTTCTAACCAATACTCTAGAATGATTATCTTATTTTTGAATACCCACTGATCAATAGGTCTGTTAACCAAATCCCATACATTATTCCTAACAAATTGGTTTACGTCTTCTTACATAGCTTGGTTCCAAAATTTATTAGATAAGGCTTGATCTATATTTATGGTTTCTACTATAGAGATGAACGCAAAATGACTAAGCTTCTTCATAAATTCATGCCTAATTAAAGCTCCTACAGAAGTATATCCTATGATGAATTATTGTATCCAAATTTTAAAAATAGATTATGTAAACAAATTGTGTAATAATAAAAATCATACAAAAATAAAGAGAAAGTAAAGCACACAAGTCAAATTTTATGTGTTTTGGACCCTACATACATCTACGCCTAGCTAAACAGAATGACTAAAACTCGATTAAAAAAATGTTGTATCACACAAATATGGGTGGAGAAATCCTATAACCAAATACAAAAAATTATAATAATTTTATTGTACAATTTTGAATTTAAGACAAAAACAAAGTTTAAATTTGAGGGATTATAGTAAGAGATCTATAGTTGTGTTGTGGTGGTCAAAGAATCATAGTCAAGAAATAGTGATTAAATGTTCGTAGGAGGGCAATGGTGGCTAAAAGCTTATAATCAGGTGATGATGGTTAGAGTATCATAGCCAAGTGACAATTATTAAAGGTCCATAGTCAAGAAAAAAATGTTTAAAGGGATGAAGTCGGGCAATATTTGTCACATGATCAAAGTTGAGGGACAATGGTAGGAGAACTTTAGTTGGGAGCTAGAGAGTGTTCAACATCTAAAAACTTTCTTCACACTCCAGTGTATACTCAAATGGTATAGCATTTTAGTTAAACTTGTTAGAAGAATAAAAATCTATAAAAAAAACTGCTGATAAACTTATAATAACATTCTATCATGCTCAAAAAAACTATGAAGCTCAGCCATAGATGTTAGCCTTAACGACTCTATTATAGCTTGCACCTTCGAAGGATGTACAACAATTCATCCCACCACATGCACCAAAAAAGCCACAAAAGTAATGAATAACTCACACTTGAAAAATTTTGCGTACAACTTCTAGTGCCTCAATACTGTTACGGATCTATGGTTCATGATTTTGATGATAGCAAACATTTCCTTTTTTATACGATTGCCTTATGTACTAACGTTTCAGGACCACACGATCAAGACTGCAATTCAGAACCAGCTCAAGATTGGGTAGACTAGGTCTGTGTCAGTTTGTAATCTTTTCCTTTCTTGAGTCAATTGTATTGGGTGTGGGACCTGTTGCTTTGTAACATAGAAGTTTTCATGATGCTCCCATTAGGATTTCTGGTTTTGGTAACATCGGCCTGGACGATAGTCCTATCGGCCAGGACGATCGGTCTAACACCAGAAACCCTAATTTAGGGCATCCTCATTAAGGCAGCCGTCTCTGATCGGCCTGGACGATACTTTTATCGGCCAGGACGATATGCTCAATTCAGAAAGAAATCAGCCGCCATAATCAGTTTAGGTATTCTTTATTTTAGGAAATCGGCCAGGACGATAATCCTATCGTCCGGGACGATCTAACTCAATCATGCCTAAATTGATCTGGTTTTATTTAGAAGGAATTAAATGCTGATTGATACGATCATATCGTTCAGGACGATCGTGAGATCGGCCTGGACGATCAAGACCAAATTTTTAATCGGCCAGGACTGTTCCCAGGGCTGTGATCAGGATGATAGAGTTGGTTTTAAACTAATCGGCCCGGACGATCGTGAGATCGGCCAGGACGATATAACCAATTTCCTTCTGATCGTCCCAGATCGTCCCGGGCTAATGAGCTGAAATTGAACCAATCGGCCAGGACGATATGCCTATCGGCCTGGACGATAATGTCGGCAACTTGCATTAATGAGCTCGTTTTGAGAGCCTCTATTTAAGCTATGGCAAGGCACTTTGTAAGTGTCTTTGGCAGCCATTGTAGCTTCGTTCTTGTGGGGGAAACTTGAAGAGAAAGCTTGAAAGGGAGTGAGGAAAGGGTGGAGTTTGAGAGAGGGAGAAGATCCTGTGAGGGGGGACTCAAGGGAGTGTGGAGGGGGATCCACACGGTTGCTCCGGCAAGCTCGCACCTGAATACCGTCGGATTCAAGGCTTGTCTTGAGGTAAGTTCACCAAAGAAGAAGATCTCTTTGGTGTCAAAGGACCCGGCGACTCCGCCGCACCGGGGAAGGTGGAAGTGATTTTGTAAGGGCTTCTCCGCCTAGCCATGGGGGCTAAAGGAGAGACACTAGTTTAGTGCAATACTTGGAGGGTGCCTCCAAGGAGTGGACGTAGGTCGAGGTTTGACCGAACCACTATAAAACTGGTGTGTTCTTTCTTTATTACTTCCGCATTTAATTTCCGCACTTTATTTGTGGTGATTGTGGTTAAGTTTTAACTTTGGTTTTAAGGTTTTTCCAATTCACCTCTCTCTTAATTAGCTTTGGGACTAAGTTCAAGAGGGCCTAACATCCCATCGAACTTTCAAATACCTCCAAGGTTATACTCAAATAGGTCATATACTCCTCTTCATACTTTGAATACACTAAAATATATTTAAAAACATCATAATAAATTGATCCAGACACAATTGAAACACTCAATACCTCAAATCCATAAATACTAACGAAGCATTAGTCATAAGAAACATCATCATTAAGAATTCATAGTAGTCATACTCAATACTGATGTAGTGTTCACCACATCTTCATTCTTTACTCCCAACAGATGGTACCCTGATCTAAGATCAATCTTACAGAACACAACTGCACCTTCCAACTAGTTAAACAAATCATATATCCTAGGTAATGGATATTTGTTCTTGATTTTCACCTTATTAAATTCCTAATAAACAATTCACATCCTTGTAGTTTCATCTGTCTTTTTAACAATTAGAATAAGCGCTCCCCTATGTTGATCCTCTCAACCTGATAAAACCTCTGTGTAGTAACTCTTGTAACTAGACCTTCAACTCCTACATTTCTCTAGGTGCCATTTTATAAGGAGTCTTTTCTATATGGGTTGTACTTGGCATGACCTCAATATAGAACTCCCTCTCTCTCTCTCTCTCTCTCTCTCTCTCTCTCTCTCTCTCTCTCTCTCTCTCTCTCTCTCTCTCTCTCTCTCTCTCTCTCTCTTGTGGTAACCCATATAACTCTTTAGAAAAGAAATATTAAAAATCATTCAGCACAATAACATTATCAATATTCTCAACAGACTTACTCAAATCCCTTATATAAGCCAAGAATATAATATCCCTATTTCTCCTAGTCTTATCCACTTAGGGTTGAGAAACCAGGGAGGACAAAATGCTTTTAGTTCCTAAAAAATAAAACACATCTCCATTTACATATAGACTTACTAGCTTCTTACTATAATCAATTTGAGCCTAATACTTGCTCCACCAATTAATTCCAACTATTATTTCAAATTCTTTCAGAAGAAATTAGTGCTCACACTTACTTAATTTCAGAAATCCTTAGTTCACAAAAGTAGACCTTATTCACAAACATCAACTCCCTCATTGGCAACATAGTAGATAACTCAAGAAATAATAGAATAGTAGGTAAAATTAAATAATTTAGAATAAGCTCAAGCATGAAATAATAAATGGAACTAAATTAAAAAATAATTCCACAAGATCGCTAAAAATATTCCATACTTGTCACCACATTGATAGCTTCTTTTACCTCCTTTTGAGTAAAGTTATAGAGTTTAGGCTGAACTGGAAGGGCATATCTAAATTCCATGGACTCTCTTTATTTACCTAACTACATTCCACAAAATTTTCTCCCATTGTATGTTGTTGAACACTCACTGTTAACTCTAGAAAAAAGATACTATTGACGGATATCTTTGACTTTGTCCTACAACATATAGACTTTCTAGTACATTATAAGGGCGCTACGCTTCCTTATGACCAGATTGGTCATAATAAAAATACTAACCAGTATAATAATAACACCTACCATAATTATTTCTACGACAATATCCACACAACAAAACATTGCCAACAGATAAAAATCTGCTAGTTCTCATAGAAACTACAAAACCTTCTTTCCTAGACTCTCCACCACCCCTAAACTTGGGCTTCTTCCCACTACTTCCACTCTTGTATGCCTCCCCACTAAATCTTCTCATACTTGTATCCCATCTCTACTACATTGTCATCAACTATTTTCCACCAATCATGCACTCTCTATCAGCTCAAAAAATTCTTAAATATGAAATAGCACCAACAGATGCCTCTAACTATCTTTTAATCCTCTTAGAAAGTGATAACATTTTTCCTTCTGCATATTGACTAACTAAAGAGTATACTAGGCAAGGTCTATAAACTCTTCTTCATACTACATTATAGACTTGTCTACACCAGCCTTAAAAATTACTCTTGCATCAGCTTCCTCATAGATGGTGACACAAACCAAACTTAAAAAGTCTCTACAAATTCTTCCCAAGAAATCTCATCATTCACTTTGCCTTGAAATTTTCCCCTCTATTAGCCTACCCACCAGCATTGAGCTTCCCCATCCTGAAGAAATACTATTAAGTGTACATTTATACCCTTAGAACAGTGCATACTATCAAATAATCTCACCAAGCTCAACAATAAATATTCTAAAGCATGAAGATTTATGGCTCCTTAAAAATGAGGAGGTTTTAATCTAAAAGATAATTATAAATGATGATCTATCTTATATCACATCACATCTAACATCCTATAATGGGCTTCTCCCATCAACTACTTTACAAACTCAATAAATTACATCATTAAATACATGGCTATAGCTTCTTCCATGCTATGAATTGTAGTAATTCTAAAACATTTCCCAATTGCTTCTTTAGCATCAAAAGTGTTCATTACAACAATACTACAAACTATTCAAAATAAAAGAGTTCAATAACAAACTCCATGACCTACTATAAATCATACAAAATTTAGCTCCAAGCTATTTAGCTTTTCTTGCCTTAAATTTACAAATCATTCCCTATGGCTCTAGCATTGATTAAATCCCTCCCAATCATTTCTCTGATATCACTTTGTAATGCCCCAAGACCTATAAAAGGAATTTAAACCAAATTTTCCTATATGCCTATTAATTATGAATGTAGTTTCTCAATTTTGGAACTAACTAATCATCCAAAATAATGTGAAGCATACATCTATGAAGTATATACAAAATATACTTTCCAAGATGCTCAATTTATAATGATTGAAATAAATGATTTAAATACAACTCTGAAATGAATTAAATCTACTCAACAGGACCATTACTTTATCTGAAATATCTTAAATAATATAATGAATGTAAAACTTAGTAAGCTAATCCTTTCTCCATAAAAGAGTTTAATTTAAAGTTCAAAATGGAAAATAATAAAAGAATAAAATTAGCATTTGCCCCATAATTTTATCATACTGGTTCACATATGAAAGTGGATGTAGAAATGCACATGTAATAATAAACACTTAAAACTCCCAATTGTTACAAACCTGTTTTTTGGATTATGATGATAGCAAACAAATCTTGTTTCACAATGACTGCCTTTTTCTACTGACTTTTCAGGACTCAAAGATTGAATGATAACAGGAACCTAGTCAAGATTGGGTAGACTAGGTCTGAGTTAGTCTGTAATTTTCTTTTTCCCCTTCATGAGTCAATTGTAATCTTTGTAGTGACTAATACTAAGTAACCGTACACACACACACTTGAGAGATTTAGAATCTCTATTTTTACTCACATCAGCCAGGACGATATTATTATCAGCCTGGATAATCGAGTTCAAAACAGAAACTCTAATCAGGATTTCTTGTTAAGGCAGCCATCATTAGCTGATCGGCCTGGACGATACATGTATCGGCCAGGACGATAGACACAAAATAGAAAGAGATAGTCGCCATCATCTATTTAAGTATTCTGTATTTTTTGAAATCGGACAGGATGATTATTTTATCGGCCTGGACGATATTGTATAATTATGCCTAAATTGATCCGACAATCATGGGAGTAATTAAGGATGATTGATACGATCACATCGTCCTGGACGATCGCAAGATCGGCCTGGATTATCCATTCAAAAAACCCTTGGTTACTCATGGACGATAAATATTTGCTAATATAAATTCAGGGCGATACTCTGGCTGATTTGGATCGGACAGCTCAAATTCAGGGCGATGCTCTGGACGATTTTCCTTTGATTTGAACTGATCGGCTGGGATGATCGTGATATCATCCAGGATGATCAAGCAAATTTTTAATCATCCAATTTGCATTCAGGGCGATGCTCTGGCCAATCTTATGAGATTTGTACTGATCGGCCAAGATGATTTCCATATCATCCTAGACAATAAAGTTGGCAACTTGCAATTAATGAGCTCCTTTGAAGCTCTTCTATTTAAGAGCTCTTATTCAACATTTTTGAACATCCTTGGCTGCTGTCTTAACTTGAGAAAATCTAAAGGAGAGAGAGAGAGGGAGAGAGAGAGAGAGAGAGGATCTTATGAGGGGGAGCTTGTGAGGGGGTTCACAAGGGTTGCTCCAAGAATTGTTCCACTTCATCTTCCCTAAAGTCTCTTGTCCTTGAAAGGGTTGGGAGAGGTAAGTTTCAGCAAGTGATCGTGGTTCTCTGCCTGCTTAAGGAGGAAGCAAAAGGAGTTGGGTTCTCTGCCTTGCCAGGTGTGGCAAAAAGGAGGTGTTTTGTAAGGGCTTCTCCACCTAGCTATGGGGGCTAAAGGAGAGTCAAGTTGGTAGTGCAATACTCGGAGGGCGCCTCCGGGGAGTGGACGTAGGTCAAGTTGACCAAATCACTATAAACCCTTGTGTTCTTTTTACTACTTCCGCACTTTAATTTTTCACACTTGTTTTACCGTGGTGATTTTGGTTTGTGATATTTTTTTTTTCTTGGTTTTAAAGAATTTTAAAAATACCAATTCCCCCCCCCCCTCTTGGTTAGCCTTGGGACTAGTTCATAGGGCCTAACATCCCTAACAAACTTTCAAGTGGTATCAGAGCGGGATTCATAAAAATAAAATTTGAAAACTTTTTGAATTTTGATTCATGGCTAACTTTGAGAATCGTAATACAACTGAAGGATATTCTATTACACGACCTCTCTTATTTAACAACCTTCCTTTTGATTTTTGGAAAACTCACATGGCTACTTTTTTGCAATCAACTGACTATCGCAAATGGATGCTTATTAAAGAAGGATATTCTCCACCTACTCATGAAATTAACAGAATTAAAACTAAAGTTGCTTTTACTAAATGGACTACTGATGAAAGAGATTTAGCTCAATTGAATGCAAAGTGTTTGAACTATTTTTTCTATACTTTAAAGTCTGAGGATTACATGCATGTTTCTACTTGCTCTACTGGAAAAGAGATTTGGGATAAGTTGTGCATTACTTATGAAGGAACCAATGAAGTGAAACAATCTCATTTGAATATTCTCTTGCATGACTACAAACTTTTTTGTATGAAACCTTCTAAATCAATTTCTGATATGTATACACGGTTTACTCAAATTGTAACTTCTTTGCATGCCCTAGGAAGAGAACTTTCAAACTATAAAAAAGTAAACAAAATCTTACGATGCTTACCATCCTCTTTTGATGCTAAAGTTACTGCTATAATTGAATCTAAGGATTTCAACACCTATTCGATTGATAACTTACTTGGCTCACTCATTGCTTACGAGCAAGGGATGAATCAAAGAAATCTTGATGCAGGTGAGAAAAAGAAAGAGAAAATAGTGGCACTGAAGGCGCACAAATTTGATTCTGATTCTTCCGAGTCTGAGAGCAATGATATTGCCTTTATCACAAGGAAATTCAAAAGCTTTCTAAGGAAGAAGCAAAAGCAACATCAAAATTAGAGAAAATGTAAGGATAACAAATATTTTAAAAGATCTTCTAATGTTGTTTGCTTTGAATGCAGGAAGCCTGGGCATGTCAGAGCGGATTGTCCTACAGTTCAAGATCACACAAGCAAAGAAAAGGGTGAGGAAAAACACAAGCTCATGAAGGACAAAAAAGAGAATTCAAAAGGCATTTTGGGCAGATTCTACAACTGATTCATCGGAGACTGAACCTGAAGATTAAACAACAAACTTGTGCTTAATTGTAGAAGTTCATCTTGATCAAAGTGATGAAGAAGAGGTATGTAAACTAACTTATGATTAATTCTTCAAAATTTGTGAGAAAATTCATGCATCATACAAAAAACTTAAGAAAACTCATGCTAGTTTGAAGTTGGAACTTTTAAATTTACAAAAAGAGCATGAAATTATTCTCAAAAATCATTCTACGATTGATTCAAATCACATGGCTCTACTTGATGAATTTGATGATTAAACAAAAAGTATTTGGAATTAATTGATGAGCATGATGCATTAAAAGTTTCACATACCTCACTCAAATCTGATTTGAAAAAATCTAAAGAGATAGAGCACAACTTGAGGACTGATAATAATGCTTTAGAAAATACTAACTTGAGGCTTAAAGATGAATTGAACTCAATTAAGAGAAATTGAATGACACCTACTTTTGATCTAAAGCCAAGACCTAGGAAGAGGCATTACAATCCAAACCATTTAAGAAATCCTTTACCTGGTGTTAGATGCTTTTCTTGTGGTATGTTAGGACACATCTCACACACTTGCATCATTCACCATAGTACACATTGAGTGTAGAGACCAAAATTGCATAATTCATAGCATAGCACACATGCATTACATTCTACTTTTCATGAGAAGGGACCCAAACCTATTTGGGTTCCTAAATCTGAAAGTTGTTGATTCTTACAGGATTTCTCTCACCAAAGACCTCATGAGATCATAGGATACTTGGACAAACGGAGGCTCGCAGCTCATAACTGCTTAAACTTGCTGCTTAACAAATTCTTGAATTACATTTTGATTATTGTTTTGTTTAGTTGTTCTAGTTGTTTTTACTTTTGTTTTCTTTATGATGATTTTTTCTTGTTCTTAAACTTTGGAGATTTATGGCCAATGATTAGCATTTCTAAATCGGTTAAAGGAGAAAATACCATTGATGGTTTCCCTCCCTCTAACCTCTTTTGGTGATATAATTTTCTTTTCTAAACAAAAGTCTATCTCATTTTAACAAATGTTTTTTGAAATTAAGATCTTTTTTATCTTGCTACAATAATCTATCTTATATATATTATCCAAAGTTCTTATATATCTTTCAAGTTAATTGAAATCTTATCATTGCACTTATCATATGATTTTGATCGTTTTGTGGCTTGTTCTTCCCTATGTTAGAAAGAGAGCTCCTCTTCTCCAATATCTAGAAGATATAATCACAATTAAGAACCTTTTTTTAAGGGTTTGTTAACTAGTTTTTAGCTTGCAAAAAAAAAAAAAAAGGGAGAAGTGGCCAATGACGCCAAATTGAAAAGAAAAGTATATACACGAAAGTGTATAAAAAATCAAAAGATGCTCAAAGAGCCAATCAAAGTGACAAGAGGCATAAAATGAGCCCACTAAATGTAAGCTATCCTCTCTTTTCAAAACTTTTAAAACTTAGAAGGACTCATAGGTTATTTGATGTTTTCAAAGGCTTGATTTCAAATTCCATGATAGAGATAAATTACTTTGGTGTACTATTTTATAAGATATTTTATTTGTAATCAAGTTTTGAACGAATCTTCTTTTTATCCAATGTATTCTGAGTTAGACCTCTTATTTTTAAAAGATAATTTTTATCCTTAAAGAAGTCCGAGCTAGGGTAAACAGGATCGGATATTCTACCATTTTTAGATTGTGACATTGTTAACTCATTGATCTTTCAAATCTTTAAAATTTATATATTTGGGCAATTTATCATATGCTTGCTTTGCTAAATATATATATATTAAAAATCAAAAATTTTTCATTTTCTTTCCTTTGATTGTTTTTTGTTTTTTCGTTGTTGTTTGTTAGCTTTTTATTTTATTTTATTTATTTGTTTGGGGCTTTCCCTAATCATCTCCATCTTTCCTTGGTTTCCAAATTCTTATCACATTGTCATGGCCGATACCTCTATCGTCCTGGACGATATGATAATTTCTCTTCAAAATTCTATCTACTAAACTTTTCTGAGCTTTCTGTAATGCATCATCCTGAACGATACCTTATCATCCTGGACGATCCGATCGAACTCTGTTAATCATCTTAATTTTCTTGGTCGATACAATTTTCATCCTGGCCGATGAAAGTTCGTTAGGGATGTTAAGCCCTATAGAACTAACCCAAGCTAACCAAGAGGGGGGGTGAATTGGTATTTTAAAAATTTCTTTTCTCAAAGACCAAAAATCACATAAACCAAAATCACACCACGAGAAAACTAAATGCAAAAAATTTAAAGTGCGGAAGCAAGAAACAAGAACATAGAAATTTATAGTGATTCAGTCAACTCGACCTACGTCCACTCCCCGGAGGCGCCCTTCTAGTATTGCACTATAAATGTGACTATCCTTTATCCCCCACAGCTAGGCGGAGAAGTCTTTACAACAAACCTCTTTTTCCCACCCCGGCAAGGCAAAGAACCTATCTCCTTTTGCTTCCTCCTGAAGCTGGCAGAGAACCACAACCAGACGCTGACTCCTTACCTCTACCGACCCT
Organism: Dendrobium nobile; assembly: GCA_022539455.1. Taxonomy (NCBI): domain Eukaryota; kingdom Viridiplantae; phylum Streptophyta; class Magnoliopsida; order Asparagales; family Orchidaceae; genus Dendrobium; species Dendrobium nobile. Next base: position 14,958,316 of record CM039725.1, read on the forward strand.
TCCACGGATGAGAAACTCTAGACGAAGAAAAAGCAGAGCGATCCTTGAAGCAACCCTTGTGAATCCCTTCACAAGCTCCCCCTCACAAGATCCTCTCTCTCCCTCTCTCTCTTTCTCTCCTCAAGGCCTTCTCAGGTCAAGGCAGCAGCACATAGGTTGTTCAAAACATTGAACAAGAGCTCTTAAATAGAAGAGCTTCAAAGGAGCTCATTAATTGCAAGTTGCCGACTATATCATCCAGGCTGATATTGACATCGTCCTAGCCGATCAGTACAAAACTCTGAAGATCGGCCTGGGCACCACCCTGTTTTGGGTGCTGGATGATTAAAAATTGGCTTGATCGTCCTGGCTGATCTCACGATTGTCCAGGCCGATTAGTTCAAATCAGATGAAAATCGTCCTGAGCACCGCCCTATTTTTAGGCTCGCCGATCCTAATCATCCAGGAGTAACTAAGGTTTTTTAATATATCGTCCTGGTCGATCCTGCAATCGTCTAGGATTATGTGATCGTATCAATCATCCTTAATTACTTCGCTGATTTATCTAATTAATTAAGGCATAATTGTGAATATCGTCCAGGCCGATCAATGATCGTCTTGGCCGATAATTTAAAAATACAGCATACCTTAATTGTCTATGGTGGCAACTTCTTTCTGTTTTTAGCTTATCATCCTGGCCGATACACGTATCATCCAGGCCGATCCGTTAATGACAGCTGCCTTAATTAAGAATCCTTATTTAGTCTTTCTATTTTAAGCTTGTTCGTCCAGGACGATGTAAAGTGTGTGTGTGTAGGGTTACTTAGCATCAGTCTCTTTGACCATTACAAATAGACTCAAGAAGAGAAAAACAAAGTACAAAATGACTCAACCCTAGACCTATGCAATCTTGAACTGGCTTGGTTTGTTCGTCCGATCTTCGATTCCTGAAAAGTTAGAAGCAATATGCAGTCTAAGAGAATCAATAGTGTTTGTCAATCATTAAAAGATAAGCCATGAAATTAGATTTGCAACAGCCGATGCATTTATGGTCATCATCCTGGCCGATACACTAGATCGTCCCGGACGATCCACGTGTCAGTACATTTTAATCCTTAAAATTAGCCCCAGACTATCCATTATTGGACAATCGTCCTCGCCGATCCTTGTTCATCCTAGACGATACACGTGGCACAGATTTAAAACATTTTAACATCGTCCGGTATGATCAATTATTGTGCATCGTCCTGGACGATACACCTAATCGGCCCGGACGATCTATTTTTTCAACGGTCATCCGACTTGGCTCCTCGGGACGATCGCCTATGTCTAATCGTCCTGGCCGATATTTGATCGTCACGGACGATCGGATCAACTTTTTGACCAATCAGCCTGTACGTAATAATTGAACTAAATCATCTTGGATGATTTTGCGACCATCCTAGATGATGTGGCCATTTCTTTAAATTCAGAGCATTCCAGCCATGTTTTCTCACCTCAAACCTCTTCTCCTCTCCTTCTTACTTATTGATTTCTTAATATGGCTGGAGGAAAGCGTGTCTATCAAGCTTCTAGGAGCTCCTAGAGGGCCACTCTGGACCCTCGATTTTGGGAAGATGAAGATCAAGCAGCTTATCATCGGTATAAGGAATGCAGCATCACTCTCTCCAGGATAATCAATCCTGCCTACCTTTCATATCTGGTACTAGATCTCTTTGCTCACACTTCTCTCTACTTCATTCTTACTCTAGAAGTCCCTTTTGCCTCCGAACTTCTGTTTAAATTTTTTGCAAATCTCCTAATAAATGCTACCTACACTGCCCTAACCTTTTATGTGAATCAACGCCCAGTTGAGATCACATATCAAGACTGTGCTGAACTGCTGCAGCTATCCACCACCGGGGATAAACTGCATTTAACTTTCTCTGATCCTGACTTCAACTGGTTTGCTACAAATCATTTTCTATGCCAAACCAACTCTCCCTTTCATGTTGGAGAGACTAGCTCTTTAGTCAAAGATGCTAGGACAATCCAACATGTCCTTCACACCTCTATAATTCCAAAAGTCGGGGACCGAATCCACATCACCCCATTACTTTATCTTACCACCTTTTACATCATAGCCCATAGAGATTTTAATGCTACTGATCTAATCTTTCAATACATTGATCATTTATAATGCTACTGATCTAATCTTTCAATACATTGATCATTTAACTATAATCCATGATCCGGGTCATAAGAGGAAATCCAATCTGGCTTTGGGACACATCATCTCATATGTTCTTGAAACCAAATACAATCTTCAATATCCTGCTCACCCCAACCATCCACCTCTTTGCTACTTAAATAATTCATTCAATATCCTTCACAGTACTCGTCTCAACCCAGGAGATGGGGAACCTCAGGGGGCCGAGGAGGAGTAGGCTCCCGCTCCCGTTCTTGATCTTATTCCCCTTCGCTAGCACTCAGAGTTTGACTAATTAGTGGAGACATTTGATCATTGGGAGACCTATTTTGACGCTTACGTTACTGCATAGGAGCAGTAACATTCTGAGGACATGACCCGCTACGAGCAGCACCGTACAGAGGACTTAGCCCGTTTTGACAGCTACATTACTCACCAGCAGCAGCAGCACGACCAGGATATAGCCTGGTTCAATGTTCAATTTACTATGCTAGCTAGCTACTTTTAGCAGGCTCCACCACCTCCACCTCCATCTGATGATCAGGATCCCTCATTTATGTAGTTTTAATTTCTGTTTTCTGTAGATTGTTTTCTTTTTCTATATTGTATTTTTAGTTGCTTTAGTTTATGTTTTTAGTTTCCTCCTCCTCTTTGAGATGTCAAAAGGGAGAGTCGTATGTTTGTACTTATTATTATAGTATATTTGTACTTGATTTGTTCAAAAATTTGAAAGCTTGTTTAGTTTTGCATTACTGTTTTAAACTGATTATCGATATGTTTGCCATCATAAAAAAGGGGGAGATTGTTACAAACCTATTTTTTGGATTATGATGATAGCAAAAAAATCTTATTTCACTACGATCGCCTTTTTCTACTGACTTTTCAGGACTCAAAGATTGGACGATAACAGGAACCAACTCAAGATTGGGTAGACTAGGTCTGAGTCAATCTGTAATTTTCTTTTTCCCCTTCTTGAGTTAATTGTAATCTTTGTAGTGACTAATACTAAGTAACCCTACACACACTTGAGAGATTTAGAATCTCTACTTTTACTCACATCGGCCAGGTCGATATTATTATCGGCCTGGACGATCGAGTTCAAAATAGAAACTCTAATCAGGATTTCTTGTTAAGGCAGCCGTCATTAGCTGATCGGTCTAGATGATACATGTATCGGCCAGAACAATAGGCTCAAAATAGAAAGAGAAAGCTGCCATCATCTATTTAGGTATTTTGTATTTTTGGAAATCGGCCTGGACGATATTATATAATTATGCCTAAATTGATTCGGCAATCATGGAGTAATTAAGGATGATTGATACGATCACATCATCCTGGATGATCGCAAGATCAACTTGGATGATTTATTCAAAAAACCATTGGTTGCTCCTGGATGATAAATATCGGCCAGTACAAATTCAGGGTGACAGCTCAAATTCAGCTTGATGCACTGGACAATTTTCCTCTGAATTGAATTGATCGGCCGGGACGATCGTGATATCGTCCGGGATGATCAAGCAAATTTTTAATCGTCCAGTTTCCATTCAGGGCGATTCTCTGGCCGATCTTATGAGATTTGTACTGATCGGCCAGGATGATTTCCTTATCAACTTGGACGATAAAGTCAGCAACTTGCAATTAATGAGCTCCTTTGAAGGTCTTCTATTTAAGAGCTCTTGTTCAACATTTTTGAACATCCTTGGCTGCTATCTTGACCTGAGAAAACCTAAAGTAGAGAGAGAAAGAGGGAGAGACGGAGAGAGAGAGAGGATCTTATGAGGGGGAGCTTATGAGGGGGTTCACAAGGGTTGCTCCAAGCATTGTTCCACTTCTTTTCCCTAGAGTCTCTTATCCTTGGAAGGGTTGGGAGAGGTAAGTTTTAGCAAGTGATCGTGGTTCTCTGCCTGCTTCAGGAGGAAGCAAAAGGAGTTGGGTTCTTTGCCTTGCCGGGTGTGGCAAAAAGGAGGTGTTTTGTAAGGGCTTCTCCATCTAGCTGTGGGGGCTAAAGGAGAGTCACGTTAGTAGTGCAATACTCGGAGGGCACCTCCGGGGAGTGGACGTAGGTCAAGTTGACCGAACCACTATAAACCCTTGTGTTCTTTTTGCTGCTTCCGCAGTTTAATTTTCCGCACTTATTTTTCTGTGATGATTTTGGTTTGTGGTATTTTTTGTTTTTGATTTTAAAGAATTTTTAAAAATACCAATTCACCCCTCCTCTTGATTAGCCTCGGGACTAGTTCATAGGGCCTAACATCCCTAACGAACTTTTACTAATTACCACCGCCCACCTGCTTTAGGTAAGTGTAGAGCTGTGCCAAAATAGAGCAAAGTATATTTCAACACTAAGTCATCTTAAAGCCAAAGTGAAACAAAGTAATCCAATATAGAGATATATTTGCATCATGCCCAAGTAAAGAATTTAATATTGTACTTATTTTGAACAACAACGCTCCAGAATTCCATGAAATGCTTGCTAATGCAAAGGAAATAAATAACTAGGGAATCCAAAGCCTGTATATAATAAATACCAATTTTTATTAAAATGCCACAGAGATTATGTAGAATGCTAAATTAATAACCAAAGAGTAAAAATTTGCATTCTATAATTAAATGGTCCGTAATAGAGAATATAGTAATATACTAAAAATTAAATGGTAAAACCTTTTTTTTCAAACTCAATAAAAATGTAATTAAATGCATTTTTCTTTATATACACATTGGAATTGAATGAAAATAATGCGTGGTTTATCTTCCTTAAGCCCGATAGTATCCCCATCTAGCTGAATAGATGATCTTTTTATTTTTGCCTTTGAAACCTCTTATATCTTTTCTGTCTCCTTCCCTTTCCTCATTTTTCTTCTCTAGAAAGATGGCTTGGAAAATGGATTTGGAAATAGGTTATATATTTTAAATGTTTAAAAAACCACTAATTTGACCTTGCACCATGGCACTCAATTTCTTAATGTCGTAGCACCGTAGGAGAATCTTATAGATTCTCAAAGAAGATGCTCACCTAAGAGCCAACATTATGGAAGTGCTTACTGGTACCACGACACTCACATAAAGCCTATTTTTTCATTTTCCATAGAGCTTTGAGCTACGACGCTGTAAATAAAGGCATCGCAACACCTATAGTGAAAATTTTCCAATCTTGGATTTCCACTCCTCAAACCCAAATCTTGATTTCCTAAGACCCGCATTAAGCATTATAAAATTGATAATTATTAATTAAATCAAAATTGATGGTTTTTGGGGGAAATTACCTGAATTTTCTTATGATTGGTATTACTAGTAGGAAGCTCCCAATTTATGTGCTAGAAAGATCTTTTAGTGTAGCTTCAATTGCCTAGAAGCATATGTTATGACCTTCTCATACTACTTCAAAACACATCCTAGTTATTCCTGTGAAGCATTAATGAATACCTAAAATCCTTCCACACCGGAAGGAAGAGTTAGAATTGGAATAGTTGTTAAACAATCTTTACATTTTAGAAGCTTGCTTCATAATAAGATGTCCAAATGAAAGCCATTGAATTGTGAGTCAATCTCATCGGAGGAATAGAAATATGAGAGAATCTATTTAACTAATTCCTATAATAATCGGCCATACCTATGAAACTATGGACCTCAAATACATAGTAAACATCAAACAATCAATAATAGCCTGAACTTTATGGGGATCTATAGAAATGCCTACATTGCTCACCACAAACCCTAGGAAAGAAATAATCTTCAATAAAAATTCATACTTAGAAATTTTGCATACAACTGATGCTTCCTTAAGGTGTCTAGAGTAATCCTATGATGAGTTATATACTCTTCCTTCGAAGTAGAATAAATTAAAATGCCCTTTATAAAAATGATTATAAGTTGATCCAAATATTCCCTAATATCGTATTCATTAGATCTATGAAAAATACTAGAACATTGCTCATCCAAAAAAGTATGACTAAGAACTCATAATGTTCATATTTGGTATTGAATGTAATCTTCACCACATCTTATTATCTCACCTTTACCTGATAATATCTTGATCTTAAGTCATTCATAGAAAACACAGAAGGGCTTGCAACCTGGTTAAATAAATCATTATATATTATCAGAGGGTACTTGATCCTGATAGTGATCTTATTTAGTAACATATAACCAAGACACATATGCATCGTACTATCCTTCTCCTTAACAAATAGAATAGTTTCCCCCATGGGGACACACTAGGATGGACAAATCCCTTGTTAACTAGCTCCTGAAGTTATACTTTTAACTTTTAAAGCTCTTTAGCTGCTATCCTCTACGGAGCCAAAATTATTAGAGAGATACTAAAAAAATGATAATACATAACTCATTATATCTATCTGGAGGTAGATTCACTAACTCCTCAAGAAATACTAAAAAATCTTTGGTACCATCAGGACATCAGAAAGATAGCCATAATATACACTTCAATCACAAACAGATGATAAAAATAACAAACAACCTTTCATCCATAACTTATTTACTTTCATAGCTTAAATCAAGCATAATAAAATACATCTAACACCCTATGAAATAGCTCTCACTAACAAAAAAATAAAGTGACCCACTACTTTTGACAATCAATCCGAGTCTCATATTGGCTCAACTAGTCCATTCTAAAAATAGCATTAAATTTAGATATCAGCAACCTAATTAGATGAGACCTCCAGTTTCTATCTTATATGACTATATCAAAAAATCATGCCCTATAAATTATTATTGTATTTTTAGATAATTCAGTAATATATAAAGAAAAGACACTAATATGGAAGGTAAGTGTAGTGAATCAAAATAGCAGGAAAAAATGAATGAGTGATTGGCTCTGTAATCAAATAAATTGTGACCAGACTGATAAAAAATGTAAGTTGTACATATAAAAACATATGGAGCATCTCTAGCCTCTTGTTAGTCAAACTATACACCTATACTTAAATCAGAGCTTATGAAATAGAACTACTAGGTCTGAGGGTGATCTCCTTGCTATATTACCTACTATAAAACTAGAACCACTACCTCAACTAGATAATCCCTCAATAAACAATAAAAGTGGAACTATCCTTAATTTCCTTATTGATCTGACAAAACTCTTAGATCTAGAATCTAAATGTCAATTAGATCCTTCCTATGGACACTCTGTCACCCAATGTCCAATCTGCTCACACCAAAAATAATATATGATCATCCTTTAACACTGACCAAAGTGTCACCAACCATAATTATGGTATATAGGCTCCCCACTAATAAAACCATAACTAGCCTCACTACCAATATCATAGACTTTCCACATCTCTTAGACTCAAGGAATCCAAACCTGCTCCTTTTCCCAAAAAAACTACCAATAAAATTCTCACCACTAAACTGCCTTTTATTAGTAGTCCATAATTACTGAGTAGCTATGATATCATTATCTATCAAATGAGCTATCTCTATTAACATAATAAAATTAAAAATATGGAAAAGAACCAATAACTATCTTAGATTGTCCCTGAGTTCACTCAAAAGCCTGTAGCACTTCTCCTTAGGAGTATTAATAAATTGCAAAGTATACCTAGCTAAGACAATAAACTCAACCTTGTACTACATGATAGTCCTACTCCCTTATCTAACCCAAAAACATTTAATGTATTTGTTGATGTGTAAAAGAGGGTACAAACCATTCTTGGAATGCATCAATAAACACCTTCTTGTTGATTAGTGATTTCATCCTTCCCTAAAACCTCTCTTCCTTCTAGCCACCATCACTTAGCCTCTTTATCCAAGAAAAAAAATAACCAAAGGTGCCTTCTTATTAGGGGAACACTACATCCTATCAAATATATTCTCTAATCTCCTCAATTAATCCTCCACTATTCTAGGGTTAATAACACCCTCAAACCTTTAAGGATTTAACCTCAAAAATATTCATAAGTATCGATCCACCTCAACAAATATAACTAAAGAAATCTTCCTTTGTGCCTTGCCTATCAATTGGGCTACTTATGAGGGTGATGGACTAATCCAAAGAATTATGAAAATGATTTAGAGTTATATCAATCCTTAAGCAATGCTTAGGTTCTTTTATATAAAAATTATGAAAACCCCACTTAATATATGTAAGTATATGTGCCAAATTAAGTAATATAGTGATAGAGTATGCTATCAATCCCATGAGGAAAAAGGTTTTCTTGTACATACTAATAATGTCTACTTCATCTAAAATAATTATTTTACTTAATTAAAATAAGTTTGGGTGGAGATTCAATCACTTAATTTTAAATAAAAAATAATTAATTGAAATACTATTTAGATAAATAATTTAGGATTAATAAAATGTAAATATTATATATTTCCTATTGATTCTATTTTATATTAATGTTATTTGAGCATATGCATCACTAACTGCATAGTTTGGTGTGAAAAGATAAAGGATAGATTAATCTCTTCCAAAACTCAATACCACTCTAAACTCCAATACTCTATTACCCTATGAAAATCATAGTAGTGTAAGTAAACCATGCATTGTTAAAACTCCCTCATGATAATTCATCACTATAAATTTGATACATGGAAAGAACGATGCCTATACTTAAATTATACTAATCCAATATACTTGATTGTGCTTGCTTTCATATTCCTAGGCTCTATATTAGAACCTGATATTAACTACACATATAGCTAATATTTATATTAAATGAAGAGTAGGTTTATTAAAAATATTATGAAATTATTGATGAAGAAAATTCATTAATATTTTATATTTCTTTTACACCGTCAATTCAAAATTAAAGAGTTTAGTCAAACATTAACAACAAGTGTGTGGACCTCCAAAAGAGCACTGCTCATTATGTTCGAATGCAAAGGGTACGGTCGCACTATCCCGTAGGACAAAATGATCGTAGGCCTTTACACTCGACATAAGCAGGCCAATGGAAGGGCAGATTAGATCATACATATGATTAACCATGGAGGATAGTGGCTCGCCTACACACCTCAATGGGTAATAATATATATGGCTTGAATCACAACGAGTTTCCCCCACTCGATACATCAGCTCGGATGGGGTTTAGTAGATGGTGGAATTCAGTTTCCCACGGGTGCAAGCCTCCGTGGTTAATTACATCTCAAATCGAAGTCCAAGAATACTCTTGATTAATGATCATACATTATCCCTTCCAAAATGGGATCGGCACGAGGGTATGAACTAGGAAGTCCTACTCAAAGGGAAGAAAGATTCGATTTAACTTAGTCATCATGTGGGGTTCACACCAGCATTCAGAGGGTCTAAGGTACTAAGGAGAAACTGGATAAAATGAAGTCAAGGAGATAATACAAGGGTGAGAGAAAAGATAAAGGTGGCGTTATCCTATGATGCAGATAAGTAGGATTTATAGTCACTGAAGAGAAGGGACCGACCTACTATTTAGGCGTACTATGACGTGTTCTACACAACACTAAGACGTGTGGCCTAACTAATGTAATGCAGAACCTGGACTTACCCGGCCTGGATTGGGGAGCCAGCTAACCACCTAATTTATCCAAAACCATGTGTTCTAATCATTTATGAAAGATGGGTGGGTGGTACAGCTTTTGGAAATTAAGGCTAACATCTATAGGGTTCCTAAGTGTCCTTGTACTTATGTTGAGTAAATGCCCCTAACTAATACAATTAAATTTTTATTTAATTAGTTACTAATACAATGCATGCTAGTTGAAGCTTCTAAATTAGGTATGCATAAAATTTTAAAAGCAGGCTTGTAGAAAATAATTTTTAGAAAAGACTGGGTCTCCTTAGGTCTGGCACTTCATCCTTATAAGCCAGATTATCCGGACTCTACCCGCAGGCGAGGAGGTGTCTTATTAGGAGAGAGAGAGATACAGCATTATGCATGAGTCCCCGAACAATTCTGATAATTCCTTAGATCCGTTAAGTTTTTATATTATTTAAACTTAAAATTTTAAAAATTAATTATGTGTAGAAATTTTTTTAAGATTAGTTATGAGTAGAAAAATTTTTGCAGCGCTTAAAAGAGCCTAACGCAATCCAAGCTAAAACAAAAATAGCATGCAAGAAAGAAACCTAGAAAAAAGAGGCCATTTCTTCTATGCAAGCATAGTAAACACATCAATATAAATAAACCAATCAAATAAATATCTATAGGCTAACTGTCCTTTAATTATAATTGATGGTCTGCAAAAAATAAAGTGGCCGGGCACCACTGCCAAAAACCTAAATTTCTAAGCCTATGACTGACGCAAATGACTTTGAGTGAGATATTGGTCTTCAAGTCTTCAGTCTTCTTTGGATTTCCTCTCCTTGGGCTCCTTGGAATTCTCCTCCTTGGACTCATTTGATCTCTCTTCCTTGGACTCCTTAGATCTCTCTTCGTTGGACTCCATAGATTCGTCATGGCCTAAATATCCAAATGAAGAGACAATTCTCCACTGTGGGGGGGTATTACCTTTCTTGTTTGGATATCTAAAGCCATCCTAACTCGATCTTACAAATGGAAGAAGACTCTCCCCTTTGAGGATGCCTTCTTCTTTGGGAATTTAAGTTGGATAAGGACATCCCAACTCAAATATCATTTTCACAACTCAAATAATTATTACAAATCATTACATTAATGGAAAGCGAGAAATTTAAACTCTCCTGCAAGGTTATCCTAATAAAAATCTCAAGTAGTTTATATGAAAGATAAAAGTACTTATCATAGCCAAACTTGGCCATGCTCATAATTATGAGTGCTAAGCGGTCCACCTGTAGCAGTTAATATTAATTATTTTAGCCCTCATTTATTTAGGGGGGCTGAGCAAGCATCTACACAAAATAATATTAGAAATCATGACAGTTGCCCCCCTTTTTATTTAGCATTTTATGAGCATGGCCACCTGCAAGAAAAGCAATATATATATATATATATATATATATATATATATATATATATATATATATATATATATATATATATATATATATATATATATATATCATTCTTAACCTAGAGGTAAATCTAATGCACGTCACATCGATTCACAGAGTGTAGGAAAAGTAAGTAAACACACCAATAATTTCATTCATAGCATGCAAATAAAAATACAAAAATCTTGGCACGCAACAGAAAAGGAAGCATCTGCCTAGCCTAGATCTAAAAGTGGTGCCCTAAAAAAAAATTTTATGTGTGTTAAGGTTCGTGTGGCTTTGGATATGTCTTATATTGGATGACTAGTTCAAATTTCCTAAGGTTAGAATTTATTGTAGGTCAGAAAAGAAAACTTTAATTAAAGTTTAAATATTAGTGAATTAGGGTTCATTTTAGTTAATTTAGTTTGTTGCTCACTTTTTAATACTTAGGATAGTGATATTTGAAGTTTAAATTATATTATCCAATTTTGGAATATCTTGTGTCCTCCTAGGTACTAAGTTGAGGGGGTCCAAAAGGTCACTATGAGAAATAGGCCAGGTTTGGGATTCTTAATATTTTCGGTAAATACTAGGGCTTAAGGTGAGTAATTAGGCTATGATTTTTCTAGATTTGGAGTTTTCTATGCAAAGTTATGAATTTTTCAAGTTTTGGGCAATTAATAAATTATTAAAACTACTTAATTATAGGAGATTTTATGGTTTTGATTCAAATCAGCTCCAAACTAATTGGAATAACCCTTAAAGGTCAGAAATGACCTAAGGAAGAGTTCCCAAGGGTTTAGGAAAAATTTGGAATTTTTAATAATTTTTAATTATCTAATAGGGGCAAAATAGTAATTTTGATTAAAGTCAAAATTAAGGGTCAAGATGAGTTCAACCTAAGGGGCCCTATTTATCTCAAGTAAAGAACTACATTCTAAATGATTTGAGCTACTATGGGTATTTTCTAAGTTAAAATGAATTTATTATAATTTTTAGAAGGTGTCAGGGCCGTATTTACTAAGTAAATTAGGGTTGGTTAATTAAGGGGTCTAAAAACTCCTATAAATTCTTATAAAATTCTAGGGGCTTTAGGATGTCACTAAGTTTAAATTTTGATATTTTCATGCCAATCAGGAATCTATCCTAGCTCCTATAATTCTTCTAAGTTCACCAAATGGGTCTTTAATTATTGTCCTTAGGATGTCACTACGTTATAGGAGTTTGAAGTGAAGTTTTATCTAACCCTCAAGGCAAAAATATAGGGGATACACAAACAAAGTAAAACACATCATGTCCTTAGATCTAGGAGAGCCTAAACTAAGTACTCGTGCATCCTACGTATGCAAACTATGATAAAAGAAAAGTAAATGCGCCTAATAAAGTGATTAGTGAATGATTGGGACCCAACCATTCACTAATCCACTCCCCCATGATTGCTCTTAGCATGCATAATCTATGATTAAAATTTTGTGAAGTGGATCTTCTAAAATTAGGATTTAATAATATAAGTAATTTAAAAGTGGTTTTAAAATACTTATAAATATATAAATTTTTGAAAAAATAGGATAATTGAACATAGATCAATTCATATCTATATAAATATAGGGGAGATCCACTAACCACCCAAACGAGGTTTCAAAATGATTTAAATGCAAATAATTTTTTATTTTAAAATAATTATTATAATAATTATTTAAATAATAGTTAAAGTACTCAAATAATAATATGAAGCATGAATTTGCTAGAACAGCAGGAATTAACTTCTAAAAATAGTTTTAAAATAAAATTTATAATTTTCTATAGAGAACGAGGGGTGGCACATTGAAATCTGATTTAAAACGAGAAAGTTATGAATTTTAGAAGTTTAATGCATTAAAATGACCTTAAAATAATTTTATAATAATAAATAACTAAAAATAGTCATCAAATAAACTTGAAAAATAAATTTAAATGTTTCAAAATTTTAATATTTATTTAATAAAATAATAATAGTTTCAAAATAATAATAATAATAATAATAATAATAATAATAATAATAATAATAATAATGATAATAAAACTAGTTTTAAATTAAGGCTAATAATAATAACAATAATAATATTAAAGATAATAAAAATAATAAAAATAATGACAATAATAATATAAATAATAAAATATTAAAACAAATATAATATAATAATAAAAAAAATAATACTTTAAAGTAATAATATAATAAAAATAGTAATAATAATCATAATTAAAATAATTTGATTTGAAATAAAAGAATAATAATAATAATAATAATAAATGATAATTAAAATAATGATAAAAATAAATAATTAGGATAATTATTAAAATAGTAAAATAATATTAATAATAATATATAATAACAATTAGTAAAATAATAATTATAATAATTACAATATTAAACATTGAAAATATTTTAATATAATAATAATAATAATAATATAATATAATAATATAATCATAATAATGAAATAGTAATAAAAAAAGTTTAAAATAATATTAATTATTAACATAATAATAATAATAATTATTATTATTATAAAATAATAATAAATTTATATATATTATTTTTTAAATAATTAAAAAAATACCTAATTTTTTTAAGCAAAATTAATTTTAAATTAAAGGTAATCAAATTCTAAGCAATTCGACATTATTATATGCAATTTTCGGGTTAAAAATGAATTTTATACAATTTTTTGAAGTTTTGTGGCTTTAAAATGATATTTAAATTAATTTTAAATAATAAAATGGTGCTTTTGATTTGGGATGTTTAAGGAGGCATTCAGTGCATTAAAGGGGCTTTAATGAATCTTAATAGGTCGAAATGGACTTATTTAAGACTTGGGTTGACCAAGTCAAAGGTTAACTTGGTCAACCCAGTCCATTGAGTCTAAGGAAGTGGGGGTTGAGCTCATTCAAGAGTTTGAATAATTTAGAACTTGATTTGGGCTCTAATGGGTATAAATGGGTCAAGATGACCCATTAAGGCTTGGATTGACCTAGTCAAAGTTTGACTTGGTCAATTTAGCCTATTAGGTCAAGGGAAGTTAGTGTTTTGAGCAAAGCAAGGGTTTGGATAGGTTTGAATTAAATTTAGGCTCAAAAGGATCAAATGGGTCAACCTAGGAAATACTAGGTTAACCCAGGGCACAGGTCTAGGCCCAATGGGCTGGGTCTGACCCATTGAGTCTAGTGGAGGGGAGAAATGAGCTCAAGCAGCTCTAAAATTGGTTTGAAACCAATCAAAAGGAGTCAAGGTCAATTTGGGTCAATCCTGGTTGACCTGGTCAACAAGGTTGACCTAGGACCTGGGTCTGGGCTCAACAGATTAGGTTTGACTCTTTGGACCCATTGGGATGGGTCCTGGGGTCTTGCTTAGTCAATTTTGACCAGGTCAACTCTTTGACCTGATCTGGGGAAAAAGTAGGTCAACAAATGAACCCCTAATAGGAGTGGCGAACAAACTAGTGAACCTCTCATATTGGCGTTGACCGAATGTGACAAAGAAAATGAAGTGAAGAGTATAAGTGAAAGGACATCGAAAAGGTGAAAGAAGGTAGAGTGCCTTTCCCCTGGCCTTACCCTATAGTGAGTATAGAGCCTAGGGGAGAGTGAAAAGCAGTAGTGCACAAGTAAGATATCACCAAATAGTAAACAAGTAGTGGGACCTTCTCCTGGCCTTATCCTGTAGTGAAGGCAAAGCCAAGGAAAGAAATAAAGCAAAGATCACCAAATAGTAAAAAAGAGGTAAAGGGATTCTCCCCTAGCCTTACCATATAGTGAGGGCAATGCCGAAGAGAGAATCAAGGTGTAAGTAATAAAAGTAGGATGACTATCTTCCTGACCATATTGAAAAAGAATAATAGAAGGTGAAGGGTGTCCCATCTCCTCCTGCTCATCTTAGAATAGTGGATTGGGGTGACTCAGTATTTGCCTGACCAAATCGAAACAGTAAATAAAGGAGTCACGAAATTCGGGGCCTGCCTGATCACAACAGAACACTCAAGGTAGAACGTTGGTGAGTAATACATCCCAAGGACTCTATCGGGCTCTCTCAAATAGGTAAGTAAAGCCAACTATTTGCCTGACTATATCAAAACAGCTAGATAGAAGGTGAAAAGGATCACATCTCCTCGTAATCCTTTTGGAATAGTGGATTGGTTTGACTCAACACTTCTGCCTGACCTCAGCAAAAGTGACTAAGCCACGAAATGGAAGCCTGCCTAGTCTTTATTAGTCATCTGAAGTAAGAGGGTGGTAAAGAATGCCTCCCAGGGACTCTGTCGGGCTCTCTCAATTGGGTAAGTAAAACTAACTACACGTCTGATCGTATCATACCAGCGAGGTAGAAGGTGGAAAGGATCTCATCTCCTCCTAATCCTTTCAGAATAGTGGATTGGGGTGACTCACTACTTCTGCCTGACCTCAGTAAGAAGCTCATAAGCCACAAAAATGGAAGCCTGCCTAGTCTTTAATAGGACATCTAGAGTAAAGAGGTGTTAAGGAATGCCTCCCAAGGACTCTGTCGAGCTCTCTCAACCAGGTAAGTAAAACCAACTACCAGTCTGACCATATCAGGCCAACGGAGTAGAAGGAAGAATTGATCTGATCTCCTCCTGATCCTTTTGAAATAGTGTATTAGGTTGACTCACTACTTCTGCCTGACCTCAGCAACAAGCTAATAAGCCACAAAAATGGAAGCCTTCCTAGTCTTTAACAGGACATTCGGAGTAAAGGGGCATTGAGGAATGCATCCCAGGGACTTTATCGGGCTCTCTCAACCAGGTAAGTAAAATCAACTACCAGTCTGAGTGTATCGGGCCAGCGGGGTAGAAGGTGGAAAGGATCCCATCTCCTCCTGATCCTTTCGAAATAGTGGATTGGGGTGGCTCACTACTTCTGCATAACCTTAGCAAGAATTATATAAGCCATGAAATGGAAGTCTGCTTAGTCTTTAATAGGACATCTGGAGTAAATGGGTGTTGAGGAATGCCTCATAGGGACTCTGTCGGGCTCTCTCAACCATGTAAGCTTCAATATCTGTTCAACCAGCTCGGTCTCACAAATGAGGAAGGGCTCAATACTCACTTATTCATTTCAACTGAGATAATAAAGAGTCAGATCTAATGCCTGCCTAATCACAACAGGATAATCAGAAGGAAAAAGAGCGATGAGGAATACCTTCCAGGGCTCTGTCAGGCTCTCTCAATCAGGTAAAGTGAAACTTACTACCCGTTTATCAGTATCGGGATAACAGGATAGAAGGATAAAGTCACCTCAATATCAACCTAACACAAATATGTGTAGGGATGTGAGGGAGAAAGAAAAGGTAATTAGAAAAATCTTAAATGGTAGAGTCATCTAAGGAATCCCAAGCTAGTATTTTGGTAACCACATGGTAGAGGATAAATCATCGTGGCCATGAGTATCCAAATGCTGTCGGGATCTCTTAGAGAACCCTAACCCTATACAAAAGGGGAGGAAGACATCAGAATGATGTCTCCTCAAAAAATTTGGAAGAGATACACCCTTAGTAGATTGTGCAAAGGGATAATCTCATTCCAAAGGAGTAAAAAGGAACTCAAGTAGAGAGAGGGAACCTCTGCTACGAAAAATAGGACTAAGCCTAGTAGAAATAAACATTCAAGGAGCTATAGTGGTAAACCCATACTAACTGATGGGGACCCTGTAAGAAGTGAAATCAAAATCAACACATCCAAAAGACCTCTTCGGCAGCTTGGAGTCTGATCTCAATGGGAAAATAAGTGGAAGAAGGAAAGGCATGTTGCGGATCAATGGTTTATGATTTTGATGATAGCAAACATTTCTTATTTCTCTATGATTGCCTTATGTACTAACATTTCAGGTTCACACGATCGGACTGCAATTTGGAATTAGCTCAAGATTGGGTAGACTAGGTTTGAGTCAGTTTGTAATCTTTTTCCTTTCTTGAGTATGTTGTATTTGGTGTGGGATCTGTTGATTTGTAACTTGGAAGATTTTTTGTTGTTCCCTATAAAATTTCTATTTTTGGTTATATCGGCTGGGATGATATTTATATCGTCCTGGACGATATGTCCAAAAACAGAAACCCTAATTAGGGCATCCTCATTAAGGTAGCCATCATAAACTGATCGTCCTGGAAGATACCTATATCGGCCAGGATGATATTCTCAATTCAGAAAGAATCAGCCGCCATAATCAGTTTATGTATTATTTATTTTATAAAATAGGCCAGGTCGATCATTATATCGTCCAAGCCGATCTAACTCAATTATGCCTAAATTGATCTGGTAGATTTGGAAAGCATTAATGGTTGATTAATACCATCACATCATCTGGGACGATTGCATGATCAGCCAGGACGATGTCCTCGATGATCTACATCGGACATCTCAAATTCAGGGCGATGATCAGGACGATTGAAATCAGTTTTAAACTAATTGGCCTGGTCGATCGTGACATCGGCCAGGACGATGTAACCATTTTTCTTCTGATCATCCCAAATCATCCCGGGCTGATGAGCAGAATTTGTACTGATTGACCAGGACAATATACTTATCGTCCTGGACGATAATGTTAGCAACTTGTATTAATGAGCTCATTTTGAGAGCTTCTATTTAAGCTATGGCATGGTAACTTTTGAGAAAGTCTTTGGCAGCCATTATAGCTTCGTTCTTGTGGGGGAGAATTGAAGAGAGAGCTTGAAAGGGAGTGAGGAATGGGTGAAATCTGAGAGGGAGAAGATCCTGTGAGGGGAAGACTCAAGGGAGTGTGGAGGGGATTCCACACGGTTGCTCCGGTAGGCTTGCATCTTAATACCGTCAGATTCAAGGCTTGTCTCGAGGGAAGTTCACCAAAGAAGAAGATCTCTTTGGTGTCAAAGGACCCGGCGACTCCGCCGCACCGGGGAAGGTGGAAGTGATTTTGTAAGGGCTTCTCCGCCTAGCTGTGGGGGCTAAAAGAGAGACACATGTTTTAGTGTAATACTTGGAGGGTGCCTCCAAGGAGTGGACATAGGTCAAGGTTTGACCGAACCACTATAAATCTGGTGTGTTCTTTCCTTTATTACTTCCGCATTTAATTTTCGCACTTAGTTTTATTATGGTGATATTGGTTTGAGTTTTGTGTTTTGATTTAAAGAATCTTTTTTACCAATTCACCTCTGTCTCTTAATTAGCTTTGGGCCAGTTCATAGGGCCTAACATCCCTAACGAATTTTCAAGTGGTATCAGAGCACTTTCTAGTGTCATCGGAGCACTTTTAAGTGGTATCAGAGCCGTTTTCAAAAAATAAGTTTTTAAAAGCTTTTGAATTTCGATCCATGGCTAATCATAATGTTGCAGAAGATTATTCAATCACCAGACCTCCTTTATTTGAAAATATGTCATTTGATTTTTGGAAAACTCACATGTCTATTTTCTTGCAATCGATTGATTCTCGCATGTGGCATATGATTTTAACTGGTTATTCATCACCATCACGTATTGTTAATGGAGTTAAAATTGATATTCCTTTTAATCAATGGAATAGGGAAGAACAAGTAAATGCTCAATTGAATGTAAAATTTTTAAACTGGTTTTTCTGTGCTTTAAATTCTAAAGATTTTATGTTAGTATCCACATGCACTACTAGTAAGAAAGTTTGGGATAAACTACACACCATATACGAAGGCACTAGTGAAATTAAGCAATCCGAGTTGAATTTGTTAATGCATGATTTTGAACTGTTTTCCATGAAACCTTATGAGACGATCTTAGACATGTACACTAGGTTCATTGAAATTGTTACATCAATGCATGCTTTAGGAAAAGAGTTTTCAAATTTTGAAAAAGTCAATAAAATTCTTTGTTGTTTACTCGAAAAATTTGATGCCAAAGTTGTTGCTATTTGTGAATCAAAAGATTTGAATGATTATTCAATTGATAATTTGATTGGCTCACTCATTGCCTACAAGCAAGGTTTGGGTCAAAGACTTTTGGATGCAGGTGAAATGATTGTTCTAAAAACTAAAGATACGAAAAAAGATTGCTTAGTTTGTGACGAATGCAATTTGTCAAGCAAATCACAAAGCTCACCAAAGCATAAGCAAAAGAGGAAAAAAGGTAAAAGGGGTAAGGATGTCCATATTTCTTCTGACATTATTTGCCTTCGATGCAAGACGCTTGGACATATGAAAAATCAATGTCCTAATTTAAGAATTCTTCCTATGAAAGAAAAGGGCAAGGCAAAGCAAAATTTAAAATGGGAAAATAATGAAAGGCAAAAAATCTCATGGGCAGATTCGGTTTCTGAAGCATTGGACCAGGAGAGAGATAATGGTTAAAAGCCTTTTGTATTTTTATGTTGTGTTTTTATTTTTATGTTTTTCATTTTTTTATTTATTCTTTCAAATTTTTGTTTTTGTGAAAGTTGTTTTCTGATCAACACACACATTCACTTTTCTAAAAATGAAAAATTTACTTCCTTTTTTTTTGAAATCTTTGGTAAGTTGTGTTTGACTTCTCTAAAACAGTCAAAGGAAGGAAACTCATATTTTTTTACTCTCAATCTCTATTTCCTAAAATAGGTTATTTTACTTTTGATTCAAAATCTTCATCATATTTTAAATTAGATTTTGAAACTGATTTTTTTTTCATCTCCCTACATTTTTTCTATCGCATAGAAATCTTTTGCAAGATTGTTGAACCACCTTAAAATTTTCTTAATCAAGTTGTTCGTGTTGTCAATAATTTGGGTTTACTTTAGTTTTTAAAATATAAGAAAGAAAGCATATTTTTTGAAAATTATAAAAAAAAAGTGGCCAATGATGCCAAACCAAAAGATACGCAATGACGCCAAATTAAAAAATAAATATACACAAAGTGTATTAAAAATCGAAAGATGCTCAAAGAGCCATTCAAGTGATAAAGGGCATAAAATGAGCCCACAAAAAAATATATGCTTATTTTTTCTTATACTACTTAAAGCTTAAAAAAATCCTTGATATGTTCAAAACTTGTGCTTGAAAATCTTGGTTCCTGATTCAGCAATTCGTGCATTGATCTTCTATTAGATATGTTTTATGAACGGAGTTTTGAAAAATTAATGTTTCTATTTCTCGTTTATTCCTTGATTTGGATATTGGATTAAAAAGTTTTTTAAGCCTTTAAAGAACTTGAGTTTGGATTATCAAATTATGAATTTCTAACCTTTTTTGGGCTTTGTATTATCAATCTAATTCTACAACGTTTTTTGATTAAAACTAAGAGGCAAC
Organism: Dendrobium nobile; assembly: GCA_022539455.1. Taxonomy (NCBI): domain Eukaryota; kingdom Viridiplantae; phylum Streptophyta; class Magnoliopsida; order Asparagales; family Orchidaceae; genus Dendrobium; species Dendrobium nobile. The sequence continues at coordinate 14,978,647 of CM039725.1, forward strand.
TTTCTCATTTTAAGAATATTTGTTTTTTCATTAGATCAGGGAACGTTTTTGTCTTTTATTCATTTTATTTTTTGTTTGTGCCTCCCCTCTTTTTGATAATGTCAAAGGGGGAGAATGTACTGCTGAGTTTATATCATTTTTTTTCTTTTCAAAAATTTAAAATAACAAAAATATTTTTACCTCCTCTATTTTTTTAAAGTGTTATTCTAGTGAGGGGGAGATTAGGAGAAAATATTCCTTTTTGAAAATTCAAATTGAAATTGTTTGTCATCATCAAAAAGGGGAAGATTATTGCGGATCAATGGTTTATGATTTTGATGATAGCAAACATTTCTTATTTCTCTACGATTGTCTTATATACTAACATTTCAGGTTCACACGATCGGACTGCAATTTGAAATCAGCTCAAGATTGGGTAGACTAGGTCTGAGTCAGTTTGTAATCTTTTTCCTTTCTTGAGTCTGTTGTATTTGATGTGGGATCTGTTGATTTGTAACTTGGAAGATTTACTGTTGTTCCCTATAAGATTTTTATTTTCGGTAATATCAGTCGGGACGATATGTCCAAAAACAAAAATCCTAATTAGGGCATCCTCATTAAGGTAGCCGTCATAAACGGATTGGCATGGACGATACCTGTATCGGCCAGGACGATATTCTTATTTCAGAAAGAATCAGCCGCCATAATCAGTTTAGGTATTCTTTATTTTAGAAAATCGGCCAGGACGATCATTATATCATCCAGGCCGATCTAACTCAATTATGTCTAAATTGATCTGGTATCTTTGGAAAGCATTAATGATTAATTGATATGATCACATCGTCCGGGACGATCGCATGATCGGCCGGGACGATGTCCTGGACGATCTACGGACAGCTCAAATTTAGGGCGATGATCAGGATGATTGAAATCGGTTTTAAACTAATCAGCCTGGATGATCGTGACATCGGCCTGGACGATCGTGAAATCGGCCTGGACGATCGTGACATCGGCCAGGACGATGTAACCAATTTTGTTCTGATAGTCCCAAATCGTCCCGGGCTGATGAGCTGAATTTGTACTAATCGGCCAGGATGATATACTTATCATCCTGGACGATAATGTTGGGAACTTGCATTAATGAGCTTATTTTGAGAGCTTCTATTTAAGCTATGTATGGAAACTTTTGAGAGAGTCTTTGGCAGCCATTGTAGCTTCATTCTTGTGGGGGAGATTTGAAGAGAGAGCTTGAAAGGGAGTGAGGAACGGGTGAAGTCTGAGAGGGAGAAGATCCTGTAAGGGGGAGACTCAAGGGAGTGTGGAGGAGATTCCACACAGTTGCTCCGGTAGGCTTGCATCTTAATACCGTCGGATTCAAGGCTTGTCTCGAGGGAAGTTTACCAAAGAAGAAGATCTCTTTGGTGTCAAAGGACCCGGCGACTCCAATGCACCGGGGAAGGTGGAAGTGATTTTGTAAGGGCTTCTCCGCCTAGCTGTGGGGGATAAAGGAGAGACACGTGTTTTAGTGCAATACTTGGAGGGTGCCTCCAAGGAGTGGATGTAGGTCAAGGTTTGACCGAACCACTATAAATCTGGTGTGTTCTTTCCTTTATTTCTTCCGCATTTAATTTCCGCACTTAGTTTTATTTTGGTGATATTGGTTTGAGTTTTGTGTTTTGATTTAAAGAATCTTTTTTACCAATTCACCTCTCAATCTTAATTAGCTTTGGGCCAGTTCATAGGGCCTAACATCCCTAACAAACTTTCAAGTGGTATCGGAGCACTTTCTAGTGCCATCAAAGCACTTTCAAGGCAGAGCTGGCTTTCTACTGGAAAATCAAAGCTCAAGAAAAAGGTGATGGTGGCACCTAAGGCATGATGCCCCATATCACCAATCGAGAGGAAAAGAACCAGAGTAATGAGAGAGTATACTCGCCACTAAGGACAACAACTCTGAGTAGGAAAAGGCTGATCGTGGTAACATGCACACAACTAGTGGGACCCTATAGGAAGTGAAAGCGACCTCAAAATATTCATAAGACTAATCTGGAGACTGAGCCAAGTGCATGAATGGTAGGATAAGTAATGAAAAGGAGTGGGAGAACTGATATTTTTCTAGAAGATCAAAGTTCTCAAGGTAGTGATGTTAACATCTAAGACAAGATATCCTACATCACTACTAGGAAGGCGACTCTAGGTTGCAAGGGGGCACACTCACTACCTGAGGATAATAATTATGGACAAAATTAAATAAATATTGAAGGATCATAGTGGTAAAACCTACCCTAACTGGGTAGGACCCTATGTGGAGCAAAAGGAACACGACTATATTCATAGAATTGCTCTAGCAGCTAAGAATAGGGTATGAATGGTGAAGTAGGCCAGTAAAGAAACTAAGGAGCTGATCTTCTACCATAAAATCAGAGCTCTTAAGAATGTGATACTAACATCTAAGGAAAGATGTACTACATCAGAACTAAGGAAACAACTCTGAGGTTGCAAGAGAGCACACCTAACACCTAGTATAGTAATCATGAGTGAAATCAATGATCATCAGAAGGTCACAGTGGTAACACCTACCCTAATTAGGTAGGACCCTGTGAGGAGTAAAAGTGACACTATCACATTCATAGGACCACTCTAGCAACTCAAAGCAGTGTATGAAAGGGAGAGTAGGCTACCAAAAGAGGGCAGAAGGGGGTTGATCTTTCCTTAGAAAGACTCAAGCTCACAAGGTAGTGATGTTGACATCCAGGATATGATGTATCACATCACTACCAAAGAAAAACATTTAACATCATAGAGATTTGTGACCAACTAAGTGTGGACTCATCCTTGAAGTAATCATCAAAGTGCTCCAAAAGGAGATGAAAGAAGAACCTTGGGAAATTTTTGCTCTTAGAGAGTTTTATCGGGTTCCTCCTATGACAAGGGCAATCGGTTTTGCTCTACTAAGAGCTTCCATCTTTTTATTATTATTATTATTATTATTATATATATATATATATATATAAGAGAGGAAAAAGTGAATGGTTTTGATATCCTAGACCATGTTCGCTACATGAATAAAACTGAGGAAAGAGATTACACAGGATCTCGTAAGAAAGTGCACCATTAGTTTTGATAACCCAGACCACATTCAACACATGTAAATAAACTGGGGAGCAAAATCATAGCAAAATTGATGTATAACAAAAGTCAAATCAAGATAGAGGATCAACATTACCACTTCTGACTAATATAGGATGGTATGGACCCAATATCCTGCCTCAAAAGAATCTAATCTAATGACTTTAACATCCCTGATCACATTCAACTCATATGAATGGTCTAGGGGCTTCAACTATCAGATCAGGACTGATAGGAAAAAGAAACTCAAATAGGAATAGTTGATCTCTATACACCTGACTATCATAGGAGGGTGTGGACCCAGTATCATATCTCAAAAGATAAACTTGAATTATTGGTTTTGATATCTCAGAACACACTTGAGTTGACAAGTGAAATTGGGCGACTAAGTCCTGTAAAGGGGAGAAAAAACTAAGATTTTATGCGATAGCACCAATGTGATTAGTGCGCACAGAAAAAAGTATAAAACATCTCTATGGTGTATTAGCGCATCACCTTTAAGGATAACCTTATACTCTTCAAAGCGAATATCGTGTGATAAAGGACAAATCGTCGTGGCCACACAGACTGCTGAAAAGTAAGAGGGATCCTTTTAGAAGCTATATATATAGAGGGATATGTACAGGAGGTAGGGAGGCTCCCTTGTGATGTACTAGACTCAAGCATAGTACTTTTTCAGGTACTGTCCGTTGATGACTGGCATGGGGTGAATGCCATTTGCATCAATAAGTAGGTCGGCACCACCTTCATAAACTTGCTCTACAGCGAAGGGGCCTTCCCAAATAGGCTTAAACTTACCACTTCGATGCTGAGACAAAATGATAGGCCTACATAAAATAAGAGCTAACTCGCCTACCCAAAAAGCACGGGGTCTAACAAGGTAATCGTGTGACCCGGCCATTCGGGCCCAGTATAGCTTAAGGTTCTGATGAGCTTGTAAACAAAGCTCTTCTAAACCATCAAGCTCTTCCAACCTTAGTCATGCATTATCTTCATCAGATAGGTTATAACTAACTGCTACACGCAGTAAGGGGATCTCGACCTCAAGTGGGAGGACTACTTCAACCCCAAAAGATAAAACATATCATTGGGATGTGATTCAGTAATTAAACCCTCATGAATCATTTTTTGTTCTTTCATTCTAGGGAACCCCCTTTAAGTATCAATTAATAGAGGATGAGTTCTATAATTCACTTCTCCTCTCTATTTTACAAATAGTAAGTTCGAGAGAAAATTAGGGTACCCCGGGAGAATCACCATATATAACACAAAATTTCTCCTCTAATTTTTTTTAGTTGAGCTTCTCGATCTGTCATTATACCTCGAAAAGTAGAAAGAATTACAATTCCAATTCCACCTAAAATCTTAGGAATTCGTTGATAGTTGGAATAGATTCGTAGACCGGGTCGGCTTATACGCTTTAAAATCATTTTATTACCTTTCCTAGTCTTTTTATGTCGTAAGGTTAAAACCAAGAAATCTTTTATACTTTCTTGATGTTTTTGAAAATTCTCAATAAAACCTTCTCGTAAAAGTATTTTCACAATGTTTTTAGTGATATTAGTAGATATAATTTAAATTCTTCCCTTTTGATCTATGTCAGCATTTTTTATAGAAGTTATTATATCAGCAATAATGCCCCTACCCATGACGAACTATAGTTATTAGTGCCTCCTCATTTTGATATAATCAACATGCTTCTTTTTTATTTTATTTTTTATTGAATTTTTTTTTTAAATTTTAAATTCTAAAAAATTATTCTAAATCTCAAATATATGCATGAGACATAATCTATTAATCGGATCTATTTCAGATTATTAAATATTCTATTTTCTATATATAGAATAGATAGGATATATTCTATCTTCATCTATAAGACTTCGGGCACTAATGAAACTATTTTAGTAAAATTACACTATCACAATTCCCGAGCATTTAGGGTAATAAATCGAGGAGTATTGCCAATTAATGTTATAGCGGCGGGCAAATCTGGCAATTTTGATTCTTCTAAAGGACGGGCCATTATCAGAAATTATACGACGTAGAATACCAAAGCGATAGACAATGTTATCGTGAAAGAAGTGCATCACATCTTCTGATTTAACTTCTTTTAGTGGGACAGCTTCTGCCCACTTAGAGAAGTAATCAGTGGCGGCTAAAATAAACCTATGACCCTTAGAAGGAGGGTCTATAGGACCCATTATATCCATTCCCCAGCCAGATGAAACGGTAGGGTGCAATATATTAGGGGGTTAGTGAATCACCGTGCTATGAATCTGGCACTGGTGGCACCTTTTAGCATGCTCCATACAATCACGGATCCTGATCGGCCAGTAGTAGCCAAGGCATTTAATTCTGTCATTCTTTTTTGGGTTCAGATTGATGGGCACCACAAAGCCCTTCATGTATCACATCCATGACCTTATGAGCCTCTTCTTTATAAAGGCATCTCAACCATATTTGGTCAAAGGAGCCCCGATACAAAGTGTTAGTTACGTAGGTGAAAGATAGAGCTCTCTTTATAATTTGAGAAGTGAGAGATCTATCATCTAGAAGCCTAACATGCCTTAAGTACTCTATGAAAGGCTCTCTCTAATCTGACTTCTCATCAATAACAAATACTGTGAGGGTCTGGTCTGTTAAGAGAGTTGCTATTTGCATTTTTTATATTCTTACAACTTGTATAGTTTTAATGATTTCAAATATTATTATTTTATGTGTAGTTATCTCCTAACACTTTTTTAGAAGATTTATTTTTGCTCTTGTGTGTACTAACATTTCAGGAAAATCAAACTCCAAACTACTGAAGACTTCAAATCCAATTCAGCTTGAGATATCTTATATTTTAAAGCTTATAAGTTTTTTATGAATTAAGTTTGAGAGGGAGTGATTATAATTGAGTGAATAAACACACACACGCTTGAGGATATCTTAAAAATTTTGTACTGATCGTACGGGATGAATTCAATTCGTACGGGATGATCAGGTCAGTTATCTCCGTGTAAGAGAAATGGAACGAACGATTTTTAGAGAAAACTTTTTCCAAGTCCTGATCATCTAGACGAAATTATAATCGTCCCCGGACAATCTAGGCTCTGTAAAATTTTTGTCCAAACAAAATTATAATTATCCCCGGACGATCTAGGCTCTGTAAAATTCTCATCCATATGAAATTATAATCATTCCTGGATGAGCTAGGCTATGTGAAAATTTCATCCAGATGAAATCCTGATCGTCCCAGGACGATGGAAACCGGCTTAAGAAAGTTGGTTACATCCTATAGTTATTTGGGAACCGACCTATGAAATAACGGTTCGTCCGGACGAACCTAGTTCATATGGGATGATGATCATGTACGAACATAGTTCGTACCAATATTCATTAGGATCATTTCCGACACTTTAAGTAAAATCGTCCAGGACGACCCATTTCATGTTGACTTGAATATTTGTAGTTTTTGGATGATTTTTCTTGTCTCTCCTTTATAAGGTCCAATTTTTACTGCAACCCAATCTTTTTGCTCATTGATTTTTGTGCTTATTGAAAGAAGAGTCAAGGAGAAAGTGTGAGAGTGCATTCAAAGGAGGATTCCTACCACTGGAGCGTGAAGGCTTCGCTTGGTGTTCAAAGGTAAGAATTTATACTTGTGATTTGGGATTACTTCACTCTTTTCTTTCTTTCTTCTAGATCTCTTGTGAGGAGATCTATCAAGGAGATCCGATTCTCTGCAAACACTTGGAGTGTGTAAATAGCCGAAGGATTCTCTGCCCACACTTGGAGAGTGTGAACATCCGAAGGGTTCTCTGCCCATACTAGGAGAGTGTAAAAGGATAAATGATTCTCTGCCCACACTAGGAGAGTGTGAAAGGATGGATGATTCTCTGCCAACACTAGGGATAGTGTAAAAGGATGACGGTTCTCTGCCGCACCGGGTAGTGGTGGAAAGAGTTTGTTGTAAAGGCTTCTCCGCCTTGCTGTGGGTGCAAAAGGAGAGACACTATTGGTATTAGTGCAATACTCGGAGGGTACCTCCGGGGTGTTGATGTAGGTTTGGTTTTGATCGAATCGCTATAAATCTGGTGTCATTATTTTTTCGCAACTTTTTTATTTTTGTGATTTACTTTTTTTTTTATTTTTTTTATTTTTGTGATTTACTGTTTTAAAACTGTGGTTGAAAAACTATTTCAACAAAATTTATTATAGTTTAATTTGGGTTTAAAATACTCAAAAGAGGAATTAATTTTTAAAATTCCAATTCACCCCCCCCCCCCCCCCCCCCTTGGTTAGCCGTCGAACATAAACTTAGGCTTAACAACCTAATTCATAGTGAACGAGTTTCAACAAGTGGTATCAGTGCTTTATTTCAAAATTATAAGTTTAGACTACTTTTTTATTAACATTGATGGCTACATTTGGAAACCGAAACACACCTGAGGGTTACTGTATAACTAGACCTCCACTGTTTGACAATATACCTTTTGTTTTTTGGAAAACTCGTATGCCTACTTTTTTATAGTCACTTGATTATCGTATGTGGATCTTAGTCTAGGAAGGATATATAAAACTAACTAGATTAGTTGACGGAGTTAGAGTTGAATTACATTTTTCAAACTGGATAATAGAACAACGTGACTTAGCATAACTAAACACCAAATGCTTGAATAGTTTCTTTTATACTTTAATATCAGAAAACTACATGCGAGTTTTCACTTGCAAAAGTGGAAAGGACATATGGGATAGACTTTATATAACATTTGAGGGGACTAATGAGGTTAAGTAATCTAGACTTAATATCTTGTTGCATGATTATGAACTATTTTGCATGAAACCAAATGAATTTATTTCCTATATGTACACAAGATTCACACAAATAGTCACCTCTTTATATACATTGGGTAGGGAGTTAACAAATGCTAAAATGGTTAATAAGATTCTTTGTTGCTTATCTACTACATATGATGCTAAAATTACTGAAATTACAGAGTCTAAGGATTTAAATATTTACTCTATTGACAATCTTCTTGGTTCGCTTATTGCTTACGAGCAAGGAGTTAGCCAAAGAAAGGTTGATGCAGGTGAACCACGAAGGGAGAAAAACATAGCACTGAATGTGGAAGAGTCTGAGAGTAAACACTCACAACCTGAAGATGAAGATGACATTTCATTGATGACTAGACAATTCAGAAGCTTTCTGAAGAGGAAGTAGAAGAGAAGCCAGCTGTGGAATAGAGGTAAATTCAATAGAAATGCCAAGGTTTCAAATGAAATTATTTACTATGAGTGTAGAAAACCTGGACATATAAAGACAGATTGCCCAAAACATAAAGCTAATCCTAGCAAGGAGAAGGTAGAGGAGAAACCAGATGTGAATAAGGGCAAGAAGAAGTTCCCACGAGTTTTTTGGGCGGACTCAGCTTTGGACTCGTCAGAAACAGAAAAGGAAGAGGAAGTCACTAATCTATGCTTGATGGCCGACAATCTTGATCAGTCAGATCAAGAAAAGGTATGTAACTTAACTTATGATGAACTTTTTAAAGTTTCTGAACACATGCATGAATCATACAGGAAAATGAAGAAAATGCATGCTAGCCTTAGTTTAGAATTGGAAGAGCTTAAAAAGGAACATGAAATCCTTAGAAAAAATGATGCTTAATTGACAACAACCACATGAATTTACTTGACGAGTTTAATGACTTGAATAAAAATTATGAGAATTTAAAATCATCCTATGCAGAACTCGAGAAAGATTTTAAGAACTTTAAGGATGAATCAGAGAGCAAATTATATAAAATCAATTATTTAAATCGAATTTTGGAAGACATGAATTCGATTTACAAATTAAAGATAAAACCTCTCGAGGATAAAATGATACCTCCTAAACTTAAAGATTTTACTAATCCTATTATGTATCCTAAATTTATGCAATTCCTGAATAAACAGATGAATGTTAGAAGACTTAGGAAACCATTTCCAAAAGTAAAATGTAATAATTGTGGATTGCTTGGACATATAGCTCACACCTGTACTTTGAAGATGAAAACTAATTTGGTATGTAGACCTAAGATGCGTAAACCTAGACATTTCATGCATGCATCTGATTATAAATTGTTAAAAGGTGAACCCAAACTAATTTAGGTTCCCAGGTCTAACGTTTGATAATTTTGTAGGGTCGCTCTCACATAAGATCTCGTGAGAGCATATGGTACCTGGACAGTAGATGTTCAAAGCATATGACTGGAGATACTACTCAATTCATAACGCTGGAAGCTAGGAGTGGATGTAAGATTACACTTGGAGATAACACCACAAGGAAGATGGTTGGATCAAGTATGATTGGAAATTTTAAGAATTTTTTCATAGACAACGTGTTATTGGTAGAAGGCTTAAAGTATAATTTATTAAGTATAAGCCAGCTATGTGATAAGGGTTATTGTGAAAATTTTTTTCCTAATAGCTGCATATTAAGCCTAAATGATAAAGATGTTTTGAATGGTAAAAGGGTAAACAATGTTTACAGGCTAGATTTAAATTACATTAATTCTCCTACTGCTTTTTGTTTGAAAATTGTATCTGATGAGTTATGGCTATGACATAGGAGACTTTGTCATTCTAGCATGAAAACCCTTAGGAGAATTACCCAAAAGAACTTAGTGAGAGGTATACCTAAACTAGACTTTATTAAGGACCACCTTTGTGATGCATGTCAACTAGGAAAGCAAGTGAAGTCCTCTTTTAAGTTAAATAAGGATCTTAGAACTAGTAAACCATTGGAGATTTTGCATATGGATCTTTTTGGACCAGTTGGAACTGTGAGTCTAAGAGCGAAGGTATACAGATTTGGGATTGTGGATGATTACTAAAGATTCACATGGGTTAGATTTCTATTTCATAAGAGTGAATCATTTGAGAAATTTAGAAATTTTTTGACTTGGATTCAAAGAAAACTTGGGTGTGAAATCATGACTATACAAAGTGATCTTGGAGGAGAATTTGAAAATAAAAAATTTGAGGATTTTTGTAAGGAAAAAGGAATTGATCACAACTTTCTGCACTTAGAACCCCTCAGCAGAATGGGGTAATCGAAAGGAAAAATAGAACATTAATAGAAGTTGCCCGAGCAATGTTGGCAGAATACTCACTTCCTAAATATTTTTGGACTGAGGCGGTTAGCACTGCATGTTATGTTCTGAACAGGGTGAATGTGAGATCAAAATTAAATAAAACATCCTATGAGTTGCTAAAATAAAGAATACCTAATTTATCTCATTTGCATGTTTTTGGTTGCAAGGTGTTCATTCATAATAATGGAAAATCTGTCTTAGAAAAATTTGATCCAAAATCAGATGAAAGAATTTTTGTTGGATACTCAAGTGTTGGAAAATCTTATAGGGTATTCAATAAAAGAACTTTGATAATTAAGGAGACCACACATGTTGTTTTTGATGAATCTAGAAATTTGGAAGAGCCAAATATTATAGAAGATGAGATTATAGATAACTTCTAAAAGTTTGATAAAATAAATTTGGAAGAAAATATGGAAGAAAATTTAGAAATAAAAAATCCTTTGCCTAGAGATTTGAGATTTTCTAAAAACCACCCAAGGGAATTGATTATAGGTGAACCAAGTGAGGGTGTAAGGACTATGCATGGATTAAACAAAGAAGTCAATCATTCAGCCTTTATTTCAACTATAGAACCCACTAATATTGATCAAGCACTTTCTGATGAATTTTGGATTTTGCCCATGCAAGAAGAGTTGAATTAATTTGTAAGAAATAAAGTTTGGGAATTAACTACAAGGCCAAAGGATCAAAGTGTAGTTGGAACTAAGTGGGTATTCAAAAAGAAATGAATGACTCAGGAGTAGTCATTAGAAATAAGGCTAGGTTAATAGATAAGAGGTATAATCAGATTAAAGGAATTGATTTTGAGAAAACTTAGCTCCTATAGCTAGACTTGAAGCAATTAGAGTTTTGCTAGCCTTTACCTGTTTTAGAGGATTTAAATTGTATCAAATGGATGTCAAACGTGCCTTTTTAAATAGGATAATTTAAGAGGATGTTTTTGTAGAACAACCTCCAAGTTTTGAAAATTCTAAATACTCAAATCATGTTTTCAAGTTGAAAAAGGTATTATATGGATTGAAACAGGCACCTAGGGCTTGGTATGAGAGGTTGAGCACCTTCCTACTTGAAAGATCATTTGAAAAAGAAAGTGTGGATACAACTCTCTTTTTGAAAAGAAGTGGAAAGGATATACTCATTGTTTAATTTTATATGGATGATATCATTTTAGGATCTTCAAATAAAAATCTTTGTGATAATTTTTCTAAAATAATGAGTAGTGAATTTGAGATGAGTCTAATGGGAGATTTGAGTTACTTTCTAAGATTTAACATTAAGCAAATTGAGGAAGGTATATTTCTTAGTCAATCAAAGTATGTTAAGGACATCCTCAAAAATCATGAAATTGACAATGCTAAACCTGTTAGTACACCAATGAGTTCCTCAGTTCAGTTGGATAATGATCCTAAGGGAAAATCTATTGATCAAAAGAAATTTAGAGGGATAATTGGATCTTTACTTTACTTGACTGCTAGCCGACCTGATATCATGTTTAGTGTTTGCTTGTGTGCTAGATTTCAATCAGATCCAAAAGAATCACATTTGACAGCAGTGAAAAAGATTTTAAGATATCTGTTAGGAACTCAGAACTTAGGAATTTGGTATCCTAAGTTTAGCTCATCATTTGAAATTATTGATTATTCAGATTCTAACTTTGCAGGTTGTAGGGTGGATAAGAAAAGCACTTCTGGAACATATCAGTTCTTTGGAAATTCATTAGTTTCATGGTCCAGTAGAAAATAAAATTCAGTAGCCCTATCTACTACAGAAGCTGAATACATTATGTTAGGAAGTTGTGTGGCACAGGTACTTTGGTTAAAATAACAGTTAATTGATTTAGGATTAACTATAGGCATTATACCAATTTATTGTGATAATACTAGTGCTATTTGCATTTTTAAAAATCCTATTCAACATTCAAGAACCAAACACATAGACATATGGCATCATTTCATAAGGGATCATGTATCCAATGGAGAAATTGAACTCATTCATGTTACAACTGAAAATCAACTTGCAGACATTTTTACAAAACCTTTAGCCTTTGATACTTTCAGTGCATTAAGAACAAGGCTTGGTGTGATAGATTTAAATGCTTAAATAAAAATGTTCTTGCAACATTGATGTTTGTTTATTAATTAAATATTTTTTATGTGTTTATAATTTTGTTTATGTGATTTTTCCTTTTAGAGTATGTGTTTTATTGTTATTTTTAGTATTTATTTTGTTTTGTTTTTGAATTTTAGTTTTTGTTTGAGTGTAAAATCAAATTTTTTAAGTCATCATCGTCCGGGACGAAATATTTTTGTACGGGACAATTTATGTAATGTGTCAAAGTGTCAGATTTTAAACCATTTGCATGCAGTTTTCAGTGTTTAATGGTCACTTTGTCTGGACGATCGTTAGGATCATACAGGATGATTTGTTTTTCAATCAAAGGGACGAATGAATGAAGCAGTTGAATGGATAAGTAGTTTTTAATACGAAGTTCGTATGTACGAACATTTGGTTCGTCTAGATAAACACATGTCGGTTCGATGTAGGGGACAGTTTCAACTGCCATTAAAATGATATAAGTTTTGATCGTCCCAGAACGAACACGTGTCCGTCAGTATGATCAAACTTATCAAACGTCTATACGAAAGGATATTTTGTAAGTCGCGTTGATTACGAAAAGCCATTTCATTCTAGTCAGATTGGATCGTCTGTACGAAATATTTTCATACGGGACGAACAAAAATATCGTATGGGATGAAAAGTTTTTGTCTGGGACGAACATGTCATTTTCAATAAATAGGCGAGCTTTTTAGATCAATAGTCACACTCTTAACATCACTTTCAATCCCTTTCATTTTTTAGATCTTTTACAAATGGCAAGTTATAGCAAGCGCCTAAAGGTTCTAGCAAAGAAACCTCATAGGAATTCATCCAAGAACTTTCTTTTCAAAGCTAATGAGGATTCTTTTACTAGGTTTGTTGCAGCCAAAATCACCCCCTCTAGAATTCTAAACCAAGATGAAATTACCTTTTAGGTGATGAATTTATTTGCTTTGACATAGTTTCATTTTATCCTTACCCTCATCCATACCTACAATATAGAAACATTTCATTACTTTCTTGCCAACATGTCCTTCAATTCTGACCACTCTGTAATTCGCTCCTATGTCTTCAAACAAAAAGTTAAAATCACCAAGCATGACTTAGGAGCATTTCTAAATTTAAGGACTGAGGGAGGTAGAGCCCATACCTTAATCACCAATGATCAATATAATTGGCATGAAATCAATAGGGTGATTAGAGGAAATAGTTTAGATGAGCATGTGGCTAGGGTATCCGGACTTTTCCGGAATGCATGCATCATCCAGCATATTCTTAGAACTTCAATCATTCCAATAGTTGGTAATAGAGTCAATATTACCCCCCTTCTTTCCATGGTGACCTTCTTAATCATGAGCAATAAACTTATAGCTTAAGCCCAACTTATTCTTGACTATCTTTATGGGCTTTCTGAAATTGGCCATGCAGAACAGAAAAGAAAAGGAATATTGCCTTAGGACACTTAGTTAATAATGTTCTGGAGAAGAAATACAACTTGTTTCATCCTGATCAAGAATATGAAGAACTGCTCTACTACAATGACGGATCATTTAGAGCGATCTTCAAGGAGGAATAAGGTAAAGCACATGTCATAAGTGATACAGAGGAAGAGCTAGAAGGTGCACCTGCTCCTGCTAATGAACCAAATTATCAGGATTTCGTTCAAAGATTTGATCAGTTAGAGACTCATTTTGATCAACGCTTTGATTAAATTGAGACTCATTTACAGCAACAGCTGCTCAATGTCAACATGACATGGGTTATTTGAGGGAGCAAATGAATGATATTAGTACCAATGTACTTATGATGAGTACATACTTTAACCTCTTTGGTGATGCTCCTCCTCCTCCTCTAGATCAGGGACCATCTGAGTGATAGATGCACTTGATGTTATGTGTTTGTGTTGTTATTGTTTTTACTTTATGTGTTAGTTATTATTATTTTTAGTAGTTCGATGTATTTTTCTTTTATTTCAGATATTTTGTTTTGTATTGATATCCTGATGTATCATTGTAATATTTTCAAAATGATATCAATATTAGTTCTTGTGTTTTGATTTGAACTTATTTTTGAAATGCTTGTTAGTCTTTATGAAAATCATTAGATTTTTTAATCTTAATTGTGATATAACCTGAATTATAAGTTAAAATTAAATTCATTAGAAAATCTAATTATTCTAAGTTTAAGTTTTGATTATAACTTGATATTATTAGAATTTTCAATTTCATGTCTCTCATTTAGACTGCCTTATTGTTAATATTATTATTGCAATTGCGATGATTTCTTATTTTATATTTCACTTATCAATCATTATTTATGTACTTAGACAGATTTGAAATTTTAGATTATTATTTTTAGAAAGAATAAAATTACTCTAACAAATTGTTAAAAAGTATAAAAAATCAAAAGGAATGCGAAAAGGTTTGCAATGTGAAAAAGATGCACAAAATAAGCCCAAAGTAAAAATGATGCACAAAAATGTGCCACAAATGTGAAAAAGATGCGCAAAGCGCGACATGTGGTAATTATTTCTTTCCAAATTCTTTTAATCTCTTAATTCAAATTGATCTTATGTTCATTTATAATTGATATTGAAATTTGAAATATACAATTTTTTATTCATCCTTAGTGCAATGATTTTCTCTATCTTAGTGTCTAAATTGACTCATGTCTTTGATAAATTCTTTTTATTATCTATGTTATATCACTTCTTAAATTGTATGAACTTCTATTATTTGTTTAATATTTTAATTTTATTTGCATAACTTATTTCAATCACTTTCAAGGTTAAATTATCAAATGAATTTCATATTACTGCTTACATTTTAAGTATTTTTCTTCTTCACTCTTTGATGTTGTCAAAAAGGGAGAGAAATTGTTTGTTGTGTCTTGTGTATTTGTGTCAAGTGTATTTTTATGTTTCCGTATGTGTGTTTAATTATTTTTATTTTGTCTTTTGTGTTGTTTAAAATTTTTTAAAAACAAATTTTTTTTTAAATTCAATTACCTCCTTATTTTCAAGGGTTTATCAATTCAGGGGGAGTTTAAAAAATTCTTAGAATTTGAAATCCTACAAATAATAATTGTTTTGCCATCATCAAAAAGGGGGAGATTATTAAGACAGTTGTTATTTGCATGTTTTACATTCTTGCAACTTGTATAGTTTTGATGATTTCAAATATTATTATTTTATGTGTAGTTATCTCCTAACACTTTTTTGGAAGATTTTATGTGTGTACTAACATTTTAGGAAAATCGAACTCCAATCTACTGAAAACTTCAAATCCAATTCAGCATGAGATATCTTGTATTTTGATGCTTGTAATTTTTGTATGAATTAAGTTTGAGAGGGAGTGATTGTAATTGAGTGAATAAACACGGACACGCTTGATGAGATCTTAAAAATTTTGTACTGGTCGTACGGGACGAATTCAATTCATACGGGACGATCAGGTCAGGTATCTTCATGTAAGAGTAATGGAACGAATAGTTTTTGGAGAAAATTTTTTCCAAGTCCTGATCATCCAAACAAAATTATAATTATCCCCGGACGATCTAGGCTCTGTAAAATTTTCATCCAGACAAAATTATAATCGTCCCCGGACGATCTAGGCTCTGTAAGTTTTTTGTCCAGATGAAATTATAATCGTCCCTGGATGAGCTAGGCTCTATGAAAATTTCATCCAGACAAAATCCTGTTAGTCCCAAGACGATGGAAACCGACTTAAGAAAGTTGGTTACATCCTGTAGTTATTTGGGAGCCGACCTATGAAATAACTGTTCATCTGGACGAACCTAGTTCGTACGGGATGATGATCATGTACGAACATAGTTCGTATCAATATTCATTAGGATCGCTTCTGACACTTTAAGTAAAATCGTCCAGGACGATCCACGATCGTACGGGACGATCCATTTCGTGTTGACTTGAATATTTACAGTTTTTGGATGATTTTTCTTGTCTCTCCTATATAAGGTCCAATATTTATTGCCACCCAATCTTTTTGCTCATTAATCTTCGTGCCTATTGAAATAAGAGTCAAGGAGAGAGTGTGAGAGTGCATTCAAAGGAGGATTCCTACCACTGGAGCGTGAAGGCTTCTCTTGGTGTTCAAAGGTAAGAATCTCTACTTGTGATTTGGGATTACTTCACTCTTTTCTTTCTTCCTTTTAGATTTCTTGTGAGGAGATCTGTCAAGGAGATCTGATTCTCTGCCAACACTTGGAGAGTGTAAACAGCCGAAGGATTCTCTGCCCACACTTGGAGAGTGTGAACAGCCGTAGGGTTCTCTGCCCATACTAGGAGAGTGTGAAAGGATAAAGGGTTCTCTGCCCACACTAGGAGAGTGTGAAAGGACGGACGATTCTCTGCCAACACTGGGGATAGTGTAAAAAGATGATGGTTCTCTACCGCACCAGGTAGTGGTGGAAAGAGTTTGTTGTAAAGGCATCTCGGCCTTGTTGTGGGTGCAAAAGGAGAGACACTATTGGTATTAGTGCAATACTCAGAGGGTGCCTCCGGGAAGTGGATGTAGATCTGGTTTTGACCAAACCACTATAAATCTGGAGTCATTATTTTTCAACTACTTTTTTATTTTTATGATTTACTGTTTTAAAACTATGATTGAAAAACTATTTCTACAAAATTCATTAAAGTTTAATTTTGGTTTAAAAAACTCAAAAAAGTGATTAATTTTTAAAATACCAATTCACCCCCCTCTTGGTTAGCCGTGGGACATAAACTTAGGCTTAATAAACTAATTCATAGTGAATGAGTTTCAACATGATTGGGAGGAGACAAGTCTGCGGGACACAGGGCTTGATGATACTAGACAATAATGGACACGGGGTTTCCAGTAGGGTCAGCTAATTATTTTGCTAATTTGTCCAAGGCATATGCTTTTCCATTTTCAGATGTAGGGATCTTGGCTAAAATTACTTATGGGATAAAGCACAAGAGCTCCATTACTTTATTATAATATGGAAGGAGCTCAGGCTTAAGCACTTTGTAGACTCCAGCTACTTAATTTATTATTAGTTGGGAGTCTAAAGATTTTCATCTGCATAACATTCATCTGAATGGCAACCTCTAGCCCTAAAATCAGGGCTTCATACTCAGCTTCATTGTTACTATGAGGTTTCGATAGACTATAGAAGTACCGTAGAGTATGACCTTCAAGGAACACAAAAATAAGGCCTAAACGTACCCTAATTATAAGAGTTTTATATGGCTTTAAGGCTTTAATAGATGACGCACCGTCGAAGTAAAACTCCCAAGTAGGGGACTTCTGCTCATCCACACCCATGATTAGTTTGTCAGGTAGATCATCATTGAGTTGGAAATCAGCAGTGATCGGCCAGAAAGTCAGCTAGAGGTCCTTTGAACGCCCGTTGAGGAACAAAAGTAATGTCAAATTATAGTAAGATCATGGATCACCGTGCTAGACGACTTGAGAGGGTCGGAAGGGTCATCAAGTACTGCAATGGGTTGACTTGAGAGATTAGATTTATCTTATGTGAAAGCATATAATGCCTAAGCTTTTGTACTGCAAAGATCAAGGCTAAACATTACTTTTCCATCATTGGGTAATTAAGCTATGTAGGTATCAATCATCTACTGAGGTAGTACAAGGCATTCTCCTTTCCTTCCTCATTCTCTTGAGCTAACGATGCACTTAGGGACTCATCCAGGGTCGTAGTGTAAAGAATCAATGGCCTACTTAGGATCGGTGCAGCTAAAACAAGGGGGTTCATTAGGTAGCGTGTTAAACTCTCAAAGGCCTCCTGATAATACTCATCCCAGTGTCCGGACATCCTTCTTCACTAGTGCAATGAAGGGATGACACCTACCAAAAAGGTTGGAGATAAATCTCTATAAGAAAGCAAGTCTTCCCTAAAATGATCTCAACTAGGTGAGATATTTAGGGGGTTTCAAATCCAATATGGCTTTGATCATAGAAGGATCAATTTCAATGCAACAAATAGCGGATTAGAAACCCAAAGAAGTTTCCTGTACTAACTCCAAATATGCATTTCAAAAGATTCATCTTCAAATCATATTTGCGTAGGCATTCAAAAATGATTCGTTGATATCAAAGGTGATCTCCGCGGAACTTGCTTTTGACTACCAAATCATCCATATAGCATTCAACTTACTAGTGTATCATCTCATCGAAGAAAATAGTCATTGCACATTGGTAGGTGGCCCCAGCATTTTTGAGACCGAAAGGCATCACCTTGTAACATAATACACCTATAGGTCTTTGAAATGTAGTGAACTTCTCATCCTCGAGGTCCATCTTTATCTGATTGTAACCAAATGAACCATCCATGAATGAGAAGATGCTATGGGATGATGCTATATCCACCATAAGCTTGGGAATAGGAAGAGGAAAATCGTCCTTAGGATATGCCTTATTCAAATTACGAAAGTCAATATAGACACGAATCTGTCCTCTCTTCTTCTGGACTGCAACAATGTTGGCAAGCCAAGTAGGGTATATATCTTCGTGAATGAAACCAGCTTCTATAAGCTTTTTGGTTTTAGCAATCACTTGTTATTCAATCTCTAACCTCATCCTATGAGGTGCTTATTTAATAGGGACTGCATCATACTTAATGGCCAATTTATAGACTACTACCTCTAGATTTAAACCAAGTATCTCAGTATAGTTCCAAGCAAAGCAGTCTCTAAACTCTGACAATAACTTGATGTATTCTCAAGTCTCCAAATCAGATAGTATGACACTATGAAAGATAGGCCTAGGATCTAACTCAATGCCTAAGTTAACCTCACATAGTTTGTCCATGGCAAAAGTGACGCCATCTTCGAACTCTCGTAGAGCATCAAGGACTGTCCTCGCCACTATCCAGGTCTTCTTCATCGAGAATAGAAATAACTAGATAAGAATGGGAGACAATATGAATGTTAGCATTATTGGACTGATTCAATCCCATATAACCTACACCTCCTAGGCCTTGAGGGAAATCAGTCCGCCAAACCTAGGCTTGCTGAAGAGCTTGTTCATCAGGCCAAGTGGAACGAACAAGACCCCGCCCAACAAAACTCTCTATAATAGGAGAAATATAATGAGGGACACTTTTAACCTTTATCTCCATAGTGGTCTCCTTTGGATCCTGGCTCACAGAACCCAGTGGGGCACCTACACTACAGAGTGAAGAGGCACACTTTCTAGCCCGTACTAGCCAGAATGTCTTATACAGGTGTGGGTGCTCACTAGTCCATAGTGGGCTATCATCACTAGTGGAGGGAGAATCAGAAGCTCTTTGATTGGAATCCTTAACTCCTATCCCGCATATCTGATGGGGAGAAGGCTTTCCGCTAGTAGTCTGACGTTGGAGGTCCTCCTCTTCTTCTGAGCTACTATCGATAACTAATCCACCCTCAGGTATCAAATGGATATGAAAGGTAGAATGTGAGTCATAACCAGTGGAATATGGAGGGGGTGAAGGGAGTGAACGATGAAGAATATCGATCACTTCATCATCTGAAGAGTCGGACACTATAATTAAAGAAGAAGTGTAATGGTGAGAGAGAGGAGGTGTCCGAGTGTCATAATTCCAAGGCTCGCGGGTCAATCCTTTACCTCTACCATGTACTCCCCTACCTATACTAGGGGGAATATCATGCCTAACTGTAAACTAGAAAGGATCTCTATCAAAATGTGCAGTTAAAACACCTGGCTCAATACTAACCTGTGATGGACCCTGTATTGGCGATTATATAGGACCCTATGCAGATGACTGTGAAGGACCCTGTATTGGCGATTATATAGGACCCTATGCAGATGACTGTGAAGGATCCTGTATTGGCGATTATATAGGACCCTATGCAGATGACTGTGAAGGACCCTGTATAACACTAGAGGGTGTCACTGATGATTGGGCAGGCAGAGGTTTATGAGTCTTTTGAGGTACGTAATACTCAACGTCATCATAAATAAAGATCTCTTACATGGAAAAGGGTTGGGTGTCTCTAGGAATGGTATACTCAACATCATTCCTCATAAACTTCATATATTGGTACAAGGTGAAGGGAACCATTCCATACACATGGATCTAAGGCCTTCCTAAGAGAGCCCTATATGAAGTATTAGCCTCAAGTACATGAAACTTTGCCTCAGTTAGGAAATTTCTAAACTTCAGAGGCAGGGTAATGGACCTGAGCGCGCTGGCCTTGGTCATTGAACCCTTTTAACATAATCTTATCTGAAGTGAGCTTCAAATGACCTAGAGAGAGTCCCTTTAGAGTTTCATGAGTAAGAATATTTACTGAAGCCCCTAGGTCGACAAGGACCCTATTCAACTCATAATCATTGACTTTAGTAGTAACATATAAAGGATGATTATGCTCAGTAGTTCCTAGGAGTAGATCATGACTAAAAAAGGTAATATATGGCATCTCTTTTAAATGGCTTGTGAAAGTTTGCTAGGGATGTTAAGCCCTATGAACTTAGTCTCAAAGCTAATTAATAGAGAGGTGAATCGGTACTTTAAAACAAACACAATCCAAAACCAATATTCATCACAACGAAAACCAATGCGGAAGAAAATAAATGCGAAAGCAATAAAAATAAAGAACACACCGGATTTATAGTGGTTCGGTCAAACCTTGACCTACGTCCACTCCTTGGAGGCACCCTCCAAGTATTGCACTAACACAAGTGTCTCTCCTTTAGCCCCCACAGCTAGGCGGAGAAGCCCTTACAAAATCACTTCCACCATCCCCGGTGCGGCGGAGTCGCCGGGTCCTTTGACACCAAAGAGATCTTCTTCTTTGGTGAACTTCCCTCAAGACAAGCCTTGAATCCGATGGTACTAAGGTGCGAGTTCGCCGGAGCAACCGTGTGGATCCCCCACCACACTCCCTTGAGTTTCTCCCCCTCACAGGATCTTCTCCCTCTCAAACTCCACCCTTTCCTCTCTCCCTTTCAAGCTCTCTCTTCAAGTCTCCCCCACAAGAACGAAGCTCCAATGGCTTCCAAAGACACTTACAAAGTGCCTTGCCATAGCTTAAATAGAAGCTCTCAAAACAAGCTCATTAATGCAAGTTGCCGACATTATCGTCCAGGATGATAGGTATATCATCCTGGTCGATTAGTACAAATTAAGCTCATTAGCCCGGGACGATATGGGACGATCAGAAGAAACTTGGTTACATCGTCTTGGCCGATCTCATAATCATCCTGGCCGATTAGTTTAAAACTAGTTCAATCGTCCTGATCATCTCCCTAAATTGAGTCTGGTCGATGTAAATCTTCCAGGCTATCGTCCCGGCCGATCTCACGATCATCCTGGCCGATCTGATCGTATCAATCAGCCATTAATTCTTTCCAAAGATACCAGATCATTTTAGGCATAATTGAGTTAGATCGTCCTGGACGATGTGTATATCATCCTGGCCGATTTCCTAAAAGATATAATGCCTAATTTGATCATGGCGGCTGATTCTTTCTTATTTGAACATATCGTCCTGACCGATACAAGTATCGTCCAGGCCGATTAGTTGACGGCTGCCTTAATGAGGATGCCCTAATTAGGGTTTCTGGTTTTGGACAGATCATCCAGGCCGATATTAATATCATCCCGGACGATGTTACCAAAAACAGAAATCATATAGGGAGCAAGAGAATTTCTAACAAGTTATAGCCACACCAAATACAACAGACTCAAGAAAGGAAAAAGATTACAAACTGACACAAACCTAGTCTACCCAATCTTGAGCTGGTTCCAGATTGCAGTCTGATCGTGTGGACCTGAAATGTTAGTACATAAGGCAATCGTAGAGAAATAAGGAATGTTTGCTATCATCAAAACCATAAACCATAGATCCGCAACAATCTCCCCCTTTTTGATGATGGCAAACAATTCTCTTTGAATTTTCAAAAAATCTCCCCCTCACTTGAATATCGCTTAAAAAACTAAGGGAGATAAAAATAGATAAAAATATTTTTGTAGTTTTAAATTTTTGAAAAGAAAACAAGGGATACAAGGGATACAAGTACATTCTTCCCCTTTGACATTATCAAAAAGAGAGAAGGAACAGAGAACAAAACGAAATAAAAACATTCCCTGATCTTGTGAAACAAAAAGTATTCTTAAAATGAGAAAGTTGTCTCTTGGTTTTAATCAAAACTTTAGTAAAAAAAAAATTGACAACGCATAGTCCAGTAAAGGTTAGAAAAACAGAATTTGATAATACAAACTCAAGTTCTTTAAAAAGGCTCAAAAACTTTTTTATTCAATATCTAAATCAAGAAATAAATTAGAGAAAGAAACAAACATTTTTCAAAAACTCCTTTCATACAATATATCTAATAGAAGATCAATGCACGAATTGTTGAACCAAAAATCAAAATTTTCAAAGTCAAGCATCGAAAATATCAAGGGTTTTCTTAAGCTTTTAAGAAGTACAAGAATGGTAAGCATTTAAACATTGTGGGCTCATTTTATGCCTCTTGACAATTGGTTGGCGCACTACGCATCTTTTGATACACTTTGTGTATTCTAAATTTTCAATTTGGCGTCTTTGCGCATCTTTTATTTTTGGCATCATTAGCCAAATTTTTTGAATATGCTTCCTTTTTTAAATCTTAAAAAACAAAGAAAAACCCATCTTAGTGACAAAGCCAATTTCTTGATTAAGAAAATTATGAATTAGATTCAACGACTTGCAAAAGATTCCTATGCGATAAATAAAATGTAGGGAGAGAAAAAAAATTTGTTTCAAAAACCAATTTAAAAGATGAAAGAGATTTTAAATCAAAAGTAGGATAACCTCTTTTAGGAAATAGAGATTGAGAGTCAAAACAAATCATGAGTTTCCTTCCTTTGAATGTTTTAGAGAAGTCAAATACAACTTACCAAAGTTTTCAACAAAAAAAAAGTAGATTTTTCATTTTTAGAAGGTGAGTGTGTGTGTTGAATCAAAAAAATACGAATAAGATAAAAAGAACAAGTAAAAAAAATGAAAAACAAAAGAAAAACAAGAAACAAACAAAAAGAAAAAACACAAATAGCTCATTTAACCATTATCTCTTTCCTGGTCCGATTCTTCAGAAACCATGTCTGCCCATGAGATTTTATGTTTTTCATTATTTTCCCAATTAAACTTTAGCTTTTCTTTGCCCTTTTCTTTTGTAGGAAGAATTCTTACATTAGGGCACGTATTTTTCATATGTCCAAATAATGTCAGAGGAAATATGGACATCCTTACCACTTTTACCTTTCCACTTTTGCTTATGCTTTGGTGAGCTTTGTGATTTGCTTGACAAGTTATTGTTATTGTCACCAACTAAGCTTCCTCTTTCCGTATCTTCGGCTTTCAGAAGGATCGTTTCACCTGCATCCAAAAGTCTTTGACCCAAACCTTGCTCGTAGGCAATGAGTGAGCCAATCAAATTATCAATATAATAATTATTCAAATCTTTTGATTCACAAATAGCAACTACTTTAGCATCAAATTTTTCAAGTAAACAACGAAGAATTTTGTTAACTTTTTCAAAATTTGAAAAATCTTTTCCTAAGGCATGTAATGATGTAGTAATTTGAATGAACCTAGTGTACATGTCTAAGATCGTCTCATAAGATTTCATGGAAAATAGTTCAAAATCATGCATTAACAAATTCAATTTAGATTGCTTAATTTCACTAGTTCCTTCGTATATGATGTGCAATTTATCCCAAACTTCCTTACCAGTAGTGCACGTGGATACTAACATAAAATCTTCAGAATTTAAAGCACAGAAAAAGCAGTTTAAAGATTTTGCATTCAATTGAGCATTTACTTGCTCTTCCCTATTCCATTGATTAAAAGGAATATCAGTTTTAACTCCATTAACAATGCGTGACGGTGATGAATAACCAGTTAAAATCATATGCCACATACAAAAATCTATCGATTACAAGAAAATAGATATGCAAGTTTTCCAAAAATCAAATGACATATTTTTAAATAAAGGAGGTCTTGTGATTGAATATCCTTCCGCAAAATTACAATTAGCCATGGATCGAAATTCAAAAGCTTTTAAAAACTGTTTTTATGAAAATCGCTCTGATACCACTTGAAAGATCGCTAGGGATGTTAAGCCCTATGAACTTAGTCCCAAAGCTAATTAATAGAGAGGTGAATCGGTACTTTAAAACAAACACAATCCAAAACCAATATTCACCACAATGAAAATCAATGCGGAAGAAAATAAATGCGGAAGCAATAAAAAGAAAGAACACACCGGATTTATAGTGGTTCGGTCAAACCTTGACCTACGTCCACTCCTTGGAGGCACCCTCCAAGTATTGAACTAACACAAGTGTCTCTCCTTTAGCCCTCACACCTAGGCGGAGAAGCCCTTACAAAATCACTTCCACCTTCCCCGGTGCGGCGGAGTCGCGGGGTCCTTTGACACCAAAGAGATCTTCAACTTTGGTGAACTTCCCTCAAGACAAGCCTTGAATCTGATGGTACTAAGGTGCGAGTTCGCCGGAGCAACCGTGTGGATCCCCCACCACACTCCCTTGAGTTCCTCCCCCTCACAGGAACTTCTCCCTCTCAAACTCCACCCTTTCCTCTCTCCCTTTCAAGCTCTCTGTTCAAGTCTCCCCCACAAGAACGAAGCTCCAATGGCTGTCAAAGACACTTACAAAGTGGCTTGCCATAGCTTAAATAGAAGCCCTCAAAATGAGCTCATTAATGCAAGTTGCCGACATTATCGTCCAGGACGATAGGTATATCGTCCTGGCCGATCAGTACAAATTAAGCTCATTAGCCCGGGACGATATGGGACGATTAGAAGAAACTTGGTTACATCGTTCTGGCCGATCTCACGATCGTCCTGGCCGATCTCACGATCGTCCTGGCCGATTAGTTTAAAACTAGTTCAATCATCCTGATTATTGCCCTGAATTGAGTCTGGCCGATGTAAATCGTCCAGGCTATCATCCCGGCCGATCTCACGATCGTCCTGGCCGATCTGATTGTATCAATCAGCCATTAATTCTTTCCAAAGATACTAGATCATTTTAGGCATAATTGAGTTAGATCGTCCTGGATAATGTGTATATCGTCCTGGCCGATTTCCTAAAAGATATAATGCCTAATTTGATCATGACAGCTGATTCTTTCTTATTTGAACATATCATCCTGGCCGATACAAGTATCGTCCAGGCCGATTAGTTGACGGCTGCCTTAATGAGGATGCCCTAATTAGGGTTTCTGGTTTTGGACAGATCGTCCAGACTGATATTAATATCGTCCCGGACGATGTTACCAAAAATAGAAATCATATAGGGAGCAAGAGAATTTTTACCAAGTTATAGCCACACCAGATACAACAGACTCAAGAAAGGAAAAAGATTACAAATTGACACAGATCTAGTCTACCCAATCTTGAGCTGGTTCCAGATTGCAGTCTGATCGTGTGAACCTGAAATGTTAGTACATAAGGCAATCATAGAGAAATAAGGAATGTTTGCTATCATCAAAACCATAAACCATAGATCTACAACAGCATGCATCCCCTACAGATTCAGAAGTAAAGAATGCTTGATAGGACTCTTGTTTAGGTAGAGCTTCCACCAGTGTCTCTCTCAAGTCAGGGGACATCGTCACAGTGTCGTAGACACTCAGGAGGGAAGGAATTTTCCTTAAGTGATCTAACACATTATAGTCAAAATCTGACTGAGGAACTTTCCCTTTCTCCTTAGACTGCTTTTGAGAGGAAGAGATAGGATCGTCTTGCTGGGTAACTATATTTTTATCCTTTTGTTTTGCATTTTTAGCTATCCGAGGTGGAAGGAGCTTCTCTTAACGTAAATGAACTTCCTGTATTGAGTCATCCTTAGCAGGAGATTCCTTTGGTTCAGTGGTGGTGGCTTGTGTTGGCTCTAAGGAAAGTGTCTGGAGTGAGTTCTCGTATTCATTTTCTGATCCATATAATAACCACCTTCTAGAATGGTAAAGACTAGTTCAACTTCACACTCAGACTCTTCACCGGAATCATTAATATTATAAGAAACATGTAAAACAGTAAAAGAGCGAGTGCTAGAAGAAGTAGAAGTAAAAACATAAGTAAAATGTATAGAAGATCAGAAGTAGCTAGAATCACCTTCTTCTATTATTTCATCATCAATAGAATGGTGAACAAAGTCTTTCAGCATAAGTGCTAGAAGAAACCCTATCTTCCCCTTTGAAGTTACAATAAATTTTTCTTTTTTATATATTTTCTAGTAGAAGTAAAAGAAAAAAAAGAAATGTGCTCATCTATCATTATAATAGAAGAAAAAGAAGGTATAAGTGATGGCGTAGTAACTGGGGCAGCAATTATCAACTTAGCCTGGAAAGGCCTCCTCTTAACTACCTATGAACTCTAAACTGCATGATCAATCATCTTCTTAATCTTCTTGGAAAGTGCTAACTGCCACTCTCCCTCAGAACTGCAGGGTTATCTACTATTACTGCCCTGACTATAACTCTGACTATCACTGTAGCTAGGACTGTGGCTAGGACTGGAGATCATCTGAACTGTCTGAGTAGTCTTGCCCTTAGGCTACACCAAATCACTATCCTGGAGGTGTATCTATCCGGTGGCCATCAACCTCTCTATTTTATCCTTGAAAACATAGTAGTCTTTCAAAACATGCCGGATGTATCTATGGTAGGGACAATAGAGTGGGTAATCTGTCTATCCCTCCTCCTCCACTCTATTATTATTCGGGAATGTAAGGATATTCTTGTTAGTAAGGAATTTAAAAAAATTTCTTACACTCTCCATTTTTAAAGGGTATTCCTTACTAACTTTCTCCTATAGGTACTGCTAACTCTCTGGAGTCCTATGA
The DNA here is from genome assembly GCA_022539455.1 of Dendrobium nobile. Taxonomy (NCBI): domain Eukaryota; kingdom Viridiplantae; phylum Streptophyta; class Magnoliopsida; order Asparagales; family Orchidaceae; genus Dendrobium; species Dendrobium nobile. The sequence continues at coordinate 15,005,829 of CM039725.1, forward strand.
GAGGGTCTAGAGTGTGCTGCTAACTGACCAAATAAGTGTGACTGCTACTGCTGCGCTGATGAACTGCGTAAGGGCTTCTTGCCCTTATCTGATGGTCCATAGGTACTGTGTACCTCTCCTCTCCTAGGTGGAGGTAACCCTAAAGACTCCTACCACTGAGGTCTACATGAAGACTGACTCTTAACCTTAGGAAGGATTAGATCGGGTATGCTGTCCTGTAAATTGACAAACTTCATCAACAACTTCTGAAAGGTTATAATGTTGAATCCTTTAAGGTAGGGTACTACAGGACCATTAATATTCTTTAGTAAGATCTTAACTGTGTGCTACTCCTGTAACTGTGGTTCATACTGTAAACTGAGGTTCCTCCATCTAACTATGTAATCTGGGAGAGTCTCTCGAGGGCGCTGTTTAGTGACCACTAACTCTCCTACTATGACCCGGCGCTCTACACTGACAAACCTCTATATGAACAACTGATCTAGCTCTGCAAAGGTTTGGACTGAGTTATTAGGGAGGTTAGCGTACCAAGCAAATTCTTAACATTAATGGATCGTTCCCCCTTATGTTGCAACATATGGCTCGATACTGAGCCACATGCTACCTAGGGTTTCCAAGCTTGTCAAAGACTCTAAATCATGGGGGAACAAAACCAGGAGGGTAGGGCTCCCTCTTATACTCCACTGGGTAAGGCCTATCTCTACTAACAACCTCTCTAGCCTTCCTAGAGGAAATAACCTACTCGACCTTCTAGGCTATCAAATCCTGAATATGGCTGACAAACAACTGTACTGGCTGACTCTGGACTAGAGGAGTGTGAGTAGGCACTGTGGGTGGTGCTAGTACTTCTCTTTGGACCCTATCCAGTCCTACGGGGTCTAGTGCAACTGGTGGAACAACTAGCTCATCCCAGGATGTAGTAGGAGTGCCTATGCCCATAATCTGGGGTGTAGCCCCCAAAGCAGTCAACTGGGCAGTCATAGCAGCCATGGCTCTGCCATCTGTGCCTGGAGGTGTAGAACTATAGCATCTATATCCACTGACCTAGGAGATCCACCCACCTCGGGTTATCCCTGATCATCATCCTCAGGCTACCGCTACTCGTCTGAGTGGCCTCACCGAGTAACCAGACAAACTCTATAAAATGGTATATCCTCGTCCGAATCATCTCTAAGTGTTTCATCCTCAGAGAAGGTCTGACGGAGTGCCTCTATGTACGGACTCATCATGGAAGTGATTATATGAGGGCTAGGAACTGACTGAGCCTCTATCCGAATTAGTGAACTATTAGGAGGAACTGTCTCATCACAAACTTCTATCATATCACAAAACATCAGAACTACCTCTGACTCAGGGGAAGCCATTATCTCTGACTGTCCAACTGTGTCTACTGGCTAAAATATCTCAATTGGTAGTGCTGCCTCAACTGGCTGAACTGTGTCGATAAAGGTGCTCGCCTGTCGACGTCTCCAAACCCTACTACTGCGGTGGGGCTCTGTACTGGTAGTTGGCTGCTGCAGAGCTACCATAATTAAACTGATCTGGGGCCGAGCAGGCTCCCGCTACTATCTCTATCCACGGTGACGTGGGCGTCATCCGACAGTAGGAGTAATTGCTGGTGGTCTAACAACTACAGCTGAACTAATTGGCTACTGAGGAGGCTATCCTCTCGACCAACTGTACATGTATCTCACAGTCTGTCTCCATAACAGGAAAGTAGCCTGAGAAATCTATCTGAGTAACCTCTCCCGATTGACAGGCCCTCTACCACGCACTAAGCAGATGATGTTTCGAATCCTCTAGCATCCCTGGGGGCCCTAGCCCGGGGTAAAGTAGTGGTGATAGGAGGAGCTGTCGTAATACGAGCAACATCCTTTTCATCCCCACTATGTGTCTGCGGAGAAAAGCATCCTCCCTGAACTGCCTCTATCTCAGGAGCTACTACCACATCTAGGGTGGGTACAACAACAGATGGTCGTGGTCTCTGCTACCTGGGAGCCACTATCTATTGAACTAGCTCTTGGTGAGCTATCACCTCAGCCATCTACTACCTCTCCACTTCTGATTCAGCTAAATGAAGTCTCCTATTCATATTCCTCCTAGCACTTCTCCCAAGGCTAGAGGTAGAGGAAGATGAAACACCTGAACCCACTATCAGGGTGGTAGGGGGAACAGGAACAATAGGAGGGGTCGAGGTTTGCTCCTTTATCTCAGGGTGAGAGACTCGAGCAAAAATAGAAACTCGATGAGAAGAGGGCAAAGGAGCCTCGATCTGGACACCCCTCTTCCTAGTGGAAGTGGGAGGGGGAGCCCGAACTCGAGGAACCTTCACCAGAATGACAGGGATAACAACAGCAGCAGGCTGCCGGCGTTGAGGGGACGGAGCAACCTGTGTAACAGGAGCAGTAGGCACTGGTCCCCTAACCATACGATGAATGGGTGGAATGGGAAGTGGCCTAGGTACTGGTAGCCTAGCCACATGGCACACTAGATACAAAGGTATAGGAACTAGACGAGCAGGTGCTCGGGCTATTCGTCGAGCAACTGGATGTCCAAAAGGGCGCATGGCTGCACATCCTCTCCTCTAGAGAGGAGAGAATGTAGCAGTCTAAGTCGAGGTCGATCCGCCAAGAGTAATGAACAATGAGTCGATAAAGTAACCAAAAGTGATCCCTCCAGCAGGTGTACTAGCAACAGGGACTCAAGAAGAGTCACCATACGATCGAGCCAAAACTAAAAGTTACTGAAGGTACGAAAGGAGCCATGGCACTGCTACCAAGAAAAGAAATTAGAAAGATTGGTAAGGATTGAAATCACAACAGAATGAAGGCGTAAGAATTTGATAAAGATGGATAAGGTACAAAATAGACTGCAAGGATGGAAAGAAGTAGAGTAGGGAGGAACCCAAGCTAAGAGGAAGGGATCCTAACTAAGAAAAGACCCTAACTAAGAGTGCGATGGACCTAATCTAAGGAGTACCAATCCCGGAGTACACACAAGAAAGGATAATATATGATCCAAAGATGGAGAGAGAAATCGGTCCCGCTGTGGCTTTCAAAAACCTGTGGACCTTTGAAAGAGCACCGCTCAAGGGGTTTAAATGCAAACGGTACGGCCGCACTATCCCGTAGGACAAAATTATCATAGACCTTTACACTCGACATATGCAGGCCAATGGAAGGGTAGATTAAACCATACATATGATTAATCATGGAGGATAGTGGCTCTTGTCTATGCACCTCGATGGGTAATACTATATATAGCCTGAATCACAACGGTTTTCCCCTACCCGATACATTAGCTGGGATGGGGTTTAGTAGATAGTGGAATTCAATTTCCCATGGGCACAAGCCCCTATGATTTATTACATCTCAGGTCGGAGCCCAACAAGACTCTCGATTAAGGATCATACATTATCCCTTCTAAAATGGGATCGACATGAGGGTATAAACTAGGAAGTTCTACTCAAAGGGAAGAAAGGTCTGATTTGGCTTAGTCAGCATGTGGGGTGGGTCTAGGGTACTAAGGAGAAACTATATAAAATGAAGTTAAGCAAACAACAAAAGTGTGAGAGAAAAGATAGAGGTGGTGTCATCTAGTGACGCAGATAAGTTGGATTTATAGTCCCTAAAGAGAAGGGACCTACCCACTATTCAGGCATACTACGAGACCGAGTGTAGTAGCCTTGAGCCCTAAATCTACACAATACTAAGACCCGTGTCCTAACTAATACAATGCAGAACTTGGACTTACCCCGGCCTAGATTCGGGAGCCAGCTAACAACCTAATCGATTCAAAACCATGTGGTCTAGTCATTTATGAAAGATGGGTGGGTGGTACAACTTTTGGAAGTTAAGGCTGACATCTAGACGGTTCCTAAGTGGCCTTGTACTTATGTTGGGTAAATGCCCCTAATAAATGCAATTAAAATTTTATTTAATTAGTTACTAATGCAATGCGTGCTGGTTGAAGCTTCCAAATTAGGTATGCATAAAATTTTAAAAACAGGCTTATAAAAATAACATTTAGAAGTGATTGGGCCTCCCCAGGTCCACCACTTCATCCTCATAGGCTATATTATTCGGACTCTACCCGCAGGTGGGGAGGTGTCTTATTAGAAGGAGAGAGAGAGAGAGAGAGAGAGAGAGAGAGAGAGAGAGAGAGAGAGAGAGAGAGAGAGAGAGAAGCAGCATTATGCATGCGACCCCGGACGATTCTGGCAATTTCCTATATCCGTTAAGTTTCTATATTATTTAATCTTAAAATTTTGAAGTTTAGTTATGATAGAAAAAAATTTTTGTAGTCTTTAAAAGAGCCTAATGCAATCCAGGCTAAAACAAAAATGACATGCAAGAAAAAAATCTAGAAAAAATATGCAATTTCTACTGTACAAGCATAGTAAACACATCAATATAAAAAAACCATCAAGTAAATATCCATAGGCCAATTGCCCTTTAATTATAACCAGGGTCTGCATAAAATAATATGGTCGGGCACCATTGTCAACAACCTAGATTTCTAAGCTTATGACTGATGCAAATGACTTTGAGTGGGATATTGGTCATCAAGTCTTCAGTCTTCTTTGGATTTCTTCTCCTTGGGCTCCTTGGAACTCTCCTTCTTGGACTCCTTGGATCTCTCCTCCTTGGACTCCTTGGATCTCTCCTCCTTGGATTCCTTGGATTCGTCATGGCTTGAATATCCAAACGAAGAGATAATTCCCCCCTGTAGAGGGGTATTGCCTTTTTTCTTAGGATATCTAAAGCCATCCAAACTCGATCTTCCAAATGGAAGAAGACTCTCCCCTTTGAGGATGCCTTCTTCTTTTGGAATTCGAGTTGGATAAGGACATCCCAACTCAAACATCATTTTCACAACTCAAACAATTATTACAAATCATTACATTAATGGAAAGTGGGAAATCTAGACTCTCCTGAAAGGTTATCCTAATAAAAATCTCAAGCAATTTATATGAAAGATAAAGTACTCATCACAGCCAAACTTGGATATGCTCTTAATTATGAGGGCTAAGCGGTTCACCTGTAATAGTTAATATTTATTATTTTAGCCCTCATTTATTTAGGGGGGCTGAGCAAGCATCTGCATAAAATAATGTTAGAAATCATGACAGTTGCCCCCCTTTTATTTAGAATTGCATGAGCATGGCCACTTATAAGAAAAGTAATATATATACATATCATTCCTAACCTAGAGGTAAATTTAACGTACGTCACATCGATCCACAGAGTGCAGGAAAAATAAGCAAACACATCAACAATTTCATTCACAGCATGAAAATAAAAACACGAAAATGCGGGCACACAACAAAAAAGGAAACACCAGCCTATCCTAGATCTAGAAGTGGTACCCTAACAAATAATTCTATGTGTGTGTAAGGTTCGTGTGGCTTTAGATATGTCCTATATAGGATGATTAGTTAAAATTTCCTAAGGTTAGAATTTGTTGAAGGTCAGAAAAGGAAACTTTAATAAAAGTTTAAATATTATTGAATTATGGTCCATTTTAGTTAATTTAGTTTGTTGCTCACATTATAATACTCAGGGTAGTAATATTTGAAGTTTAAATTATAATATGCAAGTTTGGAAAGTCCCAGTTCCTCTTAGGTACTAGGTTGAGGGGGTCCAAAAGGTCGCTATGGGAAATAGGCTAGGTTTGGGGTTCCTAATAATTTAGGTAAATACTATGGCTTAATATGAGTAATTAGGCTTTGAGTTTGCTAGATTTCGAGTTTCCTATGCAAGGTTATGAATTTTTCAAGTTTTGGGCAATTAATGAATTATTAAAACTGCCTAATTAAGGGTGATTTTATGGTTTTGATTCAAATTAGCTCCAAACTAATTGGAATTACCCATAAAGTTCAGAAATGTCCTAAGGAGGAGTTCCTAAGTGTTTGGGAAAATTTTGAAATTTTAAATAATTTTTATTGATCTAATAGTGGCAAAATAGTTATTTTGATTAAAGTTGAAATTAAGGGTCAGGCTGAGTTCAACCTAAAAAGCCCTATTTATCTCAGGTAAAGCACTAAATTTTTAATGATTTGAGCTCTTATGGATATTTTTTTGAGTTAAAATGAATTTATTATAATTTTTAGAAGGTGTTAGGGCCCTATTTAGCACATAAATTAGGGTTGGTTAATTAAGGGGTCTAAAAGCTCCTAAAAATTCCTAGAAAATTCTGGGAAATTTAAGATGCACTGAATTTAAATATTGAAGTTTTCATACCAATCAGGGATCTATCCTAGCTCATAGAATTCTTTTAAGTTTGCTAGATGGGTCCTTAATTATTGTCCTTAGGGAGTCACTACGTTATAGGAGTTTGAAGTGAAGATTTATCTAACCCTCAAGGCAACAATGCAAGGGATACATAAAAAAAGTAAAACACATCATGTCCTTAGATCTATGAGAGCCTAAACTAAGTGCTCGTGCATCTTACGCATGCAAACTATGATTAAAGAAAAGTAAATGATCCTAATGAAGTAATTAATGAATTATTGGGACCCAACCATTCACTAATCCACTCCCCCATGATTGCTCTTCATATGCGCAATCTATGTTTAAATTTTCGTGAACTGGATCTCCCAAAATTAGGATTTAATAATATAAGTAATTTAAAAATAGTTTTAAAATACTTATAAATATATAAATTTTTGGAAAAATAGGATAATTGAACATAGATTAATTCATATCTATATAAATATAGGGGAAATCCACTGACCACCCAAATAAGATTTCAAAATGATTTCAAAAACAATAATTTTTAATTTTAAAATAATTATTATAATAATTATTTAAATAATAGTTAAAGTACTCAAATAATAATATGAAGCAAGAATCTACCAGAACAGCAGGAATTAACTTCTAAAAATAGTTTTAAACTAAAACTCATAAATTTCTGTAGAGAATGAGGGGTGGCACGCCGAAATCCGATTTAAAATGTGAAAGTTATGAATTTTAAAAGTTTAATGCATTAAAATGACCTTAAAATAATTTTAAAATCATAAATAACTTAAAATAAGGATTAAATAAACATGAAAAATGAATTTAAAAGGTTCTAAAATTTAATATTTATTTTATAAAATAATAAAAAATAATAATGGTTTCAAAATAATAATAATAATAATAATAATAATAATAACAATAACAATGATAATAAAACTAGTTTTAAAATAAGGCTAATAATAATAACAATAATAATAATAAAGATAATAAAAATAAGAAAAATAATGATAATAATAATATAAATGATAAAAGATTAAAATATTTATAATATAATAATAATAATAACAAGAATTTAAAGTAATAATATAATAAAAATATTAATAATAATCATAATTAAAATAATTTGATTTGAAAATAAAGAAAAATAATAATAAGAATAATTGATAATTAGAATAATTCTTAAAATAGTAAAACAATATTAAGAATAACATATAATAATAATTATAATAATTATAATAATAACAAACATTGGAAATATTTTAATATAATAATAATAATAATAATAATAATAATAATATATAATAATAATGAAATAGTAACAAAAAATTTAAAATAATAATAATTATTAGTATTATAAGATAATATTAAATATATATATATATATATACTATTTTTAAATAATTAAATAAATACATATTATTTATAAACAAAATTAATTTTAAATTAGAGATAATCAAATTCTGAACAATTTGATATATTATACGCAATTTTCGAGTTAAAATTGGATTTTATACAATTTTTTGAAGTTTTGTGGCTTTAAAATGATATTTAAATTAACTTTAAATAATAAAACGGCTGCGGGATCCACGTGGCAATGCGGGACGGGCTCGGTGATCTGCGTCTAATGATTGCACGGCGGTGGTCTCCACTCAACCATATAAGACGGGCCTTCGCGCCGTCGGAGGCCCATCTGATGCGCTCGTTATTTCGAGTGGACGGCTCTGATCGAGCCAGACGCATGATCTACCGAGCACGCTGATAGCGGGACGGATTCAAGGTCGGACGAGACCACAGAATGATGCACAATCTGCCATTGATTGCTCGATCAATTGCCCAGGCTCTGCCCTATGCATGCAAACGCCCAAACCGAAACCCTAAGGAGATAATCGCCTCGTTCTCTAAAATGGCTAAACCAAATGCCATAAACTTTTAAACTCAGGTTCTATGAACGAAGAGCATTAATGGGGGTATATTATATCAATCTAGAAAGCACTATTTGGAAAGTTAAATAGATCTATGTATTCTAACTTGGGTTTGAGATTTACCTCAATCCACACTGTGGATTCAGTAGATCTTGGATTCTCTGAGCTTGTAGACTGTCCACAAAAAAGTTCCTAGTTGATCTTGCTCCTTGATTCACCTTGGATCGAGAGGGAGAGGCCTAGGAAGCAAAAATCTCTCAGGTTCGCTTGAGGATCATCACCAGCGTGGTCTTGGCATCTGGTTAAGGTTAGCAATAGTAGAGGAGGGTGGTGGGAGCTCTCAAAACAAATCTCAGAGGCTAAGGTTGCTTGGTTCGAGAGCAAGAGTCCAAAAGTCCCTAAAATGACCTAATTTTTTCTATTTAAACTCCTCATCAATAGAGGGATGGCTAGGATTCAATCCCTAAGCAATTGGGAGGGAAAATAACTCAGATTCCCCATGGATTTGAATTTGGGATGATTAAGGAGGCATTCAGCGCATTAAAGAGGCTTTAATGAGTTATAATAGGTCAAAATTGACCTATTTAAGACTTGGGTTGACCAAGTCAACCTTTGACTTGGTCAACCTAATCCATTAAGTCCAAGGAAGTGGGGGTTGAGCTCATGCAATGATTTGAATAATTTAGAACTTGATTTGGGCTCTAATGGGTCTAAATGGATCAAGATGACCCATTAAGGCTTGGAATGACCAAGTCAAAGTTTGACTTGGTCAATTTAGCCTATTAGGTCAAGGGAAGTTAGGGTTTTGAGCCAAGCAAGGGTTTGCATATATTTGAATTAAATTTAGGCTCAAAAGGATCAAATGGGTCAACTTGGGTTGACCTGGTCAACAAGGTTGACCCAGGGCACAGGTCAAGGCCCAATGTGCTGGGTCTGACCCACTAAGTCCAGTGGAGGGGAGAAATGAGCTCGATAAGCTCTAAAATTGGTTTGAAACCAATCTAAAGGAGTCAGGATCAATTTGGGTAAATCCTGGTTGACCTGGTCAACTAGGTTGACCTAGGACCTGGGTCTGGGCTCAGCAGACTTGGCTTGACTCCCTGGACCCATTTGGATGGGTCTTGGGGTCTAGCCAAGTCAAATTTGACCAGGTCAACTCTTTGACCTGATCTGTGGAAAAAGTAGGTCAATAAAGTGAAGCATATTCATTTGTATTAATTACAAAAAAGAAAGAAAGTACATAAGAAAAGATATCACCAGATGGGTTCAATGATCTCTTCTACACTCTTCCTTGAACTTATAAAATTGCTTCCATAAACATAAGACAAACACTCTAATGGAATGTATATAGAACATCTCTGACTTTCCTTAATTGTCACTCCTACGAAAAAATTAGAGAAACACTTTAAGGACTGAAACAACAAGTGACTGAACTCCTCTACTAACATTATAAAAAAAAGTATTTATGTAAAAACACAAAAAATAGATTCTAGCTCTACGGTGATTGAAACTCTTACACTATGGGGCCCATAAAATGAACTAACGTCGTAGCACTAAAGGGTTTCCTCCACTGCGGTGCATGCTGACATGGATCACTATTTAATGGATCGATGTGTCACTTAGCTGACATATCATGGCGTGAGCAGTTATAATTGTAGCATTGCAGTGGTGCTAATTGTTGACCGATGTAACATCCACGTGGAACTCCCTTTACTTAGTGGTGTTGAAATTTGGAGCCATGATGTTGTGCAGATGGAGATTGAGCTTCGTGGTGCTAACTCCTCTAACACTATGGCACTAGGATAGTTGGTTGAACATTGCGGTGCTGACTCCTTGGATGTTGTGGCACTGTCAAATAGAGACTAGGCATCACCATGTCCATATTTGGGTGCTCTGGTGGTGTTAATGAAGGCACTATGGTGGTATTGTGTCCAATGCTGCAGTGATGTACCATTATTAAAAATATTTCCTAGTTCTTCTATTTTTTCTACATAAATACAACTAAAGCAATATGTTTTCACTAATAAATAAACACGTAAAATATAAAATAATTTACACTTATACTCTTACTTAGACTCTTGCTTACCCTTTAGAAAATAAAATTTTATAATTCTGATTAAGTGATTAACAAAAAAAAGTGACAATCTAAATTTATTAAAATATAGGATATTACATCATTGTCTGAAACTTGTAAAAACGAATCAAAGCTAAACTTCTAGTTTGAAAAAGTACCACTAGTTAAACTTAATAATTCATTCTTATTTTTACCTAATTTAAAATTATTGGTTATAAATTTAACTATTAACTTTAAATGTTGAAGTGAAATATATAGTTGTAATAATTGGATATGGATGTAGTTAAAATTCTACTTTCATTAGTTCACCATCTCTTGATTTTGCTCTTTCTCATCTTATCCTCTATATTTTTTGTGTGAGATTGTATTTCAAATCTTAAGCTTTCACTAATACTAATTTTTGAATGTACTCATCTTTTTCTTTTGATATTTTTCATTTCTTTCTTCTTTTTAAGAACTATTTGTAGTTTGTTTTCTTTTTTTTTTTCTTTTTATAGAGTACATAATTAATGATTTTGAATATCAGCTTCTAGTGTTCTCATATAATCTTAATAATTTTGATGTATAGACTTGATGAGATTACTAATTCTGTCTTTAGGTTAGCTATGTTTTCAAATTTTAATCTACTCATATCTAATTTTTAATACTAATTATTCATCTTACAATTATTAAAATTTTATTCGTAAAGTTATACCATATAAATTAGAATTAGGATAATATCTCAAACAGTTGAATGAGTTAAGTATTAGTTTTTCCAATCTATGAAGTATAAATAGAGTTCATTCAAATTAGGATCTAGTATTTTATTATTATCTTAAGATTTCATAATTTTTAATTATCATTTTTATAAAGGTTAATTAAATAATCAAAATTTAAAGTAATGAGAGGACAATAATAATTTAAGCTTGAAGAGAATTTTTTAATATGTCAATAAACACATAAATAAATATTGCAAACACTTGCTTTTATATGTGTGATAAAGAGCACATAAAATTTGTGGTTAAAATAAAACATGACATAACATTCATTACCTGACACGGTTACAGGATAACCAGTGCACATGGCACCCAACCTTCAACAATGAATCACAAAGCAAAAATTTTCAATTAAGTTCAACTGCACAAGCCAATATCTCCCATCACTTCCTTTTCTTCCACAAAAAAATAAAGTAGAACAACAAAAAATATACATATCCTTAAGAATTCTTCACTCCTCTAATCATATGGTTTCAATCTATACCCATTAACTTTGATGGTTTGTAAAGTTTTCTTATCAAGTATCCCGATGGCACCATTAAGAAAAATTCTAGTGACAATGAAAGGAAAAATCCATCAAAATTTTATTTCCCCATTGGTAATACTTTTCCTTATAATTAATTAGCCACACATCTTATCCAAGAAAGAATTCATACAAGAAAGCTCTACCACCAAGCATGTTCCTTATTTCTGCCCTGTACTTCTTTTTATCTTCATGAAATTCCTCTTAGAATTCTTTTAACTTAGTAATAATGGCAGAAATTTACATGTAGAGAAGTGAAAAATAATCCTTATTCTGGGTATGATTTTTATTTTTATTTTCTTTGAAGAATATGATGTATGCTTTTTATTTATTTATTTATTTATTTATTTTTTATTTTACAACAAAAAGTAGAATTTGTGATTAAAATAAAAGAAAGGGGTACAAAAGAAAACAAACTAGAAAATATCTACTAAGCATCCACAACACAAAGGAACAAGCAAAAAAGGAAAACTTAAGAAATACAACACAAAAAAATAAAAAGAGCTAAGAAAAAACTCTCAATGTTAAACAATTCACGGGCCTAATTACCCACTCAAGATGTCATCAGTTTTTCCTTTCCTATTTTGAGGGGTAGCAGTGACATGCCCTAACTGTTGCAGTTCTTTTTGAAGGTGAGCATTAGACACTCTTAGCCTATTCTTTAGATAGGTTAAGACTATTGTTGGCTATATCCCACTTCTAAATTTTTTTAGCATTTAAGACAATAGGCTCTAGGTTGGAAACAATTGACATTGGAAAGGGGCGTCTCTTTTCATGATGTTTAGAAGGGTTGGCGAGAAGTTGGCCTATCTTCTTAGTCTTTATCCTTCTAGAGATGAAATTCCAAGTTCCCAATTGATCTAAAGGTTGGGCAGATGGAGAATCGGACTGCTGAGTATGCATAATAATAGCTGGATTCTGCATTTCCAAAGTTGAAGATTAAATAGTGCTGTTAACATGGATTGCATGCTGCAAATTGATCTTACAAGGGAAAAACTCCACTTTATGACCAATAAATCTAAAATGGGAACAAAGATGAGAAAGGCCCTAGTACTCAATTTTTTGAAAAAGTCTTCCAATCAAGCCCTTAATCCAAAAACCCAGGGATAGTTTCTGTGTCAAATCAATGTAAACATAGACTCTAGCAAAAGAACTTTGACCCCAAGATGATGAAGGTTCATCTAACCAAAGAGATTTACGAATCATAGCATCCATATGGGCAATATTGGAAGGGTCTCAATTTATCAAAGGAAGACAAGGAAGTCAAACCCAAATTGGCGAGAACCCCTTCACATCCTAATGAGAGAAAAAACATGACCATAAGTCAAGGTCAATAATGCTCCCGACAGTAATCAAGGACCACCCCTGAGGATGGTATCATGAGCATCAGAGCTTTAAAAATACATATAAAGCAATTTGAAGTAATGGTGATCAACTGAAACTCCCTAACATGTGATCATCCCCTTAATAGTTCACCTTTAAGCCATGAAAAAGATACCCTCTTCCTAAAAGCTTCCCAACTAGTGCACATTCCAATTTAGTTTTATTTTCTTGAACTTTGTAAAGGTTTAGGCTCAAGGAAATTCAATCTTCGTCAAGTGCCTCCTGTTTGAAATTTTCTTTAATGGAGTATAAGAAGGCTTCCTCTAAGAGAAATGTCTTGGGCTACGGTCCCCAAACACCCTAGACTACTTAGGGGAAATTTATTTGCTGGATAGGGGCTAAAAATTAGCACCAACTGCTCTGAAGTTATGGGAAGTAGGCATAATAGTATTAGCACAAATAGTTGATGTACAATTTTATGTGACAAGAGGTTCTTGAACTATAATAATGGGGGAGTTAACCCTATAGAAAACTAAGCTCCTATCCAAACTATTAACATATTCAAGACCAAAAACCACATTAAAATATGATTCTGGCATAATTTTCACATTATCCACATACGAGATATTCAGCTCAGGTTGACAAACCTGTAGCAGCAGGAAGCAATCCGACTAGAGCTCATGGACTGAGGTATTATGGCAACTCAAAATTTGTTACTCATAACAAATTAATTTAAACACTTGATTGGTGGTGTGCAATAATCATTGATTGCAAGAGAAGTCCTGATCAGACATCAAAGCAGAGTCATAAAATTGGTCATCATCCAATATAAGTAGTTTGGGTTCCTCATACGAAGCATCTACATCCAACAATCGGAAAACAACCACAGAACCACCTTCAAAATGAGTTCACAATCCTCATAAGCCTTTCTTTTTATAAACCTGATTCAAACACTATGATTTTGATAATAATAAATATTATTGTGTTTGTTACTACTTTCTCAAGTTTCTGTGATATTTTTTGTTCTCTATTTGTGTGCACTAGCATTTCAAAAAATCAGTTAACTATTCACTTGCAATTCTAATCAGCTCAAGACTAGGTAAATTAGGGTTACAATCAATTTTTATTTTATTATGTATTTTCTCCTTTCTTGAGTCATATCATGTAATTGGGTGGATATCTTTATCGAGTAACCTTGAACACACACACAGGGAGACAGATAAAGATGTTTTTGAGATAGCCTATTTTTTAAGTAATTTGTCTTGTATGATCTTGTTTCATACTATACAAAGTCATTCGTATTGTACGATTTTAACTCATACTATACAAAGTATTATGCTCTGTTAAAACCCTAGCCACCAAAGGCTTAAAAGGATACTAGTTATGTACTGATCGTACAGTATAATTTGGATCATACTATATGCCCTAATTAAAATATTTCTTAATTAATCCTATAATATAAGGTAATCAAATCATGGTTAATTATTTTGATTGAATATACTATACAAAATAGTTCGTACTATATGATTACCCGTGTACAAAATTGGTCATCCCTTAGATCATACTAAAGAAATCCATTATTTTGGTATTGATCATATCGTATGATCTCCATAGTACTATATGATCACCCATACACAAAGTTTTCCATCCCAAGGATAGTCTCAAATGAATAGAAGAAATTTTTACATATCATATCATACGATGTGTGATAGTACTATATGATTTATTATAAAAGTTACACATTTCATCTAAATGATATTTCTAGATGAGTCTAAATTAAACTGATCGTACTGTATGATACATGTATCGTATTGTACGAATAAAAGTCAGACGACTTGAAATTTAAGGTTTTTTAAGCCTGCTATTTAAGGGTTTCAAATATTCTTTTAAACATCTTTTACTCCTTAGTCTTCTTGAGAGAGAGCCTGAGGGAGAGAAGAATTAGAGCTTAGTGAGAGAAGAGGGAGATTTTGTGAGGGAGAAGTTGTGAGTGGATTCCCAAGGTTGGTCCAAGAAAGAATCTTGCCTAGTACCTACAAGTGTTTGCTTGGAATATATATGGCTCTGGAGAAGAAGTTCTTTAGCAAAGATCGCGGTTCTCTGACCATTACCTGAAGGGTGAAAATAGAGTTTTGGTTCTCTGACCATCACAAAGAGGGTAAAAATAGAGTTGAGATTCTCTGCCTGTAAAAGAGTCATGATTATCTACCACATCGGGGAGGTGAAATAGCGTCTGTACAGGCTTCTTTGCCTTGCTATGGAAGCAAAATGAGAATCACTACTATTTAGTTCAATACTTGGAGAGGGAGTCTCCAAGGAGTGGATGTAGGTCAAGTTGATTGAACCACTATAAATTTTAGTGTGTTCATTCTAATTATTTTTTATACTTTATTTTTCACATTTATTTTTGTGATAACTACATGGATGAATACTCTGATTTATCTTTTTATTGTGAATGTAATTTTCTTCTCTATGAAGTGATAAAAATATTTTCTTTCTGTTAAAACAAGTTTTTAAAAATATCCAATTCATCCCCCACCACCCTCTTGGATAGTCTGGGGACTAGATCTTTGGGGTTTCATAACCGTTATGAACTTTCAAGTGGTATCAGAGTGGGATTCATAAATTAAGTTTTAGAAAACCTTTGAAAAACATTTTATGGCAAATTTTGGCAATCATAACTCTGTGGATGGATACTCAATAACTAGACCAACTTTAATTGATAACATTCCTTTAATTTTTAGAAAAGTTGCATGCCCACCTTTTTACAATCAATTGATTATCACATGGGGATGCTAGTACAGGATGGTTATTATGCACCTTTTCAATTAGTAAATAAAGTTAAAAATAAAATACTTTTTTTCTCAATAGATAACTGATGATAAAAATTTAACCCAATTGGATGCTAAATATTTAAACTATTTTTTTATGCTTTGAAATGTGGTGATTACATTTGTATATCTACTTGCATAACTGGAAAAGAAATTTACGATAAACTCTACAGAAACTACGAAGGAACAACTAAAGTGAAATAATCTATGTTAAATATTCTTCTCCATGATTATAAACTCTTTCGCATGAAACCTAGTGAAACCATATCTGAAATGTAGACTAGGTTCACACAAATTATCACATCCCTACATGCTTTAGGTAGAGAATTATCAAATTTTAAAAATTTCAATAAGATCTTGTGATGTCTACCTAGTTCATATGATGCCAAAATAACTGCTATTTTAGAATCCAAGGATTTAAATGTTTATTCTAATGATAACTTACTTAGTTCTCTAATCACCTATAAATAAAGCATAAGCCAAAGGCAATTTGAGTAGTGAGAATGAAAGAAGGAGAAAACAATAGCCTTAAAGCCAAATGATTTAGATAGTTCCTTGGTTGGAGGAGAAGATGAAATCTCATTGATGACTCAACAGTTTAGAAGCTTTTTAAGGAAAAAGCAAATGAATCATCAATAATGGAGCAAATGAAAGAATTATAGAAATTATAAAGCTTCTAATGATATTCTTTATTATGAATGCAGGAAACCATGGCATGTTAAGACTTATTGCCCAATTCTCAAAGGTCACCAAAGCAAGGAGAATGTTAAAGAGAAAGAAAAGTCTTATAAAGGTAAGCGAAGATCTTAGAAAGCCATGCAAACTGACTCCACTTCATATTCATTTGGAACATAAGCAAAAGAAGTAAAAAATCTATGCTTAATCCAAAATAGCTATCTTGATCAGTCTAATCAAGATGAGGTATTTCAACTTTGATATAATGAATTACTTGTTATTTTAGAAGAGTTTCATGATTCTTAAAAAAAATTGAAAAATAAGCACACTAGCTTGAAAACTGAATGCTTAGTTCTGCAAAAAGAAAATGAAATGCTTAGAAAAGATGGTTCTGATGTTGATAAGGATCATATGGTATTGTTGGATGAGTTTGATGAATTGAATAAGAAATATTATACTTTATCTAAAACTCATGAGTCTTTGAGAGCATTGCATCTTGATTTAAAAAAGTCATTTAAAGAGCTAGAAGCATGTGTTAACATTTTAGATCTTAGTGAGCACTCATTAAAAATTAAAATATCTGCTCTTGAAAGTGTTAATCAAATATTGTTAGAAAAAGTAAAGGCTAATCAAAATAAACCTATTTGTAAGCACTCACCATGTCATGCATCTCGTAAACCTAGGAATAGGAATCATAACTATTATAGGTTTGTTAACCCTTTTCCTAATGTTAGATGTTATTCATGTGGCATGTTAGGACATATTAGCCACACTTACACCATTCATCGTAGAACACATTTGGTGTGGAGATCAAAGATGCATCAAATACATTATGACATGCATTCTAATGATTTATCCTAATTCAAGAAGGGACCCAAACTCACTAGGCTCCCAAAACTATTCTTCCATGATCTCTGAATTTAAAAGCTCTCATAAAAGAGACAGTGGGAGCATATGGCTTTTTGGCTTTGTATTAACATCCTATCACTTGAAATCATCCATTGTTAAGCTTCTCAACATATATATTTTCGTCTTGTGATTTTCATGATTTTATTTTGGTTCATGTTTTTTTGTTTACTTGTTCTCATTCTGTATGATTGTATCTTAATCTTCACACAAACCTCCTTACTGAACCTCACAATCCTTACTGCAAAACCCATTTTTTTTCAAATCATATTGTATTAACTGCATTCGTATTGTACGATATACACAGCACTGCTTAGATCATAACCATTGTCTCCATGGATGATCCATATTATATATATCATTAACCATCATATTATATGAACACCTTTTTGTATTAAATGATCCACATGTCAACTCTGTTTGGCTTGAATTGAATTCAGTTTTGTATGAAATTTATTATTGATCGTGCTGTATGAATACATGTTCGTACTTTATGAAACTTTTTATCAAAGGTAATACAGGCTGACTCCTCGAAATGAGATATGTATCTCTAATCATCCCATGTAAATTTTGATTGAGCTATACAATCAAACACATCTTTTTTACTGATCGTCTGGCCAAAATAATTGCATGCGATTGTCCCGTACAATATCCCAATTGTACAGTATGATTTGTTGAATTTCTATTTAAATAACCAACCTCATTCAAAATTTTCATGCTACTCTTCAAATCCTCCCTTATTGTATTCCAATCTACATAATAGCCAGTGGAAAATACTATTGACAAACACATGGGGCTTCCTCCTCTAAAAACCCTATAGATAATCATTTTCTAATAACTTCTAATGAAGCTACCTACATAAAATATGAAGAAGCACAGATCATGCATTCGAGGCTTCTTATCAGCAGGCCCTTAGCTTTCTAATAATGAATCTCTTCAACATTATTGCTCTTAAATTTCTTCTAACCTTGGCATATCCCTTCCATTCAGAAATATTTTATAAATTTCTCGCAAAACTTAGGATTAGTGGGGATGTTACAGTTATGTCTTCCCGAGTGTGTTATCGAAATGTAGAAATCACAAAATAGGACATAGAAATTTACCTTCAACTAAACACCCAGGAAAATAGACCCCTTGCCATGGCCTCCAGATCCAATTTTGATTGGAGTGCTGTGAACCTTCTGCTAAGAAATACTACCCTTAATTGCCACTAACCTTTAGTTCAGACCCTTAATCAAAATACAAGGGTTATCCAACACATTCTGAGAACTTTAATTATTGAGAAAGATGGAGGCCAGATCAACATCACTCCTCTACTGTCGATTATCACCTACTTTATAATGTCAAACACGTAATTAGATGAAGCTCAAATGCTAATTGACTATATCTAAAATCTCACTTTTATTTGACTCCCAACCACTATGAGAAAGCAAAACATCGCCCAGGACATGTTATTGGATATATCCTAAATAGAAAGTATAATATCACATATCCTTCTCCTCCTAATCACACTCCAATCTTCTTTTTGGATGCCTCCTTCCAGATGCTATTTCATAGAGATCAGGAACCTAAAGATCTTTTTTTAATGAAGAATGAGAAGCTGCCCCTGCAGCTAATTCTACACCTGTGCAACC
The DNA here is from genome assembly GCA_022539455.1 of Dendrobium nobile. Taxonomy (NCBI): domain Eukaryota; kingdom Viridiplantae; phylum Streptophyta; class Magnoliopsida; order Asparagales; family Orchidaceae; genus Dendrobium; species Dendrobium nobile. The sequence continues at coordinate 15,024,711 of CM039725.1, forward strand.
TCCTCACCACTACCCATATGAGGAGTTGATTCAAAGGTTTGACAGACTTGAGACTCGCTTGAATCAACATTAAACCCAACATGATAATGATATGGGTTAGTTAATGGATCAATTTGGGAACATCAAACAATAATTTACCAACATCCAATAATAATATGAGAACTTTAGTCAATTCTTCCAACCATATCCATAGCCACCTTCTAATCATGATCCATCTCTATACTAGTTTATTCGTGTTGTATTTTTATTTTAATGTTTCTATTTTTCTTTTGTGGCTTGTTATTTTGTGCCTATATTGCACTTTTCTTTCCAACTCTTTTTTTGTTATCCTGTTAAATTAAAAAAAAAATCTTTTTTATTACCTTGTGTTTATTTATTCTCTTTACTTGAGAAATTAACAATCATAAGAAAGTGTGTTTTTGTTGATCATACTGTACGATTAAACTTGTACTGTATAATTTAACTCGTATAGTACTATTACTTGGATCATACTGTATGAATGAACTCTCTTCAAGTCTCTTTGATATTTATAATAAATATACTTCTATTCTAACTTAAAAGTTTAATAATTAATTACTGGCATTATTAAAACTTGAAGGATATACAAATTTTAGGAATTTTTCATATCCCTTCACATTTCCTTTGCATGTTAATTCCTTGTATGAACTTGAAATCTAAATCATATTAGAGTTGATATGCTTATTAAAACACTTTCATTCATCTACATTTTTTATATCATGAGTATTTTTAATAATTTGAAAAATTAGATTAATTATTTTTTATATAATTGGCTATTTATTCATATTAGAAATATCGGGTTTTCCTTGTAGATTATTCCTCCCTATATAAGAGAGTGAGTTACTCCTCTCTTCTATTTGGAAGATATTTTTTATAACTGAGTTTCTTAAAGATTTAGAAAGGAAGCAATTTGAAAAAAAATTCAAAAGAGGTACAAAATGAGCCCAAAATGAAAAGATATACGATGTACGCCAAAAGCTTGAAAGTGCTCATATGGCACTAGAAAGTGCTCTGATACCACTTGAAAGTTCGTTAGGGATGTTAGGCCCTTATGAACTAGCCCAAGGCAAATTAAGAGAGAGGTGAATTGGTTGTTAAAGATCTTTTAAAATAAAACTACAAACCAAAACACCACAAAGAAATCAACGATACTGAAATTAAATGCGGAAGCAATAATAAGAAAAGAACACACCGGATTTATAGTGGTTTGATCAAACCTTGACCTACGTCCACTCCTTGGAGGCACCCTCCAAGTATTGAACTAAACTAAGTGTCTCTCCTTTAGCCCCCACAGCTAGGCGGAGAAGCCCTTACAAAATCACTTCAACCTTCCCCGGTGCGGCAGAGTCGCCGGGTCCTTTGACACCAAAGAGATCTTCTTCTTTGGTGAACTTCCCTCGAGACAAGCCTTGAATCTGACGATATTCAGATGCGAGCTTGTTGGAGCAACCATGTGGAATCCCCTCCACACTCCCTTGAGTCCCCCCTCACAGGATCTTCTCCCTCTCTCAAACTTCACCCTTTCCTCACTCCCTTTCAAGCTCTCTCTTCAATTTTTCCCTAAAAGAATGAAGTTACAATGGCTTCCAAAGACACTTACCAAGTGTCATGTCATAGCTTAAATAGAAGATCTCAAAATGAGCTCATTAATGCAAGTTGCCGACATTATCGTCTAGGATGATACTATTATCGTCCTGTACGGTCAGTGCAATTTAAGCCCAATTAGCCGGGACGATTTGAGATGATCAGAAGAAGTTTGTTCATATCGTCCAGGATGATAATATATCATTCTGAATGATCAGAATAAATCGTGGAATATCGTCCTGAACATCGCACTAAAAAACAGCTGTCTGATGTCCAATCGTCCAGCGTATCGGCCTAGACAATTTTTTGATCATCCAGGATGATTTGATTGTGCAATCAAGTCATAATTGCTTTCCTTAAATTCTAGAGAAATTTTGGAAAAATTGTCCTGGATTGTCCTGGATGATATTTTATAGTCCTGGACAATCCACCTGGACGATGTCCAAAAATAAGTAATTCATAAATAAATCTGGTGGCAGATTCTTTTTGTTTTGAGCTTATCATCATGGCCGATACAAAATCATCCAGGATGATGTGTTTTTCTTATAATTGATTTTCATTTAAGGGGGAGTTTAGAAGAAAGCAACTTCTAAAAAAAATCAAAAAATAATAATATTTTTCTTTATGAAAAAGGGGATATTATTATAAACCTGATTCTAATACCATGATTTTGATTATAACAAATATTATTATGTCTGTTACTACTTTGTTTAATTTTTGTGATATTTTGGTTATGTGTTTGTGTGTATTAAAGTTTCAAGATATCAGTCCATTGCTCACTTGTAATTTTGATCAGGTCAAAATAGGATAAATTAGGGTTACAGTCAGTTTTTATTTTATTCTATATTTTCTCCTTTATTGAGTTAGATTATGTAATTTGGTGGATATCTTTGCTGAGTTACCTTATACACACAAAGGGGGAAAGATAAAGATGTTTTTGAGAGAGTATGTTTTTAAGTAATCTGTACTGTACGATCTTGGTTTCATACTATATGAAGTCAATCATACTTTATGACTTTAACTCATAATATAGAAAGTGTTGTGCTCTATCAAAACCCTAGTTGCCAAAAGGTTAAGAAAGCTACTATTTATATACTGATCATACATTATAATTTAGATTGTACTGTACGCTCTAATTAAAATCTTTCATAATTAATCTTGCAATATCATGTAATCAAATCATGGACAATTATTGTGATTGAACATATTACATGAAATAGTTCATACTGTATAATTACCTGTATATGAAATTGGTCATCCCTTTGATTATACCAAATAAAATCAGTATTTTTGTATTGATTGTATCGTATGATGTCATAGTGCTGGATAATCACTTGTGCATGAAGTTGCCCATCCCAAGGATCATCCGAGATGAATAAAATGAATTTCTATAGATCATACCATAAGATCTGTGATCATATTATATGATGTATTATAAAAATTAAACTATTCATTTGAACGATCTTGCTAGACAAGTCTAAAATTTAATTGATTGTACAATATGATACATGTATCATACTGTACAAGTAGAAGCCATATTACTTGAAATTTAGGGGTTTTTTAAGCCCTGTATTTAAGGTTTTCAAATATTATCTCAATATATATTTTGCTGCTTAGTCTTTTTGAAAGAGAGCTTGACTGAGAGAAGATGGAGAGCTTGGTGAGAGAAGAAGGAGATTTTATGAGGGAAAAGTTGTGAGGGGATTCACAAGGTTGCTCCAAGAAAGAATCTTGCTTAGTACTACCTATAAGCGTCTACCTGGAATCTCTGTGGCTCTGGAAAAGAAGTTCTTTAGCAATGACCATGGTTCTCTGACCGTCATCTAGAGAGTGAAAATAGAGTTATGGTTCTTTGACCATCACCTAGAGGGTGAAAATAAAGTTGAGGTTCTCTGCCTGTAAAAAAGTCACAGTTCTCTACTGCACTGAGGAGATGAAATAGCATATTTATAGGCTTCTCCACCTTACTGTGGAAGTAAAAGGAGAGTCACTAATGTTTAGTGCAACACTTGGAGAGGGAGTCTCCAAGGAGTGAACATAGGTCAAGTTGACCGAACCACTATAAATTCTTGTGTATTCATTTTAATTATTTTTTTCACTTTATTTTTTTGTATTTATTTTTGTAATAACTAGGTGGGTGAAAACCATGATTTATCTTTTTATTGTGAAAGTAATTTCCTTTCGCATCAAGTTATAAAAATATTTTCTTTTTGTTAAAAGAAATTTTTAAAAATATCCAATTCACCCCCCTCTTAGTAAGCCTCAGGACTAGTTTTTTAGGGTTATATAACTCTCACAAACTTTCATTTCTGTCTAAATCCTTCCAGTAGTTGCCTTTCTTAGAAGCCTTCCTACCATCACTATCCCAACCGGAGTGGGGAGAAGACAGGCGGCCTCTCCTTCCTACCATCCTATAGAACAAGATCACATAATTTCCAAGCCTCTCCCTCCTTACATTCTTTCCTCCCGTGATTTGCTAATCATAGTGTTGATGTAACCTTGAAGATGATGTATGCTTAATTCTACCCATCATTTAGACTTTTGAATTTCAAGAGAATAAGTTATGATACTCACTCAAGAGTAGGTAAGAATTGAAAAGAGAACTACCTCCTATTGACTTTATAAATTTCAACAAGAGGGAAGTTAGAAAGTTGTGAACTTTCAGTCATTAAGGCCTTATGGGGTGCTATGGCATTCAAAGGTATGACGCCGTGGTGCTCCCTTCTTCTCTCTTAAAGGTTGTTTTTGAAGCATTTTAAGAAAAACTTAACTTAAAAGATAGGGTTGTCTCCCTAAAAGTGTTAAGTTTGTAGTCTTTAGCCAGACTGGATAATTGACTAGACTTAATGTTTGGTTGCCTCCCAAGTAGCAATAAGTTTATAGTCTTCAGCGAGACTTTACCTATATTTGCCATTTGGCTAAGTGGATGATTTTTATTCTTCAATTAGGTCCCATTGGTATCTCTTTACATCTCTTTAGGATTAACTTTAGTGCTACTAGGATGATATATAATGGGTCTTAAACTCATAGAATTTGCAAGTTGACTTAGTTGAGTTTCCAAAATTTTAATTGAAGTAGATTGGTTTTTTAATTGAGTCTCCAATCTCCTGACCACGTCTTTTAGTGGTGTCTTTCTAGTTCCATACTAATTGCTTTGATTAAATCTAGGAGGAAATGCTAATCTTGGATTATTATTAGCTTGATTTTGATAATTACAATTTGAGCCTTGGTTATTTTGACTAGAATTCTATTGATTTCCACCATTATTATTTAACCAACTAAAATTTAGGTGATTCCTCCAACTTAGATTAAATGTATTTGAAAAGGGATTATTTTATTTTTTAATTGAATTTATAATTTTAATTCCTTGGATATGATTTTCTTCAAGTGAGCTTTTATCTTCCAAATATAAAGATTAATAGGAATTTAAACCTAAAGTGCTTAATTTCTTTAATATTATTGCAAGTTGTGCAATCTAAAAGGATAAAGAGTCCTTTTCAAAAACTCTAGCCACTTTCTTAGGATTTATCCTATCAATAGGCTACTGAAAATTATTTGTTATTATATTATCAATTAATTCATAAGCATTTTTAAAAAGCTTTGATATCAAAGAACCTCTAACAACAACATCAATTATGGCTCTACGCAATCCTACCAATCCATTGTAAGAAGTTTGAATTATCAACCAATCATGTAAGGCATGGTGAGTGCACTTTCCAAGCATCTCCTTGAATTTCTCCCAACTCTCATAAATAGATTTTTCTTTTAACTAAGCAAAAATAATAATGTCATTTTTAATCTTGGCAATCTTAGAAGGTGGGAAATACTTTCCTAAAAATTTTGGGCAAACTCATTCTATGTGGTAATAGAACCTGAGGTAAAGAATTTAACAACATTTTTCCTTGCCTCTTAAAAAAACATGGGAACAATCTAAGTCTAATGGCATCATAACTAATGACATTGTACTTAAATGTTGCACAAATTTCAAAGAAATTTATTAAATGTAGGTTAGGTTCATCAGTGGGTGTTTCCCCAATCTGAGAATTTTGTACCATATGAATAATTATAAGTTTTAAATGAAAATTATTTGCTTGGATGGTAGATCTATTTGTGCTTTGATGAATTTAGCTACTAAAGGGTTTGTGAAATCCTTAAGAGGTTTAGAATGATCTAAGTTTTGAACAAAGTTAGCCATTTTAAAAAATTTTTAGCGGTGTTAATGATGGTGCCCAAGCGGTATTATGTTCGATGCTACCGCATTATACCATACTTGAAAATTTTTCCCATTTTCTATATTTTCCTACAGAAACTCAACTAAAATAATACATTTTCATTGACAAATAAACATATAAAACCTAACATTATTTACACATCAGTTACCAAATTAGTGAACTATGAAATCAAATCAAAACTAATTTTAGAAATAGTACTCTATATGGTTGCTGCCTTGACATACCAAAATATACCATAGTTGATTTATAGAATAATTCCTATAGCTATGTTTTATAATCAATTTCCTAAAAAACCATTACTCTTATATTAAAATGGGACACTTACAAAACAACCTAATAAGACCTACAGTTGAAACATGTCCAATTATGTTGACTTAGGACAGGCTATATAATATACTACTATGTAGAAATGTACATAAACCCATTTAAAATTAAAAAAAAATGTTATAATAGTAGGCAATATAATATACTACTATGTAGAAATTGACTGTTTCAAAATATAACAAAATTATTAGAGATTATTCAAAGAATTATTTTAAAGATTTAATTTTACTATAATATTTTTTTGGATAGGAAATATTTTAAGATAATTTAAATTACTAATTTTCAAAATTTTAGAGTAAAAGTTAAAAAAATACCTAAATGTTCATAATTAGTGCTAGTATAACATGTAGAATGTTATGTAGTGAGAGTTAGCAGCTAAAACATTATCCCCATTTTAAATTAAGAAATTATAAATTAAATTTAAAAAATTCTCAAAAATCTCATATTTTTGAAAACCTATAGAGGAAAAATGTAACCTAGCTCAAACTAAACAACTTTCAAAATTGGACTGTTAGTTGAAAATGATTTAAAGTCACACAAAACTAGCTTTATCTCTCTAGAATTCCTCTTCTCTCCTACTAGCCACCGACCTTATGGGAACAAAAGGAATTTAAATAGTGAAAGATATATATTTTTAATATAAAATTTAGGCTGAGAGCTAGAGTGCCTAAACTCACGTGCCACAACGCTTCCTCAAGTTCCATAGTGTTAATTATTTTACTGAAAAACTTGAGAACTCAGCACCATGACGCCACCAAACCCAATGCCGCCACACCCATGGAAAATATTTTAGATTTTTAGAATAGGTAAATAGACCCTCGAGACTAGATCTAGAATACATACAGACTTTCATATATATTCAAAATATTTCCAAACACATGTAGAAGGATTCAAATAGAGAAACTTAGTTGATTTCCTTGAATACGATCATATTAGAATAAGTCAGAATAATACACTAATTTAGGGTGTTATCCAAAGTGCATTATATAACTTCAAAGCCTAATTTATTCTATTGGGACTCATCAGTTTTTTTCTAAAATTCTTTTAATTTCTATATTACTTATTTTAGATTAATTAATAGCTTGAGGATTATAAGAAGTTTCAACTCTAAATTTAATACTATATTTTAAAATCAATGTCTTCACTCTATTATTATAAAAATGACTCCCTTCATCACTAAAAATCACTCTAGACACTCTAAATCTAAAAAATATATTTATCTTAATAAATTTAATCACTACATGTGCTTCCATTTTAGGGGTTACTATTCGTTCAATCCACTTGGAGACATAATCCACTACTATTGGAATATATTGATTTCCATAAAATTGCATAAAAGGTATCTCAAAATCTAATCCCCAAACATAAAAAAAAGTTAATGTCTAACATCATATTCAAAGGCATTTCATTTCTTTTAGTTATACTACCTACCCTATGACATTGATCACAATTCTTTGCATATTTATTTACATCCATAAATAGGTTAGGACAATAAAATATAGAATACAAGATCTTAAAAGCAAATCTAAAATCTCCAAAATGACCTACATACTTAGAGTCATGTAATGCTTAATGATAGTTTCATTTTAATTTTTAGGGACACATGACATAATGATTTGATCTTTATACCTCCTAATAAGAGTGATTATCAAAAAAATTAAATTTAGCATCATCATGCAAAAATTTATGCATTTGAGTATAAGACATGTTAGTAGGAATAACCCCACTAACAATATAGTTCACAATATTAGCATACCAGAAGAATACACAAAAAATAAATGCACTTCACGAAAGATCTTATTGATTTGATAATTATCACATGCATGTTTTTTAGCTCTATCCAAGATAAGTGATTATCCAGTTAGTTTAAAGTTTCCTTCCCATCAAAGATTTCTAAACCAAATTCTTATAATAAAAGAATCCACCTCACTAATCTAGGCTTGGCATCTTTCTTTCGGATAAGAAATTTAATAGCATAATGATTAGTGTAAACTAGACCATCGGTGCTAATCAAATATGGTATGAACTTGTTAAATGTAAAGATAATGGCTAACAATTTTTTTCAATTGTTGTGTAGTTAAATTGAGTTGAGTTTAAGGTTCTACTAGCATAGTAATTAGCATAAAATTTTCTATCTGTTCCTTTTTTTAGCATAGCACTTGCAACCTAATCACTAGCATCACACATGATTTCAAAATGCAATATCCTTTCCAGTGTAGAAATAATAAGTACAATGATTAAGTGTTGCTTCAAAATGTTAAAAGCTTTAGGCATTCATCATTAAAATCAAATGGATATATTTTTCAAGTAAGTGACATAATGATTTTGATATTTTAGAAAATTTTCTAATGAATCTTTTATAAACATTAACATGTTCTAAAAGCTTTTATTCGTCTAATAGAAGTGGGTAGTAAAATATTTCCAATTACCTACACTTTAACTCTATTAAGTTCTAAACCTCTCTTATAAATTTTATGGCCTAAGACTATGTCTTCTGCTACCATAAATTGACATTTCTCCCATTTAATATGAAATTTAATTCAACTCATCTTTTAAAACTAGAGTTAATAGTCTAAGAAAGATTAAAAGTGGTACCAAAATTAGAGAAATCATCCATGAAAATCTCAATTTCCTACTCAATTAAATCATAAAAGATTGACATCATACACCTCTGAAAAGTAGCAAGGGCCATTTCCCAAGCTGTAGGGCATCCTCCTAACAGAAAAAGTCCTATAAGAACTGGTAAATATGGTTTTATCCTAGTCTTTTAGTGTTATAGGAATCTAGTGGTATCCTGAATAAAAATTTAGGAAGCAATAGAAAAGATGTTGTAAATAAACCTTATATTGTTACTACACATTCTTTATGTAATAGCTGGTATTTTACTATGATAAACTAGCTATTATGCCTACAAAATCTCCTCATACATTAAACAATAATTATTATTTGTTAGTTGATTATTTAAAAAACAAGTCAAGGACATCCCAGCAAACTAAGGATTATAAAAATCATTGATGAAGATTTATTGGATAGGTTATAACGTGGAGCTCCATTAAGGTATTTTTATTTTTATTATACAAAAAAAAGTTGTAGCTTTACGAAATTCTTATGTTTCTCAGTATGATCTCTATCATCATCTGAATTCTCTTTTGAAATTCTCTTATCCCACCAAGGACTATGAACTTAACACAAAATAAGAAAGATAAGTAGAACTACTTCCCTCCATCAAGAATGATATCATTCACATAAAGAAATACAACAAAGATCCCATTTTTTTTAATGATGAACAAACATAGAACTATCCTATTTGCAACACTAAAAACCAATATGAACTCTTACATTGTAGTTCTTTGTTCCTTCACATTTGAGAGGCCTCACCTATTTCATAGTCAGTCATACTACCTGTATTTATTAACTAAGTTGATATAGGACCACTTTTCTAAACCCTCTTTTGAAGAACTATCTGGACTAAAATTTTGTACCTAATACACTAAATCAAAGGATTATACTATATATGGATGTAGATTACCTGAGATAGTTAAAGGAAGAGCAAGCAATAACTTGCTCGGCATGTTCCTCGCTAACCTGAGAGAAATGATCTGTTCAGGTAAAGTAGTTTAGATACTATCCGGTAGCTTCACTAGTTGGCTAAAAAATGAATCTTACTGCATTCTCAGATATGGATTTAGAGAATTATGATAGGTATGGGTGAAAACCTTAATGGACGGTTATTCAATTGGATAAAGAGGTCATGAGTAAACTACTTCATCTTGATTTTGTACTAAAGGTGCTAGTGTTGTTTCATGTATTATCAATGCAAGGGAAAGGTATTCTACAAGATTAAGCCCTCTCTTACTAAGAAAATGGGGTATGAAACTCATTGGTATGCTTCCCAGGGCGCTAACCACTAATTCATGAAGACTTTACTACAGATGCTTATGGTGCGGGTGAGACTATCAGATACTTTGCCCGCCTTATCCATCTAACCATCTCTTACCTGATCAACAGAAACTACTGATGCTCCAGCTACCCCTATTCTAGCCACTTCCCATCCCTACACAGACCTTTCTCAAGCTACAGGCATTGCAAGTGGAACTCAATTGGTTAAACTAAAAGATCCTAGTTTGTTCCTAAGCTCTTTGCCTCTTTACTAGAGGAAAGCTCTCCCTCATTTGATTCTACTCTGACAATGAATTCTTCCTATCATGATCTTGAAAGTCTTCCATTTCCAACTAGGAAGAGAGGGTAAGGAATCTTCTTCTTATGGGTAGGTATCGGAGAAGGGGGTAAAAGAGACTCTGACTCTTGAATCTATTCCCCTCCCGCGAAAAGAACGTGCCTCAGGATCTACTTCGGGCGTCCTTCTTTCTATGGGGATGGGGGCGCCCCTCACAGTGGACGCTCTTTATTATCAGATTTTCTTTTGAGTTGGTGCTAGCATATTATGGAAGGAGAATAAGCAAAAGATGTTGCATAAGAAAAGTAAGACATCTCGCTAATCGCAATCAACATCATGAGGTGTAGCTTCAATAACCAGTAGATTAACCTAATTTTTCATATATGGTAGTGCTCTTTCAAAAAGAAAAGGCAATAGTTTGATTGAAAGGAAGGGAAGCCCAAACGTTTAGCCAAACCTATTTTTTACAGAGTCTACTATAGAATATAGTTGACATAAATTACCAACTTCTTCTCTCTAGCACCTTGACTTTCAAAGTGAAAGGGATGAATTCTACTCTACTCCCATACCACAAGATTCATTTCATTGAATTGAAGTGGGAGAATGGGCTTGGATGAGGTGAGGGAAACTTTCTCTCTGAGACTAGTTAGGAGAAAAGAATAAGCTTTAGCTACTGCTTTTTATCTATTTTTGGGTGGCAGTTTCAAGTGTTCTGCCATCTTAAAAAATTGTAGTTATAATGAGATGAGAAATATCATGTGGCATGTCACCACCTAAGAGCATATAAGGAATCCAAGAGGCATCAATGCTGCTTGAATCTCTTCAGCCTTTTTTCCTCTTTCCACTTTCAATGGTTATTTGTTTGCTACCAATGCTTAATAAAAGAATTTAACCTCAGAGCAAGGAAAAAATAGAAAATCAAAAGGAAAAGTGATTTGTGCCGAGTGTTATCTCTATAGATGTATTCTTTGACCTTTTCATTTTCAACCAAAGAATAAGGAAGCTAAAGGGTCTTTCTTTGCTTATTCATGAGTGGAGTGACCTTCTCTGCACTTTGCTTTGGTGTGTTCCATAGTAACTTCAAGAGAGAGAAGAGAAATCTCTAAAGCAGCTAAAATCAATTTTGAGGTTCTACTTGAAAGGATGTTTCATCCTCAATTGGAACCTTCTCTAAAGTAGCCTCTAACGAGGGTTGGTTCTTCCTTATCTTTCAATAGAGTCTATCATCAAGAACCTTATTTATAACATTGTCTGGGGGTATTTCAAATCTACATCCATCCTGGATATTTCATTGCCTCCAACATGTGCATCCTTCTATTTTGCAACATCTACCACATCTAAAAAAGTTGGAGTTTGAACTTTGACTTCTACCAAAACTTGTTGGTTACTTGACTTCCCTAGTGGATGCAATGGCCTCAAAAAGGGAAACTAATTAAGAAACACTAGTTTTTGGCAAGGCCATTAGAATCTTATATTTTTCTTCTTCAAACCTCTCCTCCACCATTTTTCCATTACCTCTAAAGGATTCTTGCTATTCAGTTTCATCATACTAGCATCATGCACTTATATAAGATAAGTCCAAATTTGGACCAATTGTAGGAGTCAACATTGTCTTGCTTTTATTTCAGCAATAGCTTGAAATGAATAAAATATGAGTTTTCCTTTCACTGATTGTCTAAGTGAAATGCTTCACGCCTTCAACTTGTTTAAGTTTAACTATCACCTTTTTTTACTATTTGAAATATGATCCTTTGACATTACTGTTCTTACTTGAAAGCTAAAATTGAGAACTTGAAACTGAGCTAAATTTTTATATCCACATAGTTTGGAAACAAAATCAAGAAGGGGGCCTGTGTAGCTATTCCAATTGAATCATAGGTGGAGTATGGTCTTAGGGGTCCCTACATAAATAAGAAAATGAAATTTAATGCTTGGCAAGTCACTAGTAGTATTGAAAAATAAAGCCTTGCCCAGATACAATTTGAACCAGTATGATTTTTGCACCATGTATAAGAGCTTCCTGAAAAACCAGCATCCACGAGACCTGTGGCAGCAACGAATCCCTTCAAATCTGTCATGGAAGTCACATTGGCTGATTAGTCTATTTGTCCAGATAGCTGGGTCTTTGACTTCAGCAAGAAAGAGAGATGTTCCACACAGTCAAATAGACTCAAATCAAAAGTACTGAAAAAAAAGGAACCTGGGAGCTTGTCACGTTCCCAAAAGGGAAGCATACCATGTACCAAATTTCTATATAAAATATATAAACTAGCTTCATACATCAAATCTCTTTCCAGTAGCAGTAGGTTTTCACCCGGGGGAGAGAATTCCATTGCAGCAAAATACAAAGAGAGAATAGATAGAGTCGTCTAGGGATGAAATCAACTGAGGATGGCATGGCTTATCCCATGTGTAGTCCAACATATCTACTTTCATAGTCAAACTACAAGTTTGTATTAGAAAATCAGGTCTCTAAGAAAAGGTGTTAGAGAAAAGAAATTAGTGTTATGTGATATTCTCTTTTTCAAACATATGATTTGAGTTTACTTAGCCCTATAGAATAGAATCAACGAGAGGGAAAGGAGAAAGAAAGGAGTCCAATTCACACTAATAAGACTATTTAGAACCCCAAGGAGAACTAGACTTCTTTAGTGATAGTTGTACCTTATTAAGCAGTAGCAATATGATAAGGTAAGGCACGCAAGTCACTTCTTGCACTAAGGCAAGGTTGAGAATCCACATTGGGAAGGGAATGAACTATCAACAACTTAACTGACAATTGAAGGATTGGATAACTAAGCTATGGGATATTAAGAAAGGGGGATAATGGCTAATAGTTCCACAAGCCACTTCCAGGGACTAGGATAGGATGTCAAGGGAAAAGTAACAGGCCGAAGCCCATAGGGCCTATTCAGAAGAGAAGAAAGTGGCAAAGAAAGTAACCAAAACAGTCAAAATGAGAAGTCCAGCTTAGCCAATGAGAAAGGTAAAGATAAAAAGAAGAGCAGCTTGGTAGCTTCAAATGAGATGAAGGAGCTAGACTAAACCACTCAACATAGGGGGTCCCAATCTAAAAAACCAAAGTGGCTAACCAGTCTTTGAAGGTCACAAATTGAGTCATTCTTATACTTTCAAATTAACTCTTCTATTAGATGATATTCATGGGGAATGTACTTTGAGAATAGAAGCAGAAGTAAGGTGTGCAACATTGAGGAACATATCTTCTTGATTCTCTAATCATGGAAATGTGGGAAAGAAAGATGACCTTGACCTTCTTTCCTCTGTTCAGTACATAATGACTGAGGCCAAAGTTGGTTTGATTAGTTCATAAATGCTTAACAAGTATAGTGTAATGCTTGATTGACTTGCATGTCTTTCATGTGTATCAGTGGGTTGCAACACAAATAATCTTGGGTTACAGCTGCACTTCTAGTTGTATTGACTGCATCTTTTGGCATCGCTTCTTATTCTTTACCTTGGGACTAGTTTGGCTATTAAGCAGTCAAAATTATAACATATGTGCTTGAAGATAATCCTAGAATAGTAATATGATTGTCTTTGGTACTTACATAGTAAATTAAGTTCAGTAGCACCTAAATAGAATACGAAAAATGTGGCTATAAGTGTGCCTTTTGCTATAAGAACTCCTCACCTTTTTATGACTGGCTTAAATATCACTCCATAGTGGTGGTCGACCTTCAAGGAGTCTTCCTACCATACTAGAATGCCTATATTATTTCTAGTGCATCAAGATTCGCAAGAAACAAGCAATACGACAGACTTTGGATTTGAAGATAAGGCTCGTTCATGACTGGCGAGCTCGTGTTGTAAGGCCTCACCCAACTTTAGGCTTATCTGATGCATTCCAATAACTGTCAACTAAACAAGCATTAAAGTAAATTGAGTGAGCGAGCTAAACCTTCATGGAGCTTCCATTCTAATCACCCTATAATTTTCTTTCCACTCCAGCCTCACCAATTTTGAGGTGGATTTGATTGGATACCTGAGAACCATAATCTTTTAAAGGAATAGCTTCTATGATGATAGATAGGGGTCAGGCATCTATGCCCCTGCCCTCCAAATAGTATGAGAGCCATTTAGCTAGTACTACTCACACTACTAGATATTCATGGTGGCACCTCCGCCATTATAATGTGAGTTGGGAGTAGCTCCAAAAATCCCAAGGTACTAAAAAATGAGCTTGAAAGTAAACGTAAAAAAAAAAAGAACAAAAAAGTACACATTAGTTGCCTACTTATATTATCATAAGTAAAATCCAATCCTTCCGCCTCTCAGAAGTGAGAAAAGTAGCAAGAAACATAGGCTTCGATAGTACATTTTTGGGTTCTTATACCTCATTTGGAAACTTTAAAACTCAAGGCACTAGCTACGAATTTAATTTTCAACCAATATTTGCTGGCTTTGAAGTGAAGCTTCTTAGGAGCATCAAAAAGCATAGCGAGCCATGCTACTCTTCTTCTTCTTGTTGTTGTTTTTTTACTTTTCATTAACCGCAGCATGAAAGAATATAGAAAGAGAGTGGCACCTAGATGTTGAAACTGTCTATTATCTTTTTAAAAAAATTATACGATCTTGGAATAGCACTCTTCGCAAGACCTATAATGAAAAAGAGGTATGTGCTACTCTAATACTTCTCCAATCCTTCCTCAGGACACTGTTACAATCTCATGTAGATGGGGTAGCCCTAACTTCTATAGGTCATTAGTTCAACCTCAAAATAAGAATTTAGGTCCTTTTCTGGGTGTCTTATCTCTCATACTTTCTTGCTCTATATGAAGTGTCCAGTGCTTCCTCGAGTGCTAGAGAGGAATGCCATCAACTAGGGAGTTATTTATAACTAAGCACTCACACGTTGGCCACTCAGGCTCTTCTTTTTAAGTTTTTTATCCTAAACATTTCCTCTGCTTTAACGGCAGCCTGGAGCCTTTTTCTATCTTATCTTATGCCTTGCTCTTCGGCTCCATACTACTCTAGCTGCTTATTTTAACATCTTTTTATTGAGTGCTCACACGCCTACCCCAGGTCGGTCGGTGTGACTGAACTAGAATGGGCTAAGTAGTCGACCAATATATTCAGGCACACTCATAAATTTATAATTAGTTCCACAAATCTCACAGCACTGACCATAATAAACATCTTCTCATTGTACTGAAATGGAGGTCTGATTTGAATGACTAGGTACAACATCACATTTGACATCTGAGGAAGGTACAACCCCAGTATGAGGTATATCAGCATGTGTTATAATCATACTTAGATGAGTTTTGGATGGTACAATAACTCTATTGTCTACTTCTAATACACATGATTGTACTAATTCTAGATCATCTTCTGGAATCATATAACTATCAAAAGTGATTGACTGCTCATCAAAAACTATAGTCTGATTACTGATAAGGCTGGGTCGATGCTCGCCCCCCACAAAAACATGACTTGAAATTTTCCTCGTAAATAGCTCTCTGCACCTACTCTAAGAATTTGAATAGCACTATTTTTATTTAGTTAGGTAATTCTCCCCCACTCAGAAATCATCAAACCCTAGTGGAATCAAAGGCCTGCTTACTTATAGGCAACTGGGGACCCTTTCTCGCCCAACATTACCTGCTTTAATTTAGCTAAAACCAAAAAACCACATACATCAGACACGTAAAAGGTATGGGATGACCAGTTCACCACGAAAAGCAAATTTGATCCTATAATCATCTTCTTTGTTAAAAAATATGCAGTTTAAAGGGATGCTAATTGGTTCAGTAAAGTTGTAGGCCGATCAGATCAAGAGTGATTCCTCACCTACACTATTAGGGGCCAAGTTGAATGCTCAAGTATAGATTCTCAATGCTCATTTGAATGGCCAGCCTATCACTCTATGAATAGGTAAATTCTCTTTCTTTTCCCTCCCACCCTTAACGACATCCCTTGCTTCTCGTTGCAAATGGCTCCTCAGTGCAGAAGTAGAAGCGTTGGTCTGCTTCGGTCAATTGCTTTGCTTGTGCCTGTTGTTACCTACCATAGTACCTATGTCCCCAAAGCAAAGGAAGAGGAGTAGGAACAAGGGATTGTCCTCTCCAATCCTAATAGTTTAGTAACTCCTTGCTTATGGGAACACTGATCCAAAGCTCGAGTATGGTCTATACGCCATTTTTCTTCTCTACTATGGTGAATCAATTCATTGAAAGTAGGCAACCCTTTTTCGTATTTCCTCTCCCCCTTTGCCCTATCACTAGTGCTTACTCTATATCTGAAGCACCCCTTTTCCATTCACAGAGATATCTAATCTTCAAAATCAAGAAAAAGACCATCATGGACCAAGATCCAAATGGATCAATCTTGTTGGAGGCACTACCCAAGGAGAAGAAAAGGTGACTTTCGGATCAAGGATAATAAAGAAAATAGAAATTGAATATAATAAAATATCAAAATGGGAATCACAGGAGGGATCATAACCACATTCATGGGCTGACCATTTTTTTGGATAGGTCAAACTATAGGAAGCAAATGGAAAAGGAAGACTGAGCTAGATCAAAGAAACTAGTATACTGATCACTAAATAGATCAAAACAGAAGCAAATTATGACATCACAAAACATTTTGTTCTCTCGCTCTACTCATGGCTCTCCTTCCTCGTGGAGCAGCATACAGGAAAAAAAAGAGAATGGAAATAGTCAAAATTTGCATACTCATAGATGATAATCAGTATACGAACCCATCCTATCCTTGACTCCTTCAACCAAGAAAGACATTGGCTGCACCCAACCATGTAACTCAAAGAAGTGTCTTTTTTTGACATTCTTATTTTTTGTATGGGAAAATTTTAGGTGTGAAACTATTTTTTTTTTTTTTATCAAAGAGAGAAGGCGTGGAGTGTTTCACTTGTAGAACAAAGGAAAGGCGCTAGTCTCTTTCTTTTTCTTATAATATGATATTCTTGGATGCTCTTTTTGGCATGTTTCTTCTACTCATTAGAAATGAGTAAACCACTTTGTTTTCTATGAAACCTTTTTTTATAACAGTTCTGCCATGAATATAGAAAAATATAACACCAGCCATATAGTCAATGCTGAAACTAAGATGAATCTTTCAAATTGGAGCTTTTGGAAGGATGAAAGAAAGCGCGACAGGGATCTCATTGATATGCCCCTCATTTATTCACTTTATAGTAGAAGCAGAAGTTGATGTATCTAACAAATCTCATAAGGTACCAATTGGGTTAGGTCACAGTTCCTTCACTAGTGCTTGGAAGCGAAGTGGTTATAGCTTGTTATACTTCACGTGGAAGAAGAGCGATAAAAAAACTAGAAGCCCAGTGAGCCCACCGTAATGGCACCAAAATAAGGTATGTGGGATGAGAAGCCAACACCAGCTGAGATCCTTTCGTGCACACGGCATACCGAAAGCCATTAGAAACTTTGTGACGGGGGCGACCATGGATGAACTAAAAAGATGAAATAGCTATCAGAAAAAAGCATGAATTGAACGTCTCTAGCTTTCAAAACCCGTGTTTTTCGCCTAAAATTAGCTAGAATAGAAGCCCTAAACTAGCTAAGCCCTGTATATATGTAATAGCACTAGAAGAGAAGCAACCTTATAGTTTGAAACTAGCTCTGAATCAAAGAAGCTAGCATAGCGAAAAGATGCTCTAAATTCTAAAAACCTATATTCTTATACAAGATGCTCAACCATTTAGAAAGACTATCTAACTAAGAAATGCTACACTCACTGGTAACGAACAGCAGGAATCGCATACAAAAGTTCACAATAAGTTGAACAGCCTGGCACACCTTACCGGTGGAAGCCGCGGCTCTAAAGACGCTTGTAGATCCGGTGACCCTTTCTTTTCTTGGTTCTATATGGTTTGTAGATCGGGAATGTATGGTTACATCCGGTTACGATGATCCTATTAGGCCGAGCAAAGAAGGTGAAAGTGGGTTAGCTTGGTTCATAGCCCGTCTTCTCCCCTCTTAAGGTCTCACTGGCTTGGGTGCATGAAAACGAGGCCTGAGTGTGGACGTTTTGGCGTGAAACTAGAGGCTCGACTTACAGGATAGCTTGCTATACTCGACTAACAGGATAGAATATACTCGACTGTTCAGGATATGAAAGAATAAAGAAGTAGCTATACTTACAGGATATGTATGGAAAGATCTCTTTATTCAATAATACTGTATGAAATCAAGAATAACAGTAAAGCTAGAGTTTTCTTAGTCAATCAATAATCTTTCTATAAAATACGAATAGTTTTCTAACACGTATATTCAATAGTACTTCTTTCCAAAAATATGGGTTTCATGATACACATGATCCAACCCATAGGATCAGTAGAAAAGGCAAATCCCCTATGATACACAAGATCTAGCTTGATTATTAATATAGAGAATAGATTCACCATTTCTGGGAATCTCTCTTCTAGCAAAGCATAATGTATATCCCCCTTTGTTCTTGTCATGGAATTGATGAAAGAAATTAAAAAAAAATGGGTTTTTGTTTAAGAATTAAATTTTATTGGAACTATCCATATCTGATTCATCCCTCAGAACCAGATTTGGGATGTGATATGGTTTGATGAATTGAGATAGTATCTTGTAAAGATGTAATTATCTTGAATATGTCAATCAATTCTTTATTTTTCGCTCACCTGGAAGAGACAAAAGAAACATCTTATTTTTTCTTCAGCAACTTACGATCTCTAGTAGACCTCTCAGTAGGATTTGAACCCAGATGAAGTTTTGACTATCTATCAGAGAAAAAAATGAATTGATTTTGTAGGATTCATAAGAAATTCTTTGATTTCTTCTGTAAGCAAATGATTATTCATCCACTCTCAGGTTCTATGAATAGCAAGGACATGGAGGAATACCCAAAAAGGCATTTCGGGAATCGATCTGATTTTATCCCTGTTCATTATGTTTAAAGGAAGGAATGATCCCAATGAATTGATCACTCTTTTAGTTGTTGAATCTTAGTTTGATCTATCAATATGTCATATTCTGAATTCTCATTTCTAACATAATTGAAATAATCTCTAAATTGGTCAGAAGAAGATCCTTTCCATTGGCTAGAATCTATTACATGAAAGAAAATAGATATTGTGGAATCATATTGAATATTTTACAATACATTACATACCTTCCTAAAATCTCAATCCATGTTTACCAACAATACATTGTCCAACCAAATACAATTCTCTCTCATGATATTCCTCAAAAAAGCTGATTTGTGCTGATTCTTTCCCCAACTAACAAAGAGATCTTAGTGGAATTGCCACATATGAAATTTAGCACAATTTTGTAAATAAATACCCCTCTTATTCCACAAGAAGAGATGGGAAACATACTTAATATCATTGGATAACATAGTTGCCCCAGCTCCTTATTGTTTGAAGAAACTTTCCCTATGAATTGGTCTTTTTTCATGAAAAGCATACATGAGATAACAAATTAAGTCTTTCACTAAGATTTTGAATAGCTGTCTCAAATTCAAGTTGACTATGTTTCATTTCTTCCTTAGAAAAAAGATTATCAAATAATTCCCATTCATAGTCCTTGCGGATCAGATAATCTATATATGATAAAAAAAGAAACTCAAGATATTTTCTATCTTTCTCTTGAATGAGATCTCAATTCCAACTAAAGTTTCATTAGATACCTGACAACTAGAATTCCTTTCTGATCTAGTTCCTCCACCATCATGAACACAGGTTAGATTTAGGCCTTATCTTCTTTTTCTTTATTGGGAGAACCCAAGTACTCTCTTGCGGATCCATGAAACAACTCTCAAAAATAATTTTCCCATTTCAAAGATATAGGAGCAAAATAATCAACCTAATTCTATTAGAAGATTAAAAAGAATTTTCCATTGTCTCCTTTCTTGGTCTGATGTATTCATAGGTATAAGAATAAGCCCCATCAAATTAAACTTTTTTTTTCGACCATCTTTCGATTGTTAATATGAGATATTAGGACCACAACTACAAGACGTACTACACCTTTGATCATGAAATTTAGATTTCTTGTTGCACCCTGTGAATCACGTGATAGTAGGATACTCTAAATTTAGGGGGTAAAAGAGTTTCATAAAACATTGTTGGTGGAAATAATGTGAGTGAAAGATCCCATTGATTTGAATCTGATCCATGAATCTAAGAAATAGTGAGAATGCTTGATCTCTCTCAATTTGAATATACACAAGATTTGAATTGATGTCTTTTCATTTATTGATTTCATTTCAATTGGAATTTGGTTATTCACGATGTACGATGATCCCTGTTAAGCATCCATGGCTGAATGGTGAAAGCGCCCAACCTATACCAACAAGGCGCTAGGTCAATTCGTAGCGTAGGTTCGATTGATGCACTTGGAAAAAGAATCGCTGCTCACTTATACATATAGCTAGATCTTCTCTGCTAGCTGATGGGGCACACTAAAAACACTCGAGAAAAACATCCATCCACTCTTTTTTCTTCACTCGTTAGGGAAAGACAAAAGATGACGTAGAATCCCACTTCTTTCTCTATTTCTATTCTAAAGTATAAAGTAAGTAGGAGTGACCCTCCCATCGAGGCCTCACTATACTTGCAAATTAAGGGCGGATTGAAATGAAACCTCCATTCCATTTTGCAAAAGACTAGATGCCTTTTTAGAATCTAAAAAAAGGTAGGCTTCGTTGGTAATGTTAGGAGCAACCTAGCTGACAAGAGCAGGGCCAGAGCAAAAGGCAAAGGAGTGAATCTAGATTATGAAACTAACACTTCACTTTGTCATTCAAAAAAGTTTTATCCATCAAAGAAGCATTTCATTAGTGTATAGGTTTCTAGGGGTGCTTCATAGTCTCTTTTTAGAAAATTTAGTGTTCATAGTAAAAGGATTAGGAAAAGGTTTAAATAGCTTATATATATACAAAAAAATTTGAGTTAAAGTTTATTAGTAATCTATTGGTCTCTTCCATTCTATTATTCTATCATTCTCTCTTTTGCTTTAACTTAGTTGACTTGGTAGGACTCTCTTTACTTCTCCTTGTAGGAGACGAGGGATTTGGATTGATAATGACATTACAGCTTTTAGCAGTGTTCGTGTATTAGTAAAGCCCCTTACTAAGCAATACTGTATTTCTCGCTAGCTTATAGACTTTGTCTTTTCTATTTTTATAGGGTCCTTCCTTCTAACTTCATTGGCATATCTCTTTCTGAATAATATAGAGGACTATCTACAAGACCTGTGACTTAATCACCCTATGGCTCCACCCAATTCCTTTTTGTTAATGCATTTCAGATCAACCAATAGTGATTAATACCCTACCCTAGTGAAGACCCTGGAAATGGAGAGGGTAGAGGCTAATGGTGAACCAAATGGATCTAGCCACTGCAGTGATTCTCACATCAAGGAGATGATCATATGTATCTTTCTCAAACCCAAATAGAGTTCGACCAAGAGTTTTTAAGCGGAGTCATGTTTTCTTTTATTGACCTAACCATTCAAGCATGAGTCTGTAGTCCAACTCCTTTCCAGATACATTGGGATTTTTTTGAACATAAGAGTTATGTCTCATGGATTCGAGATCTTCTTCCACTTAGATCACTGAGAAAGATGATTAAGAATAAAGATAAACAATTGCATATATAGGAAGAGGAAACAAACCAAACTAGGGATGGGAATGAAATGGAGAAATGATCGGAATCGGAACGATTGAGGAAAGAAAGAGAATGGTGGCCCTTTCGCCCAGCGGACATCGTCGGAGAACAATATTGGGGACAGGCTTCGAAGGTTCTTCCATCTTTCTATAGAAAAATAGATGATGATAGAGATCTAGATCTTTCTATAGATAGATGGATCCATGTGAAAAAGGGTGCGGAAAAGAGATGACGCTGAGCTAATAGCTGGGGTGGGGCGAAAGATAAAAAAAATAAGAGGAATGGATAGGGAAAATGACCTACAACTTAACCCATGACTTCCTTCCCTTAGTATGGCTCAGGGGACTTCGTTCCCTTTTTTTTAAAAAAAACTATCACCTTTTTTTCCCAGAAAGAATTTGCCTGACCATGATGAAGAATATGCACCCCCACCTTAGGAAGAGTTTGTGAGGCATGTAATAGGTGACCATTCATGCTTTTTTTTTTTTTTTTTTTGGGGGGGGGGGGGGGGGGGGTTGAAGCACTTGGCTCAACTGCCTTAGCTCGATATCATCTTGACCATCCAATTTTTGGGCCAATTCCCCCTTCGTACTACAAAAAAAAAGAGATTCTATTTGAATCTGAGTTTGCTGCTCCAACCATTATAGAACTCATATATATTCTTTTTAGTACTTTAGATGCTTCTATAGCCTATAATTCAATTTGATAGCGGATCAATTCCAACGAGCCTAGTCCTTTTTATAATCAATAAATGCTAGTTCTTTGGTCAAGTTTTGAATGACTTTCTAGTTAGATAAATCCTGAGTTTTAGATATTCAGTCTCATTCCAAGCTTTAGACAAAGGTGCTATTGAGATATTGGGCCCTTATGGTATCTCGTACACATTCCGACGATTGGCCGAGCGAATAAGTCAACTTCAAAGTGGATTTGTTGTGCGAAGAGTGCGTTATGAACCGTGGCCGCCTGCCCGGTTTGGTTAGTGGGGGCGGCTCCTCCGTTGTGGGTAAACGGGAAACCCGACTCTACGAACCCGAGGAAAGGCTGCACAGCTTCCGTGGGGGCGTGAAGACCGGAGCTTTTTGTAGTGCTAGCAGGAATGCAAGTGAATGAATTCCATCCCTAGTGAGGTTTTACCTTATTTTAGTAGGGCACGCTATGGTAACACGATATTGATAGGGTGGTGGGGCTTGCTGTCTAATTTAGAGCCTCCACTACCCCATTCTATTACTTTCCTTCTTTTTTCCATCCATGAGGAAGCCAAAAGATAGAAAGGGATGGCTATAACATAGGAATCATGGTGGTTGTATTCCATGAGGTCCCTATGGATAAGAGGATAAGTGAATAATTGCTTTTAGGCATAGGTAGCCCTCTACCATCCATCCCATTGCCTTCATCTCGTATAGTATTATACCATCTCAGACAAGATACATATATGGAAAGAAAGTTGCATCTGTTAAGGAACAATAAGAATCTTTTTTTTCTATCTATTGATAGTGATCCCAATTCATTTGTTATTACTATAACTACATCTTTCCTTTCCCTACCTAACTATATGGTAGTTTTCTAGGGAGCTAAATTATTTCTAAGGAGTCTATTTGTTAATGTTTCCTTATCCCACTCTAGTGCTAGTTTGGGAGGAAGCCTTTTTTTTTCTATCGGTACCCTTTTTAGTCACGGGATTTCTATATTGTCTTCAACAAATTGCCTCTTCTGGTAAGGGACCTTTCACCTCTTTCCCTCTCATCAAATAAAACATTAGGTGAATGGTCTTCTCTTATCTTTGAATCCCTCTCTTATCTAGCCTCTGACCCCAAAATACATATGAATAAGCTAGGTCTGGTTCCTATTTTGTATTATGCTTGTTCTCCTTCCGACCTATATACAAGAAGTTGCTTTTCCAATTCTAAAGGAGTCAAGTTAATGGATGCGGATTCCTTCAAACCTAAGAATAGTTATTTCAAAGAAGTGGGTAATGTATTTACCTCCAACTTCTTTGATGGTAGAACCTCCAGCATAGGCAAAGATTAGTGGCCTAATCTCTTTATGTGAAGAAATTATAGCCTTTCTTTTTTACTAATTGAAATTCTCCCAACAGACTCTTGTTATCCAAGTTAAAAACCCAATCTTATGAAAGTAAGTTGATCAGTTGGATAAGAAAGAAAAGAAGAAAAAAGAGAAAAAAGTCAAATTATAAAAAACTAAATATGAAATACTAATACTATTTATAAGAAAGAGAAAGAAAGGACTTAGGCATGCCTATCACCAATTAGTACAAAATTCTAATACTCAAAATCATGTATTTTTGAAACATTACTCAGTTGTATTAGTTCATAAGATAAAGTGCACCAAAAGAGGGTAAGATATTTACCCATACCTAGAAAGAATCATAAGGCGCGCCAAATAGGCGTAAGATAATTAGTTTTCCTATACAATTACCCATACTTATAGCCAGGAGCAGATATAAGTTTTCAGTTAAAATTGATCAGGAGATCGACAATGGTGGGCTCTTTTATAAAACTATTGATTCCTTTTTTAACTATAAACTGATTTATAGGTATGGATCATGTATCATAAGGCGTGCCTTATACTTGGCCCATAATGGTAATTTTTCATGAGATTAAAAGAGGGTAATTTTATAATATTTAATCGAAATAGGAAACGAATCATTGGCCATTACTTATGATTAGATGATTTAACCTACCAATGATCCATACTTTTAGAGCGTACCAAATCGAGGCAAATTTTGAATACTAGATATGACCCCAACAGTGCTCAAGGTCGGCTAGTGAAGTTTGGCACATAATTTAAGATTATCTACTCACACAAGCAAGCATCTGTAACCAGCAATCAATCCCTCTACTTCATAATCGGAATTAATCACTCTTTTTACCTCCACTTTTTTTTTTTTTAAATGGTCAATCAACGCTCCACGCCTTTTGTCGAAAGCTCGGTTTGGGCATTCGACTAGGTAGGTTTTTTCATCCAAAGTAGTAGAAAGGTAAAGTAAATAGAGCTGAGAAAGGTAAAGTAAATTGAGTTGTATTGACGAAAGCAGAAGAAATATGGAGTCTTATTGGCTTTGGCTTACTCGCTCGGATCTTTATTTGTTCGATCGTAAACTCATTCACAGCATTCGCTCGGAGTATCAGGAGAGGCGCTAGAAGAGGGCGCAACTCAGAATATTAAGGAAATGAATAGGAGGAGAGTTTTTACTGACATAACATGTTTTCTTGTTCTCCCAGACTTCTTATTAGAATTGAGAATGAAAAAACACCTTCACCTTGTCTGAATCGTAAACAGGAACAGGCGAATAGCAGCTAGCTTATCACAGAATGCCTCAAGTTGTTTAGGTAGTGTATTTTTAGATGATATATATAGAAAAATTATTTTTGAGATTTATTCTTTTGATTTATATTGTATTCAGTAGTGACTTTGTGTTATATATATTTGAAGTTTATTTTTCTTAGTACTTCGCCAACTGGATCTTGTGGTTAGTTTCTAGTTCTTGCCACAATCAGGCACGGTATGACCAGTGTGGTATTGGGACGGGTCGTGACATTGGCACTAAGCTCTCCAGCAAAATTTTAGTAAGCTCTTCGCTATGGTGCTGAAGGTATGGTGATGTAATGTTGAAATATGTTTTGGCGCTATGGCGTTGGTCCAATTTTCATGGATTTTTCACTATTTTCTGCTCAAAATAAAAATATTGCAAGCACAAATTAACAAAATAAGGTAATTTGAAGTTATAAAATTTTATTTAATCAATCAATTCAATCGGGAGGTTCATTAATCAACATATATCAACCATTCACAAGCACAATACAGATTATCATTGTTGTCTCTATCATTGCTGTCTTTATGTGACAATACATTCATTAAACTATCTTCATTCAAGATTGGTTTTCAAATTCCAACAAGTTTGAGAATGTAGCAGTTAACTCTGCACCTATAAATCCTCTCTCCCAAGCTTGAGGGAGGATTTTTTTTTAGATTCTTACTTTCCTGTCTATTAACTTTAAGCTTGCTTGGCCCATATGCTCTTGCACTAAACTCATTACTTGTACTTGTAAAACTCACAATATAGTAATGAAACACAAACACAAGCCCAACCATAACCATTGTGAATGCATACCACCTCTATTTGTTTTGCTCATAATTTTGCATATTTGTCTCAGCATAAAGTGTCATCAATCATAAAATGCTTCTTAGGGGTGTCTAATGGATTTTCGGGTTGGGTTTGGGTACAACCCAAAACCGGCTCGCCTTCAATTGACTCGACCAAATTTGACAAACGGATAAAAAATCTAGACCAGTATACGATCCGCCCCAAACCCCGGTTGACCCAAACCCAGAATTTTTCGGGTAAGGCCCAAGTCGGATTTTGAGTCGGGTCAAATATTGACACCCCTTCCCAACCTCTCATAAGACCTCTGTTTATATCATTACCTCTTTACCATCTCAATATAATCGGACTTCACCATCTATACCAGTAATAAATTATTATTTATTTTCTATTAATGCTTTCTTTAATAGTCTAAAACGATGATATCTTATAATACTTTCATTATCAGTGCAAGTTATTTCAAAGACCAATTCATTAATTTGTTAGATTATATGTCATCTACGTAGAACTTATGTCACCAACAATTTACTTAACTACTTTTGTAAGAATCAATGATATAAATAATTTTTCTCTCCTTTTCAATACAAAATTTAATAACAATCGGTCACTTTTCTCATTTTCGGCCATCGAATACGACGCCATACTCTGCATAAACACCAACAATATAGGATGATACATGAACAGCATTTTAAGCTCTACTTCAACCTTTTAGGTTAGGCCAAAATAATAATATTACATATCTTGCACAATAATTTTGTTTCTCTCTAAGTTAATGAATAAAATGTCATCAAAAGATTATTGTCTACTTTGTACTATTTATTTACCTTCGTATGTTTCCGAGCTTTTGTTTTATCAAATACAAAAAGACGGAAAATCATGAAATAATGAAGGTAAATTTGATCGAGCTTAAGGCTTCATTTGGGACAGTTTCTGATCATTGTTTCTTCACTGTTTTCAAAAAAAAAAAAATTATATTAGAAAATTGCTGTAGAAAGCAGTAAGAAAACTGTCCCAAACAAAGTTGAAGTAGTATCTTGCTTGACTCGATAAACAAACGAGTCAAAACCTTGCATAAGTATTCAGCCGATTAACTTATCAAGCTGAAATACCAGTTATTCACGAACATAAAGCCTTTGTTTGGGGCGGCTTTCTTATTGTTCTTAAAGTAACTTTCTATCATAAAAAATATAATTTTTGTACTAAAAACTGCTTTAGAAAACAGTAAGAAAATCGCCCCATACCAAACCAAAGCCTTATTTGAGGTTATGAAAACAACATATATGTTCAAATCAAAATCAAAGTTTAGAGGCAAAGCAGCATACGGAACAGCTACTTATGCTTACAATGCTTGACGTCATGGAATAAATATATAGTGTTTTGCGTGAACTTTTGAAGAAAACAAGGAAAAATTGAAAACGACCAGGTGGAATTATATGGAACGTATATATTTTCTGACTAAGCAGTTCATCGGAAATGTTTTGGCTTTTTGTTTCGGTTGGTGGACAATGAAAATCATATGAGTTTTATTTATTTATTTATTTTATTTTATTGGAGAGGACCAAAGTAGTTTTTTTTTCTTGTTAGAATTAATTTAAATTCATCAAAAATAACATTATTATTTTAATATGGAATGAAATCAGTGCCCAAGGTTTCATTTGGGCCGGTTTTCTTATTGCTTTGTAAAGCTTCAACATAAAAAAAATCCTTGAAAGTAAAGAAAAAGCAATGGTCTAAAAGCTTTCTAAAACAAAATCTTGGTTTTATTTGGGATAACTTTTGGAAACTGCTTTTTCATTGCTTTCAAGAAATTTTTTATTAAGAAAGCCATTTTAAAAAAGCTATAAGAAAGCTATCACAAACAAAACCTTGGTATGACATGCTACTTATGCTAAATTAGTATGAGGTAGCTAATAATTTGGGCATGTAGTGGGAAGCGAAGTATTATGTAGAATATATATATATATATATATATATATATATATATATATATATATATATATTCATTTTTTATAGTCGTAAGGTTGTAATTTCTCTGATGAATTTCTAAATCAATAAAACAAATTTGCTAATCTTGTGACGCAAATTGAAATGTTTTTTTTTTTTTTTTTCTTTTCTTATCAAGATTTTTGCTACTAACAAAAAAAAATCTCAAGATTTTAAGTAATCTATTATTGGATCATTAAAATTATTATTATTTGAATAAGTATTATATTTATGCAAATTATGAATCATAGTGAGACCAAAAATGGTTGAATTAGGATCCAACATAAATCGATTCAATTAAATAGAGTTTAAATACATTAATGGTTGAATAATGAGTAATAACTAGTTAAAAATATGGCTCGCATTGAGCAAGGGCCAATGCAATCACAAACAATTTGAATTATGGTTGGACTAGATTGCATTGACAAACTAGTTTCAACAATCACATGTGTGTCTATTTGTATAATGTTGAGTTAGGCTTCTTGAGTAGGCATTGTCCACTCCAAAACCGCCTCGTCTCACTTACAATTTCAAGGAGCACAACTATAGTACCCTTTCTCGTGCTCAGATCTTTTTATACGTCCTAAACAGCATTGATCATTTCATTTTATAGCTTCTATCATTTCACAAGCTAATCAACTGTT
Source organism: Dendrobium nobile (assembly GCA_022539455.1). Lineage (NCBI taxonomy): Eukaryota > Viridiplantae > Streptophyta > Magnoliopsida > Asparagales > Orchidaceae > Dendrobium > Dendrobium nobile. The sequence goes on from CM039725.1 coordinate 15,053,440, forward strand.
AACGCTTATGTGAGATTTTTTCATAGAAATAAGGATGACAAGGTAGTTTCTCATTTATATTGAATCTACTAAAGAGGCATAGGACCTTCATGTATTTTTTTGCCAATTTGCCCATTAACACGCAATCAATCGCTAATAATACACTTACGATGATTTAATATTTTCATTTTAGTTAACTAAGATTTTATGAGCATGGGTGAAGAAAGTAATTTGCTTATTGTGAAATTACTCTTTATTGTATACCTCTTTACTATTAGTTACACCTGCAATGGTATATAAAATTGAATTAACCTTCCTTAAAAGATTGGTGATGGGAATGACTTGAGGACAAAGATCATTTACCAATAGAAGTAGGTTGATTTGGAGGTGTTGAATAAGAAGTAAACTTAGGCATAAAGGGGTTTGAGTTAAACTTAGGCTTAAAGTGGTTTGAGTAGATAGATATGAAATGAGGAATGAGAAGAGGAGGCTCAATTGACTATTTAACAAAGCTTGAGACAAGCATGGAGAGGGGAGAGCAATGTACAAATCATCGACATCATTCATTCCTCATCTCATTTATAATACCTGTAAAGTCAATATATAGTTCAACCAGTTCTGACCCGACTTGATTCAAGGTAATCTATTTAACTTCTGCGTTTACACCATTCTGTAATTGTTTGTAAATATTTTTATATACATGAGAGATTTTGCATATGTTCTGAAGTAGGTTCCAGGGGTCTATTTGTATGTTTTGGAAATATGAATTTTCCCCCTGGACTGCCGAGGCACTAGGGTCGGCGATGCCTTAGGCATTGAGCTCTCTACAATTTTAAAAAATAATTTAGCATGGTGGTGTTGTGGTGGAACCGTGACATTATGGATTCCTTGAGGGAGCACCTGCAATGGGTGTTGTTGGTTGCCATGCCAGTCGACCTGAATTTTATAATTAAGAATCTTTTTCCAATAAAACCAATTTTCATTTCATCCTAAGGGGAAGCCGACTATTGAGATAAAGCTAGATTTAGGCTGCTTCATGTCATTTTTATCTGATGGCCTAGTTCTAAAAGTTGCTCGAATTGAGATAAGTTATATTTTCTCTATCTATTTTTCTAAAAAAATACTAAAGTTTCTAGATTTTTTATTTATTTATATTTCCATAGTAAAAAAACAAGGATAACTTTACACCTTAAAAACTTTCATTGTGTAACTTTATGTATGTTATAAAGACATTGATTTTGAACTATTAGGTATTTTTTGAAAATTTTACATTGGCAATTTTAGGAATTATGCTATTTTAATTTATTTGAAAATAATCTTGACTCTCAAATATAAATTGTAATACAATTTAAGCTTTAAAATAATATTCTACATAATCTATAGTAATTTTTTTTTTTTATATTTTGAAATAATGAATTTCTATACAGTAGTGTATTATATTATCTATTATTAAGGTATTTTGATAATTTTTGAAATGAATTAATTTACATTCGTGTTACTATACTATATTGATTTATATATTTATTTGATTGAATTGTGTGATTCTAAAGAGATTTATGCAGGATAGAGGGAGTTATATTATGGGGCTAAATGCACATTCCAGTGCAAGGGTACATGTTGATGTTATATGCATACACTATTTATTGGGAGTTATAAGGGTCAAAATTCTCTGAATTATATTCATTAAGAGACATAAGGCTAGAATTATGTATATTATATCTAATGGGAGGCATAAGAGTCAGAATTCTCTAAATTATGTTTGATGGGAGGCATAAAAGTCTGAGGTAGATCTATTACCTTCTTCTCTAATATATAAAGCACTTATTTACTTATTTTCCAACAATGTTATTTGAATTTATGATAACTAGAATTATTATTCTACTCAATATAATAATTTATTTAATTGCTTTTAAATATTCATTAAAATGCTTAATAAAGTATTTAATTAAAAATTTAGATTGATAAATGTGATTTGTTGAGCTATGTAAGCTCACAATTATTCTATCTTCTACTTTCAGGGTTTAGGAAGGGGAAAGAGCCAAATGATCATTAATTTTATGATATAATCTAAGTTTATACTTGTATTTTTTTTCTAAATTTTCATATAATCATGGGTAATTAATTAATCTACATTATTTTATATTCTAGTATGTATATATATGTTTATGATAAATAAAAAATAATTGTGGATGAGTTTATTTTTTGTATATTGAAAGTTATTAGCATCTTTATGGTCAGTTGTTTGTTTAAAAGTTAAATTGGACAAAATAATTTTGAATAGTTTCCAAAACTTAAATCTTGGGGTTAGTACGTTGCAAACTAATGTAATAGGATATGTCCCATATGTAGATCTTATCGGGTTGGATTTTGACAGTTCACCTTTTTGGTATTAGAATAGTGGTTTTAGAAACTTGTTCTAAAAAAGAGATATATGATTTGATATGTAAGCCAAGCGACGTAATTTTTGGTATGTCTTAACATTTATTCATGTTTATTTTCAAGTGTGTGTATGTTCATCTATATGTATTATGTGTGATTTTGGATCCATAATACTGTGTTATGACAGATGGTCAGAGTGGAAGTTAGATAGAACATGTATAGGTTACCACTCCTAGAGTTAGTATTGATATTATTTCATAATTTGCAAGTCTAATAGCCCAATTGATTGGTGAGGTACAAGGTAGAGTACTTACTATCCAATTTGATGATGTAAACTGGCATTACAGATGTTCTAAGGTTGAAGCCTTTGAGCTTTGAGTGTGTTGTTGAGCCCAAAGTAATTGAGGAATAGTTAAGAAGGTTGGATTAAACATTCGATAATATGAAGTGTCTTCTTGAAAGGAATGTTACTTTGGTAATTATTCTATTAGATGGAGTGGTAGAGCATAAATTAATGGGTCATCATGAGGAGAAATTTTAGGGGAGATTGAACTCCCTCATCACTTGGGATGAATTCACTTATGTATTTCGAGCATAGTTTATACCCTCTTCTACATGTCAATATTGCATAAAACTTTTTTTTACTATTTTGAGGAGAGTAGCAGGTTTGAACTCATAGTGGTAGAGTAGGATTGTCATGTAATATGAGGCAAAGTTTATTACTTTAGCATTCCCAAGGAGAAGTGATATTCGTTTCTAAAAGGGCACTGAGATAGTTTGAGGCAACCACTAGTTCCATTCCATATCTTTAATTTTTTGAATTGGTTAAGCAAGTTCATATGATAGAAAACAAACTATGGCTACCTAATAATGGTGGGGCTACTAATAAGAAGAGGGTTTGCAGTGAGATATTTGACAGTGGGTATTCTAAGAAGAGTAGCAGGTTTGAACTCCTCGAGTCTAGGAGAGGTGGACAGCCTGTATCTATGGTAGTTTCTATTAGTGGAAGCATGGAAAATTATGGATTTATCAATGGATTACCTCTGTATAGTAATTATGGTTGACGACATTTTAGTTTATGTTGTAGGATTTGTAGTACCTCTAAATTTTGTATTTAGTTCAATATATTCTGACTCGACCCAATTAATGGTAATATGTTAAATTTCTACATTTAAACCCTTGAGTATGTATTTATAAATGTTGTATATGCATTTGAGATTTTTCTTCTTGGGGAACCATAGCACTGGGTTGGGTTGTGCCCCAATGGAAGTTCTTCTAGTTTTTTTGGCAATTAATTATATGCTTCGATAAGCAATGGCCATGGCGATGCCATTGTTTCCAAAATGGGGCTCTATGGTCATATTTCCAATATAATTTTTATTATTTAAAATATCCAAATTCATTATTTCACTCTATTTTTTTCTCTTAGGGGCTATCATATAATTAGAGAGAGAGAGATTTTAGTGAGAGAAAGTCTACTCCTTTTTTTCTTACCACCTAGTTTTGAAAATTTTTCAAATCTAGGTTGGTTATATTTCTATATATTAGTTTTCAAAACTAAGGAGATTTCCTAAATTTTTTTTTTTAAATTTATATTTTCATAATAAAAAATAAGGATAACTTTGCACCTACAAAATCTTTATCAACTAACTTTATGTATGTTATGAACCCATTAATTCAGGAAATTTAAGTATTTTATAGCAAATTTTATGCTCGAATTTCTAAAATTTTTCTATTTTAATTGATTAAAAAATAGTTGGGACTCTAACAAATATTGCTACAATACAATTAAAGACTTAAAACCATATTGTCTATAATATATCATAATTTGGATATATTTTGAATTTGTAAATTTCTAATTAATAAAGTATTCTAAAATAGTTAATTTCTACCTATTTTTGTAGTATTTTAAGATATTCTTAAATGGGCGTAGTTATGATTTATTTACTACACCTCAATGAACTATGTGTTTATATGATTAAATTGGGTGACTCTAAAGAGATCTAATAGAAATAGAGAAAGATTTAATATGATGTTAAATACAAATTTTGCTGCCAAAGGCACATTCTATTGTTGTATGCATGCTTTATTCAAAATCTTCTAAATTTTATCTGTTGGGAGGAATATGGGTTAGAATTCTTTAAATTCTGTCAGTTGGAAGGCATAAAGGTCAGAATTCTATAAATTTCATTTGATGTTACTTTATGCTCTGAAATTTAAAATACTTATTTATTTAGTTTCCTAACATTACAATTAACATTCATGATTAATACAATTATTCTACTCAATATGATTATTTATATTATTGCTTTTAATTATTCATTTATATGTTAAAGAAAATATTTATATGAATATTTAGATTGGTAAATAGGGAAAGAGCCAGTTGAGTAGCAGTTTAAGATCTAATTTGAGTTAATATATATATTTATTCCTTTTTATATTTTGTACAGTTATGGATAGTCATTTGACCTATTATATTCTATTTTATTTCCAATTAGTAACCATGACTGTAGAGTTATTATTATTATTATTATATATATATATATATATATATATATATATATATATATATATATATATATATTTTTTATGATAAATGAAAAGAGTTTTGGATAAGTTTATTTATAGTACTTGAAATTATTAGTAACTGTGTGGTTTATTATTTATTTCAAAGTTTAAACTAGAAGAAAATATTTTAATTAAAATTAAAACTTAGATCTTAGGGTTTGTATGTTATAATCCAGCATGATAGGACTTATACAATCTGTGGGTCTTATCAAGTTGAGTTATAATAAGCCTTTTTAGTATCAAAGCCATAATATTGGTAATTAATTATGAAATAAAGCTATAGGAATTGATTTATTAGTCTAGTGGGGTGGTTTTGGGTCTATCCGTGCATTTATTTTATTATTTTCATGTGCATATGTGTTCAATTATGATTTTTCCTTATAGTTTGGAATCCAACAAACCCAAATATGACAGATATATAGAGTACAAGTCAAACAACACCAATATTTAGTACTTCTTAGATAGTCATGTCTAATATAGTTTTATAGTTTACTAATATGAGAACACAGATGATGGGTGAGGTGCATAAATAAGTTTCTACTATTAGACTAGATGAGGTAGATCAATATCTAAATATGTTTTTGATATTGAAGCCTTTGAGATTTAAGGGCACTGTTAAGCCTCCAATAATAGAGGATTGACTGAGGAGGCTAGAAAAGATATTTGATGGTATGCAATATCCTCCTAAGAGGAATGTACCATTAGTTTTTTTTTTATATTAGATAGAGAGGTAGAGTAATGGTAAATAAGACAATAAGAGGAGACATTTTAATGGAGATTGAACTCCCTAATCAGCTATGAAGAGTTTTTTGATGTATTTTGGGCATGGTTCATACCACCTTTTATAGATCATCAGATATAGGACATTGTTTTTAGATTATGTAAGGGAGCATGATAGTTATGTAATATGAGGCAGAGTTTATTTCTTTATCTATATATGTTCTAAAATTGATTAGCACTCCGAAGGAGAAGAGTTATAGGTTTCTAAGAGGACTATGAGATAGTTTGAATTAGTCACTAGTTCAATTTCATATCTTTAACTTTTCTGAATTGGTAGATCAAACTTATTTAATTGAGAAAGATTTGATAGCTACTCAGTAGCGGCAGACTTCTAGTAGGAAAATATATAGAAGTGAGACTTATGGCAATAGAATTTCTAAGAATAATAGTATATTTGGATTTAGAGAGTTTAAAAGAGGGGAGTCTATGGGAGTTTAGAGCAGTAGTAGAAAGGCCAATTTTGGTTTTTTCTATAGATTACCTGTGTATCATAGTATTGGTAGATAACACTTTAGTCAATGTTATAGGATGGAAAAGAAGTATTTTTCGGTACAAGCAGGTAGGACATAGGATAGCAGAGTGTCCAACAGAAAGACATGACCAACGATCTAAGCTCAGGTTTAAGAGTTTGTCAAGCCAATATGGTGATCAAGGATAGTTTCATTTCATATATATATTTTTGGGATCATCTGGCAGAGGCACAGATTCTAATTTAGCAACATGTTATGTGGCAAGAAGGCAATCTGGTAGTGATCATTAAACAGAGCCTTGTAGTTTGTTGCATCAATTCAAGTTCAGGTATGCTTACAGTTTGACTTAGTATAAGACTTGAGATGCTCTAGATGCTACCACATGTATGACTTACCTTTATGAGCATCCTTGTTACATTTTATTTAATTCTAGAGATAATCACTCATTATTCTTTAGCGTTACTTTAATTTATTGAAATTACATTCACTTTTACTATATTTTATCTTATTTGTTACTTTATAAACTGGAGATGATAAGATAGTCAGTAGAGTATGCTTTTATGATATCTAGATATCTAATGCAAAATGGAAGTTAAGTTTTATTTTGTGACCTATTTCTTAGTTCAATATTATTTAGGTATGAATTGGTTGAATTGGTATAATGCTCAGACTTATTTTTTGAAGTGGGTCACTTTATTTTTATGGAGCAAGAGTTTCTTTTTTAGGGTTTTAAAAGTATTTTCACTTGTTTGATCTTTGATGTGAAAGAAGATAAAATGTAGAAGAAGCATTTTATGGTGTTTTTGGCCTCAATTTAGTGTTGGAGTATAAATTTTTGTTCCCTTTCTAATGTTTTAGTAGTATGGGAGTTTTTGATGTATTTTTAGTAGAGTTAGTCAGTTTTCATATGGATAGAGATATTCAGTTTTGTATTGATGAATTTTTTAGTGCAGCTCTAATTTTTAAGGCTCTATATAGGATGACATCCAAGGAACTTTAAAGAGTTGAAGGTACAACTATGATCTGGCTATTATCAACCCTCGTGTGTCTTTATGGGGAGCACATATTTTATTATAAAGAAGGTTTGTTCAATGCACATGTGTATTTATTATAAAGAACTAAATAAAGTCACTATTAAGAATAAGTAACCTTTACATAGGACCAATGATTAATTTGATCTGCTTGCTGGATCTTTTATATTTTCTAAGATTGATCTATGATCTAGCTATTATCAAGTAAAGATGAAGAGGTAAATGTGATGAAGATTACTTTTAACACTTCATATGGAAACTATGAGTTCTTAATCATTCCTTTTGGGATGACTAATACACTAATAATTTTAATGGATCTAATGAATAGGGAATTCAGAAATTATCTAGATTAGTTTTTTATTGTCTTTATTTATAATATTTTAGTTTAATCTACTTATGAAAAAAAGTGTGGCATGCATCTAAGGATATGGTGACTCTGAGATAACATCAACTATATGCTAAAATTTTCAATTGTGAGTTTTAGATGAAGAGTATTTCTTTTCTTAGGCCTATTATGAGTTGTGCAGGCATTTCTATATCCACAAAAGGTTTAGATAGTTTCTCATTGGCCAATACCTACAATTATATCTAAGGTACATAGTTTCTTAGGTATGTCCAGACATTATAGGAATTTTGTGAAAGGATTCTCCCATATTTCTATTTCACTAACAGAAATAGCTCAGAAGTCAATAACTTTTGTCTAGACACCTGATTGTGAGTATAACTTTCAAAAGCTAAAGGACTATTTGAGTTTTTCTCTAGTTATGACTCTTTCCTCTATTATAAAAATATCTTTGGTATTTAGTGATGCTTTACTGAAAAGACTTGGTTGTCTTTTGATGTAATATGGAAAGGTTATAGTATATGCTTCAAGGAAATTGAAGTTGTAAGAACAAAACTATTCAACACATGATCTAGGACTTATTGTTGTTATTTTTACTTTGAAGGTCTAGAGACACTATCTGTATTGAGTTAGGTGTGTGAAACTTATTGATCTTCAGGGTTTAAATCATACCTTCAGCCAAAAAGATATGAACCTAATGTAAAGAATGTCTTGAGTTAATTACATATTATGATCTTACTATTCAGTATCAGCCTAGTAAGACTAATATTGTGTTAAATGCTCTAAGCAGTAAATCTTATAGAATATTAAGCATACATCTTCTTATAATAAGTGTCTGATTTGAGATATAGAAAGACTTTAGTTGTTAGTATATTTAATTTTAAATGTGAAGTTTATCAATTAGTGAAAGGAGAGCATCTGTGACCGAGAGGTTTTATGCACCCATTTTCTATTCCAAAGTTGAGATGGGAAAGGAAATGATGGATTTTATTATGGGTTTTCTCAAGTTAAGACAGAGATAGGATGCCATTCAGGTTATAGTTGATGGCCTGACAAAGTATGGTCATTTCATTTTGATTCAACTGTCTAACTCTGTAGACAAATTGGCATGGGTATGTATGCTTCATAATATATGACTGAATGGAATATAAAAAAATGATCATTTATGACTAGGATGGAGGTCACTTTTAGATTATGAAAAGGTGTTCAGCAAGGTCTTGGTGCGAGATTATATTTTAGTATGAGATTTCATCCTTAGACTAATGAGCAGTTTGAGAAGGTTATTCAAGGACTGAAAGATCTTTTAGACTTTAATGGCAGTTGGGAATGTCACATTCCACTGATCAAGTTTTCTTATAATACTAACTTTCAGTCAAGTATAGGTATAACTTTTTATGATATGACAGGAATATAGAACATCATTATCTTGGACTGAGGTGGGTGAGATAAATCTGATTGGGCTAATCTTATTTTATGACGCTACTGTAAAGATCTATATGTTCATAAATAGTTTAAAAGCCATATATAATTGGTAAAAATAGTATTTTTATGCTAAATATCGAGCTATGAAATTACATATTATGAATTTGTTCATGTGAAGATTGGGCTGATGAAGGACAGTAGTAGATTTGACAAGGAAGAAAATTTTAGTCCAAGGTATGTTGGAAATTTCTAAGTTATTAAAATAATTAGAAAATTGTCTACATATTATAGTTTCCAAATCATATATCTAAAATTCATAATATATTCCATGTATTACTTTTAAGGAAATGGTTATCTAATTCGAGAAATATAATATATGCTAAAGAAATTAAGGTACATCCAAATTGAGTTATAGAGAGGAACCAGAGAGGATTCTAGTTTATGATTTTAAAGTTTAAGGAACAAGCAAATTCTAATTATTATTGTTTGGTGGAAGTATATAAATGAATGATAGGCTACTTGGGAGAAAGAATCTGAAATAAGACAGTTATATCACAATCTATTTTATGTGATTCGAGATGAGAGTTTTGAAATGTCGAGGATGACATTTTTTGAAGAGTAGACAAATATAATACCTCCAAATTTAGTATTCAATTCAATCCATTCTAACCAAACCCAAGATAATAATAGATTTTTGTACTTTCAAGCCTTATGGATGCATTTAGGAATGTTTTGTGTATATTTAAGAGTCTGCATGCATTTTAGATCAGGTCTTGGGGTCTATTTGTATGTTTAACTAGCCTAACCTAAAGCAACCCCCCCCCCCCCCCCCCCCCCCCCCCCCCCCCCCCCCCCCCCCCCCCGCCGTCCACCAAGGCATCGCAATGCTTGGGTAAGGAGTGTCCAAGTGAAAGTGCTTTTTAAGGCCTTTTGTAATTAATTATATGCTCCAATGTGTGACAAGAGTGGTGGTGCTATGGTTTCTTCAAGTGGTTGCAACAGTGCTTCAGTGCGATAATACAAATTTTATTATTTAAAATATCTAAATCTACTATTTCATTCTATTCATTTTTCTTAGGAGTTTTTGACTATTGAGATGGAGAGAGATAGGGATTCTACGTAGAGAAATCTATTTTGTGCAACTTTTATCCAATATCTACTAGCAACCTAGTTCTAAAACTTCTATGGATCAAGATAGATAATATTTTGCTTATCTCAATTTTTAAAAACATAGATTTACAAATTTTTCTCATTAAATTTATATTTCCTTAATAATAAAAATGAGGATAACTTTGCACCAGTGAAACTTGCAACATGTAACTTTTTTATGTTATAAACTACTGATCCTAGATAATTAGGTATTTTTGGGGAAATTTTACATATGAGATTTTTTGAATTTTATTATATTAATTGATTAGAAAAAAATAAAGACAAAAAAATACTACTGTAATATAACTAAAGTCTTAAAATAATATTTTGTGTAATCCCTAGTAATTTTGTTATATTTTAAAATAGTGAATTTCTTCTCAGTATTCTATTATATTTCCTATCATTGTAGCAATTTATGAAATTCTAAAATAAGTTTATTTATACTTTATTCTCAGCACTACAATGAATTATGTGTTTATCTGATTAAATTGGGTGGCTCCAAGGAGATTTAGTGGGAATGGTGGTAGTTTTGTTCTAGTATTAAATGCATATTCTGGTGTTAAATGCTTTTATCTATAAGGAGGCATAAGGTTCAAAATTTTATAAATTCTATATGATGTTACTTTATGTTCTAATTAAAATGTGAAACACCTATTTATTTACTTTCCCATCATTTATATTTACATTCCTGATGAATTTAACTATTTCACTCAGTACGGTGATTTATATTATTGCTTTTAATTAGTCAGTTAGATGTTTAAGAAATGATTTATTTAGAAATTTATATTTGTAAATATGGTTTGCTAAGTTGTGTTAGCTCAAAATTATTTTGCTTTATGTTTTAAGGGTTAGTGAAAGAGAAAGAACAGGTTGAGTAGCAATTTTAGGATTTAATCTAAGTCTATATAGGTATTTCTTCCTTTTGATATTTTGTTCAATAATGACTAGTCATTTGATAAATTTTGTTTTATTTCATTTCTCATTGGTAGCCATGTACTATATTGTGATTATTTTATATATAGTTTGATGATGAATAAAAAGAGTTTTTTTATGAGTTTATTTTCAATACTAGATGTTATTAGTAGCTTTTAGTATATTATTTTTTAAAAATTTTAAATTGGAATAAAATATTTGAAAAAAATCCAAAACTTTGATCTTAGGGTTTTCCTATTATAATCCAACATGATGGAACCTGTCAGTATGCGGGTAATATCAGATTGGGCTATGATAGGATAATAAGAAATTATTTTTGGTGCAAGCAGGTTGGACACAGGGTAGTAGCATGTCCATAAGCAAGACTCACGCAATATTTTTAGCCCAAGATAGAATGTTTATTTAGATTATCAAGGAGACTAAGGACGAATCCATGCTACACATTTTTTGCGGGATCACCCAGTAAAGATAGTGGTTATGGTTCTGGTTATAGTTTTGTAGTATGCTCTATAGTAGGTAGGTCATTGCAGGTTAGAGATAGCCTAATAGTTTTATTGCATTTGTTTTTATTCAAGAACATTAATGGAAAATTAAAGAAGTTAATATATATTATGATTCATAGGAAGATAAATATTTTGTGTATTCAAAAAACTAAATGGGTTGGAGAGAAAGCTAAGGAGATTAATAGTTTAGGATATAAACTATATTATTCAGGTATGAGTCATACTAGAAATGGTGTAGGTGTAACTATAGATAAGAGTTTGAAAGATAATATTATAAAAATTAATAGAACTGGAGATAGAATTATAGCTTTAAATCTTATTGTTGATACTAAGATTGTTAATATTATATGTGCTTATGCCCCTCAAGTAGGTTTAGTTATTAGTTTAAAATTAAAATTTTGGAATGACTTAGAATAATTAATACAAAATCTACCTCTTGAGGAAAGATTTTTTATTGGAGGAGATTTAAATGGACATATTAGTAGAGAGATAGATGATTTTAAAAGCATCCATGGTGGCCATGGGTTTAGAACAACAAATGAATGTGGTAAGACTATATTACATTTTTCTTTAGCTTATGATTTTGTAATAGCTATTACCTTTTTTTAAGGAAAGAGATGAGCATCTTATCACTTATAAAAATGGATATAATAAAATACAGATTGATTATTTTCTTAAAAGAAAATTAGATCATTTTGATTGCAAAGATTGAAAAATAATTCTGAGTGAAAATTTTAATACCCAACATCTATTATTAGTGTTGGACTTTAAGATAAAGGGGAAAAAAATAAAAAACAAAGTAAAATAATTTTCTAGGATTAGATGGGGGGGGCATTTAAATAATGTTAACAATGAAAGTATGAGATGGGCCAAGAGGGGGGATGAATTGAAAATTTTTGTAACAAAGTAACAATCCTAAACTGGCGTTCTATTTTTTAAAAAAAATTTAAATAAAAAGTTAACTTGATTCAAAAGAGAATGATTAAAACATGATTACACGTAAGTGGTGAAATTTTAATCACATAACACAAGTTCAAAAATAGACTTTTATCTAAGCAGTTATAACAAATATAAAATACAAAACATAAGTAAAGTGCAGTAAATGAAAAAATCACACCAGAAGATTTATAGTGGCTCGGTCACTTGACCTACGTTCACTCCCTAGTGTCCCCCACTCTGGGAAATTCATTACTCAAAAGTAATTCTACTTTTGCCTCCACAGCAAGGCGGAGAAAACTTTATAAACCCTCACTTTCACCTTCCCAGTGTGGTGGAGTACCAAACACTATGTCACCCTCCTGATGATGGCAGCGAACCTTCTCGCTTTTTTCCCTCTGGGAGAAGGAAGAGTACCTTAAAGGACACAAATCTTGAAGGATCTCCCACTTAAAAAGTTTCCCACAAGATCTTCTCAGGCTGCAGGAGGAGCAAGCGTGCAGCAGGCTTAGAGCAACCGTGTGATCTCCCTCACACTCCTTCTCCCTCACAAACTCACCTTCTCCTTCCTCTCGCAAACCCAAAATCTTTTCAAGTATGACTCTCTCAAGAAGTCCCCTTCTTATCATGTTCCTCTCTCATATATTATTTCAAAAGATAGAAGTTTCATATATAAATTAATCTCCAAGAAACCCTAAATTTTAAATTTAACTATTTCTATTCATACAGTACAATCTAAGATCGTACAGTATGATCAGTTCAAAATAGCCTTTATCCTAGTATGAAGGAGTACAAACAGATAATTTTTTTAAACAACATCGTACAGTATGATACAACATCGTCTAGTATAATATATTATTTTCCTTATATTCATACAGGAGGAATACTGGGATGACCAAAACTCATCTCTGTTCATCATCCTGTATGATCTGCTTTATACAGTACGATTTATTAATAGCATCAGGCTGTCCTGTATGATGTTCACATTGTCCAGTATGATTAGTTTAAAAATTAAGGGATCGTCCGGTACGATATTTGGGATGATAAAAAATAGCCTCCGTTAATCCTACAGAACGAGCCTGTCATACAGTACGATCACTAATCAGTAATTAATCCTTGAATTAATTAACTAATCATGGTGGTTAATTTAAGTAAGAATTCAAATATTTGTATTGTATGATTTGATCATATAGTACAATCAGTTCAAAATTTAGGATTTAAAAACTTACTTAAATTAATCTGGCGGCTAGGGCTTCAAATTAGAAATACATCGTGTTGTACGGTTAGTTCACAGATAGCCATTGAGCCATAATAGTTTATACAGTATGATTTGAAGTCGTACAGTACAATCTATATAGAGTTAAAAAAATCACTTAAAAGAAAGCTCTCCCCTGTGTGTGTTCATGGTTACTCAGTTTGCATACACTTTGTGGCTAGAATCAAGAAAAATAAAAAACAAAAAATAAATGAAAATTACAGCGTTACAGACTTTACATCCTACTCTACCCAATCTTCAGTCTTCTTATTGTCTTGAGTAATATGCGATCTCCCTGAAATGTTAGAACTAACAGACAAGAATAAAATTCAAAATATTCAATGAATAATGAAGTAATTCAAATCAACATTATTTTTCATCATCAAAATCTCAGGCTAGGGGTCATGGACTGTAATAATCTCTCTTTATTTTGATGATCTCAAATAATATTATCGACAAGAAAGTTAGCATAATTGTTTTTTTTAAAGGAAACGTAAAAGCACGAATAAAAGCTTGAACAGATAAACAAACATGCATTTCATAAGTAAAAAAATGTAAACAAGACATCTAAACCAAGTAGACTACAACAAACTTCTCCCCCTTTTGCATCACCAAAAAGATGAGTGACAAACAAAACATAGAAAAAACATAAGGCATTGACAATTCAAAAAGAAGGATCCTGATCAGGTGGTGATGGAGGTGGCTAAAAGTATTAGTGGATGGATGCGATATGCTGATCAATCAAAGAAAATCTTTCCCCAAATCAATGCATGTCCTCCTCATGTTGTTGGTGTTGTTCTTCAATGAGAGCGTCAAGACGGGTTTGGAGTTGGTCGAAACAATTGATTAGATCATCATGAGGATAAGTCGGTGCAATTCCTCATTACGGTGCATGTCATCTTGGTGGAACAGGTTCTCTTGCTCGAGCAGCCTCTCCTTCATCATCAAAATCTGGCTCGTCGTGCACTTGCCCTCGATGAAACAAAATATAAAAGGAGGCATCTGTATACAAAATAGGTAGATTGTCGGGTTCACCAAGATATGATAACTGGTATTTGTGGTGAAGAACGTAACCTATGAGGTGGCTAAGGGCTAAGTTGAGTTCTCTACGGGTTTTAGGAAGGAGAACTAGATTCATATTTCAGATATAATCAAGAATTAAATTATCTTCATCAAATTTAGTGTTTAACATGATGAGGTATGTGAAAATAAATAGGATTGGGGTCATGTGAATCATATCGCCAGTTTTGGGTATGATAGATGTGCGAAGAACATGTTGAATGATGCGGGCATTTTGGGTTAGAGACTGGATAAGTTGTTGGTGTTGGTGAAAGTAATGTTTTTAAGGAATACATTGACGACACTCCAATCAAATTCATTTGTAAGGAATGCGTGGGCTCTAGGAACTTCAGTAGAAAGCCCGATGTATTATGCAAGATCGACTTTTGTGATTTCTACCTTTTAACCGCATATAAAGGAAGTGCTGGTCAAGTTTTTTACATTCAAAGTTATATTTGCTAGAAATTTAAAGAGTAGCTCTGAATTGTAAGGGAATGCCAAGGTGAGTAGGAATTGGAGAGTAGTGGATGCAAATAAGCTCATCACCTCAAAGTTTAAGGTGGCTTGATTTAGCATTCAAGAGGGGGTAATCATACAAGCCATGAACTTATGGTATGCTTCTTTATCTTTGGCAGACAAAAAGCAATTGTAGTGACAATGAGAGGAAGAAGAGCTTCCTAAGACAAGTTGGCTGTGCTTGCTTTCCATCAAGTAAGAATAGGTGAGAGTGAGTGAAGTGGGTAAGGAATGAGTGAAGTGAACATAGGTCTTTGCCAATTTATAGAATTTTTGGACTATCATACAGTATAATCTTGGATTATATAATATGATGTGCAATTATGTCATTTGTATAAACGATTGGGAAAAGGTGGTCAAATCATACATTATGATCAGTATCGTACGGTACGATCTGAAGGAATTGTGTTCATCCCGAGGGTCATCGGTACGACCTTTGATGAAAAGCTTCATATAATATGAAAAAATGTTCATATAGTACAAATCGTAATTATATTATATCAATCAACTGTAACACATCCCAATTCGTTTGTATATGTGGATCATACAGTACGAACAAGGGCTATCATATAGTACGAAGTGAAATTATATCATAACAATCGAATTGAATGCACAGACATATGGATCATACAATATGATGATTATCATATAGTATGATAATTATCATACAATATAATATGCAAAGAAGAAATTAAATCTAGACTGTTGGTTTAATAGAGGGTTGTGATTTGTGCAGTTTTGATATATCATACAATATGAAGGTAAATCATATAGTATGATGAAAAGAAAAAATATCAAATTTGGGGTTCAGTATAGTAAGTGTGTGATGATTAGAAAACACTTTAGATTTTTCTTTTGGAGTTACACATAAATGTCTATGACACCAAGTCTTGTCCATAAAGTGCTAAAGGTATCGTAGGCTAGTGGTTTCGTGAATATGTTTGCCAATTGATCTCCTGTAGATATATATTGTAATTCTATGTCTCCTTTAGCTACATGATCTCTTATGAAGTGCTGTCTAATATATATGTGTTTTATTCGAGAGTGTTGAATTAGATTTTTAGATATGCAGATTGCACTCATGTTGTCACACATGATTGGGATGGTTCCTACGGGTAATCTATGATCGAGAAGTTATTATTTCAACTATAGTACTTATGCAACATAACTTCCTATTGCTATATATTCTGCCTTGCCCGTAGAGAGGGCTACCAAGTTTTGTATCCTTCTGTACCAAAAAACTAAAGATTGTCCTATGAATTGGCAGGTAATAGACATGTTTTTCCTATCTAGCCTACATCTTGCAAAATAAGAATCTGAGTACCCTAAGATTTCAAAGGAAGTGTTGTTCCTAGGATACTAAATTCCTAAGTTCGGGGTGTCTACTAGATATCTAAGGATTTTCTTGACTGCAATTAAGTGTGACTATTTAGGATCAGCTTAAAATCGGGCACAGAGGAACACACTAAACATTATGTCTAGTCTACTAGCAGTTAAGTAGAGGAGAGAATTGATTATTCCTCTATGTTTTTTCTGGTCTACTGATTTTCCATTCGGGTCTTTGTCTAGTTGAATCATAGAGCTCATTGGAGTGTCCATGGGCTTAGCACTATCCATTTCATATTTTTTTCATAATATCCTTAATGTATTTTGTTTGGCTAAGAAATATTCCATTATCCATTTGTTTTACACTAAAACTAAGAAAATAGTTAAGCTCTCCCATCATGCCCATTTCAAACTCATTACTCATTATTTTTGAGAATTCATCACATAAGATTTTATCTAAAGATCCAAATAAAATGACATCTACATAAATTTGAACAATGAGAATTTCATCTCTTACCTTTTGTAAAAAGAGAGTGGCGTCCACACTACTATTAACAAATCCTCTATCTAGTAAGAATGAGCTATGTCTTTCATACTAGGCTCTAGGTGCTTGCTTTAAACCATATAGTGCCTTTTTTAATTTGAATACATGGTTTAGAAATTGTGAACTTTCAAATTCGGAGGGTTGCTCAACATAAACATCCTCTTTGATTACCCCGTTTAGAAAAACACTCTTTAAGTTCATCTGATACAATTTAAAACTTTTGAAGTAAGAAAAGGCTAAGAGCAACCTTATGGCTTCTAGTCTAGCTACTGGGGCAAAGGTTTTTTCAAAGTCTATGCCTTTAATCTAGTTATACCTCTTAGTTACTAGCATGGCCTTATTTCTTATAATGCTTCCTGAGTCATTCACCTTATCTTTAAAGACCCATTTTTGTTTCAACTACACTCTACTCTTTACGTCTCTTGACTAATTCCCAAACATCATTCCTAGTAAATTGGTTTAATTCTTCTTATATTACTAGGATCCAAAATTCATCTCCTAAAGATTGATCTTCACTTCTGGGTTCTATCATGGAGATGAATGCATAATTACTAACCTCCTTCCTAAGTGTGTGCCTAGTTCTCACACCTTCTGATGGGTCTCCTAAGTTTAGTTCCTTAGGATGACTAGAAGAATATCTCCATTCTCTAGGAAAATCTTTCTGAGGTTCTCCACTTTCTCCTATGGTCATAATTTCTACTCCCTAAATTGCCTCTACTTCATCTTCTTCAAATTTGGGTTCAAAGGACCAATCTAATTCATCAAATACAACATGGGTGAATTCTTCTACTACGAGGGTTCTTTTATTGAAGATTCTATAGGTGTTACCTGCATATGAATAACTTAAGAAGACACCCTTATCAGCCTTGAGATCAAATTTTCCTAAGAGAAGTTTTCCATTAATTAAGATAAAACATTTGCAACCAAACACATGTAAGTGCAAAAGATTCGATGTCTGACTCAGGACTTCATAAGGCATTTTATTCAACTTTGACCTAATGTTCACCCTACTTAAGACATAACACATCGTATTTCCTGCTTCTACTCAAAAATGCCTAGGAAGAGTGTACTCAACTAACATTACCCTAGTAGCTTCTACCAGGGTTCTATTCTTTCTTTCTACTATTTCATTTTATTGAAGATTTCTAGGGGATGAGAAGTTATGCTCTATTCCTATCTCTTGATAGAATGATTCAAATCTTTCATTTTGAAACTCTCCACCATATTCACTATGGATTGTTGAGATTTTGTATCCTAATTTTCATTGAATCAAAGTGGAGAAAGTATTAAATTTCTCAAATGACTCATTCTTATGTGATAGGAATCTTACCCAAGTGAATCTATTGAAGTCATCTATAATTACAAATCTATAATTCTTCCCACCTAGGCTAGCTATGCTAATGTGTCCAAATAGGTCCATGTGAAGGATTTCTAGTGGCCTAGATGTATTCACATCCTTGATTGAATGAAATAATGATTTTATTTATTTTCCTAGTTAGCACGCATCACATCGATGATCCTTAGTGAAGTACAACTAAGGTACGCCTCTAACTAGATTTTTTTGTGATATTTCTAAGTACTTTTGTACTAGCATGACATTGTCTCCTATGCCATAGCCATGAGTCATCTTTTATTATTTTTAAACACAGTGAATTTGAATTTTAAATGCAATCAAGATCTAACATGTAAATATTATTTATTTATTTTCCTTCTAATATAAGTTTATCATTTAAATTAATCAAACATTTATTGAAAAGAAACTTTATGTCAAAATCTTTATCACATAATTGATTAATTCTTAATAAATTATGCTTTAAACCATCAACTAGTAAAACATGTTTGAATAGTTGCTATTTGAATGAGTTATATTTATGCAACTTATGTAGTTTTGATGATTCCAAACATTATTGTTCAAATGTATAGTTATCTCCTAACAATTTCAGAAGATTTGCACTTGCTCTTGTGTGTACTAACATTTCAGGAAAATCAGACTCCAGACTACGAAAACTTCAATTCAAATTCAACATGAGATATTATGTTTAATTGATGTTTATCTTTTCTTTGAATTAATTTTGAAAGGGAGTGATTGTAATTGAGTGAATGAAATCTCACACACACACACAAATAAGGAGATCTTAAAATTCTATACTGATCGTACAGGACGATATTTATCGTACTGGACGATCTGTCAGTTATCTCCTTTAGAGCACTTGGAACGAATAGGAACTTGCCTTGAAAAATTTTCTAAGTCCTATTCGTCCAGGACGAAATTTATCATCGTCCCAGGCGATGGGTTCACTGCAAAATTTTCGTCCAGACGAATTTTACCATCGTACGAGGCGACCAGTCCTCTGGAAAATTTTCGTCCAGACGAAAATAAATATCGTACAGGACGATCAGCTCTCTGGAACTTTTTTTCGTACAGACGAAAACAAGTTATCGTCCGCGGCGATAGGTTCTCTGGAAAATTTTCGTCCAGACGAAATAAATAATCGTCCAGGACGATCGGCTCTCTGGAAAAGTTTCGTCCAGACGACCACATTTTCATTCAAACGACAAACCGACTTAGAACAGTTTTCAGCAGTTTCTAGAACCGACCTTGTAATAACCGTTCGTACTGGACGAACCAAGTTCGTACAGGACGATCAGATGTACGAAGTCAGTTCGTACACATATACAAATTGGGTCGTTTCAGATCGTTTAAGTAAAATCGTCCAGGACGATCCAGGATCGTACAGGACGATTCACTACGTACAGAATTGAAAGTTTGCAGTTTTTGGGCGGTTTCACTTGTCTTTTATATAAATAGTCCAAATTAGACTGCCACCCAATCTTTTTGTCATTTGATCTTCGTGCCTTTTGAGAGAATAGCCAAGGAGAGAGTGGAAGAGAGCATTCAAAGGAAGATTCCTACCATTGGAGCTAGAAGGCTTCACTTGGATTGCTAAGGTAAGAATCTCTACTTGTGAAATTGGATTTCTTCACTCTTTTCTTTCTTCCTTCTAGATTCTTGTGAGAAGATCATTCAAGAAGGTCCGGTTCTCTGCCGACACTTGGAGAGTGTGAACAGCCGAAGGGTTCTCTGCCCACACTAGGAGAGTGTGAAAGGACGTCCGGTTCTCTGCCGACACTTGGAGAGTGTGAACAGACGAAGGGTTCTCTGCCCACACTAGGAGAGTGTGAAAGGACGAAGGGTTCTCTGCCCACACTAGGAGAGTGTGAAAGGACGAAGGGTTCTCTGCCTACACTTGGAGGGTGTGAAAGGACGACGGTTCTCTGCCAACACTGGGTTTTGTGTAAAAGGACGGACGGTTCTCTGCCGCACGGGGAGTGGTGAAAAGAGTGTGTTGTAAGGGCTTCTCCGCCTTGCTGTGGGTGCAAAAGGAGAGTCACTATTGGTATTAGTGCAATACTCAGAGGGTGCCTCTGAGGAGTGGATGTAGGTCTGGTTATAGACCGAACCACTATAAATCTGGTGTCATTTACTTTATAGCTTTTACGTTTCCGCACTTTTAAATTTCAGTTTTAACAACTCTGTGGTTGAAAAATATTTTTCTACTAACTTTAAAAAGAAAATTTTATTTCGGTTCAACTTTATTTTTAAGAGGGTTTAAAATTTTAAAAACTACCAATTCACCCCCCTCTTGGTAGCCTTGGGACACTTACTTAGGCTTAACAACCTAATTACTGGACTCAACAAGTGGTATCAGAGCAGAGTTTCAAAATCATAAGTTTGAACTACTTTTTGATTAACGTAGATGGCTACATTTGGAAACCGAAACACACCTGAGGGTTACTCTATCACTAGACCTCCACTGTTTGATAATATTTCTTTTGATTTTTGGAAAACACGCATGTCTACTTTCTTACAGTCACTTGATTATCGCATGTGGATGCTAGTCCAGGAAGGTTACACAAAACCAACTAGATTAGTTGATGGAATTAGGGTAGATACACCCTATGCAGATTGGACTATAGAAGAACGTGACTTAGCACAATTAAATGCGAAATGTTTAAATAGTTTCTTTTGTGCTTTAAAATCTGAAGACTACATGCGAGTTTCCACTTGTAAAAGCGGAAAAGACATATGGGATAGACTTTGTATTACTTATGAAGGGACAAATGAGGTTAAGCAATCAAGACTCAATATCTTGTTACATGACTACGAATTATTTCGCATGAAACCTAATGAATCTATATCTGACATGTACACAAGATTCACTCAAATTGTCACCTCTTTGCATGCACTTGGTAGGGAATTAACTAATGCTGAAATGGTTAATAAGATTCTTCGTTGTTTACCTACTACATACGATGCTAAAATTACTGCAATTACAGAGTCAAAAGATCTGAACATTTATTCTATTGACAATCTTCTTGGTTCACTCATTGCTTACGAGCAAGGAGTAAGTCAAAGAAAGATTGATGCAGGTGAACCAAGAAAGGACAAGAATCTTGCATTAAATGTGGAAGAGTCAGAAAGTGAACACTCACAACCTGAGGATGAAGACGATATAGCACTGATGACTAGACAATTCAGAAGCTTTTTAAAGAGGAAGCAGAAGAGACGCCAGCAATGGAATAGAGGTAAGTATAACAAAAATGGCAGGGTTTCTAATGAATTGATTTGTTATGAATGCAGGAAACCAGGTCATATAAAAACTGATTGTCCAAAACTTAAAGGCACTCCTAGCAAGGAGAAGGTAGAAGAAAAACCAATGGTAAAAAAGGGCAAGAAGAAGTTTCAAAAGGCTTTTTGGGCGGACTCAGCTTCAGACTCATCTGAGACTGAAAACGAAGAAGAAGTCACCAACCTTTGCTTGATGGCAGATAAAGCTGAACAATCAGATCAAGAAGAGGTATGTGATTTAACATATGATGAACTGTTTGAAGTTTCTGAACACATGCATGATGCATATAGGAAAACTAAAAAGATGCATTCTAGTTTAGTTTTAGAATTGGAAGAGCTTAATAAGGAACACGAAATCCTTAGGAAAGATCATGCTTTAATTGATAGCAACCACATGAAACTACTTGATGAATATGATGACTTGAATAAAAATTTTGAAAATTTAAAAACATCCTATGCTGAACTTGAAAAAGAATTTAAGAAATTTAAGGATGAATCTGAGCACAAGACATATAGAATCAATTATACAAATCGAATCTTGGAGGATATGAATTCATTTTACAAACTTACTATAAGAGCTCTCGAGGATAATAGGAACCCCCCTAAACTTGAAGATTTTACAAATCCTAAATATTATCCTAAATTCATGAAATCCCTTAGAAGACAATCATATGAAAGAAAACATAGGAATATTTTTCCTAATGTTAAATGTAACAATTGTGGATTTTTGGGACATATATCTCACACCTGCACTTTAAAGATGAAACCTAATTTGGTGTGGAGAACTAAGATGCATAAACCTAGACATATCACACATGCATCTGATTATAAATTTCATAAAGGTGAACCCAAACTAGTTTGGGTTCCCAGGTCTAACAATTGAGAATTTTGCAGGTATACTCTCACACAAGACCTCGTGAGAGTATATGGTACCTGGACAGCGGATGTTCTAAGCACATGACTGGAGATACTGCTCAATTCATAACGCTGGAAGCCAGGAGTGGAGGCAAGGTTACACTTGGAGATAATACCACAAAGAAGGTGGTTGGATCAGGTATGATTGGAAATTTGAAAAACTTTTTCATAGATAATGTTTTATTAGTTGAAGGCTTAAAACATAATTTGCTTAGCATAAGTCAGCTATGTGATAAGGGCTATAATGTAAAATTTTTACCTACTAGCTGCATAATTAGCCTAAATGGGAAAATTGTTTTAAATGGAAAAAGAGTGAACAATGTCTACATGCTAGATTTAAATTGTATTCAATCTCCTACTGCTTTTTGTTTGAAAACTGTTTCTGATGAATCATGGCTTTGGCATAGGAGACTTTGTCATTCTAGTATGAAAAATCTTAGAAGAATTACCCAAAAGAATTTGGTTAGAGGAATACCTAAACTAGACTTTACTAAGGACCACTTATGTGATGCATGTCAATTAGGAAAACAAGTGAAGTCCTCTTTTAAATCCAATAAAGATCTTAGGACCAGTAAACCTTTAGAAATTCTTCACATGGATCTTTTTGGACCTGTAAGCACGGTTAGTCTAGGAGGAAAGGTATATGGATTTGTAATAGTAGATGATTTTTCAAGATTCACCTGGGTTAAATTTCTTTTTCATAAGAGTGAATCATTTGAGGAATTCAGAAATTTTTCAACTTGGATACAAAGAAAACTAGGATGTGAAATAATTTCTATACAAAGTGATCATGGAGGAGAATTTGAAAATGAAAGATTT
This sequence comes from Dendrobium nobile, assembly GCA_022539455.1. NCBI lineage: Eukaryota > Viridiplantae > Streptophyta > Magnoliopsida > Asparagales > Orchidaceae > Dendrobium > Dendrobium nobile. Next base: position 15,076,997 of record CM039725.1, read on the forward strand.
GAAGATTTCTGTAAAGAAAAGGGGATTGATCACAATTTTTCTGCACCTAGAACTCCTCAACAAAATGGAGTAGTTGAAAGAAAGAACAGAACATTAATAGAAGCCGCCCGAGCAATGTTAGCAGAATACTCTCTTCCTAGATATTTTTGGGCTGAGGCGGTTAGCACTGCATGCTATGTTCTGAATAGGGTAAATGTGAGATCAAATTTGAATAAAACACCCTATGAATTGGTAAAAGGTAGAACACCAAATTTGTCTCATTTACATGTATTTGGTTGCAAGGTGTTCATACATAATAATGGAAAATCTGCCTTAGGAAAATTTGATCCAAAATCAGATGAAGGAATCTTTGTTGGATATTCAAGTGTTGGAAAATCTTATAGAGTATTCAACAAAAGAACTTTAGTCATTGAAGAAACCACACATGTTGTTTTTGATGAAAATGGAAACATAGAAGAGCCAAAAGTTGTTGAAGAAGAAATTGAAGAAAACTCCCAAAAGATTGATAGATTAAATTTGGAAGAAAATGTGGAAGAAAATATAGAAAGAGAAGATCCTTTGCCTAGAGATTTGAGATTCTCTAAAAATCACCCAAAGGAATTAATTATAGGTGAACCAAGTGAGGGTGTTAGAACTAGGCGTGGATTAAACAAGGAAGTCAATCATTCAGCCTTCATTTCAACTATTGAACCCACTAACATTGATCAAGCACTTTCAGATGAATTTTGGATATTGGCCATGCAAGAAGAGTTAAATCAATTTGTAAGAAATAAAGTTTGGGAACTAACTACAAGGCCAAAAGATCAAAGTGTTGTTGGAACCAAGTGGGTGTTCAAAAATAAAATGAATGACTCAGGAGTAGTCATTAGAAATAAGGCTAGATTAGTAGCTAAGGGGTATAATCAAATTGAAGGAATTGATTTTGAGGAAACTTTTGCCCCTGTAGCTAGACTTGAAGCAATTAGGGTTTTACTAGCCTTTGCCTGTTTTAAAGGTTTTAAATTGTTTCAAATGGATGTTAAAAGTGCCTTTTTAAATGGAGTAATTGAAGAAGATGTTTTTGTAGAACAACCTCCAGGTTTTGAAAATTCTAAATTTCCAAATCATGTTTTCAAATTAAAAAAGGCATTATATGGATTGAAACAGGCACCTAGGGCTTGGTATGAGAGGTTAAGCACCTTCCTACTTGAAAGATCTTTTGAAAAAGGAAGTGTGGATACAACTCTCTTTTTAAGAAAAATTGGAAAGGATATACTTATTGTTCAAATTTATGTGGATGACATCATCTTTGGATCTTCAAATAAACATCTTTGTGATGATTTTTCTAAAACAATGAGTAATGAATTCGAAATGAGTCTAATGGGAGATTTAAATTACTTTCTAGGATTTAGCATTAAGCAACTTGAGGAAGGTACTTTTCTTAGTCAAAACAAATATATTAAGGACATCCTCAAAAAATATGAAATGGACAATGCTAAACCTGTTAGTACACCAATGAGTTCTTCAGTTCAGTTGGATAAGGACCTTAAGGGAAAATCTGTTGATCAAAAGAAATTTAGAGGGATAATTGGATCTTTACTTTACTTGACTGCTAGCCGACCAGATATTATGTTTAGTGTTTGCTTATGTGCTAGATTTCAATCAGATCCAAAAGAATCACATTTGACAGCAGTAAAAAGGATTTTAAGATATCTACTAGGAACTCAAAACTTAGGAATTTGGTATCCTAAGTTTAGCTCTTCATTTGAAATTATTGGTTACTCGGATTCTGACTTTGCAGGCTGTAGAGTGGATAGGAAAAGCACTTCTGGAACATGTCAATTCATTGGAAATTCATTAGTTTCATGGTCTAGTAGAAAACAAAATTCAGTGGCACTATCTACTGCAGAAGCAGAATACATTGCATTAGGAAGTTGTGTGGCACAAGTACTTTGGTTAAAACAACAGTTGATTGACTTAGGATTAACTATAGGCACTATTCCAATTTATTGTGACAATACTAGTGCTATTTGTATTTCAAAAAATCCTATTCAACATTCTAGAACCAAACACATCGATATAAGGCATCATTTCATAAGGGATCACGTATCCAAAGGAGAAATTGAACTCATACATGTTTCAACTGAAAATCAACTTGCAGATATTTTTACAAAACCTTTAGCCTTTGATACCTTCAGTACTTTAAGAACAAGGCTTGGTGTTATTGATTTGAATGCTTAACTCAAATGTCTTTGCAAACATTGATACTTGTTATGTTTTGTTTTTGAAATTTTGTGAATTTTGTGTGTTTTTTAATGAATTGTTTTTGGATTTATGATTTTGTTTTATGTTTTCTGTGTTTCTGATTGTTTTTGTTGATTTTGTTAATTTAAAAATTAAAAAAAAAAAAAAAAAAAAAAAAATCAAAATTAATTTTTGGAGGAAATCGTCCAGGACGAAATATTTTCGTACGGGACGATGTGTAAAGGAACAGTTTGCGAAAATTTAAACCGTTTTAGAGCAGTTTTTTATTGGATCGTCTGTACGATCTGTGATCGTCCAGGACGAATTTTTCTTTGCTCTCAAACGTCGGGACGATTGAATGCAGCGGTTGAGTGGATAAGACAGTTTTTAATACTAACTTCGTCTGTACGAAATTTTCGTTCGTCCAGACGAACATGTGTCGTTTCATTGTAGGGGACGGTTTTCAAGAGTCATTAAAACGAAATACTTTTCGATCGTCTGTACGAAATTTTTTTTCGTATGTACGATCGGTCAAGTCAAAAAGCCTGTACGAAGGGACGCATCGTAAGTTGTGTTGAATACGAAAAGCCGTTACATTTTGGACGAATTGGATCGTCTGTACGAACATGCTTCGTCCAGACGAATTATTATGTTCGTCCAGGACGAATATTTTCGTCCAGGACGAAAGTATCGTTTTCCTTTAAATATGAAGGCTTTTCAAACTTGAAAATCACACTTTCAAATTTCTTTTTCAATCCCTTTCAACATCAAATCAACAATGGCCTCCTCTAGCAAAAGACAAAAGGTTTTGGTCAAGAAACCAAACAGGAATGCCCCAGACAACTTTCTTTCTAAGGAAAATGAGGAATCTTTTCCTCGTTTTGCCTCCGCAAAAATCACTCCGTCTCGCATTCTTATCCCAGCAGAGTTGAAATATCGGGTAATGCACCTCTTCGCCTCAACCCAATTTCAGTTCATTCTTTCTCTCGTTTACCTCTACAACAAACAAACCTACCATTACTTCCTTGCCAACATGAGTTTCAATTCTGACCACTCTATCATTAGTTCTTTTGTTTTTAAGAAAAAAGTTGAGATCACCAAGCACGATCTTGGTGCATTTTTAAACTTAAGAACTGAGGGATATAGAGCCCACACCCTAATGTCAGAAAACTCCTTCAAATGGTTTGAAATCAATAGGGTAATTAGAGGAAATGCAATTGACAATCATGTTGCTAGAGTCTCAGGTATGACCCAAGATGCCCGAATCATCCAGCATATCCTTAGATCCTCAATTATTCCTAAAGCTGGTGATAGGATTAACATCACTCCTCTCCTCTCCTGTCTAACTTTTTTAATCATGTCAAGACATCCTATTGATGAAGCCCAACTCATCATAGATCATATCTATAGGCTTTCAGAAATAGGACATGCTGATCAGAAGAAAAAGAAAAACATTTCATTAGGGCACTTAATTACCTATATTTTGGAGAAGAAATACAATATAGTGCATCCTGATGAAGAATATGAAGAGCCAGTTTACTATAACAATACATCATTCAGACTGCTCTTCAAGGAAGAAAAAGAAAAAGGGAAAGCACATGACAGTGCTTCAGAAGAAGAAGAAAGAGAAGAAGGAGAGCATACCTCTGCACCTCAGTCAGATTATCAGAATCTGATTGAGAGATTTGATCGTTTAGAGACTCATATTGATCAAAGATTTGATCAATTTGATGCTCAACTTGTGCAGCAACAACATGACATTGGTGTTATTAGAAATGAAGTACATGATATCAATACCAATGTAATGTTGATGGCCTCCTACTTTAACCTTTTCGGTGGCATTCCTCCTCCTCCTCCTCCAGAACAGTAGAGATGATTTTATGTGTTTTTGTAGTACTTGTGTTGTATTTTTTGTTGTGTTGTTGTGATTGTTACTCATTTTTTTTGTCTTGTTATGTTAATGTTTTTGTTAAGTGAATGTATTTGTCTTTTATTTTATGTTGTGTTTAGCTTTTGCGAAATGTAATCTTTTTATAAATCAATGCATTTCACACTTGTTTCAGTATTGATTTGTTATTGAAATGTGGTTAATTTTTATGAATTTCATTAGTATTATTTAATCTTCATAGTGCTTAAATTAGATTGTAATTGGAGATTATCTACATTAGAAAATCTAGTCTTTCAAAATTTAAAAGTTGTTTATAACTTGTTGTAATTAGAATTTTTAAATTCATGTCTATTCATTTAGACTACATAAAAGTTAAAATTATTATTGCAATTTAGATGTTTACTTATTTTGTATTTCTTTGTTCAAATAATATTTATGTACTTAGAAATATTTGAAATTTTAGATTATTGATTTTGGAAAGAATTGGTGTAAATTACTCTTGAAAATTGTACAAAAAGTACAAAAAATCAAAAGAAATGCGCAATGGTTCGCAAATATGAAAAAGAGGCACAAAATCAGCTCAATATCAATAGATGCACAAAAATGTGCTCAAAAAGTTGAAAAAGATGCGCAAAGCGCCACATGTGGTAATTCTCTTCTTTCCAAATTCTTTCAATCTCTTAATTCAAATTGATCTTATGTTCATTTATATTCTATTGAATTTTGAAATATAGAATTTTTTCTTCATCTCTCTTGTAATGATTTTCTATATTCAAATGTCTAAATTGAATCATGTCTTTGCTAAATTCTTCTTACTTACAATGTTATATCACTTTTTAAATCTCCTGAATTTCTATGATTGACCTAATGTTTTTAGTTTAAAATTGCATACCCTATGTCAATCACCATTTAGATTAAATTTTAACAATGAATTTCATATAATTATTTACATTTCTGGTCTTTTTCTTCTTCACTTTTTGTTGCTGTCAAAAAGGGGGAGAAATTATTAGTTTGTGTTTGTGTTTTTTTGTTTGTCTCTTTTTTAGTTGTTCTTTAATGCCTCCTTATTTTAATGTACTCATAAATTCAGGGGGAGTTTAGGAGATAAAAGATGTGTTTTAACTTGAAACCATACTAATAATAATTGTTTTGCCATCATCAAAAAGGGGGAGATTGTTTGAATAGTTGCTATTTGAATGAGTTATATTTATGCAACTTATGTAGTTTTGATGATTCCAAACATTATTGTTCAAATGTATAGTTATCTCCTAACAATTTCAGAAGATTTGCACTTGCTCTTGTGTGTACTAACATTTCAGGAAAATCAGACTCCAGACTACGAAAACTTCAATTCAAATTCAACATGAGATATTATGTTTAATTGATGTTTATCTTTTCTTTGAATTAATTTTGAAAGGGAGTGATTGTAATTGAGTGAATGAAATCTCACACACACACACAAATAAGGAGATCTTAAAATTCTATACTGATCGTACAGGACGATATTTATCGTACTGGACGATCTGTCAGTTATCTCCTTTAGAGCACTTGGAACGAATAGGAACTTGCCTTGAAAAATTTTCTAAGTCCTATTCGTCCAGGACGAAATTTATCATCGTCCCAGGCGATGGGTTCACTGCAAAATTTTCGTCCAGACGAATTTTACCATCGTACGAGGCGACCAGTCCTCTGGAAAATTTTCGTCCAGACGAAAATAAATATCGTACAGGACGATCAGCTCTCTGGAACTTTTTTTCGTACAGACGAAAACAAGTTATCGTCCGCGGCGATAGGTTCTCTGGAAAATTTTCGTCCAGACGAAATAAATAATCGTCCAGGACGATCGGCTCTCTGGAAAAGTTTCGTCCAGACGACCACATTTTCATTCAAACGACAAACCGACTTAGAACAGTTTTCAGCAGTTTCTAGAACCGACCTTGTAATAACCGTTCGTACTGGACGAACCAAGTTCGTACAGGACGATCAGATGTACGAAGTCAGTTCGTACACATATACAAATTGGGTCGTTTCAGATCGTTTAAGTAAAATCGTCCAGGACGATCCAGGATCGTACAGGACGATTCACTACGTACAGAATTGAAAGTTTGCAGTTTTTGGGCGGTTTCACTTGTCTTTTATATAAATAGTCCAAATTAGACTGCCACCCAATCTTTTTGTCATTTGATCTTCGTGCCTTTTGAGAGAATAGCCAAGGAGAGAGTGGAAGAGAGCATTCAAAGGAAGATTCCTACCATTGGAGCTAGAAGGCTTCACTTGGATTGCTAAGGTAAGAATCTCTACTTGTGAAATTGGATTTCTTCACTCTTTTCTTTCTTCCTTCTAGATTCTTGTGAGAAGATCATTCAAGAAGGTCCGGTTCTCTGCCGACACTTGGAGAGTGTGAACAGCCGAAGGGTTCTCTGCCCACACTAGGAGAGTGTGAAAGGACGTCCGGTTCTCTGCCGACACTTGGAGAGTGTGAACAGACGAAGGGTTCTCTGCCCACACTAGGAGAGTGTGAAAGGACGAAGGGTTCTCTGCCCACACTAGGAGAGTGTGAAAGGACGAAGGGTTCTCTGCCTACACTTGGAGGGTGTGAAAGGACGACGGTTCTCTGCCAACACTGGGTTTTGTGTAAAAGGACGGACGGTTCTCTGCCGCACCGGGGAGTGGTGAAAAGAGTGTGTTGTAAGGGCTTCTCCGCCTTGCTGTGGGTGCAAAAGGAGAGTCACTATTGGTATTAGTGCAATATTCAGAGGGTGCCTCTGAGGAGTGGATGTAGGTCTGGTTATAGACCGAACCACTATAAATCTGGTGTCATTTACTTTATAGCTTTTACGTTTCCGCACTTTTAAATTTCAGTTTTAACAACTCTGTGGTTGAAAAATATTTTTCTACTAACTTTAAAAAGAAAATTTTATTTCGGTTCAACTTTATTTTTAAGAGGGTTTAAAATTTTAAAAACTACCAATTCACCCCCCTCTTGGTAGCCTTGGGACACTTACTTAGGCTTAACAACCTAATTACTGGACTCAACAAAACATTTTCAATTAAAAATTTTTTTGCATTTCCAATAATACTTGAGCCCACCACTTTTCTGGTGGTATTATCTCCTAATGTCACTTTTCCTCCAGTCCTGATTTCCAGTGTAATGAACTTCTTTATGTCTCTAGTCATATGTCTCGAGTAGCCACTATCTAGGTACAATATGCTCTCACTAGGTCTTTTGTGGAAGCACCCCTGCAAAGTCATTTAAGGGCTAGATTTGGGAACCCAAGTGAGTTTGGGTTCCTCCTTATGCTTGTATTAATGAGATGTATGTATGATATGCTATGATGAATGCAATTTAGGTCTCCATACTAGGTGTGTCCTATGGTGAACCATGCAAGTGTGAGCTATGTGACCTATCATGCCACAAAAAAAGTACCTAACACTGGAAAATGGGTTTACTAACCTATGTAAGTGGTCTTGCATCTTCTTAAAGTTGTGTGATGCATATAATGCCGGAGGTTTACTTGTTTGGGCTACTGTGGATGATGACTTTATCTTTTTCAAATGCTGTGATTTTTACTTTCAATGCATTATTTTTATATTCATATGCTGCAACTTTCACTTTTAGCCAATGTTTATTGTTGTCTATTTCTCATGCAAGTTCCTCTAATTTTTTAAACTCTTTTTCTAATTCAATAAGCGATGTCTTCAAGGATTCATGTGCTTCAGATAATTCAACGTGCTTCTTATTTAATGCATTGAACTCATCAAGCAGGGGCATGTGATCTCTATTTAAATCAGAATGTTCTTTAACTAAGTTAGCATGCTCAGTTTGTAAAATACTAAATTAAACATTAAGATTAGTATACATTTTATTTAACTTTTTATACAAATCATAATTTTTTTCAGAAATAATCAATAAATCTTCATATAAAAGTTGACATACCTCATCTTGATCTGATTGATCAAGATTATCGTTAGCCATTAGACATAAATTCATTACCTCCTCCTATGCTTCTTCTTCAGATAATTCAGAGGTAGGATCGGCCCAAAATGCCTTTTGTTCCTTCATCTTCCCTTCCTTATATTTCGCCTTCTCTTTGCCTTTTTTCTTAATTGTCTGGTTCTTTAAGTTGGGGCAGTCAGCTCGGAGGTGACCTGATTTCCTGCACTCAAAATAAATCATGTCAGATGAAACTTTAGTAGTTCTTGAGCTTTTACCTTTATTCCAATTGTTTTGAAGATGCCTTTATTTTCTTTTTAGAAAATTCTTGAATTTTTGGGTCATCAAAGCTATATCATCATCTTCCTCCATTACAGAACTTTCACTTTCTGAGTTGTTTGCTTTCAAAGCCACCGTCTGCTCCTTCTTTTCACCTGCATCGTTTTACCTTTGACTCACTCATAGCCCGTAAGCAATGAGTAACCCAAGTAAATTCTCAATTGAATAAATATTTAAATCTTTGGATTTGATAATTGCAATAATTTTAGCATCATAGGAACTCGGTAAGCATTTTAAAATCTTATTAGCTTTTTTTAAATTAGAAATTTCTCTATCTAGAGCATGCAAGGATGTCACTATCTGGGTGAACCTAGTGTATATGTTAGATATAGTTTCGCTAGGTTTCATACGAAATAGTTTATAATCATGTAATAAAATATTTAATCTAAACTATTTAACCTCATTAGTTCCTTCGTATGTGATACATAGTCTATCCTAGATCTCCTTACTAATAGCATAGGTAGACACTCTCATGTAGTCCTCATATTTTAAAGCACAAAAAAAACAATTCAAGCACTTTGCATTTAATTGAGCTAGTTCCCTATCTTTGTTGCTCCATTCACTAAAAGATACTTGAGTTTTCATGCCATCCTAAGTTTAAACGGTGTAGTGTAACCTTCTTAAACCAACATCCACATATGATAGTCTATAGACTGTAAAAATGTAGACATTCTAATTTTTCAAAAATTTAATGGAATGTTGTCAAATAGGGGTGAACGAGTTATAAAAAAACCCTCCGCAGTATTACAATTACCAAAATGTGCCATGATCAATTTTTTAAGGTTTTCTAAAATATTATTTTTGAAGCCCCGCACTAATACCAATTGAAAGTATGAGAGGTGCCTAGAGAGGGGTGAATTGGAAATTTTTGTAACAAAGTAACGATCCTAAACATGAGTTCTATTTTTTTTTTTTTAATTTTAAATAAAAATTTAACTTGATGCATAAGCAAATGATTAAAACATGATTGCATGTAAGTGGTGAAATTTTAATCATATAACACAAGATCCATAATAGACTTTTCACCAAGTAGTTATAACAAATGTAAATGTAAAACATAAGTAAAGTGCAGCAAATAGAAAAATCACACCAGAAGATTTATAGTGGTTCGGTCACTTGACCTACGTCCACTCACAGAGTCCTCCACTCTGGGAATTTCACTACTCAAAAGTAATTCCCCTTTTTCCCCTAGAGTAAGGCGGAGAAGCCTTTACAAACCCTCACTTTCACCTTCCCCGGTGTAGTAGAGTACCAAATGCTATTTCACCCTCCTGGTGATGGCAGCGAACCTTCTTGTTTTTCTTTCTCTTGGAGAAGGAAGAGTACCTTAGAGGACATTGACCTTGAAGGATCTCCCCCTTAGAAAGCTTCCCACAAGATCTTCTCGGGCCACATGAGGAGCAAACGTATAATAGGCTTGGAGCAATCGTCTGATCTCCCTTACAAACTCACCTTCTCCTTCCTCTCACAAACCCAAAATCTTCTCAAGTAGCTATCTCTCAAGAAGTCCCCTTTTATCACATTCCTCTCTCATATATTATTTCAAATGATAGAAGTTTCATATATAAATTAGGCTCCAAAAAACTCTAAATTTTCAATTTAATCATTTTTGTTTGTATAGTATGATCCAAGATCGTACATTAAAATCAGTTCAAAATAACCTTCATCCTAGTATGAAGGAATACAAACAAGCAATTTTTTTAAATAACATCGTATAGTATGATACAACATCATCCAGTATGATGTATTATTTTTCTTTTGTTCATATAGGATGAATGCTGGGATGACCAAAACTTTTCTCTATTCATCATCTGATACGATCCACTTTGTATAGTACAATCTGTTAAAAGCTTCAGGTCATTCGATATGATGTTCATAAAATCTAACGATTAGTTCGAAAATTAAGGGATCATTCGGTACGATGTTCGGGATGACAAAAAACAACATCGGTTAATCAAACAGTACGAGCCATGTCATACAGTACGATCATCAATCAGTAATTAATCATGGGGGGTTAATTTAAGTAAGTATTCAAATATTCATATTATACGATTTGAACGTATTGTACGATCAATTCAAAATTTAGGATTTAAAAACTTACTTAAATTAATCCGACAACTAGGGTTTCAAATTAGAAATACGTCATATGGTATGATTAGTTCATAGATAGTTGTTGAGTCACATTAGTTCTTTACAGTATGATTTAAAGTCGTATAGTATGATCTACAGAGACTTAAAAAAAATTCTCTTAAAAGAAAGCTCTCCCCTAGTGTGTGTTCATGGCTTCTCAGTTTGCTTACATTTTGTGGCCTGACTCAAGAAAAACAAAAATAAAAAATAAATGAAAATTACAGCATTACAGACTTAACATCCTACAATACCAGGTCTTGAGTCTTCTTATTATCTTGAGTAATATGAGATCTCCCTGAAATATTAGTACTCACAGACAAGAGCAAAATTAAAAATATTTAATGAATAATGAATTAATTCAAATCAACATTATGTTTTATCATCAAAATCTCAGGATAGGGTCATGGACTGCAACAAACAAAAGTGTTTTTGACAGTAAGACTTAAGATATTAAGATTTTGTCTCTGTATGAGGATTCCAATATTATGTGGGAAAAAGTAGCTTGTGATATTAAGAATATTGCAAAAGATGTTCTTGGAGTTTCTATTGCGGATCTATGGTTTATGGTTTTGATGATAGCAAACATTCCTTATTTCCCTACGATTGCCTTTTTTACTAACATTTTAGGTCCACACGATAAGACTACATTTAGAACTAGCTCAAGATTGGGTAGACTAGGTCTATGTCAGTTTGTAATCTTTTTTCTTTCTTGAGTCTATTGTATTTGGTGTGGCTATAACTTGGTAGAAATTCTCTTGCTCCCTATATGATTTCTGTTTTTGGTAACATCATCCGGAACGATATTAATATCGGCCTGGACGATCTGTCCAAAACCAGAAACCCTAATTAGGGCATCCTCATTAAGGCAGTCGTCAACTAATCAGCCTGGACGATACTTGTATCGGCCAGGACGATATATTCAATTAAGAAAGAATCAGCCGCTATGATCAGTTAAGGCATTATATCTTTTAGGAAATCGGCCAGAACGATATACACATCGTCCAGGACGATCTAACTCAATTATGCCTAAAATGATCTGGTATCTTTGGAAAGAATTAATGGCTGATTGATACGATCAGATCAGCCAGGACGATCATGATATCGGCCGGGACGATAGCCTGGACGATTGACATCGGCCAGACTCTATTCAGGGCGATGATCAGGATGATTGAACTAGTTTTAAACTAATCATCCAGGATGATCGTGAGATCGGCCAGGACTATGTAACCAAGTTTCTTCTGATCGTCCCATATCGTCCCGGGCTAATGAGCTTAATTTGTACTGATCGGCCAGGATGATATACCTATCGGCCTGGATGATAATGTCAGTAACTTGCATTAATGAGCTCGTTTTGAGAGCTTCTATTTAAGCTATGGCATGGCAACTTTTGTAAGAGTCTTTAGCATCCATTGGAGCTTCGTTCTTGTGGGGGAGACTTGAAGAGAGAGCTTGAAAGGGAGAGAGCTTGAAAGGGAGAGAGGAAAGGGTGTACTTTGAGAGGGAGAAGATCCTGTGAGGGGGAGGACCTCAAGGGAGTGTGGTGGGGGATCCACATGGTTGCTCCGACGAACTCGCACCTTAGTACCATCGGATTCAAGGCTTATCTCGAGGTAAGTTCACCAAAGAATAAGATCTCTTTGGTGTCAAAGGACCCGGCGACTCCGCCGCACCGGGGAAGGTGGAAGTGATTTTGTAAGGGCTTCTCCGCCTAGTCGTGGGGGCTAAAGGAGAGACACTAGTTTAGTGCAATACTTGGGGGGTGCCTCCAAGGAGTGGACGTAGGTTAAGGTTTCACCGAACCACTATAAATCTGGTGTGTTCTTTACTTATTATCGCTTCCGCATTTATTTTTCTTCCGCACTTTATTTGTGGTGTTTTTGGTTGGAGTTTTATCTTTGGTTTTAAAGTTTTCCAATTCACCGCTCTTCTTAATTAGCTTTGGGACTAAGTTCATAGGGCTTAACATCCCGAACGAACTTTCAAGTGGTATCAGAGCGGTTTTCATAAAATAAGTTTTTAAAAGCTTTTGAATTTTGATCCATGGCTAATCGTGATTTTGCGGAAGGTTATTCTATCACTAGACCACCATTGTTATGTTATTCTATCACTAGACCACCATTGTGCTTTAAATTCTAATGATTTTATGTTAATATCTACATGCACTACCGGTAAGGAAGTTTGGGATAAATTGCACATCATATACGAAGGCTCTAATGAAATCAAGCAATCCAAGTTGAATTTGTTAATGCATGATTTTGAATTATTTTCCATGAAACCTTTTGAAACGATCTTAGACATGTATACCAAATTCATTCAAATAATAAACTCATTGCATGCTTTAGGAAAAGATTTTTCAAAATTTGAAAAAGTTAACAAAATTCTTCGATGTTTACTAGATAAATTTGATTCTAAAGTTGTTGCTATTTGTGAATCTAAAAATTTGAATGATTATTCTATTGATAATTTGATTGGCTCACTCATTGCCTACGAGCAAGGGTTGGGTCAAAGACTTTTGGATGCAGGTGAAACGATCGTTCTAAAACCTGAAGATACGGAAAAAGGAAGCTTAGTTGGTGATGATAGCAATGAATTGTCAAGCAAATCACAAAGCTCACCAATACATAAGTAAAAGTGGAAGAAAGGTAAAAGTGGTAAGGATGTCCATATTTCTTCTGACATTATTTGCTTTCGATGTAGGAACATGGACATATGAAGAATGAGTGCCCTAATTTAAGAATTCTTCCTACAAAAGAAAAGAGCAAGGAAATGCTAAATTTAAATTGGGAAAATAATGAAAGGCAAAAAATCTCATGGGCAGATCTAGTTTCTGAAGCCTCGGACCAGGAGAGAGATAATGGTTAAAAGTCTTTCGTGTTTTTGTGTTTTTGTTTTTATGTTTTTTGTTTTTATCATGTTTTTTTTTCATTTTTGTTGTTTTCGTGAAAGTTCTTTTTTCTTTGATCCAACACACACACTCACTTTTCTAAAAATGAAAAATCTACTTCATTTTTTTTAATCTTTGGTAAATTTTTGTTTGACTTCTCTAAAATAGTCAAAGGAAGGAAACTCTTGATTTTTTTTTCAATCTCTATTTCCTAAAAGAGGTTATCCTACTTTTGATTTAAAATCTCTTTCATCTTTTAAATTGGTTTTTGAAACAAAAATTTTTTTATCTCCCTACGTTTTATTTATATCATAGAAATCTTTTACAAGTCGTTGAATCTAACTCATAATTTTCTTAATCAAGAAATTCGCTTTGTCACTAAAATGGGTTTTTCTTTATTTTTTAAGATTTAAGAAAGGAAGCATATTCAAAAAAATTGGCCAATGATGCCAAAAATAAAAGATGCGCAAAGACGCTAAATTGAAAATTTAGAATACACAAAGTGTATCGAAAGATGCGCAGTGCGCCAACCAATTGTCAAGAGGCATAAAATGAGCCCACAATGTTTAAATACTTACCATTCTTGTACTTCTTAAAAGCTTAAGAAAACCCTTGATATTTTCGATGCTTGACTTTGAAAATTTTGATTTTTGGATCAACAATTCGTGCATTGATCTTCTATTAGATATATTGTATGAAAGGAGTTTTTGAAAAATGATTGTTTCTTTCTCTAATTTATTTCTTGATTTAGATATTGAATTAAAAAGTTTTTGAGCCTTTTTAAAGAACTTGAGTTTGGATTATCAAATTCTGATTTTCTAACATTTACTGGACTATGTGTTGTCAATTTTTTTTACTAAAGTTTTGATTAAAACCATGAGGTAACTTTCTCATTTTAAGAATACTTTTCGTTTCACAAGATTAGGGAACGTTTTTATTTCGTTTTGTTCTCTATGCCTTCTCTCTTTTTGATAATGTCAAAGGGAGAGAACGAACTTATATCCCTTGTATCTCTTATTTTCTTTTCAAAAATTTAAAACTACAAAAATATTTTTATCTATTTTTATCTCCCTTAGTTTTTTAAGCTGTATTCAAGTGAGGGGGAGATTTTTGAAAATTCAAAGAGAAATATTTGCCATCATCAAAAAGGGGGAGATTGTTGCGGATCTATGGTTTATGATTTTGATGATAGCAAACATTCCTTATTTCTCTATGATTGCCTTTTTTACTAACGTTTCAGGTCCACATGATCAAACTACATTTGGAACCAGCTCAAGATTGGGTAGACTAGGTCTATGTCAGTTTGTAATCTTTTTCCTTTCTTGAGTCTGTTGTATTTAGTGTGGCTATAACTTGGTAGAAATTCTCTTGCTCCCTATATGATTTCTGTTTTTGGTAACATTGTCCGGGATGATATTAATATCGGCTTGGACGATCTGTCCAAAACCAGAAACCCTAATTAGGGCATCCTCATTAAGGCAGCCGTCAACTAATCGGCCAGGATGATATGTTCAATTAAGAAAGAATCAGCCGCCAAGATCAGTTAAGGCATTATATCTTTTAGGAAATTGGCCAGGACGATATACACATCGTCCAGGACGATCTAACTCAATTATGCCTAAAATGATCTGGTATCTTTGGAAAGAATTAATGGCTGATTGATACGATCAGATCGGCCAGGACGATCATGATATCGGCCGGGACGATAGCCTGGACGATAGCCGGGACGATATCCAGCGAACTCGTACCTTAGTACCATCGGATTCAAGTCTTGTCTCGAGGTAAGTTCACCAAAGAAGAAGATCTCTTTGGTGTCAAAGAACCCGGCAACTCTGCCGCACCGGGGAAGGTGGAAGTGATTTTGTAAGGGCTTCTCCACCTAGCCGTGGGGGCTAAAGGAGAGACACTAACTTTAGTGACATTACCACCCTAAATGAAAATAAAATTTTTTTTTATCGACATAGAAGTAAAATAGAAGTTAGAGAGGCTTTAAAGAAAATGATGTGTGGAAAAGCTGTTGGACCTAATGATACTTCAATAGAGATGTGTAAATGCTTAGGAGATGAAGGAATTTATTGGCTTACTAAACTTTTTAATATTGTTTTGAAGACTAAAAAGATGCCAAAGCAGTGGAGAATGAGTGTGTTAATTGTTATTTATATGAATAAAGGTGATGCACATACTTTAAAACTATGGGAGCGAGATATAGAGCGTAGGTTGCGGCGTGATACTAATGTTTCTCAAAATCAATTTGGATTCATGCCGGGTAGGTTTACTATTGAAGACATGCATTTATTGAGAGGATTAATAGAGAAATATACAGAGAATAAGAAGGATCTACATATGATATTTATTGATTTAGAAAAAGCATATGATAAAGTTCCAAGAGATGTGCTATGGAGAGTTCTTCAAAAGAAAGGAATTAATAATGCTTATATTCAAATCATTAAAGATATGTATGCAAGAACTCTTAGTTCTATTCAAACACAAGGTGGTTTGACCAAGTATTTTCCTTTTTCGGTTGGATTGCATCAAGGATCAGTTTTAAGGCCATATCTTTTTGCTTTAGTCATGGATGTTCTCACTAGACATTTGCAAGAGGTTGTACCTTGGTGTATGTTTTTTGCTGATGATATTCTTCTTGTTGATAAGACTAGAGAGGGAGTTGATAGTAAACTTGAATTATGGATGTCAACTTTAGAGTAAAGGTTTTCACTTGAGTAGATCTAAAACTGAATATATGGAGTATAATTTTAGTAGTAATAGACCTAGTGAGGGGATTGTGACTTTGGGCGGTCAAGCCATTAATAAGAGTACACATTTTAGATATATTGGATCTATCATTCAGAGTGATGGTGAAATTGATGGGGATATTATCAGCAGAATTCAAGTTGGATGGTTGAAGTGGAGGAATGCATCGGGCTTATTGTGCAAAAGAAAAGTCCCCCTCAAACTTAAGGGAAAATTCTATAAGATGGTGGTGAGACTTGCAATGCTTTATGGTGCCGAATGTTGGCCATTAAAAGAGAAGAATAATACTATGTTAAGTGTTACAGAGATGAGGATGCTTAGGTGGATGAGTGGATTGACCCTTAGAGATATGATATGAAATGAGCATATACGTGAAAAGGTTGGAGTAGTTCCAATGGAAGATAAGATTATAGAGAGTCGCCTTAGATAGTTTGGTCACATTAAACGAAGGCCTTTCAATGACCCGTTAGGAAAGTTGAGGTATTAGATTTGAATTATGCTAAGAAAGTAGAGGTAGAACAAAAAAGACTTTGTTAGAAAATATTAGAAATGGTCTTTCTTTATTAGATTTAAATGAAAATTTGACTTTTAACCGGACACAATGGCAAAAAAGGATTCATGTAGCCGACCCCACATAGTGGGACAGAAGCTTGATGTTGTTGATGATGTTCTGATTTAGGAACATATATACAGTCAGACTTCGCATGAGGCCAGAGATGCTCTAGATGTTATTACTAGTACATCTTATATTTCTAAAAAACCTCATTGTATTTTATTTGATTATGGAGTCAATCATTTATTTATTTATGAGTACTACTTTGATTTGCTACACTTTCTCAGTCAGCCATAATATTTTTTTGTCTCACAATGATAATCAAACTCAAACTAGATTATAGAAACATAAATATGAAGGAAAGTAAAATTACAAAAAGTAAAAGCAAAAGGAAAAGGAATGCAAATCAATTTTTATAATGGTTCAATCAACTTGACCTACTTCCACTCTATAAAGTTCTTCTCTTTGGGTATTACACTAATCAATAGTGACTCTTCTTCAGCACAAAACTAGGTGGAGAAGCCCATACAGACTCTTCTCCTCAAAGAATCTCTCCTTTTGCTCCTCAATCTAGCAGAGATGCCAAAATCCCTTCAAAATCCTTGGTGTGAGAGTAGCCAAAATCCCTTTCACCTCCTTAATGTGGTGGAGTCGCTAGAATCACATTTATCTCCTTGGTTGCAATAGAGTAACAAAAATACCTTTCACCTCCCTAGTGCAGTGGAGCAGAAAAATATATTTTTCCTCCTCAGTGTGGCATTGTAGCCAATGGCCTTTGACACCAAAGGTTTCTTCATAAGGCTTTCCTTAAGAAAAAAAATTACAGGGCCAAAGGTACTCATGTTCAAGTTTTCAGAGCAACTATGTGAAAAATCCTCTCATACTCCCTTTAATCCCACAAGGCTCTTCTCCCTCTCACACAACTTCACCCTTTCTCTCCTTTCTAAATGTTCTCTTCAAACACTCTCCTAGAAGAAATAAACCTCTGACTACCAAAAGATCCATGCTAAGGTTATAACAAAAGTTTATATAAAGGAAATAAAAAACTCTAATTTTTTAATTATATTACATCAAATTATATAGTATGATAAGAGTATCGTACAGTATAATTAGTTGATCCTCTATTATATGATCCAAGATAATCATGTACGATTAGTTTAATTGAATAGTTTTTTATATAGGATGAACCTTGAATAATTAATTACCATCCAAAAGGTCAATTTATCAATCATCCAATACGATCAAGATTATATTATATAATCATCAATCTTAATTCATCCTAATTTGATTATTTAATTATAGTGATTAAATTAGGCAATATTTTAAATATCATATAGTACAAATTAGTTCATACAGTGTGATATAACAAATTTTAAATTTAAACTATTTTCTAATTTAAGTAATGCTGGGATAACAAATATAGTAGATTGCCTTGTACGATGATGTGGTCATACAGTACGATTATTTATAGCCTTTTATAAATTAATCTCATTTAATTTAAAAAAATTATTAATTTTTGAATGCATATATCACATAATACAATCTTTATGAAATTAAAATATTTAAGCAAACTCTCCTTGTGTGTGTGTGCACAGTTGCTAACCAACATACACATATTATAAATATTGGCTCAAAAAAATAAAAATTACATTCTATTTGAGATAGATTGACTCACACCTACTTTCTAGAGCTCTGATTCTTTGATAGTGCTTTGTATATGTTGAATCTAAAATATTAGTAGTGCACGGCAAAATATATGCAATGTATAAAGAAGGAGAAAAAATAAACATTCAATATTTTTTGTAATCATCAAAATATAAGGTCGGGTTCTGATACTGCAATAAAGAAGAGTAATTTAATTTTTGGGCTGTGAGAATTACTTATTTTAGGGGGTTAGAGGAGTTCTATCTTGCTTTATTTATAAAATGCAAATAGAAAAGCTATAGAGGAATGATTGTGGTATTTCTAACCTTAGTTTAGGATTGAAGTATAGATTATGGTTCTCTTTCTAATGTCCCAATAGTATGGGAGTTCTCCTTTTTTTTTTCTTTTGAAGAGTTACTGAGTCTACCTCTAAATATAAATATTAAGTTTTATATTAATATATTTTAGGTACGGCTCCAATATCCAAGGCTCCGTATATGATGGCGCCTAAGGAGCTTTAGGAGTTGAAAGTACACCTTCATGTATTAGTGGACAGAGGATTTGTTTATCCTAGGATTTCTCTATGACTAGCACCTTTTTTTATTTATAAATAAGAAGGACAGTACAATGTGTATGTGTGTAGATTATAGGGAGTTGAACAAGATTAATATGATATTTTGATAAATATCCTCTGTTAAGGATTGATGATTTATTCAACCCAAATTTTAGATTCTCTAAGTTTAATTTGATATTTGGATACTATCAAGTAAAATTAAGATAAGTATATGTGATGAAGATTTCTTTCAGTACTTAGCATGGAAATTATGAATTCTTAGATCTGCCTTTCAGGGTGACTAACACACCAATAGTTTTTTATGGACTGATGAACATTGTATTTCGAGAATATCTATATCAACATGTGATCATTTTTGTAGCATACTTTTGAAGAAGATTATTTAGTGTATTAAAAGATTATTTTGGAGATGCTGAGGCAGCATCAGTCGTACTCTAAATATTTTAAGTATGAAGCTTCATCAAAGAACTTTTTTTATCTGGGACATATGGTGAATAGTTATTAAGTGTAAATTTTTTGTTTTACTACCTTAAGTATTAATAAAAATATTATTTTTAATTGATGTTATGTAAGAAATGCTCAAGAAAAAAGAAGAAAAATTCACAAGTGTTGAACCAACATCACAGAACTCTAACTACCACCGTTGCAGCATCTAAAATCCCTTGTGCCATATTAAGAAATTATAGCATTGGATCCTTAAGAAAATGGTAATTAATTCAACTCCTCGGTGCAGCCAAGGTCAGTTTTATGATGCTTCACAATGGTGCAACACCCAAGCCTTAGGAATTTGAGTTGCGGAGCACTGAGCTTCACTATGACGTAGCACGATATTGCACATGAAAGTGCCACATTGCTTAACTTTTATAGCATCATTATGGAGAAGTTGATAAAATATGGATCCAAACTGATTCAACCAAGTGACACATGTACACCAATTCATCCACTAAACAGTCAATGCAACACCGCAGCAAAGTAATCCTAGCAGCTTCGAGGTGCTAATTCATTCTATAATGCCATGACACCACCATGTAAAGCATCGTGGTGCCTGAGTACATTTCTATACAAATATAAATAGTTTTTAAGTTTAATTAGTAGAGAGTTTTGTATTTTTTATTTGTTCAATCTAGATTATAGTTCCCCCTTAGAGTAAAGTCTAAGAGAGGCTAGAGGAAAGAATAATAGTATATTTGGAAATTGTTAGCATGTCTCTTTGTAAGAAATCAAATTCTTGGAGGAGAAATGAGTGTGGAAAGTGTATTTGTACTACCAAAGTAACATCTGAAATAACTTTTACTTAATATTTTCTCTTTTGTTTAATCAATAAATTTTGGTTTGCTTTATTTACATATCAAGCCTGGCTAACTCCATTATTTTAGACTAAAGATGTGATTCCAATATTAATATTAATATATACTTTTATACTTTGAATGACAAATGAATTGGAATAAATAGTTATATTAGAATGGATTGTTTGCATGCTTAAACATAGGATATTTAAACTTTTAAGATCTATGGAGATACAATCAATGTAGGAAGGCTATAAAATTCCCTTTATATCATTCTAAGCTTGACAGAGATCTAGGGATGCATATATACTAATACACATCAACAAAAGACTGTCTCATTAGAAAAACTTTGGTAATTTGCATACATTAGTTCAAAAAATTTTATTATTAGGTATCTTATATTTTCTCTTTCAATCCTCTGTAGTGATGGAATCTCAACCCTTATTCATTCAGTAGGATAAGCATTATAGTTGAAGTAGGCAGTACTTGTTTACTTGCATGTTAACATAATACTTTCTCACGGGATCAATACTCTCGCAATCACTTTCTTACTAGATCGACACATGCACTTATTTATTTAGTGGGTGTTTCATATCAAAGAAAAGTTAAGCATATTTTAGCCCAGATCATAAACTTAGTTCATGCATTAAATGCAGCTCATAACCCCACAATACCCATCAGCTATTAGCATCATATTGCAAGTTGAGTTGTATTATTGAACTAGTTGTGTATTTTATCCTACTTGTATCTTGTATCATATTTTTACTTTTATTTTTAAAAAAATTAAAATAAAGAAAATATTTTACATGTTGTGGTTATTTTATTATCTATAATTTAATTCCTACATTATTATTACATATGTGGTAGATATACTAAGGAGACTTTATTATTTGACTTAGAAATTAAGAGGACCCTTATAAAAATTAAAAAACACAAAAATATATTAACTTTAGGTATGGTTGAAGCAGTTTAAGATCAGGACTATCTTAGACCTCTTAGGGAGTATGTCAATCCTGTAGTTGATGAAATTTGCCAAAGTAACAATAAACCTACTATTTAAGCTAATAACTTTGAGCTGATACCCACCATAGTTCAGATGGTTCAAAATACTAAGTTTGGGAAAACTCTTATTGAGTATCCCAACATATACTTAGCTACATTCTTAAAAATATACAAAACATTCAAGTATAATGGTGTCAATGATGATGCTATTATGCTTTGATTATTTTTATTTTGCTAAAGGACAAAGCTAAATTGTGGTTGAATTCCTTACCCTCATGCTCAACAATAATTTAAAAAGAGTTGGCACATAAATTCCTAGTTAAGTATTTCCTACCTTCCAAAATTATCAAGCATAAGAATGATATCACATCCTTTTCTTAGTTTGAAGGAGAGTCAATCTGTGAAAGTTGGCAGAGATTTAAGGAAATACTTAAGAAATGCCCTCACCATATTTTACTAGATTACTTGGTTATTCAGAAATTCTATAATGGGATGGTAGGATCCCTTTAGTCAATAATTGATGCAGCAGCTGGAGGATCTTTAAAGTCTAAGTCATTTGATGAAGCATATGCCTTAATTGAAACAAATAATTTTTAGTGGTCTTTGATAAGGTGAATCCTGAAACAGTGGTTAGATTTTATGAGTTAGATGTATTATCTATTTTTCATGCTCAAGCAGCTACTATATCTAAAAAGTATGATAGTTTTGGAGTTAATTAGTTTAAAATTAGGATCACCTATACAATTAAAAGAGCGTGATTTAAATTCTATTGGAGAGAATAGTGTTCAAGGGGTTGATAATGTGAATGTCATTAAAAGATAAAATAATCTATATTCTAATACTTACAATTCAGGTTGGAGAAATCACCCTAATTAGTATAATAATAATATTGATGGAATAAATTAGTGGATTACATATCAATCAAATCAAGGATGATTGGATAATCTTCACCAACCTATAGTAAACCTTAGCCTTCTTATCCCCTAGGTTTTAATCAAAATAATCAATTCATAGATAGGAAGACACCTTTGGAAGAGGTATTGATTGAATCAGGAACTTAATTGTAAATTCTAGCTAAAAACTTGGAAAATCAACTTGATAGCTTACAATCACTTTTAGTAGTAGATCTCATGGATCTTAGTGTGGACCACTTAAGGAAGGGTAGTGATGCAACCTTGACAAAATGATAAATCTATGCATGTTTGGGTAAAAAATATAAACTTAGTGATGCTTAGGAGGCAATCCAAATATGTTGATATTAGGTCTTAATTTTTATTGTTGAAGTTGTTTATTTGTTTGTGTAATTCTAATATTTTTATTATTATTTGTTATGAAATTGTGAAAATTTTATTGTATGTGTGTTTAATGTATTAATTAAGTATGGTTATGACCAATATTATTACATATCATTTTTTCTAGAACTCACATATATCTAAATTTAGCTCAGCACCGCAGTTATGAATCATTAAGCATTGTATTATATAACTATAAAGCACCATAGAATTTAAATCAGGCTTTGATGTGTTTATGTCTCAAGAAAATTAACATATTATAATATTGCATCACTATTTATTTAAGTTTCACAGCATTATTCTTACTCATATAGTGCCTTGGTGTTGATCCATGTAACAGTATGGTGCCAAATTTATCATTGTTATATTCAATGTTACTATATGGAGAAATTGCTTTCATTTTATTCTTTATAAAGCGTTGAAGCACTTTGCTCAGCATTATAGCATTAGGTCAAAATCATAATTAGTCTTTATAGTTCCCAACAATAGTCTTTCTAGAGTGTCGCAACACCCTCACGTGTTAAACACCATAGCTATTTCATGGTCACAATGCTGTCGGTCTGTTTACCAATTCCTGAATAGCAGCGCCACGTACTCTTCACAAGTAACACCATTATTAGTTCAAATGTTATCGTTTAGTGTTTTTTTATAGTGCTATAGTGGTGCCCATCATAGCATCATAGTGCTCGTCATGTTTATAACTAGGAATGGATGGTTCATTATTTTTATTTCATTTTGATTTGCTTTATGTTGTGATTTTGTGAACTTTTCTTCTCCTACTCTTCTTAATCTCCAAATGGCTCCTAATTTTTTTGTTAATAAAAAGAGGACTACCTACCCTTTTGATAAAAGGAGATTCATATCTACAGAGGTTGAAGAGCACAATGCTCATTTGTTTGTGAGCAAGCAGTTTATTCCTGAGTGGGGTTCCAAAATCTAGGTGGAGCAGTAATGCAAATGATTGTGAATCAAGGTTGGGAAACCCTTTGCAAGGAACCTTTTGCTTCTATTATAAATGTGGTCTAGTAGCTGTTTGCTAATTCCAAGGAAGCCTAAAACAACAAGTGTTATCTCTGGGGTAAGTGGGTTTTTTTTTATCCCTCATCAATTAACCATCTATATATGCTAAGGGATTTGGAAGAATATGATTATTATTGCTTTAGTTTGGCACCCATTGACCATTAGAAGATTTTAAGATTATTTTGTGAACCCATAGTGGAGTTGTATGGAAGGAAAGAGATAGTAATTAATCAAGTTTTAAGCCACTTGTTTGATCCATGTTTCCAATGCATGGCATTATTTCATTTATGCTCACCTTTTGTTTAGTAGAAATATTAGTGAAGTCACTAGGGATTTGGTTATTTTGAATTATTCCATTGGGGGGCACTCTATCAATATAAGAAAGCTTATTAATTCCTCTCTTATGTATATCATTAGTGGAATTACTTTTGTAATTCTAGGACATCACTCACTTGTTTATGCTCTTTGTATTACTAGTGGTGTAACCGGAGATGCTAATAAAGAGCAGTTGTTCTTATCTTTGCTCTCACAAAGTAGAAAATTTAGAGTTTTAAGAGAGTAGATGTAGAGGAGGAGGCTAAACCTAGCGAGCCCAAATTGACCAGCAGGCTCAGTTGTAGTAGGAGTGCTACGATCCCAAAGCCCTTAAGTGAGCAAGTGGCGGAGTTAAGAGAGTATATGGATAGGGTAACTTATTTTTGTGATAAGAGTAGGAGTTGGAAGGATCATAATGCAAACATGTAGGAGAGGCATTAATCCAGTAACTCTAATTTTGCATGAGGCATTAATGGAACTGTTTTGGAGGGGCCCTTTTTTTTTAATTCTAATCACCTTTAGTTTCCTGCTACTCCTCTGAATGAGCTTTTTTTGTGCTTGTGTGCTGGTGGAGATGATGAAGAGGAGGAAGAGGAAGATAGAGGTTCAGAGTGATGTTAGTTTTTATTTTTTTCTTTTTTCTATTTTTGAATTGTGTATAAGGGGGAGAGAGAGAGATAGTGTGTGTGTGTGTGTGTGTTTTATTTTATTATTGGTGTTTTTTTTTTTTTTACTTTTCTTAATGTTTCATTTCTTTTCATAGGAGAAGATCCCCATGGACATTTGATGTTATGGATGGTTATGATAGCCATAGATGTTTTAGTGATATAGTAGAATCTTATTACCTTTTGGACTTTTTATCATTCTTAATGAAAAAGTCATGTTTATTTTCATGTTATATTTTGTGAAGTTATTTTTTATGTAGTGATTTTTTGTGTTACAGTTGTATTAATTCAATTTATGTTTTATGAAATCTCCACAATTGCTTAACTATTAAAAATGTTCTCTACATAGCTCTTACACTTTGATTTTTTATTTAGCCAAAATAAAAATAGTGATTAAAAATTATTTAAAATTAAGAATAATATGAAACTCTATGTGATTATTAGGATAAATAAAGACCTATAATTTTTAATTTAATAAATAATAAATAATTTACTAAGAAAAATCATCTAAGTCATTATCTTACTTTGAACTTAAAAGCTAAACACTTAAGCATAGAGTAATGATTTAAAGATTGAATAATTAAATTTAGAGAAAGGAAGTGTGTAGATTAAATTATGAAAAACATTATAAACTTGACTATGGAATTAGTAAGCTTAGTGATATCCTTACATTAATTCAATTTAGGATTACTAGAAGGAAAATAGCAATCATATATTCAAAATATTATTAGTACGCAAAAAATGAAAAATATGAAAAAAAATTATTATTAAAATCAAAATAATGGAAGAAAAGGAAAAAGAAGATGAGTACTTCAAAAATATGTATTTGATAAAGCTTAATTCCTAAAAGTATCCTAATATTTGAATCAAATTGGAGAATGTAAGTAAACTAATACAAAGTATGGTTTATTAATGAACTATTTATTTAACCACAAGAACAACCAATTTCTAAATGTCATATTATTCAAATTTAAAATTAATGGTCAATACTGTACTTATACTTGTAGTGGATAAGTTCAAAGTAAGCAATAATGATGATTGATTTAGATAATTACTTATGATCCCTCAAATTAAAATTTTATGACTTTGATCATTCCAAATTATTTTTATGTAGTGAATTATTTTCTTATATTTTGATAATCTTAAATTGTCAAATTTTATTTGGGCTACTAGATTAATCAATAGATGATTACACCATTACTTGATGACAAGCACGAGTTTAAGTTGGAGAAAATTTATTAAGTGTAAGTTTGTAGTATTTTAATAACTTAAATATCAATACAAAATATTATTTCTAGTTTATGTTGTGCGGGAAATGCTCTGAAAAAGAAGAGAATACATAAGCGTTGAACCAACACTACAACGCTCCAACTACAAGCACTGCAACGTACACAACACCAAAGCCTTACAAAAAATGGTATTATATTCAATGCCTTGGTAGACTCAAGATCAGTGCAAAAATGCTTCATAATATCTTAACTTTAGAAATCAGCATCATAGCACCTCAGTCTCAAAATTTTAAGCGTCGAGATTCACTTTGATGTAGAGCTAGTGATGTAGAGCTAAATTACACATTCAAGCGCTATAGTTCTCAACTTTTGAATATCCATGGTAGAACGATTAATAAAAGGCAGAGTCACATTGACTTCTGAATTACCAAATAGGAGTATTAGAATGGAATGTTTATATGGAGATAAAATCACTACTGGAAGGTCATAAACCTTCCATTACAAACCTATAAGCTCGACAGAAATCTAGGGATGCATATGCACTGATTCACAATAAGAAAAAAGAGTCTTATTAGAAAAACTTAGGTAATTTTGCATTCATTAGTTCATAAAATATGATTATCTAGTATCTTATCTTTTCTCTTACAATCCTCTAGAGTGATAGAATCTCAACCCTTATTTTTATTCAGTAGGATAAACATTGTAGTTGTAGTAGGAAATACTAGTTTCCTTTCAAGTTAAAAGAATACTTCCTCATGGGATCGACACTCTTTCAATCATTTTATTACTTGATCGACACATGTACTTCTATATTTAGCGGGTGTTGCATATAAAAGAAAAGTTAAGCATATTTTAGCCCTCAGCATAAAGTTAGTTCACGTATTAAATGCAGCTCGTAAAAGAAACCCCACAACACCCATTTGTAGTATGTGTATTAATTTAAATCCCTAAAAGATTCAGGCTATTGTTGATTAGCCTAGAACCTACTACTGTATCATAGGTATGTAGGTTTATAGGTATGGTCAGTTATCATGAAAGTTCGTAAAACATTATCCCAAATTTCTTCATATCTAATAAGATGACTCAGAAGTTTGTAGTTTTTGTTTGAACATTTTATTATAAAGCTAGCTTTCAGAAGCTGAAGAATTGTTTAATTTCTTCTTTAATTTTGACTCTTCCATATGGTACAAAAGGATTCCAGGTATTAGTGTTGCTTCATTAAAAGGACTGGGATGTGCATTGATGCAACATAGAAAGGTTATTGCATATGCTTCCATGCAGTTGAAGCCAAATGAGAGAAACTATCTAAAACATGATTTAGAACATGTTACGATTGTATTTACTTTAAAGATCTAGAGACAATATTTATACAGAGTCACGTGTGAAATCTTTACTAATTATCAAATTCTAAAATATAATTTTACTCAGAAGGATCAAATGTAAAGGAGATGGCTTGAGCTAATTAAAAATTATGATTTAATTATTTTGTATTAGGCGATAAGATGAATATGGTAGCAAATGTATTAAATAGGAGGTCTTCTTAGATTTCACATATTTATCTTACCTCTAATGATTTTTTTTTAATTTGGGATATGGAGAGACTTCGATTAAACATATAAACTTTGGTAAGAAATTTTAATTGTGAGTATTTGATTCTGTTGTTATCATCTGCAAGAATAAATTCAAGGTTTATATTTCAAGATATTTGAGGTGAGAGATTCTACACAAGCTTATTATTATGGCTATAATATTTATTCAAGAACCAATAAAATATAAAGTGATCTAAAAGATATGTTCAAGGGGCATAGATTGAAATATGATGTAGCAAAAATTCTATTTTTAAATGTGAAGCCTATCAGTTAGTAAAAAAAGAACATCAGTGACCTGGAAGTTCCCTACAAGCATTATCTATTTTAAAGTGGAAATGGGAAAGGTGACTATGGACTTTGCTATGAGATTTCACAGGTCTAAACATGGACAGGACTCCATATGGGTTATAGTGGATTGTCTGACAAAGTATGCTCATTTTATTTTGATATGATAGTCAAATTTAGTAAACATATTGACATAGGTATATGTGCATGAAATCATTTGACTATATGGGATACTGAAGGTGATTATTTTAATAGAGATGAAAAGTTTACTTCTAGACTATGGAGAGATATGTAGTAAAGTTTAGGCACAAATAACCATTTCAGTACTCCATTTCATTTGTAAATAGATGAAAAGTCTAAAAGAACTACTAATATATCAGAAGATCTTTTAAGGCTATGTGTTCTAGACATTGTCAATAGCTTGGATGATAACATTTTTTTGATCAAATTTGAATATAATAACAACTTCCAATCAAGTATAAGTATGACCTCTTATGAAGCTCTTTATGATATAAATATAGAACCTATTTATCTTAGATAGAGGAGGGTGAATGGAATTTGATAGGGCCATCTTCATTGACAATGATACCGAAAAGATTAATCTGATCAGATATATATTAAAAGATGTTCAATAAAGGAAGAAGTAATACTTTAATGCTAAGCATCGGGCTGTGTAATTCTAGATATGAGATTTTATGTATGTAAAAATCTAACTAATGAAAGACATCAATAATTTTGGTCAAGAAGGGAAGCTATGTCCAAGGTATGTTGGACTATATGAATTCACTGAAATGATTGGAAAATATACCTACATATTATAGTTTCAAGATCATATGACTGACATTCATAATATATTTCATGTGTATTTTATGAGAAAATGGGTATTTGATTCTTAAAATTATGTGTCTACAGAAGAAATTAAAGTACATCCCAATCTAAGCTATAAAGAAGAAACAGAGAGATTTCTTTCTTAAGATGTTAAGAAATTAAGAAACAAATAAATTCTAATGGTTAAAATTTTATGAAAGAATATAAAGAAAAGTGAAGCTACTTGGCAAAAAAAAATCTAAGATGAAGCATTAATATCATGATCTATTCTAATAGTTTTAGTTTTAAAAAATCAAGGATGATATTTTTTGTGCAAGGGAGAGTTGTAATACCTATAAAGTTAGTGTATAGTTCAACCTATTCTGACCCAACTTAATACATGATAATCTATTATATCTTTGCATATGAACCCTTTTACATGTGTTTGGATATATTTTATATGCATGTGAGAGTCTGCATGTGTTTTGAAGAGGTGGTTATGGGGTGTGTTTTCATGTTTTGAAATTCTAAAATTTTTGTCCTGGAGTGTCAAGGTTGATGGCGCTCTAGCAGTGAAGTATCTAGAATTTTGAAAAATAATTCAACACAATAGTGTTATGGTGGCGTTTTGATGTTGTGGGCTTTCTGAGGGAGCGCTAAGAGGGCGTTGTTAGGTGCTTTGGTTCTCAGCCTAAATTGAATATTTAAATATTCTTACCCACTAAAACCCCATTTAATTTCATCTTATGCAGAATTTAACTAGTAAAAGACAGGGGGGATTTTATAGAGAGAAAGCTAGATCTTAACTACTTCCGGTCATTTTGAGCTGACAATTTAGTTTTAAAAGTTGCTCATATCAAGATAGGTTACATTTTGCCAATCTTAATTTTCAAAATTACAAATTATTTTTAGAATTTTCTAATTTAATTTATATTTTTTTAGTGAAAATTTGAGGATAATTTTACACATGCAAAATATTCACCGTGTAAGTTTTTGCATATTATAAAGACATTGATTTTGAATAGTTAGGTATTTTCTAAAAGTTTTACAATAAGGAATTTAGGAATTCTGTTATTTTAATGTATTTGAAAAGAATCCTAACTTTAAAAATTAACATTGTAGTATAATTAAAGCTTTAAGATAATATTCTTTAATAATCTCTAGTGTTTAGTTATATTCTGAAATATTGAATTTCAATATAGTAGTGTATTTTGTTGTCTACCATTAAGGTATTTTGATCATTTCTGAAATGAGTTTATTTACATTCTTGTTATTGCACTATAATAAATTAAATGTTTATATGATTAAACTGTGTAATTCTGTGATGATCTAAGGGTGGATGTAGGGAGTTATGTTCTGATGCTAAATACATATCATTGTGATGATGTCATATTACAGTGCCATATACACATTCTATTCATTGGTAGTTATAAATGGTTAGAATTATCTGAATTATGTCTATTGGGAGTCAAGAGTTTGCACCATCTAAATTTTGTCTAAGGGATGCATAATAGTTAGAATTATCTTAATTCAATCTGATGGAAGGCATAAAGATCTAACGAAAATTTGACACCTTATTCTCTAATAAATGAATTATTTATTTATTTATTTTCTCATTACTATTATTTGAAATTTTAATAAGCAATTACTATTATGCTCAGCATAATAATTTATTATATTGATTTTAAACATTCAGTTAAATGCTTAATAAAGAATTTAATTAGAAATTTTGATTGGTAAATATGGTTTGTTGAGTTGTGCTCATAATTATTGTCTTTTACTTTCAAGATCTGGGAAGGGGAAAAAGCATGCTGAGTAGCAGTTTCAAGATCTGATCTGAGTCTGTAAAGATATTTCTTTTTTAAATTTTTATACAATTATGTCTAATTATTTAATCTACTATTTTATGTATCCTAGTTTGTAGTCATGTACTATAGTTTAATTATTATAATAATAATTATTATTATTATTATATATTGATGATAAATAAAAGAAATTTTGCAGATGAGTTTATTTTCTATATACTAAAAAATATTGGCAGCTCTGTAATTTATTATTTATTTTGAAGCTAAATCTAAATTGGATAAAAATTTGAATAGTTTCTGAAACCTAGATCTTATGCTTAGTTTGTTACAAGCCAACATGATAGGACTAGTTCCATCTATGAGTCTTATTAGATTTTGTGACACCATTATTATAGTCTAATAAAAATGTTATTTATAAAAATTCATGCATGAATAAAATAAAAGGCAACACAATAATAAAAATTTATAAAATAAAAAGCATAATATCCAATGTATGGACCTTGTTTATCCTATATTAGTTAAGGGTATATGATGCTAGACTAATGTCAATCACCCATGAAAACTAGTGCAAAGACTCACTATGTCAAAAGCAAGTTCTCTAATAAAATTTGTTTATAATGAGAGTATTTAATCTTTACAATTCATTATAGAAAAAAACAAAAGAAAAATTAACTATATTAAGATTTTAATAATTTTAGAAGTCCTTTAGGAATCTCTGATGACCCTATACTAATCTCAATATAATCTTGGTTGAGCTACCACATTATCCAATCATGGGGTCTTTGACCTTATTCAACTCTTTTGTCTTGGTCAAATTCTTTTGACTCTAATCTGCCTAAATAATTGACCTTACCCCTTTATAGATATCATCCACCTTTATGTGATGACCCATATCCATCTAAACTTACTTAATCTAATTTTAACTTTAGGATTCGCTACTAACATTTGGATTCTCTTTAGACAACATTTTCTATCATACTAAACCTAGGTATAACTTGGCATCATCTTGGATCTTAGGTGATTAATGTAGTGACTTACTTCAATTGAGCCACATTTGATTCAACAAATTATTCATATTTAGATCTTAGCATTAATTTGCCAGTCCTAGGATGTCTTGTAATCACCTCTTTAGTCTATGCTTAAAATTTGTTAGGTCTTGGCCCTATTAAGCAATAAATGATTCAATGGTTCGACTTTCGTCTTAGTTCTATGTCTTCCTTGGATTTATATACCTAACAAACTAAGTAAACCAATTTATTGCTTAAATCTCATATCATATCGCTTTGGATTCTTAGGTGATCAACCAGGTGACATTCTCATGCTAAGCTAAAATTAATTCAGCAGACTTGATCCTAGTCGCTCATTAGCATATATTTAGAGGTCTAGTGGTCCAACATTTGCCAAATATTAGAATTTATAATCATTATATCTCACTTGATAGGCTAGCCTAAATTTTTTATTTTCTTAGACACATTTCTTTAATACTTTTTATTTAAATATACAAAATAAAAATAATAAATAGTAATAAATATGAATTTTATTTAACAACATTTTAAAAATCTCTATATAACATTTATCCATTTCAATAAAATCATATTAGTCCATAAAATCTCACTATACAAAAGCTATAAAAATCTGCCCATAAAAATTATTTAAATGTGACTTTCATAAATATGCCAATTAATTTTAAGAGTGTAATCCACTTTTCTACAAATTGTTTATTTATTTAATTTAGTTTATACACAGCCCTTACTGTTGGACGCAAAGGTGGTGTCAAAATCCGACGGCGCTGCGGCGTGGACGGCGGCAGAATTAAAAAACAGCAATGCTTAACGACGTTAACTGACGTTATAGCTGACGGGAGCAAACCTACCCTCTGGTCAACCGTTGACAACTAACCTACCTACCACCTAGCTCACTTACCCCCAACTAACGTGAGCCCCATTTCTCTCCGTTCCACTTTTTATATTTTTATTTTGCATATCTACCAAAATTTACAAAATTAGCCCCTCTACGGTAAAAACGTTATTATTTAATTTAAAACGACGACCACGTGCGGTGTACCTGTAATTTCCTAATATTTAAGGTACAAATAAAAATTAGCCGTCTGCAGGTAACAAATCATATCATTTGCATAGAATACCTTGGCCAGCACGGCGGCAATTACAAATCACACCTAACAGCTGATTTATATTCTTATTTGCTAACAAGAAGTAATAGCAATTATAGTCAACATTTTGACTTAAAGATGAAAAGTATTTTGAAAATCAGGTCTAATTAAATTTTTTATTTAGAACTAGATTTAAATTGGTATTATTTTGATTAATTAAATGATATGTGAAATTTGACTAAATCAAATACTAATTAAATAGAGATTATATTAGTTGTTGTTGATTTAAAATTGAATACAATGTTTATGTGCCTATATGAAATGGAAAGAGTTTTAAGTTATATGTGTGATTGGTAGAGTTATTGAAATTATTATATTTTTATATTATGATATTAGTGTAATCATATATGAATAATATTTATTAGAAATATTTAGTATTTATTGTCATAAATATTATCATTAATGAAATATTTTTATTTAATGAAACTTCCTTATTACTCTCTTCTTTTGTGTTTATATATGCCTATTGCAGTAACATAAGTATTCAATCAAATAATCAAAGATGTAACCCTTTTATATTTAATATCTTGGCCTCATAGTAGTAATGAGTTTTTATCAAACACCACCTAACCTCAATTTTCTTCTTAGAAGGTTAAGACATCCATTCAGACTATCAAGAAAAAGGTACAACTATGAAAGTAGCTTCAAAACATAATTGACATTAACAAGATTCTCATCAATCAAAGGGATCACACGGTGAATGTCAAGGTATGACACAAAAGCTGTAATTCCCTAAGATCAATTTCATACATACCCTCTTAAAGGACAAGGCCTTAATTATCCAAAGTTGCACACGAGACATAACATCATGGCAATGCAATTCCTAGAGAATCAACATTGAAGTCCTTGATTGTGCGCTCATAAGTCAAGATCTCAAAGAACCAAACATATGTGGTGAGCAATTAGGTGTAACATCTAAGCAATATAAGCATTATAGGCTAGATTGTCCATTATAAATAGCTTATAAAGCAAACTAAGACTTCTTCACGATTGTATAACTTGACCTAAAAATATTCCCCCTAAACATATCATGTACTAAAAGCTCATGCCAAATCAAGAAAACTTTTTATGGTACCCCTTAAAATGGAGAAATCTAATTAAGATTCTCAAATAATTCTTAAGAATATTAAGTAATATCACAAAATAGTATGATTTAACAAATGATTTGAAATTCATCCCTAGGAGGTAAGAAGAGGAAAAAGTTATGCATAAAGGAATTAAAGAAACAAGAGAAGATAGTAAAAGAAATACAAAGAAATAAAAAGAAAAAAAAATTATTCTTCATATTTGGATTAAAGATATTTTCTTTTTTTCAATTAAATTGTATAAATTTGATCCTCTCAGCATAGAAAAGAATAGAAGAAAGAGAGATGAAAAAAGTGGTGATGGTCATGTTGAGAAATGACAACAAAAAGAAAAAAACACCTAGTAGAGAAGGAATAATTATAGAGGTCCTCTTCCCCAAGTTGGAGATCTGAAGCAGCCTAAATAGCTACCATAGAAACCCTTCTTAGTATGTACATCTGAATCATTATACGACAAACGATCAATAAAAAACATTCTAGCATAAAGATATGTATTTCATATGCGCCTGAAACTAATGAGATGAAAAGAGGGTGTATATACCTATTGTCCAAAATCCAAACTCACTCACAAACAAGATTTTAGGAACGCTTGTTTAGCAATTGGTTCTACTTCAAGAGTAGACTGTCCAAATTTGAATCAAATTAGCAATTGAAAATTTGGTAAGAGACATCATAATCAAACTAAAAAAAAAAGGAAAAAAGAAAAGAAATAAAAACAACATGAATAGCTAGATTTAATAGTTTGTCATTTTACCAATTTACCTTCCCTCTAATTGTATTAAATTCTCCAATATGTCCCAAAACATGCATAAGTTTAGCTCCATCCCAACTAGGAAAGGTATTGGTAGAAAATTGAAAGTGAGCCTACAAGTATAGTAACTCATATATCAAATTGGTAATTTTTGCTTAGTACAAAATCAACTATTATAATTCACACTAAGATGAATATCTCAAGTAATTATACACCAATGCATATATAAGAAGGAGAAGCTTAGTAAATCTTCAGTGCCAACACAAAAATATCACTAAACCCTAAGCTACCTTGCCATATATTAGTTCCATTCCACCTCCAAATTGGAATTCTTATCCTTTAGGAAGTGACCATTTGAGAGCTACATCAAAACTCTGCAACATGTTTTACTATACATCAATAATTATGGTATTTAACCCATTTACTTAAGGCAGACATATCCAAATTCAAATAAAATACAACAGAAGAATAACTTATATAATTTGAAGTTTTGTTCCTTAAAAATCATCATTTAACCTCAACTCTATTATCGAAGAGTTATCTTTTACCATGTCGCTTACTATAAAATGAGACTTTATATATAGAGGAGATTGCTAGGTATAAAGCATACTAAGCCTTTCTTCATAATTATATAACTTAACATAAAAGTATTTTCTGTAAGCATGTTATAAACTGAAAGGTAATTTAGCTTCTTAGAAAAAATATTTGAAGTATACTAAACAATCTTAATTGAAGCAACAGATGCTTAAGATTTAGAATATTATAAAATCAATGTATAAATATGCACAATCATTTTGCCAATCAGACAAACTAGACAAGCATATATAAAATCTTAAGCATAATTAAACTTTAGGAAAATCTAAAACAAGCCTAAGATGAGGGCTATGACATAATTTTTTTTTTTTTCAAATCTAGATTTCATTGGCATCAATTATACAAGTCTCAAAGAAAAACAATGATTCTCCTTAGATCACAAACCCAAAGGTAGAGCTAGCCCCATTGTTTGAACAAGCTCTTGTAATAGAATTTGCACATCACATTTCTAATAGCAATTAATCTAAAGATTGAGCCAAGTGTGTTCCATCTCAACAAGCTCAAGGGCCAAATTACTTAAATTATTCCAAGTCAACAAACCCAATGATATATTAGATAACACGAGTTTAATATACTCTAACACTAGAGTGTGCGCATTTTTATGTATTACTTAAAGTCTAATGATTAAGAAGTTGGCAAAAAATGGTCTGTAGAAATAAAAGATAATGTCATAATAAGCTAAAGTAAGATTTATAGGTGACGTATCACCCAACATACAAAATGGTAGCAAAAGAAACTCCGTATTCTCATGTTTGGAGTTAAGTTTATACTACCCCTTGACATCAAACTTCATTAAATTTAATAAGCCCAAGTATTGTGCTATAAATGCTTAAAGGGTTGCAAGCCTAATGGTAGAACCGTCATGTCAAACAAGCTCTAATGGCTAAGTTAGCAAATATAAAGATGGTTCAACGAGTTCAAGAATCAAATTATCTTATAATCAAATGTTCAATCAATCTAAGGGCCAAAATTGCATCTCCTCACAAAGTAGAGCTACTTCATTAATTTACTATGGTCAAATAATTAACTTGATTAACATGAAAATTCGAACAAGCCCACTGAGTTAGCTTAGATATAAGGTCCTTATTCAATAAGCTTAATTGCATATCATTCAACATAATCATTTCAAAATCAATTTGGTAGCAAATTATAATTATATTGTTGTATCAAGTAAATTATCAGTCGCTCAAATGAAATAACTTTATAATTATTAGTATGAACACCGAAAAGGTGGAATATGTATGAACATGTAATTCACCAAAATTATTTCTATGCCTGGAAGTAGTTTTGATATAAAATAAATAAAATTATTTATTTTCATTAACGAGGGCCCTATTTTTTTCCATTTTCTACATAACATATTAGTGAATTGATCATATTGGGTTCACTTTTCCAGGAAAGCAAAACTTTCAAGGCTTTGTCATTCTCTTTTGAGTTATCATGTCAGGCCATAATGAAAATAAAACTAATGGATTCTCAAATCATGATCTCCATCTTAGCAAAATTTATCTTGACCTTCACTCCTCCCAAAGTTAAAAAGGATAGATGAAAGTTGGATAAAAACTTCATAATAAAAATACAAACTATAAAATAAAAAAATTTAAACTACTTTAAAGGTATAAAAAATGCATCTTTCAATCTGACAATAGTTGTTATTATTCTAAAGTTATCTGGGCAAATACAACCTTTATTTTCTAGAAATGATAGAGGTATGTAGGCATGAAAAACTCGTGAACTACATATTGGCTAGGCCGAAAAAAAATCCAAGATCCTTGGTTAACTAATTAATTAAAAAAATGTCATTAAATTTGACTAACAATTAGCATGCATTTACCAGTCTTCAATGCCCAAAAAATGTTGAAAAAAAATTAATAAATCTATTCCACGTGGATTTGTAGGGAAAGATAAGCATTATTTTAAATAAATACAAGGCGCAAGATGCATTCATATGCCAAGTAAAAATAAAAATAAGAGAATAAACCAGAAGAGAGTAACTTTCAAAAAATAAAATAGCAGCCTCCTTGTAAAATTCATGAGAAAGAGCCAAAAGGAATTCTGCCATGTCATTAATGTTGACCTCACAACAACATATTCTCCCGTGTGTCATCGCAACCGACCAATATTTTTAAGGCATCGACAACCTAGCTAAAATTTAACAGAAATATATCTTAGATATGATTAATTTAAAAAGTTTTCATCCTCCAAACACTTTAATTTACTCACAATTTCCCACTTTTGTATGCTGGAAAGCTCTACAATAAAGCAAACACCATAAGAATACTTATCAAAAGATGCACCATAAAATTTGAGTGGCTTCTTCAACGCATGAGACTATAACATGGTCATCAAAACAACTCTAAGTATAGGGGAACACCTTATCCCATTAGTCCACAAAAGTTGAGCTCATTCGAAAGAACACACCTTTAATATTAATAAACCCGAGGAGACTACCTCAAAAATGAGCATGTCGTTACTCGACGCATTCGACAACTAACCTTCTTTTTACAGTATGCAATTGAAGATATGGCCACTTACTCATTTTGAAGTTTGAAGGTTATGCTTAGCACCATTACCATGGACTACAAGCTTTGGATCATAAGAAGATAAAACCTAAAAGTAGTGTTTTATCAAAACATCCCCTAATTCCAACCAAACCTAGGGACTATACACATTGGAATAAAAAAATTGGCAGATAAACCTTGAGACAAGAGGCCAAATGCCTATGTTTAATCCTTTAACCAGAATTCATCAATGACACATCCAATTTCACTTCTTTTTTATAGAAATAAGAGAACAAAATATTTACAAAATCTTAGAAACAAAATAAAAAATTTGAGCAAAATAGATGATTCTTTTGCCAAAGATTTTAACATAATACTTTTGATTGAATCTGCCTGTTTTTGTCACAAATCAAGAGGATAGGGTTCAATTCCTCTAAAAATTAAACAAGTGGATAAGATATTGGAAATTTGTAGAAGTTGAAATCTTTGTCATCCTTATTGGCCACCTATAAAACCAATCCCACACTCTACTCTCTCTCTCTCTCTCTCTCTCTCTCTCTCTCTCTCTCTCTCTCTCTCTCTCTCTCTCTCTCTCTCTCTCTCTCTCTCTCTCTCACACACACACACACATACACACACACACACACACACACACACACACACACACACACACACACACACACGTGCATGCCAGGGGAAGATAAGAGAGCACAATTAATAGGATTTCAAAACACTTGAAATCGGGCATCTTTCTGGGATAAATGAGATTGATTTTATGAGCTAACATGTAATGCCTTAATTTTTGGGCAGCAAAAATCAAGGCTAAACAATGTTTCTCAATAGGTGGGTAATTAGCTTCAGTTGGTAGGAGTCTCCTACTCAAGTAGTTAAGTGCATTCTCTTTTCCTTCCTCGTTAGTTTGGTCTAACAAGGCGCCAAGAGAACTGTCCAAAGCTACGGTGTAAAGTATTAAGGGTTTTCCTGTGATAGGATCCACTAAGACTGGTGGTTTTAACAAATACTATTTTATTCTTTCAAAAGCATTTTGACACTTTTCATCCCAATGAAATCGGGCATCGTTCTTACATAAAGCGGCAAATGGTTGACATCTACCAGACAAGTTAGAAATAAATCTCCGTAGATATGCCAACCTACCTTGAAGAGATCTTAATTGGGTTAGACTTTTAGGAGGTGGCATTTCTAAGATGGCTTTTATTTTTGAAGGATAAATTTCTATACCTCGGTGTCTCACTACGAACCCTAAGAATTTCCCTGAAGTAACTCCGAAAGCATATTTCAAGGGGTTCATCTTTAGGTCACAGCGGCGTAACCTTTCAAAAATGATTCTCAGATCATGAAAATGGTCTTCCCTTTAATGACTTTTAACAACCAAATCATAGATATATCATTCCACCTGTTGGTGTATTAAATCATCGAAGATTTGGGTCATAGCTCGCTGGTAAGTTGCACCAGCATTCTTAAGTCCAAAGGGCATGACTTTGTAACAAAAGACCCCTATAGGTGTTCTGAAGGCGGTAAATTTTTCATCTTCAGGAGCC
This sequence comes from Dendrobium nobile, assembly GCA_022539455.1. NCBI lineage: Eukaryota > Viridiplantae > Streptophyta > Magnoliopsida > Asparagales > Orchidaceae > Dendrobium > Dendrobium nobile. Next base: position 15,115,872 of record CM039725.1, read on the forward strand.
ATCTTGATTTGGTTATATCCAGATGAACCATCAATAAAAGAGAAAATTGCATGCTCAGAGGCTATGTCTACCATGAGTTCTGGTATGGGTAACGGGAACTCATCTTTCGGACAAGCTTTATTCAGATCCCTATAATCGATGCATACGTGAATTTGACCACTCTTTTTCTTTACTGTGACGATGTTAACCAACCAAGAGGGATATTTCTCCTCTCGAATAAAGCCTACATCAATTAGTTTTTTAACTTCAGTTACTATTTGTTGTTCAATTTCCAAGTGCTTGCGTCATGGGGCTTGCTTGATAGGGATTATGTCAGGTTGATGAACTGCTATTCCTGGAGATAATCCGGGCATTTCATCATAACTCCAAGCGAAGCAATCCTTAAACTCTAAAAGTAACTTGACTAAGTTATTTGACTCATCCTCATTCAATAAGGCACTTATGAACGTCGGACGTGGATTTTCTTCGTTACCAAGGTTAATTTCTTTCGGTTCATCAATAGTTGATTAGATTTCCTTCTCAAGTTCAGAAGGTGCCTCCTTAACTTGAAAGTCATCCGAATCATCTAAAGTTTCTAAGCAAAATTCATTAATATTTTCAACGTCCTTTACAAAAAGACGATCAGATCCTACATTGTTAGTAATCACCAAGCAATAATCATCATCATCAAATGGACAAACCGTATTAAAGCCCAATCCTGCTCTTAACTTTGGTTTATGGTATTCCGTATTCCAAAGACTTTCAAAGGACCGAGCTTGACGTTTGGTCCAAGTAGATGGGGAAAGACCTTGCTCATAAGGATACCAATCAAAAGGGAGTTCCACAATTTCATTCATAAAAGGATCATCAATGTGTACATCAGTTTCAACATTTTTTCTAGAAGAAGGAATAAACTTAGTAGTTTTACAATTATCGCTCAAAGCAGGTGAGACTTTAACTGCCAACCCAGCTATACTATCTTGCGATAGTGGGGTTAGAGCTAAAATTTTCACATATCCTTTAAGTCTTTCACAGGTAGACAAATCTGAATCATCCTCTATATTTTTCTGAATTTTATCTTCATCACTGTCATGTTCCAAAGAGATCTCAAATTTTGGCCTTTTGTTATTATGTTCATCCTTCGGTACACATGATTCATCCTCTAAACCAGATTCTAAATCGATGTGTATCGTAGGGGTTTGCTTTTATATGTTTTCATACATTGCACTTTCATGATTTTGCCATCCTCTGCCTCTACCTCGTCCTCGTTGGGTCATCCTACCACCTCTTTGTGAGGGAGGAGCAGGATGCCAACGAATGCTATATTCGAGGCAGGGATATCCTTCATCTATTTTTTCTTCTTTTTCTTTTTTATTTTTCTTTTCAAGTGCAATTTCACTTTTGGCCAATTTAAGATCTTTAGGAACAGTCGTTTGCTTTTTAGGCAAATAATAGGTGGCATCTTCATAAATTCCTACTTCATGAATTGAGAATGACTGCAAGTCTCCCTTAATACAGTGCTCAATACCATCTCGGATGTACTTGATGCACTAATGTAGGGATGAAGGAACCATCCTATACTCGTGAAGCGAGGGCCTACCTAGAAGAGCTTTAAAAGATGTTGGAGCATCTATAATATGAAACTTTGCTTCAGTTTTAAAATCTTCAATCTCCAACAACAAAGTAACTGAACCCAAAGCCCTCTCGCCATTTTTGTTAAAACCCCGTAAGATCATCTTATCTGAGCTGAGCTTACGGACGTCTATTCTTAAATAAGAAAGAGTTCTTAGAGTCATAATATTAACTGATGCACCAGGATCTACAAGAATACGTGACAATCTAAAGTTATCTATGTTTACTGCTATGTATAGTGGACGGTTGTGATCAACCGTCCCTAAACATAGTTCTTCATTAGAAAAAGAAACTTCAGGAACTCCTTTGAAACAAAGAGCTTCATCAGGCTAGACAGCTGCTAACTGGGCCATGCAAATATTCGGATCTAACAATGCATTAATTAATGCTTCCCTCATTTCTTTGGAAAGGATCAAGGCATCGTAAATGGTCAGTTTGGCAGGCAGCTTCCTGAGATGAGCTAGGACACTGTAATCGACCTTGGGCATTCCACTCTCAATTGAATTATGAAAAGGAACAGGTTGAGGTGGAAGAGAAGACTATGGTTCATCAATAACTTGCTCCCTTTTGTCTTCAAAAGAAGCATGAGGTGATAGTACTTTGCCTCTATGAAGCTTGATTTGCACTATCTCTTCAGAAGAAGTGACAGGTGAGTTATCTACTTCGACCTCAGCTAATTCTGATTTATCTTCTGTTAAATTTTCAGAATCAGACATCTCGGATTCAATACAGATAGGCATACCCTGCAAATCAAGAGCAGACATCACTATCTAAATAATAGCCAAGATAATGTTTTAATTCTTCAAAATTAAATTGATTATGCAGAGAATCATTTTCAGATGTATTTTTTAAGTCATCCGCAACATCATTATCAGAAATAGACAATATATAAATAGAATCCTTTTTCATTGATTTGACATCATTACAATGAACAAAATAAAAGTCATCTAAGGTAAGAAGATTGAGGATAACAGTCTCCCCCCCATCCGCAGAAAACACAACTTTACTAGATACATTGCAATCAACACTACTAAAAGCAACAAAACAATCTCGTGTCCTCCTTCTTCTGAACTATAGGACCCTGGCTGACTTGGGATTCCTTGAGCTCTGAAGGCGGAGTCATCTCTACATCATCTTCTGGAACTATCAAATCAACCTGGAGAGGCTTCTGAGCTCCCAAAGACTCCTGAAGAGAAGAAAAGTAAAGTTTATTTAGATATTTCTTTGAAGAATAGGATAAAGCTATATCCCAAGTGGAATCATAATTTGAAAAAGTAGGAACAATAGGCTCACCAGTCACACACTTAGCTGATCCCTGCCCCGGATCCACTAAGTATTCTTTGGGAATCACTACAGCTCCTGATTTCATATTTCTGTCAAGCCATTCTTTGAAAGTAACACATTCTTCAAGCTGATGACCCAATATTTAATGGTAAGGGCAATAATTGGGGTGATCTGACTTACCCACTTCTTCTGGCCTTCTAGGTGCAGGCAACTTGAAGTCTGGCTTTTTAAGAAGATTTTTGAAGATCCTCTTTAATGCCTCCTTCTTAAAGGGGTATGTCTTACCAATTAATGCATTGAATTTTTCCAAATTTTTCCTTCTTTCTTCTGGAGTAAAGTAAGGCCATTGTTGGTTGAATTCGGGCTGAATCTGAAGTGGCGGGTGCTGTGGTGGCGGATACTGTGGCCTCTGATACTGCTGATTGTAAAACTGAGAAGGTGACCTTTCTGCCTGAACTTTTATTGGTTGCTTTCCCTTATCCATAGCTGAAACTGTCCCAGATTTTATTTCAAAGACCTTCTGGGGTTTCAACTTCTTAGGGTCTAAAGAGGACTGATTTACCAGGAAGGAGAGCTGTGAAGCTTCTTCTTATAGACTGGAGGCCTTATTGAGCAATTTTTCAAATATTTTAATGGTAAACCCCTTCAAAAAAAATAGCTACCGGTCCATGAATGTTTTTAAGCAGAATCTCAATCGCATGTTGCTCTTGCAATTGAGGTTCATACTTCATGCTCAAGTTCCTCCATCTAAGTATGTAGTCAACTAACTTTCCCCAGGCTTCTGTTTCTCTATCACAAGATCCCCAACTGTAACATGGTGCTTACTACCTGCAAATCTCTTAACAAACATGTTCTCTAACTCTATGAAACTATGTACTGAACCATTTGGAAGATCTGCATACAAATCAAACGCTACCCCTGACAGACTACTGACGAACTGTCTAAAAAGCAAAGCATCACTTCCCCCAGCATTGCAACAACTGGCTCTGAAGTATGCTATGTGCTGTCTTGGATTTCCCGTACCATCAAAGATCTTGAAGGAGGGAGGCACAAACCCCTTTGGGTAAGGAACAACATCAAAATCCTCTGGGTAAGGTCTACCCTTTGGAGTATATGAAGCACCTTGAGACTCTGCTAATGCCTCCCTTACTTGTTTTTCTACCATTTGCTTTAACTCTTTGGATTGAGAAGCCTTAATTCTTGAATCTTGCTGGTATTCTTCTATAGTCTCAATCACTTGTTTCTTCGTTACCACCTGAACAGGCTCAGGTTGAGAAGACTCAACCTGTGCTCATGGTGGTAAAGGACCCTGACTTTGGAAAGAAGCTATAGTGGCCGTCATTTCTTCTATCTTTCTTTCCATGGTTGAAATTTGTTCATCTTTTTTGTTTTAATTACTGTACTAAACGTTGAGTTAAGTCCGGCATTATGCCTTCCTCAACTATAACATCTTGTATTCCAGCCTCATCTTGTTTCCACCACAAGAACATCAGCCACTATGTCATCTAACATATCATCTCTATCCAAGTCAAAGTTCAAAGCCTCTTCATCATCCAGATTTTTAATACTGTCCTTTAGTTCACCTATCATCTCCTCAATAGATCTTCCAGAAATATAGTGGGGATCAACGGGAACATACTTTTCAATGTCCATGTGATCTGGAGTAGTATTCTCAACCCTCTCCTTCTCTTCAAGTTCACTTTCTATAGGCCTCTCAGGTGAAGCTACTATAGGAGAAACAGCTTTTTCCTTGGGTCTCCAAACTTTCTTCTCATTAGATGTCGAAGAGGGTTAGTTTGAGGATTCCAATCGCTCTATATCAGAATAAGAAGACGGAGAGGGACCCGTAGAGTGGTGCCTATCTAGAGTAGAAGAATGGGTATGAGAATAACATTGAATTTTACCAGGACTCTGTGCGGATGCAAAAGACGAGGACAACTGACGGCTGACTTTCTGTGGAACATGCTGAGTACCTTTAAATTCACTGAAGTATCAGTCAACACAATATTGTCTATCTTCCTACTAGATATCCTTGGCTCCCTAGGGTATCCATCAGTGAGTACAGAGATTGCATTTGGTTTGAATTTTCTTTTATGATCTCTTGTCCTTGACTGACCTCCTACCCTAGCTTCAATAATTTTCTGCCTTAAGGTTTCTTCTTCAATCCTATCACTGATCATTCTTTTCATTTTTCTTAAAAATCCTTCTCTAGTATGTGGGCGACCATCTGCACACTCTTGTACAATAGCCTTTACCAAATTCTGAATGTGTGTTTCCTTACTTTTTATTAGCTCAGTGGCAGACTTTTTAATAGTAGTAGGGACTGAGTGAGCAATCATCCTCGCATCTTCCTCTCCATCAGTAGAGGAGAGGAGATGGAACCTACTACCAATAAGATGTGGAGAGGTTGGAGGGATAAGCTCATTTTTCTTCGACATTCCTAGTTTTTCCATTCTCCTCTTTATACGACGATTCTTATTCATTCTTTGAGTCTTAGTCATAATCATCGATAAATTAGAAGATGAATCAATCTCAAATTGACTAGGTGCACTGAAAGGAATTGAATTGTTCACCACAACAATTGACTTGAGTTTCTGGTCTTGACTAGGTTGCTCAATTCTAGTAAACACAGAGGGCCTATGGTCTATAGGAGCAGTTTGAGACCCGCATCCCAAAGTGAATTCTAGGATAGGTTTCTGATTTGCAACCTCACTGGGTGGAACAATAGTGAACTCAGTTCCACTAACAGACAACTGTAAGTCCTCAAATCTTTTTTCAAACTTAATTATACTATCATCAGCAAATGGATTATAGGACAAGTTCATGTTGTCAGACAGAGAGAAAATTAATTTACCCGTCATTTTTCCTGAAATTTAAAAGGAAATTTTAATTAGACTTTGAATAATTTATTTTAAATTGCAAAGTTTAATTAATCCAACTAAATAAACTAAATCTTATCTCATTTCATACATATTGAGTTATATAAAAATATAACTACAACACATAATATTGAGATAAGGATAAACTTTATTTAGTGTTTTAATTACAACTTTGAGATTTTGGACCCAATGCTAACTCAAACATCAAGCTACAATAAAAATGTAACTACAACATTCGAATTAGCAGGCAGGGATTTTCTTTACCAAAAGGCCATTACAAAGGAGCTCCCCGTTAATTTTCTAGCATGGTCCAAAATAAGACCTCTAAAATTTTTTTAGATGCCAGTCAAATTATTCAAGAATGAAATGAATAAAAGAACCGGCAGAAGAAAGGTAATTATAACCTATGCCAAGCAAAAGTATACTACCGATTAAAGGGTATAAAACACTGCTAAAGATGGAGAGAGGATTGATCCCCAGCAGAGTCGCCAGAAAACCTTGGTGAAAAAAAATGTATCACCACGTAGATTTTGATTTCTCCTATTTTTAATTGAATACTACATTAAGAATAAAGTACAATCTTGGGAGACTGACACAATATTTTATAATGGATTCAATATCAAAATAGAATTTTAAAAAAATATATATATTTATATTATAAAAAAAAATAGTTCAAAGAATAACATATCATCTCGAAAGATGAACATGAAATCTTATAGAATGTGTTTAAAAAAATAAATAGAGTTCTAAAAAAAAAATTTATCCATTCTTTTATTAAGGTGTAACAAGGCGAATATTATATCATCTTAAGAGACGAATATAACATTTTTTAAAACACCCAAAATAAAGAATGAGTTTTACAAAAGTCATCATTTCTAAAGTTGAGTATAATAAATAGAATATTTATATTATCTAGAAAAATAATAAGAATATTCTACAAGTATATTTAAAATTAGAAATGAAGTTTTTAAAATATATCTGCGTTTCCAAAGATTTTTCCCTTGCTTTATAGGAATAAAACAAAATTTATTTTAATCCGGAGTTCTCAAGTCCCTATAAGGGCAAGCCCCTATAGTTAATTATATCCTAGGAGGGATGCTCCTAAGAAAACTCTCGATTAAAGCAGTGATTACATACCCTTTTGACTACAAAGTAAAAGACAAGGAAACATAGGTAAAGATCTTTCAAGGAGAAAGCTCAATGTTGAACATTTATTAGCGAGTCAAAGGAGAAAAAGTAGGTGTCAGATTCTGAGAAGCCCAGAGACAATCTCAGTCTATCCTATGTTGGGCTTTATATTTTAAGAGAGAATTTTATATTTAAGTTGATATTTTATTAGAAATTTGGAATTATATTCCCGAATGGCGAGGACTTAAGATTTAAAAGAATTTGCCTCAGAACCTAAATCTAATTTGGGTACTACAAAGTAGTAACCCGAACCTAACTAATGAAGTGCAAATCTGGACTTACCCCGGCCTGGATTGGGAGCCAGCTAACCATCTAGGCGCTTTAAAACCATGTGTCAAGTCTCTTATGAAAGATGGGTATGGACGTTGCTTAAGTTTTAATGAATTAGGAGCCGACATCTAAGACAGATCCTAATTCACCCCTCAACTTATGTAGGGTGAGTTATGTCTAGAAATAAAATGCAATTAATATTTTAGACTCTTTTTAATTTGTATCTAATGCAATGCGTGCTAATTGACTCGAATGCATAAAATGAATATGAAACAGTTTTAAAATTAGGCTTAGAAAATAGGTTTTTTCCTAGAGATTGTACAACTTCCCCTTGACAGAACTGAACCCTTATAGGTGACCAGTGCATTCTCTTTTCCTTCCTCGTTAGTTTGAGCTTTCCCTTTGAGGGTAGCTAGAAAAACTTGACAGAGGAGCACATATGAGGTTTGCTGGATATGCATAATGGTTCTATAATGATCAATATGTTTATAAGGGTCAGAAGTCCCATCGTAAAAATCTATGATTGGTAATTTGAAGCTTACGAGAATGGGATATTGAAATATGGCTCCAGTTAAGGGTGATGACTTCTGAAAGTCAGACTAATAAAGAGTTGTCCTTCCACCTCTCATTAGGAAAGCTTCTTGAACCACTCGTCGTAGTTCATGAAGTAAAGTGTTGTGTGAGAGATCAGCAACGCGAGATAAATTTAGGTCTTCGATGACAATTGAAGGAATGTAGGGTGGTTGACCAGTGCATAAAGGATGAGTAGAGCTTGCTGTGTTATCAAGTTCATTATCTTGACATGATGGGGGATGCATCCTTAACTGGGGGAGAGGGGGTATAAATTGCTCAAGTTTAACATTTCCAGTCAGTGGCAGATTCTGAGGGAGATGAATCTCCCCTTTTTGTGCTAACACCAGTTACCGAGTTTCTCAGCTTCAAATTACCTGAAGTTCTTGCTCCAGTACGATTTCACCCACTAGGATGAAAAGAGAGATGCTTGACGTCCCTAATTTATAGACTGATTTCTTGATTGATATGTGTTGGAGCGGAAGGCTCACAATTTATGATTGTTATACATGTTGGCCATTGAAGTGGTGAGTTGGATTGAGATTCCCACAAACGACGCCAAACTCTCGAAGCCACGAGTATTCTAGTCCGCAATAATATGATTACATAAAAATATAAATATAATTAAATTTCTTTGAAATACATGAAAATATCATGATTTTCAAAAATTAATATTCAATATAGCACGTGTTTGTAATTATCAAATTATGAAATAGAAAATTTAAATTGCATATTTATAAAAGAAATGATTCGTGAGAAGGTACAGATGTAAACATAAGAAAGTTTACAATTTGCTTATGGACTAATTATCAAATCTGAAGTATTTTCAATCAAATAAAATTTTAATTCAATTCAAAATATTAAAATTTGGAAGTTATAAATTAGAAAATAATTTTATATTTTTCTATGATAAGTTTTTTTAAAGAAAGCGTGATATGATCATGTATTTCTAAGATATTTAATTATATTTTATTTTTATAAAATGGCTTAAATCTCTATATCTTATGAAAATATTTTTACATTTTTTATCATGTAATAGTGATAGGAGCTGCCCATCATCTTTTAAAAGCAAAATAATAAAAATTCACAGGTGGCAGCTTCGCAAATTTCGAGTGGGACCAAATCTACTTCAGATTTGATAGTTAGTCAAAAACCAAATTGCAAACTTTCTTATGTTTGCATCTATACCTCTCGCCAATAATTTTTTGGACAAATATGCAATTTAGAACTTCTGTTTCATAATTAGCTAATTACAAACATGTGTTAAAAGCATTTAAGAAAGGAATTTCCGTGCGGTAAGCATGCTGACGGTGAGAATAAAAGCTATATGCGGTGACCCCGTAACCGCTACGAGTTATCATTTCACCGCGGAGGCTCGGAGCCGAGCCTTGGAGGCGGTCGGGGATAGCTCAGTTGGCCCAGCCAGAGAGTGGTGCTATCTCCACGTGGCAAACTAAAGCCGGTCGGGCTACCATCTAACAGTGGGTCCAGAACCCCGGGCCCATAGCCAGTAATCCAGTGTAGTAAAATGCAACAGTGTTAATTTAAAAAATTAATTAAAAGTGATAATATATAATTTGGTGGTAGCTGGCCTTGTGCTCCCTCGAAATCCTATAAATGGCGCTCTCTGCTCCTATCTTTGCGCGATGAACAGAGAGAGAAGAAAGGAAGGAGGGAGAGAGAGAGAGAGAGAGTGAGAAGGGATCAGAGGGATTGGTCGAATAGGCGGTCGGTGAGGGAGGCGAGGAATCCGGCTCAGAAGGTTTTGGGAAAGGTGGATTTGCTGTTGAAGATTTTGCGGATTTTCAATAGCTTATCCATTTGATTTGTTTTTGGAGGCATTGATATCTATCCTCTTGATTTGTGACTGAAATAGGCGGATCTAGAAATAAGTATTGTGAAAGCAGAATCGTTCGGTTTGCTCTTATTTGTTTGTTTTGTTTCTTAGATTTCTATAGAGAGGAAGTGAAATTGGATTTGTTGTTGACGTATTCTGGTTGAGGGATTGGACGAAGGTCTTTGATTCAGAGGTGTGTAGTCGCTGGATCTGGTTGGATCCTGAGGCTTATTTATTCGAACACCGCGTCTTCGTTTCATTTTCCTGTGATCGTCGTAAGCTGCTCGTCCATGTCAGCAGTGCGAGGCACGGCTTTCAAGCTTCAGAATGAATGTGTGGCCGTCCCTCCAATTGCGACGGTTGGTTGTCGCGGGCGCCGACCGGCGAGATGCTCGTTTCTGAGGCAGTCTCCCGGTGTTTATCTGGGAAAGAAATTGTTAGGATCGAAGTTGCGCGCTTGCGAGCGGGTTCAGCTTTGGTGGACTGATGGGCCTGGCCGTTCCCCTGTGCTTAAAGTTGTGTCGGCGACCATGTCACTGTCTCAGGTGCCGGAGAAGCCGCTCGGTCTCTACGACGCATCTTTTGATAAGGATTCTTGCGGTGTCGGCTTTGTTGCAGAGCTTTCCGGCGAGTACAAGCGGGAAACGGTGAATATATGGTTTTCTTTATTAAACTGTTTGCAAGCTGATAACCTTTTGGTTAATCGTATCCAAGCCGATGTTTTCTGCTTAATTTGGTGCAGGTTGCCGATGCCTTGGAGATGTTGGTTAGGATGGCACACAGGGGAGCATGCGGTTGTGAGGTTAACACCGGCGACGGGGCAGGCATTCTTGTGGCTCTTCCGCATGATTTTTACAAGGAGGTGCCTATTTTGTTTTTACCGAGTTTTGTTCTTGTGATTCTCTTTTTTTTTTTTTTACTTTTCTCCTGAATGCATCCTGCTGCTTGAATTTTCTTTTTAAAAAAGACAATGCTTATTTCCCCTACAAATCCACAAATAAACTGGATTTATTAAATATTTTTTAAGATTTTTCAGGCCTCCGAGACTAGCATACATCTGCCAATTGTTTGACAAATTTGTTGATTTTTTTAAAAATTAATTAGGTAGCCAAGGATCATGGATTTGACTTGCCGCCACCTGGCCAATATGCGGTTGGCATGTTTTTCCTGCCTTCAGATCCCGGTCGTCGCGAAGAAGGCAAGACTGTATTTGCCCAGGTAACTCTAAAATAAAGCAGCTGTTGTCAGACTGAATGATGCTTTTGTTATCTTTAAAACAGTTTTAAGTTTTTTTTAGAGTTTGTGTGTTATTGCATAATTTTTAGTTCAACCGTCGTCTATCCTTTCTTTATTTTGGGAGTGAATGCCAAGGTATATTTTATTGAGAGGAGATCATGATTTGAGAATTTATCTGTTCTGCTTTCATTATAGTCTAGCATGATAATGCCAAAGCCTTCGATGTTTTGCTTTCCTGCAAAATTTCCCAGCATGGTCAGTTCATCAACATGTTATGTTGGCAATGAAAAAACAGGGCTTACTTCAATGAAAACAAATAATTTTTTTTTATATCAAAACCGCAGGGAGGTTTAATAATAATTTGTGGTGATATACTTTTACTAATATAGACCTCCTATTTGGTGTCCAGACCAGAAATTGCAAGTTATTTCATTTGAGTGATTCAAAATTGACTTGGAATTCTATGCAGCCCTTAATTTACAAAACTAACATAATATGCTATCAAATTGGCTTGTTGAGCCATCATATATGTATGCCAACCTAGAGCTCAAATTGACATGATAGTTGGGTCCGTAGGATTTTGAATTAAGGGCTTGACCAGTTTGGCCCTTAAGCTTATTAAACAAGGACCTGATATCCAAGATAAATCATTGGACTTGTTTAAAATTTGCATGTTAAGTAGGTTATTAGATCTTAGAGAATCAGTTTGACTCGTAGGTTTATGAATTGAGGGCTTCAACACTTTGGCCCTCAAGCTTATTGAATTAGGATCTGATATCCAAGCTATGTCATTGCATTTGTTTAAATTTTGGATGTTGAATCATCCACTTCAAATAGATTGATTTATATTATTTTTAAAGTTGAACCCATGGTTTAAAATTGCGCAATAAGAGGCGCACCTCCGCGCAATTTCATCCATTTAAGCCTGAAAGCCTACGCAATGAGTTCAAGATGTGAGGCGTACGCCTCAAGTTTACTGAGGCGCGCCATTGAGAGGCGTCCGCCTCTAAAAATTATGTTCGGTACTGAGCAGTACATGCTCAGTACCACTAAGTAAATGCTCGGTATCGAGCCATTACCGCTTGGTTCCGAGCAGGTATATGCTCGGTACTAAGCAATACATGCTCGGTATTGAGCAGTATATGCTCGGTATGGAGCAGTATATGCTCGGTACTGAGCAGTACATGATCGGTACCACTAGGTAAATGCTCGGTATCGAGCCAGTATCGCTCGGTACCGTTCAAAATAACTCTTACAATAAAATTTTGTTTCGGTACCGCTCAAAATAAATCTTATATGTTAATGAAAAGAATACTATGATTTGGGAAAGATGGAGTTTGAGTTGAACTATATTTCATGTTGTTTTATTATTGGGATATTTTGATTTCACTTCATATCTTGTGCATTTTTATGTTTTATATATTATTTACTCACTACTATATACAAAATTTATCATTTTTTGTTTACGCAATTTTTTGATTTTGAGGCTTACGCCTCAAAACACCTTGAGGCTTGCGCCTCGCCTCACGAATGAAAAATGCCTCAATACCCGAATACGCAATTTTGAACATTGGTTGAACCATATTGGAGATTTTCTATATGCTTGTAAATTTGATAGGCATATTTGTACATTGGTTTTATAATAATCTAGATGTTTAACATTTTTAGCTTTAATTAGGATTTTTTAGTTTACTTTCAATATTTATTTGAGAAGATTAATTATATTTCTCCATTTTGATGGGTACTATAAAAATTTCCCTTTATTTGGCATGTATTTTAAGTGCACTTAAAGTTTGGGCTTTGGCCATTAAAAGAGAAGCATAATACTAAGTTAAGTGTGGCAGAGATGAGGATGCTCAGGTGGATGAGTGGCTTTACCCTTAGAGATAGGATACGAAATGAGCATATACGTGAAAAGGTTGGAGTAGATCCAGTAGAAGATAAGATTAGAGAGAGTCGCCTTAGATGGTTTGGTCACATAAAACGGCGGCCTTCCGATGACCCGGTTAGGAGAGTAGAGGTATTAGATTTGACTTATGTTAAGAAAGGTAGGGGTAGACCTAAAAAGACTTGGTTAGAAAATATTAAGAATGACCTTTCTTTATTAGATTTAAACGAGAATTTGACTTTTAATAGGACACAATGGAGAAAAAGGATTCATGTAGCCGACCCCACGTAGTGGGATAAAGGCTTGATGTTGTTGTTGTGTTGTTGTAAAGTTTGGGCTTAGATTTAGTAAATCTATACGAGTTTAAAGTGCACCATATTATTTTAATATTGTATTGTTAGTGTATTGTTGGTTAGCATAGTTCAATTTATAGATTCTCAACTAGATTTTAGTGCCACCAATAGTGGCAGAACTAGCATGGGGGCATTAGGGGCACGTGCCCCCACTGGCCTATAATCCTTCATGGAAATTTGAATTATCTGGTTTATAAAAATTGAATATTTTCTTTCTATATATTTACAACATAAGGCTCTTCAACAAATCTAATGGGATTTACATGCTTCAAAAACTTGAAAACATTAAGAACCATAAGATAGACGCTCCCCAAGTCAGATTCATCTACTTAGGTTTCATAATTGAAATAATTGTTTAAAGATTGCTAAAACAAATATAAATAAAGACTTTAGTACTTGTTTCATATTTTGGTCTCATGAAAATTTTGGTTTGATAATTTTGATTATTTTTTTGTTTTTTAAATTTTGTTTCATTTTATTTATATTTTTTTCATTTATAAATATTTAAATGAATATTTAATGTATGAAACCAAAAAGGATCATATACTTAACTTACAATTTTTTTCATTCATTTTTAAGGAGAAATATACCTGAAATTTCTTTTTGGATATAATTATCTCCAATTAGAGATAACTCATTATTTATGAATTGCTCATTAGACTAGTAAGTCATTCAAAACTTTTGTTTTTCAGTTAAATTATTATTAAATCTTACAAAAGAATATGATAAATTTTAGTGTAAAATTTTCATATATGTCACAAATTTATAAGTAATAACTTACATTTTTGAAAGTTTAAATATTATTTTATTATTAATTATTAAATAAAAATATAAAAGCAATCACGTGAAAAAAATTAAGAATATATTAAAAATTATAAATTTGTGCCCCCACTAATAAAATTTTCTAGCTGACCCCTGGCCACTAATTTTAAGAAATAAAAGTGTTAATGATTCCACTATTAATGAGTTTTCAACTTGTCCTTGGATGTTTGAAATTTTTATTTGCATTTTAGGTTGCATTGTCATTGGGGCATGAGGTTATTGGTTGGCGCCATGTACCCACAGATAATTCAGATTTGGGACAATCTGCTCTTCAGACAGAACCAGTCATTGAACAAGTCTTCCTGAAACCTCGTTTGAGAAAAAGTGTGGATTTTGAACAACAGGTACTGACACCCTCTTTTTAATTTATTGGTTTCATGTGCATACGAATATATATCTTATTGCTTGATTTTTTTTTTCTTGGTCTTTTGTTGTTCAACGATGCAGATGTACATATTAAGAAGGGTTTCTATGGCAGCCATTCGAGTTGCTTTAGATCTCAAACATGGTGAAGCTAGGGACTTCTACATATGCTCCTTATCTTCAAGGTGATTTTTCCATTGTTATTTCTCAACACGACCAGCACCACCTTTTTTTCATCTTTCCTTCTATCTTACATTGATCAATATTAGTACTTTTCCATGTTGAGGGTATCAAATTTATACAATTTAACTAAAAAATGATAATGGCTTTGATAGATTGATTTTTCTTTTTATTTAATCCAAATATACAACAACAATAACATCAAGCCTTTATCCCACTATGTGAGGTCGGCTACACGAATCCTTTTTCTCTGTTGTACCTTGTTGAAAGTTAAATTCTCATTTAAATCTAATAAAGAAAGGTCATATCTAAATCTAATGCATCTACTTTCCTAACCGGGTCATCGAAAGGCCATCCTTTTTTAATAAGCTTAAGGGTCAAATTGGTGAAGTCCTCAATTCAAAAGCCTATGAACCCAACAATCATGTCAATTTGAGCTCTAGGTTGGCATTCATATACGATGGCTCAACAAGCCAATTTGAAAGCATATTATGTTAGTTTTGTAAACTAAGGGCTGCATAGAATTCCGCATATTGTAATTGTATAGTAGTATCGAGTTAATTTTGAATCACTCAAATGAAATAACTTGCAATTTCTGGTCTGGACACCAAATAGGAGGTCTATATTAGTAAAAGTATATCACCACAAATTATTATTAAATCCAAATATGAAGACTTTTTTTTTCTTTTTTTCTCTGTATTCCTTCTGCTATCTTTTTAATTTCCTTGTATTTCTTTTTGCATAACTTTGTCATCTCCTTACCTCTTAGGGATGAATTTAAAATCATTTGTTAAATTACTACTGTTTTGTTATATTGCAGGACAGTGGTTTATAAAGGGCAGCTAAAGCCAATTCAGTTGAAAAACTATTATTATGCAGATCTTGGTGATGAAAGATTTAGAAGTTACATGGCCCTGGTAAATATTTCATATCTGACAATCTCTTCTATAACTAAGCGTCATTTTACAGGTATAACTATTAACTAAGTGTCATTTTTTGTATTGGCGCTGAAGATTTACGAAGCTTCTCATTCTTATATGTGCATTGGTGCAGAATTGCTTGAAATGTTCATCTTAGTGTGAATTATAATGGCGGATTTGGTATTAAATAGAAATTACTGGGTTGATAAATGAGTTTCTTGTACAGGTTCACTCTCGATTTTCTACCAATACCTTTCCCAGTTGGGATCGGGCTCAACCTATGCGAGTTTTGGGACATAATGGAGAGATTAATACACTTAGAGGGAATGTAAATTGGTAAAACGTCCAACCAATAAATCTAACTATTCATACCTTTTTGTCTTATTGTTCATTTTCTTACCCTTTTCCCCTTTTCTGTAGTTTGATTCTGATATATCTTACGAAATTTTCAATTAAGGATGAAAGCACGTGAAGGTCTCTTGAAGTGCAAGAATTTGGGATTGTCGAAGGATGAAATGAAGAAGCTTCTACCTATTGTGGATGTTAGCTCATCAGATTCAGGTTGCCCTTACCATTTTAGTCGGTCTCTGTGCATTTACACCATTACTTCCACTTGTTTTGAATAAATGCTCGCACTTCCTGTCTTATATCTTATTCATTCATTAAGCCAAAGAGCAAATGACTTAAAAGGGTGGTCGACACCCTTAAGTTTACATATTGGTTATTTCATTCTTCATCCAGCTTAGATTTTATTTGTTAAATATATGGGAATAGATAATCTATTTGCATGGTACTTCTGAACATGCATAAAAAGTTTACTAGCTGCTTGAAAAATATTAACTGTAGCTTGTAACATCTTAGGTGCTTTTGATGGTGTCCTTGAGCTTCTAGTGAGAGCTGGAAGAGATCTTCCAGAAGCTGTCATGATGATGATACCTGAGGCTTGGCAAAATGATAATAACATGGACCCAGAAAGGAAGGCACTCTATGCATATTTTTCAGCACTAATGGAACCATGGGATGGACCAGCGCTAGTATCGTGTAAGGTTCTACTTAAATTTTATCTGGTTTTATTAGGCATGTTGGTTATTATTTAACTATTTTTTATAATTGTATGCAGTTACTGATGGACGCTATCTCGGAGCAACATTGGATCGTAATGGATTGAGGCCTGGTCGCTTTTATATCACACATAGTGGAAGAGTAATCATGGCAAGTGAAGTTGGTGTCGTTGATGTTCCTCCAGAAGATGTTTCTAAGAAAGGAAGACTTAATCCTGGAATGATGTTATTAGTGGATTTCGAAAATCATATTGTTGTTGATGATGATGCATTGAAGAAGCAATATTCATTAGCACGGCCATTTGGAGAGTGGTTGAAGAAACAGAAGATTACATTGAAAGACATTGTTGACTCCGTGCCTGAAGCTGATAGGGTCATTCCAGCTGTATTAGGAACCATCCCAGTAAGTAAAAACTCCTTTATATATTTCTCCTAATTTTGTTGAGTGTGTATATCTTAAGGTGTTACAGCAGCTTATTTCAAATTTATTTATTGTCATAATAGGTAGATGGTTGTGATGACACCATTGAAAATATGGGCATACATGGTCTTTTAGCTCCACTAAAAGCCTTTGGGTACGAATAGGTTTAGTATATTTTCATTTTTAGGCTAACCATGTTCATGCACAGTTTTGAATTCCTTTATTATTTTGCATGCAGGTATACAGTGGAATCCTTGGAGATGTTGCTTCTTCCGATGGCAAAGGATGGCACAGAAGCTCTTGGTTCTATGGGAAATGATGCTCCACTGGCTGTGATGTCAGGCAGGGAGAAGCTTACGTTTGAGTACTTCAAACAGATGTTTGCACAAGTCACAAACCCTCCTATTGATCCCATCCGTGAAAAAATTGTTACATCTATGGAGTGTATGATTGGTCCTGAAGGGGATCTAACTGAAACTACTGAGGAACAATGTCATCGTCTCATCCTAAAAGGACCTTTTCTCACCATTGAGGAAATGGAAGCTATAAAGAAGATGAACTTCAGAGGTTGGCGCAGCAAGAAACTTGACGTTACATATCCTAAAAAACTTGGTCGGAAAGGCTTGGAGGAGACTCTGAATAGGATTTGTTCTGAGGCTCGGAATGCTATTTATGAAGGCTACACAACGCTTGTGCTATCTGACAGAGGTGATAAGTTTCTGCAGTGTGAAATCTTTTATGCTACCATTATTGTGTGATAAAAGCTGAAATATTTTCAATGAAATTTATGTTTCTTTATCTCTCAATTTATTATCCAATTATGCAAAGGATGAGCATCGTTGTTTTGTTTTGTTTTTCTAATTTTGATATCAAGTTTGTGTTTCTATTCACTTTTTTATTTTTTGGTTTTATTTTTAATATTAAACAGTGTTATTTATCAACCTTAAAGCACCTCCATTATCATTTTGAATTGATTAAGTGAAATTATTTTATAGGTTTTTCATCGGAGAATGTAGCTGTAAGTTCTCTCCTGGCAGTTGGTGCCGTGCATCAGCATCTAGTCTCAACTCTTGAGCGCACAAGGGTTGGATTGGTTGTAGAATCTGCTGAACCTAGGGAAGTGCATCACTTCTGTACGCTTGTTGGATTCGGTGCTGATGCAATATGTCCATATCTGGCAATTGAAGCCATTTGGCGATTACAAATTGATGGAAAGATTCCTCCTAAAGGGAATGGTGAGTTTCATTCACAAGAGGAACTTGTCCAGAAATACTTTAAAGCATGCAATGACGGTGTGATGAAAGTGCTTGCTAAGATGGGCATATCTACTCTAGCCTCATACAAAGGTGCACAGATATTTGAAGCTCTTGGGCTTTCTACTGAGGTGATTGATAAGTGTTTTAAAGGCACACCAAGCAGGGTTGAGGGAGCTACTTTTGAAATGCTTGCTGCGGATGCACTTTGCCTCCATGATGTGGCGTTTCCCAAACGGGCCTTACCCCCTGGTAGTGCAGATGTAGTTGCACTGCCCAATCCAGGTGATTATCATTGGAGAAAAGGAGGCGAGGTGCACCTGAATGATCCTCTTGCTATTGCAAAGTTGCAAGAAGCGGCTAGGAAAAACAGTGTGTCTGCATACAAAGAGTATTCCAAGCGTATTCAGGAACTTAATAAGAGCTGCAATTTACGAGGGTTGCTGAAGTTTAAAGATGACCGAGTGAAAATTTCGTTGGATGAAGTGGAGCCAGCATCTGAGATTGTGAAGAGATTCTGTACAGGGGCTATGAGTTATGGTTCAATATCTTTAGAAACACATACTACTCTTGCAATTGCCATGAACAAACTTGGTGGAAAATCAAATACAGGTGTGCATGCTAACATCCATTTTGTATATTTATTTTTCTGTAATTCAAGTTATGTCTTTTTTAAAGTTGCAGATCAATGTCGAGCATGAATTTAAATGATAGTTGTCTTGTAAAATCCTAATATTTTTTTCTAACATGTATTTACTCACTAATTAGCAATTAAATTAGAAGGATATTATATTGATAATTATTTCCTAGTTCTTATCATCTTCTGGCAAATGAATCCCTCATTCAAATTATTAGTATTTTCTATCTTGCTTTTGAACTTTCATACAAATTTATCAGTTTGCTACGCTAAACTTTCCATTTAAGTGTTCAACTACTGTTCATCGATAGTATATGGCTATGCCAGGACTCGCTTGCTGACAAAGTTGAATGCAATCTCTGTATTTGTTCTCTTCGGATTCTTTATTTAGTACTTATTAAGTAGAGTTGATTTTTTTTTTGAGCTTTGTTATTGTAAGCAGTCTTTCATGAGGCTTTCTTGATTACTGACATTTGCTAGTAAATATTTGTTTGTTTTTTCACCATTATTTTTACTACCTGATGATTACCTAAATTTTAATGAAGGTGAGGGAGGTGAGCAACCTTCACGGATGGTTCCGCTTCCAGATGGTTCAAAGAATCCGAAGAGGAGTGCTATCAAACAAGTTGCCAGTGGAAGATTTGGGGTTTCAAGCTATTATCTCACCAATGCTGATGAACTTCAAATAAAGATGGCTCAGGTAATTCCACCAAACCAACTCAAGTCCACAATGCCATTTTTGTTCTAGAAATTTTTCTATTGGGTCATCTGCTTCCTGTCTACCTCTGTTCTTGCTACTGGAACAAAAGGTCCTCTTGTTTATGAATTTACGTTCATGGACAGATGATGCTGATTCTACAAAGCACCTACGTGTGTCTTTGTATCTATTACTGATGCATACCTTTGAAATTTGGTGAGGTTATATAACTGGAATTTAGTTTGCTTCTCCTTTTCATTTATGCTGATGTTTTGTTCTCCTTGTTAATCAGGGGGCCAAACCAGGTGAAGGGGGTGAACTTCCAGGACATAAAGTTATTGGTGACATAGCCATCACTAGGAATTCTACTTCTGGGGTAGGGCTTATCAGCCCCCCACCTCACCATGATATCTATTCAATTGAGGATCTTGCACAATTAATTCATGATCTTAAGGTATACGGTTTGATTATTCGTCCTTTAATGTGACAGTCAATTCAATTTGAGAATGTTGGGTATGAAGAGGTTTGTTTGTAGTTCTTAATCTTGTGCAATTCTGTCATTGTTTTCATTTTTTGTAATGGATGCATTTTTGTTTACCTACTCTACGGTTTTTTAATAGAAATTGTAGTTCTATGGAAGATTTGAGATTCTAATGTATGTTTAATGACTGTCTTCTATTGTAATATATTTGTTTTTGTCCATACAGAATGCAAACCCTGGTGCTCGAATTAGTGTTAAGCTCGTCTCTGAGGCTGGTGTTGGAGTCATTGCTAGTGGTGTTGTAAAAGGACATGCTGACCATGTTTTGATATCCGGGCATGATGGTGGTACTGGTGCTTCAAAATGGACGGGAATTAAGAGTGCTGGGCTTCCATGGGAGCTTGGATTAGCTGAGACACATCAAACTCTAGTGGCAAACAATCTTCGTGGTCGAACAGTCCTTCAAACAGATGGCCAGTTAAAAAATGGAAGAGATGTTGCTATTGCCGCTTTACTCGGTGCTGAAGAATTTGGTTTCAGTACTGCCCCTCTGATAACTCTTGGCTGTATTATGATGCGGAAATGTCATAAAAACACTTGCCCTGTGGGCATTGCTACTCAAGATCCTATTCTTCGAGCAAAATTTTCTGGAGAGCCAGAGCATGTTATAAATTTCTTCTTTATGCTGGCAGAGGACTTGCGTGAAATCATGGCGCTGTTGGGGTTTAGAACTATAAATGAAATGGTCGGTCGGTCAGACATGTTAGAAATAGATCCTGATGTTGTAAAGAATAATGAAAAACTGGAGAACATTGATCTTAGTTTATTGCTCAAACCTGCAGCAGAGATACGTCCAGAAGCTGCACAGTATTTTGTCCAAAATCAGGATCATGGTCTTGAAATGGCTTTAGACAATGAGTTGATCACTTTGTCCAAACCTGCTTTAGATAAGGCCATTCCTGTTTACATTGAAATGCCAATTCGCAATGTAAATCGTGCTGTTGGAACCATGCTTAGCCATGAAGTTACGAAGAAATATTTCATGGATGGGCTTCCATCAGATACAATCCATATTAGATTAAATGGAAGTGCTGGTCAGAGCCTTGGTGCTTTCCTTTGCCCTGGAATTACTCTTGAACTTGAAGGAGATAGCAATGATTATGTTGGAAAGGGGTTATCAGGTGGAAAGATTATTGTTTACCCTCCAAGTCAGAGTAAATTTGATCCAAAGGAAAACATTGTCATAGGGAATGTTGCTTTGTATGGTGCAACCAAAGGTGAAGCTTATTTTAGTGGAATGGCTGCGGAGAGATTCTGTGTCCGTAATTCTGGTGCCACGGCAGTAGTAGAAGGTGTAGGAGATCACGGATGTGAATACATGACTGGTGGTGTAGTTGTTGTGCTTGGGAAAACTGGGAGGAATTTTGCTGCTGGCATGAGTGGTGGTGTTGCTTATGTTTATGATGTGGATGGGAAATTCCATAACCTGTGTAATCTAGAGCTTGTAAATCTTGAGAAGATTGAAGAAGAAGAGGACATTATGACATTGAAAATGATGATACAGCAGCATCAGCGTCACACTAGCAGTCAACTAGCAAGGGAAATCCTCTCTAATTTTAATTATCTTCTCCCTAAATTTGTCAAGGTCTTCCCACGTGATTATAAGAGGATGCTTCAGAAATTGAAGGTTGAAAAAGCTGCCAAAGAAGCACAGAAGCAAGAGGAAAGTGAACTGATGAAGAAGGATGCATTTGAAGAGCTCAAGAAGTTAGCAACTGCAACAAGGAATGTCAACGGAGATCTGGTAATCTCAATGGCCATTTCTTTGTTGGCTCACTTATTGGTTGTTTAACATGTCACTTTTCCTCTTCTAGTAAATAAATATTATGCAACTTCACCGATGCCATGAGCTCTTATGTTTGTCTTCTGACAAGGATGTTAGTTTCATTTTATTGTAAGACCTGGAGATATGTTTTCCTTAATACTAGCTGCCCATTTCATCTTTGATTGATAAGTTGAGCATTAAACAAAATAATTACAATAGGCAGGATGGAGTTGGCTTCCTTCCATGCAGTTCCCCCTACCTTCCGAACATTTATTTGTTCATCATAAGTGCAGTTGTAGTCCTCAGTTCTGCATTTCATGTTGTGCTATTATTTGAATAATTGATAAAATTTTCTCGGAGGCCTTAATTTTGATCTTTAATTCACAGAAATTGGACTCAAAGACAAGAAAGAGGCCAACTCAAGTTGCTGACGCTGTCAAGCATCGAGGTTTTATCACGTATGAGCGGGAGGGGATAGCTTATCGAGATCCTAATGAGCGGATTAATGATTGGAAGGAAGTTGCTGTGGAATCAAAACCCGGTCCTTTGTTGAAAACACAATCAGCTCGCTGTATGGACTGTGGTACCCCATTCTGCCATCAGGTAATGTTACAACTTTTTCCAAAATAGGTTTTGTCGGGCTTGAGTATTTCAGCATTAACTTCCTTGAACTTCTGCTACAAATTGTGTTATTTTACACATCTATTTTAGTCAATTTCTGATGCATGATATCTGGCCTATTTGTTTTTTTGTTTATGGGTAGGGTAAATGTAACTGCAATTCTGTTATGATACTTATACTGTGTAGATTTGCATCAGCTTTCGGAAGGGATGTTAAGTTTTTGATTAATCAGTAGGGTTTCTTCAAGTTCATTTGAGTAGAATTGGTGCTTAAGATTTCCAGAAGTGTAATATAATAGGTCTTCATGGTTCAACTAAAGTTTAAGGTAAGGAAGTTGCAGGATGGAATTTTAATTTACATAGACGATTCTTGTTGTTTATGCATCTCCTCCTTCTGTAGTTGCTTTCAAGTTGGTTCTGCATGTGACTCATATTCTTTTGTTGTTTCCGGTATATCCAGGAGAACTCTGGTTGTCCTCTTGGAAATAAGATTCCTGAGTTCAATGAATTGGTCCATCAGAATAGATGGCGTGAGGCATTGGATCGGCTTCTTGAAACAAATAATTTTCCAGAATTTACCGGCCGTGTCTGTCCAGCTCCCTGTGAGGGATCATGCGTTCTTGGCATCATTGAGAACCCCGTATCGATTAAAAGCATAGAGTGCTCCATTATAGACAAAGCCTTTGAAAATGGATGGATGGTACCGCGTCCTCCACTCAAGAGAACTGGGTAAGATTAATTCCCTTAAAATTTGCGATTTTTTCCTTCTTATTTTCTTCCATTTAAATTTCAGTTTTTTGGAGTACATTTTTGGATGTCATAACTTGTGAATATTTTCCATATTTTTCTTTTTGATTACTCGGATATGCCCGTATAAAGTTATAGGATCAATTCTTTGTGTCCCAATTGCTAAAATCTAGTAGGAAATTTTTATCCAAAAGTTGGCTGTCTCTAGATTGAACATTGAAGCTCTTCCTCGGGTTTTATTCACGTTTTGCAATGAAACATCAAACGAACAATGAAATACTTACCAGAATGTTTGAGAATAGCGCAGGTTAATTGAAAAATAAATACCCATATTGATCAACCAGATATGCTGAACATAATAGGGGAGGCTTACCATACAATTGGATGTGAATCTATAGAAAGTTTCATGTTGTATATTTAATTTTGTTGTTAAATTATCCAAAAGAATGCATGGTTTCAGTTACAAGCATATTTTTGATTGTATCTATTTGGGCTTTCGGATTCAGGAAAATGGTTTCCATTGTTGGTAGTGGACCAGCAGGATTAGCCGCAGCCGATCAACTTAACAAAATGGGTCATTGGGTTACAGTATATGAACGTTCGGATCGCATAGGGGGTTTGATGATGTATGGAGTTCCAAACATGAAGGCAGATAAGATTGATATTGTTCAGAGACGCGTTGATCTTATGACAAAGGAAGGTGTCAAGTTTGTTGTGAATGCAAACGTTGGAACGGATCCATTGTACTCACTTGATGGAATACGTGCTGATAGTGATGCTATTATTTTGGCATGCGGAGCTACAAAGCCAAGGTATTTGGCTATAACAACTAATATTAAATTAAGACGTTGAGCTGGTTCCTATTTCTCTGGTAGTCACCAATATTTGAATTTTTTATAATATTTTTGCAATTGTGGTACATTGATTGTCGTTTATCAGGTCACATATATGTATATATGTAAATTAAGTCGGGTGAGAATAATCTTAGTTAAAGCATATTCAGTGTTGGCTCAAAATTAGTTGTTGGGCCGAATTGTTTCAGTCATGAGCTGTCTTAACTTGAATCAGCCTGATATGAGCTGACTCGAATTTTAATCAAGCCAATTCAAAATTATTTATTTTTCTTTTATATATTTTTTAATATTGAATATGCATATATGTTTATTTATAATACCCCTAAAAAGTATACCCCTAAAAAGTATGCATTTTTAAAATTGACTTGAAGATTGAATTGAGGCAAAATTTTATTCAATCTTCGAGCTGGAATCCCAACCCTAAAATTAAGGTGTGATATATCATTAACTCCTTTATTTTGCAGAGATCTGGAAGTTCCTGGGAGGGAACTCTCAGGGGTTCATTTTGCCATGGAATTCCTCCATTCAAATACAAAAAGCTTGCTTGATAGCAATTTACAGGATGGGAATTACATCTCTGCCAAGGGAAAGAAAGTAGTGGTGATAGGTGGTGGAGACACTGGCACAGATTGCATCGGCACATCTATTCGACATGGTTGCACAAACATCGTAAATCTCGAGCTGCTTTCTGAGCCACCAAGAACAAGAGCACCAAGCAACCCATGGCCTCAGGTTTATCCTTCTCTTGAATTTTCAACTGCTCATCAGTTTTTGTAGGCAATCTATACACAATTTACCAGTGGATGGTTTCAGGCACCTTTACTAAATAAATACAAACTTTTGGATACCGATAGTTTTATTTCCTAAACCTTTTTCTTGGAGGGCAGCCAAAGGGTTGTGGATGCTTACTGTTGGAGCTGTTTGGTATCCTATTAATCAAATGTTTTTCAAGATTTAATTCTTATCATGCCAAATAATTTTCTGATTTTAATCATCTGAAGATGAACTAAATCTAAAACCAAAGGTTGCTCTATGTTTTCTTCCTGCATTTTGATTGTTTATTTTTTAACGTTATTATAATTTTGCAGTGGCCTCGCATATTCCGCGTGGACTATGGCCACCAGGAAGCAACAACTAAGTTTGGGAAGGACCCACGGTCTTATGAAGTCATGACTAAGCGTTTCATTGGAGACGAAAATGGGGCTGTTAAAGCTCTTGAAATGGTGAGAGTTCGCTGGGTAAAGGATACTAGTGGGAGGCTCCGACCTGAAGAAATTGGAGGGTCTGAGCAAATTATCGAAGCCGATCTAGTTCTCTTAGCGATGGGTTTCCTTGGCCCGGAACCAGTAAGTTTTTCTTCCCCTACTCTTCTCAATCCGTCCTTCACCAGACCATAACTTCATATCAACAAGTAATTTGCTTGTAATAAATGTAAATGAGTGTTTTAGCTGGTATTAGCTTATTAATGGGTCTTTAGCTCTATTAAATTGCCATAAATAAGCCATCCTAAAAAGAATCGTGAGTTTTTGCTCGGTACCCTCCATAAAATGTCTGTAATTGTTGCCCAACTCATCGATATATTTGTTTACTGCTTTTCTATGATTTATTCACATCATTATTTCAGACAATTGCAAAGAAGTTGGATTTGGAATTGGACGGTCGTTCCAACTTCCAGGCGGAATATGGTCGCTTCTCAACGTCTGTTAAAGGCGTCTTTGCCGCCGGAGATTGCCGCCGAGGACAGTCGCTCGTGGTCTGGGCGATAAGTGAGGGGAGGCAAGCAGCTTCCCAGGTGGATAAGTATTTGATGAGAGAAGAAGAAGATGACATCAATGGTGCATCTGATGGAAATCACAAGTACTATTTGGACAATATTGATGGAAGACAGAAAGTAACTGCTTAAAGGGTGGGGACCTGAGAGAGTCGTTTATCAGACTACTGCGCAAATGAAGTAATGATGTGAAGATGCAATTGTTTATTCATCAGCAGCTTGGGTTTGGAGAATTGTATGCATATGTTTTTTATTTTTTAGTTCTTATAGGAAAGTGTTTATGCTGTTTGTTGTTTTATTTCCATTTGATGATTTTAAGTCAGCCATGCCTTTGGCCTGAATAATGTATAGTCCTTGATATTTCACATTGTAAGACTAGTTTTTAATGATTATAAAGTTTGATGGAGATTAATTGGAATTTAAAATGGCGGTGTGCTTTTGTGTCATATACCAACTATAGACCAATTAAAAGGTCATAGTACCTCGCAAATCAAATCAAATCAAATAATAAATAAATAAATATAAAGGAAGTTCTGCGTACCATACCAATGGTAGAAAGAGCCATTGTGATCGCCTCCAGCTCTCTGACCAATGTTGTCATCCCTAGTCCAACTATGTCATGCATGTAATGCCGCTCGCTTGCTTGTGTGTGACCCAGCCCACTTGTGTGCTTTTGCTCTATCTAGCACTCACACCTAATCGGTGCTTTCACCTACACCCTCATTCTTGGCCGTCACTCTAGCCAATCAACTATGCTATTGCCGCTCACCCTGTTCCCCCTCTCTTGATCTGCCCCCACCTTTTTTCCCTTTTTTTGTCCCTCACCTCTCTCTCTCTCTCTCTCTCTCTCTCTCTCTCTCTCTCTAAATAGAGAGCTATTTTAAAAAAAAACAAACAAATCTCGTTTCCTCTCTTTCTTCTCTCTCTCCCTTCATTTTTTCTCTCTAAATAGAGAGAACCTACATCCAATCATTCTCTCTCCAATTTCTTTCTCTAAATAGAGAGTTACCACAAAAATAGCTCATCTCTTCTCTATCTTTCAATCTTTAGATAGAGAGAGAAAACTATTTTTCTTACCAGCACACTTCTTCTCTCTAAACAGAGAAACAAATACTCATTTTACTCTCTAGAACTCTCCCCAACCTCGCTTCTCTCTCAAAAAAGAACATAGAACTTCTCTCTCCCTCAATAAAAAAAATCAAAATGAAATATCCAAAAAATATTTTTGTTTGTTTCGTTCAAAGTTTTTAACCTTGTCATCGACTTGCTTCATTTT
The DNA here is from genome assembly GCA_022539455.1 of Dendrobium nobile. Lineage (NCBI taxonomy): Eukaryota > Viridiplantae > Streptophyta > Magnoliopsida > Asparagales > Orchidaceae > Dendrobium > Dendrobium nobile. The sequence continues at coordinate 15,142,916 of CM039725.1, forward strand.
CACACACACATGCTATAAAATACAACTCATAACTCTCAAAAACTACCAGCAATGCATTTGGCATGGCGAGTGAAGCTTCGTACATGCTTTTATTAGTGTGGTGGAACAAAGATTGTTGGTGAAATTTGCAACGTCATGTGAAAAACTTATTAGTGTCGTGTTCAATGTGATGAGTGGAGCCTCATATAAAATTTTCTTACAATGGTGGGAGGAATCACGTCAGCAATGTGCATGACAATTTAAATTTATTGTGCATATATGCCCTTTTTTGGAGTAATGGGATTTTTGAGAATTCTAGCTATAGTTGTAACATATATTGTTCTAGGATCTAGCAAGTTAACCTAATTTAATGAATGATTGATTAATTCTGATTTAGTCATGAATTTTAAGTTTTGTAGTATCTAATTAACGTCAAATTAGATTAGAATTGGAATATAAAGCAGAAAATTATATGTGGTAAAAAATTCTTTGGAGTGTCATGATGTTGCGATGTTGCCCTCTCTATTTGGGAAGATAATTTGAAGCATCGTTACGGTGCTGGAATCAACCATCATGTCTAAGCATTACGGTGTTGTGGATTTGAACATTGTGGCACTGCCCACTAAAATATATTTTCATATATAAAAATCCAAAATCATTACCTCATTCACTAACTTGCACCCCCTCAAAAACTACCAACGATGCATTTGGCATGGTGAGTGAAGCCTCGTATATGTTTTTTTATTGTGATGGAATGAAGCTCATTGGTGAAGGTTGTGACATCATGGGAAAAACTTATTAAGGTGATGAGTGGAGCCTCATATACAATTTTCTTAGCATGGTGAGAGGAATCACGTCAGCAATGTGCATGAAATTTTAAATTTCTCATGCATGTACCTCATATGCTCCTTTTTTGGTGTAATGGGATTTTTGAGGATTCTGACTATAATTGTAACATATATTGTTCCAGGATCTAGCTAGTTAACCTAATTTAATGAATGCTTGTTTAATTCTGATTTAGTCATGAATTTTAAGCTTTGTAGTATCTAATTAACATCAAATTAGATTAGATTTAGAATAGAAATGAGAAAATCATTGTTGACCTCGTTATTCGAGGTTAATATTCCCTGTGCCGACTCTTAGCATATAGATCTTTGTAGCCTAGTGTAGACGCCACCTTCATAATTCCCCCTTAGGTCCCATCTAGTGACGTAGCATCAACTTGAATTGATAACTCAACCTAAATTGAAATCAATTCAATCTAAATCTAATTCAACTCCAAACTAAACCCAAATCGACTCGTCTCAAATCAACACACTTTTGAGCTGAATTAATTCGAGCTGAATTCAATTTAACATATATAGATCTGAGCGGCCCAACTTAACTCTTCGCGAGTTTTTGCAATCCTAATTGATTTAATTCAAATCAATTTAAATAAACTTTTTTAAATCAATTTTCTTTAATCAACATATAAAATTCATTAAAATTTAATTTTCTATATCATGTAAAGTTAATTAATTAATCAATTGATTAGAAAAGACTTAGATGAGGATTAGGGCTGAGTTGGGGATGCAAGTGGTTTTCGGTTGGTTAAGACCGGTTCAAACCGCCTCCCTATCTATTCGCAAACTAGCCGAACCCACCTTTACTCTCTCATTCGCAAGCAAGAAAGAACTCTCCCCACGCTCCCAGTTCGCAAGGAGGCCGAACGCCCCCGTTCGCCCCTGTCTGGTCGCCGCCGGCTCTCCTTCCTTTGCAAGATGAACTCTTCCCATTCTTCTCTTCTCCTCTTCCCCATTCTTCTCCATATAACCTCTTCTCAAATATCTTTTTTCTTCTCAAACAATCATCTCACTTGGTTCAGATTTCTTATAGGAATAAGAAAATATATTGTTTTGTTTTATGCTTCTTAAATCAGTTAACATCTCTTGAGATTGGAAAAGGGGTTTTCTCCTTTTTATTTTCATTCAAATAAGTAAGGAAAAAAAATCCTGAAACTCCAATTTCTTGATTCAAAAAAGCGTAGGGTAGTTTGAATTATTTTGTTCTCTTTTTGTTTCTCTTGGAAGAGAACCTTTATACAATAGAGTTTGCTTCTTGATGCAAGTTTTGTTGAAACTATGAATATAATTGCATCGTTTTCTCTGAAAAAGGTTTTTGAGATGGTGTTTGCTAAAAATTTTCTATTCATTTCTCTTGAGAATAAAAAAAAAAAAGTGGTTTACATAAGGCCTTACTTTCTAAATATACTAGAGCTGTGCCCATTTGAATCTCTTTCGTGAGATCTGGAGGAAATTTTGGTGCATGTTTTCTGTTATGAATGGAATATAAGTGATGAATGCTAAAGTTGTCTTTATTGTTCTCTTTAATAAATTGAAATAATGAAAGGAATTTTCATGCTCTTCATTGAGGAATGAAGGATTTCAGTTCATGTGTGAAATTCGTTGGAAATTATACATATGCTTCGTGATTAAATTTTGAGAACGTGTGTTTCAAATGTAAGGTTGTAGGCTTTATATTGGGAAGTTTTCCGAGATTTGGAGAGAATGAAGATTTCCAACATCTCTTTATTTTAATGGCAGTTAGCACAATTGTTGAGGTGAAATGGATAAATGAAATGGTGTTTGGATGGTTGTAAGAAATATTTTCTTTTTCATGATTGCATCATGCATTGTCAAGATTTTTTGTGTTCATTGCATTAGCTTTAAAGAAATTGATGATTACATTGGTAATACCCTTGGAGTTTTGAAAAGAGGTTTGTTGCAATTGTTTTCTTTCATTCAATCTTGCATATATTTTCAAGTGAAACATGGTTTTTATAGAGGTGAACAAAGTGATTTGCATATCTTTATTTGGGAGGTTGGAGAAGTGAACTTTATATTCTTTTGCTTAAGTGAAGTGGGTGTTTTTTTTAA